>CM062812.1:252667000-255197000 GCA_031772625.1 Pinus tabuliformis | reverse complement strand
GTCATACACTGACTATGTGGTTTCACCAAATATTGCCAGTAAGTGTCCCATTTTAACTTAGTTAACTTTTTTATTGACTCTGCCTTTTCTTTAGCTTTTTGTCTCCAACTCGTTTGCAGTTGATGCATTTTTGGGAGAAATCCTGGAGCAGTTTCCGATATTAGGTTGGCTCTATGCAGATTTTCATTGACACAGTCAATGATATTGCTTGCTGCTGTCGCTTCTTCTTCCACTGTCTGTTCTGATTTTTTGATCTGTGCATCCCATTTATTAAACAACATTTCTTTGTGGGATTCATTGATCTTGGGCAACCCTGCTTTCTTGCCTTCCTCTGATTCCTGCCAATTCAAATAGTCAGAAACTTTCTTATAAATTAGATCATAATCAAGTTGCAAATCTACGACTTGACTTGTGACATTGTCACTCATTTCGCAGTGAGAGTTCCATTGCGATATTTTTTGGCAAAGTGTTTCCTTCTATTGCAAGAGTTGATCATTCAGGGTAAGGGCTTCTATGAAAAATTCTATGACTTTAGGGTCATCTTTGTGCATTTCTAATGTGGCCTGTAAATGCTGTTCTTTTTCGACCAGACTGCTTTGATAACCTGTTATGAAACCAGCTCACAAAAAGATAGAAAAGATAGATCAACGCCTTAGAATTCAGCCTCTTCGAGGGGGAAACCTCCTTTACATTACATAAATGAACAATTCTTGGATGATTCAAATGACAAAACCTCCTTTCTATATATAGGAGTCTAAGGGGTCCCAATATAACCAAGCCAACCTAACAATAATAATATAAGGGCACAAAAATAACAATAGAGGGATTCTATGGGGCATAGTAATAACAATATGGGGATAATAGGGGCACAACAATATTAATAAGGGATACAACTACAATATTAATGGGGGCATCACTAGTATTATAGGGACCTAACATGCCCCTCTCCTTCAAAAAAGTGTTGTCCTCAACGCTTGAGTAGTTTTGGATGCTTCTGTATAAAATTCTCATCATCCCATGTGCAATCTTCAGCAGATAAGTTCTTCCACTTGATGAGATACTCTGAAATGGATTGATTTCGTAGTTGTCGAGTTCTTATTTCTATGACTTCTTCCGGTTCCAATATAGTTTTTCCTTCCTCATCAAGTTTTGGCAATATTGTTTGAATTGGGAGATTGTCGCCTATAACCTTCTTTAAACATGACACATGGAAAATTGGGTGCACTCGAGAAGCTACAGGAAGATCCAATTTGTATGCCATAGTACCAATCTTTTGCTACACCTTGTACGGACCATAATACTTTGGTGACAATTTGTTATCCTTCTTAGCTTGCTTGAGGGACATTTGTTTATAAGGTTGTTTCTGTAGGAATACCCAATCACCTACATCAAAACTTCTTTCACTGCGATGTTGATATGCCTGTTGTTTCATTCTATTCTGTGCCAACACAAGGTTATCCTTTAAGAGTTGGAGAACTTGTTGTTGATGCTCGATGTGATGTTCCACTGCTTGAACTTTAGAGTTTTCTCTTAAATATGATGTGATGCATGGTGGCTGATATCCATAAAGTGCCATAAATGGGGTCATTTTTGTTGCAGTATGGAAGGAAGTGTTATACCACCATTTAGCCAGAGGCAACCATTTTACCCATTGTTGTTTGTTTATCAGATACAAAGCAACGAAGATATCCTTCCAAACATTTGTTTACTATCTCCGTTTTCCCATCAGATTGAGGATGATAAGATGAGCTATGAGCTAACTGAGTACCAAGACAAAAAAAAAAAAAAAAAAATTGTCCAAAAATTTCCTGTAAAAATGGGATCTCTGCCACTTACAATAATTTTTGGGTTTCCATGTAGCTTTTGAATTGTTTCCATAAATGTCGTAGAAACTGTACTGGCTTTAAATGGATGTGATAATGCACAAAAGTGTGCATACTCGGTAAGTCTGTCAACTACCACCATGATGACACTCTTTCCCTCAGACTTGGATAAACCTGTGATAAATCCATTGAAACCTCCTCCCAGCGTTGGCTTGGAATGGATAAAGGTTGTAATAGACCTGGTGTCTTAATTGTTTCAGCTTTTTTTTGTTGGCATACCAAACATTCCACCACAAACTTTTGAATATCCAATTTAAGGCCACCCCAAAAAAATGCCTTCTTAACCCTGTGGTAAGTTTTTAAAAATCTCGAGTGCCCTCCTAAGGGAGAAGCATGCAATTCCAGA
The DNA here is from genome assembly GCA_031772625.1 of Pinus tabuliformis. Taxonomy (NCBI): domain Eukaryota; kingdom Viridiplantae; phylum Streptophyta; class Pinopsida; order Pinales; family Pinaceae; genus Pinus; species Pinus tabuliformis. The sequence goes on along the minus strand of CM062812.1, from coordinate 255,194,771 downwards.
AGAATATTTTGTTTGAGTTGGGAATTCTTACAGAGGTATAAGTGATACTTGTACCATAACGAATCATTTTTCCAACTAAATGTATTAGATGTACTGAAATCTTGTTGTAACTTTTGAATAAGTTCCCACACTTCTTCATCATTCTTCCATTCCTCCCTTGCTTCGTTTATCCAATCTAGTTGGATAGTAGAAATGGTGCACAACAATGCTTCCACATCCTCATCCTTTCTTGAGAGTGCATCTGCCACAAAATTTTGCTTCCCTTTTTTGTAAATGATTTCAAAGTCATAACCCAACATCTTTGTGACCCATTTTTGTTGTTCTTCAAAGGATAATCTTTGTTCTAAAAAGTATTTAAGGCTATCATGATCTGTTTTTACCTTGAAGTGTCTTCCCATTAGGTAGGGTCACCATTTCTTAAGTGCATGTAGTATTGCCAACATTTCCTTCTCATAAATAGCTTTGTGTAAATACTTTCCCTTGATTGGATGACTTTCAAAAGAAATGGGTCTTTCATCTTGCATTAAAACAGCACCAATTCCATTTCCAGAAGCATCACATTCCACAATAAAGGTTTTTGTGAAGTCTGGTGTAGCTAAGACCAGTGCTTGGCACATTGCCTCTTTAAGATCTTCGAAGGCCTTTGTTGCTTCTGGAGTCCATGAAAATGCATCTTTCTTCAACAATGTTGTTAGAGGTGCTGCTATTTTCCCATAATTATTAACAAAATTGCGATAATACCCTGTCAACCTGAGAAATCCTTGCAAATGCTTTATGGATGTGGGGATTTCCCATTCCTTAATGGCTTTAATTTTGCTAAGGTCTACCTTAACTCCTTCATGAGATACAATATGACCCAGATATTCCACCTCTTGTACTCCAAAGAAACATTTGGATCTTTTTGCATATAATTGTTTCTCCTCCAATAGTTGTAGCACCCTATCAACATGTTCAACATGATCCTTCCAAGACTTGCTGTAGATTAGTATATCATCAAAAAATATTAACACAAATTTTCTAAGGGTTTGAAAATGGAATTCATCAAACCTTGAAATGTAGAAGGTGCATTGGTAAGGCCAAAAGGCATGACCAAAAACTCATAGTGACCCTCATGAGTTCTAAATGCTGTTTTTGGAATGTCTTGATTCTTCATTCTGTTTTGATGATATCCTGAACGAAGATCTAACTTGGTGAAGTAAATTGATCCATGCAATTCATCCAATAATTCATCAATCATAGGAATGGGAAACTTATCTTTAATAGTAAGCTTGTTGAGCTCCTTATAATCGGGACACATGTGCCATGATCCATCCTTCTTGTACACCAATACTATTGGAGAAGAGAAAAAACTTTGGCTAGGTTGAATTATACCAGCCTCAAGAATTTTTGCAACCATACATTCAATTTCACTCTTTTGAGCATAGGGATATCTGTACAGCCTGATGTTTGGAGGAACACTTCCTGGAATCAAATGAATAGCATGATCATGATCACAAATAGGTGGGAGACCTTTGGGAGTCTCAAATACCTTGGAATGATTGTCCAAGACTTTTTGGAGATCTGGAGCAATATATGAATTCGATTTGGAAACATCTAGTGAACATAATTGTGCAATTACACCTCGTTGTTCCTTTTTTAGAAGCTTTGTCATACTGTTAGAGCTTATTATCTTTCCTGATTTCCCTACAACACCCCTTAATTCAACTTCCTTTCCTTCTGCATAAAATTTCATGAAAAGTTCTTGAAAGTTAAAAGCTATTGTACCTAAGGATTGTAGCCATTGGACTCCTAGTACAACATCAGCACCTCCCATTGGAATGGAAAGCATTGGGCTTTTCAATACATATTCTCCCATGGATAGCTTGATATTATGGCACTTTCCAGAGAAATTTATCATTCCTCCATTTGCAACCATCACTTGACACTCTGGTGCTAGATATAGGAAGCAATTCAATTCTTTTGCTATCTTACAATGAATAAAATTGTGGGTACTTCCTGAATCAATCAACACTAATACCTTTTTCTTCTTGTTTTGTCCTTCTATCTTGATGGTTTGAGGAGTGATAATTCCAGCCAACGCATTACAAGATATGGTCATATTCATTTCTTCTTTATCTAGGCTTTGTTCCTGGAGTGTATCCTCTTCTTTTGACCTTTCTTGCTCCTTTTCTTCTTCCTCTTCACAATCTATGTAGAATAATTTCTTCTCAGCACACTTATGACCTTTAGTGTATTTGCTATCACAACTGTAACATAGCCGTTTTGCTCTTTTTTCTTCCAATTGTTGTAGTGTCAACCTTATAGGTTGTGGAAGGCTAGGGGCAACAACACTTCCATCTTTATAGTTGTGAGTGGTATGCTTCCTAGTTGCCATAATTTTGCTTTCCATTTTCCTTGCTAACCTGAATGCCTTCTCTAATGAATCAGGTTCCCAACAGTGAACATCATGTTGGATATTATCCTTTAAAGTCCCTATGAACACATCAATCCTATGCTCCTCTGGAATATTTTTTACCCTTATGTTCAATTTTTGGAACTCCTCAATGTGCTCCATTATTGAACCCTTTTGTTTGAGACTTATCAATTGGCTAAATAAAGTGTTGCTTTTTGTATCCTCATAATGTGTTGTCAATTCTTCTGTAAAAATTGCCCAAGTGATAATTTGTTTATGAGAGCAAAGCCATTGATACCATACAAACTGATTTGGTTCCAAATATAAAGTTGTAATACGTACCTTTTGTATGTTTTGCACATTATTGAGATCGAAAAATTGCTCCATCTGTAATATCCATGTTGCGAGATCCTTGCCATCAAACTTTCTCATATCGATTTTTGGAATATGGTGGGTCTTCGATCCAACATTTGAGTCTATGGAATCATGATTAACATTTCTTTTGTTTTCATCATGAGTTTCCTTTACTACCCTTTCACCATTAGTGACCATTTCTTGTAGCAACTTATTCATATTTATCTTCAATTCTTCCATCTTATCATCCATGCCATCTATTTTAGCGTCCATGCCATTCATCTTAGCTTCCATGCCATCCATCTTAGCTTATACGCCTTTCTTTAAACAATCCATCTTAGCTTCTACACCTTTTTTTAAACCATCCATCTTAGCTTCTACATCTTTCTTTAAACCATCCATCTTAGATTCTGTTACTTTTTGTGCAAGTGACACTTGTTGCACTTGATCTCGTAATTTTGATATATCATGTTGCATTTCTTCGTCTTCTTCATGAGTCATGCTAGAGCTTTCAGGTTGCTTACTAGGTGTTTTCATTTTCTTTCCTCGGGGCATCCATTACCGATAATAATGCTTTACTATGCCCTTTGAATTCTTTCAAACTAATTTTTCAAACCAAGCTTATGCAAAAATTTAAAAAAAAACTACACACCTTTTTTCACTTTGTAGGAGCTTGATATTGAATCTGATGTATCTCTGTAATTTCGGGTCATCCAGTTTTGAAATTGTGATCTATAGTAGCCCTCTGCATCCTCTTTTTAATGCCACTAGTCTGATCCAAATTGGATTCTACAAGGAAGAGTTATGTACAATCTCCCAAGATGACCTGATTATAGACCTTTCCAGAAGAGCGAACTTGTATGAAGTGCACTATTTCTACCTTTAGCTATGAAAAATATATACAAGAAACCACAGTCCGTCCTCTTTCTAAACCTTTTTACAAAATTTCAATCCAATGCTCAGAGAGAAAGTTATGACGATTTTCCCTAGGTCACCTGTTTGGAATGTAATTCAGGAGTCTGTAAAAGGACCAACTTCCTCAAATCATATCTCCGCAAATATAGCGCAAAAAGCTCTGAAATTCGGACTCGAGATTCAGTGCGATTTCGTCCCAAATGGGTTTTTTTCACTTCAAAAACATCGTAGAAAAAAAGTTATAGCGAAAATGCCACGATGACCTATTTGGAGTAGCAAAACCCTAGAATCCAAAGCTCTAATACCAAATTTTATGAAACCAGCTCACAAAAAGATAGAAAAGATAGATCAACGCCTTAGAATTCAGCCTCTTCGAGGGGGAAACCTCCTTTACATTACATAAATGAACAATTATTGGATGATTCAAATGAAAAAACCTCCTTTCTATATATAGGAGTCTAAGGGGTCACAATATAACCAAGCCGACCTAACAATAATAATATAAGGCCACAAAAATAACAATAGAGGGATTCTATGGGGCACAGTAATAACAATATGGTGACAATAGGGGCACAAAAATATTAATAAGGGATACAACTACAATATTAATGGGAGCATCACTAGTATTATAGGGACCTAACATAACCCAGCTGCATTTGCTGGAAGTCTTGTTGTAACTTTACCAATTTTTCTTCTACTTCCCTGCTAACGCTGGCCTGCTGTAACTGTTGCTGCAAAAATAGGATTTATCCTCTTTATCTTTAAGCAATAGTTGAACTTCGGATGCTTTGTCAATAGTAGCAGAAGCATAATCTCCCGTGATTTGGGATAATCTAGTCAGGTTCTCTCTCAGATCAATGGTAGGGTCTTGCCAAAGGACATCCAGCGGCTCTGCTTCAGGTGAGAGCATGCTGTCTAGTTTTCGCTTCTTTCTCTGTGTCCTTCATAGCTTTGTGCTGCAGACTGTAAAACACATCTAAAGGGGGGATTTCCTCTATCTTTAGTATAATTTCAGATGAGGGAGCTATGGGAATGTGCTCAGTTTCTTGAGCATTGACAATTGTTTCAATCACCATTTCTGTGGTTGTCTGTGCTGGATTCTTTGGTTTCTCTATATTTTGCTCCTCCATGTTGATCAATTCATTAAATTTTTCCCATTCTTTCTCCAGCTCTGTTCTTGATGGCTTTGTTGGCTGGATGAGGGGAGCAGGAATTTCCACCTATTTTGGTGACAACACTTGCTGCTCAGGATTCTCCTTAGATTGGGCAGTGTCCCTAACTAATCCTTCACTCTTGTTGTGATCGCTCTTTGACCATCTAGACCTTTCTGGCGATTCTCTTTCAGACTTAGATTTAGACTTGTCTTGCCTCGAGCTTCCACTCATGCTAATGCTGGGAGTGGGTTCTCTTATTGGTTCTACACGCAATTTGTCCAATGGGACATTTGCCAATCTTCATTCTCTGTAGAGTTTAAACTCTTGGAGTTCTGCTGGGCCAAACTAGATTTTGGCCATGTGTAAGATGTCTCTGAGTGTGCTCTTATGCTAGAAAATGTCGTCGAAAAGATCATCTTCCTTAGTGAACACATTTATTTTAACTGTCGTGGTAAAATTCTTTATCACATCAAAGGGATCAAACTGTCTCCCTAGGAACTTAGACAATCGTAGACTCAACATGTTGTCTACTTCCCTAAAAGCATGACCTAAATCAAACAATGCAAAAGCTCCACAGACCACAGGGAATTGCGGCCAGATTGCCTTTTTCTTGTACTTAAGTTCTCTGCTTATTCCCCCAACCCCACAGGTTTGGTAGGCTATTTCCCTGGCCATCAATTTGTCAGGAACATACAAGGGAAGTATATGAGGAGAGGCAATGCTTTTGAATACTTTGATATAAATGAAAAATTATTCTCCGAACCATCTTCCCATAGGGAGAATATCAATTTTAGCTTCAGGAGAAAATCTTGGGGCATCTGTATTATACAACATCTTGTAAATGGGTAGCATAACTCCATGGCATATTTTGTAAAAATATGGGGTGAACTCAGAATCCTACAGTTCCTTGTGGTAGACTTGAATAGGTAAGGGATTCTATACCGTCCATTTCCAACCCATGAGAGGAAATTTAGAAACAAAACAGATAGCACTCATGACATAGGCAGCTAAAAAGAAGGGAGGATAAAACCTTTGAGCAAAACTCCTTTGAGTCCGATAATTCCAAATAGTAGAGGCTAAGTTATCAAACAATATTTGGGCCCAGTCCATTATAGTGGCGTTGGTGGCCGTATCCAGTAGGGGTAGTCACTCAGATGAAAACTTATTGATATCATGTTTTCCGAATAGCCTACATAACATTGCAGCAGCGAAACAATATGGAGAAGAGAGGGAACCAGTGCTATACATACCATTTTTGTCCTTCTTTAATAGCTCTTCCTTCGCTGACCAGCTTTTGGTGCATTCTGCCAAATCTTCGTTCTCCTTGGCGAATTTCTCCACGAACTATTTTTTATAGCTAGCCTACGGCTCTGCCAAATGATACATGCGTCTTAAATTCTATGGGGTAAATGACCCTATGACTTCCTGGTTCCGTGTCTTGAATTGCATGTTTGTTATCTCAGCATGATCTATCACCCATTTGACCATATCTGTATAGGGAAGTATTTTTGGCCTTGCTGCGATACGGTGCAGGAATGAGCATGCAAGCTTTGTAAGTGATGCTTTGGATGACCCGCGTGCATCTACCGTAGCTGTAACCTCCATGACTCTTAGGTTTTCTTCCTCCAGGAGTCTATACATGCCTTCCCAAGTAGATGTCCCTGCTTCTTTGGTACAAGTGGTGTCCGTGAATAATGGAGTCATCTCTGATTTTTTAGAGACCGGAGCTTTTCCTTTCTTCCCCATCACGTTCTGCGCACTGCTATGTGTATTGTTCTGCGTACCGCTCCTATAAGTTCACAAGTAGAGAACTAAGACACAATAAGAAAGATAACGAATGATGGTAAATAATAAGGTGACAGGAAAGCTCTTAATTTTAAAGTCACATCAAATATATCACCTTGCGTGAAATAGCCCTTTTTCTCAGACCTAAATCATTTCTCAATGATAAATAACCATCAATAAACCACTAAGTTGACATTAATGCCCATAACTCAATATCAGATGACGAGAAATATTTCATCGAACTGTGAGTCCTTTTGATTTGCGATAAAGCGATTTTGCGATTTGCTTTGCAATATCGCTTTTTCGTTAACAATCATTTGCTTCATTATGCAACTGCAAGATGCGATTTGCGAGATGCTTTATCGCATTTCACAATATCGAGATGTTTTATCTTAGGTGGCGCTGCGATATATGGGATCTACGATATGCGATGAATCTGTGTGGCTCGCGATCTCGTATCATCGCGTTTTCGCAATTCCGATAGTTATTTTATATATGATGCCCTCTGTTACCCTTTTGTGATGCGATGTTCATCATTAAGAGAATGATTTTATTTGAGACTTTTCATAATACTTAAGACTTTGTGTTTGCGAATGCTTTTCCTAGCTTTTATGGTAACGTTGCAATTCTTTATAGGGAAGATATAATACTTAAATTTAAATGCGCACAAAGCGAGGAAATATAAGAATCTTAAGTTTATGATAGTTTGTTTTATTAAAAAGGAATTCTAAGTGCTAGTTTTTTATTTTAGAAGGGTCCCCATTTATTTAGTGTTATTACTAATACTAAATAAAAAGGGGGGTTGTTGCTGGCCACAACAATTGGCGATTCACTTGAAAGAACTAGTTATCTCTGATTATCTTTTGAATTTTCTAAAACTTCCAAAACAGAAAATTTTTCTAGAAAATCAAACTTTATGACAGAAATATAAATTGCATAATGCTCTTTGCCATTAACAATAGTTTGTTCCTTCCGTGTTAATTCAAATTATTTTCTTCCCAAATCTAGTCATTTCATTTATATCAGTCACTACTTGGTTTATAAGGATAAAAACAAAGACATCTATGTAGATCAGTTTTAAGTATGCTCATTTGTCGTAGGTAGAGCCTCTGCTACCAGCAGGCATTTATAGCCTTGACAAGGTTACCTGTTACCCAGCAATGATCCAGTATCCTACTTTAAGAAGTATACAATTTTCAAAGATAAATCCACATTCACACTTATTGCTTTCATTTTATTTTAATTCTTAAAGAACAATTTCTTGGTTTGGTGGCCAAATTTTGACACTGCCATTCACTTGATTTATAACTTTACTGAACAAGCTAGCTCATGATGAGACCCCTTTCCTTTTGATTGCAACAATCTTGAGTCATTGCCCTATTTTGGTATGCAGCTTGGCAATGTCAGCTAGTTATAATCTTTATGATCATGATAAGTCGGCTCTTGATGAGACCTCTTATTCTTTAAGTTTATAGTGCATAGGTGGATTAATCTTTGAAACTTGTAATTCCCTAAGTGGGGAGGAAGTCATTGGTTCCTTAAGAATAGCTCTGGATGACAATTATAGAGCTTTTGAAGACAACTTTTCTACAAAGAACCTTTGTTTTGTTATTGGTGCTTTTTATGACTGATATAAAACAAATTCCCACTAAAGGTTGTTTTTAGTCAAAATTTGTAAGGTTGAAACTAGTAAAATTTTCAGGCTTGTAGCACTTGACTATATTTTTCAATAATAATTATTAATTTTCCAAATCAGTTCCATTTATACAAGCGAAAAAAACAAAATTTACAAGAGACACTAATCTTTTTCGTGAAATCCAAAAGTAACCATTTACAACCTGTTTAATTATCAGAATAAAGCTATAAATAATAATTTACAATAATATAAGAGGTCAACTTCTATGGAAAGTATTTTTTAAGGGTCTACCCATTAATAGGTAAACATTCTCTTTTCCCTACTAAATCTTGCAACATGAAATTCGATGGACCTATGATTTCAACAATTTGGAATGGTCCAAGCCACATCCGTTGGAATTTAGAATGTTTTCCTTTTTCTTCATGAGCCTTATCCCATTTCAATACTAAATCTCCAATTTGAAAATCCTTCCTGGATACCATGTTTGAATCGAAAGAAGCCTTTACTAATGCTTGATGATGTGCATGGGTAATTTTGGCCTGTTCTCGTTGCTCTTCTAGCTTAAGGATCTGCAATTGTCTTAGTTGCAAAGATGAAGAAGATGTTTCTTCAATAAATTGAACTAAGGCTAAAGAAGGAATTGCTAGATGAGTTGGGAGAACTACTTCTTTCCCATAAACTAAATTAAAGGGAGAAGTGCCAATGGAAGACTTTTGAGTTATTCGATCTGCCCAAAGAGAAGACATCAAAGATTTGTGCCAATTTGTATGATTCTGATCAATAGTTCGCGTAATGATTCTAATTAGGTTTTTATTTGTTGATTTAGCCAACTCGTTCCCTTGTGGGTAATAATTGGCAGAATACTTAAGTTTAAAACCTCTTTTAAGTGCAAATTCAGTCATAGCATTGCCAGAAAAATACGATGCATTATCAAACATTAAAGAAGAAGGTAAGCAAACCTGGTAATTATGAACTGATCTATGAAATCAACGATATGTTCAGCATTAGCTGTCTTGAGAGGAACTGCTTCTACCCATTTAGTAAAATAATCTGTAGCTGTAAGGATGTACCTATGTTGTTTAGAAGAGTGAGGAACGATATCACCTATTATATCCAATCCCCATTGCTCAAATAGTTGGTTGATATTAACTAGTTTGACAAACTTGACATTTCCTTACATAGCTATGTGCATCTTTAAATAAAGTAGGCCAATAGTATCATGCGCGCAAAATTTTTTGTGTTGTTGCATCTCCTGCGTAATGTCCACCTGCTGGTCCATCATGGAGTTCCTGCAACACTTTTTCAGCCTCAGATTTCTCAAGACATCGAAGAAGAACAAAATCATAATTCATCCTAAAAAGTACATCATTTACAAGTTGATATTGCTTAGCTTTCAATCTTAGGGCTCTTTTCTTTGTATGATTCAGATTTGAAGGAGCATATCCATTTTTTAAATAAAACATGATATCAACATATCTCGATTCAATATCGTTTCAGCTTACCTCATACATTTGTACCTCTTGATTGGGAGATGGTATTTCTGATATAATTGATGCTCCAGCCAACATTCTGCAAAAGCCTTGACCTTTTACAATATTTGCTGCCTTGATATCAGCATCGTATTCTTGTAGGGCAGTGACCCAATTTGCTCTCTTTTCACCCACGTCTTTTTGTACCAAGAGATTTCTTACTGTTGAAAATGGCACTATTATCTTTGTCTGGGTCTTAAGAAGAAAGGGTCTAAAGTTTTTTATTGCTTTGAAAACAACGTAAGCTTGTTTCTCAACGTCAGAATAATTTAATTCAGCCCCTTGCAAATTTGAACTAAAGAAAACAATTGGGGCTTCCGCTTTGTCTTGATTGGCTTGCGTGAGTATTGTAGCATATGACTTCTTAGAGGCAAATGTATACAAAATGAAAGGATCAGAAAAATTTGGAGTCGCTAGAGATGGGGCATTAACAATCGCTTGCTTAATCAGATTGAACGATTCATATTCTGCCTAACCCCATTTAAAGAGTGAATTTTTCTTGATCATTGCTTGTAATGGTAACACAATTCTTGAGAAGTCCAGGACAAATCTTTTAACAAAATTAATTTGACCAAGGAAGGATTGCATTGCTTTCTTATTATGTGGTAAGGATATTTTAGAAATTTCCTTAATCCTATCTGGATCAATATGGATTCCAGATTTAGATACTATAAATCCAAGAAGTTTTCCTTCACTTAATGCAAAAAAGGACTTTTTTGGATTAAGTGAAATCCCATACCTTTGACAACGTTGAAAGATCTACTTTAAATCTCTGAGGTGATTACTACGTTTTTTAGAATATACTGTTATGTCATCTAAGTAAATCACCACTGGTTTATTTACTAATCCCTTAAATGCAATATCCATTTCTCTTTGAAATGTGGCGCCAACGTTAATTAGCCCAAAAGGCATATTTTGATATGCATATGTACCCCATTTGGTTCTGAATGTGGTTTTTAGTTGATCATCTAGATGGACTAAGACTTGGTTGTAGCCAGAGAAACCATCTAAAAAGGACATCAATTTTGATCCCGCAACTACTTGTAATATTTGTTCCATAGGAGGCAGGGAAAAATTATCCTTTTGGCAGGCTTTGTTAAGATTTCGAAAGTCAATACAAATTCGAATGTCTCCATTTTTCTTTCTAACTGGAACCAAATTGGAAACTCATCTAGAATGTCAAATGGGAAAAATAATTTTAGCTTTCAACAATTTATTGAGCTCAGACTTAATCTGACTTTCCAGATTAGGATGGATCTTCCTCAACTTTTGTTGCACTAGTCTTTCATTAGCTATCATCGGGATAGTATGTTGAATGATTGAAGTGTCATAAGTCTTAAGGTCATCGTAATTCTAGGCAAAGACATTTTTATACTACTTCAGGAGTCGAACAAAGGCTAATTTTTCTTCTGGGGCTAGACCAAGACCTAAGTTGATATTCTGCAGCTTAGTATCCATTCCTAGATTTACTAATTCATATTTCAGAGTTGAACTCTGAAGTTTTGAATTGGTAGACCTTTTGAATCTGTCTTTTAAATCGTATAGGTCTTCTAACTTGACTACAGATTTTGGTATGGCATTATTGGTGCTCTCTTGTTGTAACTGCTTGTCATGTTGGTCCTCATCAATTATCTGACTACTGTAAGATCCTTCTGAAGTCAGGAAACTTACAATATCAGGGTCATCATTAAAAATTCTCCAATTGGTGACATTATCAGGGATGGAGGGCCTAAAGATCAATTTGATTGAGAATCTATCTGGGTTATAGTCTTCTGAGGGAATGAGCTTGGAAGCTACATTAGACAGGAGGTCAGTACTAGAATTTTGGAGTCTGGGGATGGATGAAATATTGAATGCTATAAAATGTGCAGTCAGATCTTGTACTAAAGATTGATAATGCTTTAAATGACCTGATAGACAATGTATAGTATTTCGTACCTGTTTAATAACAATCTTAGAATCTCCAAAGACTTGTAGATACTTGATGTCCAGTCTGATTGCTTTGTACAACCCTTGCACTAAAGCTTCGTATTCTGCAGTGTTGTTTGTGAAATCGAACTTGAGTATATAGGTTAGCATGGTTTTATTCCCTTCTGGACCAATTAATACACATCCTGCTCTTGCTCCATCATTAGACTTAGAACCGTCAAAAAATAATTTCCAAAACAAAGAGTTATTTACAGGACTATCTACAAAATTAACACATTTAGAATTGTTTGTTTGAGAAAAGTTTTCTACTTGAGACAAAACAGAATGTTCTAAATAAGGCGAAGTATGAGCATTAAAATTTCCTAAGAAAAAGTCAACAGAATAGTTCCCAATTATATTGTTGTTGTACGCTATAGGTTCATTTTCTCCTTCCAGTTCCGTCACTATGTATTTTTGGTGTCTTTCTCGCTCAACCTTTATCTGATTTGGTTTACCATTGTAAGGGAGCCACATATGTGACCAGTTGGTTGCAAAGTATCCATGAAGCTTTTCAGACCAATCCCTGCTAAGAATTAAACCATAAAATTCAAGAATGTCTGCAACTAAAATATCAATGACTTGACATACCTTTGGATTTGATGAGAGCCTTATGGTCACTTGATTTAGTTCACCAATTACTTCAACTTGCGACCGGTCCAGCTGAACTATGTGTACTGCAGATTTTTGAGGTTGGATGTTTAACTTTGCACAAATTGTTTTAGGAAAAATATTAGATGAAGCACCTGAATCTACCAAACAATTATGCAAATTTTTATTGAAAATTTCGAAAGTAAGGAGGAATGGAGGAGTATGGGATTTTGACCTACCTCCAATTAAAGCAATATCATTTGGGTCAACTTTATTTGCCATACTAGTTGGAGGTATTCCCATTTCATGAGAAGCTTGCGGGATTACAACGGCAGGAAGAGGTGCAATGAGTACTGCATGCAGCTCTTCCAAAAGTAGTTTATGTTGATGCTTTAATTTACTCAATTCATGAAAAGTAATGTTGGATTTCATGACTCGAATTGGACTGGGTTTGTTTGAGTCGCTTTTGGTGATGATTTCTTACCTGTGACTTTATCCTTGGAAACTGAGCTTGTGTTCTTCTATTTAGAACTGGGCTGTGGAGGATCGAATTTATTTCTACTTCTGGTACTAACTGGTGATGCCTCTTGATCCTTTTCATCTGGAAGAATGAAGTCCCACATTCCTTATAGTTCTACAACCTCATCTTCATCAATAGGTTGAAACTTCTTCTTCTTCTCCTTTAGATTCTGCATTTGTTATAGCATTGGGAGGCTTTGGATCAGTTGAAGGGTTTCTCCTAAAAGGTTTGTAGGGTTTCTTAAAAGAAGTCTCTACTACTTGTTTTTTAATGTCAACCATTTCATTAGACATGGTTTTTAAAACTTTCTGTAATCCTTCCAAATCAAATGGGTCCTTGCTTTTTCTTAGGATCATCTCTAAAGGAAACCTTCTTAGATTTTCTTTCATCAATAACGTTTTTCTTTTCTAAAGCTAAGATACGCTTTTCTACCACTATCGCTTCCTTCATGTTTTCGGCCAATGTTGGCTTGGCGGCCCTATCAACAAAGATTTCTATATTTGATGGTAAAGTAGATATGTACCATTCACTTTGAACTTCTTTGCTAGGCTTGGAAGCAGTAGGGATTTTATTCAAGAGTTTGTTGAAATGCAAGTTGAAATCTTTGATAGGTTCTCTTGCTTCGGTCTTAATATTTGATAGATCATTGATCAATGTTGCCGTAGACCTATCATCACCAAACTTTGTCAAGAATTGCTCTTCGAAAATGTTCCAACTAGTAATGGATCCTGATGATAATGAAAAATACCAGGACCTAGCTGCTCCTTGTAAAGTATATGGAAAAATTCTAACAACAACGTCTTCTTCTATAACTCCATTTAAATTTGTTGATAACATAAAGTTATTTATGTGTTCTTCTGCTAGCATGCATGTTTCAAGATTAAACTTAGGCAGCCATTTCTCAGGATGGGCCGGTAGTTGACTCAAGGGTGCAGGCATTGTGACTGCCCCTAGATTGTTCCATGGGTTTTAAGCCATTGTTGAACTACTAACAGAGGAAAGCGCAGATGAAGTTCCTTGTGGTTGGGACGAAGATGTCGAAGTTCCAGTACTCTGTTGAACAACGATATGAAGTGGAAGAGTGGATGGTTGACTTTGCAATGGAGAAGATGAAATCGATGATGATGATGAAAGAGTCTCACTATCAAACTCTTGAGGTGTCTTCCTTGCTCTTTTCCTTTTAGGCAGAGGTAATTTGGTTGGTTCAATACCAAGCTTTTCACTCTGTAATCTGAAAAGAGGATGAGAAGGAATATATTGCGAAGTCACACTACCTTGAGATAATTCAGATTTCTGCGGTGATATAGAAAATCCTTGAAGTTTATGGATCAAAGATTGAACTTTAGGGGGTTTGATAGTAGATTTATCTGAAATGTTCAAATTCGCGGTAGTGTTTGTTGTTTTCTCAACTTCTCGCTTAAGGTTTAAAGACTCAGAATGCGATGGAGAAGTCGGGGGAGATGTTGAGGGCGATTTACTCTCAGAATGGATTTTGGATTTAGATTTACTAGCCATTCACAGTTCGGGCCCTCCTCCTAGCGCCAAATATGTTGAAGCCTCGAAAATCAGGTCTACAATAAGGGGGATAACCACCCGGTTCAGAGATTGAAAGAAACTTCTTTTCTATTTGGGATAGTGGCTCCGACAGGGGGTAATGGGACCAGTTTCCCAATTTGTTTGTGATGATGCTAAGGGATGATGTTTTCCTTCCTAAAAGTTTCTAAAGAGAATGATTTTAATCTAAATCTAATCTAACACATGAAATTTTATTCTAATGAATGGAAACATCTAATTCTAAAAAACTATCCCGGGATTAACTCTTCACTTATGCGATCTAAAATAGTTTCCAACAGCAATCGGTAATAAAGATTATTCAATTGCTATGAGAAAAGAATCCATTAAAATTAAATTGTTTCGTATAATAAATTAGCCGAAAAAATTATGATAAGCATATCACATAATACGTTTTTCATACACTGAGCATAAAAAGAATACTTACCACCGTACAAAAGTGCAAAAATGATAACTGAACATTCAGGCCTTCATATATAAACAACTGAAAATAACATATCACTTGACGCATAAGCAGAAATCATTAAGAGATAAAAGTACCATTGATAATAAGTCCTACTCATGAGCTTCAGCAATATAGATTTATCTTCTCATAATTCAATATCTACCAAGAGTACAAAAGTGCATTTCAGTAGCAGAAATTAAACATAGATATAAATAAATCTTTTTCCATTCATTTATGAAAACCTCTTCAGCGGGGCAAAAGTGCATGTTCTGAAGAACTGTTTTTGATCAATTTTTGGACCCTTCTCTAAATACATGACAGGGGTTTAAATACTACTAACTAAAGACTAAAAATAGTTATTACAAAAATATAGGAGGAGGTTTAAATCACCATCCTCATCTAAAGCAAAAATAAATTAAAATTAAACTGAAACTGTATTTAAAGATCAACTCTGCATCTGTTCTCTCAAGTCGCAAGTATCCAGCATTGGCTTCAGGAGTGTCGGTTGGCCGCCCTCCAATTTTAATTGTCCTACGAATACAGAATCAGCAAGCGTTGGCACTATCTTCTCGGCGAAATTTGTAAGGCACTTCAGAGTCATACACTAACTATGTGGTTTCACCAAATATTGCCAGTAAGTGTCCCATTTTAACTTATTTAACTTTTTGATTAACTCTTCCTTTTCTTCAGCTTTCTGTCTCCAACTTGTTTGCAGTTGTTGCGTTTTTGGGAGAAATCCTGGATAGGTTTCTGATATTAGGTTGGCTTTGTGTCGAATTTCATTAACACAGTCAATAATATTGCTTGCTGTTGTCGCTGCTTCTTCTGCTGCCTGTTCTACCTTTTTGATCTGTGCATCCCATTTATTAAACAACATTTCTTTGTGGGATTCATTGATCTTGGGCAACCCTGCTTTCTTGCCTTCCTCTGATTCCTGCCAATTCAAATAGTCAAAAACTTTCTTATAAATTAAATCATAATCAAGTTGCAAATCTACGACTTGACTTGTGATATTGTCACTCATTTCGCAGTGAGAGTTCCATTGCGATATTCTTTGGCAAAGCATTTCCTGCTATTGCAAGAGTTGATCATTTAGGACAAGGGCTTATGTGACAAATTCTACGACTTTAGGGTCATATTTGTGCATTTCTAACGTGGCCTGTAAATGCTTTTCTTTTTCGGCCATACTACTTTGATAACCTAGCTTCATTTGTTGGAAGTCCTATTGTAACTTTACCAAATTTTCTTCTGCTTCCCAGCTAATGCTGGCCTGCTGTAACTATTGCTGCAAAAATAGGATTTTATCCTCTTTATCTTTAAGGAATAGTTGAACTTCGAATGCTTTTTCAATAGTAGCAAAAGCATAAGCTCCTACGATTTGGGATAATCTAGTCAAGTTCTGTGTCGAATCAATGGTAGGGTCTTGCCAAAGGACATCCAGCAGCTCTGCTTCAGGTGAGAGCATGTTGTCTAGTTTTCACTTCTTTCTCTGTCTCCTAACCACAACTTTGTGCTACGGACTGTAAAACACATCTAGAGGAGGGATTTCCTCTATCTTTAGTATAATTTCAGATGACGGAGCTATGGGAATGTGCTCAATTTCTGGAGCATTGACAACTGTTTCAATCACCATTTCTGTGGTTTTCTGTGCTGGATTCTTTGGTGTCTCTACGTTTTGCTCCTCCGTGTTGATCAATTCATTAAAGTTTTCCCATTCTTTCTCTAGCTCTGTTCTTAATGGATTTGTTGGCTGGATGAGGGGAGCAGGAATTTCCACCTATTTTGGCGACAACACTTGCTACTCAGGATTCTCCTTGGATTGGGCAGTGTCCCGGATTGATCCTTCACTCTTGTTGTGATCACTCTCTAACCGTCTAGACCTTTCTGGTGATTCTCTTTCAGACTTAGATTTAGACTTGTCTTGCCCCGAGCTTCCACTCATGCTATGTAATATCCCATATCAGGAATATACCCCAAACACAAGCAAACTCCAACTAGAGATGGACTGGGAGGGCATTTACCAGATATGTCGCCTCTAAAAAGAGGATGAGATCCGGAGGCTACCTGGCCCTTTCCAGACTCTGTCTAAGAGTATAATAAAAACACACAAGTGTTATAATAGCCGAGAATTCTCACAAAGATACAAGTAACAATGATACTATATATATCAAATAAACCATTAACAGATACACAAGAAATGCAGCGAGAAATGCTAAGCCATTTTATTATACTGAGCAATAAATGAGTACAAGAGGTGATTAGACAGATGGCACCTCGACTTGCACAAGGAAAGTGAAGAAATACTCTCATAATGACAAGAATGGCCTCTCTACGTGGATGTTGTTGCTGTGCTGCTATTGCTGCTAGAAAACAAATGATGATTTGGGGCTGCTCCCCTCCTCGGAAAAAGCTGAAACTCTGGATTCAGGCTCTACTCAAGAAACCCAGAAAGATTTCCTGGAATGGCCTCACACAAATCTGCATCCCAGCTGCTGGGAAACTACCATGCTACTGCTGCTACTAGAAATCGAATGAGGATTTTGGGCTGCTCCCCTCCTCAACAAAGGCTGAAACTCTAGAATCAGACTCTACTCAAAAAACTCAGAAAAACCCAAAAAGCTTTTCTGAAATGGCCGACCCCCGAAAATCACCCCCTTGGGGTTCTACGCAGTTCCTCAAAGACGTTGATGAAACTACTGCTGAAATGTTGATGAAACTATTGTTGAAATGCTGATGAATCTACTGCTGGAATGCTAACGAAAATACCTTGCCTGAGCAGGCACTCGAAGTCCCCTGGGGCTAAGGGTGAGATCTCCAAACATAGACACTCAAGGTACTAAACAGTGTTGTAGACTAGCTAAACAGCTAGCGTGCTCTAAGTCGAAATGACTATCACAAATGCTCATAACCAGAATGATCCCAAATGAGGGGGTTCCTCTCTATTTTATAGCCTCTGCCTCTCACAATCCCTAAGCTCACTTTCTCCTGCGCAGTCCCTCCATGTGTCTACGTGGGCCCCATTTCTGTGTCCCCCTTTGGCCCCCTTGCTTCCCCCTTAAGTCACAACGTTGTGCTACCTAGGAAGTGACTTTTTATTCTAAAGTGAGTTATGTTCCTCCTTCCTCACTTTTTATTTACAAATAACTATAAAAGGCAAAAATCGAACAAAATCAAATATTCCAATTAGCCATAGCTCGGTGTCAACTCCGTCCCCACCAATCGGAAAAGTTCCTGCCAAAACCCGCCCATGAAACGGCTGTCCCTGTCACTGACGATGGTCTTAGGAAGACCATGTAGCCTGAAGATCTCCCTGAAGAATAGCTCGACCACCTGTGCTACTGTATAGTGTGCGGATATGGCAAAGAAATGTGTGCACTTCGTCAGTTGATCAACGATGAAAAAGATACAATCCTTGCCCTGTACCATGGGCAACCCTGTGATGAAATCCATCGAAATACTCTCGCATTTCCCCTCCGGAATGGGAAGAGGCTGCAATAATCCTGCAGGATGGCTCATCTCTCCCTTGTTCCTCTGGCAAACATCACACTCCCAGATGTGTTGGAGTATGTCCTCCTTGAGGCCCTTCCATGAGAACCTCTCCCTAATGGCCCTGTAGGTTTTGGTAAAACCCTGATGTCCTACCAATGGGGAATCATGTGATGCCTGGAGTATCTTCTTCTTGAGCTAAGACCCCTTAGTCAAGAAGATCTAGTCCCTGTAGTAGATGATCTCATCGACCACCCTGTACCTATCATCTGCCACCTGCCCATCCAGAACCTCACATGCAAACCTGTCCTTAGAGTACTCTAGTAAGAGTTGAGCCCTCCAATCTGTCTCCAAGCTCATAAGAGACAACATGGCTGGTCTATGTGAAAGGGCATCTGCTACCACATTGTTCCTACCTTTGACATACTCAATGGCAAAGTCATATGCTTGGATCTTACTGATCCACTTCTGCTACCTCTCCTATAGCTGCTTCCACTCCAAAAAGAACTTGAGGGTGTTGTGATCAGTCCTCATCCTGAACCTATTGCCTACTAAATACTACCGGTACTTAGCCAATGCATGCATGATGGCCAACATCTCCTTGTCGTATATGGAATACAACCTCTCGTGCAGAAGGAGCTTCCAGCTCTCAAATGCTCTCGGGTGACGTCCCTGCATCAATAATGCACCGATCCCCTCTCCCGACGCATCATACTCCAAGACAAATGGCTGCGTAAATTCTGGCAACGCAAGCACTGGGCAGCTGCTCATAACCTCCTTGAGCCTGTTAAAGGCTCGTTGTGCTGTATCTGACAAACTAAATGCCCCCTTTGTTATAGACATTTTTGTGCCTTACAGCATTGAGCATGAAATGTCCATAATCTAAGGGATCCAAAGTCCCTAAACATGTTGTTCCTATCCCTTAGAGGAACAAGGCTAACAAACCACAGCAATTCACAGAAGTTCTCCACCAGAATCTGCTCAAAAACAAGTCAATTCAGGATCATGTCAATGGCTCCACTGGCTATCTGCACTGAATGTCAAAGCCAACACTGGCTACCTGCGCTGAATGTCAAAGCCAACACTAGCTACCTGCGCTGAGTGAGAGTGGACATGTGGCAAGCTCATTTCTCAAGGTGTCAAAACCCAGGAAGCTTCCAAAATGACACTTGCCTCAGGGAATTCGACTATGACGAGTAAGAGGTTCCAAAATCTCCAAGTGGAAGCAAGAACCTCCAAGTGGAATCAAGAACTGATAGAGGGAGAGGACACTAGTCAGATCTCAAGCTGACTCATCCTCTCTCCAAACATCTATATATGGATCTCTCCTCCATGAGATCTAGAGGCTGGAATTTTGTTATTGCAAAGAATTGCTGTTGGTTTGAGATCAGAATCATTGGGTGCTTAATTTTTTGAAGGGAGGTGAAGATAGGAATTCTATTTTGCTGGGAAGGAGATGCTAGATTGGAGCCCTCTGGGTTGTATCTCTTCCTGAACCTTGTTATTCATCAATAAAGCTATCTTGGTTTCTCCTATATACTGGTGTATCTTTGATGTATGATTGCATTAGTATGTTTAGTTTACTTCTAATCCTGAACTAGTTATGAATATGAATCCATGTCTTGTGTAGTGTTCTTCTCTTATGATCTTGCAGAAACCTGTTGAAGCTGGGCGAGCGAGAAGGCAAGTAGCTGGGAACTCTCCAAGAGAAGAGAAACTGGATCGAGGGACAAACGGAAGACACCGGTTAGTCCATCCATCTCTCTTCATTCTTAATTCATAAAGGAAGAATACTAGAATAGCTGTCTCTGTTTGTTGCTAAGGCACTGTCACACCTTAGGTGGATAGGATCGTCCTGCATAGGCATTTTTCCCCACAACAAATTGGCGACTCCGCTGGGGAGATCTGTTTAATCATTTTATTTGTGTCTCTATCATTGTTTGTTTCATAGACTCAACAGCAACAATCGAACTGCATCTGCTCTTCTCGGATGCAAAGTAGACAGTTGCTGCCTTGATCCAATCACTGGATTTGTCTATGATCTGAACAATGGACTCACAAATGATTTGATGATCCTTTGTGATAGATCTTAGTACTCCCTCAAAGCATCCCTTTGATTGTACCTTGCTTGTTGCTTTTATTTGGCCTGAAACCGTTGATTAATCAGCAATCTGTGACCCAGAACCCAGTGAGAAACTCTTGTTTCTCCTTCAGCGCGAACCCTGTGAAGAGGTTCTGCATTTCAACGCAGGTCCCGTGAAGGCTACCTGCGCTGAATGTCAAAACCCCTGTGTTGAGGTTGCGCTGAACCAGTTTGGCCTTGTGCAGCTGGGGTTCTCTGCTCTGTTTTGCCCTGTTTTGATCTCTGATTTTTGCAGCCTGTAACCAGCATAGGTACCAGTCTAATAACTCCTTTTCTCTGCTTAAATTCCGCCTCCTTTTGTACAAAAAGACTGTGAGTGTTTTTATGTGTTTGTGGCATCATTTACAGTTTTCCTTTGCATGAGTGAAATAATCATCCTGTAGCCCCTGATTCAGATCTGTTGATTGTGATCTTAGGAGAGAGTTCATTGGCTGTTTACAGTTGATTATACATTTGCTTTTGCTTTTTGGTTTGAGTTTGTCACTTTTAAGTGTCGAAACAAGTGTTCATTTCGAAAGTCATAAAGTGTTGTATTCTCTTCTACCCTTTCTGATTTCGAAAAAGTAAACTTGTTTGTATTTGACATTTAAAAGCAAATTCAAAGTTGTACAAAAAGCTTTCTTTGTAGGCATCAATACTAAGAAAGCGGAAAACAAACACCTGCATTGTGCATTTGCATCTTGATAGTTTGCATGCTTGATTTAGGAAAAGTGCATTAGAGTGTACTGATTGCTCTTTGAGAAAAGATGGTGTCTTTCTTTTCCCTTTGTAGCTAGGATTTTCAAAGTTGAAAAGATATAAAGCTTGCTTATCATCTTTAGACTGCATTTAGGAATTGTATAATACATCTCGTGGTGATCCAGAAAGGCAAACTTCTAAAAAGATCAACTTAAAATAAACTGAATGAACTTAACAACACTTTGTAACATAACGCACAACATAGAGGTCTAGGCTAGAGACGTGTTCCGGCGTCGTAAAGGCTGGTGACTGTCGATCTCGTTGAAGGTGGGTGATTCCTCCTGAGGGACGATAGCGCCAGTACGGATTGTGCTCCCACGTACCATCGTGTATATATTGGGAGACCCCTATAGGCATAAAACCTTTATCCTTAGGAAGCCGTGTCGGCCGCCCTACTGATCGCAATGCACTGAACACAGCATTCAGGAAGATCGACCGCCCGTACCCTAAAAAGTATTCTGCGGTTTTGCGAAAAGTTTGGCACACCCTCTGCCTAGAACTCCAGAGCAGTTCCTTTTGGCCTTTTTCAGACTCTATAACGGAAAAAGTCCATCTGAGCATTTGTCACTTCGGGCTCGTTAAAACATCGAAGGAGACTAGAGTCATCTTTAGCTTTTTCTCGACTCTTTAAAAGTGAAAAAGCAAGTTGTGTCTAAGCGTCGTTAACAATTTATTTTAAACGGAACAATCACCCTTTATTCCTGCGTTGATCTTTAGGTTGAAAAGATGGAGCCCACCAACCAAGGAATTCCCCTTGGTGGAAATCCTAGTCCCTTCTCCTCTTGGGGAGATGTTGGTGCGCCCCACATGGCCACTTTGTCACTTCCAGGATTGACAATTGGCCTACCAGTCTGGCTCTTTTCAACCAATGTCATTCAGAACACCACTATTCCTGAACAGTCGAGTCAACAGTTAGACCAGACCAGAGTTGCCCACCAGCTTTCGACTTCATATAATTCTTCCTCTCCTCCTTCCTCTTTGCTTAACGGAACTGGTAAGACAAAAAACCAAGTTCCTAAGGAGAAGAAGGAAAAGAAGAAGAAAGAGAAGAAGAAGAAGGAGCCAAAAGCGACTGGGGGCAAACAAGTGTCGTCTGACAAAAATCCACACACAGCACTAGCAAGGCCTAAATCGCCATGCGTCATATGCAAGGGAGACCACTTCCACAGAGATTTTCCCTGCATCCCTCGGATACTAAGGGATTGGTCTCCCCGTTTGCACAATTCGGTGGCATCAACCTCTGATAGCCATGTTGACAGCACACCGTCAACTAGTGAAAGTGAAGCCACAGGACAGAGAGGGAAAGCCAAATTTCCCTGCAAGATGTGTGAAGGCGACCATGCCATCCACCGTTGTCCCTTCTTAGATGAGGCTAAAAGAGTATTGGAAGATCGCCCGATTTTACGAGCGCGACTTCCTCCTGGATATCAAAAACTCCTGCCAAGTCCTTCACTAGTTGAGAACCCAGCTAGCCCGCTCAGGTGGTCAGCCGAAGCACCTATCATTGAAGATGAACCGTCTGAATCCATACCTGACGAAAGTCAAAAGGTTGAGGCGGCAGTTGACCCGGTTTTGCCTTCAGAGGCTCTATCTTCGAATGATACCATCACAGAGGAGAATAAAGACGACACCGTCCAAGTTCTCTTCATCAACACAGACTCTGACGAACAAGGGGGCAATTTGCCCATTCCTTTATCGCAGGAAGGAACTTCGTCAGGGTCATACCCGGCCGTCTATTCGGTCCCACCACCAAGCAACCTAGTTGTCTCGTTCGACTGGAACCAACTAGGCAGACCCCGCTTGCCAGCTAGCATACCATTCAGAATTATCGTTCAAATATACAGAATGGTAATGGCTGGCACAGTTATTGATGAGGGGGCATCTGTGAGTATCCTTTCCTCTATTGCTTGGAAAGCGCTTGGTTCGCCAGCGCTTTTGCCTGAAATGAGAAATCTATCAGGCTTTGATAAAGGAACCAGTCGACCTTTAGGGATCCTCCCCAATGTGCCTATCACATTGAAAGGGAAGACCGTTCAAATGAACGTGATGGTCGTTCAAGGACCCTTGGATTATAACCTACTCCTTGGACGAGACTATATATATTGCATGGAAGCCATCGTCTCCTCACTCTTTAGAGTAATGTGTTTTCCGCATGAAGGAAGAGTGGTCAAGCTCGTGGACCAACTTTCGTTTCTCAGATCACGCATCGCAAATAGTCATGTACCATCCCTAAATGGTCTCTTCACGCAAGAAGTGTCTAAACCCACGGTCCGTCCTCCTGATGAGTGCGAGTAATCCGGGAGGATATGACTGAAACCCAGGGGGCATGCGTCTTGGTCTGTTTCGGCAGGGAAACTTTGGGTATAGAGTAGGTTTCCGCGGGAGAATATGACTAGTCTGTACCCCGTCCGTCTAGGAAGAGGGTTATTCTAGAATAAGATTCTTTTGTCAAAGTTATGTGAGTTGGCGGGCTATGTCGCTCACCTTTGTTTATCTCGGTAGACATCGCCAAAGAAGTGTTTCATTCGTGCCCGCGAACGAGACAATCTTTGGGTAACCTGAAAGAGGTAGGCCTCTCTCGGTGAAACGAATGTTTTGACGGAAATGAAGTAGAGGTAACCTTGAAATCGTACTTTATGCCTGGGGGCATGCAAACCTTTTGGAGTGCTAGCAAGGGGCGGCTATTTATTTTTTTAAATTTTTAGGTCCTCCCTTTAAACTTGTAGGTCTAACCCGTTAAACTCGTAGGATTAGTCGTTTCCGCTTGCATAACGAAAGGATCCGGAGCAAAGCTTACGTAAGATCTAAGCTCCCTAAAAAATAGCATCTTCAATGAGACACTCTTATCATATGACTGGGTTAATCGAGCAGTTTTAGCACACAGTTCATGCTCGTTAAAAAATAAATGCAAGATCCGAGCAGTTTTAACGCGGACTTCATGCTCGTTAAAAAATAAACATAAGAAATGAGCAAGTGTTTCCACCAGCGTTTAAGCTCATTTTAAAATAAAAAATGAACCACTACATGGTAAATAACCACTGTGAATGTAACATTATCAGCCATTAAAGCCTTGGTCGTGTTTGCACCGTCACCTCCACTTTTCACTTGGCCGATCGTTCACCTCCATATGATTGTTTACCCATTTTGAGGAACAGCTGCGAAGAGTGATTTCACCTAGCCATCCTTGTGACACTGCTGTGATTGGAAAATTCCAACCTGTACCTGGAATCAGTTGCTAACCCTGTTTATCACTCGTTCCTCAAAAGACGAGTCTTCTTTAAGCTCTTTTCAACTGACTCGTAAAATATGAAAAGATTGCCGAGTTTTGGCCTTCCAGCTCGTTAAAGCGACCGGAAGTGCTATCCCTCCTCTAGATTTTAATCTTTTTGGACCTGAGGGATTATTGCACAAAAAAATCGAGCGCTTGTTTTGTTCGGCTCGTTAAAACTATCGAAAACTCATCCCTTCTGTATTGTTTTATACTTTTTCGGACCTAAGGGATTAGATGACGAAAAAGGAACTTTGGAGTTATCTTTACGTACCTTTTCAGACTCTCTAAAAATGAAAAGGGACCGAGTTGTCTTTGTCGTTAGACTCGTTAAAATCATTAAATAGCGACAAACTTGTCTTTAGACGAGAACAAGTTTCACTATCGCTAGGCTTGTTAAAACATAGTGATGGGCTTGCCCGAAGGGCAGGTTATAGAACAAGCATATGTTATCCTCCTCAAGCTTGACAAAAATAAAGAGGTACTGGTCAGCAATGACTGGGGAAAAATTGGGAGAAACTCAAGAAAACTTTGATGGTAGCAAGTCGCTCTTGAACATGACACTTTTCCTCCGTACCACAATCGGGTTGGGTTGTTTCATTCACCGGTCACATCACCATGGTCTCGCCATACCATCCATATTTGGGGTAATGCTACCGATCCATCGCATCAGTGTCGCCATATGTTCAAGAGAAGTCGTTCAGAAAAGTCAACCGTGTCCCATCCACTGCCATACATTATCCTTCATCCTTTCATGACCATCACCCTGAACCATATGTCACAGATCGTTTTCACCTCCATCAAAAATCATTAGCTCCGTTCCGTGTCATTGATGTGGGATTCATTAAGGCCCTCCTTTGACGGATCGCTTCTTGTCGACATCAGCTCATTATCCAAGAAGTTGATCTAGGAACAACCCCTTCAGTACTTTGAAGCTTGCATGCCTCAATGGCAAGTTTCTCACTTCCGACGACAGGTATACATCAATGACCTTCGACCAGAAGATTTTGCATGGTGTTCGACGCCAAGTCCTTTATTCGCACCATGTGAATTGTACTGCAGTACCTTGAGGGTCATTATCATTATCGGTGATTCCTCTCGCGCTTGTTAACGGTTTACCTCATTGACCGGTAATCAAGCGATGTCTTTCCATGTTCGACTTCAGAACATTTCTCACATGGATCGACTTGTACTTAGAGTGAAGATTGAACGAGTTTGAAGACCCTGGATCTAGTTTCATCAATCCGGGCTGCGATATATATTCAGGAAAAATAAAGACATTGACATGTACATCATTGCAGCAGATAATCATCCTACTCAAAGGATGATAATTTCATCAAAATTATCAGTCTACCATCAGACGATTGTCTACTCTATGTACAGAAAGATGAATTTATAAAGCTGAGCATGGGAATGCCTGCCTCAGCTAGATCATGAAAGCAGTATGAAAAATAATGTATTGTATTGTATCTTATTACAGGTCTCCTCCCAACATTGGATGAACTTCGGACCCTCCTGGATAAAGCATTTCACCCGATAAACGGCCTCATACTTTAGGGGGCAACTATTATAGACATTTTTGTGCCTTACAACATTGAGCATGAAATGTCCATAATCTAAGGGATCCAAAGTCCCTAAACATGTTGTTCCTATCCCTTAGAGGAACAAGGCTAACAAACCACAGCAATTCACAAAAGTTCTCCACCAGAATCTGCTCAAAAACAAGTCAATTCAAGATCATGTCAATGGCTCCACTGGCTATCTGCGCTGAATGTCAAAGCCAACACTGGCTACCTGCGCTGAATGTCAAATCCAACACTGGCTACCTGCGCTGAGCGAGAGTGGACATGTGGCAAGCTCATTTCTCAAGGTGTCAAAACCCAGGAAGCTTCCAAAATGACACTTGCCTCAGGGAATTCGACTATGATGAGTAAGAGGTTCCAAAATCTCCAAGTGGAAGCAAGAACCTCCAAGTGGAATCAAGAATTGACAGAGGGAGAGGACACTAGTCAGATCTCAAGCTGACTCATCCTCTCTCCAAACATCTATATATGGATCTCTCCTCCATGAGATCTAGAGGCTGGAATTTTGTTATTGCAAAGAATTGCTGTTGGTTTGAGATCAGAATCATTGGGTGCTTAATTCTTTGAAGGGAGGTGAAGATAGGAATTCTATTTTGCTGGGAAGGAGATGCTGGATTGGAGCCCTCTGGGTTGTATCTCTTCCTGAACCTTGTTATTCATCAATAAAGCTATCTTGGTTTCTCCTATATACTGGTGTATCTTTGATGTATGATTGCATTAGTATGTTTAGTTTACTTCTAATCCTGAACTAGTTATGAATATGAATCCATGTCTTGTGTAGTGTTCTTCTCTTGTGATCTTGCAGAAACCTGTTGAAGCTGGGCGAGCGAGAAGGCAAGTAGCTGGGAACTCTCCAAGAGAAGAGAAACTGGATCGAGGGACAAACGAAAGACACCGGTTAGTCCATCCATCTCTCTTCATTCTTAATTCATAAAGGAAGAATACTAGAATAGTTGTCTCTATTTGTTGCTAAGGCACTGTCACACCTTAGGTGGATAGGATCGTCCTGCATAGGCATTTTTCCCCACAACACCCTTCTTCATCAAATCCGTCAGGGGTGCAGCAAGCTGTGAGAAACCTTTGACAAACTTCTAGTAATAAGTGCAAATGCCAATGAATCTTCGAAGTTTTGTCACATTTCTCGGCTCTGGCCATTCCCTAATGGCCCTGATATTCTCCTCGTGGACCCTCACTCCGTCCACCCCTATGATGTGTCCCAGATACAACATCTCCGTCAACCCAAACTCACACTTGGAGAGTTTGGCATAGAACTGCTACTCCTGTAAGATACGCAGTATTGTCTCAATGTGCTGGAGATGCTCCTCCCAAGTCCTGCTGTAAATGAGAATATCATTGAAGAATACCAACACAAACTTCCTCAAATGACTACGGAAGATGTGATTCATGTAGGACTGAAATGTAGCTGTGGCATTGGTTAGACCAAAAGGCATCACCAAGAACTCAAAGTGCGCATAGTGACACTTGAAGGCAGTCTTGGGAATATCCTGCTCCCTCACGTGAATTTGATGGTACCCAAATCTCTAATCAATCTTTGAGAAGAATCGTGCTCCCCTCAAATCATCCATCAACTCATCGATCTTGGGTATAGGGTACCTGTTCTTCAGGGTCTTCTTGTTCAAGGCCCTGTAGTCAATGCACGTCCTCAATGTACCGTCCTTCTTCTTCACCAACACCACAAAAGAAGCAAAAGGACTCGTGCTCGGTCGAATGTGCCCAAGAGCCAGCAACTCCTGGATAGCCTGCTCGATCTCGTCCCGATAGGCCTTCGGGTGCCTATAGGGGGTGGTGATCACTACCTGGATGCCCTGCTCAAGCTCGATAGTGTGCTCAAACCCTCAGTCTGGTGGCTTTCCTAGCGGAATCTCCACAAACACTATGGCATACCGGTCAAGGATGGACTGTATCTCCAGATGTACCATCCGCCCTGTAGTCCCTGGCTCTGATGCATGCAGCTCTACTGCCCACTCTATGTCTCCCTTTCAGAAGACTTCCTCCATCCGATGAGCCGAAACAATCTGAGGCAGATATGTGTGCTATCCCCGTATCTTCTCATGCCTCCCTGTCTTCTCTCATCCCACTCCATCTCCAGGGTCTTCCAATCTGTCGTGACCTTCCCTAGAGTGATGAGCCACTAAACACCCAGTATCATGTTGGTGTCCGAAATATCGACCACAAAAAAGTGGTCAGTCAATGTGTAGGTGCCCATTGTCACTGATAGCTCTAGAACATAATGAGCACACATCATAGTCTGATCTCCTGGGACCAATACTAAAAACCCATCCAAGCTCTCTGTCTGTATACCTCTCCACTCAACCATCTGGGCATCGATGAATTTGTGGGTTGCCCCACTGTCAACCAAAACTGATACATGCTGGCCACGTACTGTCCCTCATACGCATAGCGTTAGATACTTGGGAACTCCCCACAACGCTGCAAGGGCCCCTCCGGTGGGTGCAAAAGATGCACCACCTGTTGCTGGTGGTGGAGGTGGCAAAGGTCCCTATATGGCATGGCTATCTCTTGCCTCCACATCCTCCTCGTCATCCTCTTCTCCACTGCTCTCAGAGAAGACCTCAATAAAATGTGCTTTACCAGCAACACATCTATGTCCTAGTGCCCATGTCTCCTGACAAGTGAAGCACAATCGCTTCTTCTTCAGCTCCCTCCTAGCATCATCATCAAGCTGTACTCGTCCTAGATTCCCCTTTGGAGGTGGAATCCTCACATCTTTCCCCTTAGACTGGAAAGTTTGTCTCTGGGGGTAAGGTGTCCGGGTCCTTGGTAAGACATCCTGTAAGTCCCGGGTCCTGCTGATAGCATCTTGGAGTGTAGCTAGTCTAGTGGATCGGACTAGACCCCGAAGTGGCTTTGCTAACCCCTCAACATACATATAGACCTTCCGTGTTGTGGATAGGTCTGGCACCATCACAGAGACCCTCAAGAAATCTGCAATGTAGGTCTCTAGGCTCCCTGTCTGTTTGAGCCTTGTCAGCTCAACAAAATGCTGCTCTGGATCCCTCTAATCAAATCGCTCCATCAGTCTCCTAATAAACTCAGCATATGTCGTCACTGTGGAGTGCCCTAGTGTAACCATCCCATGAAACCACCAATCCTGGGCCTCACCATCCAAATGCAATGTTGCCACCTTGATGGCATCTGTCTCCGACATCTGGTTAAGCTGGAAATAAATGTCTAGCTTCTCCACCCAAGACTTTGCTGAACTGTTTGATGAACCATCAAACGTAGGCAAGTGGAATCTACTTGCTGCACGATGGGTGTCACCATCATGGTAATGCCGGTACCCTCTGTGATGGTCGCGGGGTCTACTATCCCACTGGAGCTGAACAAAATCTCTGAATGAGAGGGCTTCCCTGAACTCCTGCCCATAGGCCTGGTACTCTGCAAAATAATCGCCCATATGTCTGGGCTCTACCTCCTACTGGGTTGCGGCCCCCGTGTCTGCTCCTAAGAAGGTGGGCATGGTAGAGCGTGTAGGGGCATGTGAGGCCCCCTGCTGCGTAGTATCACGCTACTCTGGCAAGTGATGGGATGCACCTGATCCCTCACCGATCTGAAAAACTCATGGGCTCTCCCATTGTCTGGCCTCTATTGCCGTGAATCTCTGCCCCATCACCTCAATCTGCCTCGACAGATCCTGCACTGATTTGAGGAGCATATCTACAAATCTCTTCCCATCCTCATCTGCCATCTGCTCTGTGTCCACTACTAGCTCTCTCTGTTCTGCATCTACAATAGGTTCCTTTTGTTCTGCGTCTGCCACAGGAATACAATCTCCCTCTCCGTAGGTATTCTCCAACCTACGCCCAGTGTCTCTGTATCTCTGACCTCTGTAATAGATATAGGGTTTTTCCCCCAATGTCATAGATTGCTAGCTCCATAGGTTGAGCTAGATCTATGCTCTGATACCACTGTAATATCCCATATCAGGAATATACCCCAAGCACAAGCAAACTCCAACTAGAGATGGACTAGGAGGGCATTTACCAGATATGTCGCCTCTAAAAATAGGACGAGATCCAGAGGCTACCTGGCCCTTTCCAGACTCTGTCTAAGAGTATAATAGAAACACACGTGGTATAATAGCCGAGAATGCTCATAGAGATACAAGTAACAATGATACTATATATATCAAATAAACCATTAACAGATACACAAGAAATGCAGCGAGAAATGCTAAGCCATTTTATTATACTGAGCAATAAATGAGTACAAGAGGTGATTAGACAGATGGCACCTCGACTTGCACAAGGCAAGTGAAGAAATACTCTCATAATGACAAGAATGGCCTCTCTACATGGATGCTGCTGTTGTGCTGTTGTTGCTGCTAGAAAACAAATGATGATTTGGGGTTGCTCCCCTCCTTGGAAAAAGCTAAAACTCTGGATTCGGGCTCTACTCAAGAAACCCAGAAAAACCCAGAAAGCTTTTCTAAAATGGCCGACCCCCAAAAATCACCCCCTTGGAGTTCTGCGCAGTTCCTCAAAGATGTTGATGAAACTACTACTAAAATGCTGATGAAACTGCTGCTGAAATGTTGATGAATCTACTACTGGAATGCCAATGGAAATACCTTGCCCAAGCAGGCACTCGAAGTCCCCCGGGGCTAAGGGTGAGATCTATGAATGGAGACACTCAATGCACTAAACAGTGTTGTAGACCAGCTAAACAGCCAGCATGCTCTAAGTCAAAATGACTATCACAAACACTCATAACCAAAATGATCCCAAATGAGGGGGTTCCTCTCTATTTTATAGCCTCTGCCTCTCACAATCCCTAGGCTCACTTTCTCCTGCGTGATCCCCTTCTCCTCACTTTTTATTTACAAATAACTATCGAAGGCAAAAATCGAACAAAATCAAATATTCCAATTAGCCATAGCTAATTAGGAATATTACATGCTAATGCTGGGAGTGGGTTCCCTCATTGGTTCTACATGCAATTTGTCCAATGGGACATTTGTCAATCTTCGTTCTCTGTAGAGTTTAAACTCTTGGAGTTCTACTGGCCAAACTAGATTTGGGCCATGTGTAAGATGTCTCTGAGTGTGCTCTTTTGCTGGAAAACATTTTCGAAGAGATCATCTTCCTTAGTGAACACCTTTATTTTAACAGTCGTGGTAAAATTCTTTATCACATCAAAGGGATCAAACTGTCTCCCTGGGAACTTAGGCAATCATAGACTCAACATGTTGTCTACTTCTCTGAAAGCGTGATCTAAATCAAACAATGAAAAAGCTCCACAGACCACAGGGAATTGCGGCCAGATTTCCTTTTTTCTTGTCCTTAAGTTCTCTGCTTATTCCCCTAAACACACAGGTTTGGTAGGCTATTTTCCGGGCCATCAATTTGTCAGGAACATATAAGGGAAGTATATGAGGAGAGGCAATGCTTCCAAATACTCTAATATAAGTGAAAAATTCTTCTCCAAACCATCTTCCCATAGGGAGAATATCAATTTCAGCTTCAGGAGAAAATCTTAGGGCATTTGTATTATACAACATCTTGTAAATGGGTAGCATAAATCCATGGCAAATTTTATAAAAATATGAGGTGAACTTAGAATCCCACAATTCCTTATGGTAGACTTGAATAGGTAAGGGATTATGTATCGTCCATTTCCAACCCATGAGAGGAAATTTAGAAACAAAACAAATAGCATCCATGACATAGGCAGCTAGAAATAAGGGAGGATAAAATCTCTGAGCAAAATTCATTTTAGTCTGATAATTCCAAATAGTAGAGGCTAAGTTATCAGACAATATTTGGGCCCAATCCATTATAGTGGCGTTGGTGGCCGCATCCAATACGGGTAGCCACTTGGATGAAAACTTATTGATATCAGGTTTTCCGAATAGCCTACATAACATTGCAGCAGCGAAACAATATGAAGAAGAGAGGGAACCAGTGCTATACATACCATTTTTGTCCTTCTTTAATGGCTCTTCCTTCACTGACCAACTTTTGGTGCATTCCTCCAAATCTTCGTTCTCCTTGGCAAATTTTTCCACGAACTATTTGTTATAGTTAGCCTGCGGCTTTGGCAAATGACACATGCATCTTAAATTCTGTGGGGTAAATGACCTTATGACTTCCTGGTTCCGCATCTTGAATTGTCTGTTCGTTATCTCAGCATGGTCTATCACCCATTTGACCATATCTGTATAGGGAAGTATTTTTGGCCTTGCTGCGATACAGTACAAGAAAGAGCATGCAAGCTCTGTAAATGATGCTTCGGATGACCCGCGTCCATCTGTCGTAGCTATAACCTCCATGACTCTCAGGTTTTCTTCCTCCAGTAGTCTATACATGCCTTCCCACGTAGATATCCCTACTTCTTTGGTACAGGTGGTGTTCGTGAATAATGGAGTCATCTCTGATTTTTCAGATACTGGAGCTTTTCCTTTCTTCCCCATCACGTTCTGTGCACTGCTCTGTGTATTGTTCTGCATACCGCTCCTGTAATTTCACAAGTAGAGAACTAAGACACAATAAGAAAGATAATGAATGATGGTAAATAATAAGGTGACGGGAAAGCTCTTAATTTTAAAGTCACATCAATATATCACCTTGCGTGAAATAACCCTTTTGCTCAAATCTAAATCATTTCTCATAAATAACCATCAATAAACCACTAAGTTGACATTAATGCCCATAACTCAGTATCAGATGACGAGAAATATTTCATCGAACTGTGAGCCCTTTTGATCTGCGATAAAGCGATTTTGTGATTTGCTTCGCAATATCGTAGATCGTAATATCGCTAATCCTTTTCTGTTAACAATCATTTGCTTCATTATGCGACTGCGAGATGCGATTTGCGAGATGCTTTATCGCATTTCGCAATATCGGGACATTTTATCTTAGGTGGCGTTGTGATATATTCGATCTGCGATATGCGATGAATCTGTGTGGCTCACGATCTCATACCATTGCGTTTTCACAATTCCGACAGTTCTTTTATATATGATGCCCTCCATTACCCTTTTGTGATGCAATGTTCATCATTAAGAGAACGCTTTTATTTGAGACTTTTCATAATACTTAAGACTTTCCGTTTGCAAATGTTTTTCCTAGCTTTTATGGTAACGTTGCAATTCTTTATAGGGAAGATTTAATACTTAAATTTAAATGCGCACAAAACGAGGAAAGATAAGAATATTAAGTTTATGATAGTGTGTTTTATTAAAAGGGAATTCTAAGTGCTGGTTTTTTATTTTAGAAGGGTCCCCATTTATTTAGTGTTATTACTAATACTAAATAAAAAGGGGGGTTATTGCTGGCCACAACACTTCCTAAGACTCGTAAAACTTACTAGGATGGATTCATTCGAAGAATGAAATTATATGACAATCATATGCTATCCCCTTCAATCTTGTGATTAAAAATAATTGGGGTACTCACTAGAAATAGTGGGGAAAAAGTGAAAGTGAAACATCTCTTGTATAGGTAGCATGTCACTCTTGAACATGACACTCATATGTTTCTCGTGTTGGTTTTGGGATACCCTCACTCAGTCACTTGTCCTTCCGGGTTTGGGTGATCCATTTTGCCTCTCACATGACTATCCGACTTCGTCGTCATGACCCTTGGTCCTATGTTGAGTCAAATGTTGCAAC
The DNA here is from genome assembly GCA_031772625.1 of Pinus tabuliformis. NCBI lineage: Eukaryota > Viridiplantae > Streptophyta > Pinopsida > Pinales > Pinaceae > Pinus > Pinus tabuliformis. Next base: position 255,161,038 of record CM062812.1, on the reverse strand, counting down.
ACTCCGGAGTCATGTTGTCAATATGTTGATGAGAAGTCCTATCTGCATTTTACTACCTATACATTGTCTGACATTTTTCCACAGTCCTGGATCATACTCATTTATTCCACTTTATTCCTTGTTTCATGTCGATGACGAGGGAATCATTATGGCCCACCTTCAACAGGTCATTTCCTATCAACTTTAGCTCTTTATCTAGGAAGATGACTTAGAAACTCCCTTTCAGTACCTTAGATCTTGCATTCCTTAATGGAAAGTTCTTTGCATTCAATGACAAGTTTTCATCATTAGCCTTCGATTGGATGATTCCATGAGTGTTCAACTTTAGCTCCATTTTCACATTCACGGATTGTATTGTTGTACCTTGAGAGCCATTGTCATTATTAGTGGTTTTTCTCGTGCCCATTAATGGTTCATATCATTGGCCAATAATCAAGTGGTTTTCTAGCATGTTCAACTTCGACACATTCATTCACATGTTAGCATTCGTACTTTGATCGGGTTGGGACGGAGCGCAAGACCCTGAGTTTTGTCTAATATAACTTAGGTTGCATGGAGTTAAATATTATTCATGATTGTATACATGTTTCCTCTATACGGAAGGCTATGACCATACCGTGGGACCTTATATCTATGATGATGATGAACTTCTATATCGAGTGGCTACTTCCATACCGTGGATCTTAGACTTCCAGACAATCCTTTTCATTCAAATGACTTTACCCATACTGTGGATCTTTTCACATGGTCCTTTCCATCTGGATTACTGCATCCATACCATGGATTCATGTTTTGATATATATGACAGATGTATCAGATATGTATATGTATATGCGTCCTTGATTTGCATGTCTCCCAACAGTGTTTGTTCTAGTCCTTGCACTAGCTCATCAAGCATCTCAACCATCACTCAATATTCTTCCTTCATTCTTTATAGGGCATCTATTACACAATATTTTATCACACCTCCTACACTTCCCTGTGTCATACCCTGGAGTGCCAAAACCTTGACAACTATGTAGTGTACCCATCCTAATATGCAGTCCAGATCCTCCCTCAAGAACTAATGAAAAGTTGCCTTGAGCCTTTCTTGAGAAAAATGAGCTCAAAACCCTAATTTTTGGGTTAGCGCAACTGTGAGACTTCCCTCTCGTGCTGATGGTAGGTTGCACCATATGAGCCTCACATTTCTAGCATGCCTTTTGTTTGGATACTCACGTTGAACCCTAAAAGGAAATTTTCCCCAAAGTGGAGGAGAAGATTCGTGATCTAGAGGCTTCCAGAATGGGGAACTGGATGATGTTCATTGTGGATGTCGTTGAATTCTCATAATATTACCCTTTGATCTTATCCTTATGAGCTTCCTCCTTGAGATGATGACCTTCCCCTATCTTTGGTGAGATCCTAAATCCCTCTCCCTGCCTATAAATCCATCCCCCTCCATTCCCAAATGGTTGGTCTCTGATTATTTGCACCCTTCTTTTGAGATAGTGCCTACATGCTATTCACTTTGTCTTGGAGAAGGAGTGCTTGGAGAGCTTAATCTTTGACTTGGACATTCACTCAAGGAGGGCTACTAACATCAAGGTCTTGGTTGTATGCTTCCTCTTTTGTTTATTAATATTTACAACTATTGGTTCACTTTCCATAAATCCTTGTTTCAATACTTCATTTATCTTAATGCTCCTTGATTTGTTAACTGGATTACATTTTATTATGCTTGTTTCACTTTTATTCTTTGTCGTGTCTTTGGCCTCTTGTGCAGGTATTCAAATGTTGTGAGCAGCAAGGACTGAGCCTGAGGAGCAAGTGATCAAGATCTTCAACAAAGGAGTGCATTATAGCATCATTGTGAGGTAGGTCTCCTTCCTCTTCTCTTGTTTTGATTGTAATCTAGGAAAGTGTCTTGTAGATTGTCTCGTTTTTTGCTAGACACACTCATTAGGCTAGAGGGATTGTCTCTGTCTGCAAAGAGGATTTACCTACTCAACAATTTTTTGAGTAGGTAAATCCTCTCTATGGACAAAGGCGATCCCTCTAGACCAATGAGTGGGTCTAGCAACGAATGAGACAATCTACAAGACACTTTCCTAGATTACAATCAAAATAAGAGAAGAGGAATGAGACCTACCTCACTCTAATGCTATAATGCACTCCTCTGTTGAAGATCTTGATCACTTCCTCCTTAGGCTCAGTCCTTTCTGAACATAGCATTTGAATACCTACACAAGAGCCAAAGACACGACAAAGCATAAAAGTGCAATAAGCATAATAAAATGTAATCCACTTAACAGATCAAGGAGCATTAAGATAAATCAAGTATTGACACAATCATTTGTGGAAAGTGAACCAACAATTGTACATATTAATAACCAAAAGAGGAAGAATACAACCCAGGCCTTGATGTTAGTATCCCTCCTTGAGTGAATGTCCAAGTTCAAACTCAATCTCTCCAAGCAATCCTTCTCCAAGCCAAAGTGAATAGCATGTAGACATTATCTCAGCATAAGGGTGCAAATAATCAGAGACCAACCATTTGGGAATGGAGGGAGATGAATTTATAGGTAGGGAGAGGGAGTTAGGATCTCATCAAAGATAGGGGAAGGTCCTCATCTCAAGGAGGAAGCTCATAGGGATAATATCAAAGGGTAATATTGGGAGAATTCGACCACATCCACAACGAACATCATCCAACTCGCCATTCTAGAAGCTTCTAGATCATGAAGCTTCTCCTCCACTTTGGGAAAACTTGCCTTTTAGGGTTTAGCGCAAGTATCTAGGCAAAAGTCACACTGGAAGCACGAGGCTCATATGGTGCAACTTGCCATCAGCATGAGAGGGTAGTGTCATAGTCACGCTGACCCAGAAATTAGGGTTTTGAGCTCATTTTTCTCAGGAAAGGCTCAAGGCAACTTTTCATTAGTTCTTCAGGGAGGATCTGGACTGCATATTAGGATGGGTACACTGCATAGTTATCAAGGTTTTGGAACTCCGGGGTATGACACAAAGAAGTGCAGGAGGTGTGACAAAATACTGTGTAACAAGGCCTCAAATTCTTTATCTTTATTTCGGTTAGGGTTCCCTTTTAGACCTGAACTCCTTGAACTTATCGAATACTTCATCTTTAGTTTTGAGCCATGTTTTCCTAAAATGACCATGAATGAACATTACATAGTAATGATGACCTCCAAGTGATTTGTCAGACATGGACCCACACACATCGGAATGGATGAGGTCTAATATTTCTTTAGACATAGTTTCACTATTATGAAATGGCTTTCTAGTATGTTTCCCCAAAGAGCATCCCTTGCACACACCTTCATGATCTAACTTCATATTAGGAATACCATGAACTAGTTGACTAAGAGTAGGCATGACCCTATAGTGAAGATGACCATACCTATGATGCCATAACTTAACGAGACTTATTTCCATATGAACCAAAGCTTGAGGAGATGGTGTAATGACTCGGTAAAGACTTCCTTCACGAATTCCAATAACCTTAGATTTATCAATGCTATAATCTTTTCCCCAAACCAATACTTTTCCACCAACAAAAGAAATTATTTCCCCTTTATCTTCTAAACAAGAAATAGAAAGTAAATTATTTTTCAAACCTCGAACATAGATAATTTTTTTGAGATGCAACTTTGATCCATTATCTATCTTCAATGATGTTGATCCCAAACCTCTAACATCATATCTTTTGTTGTCACCCAATTCCACTGCATGAGAGGATGGATCCTTTGATAGTGTGTGAAGTTGCTTTCTTTACCTGTTGTGTCTCAATGCTCCAGTAGCAATGATCCATGCATTGTCATCAACAAGAGAACCTGTAAGGGAAACAAAGAATCCTTGACTCTTAACCTTGTTGAACAAATAGTAGATGACCTTCTTGATCCATCTTCTAGCATTATTGTAACCCAATCTTATGTAGTTCACCATAGAGGGGGAATCCATGCCAACAAATTGATCTTCGACTTCTCTTGACCTTAGCTCCAATACCATGTTGGAAAATCAAATATATTATATTAGGGTTTGATTCTCCTTTCTTGATAATTACTTGTGAGAGTGTTGGCTTATTTTACTTATTTACTATCTTGTCTTTCATCAAGAAATTACCATATTATGTTTGTATAAATATCACAAAACAAGAGACAAAAGATATAGGCACATGCCAGGGAAAAACCCCCCTTGAGGGGAAAACCCAATCAAGATAATTCTTACTTTCAATAGTATTCTTTGAGACTCTTTACCCTAGATCATGACCAGAGTTTCCCTCCACACGATGTCAGCCTCCTAGATCTTCGACCTCTTCCAACAAATTTGACTAGGCAACAAATTCCCGTAACATGCAGCTTCGATCTCAATCATTAATTGGATTAAGAATGAAATCTTAGGAGACTTCGATCTCCCAACCCACACCACGAAACATAGAGAGAGAGGCACCAAAAGTTTGATTTTCTTCCTCTTTATAGACTTCCCCAAACTCGCACTTCTTTTGGCCTCCTGATAACAAAGTTCACACTTCTCCAACCCTTCTTGAGATATCGAACTTACTTGAGAGTGAATACTCCAAATGACTTCAACCTCCTTTTATATATAGGCTTCTTGTGGGTCAAATGAGGGTCCTTAGGCCGACTTAATCTCTCTTACATCAACATGATGTGGAGGCTACATAATTCATATTTGACTTGATACAAAATCTTTTTACATTATTCAAAATCCCAAGAAGGGTCTCTTTGAATGTACAATGACTATAAACTCAATATTAATCCTAGGATTCCACAATGGGGACTTTGACTAATATAATGATGACCCAAGCATGAAACCCCTGCTTTAATAAGTCATTGTTACAATAATAAAACTTCTTTTCTTTATTCTTTTGACAAGTACATTTCATAATGACTCAAGTACATTATTGAAGACCAAACATAGTTACATTTTCTAACATAATCCACCTCAGGTGACTCATCATTTGTTGAGGTTGCATCTAGTGAGCATTGGAGTACTAACAAGTGAGCATTCTTCCATTCCAAATTTCTTCAACACATCCTTGAGGTACTTGACTTGGGAGATGAATATTCCTTTCAATAATTGTGTAATCTTTAAACCAAGGAAATATGCAAGTTCCTAAACATGGACATTTGAAATTCATCCTTCACATCACCTACAAACTTTGTTGAAATTTGGGAAGCTTTGAGATGACTTTCCCCATCGAAATCCAAATTCCCATCAGTATCCCATCTTGCCCCAAAAGGAAGAATTTAATTTTCTTAAAGGAAATTATTATTACTATTATTTAGCATTCCTCTTCATTACTTAATGTGGCACAAATCAACATGGGCAAGTAATTGTTAAGGCACAAGGAAAAAATATTTAATATTGTTATAAGCAAGTTTGAAATTAGAAGTATTTCCCTCCAAAGATTACATGTCAACTTGAATTATATTGGCACCCAATTCGATATTGAGGAAGGCTATAAGAAGAGGATCGATCCACCTCCAAAAGTGAGAAATTCGTCTCTCTCATGATCGAGTCTCACATTCCTTTATTGGTTCGTTGATGATCACATTCCTTTTTTGGCTCGTTGACTAAGGCCCACATTTCTTTATTGGTTCGTTGACTGAGTGGCTTGCTTGATTATAGTGACTCACATGGATTAGATCCTCTTGCTTACACACTTTGTGGTATGGATTGCATCCTTTGTGCATCTCAATAGATCACATTATCTATACAATGGCCCACACGACTAGCATCCTCTAGCTTATACACTATGTGTGGTTCATTACAATGGTCTATAATCTATGGATCATTACAATGGCTCGTTACAGTGGTTCATTACAATGGATCATAATTTATGGATCGCTACAATGTCTCATTACAATGGTTAGTTACAATGGTTTGTAATTTGTGGATCGTTACAGTGGTTCGTTACAATGCTTTGAATCCTTATCTATGTGGCTCACTTTTAATGGCATCTGTGTCATGGTGTAGAACTGTTATGACAATTATGGTGTACAGTTATTTGTAGCAATGTTGGTGTTGATATGATAATAAATGTTATGGAAATAATATTTTATATAACCTTGACATGAAAACAACCCTAATATGTTAGTGACCCTAATATGGCAGTAAATGTTTGGTAGTAAACTTGACATAACATAGTATCTATATGTATGGCAGTGAATTTGATGCATGACAGTGATCCTTATGTATATACCAATGACCTTGATACATATTTATATGACATTAACCTTAAATTTATATGACAATGACCTTGATGTCGAACAATGATCAATTTCTATATGATAATGGCCTTTGATATGTCAATGATCTTTGGTGTATGGTAGTGACACTTTGATCTATGGTTTGATGATATGACAGTGATGGAAGAACCTCTATGACAACAACAACAATAGTGATGTATATCGTGCTCTTATGACAATATGATATAGTCTGTTGCTAGATTGGCCCTAGGTGGCCTAATGTGATTGATGATTATGTCTCATGATTATTGTACTTTATATCTTAGATAAACATTTGATGAATATCTAATAGAAGAAGAATCTGGTTAGGTTTTACCCCTTGTGGGTTTTTTCCTTGAACTCTGACTTGAACCTTAGTGTCTCTATTGTGCATGATTTTCTTCTATTGTTCCTTTAATTATTCTGCTACATTGTTGATGTTATCATTCTCTCTACATAATTGTTAATTATGAAATGATGTTATGGGGTGAATGTTATATGAAAATGTTGAAAACGTTTTAAATTGCAATTATCTACAACAAAGAACTATCTATCCCTAAAAATTAACATTGAATGAGTTCATATGCATCACAAACAAAACTAATATCATTAACTTAAACAACAACAATAAAAATATTTTCATTTTCGGACTTAATATACAAGTTGTTATCTACTACTCCTCTTTTGAATCCACATTGTAGTAGATATTTATTTTATCTGGTATACCATGCCATGGGTGCTTGTTTAAGGCCATAAATTCCTTTTTTCAACTTTCATACATAACTAGAATTATCTGACAACTAAAAACATTCAAGTTTCTCAATGTAAACCTCTTCTTCAGGCTCACCATTCAAAAAAGTTGATTTTACATCCATATGATATATCTTGAATGTTTTGTGACTTACAAAAACTAAAAACATTATGATAGCCTCTAATATGGGTATCAGAAGAAATGTTTCATCAAAATCTAATCCTTCAACTTGAGCATAAACTTTTCATACTAATCTGGCCTTATTCCTCACCACTTGTCCATCCTCATTCAATTTATTCCTGAAGATCCATTTTGTGCCAATGACATTTTTGTTTGCTAGTCTTGGAACCAATTCCCAAGTTTGACTCTTCTCAATTTGATTTGGATATTCTTATCCAATTATCATCTTAGTTGTTCTGAGAAAAATATTTTGGCTCAATCATGGACAACATAGAAATATGTATTTAATTAGGGGGATTCATCACTCTTCTCCTAGTTTGTACTCCTACATCCAAATAACCTACAATCTGACTAGGGGGATGGTGCTTTTGAACATATCTTGAGCGATATTTTGGGTGGTGACTTTTTGCATCTTCATTGGCTTCTTCTTCAAGTTTTTCATCATCATCTTCACTATTAGCATGATTAACAAAGCTTATGTTTTTTAGATGCTTGTCTTAGAGACTAGTAAACTCATCCACTCTCACCAATGAAATCAACTACTTTTCTTAAGTTTTTATTATAACACCTGCAACCTTTTCTATTTTTTGAATACCCAACAAATATACCTTCATCTTCTTTAGCATCAAACTTATCAACCTTCTCATCATTATTCTTAATGTAGCACTTACTGTGTAATGTCTATAGAGACATAAGTGAATGATTATGCTAACCTAATTAAGTTCCTATAGGTTAGGATGGGAAAAGTAATCAAGGGAACACATTCCACCAAGGAAAAGAATGTTATAAAAGATAAAATGGGAAAAAGGGAAAAAGGGGACATGGGTCTTAGGCTAAAAAAAATTCTATTTTAAATTATAAAGTGAGAAAACCCACTAAAGTAACTTTATTAAACAAAAAGGTAAAAAGGTGGCAAAAAATCAAGTGATTTATTAAAAAGAGAAAATGGGGAATCTATCCTCATTCTTCCATTTTTTCACTTGATAAAACAAATTTTGGAGAACTCTTGAAAAAGAGGCTAGGGTTTTTGGAAATCCTCATTCTGGTTGTTGGTTTCGATGTTGAAACTATACACCCTAGCTAGTATTGGAGTAGAATCACTTTGATTCTGCGATTGTGCTTCATTTGGAAGAAGATATTGTGAAGAAGAAGTAGGTCATAGGTGTTATTAGTGTATTTCATTATCTGAATTTTGGAATTCTACATTTCTTGTACAAGATGAGTCTACTTCCACTGAGGAGCCGAGTTTTTGAGCCATATTTAGAGGTCCAAGTTATTATGTTTTTCTAAAGCATTTGGGCCAAGTTTACCCTCATTGTTGTTGGTTGAGTTTATTGTTCTAAGGGGTCGAGTTTCATTGTGTAGCAGGGTCATGTTTCATAGATTTGTGTGGCTCAAGTGGCCTCTCTACAAGCTATGTGCTACTTCTATTGGTGGCTGAGTATATCTTGCAGCAGTTCCAAATATTTTGTGGGTTTTGTTGAAATATATTGTAGATTTGATTGAAATTTTTCATCGAATACACAATGAAAAAATTAATTATTGGTCACTTCAATTCAGCTCAAACAATCCCTACAAGTTGGCTCCCTCAAAGGTCATCAAGTCAGCTACATTAGAGCTAATTAGACCTCTCCTGATGCCTATTAATAAGAGGTCATTGGCATTCATTTCATCCACTGTCAAGATCAAGCATTTTGGTCTGCAATCAAAAATAATTTGACCTTCCATTTCAGAAAATATCCACACATGCGAAGAGGAGTCTAAGGTTCCTTTGGACTATTTTTTGGATAAACTTCAAGGGCTCGTTGCTTTAGTGACTTGGGATCATCTCTACCTCTATTTTAATACCTCTTTTGTGGCTAAAAATTGTAGAGAGGCTCACCCTCCTTTTGTGACATAATTGTGAATTTGACCAAGGGATTTTTGGGTATATCTTCTCAACAATTCATTGGTGATTACAATGGGAACTTGATATTATATTATAGTGACCATAGGCCTATATTTCATCATGCTTGTGTTGGATAGTTGGCCTTGGATGGAAAGTGGCAGCAAGCATGTTGGAAATAATGTTAGCAGTCATGGGGGAGATGTGTTGGACAGTTGGCAATGTTTGTAGTTGGAAAATGTTTTCGCATTGAAGTCAACCAGACTAGCATGGATGTTAGTGGCAACAAATGTGTTGTCATTGATGTCTTGATGTCCAATAGGCTATATGTAATGGCAACTGGGCTAGCATTGATGTGCTTAGTGCATCAAACTCAGGGGGAGTCCCATGGTTGCTGCAATCTCTTGCAGAGAATCATCATAGTAGTAGGCTTAGTGGAGAATCCATAATAAGATGTTATGATGGTTTGGGAGTCCCAGAATTTGGAGGAGATTATTCCTTAGGTTTTTAGCTCAAATCCTCTTGGAAGTGACATAGTTAGGAAGTACTTGGAGAGATCTTTCCAACGGTATTTTGAAGTCGAAAAATGGCCCCCTGGATCAAAATTTATGGTTAGTTAAAGTAAGGACCTGAAAGCCATAGGAATAGTGCCTAGAAGCCCAGAAGCCCAGAGGTTTATTTAAAAGAGATATGGGATAGCATTGAGTCGGGGTAGTAGGAACAATGTTTGGAATCCTGGAATCCTAGAGATTTATTTAAAATAGATCTAGGATAGCATTGATCTGAGGTAGCAAGAAAAGTGTTCGGAAGCCTGGAAACCCAGAAACCTGGAAGTCAATTGGAAACTAGTGAAGATTGCCATGAAGGTCAGAATCCCAGAAGCTTGGAATCCCAGAAACCTAGAAGCCCATAAATTTATTTATAAGTTCCCCAGATAGCATGGGGTTGGGCTAGCAGGGATCAACATTTTACGGACCATCAATTGATGAAAATCATAACAGTGATTGCTCAGAAGGTGTAAATCACAAAAGAAATTTGAAATGGGAGTTGAGCATTACAGGGGGCTAACAATCAGAGGCCAGTATCGCATATAGGATGCCGAAACATGGAAAGTGGGACAAGCCCAAAATCTCTAATAAAAAAACACAAAGGAAGAGGAGAGACATAGCCAACAGAGTGCATAGATGGGCTAGGTCGAAAGCTCAGAAGCATACAAGATCCAACTCAGTAGCAGCATATGTATATGAGTGGGCCTAATGAACATATAAGCAGTGATTTCACGTGTTTTGGCAACCAAGATATTTTAGGCCAAAATAAAAAGAAAAGTGTGTTGGATGAATAAGTCTATGGGCTAAAGGTTGTGCCCAAGACTTGGTTTGTGTGTGTTTGGTGACCATATGCCTTCAAGCTAATAACAAATAAAAAGGCATTGCGGCCATATGTTTAAAGGCCTGAAATGAGTTGGCCGTGAATTGTCAATGGTACACTAGTGGGCCAGTTCCTGGAATGTCGGGAAGCTCATAACTCTTATGAAATGTTTTCAGAAAATGTTATGAGCACCAAGGCATCTAGGCCTCCAACTCAACAGAAGAATATTATTAAAGGCATGGATGAGTCGACATCTAGTTAGCAAGGCAACAAGGACCATAATTCACAAAGGCATTAATGGAGTCCATCGGGATTGTCGAAGTTAGGAGACTGAGATAAGAGAGTACCACGATTGTGCAAGATTATTTAATGGGCCTATATTTAGCTGAAACAGGTCACCTCAATTCTTCCATTCAAACAAAGAAGAATTAAATGGAAGAGATGGTTAGGAGCATAAAATCTTATCACAGTCCAGGAGAGCCATGCCTGAAGTACAATTTGAGCTTTGTAGGCAATTAAGAATGAATGGAGAGCCATGTTATTTGTGAAAATAAATTTCATGAGTGATACTCTTTAGGTGTGCAAGATGACTAAGGTTTAATTCACAGGATGGAGAATGATAAAGTGCCCATCCTCATGATTAATGTAGCTGAAGTGGCCAGGAAATTTGATGTTATAGCAGAATGGAGGACCTTGATGTAGTTTTGAGACTGACCAGGAAAACTTGTCATATACAATATGGGAAGCCCTACAAGGGTATGCACATAAATGACAACAGAGACAACATTGTTCCATGTGTAGCAGAGGAACAAAACTCAGGATTGTAGTTGTGCAAAATGGGGATTACATGATAGTTGAGTGAGATGGGTTGAGAGCTCTATGGGTGTGCATTGCTGACAGAAGGCCAAGAGTGTTCTTGTGATGCAGAAGAGAACGCCGAGATTATGTTGCTGAAGTATTGAAGGATGACAATTTTTATGTGCCTAATGTGTGAGGTTCGAGTAAAGAGAACTACTACATTATTCATAGAGGGTGTGTGCTGCTAAGTATGAATGGAGGTTGTTGAGCATAACAGAGGGCCAAATGCAGAGGAGAACATAGAGCTCAAATCAGGAAGAGTGGTTGCCAATTACAAAGAGAACATATTACCTTATTGAGTGTGGTTTGGAGCCTACATACAAGTAGTTGGTGCTTCCATCTCAGTGGGTGTTTGAAGAAGGCTTGGGGGTTGGTGCTTCCTGCAAGTTGATGTTTTCATAAATCCAAGGAGCTACACGTTTGTGCTTACAAAAAATCCATGAAGTTGGTGCTTCTGGTAAGTTGATCAAGTGCTTACAAAAGAAGGGAGTTGGTGCATCCTTCTAGTGGGTGCTAGCAAAGAATCAAAGGGATTTGGTGTTTCCTGTGAGTGGTGGGTCACAAAAAAAATTATGTAATAGAGTAGGAGCTCATATTCACATCAAATAAAAAATAATCTTTAGTGGTTTTTCTCTCAAAAGGTTTTCCACATTAAATCTCGGTGTCTCATGTGTATGTTGCTCATGGTGTGTGTGTTCATGTGTTTATTTGTACTAATGTTAGATAATTTTTTGTTGTTGGTCCCATGAATGGTTTCCTTTTTTTAATGAGAAAATATAAATCAACATTAAAAATTAAATTTAACCTTAATACTTCTTCACCCCACCCCCCCTCCCCCCCGCCCTTCATTATTAACATTGTTTCCAACAATTTGGTATCAGAGTCAAGTTCCTCCAAGAACAACTTAACCGCTTGAAGGTAGATCAAGGGGAAACAATGCCTAATCAATATTGGATAACACCAAAGGGAGTTACACATTTGAATGGAGTAAACTATGAACTTTGGAGGATTATAATGGAAGCCCATTTAATGGCTTTAGATGTTGATGTATGGTGCTCCATAGTGAATGGATAAAAGAATGATTTTAATGAAGAAGCCAAAAGGATCATCATGAAAGGGATATCAAAGCTAAATGATGATAAATTCAGTAATTGTGAGACAATAAAGGAAATGCTGGACATATTGTGATATATATATGGATGAGATAACAATGTGTCTCAAGAGCTGGCCAAAGAACCTTGTTTCTCAAGTAGTGAACCAAAACATGTGGTTGTTGGTGATAAGAAGAAAAAGAAGAAGAAGAACTCATCCCAGAAAGGAGATGTTAAGAAGATTGAAGATCTTTCTCTTAATGCATGATATGTTGCCTATCACTCTTGAGTTGATGATGAAGAAGAATCAGAACAGAGGCCATGCTACTTAGAAGGTATGCCATTTCTCTATGATAAATGTAAAGAGATAGGTCATTTATCTTCTAGATGTTAATGTGAAGGTTTCGAAGATAGGAATGCATATAGTAGTGATTTAGATATACTCACATTTGTAGCAATAGAAAATGAGGGATCCACTGAAGAAGAAGAGGGATCCCAAGTGTTTTCATCCATAGGAGAGAACATGAGTATCCTTGGTAGCAATGAAGATGGAATACTCCTTAGACCTCTAGAAAACTCCATGGACACAAAGAGGAATTTGGATCTTTGTGGTGACTAAGCTAGCACATCTAATAGCGAGGAAAAGGATCTAGATGAAAGGATTTGTTTTAGGAGGAAGATTATATCTTATCTAATAGAGATCAAGGAGCTATCAAAAGAAAATCTCAAGCGAAAGGAGAAGTTTCCCAAGTATGAGCTTGAGAACGAGAAGTTGAGAAAAACAATAGTTGGTATTAATTCTCAATAAGAAGGGGCTAGTATAATGAATGGGATGTTGACCATTCAACTATATGAAAGAGAAGCTCACTATGAGATACTACAAGCTAAAGTAGTCTCATTGAGACATGAACTAGAAAATAAAAATAAAGAGTTGTCTCAATATCAGAAGCTTGAGGAGAGCAGGGAGACCTTGGATGAGATACTTGCCAAGCAAATATCCTCTCTCATCAAGGCCAGTTTGGGTCTCAAAGAAGATTCAAGATCTAAGAAGGTAGTTGAAGTTCCATGCAATAGTAAAATAATAGGGGTCATTGGACAACAACAAAAAAACAAGGGAAGAAGCAACAATGGGATGTTGAGAAAGAGCATCAAAGAAGAGAGAGGAATAACTAGAAGAGGAAGCAACAGAAACAAGAAAAGAAGTAGAAACAACATAGAATTGATTTAGGTAGAAATTCAATCAACCATGGAAGACACATGAAGAACCAACAGAGGTCCTTTCCCCCTCAAGAAAAAATCCCTCAAAGAAAATATATCTTCAATCATCAAAAGCCTTTTTATGGCTATTGTTTTTCTTGCAATAATTTTGGACACAAAGCCATGGCTTGTAGATGGCATACAATAAAACAGCGTTTGTGGAAATACAATAGGAGAAAGCATGTTGGAAGTAGTATAGTCCTTGATAGGAATGATTATGAGTATAGCAATCCTTTTGCCCCATTCCTAACCCACGTCGAATGCTACAATTGTGGCAATTTTGGGCATAAGTTAACAAATTGTAGGTATAGCCGAGTGAAGCATGCCTCTTAGAATATGCATATTGGTGTAGAAGCAAGACCATTGCAGACAATAGAGGCAACTGAGTTTGTCTTAAGTTCTCTATGTAAAGGGGGTAGACTAAACAATGGAAGTATAAATCATCAAGGAGTTGACTATTCTCTAAAGAAAAACCAGTGAAAAAATAAAATGGATAATCCTCATATTTCATTGATGAATCCCTCTGTAAGTGCTAGTTGCAATGAGTGCAAGCCTCAAATGATGAATGGGTGTAGTAGCCCAATAAATTCTATCATGTAGAAAAAGAAGAGAGGCAATGAAAAGAAGGCATGGGTAAAGAAAGAAGAAAATAATGAGGAGTGCCCTCCTGCCATGCGCAAACAAGAGAAAGCCCAAACATGGGCAAAAAAGAAGCTAGAAGGTAATGCCTCTATTAGGACTCAGCCAATGAAAATATGGAAGAAAAAGGACGACTCTTGACTCAGGGGGAGTAGGTCCTCTGTTTCTCTTCATTGAAAGAAGAGGATGGCCTCAAGGGAGGCCAAATAAGTCAGATGTAGGAAAAATAGAGCTTGTACAGAAGAGATGCATCTAAGCTTTGGAGGTATGGCCGAGCCCCCTTGCTGATTAAAGTAGTGAATTTGTTTATTTAAAATATATCAACATTGAAAGATAGAGGAGAATGCAATCAACTTAGTCTCAGGGGGAGTTCACAACACTTTAAGTTGTGAGAAGAAGAGGGAATGTAGTAGAGATGTGAAATGACAAGAGGCCTACAGTTGGGTCAGGTCCACAGGATTAGTCCCCATGTAGATGCAAGAAGGCAGATGTGAAGAGATCAGAAAAGGGAGAGAGCATTGGATCAAGGGATCTTCCTTGGAAAAAGTAGCAGGCAATGATCATTTTTAGCCTTGGGAAGAAATACTCTATAGGAAATGAAAGGTTTTCATCTTGGGTGAAATACCCTTATTTCATTTAAGTTGTGAATTTTGTTATTCCTAATAGTCTTGTGTTCATGAAACACAATTGGTACAATCTTTGAATGTCCCTTAGCTTTCCATCATTATTGTTATTTCAATTGGTGGTCTAGGTTCATATGGAGTAACCCTTTTGTGCAAAAGGACATTTCTTTTTGAGAAGGAGCTATAAGAGTTTTCCTAGCACATTGTCCAATTTATATCAACTTTTTGGTGCAATTCGTATTACTTAAGAAGGAGTCCATATTTGGAGCAACATGATCTCAGGGGGAGCAATGTTGACTATTAGGATGCTCAAGTGGAGTGAGCATAGTCTCAATGACAACACCAACAGTGAAGAGTAAGCTCAATGCACTACTAATGGCTGGTATTTGTATGCAGCAACAATACCATGAGAAAATTGATTTGGTATCAATTTCTTTTAACTGGTACAAGAGATGTATTAGCATATATAATACTCGGCCAACAGCCTAAAGCATTTAGAACTGAAGAAAATCAAGAAAAGGAAGTACATGTTCAGGGGGAGCATATCATATATGTCCGATTTATAGAGCAACAACAACTACAAGAAATATATTGACCCTAGAAGAAGAATAAGTTTGCATAGAAGAATGCACATCAGTAGCTAGACCATCTATCATTGATAGCGATTGTAAGGCGGAGAATAAGAATCTTGTATCCCTTTTCCATTGATGTCAAAGGGGTAGAAGAAGCAACTTTTAGCCCTTTTCCATTGATGTCAAAGGGGGTGAGGAGTCTATTGGAGAGAAAGTTGTGATGGACCAAGCAAAGGAGAGAAAGCCATTGGTGGCTCATGCAAGGGGAAGTGTGGAAGCAACTTGAGGACTAGTCATCAATATGGAAAAGTGATGAGGTGTTTCCATTAATGCCAAGGGGGGAGATTGTTAGACAATTATCACTAGTGGCAGAAAGTGTGTTGGAATTGATGTCAACATCCATGGGGAGATGTGTTGGACAGTTGGAAATGTATGAAAACTGAAAAATGTGTTGGCATTGATGTCAACTAGACTAGCATTGGTGTTGGTGGTAGCAAATGTGTTGGAATTGATGTGTTGATGTCCACTAAGCTATTTGTGCTAGCAACTGGGCTAGCATTGATGTGCTTGGTGTGTTAAACTCAGGGGAAGTCCCATGGTTGCTACAATCTCTTATAGAAAATCATCATAGTAGCAGGCTTAGTGGAGAAGCTATAATAAGATGCTATGATGGTTTGGGAGTCCCAGAATTTGGAGGAGATTATACCTTAGGTGTTTATCTCAGATTCCTTTGGAAGTGGCATGGTTGGGAAGTTCTTGGAGAGATATTTCCAATAGTATGTTGAAGTCAACAAATTCCTCCATGGATCAAAACTTATAGTTAGTCAAAGTAAGGACCTTAAAGCCATAGGAACAGTGCCCAGAATCTCAGAAGCCCGAAATCTCAGAGGTTTATTTAAAATAGATATGGGATAACATTAAACCAAGTATTAGGAACAATTCCTAGAATCCAAAAGCTTTATTTAAAAGAGATCCAAGATACAATTGAGTTGGGGTAGATGGAATAGTGCCTGGAAGCCCGAAAACTAGAAAACTCGGAAGCCAGTTGACAACTAGCAAAGATTTCCCAGAAGCCCAGAAACCTGGAATCATGGAAGCTCGTAACTTTATTTATAAGTGCCCTAGATAGCATGGAGCTGGGATAGTATGGATCAACAGTTGATGGACCTTCAATCTACCGAACCCGTAACAAAGATTTCTTGGAAGGTGGAAAGCCCAGAAGAAATTTGAATTGGGAGCCATGCATTGCATTGGGGCCGACAGATGCAGGTATTTAGGGGCCAACAAGCAGAGGCCAATATGTCGTACAAGATTTCAATGGCTAGAAAGTGGGCTAAGCCCAGAATCTACAATAACAAAGCACAAAGGAAGAGGAGTGACGTAGCTAGCAGAGCACACAGGTGGGCCAGGCTAGAAGCTAAAAATCCCATAAGGAATTGCTAATTCAATTTAAAGGAGTTATGGGCATGTAGGAATCCAGGCTCTAACTTAGCAGTAACATATGTATATGAGTGGGCCCTGTGAACATTTAAGCAGTGGTTTCAAGTGTTTTGTCGACCAGGGTCTTTTAGGCCAAAATCAAAAGAAAAGCACGCTAGATGAGTAAGGCTAGGGTCTAAAGGTTGTGCCTAAGACTTGGTTTGTGCATGTTTGGTCACCATAGGCCTTTGGTATAATAAAAAATAAAAAGGCATTGTGCACATATGTTTAAATTCATGAAATGAGTTGGCAACGAATTATCAGTGGTACACACTAGTGGGATAGTGCTTGGAATCCCGTAACTCTTACGAAATGTTTTCAGAAAAAGTTACAGGCACCAAGGCATCCGGGACTCCAACTTGAAAGTAACATATGATTAAAGGCATGGATGAGTTGGTAGTTGGTTAACAAGGTAGCAAGGAGCATGATGCACAAAGGGATTAATGGAGTCCATGGGGATTGTTAAAGGTAGGATACTGAGATAAGAGAGGACCATGATTATTCAAAATGATTTAATGGGCATGTCTTTAGTTAAAGCAAGTCACCTCAGTTCTTTTGTGCACTCCATGAAGAATTAAATGAAAGAGATGGATAGGAGTAGAAGCTTTGATCACAGACTAAGAGAGCCATGCCTGATGTACAATTTATGCTTTGCGGATAATTAAGAAAAAATGGAGAGTCATGTTATTTGTGCAGACAAAGTTCATGAATGATACTCTTTAGGTGTGAAGGATGACTAAGTTTTAATTCACAAGATGGAGAATGATCAAGTTCCCATCCTCATGATTAATACAATTGTAGTGGCCAAGTAATTTGATGCTACAACAGAATATAGAACCTTGTTGCAATTATGATACTAACTAGGAAAACATGTCCTATGCAATATGGGAAGCCATGTAGGAGTATGCACTTGAGCAGCATGAATGAAATCAAAGACAACATCGTTCCTTATGTAGCAGAGGAACAAAACTAAGGATTGTAGTTGTGCAAAGTGAGGATTGCAACATAGCTGAGTGAGCTGAGTGGAGAGATTTGTGGGTGTTTTTTGCTAAGAGAAGGCCAAGAGCATGTCTATGTTGTAGAATGGAAGGCCGAGAGTGTGTTGTTGAAGTATTGAAGGCTGACAGTTGCTATGTGCCTAATGTGTGAGGGTCGAGTAAAGAGAGCTACTACAGTATGGATAGAGAGTGTGTGTTGTTGAGTATGAATGAAGGTTGTTGAGTAGAACATAGAGCCAAAGGTAGAGGAGAACAAAGAGATAAGATCAGGCAGAGTGGTAGCCAATTGCAAATAGTATATATTTCCTTATTGAGTGTGGGTTGAAGCCTACATACAGGGAGTTGGCGCTTCCATATTAGTGGGTGTCTGAAGAAGGCTTGGGGGTTGGTTCCTCCTACATGTTGGTGCTTGCATAAATCAAAGGAGATGCAAGTTGGTTCTTGTAACAAATCCATGAAGTTGGTGCTTCTGATAAGCTAATCAAGTGTCTATAAAAGAAGGGAGTTGGTGTTTCTTGCTACTGGGTGCTAGCAAACAATCAAAGGGAGTTGGTGTGTCCTATGGGTGGTGGCTCACAAACAGATTGATGTAATAGAGTAGGAGCTCATATTTAAATCAAATAAAAAACACACTTTGGTGGTTTTTTTCCTGGAAGGGTTTCCATCTTAAATCTCGGTGCCTATGTGTATGCTACGCATGGTGTGTGTGTTCATGTGTTGATTTGTACTGATATTAGATAATGTGTTATTGTTGGTCACATGAATGGTTTCCCTATTTGAATGAGAAAATACAAATAAACATTAAAAGTTAAAGTTAGTCTTAGTACTGATTCACTCCCCTTCAATATTAACATTGTTTCCAACACCTTATGCATATCATATCAATTGATAGAAACATAATCTCTCTCTTTATTTTGTGCCAACTTTGATTGGGTCTCTCATTGTTGGTTATTTTGGATTTGTTGGAACATTCAAATGTATTATTGATGGATAAAATCTATCTCTTGTAAGGAAAGAATTTTTGGGTTTTCCCCTAGTGGATTTTTCCCTGGTTGTGAGCCTAATATTGGTGTCTCTCGTCTCTTTCTTATTGTCTATTGTTCTTTGTCTACTATGATCTCTATTTACTACTCTTTCTGAAGAATTATTGGTTGAATTTTTTCATATATAGCTACTAGTTGACTAAAGTATAAATAAGACACAATTTTCATCAATAGAAGTAGTTACCAATTGTGAAAAAATATTCTAGTCATTACAACACTAGAATTTCAATAGGTTTTGAGGTTGAGTTCCCATTTCTTTCGAGCTAGCGTTGACTATTGTGCCAATAGAGATATTCTCTAAGTCTTACGTACTATAATTGGAGGTTATTGTTGTTTCCATTGTCATCTGGGAATATATTGCTTGCTGGATGGTACCCAAGTTTTTATATCAGCTACTAAACTTGGAGTTGTTTCGTTGCAAACTTTATCAATGTGTTGTACTATTTATGAATGCAATATGAATTATATCTTGATGTTTGGAGGTTTAATTTTGCATGTATTGGGTACTTTGAATGCTTATTTGTAATAAAATATAAGAAAAGTTCATCTATAACCAATGGCATGCAGACTCAAACAAAACTCATAAAATTTAGTGAAAATTCTAAGGTATTCCAAAGGGTATAAAAGCATGGCCTTGGGAAACTATGTGATTTGAATGGAAGTCCATAACATTAGTTTGATGAGTTCCAAATACCGCCACTACATTACCTATAAGAGAAGCTATCTGGGCAAAGAACCCACTCCCATTTGGGAGGAAGAAGAGGAGAAAATATTGTCTCAAAAGGGGGAAACAAACATGGTAGATAAGGAGAATCAAGAATTCAATAGTCTGATTAGCATCCTAAATTATTTGGCTAAGGGCTTGAAGGTGATGGTGGGTCTGATGGGGAAATTAGCCAATAATAGAGGTTTGATTGAGGTCTCATGTGGGGACAAATAGAAGAAGAGTCCCATTAATGGCGAAGGATCTAATAGTGGAAAAGGAAGCCAAGCACATACAACCATGCAAAGCCACCAACACCTATATGGCAAGTCACCTAGACCTAATATGCCAATTTTTTAAAATGAGATAGTAGCAAGCCAAATGGAGTAGGTTGATCAAGATGAGCCATTTGGGGCATAGTTCGATAAGTATATGAGACAAGGATAAGACTTTCAAGATACCATGACTTTCATAGAATTCTACAGCCTTAAGATGAGAAACAAGCCTAAGGGGCTAAGAGGGTTATGATGCAAAACTAGGAGTTTCAAAATACACTAGGGAAAGTGACCACCCCATGTTTTGATGGATCATCAAAATGGTCATCTAGATCATGGGTTCAAAATTTGGACATGCTACATTAGATGATAGAAGCAGATGCCAATAAGTTGGCTACATTAAATTTGGATGGTGAGGCCTATGAATGTCGGTACCATAGGTTAGTGACATTGGGTCATGCTAATATAATTCCATACTTTGAGTTTACACAGAGACTCATGGAGCACTTTGACAAAAAGGACCCAGAGATTCATTTCAAAAAGTTGGCACAACTCAAGAAGACTGGAATTCCAAATATATATGTCTCACAGTTTCAGAGGATGGCAGAAATGGTCAATGACATATATGGGGTAGGGTTGGTGGCATTATTTTTTGAGGGGTTATCTGAGCCTCTATATGGTTGGGTTAAGGCTTATAATCTTTCCACTCTATATGATGCAGTAGGTAGAACCAAAGACATGTATGATATTGTTATTAGGAGTATATTTCCTCCTAAATTATCCATTCCCAAAAGAACAAATAGGTTAAAAACTTTCAAAAGGAGTGCACCCAGAAACAAAGTTAGATGAGGATACTTGGAAGGAGCTGATGAAGAAGAAGTTATGTTGCAGCTGTCAGGAATCTTAAGCACCATGGCATAGATGTGAAATGAAGGACAAATTAGGCAAGGCTCATTACATCGAGGTTTATTCAGATAGTGACGACGATGAGGAGGATGATGAGCAGGTACAAGAAACGAGACACCATGTAGTGGGTGAGAAGACATCATAGGATGGGGGTAAAGGTTGTATTATTGCATCCATGTCAATACTTCCTATATATCACACATTCAGAGTCAGGGGGCTCATGTTGGGGCAGAAAGTGATAGTGTTGATTGATGGAGGGGCTCCCAAAACTTTATAGATGCAACTATGGTGGATCAACAAGAGATTTTGATGGAGGATTTTGTTGGTTTCATAGTGGTCATACCAAGTGGTTATCAATGGATCCCCAAACTAAAAATAACCATGGGGAAATATACATTGACATATGAATTCTTTTTAGTGGATGTATCAGATACCAATGTGGTACTCAGATTTCAGTGGCTTTATTCCATCGAGAGATATACTACTGACTAGAGAAAGATGGAGATGGAGTTCATAGACTGCGATGACATGAAGGTAGTCTTGCGGGCCATAATCAATATCCACTCAAGATAGTGTCATGTCAAAGCATGGAGGTAGTGTTGTAGCATAGAGACATAGAGTGGCCAATTGAGTGCTATATTTTTGACGCAAAACCACCAGATCAACCTCAACAACATCAAGATGATATCTAGGTAGTACTTCATAAATATCATAAAGTTTTTGTAGAAAATATGTTATATGTTAACCCAATAATGCAATATAAATCAAAGCATAATACTATAACCTACTTCTACTATCAATTTGCGGAAGCTTAAAGATCAAGCTGAACAATATAACCAGAAGAAGAAGAATCAATGGCACAATACACATGAAAATACTTTTGGGGAAAGACTCAGCTAAAAACCCCACACTATTGTATCATCATAAATGGTGGAAATACATAGGAATTATACAAAGCCTTAGCTCTCACAGCTAGCCAGCTCTCAGTACAATCCTCACATATGATCATAGGTAATCTTGGCTTCTCTCCAGCCTTCCTCTCTTCCCTCCAAGCTCCTATTTCCTTGCGTTGTTCCTTGTGGATGATTTGCCTATTACTAAGTGGACAACCAATCCTTCAAAATTGCACAATCCTCAAGGATAAATCCTTGACTACATGCATGAGTTTTATTCATGAGAAAACACATGCAACTGATAGTACATTGTCCTTGAACATTAATCTCAACTGAGTCTTTCTCAGAATAGACATGCATGAGTTTCTGATGAGGGAATCTTCAGTTAACTGGAGTAGCACTAGTTGAGTGCATTAATGCATCAACTGATTGTTAACTCACTATTATTTCCTCAAATAGTTTGGAACTAATTTAACTAGACTTAACTCAGTAAACTGAGTTAACTAATTACAACTCAAATATAGCTCTATCTTATCTCCTTAATTTAAGGGATAACTCTTGCATGACTTCAGAAAGACTTCTAACTTGAATTTCTCCAACTAATTAATTTAAAATTAATTAATTAATTATTTCCAAGTAGCAGTTATCACTAAATTCGATTTTAATTCACAATTTAATTCAAGGACAAATTAAATTGGAATATTCTTGTTGCCATATTTCAACAGTTTTTGGTGATATTCCTCTAGGTAGACCCCCAGATAGAGGATTTGAGAATGTTATAGTGTTAGAGGAGGGGGTTCAGGTAGTTATAAACAACCCTTACTGATGAGCACCCATATTGTAGCAAGAATGTTGCAACTCCTGGGGCTACCAACTTTACTTTATCAACCCGAGGTTCATACAAACTTGGAGGTGATAGTGTTAAATACACAAGTAAATGTGATGGGTCTGCTCTTTGACACCGCTAAGATGGTGATAGACCATTAAGGTTTTTCAAACTAGACTTATATGGATTCAGAATAAGCTTGATTACAAATGAGGAAAAGAGAAATCTACACTAAAGGAAAGCTTGTCTACTGCGGTGAAGAAAAAGACTGAAATCAAATGCTAAAACACACCATTTTTCTAACTAACTGCTAAGAGGCTTTGCTTCAAAAGAGTGTTAAGTTAACATGTATGCAATCCTACTATCCTAAGCATGCAAATTGAAACATCAAACATTCTATTTTTGTGCATGTAAATGACCAAAATAACTTTGTTTTTCTTTTTTTCCCTTTTGAGTGAAAGTGTGAAAGCTAACTCCTTTTTGTAATGTGGCAGGTGTCTTAGGGATGATGGTGAATGGTTAGAAGGCTTGGGAGACAAGTAGGGGTCCTTTTCTAGCTTCCTAGGGGATTTTTCCACAATTTGGCCTCAAAACAGGCCACTATAGGTCAACCTACAGGATGTCCTAATGCGTTCTACAAGATGTCCTAAATTCCTACATGATCCCCTGTATTCCTATAGGATACAGCCAAGAGAAAAAGGAGGGATTTTCAAGGTGATGGAAGGCTTAGTGAAGGTGGTTGGTGGATGGAATGAGGCCAAGGAGTGCCTAGGACCACTTTAGAACTCAAAACCAGAGTTGGGAGATGGTTGGATTTGCTCAACAAGCTTGGAGAAGTATTCTTGTGAAATGATGAAATTGGTGAGGGTTTTAGTGAAAGAAAGGGATGATCATGGATGGATGAATTTGGGATGAGGTTATTGATCATGAAATATCTATGTACTACTGAAATTTCTGCACTGCATCAATGATTGACATTTATCCATAAATCATGTAAACAAGAAGGATTTCAATTAACTAAGGAAAACAAAATTTCATGAGCTAGCTGCCTATTTCATGCATGAGGGAAAACTTGTCGAATAAGATGAAACAATGATGAGATCTGAAGTAAAACTGAAGATATAAGAAATGATAACTAAATCCTATTCTTGCAAACAGATCAAATGCTAGCCTAAGTACAGAAAACCCTAAATTCCATGAGAAACTAGAATTTTGACTTTTTGGGGCTACATAGGGGTTCTTTCCTCAAACCATGATCCCTAAAGGAAGGAGTGATGCCATATCCACCTACTGGTAGCTTTGTGATGTTACTTTATCTCTTCTAAGCTACTACTAAAGTAAAGAACAAATGAAATCAAATTAATCAAATCTATAACTACTTGCAATGAAATAATTCTAAAGACAATTCAACCATTAGTCTATGAAATTGACTAAGCATACAAATACAAGAAGAGGAGGCTTTGCTGCTAGGGTTGGTCCCTAACCCAAGAGCTTCAGCCCTCTGAGTCAACTCAGCGCTGGATCAAGGAAATGCTCATTCTCATTATTGAAACAGAAAATTACATAACAATGTCTTCCATAAGCCTTGAACTCGAAAATAACTAGTTTTTTTACAACAAAAGTTCGAATCCTAATGAGGCTCTAGGAATTCTTATTTATACAACTGAAGTCTCCAGCGAATTCCTTAAAACTAGGGAGGATTGGCTCACCAACTCAAGATAAACTAGCTCTTTGATTGTCACTTGCTCGACCGCCTTTTGATATCCATGACTTGGCTACTTGTACTGCGAGTTGGTGTGATTGATGGAGGAATATTCAAATGAGTGAGAAGTAAATGAGGAGGATCTACCTCCTACACACTCTCCTCCTTGTCTCATTCAATTTTCAGCCCTTCATTAGCCAAAATTTCCATGATTTTCTCTCAAAAACCTGCAATCAATGCATATTATTCCACTAGGCATAATATCTCACTTTGACTCACCTCATTAAGAAAAATACAATCAAAATATGTAAAAGAATTATGAGAAGAGTTGATTTGAATAAGCTAGGATGTGGATTAAGGTCGATATAGTTAGCCAATGATGAGGCTCATCACTTACCACCATCCCAAGGTATATAAGGACAAGATTGAAAAATCCATCAAGAAGTTATTGAGGTTGGGCCACATTCATCCAAGTTATAATACCTTTTCTTTTTTGATGGTATTGGCGAAGAAGAAAGATGACACCTTGAGGATGTCTATCAATTACTTGGAATTTAATAAGAAAACAATGAAAAACCAGAGTTCAATTATGAGGATTAACGAGCTCATGGATGAATTGAGGGGAGCCAAATACTTCTTGAAGATAGATATTCACTCTAGCTACCATCAGATCAAGTTCAGAAACAAGATATTCCAAAGACTACTTTCCGATTCCATTATGGGCACTATGAGTTTTTGGTTATGCCGTTTGGGCTAACCAATGCCCCCACTAAATTTTAGTCCTACATGAACCATGGGTTCAATAAAAAGTTGTGAAAGTATATGTTGGTTTTCTTTGATGATATACTTATTTACAACAGGACTTGGGAAGATTATCTCAGGAATTTGGATGAGGTGTTCGGGATTTTGGAAGAAAAACAAATCTATGCAAAAGAATCCAAATGTGAGTTTGTTATAACTAAGATGATTTACATGATATAAAAGTCCAAGAAGGGTCTAATAAATATGCAATGAATCTCTTGACTCTTGACAAAACCTAGAAGCCTTCAATGGAGGCTATGACCTAGAAAATAAATGGAAGAGCATGAAACCCATGCTCCAAAAATATTTTTCTTTTACAATAAATTTTTCTTTTGACAAATACAATTATGAATATTGACACTAGTGATGCAGGAGCATTCAGCCCAAGGGAAATCATTGTAAATAGTAGACATAGAGGGTCATGCATTTTTGGAATTAGTTTCCTAAGTTCTAAGTTAGTTTAATATTTAGGCTTTTAAGTGTGATTTAATTAGATGTTCTCAAAATAAATAAATGAGAACATAGGAACTAGGGAGAGCTTTTAGGCATAAAAGAAATGGATATGGACCATTAAGTGATAAGGAGGCTTTTCTATTTTAAAACAAGGAAAAGATGGAATAAAGCCTCAAGAGGCTTTTTGTCATATGTATGCATTGCATGTAGAGCTTTAGAGCTTTTATTTGAGTGATTTAGGGAAATGATGGGATTAGTAATCCAATCCTAGTTCTATATAACCATATGTAAGCCTACGGGCAAAAAAGGGAGGCCACTAGAGTTGAAGATTTGGCTTGTGAAGGGAGGCCATTAGTGAGGAAAATCTGGCCTGTGTGTGTGGGTGTGCGAGAGACCAAAGTCTCTCGAATGTAACTTGTGCTTTCATATTAATATATGCAGAGTTCCTGATTATGTTAGCATGTATGAAATGCCTACCCCGTGATTGTTTATGATGTGTAATGGAATTAATGGTTTTCTGTTAATTGAACATATGTATGCATGTATCAGAATGTTTGTTTTACTGTGAGTTGAGAGCTGATGAATTCACTTTATTTTCCTGCATAATGTGTGATTAAAGCCTTGGGATCGTTCCTTTTCATTTCGGTGTACGCAGGCTTCTTAAGCTATCTTATAAAGTTTTGTGGCTACTCTGCTTACACAGAGGATTACATTTCCTTTAAGCGGAACACTGTTCCGCACGTGAAACCTTGTTAAGATTGGTTCATACCCATATTGGGTCTGAACCAAATATCGCATCGGAGAAGCGCGAGGGCATTTAACATTGCTAAGTGCGAGAGCTCCGACTTCCCAGAGCCGAATCATTATAAAGGAGAGCATAAAGTAGTGTCAGGTCCGCGAGGGCCTTTAGAACTGTTAAGTGTGCACTCCGGCATCCCGGAGCCGAAATATTATAAAGCACAGCTTAAAGGGGCGTCGGTCTCGCAAAACCCATTACATTACAAACCCGCCGATAATGAACCCGCCGATATTCCGGACCCGAACCCATTATAGGAGGAAGTGTGAAGAGGCGTCGGGTCCGCGGGGTGATCGCATCACAAGTATTGATCGCTGATAACAATATGCGACTATCGCATCGGAGAAGAGGAAGCGGAGTTAAGTGTTTGTCGCAATCGCTGAATAGGCGGACCCACTGATATTTATAGAGGCGGGTGTATAATATTTGGAATCTGCATATGTGAACTGGAGCGGGATTTACGTGTATTAATATATGTGTGTGGCCGCAGGGTTTTAAGGCTTAATATATATATTTTAATGCTTGTGAAGGGTGTTTAGGCTCTGATAAAGGCATGATTTGATTTTAATATAAGTCCATGATTTATAAAAGGCTTAAGCCTAAATGCTTCTGATAAGGCTTTGTGGGCCATAACTCACAAGCCCGGGTTCGAAATTTATATACGAAAGGGGATTTTGACAAATACCAAGATCTCTTTTCATCAAGTGGTATCAGAGCATGGAAAGTTTCCTGCGGGGAAAAGGATTTCAGAGAGGAAAAGTTGGTATCAAAAAAGAATTGAGGTCAAGGCAGCATTATTGTCCGAACAGAAATAAAGCGGGGAAGATTTCTTTGAAAAAAAACATGCACACAGGAAAAGGTAATGAGCTGAATGATAAAAGACTACAGTGGGAGATTGTAGCAGTCCCAGCAGAGGCTTGGAGCAAACAGGAATAGAAAATGCCTTAAGGGAAAGAGAAAGCAAGATTGCTTAATGCAAGTTCTGAAGGAAAAAAGACTTGAGAAACCAACCAGAGGACAAGCCATTCAAAGTGCAGAAGAATAGGTGAAACAAGATCATGTTGAGATCTTGAAAGAAAGGTAATATGTTATGTTCTGTTTTAAATTAAGAATGTGTGTTTTAGCTAATGCACAGGCGATAGCAAGAGAAGCTGTGAGAGAAGAACCAAGTGAGTTCTTAAAGACAGAGTAAGGAGAATACTCTTATAGAGAAGTGGCAGTGAACCTAAAGAATCCAATAAGAAATTGGATAGAGAGGACAACTGAAGTGTTCTCAAGAGAGAGCGAGAGATTGCAGAAGCCTAGAAGGAACAAAGGTGTGCTCAAGAAGAGGTTCCAGACAGAGGACCCGTGCTTACCAAAAGACTGAGTGAGGAGAGCTTAGTGAGGTAAGATTGCAGCCAGGAGGACTAGCTGTTGCAGAGGCTTGTTGCAAAAGAACTCATGAAGAAAGAAGAGAAGAAGATGACTACTGATAGTCATAGCAGAGGTTCAGAGAAAAGCCACAGTAGAGGATATAAGAAAGAGGATGCCAAGGCAAATGGCAAGAAGATGAGTCAAGAGGAAATTGACAAAGAGGTTGCTGAATTAAAAGAACAACTCAATGCATTAAGGAGAATGCTTGAGGAAAGCCAGAGAATAGGTTGGGTCTTAAGTAAGAAGCCAGTAAAGTGGCATAAGCTGCAGAGAAGTCTGCAACAAAAGGAAGTGAAGTGGTTGAAGGGAAAACTCAAGGAAATTGAAATGGAAGAATCCATTTGTGAACCAGAACAAGGAGAATTTCTGGGAGATAGTGAAGATGAAGACTTGAGGACTGAAACGTCAAGTAAGGCTGAAGGGTCACATGGTTTTAAATCTGACAATTTGTGTATGTTTGCAGGTGAAAGACTTGAGGAGATTGAAGAAGAGACTATCGAAGAATTTCTTAATCATATGAATGATTTAGAACAACAAGGAGATATGATGGCTGAACATGGGATCTCATATTTTTAAAACTGATAGTTTGTGTATGATGGCAGATACTGCAGGAGAAAAACAGCCATTTGAAGATATCTTCAGAGAAGATAAACAGCCAGGGACTAAAGGCAAACTTGAGGAAGAAACTATGTTAGCTGAGCACATAGTAAAGGATCATCAATTCGCTATGATGATAGGCATAGTGGAGATAGCCATGGAAACTGTTGAGACAAATAGTAGGAAAGAAGAACATCTACTGAAAGATGTTAAGGAAGAGGAAGTCTATGCAAAAGACTTAGCAAAGGGAGAAAGGACACTAACAAAGAAGTGTTTTGAAGAGGGTGGACAACCTTTTGGAGATGTCAAAAGATTGGAGGAGTACTCTAGAAGAACAGAGTATTATGGAGAAAACCTCTTGAAGGAGGGAAGTAGTGATTTGCTACAGCAGAAAGACCTTGAGACTACAAGGATCAAAGGAAGACAGTGTTTTAATACTGTAACACAGCATGTAAAGGATGAAGCTGGAAGAAAAGATCATTGTGATGAAGTACTTGCTAAGTGTGAGGAAGAGATTAAACTGCTGGAGAAACTGATGAGGGAACCTAACGGTAGAACAGAAGTTGCAGTCACAGCTTCTGAAGAAGAAGATGTGTCTCAAGTAGGCATGGAAACAGGAAGATGCAATAATTTGTTTGCAGATTCATTAAACAACATGAATGAGTATGAGTATGTGATCAAAGAGATTGAGCAGAGATTGTTTGAAGATGGTAAAGAGGCAACAGGAAGAAAACAATTTCAAGGTGAAGATAATCAGCAGCAGGTTAAGGGAGAAGAAGTTCACTACAGTGGACAAGAGCAGGAAGGCATCATTAGAATAGATGGTGTGGAAGAGAGACTAATGGACAGTCTCATGAATTCTGCTGAGAATTCGAGTCAGCATACTGATATACTGACGGAGGAAGAGGAAATAGAGCAACAAACTGAAATGTTGCCAAAGAGAGAAGAGGCACCAAGGCCTCATGTTTTTAATTTTAACAAGTGTTTTGTAAATGCAGGTGATGCAGAAGACAGTCCATCACTTGGAATTGTCTTGAGGGAAGAAGAACTGTTGCAGAAAGAAGATGAGACAATCATGTCTCATATACAGAAACTTGTTTCCATGGGTGACAATAAAGAGTTGGCTTGCCTAAATAGCCGAGAGAGAACTGTGAGGCAAAATTTCGAAGCTGCTACAGTGATAGAGGATAAGGCTACAGTGTTTGAAGAACTTGATTTGATTACCAGAATCAATCAAGATGATGATGGAAAATTACTGAAGATTGTCGAAAGGGAAGACGAAGGTTATGCTGGAACTAATTTACTGCATGTTGATGAAATGCTTAAGAAGAAATGGCCGAAATGTTTGCTGGAGACATTTGAACCTGAGGAAGAATTTGCAGATACTAGAATAAATTTGCCTGAAGTTGAAAAAGGAGCAGATACTAGTTTGTTAAAATTGATTTTGCTTACTAGTATACAAACAAAGATAAATGGATATGTTACTGCAGGAAGAGAATTAAATGATAATTTATTTTCTAAAGATAAAGTTATAGGTGATGAGCCAAAGAATGTTGCAGAGGGACAGGAAGTTTGGGAGGTAGCAACATCAATGTTAGCAACATCTATGGTGGCAGCTGAGGCAACATTGACAGCAGTAGCATCAATGTTGGCAACAAGAAGAGCAGTAACAACAGTCACAGCAAAAGCAGCTACAGTAGCTGAGTTAACAGAAATTGGGGACAGCAACAGTAAGCTGGACATAGATATTGAAAGCATCAGAAGACTGATGATGAAGGTGTCGCAAAGGCAGCAAACAATAGCAAGAAAGCAGAAGAATTTCAGCAAAGGAAAGACAAAAGCAGAGTATGAAAGCATAGCTGGAGGCAGGATGCAAAACAAGATTTGGAAACCTGGAGAAAGGCAGCAAGCGATAGCACATGATGACTTGCAGAACAAAGTATGGGATCGAGGAAGACCAAGACCAGAAGACACATGATCAGGAGATCATGAATATTTTCTACTTTGGGAGTCTGATGCAGGAGCATTCAGCCCAAGGGAAATCATTGTAAATAGTAGACATAGAGGGTCATGCATTTTTGGAATTAGTTTCCTAAGTTCCAAGTCGGTTTAATATTTAGGCTTTTAAGTGTGACTTAATTAGATGTTCTCAAAATAAATAAATGAGAACATAGGAACTAGGGAGAGCTTTTAGGCATAAAAGGAATGGATATGGACCATTAAGTGATAAGGAGGCTTTTCTATTTTAAAACAAGGAAAAGATGGAATAAAGCCTCAAGAGGCTTTTTGTCATATGTATGCATTGCATGTAGAGCTTTAGAGCTTTTATTTGAGTGATTTAGGGAAAGGATGGGATTAGTAATCCAATCCCAGTTCTATATAACCATATGTAAGCCTACGGGCAAAAAAGGGAGGCCACTAGAGTTGAGGATTTGGCTTGTGAAGGGAGGCCATTAGTGAGGAAAATCTGGCCTCTGTGTGTGGGTGTGCGAGAGACCAAAGTCTCTCGAATGTAACTTGTGCTTTCATATTAGTATATGCAGAGTTCCTGATTATGTTAGCACGTATGAAATTCCTGCCCCGTGATTGTTTATGATGTGTAACGGAATTAATGGTTTTCTGTTAATTGAACATATGTATGCATGTATCAGAATGTTTGTTTTACTGTGAGTTTAGAGCTGGTGAATTCGCTTTATTTTCCCGCATAATGTGTGATTAAAGCCTTGGGATCGTTCATTTTCATTTCGGTGTACGCAGGCTTCTTAAGCTATCTTATAAAGTTTTGTGGCTACTCTGCTTACACAGAGGATTCACGACATTTCCTTTAAGCGGAACACTGTTCCGGACGTGAAATCTTGTTAAGATTGGTTCATACCCATATCGGGTCCGAACCAAATATCGCATCGGAGAAGCGCGAGGGCCTTTAACATTGCTAAGTGCGAGAGCTCCGACTTCCCGGAGCCGAATCATTATAAAGGAGAGCATAAAGTAGTGTCGGGTCCGCGAGGGCCTTTAGAACTGTTAAGTGTGTGCTCCGGCATCCCAGAGCCGAAATATTATAAAGCGCAGCTTAAAGGGGCGTCGGTCCCACAGAACCCATTACATTACAAACCCGCTGATAATGAACCCGCCGATATTCCAGACCCGAACCCATTATAGGAGGAAGTGTGAAGAGGCGTCGGGTCCACGGGGTGATCGCATCGCAAGTATTGATCGTCGATAACGATATGCGACTATCACATCGGAGAAGAGGAAGCGGAGTTAAGTGTTTGTCGCAATCGCCGAATGGGCGGACCCGCCGATATTTATAGAGGTGGGTGTATAATATTTGGAATCCGCATATGTGAATTGGAGTGGGATTTACGTGTATTAATATATGTGTGTGGCCGCAGGGTTCTAAGGCTTAATACATATATTGTAATGCTTGTGAAGGGTGTTTAGGCTCCGATAAAGGCATGATTTGATTTTAATATAAGTCCATGATTTATAAAAGGCTTAAGCCTAGAACGCTTCCGATAAGGCTTTGTGGGCCATAACTCACAAGCCCGGGTTCGAAATTTATATACGAAAGGGGATTTTGACAAATACCAAGATCTCTTTTCATCAACTAGTTACATTCTTCAGCACAGGGCACCCTATGTACTTGAAAACTTACAGGAAAATTAGGGAAAGATTCACTTGGAATGGCCTCAAGACAGATGTATTGAGATTCATGAGGGAGTGCAACATCTATCAACAGAATAAAGCAGAGCACACTCACCCGACATGACTACTTCAACCACTTTCCATACCATAGAAAAAGTGGGAAAGCATTTATATGGATATCATTACTGAGTTGCCTCTGGTGGAGGGAAAGGACCACTTTCATGTGGTGGTTGATCGACTCACATAGTTTGCACACTTCTTCACCATACATTCCCGATATTCAGCGTCAAAGGTGGAAGAGTTATTTTTTAGCGATATGTTATGATTGCACAAACTACAAGGATGACATGTTCATCGAGGGATTTTGGCAAGAGTTGTCCAGGATGGTTAGGATAGAGTTAACACTGAGTACTAGTTACCACCTGTAGATTGATGGTACAACTAAGATAGTCAACAAATGGTTGAAGGGATATCTAAGAAATTAGGTGATAGACTCCCTTTAGAGCCCTATATGGGTATGATGTACCAACAATTGTAAATCGGGTGTTTGGAGACAGTGGGGTTCCTATAGTGAAGGAGTGGAATCAAGAGAGCTAGGAGATACTACGAGTCCTCAAATATAATTTGCAGATGACCCAAAATCAACAAATATTTATGCAGATAGGCATTGGGCGGAGCATATCTTCGAGGTAGGAGACCTAGTACATATTTTTCTACAACCCAACCAACAATTATCTCTTAAGAGGAAAGGGGTAGAGAAATTGAAACACATTTTTTATGAACTCTACAAGATTGTGAGGTGCATAGGAGAGGTGGCTTACGAGCTAGAGCTTTAAGAGGGATGTAAGATACACAATTTCTTCCATGTTTCATGCCTCAAGAAGTCCTTGGGGAAACACAGATCACTTCTACTGAGCTTCTGCCATTGGATGAAGAAGGAGAGTTGATTTTGGTTCCAGAGCAGATTTTGGAGGTAAGGAAGTGAAAGCTAAGAAACAAAACCATTAAAGGATACCTGGTCAAATGGAAAGATTTTCTTAATGAAGATGCCACTTGGGAAGTAGAAAAGGATCTCCAACATATGAGATTGATGTTGCTTGAGGACACATAATCTTAGGCAGGTAGGATTGTAATGTCCATATCCACTTAGGAGACATAAGGGGATGATTTTGCTAGCCTAATTAAGTTCCCATATGCTAGGATAGGAAAATTTATCAAGGGGACACATTTCACCTAGGAGAAAGCCTTATAAAGGCTAAAAGTGGAAAAGGGGACATGGGTCCTAGGCTAACGAAAATTAACTTTTAAATTATAAAGTGAGAAAACCCACTAAAGTGACTATATTAAATAAAAAGGTAAAAATGTGGCAAAGGAGTCAAATGCGTTATAAAAAAAGGGAAATTGAGGAGTCTCTCCTCATTCTTGTATTTGTTCAATTGAGAAAAATAATTTTTGAGAGGTATTGAGAAAGAGATTAAGGCATTTGGAAACCCTCATTTTCATTGTTGGTTTTAGTGTTGAAGCTATACACCCTAGCTAGTATTGGAGTGGATTCACTCGAATTCCGTAATTGTGCTTCATTGGAAAAAATATATTGGAAATAAGAAGTAGGCCATAGGTGTTATCAATTGATTTTATTATCTAACTTTGGGCATTCTACATTTATTATATAGGTTGAGTCCACTTCCATTGAGGAGCCAAATTCCTAAGCCATATTTAGAGGTATGAGTTACTATATTTTGTTGAAGCATTTGGGTTGAGTTTACCCTCATTTTTGTTGGTTGAGTTGGTTGTTCTATGGGGATGACTTCCATTTTCATAAAGGGGCTGAGTTTCATTGTGTAGGAGG
Source organism: Pinus tabuliformis (assembly GCA_031772625.1). Lineage (NCBI taxonomy): Eukaryota > Viridiplantae > Streptophyta > Pinopsida > Pinales > Pinaceae > Pinus > Pinus tabuliformis. The sequence continues at coordinate 255,127,184 of CM062812.1, read as the reverse complement.
GTCATTTCTGTAGAATTATGTGGGTCGAATGGCCTCTCTATAGGATGTGTATTACTTATTTTCGTGAATGAGTATATCCTACAACAATTGCAAATATTTTATGGGTTTTGAGGTTGAGTTTCCATTACTTATGAGTTGGGGCTGATTGTTGTGCCAATAGAGATATTTCTAAGTCTTATGTACCATATTTGGAGGTTATTGTTGTTTCCACTATCATTCGAGAGTATTTCTCACTGGAGAGTAGCCAAGTTCCTTGTTTCTTTGCATTGTAAAAGTTTTTATATCAACTACTAAACTTGGAGTTATTTTGTTGTTGCAAACTTTATCAGTGTGTTGTACTATTTCTTAATGCAATATAAATTATATATTGTTGTTTAGAGGTTTCATTTGGCATCTATTGGGTACTTTGAATGTTCATTTTGAATAAAATATAAGAAAAGTGCACCTACAACCAAAGGTATGCAAGCTGGTTGACAAAATGACATAATGACAGTCTTCAACAAAACATAGAAAATTTAGTGAAAATTATAAGGTGTCCCAAAGGGCTATCTTACATACTACCAAAGACTTTGAAGTGCACGACTATTATTGGCTTCTCGTACCACAGTTCATAGAGGGTTTTTTCATTGTTTGGATTGAAGTGAGATTTATTCAAAATAAATACTGCTATGTGAATAGTTTGAACCCAAAACCTTTGTGGGATACTTCTCTCGTCGATCATTGATCTTGCCAACTGCTATACTAACTGATTAGCTCTTCCATCCATGCCATTATGCTGTGGAGTTTCAAAACTAGTGAATTTCATTTTAATACCATTCTCCTTACAATAATCATCAAATTAATATTTAGAAGTAAACTCTCCAACATTGTTGGATCTTATGCTTTATTTTGTAGTTAGTTTCATTTTCATCCATAGCTTTAAAAATTTTAAACTTCTCAGAAGTTTCTGATTTTTCCCTAAAAAATGCAACCCAAATTAGTTTGTTGTAATCATCAATAATTGGCATAAAATACAACTTACTTCTTGTTGTATGCATTATTGAAGGAACACATAAATCCATATGAACTAACTATAACCACTTGGTGGACGAGCTTCATTTTTCTCTGAAAGGCACAATAATCTATTTCCCAATTTGGCCCTATTTACAAATTGTGGTTTTGTGCTTGGAAATATTTGGCAAATCCTTGAGAACATTTTTTTTTCTCATCTTTACTATGTGATAAATATTTAAACAACGCGAACATCTATTTCATTGATCTAGGTGGCTCTAGAAATGCTCAAAAATCAAAGTTCTCAAATTTAATCAAAACTAGGACTAGTTCGAAGAGACTGTTGTCCTAATTCCAACGACGCAAATAACACTAAAATTTGAGTATGTATGAAAAAGTTATTGCAGTTTGAAGGTTATACCGAACATTAAAAAAAAAAAAAAAAAAAACAAACAAACAAACAAACAAACAAACAAAAAACCAAAAAAACAAAAAAACAAAAAAAAAAAAACAAAAAACAAAAACAAAAAACAAAAACAAAAAAACAAAAAAAACAAAAAACAAAAAACAAAACAAAAAACAAAACAAAAAACAAAAAAAAAAAACAAAAAACAAAAAACAAAAAACAAAAAACAAAAAAAAAAACAAAAAAAGTTAAAAGTCAACCAGAGGGTTCCATGTGGTATTCCCACAGAATGCCACATGGCAGCCCAATCAATAGACTAGGTGGACCAAAGCAGGTGATGTGGCAATATCACAAGTCAACACATGGCATGTAGGTGACAAAAGTGGCATATGATGTGGACCAATGTGAGCCTGCCACATGGCGTAATCACATGGTTTCACATGGTTCCTCAAATTAGGCCCAAGTGGCCTTTGCATGGTGCAACCTACACTTTTGTCTTATTCCCATGGTTTGGGGAGTCATTACAATATGGTCATACATATACCATGGTTTGGAAACTATATTAAAACCAAAATTGGGAATCCATGGGTTTTGAACCCAAAGCCTCCTTACCAACAAGTAACTTAATATGAAAATGTCAACCATTGTGCCAACCACACTTTGTCTTACTCACTCTCACACTTTGTTATAAAATTTCATTCAAATGGCTCAAAAGGAACCATGGAGAATACATGAGAGATGAGGACATAGGCAGGCCAATGAAGACATGAATCTCAAGAAGATTCTAGGAATGTTATTAGAGAATATGATAGGGAATATTTCAAATGATATTCTTTATAAAGAATCTTAGAGGAATATCTAAGATTCCCTTGGAGAAAATTTGTGAAGGTGTCAGATTCATGCCAAGTTCATACCCAAATGAACCAAAATTTCACAGGAGTCTGATGGAGTGATCAGTTTTTTTATCTAAGTAGCTGACTTTTTAGAAGAAAAATGTTGAAGGCGAAACCATGAAGGTGGAACCTTGATGTAAGAATATGCATGGAATCAAAAATATTCCCTAGAGGCCCGAAAATGACAGTTTAAGAACCAGGTCAACTTTATACTCATTTTTCTCAGTTTTTCACAATGAGCATGATGGTGTGATTAGTTTCTTCGTCTAAGAAGCCAAATTTCAGTCAGCCTACAAAAGAGAATCTTTGATGAATCTTTGAGATTCCCAGGGAGTCCAAATTTGATCAAGTTAGAAAGGGGTCAAGTTTACAGTCATATTTCATAATTTTTCACCAGGAATTCAACCATGCAGTCTGTTTCTTCAGCAGAGGTGTGCATTTTCAGACCATCCCCAAAAGTGGAGGTATAAGATGCATTGATGCCATGTCTTCTTTTGATTTTTTCTGAGATGATCATTTTATGTTGAGATCCTTGTTTTCCATTTTGTTGGAGGATCCTTGTATGCCACTTCATGTGAGAGTTTGATATTTTTTCATGCTGAAGGAGATATTTTATGAGTGACAGTTCTTATAGAAGAGTGTCTCATGGAGAGATATGTCATTATAGTTGAGTTTTTCCTTGTATTGAAAAATAATACATCATGTACTCATCATCACCTTGCAACATTTAATGAAGTGGCCTCCCCACTCTTGACACCAGGCTCAAAGACATAGTCCACACTGGACGAACTTCGTTATCAAGTTGTGTGTGTTCTTTGATTTGATGGTTGCCTTTATGTTTCCTTTTTTTTAAAGTATGCACATGTGGTTTCTCATACTCTTTCACATGAAATTATGCTAACATCACAAAAGTAAAAGATCTTGGTTAATTCCAATAGCTGAGAGAATCAAAATCAAGTTTGGTATCAGAGCGGTCTTCTTACTGAAGGGAATTGCAAGTGTGAATGATATATAGAGATTGAACATGCAACATCGAAAAAAATGGAGAATAACAAAGATCTATACAAGGTCTTCTTCAGGATGGTATGCATGGTAGATATAATGTGTGCAGATTATGAGGAAAAAACGGAAAAAGAGGAACAATAGAAAGAGAGAGTAGAGGACGATGTTACATCTCCATCTTCGAGTGAACATTCTTCTTCTTCATCTTCTTCTCATAATTCAAATGAAGAGATCAATGAGAGATTTCAAGTAGAGAATGTTGAATTGAGGGTACTTCTACAAGAAGTAGAAGAGCAGAAGTAGAGATTGCAATTTCAATTACGAGCCATGGAAGAGGCCTTGGAAAAGATGAAGTGCAACAAAGGCTTAGCAAAGCCATCATCACTTGCTTCAGAATCAACAACTGAGGTAAACAATGCTGATAGTTCTTCAACTTCATTTTAACATGATTTTATTTTTGTTTGAAGCCTTCAAGTACCCATTTCAGAATTGTGGTACACTAAAAGAGAATGCTTGAAGGAAACAAAAGCAAGGGGTTCTTTAGGAAAATAATCCAAGCCATTTCCCAAATCATCAAGGAAAGAGAATGATGGGAACACATCACAATATTCCCATGATAGTGCACATTGTAGAGGAAAAGCTAAGGCAAGCTCTTGTCGCCGGGATTGCACCAAAGACAAAGGTATAAAAATTATCGTTATTCTAATTTTACTTTTGATTACAAGCTCATTGCTAATAATGAACAGAATTTGTGGCATAGAAAACCATGTAGTTTTTGTGGCTTGTATAATCATGTTGTTGTCAAGTGTTGGAAAAGAATGGCAACAAGAAAGAGGAGAAGTCGTGAAAGACCTTCTCCACGTCAGGGAAGGAAGAAGGTTAAGAAGGTCTAAAGGAAGAAGAATTTTCACAGCCATTGTAACAAGCATGGGCATCAAAGAGCTGCATGTTGGGAACTCCATCTAGAGCAGTGACTGAAGGACCAGAAAGAACCTGAAAAGGAACTAGCCGGTGAAGTTGTCTAACAAGAGAATCAACTCCAGAATGATGACCCATTCACTTTGTTGAGTGAGATATGGTTTTATTATAGATAGTAGCTTGTCATGGCCTCATTTTGTAAATCACATGTGAAATGATTGTAAAAGTAATGATGTGTTTCCCATCACTTATGAATTCAACATGATGATATTTTTGGCCTTTTTGTTGGTAGTTGGGGTATTGGTTTCTATTATGATTCTGATGTAAATTTCACCAAAGAGTGTGTTATAAACTCCTGGAAGGTATGGGGTTTGCTTGGTTCATGTTTGGTCTTTTAATTGAACTTGTATTTTTCAAGATGTACTACAAGTTTGCATAAGAGTATAGGTGTTGGTTCAACACTTATGGCTCTAAAGAACAAAGGAGAAGGAAATGTGATTTGTTAGGGAACTTGTTGTGCATACAAGGGAGCACAATAGATTGCAAATATTGTTCATGATTTTGGATGACCAAAAGATCCTCAATGGGGAGGAATGATCCAGGTGGCTCTAGAAAGGCTCAAAAATAAAATTTATCAGATTTCATCGAAACTAGGACTAGTTCGAAGAGATCGTCATCCTAATTCTAACAAAGTAAACAATACTAAATTTTGAGTCCGTATGAGAAAGTTATTGCAGTTTTAAGTTTATACCAAACAGTAAAAAAAAAAAGTCAAAGTCAAAATTCAACTAGAGGGTGCCACATGGAACTCCCGTAGAATGCCACATGGTAGACCAATCAATAGACTAGGCGGACCACAGTAGGTGATGTGGCAATATCACAAGTCAACACATGGCATGTAGGTGACAGAAGTGGCATATGATTTGGACTAATGAGAGCTTGCCATATGGCCCAATCACATGGTGCCACATGGTACCTCAAATTAGGCCTAAGTGTCCTTGACATGGTTGCAACCTACATTTTTGTCTTACTCTCATGGTTTATAGAGTCGTTATAATATGGTCATACGTATACCATATATTATATGGTTTTGTTGTAGCGGCTATAACCACCCTCCAAAATTTTTCCTTAACTTTGTTTTGGAGCTTCCCTACCAACCTTTCACAACACATTGTCTTTCTTCGTCAAGTACACAAGCTTTAGTGTTTTTCTTCCACAAATGCAACCTATCGATCACAACTTGATGCATTCCCCTCACAGGTTGTTCATTCGAACTTGGTCCAGCTGCAGTCTGAGCAGCTTCCCCAAGAAATTGCACAATTCTAGACAGCAACCAGCCTTCCCTCCAAAAATTGCACAATCCTGTCTAGCAGCCTGCTGGGCTCCAGAATTGCACAATTCTGCCAGCCAACCCTCACAGTGAAAATTGTGCAATTTTCCCCAGCAAGGTTGCTCAGCCCAGAATTTGCGTAAATTTGGGCAGCTGTCAGCTGCTCTACCCAAAAATTGCGCAAATCTCCTGAGTAGCCAGCCCAACTCCCAACCAAAAATACGCATATCCTTCCAACAGTTGAGTAGTTTCATGCAAGAGCATTTCGGTTGACCAGTTCCACCCGGGACCAAGGAAACTTGACTTGCATGCATGGCTTTCTTTTTCCCAGAATAGCAAAAGGAAACATGCAAAAGGCATCCCATGATTCAGGGAGCTATTTTTAGCAGTTGGAGGTTACATGCAAAGTTGTTTTAGAAACTTTCCTCCAAGTGTCGCTTTTTCCTAGATTTGTGGCATGCGCATCATGAGCTCAAAACTTATTTATTCGATGCATCAGAGCTCATTCTTTCACGTCGATCTTGGAGCTCTGACATCCCACATCACATCCAGGACTCCGACACATCCATCTCAGGTATTCACAAATAAGTGGCCTCAACTTGTCTTTTTCAACATTTCTCTCACTTTTTATGTTTTCGCTTGTGTGAGTATTGTTTGCTTGATTTCTTTGAATGCTTTTTGTTGTTTACATGTATACTAGCTTGTCCTAGAATTGTTTCAGTTTTCATTTCTATCTCATTGTTGTTGCATGCATGAAACATTTTTGCATGAACGATCGCCAACTCGGCGACTCGCTTCACCTACATGCATGTTTATCTATTTACTAAATATTTCATTCATGTTTTCATGAACTGTCAATCACTTCTTCTTTCACTTAGTGTCGACATGCATTTACTTTCATATTTTTTTGTAGTTTCCCATCGACAATTCTGGCCAACCTTGGCCTAGACTCTACCTTCATCAAGACAACATTGCATAATCTGGGGAAGAAGGCTCTGTCTTCCTCTCCAGAAATGCGCATTTCTGGCCAGGCACTATCCTTCAAGACTAGTTTGTGCATTTCTGAGGGATAGTGACTGTTGGCCCAGAAAATTGTGCAATGCAATCCCTGAGCCTGCAGTCACTCCCAGCTGGAATTGCACATTGCGCAATCCCAGTAGCCAGCATCCAGTCTAAATTATGCATTGTGTAAATCTAGTAGCCAGTATTGCCTCCCAGACAACCCAAACTACCTTTTGCATAGTTCTGGAAACCAGTCACCTAGCCTCCCAGAAGAAATTATGGAATATTGCCTATTGGTTACCTAGGTATGTGTTATGTCATTCCCCAAATTTGCTTTAGTTTTCGCTGAAATATTTCTTGCCATGCATGTTTCTTGTCTCTAGATAGTTCAGGTGTTCATCCGCCTCTTAGCAGTACAGGATAAATGGCTCCCAAGAGATCAGGATCACAGGACACTGATTGAAATGCAGCTGGAGTAGTAGTTGAGCGAGTCTCCTCTAGTCTACTGATCTATGAAGATACAAAGTTGTTTCTAGACAAGGACATCAAACTGAAGTGGAAAGAGGTCAATGAAGCATTTGTAGGCACTTTTGAGGAAGACCTCGAAGACCATCAGGTGTATATGAACATTCACAATACCAGCTTGTACCGGATTGCATTCAAATACCCCACATTCCCATGCGCAGACATGATACACTGGATCGTCTCTCACACTGATCTCGAGACGACGACCTTGATCAGTGTCAGTGGGACGAAGCTTGCAACCTTCTGGGCATGAGATTATGATGAGATGTATCAGATGTCGAAGCCTGTGACTATCATGAACACTCCATTCAACTTACCCAACAACAGTGCTAACTCCAGAGAAATCTTGAAGAACCGGGTAAAGGAGTCGGCTCGATTTAGGTTGACACCCAACTAGGTTTACAAGACGAAGATATTGCGGAAGGCATATCAATACTTGGTCATATTTGTATGTCAACTGTGTGGCCAAGAAAGCATGAAAACCTTCCCACAAATTTGGGTGATTGCACTGGACAAACTAGCTAGAGAATGAAAACCTTGTAATTGGTCTGGCATGTTGGCCCATCAGTTGAAGGAACAAGTAACAAAGGCTCGACAGTCACCCAAAGGTATGCATGTAGATATTTACATGTCCACCTACATCGTAGATGCAATCTGTGCCCAACAGGAGTTCCTGGGTTTGGAGTGGGCATGGTCACCGGCGGAGACTGTTGTAAACACATATTTCAAGTTGTTGTTTGAATGCAGCTTCAGAGGAGTAGTCACATGGTTGTCCGATCATTTTGTCACCCGAGTGTACAAGATGATATTCGAACAGGATCCACCATGCACGTCGAAGGAAGAAATGGAGGCGCTGATAGGAATCGTTGATTGGTATGCCTCACCGTCTGACACCTTCATTCGAATGTTCAGCAGGGATAAGCCTCTGCATATTCTACCGAAGTTTTACTTGGACGTACTTGTCATGGAGGAAGTAGCATATCACATCTCGACAGGATTGACAGCTAGACTGCACTGGAAGAAGAAGGCACCTTGGCTCGCTCTTCCATTGTGGATTGGGTTATATGAGATCGGGAGTATCAAGCAAGCAGATGTTGAAGCAGAACAAATGAAGAAGTACCCACTCAACCTCCAAAGTTACAATCTGTATGAGCCATATTGCATTGTGAAATATCACTGCACAAGAGTTCGACTCAATTGGATCCATGGGGCATGTCATTGGGCCGAGGAGGACCCATGGAGATATTGCTATAGTTTCTCCAGACCCAATGAATAAGTCGTATTCATTGTGGAGTGGTTAGTGAAGTAACATGAAATAGCATCACAGAGAGCACTAGTAGTTGCAGTAGCAGTAGTGACAACAAAGGCAAGCATACTAGTGTGCAACAAAGGTAAGAGGAAGATTATCGATCACATGGAGGAGGAGCAAAGCTACAAGTTCTAATCAAATACATTGGTAGAGAAGGAAGCTATGGCTATAGAGGAAAAGAGGTGCCATCACGACATGAAAATCGTGCAAAGGTAGAGGCATAGGAGAAGAATGGAAGAAGCAGTAAAGGAGTTGCATGAGCTGAAAGAGAAACTCCAAAAGGAACAAGAGTTGCACAAACAAGAGAGGGAAGCACAGCAACAATAGATACAACAGGGGGTGAAACATGTGCAAATAGATGAAACAATGCCCGTAAAGGTAATGGACTTATCAGATCAGCAGGCATCAGGCAGATAGGGTGAACCATCGCAGGAGCAAGACTTCGCTCATGAGATAGAATAAGCACTTCAACAATTGGATGCAGACATGGAGCAACAGGAGATGGAACAAGACACCGACCTCATGCCTCACCACAAAGAGGTCGACTCACCCTCTTCACTGTATCCAGATGATGAGCAAGTCTCAAGTGACCAAGGAGGCACTAAGATCCTTGTGATCAGCTGGAAGGAGAGATGCACAACATCTCATTCGATGAGTCTCAACATAGAGTTGTGCAGTCTCACAAAGTGTCAACTCTGGAGGATTATACATCTCCTGCGCAAGTTTAGGAATGGGTGATCGTAACTAATGTGTGCAAACATCCAATAGCCTTGTTCGATGCAACCAGAGTGTATGCTGAAGCCACTAGCTCAAGTGTTCTCTTTCTGATTGCTGAGAATGAGTGAATGGAAAAGGAACTACAGATGGCGAAGCAAGGAGGAGACTTGGTGACAATGTCCACCTGAGCTGAACTAAAGAAGGAAATACTAGATGAAGTATTCTCCCTTGACACATTTATGCGAGCGTTGTACTCAAAGTTTGGTACTGTGCATAAGGTAGTCGTCCATCTCAACGGACGGCAACAATGATGTGCTAGAAGAGCACATATCTTGATGAACTTGCATGTTGTTATTGATGACATGAAAACATGGACAATGAAATATAAGGGAGCCCTGCTTCACTTTCCTAAGATGATGAGGGCCAATGCAGTCAAGCTGAAGGCACATATCTAGAGTCAAATCCAAAACTATGAAGATCTCTCGCAGCTCATCACTAGCATATAGGCTTCCCATGCACGAGTATTCAAGAGTATGGATGTTGTAGTGCACACCCATGCGATCCCATCTATTGGGACTCTCACCTAGGCGAAGACAAAGAAACAGGTCCGACTAGAGCTTGACTCATACTCTGATGAGTTGATGTGCATTTCCACCAACCCAGATTTTCCCATCAGTGCAGATATCATGCACAAGTATGTTGTTGGTCTGACCGCGTTGAAGACAATGATGTACATACTTTTAGACGAGTTGGACAGAGGAGCCCGAGAAGTGTACTTGGATGCTATGGAGGCAAGGGTCAAGTTTCAAACGGATGTCACCGCAGAACACATGAATCTTGGCATCAGTATGTTACTGTCGATCATCATTAAGATGTTAAGGAGTTGGACTTCCATGGTTGTCTAAGTCAAAGTGATGTATAGTATGGTTTTCTCAAGCCATTTTGTTTCACATGGGTACATGTGCATTGTAATGTAAATTCATGTCAAGTGTAAGTCAACTGTCAATAGTTGGATGTAACAGTCATAGAGTAGGTGAAGATTCATGAGGGTAGTTGAACTATCACAAAGGGGAATGTCAAGGGTCACCCCACCCTTTGCTATAAATAGTCCCTCCTAACTCATTGTAAAGGATTGTGATCAACCAAGCTTCTAATAAGACTATCTTGGAGAGAGCTTGGACAGTGTTGTAATGAGCCTTGGTTTCTCCACTGCATAGAGCTAGTACATCTCTTTGGAGGAGCAGGCGGATGTGGCTGTAACATTCCACTATTGGAACTAGTGGTTGGACATGGATCTATTGTATGACTGGAACTTACACTTCTTTATATAATAAGATCTAGCATGTTTCATGCATATCTTGTATTGTATTCTATTCTATCTATTTTACTCTAAATGACATATGTATTGGTTTTCTTACACAAGCATGTATGGACTATTCCTTTATAAGTATGTACGAATCTTTCTTAAATGTGTTCTTTCTTTAACCATCACTTTGGATTGATCGCTAACTTACCTTCCATGTTGTGATGTATCTTTTCTCGTGTGTTCCCTTCCAAGTCGAGTACTATTACAGGTTGCCAAGGGGCACATTCATCTCAACCCTCATGTGTTAGAACCTCTCATGCACCTTCCTTGATTCACTGTAGCTGTCACACCCTTGCTACCAACAGAGTTATCTTACTTGCCTCTATGTGAAATCACGGTCAAGGTATTACCATACGACCCACTACTGGAACTCCTACACCAAACGGTCTAAGGTCTAATTGGGACTTATTACCAAGGAGATCCCCTGACATGTTGGTGGGACCAGCACCGTCAACATTTCTTGCTGTAGAAGGAGGGCCAGATGACAAGCTATGTCCTCTCATCCAGTTTTGAACCTTTGCATATATTTCATGGATTCTTGCACTCTTCTCCCTCCACGATGTTTTTCAAATCATGAAGATGTCACCATCACGAGGGAGTTTTTCGATCACTTGTCCACTTACACGTATGATGGTGAAGGTGAAGTGGCCTGGCCTGAGTACTTACATGAATTTCTTTCCATGCTTCATGAGGAAGATGGGTGTTCTAACGAACAGGCCAGCTTGTTGCTTGCATACACACTTCACAAATCTCCACTTCGATGGTTGTTCAGCCTACCAACTGATAGCGTGCACTCACTTGAGCACTTTTGTGATCTCATTGAAGACACTTTCTATCATTTTGATCCATACCATCTTGACCAAAAAATGTTACAACAACGGAAGGCTCCACATGAATCGATCATGGATTTTTGGTAGCGCTTTCATGACTTGCAGTTTCAAGCTTTGAGGAGCCAAATGAAATTTCCCTATCTTTGGGACTGATTCGAGTATTGCCTTAAGAAATCTGCTCATCCCAAGAAGAAGTTTGAAATCAAGCCTTGCTCAACCCTCTTCAATGATGGAGTTGCGCAATCTTAGCCAGATGCGGTCACTGGCACGAGTGACTGTCTGCCATCCCCTCATCAAACAGCTCCACCACTATCGAGTGATGTTGAGGATCATGCTAACACACTTGTTCAGCTTTCACATCCTCCCAACATCACTTCACTTAATTTTCATGCAGACTTGGTTGTGATTCCATTGAGTTGTCATATGCATTATGTTCCACAACCTCCGTCTTTGCACTCGGCTATTCCTCCGGATGATACTATCTTGTGTTCTTCCATTCCAGACTCTTCACTTATTGTGAATGAGGAACAAGCCACTAATGGAGTTGGTGTTACACAACCAACATGCAATGTCATTCATGAAGAGTATGAGTGGCAACTTGAGCATCAACACTCAGCAAAGGATGACTCCCTTCCGTTTGAGCCTCCTCCGTTCTTTCCTGACATCTTTGGTGATCCTACCATCCATGATTTCGCATGTGTATCTCCATCCACGGATGCACCCATTGTTGATCACTTGCAGGACACACCAGATGTTGGTCCATAATTTGACAACGGAGAGGATAAGTTATTCATTGAAAATCCACTTGATCTTTCATCTGCCTTTTCTGAGAACACAGAGGATGAGTTTGTTCACTTTTCATCTACCCCTGTATTTGATTCATCTGATCATGAAGATGTTAATGAGCTCATTGATTTTTCTGATCATGGTGGTCGTGATCCATTTACTACCATATTTTATCATGATCATGACTTTATCGCAGTTGATCTTTTGAAGACCCTAGTTTATGATGATCTACCTGATGATGAAGTTGAAACAACCAAGACTATTGAGGCACTTTAGATCAAGATGATGGTTATGTCAGGTCCTCGCTCTCTTGGGGTTTCTCACTTCTGATCAAGAAACTGTTCAATCACCTAAGGCTTCTCATCACTCATCTATATGCATTGAAGATCCATCTCACACATAGATCACACTTCCTCCACTTGAACTACACGATCCTATTGCTCATGCATTAGAGGAATCTTACATTGCAAGCACACATGAACGACGCAAGTTATATTTGTTTCTTTCATCTGCTTACATGTCACAGTCAAGACTGTGCTTATGCTTCAAAGTTGCACGCAGTGTTGCACAGCTTCATGATAAGTCCACGGACTTCTCGTCATGCACTTGTACTCACTTATGTCCCGTGGGCACTTTGAAACACAAAGTGTGGTTGTATTCATTGTTATATCTTCCTTGCTTGCTGGTTTTCACAATTGGGTTGATCGCGAACCAAGCCTTCACCAATATGGGTCAACCAATGCGTCGATGACTGCATTGGAAATATCACTTCACGTGATCAGGCCCATGCACCGTTAGCTTAGGAGTAGGAGTAGTGTTTTCTTTCATTCAATTTTCTTGCATGCTTGTTTGCTTACTTACTTTGCTTGTTTGTTTGTTTGCTTGCTTGTTTGCTTACTAGATTTTCTTTCGCTTTTGCTTCTGCTTTTGTTTTGTTTTGTTGTTGTTAGTTCACTTGTTTCATTCATAGGTTAGCTTCACATGAAACCATGTATGACTCTTGAAATGAGCTGGGTAAAGCACAAGAGGGCTTGTACAGCTATTGCTCTATCATCTTGCCTCTGTATGAAGAACTTGTTACTTTTATTCCATGATACATCGAAGGAAAATAATGTTGTTTAAAGCGAACCTTGGTGAAAACACGACGCTTGCGTGCTAACTAGTGTCACCTACTCTAGTCGGTTATTTTTGGGTTAACCCTTGTCAGCTCATTCAATTAGAGCAAGGTGAAGGGGAAAACCTTAATAGGCACGTCAGAGATATAATAAACTACTTCTCTGCTGGAACAACCTCTTCTAGTCTCAATAGGTCGAGATCCCTCTTTCGCCTATGAAATGAAGTTCTATGCACAGTTTAAAAAAATGAAAAAATGAAAAGTAAGAAAAATGAAAAATGAATAACGTGAAAGAAGAGAAAGGCTTCTTGTGTAGAGAGGTGATGCAAGTAACTCCGTCGAGGTATTGACTAGGCTCACTGGCAGTGGAGACATGCTTATGTTCCTATGTGACTCCGGCAAGGTACTGTCTAGGCCTGTTGGCAGTGGAGCAACACGAGAGATGAAACTAAGACTCTGACAACTATACTACTTGTGTGCTAATATACCCCTCAACCCCAATCGAAACAACTATGTTGACTTGGCTTGGAATGTGTGTCAATCGACCAAGAGCTTGGCAGATGCTACATCTTACAATCAAGCTAGTGTGAAACCAAGATGAGCTAAGAACTGAACAAAATTTCTGGATGTGTTAGACTTGCTTTTCACGAACAAGGTCCATTCAAAGAGTTGGAGCTCTACCAGTGTGTCGCCAAGTGTTGTAGCGGCTACAACCACCCTCCAAAATTTTTCCTTAGTTCATTTTGGAGCCTCCCTACCAACCTTTCACAACACATTATCTCGCTTCGTCAAGTACACAAGCTTCAATGTTTATCTTGCGTAAAGGCAGCCTGTTGACCACAGCTTGATGCATTCCCCTCACAGGCTGTTCATCCAGACTTGGTCCATTTGTAGGCTGAGCAGCTCCCCTAAGAAATTGTGCAATTCTGGAGGGAAACTAGCCTTCCCTCCAAAAATTGTGCAATTCTGTCTGGCAGCCTGCTCGGCTCCAGAACTGGCAATTCTGCCAGCCAACCCTCACAGTGAAAATTGCACAATTTTCCCCAGCAAGGTTGCTTAGCCCAAAATTTGCACAAATATGGGTAGCAGTCAACTGCTCTGCCCAGAAATTGTGCAAATCTCCTCGGCAACCAGCCCAGCTCCCAGCGAGAAATGTGCATTTCCTTCTAGCAGTTGAGAAGTTTCATGCATGAGTAGTTGGGTTGACCCATTCCACCCAGGACCAAGGAAACATGACTTGCATGCATGGCTTGCTTTTTCTTGGAATAGCAAAAGGAAACATACAAAAGGCATCCCATGATTCAGGGAGCTATTTTTAGAAGCTAGAGGTTACATGCAAAGTTGTTTTAGAAACTTTCCTCCAAGTGTTGCCTTTTCCTAGATTTGTGGCATGCGCGTCATGAGCTCAAAACATATTTATTCGACACATCAGAGCTCATTCTTTCATATTGATCTTGGAGCTTTGACATCCCACAACACATCTAAGACTCTTCGACACATCCAGCTCAGATATTCATGGGTAAGTGGCCTCAACTTATCTCTTTCAACATTTTTGTCTCTTTGTATGTTTTCTCTTTTGTGTGTGTTCTTTGCTTGATTTATTTTAATGCTTGTTGTCATTTACATGTATACTAGCTTGTCCTAGCATTGTTTCATTTTTCATTTCTATCTCACTGCTATCGCATGCATGAAATTTTTTCCACGAACGGTCACCAATTCGACGACCCGATTCACCCACTTGCATGTTGATATGTTTACTAAATATTTAATTCATGTTTTCATGCACTCTCAATCACTTCTGCTTTTACTAAGTGTCGCCATGCATTTACTTTCATATTTTCTTTCAGTTGCCCATCGGCGAGTCTAACCAACCTTGGCTCGGACTCTACCTTCACCGAGACAGCATTACACAATCTCGGGAAGGAAGGCTTTGTCTTCCTCTCTATAAATGCACATTTTTGCCCAGACACTATGCTCCAGGACTGTTTTAAGCATTTCTGAGGGACATTGACTGCTGGCCCAGAAAATTGCACAATGAAGTCTCTGAGCCTACAATCACTCCCAACTGGAATTGTGCATTGCGTAATCCCAGCAACCAACAACCAGTCTGGATTGTGTATTGCACAAATCCAGCAGCCAATCTTGCCTCCCAGATAGCCCAGACTGAATTTTTTGAAGTTTGGGCAACCATTCACCCAACCTCCTAGAAGAAATTGCGCAATCTTGCCTATCGGTTCCCCAGGTATGTGCTATGTCATTCCCTGAATTTGCTTTAGTTTTTGCTCACAGATTTCTTTCCATGCATGTTGCTTGTCTCCAGATCTTTCCGTTGTCCATCCGCCTCTTAGTAGTACAGGATCAATGGCACCCAAGAGAGCAGGATCACAAGACACTGATGAAAATGCAACTACAACAGCAGTTGAGCGAGTGTCCTCTAGTCTATCGATCTATGAAGATACAAAGTTGTTTCTAGACAAGGACATCAAACTAAAGTGGAAAGAGGTCAATGAAGCATTTGCAAGTACTTTTGAGTAATACCTTGAAGACTGTCAGGTGTATGTGAAAATTCACAAGTCCGGCTTGTACTAGATTGCATGTAGATACCCCGCGTTCCCATGTGTAGACATGATACACTTGATCGTCTCTCACACTGATCCCAAGACAATGACCTTGAGCAGTGTCAGTGTGATGAAGCTTGCAACCTTCTGGGCATGAGATTATGATGAGATGTATCAGATATCAGAGCTCGTGACTATCATGAATACTCCCTTCAGCTTACCCAACAATAGTGCTAACTCCAGAGACATTCTGAAGAACTGGGTAGAGGAGCCAACTCGATTTAGGTTGACACCCAACCAGGTTTACAAGTCGAAGATACTACAAAAGGCGTATCAATACTTGGTCATATTTGCATGTCCACTGTGTGGCAAAGAAAGCACGGAAACCTTCCCACAGAGTTGGGTGATCGCACTGGACCAACTGGCTAGAGAAGGAAAACCTTGTAATTATTATGGCATGTTGTCCCATAAGCTGAAGGAACAAGTAACAAAGGCTTGACAATCACCCGAAGGTATGCATGCAAATATTTACATGTCTACCTACATCTTAGATGTAATCTGTGCCAGACAGGAATTCCCAGGTTTGGAGTGGGCATGGTCACTGGTGGAGACTGTTGTAAACACATATTTCAAGTTCTTGTCCAAATGCAGCTTCAGAGGAGTAATCACGTGACAGTCCAATCATTTTGTCACCCCAGTGTACAAGATGATATTCAAACAGGATCCACCCTGCATGTCAAAGGAAGCAATGGAGGCACTGATAGGCATCTCTGATTGGTATGCCTCATCGTCCAGCACCTTCATCCGAATGTTCAGCATGCAGAAGCCTCTACATGTTCTACTGAAGTTTTCCTTGGACATACTTGTCATGCAAGAAGTAGAATATCACATCTCGGCAGGATTGACAACTAGACTGCACCAGAAGAAGAAGGCACCTTGCCCCACTCTTCCATTGTGGATTGGGTTATATGAGATCTAGAGTATCAAACAAGCGGATGTCGAAGCAGAACAGATGAAGAAGTACCCACTCGACCTCCAAAGTTACAATCGTATGACCCACATTGTATTGTGAAATATCACTGCATAAGAGTTCAGTTCAACTAGATCCATGGGGCATGTCATTGCGCCGAGGAGGACCCATGGAGATATTGCTACATTTTCTCCAGACCCAATGAATAGGTTGGCTTCGATGTCGAGTGGTTAACAAAGCAACATGAAGCAACATCACAGAGAGCACCAGCAGTAGCAGTAGTAGCAGTGGCAGCAGAGGCAAGCATACCAGTGTGCGACAAAGGTAAGAGGAAGATTGTCGATCGCATGGAGGAGGAGCAAAGCTGCAAGTTCTGAGTAGATCCATTGGTAGAGAAAGAAGTTATGGGTATATAGGCAAAGAGGCACCAACGCGACATGTGAATCACACAAAGGAAAAGGGATAGGAGAAGAATGGAAGCAAAGAAGGAATTGCATGAGCTAAAAGAACAACTCCAAAAGGAACAAGAGCTATGCAAATAGGAGAGGGAAGCATGTTGGAAATACTGGGGGGGGGGGTGTGAATCAGTATTCCTTTCAATTATTATTATTATTAATCTTTCAAAGTGTTAGTTAATCTTCAATTATTATCAACATTTGTACAATCATAGCAATAAACAAAAGGAACACAAATGCACACAGTTTTTAAGGTGGAAACCCCCTCCGGGACAAAAACCACCTGAACATTTTTCTAATAATTCTTTAATCTTCAACTCCAATTGAAAAGAAAGCTCCAACTTCCTATAATAAAGAAAAGCATTCTTCTCCAGCTCCCACTGGATGGATGCTCCAACGCCCGAGATTCTTTAATAGTCAACTAAACAGATGCCCCAACATCCAATGAGCGACAACTCACCCTAGCACCACCCTAGCACCTTGAATTTTTCATAGGATTGAACCTACTGGTGACTTCATGCACTAACCTAGCACCACCTTACCACCCTATAGAATAATAAAAGAAGAATGGACTCCTGTACCAGGGAAAATGGTCCACTTTACAATGATATAGAATGATATAGAAGAAGAAGACACAATAGACCATAACCCCAACTATGACACAACCACCTAATGATGATCCTAGACCTCCGAACACTATCTCTTCAACTCTTGGTAGATAGACACTTGTAGAACTTTTACAATGATGCTTTTACAATGACTGTATGCAGTGCTGCCCACTTGAAGACTTCATGTGCTGAACTTCTTGCTGCAATTATGCACCTTGATTGTTGCTCTTGTCATGTTGTCCTTTCTCACTCTTCAGAACATTAGATTATGCATTGATTCTTCTCTTTATGAATATATAATAAGTGAAAAAAGTCTTCAAGGAAATACCTATGACATGATAATAGCAAAACTTACCTCATCCTGCAGAGCATATGTCAGTGCTAAACAAATACAAAAAAATAGAATACAAAGAACCTAATGCAATTAAGAGATGAACATGAATATACAGAAGATACTTACCTGGATCTTACCTCTGATGCATCATTTTGCTACACCTTGCTCTTTTCTACCCTAGAAAGTCTGGTCCTTTGCAACCCTTGACAACACTTGATCTAGTTTTTTCCTTACCTTCTAGGAGCACGATATTGAATCTGATGTATCTTTGTGATTTCAAAACCCCAATATGTTATCTTCAATCCTGTAGTAGCCCTCTGAGTCTTCTTTCCAATGCCACAGATCTGACCCGATTTGGATTCTTCAAGGCAAAGTTATGCCCAACCGCTCACAATGACCTAATTATGGACTAGTTCAGTACATCGAACTTGTACGATGTTTCACGTGTAAATTTTTCCTCCTTCAACTCTAAACTTGATACATAGAAAACTACAGTCCGTTCACTATCTGCCACTTTTTACAGAATTCCAATCCACTTCTCAGAGAGAAAGTTATGACAATTTTCCCAAGGTCACCTCTTTGAGATGACATTCGGGAGCGTGCCAAAACTCTAACTTCCACAGATCATATCTCCGAAAATATAGCAAACGAAGATCTAAAATTTTGTCACAACATTCCTTAGGATTTCAGCTCAAATTGTTTTTAATTTTAGCATCTAAGAATTCGCAGAAATAAAGTTATAGCAAAAATTCCACAATCACTACTTTTAGAGGATATATGAGATTTCTTTTTGTAGACTTGAGAGGGGCGTCTATAGAGAATGTTGGAGGGATTTTAGGAGCCTAAAAAATTATTAATTATTTACTATTCAATGACAAAAATCAATGATAAATGCCATCCCACAGCCCCATGGGGTTTTAGCCCACTAATTGGGGTTACTAACTTCAATCTTGAATAACTTACAAACCGTGAGGAATTACAAGGAGAGCTATATACCGATAGAAAGATATTTTTTGGTAGAGTATTCCTATAATGGTTATGAGAGGAGAAACCATGAATAATGTGCCATGGAAGTTAAGGGTCATCCTTGGTGCTTCTTGGGTTGACATCAATGAAAAACTCAGATCATCTTTAGATCAACAATCTCCCCCTTTGGTATTGATGGCAACACAAGTACTCCCCCTATGATTAGGGCACCTCTTCCTATTGCCTTCTCTCCGCCTTTGACATCAATGGAAAAGGGTAACTCCCCCTGACACACAACCTTCCCTGTACACACTTCCACTCCCCCTTTATTTTCTGAATAAGGAAAATCTAATGAGAACTTGGGAGAATCCCAAGATTCTAGCGAAGATATTCAAATGCTTCACGAGGTAAAGGTTTGGTGAAGATATCAACGATTTGTTCTTTTGTACCAACATATTCAAGTTTGATATTATTTTCAGCGACTTGTTCTCTAACAAAATGATATTTGATCGAAATGTCTTTTTTTTTTAATGCATGATAGGATTCTTGGAGATGTTGATGGCATTGGTGTTATCATAAAAGATGGGAATAGGCTCACTGAATTATACTTGAAGGTCTTGCAAAGTTTGTTTCATCCAAAGGACTTGAGTAAAACAAGTTGCCGCTGCAATGTATTATGCCTCCGCTGTAGATAATGAGATAAAGGTTTTCTTTTTGCTCAACCATGATACGAGACAACCACCTAGATAGAATGATGCTCCACTAGTACTCTTACAATCATCAACGCTTCTTGCCCAATCTATATTTGTAAAGCCTTGAATAATGAGATTGTTTCCCTTGGGATACCACAAGCCATATTTTGTTGTGCCCTTTAGATATCAAAGAATTCTTTTGACGGAAATAATATGTGATTCTTTTGGTGCTGCTTGGAATCTTGCTACTTGTCCAACTACTTGCATAACATCTGGTCGGGAGGCTGTTACATATAGAAGACTACCAATCATAGATCTGTACAAACTCTTATCCACATCCTTAGATGAATCGTCTATGCTCAATTTGCAACCTGTTACCATCGGAGTAAGGACGGGTTTGCAATCTTCCATTTTGAATTTCTTAAGATTTCCTTGATGTACTTGGCTTGACATATAAATATTCCTTTCTCTTGCTAAGATATTTGAAGCCCTAAGAAGTATGTCAACTCACCAAGTAAAGCCATATCGAACTCACTTTGCATCTTTGTAGCAAATTTCTTAATTAGTCGATCATCATTGCTACCAAAGATTATATCGTCCACATATACCTCAATGATTGTTAAATTATCTTTATTTATTTGTACGTAAAGATTGCTATCAACAATACCTTTCTTGAACCCTTGTTGACGTAGATATCCATCAAGACGAGCATACCATGCGCTAGGAGCTTGCTTGAGACCATACATAGGCTTCTTTAACCTGCAAACATAGTCTTCTTTTTCTGATAATAGAAAACCTTCAGGTTGTTAGATGTAAACTTCTTCTTCTAATTCACCATTCAAAAATGCTGACTTAACATCCATTTAGTAGACGTTTATTTTTCTTGAACATGCATAGGCAAGAAACATCTGAATGGCTTCCATTCTGGAAACGGGTGAAAATTTTTCTTCAAAATTGATTCCTTCAACCTGTTTATATCCTTTGCAGACTAATCTTGCCTTAATCCTTCAATTGTTTTGCTGCCTCTGAACCTTTAATGAAACTACCATCTTGTTCAAACTACCTTCCTGTCAATCGTAGACTTGTGCCATATACTGCTGCATAGACTCCTCCTGTACAAACATTAAGGAGTCAACAAGCCAGATTGTTCAAAATAGTGAGTCACCTAATGGGCCATCTTGACTTGAGTCATTATCTGAAGCAACTGCTAATTCCTCATGAAATTTGGCTTTTACAAATCCTGAAAGCATAACTGTTGAAACCTTGTTATCTACTTTGTCTTCCTGTACCTGTTTCCTTTTCTACACCCTCTTATTCCTGCAATCTCAAGCCATATGCCCATAGTTATGACACTTGAAGCATTCAATGTTGTCCATAGGTGATTCCATCTAATATCTGCAATCGCGAGCACTATGGCCATAGATATGGAATTTGAAACATTCAATATTTGGCCCATCTAACACGTATTCTCTTCTGAAAAAAATCATCGTGGAACCATTCTCGTGATCCTGCAAACTTGCTTCTAGGGTTTTGCAGATAATGATTGTTCCTGTCAAAAACTTCACAATCCCTAGCTATATGTCCATAGTTAGCAAATAAAAAGTAATAACCATTAAATAAACAAACATACCTGGAAGTCATTCTTCTTTAGAGGAAACATTGTAGTTTGTTGTGGTCCTTTGCTCTTTGGAGTTGCAACATTATTCTTTGGCTTTGCACTTTGATCAACTTCCTTCTTAGAATCATCCTGCAAAGATGTGGAGTTTGTACCTCCATCAACTGGAGCTTTACCATCTTTAATTGCCTTCATTTTTTCTTCTTCGTCTGCCTTATCTTGTAAGTGTTCTTTTTGTGATCCCTTGAGTTTGTTGATCTCATCACGGGTTACATCAAGTTCTTGCTTTTAAGCAAGATCTTCTTGAAACCATCTTTTCAAGATATTCCTTTTTTCCTGCCTCCTCAACCTGTAGCTTGAGAAGAGTGGTCTTCTCTACTTCTCTGTTGAGAACCTGTATTTATTGTGTGATCCTACTAATCTCTGCAAATGTTGTGTCAAGTTCTTGTTTCTTCTGTTGGACTTCTCTGTTGAGGTCTCATGTCGTTGTATTATTGATTTCTTCCAATGCCCTTGAGTTGTTGGCATTGTTTTGGATAGTGTTTCCCTTCTTCACTTCCTTACGCAGCGAGACTACTTCAGCTTCTAATGCTTCCCTTCCTCGGTTGCTTTCTTCCAACTTCTTTTGAAGTGACTCTTCAATACATTTCTATTCTTCAACTTCAATTTTGAGACCTTGAACTTCTTCTTCAAGAGTATTGGAACAAATCTTCTTAGCCTTGAGCTCTTTTATAAGCTTTATTTCCTCCTTAGAAAATTCTTCTATGGTCAACCCTTCAACTTCGTTGTTTGATACCTCTTCTTTATTGTGCTTTGCCATAAACAATAATCTCTCATTGGCTTCTTCTTCACTGTCACTGTCTTCATCGGATGATGAGCTATCTTTGACATTTGAGTCACCTACATATACATTCTCAAGCTTGTCCCATACATTTTTGGTGATTTTACGACCCAACACCTTATGATAAGCAGATTCAATAAGTCCATTGATAATAATATTCTTTGCTTTTGCATCATTTACCAAATTCATCTTACCTTGTTCATCTGTGGTTGGTGTAAATCCATTTTGAATAGTGTCCCATACTTCGTAACCTTGCGCCAAGAGATAGACCTCAATTCTTCCTTTCCAGAGTGCTTAATTATTTTCATTGAATAGAGGTACACCATTCTTGGTATGCTCCATGATCTCCTTCCAGTTGTTAAACTGCTATTGAGGGAACCAAGCTCTGATACCAATTGTTGGAAATACTGAGGGGGGGGAGGTGAATCAATATTCCTTTCAATTAGTATTATTATTAATCTTTCAGATCATTAGTTAATCTTCAATTATTATCAGTGTTTTTACAATGATAGCAGTAAACAAAAGGAACACAGATGCACCCAATTTTTAAGGTGGAAACCCCCTCCAAGACAAAAACCACCTGGACGCTTTTCTAATAATTCTTTAATATTCAACTCCAATTGAAAAGAAAGCTCCAACTTCCTAGAATCTAGAAAAGAATTGTTCTCCGGCTCCCACTAGATGGACACTCCAACGCCCGAGATTCTTCAATAGTCAACTGAACGGATGCCCCAACGCCCAATGAGCTACAACTCACCCTAGCACCACCCTACCACCCTCTAGAAGAATAAAAGAAGAATGGACTTTCGTACCAAGGAAAATGTTCCCCTTTACAATGATATAGAATGATGTAGAAGAAGAAGACACACTAGACCATAACCCCAACTATGACACAACCACCTAATGATGATCCTAGACCTCCCGACACTGCCTCTTCAACTCTTGGCAGATAGACACTTGTACAACTTTTACAATGATGCTTTTACAATGACTCTGTACAATGATACTTTTACAATGACTGTATGCAGCGCTGCCCACTTGAAGACTTCATGTGGTGATGTTCTTATTGCTATTCTACACCTTGATTGCTTCTCTTGTCATGCCTCCCTTTCTCACTCTCCAGAACATTATATTATGCATTGAGTCTTCTCTTGATGAATATGTAATACCTGCAAAAAGTCTTCAAGGAAATACCCATGACATGATAATAGAAAAACTTACCTCATCCTGCAGAGCATATGTCAGTGCTAAACAAAAACAAAAAATTAGAATATAAAGAACCTAATGCAATTAAGATATGAACATGCATATACAGAAGCTACTTACCTGGAGCTTACCTCTATTACATCATTTTGCTGCACCTTGCTCCTTGCTGCCCTAGAAAGTCTAGAACTTTGCAGCCCTTGACAACACTTGATCTAGTTTTTTCCTTGCCTTCTAGGAGCACAATATTGAATCTAATGTGTCTCTGTGATTTTAGATCCCCAATATGTGATCTTTCTTCTTGTAGTATCCCTCTGAGTCTTCTTTCCAATGCCATAGGTCTGACCCGATTTGGATTCTTCAAGGCAAAGTTATGCCCAATCTCTCACAATGACCTAATTGTGGACTAGTTCAATAGAGCGAACTTGTACGGTGTTCCATGTGTCACTGTTTCCTCCTTCGACTCTAAAATTGATATATACAAAACTACAGTCCATTCACTATCTTCCACTTTTTACAGAATTCCAATCCGCTTCTCAAAGCAAGAGTTATGATGATTTTCCCAAGGTTACCTCTTTGAGATGAAATTCGGGAGCCTGCAAAAACCCTAACTTCCACAGATCATATCTCCGAACATATAGCGAACCAAGATCTGAAATTTGGTCATGACATTCATTAGGATTTCAGCTCAAATGGGTTTTAGTTTCAACATCTAAGACTTCACAGAAATAAAGATATAGCGAAAATTCCACGATCACTACTTTTGGAGGATATATGAGATTTATTTTTATAGAGTTGAGAGGGGCTTCTATAGAGAATGTTGGAGGGATTTTAGGAGCTTAAAAAATTATTAATTATTGACTATTCAATGACCAAAATAAATGATAAATACCATGCCACAACCCCATGGGGTTTTAGCCCACTAATTGGGGTTACTAACTTAAATCTTGAATAACTTACAAACCGTGAGGAATTACGAGGAGAGCTACATACCGATAGAAAGATATTTTTGAGTAGATTATTCCTATAATGGTTATGAGACAAGAAACCATGAATGATGATGCCCAATGTGCCATGGAAGTTCAGGGTCATCCTTGGTGTTGCTTGGATTAACATCAATGACAACCTCAGATCATCTTTAGATCAACAAAGCGCAGCAACAACAGATACAGAAGGGGATGCAACATGTGCAAAAAGATGAAACAACACCCGTACAAGTGGTGGACTTATCAGATCAACTGGCATCAGGTAGAAAAGGTGAACCATCGCAGGAGAAAGACTTCGTTCATGAGATAGAACAAGCACTTCAACAGTTGGATGCAAACATGGAGAAGCAGGAGTTGGAATAGGACACCAACCTCATGCCTCACCACAAAGAGGTCGACTCACCCGCTTCACTACATCCAGATGATGAGCAAGTCTCAAGTGACCAAGGAGGCACTGAGATCCTTGGTGATCAGCCGAAAGGAGAGATGCACAACATCTCATTTGATGAATCTCAACATAGAGTGTTGGAAATAAAACTGAGAGAGGGGGTGAATCAGTGTTATCAAATCAATAATTTAATTTTCAAAACTGATTTGTATACGCTACTTCAGCGTAGTGAACTAGCGTGTATATGCGACTGTACTTAATGCAACTAGCGTATATGCAAAGATCTTTTATTTACCCAAACTATCATGCATTGAACTTTAACCAGTATATCAGGAATTCATTAAATAGTGCAGTAAAAGCAAAATAAAGCATCACACACACACATGAACACCAAGATATAAGGTGGAAACCCAATGTGGGTGAAAACCACATGCTGCAATCATCTCTATCTACTTTTAATAATAAGAGAATTATGTTTACAATTTTTGTGCTGGTGCAGTCTTATACCAGTACGCGAGCTTCTACCTACAGAAGGCTACAACCTTCTCTCGTTCTCCAGCTTCTACTAGATGGCAGCTGCAACCCCTAGCTCTTGTACTAGCTGATATGTTTACTAGTACGTAGGTGCCAACCTACAGAAGGCTACAACCTTCTCTTTTCTTCTAGGGACCACATTTCATAAATTTTCAGACTGGATGCATCAACAACCTCAATCTTCAACCAATCTCCTTTTGAACCAACCACAACCGAATCAATCAATCATTGATCATTCAGAATGGTGTCACCAGAATACAGCAACCAGAACCCAAGCCAAAACCTAGAACACTGCAACAGCAAACAGAAGCAACTAAAACATATTTTATAAGGTATACGCTACTTGCATGTGTCGAACCTGCGTGCATACATGCTTTCCTCAAGGCGAACCAACGTACAGATCTGCAAATCAAATTTATGATGTATACGCTGTTTTGATATGTAGAACCAGCGTGTATACGCTGTTTTTCTAAAGTGAACCTGCATACAGATCTGTAAATGATGATTTAAACATTACAACT
This sequence comes from Pinus tabuliformis, assembly GCA_031772625.1. Lineage (NCBI taxonomy): Eukaryota > Viridiplantae > Streptophyta > Pinopsida > Pinales > Pinaceae > Pinus > Pinus tabuliformis. Next base: position 255,101,325 of record CM062812.1, on the reverse strand, counting down.
ATTCCAGACTTCAGTCATACCCAGATCATCATATTTACAGACTACAACATGCGCCAGTTATTCAGATAAATGATCAAACCATATAAAGATAATTCACTTCAAGCCTTGAGATCCTGATACATCATTAGATCTTATCCTTAATCAGACGCTAAGGTTCATCTTTGGTTCAAATCAAGCACAACACCATAAGCCAATATCCTGCATATTAGATCTCACACTTCATTAGATATTCGATACTTGCACACCCTGACCTAATGATCTTCTCCTCCTTTTATAGTCTTAGGTCTTTCTCAATACCATGGACCAAAACCACGTAGGACCAATACCTTGGACCAAATACCTAGGGTCAATACCTCGGACCAGATACCTTGGACCAATACCATGGACCAAATACTTCGGACCAAAAATTTAGTTTTCCAAGGTATACGCGCTTTTCCTTCTGTGAAAGTGTGTGTGTACGTATACACGGCTTGTATCCAGTGAACCTACGTGTATATGCAACTTGGTGAATGGTGAACTTGTGTAATCCTCTCTTTCTTCATTCTGATCTGTAATTTCTTTGCTGTTTACTTGCTATACTTTCATCTGAGTGAGTTGCCTTCTGAACTGATTCCTTGAAGCTGCCCTGCATTTCATCACATCTGTAAACACTATTGTCATGCATGCATTCTATCACATCTGATATCTCTTATGTAGATTCATCTAGTTACCATATACAGGTGAGTTGTTCTACTACAAGTGGGTTGCCATCAAGTACAACACATACATCATAATGCCAACATAGAGTTGTGCAGTCTTGCAGAGTTTCAACTCCAAAGGATCATACATCTCCTGCGCAAGTTGAGGAATGAGTTATCGTGACTAATGTGCAAACATCCAGTGGCCTTGGCCAATGCAACTAAAGTGTATGCTGAAGCCACTAGCTCAATTGTTCGCTTTTTGATAGCTGAAAATGAGTGAATTGCAAAGGAACTACAGACGACCAAGCAAGGAGGAGACTTGGTAATAATGTCTGCCCGAGCTGAACTAAAGAAGGCAATACTAGATGAAGTATTGTCCCTTGACATAGTTATGCGAGCATTGTACTCCAAGTTTGGTACCGTGCATAAGGAATTCGTCCATCTCAATGAATGGAAGCAATGATATGCTAGAAGAGAATGTATCTTGATGAACTTGCATGCTGTTGTTGATGACATGCAAACATGGATGATGAAATACAAGAGAGCCTCGCTTCACTTGCCTAAGATGATGAGGGCTAATGCGGTCGAATTGAAGGCACATATCTAGAGTCAGATCCGGAACTATGAAGAGCTACCGCAACTCATCACTTGCATACAGGCTTCTCATGCACGAGTATTCAAGAGTATGGATGTTATGGTGCGCACACATGCGCTCACATCTATTGGGACTCTCACCCAAGCGAAGACAAAGAAACAAGTCCAACTAGAGCTTGACTCGTACTTCAACGAGTTGATGTGCATTGCCACCAGCCTAGACTTGCCCATTAGTGCAGACATCATGCACATGTTGCTAGTCCGGCTGCATTGAAGACAATGGTGTGTATGCTTTCAGACGAGTTGGCTAGAGGAGCCCAAGTAGTGTACCTAGATGCTATGGAGGCAAGAGTCAGGTTTCAGACGGATGTCACCACGGAACACACAGACACCATCAAGGACTACCGATCTTGGCATCAGTATGTTACTATCGATCAACATGAAGATGTTGAGGGGTTGGACTTCCATGGTTGTCTAAGTCAGAGTGATGTCTAACATGGCTTGCTCAAGACATTTTGTTTCACATGGGTACATGTGCATTGTAATGCAAATTCATGTCAAGTGTAAGTCAAGTGTCGATAGTCGGATGTAACATTCATAGAGTCGGTGAAGAGTCATGAGGGTAGTTGAACTGTCACAAAGGGGAATGTCGAGGGTCACCCCACCCTTTGTTATAAATAGTACCTCATAACTCATTGTAAAGGCTTTTGGTCAACCAAGCTTCCGATAAGACTATCTTGGAGAGAGCTTGGACAATATTGTAACAAGCCTTGGCTTCTCCACTGCACAGAGCTAGTACATCTCTTTGGAGGAGTAGGCAGATGTGGCTGTAACGTTCCACTATTAGAACTAGTGGTTGGACATGGATGTATTGTATGACTGGAACTTACACTTCTTTATATAATAAGAGCCAGCACGTTTCATGCATATGTTGTATTGTATTCTATGTTGTCTGTTTTACTCTAAATGATGTATGTATTGGTTTTCTTATGCATGCATGTATGGATTCTGTATATGCATGAATCTTTCTAAAATGTGTTGTTGGTTTAACCATCACTTTGGATTGCTTGCTAACTTGCCTTCCATGTTGTGATGTATCTTTGCTCATGTGTTCCCTTCCAAGCCGAGTACTATTAGAGGCTGCCAAGGGGTGCACTCATCTCAACCCCCGTGTGTTAGAATGTCTCATGCACCTTCCTTGACTCACTGCAGCTGTCACATCCTTGCTACCAATAGAGTTATCTTACTTGCCTCTGTGCAAAATCGCGGTCAAGGCATTACCATGTGGCCCACTGCTGGGAATCCTACACCAAATAGTCTGAGGTCTAGTTGGGACTTCTTACTGGGGAGATCCCTTGACATGTTGGCAGGTCCAGCACCATCAATAGGTTTGAAAGCTATATTAAAACCAAAATTGGGAGTCCATGGGTTTTGAATCCAGAACCTTCTTAACAACAAGTAACTTAATATAACTATGTCAAGTATCGTTCCAACCACACACTTTGCCTTATTCACTCTCAAACTTTGTTACAAAATCCCATTCAAATGGTTCAAAAGGAACCATAGAAAATACATGAGAGATGAGGGCATATGCAGGCTAATGAAGACATGAACCTCAAGAAGATTCTAGGAATATTATTAGAGCATATGATAGGGAATATTTCAAAGAATATTCTCTATAAGGAATCTTTAAGATTCCCTTGGAGCCAATTTGTGAAGGTGTCAGATTCATGTCAAGTTCATACCCAAATGAACCAGAATTTCGCTAGGAACCTGATGGCATGTTTGGTTTTGTGATATGAGTAGCAGATTTTTCAGAAGCAAAATGTTGAGGGCAGAACCATAAAGGTGGAACCTTGAGGCCAGAATTTTCATGGAATCTAAAAGATTCCCTAGAGGCCTGAAAATGATAACTTTAGAATTAGACCAATTTTATACTCATTTTTCTCATTTTTTCACAATGAACGCGATGGCGTGATTAATTTCTTTGTCTGAGAAGTCTAATTTCAGCCAACCCGCATAAAAGAATCTTTGAGCAATCTTTGAGATTCCCGGGGAATCCAAATTTGACCAAGCCAGAAAGGGGTCGAGTTTATAGTCATATTTCACGGTTTTTCATGAAGAATTCAACCGTGCAGTCTATTTCTTCAACAGAGGTGTGAATTTTTAGGCCATCCCTAGAAGTGGAGGTATAAGATTCATTGATGCCATGTCTTCTTTTGACTTTTGCTGAGATGATCATTTGATGTTGAGATCCATGTTTGTCATTTTGTTGGAGGATCCTTGTATGCCACTTCATGTGAGAGTTTCTTATTTTTTCATGCTGAAGGAGAGATTTTATGAGTGAGAGTTCTTATAGAAGAGCGTCTCGTGGAGATACATGCCACTCTAGTTAAGGGAGTTCTTCCTTGTATTGACAAATAATACATCATGTACTCATCATCATCTTGCAACATTTAATGAAGTGGCCTCCCCACTGTTGACACCGGGCCCGGAGACGTAGTCCTCACTAGATGAAATCCATTATCAATTTGTGTTTGTTATTTGATTTGATGGTTTCTTTTATGTTTGATTTTTTTTTTTTAAGTATGCACATGTGGTTTTTCATACTCTTTCACATGTAATTTTGCTAACATCAGAGAAGTAAAAGATCTTGGTTAATTCTAGTAGCTGAGATAATTCAGATCAGACATGACCAACTCTCGTCAAATTTACTCAAACAACATTTTTTAGTCTTTTTTAAAACATTGACATTGTTTTCTATTACAACAACTTTAGCAATAACTTTCCCTGTGTCTGTAGACTTAATTTGACAATTTTTACATCAAAAGATAACATCATATACCTAATCACACATCTGAATAACACTTAGAAAATTGTGTTTCAAACCTTCAACAAATAAAATGGTTTTCACTTTACCTCTTCCACTTACCAGAATTATACTACCTTTTCCCATTATTTTACCTAGAGCATCGTTTTCCAAACGTGACATTGCCTTTTCTGTTATCTTTAGTGATAGAAATTTATTTTTATCACTTGTCATATGCTTTCAACAACCATTGTCTACATACCAATGGCTTCCCTGATTTTGTGCATACCACATTGTGCCACACTTTTCACGATTTTCTTGTTTTCTCTGCTACAATACCTTAGGTTTTTCTTTAGCTTGCTTGATCTTAGGGGCTGGTATATTTTTTTTATATCGCAGGTAGTTGCCTTATGCCCATAACTATGACAGTTATAACATTCCAACATGTCAGTCAATCAAGAAAAAAAATTGTTGTTCTTGGGTATACATCTCTTTATCCTTGCAAATTTGTTATTTGACTGATATAATATTTTTCTTTGACTTATGATTTCCCTATATCCTAAATTTACTCTACAATTTGCAACTTTATATCCATAATTCAGGCATGTAAAGCAATAGCCAGGGAAAATATTTTCATACATAGGAGAAATTTGTCTATTGAATTCTTGTTATCTTCTCCTTGGAGGCACAACAAGTCTTCACTGAATATATGCTTGAGCATTGTGGCTATCTCAATGGTTGTAAGTTGTGTTTAATTTTTGTTGATGATTACCATTTATACCCATTTTTGCCTCGTGACTGTTCTTTTTATTTTTTTGCTCCAGTTGCTTGTGTTTACTTCTATTATTTTCCTTTCCTTGTTGGGTCATATATCTATCATTTTCATTTTCTTATTGCTACTAAGATGTATTTTTTATGGCTATTACGTTGTCTAATCCTTTATTTCATCAACAAAGCTAATGGGCTACTTTCCTTTATGTGTCGCTGAACTTGATTCTCCTTCATAGCCCAAACTGGTCTTGATATGAGGGGATCTTTGGACACTTGGAATTTCATTCACAGTATTGGTCCCCTTGAAAAATTTCTAGTTTAGACTTACTTGTACCTTAGTAATGTCTAACTCTTTTCTAAGAGTGACAACCTCCTCCTTGACATTTTCAAATGCCTTCTCTTTTTCTTTCAACTACTCCAACAAAGTATCTTCAATTTTCTTTCCTTAATTTTTAGAAGAGGTGCCAAATTTTCAAAGTTTTTCTCTTTCATGGTTTGCCAAGATTTTTTTTGCATGTATTCATTTTCCTTAGCCTTTGAGTTTCATTTAAGGCATTAACCAGTTCACCTTCAAAGTCAACTTTATGTTGGGTGTGGAGCCTGATTATCTTCTATATTCAAAGGTTTCAACCGATTGTATACCCCAGGAAGACTGTACATCCCTCCGCGCGGGGGGGTGTAGGGGGACTTGTCCCCCCCCGCCCCCCCGCAGGGGTCCGAGGGGGTAAATCCCCCCCGGCTGGGGGGTTCGGGGGCAGCACCCCCAAAGTTAAAAATAGATGTAAAATTGCCTTGTAAAAGTCTAGTAATTTCTAGTCAATCTGGGTCGTTCATTAGGCGGATGATCTGACGGTAGAAGTTATGTTTAATTTAGGGTTTTTTTCCCTAGAAGGCAACCCCTCACTATGTATGAGGGAATTGTATTGCGTCTATGTAGATCTATATTCGGAGTGAGGAAGAGAGAGGAGATTGAGAGCGAAGAGGGTGTTATAGCGAATCTGTTGTAGGTTGTATCTCTTCAGTTTGCTGGATAATATAATAAAAGAAGGACTGGTTGTTTCTCTGTGGATGTAGCCCAAACTGGGTGAACCACGTATATCTGTGTCTCTCTTGTTTTATGTGTTTTCTATATTTATATTTCTACAATATTTTATGTGTTCCATTGCTCTGTAATATATATAATTTTCTAACACTTTAGCCACTTCTTCATTAGGCTCTCCATGATCTTTTTCTAGAGTGTCTAAAGCCATGAACATGGATTCCTTTGTGCTTCATTTAGATCTGTCCTCATCAGAGGATTGCACATCTTCATCTTCTAAGGAACTGCTACTATCTTGAGTATAAAAAATTCTATTTTTAACATTCTTCTCCTTCATGTTCATGCTTATTTTTCTTTTTGTTCGACACATAGAAGCATAATGACCTACTTTACCACAATTGAAACACTTGAAAGGAAACTTATTATTGTATTTACTTGATCCCCTCTTTAGTTTCCTAACAAACCTAGCCTTCTCGTTATCTAATTCATACCATGAGTCATATTGATCTTCTTTGGCCTTTTGTCTGCTTTGAAGGCTACCTCCATTCTTTTATTTCTTCCTTTTGCAATCCTCATTTCATAGGCAATCAATGTTCCAAGAAACTAATCCAGCATTAGAGCATTGAGATATGTCATTTTCTTTAATAGTTGACACCTTGGGATTGAACCTTTTAGGAAGTGACCTCAACATCTTTTGAACTACAACTGACTCCTCTATTTTTTCATCAAGTCCTCTTATTGTATTGACTACTTCGTCCACTCACAAGAAAAACTTGGTTATTTCCTCATCCTCATGCATCTTTAGGGATTCAAGCTACATTATGAAGCCTTGTAGTTTGGCCTTCTTTACCTTATTGTTTTCTTATAGTAACTACTCATCTTATTCTAGATTGCCTTGATAGTGGTGCAATCCATAACTTTGGCAAATTCAGAATCAGGTAGTCTAGCAATGAGTGCATTAATTTCCTTTGCATTATATGTGAACTCAAGATTTTCATCTTTTGTAATCAAAACTGGTGGCTTGGTATAGTCAACTTGCATTGCGTCCTATACATATGCACCAAGAGATTGCAAGTTAGTCTTTGTTCTTATTAAAATCTGATGTTCTATGTTGTAACAATCACTTATTGAAAAACTTCTTTATGTTGCAATTAGTTAAGCAATTATTGATAGAACATAAACCAAATGAAAAATGGAAAACAACCAAGAACAAAATGAGACATAGAGAATTTAGTTCCAATGACCAAGTAAAAACCCACAAGGGGAAAACCCAACCAAATTCTTCTTCTATTAGATATCAATTGTTCAACATAGATAACTCGGATGCGGGTGATAATCAAGATAATTAAGGTGATAAGACGGTCGGGCGACGGACGGGCTAGCCACATGGTCGCCTGCGTCTACCCTCATGCCAACCTGAGAAGCATTCAAGGCACCTTGTAGGCACCATTAAATGAGTGCTATGGCCGAGACAGCACCACAAAACTCATAACAATGGCATCTGTAGACCATGATGACATTCCTCCTCCCTTGCTCCACTGTATTTTCCCTCCTCAGGCCGCAGAGCCCTGTTCACGCACTGTAACAGGTAGCCGATGCTGGCTGCTAAGTTGTATAGACCTGGGCAACAAGTTTCATTATTCTCATACCAGACTCTGCAACTTAGCTCCTGCTCAGACCTCCTTTGTCCATTCTCTGCGCGGTTATTCCACCAACCCCTCTGCTGCTAACTTTGCTTTCAATCCTGCCATGACTCGCATCTGACATCGAATGCGGAGTAGGAGAGGAGGCACTCGTGGCGGGAGCATCTGCCCTCCTGCAACGCCCAGCCCTGACTTAGTCTCCCCTGCCTATTCAGATGACATTCCCAATCCTTATAGCTCCATTTCTGGCCGATACCCCGACACCCGTAGCAGAAGGGGAAGAGCTCGGCTCCAAGGTGCAGGAAGGAGGGATGTTGTTGTTCACACAGCCAATTTTCCCCTTCCTCCGCATCATGCTCCCCATACAACGCAATTCCGTTTTCGAAGCACCCTGAATCGACCTGTAATCACAACTACTGTTACTATCACATTCTCTGAAGAAATTGACCCATCGACACCTCCACCTGAGCACAATGATGACCAACACAGAGCAGCACCAAGCAACAGGGGCATTCACAACCCAGGCGAACAACAACCCGACGAAGATAGAGCCACCCTGCATGGTAAAGCGTTGGCTGGCAGTTAGCAGGATGTTGAGGGCAAACTGGGCGACACGCAGGCTTCAGGAAACCGACGGGGCGACACGTCTGGAATGCATGCGAGAGCGAGTAGCACCGTGCGTGCCCATCTAGCTCAAGGCAGCGGCACGTCAGCAAAAGAAGACTATTGGTATAAATACGCGTGTCTGATTGAGGAAGAACCGACCCCAGACAATCGTTAGTCTCGACACTTGGAAGCCAGGTGGCACCATTTTTCCAGGTGGATGTCTTTTTTCCTGATGATTGGGCAATTTCAGTAATGTCGGTGTTTTATGGTTTTGTCTATGCAGTGTCTAAGATCTTTTTTTGGTCAAAACTGATAACCCCTATGTGGGTTCTTTTGATTTCATGGACTGGTTTCCCCTTTGTTGGGGCAGTCAAGGTTAGACAGTCATATTTTTTTATGAACGATACTCAATGCTATTAAGGCCATGGCTCATTGTAAATACTTTTTTGTATCATATTAATAGAACAATCTTACTTAGAAAAAAAAAAAATTGTTCAACAGAGATACAAAGTACAATAAGAGATCAAGAGAATGAGTAAGTTCACCCAAATCTAAAGAATCTATATCATAGAGATCACTAATAGCAGAAGTTGATGCTAACACTGAATCAACCTTCAATTTTTTCTCTTACTCTCAAAGTCTCTCTTCCTCACAATCTTCTTCAAGTCTCTCCAACTCTCTCTCTCAATTTTGAATCCTTCTTTCATATTGCACAAGTAATGAGGAGATGAAATGATATGCGATATAGATATAGGAGGAGCAACAAATTTTGGTCATAAAGGAGTAATACACATGCCTTGAGGAAGAGTAACATATGCCATTTAGGGAGTGTAACTTGCACCATTATGGAGAGGCAATGCATGCCTTGTAACATATGTCATTAAGAGGAAGGCAATACATGACTAGATGGAGGAATCTTGCATGCCTTAGTAACTTTTTCCATAAAGGAGAGAGCTATGCATGCCTTAGTAACTTATGCCATAAAAGAGAGTGTAACATATGTATTAAAGAGTACATAAGAGGAATATTTTATGAGATGACTTTGATGAGTGTAAGAGAGTGTAAGAAGAGTGCATTGAATCTATTAAGGGGGAGAGAGTAATAAAGTACCTTGTGATTCATCTAAGAGACGGGAGAAAGAAATGATTGAGAGGGTCAGGTGCCTTGAAGTTACTTATAATAATAATATCATAGTATCATAAGGATAATAATAAAGGTAATGATAATATTGATAATTAATTCAAAATTGAACTAGTATGATTGATTAATAAGTTAAGTGATTTTCCAACATCTATACTTGATTATGAATTGATGCAAGGTGATTTACTATTTTTGGAAAGTCATGCCTGAGATGCTAGACATGAATTTCTATTTTAGAAAGTCACTCCATAATTGATATAAATGAAATTTAATTTAAATAAATTCATCCTTGAGCTACCAATTTTCAGCAATTTTTACATTTCGTAATGTATAGTTGATCCCAATAGACGTGGGAGCCTTGTTGATGTATCCTCCATCTTTTTTAGCCATTGTCCCTGACCTTCTTTCTAGTTATTAAAATGATCCTGAAGGAACTTGGCTCTGATACCAATTGTTAAAAACCAGGAAAATGCTAAGAGGGGAATGGGGTGGGGGGTGAATCAGTGTTTTAATAATTTAAAAATTCTTTGCTCAAGGTAAAATATTAGTTAACACAATAATGAATAACAATACACAAAACTCATAAATCTGAACACAAGATATTAACATGGAAACCCAACTGGGAAAACCACCGACTCTTTTGATTATGATGCAACATAAAGCTTCAACTTCAAGCTACATCAATTTTTGTGTAGGCTAAAACCTACATAAGGCTTCAACATTCTTTCTCTTTGCAAGCACTAACTTGTTGATTTTCCAAGCACCAAACTGAAAGAAGCTTCAACTCTCTTTTTAATAGCACTAACTGAAAGGAAGCACCAACTCGCATAGCCCTACAAATCCTTCTTTCATATAATTTTCAAACTCATATCATAAAGGCTTCTCTGTCATAAATAAATTATATTTTGTGTTCACAAAATCACCTATTCACTGCTCTCTCAAGCTCCAAAATACTCAAATAACTTGAATATTGTTCGTGTATTTCTTCTTATACCCTGCTACTACTTATAAATATTTAGAACTATTGTTTTACTCCGTTGATTTGCTATTTCTAGGTTTAACAATTAGTTTTACCTTAGATATATTCTTCAAATTAATTTTTGTTTATTTTTCTAATCAATCAATTGAACATTGTGATTCTCTTTTCTCACTGTACTTTTCTGATTAATCTTTAACTTTTATTCTCAATTAACATCTTGAACTCTGTTGAATTGATGTTGTTTTGATATGCATATCAATCTATCATGATTTGCAATTTAACAACATGTTTTAATTTTGGTTTTGCTTTGTCTTAATTGGCGTCTTCAACTTCTTTAATCCTTTTCTTCTCTTGTTGTTAAGTTAGTTAGCAAATTCAATAAAAATGAACAATTAGCTTAACTCAGATTTGTTTTGTTGATTTGATGCTCTGATACTTCATTTTGCATGTTGTATTGATTTGAAATTTATTTGTGTTCTCCAATCTATTTAAATTGTAGCTTTGTTTTGCCTTAATTGTTGTCTTCACTACTACTACTCTATGCTTTTAATTGAACAATCAGTGAACTCGTGCTGCAATTGTTTTTTTTTTTACTCTCAGCCTTCATGTAAACATCACATGTCGCATGCAATCAACATGCAATCTTTTAATATATGCTCCATAAGCCACCTTTGACATGAATGATGACACTTTGCTAACATTCATGAATATCTTATACATGAAAGCCCATTTGATAATCATGTTTTTAAGATTGCAAATTTTTGTGGGAAACAACTTGTTGAATTCAAGTATTTTTCAAGAGTATTCAACCTCACGTGCCAGGGAAGCCAACTAAAAGTGATGTGATTTCATATGCTTTCATATATGATTAGTTTCCTTATAATTTAACTATATATGTGATCACTATTAGCAAGGAGGGGCAACAATCTTCTTGTGGGTTTCTTTTGGAGCTACACCCAATTTCCCTCTTGCTTGACAATTTTAAGAGTAATATTAATGAGTTGTCCCATGCTTACATTGAAAAATATTATTACATCATCCCCATCCACGTTTGTATTGAAGAAGCTTGCAACGAAACAAATAAACCTCCAGATGCTTTCATACTTTTTTGCACCATCAAAATCCTATCTTAGATTTTGTCCAAATGGTGAAGGAAATTCTAACACATGTTTAGTCAAGGTTTGATGTTTCATTATTTTGAGTTGTGAGCACAAAGACAAACTCTATTGTATCAATGAACTCATCAAATGGTTCCACTGGATTTATGATTTTACTTAGCATGTTCTCTTTACTATGTTAGAGTGTAGGTTGAATAAGATCCTTAACATGAACATTAATTTCATTTATTTTCCACATTTTATTTATTTTGAATAAAAGGAAGTGATGCTCACATGATATGAAACTTTGAAAGATTAATAGATGTTATTTATTTTTGTTTCATTTCATTTCATTTATGCATGGATTTATTTCTTTCTCTCAAGGAAGGGATAAGTCACATTTGCCATTCCCCTTCCTTTGCACTTAACATCCATTTGTTAAGAATGTTTCAAGTTCATAGGTTTATAGGGATTCTAGAGTTCTCATGCACTCTCTTGATGAGCATGTCCCCAAGTGTGAACCATCTATTACACCTTAGATTCTCTATAGTGTACCCTACTTTTTTTTTGCAGCAAATGTGGCCATCATGATGAGTCAAAAGTGTAATGGTGATTGTAGATATGCATTGCATTCAACCATGTTGGGATGAATTGATGTGAAAGTATTTGTCTAGTTGATAGTCCATACCCATTTGGTGGTTGGTCATGGCTAGTGATTTTAGTTCCCATTTCAAGGCATTTGTGTTTATTTCTATAACTAACTATCTCTTGATTGCAGTAATGCCCCATCAGGTTGGACATTAATGTTTTGGGTAGGCATTCAGGAATATTGATGTGGATCTACGAGGAAACATGATTTACAAGAGCCCCTATCTACCCACTTATTTTATATGCTATATAAAGGTGTTACTCTTATGTAAAGGTTGTCATACCTATAGTTTAGCACACCTATTTTGTAATGTACATGGACCACTTCTCTTATGTATGTATAACACTTTGGCTAGGAGGTGATGTTGCACTCTTTCATGCATTTTCACATTTCTCAAGGTAGTCTCATTGTTATTGAGGCATTGGTCACATCCTCCAAGGAACAAATGGGTTATTTGTACACACGTGGACATCATCTACACATGCCACATGGAAAACTAGAGAGTGCCCCCCTTAGTTTTCAAATCTTGAGCTGATTTTTATCCATTATGAGGCTCAACCACACCTACGACCACTCTATGAAAGTTGTAGGGTTAGTTTCAGCATGTGATGATTTGGAGGGGTCATTTGAGTGACTTCCTAGCTCAAATAAATGGCATGAAATTCAAAGCAAGTCTGATAATGTGTAGGTGACTAAAGAGCATGATTCGAGGACTTGTTAGCCTATTTGGAGTATTTGACTTGTTGGGGCCTTATTTACCTTTCTCGAGAGGCTGTTCCACCTCCTAAGGCTATATGTTGGGTAAAAAGTGAACAAAGATGGTTTTTTGTTTTGAAACCCCTCCACATCATTTTCAAAGAAAAATTGAGCCTCTAACGTTGATCACTCCCCTTTTAAGGGTGATGCCACCTCTATTGTGAGGGTTTAGTAGACATGTGCAATCATGTCTTCTACTTTTACTTAGTCTCCTTGGGTAGATGAAAATCCACTTTTACATTCCCTCCTCAACATATAAAAAATCATCATACCATTAACCTAGCAACATAAAATAGATATACACACATATAAGAAAAATTCTCATGTAAAAAAAATAGAAATGAGCTTATCCACAACACCAAAATAATAGTTAGATAATTTCCAAAATGCAAAATATAGCATCGTGTCCAAAATTATTAAAAATCTTATTTCTTCCACCACTATGTGTAGAACCAAAGGAGAGGCAAGTCCTAATTTAGAGGGTCAAGTTGTCCTTGAGGTAGGATGTGTTAGAAAATCAGAAAGGCAGAAAGATTTCCTTATGTTGATAATTACTTGTGTTCTTATTATTTTCTTTAATGTTCTTCTTTTATCTTTGTATCATCAAGCAATCATCAAAACAAAACATGAAAATCAACGACACAAGATGTAGGCTCTCAGCTAGTGCTAAAACCCCTCTATAAAGGAAAACCTAGTCAAACTCTTCCACTAGTAAATCAAATTGAGATAGACCAAGACCTTAGACTCAAAAACCCTTCCTCCTCCAAGTCAACCTTCCAAGATGATTCAACAAAATTCGGTAGTCCCTTCTTGTTCAACAACTACAACCCAACAACAATATAGAACTTTGATCCTTAGCAACTTCAGAATTTCGGCTCCCAACAGCAATCCAAAACTTCAACCCCAACTACTTCAGAACTTCAGCTTAGCAACAATCCAATAACTTCGCATGTGTGAGATAGGGAGGGAGAATATTTCGACTTCTTATGCTTGACAAGGTCCTCCTTTTTCGCTAGCCCTTTCCTCCTTGTTCCTTGAATTTCACACCTTTTTCTTGTCCCAGAAATTGCAAATCGAACTTGATGATTGAGTGCTCCAAATGAGGTTGAGTTGTTTCCTTTATATAAGAGATAAAGCCCCTCAATTAGGTTGATTTGTCTAGTTTGAGGCTGACTTGGTAGAGGAGGCCTAGAAGACCTAATTTACATCAAAATAAATTTGTTTCTTGATTGGCAGTGCCAAAGAAGGGTAGGGTCTATTACATTATGACATGAACAAGGAAACTTGACATAAACCCTAGAAGCCTACAATAGAGGCTTAAACCTAAAAATCATTGACCCAAGCATGAAACCCATGCTTTAATAAGTCAATTTCTTTTTTAATAAAATTTCTTTTTCTTTCTTTTGACAAATACATTACATCATGAATCAAATACAATTATGAAGATCGACACTAGTTACATTCTTCAACATGATGGATGTGACTATTGAAAAGTGTAACTAGGTTCGGTCTTAATAATGACATGTGTAATTGTGATTTTATGTAATTGATGTAAATAAGAAAATAAAATTATTTTTGTAGTACTTGAATCATGGGTTTAATGAACAAGGAATTTTATTTTATTTAAGGTTCCCATTGTGAACCTTTAGGTTTTTTCATCAAGTCATAAAGTCTATTGAGTCAATGTCAAAGTTTGAAGACCCATTTGGGCATGTTACACATTGTAAAAGGAAATTTATTTGTGTCATAAACCCTCCAAGACCTTGTCACAAAGCAACTTTGATCTCAACCTTAATATGTATCCAAAAAGGCATGCCATCCTAGGCACTTGTTCAAGTCGGCTTATTTTGGATGCACTGACTACTATATATAGGCAGCTCGGCCTTCATTTGAAGATAAACAATTTCGATCAATCTGAAACAAAAAAGAAGTGCAAGCAAGGTGAAGAAATATAGTCATATAACCAACATTAAGAAGGAAGGAAAGATTGAAGTATTTGTCATTGTTCTTGGGCTCGTAACCTCACACGTGTGGCAAAAAAGCTAGGGTTTTTGTAGTGATATCCTAACAGTCCAAGAGAGGATCATCTAAAGGGTCTCCAAATCAATTCTATTGTTAGCCAAGTTCATCTAGAGAAGTCTCCAAGTATAACGAAGAAAGAAAACACCTCCAATCTCCTCACACATGAGAAATTGCAGATATGTGGAAAAGAGGCCAAAGTTTCAGGGTAGCCGAGAAGTGCAGTGAAGGAAGAAATTTGAATTGTGTTGACATGTGAAAGAAGGAGAAGTAGCGAAGAAGGATTGTGTTACTTGGTCTTGGAGAGGTCATTTTTTCAAGGGTCTAGGTCATGGTCTTGGTGTTCATCAATTGAAGTTTCTATAAGAAGAAGAATTCATTTGGTTTTTCCTCTCAATTGGGAGAGGTTTTGGCCCTAGATGATAACCAACATTGTGTGTCTCTTGTCTCTTTATGGTTTATGCAATGGTAATTGTTTGATGAAGAACACTATAACAACATAAGTAAAAGAATATATTAATATAAGGAGTAAAAAGCATTGAAAAGCAATTATCTATCATAGAAAAACCACATAGTTACTTTTCCCTAGATTTCTCAACACGGTTTCAAAGCTAAGGTGACAAAGTCAAGAAAGGGCATCTTATCAAGGGCCACTCAAGACATCAAACCAAGAAGATCATCAAACAAAGTCAAGATATACAAGGAAGTGACAAAACCCTAGATCGAAGATAAAGTCTACACTAGAAAGAAGTCTTGGAATCCTCAAACCATCTCAAGAGACCTCAAAGACCCTACTCAAGTTGAAGGACTTATACATCAAGTTCCTTTCTAGAAAAGAAAGACGAAGGACGTTGTCATCAAGATTCTAAGGCAGTCTCCCTCTCATTGAAGCAAGGTCCTTACCATTGAAGATGTCATCATTGATATTCATCAACAAAGACTCCACCATCAAAGGATCTAAAGAGATCTCCATCTCTGTGGGATCAAGGATCATTGTTGAAGAAAACCATCTTCATCAAGAAAAGGTTTTATATTCTCTATTGTTGGAAATACTGAGAGGGGGGTGAATCAATATTTCTTTTCAGTTGTTATTATTACCAGTTTAGATTCTTTACAATTTTAACCAAAGAAATGATTTTATTATATATAGAAAAGAATTGAATACAATATCTGATGAACTTTGCCAAGTACCAACTTGGACTTTGATGAAGTTCCGACCTCTAGGGCTTTGACCCTATCTTATCAAGGCACCGACATTGAATTTAGGAGCACCAACTCTAAGGACACCAATCCTTTCAATTCTGAGGTACCTACCCCAAGGGCTCTGACCCTATATTTTTACTTTGTCAAGAAATGTTTGATTATATTACACTACTCCCAAGGTCTTCTTCACTAAGCTCTGTCCTTTGTAGTATTTGTAACAAGTCGTGGTCTACACTACAGATTCATTTTAGGTCCAAGCCTTCCAAGATTAACCCTGTCAAAATATTTTGTTTTCCCACTCAGTCTTTGGCTTCCTTCTTCACTTGACCTTTGCCTTTCGCTGGACCTTTGGCTTCTTGCTCAACCTTTGGCTTCCTTTGTTTCTTCAAGTTCACGAGTTGTGAACTGTCTCACCTTCTCTATGATAGATGCCTGAAATTAGTCCTTGTGGTGAGGCATTTAGCTTGTATTTATACAGGTTTTATCAATACCCAAAGGACACGTTCATTTGGAGGGAGACGCTGACTTATTGCACATTACAAAATATATCGTAAACTTGTTTATTTTCAGAAATTTCATAGGAGAAGGTCGTACCCACATGAGGTCCCACATCCATGTCATCACCTTTAATCGCAATCACAACTTTACAAAACTCCCACAATCGCAACATTCAATATTACCGATATAACATTACTGATACCCTACTACCGATGGAGCAGATGCGATGTGACATTAAATTGTTTTTGATAACTCCATCGGGTCCACAACCTTATTGCAATTGGAGTTGTTGAGTGTAACATCCCTTTATGACTTGCAATATGCGACATGCGATATTATATTAAGGTTGTTACTATAAATTGTTTGGGTCTGCATATAATATCACAATCGTTGTTTTAGTGTGATATTCCTTTAAGATTTTGCGATACACAACTTCTGATAAGCGGATGCGATATTTCATTAAAGTGCATTATAATGGTGCGACGGGTCTACAATGATATCGCAATCGACATTTTTGAATGTAATAGGCCTTCATAACTTGCGAAGGCTCTGAAACGACAGATGTGATATAACAATAGGGCATATTGTGATGGAACCATTGGGTTTGTAATACATATCTCATCGGGGGTTTTGAGCAGTGGCATATAATAAAACCGTTGATAAAGCTGTTGATCTGTTAACTTCGATGTGTTGTTAATTTCTTTCCTTTTGGCTTTTTCTCTCAGGCATATGTGATAGTTCAATAAAGGTGAATTGTAATAGAATCCAGAGTGCTCCTCTACCGCAATGCTCCTCCACTGTTTTCTTCGACTCTTACTCTTGGCTTGGTTTTCATGTGGCTTCTCTTGCTCTGACAGCGCTTGTTCTTGATTTCCAATGGCTTCCCTGATGGCTTTCCTCCTTGGCTTCTTTCTCGTGTTACTTCATTGATCTGCTCTGCTTCTCCTTGGCTTCACATCATCATTTAGTATTCCAGAATATTGCCATATTGACATCAAACACAATCTAGATCAACAATCTCCCCCTTTGTCATTGACGGAAATATACTTCTTCTCTCCCCCTTTGACATCAATGGCAATGGAGTGTGCAGGGACTCCCCCTGTCGAACTCCCCTATCACACGACATCTTAAGAATCAGTTTAGTGTGTTGCTAGAGCAATTATCCCCATCTTTTGACGAAGATGTTCAAATGCTTCTCGAGGAAGAGGTTTGGTGAAAATATCTGCAATCTGTTTCTTAGTATTAATATATTCCAACTTGATGTTTTGTTCAGCCACTTGTTCACAGAGAAAATGATACTTGATTGGTATATGTTTGGTCTTTGAGTGCATCACTGGATTTTTACTGAGATTGATAGCAATTGTGTTGTCACAATAGATGGTGATTGGTCGTTTAGTTTCTATCTTGACATCCTTCAAAGCTTCCTTCATCCATAGTATTTGTGTACAACAGTCAGTTGTAGCTATATATTCGTATTTGTGTACAACAGTCAGTGGTGGCTATATATTCGCCTTCAGCTGTAGAGAGAGATGTTGATGAATTTTTTTGTTGAGCCAAGATACAAGGCAATCTCCCATAAAAAATGCATTTCCACTGGTGCTTTTACGATCATCCATGCTTCCAGCGCAATCAACATCGGTATAAGCTGTCATTGTAAGATTTGTGCTTTTGGGATACCAAAGACCAAATTCAGGAGTTCCTTTCAAGTATCTGAAAATTCTTTTCACAACCAACAAATGGGATTGCTTAGGAGCTAATTGAAATCTTCCCACTATTCATATTGCTTTCATAATGTCAGGTCTTGTAGCGGTTAAGTATAAGAGAACTCCAATTACTGACCTGTAAAGAGTTGCATCTACCGCGGGGGGGGGATTCATCATCTTTGCTTAATTTGCAGTTTGTAGTCATCGGTGTGCTCAGAGGTGCACATTCTTCCATTCTGTATCTTTTAAGCATGTATTTAAGATATTTTGTTTGATAAATGAACATACATGTTGTGGCTTGTAATACTCGCTGTCCAAGGAAGAAGGATAGCTCACCAATCATAAACATTTGAAATTCTTTTGACATATTTTGAGAAAACTCATGGCTCATTTCATTATTATTGCTAGAAAAAATCAGATCATCAACATATACAAGAGTGATTAGTAATTTATCCTTATCCATCTTCATGTAGAGATTACTTCCTTCCACCCCCTTTTTGAAGTCTTGTTGTTGTAGATATTGATCCAATCATGTGTGCCATGCTCTAGGAGCTTGTTTCAACCCGTATAATTCCTTTTTCAATTTACATACAAAGTCTTTTCCTTCTGCTAGATCAAAACCTTTTGGTTGCTCCATGTAGACTTCTTCCTTGAGTTCCCCATTCAGAAAAGCTGATTTTACGTCCATTTGATAGACTTTGAATCCTTTTGAGCAAGAAAATGCCAAGAACATCCTTATAGCTTCCATGCGAGCTACTGGTGCAAAGGTTTCTTCAAAGTCAATTCCTTCAATTTGTGAATAACCCTTACAGACAAGCCTTGCCTTATTTCTGATGATTTGTCCATCTTCATTCATTTTGTTTTTGAACACCCACTTAGTTCCAATTATATTTTTATCCTTTGGACGAGGTACCAGCTCCCATGTCTCATTTTTCTCGATTTGAGACATTTCTTCTTCCATGGCTTCCACCCAATGAGGATCCTTACTTGCTTGAGTAAAAGTTTCTGGTTCTATCATAGATAGGAGAGAAACATCATTTTTCTTTGGTGTACTTGTCATCCTTCTTCGGGTTTGTATCCCTTCATCTACATTGCCAATAATCTACTCTTTCAGGTGATGTTTTTGGAGGAATTTCACTTTTGAAGGAGTTTGAGATGGTTCTTTTTCCTTTTGTTTTTCTTGATCTTTTTCCTCCTTTTCAGGTTCTTCTTCGCTTTCTTCAATGAAAGGGTCAACTTCATGATCTTCAATTTTCTTTACTGGAAGGCCTTCATCAATACTTTCCAATATTTTCCATAGTTGATTATTGTAGCACTTGTAAGCTTTGCTTCTGGTAGAATATCCAAGAAATATTCCTTCATCAACCCGAGAATCAAAATTTTCCTGGAGAGTCATCATTGATCTTTATGAAGCATTTGCTTCCAAAAATCCTGAAGTATTTTACTGAAGCGGGTCTTCCTTTCCATAACTCATAAGAAGTCTTCTCATTATTTGGTATTAGTTGAGTTCGATTCAAGGTATAAACTATTGTCTCGACTGCTTCCCTCCAAAATTTTGGTTGCAAGTCAACTGCTAGTAACATAGTTCTTGCCATTTCTTGAACAATTCGGTTTCTCCTTTCAACTACCCCATTTTTCTTAGGTGTTCTAGTAGCGGAGAATTCTCTTTCGATTCCATTTTCATTACAGAGTTCATCAAATTCTTTTGAGGTGAATTCTCCCCCCCTATCCATTCTAAGACATTTAATTTTGGAATCCTTTTCATTTTCTACAAGAGCTTTAAGATTCTTAAAACATTCAAATGCTTCAGATTTATATTTTATTTAACATACTCACATCACTCTAGTATAGTCATCAACGAATAAAGCCAAGTAACTTTCTCCATGGAGTGTTGGAGTTCTAGTTGACCCACATAGATCTGCATGAATGATCTCCAGAGGTTTTGATGTGGAGAACTCCTTAGTCTTGTGGCTGGTTCTCGTTTTCTTGCCATGTTGACATGGGCCACATACAACTTGTTCTGGTTTGAACATCTTTGGAATGTCCCTCACTGCATTGATTTAGCTAATATTGATCAAGTTTCTGTATTCAAGCTTCTGTGATCCATAATGAATTAAACAAAGTCTTTTGGTAGAAATCACATGAGAGAATTTTTCGGCGACGCATTTCGAACCAACAAGTGTGGTTCATCATCAGGACCAGATGAAGAGGCAGACCATGGAAAAGGCTTAAATAGAGAGCAATGTAGAGACATAATTTCAGCCTTGAAATTATGTTTCTACATTGCTCTCTATTTAAGCCTTTTCCATGGTCTGCCTCTTCATCTGGTCCTGAGGCTGAAATTATGTCTCTACATTCCTCTCTATTTAAGCCTTTTCCATGGTCTGCCTCTTCATCTGGTCCTGATGATGAACCACACTTGTTGGTTCGAAACACGTTGCCAAAAAATTCTCTCGTGTGATTTCTACCGAAATACTTTGTTTACTTGATCAAGTTATCAAAACTTGTAAGCCCCAGTTGTTTATGCCACAACCAACTTTCATATGTTTGACTTAGATAACATTTTTCTTCTTGAATTTTGTTCAAAATGTAGGCATTATCTGATGTTCTAACTCCTTTCACCACAAGTTCTCCTGAGGAAGATTTCCTTATTTCATAATTTTTAGTGTTGAAGACAACATTATGTCCTTGATCACGGATCTAGCTAACACTCAAGAGATTGTGTTTGAGCCCATCTACCAGCAAAGCATTTTGAGCCTTTCCTTTTCCATTAACAAGGGTAATGGTTCCTTTTCCAACAATTTTGGCAGATCCACTCCCAAAGGATACATTTCCTTCCTTTTTGTTCAATGAGACAAACTTCCTTTTTTCCCCTCTCATATGTCTAGAGCACCCATTATCCACAAACCAAATATTTTCATCACTGTGAGCACATAGAGCTAGACCACATTTATCTGTATTAGGATTTTCATCTTTTACTTCTCTTCTTTTGAGGGGGCAATTATGTTCACTATGTCCATTATCATTACATAATGAGAAAATTGGATCAAATTTGGCCAAAGGATCAAAAGAGTTGAAGATCTTGATTTGTCCTTGCCCTTTGAGACTACATGGTTTGTTTGTTTGATCCTTCAATCTTGGTGCTTCATTCTTACAAGCCATGCAATGTTTAGCTTGATGACCAAAATTTTTACAATAATAACAATGCCCAAAAAAGATAGTTTGGTACCTGTTGTAATAGCCATGATTTGAATCAACCTTCTTTCTTGGAGTTACTCTTTCTTCATTTTTTGGATTTGAGATGGGCCTTTGATGAGATGATTTTTCTTCTTTTGGATTGCTGGAAAGTATGTCGGCATAGCTTCTTGCATTATCCTTAGTACTTGATGATTCTCCTTTAAAACCAATCCCGGACTTGTCACTTTGAGATTTCTAAGCGTTGAGAATGTGATCAAGTGTTTGAGAACTTTGCCAACTTCTTTTGATTTGTTCCAATTCTTTCTTGAGAGATACTATTTCAGCTTCACGTCTTTCACATATTTCTTCCTTTTCTTTTAGTTTATTGTTCATGATGTCCTCCCTTCTTTTAGCTTCCTCTTTTTCCGTTTTAAGAGAGATGACCTTCTTTCATAACTTCTCATTTTCTTCAATGGCACTTATTAGTAATTCATTTGTATCTACTTTGTTTTCCTGTCTTGGTTCATCATATTCAGTGAATGCCATAAATATTACTTCTTTGCTTCCAGCATAGTCATTTTCTTCATCTGATTCATCATTACTTCCTTTGTGATGAAACGTATCTTTGGATGATTTATTTTTGATGACCACATATTCATCCTCATCAAATTCATCTTGTTTAATCTTTTTGTATATCCTCCTTTTTTAATCTTCCTCATCATCACTGTCATACTTATGAGGGCATTTTGCAGCATAATGACCTATTCTTCCACATTCGAAACAAATAAGAGGGTTCTTACCTTTTAGCTTGGATCCTTTCTCTAGTCTTCATACAAATTGCGCCAATTCGTATTCAACATCGGACTCATCACTGTTGGTTTTCCATCCTTTCCCCTTTTTTAATTTTGAGGCCTTGAATGTTGCATCTTTGGAACTTGGGATTCTTTTTCTCATCTCATAGGAAATGAGGATTCCATGAAGTTCATCCATCTTGAGAGTGTCTAGGTTCTTCATTTCTTCTATAGCACTTACTTTGGAGTCAAATCCATCTGGGAGAGATCTTAAGACCTTTTGAACAATAGTGCTTTCTTCAATCTTTTCTCCCAATCCTTTAAGAGAGTTGACTACTTCAGCTACTCGGAGGAAGTATGATGCAATATCTTCTTCATCATCCATTTTCAGACTTTCGAACTACCTCCTATGAGTTTGAAGCTTTGCCTTCTTAACTTTGGAGTCTCGATCATATAATCTAACCAGCTTATCCCATACTTCTTTGGCCGAGTCACAATTCAAGACTTTCGTAAACTCAGAATCAGTAATTCCACTGGTAATGGAATTTAGAGCTTTGGCATTTGCAATGTACGCTTTCCTTTCATCTTGATCAGTAGGAAGAGTGGGAGGGTCATTATACCCATTCAAAACAGAGTTCCAAACTTCAGGTCCAAGGGACATTAAGTAGTAAGACATTCTCTTTTTCCAAAAATCAAAATTTGTACCATCAAACAAGGGAAGCCTTCCTGTCATTTCTTGATTCTTCATTGTAACTAAGAATCCTTCTTCCAGTTGTTAGGCTGATTCTGAAGAAGTTGGCTCTGATACCAATTGTTGGAAATACCGGGGGGGGGGAATCAATATTTCTTTTCAATTGTTATTATTACCAGTTTAGATTCTTTACAACTTTAAACAATTAAATGATTTTTATTATATATAGAAAAGAATTGAATACAATATCTAATGAACTTTGTCAAGTACCAACTTGGACTTTGACGAGGTTCCAACCTCTAGGGCTTCGACCCTATCATATCAAGGCACCAACCTTGAATTTAGGAGCACCAACTCCAAGGACACCAATTCTTTCGATTCTGAGGCACCAACCCCAAGGGCTCCAACCCTATATTTTTACTTGTCAAGAAATGTTTGATTGTATTACATTGCTCCCAAGGTCTTCTTCACTAAGCCATGTCCTTTGTAGTCTTTGTAACAGGGCACGGTCTGCACTACAGATTCATTTTAGGTCTGAGCCTTCCAAGATTAACCTAGTCAAAATATTTTGTTTTCCCGCTCGGTCTTCGACTTCCTTCTTCACTCGACCTTCACCTTCCGCTGGACCTTCGACTTCCTTCTTTCCCACTGGACCTTTGGCTTCCTGCTCGACCTTCGACTTCCTCTATTTCTTCAAGTTCACGAGTTGTGAACTGTCTCACCTTCTCTATGATAGATGCCCAAGATCAGTCCTTGAGGTGAGGCGTTTAGCTTGTATTTATACGGGTTTCATCAATACCCAAAGGACACATTCATTTGGAGGGAGAAGCCGACTTATTGCATATTACAAAATATATCGTAAACTTGTTTATTTTCGGAAATTTCATAGGAGAAGGTCATACCCACATGAGGTTCCACATCCATGTCATCACCTTTAATAGAAATCACAACTTTACAAAACTCCCGCAATCGCAACATTCAATATTACTGATATAACATTGATGCGATGTGACATTAAACTGTTTTTGATAACTTCGTCAGCTCCACAACCTTACTAAAATCGGAGTTGTTGAATGTAACATCCCTTTATGACTTGCAATATGTGACGGATGTGATATTATATTAGGGTTGTTACTATAAACTTTTCGGGTCCACATATAATATCACAATCGTTGTTTTAGTGTGACATTCCTTTAAGATTTTGCGATACATAACTTCTAATAGGCGAATGTGATATTTCATTAAAGTGCATTATAATGGTGCGGCGGGTCCGCAATGATATCGCAATCAGCGTTTTTGAATGTAACAAGCCTTCATAACTTGCGAAGGTTCCAATACGGCGGATGCGATATAACAATAGGGTGTATTGTGATGGAACCACCGGGTCCGTAATACATATCGCATCAGGGGTTTTGAGCAATGGCATATAATAGAACCGTCGATAAAGCTGCCAATATATTAACTTTGATGCGTTGTTAATTCCTTTCCTTTTGGGTTTTTCTCTTGGGCATATGCGATAGTTCAATAAAGGTGAATTGTAACAAAATCCACAGTGCTCCTCCATCGCAATGCTCCTCCACTGTTTTTTTCAACTCTTACTCTTGGCTTGGTTTTCCTATGGCTTCTCTTACTCCAAAAGCTCTTGTTCTTGATTTCCAATGGCTTCCCTGATGACTTTCTTCCTTGGCTTCTTGCTCCTGTTACATCATTGATCTACTCTGCTTCTCCTTAGCTTCACATCATCATTTAGTATTCCAAAATATTGCCATATGATGTCAATGATAATCTAGATGAACAATGTCCAACCAAGTCTTGGAATCCTCAAACCATCTCAAGAGACCTCAAAGACCCTACTCAAGTTGAAGGAATTATACATCAAGTTCCTTTCTAGAAAAGAAAGACGAAGGAAACTTTCATCAAGATTCTAAGGCAGTCTCCCTCTCGTTGAAGCAAGGTCCTTACCATTGAAGATGTCATCATTGATCTTCATCAACAAATACTCCACCATCAAAGGATCCAAAGAGATCTCCATCTCTCTAGGATCAAGGATCATTGTTGAAGAAAACCATCTTCATCAAGAAAAGGTTTTATATTCTCTATATCATCATCAACATCAAGAAAGTAACAAGGAGAAGGAGCATCCTATCAAGTAAGTATATTTATGTCCACATCTGAATCTGTCAGAATGTATTTTTGCAAGGAAAGCAACAAATTGGTTGGGGCTTCAAACTATCTTGCATGGAAGAAAAGGACAGATCTGAAACTCATTGAAAATGAGGTTATGGAACATGTCAAAGGATCTATCGCTAAACCAACAAAGGAAGATGCTTAAGCACTTGCAATGTATATGAAAGGGGAAGTTAGGGCTCAAAGGATTCTCATATAATCCATCAAGGATCTCCTCATTCCATATGTATCAAAACTCAAAACTTCAAAAGAAATCTATGACAAACTGGTAAAGTTGTATTCGGTAAGCATTGCTCAAGAAGTCATCTCATTAAGGCAAGAACTCTACAAGCTAAATATGTCAAGGGAAGATGGAATAGCCTCATACTTTATGAGGATATCTGAAATTAGGGATCAACTTCAAGATATGGGAGAAGTAATGTCTGATAGAGAAATGACTAGAGTTGTACTAAATGCACTACCAGAGGAATGGGGTAACTTTACTTCAAGTATTTATGGGAAGAAAGAAGCTACTTCATTCCAGGATCTATCGTCTCTATGCAAGATTGAAGAATCTAGAGTAAAGGCCAAATATGATGTGGGCGCAGGTCAGCAAAATCAAGCTTATGCTACAATGACAATAAGAAAGGGAAAATTTGGAAAGTCTAATTCTCAGAAAAAGAAAAGAAACTTGACTAAGATTCAATGCTATGGATGTCAATAATATGGGCATTACAAAATAGATTGCCCTAAAATCAAGAAGAACAATAACAAAAGAGAAAGGGAAGAAGCCCATATCATTGAAGAAGTAAAGGAAGATGAAAAGAAGAATCCAAGAAAGAGGAAGTAAGAGATCTCTAGTATGACTGAGATAGTCTTCGTCACCTAAGTTATTTTCAAGTTCTTGTTCTTAAGTCTTTTGTTGTAAGATATGATTATCATGATTCACTGAGAAAAATGATGGGATGTCTCATGGCATCATAAAATCATTGAAAGCAAGAGCTCGTAAAATCATCATAGAGAAGAATGAAAGATGGTTGAAATTGAAGTCCATGGAAATCACCCTTGGAAGGATATAGCTCTTGGAAACCTCATTAGTAACATAGGTGGTACTTATGGGAAAAGAGGGCCATCTAGTACAAGGCTCATCATAAATTTGTCGAAAGGAAACATCTACTGGATGAGGATACTCAAGATCCTCTATTGGAATCTTCGTCAGAAGGATCACCAATCAAAAGGAAGCAAGGGTTTCATCAAGAATTCCAACTTGTGGAATTCATGGGATGTTGGTATGATGACAAAAAAAGGTAAAGCAGATCATGGGATTGAGATTCCTTCTATCAAGGAAGTTGTTGAAGGAAGTCTGGATGACCTAAAGGATAATGAGGTATGTATGCTTGTGTATGAAATTGTAGAGCCATGTCATATGGTTGCAGGTAAACATGGATAAATGCTCTATCACGAGAGGTTGCATGATCAAAAGAAAGGATCTCCTCCTTTGAAAAGGATGCAAGAAGGCATGAGTCACACATTGTCTAGATGAAATCAACATAATATGTCCTCATATGAAATATGAGATGGTTGACCATGATTGTAGGAACTCCAATTAAAATTTCCTGGGAAGAAAATGTGTGAAGAAAGAAGGAGGGAGATTGTGGAAGGTGCAATCATGAAGAAGGAAATCAACATCCAAGGACTAAGAGATTTGACTAGGATATCTCCATGAAAGATATGAAGACTCTGATGGAGTCTGAAAAAGAAAGAGACCCTTCACAATATATATCTTTGCGAGATATGTCAATGTGTATGCAAGATGTTGATGCAAACTAGAAGATGTCATGATGAAAGACCATCACATAGGTAATTTTGATTTAAGTGTTCATTTCTTATTTTTGAACAAATATCTGGATGGGCTTATGCAAGGTTGTCAAGGGAAGAACTATGGATGTCTTCCACCACCGTTGACCATGTAGTAGGAAGGAAGTTCCTTCAAGAAACATGGCATCAAAGAAGGCAACATGGCATGAAGAAAGGTGAGATATGCATTGATATATTACTTTCTGATGATGACATGACTGACTCATGAATGAAAGTGATGGATGGTCTGTGCCCTACAAAGAAGTCCCAAAACATGAAGACTCTTGAATAAAGAAAAGAAGTTCATGACATCATGTGAAGGGGTTCTTCAAGTAGCTGGTTGTCCCGCCATCTCAACCTAAGGAGCTATTATAGGTCCCTAATTAAGAGGGAGCCTGGAAGCAAGTTTCTTACTTGATAGAGACTTGGAAGCAAAATTCTTAAGCCAAGAGGGAGCTTAAGTACATTCCTTCAATGGAATAGGTATATCCTCCCTAATTAAGAGGGAGAGATAGACACATCATTCTTCTCTTCACTTGGGAAGACAAAATCGAGGATTAGGTAAACATATGACACCCGATGCTCTTTGAGGATGAGTTAGGGCATCCAAGATAAGAGTAGTCGTAGAGGACCGATATTCTTTGAGGACAGGGAATCCAAGATAAGAATAATCTTGGTGGAACATTGCCTGAGAACTCAGGTGGGGTATGTTCCGAGAGAGACAATGATGAGGGTGTTTATATATCATTGGTCTCACCAACATTGAGCTCAGATTTTGTGGAGAAAGAGTTGTTAGTCAAGGCCTTGCTATGTGACAATACTAGTTGATATGATGCTAAACAGATGGGTTACAAATCCAACTCTTCTTATGAGAATTCTTCAGATTGAGAATGACCAAGTACCATTACGAATACCTCCCTAGTTAAGAGGGAGTGTTGAAAAGTGTAACTACGTTCGATCTTCATAATTGTTGAGAATTCAATAAGGAAATGTATATGTTCATTCTCTTAACTTGATAATTGTTTGTGTTACCTTTTTACTTATTATCTTTGACCTTTATTATTCCAATGTGCAATACATCAAACAACTACCAAAATAGTAAGAACAATGATAGTATATAGGCAGCAAGCCAAGATCAAAACCCCTATTGTAGGGGGGAAAACCCGAAAATCCCTTTTTATATTTTAGATCTTTCAATTGATGAATACCATGACCTAGACTCAAACAAATACCCTCCAAGATCAAGTCTTCCTCGACCTCCAACTACAATATCTTCGACCTCCCAATAAATTTGAAATTCAACTGCCCAACAACTGCTGCTTTCTCTCTAGGAGACTTCGATCTCCCTCTAACTGTTCTTCCCTTGACTTTGCTTGCCTTGATATGGATTCTAAGGCTAGTAGGAAGCCCTAAGAGACCTTCACTTGCCTTCTTGATCTTCTTGCTTCCCAAATCGAACTTCAAACTTCCCCAACGCATAAACCCTAACTTCACATTCCCAAAAGAATGTAGAGAGACCCTGTTGGGTCCCTATAATACTAGTGATTACCCCATTACTATTGTAGTTATACCCCTTATTAATATTGTTATGCCCCTATTGCCCCCATATTATGCCCCACAGAATCCCTCTATTGTTATTTTTGTGGCTTTATATTATTATTGTTAGGTCGGCTGGATTATATTGTGACTCCTTAGACCCCTATATATAGAAAGGAGGTTTTGTCATTTGAATCATCCACGAATTGTTCATTTATGTAATGTAAAGGAGGTTTCCCCCTCGAAGACGCTGAATTCTAAAGCGTTGATCTATCTTTTATATCTTTTCTTGAGCTAGTTTCATAACATTCAGTATCAAAGCTTTGGATTCTAGGGTTTCGCTGCTCCAAACAGGTCATTGTGGCATTTTCGCTATAAAATTTTTTCTGTGACGTTTCAGAAGTCACAAAAAAAACCCATTTGAGAAGAAATCGTGCTGAACCTTAGGTCCGAATTTTAGAGCTTTTCGCGCTATATTTGTGGAGATATGATTTGAGGAAGTTGGTCTTTTTGCAGACTCCTGAATTACATTCCAAAAAGGTGACCCGGGGAAAATCATCATAACTTTCTCTCTGGGGATCAGATTGAAATTTCGTAAGAAGATACAAAAAGAGGACGGACTGTAGTTTCTTGTATGCATTTTTCAGATCCAAAGGTCGAAACAGTGACTCGTGGCACGTCATACAAGTTCGCTCTACTAAACTAGTCTATAATCAAGTCACTGTGGGAGATTTCGCATAACTCTTCCGTGGAGAATCCAATTTGGGTCAGACTTGTGGCATTGGAAAGAGGACACAGAGGGCTACTGCAAGTCACAAATTCAGTATTAGATGATCGAAAAGTACAGAGATAAATCAGAGGCAATATCGAACTCCTACAAAGTGAAAAAAGGTGTGTAGATTTTCTTAAATTTTTGCTTAAGATCGGTTTGAAAATTATTTTGAAGGAATTAATATCGGTAACTGATGCCCTGAGGAAAGAAAATGCAAACACCTAGTAAGGAACCTGAAAGCTCTAGCATGATTCATGAAGAAGAGGAATAAATGCTACATGATATATCAAAATTACAAGAACAAGTGCAACAAATGTCATGCTCACAAAAGCTAACAGAAGCTAAGATAAATGGCATGGAATCTAAAATAAAGGGCGTGGAAGCTAAGATGGATGATTGGAAGATAGATTTGAAGACGGACATGGAAGAATTGAAGATAGATTTGAACACAAACTTGAAGACAGGCATGACAGATATGAAGACAGATTTGACAAATTTTCTACAAGAAATATTTACTAATGGTAAAAAGGTAGTAAAGGAAACTCATGATGCGAACAAAAGAAATGTTAATCATGATATCATAGACTCTAATGTTGAATCGAAGACTCACCATATTCCAAAAATCGATATGAGGAAGTTTGATGGCAAGGATCCCGCCACATGGATATTACAGATGGAGCAGTTCTTCGATCTCAATAATGTGCAAAACACACAAAAGCTACGTATGGAAACTTTATATTTGGAACCAAATCAGTTTGTATGGTATCAATGGCTTTGCTCTCGTAAACAATTTATCACTTGGGCAATTTTTACGGAAGAATTGATAGCACATTATGAGGATACAAAAAGCAACACTTTTTTTAGCCAATTGATAAGTCTCAAACAAAAGGGTTCAATAATGGAGCACATTGAGAAGTTCCAAAAATTGAACATAAGGGTAAAAGATATTCTAGAGGAGCATAGGATTGATGTGTTCATAGGGTCTTTAAAGGATAATATCCAACATGATGTTCGCCTTTAGGAACCTGATTCATTAGAGAAGGCATTCAGGTTAGCAAGAAAAATGGAAAGCAAAATTATGGCAACCAGGAAGCATACCACTCACAACTATAAAGACGGAAGTGTTGTTGCCCCTAGTCTTTCACAACCTATAAGGTTGACACCCCAACAATTGGAAGAAAAAAGAGCAAAAGGGCTTTGTTACAGTTGTGATAGCAAATACACTAAAGGTCATAAGTGTGCTGAGAAGAAATTATTCTACATAGATTGTGAAGAGGAAGAAGAAAAGGAGCAAGAAAGGTCAAAAGAAGAGGATATAATCCAGGAACAAAGCCTAGATGAAGAACAAATAAATCCGACCATATCTTGTAATGCATTGGCGGGAATTACCACTCCTCAAACCATCAAGATAGAAGGACAAATCAAGAAGAAAAAGGTAATAGTGTTGATTGATTCAAGAAGCACCCACAATTTTATTCATTGTAGGGTAGCAAAAGAATTGAATTGCTTCCTATATCCAGCACCAGAGTGTCAAGTGATGATTGCAAATGGAGGAACAATAAATTGCTCTGGAAAGTGCCATAATATCAAGCTATCCATGGGAGAATATGTATTGACTAGCCCAATGCTTTCCATTCCAATGGGAGGTGCTGATGTTGTACTAGGAGTCCAATGGCTACAATCTTTGGGTACAATAGCTTTTAATTTTCAAGAACTTTTCATCAAATTTTCTACGGAAGGAAAGGAAGTTGAATTAAGGGGTATTGCAGGGAAACCAGGAAAGATAATCAGCTCTAATGGTATGACAAAGCTTCTAAAAAAGGAGCAAAGAGGTGTAATTGCACAATTATGTTCGCTAGATATTTCCACATCGGAATCATCTATTTCTCCAGATCTCCAAAAAGTCCTGGACAATCATTCCAAGGTATTTGAGACTCCCAAAGGTCTCCCACCTATGCGTGATCATGATCATGCTATTCATCTGATTCCAGGAAGTGTTTCTCCAAACATTAGGCCGTACAGATATCCCTATGTCCAAAAGAGTAAAATTGAACGTATGGTTGCAGAAATGCTAGAGGCCGGTATAATTCAACCGAGTCAAAGTTCTTTCTCTGCTCCAGTAGTATTGGTGCACAAGAAGGATGGATCATGGCACGTGTCTGGATTATAGGGAGCTCAACAAGCTCACTATTAAAGATAAGTTCCCCATTCCTGTCATTGATGAATTACTGGATGAATTGCATGGATCAATTTACTTCACCAAGTTGGATCTTCATTCAGGCTATCATCAAATCAGAATGAAGATTGAAGACATTCCGAAAATAGCATTTAGAACTCATGAGGGTCATTATGAATTTTTGGTCATGCCTTTTGGCCTTACCAATGCACCTTCAACATTTCAAGGTTTGATGAATTCAATTTTCAAACCATTCCTTAGAAAATTTGTGTTAGTATTTTTTGATGATATACTAATCTACAGCAAGTCTTGGAAGGATCATGTTGAACATGTTGACAAGGTGCTACAACTATTGGAGGAGAAACAATTATATGCAAAAAGATCCAAATGTTTCTTTGGAGTCCAGGACGTGGAATATTTGGGTCATATTGTATCTCATGAAGGAGTTAAGGTAGACCCTAGCAAAATTAAAGCCATTAAAGAATGGAAATCCCCACATCTATAAAGCATCTGCGAGGATTTCTTGGGTTGAAAGGGTATTATCGCAAGTTTGTTAAGAATTATGGGAGAATCGCAGCACCGCTAACAACATTATTGAAGAAAGATGCATTTTCATGGACTCCGGAAGCAACAAAGGCCTTTGAACATCTTAAAGAGGCAATGTGCCAAGCACCAGTCTTAGCTACACCAGACTTCACAAAAACCTTTATTGTGGAATGTGATGCTTCAGGAAATAGAATTGGTGCTGTTATAATGCAAGATGAAAGATCCATTGCTTTTGAAATTCGTCCAATCAAGGGAAAGTTTTTAAGCAAAGCTATTTATGAGAAGGAAATGTTGGCAATACTCCATGCACTTAAGAAATGGCGACCCTACCTAATGGGAAGACACTTCAAGGTAAAAACGAATCATGATAGCCTTAAATACTTTTTAAAACAAATATTATCCTCTTAAGAGCAACAAAAGTGGGTTACAAAGATGTTGACTTATGACTTTGAAATCATCTACAAAAAAGGGAAGCAAAATGTGGTGGCAGATGCACTCTCAAGAAAGGATGAGAATGTGGAAGCATTGTTGTGCGCCATTTCTATTATCCAACCAGATTGGATAAACGAAGCAAGGGAGGAATGGAAGAATGATGAAGAAGTGTGGGCACTTATTCAAAAGCTACAACAAGATTCCAGTATGTCTGATACATTTAGCTGGCAAAATGATTTGTTATGGTACAAAGATCGCTTATACCTCTGTAAGAATTCCCAGCTAAAACAAAAGATTCTTATGGAATTGCACACTTCTTCCTTAGGAGGGCACTCAGGATTTCTAAAAACTTACCACAGGGTTAAGAAGGAATTTTTTTGGGATGGCCTTAAATCAGATATTCAAAAGTTTGTGGCGGAATGTTTGGTTTGCCAACAAAATAAAGTTGAAACAATTAAGACACCAGGTCTATTACAACCTTTATCCATTCCAAGCCAACGTTGGGAGGAGGTTTCAATGGATTTTATCATAGGTTTACCCAAGTCTGAGGGAAAGAGTGTCATCATGGTGGTAGTTAACAGACTTACCAAGTATGTACACTTTTGTGCATTATCACATCCATTTAAAGCCAGTACAGTTTCTACTGCATTTATGGAAACAATTCAAAAGCTACATGGAAACCCAAAGATTATTGTAAGTGACAGAGATCCCATTTTCACTGGAAATTTTTGGATAGAATTATTTTCTTGTCTTGGTACTCAGTTAGATCATAGCTCATCTTATCATCATCAATCTGATGTGTTGTGGAGGTAAATCCCCTCTACGGACAAAGGCGATCCCTACTAGTCCAAACAGGGTCTAGCAACAATCAAACAATGCTAACACGCAGGTTCCTAATTGCAAATGAAAGACCAATGATGAAGGCCTACCTGGATTCCAACGCTAGTACTTGTAGAAGAGTTGATGCTCCCGTTCCTTTGCCCCGGCTGGTCACAATCCTCACGATCCTCGTGCATGGACACCTGCACATGCAAAGAACGATACAAACACAAGCATAAAATTCAATAGATGCAACTATATATCAGTCAGAAAGGATATAACTCAAACACCATCATAAAGACAATAAAAGTGGAACCATAATGATAGTCGTCTATTATTGATAAATAAAGAAGAATACAACCATAGTTCTGACGTCAAATCCTTCTCAAGTGGGTCCAGCCAGCAAGTCCCTCAAGCATTCACCCTTGAAGGTAGATCTCCCAAGACAAAACTCTCTCACACAAGTTTACACAAGATGGAAACACTTCACAACCTTCCTTGAGCTCTCTAGCAATCCCACACTTGTCACACCAGCTACCTATCAAACTCACACACTATCAGCAACACTCCAAACACTGTGAATTCCAAAACTAGCAGCTCATGACAATGGTGGAGGCTTAAATAGGAGAAGGAGTCTTCATGAATGGTGGGAGGATGAGCTTATCTCCAAGGAAGGTGGCTCAAATGACGAAACAGACATGCCATAGAAGGGAGGGCGACATTTACAAGGCCAACAACCAGGTCTGGAGTCATCTGGAAGGCCAGCTGTTAGAACGAACTCGCCCAGGCTGGAACATCGTGGGTGCCTAACTGCACTGGAGCACTAACATCGCTGCTGAATAACGAAGAAAGTCATGTCAGTGCGATCAAATATGAGAAATAGTCGCGCTGTCACATGAAATTCGACCAGCGCGGGAATCACATGTATTTCCGCGCTGGCATCGCATTAGGTCTGTTTTGGAGCGCTCATCAGCGCGTTTATTTTTACAACAGTCGCGATGATAGAAGAACTTTGGCAAAGCAGGTCATTTGGCAACATTAGAGAGCATGAGCATGGATGATTTGGACTCATGACACAGTAGGAAGACTGGTAGGAAGACTGTGACAAATTATTGTGTAACAGATGCCCCCTAAAGCATGAAGCCCGAGAGAGTGGGAGGGGTGAAATGCTTTATGAAACCGACTGAACTGGAACACCACCAGGAAGAACTTGCACGCAAGTACAACTGATATCTCTGATAATCAATTACATGTAGTTTAGGCATGGGCGCAGCCATCCAAAAGACATACGAAAGAGGTCTGTGGTATGGACGCAGCCACCCAGCTAATGAGACCGTGAGGATAGTAAAGGTATGGTCGCAGCCATCCATGAAGACTCAGGTATGGGCGCAACCATCCATCAATGAGTCATGCAATGATCATAATAATCCACAAAATCGCAACCTGGATCTCAATAGACAAAATCCAGGGTCTTGTGTTCCATCTCGACCCGAACAAAGTACAAGTTCAAGCATGCAAATATAGGAGTTGAAGTCGAACATGCCAGAACATCGTCTGATTACCAATCAATGATGAAAATTGTTAACAGACGCGAGAGGTACCACCAATAATGACAATGGTCCTCAAGGTACTATAGGTACAATCTACAGCGTGCGAATCAGTGAGCCGGCGTCGAGCACCCGCAGAATCATTCGATCGGAGGCCAATGATGAAAACCTCGCGTCGAACATGAAGAACCTGCCATTGAGGCATGCAGGGTCCAAGGCACCTGAAGGGAGTCTCTAGGTCAACTTCCTAGATAATGCGCTGAAGTCGACAGGAAGTGACCTTGATCGAAGGTGGGCCATAATGTTTCCCACATCATCGACGCGAGATAGAGAAGGATAAGATATTTTGCGTGAGGTATCAGAGGGAGGTTGAGTATTCTTGCAGAGGTCAACTTCTCTTGAACATATCGGCGACACGACAGTGGACTTGGCAATATTTGACATTAAATGATCAGGGGTCATGGCGACAAGGCAATGAGCAGATGAGAGGTCAAACAGGATAACCCAAACCCATGGAGGCCAGTGTAAAAACAAGATGAGAGGTTCCCACCCGGACACGAATGCGGACAAGTGCCATGTTCAAGAGCGACATACTGCCGACACGACAATGATTGTGGTTCCATTTTCCCCACCATTTATGGCGAGTACCTCGGTTATTTTTTGATGACAAGCTTGACGGGGATAACATATGCTTGAAAGGCGTCATTTCGACAGACTCCGATGTCATTAAGTTTTAACGAGTCTGACAAAGGAAGAACTCGGCGTCTTTTCCTATTTAGAGAGTCTAAAAAGACAGCAGAAAAGTAAACTCCAGGGGGTCCTTTTTCGTAAAGTTGTGTCTCTCGAGCCCGAAAAAGTATAAAACGATGCTCGAAAGAACCGCTCGACCAGTATGATCGAGGAGTACTTTTCGTAAGTAGTGACTTTGACCCGAAAAAGTAGAAAAGCGGTCAGAAGCACGTCGTTTTGTAGCCAATAACGAGTTCGAAACGACAAAAACCCGACAATCTTTTTAAGTTTAAACGGTCGAAAAAAGAGCTTAAAGACGACCGCCTCTCGCTTCTTTTAACGAGTCGAGAGGGAGACTCGGCTATCTTTTCTTATTTCATGTCAAAAAAGAGCTTAAAGACGACGTTTCGGGACCAAGTGCATATAGAACTGTCGTAATTCCACCAGCTGAGATCCTGCACAAGGAACACCGCACGCGTAAACCGGTTCGAGATATGCATAAAAAAACTATATCGGAACCAAGCATATGGTAAAAACCATCATAAAAAACCCATATTTATGAAAAATAATATTTAATTTTCAAAATTTACCATAAATAGGGGGGTAAACAAAATTTTTACCATTGTTACCATTTGGAGCTTTGGAGAGCGACTTGGAGCTGTGAGGTTGACGAGCGAAATTCCACCTCGTACATGCATCATCCTTCCTGAAGTCAGTTCCAAGTAGGTTCATCTTGCCTTACGCTCCATTTTGAAGTCTTTTTGCTGCATTTTAACGGTGGGAAATGGTTGTTTGAGCGGATTTTTTGAAACGCATTCCGCTCTCGGTCAGCGCGGATTTCCCTATCGGGTCCGCGCTGATCGAAAAAAACTTCCACAGGCCACTCCCGGATCAGCGCGGAAGAGTGATGTACTTCTGCGCTGACCCGGAAAAATATCAAAGGCGCCCATGATCAGCACGACTGTTTTAAAAACAGTCGCGCTGATGCCGCGCAACAAGTTTTTTGATAAAATTAACGTGTGAAACTTTATGAGCAGGGCCCTAATGAAATTTTTTGATCATGCAGGGTATAATGGCGTTCGTTTGGCAGGAACGCGCTCATGATAATGAGGACATAGCGGCATTTGCCGATGCTGGGTGCCGAAATGCATTGCGGGAGTGCGGGTTGCTTAACTTTTTCTTAACTCCACGCCTGCGAGCACAACCTGACCTTTTGGAACTCTAAATCAGAGCTTGGAATCCCACTAATGGGAAGTTCATCATCCGAGGCCAAGACATCGAGTTTGATTACACAGACATCTATTTTTTGACCGGGTTGTCACATCGAGGTGAGATGCCTATTCTGGAGGGGCAGCGACCCGGTGGTGATACTCTAGACATGCTGATGGCTCAGGGGTGCCCACGGGCACACAAGTCGCAAAGCACGAAGATAGCAATTCCTACGGTGGAGGACATCATCCTTTGAACTATGCTCTTCATGGTGACTCGGACAGCGGGCTCCCAGGCCCAACACAAGGCCTCGAAGACCCATCTTCGACTGGCTCTCGAATGCTTGAATCCTACCATATTTAACTGGGCAGCGGCAGTAGCGGCAAATATGAAGAGACAACTGACCAACTGCCGTCGTGGTGAGTCGAAGCAGTTTGGCTACGGATCGATCTTACTCCCGCTCATGCTGGAGTGGGTGCCGGCATTGCAACTGCAGGATATGGTCGTGGACCCACCTAGAGGCCCTCGTGAGACGAGGGCCACACGATGGGGCCATGTCATGCCACGAGGAGGTGGCGGTCGACCAGTGGCATGGGGGGTATACTTCCGAGAGTGGTTGGAGCGGCAGACTATTTTTGTGGAGGACTGGCCGTATGCCGGCCTAGACTTCCGTGGAGATCCAGACATGCCGCTGCCTGCTGGAGAGCAGTGGGATGACGGTGGTAAGACACTTGATCTCATTTTTTGATTTTTTATTTTTGTGATGTTTTTGATTTTTTCATGTACATGTCCTAATGACGAACGCTATGGTATGCAAATGTAGGACCGACGAGACCCCTCGGCCTGGCCCCAGAGGCGCGGAGGGATGCGCAGGGCATTGGAGCTCTGGCCCTAGCTCCTCCGGGAGATGATACGATGGAGACCGTGATACGGAACCTTGAGGGCTTGCTGTCAGGGATTCCAGATTACCAGGGGATAGAGGAGGTCCCCATAGCGTCTCAGATCCATACAGTGGGAGTAGAACCTAGGATGCACCGCCTTTTGAGGCGGGTGGCACGAGCGGCTGTGGATTATAGGGAGCACAACCCACCACAGTAGATATCTAGGTCTTTATTTCCTACTGGTGATTTTTTGAGAGACATGTGTCTCAGATGTACAGAGAACACAGGCCCTATCTAGACATGTACACTTATTTTTGAGCGCCTTGGTGTGCCACACGATATATATATATACATATTCCTATGGTTTATTATTGTGCTTTTATGTGCTTGCTTGTATGATGTTTTGATTATATGTTACGCAAATGTCTATCTAATACATGATTAGCCAATGCATCAGATAATGTGTTTAATCGTCGTGGAATATGCTGATATGTAATGAAATCAAAATTCCTTTCTAACAATTTAACACGTAAATACAACCTTAAAATGTGACGGTCTCTGACGGAATATCGCCCATTGAGCTGATGGACGACAAGTTGAGAGTCCAGGTTAACAACCAATGTACGAATATTGAGATTAATTGCCTCGGCTAATAATTCAATCACAGCACTATATTCAGTGACATTGTTTGTGGTACAGCCTAAACACACACCTTGAAGATCTATCAACTCACCGTGAGGATCGTAGATCACCCACGCCGCAGAAGACAAATTGCGAGTGCTGCGGTAGGCACCGTCAGCGAAACCAACATAAGGTGCACCAGACATCTGCACAAGAAGCAAAAGACACAATAAGCGGCAATCACGCCTTCACACCAAGCCAAAAACATGAAAACACACACACACAACACACTTGCTAAAACACACGCATGTACAAACCGAAGTGCATGGAATCATGCATAGTACTTTTTCAAGTAAAGCCCATTGCGGGGTTTATCGAGAGAATTGCCTTCGTAGTCAACTAGCTCATATGCCCCCTTCTGCAAAACTCTCTTTACAATATAAGGGCCTAGCCACATGGGCTCGAGTTTGCCTGCCCCCAGCTTGTCATTTGCTTGGTCATATAGCAGGACTAAATCTCCCTCAACAAAGGAACGAGGATGGATGGTATGGTCGAAGTGAGTTTTAACTCTCTTCTTTTGTGCTTCGATAGCTAGAGAGGCTAGGCGACGGGTCTCGTCCAGCCGTTCTAGGTAAAGAAGACGTTCCTCTACCGGAGTAGTGTTGGGAAGCAACTCGACGGCCAATTTTAACGAAGGGATTTCGCATTCGATAGGAAGGGTAGCCTCCAGTCCGTAAACTAGTTGAAATGGAGTGAAACCGGTGGCATCCTTCACAGAGGTTCGGTAGGCCCACAAGGCGGGAAACAACATCAAATTCCAATTAGACTTATGCATGCCAACGGTACGTTGAAGCATCGTAACCAAAATCTTGTTAACGGCTTCAACCTGGCCATTGGATTGAGGATAGTACGAGGTCGAACTATCATGTCGTAAGCCTAGTTGGGTTGTCAGTTCGGTCATCATGTGATTACGAAAATGCTTCCCGTGATCTGTGACGATGGCCTGAGGAACTCTGAACCATATAATAACATGGTTGAACAAAAACTGCGTCGTTGTGTGACCGTCTTCAGTTAATGTGGGCATCGCCTCGGCCCATTTTGTAAAGTAATCGACGGCAACGATAATAAACCCATGCCCCCTGGTCGAGCGAGGGTTACAGGTCGTATAATCAATGCCCCATTTTGCAAAAGGGCCAACGGTGACAACAGGGTGCAGCGGAGCTGGTGGCGCACGCATCTTCCGCTGGTATATCTGGCACGCATGACACGAACGGACGGCAAGAATGCAATCCTTAAAAATGGAGGGCCAGAAATAACCGGCGCGGAGGATTTTTTGAGTTGTGGCATATCCGGACATGTGACCACCACAGGCGCTAGAGTGGCAGTCATTCAGGACTCGCTCAGCTTCCTCGAGAGTTAGACATCGGCGGAGGACGGAGTCAACGCCGAGACGGTACAGGGTGTCCCCGATAATACGATAGGGTTGAGACTGATGACGGATCCGTCGCCGAGCATCCTTGGATACAGCGGGACGGAAAGAGGACGTCTGCAAATATACAATAATATCCCCGTACCAGGGATCGAGGGTGCTGATCAGAAATAGAGTTTCGTCCGGGATATGGTCCTCTGAGTGAGAGGGTGCAGAAGGAGATGGCAAAGAGCAAAGTAACTCAGCAAAGACCAGGGACTTCTTAGACTTGGCAGCAGTGAATTCCAAGTCAAACTCTTGGAGGATAACGATCCACTTTGAGTATTTGCCCCCCAGCAACTGACGTGACAAAATGTACATCATCGGGTTGCAATCAGAAATCACGGTCGTGGTACGCAACAAGATATAATGCCGGAAACGTTGGACGGCACAAACGGCGGCCAATGCCAACTTCTCGACGTAAGCGTATCGAGTTTCCGTGTCTAAAAGGTTGCGGCTGAGGTAATATATGACATGCTCAGTGTCATCATCGTCGTCTTGCACGAGAACCATGCCGATAGTGGTATCGGCGGCGGCCAGATACAGAGTATAATTGCGATGGTAGTTCGGAGGTCGCAATAATGGAGCGGAGACAAGGAGACCCTTGAGACGCTCGAAAGACTCTTGAGCGATAGCATCCCAATGAAAAGGGGTATCTCGCTTCAATAACCGTGTAAAGCCTTTAGCCACTTCGGCATAGTTCGGAACGAATCGTCTTAAGAAATTTGCTTTGCCCTGCAAGCTCTGCAATTGCTGCAAAGAAGCAGGGGGAGGAAGATTCAGAATAGCTTCAACTTTAAGGGGATCCAGACGGATGCCCTCTCAGGAGACGATAAACCCGAGTAGTCTGCCTGATTCAACGCATAAGACACATTTATGAGGATTGAGCCTGATCCGGTAGTGTCGACAGCGGAGAAAGATTTCACGAAGATGGGAAGGGTGGTCCTGGCGTTTGACTGAATGAGCTGGTAGATCATCCAGGTACGGTTGTACAATGTGACGGATGTCATGAAAAGCATAGGACATTGCACGTTGGAAGGTAGCACCGGCGTTCTTCAAACCGAAAGGGAGCTTTTTGTAAGCAAAAGTGCCCCAAGGACAGATAAAGGCAGTCTTATGCTGATCAGCGGGCGCAATATTGATCTGGTTATACCCAGAAAAACCGTCCATAAATGAATAGATTTCACTCCCTGCACACTCATCAATGAGTTGATCGATGAAGGGTGTGGGGAAGTTATCCTTAGGACAGGCACGGTTGATGTCACGGTAATCAACAAAGACTCGAATGGTACCCTGCTTTTTGTTCACAGGGACAATATTAGAAACCCAATCCGTAAGTGGAATGGGGTAAATGAAACCAGCCTTGAGGAGCTTTTCAACCTCTTCTTTAATGGCTGCAGCGTTTCGGGGGTGCACGGGGCGTAGACATTGACGAACAAGCTTAGCAGCCAGATACGTAGGTATCTCATGCACCACTATGCTAGGGTCAATGCCGGGCATTTCTTCATAGGACCAAGCGAAGACATCACGAAATTCGCAAAAAAGATCGGTGTAGAGCTGAATTTCCTCCGGAGTACAAGTGACTCCAATGTGAATATGCTCGACAATCCCTGGTTTCACAGAAATGTCGATGGGTTGCGTCTGCGTAATGTTTCCCATATTGCCTTCAGAGGACACTTGATAAACTTGAATAGGTGTTTGAACGGGCTGAAATGGGAGACAAGAAGCAAACCGTTCGAGACAGGTGATCATTTCCTGATAGGCAGGGAGAAACGAGGAACGGTGGTGATGATCAGACCAAGGAGGTTCCTCGAGAGACATGGTCTCGATAATGGCTTCATCGGAAGGAAAGATTTCCTTTA
This sequence comes from Pinus tabuliformis, assembly GCA_031772625.1. Lineage (NCBI taxonomy): Eukaryota > Viridiplantae > Streptophyta > Pinopsida > Pinales > Pinaceae > Pinus > Pinus tabuliformis. The sequence continues at coordinate 255,059,859 of CM062812.1, read as the reverse complement.
ACGGATCCGACGTAGCGTCATCTCCAAGCCAAGGGGAATGAACATACGAGTCGGGAACGCTGCTCGGAGGAGCAGGTTCGGGAGGGGGAGTCGATGCAGCCACGATTTCAACGTAGTTGAGCTCGGCAGGACTCAACGACATCATATCGCCCCAAGATTCTATCTGATTAGCGGGAGGAAGGACCCACAGATCAGAGCGCACATAAATCATATTAATAGGAGCGAGATTAGCAGGTGGGAGGGAAAAGACACCCATCAGGGCGGGATCTTTAAAGAGTCCGGCTCCCACACTCTCACATGATTTGGAGGTATGCTCCACGAAAGGCACGTTGCCTTCGGAAGAGGAGGCGAAGAAGGAGAGCTGGTCCACGGTGACAATCTTCCCCTGATGAGGGAAACGAATGACACGGAAAAGAGAGGAAGCCACGGCTTGCATGGCGTATGTCCAGCTTCGTCCGAGGAGGAGATTGTAGGTAAGATTAGCATCAACAACTTCGACCTCCACTTCAACCGTCTTCCCTTCCAAAGAGATGGGCAATCGTTGGAGGATACCATAAGGACGAGACTCTCTTCCGTCAAAGGCTTCTAATGTTGTAGGAGACTGGCTCAGCGTCGGAGAACCAATAGCTTTCCAACAGGCAACAGACATGATGCAAGTTGAAGCACCTTCATCAATGACTGTACGATGAATCGTTTTAGTGTTGATAATGACCTGTATGAGGAAAGCGATTTGGTGAGGTAATCTCGGCATATGGCCTTCGAGGTCAAAAGAAATCAGATCCGAGTCAGCCGGGTCTATGCTACCGATGGCCGATAGCAAGGACTTCCTCTGGGAGGGGCAGCTCTGGAGTACTTCCAAAGTGGACATAGCAGATGGAGCCTGAGCTAAGTCCTCAACGATGTTGTAGTGTTGAGCAGCACGAGCATTAGGGTTGTAAGAAGACTTCCAGAGTACACCTTTTGGAGGGGGTCGGATGGGTGTCTCAGTGCTAGGTCTCTCGATGTGGAGTGGACCAGAACTGGACGGAGGAGCGCTGGAGGGGACCTCAGGCTCTTTCCCGGCATGCGACGGATATTCTTTTGCCCGAGTAGTGATGTGGACGGGAATCGTCCCAGCCATAAATACTTGAGAGCCAAATGAAGAAGAGGGTTGTGATGGATCTGCCACCATTTGAGTTTGCTGTGAGGGGAAAGGTTCTTTAAGCACAGCAGGAGTCCCAGGAGCACCTTTCAACAATCAACTAACTTCGGACCGCCTAGGGCAGTCTTTAGTATAGTGATCCTCGTCACAGATAAGACAAGGATACTTAGGTTTACGTTTGGCTCCTTCCTCGGGTGGAGGTTTAGGGGAGTCCTGTCTGGGCTGCTCAGATTTATTCTTAGCTTTCCCTTTCTTCTTTCCTTTCGAGGATTTATCCGCCGTGGTGGACTGGACGGCATTAACCTCAGAAGTGTTTCCAGAATTAGATTGACCCTGAGAAGTGTTTTCGTTAGGAGCATTCGATTTTTGCTTCCCAAGGTTCGCAGATGATTTCTTTGAAGATGCATTTACAGAGCCAATAACACCGTCAACAGATGGCTTTGGCGGAGCTTTGGATGTTCCGGGTCTCGGGGCATCTGGCAAATAATCATATAAGGTACTTGACTGAGAATAAACTAAGTCGAGGTACTGAGCACGCGTGATAGCTTGCTCTTCAGTTACACAAGCTCCCATAGCAATGTCTCGCGCGATTGCAGGGACAAAGGAGGTTGTAAACCAATCGGTTAGGAGCTGATCAGGAATCCAGAACTTGATCAAACGACGACGCCGTCTCCATTCATGTATATGATCGGATATATGTGTGGCCGTGTCCTGTTTAAGAGACGTAAGGAGATGCGTCCCTGTCTCATACCGAATGGGCAACTGAAAGTGAGTTAGGAATGCCATTGCCAACGAGTTGAAATCTTGAAAGGATCCGCGATTCAACTCAATGTACCACTTAGCAGCCGAGCCGGTGAGAGTCCTTTGGAAAAGGCGAAGCCGGATGGAATCATCAAGCCACGAGTTTGACGAGCACCAAAGGTGATAGGTCATGACATGGGCTTGAGGGTCCTCTCCAGCTTTGCCATCGAATTTCGGGCAATCACCGGGTATCTTGGTTGGAACTGGTGGCCAATATGGATTATGAAGAATGGGATCATTAGTCAATTTGGACACATCTGGCAGTTCCAACGTTGCTAAGAAAGGTAACTGAGGATTGAAGGACATCTATGGCCGTGGATAAGAGGTAGTACCAGAGTTCCAACCAGGTGGCGGTTGCCCCCATGGACTTTGTCCGGGCGGGCTCGGCCCATAAGGGTTCTGCCCATAGGGATTCTGTCCATAGGGATTCTGTCCATAAGCAGACGGTTGACTCTGGATCTACCCCCCAGCACCCCATGGATTACCTACTTGACCTACCGGAGCAACATACTGTTGTTGATAATTCTGATAAGGGGTGACCTGCATTTGTTGATAATTTTGATACGGGGCCCACTGAATTTGCCCCTGGGGTTGCTAGTAACCATACGGTTGCTGAGCTCCATACTGAGCCTGGTGACCAGGCTGCGCTTGGTAAGAAGGTTGGGATTGCAACCCACCTTGCATCTGAAGACCAGTTTGAGTTTGGGGCCCAGAAGGATGTCCTTGAACAGGTTGAGCTTGGACCATCTGGCCGGAAGGTTGTCCTGGTTGGGTTTGGGACGAACCCGTTTGCCCAGAAGGATGAGCTTGCTGGGTATTAGGTTGTCCTTGTGCAACCGAGGGTTGTCCTTGCGAAACAAATGGCTGAGCGGGCTGGACAGCCGGTTGACCTTGAGGTTGACCAACTTGTCCAGAAGGATGACTAGGCTGGGCAGTGGGTTGGCCTTGCTGTACGTAAGGCTGACCACCCTGCCCAGAAGGGTACCCCTGCTGGATTCCAGGTTGTCCTTGTTGCATATAAGGTTGTCCTGCTTGTCTAGATGGATAACCTTGCTGGACACCAGGTTGACCTTGTTGGATGTAAGGTTGTCCTGGTTGCCCAGACGGGTAACCTTGCTAGATACCAGGTTGCCCCGGATTACCAGAAGGTTGAGTAAGATAAGTGAAAGATGGACCACCAGCGGCCGAAGGTTGTCCCTGATAGGGTTGTCCTTGTGGGCCCCCAGGTTGCCCTGGGTAAGACTGGCCGTAATATTGCTACCCTTGGGGGGTTTGCACGTAAGACAGTTGGCCTTGGTTAGGCGGTCCCTGAAGCTGTGCAGGCATTGCTTGGCCACCATGGTAAGTGGTGGCGCCCCAAGCAACGGATAATGGTACCGAGACCTCAACAACAGGTTGAGTAGGCAAGGGTCTGGAAAGATAAAGGAACTGACCAGTAGAATCGTAGTAATAAAACGGACCTTGCGCGTTCGGATCCTGGATAGCTTGCATATATTGATCATATGGCCCCCCTCCTGGAACGGGACCAGAAGAGGGTGGTGCACTTTGTGCAGGATGAACAACTCTGGGTGTATGTGCCGGCTGGCCACTACTCACTTGGCCGTGAGGCAGACCAGCACCAGTAGTCACAGCTGAAGATGCCGTAACAGCACTAACAACCAGTGTTGAATGTGCTACACAAATAGTCGGAACAGTTGGAACTGAAGTGACGGGTGTACTGTGAACTTGTGAAACAAAAGATCCCGTAGTGGGAGTGATGCGGAGGTCCCACATGGTACTTGAAGCAGGGATCCTAGTACCCGCATTATCCCTCAACGACTTATAGCGTGAGGGTACCGGAGATGTGGCTGGGATAGGAGTTTCGATACTCGACAAAACAGGTGTCTCACTCACTCTAGGAGATGTATCATCCATATCAGAGGTAGACATTGGGGTCGAAACACCAGGAGGGGTAAAAGGAATATCGTCTTCAGGCTCCCAAATGGGGTTCCAATGAATTTCGTAATCCTCGTCGTCTGGAGCACGAGAGTTAATCGGTTGGATACTTGGGATAACAGGGAGAGTATCGCTCACAACCGGTACCTCAGGAGCAACAGAAGACGGAAACCCTTGATCACTTAGAACGGGAGACGAGATCGATGATTCAGCCAGGATGACAAACTTCAAAACAAAACCTAGGGAAACTAACGAGAAAGGACCCTACTCAAACTAACGCAAACAAGATCTAACCGGGTAAATGTTAATCGCGGCCAAATAAATTTTAAGATGCAAGGACACAACTTGACCTTTTCATTTTTTAAGAGTCGAGAAAAGGGCAAAAAGATGACTCTAGTCGCCTTCGAATGTTTAATGAGCCCGAAGTGGCAAATGCTCATATGAGCCTTTTCTTTTAAGGAGTCTGAAAAGGATCAAAAGTGACTACTCTGGAGAACTAGGCAAAAAGGTTTACCAAACAAATCCGTAAAACTGCATATACACCTTGGCAGTCATATGAAAACCAAGGACTTCCCGTACGGCAGTCAATCTTCCCGAATGCTGTGTTCGGTGCGTTACGGCTTGTAAGGCGGCAGACACGGCTTCCTATGGATAAAGGATGATAACCTAGTGGGGTCTCCCCATATACTCGACGGTACGTGGGAGCTCAAATCCGTGCTAGACCACTTGTTGCGTCACGGAAGGAGGAATCACCCAACCTTAAGTGAAACAAAAGTGACTAGGTTTAACGACGCCGGAGCACGTCTCTAGCCTAGACCTCTAAACAGTGAGCGTTATGTTCCAATGCGTTTTTAAGTTCATTCAGTTCATTTTAAGGTTGATCTTGTATTAGGTTTCGGTTTTCAGGCCTTACCATATGAAATCTCTCAAAATTGCCTAAATGCAAACTATATGCCAAAATATGTCATTCCATTCGATGAATGCTAATTACGAGAGGGTTAGAGGGCTTTCACACAAACGAAATGATCACAAAACAACAAACAGCTTCCCTAATGCAGCTAATGGAAATTCACAAACTTTTCTTCAAGATCACTAATCACTAATCAAAATGAAAAGCTTCTAGTTCTCATTAACTAATACAAAGCAAAAGAGATTTTTCTTTTTGTTGATGGCAAAGTGCATTAAACAAGCTTTGAGAAATAATAACAAACAAATGTGAAAAGAACCGGTTGACCCCAAACAACTGTGATCCGTGTCCGGGTAGTGAGAAGAAATCGAAACAATGTCAAGACTGGTTCAACAACAATCACTTAAACAACCAAGCAAAAGCAAGCAAAGAGGAAGGCTTCAGCAAACCAAAAGCAAGCAGTAAACGAACCTTTGCAAACGAGTAACCAAGCAAAGCTGATCCAACAAACTTGGAATGATAAAACTAGGTCACAAGACAAAAAACAAGATCCGCTCAACAAGACTCACAAGAAAGTGTTTTAATCTTCAGACAATGAAAATCAAGTCATAACCCAAGTGAAAATAACAGGGGATAGCAAGACCCCCAGGCTCAGGAGGCAGAATTGAAGAAATTCAATTCTACAGGAATCAACGCAGGTGATACACAGCAACAATGCGCTGATAAGAAGCTACGCGTGGCAACAATGCGATGTCAGCGCGGAAGTACACGCCTTACCCGCGATGGTCCGATTTTCAGAACCGTCACGACTGTTTGGTGTATTAACGCGATGATCAGGAAGTCACAGAAAGGGTTGCGCGATGACAGCGCGACTGTTTTATTATAAACCGCGATGATGCTCAAAAACGGCCACAATCAAGCCAAAAACTCCCAAACCAAGAGAATCAGTCTTTAAACAAACAAGGCACCTCCCAGACCGAACCAGGAAACCAAAAAAAAAAAAAAAGAACTAATCCCCAAACTTTGAAAAGAGAGCAAAAATCAAACTCAAGGAAAAAATGAACAAAAATGACAAAAGCTAGCTCCAAACTGTTCAGTTCGTAAACCAAACCGGAGATTGACTGAAGTGGCGTTGATCTACTTCACTAATGCAGAGCAATAGCGTTTCGAAGGCTATCTGGCCGTGCTTCAGGCTCCGTCTAAAGTTTACAAATCAAACAACAAGGTAAAGTCCCCAGTAGAGTCGCCAAATTGTTGTGGAGGTAAATCCCCTCTGCGAATAGAGGCGATCCCTACTAGTCCAAACAGGGTCTAGCAACAATCAAACAACGCTAACACGCAGGTTCCTAATTGCAAATGAAAGACCAATGATGAAAGCCTACCTGGATTCCAACGCTAGTACTTGTAGAAGAGTTGATGCTCTCGTTCCTTTGCCCCGGCTGGTCACAATCCTCACGATTCTCGTGCATGGACACCTGCACATGCAAAGAACGATACAAACACAAGCATAAAATCCAATAGATGCAACTATATATCAGTCAGAAAGGATATAACTCAAACACCATAATAAAGACAATAAGAGTGGAACCATAATGATAGTCGTCTATTATTGATAAACAAAGAAGAATACAACCATAGTTCTGACGTCAAATCCTTCTCAAGTGGGTCCAGCCAGCAAGTCCCTCAAACATTCACCCTTGAAGGTAGATCTCCCAAGACAAAACTCTCTCTCACACAAGTTTACACAAGATGGAAACACTTCACAACCTTCCTTAAGCTCTCTAGCAATCCCACACTTGTCACACCAGCGACCTATCAAACTCACACACTATCAACAACACTCCAAACACTATGAATCCCAAAACTAGCAGCTCATGACAATGGTGGAGGCTTAAATAGGAGGAGGAGTCTTCATGAATGGTGGGAGGATGAGCTTATCTCCAAGGAAGGTGGCTCAAATGATGAAACAGACATGCCAGAGAAGGGAGGGCGACATTTACAAGGCCAACAACCAGGTCTGGAGTCATCTAGAAGGCCGGCTGTTAGAACGAACTCGCCCAGACTAGATCATCGCGAGTGCCTAATTGTACTGGAGCACTGACATCGTTGCTGAATAACGAAGAAAGTCATGTCAGCGCGATCAAATATGAGAAATAGTCGCGCTGTCACATGAAATTCGACCAGCGCGGGAATCACATGTATTTCCGCACTGGCAGCGCATTAGGTCTGTTTTAGAGCACTCATCAGCGCGTTTATTTTTACAACAGTTGCGATGATAGAAGAACTTTGGCAAAGCGGGTCATTTGGCAACATTAGAGAGCATGAACATGGATGATTTGGACTCATGACACAGTAGGAAGACTGGTAGGAAGACAGTGACAAATTACTGTGTAACATGATGGGCAAACTGAGATAGTAAACAAATGTTTGGAAAGATATCTTCGTTGCTTTGTATCTGATAAACAAACACAATGGGTCAAATGGTTGCCTCTCGTTGAATGGTGGTATAACACTTTCTTCCATACAGCAACAAAAATGACCCCATTTATGGCACTTTATAGGTATCAACCACCATCCATCACATCATATTTAAGAGAAAATTCTAAGGTTCAGGCAGTGGAACATCACATCGAACATCAACAAGTCCTCCAACTCTTAAAAGATAACCTCGTGTTGGCATAGAATAGAATGAAACAACAGACAGATCAACATCGCAGTGAAAGAAGTTTTGATGTAGGTGATTGGGTATTCCTATGGCTACAACCATATAAGCAAATGTCCCTCAAGCAAGCTAAGAAGAATAATAAATTATCACCAAAGTATTATGGTCCGTACAAGGTGTTGCAAAAAATTGGTACTATGGCATACAAATTGGAGCTTCCTGCAGCTTCTCGATTGCACCCAGTTTTCCATGTTTCATGTTTAAAGAAGGTTATAAGCGACAAGCTCCCAGTTCAAACAATATTGCCAGAACTTGACGAGGAAGGAAAAATTATATTGGAACCGGAAGCAGTCATAGAAACAAGAATTCGGCAGCTACGAAATCGATCAATTTCAGAGTATCTTATCAAGTAGAAGAACTTATCCGCTGAAGATTCCACATGGGAGGATGAGAATTTTATGCAGAAGTATCCAGAACTACTCAACCGTTGAGGACAACACTTTTTTGAAGGCGAGGGGCATGTTGGGTCCCTATAATACTAGTGATTACCCCATTACTATTGTAATTATACCCCTTATTAATATTGTTGTGCCCCTATTGCCCCCATATTGTGCCCCATAGAATCCCTCTATTGTTATTTTTGTGGCTTTATATTATTATTGTTAGGTCGGCTGGATTATATTGTGACTCCTTAGACTCCTATATATAGAAAGGAGGTTTTGTCATTTGAATCATCCAAGAATTGTTCATTTATGTAATGTAAAGGAGGTTGCCCCCTCGAAGAGGTTGAATTCTAAGGCATTGATCTATCTTTTCTTGAGCTGGTTTCATAACAGACCCAAACACTTAGACTTTCTTCGTCCTTCTCTTCTTCGCACTTCCTTCTTCGTCCTTCTGTTGCTTCCTTCTTTGCATGAAAGATGAGTGAGTGAATGATCCAAATGGAGGATGAGTTCCTCTTACATATAGCCTTCTTCAAGGGTGAACGTTTCTCTTCATGTAACTTGATAGCCCTCAGGCCGACTTGATCTTGGAGGTATTTTTGACATTTTCAAGACAAAATAAATTTTCTTTTACAATTTATAATGTGCCCATAGGGTCTTTCATATATGACAATGACTCCTATACCTAGGACAAACCCTAGAAGCACTTCAATTAGTGCTTGATCTATAAAATAAATTCCTTGGGCAAGAAACCCAAGCTTGATAATAATAAAAATAATCTATTTTTCATTTTATATATACAAGAGTACATTTCATAATAATGAAGACCGAACCTAGTTACACTTTTTGCAACAATAATGACGTGTAATTGTGATTTTATGTAATTGATGTAAAGAAGAAAATAAAATTATTTTTGTAGTACTTGAATCATGGGTTTCATGATCAAGGAATTTTATTTTAGTTAAGGATTCCCATTGTGAACCTTAAGTTTTTGTCATCAAGTCATAAAGTTTATTGAGTCAATGTCAAAGTTTGAAGACCCATTTGGGCATGTTACACATTGCAAAAGGAAATTTATTTGTGTCATAAACCCTCCAAGACCTTGTCACAAAGTCACCTTGATGTCGACCTTATGATTTTTCCAAAAAGGCATGTCGACCTAGGCATTTGTTCAAGTCAACTTATTTTGGATGCACCGACTACTATATATAGGCGGCTCGACCTTCATTTGGAGATACATAATTTCGGTCAATCTGAAACAAAAAGAAGTGCAATTAAAGTGAAGAAAGATAACCATATAACCAACATTAAAAAGGAAAGAAATATCAAAGTATTTGTCATTGTTCTTGGGCTCGTAACCTCACACGTGTGACAAAAAAGCTAAGGTTTCTGCAGTGATATCCTCACAATGCAAGAGAGGATCATCTAAAGGGTCTCCACATCAATTCTATTGTTAACCGAGTTTCTGTAAATAAGTCTCCACGTATAGTGAAGAAAGAAAATGCCTATAATCTCCTCACACGTGAAAAATTGCAGTAATATGAATTGCAAATATGTGGAAAAGAGGTTGAAGTTTTAGGGTAGCCGAGAAGTGTCATAAAGGAAGAAGTTTGACTTGTGTTGACTTGTCAAAGAAGGAGAAGTAACGAAGAAGGATTTTGTGACTTGGTCTTGGAGAGGTCGTTTTGTGAAGGGTCTAGGTCATGGTCTTGGTGTTCGTCATTTGAAGTTTCTATAAGAAGAAAATTCATTTGGGTTTTCCTCTCAATTGGGAGAGGTTTTGGCCCTGGCCAATAGCCTACATTGTGTCTCTTATCTCTTTATGGTTTATGCATTGGTAATTGTTTGATGAAGAAGAACACTATAACAACATAAGTAAAAGAAGATACTAATCTAAGGAGTAAAAAACATTCACAAGCAGTTATCTATCATAGAGAAATCACCTAATTACTTTTCCCTAGATTTCTCAACGGTGACAAACCACCTTAGGGTGAAGATTGTTGAAAGGACATATCAATCCTAATTTTACCCATGAAAGGAGAAACAATGAGGTCAAGAGCTGCAAGTATCTGAGTCTTACACCATGCTCTTGCCAAGAGAGGCAACAACATGAATAACAATAGGTGTTACAACAAGGTCCTTTCAGTTCCCATGAAGAGGCATGGGTGAATCCAAAATAACATTTTTCATCTCAACAAACCTAGAGCCAACTTTAGCAATGGCGAAAGGAGACATCATAATTTGATCAACTTTGGGAGGTGAAAAAGAGGCTTTTGAAACAGAAAGAGAACATTCTCTAACATTCCCCCAACCATTAGCATTAGGAATAATAGGAGTACCAATACTTTTACTTGAAATTCAATTTTCATTTTCCCTTGTTTTGCAACTTGTTTCTTTTGTTCAACAAGTGCCTTTGCAAAGAACTCACTCTGTTGATGATGTTATCAAAATTGATATTGGAATACTACAAGGATTTATTGTCCTTTTAGTACATTGGGCAACTATGAGATGAGTTTGCTATTCTAGAGCAACAATCTAGATTGAAACAACAAACACACACAAGGAATCAATAGATTCCAACAAATTTGAACAAATTAGTTCCACAAGATGTAACTTTTGTAAGGAAATACAAAGTAATAACATGAATTTAGTTTTATAGAGAGGCCATGAAATTAGTGAAGGGCAGAAGTGTGCCAGGAAGGTGGCAAAATGCAATTGAGCTAGTGGAAAAATTGTGTGATTATCATGGAGGAATCGTGAATCTAATGACTGCATAAATTTTGACAACAATGAAGCAAAATTGTGAGAAAAAAAAATAGACAAAAAGTACGAGATATAATGAGGTACAACATGTTCACTACCTGCAAAATCACAATGCATTATTGTCTATGAATCTTATAGTCAACAAAAAAAATTCATTGTGTGAACTTCAGATAAGGGTTTCAAACAAGTCTAAGACAACTGCAGATGATAACCCTGAAGGAGAACCTTGGGAGGGCAGTGACCAAGACAACAGAGCTGCAAGGGTTGAATCAAAAGAAACTTGGGATATGGGTTAGAAGAGAGTGATCCCAAAGGTAAAACCTAGATTTCCAGGAAGTTAATGCATGTGCCAACTTAGTTGTGGAGTAGATTTGGACGAGGGGATGAATGAAGAGACCCCTTGAATACAAAACCTAAAGCTTGATCTTTAGCAAAATAGAATCGTTCTGTGGAAATAAAAACCTTGAAATGCAGTAGAGACGAAATCAGGCTTGAAGGCCCTATACAAATTGAAATGTGCACAACGAGAGACGAGGATAAACATTCATATAAGAAAGAAAGAATGTGAAAAGAAGATTGCCTCAACTATACACATCTTGTATTAAATATATGTAGTGTGCAAAATTGTGGTGGATGGAGGTATGTGAAGAATTAGGTGGAGGTATGTGGAAGTGTAGGTGACATTTGAAAATATCAAATAAGGTGGTAGGATTAGTGTTAGAGGACACATCATCTTTGAATCAAGTCTCTAAAAAATACAAATTTAATACATCTTTGACTAAGTCAACTGTGACCAAGTCTCATCAGATAAGCCCACTTATAAATGTATTTCCAATAATGTGAAGCTTTGATATAATATTAATAATAGATTGCTTTTTTCAAGATGAAATGAAATGAAAAGAAACGAAACGAAACGAAACAGTTCCCAATAATGTAATTGTTGTATTGAAAATGTTTGTACCTTTGCTATGTTATTAAGCATCAAGTAGTGATAAGCTACGTGTACAACAGACGCCACTTTTCCTTTCCAACCTTTCCAAATGCCAGTTTTAATCTCTAGACGTTGAAGAAAATTAATAATCTCTTTAATTATTCTCTTCATTTCCCATGGTTCTCTTTTCCTTTTACATCATTAATTTCAAAAAAATCTGCGGGAATCGTTTCAGAATATATATTACTGATCCAGCACTGCTCCAGAGAAAAATATGTAAAACATGATTGATCCAATATAGGAATGAAACTAGATCTATAAATAAGTAATTTTCAATCAGATTCATAATTATACAAACTGTTAAGTGTCTCTCAAAAAGAATCATTTCAATCAGTTTATTCAACTAAATATTTAAATTGAATAGCAAAAGTGTTAATCAGCTGGTGACTTTCGAAAGGTAGTTTTTTTTTCATTTACAAATTATAGTTCCCTTTGGATCATGGAAACTTTATACTCTGCTTCACCCTATGGTAGTTCACAAATAAACTTACAAGTTGGAACATACCAAAATATATAATTTAACATTCTTCATGTCCTCCTGTAAGTATCCTTCCCCAAATTTTGTTTTTTCTGAGAATGTTATCTAGTTGAGATGATTGCTTTCTATGGATTTTATGGATTTTTTTGATAAAACATACTAACTTGATCTCAGAGCCTTGCTCTAGACAATTCAAGCTTTGCTATAGTCCCAAGATGGACCTCATCAGGGCCATCTGCTAATCGCAAAGTTCGAGCAGAAGCCCAGAGGTAGGAAAGTGCAAAGTCTGTGCTTACACCCGCGGCACCATGAACTTGGATTGCTGTATCAAGTACTTTCAAAGCCATGTTTGGAGCTGCAACCTGTTTTATACCAAATAAATTTGACCCTTACATTACAAAGGTGAAGTACCATCAAATGTTCAAGAATTTATTAAAAACAATATAACAGAAACATAATATGTTCAAAATTCGAATTGAGTAAAGGTAAGACTTTTTAGACTAAATATTTACCTTAGCCATGGCAATTGCTCCTCTGGCAACTTTATTGCCAAACAAGTCCAATTGATTTGCAGCTTCCAGTACCAAAAATCTTGTTTTCTCTATTTCTAAACGACACTGCAAATGATCATAAAATCAAAGTACTTTATGAAGGCTGAAAAAATCTCCTAACTTGTATGTAGGCATACCTACACACAACTAGCCAGCCAAAAAAAAATTGGACACTAAAAATGAAGAGATGTTATTTATAAATAAAGATATTTAGTCTTGGGCTGTGACGACAAAGAAACAGATAATGCTGTCACACCTGCATTTTTTCTTTCTTCTAGCCTTTACATTGTAATGGTTGAATTTGCAAATTACAACCATAACCATTAGGTGGTACTTGTTTTAACATTTTATCCTCCACTCAATGTTATCAAAACTACACAGGTCACTGAACGAACCAGTTGACATTAGAAATCAAAACTAAAAAAAAACTGGAAACAAAACTGGACAAGAAGATACATAAACTATTCAAATTTTGTAAAAAAAGTAATGAAAAAATGTGCACTCATATGAATCCAAACCAATGTGGAAAAAGTCGAAGTCGGAATTAAATCAGCAAGGGTCCAAAAGTTGAAAAAATCGTTAAAAGTCAGGAGTTGTTTGAAAAAGTCAGCAAAACGTTGGCAAAATTAAAAAACACAAAATTATTCATTTGTTTTTTATTTTTTTTAGCATCTAGAGTACCCACAACATCAAATAAATGCATTTCCACATAAACATGTAAAGAAAGCTAATATATAATATGTATATGAAGTCTAGTGCTACATCCTATGAAACCGAATTCGTTGATTTTTTGCCAAGTGTCTGAATCCTGCGTATCGGATTCGATTCACCCTAATTCGAATCCGATTTGTGTGACACAGCGTGTCCAAATGGGACACGATCAAATCCGGATCGTGTCCCGTTCGGACACATCATGTCACGAAAATCAGATTTGAATCTGGCGAAAGGGAACCCGCGGGCCAATAAAAGGGCGTATTTCTAATTTTCTTTACCATTTTGTTTCATTCCTTTTGCAAATAGTGAGCTGTGGGTTTGCTGTTAGAAGTTTGCAACAAGGAGCCAAGGGTTTGGAGCGCTTTCAAGGAGATTCAAGCAACAAGTAAGTGCATTTCCTCTCTATTTTTTTGCATTTGTATTACAGCAGTTTGTATATGTATTTCTTTTAAAAATTTGTGCATGTTTTGTTTATTTTTTTTTAGTATTCATGGCTCAATCAAGGGCAGCAGGTAGGGGGCAAAGGAAGGGGAAGAATGTCTCCATTGGAGATGCCCCTCCTCCCCCAATATCATTAGAGTTTGCTACAAGTAATGTTGAGGGAAGACTTCCTCCTAAAGGTAACATTGAGAAATATTCCTTGTGGAAATATGTCACAAGAGAGGATGGGCCAAGCAGCAAGGGGAATGGAGGAGGCAATGTGCCTTGGAGACGCAACTTTTGCCACAGTACTTTCACAAGCACATATTTTCGTGTGAAGAGTCATTTGTTGGCTTTACCAGGTTGTGGAGTTGGAGCTTGTGCACAAGTTCCTTTAAAAAAGAGGAAAGAAATGGAAAAAGAGTTCATTGTTGGTATGGAAAATGTGGCTGTAAAATCAAGAAAAACCAAGAATGATGACCCCCTTCCATTTTTGAGGAAAGGCACCACCAAATTCCCATTTGAGAGTTCTATTGGGGGACAAGCAGCAAAAAGAAAGGCAATTTCACTTGGTCCAATGGACAAGATTTTTCAAAAAGAGAAACGAGAAGAGTTTGATCTCACCATTGCCTTTTCTTCTATCAAAACTTCATATCCTTTAATGTTGAACGCTCACCTCTATTTATTGAGATATGTTAAGCTCTAACTCACGGGTCTCCATCATGGTATCTGCCTCCTTGTTCAGAGAAGCTTAGAACCACATTGTTGACGAAGGCAAAAAAAGAGGTGCAAAAAATGCTTGAGCCTATTAAAACATCATGGCCAACATCTGGGGTTAGCATTGTTTCTGATGGATGGACAGATCCAGCATGACACCCACTCATCAACTTCATGGTGTCTTCCTCGAATGGTCCAGTTTTCTTGAAAGCAGTGGATACACTTGGAGAATACAAGGATGCACAATTTATGGGTGAGTTGTTTATTAAGGTATTGAAAATGTAGGTGTTGATTCTTGTGTGCAAATCATTACAGATAATGCACTTGTTTGCAAGGCTGCTGGCATGATTGTGGAAGCTAAATATCCACAAGTGTTTTGGACACCTTGCATTGTCCATTCATTGAACTTAGCACTGAAATCCATTGCTTCCGATGTGCTTTGGATTGGTAACATTATTGAGGATGCACGACACATCTATAACTTTGTGCAAAATCATACAAATGCCCTCACTATCTACAAGGAGTACAACAATCTATCATTGTTGAAGATTGTTGATACACGGTTTGCCTCTTCATTCATCATGTTGAAGAGGTTGAGGGAGGTCAAGCCCACTCTTGGGGCCATGGTTATTTTTGAGTTTTGGTCCTTTTGGATAAAGACAGATCAACTAGCCCCTAAAAGAGTGAAGGACACAGTGCTAGATAATGCTTGGTGGGAGAGGATAGATCTAATTATTCAGATCATGGACCCCATCATTTCTTTGCTTCGATTTGCAGATACAGACAAACCCATCCTAGGAGAGGTTTATGGGGGATGGGATTCCATGATTGAGTTTGTGAGGGGCATTCTTCTACAGAGTGAGTGCCCCGAGTATGAGACATCGCCATAGGCCTTTTGTGGTACTATACAGGATATTCCTGTCAGCAGATGGGACAAGAATTGCACACCTTTACATTGTTTAGCTCACTCATTGAACCCAAAATACTACAACCATGAGTGGCTGAATGGTGTACCTTCCCGCAAATTCCCTCCTCACATGGATGGTGAAATCTCATAGGGGAGGAAAGATGCACTCAGACGGGTTTTCAAGATAGAGCATTGCTTGATGAGGTGGAGGATGCTTTTGTAGAGTTTTCCACTAGCACTAGTCGATTTGTAGGATATGATGTGATTTGAGACAGGGGGGCTAAGAAGCCCTATTCTTGGTGGGCAAATCATGGGGCAACAAGCCCTCCTCTTTAGCAGTTAGCCATGAGGCTCCTCTCTCAGGTGACTTCATCCTCTTGTTGCGAGAGGAATTGGAGCACATATGGGAATTTGTATAATGTTAAGAAGAGCAGGGTTGAGCAGTCCAAAGCAGAGACAATGGTGTATGTGCACACCAACCTTCATCTTATTTACAGGTAGAGGGAAGAGTGGTTGAATGGAAAGACAAAGATGTGGGATGTCTTTCCTGATGATATGGGTCTGGACAGCAGTGTTGAGTTGGCATTGCCCAACATAGATCTCAATGATCCAGTGCTAGAGCCTGTTAGATTTGATGACGGTGATATTGTAGAGGGGTCATCCTCCACACCAGCAGATGCAGAGGCGACTATGGATACAGGAGAGGAGGAGGATGCAGAGGAGAGCAATGGTGACCATGATGATGAGGACAATGATGTTGATTCTGATGATGACTATGAGGATTGATGACTCGTGAGTCATGGGCTACCTATTGCCTTGAGGCTTGTATACCTGTAGTTGTTTTGTATTTTCTATTTCTATTTGTCATTGGCATTGCACTACCTATGTAACACATTTTGATTTGATGACTTAATGAGAAAACTACAGTTGTCAGTGTCTTTATCTTACAATCTCGTCTTTCTCGTATTGGATCATTGATGAATTAAATATGTATTATGATTTATCATTTTTGAATTTAGAATTTATGATTCATTGATTTATCATTTATGTGACAAATATTTGAATTTTGTATGTACTATGCATGCAATAATGTTACTAACTTACTTTGTAAACAGTAAAACTTACATCTAGATGAAGATCTATGTTTGAAATCAATGAATTTGTATCATTAATGAGAATTTGTATAAGAAATATCTAATTTTTAATCTCTCTCTCTCTCTCTCTCTCTCTCTCTATATATATATATATATAACAAATCCTAACGTGTCCTGTTCTGTGGGGTCAACGTGTCTGAATCTGACACTCGAATCCCCATATCCTACGAATCCTGAATCCCCGTGTCAAGTTACTTAGGCTACATCACATATCAAAATAGTGAATCAACTCCTGAATCTTGAGTTTTGTCTGAGTCTCAACTCTCAAGAGTCAAAATATCAACAAAGAATATAATAAATGTATATCATGAGTCATCTACATGTCATAAAGTAATCAGTCACTGAGATCCTCTACCCCTTTTACTAAAATAGGGAATGGCTTTGCCTTTTCCTCTAGAGGAAGAAGGCCCAGCCCCTGGAAATACAAATGGAGTTAGTCGTCCTCTAGAAACTGATGAAAGAGGTGGCCTTTGTCCTATGCTGCTGCCGCCCATCCTAGATGGTGTCACCTCCTCCTCATCATCCTCATCTAGCTCTGCCTCTTGACCCTGATGCTGCTCCTCCTCCTCTACATCCAGCTCTCCATCCCCTGCAACTGCTACCTCCTCTGGATCCACATCTAACCAATTCGAGATCGAGTCCATGGTCAGCCTCTCAATCTCGACCCTCCATGCAGCAGTGGTATAAATATTATCCAATGAGATGGCTTCCACATCAGGAGGTTTCTGAAGTTGTCTCACCCACAATCGAAGATTGTAGTAGACGTAGACCATGTCATTGAGGCGTTGGGACTTCAATCTGTATTAGGGCCATAGATTGTAAATTAGTACTTAGAAAATTTAAATATTAAAAATAATCAAATGAATTCAAAAAATTTAATTTGAATTTTTTTTACCTATTGCGCTTTTTGCTATGTATTTTTTCAAATACACTCCAGTAGTGCTCACACCCAGAGGAACTGCATGTTTGGCTGAGCACTCAAATGGAAAGCTTTTGGAGATGGGGTACTCTGCCACCATAACTTGTCCACCAAGCATCTACAAGTTAAAAGGAAAACGAGAAACATAAAAAAAAAACATTGAAATTCTAAACTTGAAAGTTTGAAACAAATTGAAGCTTACCTAGCATTTTGGTCGTCCTATTCTTAATAGTGATGGTAAAACCAAATGTGCCACCTCCCATCCTATATACCTCCATTTCTTTAGAAATACCTTCACGTTCTTGCTCAGATGCCACCATCCTCTCAACAAGTGAAGAATCCATCCATCACCTCGGCATCAAATCTAAAACCACAGGCGTAAGAAAATGCGGGGTTGAAGTAGATACCTGCAGCATGAATGGGGTAATGGAGGGTATTGTTCCATCGCTCATCAATCACTCCCCATATGACTTGTTGTTTCTCTAACCCCTCATCTTCCTTATCTTCATAATAAGCATGAATGGCTTCTTTGGCCCTATCCATGGCCTCATACAAGTAGCCCATTGCGGGCTTGTGTCCATCAACGAACCGAAGAATGCTTACCAAAGGTTCTGAAATGGCACACACCTCCTCTACTCTTGCCCAAAAGCTCTGATCATATGAAATTAGTTTGCATATGCCCTCTTCCTCTGGTTTGCAGCTAATAGATAAAGCACGCCAATCCGGTGAAAGAAACATGCTCTTCACATCCCACATAGAATTCAACTGAGACTGAAGAGATATGAAAGTAGTGGCAAATCGTGTAATGGTAGGACACAACAACTGTTTGTTGTTGGTGAATCTTCTCATCAAGCTGAGCACAGATACATGATTCTATATAAATTGTGTTATGCTCCTAGATGATTCAACAATATCCCTCACAATAGGAATCTTACCTATATCCTCCAACATCAAGCCAATGCAATGAGCAGCAAAAGGTGTCCAAAAAAAGTTAGGATACCTCTCCATAAGCAACTTGCCAGCTGCAACATAATTTGCAGCATTGTCAGTTATGACTTGGACAATATTGCTTGGGCCTACTTCCTGAATGAAGATGTCTAACAACTCACATAATAAACGTACATCTTTAATGTGTGTAGATGCATCAACAAATTTCATAAACATTGTCCCCTTGGGACAACTAACCAAGAAGTTAAGAAGGGTCCTACCCTTCTGGTCAGTCCAACCATCTGACATGACTGTGCATCCAGTGTGTTCCCATGATGCCCTAAACTCCTCCAATCGAGAAGTGCAATCAGTCTTTTCATCTTGAAGAAGAGGCCCTCTCAATTCTGCAAAGGTGGAGGCTTTGTACCCCGGTCCAACGACAGCGACAACATCAAACATAAGTTGGTAGAGTCGGTTTGTCTTGGCAATGTTGAAAGGAACATCACTCCATAGAAGACACTTACTAACCAACCTGTCAGCTTCTGCCTTTTCCTTCTTTTTTAATTTCGATTTGATGCCAGGTTGTGCACCAGGTGTGGTTCTAGGAACAATAAAAGATGAGAAAGCTAAGGGATTGGGACATATGGGCATGGAAGGTGATGCTGAAGAAGCACTCTCACTTCCCCCCACTCTTAAGGCCCCTACAAGTTGGATTTTTAGTGCTGCCCTGATGTCTTTCCCCTCCTCTTTATCCATGAACGATTGAATGGCCTATCAGATGATTTCTAGAGATGGATTTGGTCAAAGGTTTGCATTTTACCCCAGAATTTGCCCCAAATGGAATGTTAATATGTTAATACCTCCTAACATATGCTTGTCACACAACTTGCAAGTCAAATACATTCTATTGATCCCCCCAGCTTTGGGTATAGTATTAAGGTCACCATATTCCCACATACTGTCCATATGTTATGATCTTATTATTTTAGGTCATGATCTTATTATCTTATATTAAGTTATTAACCTACCTACTATATGATTGATTTCTATGACTGATTCTTATAAGTATTATTAGTATAAGTATGAGATATTCATATGCTAGCTACATACCCACACCCCACACGAATATGCTAGTATCTTGTAGACTATTATGCTAGACAATTAATTAATGGTTAAGCTTGATTAGTGAATAAGCTATGATTAACCTTAAGTTTGATTAATGATCAAGCGTATGGTTGGCCTTAAGCTTGACTAGTGCTTACTTCACCCTTAATCCTAACCTACAATTAATAAATTATATTTTTACATGATTATTTAATATTTAAATTGATAGGATTCTTATGAATCCATAAGGTTGACCGACATAATACAATATTAATATTCCATTGTTATTAGTATTTTATTATTTATCTCTTCTAGGCCCTAACATGCTTGTTCCCTTGAATTAATTCAAGCATAAGAGAAAACGTGAGAGGGGCTCGAGGAGAGGGATGGGGGTTGGTGACATAATGGGGGTGGGTGGCATTGAATCGGGGGGAAGCATAAGTGCAAGAGAGAATTTGGGAAGTAGGAGAATAATTTTTTTGTTTTCACGGAGAACTTGGGGAGCGAAAGAGGATTTCACTTTGGGGAGATTCTTATAGCAGGTTTGGACGAAGAACTTAGAAGAAGGTTTTGGAGTGGGTCAAAGACCGAGGGATTGATTTCGGTGTTGGACACTAGTGAGGTGTTGACATGGGAGTGTGGACACACTACAGGTATGGTTTGGACTTGGGCTCAGAGGGTTGACAAACCAAGCATAGGGTAGATAAGTTTTTATTCCTCTTACTTGATAATTACTTGTGGATGTTAACTACTTTCTTATTACTTCTTATGTTCTCTTCATCAAGCAATTATACATATATTCAAGACATAAAGATCAAAAAGAGACAAGAGACCCCAGAAATTAGGCTCCAGGCCAAGGCAAAACCCCACAAGGGGGAAAACCCAACAACAATCCTTCTCTGATAGAATCATATCAAAATGAGATATCCAAGACCATAACAAAGACCAGAACTACCACCAAACTCCATGTCCACCCCTCCTCCAAGTCACCTCCAAAGTCAAAGTCAACATAGATCAAACTAGTCACTTTCCTTAAATATCGCTCCTGAAGTTTTGGGCCTGCAACTAGCTCTAAAATTCGTCCTTCTTTTACTAAAATTCCTCCACATGTGCGAGCTCTTTTTCTCCTTCTTGGTCTATTACTCCTTCATTAGGTGCATAAGATGTATATGATGAGTATGAGTGAGTGTGCGTCAAAGTGATTGAACTATCTTCTATATGTATTTGTCTATGAGGCCGAATAGGTGGTTGTTGGAGGACTAGGCCAACTTGTACATTTTGGTGGACTTTGACTCAATAAAAATTCAAAATTATTTTTCTTACAAACGTCCAAATGGGACATTACTCAAATACATTTTCTTTGACTCAAAACAATTTTTTTTTTACTCCTTTTGACTCTATAAACATGAAGAACATGCTTTGACCAAAAATAAATATAATAAATGCATCAATGATTATTTTACATTACATTATGAAGACCGACACTAGTTACATTTTCAACACATAGGACTGTGGAACTTGTAGAGATTCTTTGGGTTAGGAAGTTGGATAGACTTTACTAGTTGGCAGGGTGACATATTCAGTCCAGGGGTCCCAAAGGATAACTGTAACCAAGCCACTATAACCAAGTATTCTTCTTATTGTTTGCTTAAGTTATTTATAAATGAATTTCTAATATGTTTTTTTAATATATGTTGTTGTATATATATATATATATATATATATATATATATATATATATATGATGTTGTTAGATATGCAATTTTTTTTCAAATATGTTGCAAAAATATGTGGAAATTTATTTATGGTTTGAGGACATCAAGATGGGTCCTTCTATTGAAGAATGTAACTAGTGTCGGTCTTCATAATTGTACTTGTCAAAGTAAATTTATTATTAAAGAAAATGACTTAGTAAAGCATGGGTTTCATGCTTGGGTCAATGTTTTCTAGGTCAAAGCCTCTATTGAAGGCTTCTAGATTTTGTCTTGAGTCAATAGAGTCGTTGTCATTTTTATTAGACCCTTCTTGGGCTTTTGTATCATGTACAAAGAATTATTTTTGAGTCAAAAAGGGTATTTGTCACATGCACACCAAGTAGGCCCTATCCCCATGAAGTCAACCGCCATTAGGGCAATTCGACGCAACAAAAAGGCTATAAATAGAGAGGCAATTCGACCTATTTGGAGCACTCACTCAACAAGTTCGATCTACAAGGAAGAGAAGCAGAAAAGAGAAAGAAGTAGTTGGAGAAGAACAAAAGAAGCTGAAAAGACCTAAAACGAGTTCTTGGGCTATTTATCTCTCACATGTGTGAAGTTTATGGCAATTGTTGGGGTCAAAATTCTGAATCTACTGCAGGTTCGAAATTCTGTAGTTAGGGGCCGAAATTCTGGATTGGAGATGCTACTGAGAAGATGTCACTTGGAGACTTTGATAGGGATCATCTATTGGAAGGAAGGGTTGGCGTGGTGATTAGAGGATGTCTTTGTCTAGGTCTAAGAGTTCTTGCTTATCTCATCTTGATTTTGTTGATCTAGATTGTCATTGATGTCAATACGGCAATATTTTGGATAGTAAATAATGATGTGAAGCCAAGCAGAGCAGATCCGTGAAGCAAAAGGAGCAGGAAAAGTTCATCGGAAGCCATCAAAGAAGAGCTATTGGAAGAAGAGCTATCAGAGCAATGTATCGGAAGTCATAGGAGTAAAGAGAAACCACAGGAGCGACGAGCCAAGACAATGCAGATCTATCGCATATGCCAAGAGTAAGAGCCATATCAGAGGAAGTAATAAACCATGGGAACCATTTCGACAGTATATAATTTCGGCAGAAATCTTATCGGTGGTTCTATTATATTAAGTTATGTAAACATTGCTCAAACCCCCGATTGTGATATAATATGCGGACCTGTTGGACCATTATATTACACCTTAATGAAATATCGCATCTGCATTGGAAGTTATGCATCACAAAGGAATGCCACTTGAAAACTGCGATTGTGATATCATTACGGACCCACTGCACCATTGCAATACAACTCAATATCATATCGCGTCCATCGCATAATCGCAAACCAACCATTATATTCGCATAAACATGTTCCATTCAAAATGTCGATTGCAATATAATATGCGGACACAATAGCTCCATTAAAATATACCTTTGTGTAGTATCGCGTCCACGTATCGGGGAAGTTATGCAAATCATAAGGGTTGTCACCGCCGCACCGTCGATTGCGATAAGACTTGTGAACCCGAATGCCGATTGCAATACTAGTTGTGGACCCGACAAATCCGTTGACGATGGTTTAATATTATATCGCGTTCGTTTCATCAGCAGTATGAATATCGGCCATGTTACATCGGTGATGTTAAGAGTTGCGATTGTGGGACCTCTGAAAGTTGTGATTGCGATTGATGGCGTGGATGTGGGACCTCTTTGGGTGCGGTCTCTCCTATGAAATCTTTCATAAATAAAACAATTTTATGAGTAATTGGATGAATATCCATAAGTCAGCCTCTCCTTTCAAATGAATGTGTCTTTTGAGTATTGGAGAAACCCGTATAAATACAAGCTATAAAACCTCACCTTAAGAATTGATCTCAGGCAGCTAACATAGAGAAGAAGTAACAGTTCACAACTCGTGAACTTGAAGGAATAGAGGAAGCTGAAGGTCGAGCAAGAAAGAAGGAAGCTGAAGGTCGAGCAATTCTGTTGATCAAATTAATCTTTGAAAGGCTCGGACCTATGATGAATTAATCTATGGAAGAAGTATAGAATGCAACTTGAAGAACAATTATGTGAAGCGAAATAAGGTTTCGTCTGTCATCGTTTGAAGGGAGCAGTAGAAAACACCAACATTGAAGTGTTTGTGAGTTTGTTTCTTGGAAGTAAGATATTGCGACAGTAAGCACAGTAAGAAGTAGTCATTCCTGAAATAGCTACTGCAACAGTAAGAACAGAGGGTTGAAAAACAGAGAATTGTTTTTTGTGCAGACATTGAGGCTTAGCGTAGCTTATCAAAGATATCTTGTTGAAAAGCATCAACAAATCTTGGAGACATTATTGGAGATCATGATGGCTATTTGAAATCATCATGAGGTAACTTTGCAAACTCTGTTTGGGCAATATGAAGAGTTGTGAAAACTCCTTCATATGAAGACAGGTTGTCATTGATGATGTAGCATGGAGACTACAGTGAAGTTGTAGATTGACAGCACAAAGTGAAGAAGATTTTTGAGAGCAGTGTAATACAATCAAAACATTTCTTGACAAAGCAAAAAATAGGGTCGGAGCCCTTGGTGTTGGTGCCTCAAAATTGGAAGGATTGATGTCCTCGGAGTTAGTTCTCCTAAATCCAAGGTTGGTGCCTTGACAAGATAGGGTCGGAGCCCTAGAGCTTGGAGCCTCTCAAAAGACCAAGTTGGTGATTGGCAATACGTTGGAGCCTGGGGAATTGAAGATCGATGTCTTCATCAAGGGTTGGAGCCCTATATATTGTACTTGATTCATTATAAAGATTATATTAATAAAAGCATTTATTCCTATTGCTTATTTTGTGTTCTAAATATAATTGATTTAGCTGGTATAAGTAACAATTGAAAAGAAACACTAATTCACCCCCCCCCCCCCCTTCTCAGTATTTCTAACAATTGGTATCAGAGCCAGTACCTACACTCAAAGCCTAGCAGCTTGAAGGTTGATCAATTAAAACACAAATGGCAAAGCCAAGGAAGAAAGTCTCCAATCCTCCTAAAGACGTGTCTCCCTCAACCATCGATGTTGAAATCAATCAATTTGTAAAGGCTCCATGGTTCAATGGAAACTTTGATATATGTGAAGCAAGAATGAGGAATTTATTAAAGACTCAAGGCATTGAAATCTGCAAATCAATGATTGCTAATAGCATGATGGATGGAGAATCCAAGGAGTATAATGCAAAAGCAATGAAGGCAATCTTGAATGGGCCACCAGATTCTATAAAGAACAATTTAAAATGTTCGTCAACAAAGGGTATATGGGACAAACTTCATAACCTTCACTCAAAAGGAGCATTGACCATGACCACTAGTCAAGAAGATGATGGAAACCAAGAAGGAAATCTAGAACCCATCATTGAAGCTGAAAATGAGAATGATGACATCAAGGCTAAAGAAGACCTAGAAGATGAAGAGAATGAAAAAGATTTTGAAGAAGATCTCCTCACTAAACTTATGGATGCCATGGAAGAGATTATTAGTTTGAAAAAGGAAAATGAGGAACTTAAGAAGAAAGCACTAGCTAGTGACCTAGACCAAACAAGGAAGAATGTTGACCTTGTCAAGCTTCAAGTACAAGAAAGGGTTGAAGAGCTTGCCAAGCTTAAGAAGGAATTTCATCAAAGCAAAAGAAAGCATCATGAAGAAGTCATATCCATGACAAATCAATTGGATAAAGAAAAGAAATGGGAAAATAACTTGTCAAACCACCTTGAACAAAGGCACAAGAGCTTGAACAAACTTGAAGCAAAGATTGGCCAATACAAGGAAGAGGTCTCCTCCCTTAGATCACAACAAGAAGAAGCAAGGAAACAAGCACAAGGAACTGAGAAGACAATGGAAGCATTAGTAATCATAGAAGGACAAGTTGATGAAGCAGAAAAGGAGAAAAACACCATGATATGCCAACTAAAAGCAAAGGATGAAGAAATATTCAAACTAAAATCCAACCTCAACCTTCTCAAGGCCAAAACATGTAAAGCTACAAGGATCATGGAAGAAATGGAGAGCAATCTAGCTAAGGAAAATGAAGAAATCTTCAGAATAAAATCAAATATCATCTCCCTTAAAATAGAAGCAAATGAAGCGATACGAATCAAGGAAGAGTTTGAGAAACAACTTGCTAAGAAGAATAATGATTGCGAAATATTGGAAGAAGAGATTGTCTCCCTCAGGAAAAAGGTTGAAGGGATGGACAAATTTTTGAAGAGCTCTCAAGCCTTGGATGACATGCTCAACCATCAAAGATCCCCATTTGATAAATTAGGTCTTGGCTATGAAGGAGAATCCTCAAGCAAGAATGATAATGCTTGAAACAACAAGGATGTGAGGACGCCAGAAAGAAATGTTGATGCTCCCAGTTCTAGCAAAGACAAAGATAAGAGTCAAGGCAACAATGAAGGAAATCCTATTCCAAGAAGAAATGTAGATGATGTCAAGGATGCAAGAAGCAATGGTTATAATCAAAGGATCTCAAGGTAGAAAGACTTCAGAAGTACATCAAGGAAACCTTCTTCTCCTAGGTACCAAAGTATATTTCTTGGTTATTGTTATTCTTGTACAAACTTTGGACACATGGCAAAAGATTGTAGGGCATACCACAAAGATAGACATTATGGTCCCCGACAATCTCCGAGAAGCAATTCTGCAGGAAGAAATCATGAATTCTTATTCATGAACAACATAGAATGCTTCAAGTGTCATAACATTGGTCATATGGCACATGATTGTAACTTAACTTGGGATCCTACACAAGCTAGAACCATGCCAGAGAAGAGAATTACACAAGTATGGAGAAGAAAGAAAATACAATCCGAAAATCTCCTGAACTCTCCAACCAACAACACATGTTGACTTGATGAAGATATCTTGATATTCCGAGTGTTTGATAATGGGATTCGGCCAAAAAGAGACCATGCATACAATTAGGGGGAGCTTGTGATTCTTGATCATTATTGCAGAAGCTATCTGTGAAAGGGTCCTTATGAAATCCTTGATGAGCTATATTAACAATCATTCTTTGATAGATCATTTCTCAGGAACACTCCTTTGAAAGAACATGATCTCCTATCTATCCAATGGACTGTTGTTAAAGATATTTTCCACTTGATCTCTAAATAGAAATTGGAGCAGCAGAAGGCCATCTAATGCTAATAAGCGAATAACTATGTTGTTGTTATTACAGAAGTTGAATATTTTGACTCAGGGATTTGATGTGAGAACAGGTAAATTATGGACACAAATAGAGGCAACCTTCAAACAAACAGATACATCTAGGAATGAAGCTTGAAGCAAGAGCAGTTGGCAGCATCTAACAAAACTGAAGCATTGCAAAAAGTTGCCAATCAGTAAAAAGAATTCAAAAGATAGTCACAGATTGGATATCAAAATTTGCTAGTGGAGATAACCTGCAGAAACTTTTACTAGAACACAAGGAAAAATAGCTCATCAAAAGGACTATAGAAAGGAGAATGTTGTGCAATCAAATATAGCTCAGTGACTTAAGGAGAAGCACAGAGATACAGAGGAACTCGAATTTGAAGAAACATAGCGAGAAAGACAATTTTAGTGGCATTTTCTCTTGATTCGGACTATGAAGGCCTCTTAATTCTGACTGTGGAAACAACAGAATATAGTGTAGAAGCATAAAAACTTGGACTTGGACATTTGGTGTATGGCTATTTGGAGTCTGTTTGGAAGCATTGAAGTGGAGCATCTTTAAGCATTGTTGAAGCCATGATGAAGAAGTTTTGAGACATGAAGAAGGGATAATGTGCTAGCTGATGATAAGGCAGCAATATTTCTATCTTGAGCAAAAAGAAGAGCACCATGACAGGGGGAGTAACATAACCATGAAGATATACTATTCATGTAGAAGAGAAGCATCTTGACAGGGAGAGCAGTTTGATAGGGGCAGCAGTTCGACAGGGGGAGTCCTTGTGCACTCCTTTCCCATTGATGTCAAAAGGGGAGAGAAGAAGAATATTGCCATCAATGACAAAGGGAAGATTGTTGATCTAGATTGTCATTGATGTCAATATGGCAATATTTTGGATAGTAAATAATGATGTGAAGCCAAGCAGAGCAGATCTGTGAAGCAACAAGAGCGGGAAGAGTTCATCGGAAGCCATCAAAGAAGAGTTATTGGAGCAGTGTATCAGAAGTCATAGGAGTAAAGAGAAACCACAAGAGCAACGAGCCAAGACAATGCAGATCTATCGCATATGCCAAGAGTAAGAGCCATATCAGAGCAAGTAATAAACCATGGGAACCCTTTCAACAATATATAATATCGGCAGAAATCTTATTAGTGGTTCTATTATATTAAGTTATGTAAACACTGCTTAAACCCCAAATTAGGATATAATATGCGGACTCGCTGGACCATTATATTACACCTTAACGAAATATCACATTTGCATTGGAAGTTATGCATCACAAAGGAATGCCACTTCAAAACTGTGATTGCGATATCATCACAGACCCATTGCACCATTGCAATACAACTCAATATCATATCGCATCCATTGCATAATCGCAAACCAACCATTATATTTGCACAAACATGTTCCATTCAAAATGTCAATTGCGATATAATATGCGGACCCGATAGCTCCATTAAAATATACCTTTATGTAGTATCGCGTCCAGGTATCGGGGAAGTTATGTAATAACCAAGAACTGAAATACTGTAAGAACCAAAAACTGAAATACAGGAACCGTAAAGGATTTTGAATACCTACCTGAACTGCTGCCTGCTCTAGTGTAGTTGATGACGCTGCGGCTACAATGATCCAATTATCGGGAAACCAATTCCACCCAGCCAGACTGAGCAGAGCCTGGCTGCTCAATCCAGTAAGCTTCTCGCAGAAGCTCACTGTCCCCCGTGCCCAGAACCTCAAACTGGTTAAAGCTCTTCCAATGGCAGACCTTCCTCCTTTCTGAATTCCTCCTCCTGGTTTTTACCTCCGTTGTTCAACCCCTCTTCTCAGCTCAATTCCGCAGTTTTATAGCCTGGGTTTAGTGGTTGCCGCCTTGTACACCAGCAACTCCACCGCTTTCTCCCGCAGTGACAGCGTTCCCATGCGCGTGAGTCATCCTCCAGTTACAGGTGTTCATACGTAGCATTAAGGTTTTATAATGTTTAACCCTTATATATGTGTTATGGTTATTATAATACTATTACGCCTCCATATAACCATATACGTATCCTTTTATAACTTTATAACACTTATATATACTTTATCATGTTTGTCTTTTGACCTTTTGATATTCATGTATGCTTTTTATTTTATTTATGTTTGTTTTTAATATAAACTTTATTTATGTTTGTTTTTAATATAAACTTTTAGAACTTTAGATTAATTAATTATTGATACTAATACTTAATCTTTATTCCATTTTATTAATATCATTTTTTTTTTGGAGCATATAATGTGTATTTAGAGATGGGTCATTACATACACTCCCCCTTTGGAAAACTTCGTCCCGAAGTTAGAGTTTTATTTTATCTTATTACTTATGATAGTAATTAGTACCCCGTTCTTAGGGTTTTTTTTTTTTTTTTTTTAATATCAAGAGACTATAAAATTAGAGTTTTAGGTTTATGATTTTAATGGACATGTCTTGCCCTATCCAGGTTCCCAAGCTATTCTAAAATCATCCTATCATTCCTAATCTCTTCCGCTCCCATCCTATCCTTCCTCTACTGGAGTATGCCATGGCGTCAGTTTTATTGACCCAACCATTCATAAACTCTAAGGTGACAGCATCAGTTATACCAACCTGATTCCCAGTAAGCATTTGGCAATCATCATCACACGTCTAGGGGAGCGTGATTCACACAGTCCTCCCATGACTCTAGGGTTTGGAGGATAAACGGTGGGCAACACCTCCACCCCTCCCAATAGATTTAGGGCTAACACCCTATCATAGAATCACTTGGAGCTTTAATTGTTTTGAGGTTCTGTCATCACGTGGTCATCCCAGTAACTGTTTATTATATGCAATCATACACTTATCCATGCATCCGTAAAATGTGCATCAACATATTCAAAATAACTCATGTATTATTCACATATGACACTACAGTATAACATATTTTACCATATTCTATGCATGTCTTTTGACTTTCATCTAAAATGTATTTACTTCTTGATTTCTATTCCATTGATCATATTGACATATATAAATAAAACAAATTTACAATATCTTAATTTTGATTAGAAGTAAAATTATTTAACTGTCTTAACTTTACTTTGACAACTATAATTTAATAAAATGAACCACATATATCGTTTTGGTATCCATGTACCAGCAGAAGTTAAACATATATTATGTCATAAAATTTCACGTTTATCTATAATCATTCAAAATGTTTCTGAGTCTCTGATTGCAATGAAGTAAATATATACTAAAGATAGTTTAAAATTCTTTCAAAATTGACATAGATTAGGGTATCTTTGACAAATGTCCTCAGTATTTTCCCAAGTCGCTGATCCATAACATACATTTGCAACATGTCTTCAAGTACTTGATTTACTCTTTCAGTTTGCCCATCAGTCTCAGGATGGTAAGCAATGCTTAAATTTAACTGAGGGTGGGTATTTTTGTTTTAATGTGTTAATCTCATAAAATTACTCTGGAAGAGTTCTGTAGATTCTCTTTCATAAACAAAGTCTGGAAAAAGGTGTCCGTCACATTTGTGCATATATAAAGATAGTTTTGATTTATCCTGTCGTCTCGTGTTAAGGTGTAAATGGAGCAGTAAGAGACGAAACTCTACTATAATTGATGCAGGCTTGTTTGAAGACAGAGACATCCTTTCATTCCTTAAGACACGACAGAGGTTTATGATGGCCCTTCAGTCATATGGATAAATTTACAACTATAAGAAGACTTGGCTCCATCTCAACTTATTTGGTTCCAACAGAACTCGAGATTTTGGGTAGAACTGTACCCAACTGATTCTGAGTGAATGTATATGATTCAAAAATGCTCAAAGATAGTAGGGGTAGTGAAATTTTCTCTCAACTATGATACTACTCAAGAGAATTTGTATGAGCATAAACAGATTTATAACTCAGAGATTTATAGCAGATTGAATAATATTATAATTCCATTTTAAATCGATGCAAAGATGAGCAAACCAGTAAAATTTTAACACATAAAAGCTAGTATTTTAAGATTAGCTAAGTACAATTCATTCCTTGAAAACTGAGAGAAAATCTCACTCTTCGATACCTATCTCTTTACAAGGATGACGATGTTGCTGACGTAGCTCGAGTATTCATAAATGAAGTTATTAGATTTCATGGAGTACCTAAGAAGATTATATCCGATAGAGATTCGTGATTCACTTCTAGATTCTGGACTTGCATGCAGACAGCCTTAGGTACTCAATTAAATTTAAGAACTGCTTACCATCCTGAGACTTAAGGGCAAACTGAAAGAGTAAATCAAGTACTTGAAGACATGTTGCGAATGTATGTTATGGATCAGCAACTTGGGAAAATACTGAGGACATATGTCAAAGATACCCTAATCTATGTCAATTTTGAAAGAACTTTAAACTATGTTTAGTATATATTTACTTCACTGCAATCAGAGACTTAGAAACATTTTGAATGATTATAGATAAACGTGAAATTTTATGACATAATATATGTTTAACTTCTGCTAGTACATGGATACCAAAACGATATATGTGGTTCATTTTATTAAATTATAGTTGTCAAAGTAAAATTAAGACAATTAAATAATTTTACTTCTAATAGAAATTAAGATACTGTAAATTTGTTTTATTTATACATGTCAATATGATCAATGGAATAGAAATCAAGAAGTAAATACATTTTAGATGAAAGTCAAAAGACATGCATAGAATATGGTAAAATATGTTATACTATAGTGTCATATGTGAATAACACATGAGTTATTTTGAATATGCTGATGCACATTTTACGAATGCATGGATAAGTGTATGATTGCAGATAATAAACAGTTACCGGGATGACCACATGATGACAGAACCTCAGAACAATTAAAGCTCCAAGTGATTCTATGATAGGGTGTTAGCCCTAAGTTCTATTGGGAAGGGTGGAGGTGTTGCCCACTGTTTATCCTCCAAACACTAGAGTCATGGGAGGACTGTGTGAATCACGCTCCCCTAGACGTATGATGATGACTGCCAGATGCCTACTGGGAATCAGGTTGGTATAACCAACGCTGTCACCTTAGAGTTTATGAATGGTTAGGTCAGTAAAACTGACACCATGGCATACTCCAATAGAGAACGGATAGGATGGGAGCGAAAGATATTAGGAAGGATAGGATGATTTTAAAATAGATTGGGAACCTGGATAGGGCAAGACATGTCCATTAAAATCATAAACCTAAAACTCTAATTTTATAGTCTCTTGATATTAACAAAAAAAAAAAAAACCTAAGAACGGGGTACTAATTACTATCATAAGTAATCAGATAAAATAAAACTCTAACTTCGGGACGAAGTTTTCCGAAGGGGGAGTGTATGTAATGACCCATTTCTAAATACACATATTATATGCTCCAACAAAAAAATTGATATTAATAAAATGGAATGAAGATTAAGTATTAGTATCAATAATTAATTAATCTAAAGTTCTAAAAGTTTATATTGAAAACAAACATAAATAAAGTTTATATTAAAAACAAACATAAATAAAATAAAAGGCATACATGAATATCAAAAGGTCAAAAGACAAACATGATAAAGTATATATAAGTGTTATAAATTTATAAAAGGATACGTATATGGTTATATGGAGGCGTAATAGTATTATAATAACCATAACACATATATAAGGGTTAAACATTATAAAACCTTAATGCTACGTATGAACACCTGTAACTGGAGGATGACTCACGCGCATGGGAACGCTGTCACCGCGGGAGAAAGCGGTGGAGTCACTGGTGTACAGGGCGGCCACCACTAAACCCAGGCTATAAAACTGTCGAACTGAGCTGAGAAGAGGGGTTGAACAACGGAGGTAAAAACCAGGAGGAGTAATTCAGAAAGGAGGAAGGTCTGCCACTGGAAGAGCTTTAACCAGTTTGAGGTTCTGGGCACGGGGAACAGTGAGCTTTTGCGAGAAGCTTACTGGATTGAGCAGCCAGGCTCTGCTCAGTCTGGCTGGGTGGAATTGGTTTCCCGGTAATTGGATCAGTGTAGCCGCAGCGTCATCAACTACACTAGAGCAGGCAACAGTTCAGGTAGGTATTCAAAATCCTTTACGGTTCCTGTATTTCAGTTTTTGGTTCTTACTGTATTTCAATTCTTGGTTATTACACATGGCCAAGAATTGAAATACTGTAAGAACCAAAAACTGAAATACAGGAACCGTAAAGGATTTTTAATACCTACCTGAACTGCTGCCTGCTCTAGTGTAGTTGATGACGCTGCGGCTACACTGATCGAATTACCGGGAAACCAATTCCACCCAGCCAGACTGAGCAGAGCCTGGCTGCTCAATCCAGTAAGCTTCTCGCAGAAGCTCACTATCCCCCGTGCCCAGAACCTCAAACTGGTTAAAGCTCTTCCAATGGCAAACCTTCCTCCTTTCTGAATTCCTCCTCCTGGTTTTTACCTCCGTTGTTCAACCCCTCTTCTCAGCTCAGTTCGGCAGTTTTATAGCCTGGGTTTAGCGGTGGTCGCCCTGTACACCAGCGACTCCACCGCTTTCTCCCGCGGTGACAGTGTTCCCATGCGCGTGAGTCATCCTCTAGTTACAGGTGTTCATACGTAGCATTAAGGTTTTATAATGTTTAACCCTTATATATGTGTTATGGTTATTATAATACTATTACGCCTCCATATAACCATATACGTATCCTTTTATAACTTTATAACACTTATATATACTTTATCATGTTTGTCTTTTGACCTTTTGATATTCATGTATGCTTTTTATTTTATTTATGTATGTTTTTAATATAAACTTTATTTATGTTTGTTTTTAATATAAACTTTTAGAACTTTAGATTAATTAATTATTGATACTAATACTTAATCTTTATTCCATTTTATTAATATCATTTTTTTTTTGGAGCATATAATATGTGTATTTAGAGATGGGTCATTACAAGTTACGCAAATCATAAGTGTTGTCGCCACTGATTGCGATAAGACTTGTGAACCCAACTACCGATTGCGATAAGACTTGTGAACCCGACCACTGATTGCGATATTAGCTGTGGACCCGACGGATCTATTGACGATGGTTTAATATTATATCCCATTCGTTTCATCAGAAGTATGAATATCGGCCATGTTACATCGGTGATGTTAAGAGTTGCAATTGCGGGACCTCCGAAAGTTGCGATTGCGATTGATGATGTGGATGTGGGACCTCTTTGGGTATGGTCTCTCCTATGAAATCTTCCAAAAACAAAACAAGTTTATGAGTAATTGGATGAATATCCATAAGTCGGCCTCTCCTTTCAAATGAACGTGTCTTTTGAGTATTGGGGAAACCCATACAAATACAAGCTATAAAACCTCACCTTAAGAATTGATCTCGGGCATCTATCACAGAGAAGAAGTAACAGTTCACAACTCGTGAACTTGAAGGAACAAAGGAAGTCGAGGGTCGAGCAAGAAAGAAGGAAGCCAAAGGTCGAGCAATTATGTTGATTGGGTTAATCTTTGAAAGGTTCGGACCTATGATGAATTAATCTATGGAAGAAGTACATAATGCAACCTGAAGAACAATTATGTGAAGTGAAATAAGGTTGCATCTGTCATTGTGTGAAGGGAGTAGTAGACAACACCAACGTTGAAGTGTTTGTGAGTTTGTTTCTTGGAAGTAAAATATCACAATAGTAAGAACAGTAAGAAGCAGTCACTCCTAGAATAGTTACCACAATAGTAAGAACAGAGGTTTGAAAAACAGAGAATTGTTTTTTGTGTAGACATCAAGGCTTAGCGTAGCTTATCAAAGATATCTTGTTGAAAAGCATCAGCGAATCTTGGAGACATTATTGGAGATCATGATGGCTATTTGAAATCATCATGAGGTAACTATGCGGACTCTGTTTGGGCAATATGAAGAGTTGTGAAGACTCCATATGAAGACAAGTTGTCATTGATGATGTAGCATGGAGATTACAGTGATGTTGTATATTGACAGCACAAAGTGAAGAAGATTTTTTAGAGTAGTGTAATACAATCAAAACATTTATTAACAAAGCAAAAAATAGGGTCAGAGCCTTTGGGGTTGGTGCCTCAGAATTGGAAGGATTGGTGCCTTGGAGTTGGTGCTCCTAAATCCAAGGTTGGTGCCTTGACAAGGTAGGGTCGGAATCCTAGAGGTTGGAGCCTTTCAAACGACCAAGTTGGTGCTTGGCAACAGGTTGGAGCCTAGAGAATTGAAAATCGGTGTCTTCATCAAGGGTTGGAGCCCTATATATTGTACTTGATTCATTATAAAGATTAAATTAATAAAAATATTTATTCCTGTTGCTTATTTTGTGTTCTAAATATAATTGATTTAAGTTTTTAGACTCTGGTGCTTATTCAGATTTTATTGCTGTTATTGTTGCTTTATGGAAGAGTATCTAAATAGTAAGTACCATTCACATATTCTTCTGGTTTGTGTTTTTCTTGGTGTAAATATTTCTAAATACAAGAATTAGTTTTCAAAGAAAAAAAGTATGCTGCAATCTCAAATGCTTTTCCCTAAAATGCCTTTTGTACTAGAATAACATTTGGACCTAGTTTTATGAATATTTCCAAGTATTTACTTCATCAGGGACCACTCATAATTCTGCTGCCATTTACATTAAAAAATAACCCACGCTTGCCAGAAGCTTGACATAATAATTATCTTTTATATTTACTTTATTGTCATTTTAATGAGAGATTCTTCGGCGTAAATCACATAAAATTTCATTTGTCGACGCGTTTCGAACCAACCAGTGTGGTTCATCGTCAGGAGAAGTTGAAAAATCAAATCAAGCTTTGCATATTAAATAGTCAGAGCAGAACAACAAACGGCTATATAACGGCTAAATTTTTGCAGAATATTCATCTGCCAGAAAAGCTTCTGAAATAAATAAATTCCTGAATCATATCTGAACTGTAAATGGTGCACTGCAAATAAATTAGACTAACACCAAAAGCACAAAAATTATATGAGAAAGCAAAAAGGCAGGTGTCATGTTAAGGTGAAATGACATTTCTTCTACTGCAGATATGCCAGGTACCAGCACAAAACCAATATATGAACTGCATACCTTGGCAAGATCAGATAAGAATGATCCATGCTGTGCAATCAACTTGCCAAAGGCTTTTCTTTGGAGTGCTCTTTTTACCATCATTTCAATGCCACGTTCGGCAGCACCAACTAATCTCATACAATGATGTAATCGACCTGGACCCAACCGTCCCTGTAGCCATCACAATCTAGATTTATTTAGCTATCCAGTTAAATGAGAGAGCAATTTTTGCAATATGTTTTTGTGTCCTCACAATCATGTTGATTGATTCAACCCCGAGTTACGATAATAATCTGTATAAAAGGCTACCAAGGGCAAAGAAATAAATTCAATCATTATGCTAATTAAAAGGGGAAATCCCTGTATCCATCACAATCTAGATTTACTTTGCTATCCAATTAAATGAGAGAGCAATTTTTGTAACATGTTTTAGTGTCCTCACAATGATGTTGATGGATTCAACCCCGAGTTAAGATAATAATCAGTATAAAAGGCTATCATGGGCAGGGAAATAAAAACAATCATCGTGCTAATTAAAAGGAGAAACCAAGAATTAACCAAAAAACTAAAAAATAAAAATTGTAAGGGAGAAGACAACCAGTAGACAGAAGACTAGAAAGTGACTTCACCAAAGAGGTTGAGAAGCTGAGGGAAAAGAGACAGTCCCAATGATCACAAGAATGAATTACATAGAGTGAACCACGCAGAAAAGACAACAACAGAATATAACACAAGGAAGGTAGGACGAAAAGATGGAAAATAGAATCAACAGTGAATATCGGGAGAACTATTAAACATTGAGGAAAGAACACCAAGTTAGGATAGCAATGTAACCTTACTTGTGCAATCTCAAAACCACGGCCTTCTCCCAGAATGACATTTTTGATAGGAACCTGCACATTCTCAAAGGCAATCTCTGCATGGCCATGAGGAGCATCATCGAAACCAAAAACAGTCAAGGCTCTTTCTATGTGGACACCAGGAGTATCAATAGGAACCAGAACCATTGATTGCTGTTTATGCTTAGGTGCATTCATATCTGTTTTTCCCTGCATCAAATTAGCAAAACAAGAATCACTGTAAAAATACTTGAAACAGAGAAGAAGTGAATCACACATATTTCCAGATAAGACAAATTATCACAGAAAATAGACAATAAAATTTCTAATGAAACATAGATAACTACTGCCATTGCACCTTAGAGTTAAAAGAAATGTTTATGTGAACAGGTTAACACTATCTAACAGGAAACACCGTTAAGGGCCTCCATGTCTGTACCATTCATGTCAGACATGCATATGATAAGGCACATTTCGGACACATATTTGACATGTGTCCTATGCACAGGACATGTGCCAAACACCAACGTCTTGAAACTCAAATTCGAACTCAGAATCAATCAAGGGTCAACTTGGACTCAGATTCAGACTGACTAAGATTGATCTGATTTCAATAACTTGGTTTACTAAAAAATGTTGAGAAACCAATAGGCTACTAGATGATGATGATTTCTCTTAACTTGATAATTACTTGGGAATGCTTGTTAGCTTCTTTTTATTATTATGTTTTCTTCATCAAGCAACTACCAAAACATAAAGATCACAAGAGACAAAGAACACAAGAAATTAGGCTCCAAGCCAGGGCAAAACCCCACAAGGAGAAAACCCAAACAATCCTCTTCTTATAGAATCAGATCAAAGTGAGATATCCAACACCCTAGACCAAGACAAAGACTGCCACATAGACCCAAGTCAGCCCTCCTTCAAAGCTCCACCAACCAAGTCAAAGTCAACAAAAGTCAACGCTGGTCAAACTTCAACAAATCTGGTCAAAACTCAGAATTCAGACCTGCAATTTCATAGAATCTGCCCTGGAATCTTTGCACATGTGAACATAAAGCATGCAAAAACACCCGAATTTTTTCTCCAACTTTTCTTCCATCTGTTGACTTATCTCTTTTTCTTCTTCTATTTTGCAAAGAAATCGATGTGTGTGTTTAGTGAACAAAAGAGGTCAAGTGTCTATTATTTATAGCTGTCCAGGAGGTCGAATAGGTGCCTCTTCTAGGTTGACTTGTCCAGGCAGAACCAACTTGGTCTTGTGGATGAAAAATTGACTCTTTTGACTCAAAATAGAATATTTTTATTTTTCTACAAATAGTCCAAATGGGACTTTGACTCAAGTAGATTTGTTAGACTCAAAACAAAAACAAAAAATGACTCAATAAACCCTATAAGCATGAAGAGCATGTTTGACTACAAAAATAATAATAATCATGAATGTAATAAATGAATAAAATAAATATTTCAATAGTACACTTCAGTTACAATATTAAGACTGACACTAGTTACATTTTCAACAAAAAATATGAAAAATATTTAAGTATATATATATATATATATATATATATATATATATATATCTTAATAATTCCAAATCACAATTCCAAAAAATTATTAAAATTTTGAAAGAAAGCAATATGAATAAATGAGCAAGGACATTTAAATTGGGATCCTTGTTATTAGTATCACCTTTTGCCTCTTGTCTAGTCTTTGCCCCTACCTCTATCCTCCAAGGACATCAGTGAACACAACCCAATTTTCATAAGACTACCTAATCCAAGATGTATAATATGGTAGAAAAAGCTTAGTATGCCTAATCAGTGATGTTGTTTTAAGTGAAGGGTACAATTTTTCTAAGGCCATAACAGAGTAGTGCAACAATCAATACCACCAACATTTGAGGTACATAAAGGGCTTCGTTCTCTTGCTTAATTAATCTGATACCATCATATGTGATATAATCCAATGAAAAAGCTATAATCCTACTAATCCTAAAATCTAGATTCTAGAGAACTGTTAGGTCTGTTAAATTTTGAATGGAATAAGAAATTCTACTTTTTCCGAACTAAAGTTTGATGAGGTTGGAACCACTCTCAAACATCTTGAAACTATTAACAATAACGATAAAAATGTAAAAGTTGACATTTCCTTTATCTTTCCTTTAAGAATTTAACATTACCATTAATTGCTAGCATTTTTTGGCCAAATAGTGTGAGGAAAAATGAGAGTCCTGGGAAAAACATTGGTAGGGTTTAGGAGTTTTGGTGTGTTTCTTTTATAAAAAAAAGTTGAATTCTGCTTTCTAATTCCTCCAAACTGGGGTCTAGTAGCTACTTGGCCAAGTAGGTACAAACTTCCCTGAATTGGGCCAGTTTGGTGCCGAATTGGCCCTCCAAACCGAGTAGGATCCCGAGTTGGTAAAATTGTTAGTCAGTTTAGCCAAGTTGACTCAGACCACATGTTAAAACAATGCTAAACATATGTCCAACACATGCCATAATCATGTCCTATTTTTGGACACATGTCACATGAAAAGGGACCCATGAGGTCGCTATAAAAGCAATGCACCCCTCATTTTTTCACATTTTCTCTTGCAAGTTGGAGCTCTAAGTTGTGTTGGTGTGCATCTTGTTACCACACAATCAAGCAGGTCCTAGAGAGGGAAACCCTAAAGGATGGAAAGCTAGACTATGTGATAACAATGGGACAATGGCCCATTGTCACCACACCCAAAGGCCCCTGCTATTTACGAACTTTCACCAATGGGAGGAATCCCGATATGATTATGATCACCTATGATAGATATTCTAAGTTTGAAGGTACATGGTGATAGAGCTAGAGCTCATTCGAAAGAGAGGCTCAATAAAGGCACAAGGCTTCAAAGAAGCAAATCGCTCTCTAAGAAAAGCCTCAGTTTCAAAGAAGCAAATTGTTCTCTAAGAAAATTCCTCGATAGTAGTGTCAGACCAGGTAGTGACTCCTCAAATCAACTCGTTCTATTCAATCAGGTTTGTCTTTATTATATACATGAGGGAGAGACTGTTCATTTCATCTCCCAATGACTCTTCATATTTTCCATTATTTATTTACATCAGTTACACTTATTCACCCAATCTTGATGATTTGGTGTTAACATTCCCCCCTTAATCTGAAGGGATGTTGGTGAGTCCAAGCATCGTTCTGAATCGTTCAAGCTTTTCTCTTCCAAGCACTTTGGTGAAGATGTCTGCAATTTGCTCATTAGTGGAACAATGGCGGAGATGGATTTTTTTGGCCTCAACATGATGTTGAATTAGATGATATTTAGTATTGATGTGCTTCGTTTGATCATGGAACTTTGGGTTCTTGGCCAACTTTATTGCCAAGGTATTGTCAATCATGAGTGGAGTCGATTGTACTTGTTTTACCTACAAATCTTCATGAATTTTCCTGAGCCACACAATTTCTTTTGTTGCTTCAGTTCCTGCCACATATTCTGCTTCTGTTGTGGAATCTGTTGGAACTGATTGTTTGCGTGATCTCCAGGAGACAGCTCTTGATCCAAGACTCATAGCATAACCTGAAGTAGATACCCTAGTTTCTTTGTCTTCATCGAAATCTGAATCAGAGTATCCAATCAAGCTGAAGTCGTCCACCTGTGTATACTTGATTCCAAAGTCTTGAGTTCCCTTCAAGTACCTTAGAACTCTTTTTGCAGCAGACCAATGTCCCTCACAAGGCTTTTGCATAAATTTGGAGAGGATTCCAATAGCAAATGAAATGTCTGGTCTGGTAGTACTTAGGTAGTTGACACTTCCTACAAGCTGTCTATACTTTGTTGCATCCTCAAATTCTTTTCCTTCAATGGATGTGAACTTTAAGTTTTGTTCCATTAGAGTAGTAAGAGGATTGGATTCTGTCATGCCAAACTTGTTCAATAGATCTCCAATGTACTTCTTTTGAGAAAAGAATGTGGACTTCAGATGTTGAGTTACTTCAATACCAAGATAGTAATGAACATAGCCCAAATCAGTCATTTCAAAACATTTCCTCAATTTTTTCTTTATGGATGCAATGTAGCTTTCATTGTTCCCTGTCATCAAAAGATCATCTACATATACCACAAGATATATAACTGTTTTGCCAACTTTCTTGACAAATAAAGTTGCATCATCAAAATCATAATGTTTGAAATTGAATTTCAGAAGATGCTCAGTTAGTTTTTCATACCAGGCTCGCAGTGCTTGTTTGAGGCCATACAAGGATTTCACAAGTTTGCATACTTTATGTTCATGTCCTTTCACAGCAAATCCTTCAGGCTGGGACATAAAAACATTCTCTTTTAGATCTCCATTCAAGAAAGTAGTTTTTACATCCATTTGATGGACTTTCCAACCATTCTGAGCTGCTAGGGCAAAGAGTGTCCGGATGGTAGCCCATTTTGCTGTGGGGTCAAAAGTCTCCTCATAATTGACCCCTTCCTTCTGTGCAAAACCATTTGCCACAAGCCTGGCTTTGTGCTTGTCAAGTGAGCCATCAGCTTTATACTTGTTCTTGTAGACCCATTTGCAGCGAATTGGTTTGGTTCCTAATGGAGGATCAACCAGCTTCCAAGTGCCATTCTTTATCAGGGCATCATACTCCTTTTGCATCGCTTCTTTCCATTCATCATGAGAAGCAGCTTCTTTGAAGGAAGTTGGTTCGAAATCTGTAGACAAATTCAATTCACAATCATAAGAAACATCCATATCAACAAGTGAATCAGAGTCATCTACATCACCTCCATTTTGCCAGTTTGAATTTCTAGTTCCTGTCTTTCCAAACTCATCAAGATGAACACTTTCAAGTGTCTTTGTCAGCCACTTTGGGGGACCTTTCTCAGATGGTCCAGGCTGCTCCGTTGATTGAGTTGGGACTGAATCAAGATTGAGTCTCCCAATTCTATCAATCACATCACTTAAAGTATCATCCATTGTTGGAGTTTCATGCGGGGGAGAAAGTGCTTCAGAAGAAGATTCCACAGGTTGATCTAGTATAGGAATCCCCCTTCAAGATGTGGAATCTGATTATCAAATTCTTGAAATGACTTTGCATTTGCGAATCTATCCAAGCGATCAAGTTGCCGCTCAACAACATTGTCAGTTTTGGATGTTTCAAGAAAGATTACATCTCTAGATACAACAAACTTTTTATTGACTTTATCATATAAACGATATGCTTTGGAAGTGTTTGAATACCCCGGGAAGATACACTTACGACTTCTTGCACCAAGTTTGTTTCTATGTACCTTTGGTATCAAGGCATAACAGGTGGAACCAAAGACCCTGAGATGCTTTACCGAAAGAATATGCCCATACCACATTTCATAGGGAGTCTTGTTTCTGATAGCATTAGATGGACATCTATTCTTTATATATACAACACATAGAATTACATCAGCCCAAAACATCAATTTTACATTTTTGAAAAACATCATGGAGCGCACCATATTTAAGATTGTCCTATTCATTCTTTCAACTATATCGTTATGTTGGGGATTATAAGGCACAATTGTTTGATGTTTGATCCCATGTTGGCGAAGATAGTTTTCAAATTCATTTGAAGTGTATTCTTTTCCATTATCAATGCGAATAGAGCCAATATGAGATTGTGCATCATTTTCAATCCATGTATGAAAGTTCTTGAATGTTTGAAAAGCATTGGATTTGTTCTTCAATAAATATACCCAACACATTCTAGTGTAGTCATCAATAAATGTCATCATATATTTATTTCCATTTGCAAAAGGAACAGGCATTGGACCACATAAATCTGAATGAATGAGTTCAAGTTTTCTATCTACTCTTGAATGTGAATCATGAAAACACTGTTTGCTATGCTTTCCTAAAATGCAAGCATCACATTGCTTAAGTTTCTTAGGAATTGTATTATTGTAGGCAAACCAATAACACCATTTTTCCTCAACAAGCGGAGGTTGTCATAGTTCAAATGTCCAAATCTAGCATGCCATAATAAACTTGATGGAAGTATACCTTCTTCATAATGAGAATTGTATGAGAAAT
Organism: Pinus tabuliformis; assembly: GCA_031772625.1. Taxonomy (NCBI): domain Eukaryota; kingdom Viridiplantae; phylum Streptophyta; class Pinopsida; order Pinales; family Pinaceae; genus Pinus; species Pinus tabuliformis. The sequence continues at coordinate 255,017,429 of CM062812.1, read as the reverse complement.
GTTGTGCACGAGCAGAGGTGCCCTACAGCTTGAGAAGCCTTTCTTCTTCTATCCCCCTCATGACAAGTGAGTGGTCAGATGCTTTTCTCACGTCAAGCTTTCCATCAAACATATGAATGGAGTGACTTTGCTCTCAGATGTGGACCAAAGACAGCAAGTTTCTTTTCAGCTATGCGAGATATAGAACATGATGCAGAAGAAAGTTTGGAAGACCAGGCAATTTAAGCCTGATTGTGCCAAGCCCTGATGGCTTGATTTTTGATTGGTCTGCAAAGTATACTGCTCCATCAACATTGTCAGTGAATTCTTCAAAAAAATCTTTTCTATGAGTCGTGGCAAGTTGCTCCTGAATCAAGCAACCAATCATTTTTCCAAGAAGCAAGTGAAGCATTAAATAAGTCTTCATTTACTCCAATATTACAGTGTGCCATAACATAATGAGTGGATTCAAGTGCTTTAACTTTGTCTATGTCATTAGTTTTACCTTTCTGTTGGTTTCTTTGCTGCTCAATTTTGTCCCAAGGTAACCTGCATGTAGAGGCATCATGTAGAGGCATCAGTGCAAATTTGACTTTTCTCCTTGAGAGTGTCTGCCCCCCCTGCCTCTGAAATATCTTCCTCTTCCTCTTCGACCACCTCTTCCTCTGGAAGAATCTTGGGTAAGATTCTTTTCTTTATGAGCAAGGCACACAGCCTCTTCAGAAGATTCAGGGGTTGTCTTCTTTCCAAAAGCTTTCTCTCTTTCAGCGAATTTTTTCACAAGAGAGTCAAAGGTAATATCTTTGAGATTTCCATTTGCTTGCAATGACTCAAGATAATTGGAGTAAGTAGGATAAAGTGCCTTGAGAAAAGCGATAAGAGGAATATCCAATTCAACCTTAGTGGCTTTGATATCATGCATTATAGATTTTACTTCAGATGCAAGAGTAAGAAGATCATTATTTTGTAATTCAAGAGTGAAAAGTTTAATCATGAGTTGAACAACTTCAAATGTAGAATGTGAGTCATAGAGTTCTTTCAACTTTTGTAAGGCCTCAAAAGAAGTTGAAAATGGCGAAATATGGCGACTCACCTCTTCACTTACAGATGCTGCAATTAATGCATAGGCTTTGTTGTTTTTATTTTCCCAAATGGCGAACTCTTTGTCTGATGTAGGTTGTTCTGGCTCTTTATCTCCGTCTCCAACACACATTCCTTTCCACAACTCATTGAAAATGAGGGTGTGTTTTATCATCCGGGACCACTCAGGAAAGTTCTCCTTGCTAGTGAGAACTATTCCCACAATAGATATGATTGAATGCATTGTAAAATTTGCGTACTGTAAAAAAATACTTTTCGCTGGCAATATACTGTAAAAAATTGTACTTCTGGTGGCAAACTCTATTTAACTTTGAGAAAAAAAAATAATGAGGGATAATATATCAGAGTTATTAAAACAACAGTGTATTAAAACCAGCAGTCTTAAATCCACCATATGAAGTTTCATCACCAAGGAAATACGCAATATGTTGGTTCATTTAGAATGTACTACGACCAGAAATCAAAGTTGCATAGAATAGGCAACACGGTATTACCACTATGGATAGAATAGGCAGCGCGGTATTACACAACAGAGGCAACGCGCATGTATTAAAACGAGAGTGGAACCAGATTCATTGAACGCATAATATCATATGGTGGTATGTGGGTACAGCGTGGGAGCCAAACGCAGCGTATTGGGAGAGCCAACTATTGGGATGGTGTATTCAATCATGGGAGAGTATATGGTGTACTCAACCGCGGATAGATTGGAACAGATTTACAAAGGAAATTAATGGTGGGAGGGTGTATTCAACCGCGTATAAATTGGAGAAGATTTACAGCGTTATATGAATTGGGAGACCAGACCAACAACGTGGTATAGATCTCTTCAACAATGACATCAATGAGACACAGCCAGTCTAACTTGGAAGCACTCCATCGTCAAAAGAAAAAAAGGAATAGCTTGGAATCTTTGGATCTATCCACTAAACCTTGCGTATCTCACGGCAACACCATGAAAGGTTCTTTGAACGATGTTCGTATCAAAACACAGTGGCTCTATTAATATTCCATTCAAGTAAACAACATAGCAGAATGCTGAAAGTTGTATTCGACCCTAGAGAAACTCAAGTGTAACTTACTTCAAGATAAAACTTTAATTGACATTGAGAGAGTATCTCTTGTGATTCCCTCTAAACAATTATGAACAATCAAACGCCTTTTGCAAGTCTGTCACCAATTGCAAATATTGGTTAACTGAGGCACGGCAGAGATAACCCCACCAAAAAGCGGCAGGGGTTTGAAGAACCAACAAACCCAGCAGAGCTTGTAGAGCAGCACACCACACCGAGTCAGAGGAAGAATGAGTATCACCAGAGCGTGGGAGATGAGCATTAACTATGATACCAAGAAAATTGGCAAAGGGACAAAGTCAGATACCATGTCAGACCACCAAGAAAATTGGCAGGAAAATGCAGGACAAAATTTTAAAGAAATGGCAGAAGGGAGTTACAAAATGAAGCTGGAAGCCAAAAATGGCGCTGGCTCTGATACCATGTCAGACCAAGCAGTAACTCCTCAAATCAAATCGTTCTATTCATTCAGGTTGGTCTTTATTATATACATGAGGGAGAGACTGTTCATTTCATCTCTCGGTGACTCTTCATATTTTCCATTATTTATTTACATCAGTTACACTTATTCATCCAATCTTGATGATTAGGTGTTAACAAGTAGAAACAAAGACACAAGACCTAAGGTTCGAGGTTTTTCGATGGTAATAGTGTTAATTTTAGATAGCAATGGTATGTTCTATGCTTAGCACAATTTACTTCAATGTTCCTTTAGCAACCCAACGACAATTTCCAATTATTTCTAGTAGCAATCACATTGACTTAATCACATTCACAGTAGATGCAGATAGAACATAAAAACAAATGCAGAAGACAAGCCAAGACAAGAGGACACCAGATTTGGCAGATGCCAGGGAAAATCCCCAATGTGTGGAAAACCCTTTGATCAAATCTTCTTATTATTATTCAATAGTTCAGCAGAGAGAGAGATTACAAAAATCAAATTCACTTGCCTAATACACAGCCAAATCAGCGTTGTCAAATTCTGCAATCAAATCAACCCTAACCAAAAAGTTAACGCTCGTCAAAGAAACAATAAAATATCCTCAAAACAACTCAGTCTTCTCCAGTTAAACTTGGCCTAATTAGAAGCTCAAAATTAGCCCAAAACAGTCCAGTCAAACTCAGTCAAAGGAGAGAGAAACCTTTTGTAATTTTCTACGATCAACCTGCAATTTGGTTTGCGGTCAAAGTGCTCATAAAACCTCGCTTTTTGTGCCAAAAGTTGCGGCATGTTGAGACAGAAATTTCCCCAAAAGATCAAAGTCAAATGATGCCTGGAAGATCTCAATCAACATTGGTCAATACTCTGAAATCTCTGCAACTTTGGTTTTGTGATTTAGCCCAAAAATTCTCGGTTTTTGTGCCCAATTGTACACCCTGCAAAAATCAAACTTTCCCACCAAAAGTCGAATTCAAACTTGGTCAAAAACACCTTAGTCAACGTTGGTCAAACTGTCCTTGAACTCTGAAATTTTCGGCTTGCAATCTATCCAAGAAAACTCATCCTCCAACCACACATGTGAGAGAGAGAAGCTACCCAATAGTTGTACGACCCAATCAGAAGAAGAGAGAGAAGAATGTGTGAGTGAATGATGTCCAAATGAGGAGAGAGGTCACTCCTATTTATACAATTTGTTGAGGGTGAAAGGACACATCCATTGGGCTTCTTAAGCCTACATTAAGCTAAGGCCAACCTTAACAATTTGTGCAAGAGAGAGAATAAATTCAAAATTCCACTTCTGTTTGTCTGAATGAGATGATCTTTATATCAAATTTGGACCTCTTGAAAAGAGAAATCCAATGCAATAATCATTTACATCATATGAGCTCTCCCAAGGTGGAATTTGGCCCTAGTTGCCAATTTTAACACTCCCTCTCAACTAGGGAGAATTCCATCTGCCAATCCATTTGTCATCATCATGACATCCTATCATCATGTACCATCTCTATCATCATTGCTCTGCTCTACTCTACTAAACGATGAAGTAATAATGAAGAAGAAGTGATTGAGAGTGAGTCACAAGACCTTACCACTCTCCACTGACCAAAGTCAGTCCATGATCCCAGATCAAGTTGTTGAAGACCATGCATCCTAGTCATAGGAAGTAAGGCAATACACGATGCGTCCATCGGTAGTATTATGGTCCCTAACCACTTTTCCCAACTCATTAGCCAAATAAGAGGTACTTCCCATAAGTCCCAGACTCCATGGGTAGGATGTATGTTGGGGCATCAGCAGGAGAAGGTGAACCACTCATCCTGCTCATATGCCATAGGAGACGGTGAACCCCTCATCCTATGCATATGTCAATCATAGGGGAAGGTGAACCACTCACCCTACATACATGTGCTCGCAATCGTAGGGGAAAGTCAACCACTCACCCTACACACATGTCAACCATCATGGGGTATCACAAGGGAAGGTAAACCACTCACCCTGTACATAGCGCACCATTAAGGAAGGTGAACCACTCACCCTATTGTCACTCATACCTCCAAGAAGTACCCCAAGCCCCCAGGAGCTCCCAGAGCTCAATGTCTAACTCATGCAGGACCCACTTAGGAGGGTCTTTCCACGACTCCAAGTCTCTCTTGGAAGGATAAGAATTTGACCTTCCCCAAGGGCTTCGAGAGAATGTCTGCAACCAATTCATCCATCCTGATGTGTTGGAGCCTTATTGCTCCCCATTATACCATATCCCAAATAAGGTGGTACCTGACATCAATGTGCTTGGAACAGTTGTGGAACAAAGGATTCTCTGAGAGGCGAATCCCACTCTAGTTGTTGTAGAAGATCACGGTGGTATCCACTACGTGCTCAAATAGCTCACTAGAGATCTTTCTCAACCAAACATCTTCGCAACAGGCCATACTTGCAGCAATGTATTCGGCCTTGGTGATGCTTAAAATAACCGATTTCTGGTTCCTACTCATCCAAGATATTGAAGCAAACTCTAAAGACAAGAAACATCCAGACGTTCTCTTATGATCCACCACACTGCCATCTAAGTCAACATCAGTATATCCATGTAGCCTCAAATTCCTGGCAGTATATCGCAGTCCATAATGGATTGTACCCTGCAGATATCTCAAGAGATTCTTAACAGCAATCCAATGAATGTGATGAAGCCCAACCATAAATTGACTCAATGTGTTCGCAGCGAAGCATATGTCAGGACGGGAGTTTACCAAGAAAATCAGGGCCCCCACAAGTTGTCGATACTTGGAAGGGCTAATCTAGGCCCAACAGCACTTTGACATAGCTTCTTGAAGTTGAGTTTCATCGAAGTACACACAAACCTGCAATCCACTATCCCATATCTCTCAAGCTGCTTCTGTTGGAATTTCTAAGTCTCACTGTTAGAAATTCTTCCTGTACTTTCTGATTTACTTCTTCCTACTTGTTTGTTAATTAACAAGGTATTTACCATGTAAATAGTAAATACTGAAAATAAATACAAGTACAGTCTCAACACATATAGATCATCAACTAAAGGAAAAACAAGCACGACTGACAGTTATTTTTGGACTAATGTCCCCGGAAAAATCCAATGCGAGAAAAATAGTACAGCTATCTGAGGGTCTTATTATTAAGCAGTTTTCAAAATACAATCTGGGTGCCAGAAATGGCTCACCCAATAGAGAATGCCCTCAGCAGTAGTACCTCTCAGTCGGAGACAGATATCAGCCACAATCTGCCCCACGAAATCTCCCACTGTCAACCTCTAGGGTCTGCGTCAGCCTCTCTGGCCCAGCGTCTACATAGTGTCAACCTCTCTGGCCCAGTGTCAGCCTCTCTGGGCTCTGTGTCAGCCTCTGGAGCCTCTGCATCTCCCACGCTGGCCCTCCTCAGGCTCTGTGTAGCTCCTAGCTGCCTCTGTGTGGCCTCTGGCTAGCTCTGCATCAACCCTCTCTCGGCTTTTGCATTGATGCTCCCAATACTATCTCTGCCTCTCTGCTACTGCATTCACTACCCCTCAGCTGCAACTCTGATCACTCCTTCGATTTCCTCAGCAAGCCCTGCCCCAGAAAATCGAATTCTTGATCAACTCGGTGTGTTCTCCAAGTGACCCTCAAGCCTCCTCTTATACTTTTCTCGTTGACAATTCAACAACCGAGATTAAGTCCCTAATCAATGGCTAAGATTAGATCTGGCTTGATCCATGACTTTTGGACCATTCTAACTCAGTTTTATATTAATTCACATTAATATTTTATTTTCCCTAAGTTTAGACTTAAGGATTTAATTAAAAATATTCATAATTTTAATATCTCCCAAACTGGTTAGATTTTGCCCAAACCATTTCTGGGTATTGGAGATTTCATGTGCTTTAGCCTCTCTACCAATTTTTGTTGTTAGAGCACATCCGATGCTACCCCAAATCAACACTCCCTCTTAGCGAGCACTGTGCTCTAGTAATATTCCTCACTGAACATCACCCTTATCATCCGACATCGGTCCCTGTGTTGATGCTAAGCTTGTTGCCCAACATCCTCTGCACCCCTGCATCATGTACTGCTACCCATGGCCCTGCCACTACCACTGTTGCATTTGTATGGCAGCTCCCTCTTCATCCATGTTGCTGCCCATGGCCCTGCCACTGCCACTGCTACATCTGCACTGCAACCCCTCTCATCATGCTGCGTCGTGTTGCCCATAGCACTGCCACTGCTAATTGTTGCACTGCAACTCAGTTACTGAGAAGTAAGTAACTGATTTCCCAACTCTGACATCTCCCTCGGGCTATAAACACTCCCGATGTTGAAGCTCCCTCTGTCACTGACAAGTGCTCCCTCTCTACCCTCTGTGCTGCTGCAATAACTTTGTGCATCTCACACTGCTGCCCCACGTTGTCCTAGGACTCCTGCACTGTAGCTCCCTATGTCGCTCCATCCGCATTTGTCTCTACCGACATACACCAGTCCTACTACTCCTCTTCGGGGCTCTCGTAGCAAGGTATAATCCAAGAGGTTGGGTACCTCGAGGATCCTGCCCCTCATCGCCTGTAATCCGTCTGACTACAGCTTGATGTCTCCCCACTTCCTCTCAAGTGGTGCATAAACACTCATGGCACATTCATCATCTTCTCCACTTCTTTCTCCGCCCTTGCTGGCGCAGCCTTGGTCCCAAAAGCCTCTCCTTTGCTCTTCTTCCTCGGACACTGGCTTGCATAATGACACAGTTCCCCACAGTGGAAGCATTTTATCTTGGAGAGGTCCTTCTTCTTCCTTTTCTCCTGCTTTCCCTCAGATGTTAGGGCAGCATCCTCCTCTTCCTCCTTCTTGATTCTGACCACCTTGTCACTGCTTCTCGCCTTGGTTAGCCTTCTAATCTCTTCTTGACGAAGAGTCGCCCACAGTTCCTCCCGATCTGGAAGGGTCGACCTACCCAGTATGCTCTGGACAAATACCTCCCAATCCTCTGAGACTACATTCAATGCAGTCCTCACCAACATCTCCTCATCCAGTGTGGCCCCTATGGAAGTCACCTGATCCCAAATCTTCTTCAATCGACCGAGGAAGGTGTCTATCTGTTCTCCCTTCTACATCTAGTATGACCACAACTAATTTTCTAGTAGCATCTTCCTCTGCATGAAAGAACGCTGATACAATTTCGTCAGGGCCTCCCACATCGCATTTGCCATGTCCTTTTCGGCAATATGTGGTACTACATGGTCCTTGACCCTATCAAGGATGATGCTCTTGGCCCTCGCCATTGCCTCCTTGTACTTTTCGTTCTCAGTCGGGTCAACTAGGATCGCTATCGTGTTCAAGGCGAAGTGCTTGAGACGATTCCTATCTAGAGCAGACAAAATCCTAGCCTTCAAAACTTTGAAGTTTGAAGCTCCGTCCAATCTATCCTAATCTCTTACCCCATTCACTGCCATTTTGCTCCTCCTCTTTCTACTCTTCTGAGTCTCTCTACTTCCCTCTTGGAAGTTCTCGGTGTGACTCCCTCTGAGCCTCAATTTCCCTCCAGGAAACCCCTTTTCCAATGTCGACATGCCCCACTCCGATCATTAGTGCAGTTGCACCACTGATCCAGATTTCTTGGCTAGAAATCCTCGCCAACAACTCCCTCCTCCTTGGTCTTGCCCTGTTAGGTGTTGTTCTGACCACAGTACCCCACCAACTTCACTTTGCCACTTACCCACAGCGTCCTATGCCCCAGCAAACTGAAGGTTAGAGCCTCTAAGCTCTGCGCAATCCCGACACCAGCAAAATCCGCACCTCCTGGCCACAGGCGTCAATCCTTCCTCACTGAGAAAGATGAGCGAGTCAAGTCTGCTCCTCTCTGCCACTGCATTGATCCTCTTCCCGGCTTGAACTGATGATGCAGGTACTGCGTCACCCCTTTCTTGTTGCTTTTCGGCTAGGAACAACTTTTGTCACTCAAAACAGTTGTTTCTACTGCTATTCCTCTACTCAGTTGATGCCCTCAGTTATCCTGTGATCTGCAACCATGCTCTGATACCATGTTGGAATTTCTAAGTCTAACTGTTAGAAATCCTTCCTGTACTTTCTGATTTATTTCTTCCTACTTGTTCTATTAATTAACAAGTTATTTACCATGCAAATACTGAAAATAAATACAAGTACAGCCTCAACATATACAGATCATCAACTGAAGGAAAAACAAGCACACAAGTAACACCGTCACTTTTCGACTAAATTCCCAGGAAAAACCCAATGCGGGAAAACCGGTGCAGCTATCTGAGGGTTTTATTATTAAGTAGTTTTCATAATACAATCTAGGTGCCAGAAATGGCTCACCCAACAGAGAATGCCCTCAGCAGTAGTACCTCTCAGTCAGAGATAGATATCAGCCACAATCTGCCCCACGAAATCTCCCAGCATCAATCTCCAGAGTCTGCGTCAGCCTCTCTAGCCCAGCGTCAGCCTCTCTGGCTGAATGCCAGCCTCTCTGGGCTCTGTGTCAACCTCTGGAGCCTCTGCGTCTCCCACGCTAGCGCTTCTCAGGCTCTGTGCAGCTCCTGGCTGGCTCTGCATCAACCCTCTCCCGGCTTCTGCACTAATGCTCCCAATACTATCTCTACCTCTCTGCTACTGCATTCACTTCCCCTTAGCTACAACTCTGATCACTCCTTCGATTTCCTCAGCAAGCCATACCCCAGAAAATCGAATTCTTGATTAACTCGGTGTGTTCTCCAAGTGACCCTCAAGCCTCCTCTTATACTTTTCTCGTTGACAATTCAATGACCGAGATTAAGTCCCTAATCAACGGCTGAGATTAGATCTGGCTTGATCCACAACTTTTGGACCATTCTAACCCAGTTTTATATTAATTCACATTAATATTTTATTTTCCCTAAGTTTAGACTTAAAAGACTCCATTAAAAATATTAATTATTTTAATATCTCCCAAACTGGTTAGATTCTGCCCAAAACATTTCTGGGTATTGGAGATCTCGTGTGCTTTAGCCTCTCCACCAATTTTCGTGGCTAGAGCACATCTGATGCTACCCCAAATCAACAGCTTCTGCGTTTTGCCAAAACTCTAGCCCTAGGAGGTAGTGCATCAGTCCTAGGTCCTTCATCTCAAATTCAGAAGCCAACTCTGTCTTGCATTAGTAAATGAGAGAGTCACCACCTGTCAGAAAGAGATCATCCACATATAGGATCAAAATGAGAGGCTTGTCCTTTTCAACCTTGAATTATAGGTTTGGGTCAGCTTCGCTCCTTGTAAATCTCAGCTTCATAAGATAGCTATCAATCCTTTCATACCAATCCCTAGGGGCTTGCTTCAACCCATAGAGGGCTTTTGGTTCATCTGACGGAGATTCATCCAACTTTCCGACATCATCATCATTGTCTTTCCTAGGGATAGGAAGATCTTAGACTTTCCCAAGGGCAGAATCTTCATCAAAAGTGACATCATGACTTATTTCCACTTCTCTTTGACTAGGCACATAGATTCTTTATGCCTTCGAAGTTTCACTATAGCCCACAAACATTCCTTTCTTCCCAGATGCACCTAGCTTGTTACTTTTCTCTTTCGACACATGAAATTATATGGAACAACCAAAGATTCCAAAATGAGAAACATTAGGTTTCTTACCAGTGAAAACTTTTTAGGGTGTCTTGAAGTCCAATGCTTGATGCGGGCATCTATTTTGAACATGCATAGCGGTGTTGGCAGCTTCTCCCCATAAGAACTTTGGTAGACATTGGTTATGAAGCATGACAAAGGTGGCTTCTATGACAGTTTGATTCTTTCTTTCGGCAACACCATTAGTGGTCTCCCTCTTAATGCCAACTCCTCTACAATAGTCATTGAATTCATTCGACTCATATTCGATTCCATTATCAGTCCTCAATATTTTGATCTTCTTCCATGTTTGATTCTCGACCAAGGCTTTGAAAAAGCAGAACCATTTGAACACTTTGTCCTTCTTCTTTAAGATATAAATCCATGTTTTGCAAGAGAAGTCATCCACAAAAATTGCATAGTACAAATATCCTCCCAAAGATGTTACGAGCAACATACCTGATAGATCAGAATGGATCAATAGAAGAATATCAGTAGTTTGACTTCCACTTGAGGGGAATGGTCCCCTTGTATGTTTTGCAACTGTACAACTTGACAAACTCCTTCATGATCTAAGTTGAATTCGAGCATACATGTGACCATCTTCCTTACATCAGGTAACGCTTTGTAATGAAGGTGAGCAAATCTTCAATGCCACAATTCGGATTGAAGAGAAGTATCACAAGTTATAACTCCCAAAGGACTTCCTCCAACCTGATAAAGACCTTTAACCCTAAATCCAAGTGTAAATGCAACTTTCGGGTTCCTTTGCCAAACACGAACCTTCCCATCAACGAATGTCACCTTGAAACCTTTATCCTCCATCGCAGAAATAGAGACGATGTTCTTTTTCAGATTAAGTACATACAACACTTCCTGTAAATGAAGGGTTTGACCTTGATTTAAGTGAAGAGTAACAGTTCTAATTCCTTTCACAAGATAAGTGGCATTATCCCCAAGTATAATCTCCATATTAGTCTTCTTTTCAATCAAGTTTGAGAGGGCCTCCTTGTACCCAGTGAAGTGCCTTGATGCACCACTATCAATCAACCAATGATCTAATGTATCCGAAGGAGAGGCGATGGTGAGGGCAGAAACAAGATAAAATTCTTTTCTCTTTTCTACAACATTAACTTCTTCATACCTAGAGTTTCTCGACTTCTTGGGAGGACAACCATTTCCACGTCGAGCAACAGGAGCATTCCTCTTTCTCTTATTGTTGAACTTGTTGTTCCTTTGATTGCCATTGCCTTTGTAGTTGTTGTCATTGTTGTCATCATCTCTTGGAGTATCCTTCTTGTGAGGGCACTCTATAGCAAAGTGGCCAAACTTGTTGCAATTGAAGCATCTTCCTTTTCTTCCTTCTTTGAATCCCTGCTTGTATCCTTGACCTTCTCTTCTTGGACCAGCATTGTTCTTTCTTTTGGCATGAGGAGAAGGTGGTAGGATTATTTCCATTTGAGGGCTTGTCTCTTTCCATCATCATTATTTCTTCTGGAGTGCATCTAGCCAATAATTCATCAAATCCCGGAATCCTATCATTATTAAGAATAGTGGTGTTAAACACATCCCAAGCTCGGGGGAGACCTCCAAGGGCAATAAGAGTGAGCTCCCTGTCAAAAATAACTTCTCCAATGGATAAAAGATCATTCTTGATTTCGGTAATCCTCATGAAGTAGGATTGGATAGACTCCCCTCTATCCATCTTGATGTCCTTTAGCTTGTTCTTGAGAAAGAGGATTTGGTTTGCATTGTTGGCTTTGAACATCCCAACCAACTTGTCATACATCTCCTTAGATGTGCCCAAATCAGAAATGTAAGCAACCAAATGTTTTTGAATGGAGTCTCTGATGATCTTCTTAGATTTGACTTCACCTTTCTTATACTTTGTCTTAGTAGCAGCCGGTGCATTTGAAGGAGGCTCCACCACACTTCCCTGCACATAATCCATGACATCATTTTCTTCCAAAGTCAAGTCCAAAGACATCTTCCATGCATGATAATCAGATTTATCATTGAGCTTATCCTCAGATTTGAAGTAAGATGTAGAAGCCATTGAGGCTTGGTCCTTGTCCAATAGATCTTAGTGATTGCTTTTCTCTCACTCTTGCTTGGGCTTTGTCTTCACCTGAGCTCTGATACCATGTCAGTTTTAGATAACAATAGTATGTTCTATGCTTTAGCACAATTTACTTCAATGTTCCTCTAGCAGCCTGTTGACGACTCCATGTCAACTATCCCATAGCTGTACATTTTTTCGCACATGGATTTCCATCATGTCCGAGCACTCAGATGATCCACAGATTCATCATTATCAGCTATATGTACACTGGAGTTTTGTAAACCCATTCTGCATTTTGTCATGTAAATGATTCTAGTAAGACAAATGTATGTAACAACCTAGGTAAATTTATTTTTTCTAATCATGATTTCTATCCTAGGAGGTTTTTAGTCTCACCGATTCATGTGTGTTTCTAAACACAGATGATCGGCAAAGTTTTTCCCTCCAGCCTCACCCCAAAGCTAGGGTGGATTTTATCTTCAGAATTTTAAATGAGTCCTAGTGGTATTTATCGAGTCTCTGTAAAAATGATTTGGTTATAATTCTAGCTATTTGGTTAGATTATTTTATTACAAGTCACTTAGTCTACTAGATCAAATTTTGTGTCACAGAAATGGGTAAATGTTGAGGGTCTATAACGAATGGGTGTTCCCCCTTCATGGGTTACAAATGTAATATTTCATGTAAATAATATTTTAGCTATAATGCTAATGTATTAAAGGGCTGGAAAAATTAATAATATCCCCTCACGAGTCAATTAATTAAATTTTCTAGCTAAAATAAATTAAAAATTCGTGGGTTTTAAAGTTTTTAATTTTTGGAGGTCCCCGGCCAAGGGAATTGTTGAAGTTTCTAAGTCTACCAGTTAGAAACCCTCCATGCACTTTATCTGGTTTATTCCTACATACTTGTTCTGTTACTTAACAAGTTATTTACAATGTAAATACTGAAAATAAACACTAATGCATGCTCAACATATTACAAATCAATAACTAAAGGAAACAGAAACAATCACACCAAATGACACCATTATTTTTGGACCAATGTCCTCGGAAAAACCCAATGTGGGACAACCGGTGTAGCTATCCAAGGGTTTTCTTATTAAGCAATATCAAAGTACAATCTGAGTGCCAAAACTAGCCTACCCAACAAAGAATTTCTTTGGTAGTAATGCCTCTCAGTTTGAGAGAAATCCCCTGGCTAAAACCCTGGATAATCCTTTCGGCAGCTCCCCTGCACCAATCTGCCCCAGTAACCCCAATGTAAGCCTCTCTCTGGATTGCGTCAGCCCCTCTCTGCCCAGTGTGGCCCTGCGTCACCCCGAATGGGTCTACATCAGCCTTAGGAGGCCCTACGTAAGCCCTCCGGCCCTCTGCGTTAGCAACATTGGCCTCTCTGAGGCTCTACGCAACTCCCGGCTGGCTCTGCGTCACTCTCCCCAGCTACTACACTGATCTCCCGGCACTATCTCTGCCTCTCTGTCTTTTTGTACTCAATGCCCCTCAGCTGCAACTCCCGATCACTAATTATATCTCTCTTAGCAAACCCCGCTCTAGAAAATAGAATGATTGATCACTCTGGTGTACTCTCAAAGTGACCCTCAAACCCCCTCTTATACTTTTCTCGTTGACATATCAACGGCCGAGATTAAGTCCCTAATCAACGGCTAAGATTAGATCTAGCTTGATCCATATCTTTTGGAACATTCTAACACAGTTTCATATTAATTCACATTAATATTTTAATTTCCCTAAGTTTAAACTTAGGGACTCCATTAAAAATATTAATTATTTTAATATCTCCTGCACTGTTTAGAATCTGCCCAAACCCTTTCTGGGTATTGGAGATCTCATGTGCCCTAACCTCTCCATCAAATTTCGTGGCTAGAGCACATCCAATGCTACCCCAAATCAACAGGAATATTGAAAATTTCAAGATATTTTGGACCCTTGGGCCATAGTAGTTAAGTCAAAGTCAACTTTTTGCAACAATTAACTCAAAATAATTATTTTTGAGTTAATTAAAACGAAATTTCCTCAAAAAGTAACTTTATTTCAACGGTGATGATTAAAAGATCATTTGATCTTCATCAACTATTGAGATTTATTTGACGGGGATCAAGCCAACTAGCCATTGGATATTTTTTCTATAGATGAGAGGTCTATCTCCATTGTTTAGATCTGATTTTTCAATCGTGTACTTGCTCTAAGAAAGCTCTTGTAACTTTTTCTGGTTAATAAACACAAAGGCTTTGGGTTTTCAGACCGTGGTGTTCCTCTTTCAAATTTATGTGGTAATATTGTTCTTAATACTCTGCTGCTTTTATTTGCATTTGCTGGTTAGTAGCCTTTAAGGATTGATTTTTGCATAGGTATCTTGCACAGATTTCTTGGTTTTTTTAAAATATTTTTTTTATTTGATAGAAGTAGCAGGTATCTCTATTTCTTTATGATTTTATGATCATTTTTCGAATCTCTATTAATCTAACAAGTAGATCTAAGTGTGCAAAAGTTATCATTCAGGATTTGGGTGTTTGGGGAAGTCCTCAAGTGGACCAACTGATTCTTAGTTTACAGAATCTAAAGAGCCTATTGTTTTTAATTTCTGAAGTCATTTTATAAAATACATTTACTTGCAAGGTTTTTCTTGCGCTTGTGCCTCTTTAAAAATTTAAATTTATTTCTAAATTTGTGCAAAATTTGTTTAAATTTGGCTAATAGAGAGCTTTGATCTACAGATCTGCTAGATTTGTAGAATATTATTGTAGATTTGTAAATATCAAATTTCTAATTCATTGGGGTTTGGATATTTCATATTTTTGTATATACATGCTTTGGGGTTTTCTGTATTTTGTTTGGGCAAGAACAAAGCTAAAGATTGCAGGTGATTTTTGTGGATTCTGAAGAGAGATCTAAGCCCCTGAGGGCATCTCCATTTTGTTTGCAGGTTGAAGAGAAATCTCAAGAAGATCGTGCGCAAAAAAAAATGGGCCTTGATGCCCTACACTAGCCATCTCCAGCCTCCTTCCCAGCCACCCTTCTTTCTCGGCCTCCTTCCCTCCTTCACCAAAACTTCATCACTAAATTTTTCCTAAAAATTCTCAAAAAAATTAACAAATTTTAACAAAAAAAATCTCAAAATATTTTCTGAGTTTGGCATTTGGAATTGGAGGATTTTCAGTGATTTGGGCAGCTCATCTTCAAGCGTCTTCAAGCCCTAAGGGCTCACTAGTGCAAATCATCTAAACCCTTACGTCTTTCATTGATCTAATTGAAAGTCAGGCTAATACTGACATAGATTTTCAATTAGTTGGAGTTTAGCAACAAATTTAATTTACATGTTTTACTATTGTACATTGCAGAAATACAAGTTATCTTTAGTAACTTTTTGAATGCTAATTGACAAATTTCTAAACATTGTTTCACTGCTTTTCAGTGACTTATTTCTGAATTTTTTAGATCAAATGCATCAGTAAATCAGAAATAGTTAAACTCAGAAATTTTTTGAATCGTTAAGTATATTGCATGCTTATAGGACTATTGATTTAAAATATATTGTTGGTATTAACACTTGTTTTAAAAGCAGATTTCTAGACTAATATTTCATTGATGTAATCTCAGTTTAAGCACTTAGTTTAATTTATGAAATACATTTGTTTTTTACATATTCATGCAAATTTTACTTATGCATCTAATGATCTTTGATTGAGTACTTCATGCAAATGGATTTCTGAATTTAAAGTGTTTTATTTCCAACATTTTACATTGGTTTTTTATTGTACATTTTAGTAATTACTTGTGCAGATTTTACATTTCACATTGTTGGTATAAGTATTTGCTTTCACATTAAAATCGCCATTTTTTCTAAGACCTAAGTCAAGAAACACTCACATCATAACTCAGAATAATATTTTAGACCCTCATTTAACTAAAATTAACTAAGTCCCTGCATTTCACATAGCTCTAAGTTTTGCATCTGCATATAAGAGAATTGAATCATTCAACAACAGTTTCCCATCCTTTACTTGGACTTTATTTCCTTCGCAAGATAGTTGACTCCACAAGGCACTGGTATCATTTTCCTCAAATCAAATCGAATACTTCGAAATCTTGCACAATTCAAACAAGTATTCGCTGTTTAGTTGTGGCTCCCGAACTGGTTGGTTCCCAACTAGTTTTCATTCATCCCATTCCAATAGGGTCTACCCCCCTTAATCTGTTATAGGGACACAATTCAAACGGAGTGATTGGGGATCAGTGTGACAAAGCCCGATCAGAGTCGTTGTCGCAGTGCCTAGACATTTTGTGTGACAACACAACCCAATGACAATCTCCAATTATTTCCGGTAGCAATCACATTAACTTAATCACATTGACAATAAATGCAGATAAAACATACAAACAAACACAAAGGACAAGCCAAGACAAGTGGACACCAGATTTGGCAGATGCCAGGAAAAAACCCCAATGTGGGGAAAACCCTTTGATTAAATATTCTTATTATTATTCAATAGTTCAGCAAAGAGAGAGAGAGAAAGAGAGTACAAAAGTCAAATTCACTTGCCCAATACACAATCAAATCAGCCCTATCAAATTCTGTAGTCAAATCATCCCTAAACAAAAAGTCAACGTTGGTCAAAGTAGCAATAAAATGTCATTAAAAAAAAACTCGTTCTTCTCCAATCAAACTCAGCCTGATCAGAAGGTCAAAATCAGCCCAAAACAGTCCAGTCAAACTCGGTCAAAGTAGAGAGAAAATTGTTGTAATTTTTTGCGGTCAACCTACAATTTAGTCTACGGTCAAAGTGCTCAGAAAACACTGATTTCTGTGCCAAAAGTTGTTACCTACTGAGATAAAAATTTCCTCAAAAGATCGAATTCAAATGATGCCTGGAAGGTCTCGATCAACATTGGTCAACAGTATGAAATTTTTGCAACTTCGATTCTGTGATTTAGCCCAGAAATTCTTGGTTTTGTGCGCAACTGTATGGCCTGCAAAAATTGAACTTTTCCGCCCAAAATCGAAGTCAAACTTGGTCGAATACACCTTGGTCAACGCTGGTCAAACTATCCCTGAGCTCTAAAATTTTCGGCCTGCAATCTGTCCCAGAAAACTCGTCCTCTAGCCACACGTGTGAGAAAGAGAGAAACTCCCTCTACATTTCCATTCATGGCCTTCATCTAGACTTACAACTATTAGTCCTAGTCTAGTGCATGACCCATGAAATGGAAAACACAATTGTCACTCCTTTGTAACCAAGGGTGATCCAAAACTCCCTCTTGACCAGGGACCTATCAGAGCTCCCTCTTAACTAAGAACTCTTTCATTCATCAACAACTTTTTCTTCGTGGGTCCTTCAGCTACTTGATCTCCTTCCTTTCTTTGATATCAAGAAGTCTTTGTTCGAACTTCTTCTAGGTAGAGCACCATCCATCAATCGCTTTCCTTCCTAATTTGTCATGTCATTGTTTCCTTCATGGAAAGTGGCTTTCTTGTCATTCATCAGAGTTTCTTGTCATCTTGGCTACTCCTTTGTCATCTTGTCCATGCTTCGGAATACTCTTTCTTGGATGCTTCGTTGTACTTGCTTGTTTACATGCTTCGACCTAGTAGCCCATCATGACTTCATCCTGATATTGCTTCAACATTGCTTTTTGCTAGATGCTTTCTTCATCACGACATCTTCGTAGAGTAGAACCAGTGATTTGCGTCTTTTATATCTCCAAGGCCTTCATAGGTGTCAAGGGTCCTTCCTTTGTCAGAGTGGTCCTACCTTCTTTCGGGAGATATCTTTAAAGTATCTTGTCAGATAGTGATTCACAGTGATCATGGTGTTCTTCCACATGCTTGATCTCTTTCCTCATTTGCTTCTTCTTAGATAGATAGGTCAACCATCTTATGCTTCTTGTGAGAGCATTTCTTCATTGCTTGCTTCTTGGACTAATAAGCATTTCTTCTTGCTTTGTAGTCAGCTCTTTATGTAAGCATATTCTTTTGTTGACCTTCATTGCATTGTAGTACACGCTTTCCAGCATGTTCTTGGTGAAAGAGATTCTTTCATACTTGATCATATTATAGAACTATTCCCATGACTCAATAATATACAAATGACTAAACTTTGATGCATACATACCTCATCTTGATTCTCCTTTGATCATCTTATAGCTTCATTTGGTTGTCCTTGGTGTGGCCCTCCTTGCTTCATCTTAGCTTGCTTGTATATCATCCTTTTCTTGAATCCAATGAGACATCTGCTTTGGTTCATGAACCGTCTATTGTCGCACAGAATGTCTACGCACCGCAACAATGGCTCAAATCGAGGGTTGTCACACTGATCCCCAATCACTCTATTTGAATTGTCTCCCAATAGCAGACTAAGGGGGGTAGACCCTATGGAAATGGAAAAAAGGAAAAATTAATTGGGAACCAACCAACTTGGGAGACACAGCTAAGCAACCAATACTTGTTTTAGATTGCGCAAGATTTTAAAGATTCAAAATGATTTGAAGAAAGTGATACCAGTGCCTTGTGGAGTCAACTATCTTGCGAAAAAAATAATGTTCAAGCAAAGGATGGGAAACTGTTGTTGAAAAGACTCCACTTTTTCATATTCTAATATAAAATTTAAAACTATGTGAAATGCAGGGACTTTGTTAGTTTTAGTTAAATGAGAGCCTAAAATTATTTCTGAAATGTCTTAAATGTTACTTAACTTAAGGCTCAGAAAAGTGGTGATCTAAATGTGAAAGCAAATACTTATACAAGCACTGCAAAATGTAAAATCTGCACAAATAATTACTGAAATGCATAATGGACTAAAATTTAAAATGCTGGAATATAATACCTTTAAATTCAAAAATTCATTTGTATGAAATACTCAATCAAAGATCATTATATGCATAAATACAACTCGCATGAGCATGTAAAAAAAATTGTATTTCTGAAATTAAACTAAGTGCTTAAACTCAAATTACATCAATGAAATATCAATATAGAAATCTGCTCTTAAAACAAGTGTTAATACCAGCGATATATTTTAAATCAACAGTCTTGTAACCATGCAATATTTAGAAATTTCTATGTATAACAACCAAAAAAAAAAATGACAAACTAATAACTACAATTCAGAAAATTTCTGAGTTTAATTATTTATGATCTATTAATGTATTTGATCTAAAATACTCATAAATAAACTACCGAACAACAATAAAACAATTTTCAGAAATTTGTTTGTAAAAGATACTGAAACTAACTTCTATTTCAGCAATTATACAACAGTGAAAATGTAAATTAAATCTGCTGCTAAATTTAAAAAATTTCTGAGTTTAATTCTTTCTGATCTATTGATACATTTGATCTAAAAACTCAGAAAATTAATTAAAAAAAAAGTGAAATAATATTCAGAAAATAGCATGCAAACGTTTCTGAAAGTAATTATATTTCTGAAATGTAATGCAGTGAAAGATACAAACTAATTTGTTGCCAAATTTCAGATAACTAAAATTTTATGCCAGTATTAATATTGTGTTCAATTAGATCAATGAAAAAGGTAAGGGTTTAGAATATGTGCACCAATCAGCCCCTAGGGGCTTGAAGACAATTGAAGATGGGCTGCCCAAGTCATTGAAAATTTTCCAATGCAAATGCAAAACTCGGAAAAATTTAATAAAAATTTGTTAAAAAAAATTTGGGAAATTTTAAGAAAATTTTAGGAAATATTTAGTGAGAAAATTATGGTGAAGAAAGTTGCAAAGATGAGAGGCCTGAGGGTGGAATGATAAAGGATGAGATTGAGGTTGGAGATAGCCAGCGGTGGGCCTCAAGGGCCTAAAAAACTTTGCCAACGATCCTTCTGAAATTTCTCCTCAACCTGCAAACAAAATGGAGATGTCCTTATTGAAGCTTCTAAGTTTACTGAGTTAGAAACCCTTCATGCACTTTTTCTGATTTATTCCTACCTACTTGTTACTTTTCCTTAACAAGTTATTTACAAAGTAAACACTGAAAATAAACACCAGTGCATGCTCAACATATTACAGATCAGCAACTAAAATAAACAAGAACAAACACACCACGTGACACCATTACTTTTGGACTAATGTCTCCGGAAAAACCCAATGTGGGAAAACCAGTGCAGCTATCCGAGGGTTTTCTTATTAAGCAATATCATAACACAATCTGGGTGTCGAAACTGGCCTACCCAATACAGAATTTCCTTAGAAGTAATACCTCTCGGTTTCTAACAAATCTACTCGCTAGAACCCCAGATAATTCTTCCAACAACTACTCAGCACCAATCTACCCTAGAAACCCCAACGTCTGCCCAATTTGGACTATGTCAGCCTCACCTAGCCTAGCACTGACACTGCGTCAACCTATCTTGGCCTATGTCAGCCCTAGGAGGCCCTACGTCAATTCACTGAACCTCTGCATCAGCTACGCTGGCCCCTCTGGTGCTTTGCGCATCACTTAGCTGCCTCTGTGTGGCCTTGTGTGAGCATTGGTTGCTCCTGCGCTCTCTCTCTCGCTGCTCTGCTGCTATCCCAGCACTATCTCTACCTCTCTGTCTCTCTGTACTCAATGCCCCTCAACTGCTCTCTCGATCACTGATTCTATCTCTCTTAGCAAACCCCGCTCTAGAGAATAGAACGACTGATCACTCTGGTGTCTTCTCCAAGTGACCCTCAAGCCTCCTCTTATACTTTTCTTGTTGACTTCTCAACGTTCGAGATTAAATCTCTAATCAATGGCTAAAATTAGATCTGGCTTGATCCATGTCTTTTGGACCACTCTAACATAGATTCATATTAATACACATTAATATTTTATTTTCCCTAAATTTAGAATTAGAGACTCCATTAAAAATATTAATTATTTTAATATCTCCTGATCTGTTTAGAATCTGCCCAAACCCTTTCTAGGTATTGGAGATCTCATGTGCCCCAACCTATCCACCAAATTGTGTGGCTAGAGCACATCCGATGCTACCCCAAATCAACATTCCCTCTTAGCGGGCACTGTGCTCTAGTAATACTCCTCACTGAGTATTACTCTGATCATTTGGCATCAG
Organism: Pinus tabuliformis; assembly: GCA_031772625.1. NCBI lineage: Eukaryota > Viridiplantae > Streptophyta > Pinopsida > Pinales > Pinaceae > Pinus > Pinus tabuliformis. The sequence goes on along the minus strand of CM062812.1, from coordinate 254,996,091 downwards.
TACCTGTGCTGATGCTAGGCCTTCTTGCCCAACATCCTCTGCACTCCTGCATCCTGTACCGCTGCCCATGGTTCTGCTACTGCCACTGTTGCATCTGTACGACAGCTCCCTCTACATCCGTGCTGTTGCTGGTCCTTCCTCCCAGCACTGCATCTGCATTGCACCTCCTCTCATCATGTTGCATCGTGCTGCCCACTGCTGCACTGCAACTCAGTTACTGAGAAGTAAGTAACTGATCTCCCAATTGACCTCCATGTTGGGCTAGAAACACCCACTGATGCTGAAGCTCCCTCTGCCGCTGACAAGTGCTCCCTCTCTGACCTCTGCGATGTTGCAACAACTCCCTTCATCTCACATCGTTGCACACCTCTATATGCCTTCATGCACTGGTGCAACACTCCTGTACCTCTCGCATTGCTACAACCTGTTAGCTCTATGTTGTCTTGGGACTCCTGCACTGTAGCTCTCTCCGCCACCCCACCCGCATCCGTCTCCACCCACCCAACCAATCCTGCTACTCGTCGGAGCTCCCGTAGCAAGGTCTAATCCAAGAGGTTGGGTACCTCAAGGATCCTGCCCCTCATCGCATGTAGTCCATCTGACTACAGCTCGATGTCTCCCCACTTTCGCTCAAGTGGCACGTGTGCACTCATGGCACAGTCATCATCTGTCAAAACTTCCTTCTCTCACCGTGCTGACGTTGCCTTAGTCTCGGAAGACTCTCCCTTAATCTTCTTCCTTGGACATTGGGTCGTATAATGACCCATCTCACCATAGTGGAAGCACTTGATCTTCGAGAGATCTTTCTTCTTCCGCTTTTCCTGCTTTCACTTAGATTCTAGGGCCACATCCTCCTCCTCCTGCTTGACCTTGATCCCTTTGTTGCTGCTACCTGTCTTCGACTGTCGTCTGATCTCTTCCTGGCGAAGAGTTGCCCACATCTCGTCCCAAGGTGGGAGAGTACCTCTGCCCAGGATACTCTGGACAAATACTTCCCAATCTTCTGAGACAACATTCAGGGTTGTTCTCACCATAAGCTCCTAATCTGGTGTCACTCCTATAGCAGTCAACTGGTCTCGGTTCTCATTCAGTCCTCCGAGGAAGGTGTCAATCGATTCACCCTTCTTCATCTGATACACCTCATCTAGTTCTCGAGTAACATTCTTCTCTGCACAGAAGTATGCTGATACAGCTTCTTGAGAGCCTCCCACATCTCAAATGCAGTTTCCTTCTCGGCTATATGTGGTACCACATGATCCTTGACCCCGTCAAAGATAATGCACTTGGCTCTCGCCATTGCCTCTTCGTATTTGTCATTATAATTGGGGTCAACTACGATAGCTATTACCTTCAAGGCGAAGTTCTTGACACGATTCCTGTAAAGCACTGATAAGATTCTGGCCTTCCAGACTGCAAAGTTCGATGCTTCGTTTAGTTTATCGTGGTCTCTTACCCCGTGTAGTGCCATGATGCTCCTCTACTTCCCTCTTGGAAGTTCTCTATTCGACTCCTCTGAGTCTCTACTTCCCATTTGGAAGTTCTCTTCTAGACTCCCTCCGAGTCCTGATTTCCCTCTTGGAAATCCTTCTGTCGCTTGTCGAGATGCTCCCTACTATGATCGACTCGTGCAGCTACACTGCTGATCCAGGTTCCTCAACTAGAAACCCTCGGTAACAACTCCTCTGGCCCTACTTTGTCAGGTAATGTTCTGACTACAGTACCTCACCAGCTCCACTCTGCAATATGCCTGCAGCCTTCTAGACCCCATCAACTACCTCTCTATGAACTGCATCAGCCCCTCTCTGCCTCACGCTGGTTGTGGGTCACCCTAGATGGGTCTACGTCAGCCTTGGGATGCCCTACGTCAACCCTCTGGCCCTCTGCATCAGCAACGCTGGCCCTTCTAGGGTTCTGCGCAGCTCCCGACTTCCTCTATGTGGCCCTGGCTGGCTCCATGTCAAATTCCATAGCTTCTGCATTGCTAGAAATGGCTTTTGTCACCTCGGGACAGTTGTTTTCTGTTGTTATTGCTCCGTTTGGCTGATGTCTTTTAGTCCACCTGTGATCTGCAAGCACCCTCTCATAACATGTTAAAGTTTTTAAGTTTACTTAGTTAGAAACCCTTCATGCACTTTTTCTGATTTATTCCTACTTACTTGTTATTTTTCCTTAACAAGTTATTTACAAAGTAAATACTGAAAATAAACACCAGTACATGCTCAACATATTACAGATCAGCAACTAAAAGAAACAAGAACAAACACACCACGTGACACCATTATTTTTGGACTAATATCCCCGGAAAACCCCAGTGTGGGAAAACTGGTGCAGCTATCTGAGGGTCTTCTTATTAAACAATATCAGAGTACAATCTGGGTGCCGAAACTGGCCTACCCAATAAAGAATTTCCTTAGCAGTAATACCTCTCGGTTTCTGACAAATCTATTGGCTGAAACCCCGACTAATCCTTCCGGTAGCTACTCAGCACCAATCTGCCCCAGAAACCCCAGCGTCTACCCAATCTGGACTGTGTCAGCCTCTCCTAGCCCAGCATTAACACTACGTCAGCCTATCTTGGCATGCATCAGCCCCAGGAGGCCCCGCGTTAGCCCCAGGAGGCCCCACGTTAGCTCTCTGAGCCTCTGCATCAGCTATGTGGCCCCTCTGGTGCTCTACGCATCACTTAGCTACCTCTGTGTGGCCCAGCGTGGGCACTCGTTGCTCCTGCGTCTCTCTCTCTGGCTGCTCTGCTGCTATCCCGACATTATCTCTGCCTCTCTGTCTCTCTGTACTCAATGCCCCTCAGCTGCTCTCCCGATCACTGATCCTATCTCTCTTAACAAACCCCGCTCTAGAGAATAGACGACTGACCACTCTAGTGTCTTCTCCAAGTGACCCTCAAGCCTCCTCCTTTACTTTTCCTGTTGACATCTCAACTGTCGAGATTAAGTCCCTAATCAACGGCTAAGATTAAATCTGGCTTGATCCATGTCTTTGGACCACTCTAACACAGATTCATATTAATACACATTAATATTTTATTTTCCCTAAGTTTAGACTTAGGGACTCCATTAAAAATGTTAATTATTTTAATATCTCCTTATCTGTTTAGAATCTACTCAAACTCCTTTTGGGTATTGGAAATCTCATGTGCCCCAACCTCTCCACCAAATTTCGTGGCTAGAGCACATCCGATGCTACCCAAATCAACAACCCTTTCCGATTTAGATCTCTCTCCGGAGTCCACAAAAATCACATGCAATTTTCAGATTTTTCCTACACAAATAAAAGCCAGAAAACCCCAAAGCATGTATATACAAAAATATGAAATACCAAGAACCCCAATGAATTAGAAATTTGCTATTTACAAATCTACAATAATATTCTGCAGATCTAACAGATATATACATCAAAGCCCTCTATTAGCCAGATTTAAACAATTTTTTGCACAATATTTACAAATAAATTTGGAATTTTAAAGAAGCAGTAGCCCAAAAATAACCCTGCAAGTTAAATATTCTACAAAATGACTTCAGAAATTAAAAAGATAGTGAGCTCTTTTAGATTCTGTACACTAAGAGTCAGTTGGTCCAACTGAGGACTTCCCCAAATGCTCAAATTCTAAATGATAACTTCTACACAGTTAAATCTGCTTGTTAGATTAATAGAGATCTCAAAAATTATCATAAAATTATCAAAAAATAGAGATACATGTTACTTCTATCAAATTAAAACGATATTCTAAAAAACCCAAAAATCTGTGCAAGATACATGTACATAGATCAATCCTCAAAGACTATTAACCAGCAAATTCAAATAAAAGCAGCAAGTATTAAGAACAATATTACCACATAAATCTAAAAAATGAATACCACAATCTGAAACCCCAAAATCTGTGTTTTATTAACCAGAAAAAGTTACAAGAGCTTTCTTAGAGTGAGTACACGATTCAGAAATCGGATGAAATAATGGAGGGAAGCATCTCATTTATAGAAAAATTCTCCAATGGCTAGTTGGCTTGATTCCCGTCAAAGTAACCTCAACCGTTGATGAAGATAAAATGATATTTTAATCATCACCATTGAAATAAAGTTACTTTTTTTAAAAATTCGAATTTCACTTTTAATTTCCTTTTAATTAACTCAAAATGATTATTTTGAATTAATTACCGCAAAAAGTTGACTTTGACTTAACTACTATGGCCCAAGGGTTCAAAATATCTTGAAATTTTCAATATTTCCTTGGTCGGAGACCTCCAAAAACTAGGGACTTTAAAACCCACGAATTTTAAATGTTGGAGAATTTAATTTTTCCTAGGACCTAAATTAATTAAATTTCTGGATTAAGAATTTTAATTTATTTTAGCTTAGAAAGTTTAATTAATTGACTCATGAGGGGATTATTAATTTTTCCAACCCTCTTATTTAACCATGGTGTTTAACTATGAGGGACCATGCAGTAAATATTTTTTTTACATGACATATTACAATTCTAACTCATGAAAGGGGAACACCCATTTGTTATAGACCCTCAATAATTACCCATTTCTGCAACACAAAATATGATCTAGTAGACTAAGTGACTTGTAATAAAATAATCTAACCAAATAGTTAGAATTATTCCCAAATCACTTTTACAAAGACTCGATAAATAACACTAGGACTCATTTAAAATCCTTATGACAAAATCCACTCTAGCTTTGGGGTGAGGCTGGAGGGAAAAACTTTGCCAATCATCCGTGTTTAGAAATACACATGAATCGGTGAGGCTAAAAACCTCCTAGGATAGAAATCATCACCAGAAAAATAAATTTAACTAGGTTGTTACATACATTTGTCTTACTATGAACATTTACATAAAAAAATGCAGAATGGGTTTACAAAACTCCAGTGTAAATATAGAAGATAATGATGAATCTGTGGATCACCTGAATGCTCGGACATAATGGAAATCCATGTGCAAAAAAATGTACAGCTATGGGGTAGTTGACATGCAGTGGTCAACACCTTCTTTTGAAGGTTCCATCATAGGATCATAGAGACCCTTGCCTTGCAAATGTTTCTTTCCTTTTGATGATGGAGGTCTTCTAAGATTCTTAATCATGATCAATTTTCTTTCATCATGGATGAGGTCCTATACTAGGTATGCTTCTTCTACATGAATATCTTGAGCTATATCTGCTATGCTCCTATATTCTAGAGGATATTTCTACCCATGCATTTTTATTCTTATTATAAATGCTACATCTTCATGAGTATCTAGAACTCTATGTACATCATGCTTCTAGATTCTAGAGGTAGTTTCTAGCCATGCAATATTCCTATATGATCCTATACTACTTGAAAACTTGAAAAAAAACTAGAAATAAATAGTTTGACTTAGTCATAGTAGAGATCCGAAGGATCTTCCTTCTTTTGCTTCTTTTCTTCTTCTTTCACCTCTTGAGTCATGTGAGCTTCTTCCCTCTTTCTTGTTGTCCTTCTTAAGCTTAGGACAATTCCTTTTGTAGTGTCCATATTCTTGACATCGAAAACATTGGATTTTGGACATGTCTTTGTCGTTTATTCTTCGTTGATCAAACTCGCCAAATTTACCCTTTCTCTTGGCCATGGTAGCAAATGCTTTCTCCTTCGATCCCACATCTTCTTTTTCCTTGAGTTTGGTTTCCTCTGTCCTGCATAGATACCACATTTCACTGAGAGTGGTTGCTTCCTTCTTCGCATATATGCTTGATGTCAAGTTGCCCCAATCCTCAGGTAGAGCATTGAGTACTACAGTGGTCATTTCTCTGTCAAACATGACTACCCCAAGCTCTTGAAGTTGATCTCTCATTTCATAGATTTTCATGAATTAGGGAGCTATTCCTTCATCTGTTATCTTCATCTTGTATAATTCATTCCTCAGAGATGTCACTTCTCCGGTTGTGGATACCAAGAATAGCTCTACTAGCTTATCATAAATTTCTTTCGATGTCTCAAATTTGGAGACATAGGGAATGAGAGCCTTTGATTGATTCTATGAGAATCCTTTAAGCTCTTGTCTCATTCTTATTGTCCTTGGCTAAGGCTTGAATTTGTTTCTTAACAAGAACAGTGATATTCCCTTTGACATGTTCTAGGAGTTCATTCTCCTTGAGAAGTAGATCGGTCCTCTTCTTCCATGCAAGAAAGTTATTGGTACCTACCAATTTATTTCTTTCCTTGCAAAAAGACATTGATGTATATTTAGAAGGGGACATGTACTTACTTGATAGATTTTGAGATGTAATGGATTTGCTTCCTCCTTGAAGACTTGATGGCTTGCCTTCCTAGGGTCCTGATGTTCTTCAAGTTGCCTTCTTCAAGTGGACTTGCTTGATGATCAGATTTGCTTGATCACTTGTAGCTTGATGTAGGTCCTGCTTCAATCCGCTCTTCTTTGAAGGTTCCTTTATGTACAGCTCTTCTTCTAGCTTTGTAGACCTCCTTGATGAATGATGGATTGTAGACCCTTCTTGTCCTTGAAGTGATTGAGACTTCTAGGCTTGATGCTTCAACTTTGTAAATGCTTCTCCTTGATGAGTGTTCTTGAGTTGCCCTTTCCTTGATGTGTCACCTTAGCTTTGATACCATGTTGAAGAATCTAGGGCAAAGTAGTGTAGTGTGATTCTTCGTTACTTGATAACAATTTGTGGAGTATTTTTACATTTTCTTATTAGTTTATTATTCTTCTTCTTCTTCTGATTAGTGCATATGTATGTACTTCATCAAACTTCTACCAAAACATAAAAACAAGAACACAAGATGTTGGCTCTCTGCCAGGGCCAAAACCTCTCTTCTCTTGAGAGGAAAACCCTTTAGTGAATTTCTCTTATTGAAGCTTCTATTGATCAATGCCAAACCCTAGACCCCTGACAAGAATATCCTCCAAGCACAAGTCAAGTCCTTCCCTCTTTCTGCACCTTGTTTCTCAGCACTTTGTTCCCCGACACTTCTTCCAACACTTCATTTGCCGGCACTTCATCTTCCTTCTTCCAACACTTCATTTGCCGGCACTTCATCTTCCTTCTTCCAACACTTCATTCTTCTTTCAATTGTTGGTAAGTCTTGTTATACTTGCTCTAGAAGACATGCCTTTGATGAGACCCTTCCCTTATGGTGATCCCTTCACTCTCTTAGCCAACCAATGAACTTTTATGACTGTCAAGGGAGGGCTGTTATGACAGCAGTGCAACCCTAATTCTCGCACGTGTGAGAGGTACCCTAGAGAATTAGGGTCCTTTTCCTTCGCTAGATAGATAGGCTTCTTCGCTTGTCTTGGGAGGCCTTGTAGGCCTAGTTTCAAACCCAAACAACACAAGATTATGGATTGCTTGTCCCTGCTGTCATATCCGCAGATTTTTCCTCCTCCTCCTCGCACGTGTGACTGTTTCTAGCCCTAGAAACAGTCCCCTACCTTCGTTGTTCTTCCTCCTTACTTCACTGCCCCTGTAGACCCTTTTCGTTGTTCTTCCTCCTTACTTCACTGCCTCCTTTCCTTTGCGGATTTCAGAGCAGATTGAATGTGTTATAGAGGAGTGGACAGCCTCTATATATAGAGGATTGTCCCTCCATTTAGGCTGACTTGTCACCTGTTTGCAGGCCGACTTGAAGAGTATACTTTGGATGGTTTCTTTGGTGGTATTGCATGCTTGAAGGAGCTTCTTGATGGTGCCTTAGCATAGGAGGAGACTTGACTTTGCTTGGAGGTATTTTCTTGACTTTAATACATATTTATACAAGGTGTAACATGCCCTTAAGGTCTTCAACCTTTTTCTTTTGACTATTTGACTCACCTACAACACTTTAACTAGTACTAGACGTATTTCAATGAGCAAGAAACTAATTGGCATATATCATAAAAATAATATTTCTTATCTTGAATAAATACAAATATCAAAAGTACATTTATGAAGATCGAACCTAGTTACATTTCCTTCAACAAGAACAACCTAGGGTTTCCCTCATGTAGTTGCACCTAGGGCAAGAGATTTATGGATGAAACTAGAGCGAATGCCCAACGAACTTGGACCATAGGTAGCCTAGACCCTAAGCTTGATGCAGGCTTTCAAATTCCCGAAAAGGAACCTCCCTAAAATTTCATTGCAGGCCCTAGATTTTCTCCCTGCCTTTAGGGGACCAAAATTTAGGAGAAAATTGTGGAGAGAAAGAGGCTTGATCACCAAATTGCTTGGACCAATGCCTTGTCCTTTGAGCATATGGAGTTCTAGATGCTTTATATTAGCAAACATCGTCCTTTATGACTTCAAGAATTGATGCCCTAGCGATCAACCCTCAACAATTGATCCAGGGGGATATTGGTGGCCACCTACCTATTCCACCTAGACCCCCGAGAATTAGTTTCATCTGTTTCCTTGTTCATTTCAACATTTACTATTTTTAGCAGTTTTTCAAGTCCTGAACTTCCAAAGCAGTTTTGACCCCCTAAACAACATTTTTTTGAGATCCATGGTAGGCTCGGAGTTGTAAGCAAGGGCCTGCATCAAAACTTGTAGTACTCAAAGAGACCTTTCCAGCAAGGTATCGTACGCGCCAAATGGAGATAATATGACCAAGTTACATCCTCAGGAAGTTGGCTGCCCAACTTACCCCAACAGGGCCCACAAACTCATGGTGTTACATCTCTTGGGGTTAGGGTTTTGGTTTTTTAGAGTTTTCTCATGTTTTCCAATAATAAATAGAACCTTTGTGAAAATTCTATCACTGCAGAAACTGATTTATTTTTCCTACTTATTTCATCATAAGTTATTCATGAAATTACTTCAACAAACATTAAAATAAATACTGTTGCAGATATCACACCGTAATACAGAAACAAACATATGCACACATTGACACAGTTATTTTGGACTAATGTCCCCGAAAAAACCCAATGTGGGAAAACCGGTGCAGCAAGGGAGGATTTTATTATTCAACAATTTTCTTGTACAACAGGGTGCCAAACTGGCTTACCCACAGATAAACAAACTTCCACCACTTTTCTAAACACAGTGTAGGCCCTACTAACCTCCGCTACAACCTGAAACCCTCTGCGTCAACCTAAAACCCTCTACGTCAACCTACTGAGGCTCTGTGCAGCCTCTCTGGGCTTCTGCGTCACTCCTGCAGCCTCTGCGTGGATGATGCAAGCCCTTCTGGCTCTGCGCAGTCTTTGTTGCCTCTGCGTGGATTCCTTTGGCTTTGCGTCTGCTTCTTCTGCACTGATCTCCCATCTCTCTGTTCCATACTTGTTGCCTCCTGACTGCCCTCCAAACCACTAGTTCAATTTCTCAGCAAACTCCGCTCCAAAAATTGAACTGATTGGTCTCCCTCAGTGTGTTCTCCAAATGCCCCTGAAGCCTCCTCTTATACTTTTTCTATTGACATCTCAACCGCCGAGATTAAGTCCCTAATCAATGGCTAAGATTAGATCTGCCTTTATCCATGTCTTTTGGACCATTCTAACACAGATTCATATTAATACACATTAATATTTTATTTTCCCTAAGTTTAGACTTAGGAACTCCATTAAAAATATTAATTATTTTAATATCTCCTGATCTGTTTAGAATCTGCCCAAACACTTTCTGGGTATTGGAGATCTTATGTGCCCCAACCTCTCCACCAAATTTCGTGACTAGAGCACATCCGATGTTACCCCAAATCAACACTCCCACTTAGCAAGGACTGTGCTCTAGCAATACTCCTCATTAAGTATTACTCTAATCATCCGGCATTGGTACCTGTGCTGATGCTAGGCCTTCCTGCCCAACATCCTTTGCACTGTTGCCCATGACTTTGCTACTGCCACTGCTGCATCTGTACGACAACTCCCTCTGCACCTGTTTTGCTGCTGGTCCTTTCTCCCAACACTGCATCCGCACTGCAACTTCCTCTGCATCTGTGTTGTTGTTGGTCCTTTCTCCCAACATTGCATCTGCACTGCAACTCCCTCTGCATCTGTGTTGTTGTTGGTCCTTTCTCCCAACACTGCATTTGCACTGCAACTCCCTCTTCATTCGTGCTGCTAACACACTACTTCTGAAAGGGGTTCTTTACCATCCCCATCTTTTCCCTGAAGTATTCAAATTTTGACTTTCCAAGGGCCTTGGTGAGGATATCAACCACTTGTTCCCCTGTAGAAGTGTAGCTCAACTGTACAGCTCCTCGTTGGACACAATCTCTTACAAAGTGACACTGGATATCAATATGCTTTGACCTATCATGAAATACTGGATTCTCAGAGAGTTTGATGCAACTCTAATTATCACACATGATCCTGGTCACCTCCATATTTCTTCTTAATAGGTTTACCAACAGTTTTCTAAGCCATATGGCCTCACACAAAGCTGTGCTTGCTGCCATATATTCTGCCTCAGACGAGCTCAAAGCCACGGACTTCTGTTTCCTACTGCACCAGAAGGTTATTCCTAATCCAATGTTGAAACAGTACCCAGAGGTACTTTTCCGATCCACTGAACTTCCTGCCCAATCTGGATCAGTAAATCCACTCAATCTAATATCATTCCCCTTGTTGTACAAGAGCCCATAATCAACTATTCCCTGTAAATACCTGAGAACGTGCTTGGTTGCTGCCTAGTGAGCCCTCTTTGGTTCCACCATGAACTGACTGAGGGTGTTGACAGCGTAAAAAAATATCTGGCCTGGTATTGACTAGATACATCAGGGACCCTATGAGCTGTTGGTATAGGGTGGGATCGACATCCTTGTCTTCTGATGCATCAATCTTCTTCTAGTTGGCGATCATTGGCATAGCCATAGGTCTACAGTCTCCCATCTCGAACCTTTTCAGGATTTATGTAGAATACCTTCCTTGCCCAAGGAAGATTTCTCCTTTCTACTGCCAAACTTCCAACCCTAGGAAATAATGCATTCGTCGCAGATCCTTCATATCGAACTCTGTGGCTAGATTCTTCTTGCAGTCTTCAATGAGTCTAGATGATCCTGTCAAGAAGAGATCATCCAAATATAATACTAAGATAAGTGACTCGCTCTCTACAACCAGATAGTAGAGATTCGGATCCGCGTCACTCTTAACAAACCCCATCTTCTGCAAGTAGCCATCTATTCGACCATACCACGCTCTTGGTGCCTGCTTCAGCCCATACAAGGCTTTCTTTAGTCTGCATACATGAGACTTCTTCTCATGAGTTTCAAAGCCCTCTGGTTGTTCAATGTATACTTCTTCTTCTATTACCCCATTCAGAAATGTCGTCTTGACATCCATCTGATGGATCTCCCATCCCATCTGGGCTGCAAGAGATATCACGGTCCTAATAGATGTATACCTGGCTACCGGGGCGAAGGTTTCCTCATAGTCAATCCCTTCCTTTTGAGCATACCCCTTAGCCACAAACCTAGCCTTGTATTTTTCAATACTGCCATCCGCAGCATATTTGATCATGTAGATCCATCTTGAACCTACCACAAATCTGTCTTGAGGCTTTGACACCACCTCCCAGACATCGTTTACCATTATGGAGTTATACTCCTCCACCATCGCATCTAGCCAAACTTGATGCTGAGCTGCCTCCTTGAAGCTGGCAGGCTCTCCATCCTGAGCTACTAATGCCTGATACCTGTCTGGTTGTTTTCACTCCCTTTTACTGTTCCTTGGCTCTCCGATGAATTTCTCTGCATCACGTAGAATCTGACGAAGTTCCCTGCTGGTTCTTCCTCTGCTGACAGGTGCTTTTGTTCGCTCCTCTTCCTCATCTTGAGAATCTTCCCGATGTGAGCAAGGATTCTTTACTTCTATTGGTTGAAGAGGCATGACCAACGGATCCTCTTTCGACTGCTCCTTGGAAGGCATTTCGCGAGATCTTCTGAAAGCTCTGTCCTCCATGAACTTTACATCTTGTCGTACTACTACATTCCTACTCCATGGAAGATAAATCCTATATGCCTTAGCGTTATCACTATATTCTGCCAAATACCCCTTTTCTGCAGTCTGATCCAACTTCTTCCTCTTTTCTTCGGGTATGCGACAATATGCCAAACTCCCAAATATCCTGAAATGACTGACTTCAGGTGTCTTCCCAATGAAGACTTTTTCTGGAGTAATCTTGCCCAAAGCCCGATGAGGAGTCCTGTTCTCAACGTAGACAGTTGTGTTGCATTCTTTCGCCCACAGGAATTTTGGCATATCCTGATCATATAGCATGGCCCTAGCTGCTTCTAAAATAGTCCTGTTTTTCCTTTCTGCCACCGCATTCTGCGTCGGATTGTAAGGGAGTTGTCCACTCTCTTATGATGCCCTCCTTAGCACAATAATCAGTGAAGTCCTTATCGACATATTCTCCACCATTATCTGAGTGCAAGACTTTTATTTTCTTACCTGTCAAGTCCTCCACTAGAGCCTTGAACTCCTTGAATCGACAGAAAACCTCATCCTTGGTTTTCAGAAAATAGATCCAAGTTTTCCTCGAGCAGTCATCAATGAAGGTAAGGAAATACTCGGCACCGCTGAGTGCTTTGATGGACATAGGTTCGCAGATATCTGAGTGTATCAATCCTAGTACACTCTTGGCCCTGTGGTTTCTCCTAGGAAATGCCGCCTTGGCATACTTTCTTAGAGCGCATCCCCTGCATATATCATCTCATTCCGTACTCAGATCTAGAACTCCTATTATAGTGCTCTTGAGAATTCTTAGAGCTCCATGGTGCAAGTGACCCATCCTTCTATGCCATAGTTCGTTCAAGTCTTTGTCCCCATGACTGCTTATTAGTGCCATTGGAGATTCTAGTTGTAATCTGTACAACTGATTACTTTTTGTGGAGGTTTGCCGTTACACCAAAACCCGCAGGTGTTGGTAAACGTAACAAACAGTAACTAGGATCCCCAGGGTGGAAATTACGGATTCTATAGAGGTGCGGTGATTCTTCCAACACCCCCCCTCAAACGCAACTTGGGGGAATTGAACCTGGGTCCAAGCTCTGATACCATGTGGAGGTTTGCCGTTACACCAAAACCCGCAGGTGTTGGTAAACGTAACAAACAGTAACTAGGATCCGCAGGGTGGAAATTACGGATTCTATAGAGGTGCGGTGATTCTTCCAACACTTTTGGTCCCGATCTGCACTTTCTTTTTCTAGCTCAGGTGTTTGACGTATACCTTTTCCTTGATGAAGTACACGTTATAGCCCTTGCCTTGTAGTTGTGACACGGAAAGTAAGTTCATCCCCAATCCTGGCACATGCAGCACATTTGTGGCATGAAACCGCTCTCCCGATTCTGTCTGAAAAACTATGGTACCCTTTCCTACTGGAGTACACTTTGCCTTGTTCCCCATGGTGATCTGAAAATTCATCTTCTCTTCTCGATATTTTGAGAAACACTCCCTGATTCCCGTCATATGCCATGAGGCTCCACTGTCTATATACCATACTTCTGATGATACAGCACTAGTCATGCACGCCACTTATTCTTCCAACCTGGAAGCCAACATAGAAAAATCGAAATCTCTCTCTCTTGTGCAATCTTCTAAAAATCTATGTGAGTCCCTTGAGGTGGATGCCTCTGCAACGTGGTCTCGACCCATAACTGATTTTCCCTTTCTATCTCTGATTACTTGCTCTAATACCATGTGAAAATTCTATCACTGCAGCGACTGATTTATTTTTCCTACTTATTTCATCATAAGTTATTCATGAAATTACTTCAACAAACATTAAAATAAATATTGTTGCAGATATCACACCGTAATACAGAAACAAACATATGCACACATTGATACAGTTATTTTGGACTAATGTCCCCAGAAAAACCCAACGTGGGAAAACCGGTGCAGTAAGGGAGGATTTTATTATTCAGCAATTTTTTTGTACAACAGGGTGCCAAACTAGCTTACCCACAGATAGACAAACTTCCAACACTTTTCTAAACCCAGCATAGGCCCTACTAACCTCTGCTACAGCTTGAAACCCTCTGCGTCAACCTACTGAGGCTTTGTGCAACCTCTTTGGGCTTTTGCGTCACTCCTACAGCCTTTGCATGGATGACGCAGGGCCTTCTGGCTCTCTGCTGCCTCTACGTGGATTCCTCTGGCCCTGCGTCTACCTCTTCTATACTGATCTCCCGTCTCTTTGTTCCGTACTTGCTGCCTCCTGACTGCTCTCCAGACCACTGGTTCAAGTTCTCAGCAAACACCACTCCAGAAATTGAACTGACTGGTCTCCCTCAGTATGTCCTCCAAGTGTCCCTCAAGCCTCCTCTTATAGTTTTTCTGTTGACATCTCAACGCCCGAGATTAAGTCCCTAATCGACGGCTAAGATTATATCTGGCTTGATCCATGTCTTTTGGACCATTCTAACATAGATTCATATTCATACACATTAATATTTTATTTTCCCTAAGTTTAGACTTAGGGACTCTATTAAAAATATTAATTATTTTAATATCTCTTGATCTATTTAGAATCTACCCAAACCCTTTCTGGGTATTGGAGATCTTATGTGCCCCAACCTCTCCACCAAATTTCGTGGCTAGAGCACATCCGATACTACCCCAAATCAACAACCTTGAGCCTCATTGTAACATAGTTTAGAGGCATGTAGCAGCCACATCTCTTCTCAGAGATAAGCTACCATCGCTTGAGCTATCTTATTTCCATTCTATTAGTAAGCATAGTTCAGTATTTTTCTATTAATAAAAGAATGTGTTTTTCTATTGTATCTCTGTGTTTATGATTATATTTGTAAGTTGTGTGTTCCTATTTAAGTTCGGATCAGTGGTATTAGAGCGGTTTGCTCATTCTCTGTTTTTCTTTGCATGTCCCCAATGAGATCAAGGTATAAGGAGTTAGGACTTGATCTGGTTGAACCATTGCAAGATCAGTGTCGCAAAACCCGACGACCTCCCATGGCAGAAGAAAAGAAAGATGATGGGGCAGGAGATCCTTTCAAAATGTTGCTCGAGGAATTCCTCAAGCGACAAAGGGACACAATGATGGATAACTTTGCCCAGATCCTTCGACCACTATCCACAAGTAATGCATGTTCATACAACACCCACTCTAGAGGCGCCACTCCTTGTAAGGTACAAGTTAACTTCGATATTCCCATATTCGAAGGCCTGATAAATGCAAACGCTATAGATAAATGGTTAAATCTGTTGGAAGGATATTTTTCAATTTGTGACTTTTCCAATTGGGAAAAGATTACTTTTGCACTTCTCAAAGCTGCCCCACACGTCAAGGACTGGTGGGAAACCTACTGTGAACAACAGGACGAGAGTAAACCCTCGCTGTTTTCAGTCGCACCCACATGGAATTCTTTCTGAGACGCCATTAGGGAACAATATTACCCTACCGGGAGCTATGAAGACAAATACATAAAGTGGACCATGCTACGGCAGTGAGGGGACCAAGACGTGCCAGAGTTGACAAATATTTTCCATACCCTTCGCACGACACTGGGTATCAAGGATACTGAGCAACATTTGGTGTTCAAGTACCGCGACTGTCTACACAAGTACATCTAGGACGAGATGGAGTTCATGGACATTTCCTCGCTTGGCACGGCATATCAGTACACTGTGAAGATTGAACAGAAGTTTAAACAGAAGAAGCGAGACTTTGGATCTGCAAATCCAAAGCAAGGAAAAGGTGCCCCCAAACCATAGAACAAAGGACCAAGTGTTGACTTGGAGTAGCATCGGATGTGCTCTAGCCATGAAAATTGGTGGAGAGGCTAAAGCACATGAGATCTCCAAGACCCAAAAATGGTTTGGACAGATTGTACTCGGTTTGGGAGATATTAAAATAATTAATATTTTTAATGGAGTTCCTAAGTCTAAACTTCGAAAAAATAAAATATTAATGGGGATTAATATAAAACTGGGTTAGAAGGTTCCAAAAGTCATGGATCAAGCCAAATCTAAGCTTAGCCGTTGATTAGAGATTTAATCTTGACCATTGAAGGACCAACGAGAAAAGTATAAGAGAAGGCTTGAGGGTCAGTTGGAGAACACACCAGACTGATCAGTCATTAAATTTGTTAGAGCGGGGTTGCTAAGCAAAGCCGAATTAGTGATCAGCAACGAGGGGCAGTGAGTATTGGGCAAAAAGGCAAAGGCAAAGACAGTGCCAAGAGACCAACACAAAAGTAGAGAACGAGAGGCAGCAACCAGTTCAGGCCACGCAGAGCCCAGAGACAGCACAGAGGCCAAAGGGACTGCGTCATCCAAGCAGAGAGCAGCGGGAGTGACGCAGAGGGTCGCAGAGGCTACACAGTGCCTCAGAGGGCTGACGCAAAGGGGTTTAAGGCTAATGTAGAGGCCAGAAGAGCCAGCGCAAAACTTCAGAGGCACTGGAGAGGGTTTCGTGGGTCAAGTTTTCTGAATACCTGTTTCTGAATAGAGAGGTATTGCTACCAGTTATTTTTCTCTGTCGGGTGAGCCAGTTTGGCACCCAGTTGTACTCAAGGAAATACTGCATAATAATAAACCCTCAGAATAGTTGCACCGGTTTTCTAGCATTGGGTTTTTCCAGGGACATTTGTCCAAAAATAACGGTGTCACTTGTGCATTTGTTTTCTTTCAATGGATGATCTATAGATGTTGAGACTGTATTGTGTTTATTTCGTTATTTATATCTTTTAAATAATTTGTTCAAATTTAACAAGTAGAAGAAATAAACCAGCAGAATACAGATTAAATTTCTAACGGATAGACTTAGAAATTTCAACACCAAGGCAAGGCGAGGCTACCCATGACAGCCCGTCGAAGCCGCAAGCAAAGAACAACACCACGAAGATGAAGAAGGACATAGGAAAATGGTGTGAGTTCCATAAGAGCTCCACTCACAATACAAGTGAGTGTCGGGCCAAGCAGTCACTGGTGGCCGATCTGAAGGCTTCCGAATCAGACGCAGGTTCCGACTCTGAATCAAAACCTGATAAGGGAACTGAGAAAGGGAAATAGATCATTGATGCGAAGCCCGGTGCCACCGTGGCCACCACCAAGATCCAGAAGATTGACCCTGAAGATCCAGAGGGGGAACGCCTCTTCCACTCACAGATGTGGGTGAAGGATTCTCTGCTGCAGTTTATTGTCAACAGCGTGAGCCAAAAGAACCTCATTTCAGTAGAGGTCGTGAAGCGGCTGGGCCTAAAGACTACAGCACATCCACAGTCGTACACCATCGGGTGGCTTCACCAAGGACGAGATCTTTGCGTCAGCCAGCAATGCCACCTTCCCTATAGCATCAAGCCCTTCACGAATGAGGTACTGTGTGACATTGCTCCTCTTGAAGTTTGTGATGTATTGTTAGGACAACCATACTTGTGGAACCGACATGTTGTATATGAGTATAGACCTCACTCTATGATTATCACTTTGGCTAATATTTTGTATAGGATACCGGAGGTAGCACCGCCTACTACCATCTCTTTGATCACTGCAAAGCAATGCAGTAAGATCATTTCCCAGACAAGGAAATTTGTTTTCCTTATGATTCGCCCTCAAGGCAAGAAGAAGGTTGTGGCTGCAGCTTCCAGGCAAGGCTCCTCTAAACAGCAACAACAGATGGACAAGGTCGTGGAGTATAGGGATATTTTCTCCTCACCCACAGGGGTACCTCTACACTGTCAGGTCAAGCACTCCATCTATCTAACCCTGGGCACGCCGCTACCCAATGGACCAATCTATCGACGCTCTGTTCTGGAGAACGATGAGATCAAGAGGCAAATTCAGGAACTATTGCAGAAAGGGCACATCAAGCCAACCTCATCACCTTGTGGGAGCCCGATTGTATTGGTACAGAAGAAGGATGGAACCTGGAGGCTTTGTATTGACTATCGAGCGTTGAACAAGATCACTATCCAGAATAGGTACCCAATCCCATGGATTGATGACCTTCTAGACCAGCTCAAAGGGGCCAAATATTTCAGCAAGATTGACTTGAAGTCAGGTTATCACCAAGTGCCTATCAAACCCTCTGATGTGTGGAAGAGTGCCTTCAAATCCAAGACGGGCCTTTTCGAATGGTTCGTCATGTCGTTCGGATTGACGAACACCTCTGCAACCTTCATGAGACTAATGGACGACATCTTGCGACCCTTCACCAATGCATTCGTGGTGGTGTATTTAGATGACATCTTGATCTTCAGCCAGAGTTGGGAAGAGCACCTCCACCATATTCGACAGGTCCTTCAAACCCTGCAACAACACAAGCTATGTGCTAACTTGGAGAAATGCACCTTTGGCCTGGCCCAGGTCCAATATTTGGGATACATCATTGATGAGCAGGGTGTACAACTGAACACATCTAGATAGAAGTCATTCGGGATTAAAAACCCCAACCACTCTAACAGAGCTCTGCAGTTTTTTAGGTCTTGCTAATTTCTACTGTAGGTTCATGTTGGGGTTCTCTCATATCACTTGGGTTTTAAGTCAAGTCACCAAGGGCTGAGTGAAAGCAAAGTTTTTTTGGTCAGAAACCCAACAAAAAGCGTCCTCCGAGTTGAAGAATCGCCTCTGTTTTGCACCAATGCTCACATTACAATTACCAGACTTGCAACAACCATTTGAGATTGAGACAGATGCCTCCGACCATGCTATTGGTGAGGTTCTTACTTAGCATGGGCATCTAGCGACTTACCACAGTGAGACACTTTCAGACACAGTCTGAAAGTCTGAAAGCACCCCACTTACGACAAAGAAATGTATTCCATTGTACAGGTCTGCCGTCAATGGAAGCATTATATTCTGGGGAAGGAAACGGTCATCCACACAGACCATTGACCACTACAGTTCATACAGACACAAGGGAAGTTGCAGAACGATCGCCATATATATATATATATTTTAATCAAGATCTTTTCCCAAAAAATCGTGGATTTTACGAAAAAATCTGATTATTTCAAGTTATCGCGATTTTTTCGTAAATTTTTGCGAACAAAAAAAAAAAAAAAACATAAAAATCGGGCAATAATATCGCCAAACTCAAAAAATTGTGATTAGTCGATATTATCGCGATAATATCGTGATTTTCGTAACACTGGCTACAATAGAGCTCTCCACAGCTCAACAGGCAATTTCCCGTTTCAGGTAGGGTTGGGATTTCAGCCATTATGCCCCATTGATGTGACCATACCATTTGCAGTGACCCACGTAGATTTGGCTCACGTTCAGTCCGAAGCTGAAAGGGCTAACAGCTTCATTGAACGCATTCCACACATCCGCCAACAGGTCCATGATATATTGGACAAAGCTAATGCTAAGTACAAGCAGCGCCATGATCAACATCGAGTGCCACACAAGTTCCTGGTGGGCAACAAAGTTTGGCTACATTTGCAGAAGGAGCGCCTTGTTGGACCCCACTGCAAGCTTCACCCGCTTCGATATTGGCCATACAACATCACCAAAGTTGTCGATGACAATGCCTTCGAGCTCAGCATCCCACCGTTCCTTGGTCTACACCCAGTGTTCAATGTAGATCGCCTTCGGCCATACTTACCACCATTGTTGGACGCATCTGACATTGCAAAACAGCTCACACCAATAGAGCTCAACCCAGACTGCATGGAATAAGCCACAACTGATCAGATCATGGACACACAGATCAAGAACACTCACATACAGAAGATACAGTTATATCGAGTTGTCAAAGCAGGCCAACTCCTTCACCAAGGCAAGTGGTTCACCAGGGACCAAATTCAACAGAAATTTCCTCACCTCATGGAGGCTCTACACACAATGGGGATCATTGCTTCCTAAGGGGAGAGGAATCATCCAGGTGGATATTGGTGGCCACCCGTCTTTTCCACCTAGAACCCCCAATTAGTTTCATCTGTTTCTTTGTTCATTTCAACATTTAACTATTTTTAGCAATTTTTCAAGTCCTGAACTTTTGGAGCAGTTTTGACCACCTAAACGACGTTTTTTGGGGTCCGTCGCAGGCCCATAGTCATAGGCAGGGGCCTACGCCAAAACTTGTAGTACTTAGAGAGACCTTTCCAACAAGGTATCGTGCACGCCAAATGGAGATAATATGAACAAATTACAACCCCAGGAAGTTGGCTGCCCAACTAACCCTAATGGGGCCCACAAACTCTTGGTGTTACATCTCCTGGGGTTAGGGTTTTGGTTGTTTAAGGTTTTCTCATGTTTTCCAATAATAAATAGGCCCTTGAGCCTCATTGTAACACAGTTCAGAGGCATTTAGCGGCCACATCTCTTCTCAAAGATAAGCTACCATCGCCCAAGCTATCTTATTTCCATTCTATTTGTAAGCATAGTTCAGTATTTTTCTATTAATAAAATGAAGTGTTTTTCTGTTGTATCTCTGTGTTAATGATTATATCTGTAAGTTGTTGCATTCTTGTTTAAGTTCAAATCAACAATTACCCACTCAAGGATTATGGAGTTTAATGGAGGAAAAGCAAAATTTGTTCCACTAAGAAAATTCATCATATGTCATGCAATAAATAACATATGCAATTGCCAACATAATAGCTTTCAAAATTCAATTTTCAACAATTAGGGCACAATTATTTTTAATCTAGTGGCAACAATTCCATACATTAGACATTTTACAAGAGAACAAAAATTTAAGCACTTACAAGATGACACATGATATATCCATCCACAATTCAAGAGATAGCTCCAAAGAAGATCAAGATTTCAACTCCAAATATCAAAACACATCTAAGATTATCCAATAGCCAACCAAATAAAAAGTATGAATTTGCCAAGAAGGCTGAAATTCCCAAGTGTAATGATGATCTCTCACAAATGAAGGTGAGTTCTATTTATATGAGTCTCACTAAGTCGAATTAGCTTAATTAGCCCCCAAAATATATAAATAATGGGCAAGAAACATGCCTTGGTCATAAGCCGACCAAGTAGCTTTTTCAAATTATATATTAGCCAGCCAAATGTTAGCCAAGTTGATGACGACATGTTGATGTAGGGTCATTGAAGGGCCATGTTGAGTCCTCTAGGTGCCAAAATGAGAGAGGTCTACATAAATCACCAATTAAGGGATGGCCCCTAAGTCTCCATGCAAGTCATTGTTATGAATATAATTCATATAAATATAATAAATAATAATTAATTAACTAATGGTTAGTTAGTTCGTAATGAAGAGGCATGTCTTGAGACATGATCATTCAAGAAAGGGCATCTGCCTAGGGTATGTAAGCAGGCCCTCATTCTCATTTGTAATATCTTATATCAATTATTATACAATATTCAATATATAGTTACATGTCTTACAATGGAAATTTATGTCTTTGAAGCATTTTAAAGATTTTCTACTGCAATTATCACATTAATTACATAGAGAAAATAACAAACACAAGAACCAATCACATCAACACAATTGTTTTTGGACAATTTTCCCCGGAAAAACCCAATGTGGGAAAACCAGTGCAACAGATGACGGTTTTATTAATCTTCAACAACAATCGCTTTACAAGGAATGATTTTACAGACAAACTGAGACACTACTGAGAGAAAACACCTGAGACAAAGTTCATCCCTTTCCTGGAAACTTTCTGACACCCTGGAGACCCTTCTCCCACTTCTGCATCACTTTTGTGTCACTCTGCTTGGTTCTGCGTCACTCTACTTGGTTATGCGTCCCTCTGCATCTTCCCTCTGCGCTGTCTCTCAATACCCCTGCGTCACCTCCTCCTCAGCCACTAGCTGTTGTTGATGCCCTCCTCTTCCTCCACCCTGCAACTCTCCCTCTGAAATCGATCTCCTTCTCTTTGAGAATTGATTTTCCTTGGGATACTGAGTATCCGCTGGTGTGTCTCTAAATGATCCTCAACTCTTCTCTTATACTTTTCCTGTTGATGAATCAACGGCTGAGATTAAGTATCTAATCAACAGCTAAGATTAAAACAGACTTGATCCTCGTCTCTTAGAAGCTTCTCACCCTTATTTTTATTAATACCCATTAATATTTTTATTTTCCAAAGTTTAGATTAAGGAACCCATTAAAAATATTAATTATTTTAATAACTCTTCATCCAGGTGAAATTTCTCCAAATGATTTCTAGCTCTTGGAGATCTCATGTATTCTAGCCCCTCAAAATTTTGGAGCTAGAGCACATCCGATGCTACCCAAAATCAACACTTTAAAACTATACATAAGAGAAGGAAGAGTAGATAAGATTATATTGATTCTTCATTAAGTGGTTTACAAGCTTGTGGTTTTAGCAACCCATGGTGATTGCCCGTGGTATTTTCAAGGTAACAGAAAAACAAAAGGAATATAAATCTCTTTATGTGAATGGTAAGTTTTACTTTTTATGTGGAAAAATTTAACCGAGTCAAAGGCACATAAGTGCACATATATTTTATATTATACCCTCTTTGCACTACATCACTCCTCCTCTTGCCTCTTTAGCTCTGGAACAGCGCTGTCTCTCAGGACAGCTGCTTCTCTGCTGCAAATTCTCAGATTTCTTCGGCTGGTGTCTTTAGTTCTCTTTGATCTGCAATCGCTCTTATACCATGTGAAAATTCTTGAATCTAACACATTAGAAACCCCTACTGCAATATCTGGTTTACTATCTCCTACTTGTTCTTTACATTAACAAGTTATTTAATAAGATAAACATCGAAGTAAACACAATTGCAGCGTTCACAAATATGCAGATCAACAACTAAAATAAACTGAGACAACACAAGGGACACCGTTATTTTTGGACAATCGTCCCTGGAAAAAGCCAATGCGGGAAAATCGGTGCAACATATAGAGGGTTTTATTATTAAGTAGATTTCTAAATACAACTAGGGTGCCAGAAATGGCTCACCCTTCATAGAATATCCTCAACAGTGGTACCTCTATCCGGAGACAAATATTTCGGCAAATCAACAACCAGATGCACAACCCCACAGTGACTCTGACTGTTCCTTGTGTTGGACAGCGAAAGTTGCTCCAAGTACTCCTCTAGAACTGTGTCACCCTCTGTAGAACTGCGTCACCCTCTCTAGAACTGCGTCACCCTCTCTTGGCAAATCTGCTCTCAGTCTGCCCCACAGAACCTCCTCAGTGCAGCCTCTTCAGACCGACGTCAGCCTCTACAACCCTCTGCGTTGTTTGGATCAGCCTTTACAGCATTCGGCGCCAGCGTCTGCGTCCTCTACGTCTGCCTCTACGGCTTCTGCGTCCTTTGCGTTGGCCTCCTTAGCCTCTGCGTCAACCCTCCTAGGCTCTACACTGCCTCTTCCAGCACATTGTTGCCTCTCTGATATGTATTCTTCAGTCTTGGATCAAAATCGCTCGCTGAACTACACCTCACTACAATTGATCTCTAACTTGATTTTCTCAGCAAAACCAGCCCCAGAAAATCGAATTCTTGATCTTTCTTGATGTATCTCCAATTGACCCTCAAGCCTCCTCTTATACTTTTCCTATTGACGATTCAACGGCTGAGATTAAGTCCCTAATCAACAGATAAGATTAGATCTTGCTTGATCCTCGTTATTTAGAACTTTCTCACCCATATTATATTAATACACATTACTATTTTAATTTTCCTAAGTTTAGATTTAGGAACCCCATTAAAAATATTAATTATTTTAATATCTCTTCATCCGGGTGGAATTTCTCTAAACAATTTATGGGTCTTGGAGATCTCATGTGCCTTAGACTCTCCACCAATTTTCATGGCTAGAGCACATCCAATGCTACCAAAAATCAACAGGTGAGACAAATCTCCTCTAGGCCTTGGATCAGATGCCACAGTATGCTAAGCCGGTTGGGGCACACTAGTCCAAGTGCATCATCTCGCGAACAATGTGGGGTAGTCAGCAGACTGTTGAAGAACCTAATGGTGCCCATGGCATGAAATGATGCTCTAACACGTGATGGAGTCCCATGGCTCTCAACACTTCTAGAGTGTTAATACAATCCTCTGGTGAGCTTGGGCCCCAATTAAGTTGCCTAGCCATGATGAAGCCCCCTACCAATTATATATAAGATTCAATGTGCTTCCTCACCATCAAGTACAATAATTCATTACTGCATCTAAGTCAACCAAGCTTGTTGGTCAAGGACACATTGAGACTTCATAGTGGGATTTCCTTCCAAATTTGGGACTTTAAGCTCGTAATAGTGTTACCTCCCTGGGTAGGAATGGCTAATAAACAACCCTATTAGGTGTTCCCAACCCGTAAGGGGAAAGACAAGTCCAAGGTACATCATTCAATTGATAAGGGTCACGTGGATAATGATAAGACAGATCGGGACACGGGAATCTCAAAGTCAAATGCTATGTGTTCAATGATGGTAACGTTGAGGGATGTCTAGATATTTGGCTGTACAGATGTAGGAGGGAGAAATCGTAAAAAGATGAGTTACTCCAGCCTTTGTTTTCCCACCCTTCTTCATTTTCCTTTTGCCTTTTCTTGACTTTTATTCATATTATTGTTCGGGGCTCCAGGAAACGAGAGCATATTGTGTATGATGTAAGCAATTATTAGCCCCTTAAGGTGGGGCAGTTCATTTCCCACCCGCGGTCGGGACATGAATGGGTTCCTTAATGATGTGGGGGCACCCATGGGGCCCTAGGAACCATGGTGATGGCCATAATGATGAGGGATAGGGCTCATGCTTGTCTTTTTCCCATGTGCTATACTTAATGTACAGGCCATCTTTTGCATTTTATAATATTTTTTCTTTTGTTTCTTACTTGTGGCCATAATATGCTTTTAATGTTATTTTAGCTACATCAACCTTCGAGGCAACATTTTCAAGCTCGAACCAGACAAGTGGACAAGGGGAGGGGGTGTACTAGTGACTTGCGGACCTAGTGGTCATGTGGATCCAAAGAAGGAAAATGATGAAAAAGGGCTTGTAATGTGCGGAGGGGAGTGAAAAGTATGGAACGGGTAACCGGGGCCACACTACCGAAATCGGGGTTTCCCAAGTAGTGCCCTTCCTAAAGCCAAAGGCCAATAGGGGAGATCTTATGGGACTAGGATCACGGATTAACACCCCCTTTAAGGTAAGGGAACAAAAATATGTTAGTTTTTGTAGCATCGCAGGTGTTCTAGTCTCAAAACTTTGTGGAGAGGCTAAAACACATGAGATCTCCATAACCCAAAAATTGTTTATGGAAATTCCACTTAGAAGTGTCTCAATGAGATTATTAGCCTATTTTTTAATATTTCCTAAGTCTAAACTTTGAAAATCTAGCTAATTAATCAAAATTAATTGAGATAAGGTGTGAATCATCTAGAAACTCACACGAATCGAGAGAGAATTAATTTGGGCCCTTGATTTTTGAAAACTCCACACTAGAATCCTATTGCAGCAACTGATATTATTTCTCCTAATTGTTAATTAATTAATAATTTATCTGCTACGGCAAATATCGAAATAAATACAGTGCAACCCTCACAAATAAAATTTTGCGAAAAAATAAAACGTTGGAAACTGAGAAAATACTAGCGCACACATAAAAAAAATTGGACAAAAGTCCCCAAAAAAACCCAATGCGAGAAAACCGGTGCAGCAAATGGCGGTTTTATTTTATTATGCAACAGTTAGAAATTTTGAATACAACTGGATGTCAAAGTCTAGCAATCCTATAGAAAAAAAATACTAGCAAAAATCTAGTGAGGAATTTTCCTCACCCCACAGGCAATCTCCCAGCACAACTTGCCTTCAGAAAATTTGCAATCTGACCCTCTGCATCAGCCTCTACGCAGCCTGCTAGACATCAAGCCTCTGACTAATCCCTGATGAAGTCATTTTGCCTTCTGTTGGCTAGAAAGATGCTTCTCTGGCTCTCTATGACTCCTTCCCGACCTCTGGAACTGAAGACGTCTCTCCCTCTCAACAAATTGAACTTGCCTCTAGAAGTTGTTGCGCTGCCCCTGTCTCAGCCTTTCTGTGGCTCTTCTGTCTATCTACAAATGCAATCATTGGATTAAGAATGCCTCCTCTAGCCTCACTGTCTTTGCCCCTCACTCACTACTTCGATCTCTAGCTCTCTCTGGCAACTGACTACTGTTACTCTAGAAATCGATCTGCCAAGAAATTGAATTGCTCAAGTGTCTCAAGTGATTTTTCCATCACCACATCGACCTCCTCTTATAATCCTCTATTGGAGCAACAATAGCCAAGATTAAGACTTAATCAATGGCTAGGATCATCTCTGCATCGATCTGAGTCAGTTTCTAGATAATTTTCGCCTTGACTTAATTAATACTGATTAATTAACCATATTTCCTAACTGGTTAATAATCTAATTAAACTCAGGAAATGTTTAAAAACTGGTTAATAATCTAATTAAGTCATTTCTAGTCGGAATTTCCAAAAACGATTTCTGGGTTTTGGAGATCTCATGTATTCTAGCCTCTCCGCCAAATTTCAAGGCTAGAACACATCTGATGCTACAAAAACTAACATGATTAAATTTTAATCTTAAACATTGGAGGTCCAAAAGAAGATTATAAGAAGAAGTCGATGGGTAGATGGAGAATACACTTAGAGAGTTCGATATTTCCAAAGAGTCAACAGTTGTTAGAAGAGTTTTCTCTTCAGTAAGGAAGCAGAGATAGAAAGGGGCAGAGACAGTGAGGCCAGAGGAAGCTTTCAAGATCCGGCGAGTGCATTTGCAGAGATGCAGATATAGCCACAGTTCAGAGAGGCAGAGATATATATATATATATATATATATATATATATATATATATATATTTTAAAGTGACTTTATAAAAAAGTATTACAAAGTTACTTTATGATGTAATAAAGTGACTTTTAGTTGTTAAACTTGTTTTATTTTTTATTTTTTTATATGCCCAATAGTCACCGTACGGATTCTTACAGTCACATTCGTACATGCGTCGATAGGGTTTTCCCTGATTCACCATTTTCGTTTTCTTGAGGCAAAAATACTTACACCGATAGATAATTTTGAAGCATGCCTCAAGGACTATGGACTGCACTACCCTCATTACAGTTCTGTATAATTCTCAGTGCTCTTTGCACATTATCCAATGGAAGGAAAAATGAAGTAGAACTTTCATTTTTTTCACCAGCGTTTAGTTCTACTACTTGACCATCACAATCAAGCACAGGTGCCCCCCTTGTCCCTTTGTATATCCTTGATGCCGCTTGCATATTAAACATATTGAAGTCGTTGTAGCCATTATTCTTGTCATGAGGGGCCTCTCAATCCTTTCGGTCCAAGGTTCCTGTCATAATGGAAAGACTTCCATCACCATCATTACCCACCACCCGAATATCCAATCCAACCACAGCGGCTTCTTGCGCAAGAGGGATTTCATCACATTTCATAAACTAGAGTGTCGTTGAATCAAGACGAAAAAACCCAAAATCGTCAATAGGG
Source organism: Pinus tabuliformis (assembly GCA_031772625.1). Lineage (NCBI taxonomy): Eukaryota > Viridiplantae > Streptophyta > Pinopsida > Pinales > Pinaceae > Pinus > Pinus tabuliformis. Next base: position 254,968,737 of record CM062812.1, on the reverse strand, counting down.
TCACGGAAAAGAGGATAAACAATAATATCCTCACGATTGAGGAACTCAGCCTCGTCAACAATAGGTCCAAGCTTGACCACATGACAATTGGTGAGAATGATCTCGCGTGTTTTGTCGACTATGAGATGTGTCATTGCTACTCCTCTCAACCTTTGTATTAAAAGCCTGAGTGCAAGTGGTACGAAGCACCACTACCACCCGAACAAATGACTTCTTTAACTTCCAATTTAAAGTAGTCTCAGAATCTCCAAAACACCTTATTCTGCTCAAGCTCAGCGAATGAAATGTCTCAAAACTGAACCTGAGGATTTGCTTTTTGGCATTCTCACTAGTTAGTGCATTCTCAATTTCACCTTCCTTGAGCTCTAGATATTCCAACATAGAAAAAATGTGAGCAACCAGCCCTGCACAAGTCATGACTTTCAGGGTTATGGAGTTGTCTCCCTGGTCCCAGAGATTTGAGGATCTGTATCTAATGGTTGATTCCAATTGTTGCAGCCGTTTAGAAATTCTGAACTTTCAATCTAACTGATTTGTTTTGGATTTAATAAGGATTTGACTGGAACTGCAAGATGAGTGGGGGTTGAGACGAAGGCAAAGGTGAAATGTTTCAAAACTGAACCTGAGGATTTGCTTTTTGGCATTCTCACTAGTTAATGCATTCTCAATTTCACATTCCTTGAGCTCTAGATATTCCAACACACAAAAAACTGTGAGCAACCAGCCCTGCACGAGTCATGACTTTCAGGGTTATGGAGTTGTCTCCCTGGTCCCAGAGATTTGAGGATCTGTATCTAATGGTTGATTCCAATTGTTGCAGCCGTTCTAGAAATTCTGAACTTTGAATCTAACTGATTTGTTTTGGATTTAATAAGGATTTGACTGCAACTGCAAGATGAGTGGGGGTTGAGACGAAGGCAAAGATTGGAGCCAATGTGTGTTGGCTTGATAAATGATTCATAGGAATCTGCTGAGATAAACTTACTGCATCTTTTGTGGGTATTTCAATAAATGGGATCTCAACGAGCCCTTTTGTGGGCTTCATGCCCTCCTCCTTTTCAATTTCCACATGAGGCCTTTCCTCGCTCATTATCCACTTTAGAACAACATTATTGTTGGGGCTTCCCATGGACAAAATATCAACTTCATCAAGTGCAAAACGAAATATAAACTTTGCTTCAATGTCATCAATAGTGCATTAAGAAGTTAAGAACTTGCATTAACAAGGGACTATAAAACTGATTCTAGTACATTCAACTTATTCTCATCTTTGTTTAAATTGTCTGTTGAATTTTGTTCTTCCCCTCGAAGCAAGTTACGGCGCTTTCCATTTCGATACATAGCAATAAATGGAACTTCTAATTCCTGATCGTGAAGTATTTGTAACACATTGGAAATTTACTTCACAATTTCTTGTTTGTCTAGTTTCACTATGTGGTGAAACTCCATCCTCATAGCTAATGGGCCAAATGCTTGTTCATATATCCATTTTGCCTTAGGTATTGTATTCTTATTGTGTGGAAATGGACTTGATATTTCTTTAGACAACTGAAACCCTTCTAGTACATCAGTTTCATGAATTTGATCATCCCTTTCTGTCATGTAGTTCTCTACTAAAACACTTGGCTCAAACTCATCCTCCTTGACACTAATGTCAGCTTCTATTGTAGGTATTAAATCTGATGTTTTGAAAACCTTTAGAGATTTTGTAAATGATTTTTTCATATGTTGTAATGATTCTTGAATTTCACTTAACAACTCAAATTTAGATTTACAAGACTCACCTAATTCCTCAAAATATGTCTCCATAATTTCAGGATCTAAGCTTGATGGTAGATTGTGCAGTGGATAACATCCAAGGATCAAACGGCTCTGATACCACTGTAGCAACAAAACTAAGAGTTGTTGTGCTTTGAAAATGTAAAATACACAAATGTATTGTAAATAATATTTTTATTAATAAGGTGAATGTACAAGGATGATTGAATGTTGCAACGAGCACCCGCATATATACCTAGGCACGTGCCCCTTCATGAATGGTCATGTCCTTAGAGACATGTCTCTTCATTTATTAACTATAATTATGATTATTACTTATTCATTTATATTTATCTTTATTTTTATATATATTATATTCGTAACATTAACTTTGAGATTAGGTACATAAAGGGAAAGGCGAACAGGGTTGCAAATGCTCTTAGTAGAAGAGTGCAAGGGAATCACATTGCAGCAGTGAGTTCTTGAGGCATAGGTTACAATAGCAGGGTGCAGGTGATAGGGATGAGGAGTATCATCTCACAACAGATGGCTTGGTCAGATTCAAGAAAAGGATTTATGTGCCAGATGACAGTGAGCTCAAGAAGCTTATCTTCAAAGAGTTTAATGTCAAGCCATATTCAGGACACCTAGGATATCAGAAAATGTTGACAACAGTTAATAAATCCCATCATTGGCGAAACTTGAAGAAAGAGGTGGCTGAGTTTGTTGCAAGATGTTTCAATTGTCAATAGGTAAAAGCAATGTGTAAGCATCCGAGTGGTTTATTGTAGTCGATTCCTATTTTAGAGTGGAAATGGGAGGTCATTTCCATGGATTTCATTATAGGTTTGCCAAGGGCATCAAAGTAGCATGATTCCATCATGGTTGCGGTTGACAGGTTAAGGTAGCGCACTTCATTACAGCTAATTCTATGAATTCAGCTAGCGAGGTAGCTCAAATTTTCATCGGGGAGATACTAAGATTGCATCAGAGAGAGATGCCAAGTTCACTTCTAGGTTTTGAAGGCGCTGTTTGCAGGTTTAGGGACAGAGTTGGATTTTAGTATAGCTTATCATCCGCAAATAGATGGACAGAGATTTTGAAGAATCTAGGGTAGTTAGCATTAGATAGATTCTTCTATACTTGATAACAATTTGTGAAATGCTTTTACTATTTATCTTATCTTGATCTTCTTCTTATTATGAGTGTGTGTGTTTACTTCATCAAACTGCTACCAAAACAAAGAGAAAAGAACACAAGAAGTTGGCATTCTGCCAGGGCCAAAACCTCTCCCTCTTGGAGAGGAAAACCCGCACATAATTCTTCTTATAGAGATCCTAATTGACAAACACCATGACCCTCTATGCCACTCCAAGACCAATACACCAATCCTCTTCCTTTGTTACTACTAAGATCATCAGCGTAGATACTTCAGTACTTCTCTTTTATCGAAATCTTCAATGAGGTTTCCACATATATGACTGATGTTTGTCCTTAACTTCACCGAGATCATAATTGTCTCATGGTTGCACCCTTAACTAAGATTATAGTCGTATGACTGTGTCTTCATTGAGATCACATTATTGCACCCTTGAGACAGAGTATCTTCAAATCAGGTTTATGCTGAGATGGTTTATGCCACTATGGTTTACTTCAACAAAATCTTCTCCTTCACCGAGATTGTGCCTTCAAGGAGGAGTCTCTATGATCATTTCCGAGATCCTGTAAGATATCTCATACAAGTCCAAGATACCGCCTTCACTTAGCTATTCGAGATTTTTTGTCTTACTGTGCCATCAGAAGTCCTGAATACCTCTGAGAACTTCAGAGGTATCCAAGACTTTTTTGTCTTACTGTGCCATCAGAAGTCCTGAATACCTCTGAGAACTTCAGAGGTATCCGAGATTTGTCCTATGTTTTTGCGGATACTTCAGCTAGGTATATATAGCAGTTATGACTCCATTTGAGCTGACTTATCCAAGTGAACTGACATGTCATCTTTTAATAATTTAATATTTTTTTATTATGCAAACCGACATAATGTTCTTTTCATTGCTTTGCTTCCAGAATTCTTCTTTGAACGATGTTGCTTGTCCTGGAGGGTTGCTAGACTCTGGGTTAACCCATTTTAATTACAGAGATGCTCAAGTAGAACTCTTCAATATGGTTTTGACACTTTGACTTTCCAGCACTATGGAATGAGAAAGAAACTCATTCATATTATTTATAAAAATAATAATTATTTTTCTTGACAAGTACAAAGATCAAAATTACATTGACAAATACCGAACTTCAACACTCCCTCTTAACTAGGGAGGTATTTACAATGGTACTTGGTCGTTCTCAATCTGAAGAATTTCTCATAACAAGAATCGGATTGGTAATCACATCTGTATAGCATCAAATCAATCAGCATTGTCATAGTGCAAGGCCTTGACTAACAGCTCCATCTCTCCATGAGACCATGAGCTACAACGCTGGCAAAACCAATGATTTATAGACACCTTCATCATTGTCTCTCAAGGTACATACCCACCCGGGGGTTCACTGAGTATGACCTTCTTAAACTATTCTTATCTTGGATTCCCAACCCTCAAAGAATATCAATCCTCTTGCCTACTCTTATCCTGGATGCCCTAGACATCCTCAAAGAGTACCAGATTCTAGATGATTACCCAATACTCCCATTCTTTCTTCCCAAGTGAAGACAAGAATGTTGTGTCTATCATGTGTCTACATTTCCATTCATGGCCTTCATCTAGACTTACGGCTATTAGTCTTGGTCTAGTGCATGACACATGAAATGGAGAAACACAGTTGTCACTCCTTTGTAATCAGGGGTGATCTAATTCAAACGCCCTCTTGATCAGGGACCTGTCAGAGCTCGCTCTTAGCTAGGGACTCTTTTATACATCAGCAGCTCCTTCTTCGTGGGTTCTTCAGCTCCTTGATCAACTTTTCTCCTTGATGTCATGAAATTTAGTTGAGCTTCTTCCTTGTAGAGAATTAGCCATCGATCACTTTCCTTCTTATTCCGTCATGTCATTCCTTTCTTCATGGAAAGTGGCCTTCTTGGCATACATCTGGAACTTTCTTCATATGGCTACTTTTTTTCTTTCCATGCTTCTTTCAGGAGTTTCCATCCATCGCATGAATGTTGGTTGTACTTGTACTTACAAGTCTTGTTCTAGTAGCCCTACATTAACTCATCCAGATATTATTCAAGAAATCAAAACATCATATTAAATTAAATCATACCTTACGAGATGGCTCTTCATCATGACATCTTGTAGGTATCAACATCCTGGACACTTATTGACATGTCTCCCAAAGATATCCATTGTCAAGGGTCTTTATCCTTTTCAGACTTTCATCAGAGTCTTTATATCTTTCCTAGTCAAATATTCTTGGTCTTTTAGATGTTGATTGCCTTCAACATGGTTGCATATCTCACGATCTCTTCTTTCCTCACACATTCCATTTCTCGGAGCTTTTAATCAAAGTTTCTTAGTCAACTACCTCATACTTCATATGAGGACATATTATGTTGATTTCATCTTATGCCTTCTTGCATTCTTTCAGAGGAGAAGATTCTTTGTCTCTTGATCATGTTTCTCAAGATAGAAGTAATGATCCATTGTTACCAGCAACCATATGACATGACATTATAATATTAAACAGTGTTGATAATATCGCCGAGATATCGGCGATATTTGGAAATATCGCGATATTTTCAGCGAGCCGATATATCGCCGACAAAATATCGCGATATTTTCGGCTTTTGAAAATATCGCGCGATTTCCGAAATATCGCCGATATTTCGGAAAATATCGCGCGACAATCGAAAATATCGCCCGATGACTGTAAATTTTTTTTGAACGGCCTATAAAAATCCGATTTTGGTTTTTTTTCATATCATTTTCATTTCTAATTGCTGGAGAAGGAAGGGGAGAGCTATGTGGTTGCTGCCAAGGAGGGTTTGAGCGTTCTAGGCCCTAGTATTGATATGCTATTCATGGTAATGTTAAATTCTTAAAGTAAAAGTGACATTCTCCTTAATCTTCATTTTCATCCTTTTACTTAAATTTTTAACATTACCATGAAATGACTCAGGATGTTTGAGAGTGGTTCCAGCCTCATTGGATTTCATATGGAGAAAGTAGAATTTTAGATTTCATTCAAAATGCAGCAGACTTATCAGTTTTTTAGGATTTCAGGATTGGGAGATTGTAATGTTTCCAGGTGACACCACCTGCCCGGGCTACCCCTGCCACTAGTAGAGGACGTGGTCTACCTCCTATAGCTCCTACTTCTAGTTCTTCAGCTTCTAGAGCATAGCAAACTCCACTGCCAACTCCACCAGCACCAGCATCTACATCTAGAGGGAAAGGGAAAGCTGTGGCATTTTCTCGCAAGAGGGGCAGAGGAAATCAATAGGATTAGACTTTAGTTATTTTCTTATGTGCTTATAAGTTGTACATGAATAATGAACATTGAATATTCAAGAATCAAGACCAAGCATATCACATTCTAATTTCTAAATAGTAAATTTTGATTCTATTTATTTTTTTAAAGTGAACTATGAACTTTGAGAAGTAATTATATTTTAATTTGATTAGATAAGCTGCAGCCTGCAATTTAATATGGATAAAAAACTATATTTTGGTATATATATATAAAACGTGTCCCCCGTGTCTTGTTTCCAGGTCGTTGTGTTTCGTACTGAATACTCGTATTTACGTGTCCTCTGTGTTTCGTGTCCTCGTGTCATGTGACTTAGCTTAGACAATATTGATGTATTGTCTCCGTGGAGGGTGGAGTCTGAGGAGCCACTCTTGGAGGAGTCACCTTCATGGTTAGAGCTAGTGGCAGATGATCCATTAGAGCAGGGGCAGCAAGAGGAGGACTCGGAGTCAGAGGAGCAGCATCACTCAGAGGAGGAGCATGAGGAGGAGGAGGAGGACACTGCGGGAGCATCAGCATCAACACCATTTGCTATAGATATAGGAGAGCATAGCCCCATACCTAGCACTCATTATTTGACATTAGGTGCAGAGGCAGGGTCAGGGCCTCCTATTACTAGGGGCAGGCCTGGCAAACAGCCCATCATGTTTTCCCGTAAAAGGGGGAGAGGGCAGTGATTTCAGATAGATAGCTACTAGTTTTATTTGTTGTGCTACATATAACTCATGATGATGAGATACTTTTATATATGTGATGTTATTTTGTATTGGTTCTCCACATTTGAGTCCTTGAATGGACAATTATCAGGGATCAGCAGGATTTGGTATCGCCTTTGATGTATCATTTCTATTTGACATCATATATATCAGTGTTTTCTTCATATTTATGTGCCAATGTGTTTATTTCATGTTGTTATTGCTTTATATGTTTAAAAATCTGAAAAAAAATGAATATATTATGCATTTTTTATGCTTGCCGATATTTGACGATATTTTCGCCGATATTGCCGATAAGATATTTTCTGGACCCTCGCCGATATTTTCCCGATACCGATATTATCAACACTGATATTAAATACAAGCATACATACCTCATTTTACCTTTAGGTCATCTAGGCTTCTTCCAGCAGCTTCCTTGATTGAAGAGATCTTCAATCCCTTGATCTGCTTCATGTCATCACACCATTATCCCATGAATTCCATAAGTTGGAGTTCCTGATGAAACACTTGCTTCCTCTCTATATTAGTGAACCCTCCAATAAGGATTCCATCAGATAACCTTGAGGATCTTGCATATCCCCATCTAGCAGATGTTTCTTGATGTATGATGAGCCTTGTCCTGGATGACATCTTTCTTTCCTTTAATGTTCAATGAGATTCCCAAGAGCTATATCCTTCATGTTTGACTGCCATGGATTTTGTCCTTTTTGTCCTTCATCATTCCCATGGTGATGCTTTCATGATACCATGATGCATCTTATTATCATTGTCATATCTTATAACACAAGATATAGGAGCTTATGATAGGATCCTTTTGTGAGGGATACTATCTTACTCATAGGAGAGATTTGATACTCCCTCTTTCCTTGGCCCTTTTCTTTAGCTTCCTCCATCTTTCAATGATATGAACTTCCAAAATCTTTCTATAGCATTGAATCTTAACTATACTTATTTTTGTCTTTGCTTGAGGACCAACCTTGCCTATCTTTTCTGCACATGGTTGAATTCTTTTATCCTTTAATACTATAGACTGCAACTTGTCTTTCTCTATCTAGCATAGAGACCACAAATTGTCGGGTGAGGTAACCTTCTTTGTTCATTGATATTTGTTACCTTGCTCATCAACGATGACTTCCTTCTTATCATCTTTCCTACATCTTCATGATGTTATTTCTTCATTCCTTGATACCTTTACTATTGTGTAGGTCTAAGTGACCTTCTTTAGTTTAATTTCCGAGAGTATATCTAGCATTTCATATATCTCTCTTTATGTCTCCTCTTCTGCTATTTAGGTATGAGAGGACTTTTGAGTGATATCATATGAATCCTATGAATCTCTTGATGGATTCAAACAATGCTTGACCTTCATAGACCTTTTCATAGATATCAATGATTTCTCTTTTCTATGAGGATTACAACAATCCTCCTTATTCTATGCAAGGACTTTCGATTATCTTACCGATTTATAAATCCCCTTGCAATTATGAAATCATTTAACCAAATCTGATTATAAAATTGAAAGATACTTACTTGGTGTGTGAAGAGGAGATCTTCACCTTGATGCTTCTTTTGCTTGAGCTGCCCATCATTAGTATCCTTTCATCACGACTTCCTTGGAGACCTTCTAGCACCATGACATTAGTGGTCTTGACATCACCGAAACTGCTTCATGACCTTCCCAATTCATCTTTTTGACTTCAACGTATTGTTGACGTGCTAGTGATACTATGTTCTGATCCAAGCATCATGCTATTGAGATCATATTCATAGACAGAATTTGAGACTATGACAAGCATATTGATATGGTACTACACTGAGATGTCTATGTGTATTATGTAGAGAAGCAATGTATTGAGAGCCCAAACTTGTCAATTAATAACATAACTAAACTGTAGGTGGCACTGTATAGATAGACTGTCTCATCACCGAAACTGCCTTGATGTAATAACTATAATGAGACAGTGATATAATCATGGATTGTGAGAGGTATTCCTTGGATTACTTCTGCAATATATATATATATATATATATACCTGAGACTATCTTTTATGGCATGGAGAAAGTTCAGTGATCAAGAAGTGAGGATCACTGATATACTCCATCAAACTGAGCATGAGTTGAGTGCATGACTGTAATTACTGAAGTTGATACTCCATGACTGTTGTAGACCTGCTTGTTGTATACTTGCTCCTTTAATCCTTTCAACCTGCTTTGATGTCCTTGAAGACAGATCCTTGTATGTCTCTTTTGCTGCCCTTCATTTGACTTCAGCACCTTAGCTCTGATACCATGTTGAAGAATCTAGGGCAGTTAGCATTAGATAGATTCTTCTATACTTGATAACAATTTGTGAAATGCTTTTACTATTTATCTTATCTTGATCTTCTTCTTATTATGAGTGTGTGTGTTTACTTCATCAAACTGCTACCAAAACAAAGAGACAAAAACACAAGAAGTTGGCATTCTGCCAGGGCCAAAACCTCTCCCTCTTGGAGAGGAAAACCCACACATAATTCTTCTTATAGAGATTCTAATTGACGAACACCAAGACCATTATACTTGACCCTCTATGCCACTCCAAGACCAAGACACCAATCCTCTTCCTTTGTTACTACTGAGATCATCATCATAGCTGCTTCAGGACTGCTCCTTTATCAAAATCTTCAACGAGGTTTCCACATATATGACTGATGTCTGTCCTTAACTTCACCGAGATCATGACTATCTCACGGTTGCACCCTTAACTGAGATTAAGGTCTTATGACTGTGTCTTCATTGAGATCATATTACCGCACTCTTGAGATAGTGTATCTTCCCATCATGTTATGTCGAGACTGTTTATGCCAGTGGTTTACTTCAACAAAATCTTCTCCTTCACCGAGTCTATGCCATCAAGGAGGAGGCTCTGTCATCATTTCCGAGATCCTGTGAGATATCTCAGACAAGTCCGAGATCCTGTTTTTGCTGAGCTCTCCGAGATTTTCTATGTTACTGTACCATCCGAAGTCCTAAACTATACCTCCAAAGACTTCCAAGATATCTGAGATTTTTTTGTCTTACTGTGCCATCCGAAGCCCTGAACTATAAGCCGACATGATGTTCTTTTCATCACTTTTCTTGCAAACTTCTTCTTTGAAGTATGGTGCTTGTCTTGGAGGGTTGTTAGACACTAGGTTGACCCATTTTCATTACGTAGATGCTCAAGTAGAGCTCTTCAATATAATTTTGACTCTTTGACTTTCCTAGACCTATGGAATGCGCAAGAAACTCATTCATATTATTTATAAAAATAATAATTATTTTTCTTGACAAGTACAAAGATCAAAATTACAGTGACAAATACCAAACCTAGTTACACTTTTCTTCAACAAGACAGAGAGGATTAACAGGAGCCTTGTGGACATGTTGAGGATGTATGTTATAAATCAGCGGCATAAGTGGTAAGAGTATCTTCCACTGGTAGAGTTTGCATACAATAACAGTATCAAAAGTCCTTGAAGATAAGTCCGTTTGAGATTTGTTATTGGCAGAGTTGTAATACTCCTATCAGCTGGAGTGATCCAATAAATAGGGTATTAATTGGACTAAACATGTTGGCAGAGATGGAATAGGAAATGCAGGTTATTAAGAGGAATTTGAATGAGGCACATGACAGGCAGAAGAGTTATGCAGATCAGCACAGGGTATTTAAGGAGTTTTAGGTTGGGGAACATGTGTACTTGCGCATCAAGCCCAAGAGGAGCTCCTTGAGGATTGGATCATGTGCCAAGTTAGCACCTCGGTATTGCAGGCCTTTTGACTTGCACTGCCTCCAATAGTGAAAGTCCATGATGTTTTCCATGTTTCATTACTTAGGAGATATATCCAAGATGTTGATCATGTGATTGACTGGTCTGTATTGCAGGTGGAGCCAGAGGGAGAATTCCAGCCAAAGCCTTAGTGCATATTGCAACAGAAATAGTTCATGCTCCGAAACTGAGCAATCGAGCAATTTAAAGTGCAATGGAAGCACTTTGGGCCCGATGAAGCTACATGGGAGATGGCTGATTATATGCAAGCTTTATATCCTTCATTATTTGTTGGTTCAAGCAAATGAGTTCTTGTTATATGTATGTATATATGTGTATGGTTGTAGATACCGCAATGAGTTGTGTTATAAAGCTCCAATAAGCGGTATGATTGTCATGTTGATCATGGTTTGCAGTAGATGTTCATTGTAAATACTGCATCGAGCTACGATATAAAGCTCCATAGGTAGTATGCCCTATTTTCAGTGGTTTGCTAGTCATAGGTGTCATAGAACACTGAGGATAGTGTTCCCCTAAGGGGGAGGGGTTTGTAACGGCCTCAGGTTAAAGTTCATCGAACAAAGCTTAATAAATGCAAAATAAGACCAACGTCAAGGGACACGTATTCTAAGTTGAATATTGGGCAAAGCACTATAGTGGGCATCACTTTCAGTTTATTAATGGCTAAGGAAATTGGCAAAGGCAAAGAGGCATTAATTGGCATTTTATTTATGAAATAAAGGAAAATAGGAGAAAAGCAAGGTGAAGAAAACAAATTTGCATGAGAGGGAGATGAGAAGGAAAATGAAGAAAATTGAGGCCTTAATGATAAAAAGGCTTATGAGGATCAATGAACAACTTTTGCCAGTTTAGCTTTTGTCAATTTGGCTTTGGAATTAGTTTCAAAGTGTTAAAATTGGCAACTAGGGCCAAACTCCATATGGGTCACCTCTTTTATGGCAGCTGATATTTTTCTTGGATTCCTCTCTCTGAGAGGTGTAGGATTGATATAACGATCATCCGATTCCAACATGTATTCATGGAGATATGAATTTATTTGTATTTTTGATAATTTGTCAAGGTCGGCCAGTGAGCAAAACAATGATTTTCACCCCCAACTTATCCTCAACGTTTCATATAAAAGGAGGAGACCTTGTGGCATAATCTCACTCATCTCATCTCACATTCTTCTCTCTCCTAGCTTGATTGGGTATGCGTTGGAGGAACAGATCTCCCACATGTGTGAAGAAGGAGGACGCAGATTCTGATTAGGGTAACGTTGACCTAGGTTGACCGAAAACTACAGGGTGTCTCTTTGACCAGCGTGGACTCCTCTTTGACTGCGGATTGGGTTAGGCTGCCTCTCCTTGGCAGGCTACATTTCTGAACAGCAATTTGGACCTCTCTTTGACCATACTTTGACCATCATTGACTGTCAAAGGCTGATCGCAGGTTTGACCAGAATTGACTGAAGTTGGACTAGATATTTCAGACTGTTTTTGGGTTGCCTATTCTTGTTTTGCAGGCCGAGTTGACTGAGCATTGACCGGGGTTGACTAGAGGTCAAATCTGACCTGTTTGACCAGCTTTGACTTTGTTGGTTAGGGTTTTGTTGTTGCCATCATAAAATTATAGAATTGTATATTTGTACTATCTCTCTCTCTTTGTTGAATTACTGAAGAATATAAGAAGAATTGATCAAGGGTTTCCCCACATTAGGGTTTGTCCTTGGCTGGTGCCACATCTTGTGTCCTCTTGTCTTGGCTTGTCTTATACTGTTTATATTTATGTTCTATCTACATTTTACTATCGTTCTGATGTGATTGCTATTTTGGAAATTGATATTGGGCTAATAAGAAAATTTGAAGTAAATTGCTCTTAAGCATAGAACATACCAAAATTAAGATGTTATCAGAGCTGAGGTGAAGACAAAGCCCAAGCAAGAGTGAAAGAGCAATCACCGAAGACAGTTGGAAAGGAAAAAAGGCTCAATGGATTCCTCATCCCACTTCTCGACCGAAGACAAGCTCTGTGAGAAGTCTGACTATCACGGATGGAAGATGTCTCTTGATCTGACAATGGAAGAACAAGTGTTGGACTATGTGAAGGGTAAAATCCCGAAGCCTCCATCAAATGCACCGATTGTTACAAAGAAAAAGTACACTAAGGGTGAAGTCAAAGCGAAGAAGATTATCAGAGATTCTATTGACAAGCGTCTAGTGGCCTACATCTCCGATTTGAACACCTCCAAGGAGATATACAACAAATTGGTAAGTATGTTTAAGCTTAGTGATGCAAATCAAGTTTTGTTCCTCAAAAATAAATTGAAGGATATTAAGAAGGGCAAGGACAAGGATATTCAATCCTACTACTTAAGGATCACTAAGATCAAGAATGATCTTCTATCGATTGGAGAAGTCATTCCTGACAGGGAACTAACTATCACTACCCTTGGAGGGCTCCCATCCGAATGGTATATATTTAGAACCACTCTTCTCAATAATGATTGAATTCCGGGGTTTGAAGAATTGATGTCGAGATGCATTCAAGAAGAGACAAGGATGGTGGAGCAAGAAATGCCTTCAAATAGAGGAAACCCCACTGCTTTCTCCTCTCATGCCAAAAGGAGAAATACTTCTAGGTCTAAAGGTCATTTCAAAGGAAAGCCCGAATCAAAGGGTGGAAGGAAGGGAAGATGCTTTATTTGCAATAAATTTGGCCACTATGCGAGGGAGTGTCCAAATAGAAAGGACACATCACATGATGATGATCACAATCACTCCAGGGGCAACTTCAACAACAACAATCAAAGGAATGGCAGGTCCAATGGCAAAGGAAAGAGGAATGCAGGAAATCAAGCACATGGTCAACCCTCCAAGAAAGCAAGGAACTGCAGAGATGAATCAAATGTTGTTAACAATAAGCAAGATGAGTTTTATCTTATATCGGTCCTCTCCACTACCTCTCCTCCGGACTCACTGGGAAATTGGCTTATTGATAGTGGTGACTCAAGGCACTTCATTGGTTACAAGGAAGCTCTCTCTAATTTGATAGAGATGGAGAAAAACTTGGAGATTATTCTCAGAGACAATGCCACCTATCCTATAAAGGGTGTAGGGAATGTTACCCTTGAATTAAATCAGGGTAACATGATCCACTTGCAAGAAGTCCTATATGTACCTGATCTCAAGAAGAACCTGGTGTCCATTTCGGCAATGGAAGACAAAGGCTACAAGGTGGCATTCATCAATGGATAGGTACGTGTTTGGAAAAATAATTTTAAATATGCGTTTACTCTTGGGTTCCAGGTTGACTCTTTATATCAAATTGGAGGAAGTCCACTAGGGATCATGTCTTGTGACACATCTCTTCGATCTAAACTATGGCACCAGAGGTTTGCCCACCTTCATTATAAGGCTCTACCCGATGTAAGACAAATGGTGACAGGGATGCCCGAGTTCAAAGTAGAGCATGAAGGTGTATGTCCGGGATGTGCCGAGGGACCATTCCCCTCAAGTAATAGCAAGACTACTGATATATTGCAGTTGGTCCACTACGACATATCTAGTATGATGCCCATAAACTCTTTGGGAGGATATCTATATTATCTCACTTTTACAGATGATTATTCTCGCAAGACTTGGATCTACTTCTTGAAAAAGAAGGATGAAGTGTTCACCTGGTTCCGTCACTTCAAAGCCTTGATCGAAAATCAAACCGAGAAGAGAATCAAGATATTAAGGACTGATAATGGGACTGAGTATGAATCCAATGAGTTCCATGACTTTTGCAAAGAAGCTGGCATTAAGAGGGAGACCACAACACCATACACTCCTGGGCAGAATGGCGTGGATGGAAGAATCGTACAATTGCGGAAGCTGTCGTGCCATGCTCCATGATCAAAGGCTTCCGAAATTCCTATGGGCCGAAGCTGCAAATACCACCATATATGTTCAAAACCGATGCCCTCATCAAGCATTGGACTGAAAAACTCCCGAAGAAATGTTCACTATTAAGAAACCCAATGTATCTCATTTCAGATTTTTTGTAAGTCCTGTATACTTTCATGTGCCGAAAGAGAAAAGAAGCAAATTGGGTGCATCTAAAAAGAAAGAATCTTTGTGGGCTATAGCAAAAATTCTAAGGGCTATAGAATTTATGTGGCTGGTCAAAAGGAAGTCGAAATAAGTCATGATGTCACCTTTGACGAAGATATGGCTCTTAGCAAGGTTGACAATCTTCCTATTCCTAGGAAGGATAAAGAAGCTGACACCGAAAGCCAGATGAAAAGGAAGATAAAACGATGATGGATCTTGAAGAACCTATGGATCCTATTGATCCTCCTCCTCAAGAGCCCTCCTCCTCTAGGAAGAGGCCCTCATGGCTTAGGGGGACTCTTGAAGATGCCACGAGACATATTGCACCCAGAGGGACTTCCCTTGAAAGCAAGAAACCGACCAGGTATCAGGGATACTTGACCATTATGAGCACCATCATTCAAAGAAGCCGTGAAGAATCAAGTATGGAAGGATGGATGCTATGAATGAAGAATACGAGTCCATCATTGTTATGTAAAAAATAGTTAATTTTAGGTTTATAATTTAATTTAGGTTTAGTTAGGCGAAAGGGCACGATCATAAGATCATGCCCTTTCCCAAAGGGTGTCCATGGCGGTATTTAAGCCAGGAGCCCCATTGTAATCAGACATCATCTGTCATTTTTCATATCTTTTAATAAATATTTATATATCTATTCTGCGTTCTGGCATTTTCTGTTTCATCTGGTATCAGAGCATCGATTCTGCCGCCTGCAACACTGTTTAACCACCATTATTTTCATTCCTCTACACTCGCCATTCTCTGTCCCTGGCTGCCGTCCGTATTGTTCACTGTTTTTTTCCACAGGTTGACTCACATTCAAACGGTGCTCCAATCCGCTGCCACTACAACTGATAATACGCCGCTGTCACGATTCCACTCGCTGTCTGCCAAACTCGTCGGTCCTCCGCATCTACCCGCTGTCACGATTCCACTCGCTGTTCTGCCAAACTCGTCGGTCCTCCGATATAATTTTTAAAATCAAAAGGGTTTATCGACGTGCTGCCAGCCTGCGGGTTACGGTAATATTCGGTCTTTTTTTTGAATAGGCAAGGGTTACGCCAATAGACGTGCCGGTTAAAAATTAAATGATATATATATATAAAAAGTTATAACGTGACTGGGTTATATATACGTCATATTTTAATTATATATATTATATATATAATTTAATTAAAAAGTTATATAATTTATAACTTTAAATTTATATATATATATATATAATAATTAATAATTATAAATTAATTATTATAATTTATAATTAAAAATATATATATATATATTAATTAAATTAAATTATTAAATTAATTTAATTTAATTTAAAATATATATATATAATAATTAATTAAATTAAATTATTAAATTAATTTAATTTAATTATTTAAAAAAAAAAAAAAAAAGAGGTAAGGAAAAATATTTTAGCTGGCAAATAAATACACGCCTCCGCAGACCCGCTCAATGTCGACAATGACAATGGCGGATTTCTAGAAAAGGTTGTTGGATGCAGAGCAAAAGATAAATAACAACCACGACGAGGTCAGTAAGAGATTAAATGACGTCAAGAGCAAGCTTGGGGAGCAAGCAGACAAAATCAAAAATCTTGAAGATACGACAAATCGAATAGAGATAAAAATGGAAAGTCAACATGTCCAAACAGGAGTAAACTTCAAAGAAGTCTTAACAATGCTGAAAAGTCTGTGTAAAAAGTCGAATTGTACACCCGAAGAGCTATTGAAAGAAGGTGAAGAGAATCAAGAACACATCTCGCCAGAGTCAACTAAGTCCACAGACTCTCATGACAAGGTTGAATCCCCAAAAAAATCAGCGACACACCACCAAGAAGCAAGTAACACTGCCTTTACAAACAAGCAACTTTGGGATACCCTTACTAATCAACACCCTCTTTTTGCTCAACCATTAGCCACATACCAGAAGAGGGTAAAGGTTGAGATGCCTAAATTCGATGGGAAGGAAAAAAACAATGTGGCATGGATAAATAAAGCAGAAGAATACTTTGAGATATATGACATCACTGACGATGACGAAAAGCTCAGACATGCATCCATGAAAATGGAGGGAGAAGCATATAACTGGTATATGTGGTGGAAAAAGACAACACACGTCATTAGCTGGAGGAGATTTAAAGATGCATTCTTCAAAAGATTCCAAGGTGTGAAGGAAGAAGAGTTCTTTTCAAAACTCATTAAATTACGACAAAAAGGAAGTGTGGATGAATACACTCAAGAATGGGAGACCTTAGTAACTCGAGTGCCTGGGTTATCGGAATCTCGTTTAATTCAGTCATACATCTCAGGACTTAAAACCCATTTACAAGTAGAACTTGAGATGCATGACATTTCATCAATAGAAGTAGCAAGACGAAAAGCAAAAACAGCCGAAAAGAAATTCGAACAAATATTTTGGTCAAAAGCCGAAAAAACATATGCCAGACGAAGAACACCTCAGTATGCAGACGCAAAAAATACAAGATATGTTCCACCACATCGTCGTGAAGATGAAAAATCTAATTTGGAAGCGCAAAGGATAAAGGAGGGTAAATGCAAGCGCTGTGGTGAAAAGTGGGATCCCAAACATAGGTGTGTTAAAGGAAAGGAACCAAAGAACCTATATAATTGTGAAGCAACCAATGATTCAAACAGTGAAGAGTCTGATATTGAAGAAACAGAAGATGCCCCAGAATTCTCACCAGAACTAGATAACGAAAGTATGCCGCAAGTGTCATTATCAGCTATGACAGGTATATCACAACCTTAGACTCTAAAATTAAAAGGACACATAAAGAAGAACAATGTGGTGGTTCTCATTGACTCTGGTAGCACACACAATTTTTTAGATGCAACCATGGCCAAGAGACTCAATATTTTTTCATTCCCTTTACCAAACATGAAGGTAATGGTAGCAAACGGTAAGAGGATTGAAAAAGTGGGGAAATGTCATAAGGTTAAATTACAAATTCAAGACTTCAGTTTAGAATCTTCATTTTTCACAGTACCATTAGGAGGAGTAGATGTAGTTTTAGGTGTCCAATGGTTGCGAACCTTGGGTACTTATGCCGCTAACCACCAAGTACAATTTATAAAATTCAAATGGGGAGGTCAAAAGTACAAATTACATGGGTTCCAAGCACCAGAAAATCAAATTGTATCATCATCTCAGATGATGAAGATGATTCGAAGAGGAGCACCTGCTTACGTAGTACAATGTCATCAGTTAGAAATATTATCTGCAAATATGACCAGTGAAGAGTCACCAGAGATACAAGAACTAATTAAGAAACATGAAGAAGTATTTCAAGATCTACCTCTAAAGATGCCGCCTAATAGGGAAATTGAGCATACAATAGAAGTCAGGGCAGGATCAGACCCGGTTAACATCAAGCCATACCGATACCCACATCACCAAAAAACAGAAATAGAGAGATTAATCCAAGACCTCTTAAGGTGTGGAATCATCTCGCAAAGTAAAAGTCCTTACGCTGCTCCAGTGGTGTTGGTAAGGAAGAAAGATGGGTCATCCAGGCTATGTATTGACTATAGGGGATTAAACAAAATAACAATTAAAAATAAGTTTCCAATTCCCTTTATCGACGAAATGTTGGATGAGTTACATGGCGCAAGGTATTTCTCAAAATTGGATCTAAGATCAGGTTACTATCAAATTAGAATAAGATTAGAAGACATACCAAAAACCGCATTCCGAACACACGAAGGTCATTATGAATTTAAAGTAATGCCATTTGGATTAACCAATGCACCAGCAACGTTTCAAGCAACTATGAATGAATTATTTCGCCCACACCTCAGAAAGTTTGTATTAGTATTCTTTGATGATATTCTAATTTACAGTAAAACTTGGAAGGAGCACTTGCAACATTTGGATAAGGTTCTTACACTACTTAAAGAACACCAATTTTACGCAAAAAAGTCCAAATGTACCTTTGGAAAGGAAGAAGTAGAATACCTTGGACACATTATATCCCATGAAGGTGTAAAGGTGGACCCTAACAAAATCAAAGCCATAAAAGAATGGACCAAACCCGTTAATATATCCAAGCTAAGAGGGTTCTTAGGTTTGACAGGATATTACCGAAGGTTTATTAAAAACTATGCACATATAACTGCACCTCTAACAAATCTTTTAAAGAAGAATTCGTTTCTATGGGATGAGGAAGCAGGAAGGTGTTTTGAAAAATTAAAAGAAATTATGTCTAAGGCTCCCGTATTAGCAACACCAGATTTTTCTAAACCATTTATCATTGAGTGTGATGCTTCTGGATTCGGTATAGGTGCAGTACTAATGCAACAAGGACATCCCATAGCTTTTGAAAGTAGGAAGCTCAATAAAAGAGAGCGCCTCAAATCCACATACAACAAAGAAATGCTAGCTATCATGCACGCACTAGCTAAGTGGAGGCAATATCTTTTGGGAAGTAAGTTTTCTATTCGAACAGACCATAACAGTCTCCAACATCTCCTTCAACAAAAAACGCTTTCCGAAGAACAACAAAAATGGATTGAAAAAATTGCCGCTTTTGACTTGGAAATACTACATAAAAGAGGTAAAGACAATGTAGTAGCCGATGCCTTATCCAGGAAAGATGAAGAACCAACATTACTTGCAATGTCGGTTGTTGTTCCTGAGTGGCTTAACGAAATTCGAAGTGAGTATGCCAAGGATCCAGAAGTAACAGCAATAATCAATAACCTTCCCAATAACTCAAAATTTGAGTGGAAGAATGATATCCTATGGTATAAAGGAAGAATATATCTAAGTACAAATTCCAAGTTTAAGTTTAAGATACTCAAAGAATTACATGACTCACCGTCAGCTGGACACGTAGGATTCTTTAAGACTTACTACAATGCACGTCAATCCTTCTTTTGGAAGGGAATGAATCGTGATATTCAGAAGTATGTAGCAGAATGTGACACATGTCAAAGGAATAAAAGCGAAAATATTACGACACCAGGATTACTTCACCCCTTAAACATTCCAAATCAGAAGTGGGAGGAAATCTCGATGGACTTTATTGAAGGATTACCAGTATCTGAAGGCAAGGACAAGATTTTCGTAGTAGTCGACAGACTCACCAAATATGCTCACTTTATGGCAATAAAGAAGTCATACTCAGCAAAAGAAATCGCTGAAATATTTTGCAAAAATATATATAAGTTGCACGGTTTTCCAAAAGTCATTGTAAGTGATAGAGATGCCAAGTTCAAAGGTAATTTCTGGAAGGAATTGTTCAACCATGTAGGAACTTACTTAAATATGAGTTCCGCTTATCACCCGCAAACAGATGGCCAAACAGAGGTTGTCAATAAATGTTTGGAGGCCTACCTACGTTGCTACGCTACAGAAAAACAAAATAAATGGACTCAATGGTTACACCTTGCTGAATGGTGGTATAACTCCACCTATCATACATCAGCGAAAATGACGCCATTTCAAGCCCTATATGAATATGAACCCCCGAAATGGAAAGATCTAGCTATGGTCCAAACAAATCTACCTGCTGTTAAAGATCAACTAGAAGAAACCCAGAAAATCGTCCAAATATTAAAAGAAAATCTAAATAATGCAAGGAATCGTATGAAGCAACAAGCAGACCGTAACAGAACCGAAAGAGAGTTTGAAGTTGGAGAATGGGTATTTGTTAAGCTCCAACCATACAAACAATTATCCTTAAAACAGAAAGGAAAAAACAAATTGGCACCAAAGTTTTATGGACCTTATCAGATCAACAAAAAGATTAGCCAAGTTGCATATGGTTTAAGCCTTCCAGAGACAAGTCGTGTTCACAACGTCTTCCACGTATCTTGCCTTAAAAGGGCCCTAGGTAACAATCAAACAGCGCAAACAACACTTCCATCCCTAGATGATGAGGGAAGAGTTATTTTAGAACCAGAAGGTATTTTGTCTACTAGAGAAAGAAAGCTTCGTTATCGTACTATCAAGGAATATCTGATCAAGTGGAAGGACTTGCCCGAAGAAGAAGCTTCTTGGGAGAATGAAGTATTTTGTCAACAACATCCGTCGTTACGTATGCTTTGAGGACAAAGCATTCTTTCGAGAGGAAGGCAATGTTATGTAAAAAATAGTTAATTTTAGGTTTATAATTTAATTTAGGTTTAGTTAGGCGAAAGGGCACGATCATAAGATCATGCCCTTTCCCAAAGGGTGTCCATGGCGGTATTTAAGCCAGGAGCCCCATTGTAATCAGACATCATCTGTCATTTTTCATATCTTTTAATAAATATTTATATATCTATTCTGCGTTCTGGCATTTTCTGTTTCAATCATGAAGAATGATGTCTGGGATGTGGTCCCCAGACCCCAAGACAAATCAATTGCCACCTCGAAATGGCTATACAAAATCAAGTGTGGAGCTGATGGGAGTGCTGAAAAGTACAAGGCTCGCTTTGTTGCTTGAGGCTTCTCTCAAAAGGAAGGTGTGGATTATGATGAGATATTTGCACCTATTGCCCGATACACCACCATTCGCTCGATCATAGCCCTTGTTGCTTCACAAGGATGGAACCTACATCAAATGGATGTCAAGACTGCGTTCTTGCATGGTTCGATTAAAGAGGAAGTCTATGTGGAACAACCCGAGGGGTTTGAGATCGATAATCGGGAATCTCACGTATGCAAGTTAAAGAAAGCTCTCTATGGGCTGAAGCAAGCACCCTGAGCTTGGTATGAGAGAATCGATAGCTATTTGATGAAGCTGGGATTCACTAGGAGTGAAATCAATCTGAACCTTTACTTTAAGGTTGAAGATGATAAGCCTCTCATACTGGTGTTGTATGTTGATGACCTCTTTCTGACTGGTGCAGACCCTCTCATTCACAAATGTAAGAGGGAGTTGGCTTCCGAATTTGAGATGAAGGACCTAGGATTGATGCAATACTTCCTAGGATTGGAGGTCTAGCAAAACCCAGGAGAAATTTTCCTATCTCAAGGAAAATATGTACTAAGGATACATTAAAGATATGGGATGGTGGACTGCACGCTCGTGACTACCCCAATGGAGCTTAACTTCAAGAAGTTATGCGGTAGTGCTGCCGGACCTGTATTGGGAAATGCTTCTGAGTATCGTCAACTCATAGGAGCATT
Source organism: Pinus tabuliformis (assembly GCA_031772625.1). Lineage (NCBI taxonomy): Eukaryota > Viridiplantae > Streptophyta > Pinopsida > Pinales > Pinaceae > Pinus > Pinus tabuliformis. The sequence goes on along the minus strand of CM062812.1, from coordinate 254,946,771 downwards.
GATGTTCTTGGTGAACTCCCGTCTGGATATATGTTTTGCAGTCAACACATTGAGCCAATATATGGTTGAGCCTCATCACTCACATTGGATTGGTGCCAAGAATCTTCTGAGATATCTTAGGGGCACAATCACTCATGGACTGAGATGTGAGGCTGCATGCTTATTCTAATGCTGATTGGGCAGGCAGTGTGGTGGATCAGAAGGGCACTTCCAGGTGTTGTTTCTCTTTGGGTTCTGCTTCAATATCCTGGATGAGCAGGAAGAAGAAGTCGATGGCTTTGAGCACGCTGAGGACGAATACATTGCTGCGAGTATGGCCTCCTATGAAGTTGTCTGATTGAGGAAGCTCTTTAGTGAGCTGTTTGGACATACGTTGGATACTACCATGATCCTCTGCAACAACCAGAGTGGGATTTGTTTATCAGAGAATCCCGTATTTCATGATCGCTCCAAGCACATTGATATCAGGTACCACTTTATCAGGGATATGGTACAACGAGGAGCAATAAGGCTCCATCATATTGAAATTGATGAGCAGGTCGCCAACATTCTAACGAAGCCCCTAAGAAAGGTCAAATTCTTGACTTTCTGAGAACGACTAGGAGTCATGGAGAGACCCTCTTATGAGGGTCTGTATGATATGTACATTGAGCTTTGGAAGCTCCAAGGGGCTTGGGGTACTTCTTGGAGCGATGAATAACCATAGGGTGAGTGGTTCAGCCTTCCCCTAGTGGTTCTCTATGTATAGGATGAGTGGTTCATCCTTCTCCTACTGAGACATCCTACCCATGCAGTCTAGGACTCATGGGAAGTACCTCTCATCTGGCTAATGAGTAGGGAAATGAGGATAGGGACCACAGTACTACAGATGGACACATCGTGTACTACCGTACTCCCTATGCTAGGATGATATTGATCTGGGATCAATTGGAACTGACTTCGGGTCAGTAAGAGTGGTATGAGACACTCTCTCTATTTGGAACTGATTTCGGATCAGTAAGAGTGGTATGAGACACTCTCTTTATTTGGAACTAATTTCGGATTAATAAGAGTGGTGTGACACACTCTCTTCATTAGGACTGACTTCGGGTCAATAAGAGTGGTATGAGACACTCTCTTTTAACCGAGACTGACTTTGGGTCAGTAGAGAATGGTATGATACATTCTCGATCACTTTTCTTCTTCATAATTCAGCAGAGTAGAGCAGAGCAGCACAGAGCAATGCATTGATGGCAGAGATAGTACCGACAGATAGATGGAGTTCTCCCTAGTTGAGAGGGAGTGTTAAAATTGGCAACTAGGGCCAAACTCTATATGGATCACCTCTTTTATGGCAGCTCATATTTTTCTTGGATTCCTCTCTCCGAGAGGTTGGATTGATCTAACGATCATCCGATTCCAACATGTATTCATGGATATATGAATTTATTTGTATTCTTGATAATTTGTCAAGGTCGGCCTAGCAAGCAAAACAATGATTTTCACCCCCAGCTTATCCTCAACGTTTTATATGAAAGGAGGAGACCTTGTGGCATAATCTCACACATCTCATCTCACATTCTTCTCTCTCCTAGCTTTATTAGGTATGGGTTGGAGGAGCAGATCGCTCACATGTGTGAAGGAGGACGCAGATTCTGATTAGGGTAGCATTGACCTAGGTTGACCGAAAACTGCAGGGTGTCTCTTTGACCAGTGTTGACCAGCGTGGACTCCTCTTTGACTGCGGATTGGGTTACGCTGCCTCTCCTTGGCAGGCCGCATTTCAGAACAACAATTTGGACCTCTCTTTGACCATACTTTGACCAATGTTGATTGTCAAAGGCTAACCGCAGGTTTGACCAGAACTGGCTAAAGTTTGACTAGATATTTCAAACTCTTTTTGGGCTACCTTTTCTTGTTGTTGGAGGCCGAGTTGACTGAGCATTGACCGAGGTTGACTAGAGGTCAAATCTGACCTATTTGACCAGCTTTGACTTTGTTGGTTAGGGTTTTGTTGTTGCTGCCATAAAATTACATAGTTGTATATTTGTACTTTCTCTCCCTCTTTGCTAAATTATTGAAGAATATAAAAAGAATCGATCAAGGGATTCCCCACATTGGGGTTTGTCCCTGGCTAGTGCCACATCTTGTGTCCTCTTGTCTTGTCTTGTCTTCTACTACTTATATTTATGTTCTATCTGCATTTTACTATCATGTTGATGTGATTGCTCTTCTGGAAATTGATATTGGGCTAATAAGAAAATTTGAAGTAAATTGCTCTTAGGCATAGAACATACCAAAATTAACACAAAGAGAGAAGAGCACCAAGACGAGAACGCAAGCAAGCAAAGGAAGGATAAGGACAAGCAAAGAAAGTAAAGGAAAGAAAGGAGTAGGTTGGATCAGCAGGAAGATTTTGTAGGTAACAGGTTCCATGTGTGATTTCCCAACTGAGGTGTGAATGCATGGTACAATCATTTGTTCATTTGATTCATTTGTTGTCATTAACATGGGGTTGTCGGGCTTGACAGTGGTTTTAGCCTTGCCATTCCATTTGTTGGATAGCCACGGTGTCATGGGATTCATTTCCGATTGAACTTTGGATTGTTGCAAGGCTTTCGATCCGAGTGAGGTGGTCTCAAGAAAATTCCCAAGGGTTGGGGATGGAGATGGTTTTCTCCGGGTAGCCCTTCATGTGAAAAATTTTGAATCGAACAAACCAGAAATCCTACTACAAAAAACTAATTTACATCACCTACTTGTATTCTTCATTTAACAAGTTATTTTCAGAAATGTTTAGAAAATATTAATGTCAATACATTGTAGCCTAAACAACTATACAGATCAAGAACTGAAAAAATAAGTGAGACAAGCATGCAAAGGACACACTTATTTTTGCACAAAAAGTCCCCGGAAAAACCCAATGCAAGAAAACGGTGCAGCGACTCTAAGGGTTTTCTATTATTAAGCAAAAGTCCTGAATACAAATGTTGGTTGCCCTCCCAGCAAACCAGTGACAGACAAATACAATGGCGGAGAACCTGAGTGAGTTTTACCTCACTTCACCTGGCAGAATCCAGTTGCTCTAGCAGCAAAATTGGCTAGCTCCAACTACAACTTCGCTGCCCCTTCGCAGTAACTGCATGGGCCTGCGTGGAGCTCTCTAAGGACTGCATCAACACTTCTGCCCACTACGTCAGCTTTCCCAACTGTTCCGGTAGTTTCCGGCAATTCCCCAACTTTCTGTGTGGAAGGCATCTCTTCCTCTACTCTGGGTCTCCTGGCCCAGCGTTAGCTTTCCCAGCTACTGCGCTACCTCCACAGTTTCTCTCTGCCTCTCTGTCTGTATTCCCGAACTATCACTGCCCCTCAGCTGCAAGATCTCCCCAATCGATTTCCCTCCTAAAAACTTCTCACCTCAGAAAATCGATTTCCTCAATCTCTCTGTGTGTCTTCTCCAACTGACCCCATGCCTCCATATATACTTTTCCTGTTGAGAAATCAATGGTCGTGGTCTAATCATTAATCAATGGCTAAGATTAAATTAGACTTGATCCTCGTCCCTTAGAAGCTTCTCACCCATATTTTCATTAATATCCATTAGTATTTTGATTTTCCTAAGTTTAGACTTAGGAACCCCATTAAAAATATTAATTATTTTAATAAAATACAATCCGGGTGGAATTTCTCCAACCGATTTCTAGGTCTTCGAGATCTCATGTGTTTTAGCCCCTCCACAAAATTTCAAAGCTAGAGCACATCCGATGCTACCCAAAAATCAACACTCCCTCTTAGCGAGGAATGTGCTCTAGCAATACTTCCCAGCAGAAGTATCACATTGATCCACGGCATCAGTCCTCTGCGCTGTTGATGCGTGTCCTGCTACCCTTCATCCACTGCGCTGCTGCAACCTGTACTGCTGCCAATGACACTGCCACTATCACTGCTACATTTGTACTGCAACTCCGTCTCAATATGTTGTATCATGTTGGCCATAGCACCGCCACTACTAACTGCTGCACTACAACTCAGTTGTTGAGAAGTAAGCAACTAAAAAGCTACCCAAAAGTTGACATGTTGGTCAGTTGAGATGTCCCTGGACGCTGAAGCTACCTCTGCTTCTAATCTGTGTTGACCCTCTGATGCTACTGCATTGTTGTTGTATCTGCTCTGTGCCTCCCACACTGCTACAACACTCTACTGCGCTGCTTCAAACTTTGGCACTCTAGCTCTGCCACTGTTGCTCCATCATCCCTCACACCAACTGACTCCTGTCATTAAGGGCTCCCGTAGCCATATGTGATCCAATAGTTTGGGCACCTCAAGGATCCTGCCCTTGTGTAGTCCTCTCGACTACAACTCAATATCGCCCCACCTCTTCTCTAGAGGTGCATGAGCTCTCATGGCACAATCATCATCATCACCCTCTTTTTCAACTAGCGCTGGAACAGCCTTTCAATCAAACTTCTCTTCCTTACCCTTCTTCCGAGGGCACCAAGTGGCGAAATGACCCAGTTCTCCACATCTGAAGCATCTAACTTTGGATATATCATTCTTATTCCTCTTCTATTGCCCTTGTTGTCCCACTGATGCAAGAGTTGCATCCTCCTCTACCTCCTTCTTGACTCTGATCCCTTTGTTGTTGCTTCCCACCTTGATCAACCATCTGATCTCTTCCTGTCAAATAGCTACCCACATCTCCTCCCAACTGGGGAGAGAAGCCCTACCCAAGATGCTTTGGACAAAGGTTTCCCAGTCTTCAGTGACTGCATTCAGGGCAGTCGTGACCATGAATTCAGGATCTAGTGTAGACCCTACAGAAGTTAGTTGGTCTCGGATCCCTTGCAACCTGAGAAGGAAGGGATCAATTTTTTCTCCCTTCTACATCTGATACCATCTCAGTTGACACTCAAGAAACATCTTCCGTTGAATGGAAGTTCCCTCGTACAAAGTGGCCAAGGCCTCCCACATTTCCCTTGTTGTGTCCTTCTCAGCAATAAGTGGGATCACATGATCCTTGACCCCATCCAAGATCACGCACTTCGCTTTTGCCTAAGCCTCCTCGTAATTCTTTTGAGGATCAGCATCAACCGAAACAACAACCGTCTTCAAGGCATAATCCTTGATGTGATTTTTGTCCAAAACTGCCAAGATCCCAGCCTTCCAGATGACAAAGTTGGATGCTCCAGCCAACCTATCTTGATCCTTCAATCCATTAATTGCCATCTTTGCTCAAATGAGTGTCGAACAGGTTCTCTTCTCCCTCTTTTGCTATTGCCCCAGCAAAAATCGGATCTGGATTTCTTTGGCGCTAGAAATCCTCTAAGAAACAAGCTGCCTCTGAATTTCGATTTCCTTCACGGAAATCCTTTTGCCAACCAGTGTCGAACCACCCCTCTGATCTCTCTTTGCTGCTGCTCAACACTGGATCTAGATTTCTTGGGAAGAAATCTTCTCAGGAACTGATTCCCTCTACTTTTCTTCTGCCCCACTAGGTAATGTTCTGAACCAACAGAATGAGCACCCCACCAACAACTCTAGATGAAATTTGTGCTCCACCTCTAGCCTCGGCAACTGGAAAAACCGAGACTCAACAGTTTCTGCACTGGCCCAACAATCATTGCACTGCCCTCTACAGCAACAACGTCACACAAACAGGCCGTGAGCCTCCCTTGGTGACTATGTCACCCCTCCTTTGCTCTCTCAACCATAAACTATGTTGTCACTCAGTGCAGCTGCCTTCGCACACAGATTTTCTTCTGTTCTTTTGCCGATGGCTTTAGTCCTCCTTGATCTGCAATCGCTCTGATACCATGTGAAAATTTCTGAATCGAACAAATCAGAAATCCTACTACAAAATATTGATTTACATCACCAACTTGTATTCTTCATTTAACAAGTTATTTTCAAAAATGTTCAAAAAATATTAATGTAAATACACTGCAGCCTACACCACTATACAGATCAAGAACTGAAAAATAAATGAGACAATCACGCAAAGGACACTTATTTTTGGACAAAAAGTCCCCGGAAAAACCCAATACGGGAAAACCGGTGCAGTAGCTCTGAGGGTTTTGTATTATTAAGCAGAAGTTTTGAACAAAAATGTTGGTTGCCCTCTCCACAAACTAGTGATAGAGAAATACAATGGTGGAGAACCCGAGTGAGTTTTGCCTCACTTCACCCGACAGAATCTGGCTGTTTCGACAGCAAAACCGGCTCGCTCTAGCTACAACTTTGCTACCCCTTCGCAATAACTGCGTGGGCCTGCGTGGAGCTCTCTGAGGCTCTGCATCAGCACTTTTGCCCACTGTGTTAGCTTTCCCGGCAGTTTCGAGTAGTTCCCCAACTTGCATGGAAGGCAACTCTTCCTCTACGTTGGCCCTCTTGGCTCTGCGTCAAGGCTGCGTGGGCCCAAACTGGCCCAGCATCAGCTCTTCCGGCTACTGCGCTGCCTCCACAAGTTTCTCTCCATCTCTCTATCTGTATTCCCGAACTATCACCGCCCCTCAGTTACAAGATCTCCCCAATCGATTTCCCTCCTGGGAACTTCTCACCTCAGAAACTCGATTTCCTCAATCTCTCGGTGTGTCTTCTCCAACTGACCCCAAGCCTCCACTTATACTTTTCCTGTTAAGAAATTAACGGTCGTGATCTAATCTCTAATCAATGGCTAAGATTAAATTAGACTTGATCCTTGTCTCTTAGAAGCTTCTCACCCATATTTTCATTAATACCCATTAATATTTTAATTTTCTTGAGTTTAGACTTAGGAACCCCATTAAAAATATTAATTATTTCAATAAAATACAATCTAGGTGGAATTTCTTCAAACGATTTTTAGGTCTTGGAGATCTCATGTGTTCTAGCCCCTCCACAAAATTTCAGAGCTAGAGCACATTTGATGCTACCTAAAAATCAACAATTCACAAGTGGGTGGAAACAGGGAAATTCCTCAAGAGACAGTGAAGGAATTCTATGGCATCCAAGCTTGTTTTGGTTTTGTGATCTCTTGACCGATTTTCGCAGGATCATGTTAGTTTGAGAGTGGAGGTGGTTTAACCGCTACATTCCCATGGTTGTTTATGTCTTGGTCTATCCCATTAGATCCCACATTCATGCTTGGAATATGGTATGGGGGTGATTAACTGAAAGAAAGATTTGGTCCAGCTCAATCTATGGTCAGGTGGTAGGTGGAAGTTCCTGACTTGGTTGGCTTTTTCATATGTTAATAAGAGTTATTTCTCTATTGTGATTCATGAGTACTTGTACTTGTTATTATGTAGGTTTGATGGTTGTTCTGTCATGGTTAATATTATGGTTATATGCAGGTTATAAGCATGAGTTAAGATATGTTCTAGTTATGGCTCTTGTTACGAATTGATAAGTTAATGAATGCATGGCCTAACAAGTGTTGTTGCAGCTACTTGGGAGGGCATTAGACCTTTCCGGTGATTCTCAGCTAAAGAGCAGAGATTTGTACTCAGTGTGAAAATTTCAAAAATCAGAATCCTATTGCAGCAACAGGTATTATTTCTTCTAACTGATAAATTAATTATTCAGTTTATTGCTACGAAAACATCGAAATAAACACACTGTAACCTTCACAAATAAAACTGCGGAAAATAAAATAGCGCTGGAACTAAGAAACACTAGCACACACACATAAAAATTAACACAGTTGCTTTTGGACAAAAGTCCTCGGAAAAACCCAATGTGGGAAAACTAGTGCAGCAAATGAGGGTTTTATTTTATTATGCAACAGTGAAATTTAAGCACATCTATGGATGCCCAACTGGCAATCCAAACAGCAAGAATATCTGGCCAAAATTATCTAAGGGAATTACCCTTCTTCTACAAGCAATCCCGTCGCAACTTCCCTTCAAAAAATTGGTCGTCCAAACCCCAATGTGAGCCCTTATGCACTGCCTCTGTGTAAGGGCCCTAAAATGCCCTACATTTAAAGAATTCAACAGAGTTTAACAAATTCATATTGAGAATAACTATGAAGCCCTAAATCTAAAATTTAACAGGGTTTAACAAAATTTTGCTCACAAAATACTAGTATATGTAATTTTAATACATAATTTATCAATTTTTCTATTGAGTACCAACTTGTTTGCTCTGTCGCGACTCTTGCTCCCACTGTGCTACCAAAATGACCAAAACCTCCCTGCCAAATTGGGCACAATCTTGGTACCCAACTCACAAAATACTTCAAAATTGAAGTACTCTGGCCCCCGTGCCCAAAACTCCAAGAACAATTAAGCTCCCTCTCCTTCTTTGTCTATGGCTCTATTAGAAATTTCAGTCTCTATAAGACTCATAAAATCCCCCTCTTCCCGAGTCCAATCCCTCCTTAAATCTCCGAGGTTTCCTCCACCGCCCCATCTCTTTGTCGCCTTCAATTAGGTATCTTTCTGAATTTGTAGAGGCGGTCACTGTCTTCTCTTGACACGGCGAGTTCATTTGTGTGAGGTCACCTCTCCCTTTTGACAACGTGACTTTATGAAATGTCTTATGGGTTATTTTAATTTGTTTTGTATTTCATTACTTTTAATTATGACTTCTTTTAAATACCAAATTAATATTTATATTCAATTCCCTTTTTAATAATATATGGTATATTTCCATATACATATGTTTATGTTATATATGTCCCTTTAATTATATTTCTTTGGTTCCTTTTGTTGACATAGTTATATTTTTATATTTCCTTAATTTCCTTTATATGATAATTACTAAAAAGTATAATTTCTTTATTATACTTAATAATTAACAATAATTAGTATAATATCGTGTTATAGTGCTTATTTAGTTAATATAATTCATAATTTCACAGTGACCGTTTATTTTGAATAATACTTTGTATTTACTTTTATTCAGGATAATATGTTAATGGTGGTTTACATAGTAAGTAACTCATCTTAACGTCTACATTATATTCTGTCGAGTTCGGTATTTACTCAGTATCTCAATAATTCATTTATTGGACTTTCCATAATTAGTTAACACATACTAGTTCAATGCATGCGATGCATGCATATGTAACTATAATATGCATGCTAATATTCACATCTTTAATTCGAGATGGGTTGTTACACTTTGCGTTGTCTCCCACACGTGTGGCTTGAAACAGTGTCTCGTGAATTCGTTATGCCTACCTCTGCTGATGAAATCGCCTCTTTGGCACTCTGGACCCTCTGCCCGGCCTCTGGATCTGAGAACAAATTTCTCTCCAGCAAATTCGAGTTGGTTCTGAAGCAACTACGCAGTCCTTTGCGCTACCTCACTGGGAATAACTCGGCCTCCTTGTTGTTACCTCTCCAGATCTGGAAAACTTCCTCCATATCACTGTCTTTGCCCCTCACTAAACCTGCTTCGATCTCTGGCTCTCCGGCAACTGTTGCTGCTCTCTGGAAATCTATCTGCCAAGAAAATCGAACTGCAGAAGTGTCTTCTCTAAGTGCCCATCGACTTCCTCTTATAATCCATTGTTGGAGCACCAACGACCAAGTTTAAAACTTAATCGATGGCTACAATCATCTTAGAATCGATCCGAGTAAGCTTCTAGATGATTCTCACCTTGACTTAATTAATATTGATTAATTAACTAGTTTTCCTAAGTTTAGACTTAGGAAACATTAAAAAATTGGTTAATAATCCAATTAAGTCACTTTTGTTGAAAAATGTGTAACTAGGTTCATCTTCATAAGTATGAAATGTATTCTTGTAAATATAAAATGGAAAAGAAATTATTATTATTATTATTGGAGCATGGGTTTCATGGTCAAGTTCTTTTATTTTATAGGTCAAGCACCCATTGAGTGCTTCTAGGATTTTTCCTAGGTAGAAGAGTCATTATCATATATGGAAGATCCTATGGGCACATTGCAAATTGTAAAGGAAAAAATATTTTGTCTTGAAAGTGTCAAAATACCTCCAAGATCAAGTCGGCCTAATGTGCTGTCAAGTCGGCCTACATGAAGAGCCACGTCCACCCTTGAAGAAGCCTATATATAAGAGGAACTCGTCCTCCATTTGGATTACTCACTCTCTCATCTCTTAGTCAAAGAAAATAAGTGCAAAGAAGGAAGTACGAAGAAGTCGAAGTGTTTTTGGATCTTAACTATTCTTATGGTAAAATTGAAGTTAGGGTTTTCTGTGCTGGATCTTTTTGGGTTCGATTTTGGAATCATAAGAGAAGCGAAGGAAAGCGAAGCTCTCTTAGGGCATCTTACTAGCCCTAGGACTCAAGTCAAGGCAAGTGAAATCAAGAGGAAGGCTATTAGTGGGAGATCGAAGTCTCCTAGAGAAGCAGCAGCAGTTGCTGGGGAGCAGAATTTCGTATCTACTGGGAGGTCGAAGATATTGCGGTAGGAGGTCGTGGTAGAATTGATCTTGGAGGGTATTTGTCTGACTCTAGGTCATGGTATTCGTCAATTGAAAGATCTGAAAGATAAAGAAGAGATTTACGGGTTTCCCCTCAAGAGGAGGGGTTTTGGCCCTGGCTTGCAACCTATATACTGTGTCACTGTTCTTACTATTTTGGTAGTTGTTTGATGTATTTCACATTGGAATAATAACGAACAAAGCTAATAAGTAAAAGGTAACACAAACAGTTATCAAGTTAAGAGAATTAACATATTCATTGCCCTATTGAATTCTAAACATGGTATTAGAGCTTTGGTTCTCTAAGGGCATCATGAAGATCTCATCTACAATGAAGAATTTCATCAAGAAAATTGCAAGCCATCTCAAGAAAGCATGGAGTTTCTTATTCTCCTCAAAGAAGGCATCAATCAATGAAAGGGATGAAGGTCTCTTTTCGGCTCTCTCTGGTGCATTCCAAGATGAAGACATTTGGGTAATTAATAGTGGTGCATCAAGGCACATGGCTGATCACTCCCAATTGAAGACCTTATCAAAAGGAAAATCCGCTTACTCTGTGGAACTTGGAGACAACAAAAGCTATCCGGTGAAGGCCATTGGATCAACTCCCATAAAACTCAAGGATGGAAGCAACATCCACCTCAACAACATTCTATTTGTTCCAAATTTGTGCAAAAATTTACTTTATATTTAAGTTTAGAAGATAAAGGAGATAGAATAGCCTTCAATGATGGAAAAGTAGTTGTTTGGGGAAAAGACTCAAGCATAGATCAAGCTAAATTTATTGGTATCTGAGAAGGAAGGCTTTACAGATTACTATCTCCCCTAAACCAAGCCCTAGTTCACACTGAGATTAGTCCATGTGAACTTTAGCATCGAAGGTTTGGTCATATACATTCCAAAATACTTCCAACTTTAAGTCCCATAGTAGATGGAATACCGAATTTGAAGGAGGATCATGAAGATGTCTGCAAGGGATGTGCATTGGATAAGAATACCAAGAGACCATTTGGAAGCAGTGCCACGAGGTTGAAAGAAATCTTGGATCTCATTCACTCTGATGTGTGTGGGCCTATGACTCCAAAATCTCTTGTAGGCCATCTACACTATGTCACATTCATAGATGATCATTCAATAAAAGCCTAGGTTTACTTAATAAAAATCAAGGATGAAGTATTTACAAAATTTCAAGAATTCAATGCTGAAGTGGAAAACCTTACAGAAAGAAGAATCAAGATACTGAGATCTGATAATGGAGGAGAATATACATCCAAAGAGATTATAGCATTCTGTAAGGAGTCTGGGATTAAGAGGGAGTTGATAGTCCCATACAATCCCGAACAAAATGGAGTCGCAGAAAGAAAGAACAAATCCATTGAAGAAAGTGTAAAAGCAATGTTACACGATCAAGATCTACCTAAGTTTCTGTGGGGAGAGGAAACAAAGACAATGATCTACATTCAAAATCGATGTCCTCACAGATCTCTAGATAACAAGACTCCGGAAGAAGTGTTCACTGGGAAGAAGCCATATGTAGATCATCTCTGAATCTTTGGGTGTCCTGTGTATATTCATATACCAAAGGACAAAAGAAAGAAGTTGGATCCTTCCGGTATGAAGGGGATATTTGTTGGGTATAGTAACTCATCAAAGGCCTATAGAATCTATACGAAAGATGGACATCACATTGAAGTTAGTCGTGATATCATATTTGATGAGAGTATAACATTCAAGAAGTCAAAAAAACTTTCCATAGATTCTGATGACGAAGAACTTCCGATATTTGAGGAGGAAGTTGACAAGGAAGGAGAAGGATCACACCATGAAGAAGAAGGGCCAAGTGAACCTGTTCAACCCGTGGTCATTCCCAAAACAAGGAAAAGACCTAATTGGTTGAAAGTCAAACTACTTGATGCAGAAGGTCATGGGGCAGCACAAGAATCATTTAGAGAAAGTAAGAGACCTAAGAAATATTCTGGGTATGTTGCATACATGACAAAATTAATAGAAGCAGAACCATCCACCCATGAAGAGGTTGTAGAACATCGAGAACGAAAGGATGCCATGAATGAAGAGTATCAATCTATAATGAAAAATGGATTCTGGGAGATCATACGTAAGCCTGAAGACAAATTTGTGGTTACTTCCAAGTGGATCTATAAGATCAAGCATGCAGCTGATGGAAGTATAGATAAGTATAAAGCAAGATTTGTGGCTAGAGGGTTTTCTCAACTTAAAGGCATCGATTATGAAGAAAAATTTGCTCCAACAACAAGATATACAACGATTTGATCATTAGTCTCTCTAGCAACATTGATGGGATGGAACACCCACCAAATGGATGTCAAGGCTGCATTTTTGAATGGCACTATAGATGAAGAAGTTTATATAGAACAACCTTGGGATTCGAAGTCAAAGATAGGAAGGCATATGTTTGCAGATTGAAGAAAGCATTATATGGCCTCAAGCAAGCACCAAGGGCATGGTATGCTAGAATGGATGCATACCTACAAAGAATAGGCTTCACAAAAATTTCTGCTAACTTGAACCTTTATATTAAGGTTGTAAACAATGAACCTATAATTATTCTTCTGTATGTAGATGGTCTTCTCTTGACAAGTGTAGAAGGTCGAATTGAAAAATGTAAGAAGCAACTAGTAGCAAAAATTGACATCAAGGATCTTGGGTTGATGCTTTACTATTTAGGACTAGAAGTCTGGGAAAGACCGAATGAAATCTATTTCGGTCAAGGAAAGTATGTGATCAAGATTCTAAAGAAGTTCAACATGATGGACTGTAAACCTATGACCACTCCGATGATCACAAACTTGAAGAGATTGAGGAGTTTTGAATCAAGCCCTGTGGATCCTTCCAGGTATAGACAACTTGTTGGCTCATTAATGTACTTGGTGAATACTCGACTAGACATATGTTTTGCAGTAAATGTACTCAGACAATTCCACATGGAGCCAAAGCATGATGATTGGATAACCGCAAAGCATATTCTGAGATATCTGCGAAGAACCATCAACTATTGCCTGAAATATGATAGAAGTAATGATGTCCAATTGATTGGTTATACATATTCCAAATGGGGAGGCAGTGAACAGGATGGAAGAAGCACTACAGGAGGATGTTTCAGTTTAGGATCCTCCATGGTCTCATGGATGAGCAGAAAGCAAGACATCGTTGCTTTGAGTAGTACTGAGGTTGAATATGTTGCAGCATGTGAAGTAAGCAGAGAAGAAGTATGGTTAAGGACGCTTCTATCTAACTTTTTTGAAGGAGCGATGAACCCTATAGTGATACTTTGTGATAACACCAGTTGTAATTGTTTGTCTAAGGATCAAGTGTTCCATGGAAAAACAAAGCACATCAACGACAAGTATCACTATATTTGAGAGCTAGTACAAAATGGTGTGTTGCAGCTACGGTATATCTCCACTGATGAAAAGGTAGTTGACATATTGACAAAATCACTTCCAAACAAGAAGCTTGTATACTTAAGGGACAACCTTGGTTTGGTGGATTTGTCCTCCCCAGAGTTGCGGGGGAGCGCTCCCCCCCCTTTCGAACCTGCTCCCAATCCGCGCTCCGGGCGGGAGCGGGTTGGGAGCGCGCTCCCGATAAAAAAATTTACGCTCCCTGCCAAAATCGGGAGCGAGTTCGGGAGCGTCGCTCCTGTCGCTCTCGGAGCGAAAATTACAGCTCGGGAGCGATCAGGGAGCGATCGCTCCCGAGCGTTTAATTTTCGCTCCTGGAGTGACGCGCGCGACACCGGGAGCGATTCGCGCGAAAAAGAATCCGCGGACGTGAAAAAAAATTTCATTTTAAAAACAAATTTAGTTTTAAAACAACTTGGGGGCAAAAAAAAATCATTGTCACTTGAATGAGTTGAGGAGAAGCTGGAGAGCAAGAGCAAAGGAGCGAGGAGAAGCGAGGAGCAAGCGCCGAGGAGCAAGGAGCAAGCCTGCAAAGAGGTTAGTTACGTTAGTAACTTAGTAATTTAGTATTTTAAACCTTAGTTAGGTAGTAATTTAGTATAGTTTAGTTAGTTTAGTTAGTTTAATTTAGTTTAGTTTAATTTATTTAGTAAAAAAATCATGAATCTAAATAAAATTAATAAATTAAATTAATTAATCTAAATAAATTAAATTAATTTTCTCATTCATATTCCCATTCCCATTCCCATTAAATTTTGCAGATTCAAAAGCCTACAAATATCAAACATCATGGACCTGGCTATATTTCTTGGCATTTTCCTCTTCTTGGTCCCTTTTCTGGTTATTATGGTGCTGGAGAGTAGGAAACGGAGGGGCCTAAATGAAAAAGGGGATGAAGAAGCTGGAGAAAGTGGATTTGATGAAAACGCCAGTGAGGAGGAGCTGGAGGAGGGTGAACATGACTATCAAAAAACTAAACAAGACCAAACTCCATTGTGGAAATATGTTAACAGGCCTGAAGCAGGGAAATGGGGTGGAACCACTAAATTTCATTGCCCCCATTGCAACAATAATTACACAAGTTCATACACCCATGCCAGAAAACACCTCTGTGGGAAAAGGCCATGGGATGGAGATAAACAAATAGGAATCAAAACTTGTGCAGCTGTGTCAGCAGCAGATAGAGCCAAATACATAAGGGAAGAGGAGGAAGCCCAATACAAATCTAAAAAATCAAGGGGTTTCTTTGAACCAAGCTCACAATCACAAGCACAAAGAACTCCTTCAGCATCCTCCCAAGGCAGTGGATATGGAGGCACAGGGTCACCAGCTTTAAGGCGTAGAACCATATCAGATTTCCTTGATGAAGGGTGTAGGAATGATGTGGATTCAAAGGTTTACAGGTTTCTCTATGCATGTGGGATACCATTCAATGTTCTTCGCTCACCTTATTGGCACGAAATGATTTTTGCCATAAACAATGTTCCACCAAGTTTCCGAGATAAGGAGGCAAGGGAGCGGGGATACACAGGAGCGGCTTATGCAAAAGCTCCCCACCAATTTTTAGGAAACGTGGGGGGACGTCGGGGTCTTAAAAACTTATAAATATAAAATATAAATCGATGAATCATATAACTGAAACAAATTTAAAATGAAAAGCATGATCATTGATATCATTATCATATAAATTATAATCATACATCATACATGTAAGTTTGTAACTGTACAGTGTAACTATTAGTCTACTAACTTACTAACAATGCACAATGAAAATAAATTATAAAATTATATATGTTTAAACTTTTAAACTTTAAACCATATTGATGTTCCACTTCCAACTATGAACATTGAATACTAAATATTGAAATAAAATTATAAAAGACAAGTGTGATACATCAAGAGTCAATAATTTTAATTTTATAGAGTCAAAATAACATAAGAACATATCAAAAGATAAATGAGCATAATTGCTCAAGGTAATCCGTTCAACGAAGGAGTAGACAGAAGGCCCTTCCCAATCGGTCAACAAATATTAAAAATTACGATTTTTTTGTTTCATAAAAAAAATTTGCGAATTTTTTCTTGGGAGAC
Source organism: Pinus tabuliformis (assembly GCA_031772625.1). Classification (NCBI taxonomy): domain Eukaryota; kingdom Viridiplantae; phylum Streptophyta; class Pinopsida; order Pinales; family Pinaceae; genus Pinus; species Pinus tabuliformis. The sequence continues at coordinate 254,930,866 of CM062812.1, read as the reverse complement.
GACCCCCTCAAGGCCCCTTAAGACCCCTTTTGCCTAGGAAACGACCCCAAAAATTGAGGAAACGACCCTTTTCAAGTTTCCTCGCGTACCTGTTTTTTGGGAGCGCGGGGAAATGACCCCCTCTCGTCCCCAAGTCCCCGGAGCGCGAGCGAGCTAGGAAACTCGACCCCCAAGTGGGGGGATGAGACCCCGTGGAACACTGGCCATATATGATGCCCCTAAAGGATACAAGAGCCCTGGGTATGACAAGGCAAGAACCGTTGGACTTGATCATGAAAAACCAAAAATATCACATTCTTTGAATAGAATGACAAGTTCTTGGACTGACCATGGGGTGTCCATTGTATCTGATGGATGGACAAATGTAAAAGGCAAGCCATTGATAAGTGTTCTTGCTGTGTCTGTTAGTGGTGCCATCTTTCTAACTGCATATGATTACTCAGACAAGTTCAAGACCGCCATCAACATTGCAGAAGCATTACTTGAAACAATTGACCGTATTGGGCCATACAATGTCATCCAAGTCATCACTAATAATGCTCCTAATTGTAAGGCAGCAGGAGCAATTATTGAGGACAAATACCCCAACATATTTTGGTCTGGATGTTTGGTTCACACATTGAACCTTCTGATGCATGATGTTGTCAAGAACAAAAATGCACAATACAAATGGATTGGTGATTTGTACAAGGCAAACAAATGATAAAATTTATTACAAATCATAGCAATACCCATGGCCTTTTCCGCAGTCACCCAAGATTGGAGTTGTTGAAGATTGCGAAGACCAGATTTGGTAGCTATTACCTCACCTTCAGGCGCCTTTTGAAGGTAAGAGAGTCATTGGCTAGCATGGTATCAAGTCCACTTGGCAGGTATTAAAGGAAAGGGCTACAAATGCAGCGGACAGGCGAGGTTTTGAACTGGTGGAGGAGGCCGCTCTTGATGGTCAGTTTTGGTTAAGTGTGAGGCAATTATTGGATTTCACCAAGCCCATTTATCACATGATTCGGTTTGCAGATACAGATAAACCAGTGATTGGCGAGGTGTATGAGCAGATGGATACCATGTTGGGGCAAATAAAAGATATTGTTCATAACAAAGATCCCGACTTGTACAAACTGATTCACGATTTTGTGTGTGTACGGTGGAATAAACTTAATCTTCCACTACATTGCTTGGCGTCTATCCTTACGCCAAAATACTACTCTACATCTTGGTTGGGCCAACTTGCACCAGGGGGTGGGATTAGGACCAAACCCCATTTAGATGCAGAGGTAACTAGAGGATATTTGCAAGCATTAGAAAAGTTGATACCTGACAGGGAGGAATGTGCAGCTGTGCGCCTTGAAATAGGCAAATACTTCAGTGGCACTGGTTTGTTTGGTAACTTCCATGCAATGGAAGACAGAGACAAATTTGATTCTCTCACATGGTGGGAAACATATGGCGACCAAGGACTTTTGCCAAAATTGGCAAAAAAGGTTCTATCACAGGTTGTAAATACTTCTTCTGCAGAGAGGTGTTGGAGCACCTACAGCTTCATACATAATGTGAAAAGAAACAGACTCAATGAAAACCAGGCTGAAAGCTTGGTTTATGTGCACTACAACTTGAGGTTGTTGAGTCATTACTGTGATCGGGCTTATGAGGATCCCACATATAAAATTTGGGACAATCACCCAGAGGAAGACAATTTGGAGGATGGCACTATACATCTTGAAGAACTGGAAGAGGAACTTATAAGGGATGAAGATGAAGCAGCTGCAACAGCCATGCCACCTCCACCATCCAGTAGCAGTGCTCGAGTTTCGAGTCTTGTTCCTTTGCTGTCGCCACCTCCATCTACACCCTCACATGGAGGGCATGTGCCTTCTAGTTCTGGTCATCGGTCTGTGCGGGAGACTCCTAGAAGACCACCACGACCTGCTTATACTCCTGGAGACTCTCGTGGCAAGGGCCACATGTAGATTTACAGTTTACTTGTCTTTTCTAGTTTCTATTAGTTTTCATAACTATTGAGTCTTGAGTCCTTGACTCTTGACTCTTGACTCTTTCATATCATAATGATATTTTTTGTAAACAATATATGACTGTGACAATGAAAATTTGAAGTTTGAAGTTGGCAATTATAACTCATTGGTAATGATTGTGAATTATGAATATGATGCTTCGTGATAGACTAAAGTTGTTTCATTTCATTTCATTATTCATGTTTCATTTTATAACATTTCATTTCATGTTAACAGTTAGAACTTAGAACTTAGAAATATCTAAGATATTATTTCTTGTAATGGTTAAACTTAGCTTACAAGTACAACTTTGGTGATCAATGATGATAAATGGTATATATTGAATTTTCAATTTTGAAAGCTTGAATTTGAAACTTTAAGATTGAATTTGATGAATCATGATTCACAAGACTCAATATGTTGCAGTTGTAATATGTATGTTACTAACTTGTGGACATGGTTGATGAAGATTATATCTTCTAGATGATTGATGTGATATGGTTCAATGATCAATCTATGTTTTTTATGTTTTTTATATCTAATTCATCATTCTACATGTTTTTGTTGACATACATGTATCAAAAATTAAAAAATATAAAAAATATATATATTTTTAAAAAATCGCTCTGGGATTCGCTCCCAAACTGGGAGCTTCTGAAAATGTCACTCCCGCTCCCGCTCCCCACTTTCACTCCCGCTCCCAAGGAACATTGGTCCTCCCTAATTGAGAGGAAGAGATAGACACTACATTCTTGTCTTCACTTGGGAAGAAATAATGGAGGATTGGGTGACCATCTGGCATTCGATACTCTTGAGAATGTGGTAGGGCATTCAAGACAAGAGTAGTCATGGATCGATATTCTTTGAGGATTAGCTACCCAAGATAAGAATAGTCCAATGGGAGGTCATACTCTTTGAAAACCCGAGTAAGGTATGTACCATGGGAGACAATGATGATGGTGTCTATACATCATTGATCTCGCCAGCATTGTGTTTTGATCTTGCGGAGAGATAGAGTTGTTAGTCAAGGCCTTGCTATGTGACAATGTTGGTTAATATGATGCTAGACAGATGGGTTACCAATCTGACTCTTCCTATGAGATCTCTTCAGATTGAGAATAACCATGTACCTCTTATGAATACCTTCCTAGTTAAGAGGGAGCGTTGAAAAATGTGTAACTAGGTTTCATGCTCAAGTTCTTTTATTATATAGGTCAAGCACCCATTGAGCGCTTCTAGGATTTGTCCTAGGAGGAAGATTCATTAACATATATGGAAGACCCTATGAGCAAATTGTAAAATGTAAAGAAAAAATTATTTTGCCTTGAAAGTATCAAAATACCTCCAAGATCAAGTCGACCTAATGAGTTGTCAAGTCAGCCTACATGAAGAGCCATGTCCACCCTTGAAGAAGCCTATATATAAGAGGAACTCATCCTCCATTTGGATTAGTCACTCTCTCATCTTGTAGTCGAAGAAAAGAAGTGCGAAGAACAAAGTACGAAGAAGGGGAATTCAAAGAAGTCGAAGTGTTTCTGGGTCTTTTCTATTCTTCTAGGAAGATCGAAGTTAGGGTTTTCTGTGCTAGATCTTCTCCGGTTCGATTTTGGAAGCAAAAGAGAAGGGAAGGCAAGTGAAGGTCTCTTAGGGCATCTTACTAGCCCTGGGACTCAACTCAAGGCAAGAGAGGTCAAGAGGAAGGCTATTAGAGGGACATCGAAGTCTCCTAGGGAAGCAGCGACAGTTGCTAAGGAGCAAAATTTCGCATCTACTAGGAGGTCGTAGATATTGCAACAGGAGGCTGTGGTAGACTTGATCTTGGAGGGTATTGTTAATTTGGGGTAGCATCGGATGTGCTCTAGCCATGAAAATTGGTGGAGAGACTAAAGCACATGAGATCTCCAAAACCTAGAAATCGTTTTGGAAAAATCCATCCGAATGAAGAGTTATTAAAATAACTATTATTTTTAATGAGTTCCTAAGTCTAAACATAGGGAAATAAAAATATTAATGGGTATTAATAAAGATAAGGATGAGAAGCTTCCAAAAGATAAGGATCAAGTCTATTTTAATCTTAGCTGTTGATCAGGGACTTAATCTCAGTGATTGATTCATCAACAAGAAAAGTATAAAAGGAGACTTGAGGGTCAGTTGGAGATATACCGAGGGAGACCAGTCAGTTCGATTTCTAGAGTGGGGTTAGCTAAGAAATTTGAACTAGAGGTCTGGAGCGTAGCAAGAGGTAGCAGGTACGAAACAAAGAGTCGGAAATAGCACCAAAAGATTAGCACAGAGGGTTGAGAGGCAGACACAAAGCCTCTCAGGCAGACGCAGAGGTAGCAGGACTTCGCAGTCACTGGACGGTCTGCGTGGGTGATGCAGAGAGGCCCAGTGCTGACGCAGAGAGGCAAAAGCTAATGCAGAGGGTTTAGGATCTGCGCAGAGGCTAGCAAGCCTGAGATTGAGACTGAGAGAAGTGTTGGAGAATTCTTCTTTGTTGGGTAAGCCAGTTTGGCACCCAGTTGTACTGAGGAATAGTTGATTAATAAAATCCTCCTCTGCTGCACCAGTTTTCCCGCATTGGGTTTTTCTGGGGACAATTGTCCAAAATATCTATGTCTATGTGTTTTGATTCTTGTGCATCTATTTGTTTTTGGATTATGGTGTGATATCCGCAACAAAATTTATTTTAATGTTTACTAAAGGGTTTTAGTAAATAACTTATTGGAAAATAAGTAGGAAAAATAAATGAGTTGTTGCAGAGATAGAATTTTCACATGGTATCAAAGCAAGTAATTAGAGACAGAAAGAGAAAATCAATTATGGGTCGAGACCATGATGCAGAGGCATCTATGTAAGGAGACTCGCACAGATTTTCAGAAAATTGCACAAGAGACAATAATTTCGATTTCTCTATTTTGGCTTCCAGATTGAAAGAAGAAGTTGCTTGTGTAACTAGCTTTGCATCATCAGAGATGTGGTATATAAACAGTGGACCCTCTTGGCATATAACAGGAATCCTTGAATGTTTCTCAGATTATCAGGAGGAAAGGATGAATTTTCAGATCACCATGGGGAATAAGGCAAAGTGTACTCCAGTAGGAAAGAGTACCATAGTTTTTCAAACAGAAACGGGAGAGCAGTTCAATGCTACCAATACACTGCATGTACCAGGATTGGGGATGAACTTACTTTCTGTGCCGCAACTTCAAGGTAAGGGCTATGATGTTTTCTTCATCAAAGAGAAAGTATACGTCAAACACCTAAGCTAGAAAAAGAAGGTGTAGATCGGGATCAAAAGTAACAGGTTGTACAGACTACAACTAGAATCACCAATGGCACTGATAGGCAGTCATGGAGACAAGGATTTGAACGAACTATAGCACAGAAGAATGGGACATTTCCACCATGGAGCTTTGAGAATTCTCAGGAAAACTATAACAAGAGTTTCGGATCTTAGTACAGAACGAGATGATGTATCCAGAGGATGTGCTCTGGGAAAGTATGCCAAAGCAGCATTTCCTAGAAGTAAAAACAGGGCCAAGAGTGTACTAGGATTGATACACTCAGATATATGCGGACATATGTCCACTAAAGCTCTTAGTGGTGCGGAGTACTTCGTCACCTTCATTGATGGCCACTCAAGGAAAACTTGGATTTATTTTCTCAAAACCAATGAGGTTTTTGGTCGATTCAAAAAGTTCAAGGCTCTAACGGAGAATATGATAGGGAAGAAAATAAAAGTTTTGCACTCAAATAATGGTGGAGAGTATGTCGATAAGGAATTCGCTGATTTTTGCGCTAAGGAGGGCATCAGAAGAGAGTGGACAACTCCTTACCATCCAGAGAAAAATGGAGTAGCAGAAAGAAAGAATAGGACTATCGTAGAAGCAGCTAGGGCCATGATGTATGATCAGGACATGCCAAAGTTCCTATGGGCAGAAGCATGCAACACGACAGTCTATGTTCAAAATAGAACTCCTCATCGAGCATTGGGCAAGATTACTCCACAGAAAGTCTTCACAGGTAAGACACCTGAAGTCAGTCATTTCAGGATATTTGGGAGCTTAGCATATTGCCGCATACTCGAAAAAAGAGGAAGACGCTAGATCAAACTGCAAAGAAAGAATATCTAGGAGGATATAGCGAGAACGCTAAGGCATACAGAATCTATCTTTCAAGGAGTATGAAGGTAGTAGTTCGATGAAATGTGAAGTTCATGGAGGACAGGGCTTTCGGAAAATCTCGAGAAATGCCTTCCAAGGAGCAGTCAGAAAATGAGCCGTTGGTCAAACCTCTTCAACTAAAGGAAGTAAATAATTCTTCCTCAGATCAGGAAGAATCACAGGAGGAGGAGGAGCTAACAGAAGCACCAGCTACAGAGGAAGAACAAGCAGGGAACTTCGTCAGATTCTACGAGATGCAGAGGATTTCATCGGTGCACCAAGAAACAATAAAAGGGAGCGAAAACAGCCAAATAGATATCATGCATTAGTAGCTCAAGACGAGGGGCCTGCCCGTTTTCAAGAGGCTGCTCAACATCAGGTTTGGTTGGATGCGATGGTGGAGGAATACAACTCCATAATGGTGAACGATCTCTGGGAGGTAGTGCCAAGGCCTCAAGATAGATTGGTGTTAGGTTCGAGATGGATCTACAAGATTAAATACGCTGCAGACGGCAATGTGGAGAAATACAAAGCTAGGTTAGTGGCTAAGGGGTATGCTCAGAAGGAAGGAAATGACTACGAGGAGACCTTTGCCCCAGTAACCAGGTATAGATCTATTAGAACCGTGATATCTCTTGCAGCACAAATGGGATGGGAGATTCATCAGATGGATGTCAAGACGACATTTCTGAACAGGGTGATAGAAGTAGAGGTATACATTGAACAACAAGAAGGCTTTGAGACACATGAGAAGAAGTCTCATGTATGCAAACTGAAGAAAGCCTTGTATGGGCTAAAACAGGCATCTAGAGCATGGTATGGTTGAATTTATGGCTACTTCCAAAAGATGGGATTTGACATGAAGGATTTGGGACAAATGCATTATTTCCTAGGGTTGGAAGTTTTGCAGCAAAAGGGGGAGATCTTCCTTGGGCAAGGGAGATATGCTACCGAAATTCTGAAGAGATTCAAGATGGAGGATTGTAGACCCATGGCTACTCCAATGATCACCAACTGGAAGAAAATTGATGCATCAGAAGACAAGGATGTTGATCCCACCTTATACAGGTAGCTCATAGGGTCCCTGATGTATCTGGTCAATACCAGGCCAGACATTTGTTACGCTATCAACACCCTCAGTCAGTTCATGGTGGAATCGAAGAGGCCGCACTAGGCAGCAGCCGAACATGTTCTTAGATATTTACAGTAACAATCAATTATGGACTCTTGTACACCAAGAGTAAGGATATCAAATTGAGTGGATTTACTGATGCAAATTGGGCTGGAGGTTCAGTGGATCAGAAAAGTAGGAAACAGAAATCTGTAGCCCTGAGCTCAGCTGAAGCAGAGTATATGGCCACAAGCACAGCTTTGTGCGAAGCCATATGGCTTAGAAAACTGCTTGTGAACCTATTTAGAAGAAAGATGGAGGCGACCAGGATCATGTGTGATAATCAGAGTTGCATCAAGCTCTCTGAGAATCCAGTATTTCACGATCGATCAAAGCATATTGCTATTCGGTGTCACTTTGTCAGAGACTGTGTCCAACGAGGAGATGTACAGTTGAGCTACACTCCTACAGGAGAACTGTTGGCAGATATCCTCACCAAAGCCCTTGGAAGAACCAAGTTTGATTATTTCAGGGAGAAGATGGGGATGATAAGGAATCCATTTCCATAGTAGAAATGGGTATGATGTTGCAGCACAGTAGCGGTTAGCAGTAGCACGATGCAACATAATGAGAAGGGGTTGCAGTGCAGATGCATTGTTGGGAAAAAGGACCAGCAATAGCACGGATGCGAAGGGAGTTGCAGTGCAAATGCAGTGTTGGGAAGAAGGACCAACAACAACACGGATGCAGAGGGAGTTGCAGTACAGATGTAGCAGTGGTAGTGATAGAGCCATCGGAAGCAATACAGGATGCAATAGTGCAGAGGATGTTGGGTGGGGAGGCTCAGCATCAGCACATGTAGCGGTGTTGTATAATCGGAGTGATGCTTAGTGTGGAGTATTACTAGAGCACATTCCTCGCTAAGAGGGATTGTTGATCTGGCGTAGCATCAAATGTGCTCTAGCCATGAAAATTGGTGGAGAGGCTAAAGCACATGAGATCTCCAAAACCCATAAATCGTTTTGGAAAAATCCATTCGGATGAAGAGTTATTAAAATAATTAATATTTTTAATGAATTCCTAAATCTAAACTTAGGGAAATAAAATATTAATGGGTATTAATAAAGATAAGGATGAGAAGCTTCCAAAAGATAAGGATCAAGTCTATTTTAATCTTAGTCATTGATCAGGGACTTAATCTCAGTCGTTGATTCATCAACAAGAAAAGTATAAAAGGAGACTTGAGGGTTAGCTGGAGATATACTGAGGGAGACCAGTCAGTTTGATTTCTGGAGCGAGGTTAGCTGAGAAATTCAAACTAGAGGTCTGGAGTGCAGCAAGAGGTAGTAGGTACGGAACAAAGAGTCGGGAACAAAACCAGAAGATCAGCGCAAAGGGTTGAGAGGGACACACAAAGCCTCTCAGGCAGACGCAAAGGCAGCAGGACTGCGCAGTCACTGGAGGGCCTACGTGGGTGATGTAGAGAGTCCCAGTGCTGACGTAGAGAGACAAAAGCTGACGCAGAGGGTCTAGGAGCTGCACAAAGGCCAGCAAGCTTGACACTAAGACTGAGAGAAGTGCGGGAGAATTTATCTGTGTTGGGTAAGCCAGTTTGGCACCTAGTTGTACTGAAGAATAGTTGATTAATAAAGTCCTCCTTTGCTGCACTGATTTTCCCGCATTGGGTTTCTCCAAGGACAATTGTCCAAAATATCTGTGTCTATGTGTTTTGATTCTTGTGCATGTATTTGTTTCTAGATTATGGTGTGATATCTGCAGCAGAATTTATTTTAATGTTTACTAAAGGGTTTTAGTAAATAACTTATTGGAAAATAAGTAAGAAAAATAAATGAGTTGTTGCAGAGATAGAATTTTCACAGGTATTTGTTTGAGTCTAGGTCATGGTGTTCGTCAATTGAAATATCTTAAAGATAAAGAAGAGATTTATGGGTTTTCCGCTCAAGTAGAGGGGTTTTGGCCCTGCCTTGCAGCCTATATACTATATCACTGTTCTTACTATTTTGGCAGTTGTTTGCTATATTGCACATTGGAATAATAACGAACAAAGCTAAAAAGTAAAAGGTAACACAAACAATGATCAAGTTAAGAGAATTAACATATTCATTTCCCTATTGAATTCTCAACAACTTCTAGGTGGAATTTCTAAAAATGATTTCTAGGTATTGGAGATCTCACGTATTCTAGCCTCTCCACCAAATTTTGTGGCTAGAACACATCCGATGCTACAAAAACTAACACTCATATTTGCATTCATGACCTGTATCTTACATGTTTACCATGTGTTTGACGAAATGTCTAGTATGTTCTGGTCAATCTAGATCAAGTTTTTGATTCAAGTTTGAATGTTTAGCTTTGCTATCCTGTTAAATGTGATTCTGGAGAGTTACAAGAAGTTATGGCCAATGGTCTGGGGGCTAACCTAAAAAAGTGACTCAAATCTCGGGACTGCAGGCACTAAACTAAAGATTTTAGGTCATATCGGCTGGCATCTAGGCTTATGAGTGCGGTTGGAGCCTCATAACCGCATGCATGCCTTGTTGTGGGTGCGATTGGGGATACAAGTCAGAGAAAAAGAGTTCCATCTCATGGATTAATCACCTGGGGTGGTTGTTCAGCCTCTAAGTGATTTGTGGTTCCTGAAGAAGGTCAGTAAGTCTCAGTTGTAGGCCCCACTTCCTTAACTAGAACTACGAGGTTGGATCATGTCATAGTGGCACTCTGCTTCACATTTACCCGAAGGGCTTCTAAAGGGGGTAAATGTGGGAAGGACGTGTTATAGGGAGAAAGAAATTTGACCGTAGTATATATGTGCAAGGTCCATGGCAACATATCAAGTGTTGATCAATAGGGCTACTAGCTGGCCAGCTATCCAAGGAGGAGAAAAAATTCTCTTGCGGGGTACCCACTTTTTGGTGGGTAACAATGTGTTAAATTATGGTATGTTCTATGCTTAGAGCTATTTACTTCTTTTCTTCTTATTAGCCACAGATTAGCAATCACATATACATTAAGTAAAGTGCAAATAAAACATTAAACAATCAACAAAAAACAAGCCAAGACAAGAGACACAAGATGTGGCAGCTAGCCAGGGACAAACCCCAATGTGGGGAAACCCTTTGATCAAATCTTCTTTTATCTTCAATAGCTCAACAGAGAGAAATAGTACAAAATCAGAATTCTGTAATTTTATATCAGTAGCAGCAAACCCTAGATCAACAAAGTCAAACTTGGTCAAACGAGTTGAAAATGACCTCCAATATGCTTGGTCAATTTCCGGTCAACTAGCCCTCAAACAGCCTGAAGAAATAGCCCTTGAACAGCCCCAAAAACATAGTCAAACTGTTGTTGACTGAAATCAACCTCCCCAAAACTAGGGCAATCAACGCTGGTCAAACCTATGGACAGATTGCCTCGATTTTTGTGCCAAAATTTGTGGCCTGCCTAGGAGATGCAGCCACACCAAAACTGCACCCTTGATGAGTCAACGCTTGGTCAACGCAGGTCAAAGAGACCTTCAGCAACTTCTGCGTCCTCCTTTCAGCATCCTCCTTGCCCTAATGCATCCTCCTTCCCACGTGTGAGTTGCTCCTTGTATAACCCAAAGCTAAGGAGAGAGAGAAGAATGAGTGAGATGAGATGATGAGAAAATGAATCAACCTCTCTTGTATTTATATGATTCACTGGGCATGTGTGCCACACATTTCATTGTTGGCCGACCTTGACAATTTGTCAAGTAAATACAAATAAATTCATATCTCCATAAATACTTGTCGGAATCGGATGATCTTTAGATCAATCCTACACCTCTCGACAAGAGGAATCTAGGAAAAATATCAACTACCATAAATGAGGTGACCCACATGGAGTTTGGCCCTAGTTGCCAATTTTAACACTCCCTCTCAACTAGGGAGAACTCCATCTGCAATCCGTCTGACCGTTGCTACTATCCCAGCCATCAAATGCATTGCCCTGCACTGCTTGGCCCTGCTCTGCTCTGCTCGAACTATGAAGAAGAAGAAATGATCGAGGATGTATCATACCATCCTCCACTGACCCAAAGTCCGTCTTAGAGTGTGTCATACTACTCTCACTGATCCCAGATCAGTATCATTGATCCCAGATCAATGGAGGTCATCCTAGCATAGGGAGTACGGTAGATACAATGATGCGTCCATCGATAGTACTACTATGGTCCCTAACCCCATTTCCCTACTCATTGATCAGATGAGAGGTACTTCCCATGAGTCCCAGACTGCATGAGTAGGATGCCTCAACAAGAGAACTAATCATCTTGTCCACAAGAGAATGAATCATCATGTCCAACAATCACCACAAGAGAACTAATCATCTTGTTCCATAGTTGCCACGGAGATCTAATCATCCAGGCCCACAAGAGAACTAATCATCCTGTTCCACAATTGCCACGGAGAACTAATCATCCTAGCCCACAGGAGAACTAATCATCCTATCCTACAGTCACCACTGGATGTCATAGGGGAAGGTTGAACTTTTCACCCTGTACATAGTGCACCACTAGGGGATGGTGAGTCGCCCTATGGTCGCATGTCGCTCCAAGAAGTACCTCGCACCCCCTGGAGCTCCCAGAGCTCAATACATCATACTCGACCCTCATAAGAGGTTCTCTAAATGACACCAAGTCGTTCTCAGAAAGTCAAGAATTTGACCTTTCCCAGGGACTTCGTCAAAATGTTGACGACCTGTTCATCTGTACCGATATGTTGGAGCCTTATTGCTCCCCATTGCACCATATCCCAAATATAGTGGTACCTGATATCGATATTCTTGGAGCGATCATGAAATACGGGATTCTCTGATAAACGAATCTCGCTCTGGTTGTCACACAGGATCAAGGTGGTATCCAATATAAATCCAAACAGCTCACTGAAGAGATTTCGCAACCAGACCGCCTCACAAGAGGCCATACTAGCAGCAATGTACTCTGCCTCGGCGATGTTCAAAGCCACTGACTTCTACTTCCTGCTCATCTAGGATATCGAGGCAAATCCCAAAGAGAAACAGCACCCAGAAGTGCTCTTTCGGTCCACCACACTGCCTGCCCAATCAGCATCGATATATCCATGTAGTCTCACATCTCCGGCAGTGTATCTTAACCCATGAGTGATTGTGCCACGACGATATCTCAACAGATTCTTGGCCCCAATCCAATGTGAGTGGTGAGGCTCAACCATATGTTGACTCAACGTGTTGACTGCAAAACATATATCTGAACGAGAGTTCACCAAGAACATCAATGCTCCAATGAGTTGACGATACTCGGTAGCATTTCATAAAATGCGTCCAGCAGCACTACCGCTTAACTTCTTGAAGTCAAGCTCCATCGGGGTAGTCACAGGCTTGCAGTCCACCATACCAAATCTCTCCAATATCTTCACCACATATTTTCTTTGAGATAGGAAAATCTCCCCTGGCTTCTGCCAGACTTCTAGTCCTAGGAAATAGTGCATCAGTCCTAGGTCCTTCATCTCAAATTTAGAAGCCAACTCCCTCTTACATTTGTGAATGAGAGGGTCTGCACCTGTTAGAAAGAAGTCGTCAACGTACAGCACCAGTAAGAGAGGATTGTCATCTTCAACCTTAAAGTAAAGGTTAGGGCCAACTTCACTCCTAGTGAATCCCAGCTTCATCAAGTAGCTATCGATCCTCTCATACCACGCTCGGGGTGCTTGCTTCAGCCCATAGAGGGCCTTCTTCAACCTGCACACATGAGATTCTCGATCATGAATCTCAAATCCTTCGGGTTGCTCCACATAGACCTCCTCTTTGATCGAACCATGCAAAAACGCGATCTTGACATCCATCTGATGTAGGTTCCATCCTTGCGAAGCAGCAAGGGCTATGATCGAGCGGATGGTGGTATATCAAGCAAGAGGTGCAAATATCTCGTCATAATCTATACCTTCCTTCTGAGAGAAGCCACGAGCGACAAAACGAGCCTTATACTTTTCCGCACTTCCATCAACTGCATGCTTTATCTTGTAAAACCATTTCGAAGTGACAACTGCTTTGTCCTGGGGTCTAGGGACCACATCCCAGACATTGTTTTTCATGATGGACTCATATTCCTCAGTCATAGCATCCTTCCATACTTGATGCTTGACAGCTTCTGCGAATGACGAAGGCTCATTTTGGATGATCGTGCTCATGATGGTCAAGTATCCCTGATACCTAGTCAACTTCTTACTTTCCCGGAAGGTTCCCCTAGGTGCAACATGCCCTTCAGCATCATCAAGTGTCCCCCTAAGCCATGAAGGCCTCTTCCTAGAAGAGGAAGGCTCTTGCGGAGGGGGATCAATAGGATCCATAGGTTTTTCCACATCGGGCATCGTCTCATCTTCCTTTTCCTTTGGTTCTCTGGTGTCAGCTTCTTTAGATCCCCTTTAAGTAGGAAGATTGTCAACTTTGCTAAGAGCCATATCTTCGTCAAAGGTGACATCATGGCTAATCTCGATTTCCCTTTGACCAGCCACATAGATTCTATAGCCCTTAGTGTTTTCGCTATAGCCCACGAAGATTCCTTTCTTTCCAGATGCACCCAATTTATTCCTCTTCTCCTTCGGCACATGAAAATATACTAGACTTCCAAAAATTCTAAAATGAGATACATCAAGTTTCTTACCAGTGAACATCTCTTCGGGAGTCTTGGAACCCAATGCTTGATCAGGGCATTGGTTTTTCACATATACGGCGGTATTCACAGCTTCGGCCCATTGAAACTTCAGAAGTCTTTGATAGTGAAGCATAGCACAGACAGCTTCCACAATCATATGATTCTTCCTTTCCGCCACACCATTCTACTCAGGAGTATACGATGTTGTAGTCTCCCTCTTAATGCCAACCTCTTTGCAAAAATCATGGAACTCATTGGATTCATACTCAGTTCCATTATCAGTCCTTAAGATCTTGATCTTCTTTTCAGTTTGATTCTCGATCAAGGCTTTGAAGTGACGAAACCAAGTGAACACTTCATCCTTCTTTTTCAAGAAGTATATCCAAGTCTTGCGAGAATAATCATCTGTAAAAGTGAGGTAATATAAATATCCTCCCAAAGAGTTCACAGGCATCATACCAGATATGTCTGAGTGAACCAACTGCAATATATCAAAGGTTCTGCTTTGGCTTGAGGAGAATGGTCCCCTTTTGAGCTTCCTGTCACATCCAAGACATACACCTTCTTGCTCTACTTGCAACTCGGGCATCCCCGTCACCATGTGTCTTGCATTGGGTAAAGCTTTATAATGAAGGTGAGCAAACCTCCGATGCCATAGTTCGAACTGAAGTGATGTGTCACAAGACATGACACCCAGCGGACTTCCTCTGACCTGATATAATGAATCGACTCAAAACCCAAGAGTGAAAGCTTCCTTAAAATTCTTTTTCCATACACATACCTTGCCATCAATGAAGGTTACCTTGTAGCCTTTGTCCTCCATTGCCGAAACGGACACCAAGTTCTTTTTTAGATCAGGTACATATAGGACTTCTTACAAATTAATTGTATTGCCCTGATTCAATTGAAGAGTGACATTCCCTACGCCTTTCACGGGATATTTTGCATTGTCCCCAAGAACAATTTCCAGGTTGGTCTCCTTCTCTATCAGATTGGAGAGAGCTTCTTTGTAACCAGTGAAGTGCCTTGAGGCACCACTATCAATAAGCCAATTTCCCAGCAAGTCTGGGGGAGCAGTAGTAGAGAGTGCCGCTAGTAGACAATATTCATCTTGCTTATTGTTAACAACATTAGATTCATACCTGGAGTTTCTTGCCTTCTTGAAGGGTTGTCCTCTTCCTTGATTTTCGACATTTCTTTTACCTCTGCCATTCCTTTTATTACCTTGAGAGTGATTTTGGTCATCGTTATGGTGTGAGTCCCTTTTATCAGGGCACTCCCTCGCATAGTGGCCCATTTTGTTGCAATTGTAAAATCAACCTTTTCTTCCACCCTTTGGTCCAACCTTTCCTTTGGATTTAGCCCTAGAATTGTTTCTTCTTTTAGCATGAGAAGAAAAGGCAGAGAGATGGCCTTTAAGTGTGGGCATTTCTTTCTCTTCCATCCTTGTCTCTTCTTAAATACATCTAGCCATCAATTCCTCAAATCCTGGGATAACATTATTGTTGAGAAGAGTAGTCCTGAATATATACCATTCAAGTGGCAATCCTCCAAGGGTTGTGATAGTCATTTCCTATCAGGAACTACTTCCCCAATAGATAGGAGATCATTCTTGATCTCGGTGATCCTTAAGAAATATGCTTGCATACTCTCATCTTTGCCCTTCTTAATTTCCTTCAGCTTATTTCTAAGGAACAGAACTTGATTTGCATCATTAACTTTAAATAAACTCACCAGTCTATCATAGATTTCCTTGGAGGTTGTCAGCTCGGAAACATAGGCCACCAGGCGCTTGTCGATAGAGTCCCGAATGATCTTCCTTGCTTTGACTTCTCCCTTGGACCACTTGCTTTTGGTAGCAGCGGATGCATTTGATGGAGGCGCAACAATATTGCCTCTCACATGGTCCAACACTTCCTGATCTTCTAAAGTCAGATCGAGAGACATCTTCCATCCGTGATAGTCAGACTTCTCACGGAGCTTGTCTTCGGCGGGGAAGAGTGTTGAGGACCCCATGAAGTTTTTAGGATAGCCTTGCCAACCTTCTCTTCAGTGATTGCTCTTGCTCTTGCTTGGGCTTTGTCTTCACCTCAGCTCTGATACCATGTTAAATTATGGTATGTTCTATGCTTAGAGCAGTTTACTTCTTTTCTTCTTATTAGCCACAAATTAGCAATCACATATTCATTAAGTAAAGTGCAAATAGAACATTAAACAATCAACAAAAAACAAGCCAAGACAAGAGACACAAGATGTGGTGGCTAGCCAAGGACAAACCCCAATGCGGGGAAACCCTTTGAACAAATCTTCTTTTATCTTCAATAGTTCAGCAGAGAGAAATAGTACAAAATCAGAATTTTGTAATTTTATATCAGCCGCAGAAAACCCTAGATCAGCAAAGTCAAACTTGGTCAAACGAGTTGAAATTGACCTCCAATATTGGTCAATTTCCAGTCAACTAGCCCTCAAACAGCCTGAAAAAACAACCCTTGAACAGCCACAAAAGTCAAATTGTTGTTGATTGAAGTCAACCTGCCCAAAACTAGGGCAGTCAACACTGGTCAAACCTATGGACGGATTGCCTCGATTTTTGTGCCAAAATCTACGGCCTGCCTAGGAAAGGCAGCCACACCAAAACCACACCCTTGATGAGTCAACGCTTGGTCAACGCAGGTCAAAAAGACCTTCAGCAACTTCTGCATCCTCCTTTCAGCGTCCTTTCTTGTATTTATATGATTCACTAGGCATGTGTGCCACACATTTAACCGCTGGCCGACCTTGACAATTTGTCAAGTAAATACAAATAAATTCATACCTCCATAAATACTTGTCGGAATCGGATGATCTTTATATCAATCCTACACTTCTCGACAAGAGGAATATAGGAAAAATATCAGCTGCCATAAATGAGGTGACCCACATGGAGTTTGGCCCTAGTTGCCAATTTTAACACAGTGACCACCCCAAAAAGTCCTAATTAGCAGGTGCAAATGTTGGAGGTAATGTTTGACATTACATTTCAATAGTTTCAACTTTCAATCCTACTTCAACCCAGGGACAATCATCCAATGCAATGAGTGTTAAGTGCGCTATTCAAACTTATGACAAATCAGCTATTGGTGAGTGACACTCATGGGAGGTGGACCCGCAATTACTCTTGAAAAAATAATATTAAAATGACCATTAAAAAAGTGAGAAGTGGATTTGCCTTAAACTCAACTATGATAAAAAAAATTGCCACGCACTTAGCTTGATTACAAGGTTATTGTGACTCCTTCAATACAACTACAGCACAAGCTAGGCCCCCACACCTCACAGGCATAGAGTAAGGGCAAAGCCAGCTACGAAAGAGATCATTTTTTCATGGACTATCACAAAATGTGAAATCAAAAAATGCAATTTTCAAAGGTATTGGACCTCCCTAAGGAGTAAAATTGGGAAATTCCCAAGGACCATTACACTATAGTCTCCAAAGTCCACTTCCACTTTATATCCTGTGTTCTTTATGGGATCCTTACAAGAAGAAAGCTGTCACAAAAAAATTTCATGCTTTGGAAAATGAAAACATTTAGTTCATTCTACAATATATGCAATGGAATAATCTTCCAGGAAAGTATAATGTGACAGACTCAGGAAATTACAGCATGTGAGATATCAATGTAGTTCAGACAAATGAATAGATCCCTATTGCAAAGCGTAAATATATAAACTAAGGCTGATTGTTCCCTCTAGGCAACGACTATATTATTGCATCCTATAGAAGCCTTCCATTCCTAACATTTCTTCCTACGATGGGACTGTACATTCATGTTGCATCATGATTTTATTTTCTAACCTTTCCATTAGCTACCGAATTTATTTTTTCCTGGCCTCCTGCATTTTAGCTATACCTAAGCTGTCTCTTTAATATTTCTTCTGTAATTTTCGACTCAAAAGTAATCAATATACATGACAGGTACAAGAAATTACTTTGCATGAGAAAAAAAGAATAAAAGGTTATACCGATTCATATATATTACCATAACTATCAGAATCTTGCATCTTGGATCCATTGCTCCACTTGTCCACCATTTCCGACCATTAATGATATAATGATCTCCTTCACTACATAACAAATGATATATTCATATCACTGGACTGTCTAATGACATTATTTGTACAAAATAATATAAGGTAATTAGACTGACTATGCATCTATATACGCTTTTCAGACAAAAGCTAATATGTGCAACTTATTTTTGGAAAAGCTGTGGAAGCACTTCACGTAAACAAGCAGTCTGTAACATTCTTCCTAGATGTTAATGACTCTCTAAAGCAGACACAGATTGATATATGAAGCCTATTTTTTCCTTCACCCTCATTGACTGGCAATCAAGGTTCCCAATCTGATAGTATAAATTGAGACAGACATGTCCGTACATGCATGCTTCAATAACTCATCATCTAAATAGCATGAAAAGAAGTAGCATAGGAGATCACCAAAGGAGACATGATGGAATAAAAAAAAGGAGATTACTTAAGAGGACTTGAGCTTATTAGAAGTCTTCTAATCAGTTCAAAGCCACTTACATTTCAACTGGTTAACAAATGGACATTGCCTTTATGTAAAATCCCATTAGATCTGCCTAGTCATCATCCTCTGCAATTATGGCATATGACCTCAATTTCAATGTGGGTTGAAATTTGCAGGTAGTAGGTTAAACACTCAATACACCCCTACAATGTAGCTATCATCTTCAGAGAACTTCCTAAGACATACCATATCAAGATTGAGGTAGATGTAAATGCAATACAAGTTGCAGATGGTGATATATCACATGTGATGTCTTATTTGCCTATTTAACTTGGAAATTCTTCTTCACTCATATTTGTGTGTAGTATGTACATTAACTGACATTTTTATCCAGTCCTGTGCAAACTCTGCCATCCCTAGTCTATTGTCACCAAACACAGGAAATGCTTGTTTGCCTGGAAAACTAAGCCACAATGTTGTGTCCCCAGAACTCCAAAACTATTGCCTCGGAGAAATGTGTGAAGAGCAGCCTGTTGTAATTACTACTCAACAAAGCATTGAAGAATATATAAATGGAAGGTATTGATATCTACACTTTTGATGAGCCATCTAAATGTATCTTTTGTATCGAAGAAAGGATAAGAATCCATGCTGGCATCTTGCTGAAAGAAAATTTCCTTGCGGATGGAATTGCCAATTGTGTCCCTCCAGAGATAAGTTGTCAGTTTCCTACACTAGATCTTTGTTACCCACCAAAATTGGTAACCCTATAGGGGAAAACTTTTCTCCTACCATGGAGGGTTAGCCAGCCAGCAGCCCTACACATTCCTCAGTAATGATGATATGCCACATTCCTCTGCCATTGCACGGGTCATTCACCTCTCAACATCTGCCATTCCTCTTGAATGAGGGTGGACTACCACTCAGCAGGTACTTTAACCATTTTCAACCAGGTTCTTTTACTTAATGTTTTGAGCATTCTAACATAGATAAAGGTGTGATCTGGATGATTGACCGATTTTGACTGTAAACTTGTTCTCTCACCTTACCACAGAGTTAGTCTTTAGCCCTAATCCAGTGGGATCTCCAACAAGGCCTTAGGGTTATAGGAGGGGGCACTATGGGAAACTTGGATTGAAGTAACATCTCCATAACAAGTAGCGTGTCCATAACCATTCCATATTTAACTTGCTTTGACTGATGTATCATGTATAGTAGTTATATTACCACTTAAGGATGAGTCAATTCAATGCTCATCAGAATTGCGACATGCAAGGGTTCCTTTTTATGATGTAAGGAAACAACATGTGCTCAGGAACCAAATGATGGCCGTAATGAGTGAGGCATAGCTCATGCTAGGTTTTTTCCCACATACTACTGTATATGTCCTGGCCATGTTTTGCATTTTAATATTCTTTTATTTGTTTTGTGTCCATGATATGCTCTTTCTCTTCATTTAGCTGCATCAACCTCCCAAGAAAAATTTTTGGGCCCTACCCAGCTATGTGAAGGTATGGGTGCCGAATCCCAAAGAATGGAGGTGGAATACGAGCTTGTAATGTAAGATGGAAAGTGCTAAGTATGGCATAGGGATAGATGGTACAATGTTATCTCAATCAAGGCTTCACGAGTAGTGCCCCTTCTATACCCATTGGGCCATTACAGGAGCTCCCACTGGACTAGGATTGAAGATTAACCTCTCCTCCTTCCAGGTCACCCCATTATCCATATCAAATGCCCAAATACAAACAAGCATAAGCACCAGATTGCAAAATGGATAAAGTACCCTTTGGTCGGAAGCCCACCTTTGTGCATGTGCTCTCGGCAAATGGGTGAGAAGCATATGATTGATGCAAATGCCAAAGATAAAATGGCAATCGCTGTCAGGGATTGCATGGCTGGCCAATTGGATGTGAAGAATGGGAGAAAAATTTTGTACTACAGGGTCACCCTTTTTGGTGGGTAATAAGGCCTCGGGGTGACCTTTCACGTAAAGCTATGACTTTATGTGATACACATTTTGATAATTATTAATATTTTAAATTTCATTCATTTACTATATATTACGAATAATTTATTTTATATCCATAACATATGGAAGATAATTTGTGCAAAACGAGCTTGGTCAAGAATCAAGGGTGGACATCTTCATGTTATGCAGCCTTTGGTTGGCTACATAACTTGGTGGAATGCCTTGCTAAGCCTTTGTATTTTTGGTTAGGGTTTTCTATTGATGATGGATGGTCTAGCTAGGGTTTGGAAGCATTTCAAATATCTTGTACCAACTTGTGGTAATCTGTTGGTACATGCTTGTAACTCATATATATATATATATATAGACAAACACACAAAGTACTATCTAGCTAGGGTTTGGAAGCATTTCAAAGACATAGTTTACAGGACTATCTTGTATCAACTCGTGGTAATCTGTTGATACATGCTTGTAACTCATATATATATACAGAGAGAGACACAGTACTTTGCTGTCCAAAATCTCTATTTGGAGATCTGATTTTCAGCTTATATTCTCATAGTGAATGAGTATTTTCTAGGACTTTTTCGTATGCAAATTTATCATGAACAGCCGGATGATTTCATTAACTGATTTAATAGGTATATAGAAGCTAAAGGGGCACCTTTACTATTGTAATAATATGTTGTAGTAAAGTATTTTTGGATCTATTATATGCTTGAGAGTCTGAGACATATGCCCTAAGCATTAAAACATTGTTGCATTGAATACACTTGTGTGGTATTTACTTTTGTATGCTTCCTGGTGAATTGGGTTGGACAGAAGTGAAATATATGCTTCTGTAATTTAAATTTAAGATTCAGAGCTGATGCTGAAAGTTCACAGGAAATATATCTGGAAAACCTTTTTGGGATTGTAACAAAACTACAACCTCTATTGTTCTTGGAAGAAAAAACAAGATATAAAGAGATTTGTTCCTAAAATGGTGTAGAGAAAACTAAAAAAGATGGTCACATTGATCAATCAGGCCCCCAAAAGAGAAAAAAAAATTGTTCAACAAGCACGAAGCACCAATAGATGATAGCAATGTTGAAGACAGTGTGGAGGAAGTAACAACTGTTTGATACCTTGATATTGGTCAACCTCTGAACCATAATAAAATTATTGAGAACATAGAGTTGATGATGAAGGTTTTTATTTAGCCAATCCTTGAATATGTGAAAAACCTAATGCCTTGATATAGGTCAACCAGTGAACCATAACAATATCATTGAGAACAAAATATTGGTAACAAATGTTTTCACTTAGCCAATCACATTAGGTCAATCTTTAAACACATAAAAAACTAACTCCTGACCTATGTATTGAAGACATATTATATTTAATATAGGCATGGCACAGTCGGGAATAATAGGCCCAATTCAAACAAATCTAAAACTTTGTCAACTACGTGCAATGAGGGCTTAGAACAAGAATGTGCTACTGGTATACAAATGAACATTTAATCACTCAATCAACAATCAAAACCATATCACAATAAAAGGGAAAATGATCTAATCCTTCTTATTACTCAAAAATGGATATACATATATTGAATCTCAAATGTGTGCCTTAAAACTATACTCTTACTCTACAACTAACTCCTACACACATTAAATCCTCCTGCTTAGTAACTTATTCTACTTGATATGAGCAATTGCCTTCCAGGAACCTCTTCAACTACCCCCTCACCTGAATCATCGACTTCTGTAATGTGTAACCTTCTTAGCTATCGCCTCTTCTCCATGTCACTTCAGCTTTCAATTTCCCTTATGTAACCGTTTTTCTTCCTTTGGTGTGTTCTTTATAATGAACATTTGTCATGCTTGCCATCTACACTTCAATATGCATGCTTCTCATCATGGTCCACCCTTTCACACTCGTGCTAACATGATTACCTCACACACCTTCAACCTAATGTGTGCTCTCATGTGTGCCTAAACATTTCCCTTGCACACTGATGTGCCTATGCATTGTCTCCTATCGTGCTTGACTTCAATGGCACACATTGCTTCCTTCCAATTTTCTTCATATTTAGATTTTGCAAGGATGCTCCTACATCAATCCATCACCCTCTCATTTATATTTTAATCCTTGAATCTCCATTTATTCATACTCTCAATACATACAATCAAAAGCTATTTGAGGTGGATATATAAGAAAAAGTACACGCTTTAGTTACTTTTAACCCAAAATGAACGAGAACAACACTGAAAATGTTTAAAACAGGATTTGAGAACCAATACCGTAAAATTGAGCATTCTATGTTAGTAGCATCGGAGG
This sequence comes from Pinus tabuliformis, assembly GCA_031772625.1. Lineage (NCBI taxonomy): Eukaryota > Viridiplantae > Streptophyta > Pinopsida > Pinales > Pinaceae > Pinus > Pinus tabuliformis. The sequence goes on along the minus strand of CM062812.1, from coordinate 254,908,103 downwards.
ATGCAACTTGAGGCTCTGTCATTGCAAATCCAGATCTAATTTTCCCCTCCAATAGAGGAATGAGCCATGTCCTTTGTTGTTCCACAGTGCCATAACGAAACAATACCTGGAAACAGGTTACTCAGTTATGTTGATAAAAAAAGGAGATATAAACGAATATTTAACATAAAAATCTACTTTCAAAATAATATTTATCATATGACGTCAACGACTCATTAACAAGACTATATATCACATTTGGATTGCAATTACTAATGGAATTCACCACTATGTTCAACATAATGATCAAGGTGGTTTGTTGGACTAAACAAAGCTTCAGGGTAAATACTTATAATATAGTAATCTGAACTGAAAATGCTAGTTGTTTTCCATTAGTGGTAATCAAGAAAAATGGCATAACGAAGTTACAATATGTGAAAACCAAGTATACGGGAAAGATTGTAGTAATAAGTTATAACTCCAAATATCTATGAAATCAAAATCAAGATTAAGTTTTTTTGGTTAAAGTTTAGAGTCCCACACTACAATGCTCAACAACCACAAGATAACTCGCACCTACATTTCATCTTTTCATTGTGAATACCACAATTCGTGAAATGCCTACTTTAAGTGTAACATGTTATGGTAGAAAGATATTAAGAGGTCACAGATTCAATTCTCTCGACACTTTTGAGGTCAGCCTCCGTGGTTGAGCCGATAGGAAGTGATCCCTTCGGGTGGATCTGCCTGGTACAAATACTCTGTGGATGTAGCGGTCACCTATCGCTGGGATCCGTGAACCACATAGAAAATAATGTTATGGTAGAAAGATAAGTTGTTGAAGAATGATGTCATGCTATGTAACTTGGCAATGGTTTGATTCCCGATTTGCTGAGGTTTGTCAACCCTACCTCTATGTATGTGAAAATGTTATTGGTTCACAAACTCTATATTCAAAACACCTAAGTCAATCAGGGTACCTCTCACCCGAAAAATAAGGGCATCTTTGTCCTTTACAATGGAATGGAAAATATACTAGACTTAAATCCAATTTTATGCTTATTGAAAAAAATAGTGTTGAGCCTTGTAGGAGAAACCATAAACACACTACCAGAGTCTCGAATGCACAAAGGGAACAGATAAAGGTTGACACTCTGGCACCCTAGTTGCACAGGAACCACTCCTAACCTATGGCAAACCCATCCTCAAAGTTTCCACATTCAAGGTAGCTTATGAACAAGAAAATAACATCCCAAAATCTGTGGGAACAGTTCTAAGGGCATAGGGAGCATTTTCAAAACACTTTCATTGTGAAGAAATTGTTCTCGACACTCCTTTATCTATGTTTCCTAAGTTGGGGGGTGCATGGAGGCTCTCAGTCTATGGGAGAGAGCAGAATTTAAGCCTATTGTGTAAGAGGTAAATTGTGGCAGGTCAACAACATGAGAGTCAAAACAGCATTGAGTGATCACTTCAATGTGGTAAGCTGAACCCTGCATGAATTAATGAGTGCACCTTAACCAATACTAATCTTACCTATGTCATTGCATCCATGGGATCTTGATAAGTGAATCCACATTTCAGATATGGATACGAATCCACACAGATCCACGTAGGATCAACCACACAAACAAATCCCCATGCTACTTAAAAGGATCCTATTCCAGCTAGCCCTCACATGCCACATCCCAAGCAAATAACATTTAGAGTTTTTGGTTTATTTTTTATTTTTTTAAGGGTATTTGCCACCTGCTTGAAACCATAAAAACGAAATATTATATTTAGACTTTTAGTTAGATTGTCTTTGTTATTAATTACCTATAGGTTGTATAGCACATGATAATGCTAGCAAGAAAAGTATAACACATCAGAAAATTCATTTTCATTTTTTGATAATGCTAACAGGAAAGCTTTGAGACATTACATAGATAACAATGTATAGTATACAAAGGATGGCTATGCCAATGATAATTTAATTAGATCAATCCCATCCAACTCTAGGTGAAGACTCCTCTTATAACAATTATGTTCCATAGACTATAGCATGTTCTCAAACAGCGTACAATTCATTTACCATTGTAACTAGATGGGAATTTTTATATTTTAAGGCAAATTTTAGGGAAAATGATAGGTTGATCATGATGTAGAGTTGAAATATTCAAATGATGAGAATGTAGACCTATTTTTGGACATGTAGTTAGACCTATTCTACATCATCATATCAATAGAGTGTTCATTGATGAGACACTAAATTTTGCATTTATAATTATCTCTTTTGTATGAAGCATGCTGCACCATGATTTCAATCTTCAAATTTATAAATTATCTAATGATTTCAGTTCTAATAATGTGATTCAAGAATTGTTTTGATTTTTAACATTGAATATCATTTTTTTAAATTAAAAAATATATTGTATTTTTTGTACATGGTATTTCCCTAGTATATCCAGATCTTGCTAGTAAAAAATATGGTGGGTCCCTCTCCGGATCCATATATATTTTCATTTCTTGGTAACTGTTACCCCCTACCAGTAGGTGACCCCATAGGAGAAATTTTTCTCCTAGATTTGTCTTCAACCGACAGCCAACAGCCCCTGAGAGCCACCAGTGTAGCCGTTATTGTGCCAGATGTCTCTGCTCCTTGAGCTAGTCATATGTCCCCTCAACCATCTATTGAGATCGTATGTTTGAAGGTGGGTTGTCCAATCCTAAAGGTATGATTTTTCTGAAGCAAACAAAGTTCCTTCTACAAATTAATTACTCCAGAAGACTTGGAATATAAAGATATCCATGAGGATACAAATATTATATATTAAAATGTATTAAGAATAAGAATAAGAATGATTTACAATGAGAACGAGAGGCTTGCTTATATACCAAGCAAGTGTCTCTTCATGGAGAGTCATGTCCTATTTAGACATGCCTCTTCAACCTAACTACTAATTATTATTAACTAATCATTATTACAATTATCCTCGTTACTTATATTTATATTATTTATATATATTTTATTCGTAACATTTCCTTCTTCCTCAAAAAGCTTTGTCCTCAAAGCTTGTCGATGAAAAAGGCTTGATCTCTTTTTCGGCTTCAAATGACTTTCTCTCTCAGAACAATCATCTTCATCGATACAAGCTGATATGATCTTCTAAGTGACAAAATAAATTGTCGCACTGAGAAGGGATCAGACCAACCTAGATTAATTTTCTATGGAATATTCTGATCACTGGAATTTTGTAATGACTTGTTAGCACAAGAGGAGATTGATTTTACGTCATTATTCTCCGAAACATCAATTTGTTGTTTTTGTTCTGAATGGTCCCGATACGTAGCTTGGTTGAGTTGTCTACTCTCATGATTCGGATGTCTATATGGGACTTTACTTTCCCTTATTAGGTGTGTGAAATTTTTTTGATTTACTTCAGGGGATGATGTTGTTGAGTTCGTTACCAAACCTTCATTTGGTTTATATACTGCCATGGGCACCCTTTTGGGAAAGGGCATCATCTATGATCGTGCACTTTCGTCTAATCAACCTAAAATTACACTAAATCATTTTTACATAACATTGCCTCCCTCTTGAAAAGATGCTTTGTCCTCAAAGCATACGTAATGATGGGTGTTTTTGGTGAAATTCTTTTGTCGCCCAAGAGGCTTCTTCATCTGCTAGATTCTTCCACTTTACAAGGTATTCTTTAATTACTCATTAATGTAACTTCATCTCCCTGGTGGTGATGATTCCCTCTGGTTCTAGAATGACCTTGCCTTCATCATCTAACATTAACAAGGTAGTTTGTGCTGATTGGCGTTTTCCCAATGCCTTTTGAAGACAAGATACATGAAAAAAGTTGTTGACTCGACTATATTAGGAAGGCTTAAGATATATGCTACTTGACTGATCTTTTTGTTGATCTGGTACGGTCCAGAGAATTTCGGTGCCAACTTGTTTTTACCCTTCTGCTTTAGGGATACTTGTTTGTAAGGTTGAAGCTTAACAAATACCCACTCTCCAACTTCAAATTCTCTTTCCGATCTATGTTGATCGGCTTGTTGCTTCATGCAATTCCTTGCAATACTTAGATTTTCTTTCAATCTTTGAAGGATTTTCTGGATCTCTTCCAACTGGTCTTTAACTATCACAATTCTAGTTTCGGTGAAGGCCAAGTCCTTCCATTTAGGAGGTTCATAGTCATACAAAGCTTAAAATGGGATCATTTTTGCGAAAGTGTGATACATTGAATTGTACCACCACTCAACGAGATATAACCATTAAGCCCACTTATTTTGTTTGTCTGCTGCATAACAATGAAGGTAAGCTTCTAAGCACTCATTGACAGTTTTTGTTTGACCATCTGTTTGAGGATGATAAGCAGAACTTCGATTTCATATTGACAACGTCTGACCATGATTTGACTTCGATTATGTGCTTGATTTCTCTTTCAGGTGGCATCTTCATAGGAAGGTCTTGCAACACGTTTTTGGGTTTTTGAATCAGTTTTTGAACTTCAAGTAGTAGTTCATGAACTTCAGTTGTTTCATTGCTAACCAATCTTGAAGCCAACATCTTCATCTGATGACACTGCACTACATATGTTGGTGCTCCCTTCCGGATCAGCTTCATCATCTGGTATGATGATACAATTTGATTCTCAAGGGGTTGGAACCCATATAACTTGTATTTCTACCCCTCCCATTTAAATTTTATAAATTGCTTTTGATGGTTGGCAGAATAAGTGCCTAGGGTTTGCAACCATTGGATACCTAGCACCACATCCACTCCTAATGGTATAGTGTAGAACGGAGATTCTAGATTATAGTCCTAAATCTGTAATTCGACTTTATGGCATTTCCTTACTTTTTCAATTTTCTTACTGTCAGCTACCATAACTTTCATGTTGGGATTGGGATATGCAAAAATATTGAGCCTTTTCACCATATTTGAGTCCAAAAAGTTGTGGGTGTTTCTAGTATCTATTACAACCATTACGTTGCTCTTTTTGATATGTCCTTTTAATTTTAATGTCTGGGGCTGAGATATACCTGTCATGGCCAATAATAACACTTGCGGAATATTCTTGTTATCTGGTTCTAGAGAGAAGTGTAAAGTATCTTCAACTCCTTCTTCATCTAATTCTTCACTCTTTGAATCATTGGTTGCTTCGCATGTATACAGGTTCTTGGTCTCTTTTCCTTTAACACATTTATGTTTAGGATCCCATTTTTTGCCACAACGTTTGCACTTACCTTCTTTCATTCTTTGCATTTTCAAATTAGTTTTTTCCAATGTGGAAAAAGTCGAAGTCATGATTAAATCAGTAAGGGTCCAGAAATTCAAAAATTTGTTAAAGTCGGGAGTTTTTTGAAAAAGTCTGCAAAAAGTCGACAAAATTAGCAAAAAAATAAAAATCATTTTTAAAAAATCTCAACTTTTTCAATAAAATCCCGATTTTTTCAAAAAAAATTAAAAAAAGAACATTAAAGAAACTACCTCATTCACGATTTTTGGAAAAAGTCTCGATTTAATCTCGACTTTTTCAACTGGCGAAAAATCAGCCGATTTAATCGACCAGCTAAAAAAATCGTGTTTTGGGGATTTAGTCTCGACTTTTTCCACACTGGTTTTTTCTCCCTCACAAAGATGTGGTGGGTCATATTTTGTATTATCTGTGTTCACATTTTGGGGAAATCTTCGTCTCGAATATATTCTTCAACTTTTGGCCACTGCATCTTTTTAAGCTTCGTTTTTTGCAGCGTTTTCTTTTTGTCTTGCTTCTTCTATAGAAGTGACGTCATGAATCTCAAGCTCAGCCTGGAGATGTGGTTTAAGTCTCGTGATGTATGATTGAATGAGACGAGTCTCTGATAATCCAGGTACTCGTGTAGCTAGAGTTTCCCATTCTCTAGTGTATTCGTCCACATCTCATTTATGCTAGTCTGGTGAGTGCTAAGAAGAACTCTTCTTCCTTGACACCTTGGAACCTCTTAAAGAATGCAGTTTTGAATTTCTTCCAACTAATAGCAAGTGTCGTCTTCTTCCACCACATATACCAATTATATGCTTTGACTTCCATTTGCATGGTTGCATGCTTGATCTTTTCATCATCATTGTTAATACCTTAAATCTCGAAATATTCTTTTGCTTTATTGAACCAAGCAACATTGTATTTCTCGTTACCGTCAAATTTGGAGAGCTCAAGTTTTGCTCTTCGTTGATATGTAGCTGCATATTTTGAAAATTCGTGTTACTATTTTGTTGATTGGGCATTGAAGATGCTTTTGGAGAGTCAGGGTCTTGATGTGAGTCTAAAGAATTTGATGTATCCGAAGAATCTAGGTGTTGAGTAGTTTCGTTATTCTAGGGTATTTGATCAGGAGAAATTTTCAACTTTTCACAAATATAGTTCAACATCGTCATTGCTTGATTATGAGTTATTGATGTTGCATTATGATTTTGATCCACCTTATTTGAAAGGATTGCATGATTCTTTTTAAATTCATTATGACTCTGCTCGCACTGACTCTTTATTCTCTTCGTTGTATCCTGGAGCTCCTCAATTTTTTCGGCGTGTCCGGTGACCTTAGTCTCAAGATCTATCAATTTTTTTTTTGAATCGGCCATCGACATTGATGAAGACATTGATCATGTACGTGGTGGTGTAGATTAATCCAGCTTAACCTTCTTCCTAAACTTAAACTTCATATTTTTTTTCCAATTATAGAAAAGTCCCTTTTTATTATATATAATAAAAAAAAAAAAAATCACTTTATTTATAATTAAATATTAATTAACATATATAGTTATTAACTATTAATTAATTATATAATTATAAATCATATAATGAATTAATATTAGAACTATATGATAATTAATATAACTATATAATATGAATCGTTGAACCGATCAAAAAACCTTTAAACAAGATTCGAAGGAAGACAACACAGTGGTCAATGGTGACGTCGGGTGGACAAGTCGATTGGGGAAGGAAGACAACACAGTGGTCAATGGTGACGTCGAGTGGACGAGTCGATTGGGAAGAACGATATGGTTCTCAAGCAAATGTAGAAGCTGATGATAGGACTAGGCTTGGATAGCGGCCAACAGAAATACAACACAACGAGGAACATCGATAGGCTAGACAAGACAGGGAATGATGGCTACAAAGAACAAGGTGGTTTATCGTGGCGTCTATGGCAGGCAGTGTCACGGGTGGAAGGTGCACGGACAGCTCACAGAGAATCTAAGTGTTTTCAGGCAGACAATCGACTGCTTTGTACCAGATGGAGCATACAAAACTCAGAAATGACAAAAATATATATATATTATTAATTACTCAAATGATGATGTTTACAATAAGGGTTCTTGGCTTATATACTGCCATGGGTACCCTTTCGGGAAACGGCATAATCTATGATCGTGCCCTTTCGTTTAATCAACCTAAATTGCACTAAATATTTTTTACAAAACATGGTTTCAGCCTTGAAGGGAGCAACAAGTCCATGGTACATCCATCGAATGGCATGTGTCATGTGAAATGATAGCAGAACGGAGTGGGGCAACAGGGAGGCTCCTAGCCACATGCCATGGTACAAAGGTAGCTACAACGAGGGAAAACTACACATTTGGTGTATAGATGTAGGAGGGAGAAATCGCGGTACATGAGTTACCTCGGCCCTTGTTTTCCCACCCTTCTTCATATGCCTTTTGCCTTTTATTAATTTTCTTTCTTTTAACTACTCGAGGCTCCACAGGATGAGAGCATGATGCATATGATAAAGCAGTGAATACCCCCTTAAGGCTGGGTAGTTCATCACCCACCAGGGGTTGGGACAATCATGGGTTCCTTAATGATGCAAGGGGCTCACATAAGGGGCCCTAGGAACTAGGGTGATGGCCATAATGATAAGGGATGAAGCTCATGTTCGGCTTTTGCCCACGTGCTAAATTCTTATGTCCCAACCATCTTTTGCATTTTGTGGTACATTTCCTGTTGCAAGTGCCTGAATTATGCTTTTAACTTTCTTTTTAGCCGCATCAACCTTTGAGGCATTGTTCTAGGCCCGACCCAAAGTGTGAACAAGGGGAAGGGGAGGCTAACTTCTTGTGGACCCAATGGAAAAATGTGGACGCGAATGGGGAAAAGTGTGAAACGAGGTTATAACGAGTGGAGAGGAGTGAAATGTACAGTGTTAGGAATCCCGACCATGCAACCAAAATCAGGGTTTCCCATGTAATGCCACCCCTAAAGCTAGTAGCCAATAGAGGAGATCCCATGGGACTAGCATACAAGATTAGCCACCAAGTTGGGACAAGGGAACAAGAGTACAAGCCAAGCCCATTCTTTCTAACGAATCCCCCCATTAATCCATGTCCAAATGTGTCCAAGAAAAGCAAGCAAATATACCCAATTACATGATGAAAGTCATACCTTCGAGGTTGGAAGGCCCACCATCAAACATATGATCATAACAGATGGGTGAGGGCACATAATGGTTGGCTTTGGTGGCAGAGAATGGTGGCACATCAACTTATCTGGTGGCTACAAGGGGTTGTTGGCTACCGGCTGAAGACAACACTAGGAGAAAATTCTCCTATAGGGGTCACCTATTGGTGGTGGTAACACATCCCTAGTTAGGGCTCCATGTGATAGTTACAGTGGTCCCTGTGAGAAACTCTATTGCATCTACGACAAACAAATGCTCGTCATCATTCATGCTTTGGCAAAGTTCGAACAATACTTGGTAAGTGGCAAGTTTGTGGTCAGAACAAATAAAAAAAGCTTATGGTACTTCCTGGAATAAAAGGACCTAATTGAAAGACAACAAAAATGGGTAAATAGAATTCAGGCCTATGATTTTAACATTGAGTATGTGAAGGGCAAGAAGAACAATGTGGCTTATGTGATTTCCAGGAAATTGGCCACACATTCACTCATGGAGATCACAGGAGATTGGAAAGCCCACCTCTTGGTGGAAAATTCCAAAAAGAAGTTTGCTTGTGGGATAATGGACAGTGTTATCCAGGATGAGAGGTTCATAGTAATAGATGGGTTCATTGTCTATAAAGGTTGGCTATATTTGGTCCCTGAATCCACACTCAAAGAGAAGATCTTGAAGGCCTAACATGACACAACACTAGGAGGGCACCGACGTTCTTCAAAACTTATAGACAGGTCAGAGAAAGGTTCTCATGGAAGGGCCTGAAGGATGATACGTTGAGGCACATGAGGGAGTGCATGACTTGTCAACAAAACAAGCCCAAGCATACTCCTCTTGCAAGATTGTTACGGCCCTTACCCATTACAAAGCATAAATGGGAGAGCATATCAATAGAATTTATCACAGGTCTACCCAAGGCATAGGGCAAGGATTACATCTACGTGATAGTTGACCAAATTCACACATTTCTTTGCAATTTCAGCATATAATAAGACAACACAAGTGACAAAATTCTTCTTCAAGGAGATATTTAGACTCCACGGGTTTCCTAAAAATACAGTTAGTGATCGGGATTGCAGGTTTCTCAGTTCATTTAGTCAGTAGTTGTTCAGATTACTTGGCATGGAGTTGACCCCTAGTACCAGTTATCACCCTCAAATAGATGGCCAAACAGAGAAGTTAAGAAATGGGTTGAGGGGTGTCTACATAACTATGTGTCAGGACAACAAAAGGCATGGATCAAGTGGTTACACCTTGGGGAGTACTGCTACAACAACACTTATCATCTATTCATTTAAACGGCCCCATTCAGGGCACTATATGGGTATGATGCTCCATCATTTGTCGATTTGGCATTTGGGGATAGTAGGGCTCCAAAAGCCAAAGACAAGATGCAAGGAGCCAGGACATCCTTAAGATCTTTAAGGAAAATCTGTAGGCCACCTAGTGTTGGAATTTCTAAGTCTAACTATTAGAAATCCTTCATGTACTTTCTAATTTATTTCTTCCTACTTGTTCTGTTAATTAACAAGTTATTTACCATGTAAATACTGAAAATAAATACAAGTACATGCTCAACACATACGGATCATCAACTGAAGGAAAAACAAGCACACAAGTGACACCGTTATTTTTGGACTAATGTCCCCAGAAAAACACAATGCGCGAAAACTGATGCACCTATCTAAGGGTTTTATTATTAAGAATACAATCTGGGTACCAGAAATGGCTCACCCAACAGAGAATGCTCTCGGCAGTAGTACCTCTCAGTGGGAGACATATATTCCAACTAAAAACCCCAGATGTACAATCCCACAGCTCTCAACTCCAATCTGCCCCACGAAATCTCCCAGCGTCAACCTCTAGGGTCTGTGTCAGCCTCTCTGGCCTAGCGTCAGCCCAGCATCACCCCAGCTAGCCTTGCGTCAGCGTCTGCGTCACCCACGCTGGCTCTCTCTGGCACTGCACAATTCTTGGCTGCCTCTGCGTGGCCTCTAGCTGCTTCTACATGCCCTCTAGCTAGCTCTGCGTCAACCCTCTCCCAGCTTCTGCGTTGATGCTCCTGATACCCTCTCTGCCTCTCTGCTTCTGTATTCACTGCCTCTCAACTACAACTCTGATCACTCCTTCGATTTCCTCAACAAGCCCTACCCTAGAAAATCAAATTCTTTATCAACTTAGTGTGTTCTCCAAGTGACCCTCAAGCCTCCTCTTATACTTTTCTCATTGACAATTCAACCGTTGAGATTAAGTCCCTAATCAACGGCTAAGATTAGATCTGGCTTAATCCATGACATTTGGACCATTCTAACTCATTTTTATATTAATTCACATTAATATTTTATTTTCCCTAAGTTTAGACTTAGGGACTTTATTAAAAATATTAATTATTTTAATATCTCCCAAACTCGTTAGATTCTTCCCAAACCATTTCTGGGTATTGGAGATCTCATGTGCTTTAGCCTCTCCACCAATTTCCATGGCTATAGCACATCCGATGCTACCCCAAATCAACACCTAGAACCAGTAGAATATATATGCGCACAGGCATATAGTAGAGAGCAGTGATGAGGTAGGAGATTCAGTTTTCCTAAGATTACAACCATATAGAAATTCTTCACTCAAGAAAAGCAATGCAGAGAAACTAAAATTGAGATTTTATGGGCCTTACAAAACAATCAAAAAAATTGGCGAAGTAGTGTATAAGCTTGAATTTCCAAAGGGAAGGAAAAACCACCTATTACATGTATCCTGCCTCAAGAAGGTAGTTGGTCAACAGGTTATTACTTTGGTCGAGCTACCCCCTTTGGAAAAGGAGAATGAGGGATAGGATGATCTCAGAATACCTTATCAAGTGGAAAGATTCCACATGGGAAGGAGAACAAATCTTGCAACACCCGAATTTGCAGTTGCTTGAGGGAAAGCAATGTTGGGAAGGGGGACTATAATGATCTCATCAAGTTAATTTCCCAAGGAAGGACATAGTAGCCTATCTAACCTCGTAGGCTATAGTCATTTCAAAGGGGAGAATTGTTGAAGTTTCTAACTTTACTTAGCTTAGAAACCCTTCATGCACTTTTTCTTATTTATTCCTACCTACTTGTTATTTTTCTTTAACAAGTTATTTACGAAGTCAATACTAAAAATAAACACCAATGCATGCTCAACATATTACAGATCAGCAACTAAAAGAAACAAGAACAAACACACCACATGACACCATTATTTTTGGACCAATGTCCCCAGAAAAACCCAATGCGGGCAAACCGTTGCAACTATCTAAGGGTTTTCTTATTAAGCAATATCAGAGTACAATCTGGGTGTCGAAATTGGCCTACCCAACAGAGAATTTCCTTAGCAGCTATACCTCACAACTTGAGAGAAATCTTCGATCTGAAACCTCGGAAAATCGTTTCGGCAGTTCCTCAGCACAAAACTGCTCTGCAACCCTAGCGTCTTCCCAATCTGGACTGCGTCAGCCTCTCCTAGCCCAGCGCTGGCCCTATGTCAGCCTTCCTTGGCCTGCATCAGCCCCAGGAGGCCATGGGCCAGCCCTGGGAGCCTCTGCGTCAGCTACGCTAGCCCCTCTGGTGCTCTGCGCATTACTTGGCTGCCTCTACGTGGCCCTGTGTGAGCCCTTGCTAGCTTTGTGTCATGCTCCTTCGTTGTTGCGCTGCTCTCCCGACACACTCTTGCCTTCTCTATTTCTCTGTACTCAATGCCCCTCAGTTGCTCTCCCAATCACTGATTCTACCTCTCTTAGCAAACCCCGCTCTAAAGAATAGAATGACTGATCACTCTGGTGTATTCTCCAAGTGACCCTCAAGCCTCCTCTTATACTTTTCCTGCTGACATCTCAATGGTCGAGATTAAGTCCCTAATCAATGGCTAAGATTAGATCTGGCTTGATCCATGTCTTTTGGACCACTCTAACATAGATTCATATTAATACACATTAACATTTTATTTTCCCTGAGTTTAGACTTAGGGACTCCATTAAAAATATTAATTATTTTAATATCTCCTAATCTGTTTAGAATCTGCCCAAACCCTTTCTAGGTATTGGAGATCTTATGTGCCCCAACCTCTCCACCAAATTTCATGGCTAGAGCACATCCGATGCTACCCCAAATCAACACTCCCTCTTAGCAATACTCCTCACTAAGTATTACTTTGATCATCCGGCATCGATACCTGTGTTGATGCTAGGCCTTCCTACCCAACATCCTCTGCATTACTGCATCCTGTACTGCTGCCCATGGTTCTGCCACTGCCACAGTTGCATCTGTACGGCAGCTCCCTCTGCATCTGTGCTGTTGTTGGTCCTTCCTCCCAGCACTGCACCTCCTCTCATCATGTTGCATCGTGTTGCCCATTGCTGCACTGCAACTCAGTTACTGAGAAGTAAGTAACTGATCTCCCAACTGACCTCCTTGTTGGGCTAGAAACACCCACTGATGTTAAAGCTACCTTTGCCACTGACAAGTGCTCCCTCTCTCTGACCTCTGCACTACTGCAACAACTCCCTGCATCTCGCACCGTTGCACACCTCTTTGTGCCATCCTGCACTGGTGCAACACTCATGTGCCTCTCGCACTGCTACAGCCTGCTAGCTCTGCATTGTCTCGAGACTCCTGCACTGTAGCTCTCTCTGCCGCTCCATCTGCTTCCGTCTCTACCCACTCAGCCAGTCCTGCAACTCCTCGTCGGGGCTCCCGTAGCAAGGTCTAATCCAAGAGGTTGGGTACCTCGAGCATCCTGCCCCTCATCGCCTATAATCTGCCTGACTACAGCTCGATGTCTCCCCACTTCCGCTCAAGTGGTGCATGTGCACTCATGCCACAGTCATCGTCTGTCAAAACTTCCTTTTGCCCGTGCTAGCACTGCCTTAGTCTCGGAAGACTCTCCCTTACTCTTCTTCCTTGGGCACTGGGTCGCATAATGACCCATCTCCCCACAATGGAAGCACTTGATCTTGGAGAGATCTTTCTTCTTTCGCTTCTCCTACTTTCCCTCAGATGCTAGGGCCACATCCTCCTCCTCCTGCTAAACTTTGATCCCTTTGTTGTTGTTACCTATCTTTGACTGTCGTCTGATCTCTTCCTGGCAAAGAGTTGCCCACATCTCGTCCCAAGGTAGGAGAGTCCCTCTGCCCAGGATACTCTAGACAAACACTTCCCAATCTTCTGAGACAGCATTCAGGGTTGTCCTCACCATAAGCTCCTGATCCGATGTCGCTTCTATAGCAGTCAAGTGGTCTCGGATCTCATTCAGTCCTCCAAGGAAGGTGTCAATCAATTGACCCTTCTTCATCTGATACGACCTCATCTGGTTCTCGAGCAGCATTCTTCTCTGCACAAAAGTATGTTGGTACAGGTTCTTGAGAGCCTCCCACATCTCAACTGTCGTTTCCTTCTCAGCTATATGTGGTACCACATGATCCTTGACCCCATCAAGGATAATGCACTTGGCCATTGCCATCGCCTCTTCATACTTGTCGTTATCATTCGAGTCGAATGGGATAGCTATAACCTTCAAGGCAAAGTTCTTGACACGATTCCTATCAAGCACTAATAAAATTTTGGCCTTCCAGACTGCGAAGTTCGATGCTCCTTCCAGTCTATCCTAGTCTCTTACCCTGTGTAGTGCCATGACGCTCCTCTACTTCCCTCCTAGAAGTTCTCTATTCGACTCCTCTGGGTCTCTACTTCCCGTCTGGAAGTTCTCTTCTGGACTCCCCCTGAGTTCTGATTTCCCTCCTGGAAATCCTTCTGCCGCTTGTTGAGATGCCCCCTACTCTGATCGTCTTGTGCAACTGCACTACTGATCCAGGTTCCTCGGCTAGAAACCCTCAGTAACAACTCCTCTGGCCCTACTCTGTCAAGTATTGTTCTGACTACAGTACCTCACCAGCTCCACTCTGCAATATTTCTGCAGCCTTCTAGACTCCAACAACTGCCTCTCTGTGAACTGCATCAACCCCTCTCTGCCTCGCGTTGGCTCTGCGTCACCCCAAATGGGTCTGCGTCAGCCCTGGGATGCCCTACGTTAGCCCTCTAGCCCTCTGCATTAGCAACGCTGGCCTCTCTAAGGCTCTGCACAGCTCTCGGCTTCTTCTGCGTGGCTTTGGCTGGCTCTGCGTCACACTTCTTAGCTTCTACGCTACTAGAAACAGCTTCTGTCACCTCGGGACAATTGTTTTCTGCTACTATTGCTCCGCTTGGTTGATGTCTTTTAGTCCTCCTATGATCTGCAATCACGCTCCGATACCATGTTGAAGTTTCTAAGTTTACTTAGCTTAGAAACCCTTCATGCACTTTTTCTGATTTATTCCTACCTACTTGTTATTTTTCTTTAACAAGTTATTTACAAAGTAAATACTAAAAATAAACACTAGTGCATGCTCAACATATTATATATCAGCAACTAAAAGAAACAAGAACAAACACACCACATGACACCATTATTTTTGGACCAATGTCCCTGGAAAAACCCAATGCGGGAAAACCGATGCAGCTATCTAAAGGTTTTCTTATTAAACAATATCAGAGTACAATCTAGGTGCCAAAACTAGCCTACCCAACAGAGAATTCCCTTAGCAGCTATACCTCATAGTTTGAGAGAAATATCTTGGTTGAAACCCCGAAAAATCCTTTTGGCAGTTCCTCAGCACAAAACTGCTCTGCAACCCCAGCGTCTGCCCAATCTGGACTGCATCAGCCTCTCCTAGCCCAACGCTAGCCTTGCGTCAACCTTCCTTGGCCTGTGTTAGCCCCAGGAGGCCCTGCGTCAGCTCTGGGAGCCTCTGCGTCAGCTACACTGGCCCCTCTGATGCTCTGCGCATTACTTGGCTGCCTCTACATGTCCTGTGTGAGCCCTTGCTAGCTTTGTGTCACGCTCATTCGTTGTTGCGCTGCTCTCCTGACACACTCTCTGCCTTCTCTGTTTCTCTGTACTCAATGCCCCTCAGTTGCTCTCCCGATCACTGATTCTACCTCTCTTAGCAAACCCTGCTCTAGAGAATAGAATCACTGATCACTCTAGTGTATTCTCCAAGTGACCCTTAAGCCTCCTCTTATACTTTTCCTATTGACATCTCAACGGCCGAGATTAAGACCCTAATCAACGGCTAAGATTAGATCTGGCTTGATCCATATCTTTTGGACCACTCTAACACAGATTCATATTAATACACATTAATATTTTATTTTCCCTAAGTTTAGATTTAGGGACTCCATTAAAAAAATTAATTATTTTAAAATCTCCTTATCTGTTTAGAATCTGCCCAAACCCTTTCTGGGTATTGGAGATCTCATGTGCCCCAACCTCTCCACCAAATTTTGTGGCTAGAGCACATCTGATGCTACCCCAAATCAACAAGAATTATTACTTAATGTTACTTAGGTAACATTAGATAATAAAATTAAATTGGGGAAAGTGGAGGGAAACATGTAAGTCACGCAAATTTCAATTTAGGAGGGAAAAGCTAAAAGGAGAAACTATATAAGGGAGGGGAGTCATTATGATCATCATGGATTATCTTTCTTCTTGATAGTGGGGTTGAGGCTCTTGGACTACAAAGGGTTTTACACCCTTGGTTCTGTTGGAAAATGTAACTAGTTTTAGTCTTCATAATTTTCATTGTACTCATGTCAATATGTATATCTTATGTAATAAGAAAAATAAGTAACAAAAACTATTATTTTAGAGCATGGATTTCATGCTTCTTTTGATTGGTCTTCTAGGTAAAGCATGTTATTCATGCTTCTAGGGTTTGTCATTGCATAAGATTTATTGTCATGAGTCAAAAGAGTCAATGTCATGTACACAAGTGACAAGACCCATTTGGGCAAGTTGTAACATGTAAAAGAATTTATTTTGAGTCAAGACAGCCAAAATAAGCCTCTTAGCACAAGTCGGCACAGAGAGGGCTATTCGACCTCCATAGATGAGTATAAATAGAAGTTGTTCGACCTAATTTGGCAAAAATTTTGATCTGCAATCAAGCAGTTCGATCTAGGCTATGAAATTCAAGAAAGAAGTCAAGAAAGGAAAGGACAAAAGAAGTTAGAGCAAGAAGGAAGGAAAATCGAAATTTTGGTCAAGGTTTGCCCTATTTCTCTCTCACACATGCGAAGATTCTAAGTCGCTGCAAGGGCTATAGTTGCAGACCTACTGCAGGTCAAAAATATTGAAGCCAGGGGCCAAAATTCTAAGTTTGGTGCAGTTCTGGAAGGGTTTGACTCTTGTTGACTTCGCTGGACTTTGACCTAATTGGAAGGGCTTCTTGGAGGGCTGACAGTGAAAATTTCAAAATAGAAATCCTATTGCAGCAACTGGAATTTATTTTTCTAATTGTTTATTATTTTAACAATTTATCTACTATGGCAACTATCAAATAAATCACACTGCAACCTTTACAAATAAAATACTGCGGAAATAATAAGGCTAGAATCTGAGAAAATACTAGCACACACACACAATAAAATTGATACCGTTATTTTTAGACAAATATCCCCAAAAAACACAACTTGGGGAAACCTATGTAGCAGATGAGGGTTTTATTTTATTATGCAGTAGTGAAATCCGAGTACAATCTATGGATGCCCAACTAGCAATCCAAACAACAAGAAAATCTGGGCAAAATTATTTTAAGGGAATTACCCTTCTTCCACAAGCAATCCCAACACAACTTCCTTTAGAAAACTCGGCCTCCTAGACCCTCTGCATCAACCTCTATGCAGACCCTATGACGTCAAGCCTCCAACCTGCCTCTAATGAAGTCGTTATGCCTATCTCTGTTGAGGAAATTGCTTCTCCGGCACTCTGGACCCGCTGCTCAACATTTGGAACTGAAAACGAATTTCTCTCCAGCAAAATCGAATTGCTTCTTAAGCAACTGCGCACTCCTCTGCACTGCCTCACTGGGAATAACTTGACCCCTTGCTGCTACATCACTAGATCTGGAAAAATTCCTCCAAATCACTTTCTCTTCCCCTCACTGACCCTGCTCTGATCACTGGCTCTCTGGCAACTGCTATTGCTCACTGGAAATCGATCTGCCAAGGAAATCGAACTATAGAAGTGTTTTTTCCAAGTGCCCATCGACTTCTTATAATCATTTGTTGGGACTCCAATGCCCAAGATTAAATCTTAATCAATGGCTAGGATCATCTTGAAGCCGATCCGTGTGAGCTTCTAGATTTTTCGCACCTTAACTTAATTAATTCTAATTAATTAGCCATATTCCCTAAGTTTAGACTTACGAAATATTTAAAAACTAATTAATAATCTAATTAAGTCATTTCTAGATGGAATTTCCAGAAACGATTCTGGGTTTTGGAGATCTCACGTATTCTAGCCTCTCCACCAAATTTTGTGGCTAGAACATATCTGATGCAATAGAAACTAACACTAACTTGGTGCAGGAGGAGGCTTTGGTCTTAAGGTTTGGGTCTTGGCTTTCTCATTTGAAGCAGATTCTATAAGAAGAGGAGATTTTTTGGGTTTTTCCCTTCGATGGGTTTTGCCTTGGCTTGCAGCCTAATTATTGTGTCCATTGTCTTTACTGTTTTGCACTTGATAATTGTTTGAAGAATAATATCTAATAAAGAAACACAAGAAGATAATTAAAGTTCACGTGCAATTATTAATATTAAGGAGAAATTGAATTAATAGATGCCATATTGCATTCTCCAACACGTTTATGATTGGTTTCAGTGGTGAAAGATTCCACCCTAGCCAATCTTTGCCTTCGTCTTTCTTCGCTGAGGTGACTGAGTTCAAGATATAAGGTAACACCTGGTGGGAGACTCTGGCAGCGACGGACTAAGGGAGCTAGTTCAGGGAGCCAGCAGAAGGATTCGTCTGAACAGGGTGCTGACGACCAAAATTTTGTAGCAGCGCAGAAGCCAACTAGCTGGATTTTGTGGCAACAGGTTGACATAAGGCCATGACAGGGCTATTAGGGTGCCAACTACTGAAACAGGATGGTCCTGGGCTTAAACAGCACATGGAGGATGCCCAACTCACTGGACCAAAACCTTGATGGCCAGTGAATTGATACCAGGTGTGCCATTCTGTAGCAGCAAGCTTAGGGTTACAATTTACAAGCACTAAGCAGTTCCATTAGCACATCTAAGCATTAAAGTGGCATTAGTAAATCTGAGGCTAGGACACAGTTTGTATGCCTAAGAAAACTAATTTTGTGTTGATATTCCTATTGGGAAACTGCGGATCTCTGTATTGCATGTGAAGAATAGTAAGTCTGCTAATTGCTTGTCAAATTGGCTCTAACTGTAGAGGGGTGGCTTGTGGAATCAACTGTTGCTTGTGTTCTTTACTATATTACTTGTGCACACAATAAAAGACCATCACTGTTATAGAGTTTGATGAAGCGCTGCAACACTGTTATAAAATATAAATTTGCCATGTATTTGCTGAAACCCTAACTCAGAATTTCATTACAAAGATAATGTCTCTAAGCAGGATATTACAAAATGAGGCAGCAAGTGAGCATGCTGATCATCAGGTAAGCATGCTGACCAAATGGATGAGCAGACCAAAGAGTGGACAACAGGAATCTAATGCTGCAATCTGTAGATCATGTGAGGCTGCTAGCAGGAAAGATGCATCTTAGGCTAAATTTTTTCTCCAAGGGTTACCCATGTATATGGAGAGGTAACAACTACACTGCAATTCTTTTACCTGGCATGATAGTGCCCTAATGTTTGCCCATCTGCACCTCTAGATTCAGGTACAAACAAACAAGGTCGTACCACTACATCAGGTGTCACCTCGCACCTTGAGCAACATACCTCCTCCTGATCAAAATTGTGGACTGATACTCGACTGTGCTACAAGTTTCCTATAGAAGCTAATAGTTTTTTGTCACGTGACTAAGACATAAATTTAAATTAATATATTTCACCTCCTTAGTCATCAATAAAATGATTGATGCAACCTTGAAGTCTTTAAATATCTGTGTTTTGGCCCTTTCAAGGATCGTTTGGTAAACAAAATCTTATATCTACAGGTTAACCCCAGTAAAAAAGAACAGCTGTGAGGGAAGTCAAAATTTAACATAAAATAGAAAACACCTAGCCATTTGATAATAACTGACAACAATATCAATTTTCAGAATATATATATATATATATATATATAATTCACAGACTTGACACACATTTAATCTACTGCATGTCATTGGACTTCACCTACCACCAGAATAAAGTTCATTGCTTCCAAAGGCGACCTAACAAAATTGATAAAAATGGTTGTTATAAATTATAATTTATAACCATTGTAATGAAGTGCTGCAACACTGTTATAAAATATATATTTGTCATGTATTTGCTGAAACCCTAACTCAGAATTCCATTACAAAGATAATGTCTCTCAGAGGGATATTACAAAATGACGCAGCAAGTGAGCATGCTGATCATCGGGTAAGCATGTTGACCATATGGATGAGGAGACCAAAGAGTGGACAACTGTTATGAATATAATTTATAGAAAATAATAAAAATAATCATAATTACTGATTAAACTAACTAATAGTTAATATTGAAGAGACATGTTCCAAGGAAATGTCCATTTGTGACGGGCTACCTGCCTATGTATATAAGCAGGCCCTCACCCTCATCTGTAATCATCTCATCAATTATTTATATAATATTCAATATACAATTACTTGTCCTACAAGAGATGTCTTTGCCTTTGAAGTATTCTCAAGATTACTCCGTTGCGTATACGAACTTTGTTTGTTACATTGTTATCAGAGCATTCCTCTGAAGTATAC
Organism: Pinus tabuliformis; assembly: GCA_031772625.1. Classification (NCBI taxonomy): domain Eukaryota; kingdom Viridiplantae; phylum Streptophyta; class Pinopsida; order Pinales; family Pinaceae; genus Pinus; species Pinus tabuliformis. The sequence goes on along the minus strand of CM062812.1, from coordinate 254,887,888 downwards.
GAACTTTGTTCGTTACATTGGTATCGGAGTTGTTCGATCCTCTGCCCGCTCAACCGCTGCACACCGACAGTCTAACCTGGCTTGGCCTTTGGCCATCAAACTTTCGTCAACATTGTTGCCGTCAAGATTCAAGCATTTCGCTAAATAGTTTTTTGAGTTTCTCGATTTTGCCGTTCGGCCTTTGGCCATTAAAAAAAAATATAGACTACCTTAAAAAAATTGAAAAGAAAAGAAGTATATGTAAGGATTAAAATTAAAAAAAAAAATTAAAAAATCATATAAAGAAGAAACCAAATATAAAAATTATAAAAATATCATAAAAAAGAAACCAAATAAGAACGGGAAAGGGTCCACGGGGCTTTGGATTGATGGTGAATGGGTGCACTGTTAAGGCACTCCTTGTGATAGGTCACTGGTTCAAATCCCCCGTGGGTGCTTACCTACCCAAAAAAAAAAAGAACGGGAAAGGGAAATTTCAAGTCGAAAAAATAAAAGGAGAAACTGTAAATAAATAAAAAAACAATACTAAAGGAAAATATTATAATTTATAAAGAAGAAACCAAATAAGAACGGGAAAGGGAAATTTCAAGTCAAAAATATAAAAGGAGAAATTGTAAAAAAAAAAAAAAAAAATACTGAAGAAAAAATTCAATTTAAAGGAATTTTTTAGTTAAGAACGAAGTTATAAGAAAAGATGAATTCAAGAAAAGAACAGAAGATGAGTTCCACACAACAATCATTATTTTGGACTAAATCTCCATTTTGTATAGCATACATTGAATATCCATGGATTCATAAAAATTGCGAATTATTTTGTCCAAAATGTGAAAAATTATTTAATGTGGAAGAATATCAAGATGATGTACTGGTGCAAATGACAGAATGAGAGGGAAAACTCGCAAAACTGAAACAAAAATTAACAGAAAAGGACGAGGAAATTTTGCATCTAAGGGACCAAAATAAAAAATTACTTAAGAAGTCCAAAGATACTAGAAAAAAATTAGAGGAAGAAAATGAATGTCTCGAGAATCAATTCAACAAGAATCTATCAGAAAAAGAAGAAGAAAAATTTGTGTTTAAAAACCCTTAATCAAAAGTTGTTAGAACAAATCAAAATTTTAAAAGATGAGAAAGATACTAAGAATAAAGTCAACAATCTAGAAAGCGAAGCGCTTTTACGTTTAAAGAATCATAACCAAACACTGCCTATGCAAATAAAAAAGCTTAAAAATGACAAGAAGTCACTAAATGACAAGTTAGAACAACTTACATAAGAAGAAGTATTGAAGTCTCTAGTCGTAACAGTCCAAGTCGAAGATAAAGGAACAAACACCGATCCAGTGAATATCACAACTCAAGAAGAGGATAAATCAATTGAAGTGAAGACATACTCAAAAGTTGCAGTCCAAACAACAAAAATTTCAAGTGAAGATCTCACAAATAATCAAGCAATTTCTGAACCTAAAAGAAATCAGATACCCCCAATAAAACAAGAAATCACCACAAACAAATTAGGGCAACATCAAACTGCAAGAACCCCTTATCGACATCCAAATCACAAGAGCAAACAACTAAGTTAGTTTACATATTTGAACCATTCATAACGGAAGCAACAGATTTATGTTCCAAGGAATACCGAAGTTTGCAGAATCCAGTCCTATGATAACAATTCATTACAAAATTCCAGTGATTGGAAGATTCCACAAAAGATTAATCTAGGATGGTCAGATCCATTCTCAGTCCGACAATTTTGTTTATCGCTTAGAGGATCATATCATCTTGTGTCAACGAAGATGAAAGTTCTAAGACGAGAAGATATTTGAAACAAGAAAGAGATCAAGCCCTTTCATCAGTAAGCTTTGAGGACAAAGCTTTCTGAAGAGGAAGGCAATGTTATGAATATAATTACAGAAAATAATATAAACAATAAAAATCATAATTAATGATTAAACTAACTAATAATTAATATTGAAGAGACATGTTCTAAAGACATGCCTATTTGTGAAGGCCCACCTGCCTAGGTATATAAGAAGGCCCTCACCCTCATTTGTAATCATCTCACCAATCCTTTATATAATATTCAATATACAATTACAAGTCATACAATGGATGTCTTTGTCTTCGAAGTATTCTGAAGATTATTGCTGTGTATATGAACTTTGTTCGTTACATTGGTATCAAAGCATTCCACTAAGTAGACGAACTTTGTTCGTTACAATAAAACAAATCTAAGGCTGCTATCTGTAGATCATGTGAGGCTGCCAACTGGAAAGAAGCATTTTAGGAGAATTTTTTCTCCTAGGGTTACCCATGTATATGGAGAGTTAACAACTACACTGCAATTATTTTACCTGGCAATATAGTGCCCTAATATTTGCCCATCTACACTTCTAGATTCAGGTACAAACAAACAAGGTCGTACCACTACAACAGGTGTTACCTTGCACCTTGAACAACATACCTCCTTCTGATCAAAATTCTAGACTAATACTTCACTGCGCTACAAGTTTCCTATAGAAGCTAATAGTTTTTTGTCACGTGACTAAGACATAATTTTAAATTACTTTCCATATATTTCTGTTAGGTCCCTATACTACTAGTGTAACCCCTCATCTGGACTATATGGAAAGAGAGGAATAAGCGCGTATTCAAGGATCAGAGCACCCCACTTGAAATTATATGGAGCAACTTTTGCCATAACCTCAAGGAAACCTTGGCGCTTCGCAACTGGGCTCAGGACAACTTCCCTTCCACAGCAAACGAGATAGCCATCTGGGCTAATTGGGATCTACAATTCCAACAGGGCGCTTACTCTCCTCCCCCGTCTATGCGTAACAACAGCAGAAAGGACTCCTGGACTCCTCCCCCAAAGAATACCATCAAGCTCAATTTTGATGGCGCCTCTAAGGGCAACCCAGGGAATGCAGGATTTGGTGGTATCTTCAGAAATCATAAAGGTCTCCCCATCCATATTTACTTTGGGAAGTTAGGTTGGGACACTAACAATTCAACAGAACTGGAGGGGCTTTGGCAAGGGCTCCTGCTTTCTAGGTGTCTCAACTTACAGCCCCTGGAAGTAGAAGGCGATACCCAAATCCTCATCAACATGGCAAAACAACTACAACACGGGACCCAAGCGAGGAAATTAGCCAAGAGTTGGAGGCTAGAGGCAAGGATGGAGGCTCTAGAACAGTTTCTCCACAACAACCAAGCCATTGTCTTCAATCATGTTAAACGAGATGGTAACAAGGTTGCTGACCTCCTCGCTAATTGGGGAGTGGAGGCGGAGCACACCATACTCTCTGGTCCCATAAACATTATTCATAATGATGCTCAAGCTCAGGAATGCAACGCTCTGGTTCAGAAGGACGCAGCCTCCCTGGATGCGGGTGATTGAAATAGTTTTAAACATGATTAGACTGGGGTGGGGCGGGGCGGCTCGACACCTGCCCACCCAGTACAAGGTGTTAAATTCCGGTGAGGGGAGCTCCGTCTGGCATGCGCGCGAGCAGGTGCATACAACCTCCCCTTCAGGTGATCTGGGCTCATTCTCTCTGCCCACTGCAACAGATCCTCCCTCCGCACGCTGCTACCTACACGAGATGACGGCGTCAATCAATGAAGAAGTTATGAAGGTGGTTGTTTGTGACAAGTTGGGCAAGTTTAAGTGGGGGCAATGCCCTGAGCTCAAGCTCATTCCTTGCGAATTGCTTGTCTGGGTTCATCCCATTGCCTCTGTGCGAACTCTGGTTCTCTTGGATATTTCTGAGCCTTCGACTAGGAAGCTCTGGCTGGCCCTTCAAGGACAGCTTCCCTGGCTCATTCCTTCCCATGGGAGGGCTCTGGGTCTGAGTCTGCAGATTTTCGGGTGGGTTTGTTATTTTGTTTTCCCTGTCCTGGGCGCCAACTCTCATGGAATGAGTCTGCGCATTTCTCTTACTGCCTGTGTCCCTTTGTTCCTCTATTCCGCCTTCTGTATAGTTTTCAATTTGGGAGAGGGGAATTTGCCTGGGTAACCCATCTGGTATTCTCAAGCATTCTCCCGGGCCCCCGCATATCAATTGCTCTGAGCTCCAAGCGCGCTGCAACTTTTCCATTACCCCCTCTTCAATGGCTCGTTTACGACAGAGAATGGGGTGCCGCAGAGGGCAACCCCGGCGCGCTCCAACTGGTTCCTCCTCGGACTCGCCCGCCCCCACCAGTGAACTCTTCACTGGTCGTTATCCGGGCACCCGAAGTGGGCGAGGGAGACGGCAGACTTCCAGACATTATCGTGGGCCTCCATCCTCGACAGGCTCAGCCATTTTCACATTCAATAGCTCCCTGCACCGGCCACGGATAACTGCTCATATTTCTGTGTTCTTTTATGAAACCACTCAGCTGGAAGGCTCTGACTCCCATCCGGAGGGCTCGGGAGCGGTTGCTGGTCCCTCCTCTGCGATTCACTTTGGCATTGGAGTAGCGCCACTGCAGGCGCAGGAAGGCCCAGGATGCAGCACACAAGATGCTGAGATGGTGCCAGCGGATCCCGGACCCTCCAATCAGGTAGCTACTCCTGTTGATGACGTGCCAGAGTTCGGTTGGTGCCAGATCGTGGAGGAAACGCCTGCTGACTAGTTTGTTCTCGTTGACGTGGGTTTGTCTTTTGGTTTTTGTCATGGTTCATTTCAGTCATGTCGACTACAGTTCTGATGTAGAAAGGCAAAGGTTTGCCTATGTTTTTGTTGTTTTGGGTTCATGTGGTTCTCCAGATAAGATGCATCCGTTCCCCTGCGTGGGCTCTGCTACTGGTTTCACATCTGCTTTCTTGGAATTTTGGCTCTTTTCAGAGCTCTGTAATGACTACGGTCCATATGTAAATATTTTTTCTTCTTTTTAATAGATTTAGCCTTACTCAGATTATAAAAAAAAAAAAAATGTTGTTTCTAAAGATGGAAGTGTTGTTTCTCCTAGCCTTCCACAACCTACAAGGTTGACACCACAACAATTGGAAGAAAAAAGAACAATAAGGGGTTACACTAGTAGTATAGGGACCTAACAATTTCACCTCCTTAGTCATCAACAAAATGATTGATGCAACCTTGAAGCCTTTAAATATCTGTGTTTTGGCCCTTCAAAGGATCGGTTGGTAAACAAAATCTTATACCTACAGTTCAACCTCGGTTAAAAAGAACAGTTGTGAGGCAAGTCAAAATTTAACATATAATAGAAAACAGCTAGCCATTTGATAATAACTATGATAACAATACCAATTTTCAGAATATATATATATATATATATATATATAATTCACAGACTTGACACACATTTAATCTATTGCGTGTCATTGTACTTCACCTATCACCAAAATAAAGTTCATTGCTTCCAAAGGCGACCTAACCAAATTGATAAAAATGGTTGTTATAAATTATAATTTATGACCATTGTAATGAAGTGCTGCAACATTGTTATAAAATATAAATTTGTCATGTATTTGCTGAAACCAATGTTTTTAAAACCGGAACCGGTGACCAGACCGGTCCACCTAATGAACCGGTTTACCGACCAGAACCGGTCTAACCGGGACTGGTTTGATCTAAACGAACCGGTTTTTAAAAAATACATTAAATAATTAATTTTTAATGAAATAAAACTATTTTTAAGATGTAAAACCATGATTCCAAGCCAATAGAGACAAAATATGCAAAGTTTGCTCATTTATATACCATGCAAAGGTGAATATATCAAAATGGCACCGAGTGCAATACATATCATCGACAAAATAGCAAAATACATAAGAAATGAGGCTCTAAATGGCCTATAAAGTCCAAAAACAATGTTGCAAGCTATGAGGCCATTGGCCTACTACAAGTCTACAGTGTACACATGATCAATCATCAAGTCCATCACCACTACTAGACACAGGATCATCATCAGGAGCTACATAGACATCATCTGGTTCAGAGTCTGAGGATGCCTCAGCCTGATCTGCAACATCAGTATCAATGCCACCAATGACAATAGAAGTGGACCTAATGGAAGCACGAGTTTGTCGACCTGCACGACTAGTGCCTTCCATTGGTTCCTTGCCTTTCCTTGATGCCGCCACTGATCCTGGTTCTGATGCCGCCACATAATCTGCCTCATCCCCCGCTAAAGCCATGTCGATATCAAAATCAGCCTCAAACACAGGATCTTCAGTCTCCTCCACCCATTCTGATGTTGGATCAATATCGTCCAACACAATGGGATCTAGATCAGGTGATTTGCTCATCATTTGGTTCCTCCTCAGTCGAAGGTTGTATTGCACAAAAACAAGATCATTTAACCGTTTTTGTTCCAAACGGTTTCTCTTCTTCGTGTGTATGCGCTCAAAAACAGACCAATTGCGCTCACAACCTGAAGCACTGCAAGTTTGACTGAGGACTCTAATTGCAAACCTTTGCAATTGAGGACACTGGCCACCAAATGACTCCCACCAATGTGCTGCAAAGAAAAAGACAATAATTAGTAACTTAGTTTATAATTTGAATTGTAAAGAACGTAAACAATTTTAACTTGAAATGAAAAACAAAATGGAAATTGGAATTGCTTACCTGGTTGGTCCACATCTCTTGCCATCTTTGCCAAGTTTTTGCCAAAAGTACCACTTGCCATATTGAAAATAGTAAGCTGTCTATGTATTTCCAACTGGTCTACATGGTTAGGGACCATGCGCTGCAAGCAATCAATCAATCCAGCTCTGACCTCCCCATCATGCTGATCTCCTAGCCGATTTTTATAGTGATACCTTGGGTTCAAAAAATACCCGGCTGCATGTATAGGACGATGGAGTTGATTGTTCCATCTGTTATCAATGATCTCCCATATATGGCCATATTTAGCTAACCTGTCCTTGTAAGTTGCCCGTATCTGCTCCTTTGCCTGATCCATAGCTTCATAAACGTAGCCCATGGCCAATCTTTCCCCATCCACCAACCTTAGCAAGTTAACAAGGGGCTCGGTAATTTTCACAAGCTCTACAGACCTTTTCCAAAAATAAGTGTCAAACACTTTCTTTTTGGTGTCTTTTCCATCTGGTCTACGAGCCCACCGAGATTCAGACCATTCTTCAGAGGAAAACATTTTCTGCAAGTTTTTATGTTGACCATTGAGACATTGCAACGTGAGGAAGTGAGTTGCAAATCTCGTAATTGCAGGCCTAACAAGCTCTTTGCCTCCAGTGTGTTTCCTCATTAGATTCAATACCCATGAGTGGTTGTAAATGTATTTTGTAATGCACTTGGCATGCTCTACAGTGTTTTTTACCCACTCCACTTTGCCTATATCCTCAAGCATGAGGTCTATGCAATGTGCAGCACATGGAGTCCAAAATATGGTCTTATATTTGGCCTCAAGCATCTTTCCAGCAAGAACATAGTTTGAGGCATTATCAGTGATGACCTGCACAACATGCTGCTCCCCAACTTCCTGAATAACATTATCCAAAAGCTCAAATAGAAGGATTGCATCCTTTATCTTATCAGATGCATCAACTGATTTCAAAAACATGGTTCCTTGAGGGCAAGAAACAAGGAAATTAATGATAGTGCGGTTCTTTCCATCGGTCCATCCATCTGACATAATGGAACAACCTGTTTTGAGCCATGACTCTTTAAACTCAACCAAATACTCATCAATGGAAGATATCTCTTTTTGCAAAAGAGCTCCCCTCAAGTCATGCATACTAGGGCCTTTGAAGCCCTTTCCTGCAGCTATAACAGAGTCCCACATAGCTTGGTAATAAGGTGAGCGAGCAGCATTAAATGGGATATCTGAATCATACCACCATCTAGCAATGTATTGGTGAGAAGTTTCTTTGCATTGTTTTTTCCAATGTTGATCCAAAGTGGGTTGAGAACTTGGCTGGGAGGAAGTGGGATTAGATTTAGAAGAGGCAATGTTGGCAGAAGATGAGAAATAACTTTGGATGTTTGATCTCTTTGTTCCTTTTGATGATTGGCCAACTCCAACAGAAGGATGAACATAGTGAAAGGGGTCATTGGTGGAAGGGATAGAAGTGGAGTCTTGAATCTCATAATCATCATACCCACTCTCTTTCATGGCTTCTATTAATTCCCTCTTCCTTGCAATTTCATCTTGGATGGCCTTCTCCCTAGCCTTATCCTCATAAAATTTTTCAAGCTTGGCAATGTATTATGCCCTAATAGGACCTAACAGTTCTTTTGGTGCATCACATGGCTTTACTTGGCCTCTTACCCCAGCCAAGTGTTGTTTCAACCTAAGAATACCCCCACCTCCAATAGATTTATGGCATAATTTGCATATCATTTTTCCCTCAATTACATCACAATGAACCCATGCACTGTCCTTTCCTTTTGGAGCCATGTTTGCTTGAAATAATAACAATTTGCAAAGAAATCTGCCATTTAAAAAAAAATTGCAGCTAAGCAAAATGGAAAACCAAAGATAAATGTAGGAAAACAAATGCACATGCAAGGCTCAAGCTACAAAATTTGATAGCATATAGCTAGAGAGTTTATAGCACTAAGCATACATGATAGATCATAGAAGTGAGAAGTTTATAAGTATAACACATTAAAAAAAAATTCATGGACAGCAGACTCAAATGAGGAATTATCAAGTGCAAATCCTTACCTGGAAATGCAAACTAGCTCCCTTAGCCTCCTCTTGAAGATGGCAACTCCACTGACAGCTACACACTATCTCCAAAATAGCTCCAACTCCAACTCCAAGATGACTACTTCAGCAAAAACTCCACACTCTCCAAGCTCACAAACAAACTCACAAACACTCACAAACACTCCAAATCAGTTGTGTGAGACAAATGAGAGTGAGAGGGGTCTCTTATAGCAAGTGTGAGGGTGTTTTTGGAGGGAAAATACCTTTCCCTCCCCCCCAAAACCCCTAAACCACAAAACCCCTGCGCTTTTTGTCATTAATCGGTGGGCTGTCCATAAACCGGCCGGTTCCGTCCTAAACCGGCCGGTTTTGACCGGTTAGGGCCAGATTTCGGGCACAGGAGGGAGCTAACCGGGTTTTTTAGGCCGGTTCGGACCGGCCAGGCCTCTAACCGGCCGGTTAGACCGGTTACCGGTTTTTGTGGCCGGTTTTTAAAACTATGGTTGAAACCCTAACTCAAAATTTCATTACAAAGATAATGTCTCTAAGAGAGATATTACAAAATGAGGCATCAAGTGAGTATGTTGATCATCGGGTAAGCATGTTGACCAAAGGGATGAGCAAACCAAAGAGTGGACAACTGTTATGAATATAATTTATAGAAAATAATAAAAATAATCATAATTATGACTAAAATAACTAATAGTTAATATTGAAGAGAAATGTTCTAAGGACATGTTCGTTTGTGAAGGGGTGCCTGCCTAGGTATATAAGCAGGCTCTCACCCTCATTTGTAATCATCTCACCAATTCTTTATATAATATTCAATATACAATTACTTGTCCTACAATGGATGTCTTTGTCTTTGAAGTATTCTGGAGATTACTCCATTACATATACGAACTTTGTTCGTTACATTGGTATCAGAGCATTCCTCTAAAGAATGCGAACTTTGTTCGTTACATTGGTATCAGAGTTGTTCGATCCTCTCGCCGTTCAACCGCTGCACAGCGACAATCTAACCTGACTTGGCTATTGGCCATCAAACTTTCGTCAACATTGTTGTCATCAAGATTCAAACCTTCCGCTACATAGTTTTTGGAGTCTCTACATTCTGTCGTCAGGCCTTTGGCCATTAAAAAAAAATAAAAAAGAAGAATATAGATTACCTTAAAAAAATTGAAAAGAAAATAATTATATATAAGGATAAAAATAAAGATTTAAAAAAAAATCATATAAAGAAGAAACCAAATATAAAAATTATAAAAATATTATAAAGAAGAAACCAAATAGGAAAGGGAAATTTCAAGTCAAAAATATAAAAGGAGAAATTGTAAAAAAAATCAATACTCTGGAAAAATTCAATTTAAAGGAATTTTTTAGTTTAAGTACGAAGTTATAAGGAAAGATGAATTCAAGAAAAGAACAGAAGATGAGTTCCACACAACAATCATTATTTTGGACTAAATCTCCGTTTTGTATAACATACATTGAATATCCATGGATTCATAAAAATTGCGAATAATGTTGTTCAACATGTGGAAAATTATTTAATGCAGAAGAATGTCAAGATGATGTACTAGTGCAAATGACAAAACGAGAGGAAAAACTTGCAAAACTGAAACAAAAATTAACAGAAAAGGACGAGGAAATTTTGCGTCTAAGGGGCCATAATAAAAAATTACTTGAGAAGGTCAAGAAGTCCAAAGATTCCAGAAAAAAATTAGAGGAAGTAAATGAATGTCTCGAGAATAAATTCAACCAGAATCTATCAAAAAAAGGAAGAAGAAAATTTGTTTTTAGAAACCCTTAATCAAAGGTTATTAGAACAAATCAAAAATTTAAAATATGAGAAAGATACTAAGAATAAAGTCAAAAATCTAGAAAGCGAAGAGCTTTTACATCTAAGGAATCATAACCAAGCCCTGCTTACGCAAATAAAAAAGCTTAAAAGTGACAATAAGTCACTAAATGACAAGTTAGAACAACTTACTCAAGAATAAGTATTGAAGTCTCCAGTCATAACAGTCCAAGTCGAAGATAAAGAAACAAATACGGATCCAGTCAATATCACAACTCAAGAAGAGGATAAATCAGTTGAAGCGAAGACATACTCAAAAGTTGCAGTCCAAACAACAAAAATTTCAAGTGAATATCTCACAAATAATCAAGCAATTTCTGAACCTGAAAGAAATTAGATACCCCTGTGAAAATTTCAGAATCTAACAAACCATAAATCCTATTGTAGTAAACTGATTTGCATTACCTACTTGTATTCTTCATTTTAACAAGTTATTTTCAGAAATATTTAGAAAATATTAATGTAGATACGCTGCAACACCAATATGCAGATCAAGTACTGAAAAAATAAATGAGACAACCACACAAAGGACACATTTATTTTTGGACTAAATGTCCCCGAAAAAACCCAATGCGAGAAAACCGGTGCAACAGATATGAGGGTCTTATTATTAAGAAGATTTATGAATTCAACTAGGGTGCCAAATCCAGCTCACCCAACAGAGAATAAACCCGGCAGAAGTACCTCTATCCGAAGACAAATATTTTCGTGAATGCAACAACTAGATGAACAAACCCCACAGGTGAATGTGATGTCCCCAGTGTTGTGTAGCAGTGGCTGCTCCCAGCACTATGTTGGATCTGCGTTACCTCCTCTAGGAATTGCGTCACCCTCCCAGTGAGCCTTCCCGGCTCAGAAATTGATCTGTTGAACTATTGCTTGATCTGCCTCACAGAAACCCCAGCGTTGCCTCATGACTGCATCAGATCCTCTAGCCTCTGCGTCACCCTTTTGGAGCTGTGTTGTCTCTCCTCGGTGTTGTGCTGCCTCTCTGCTATGTATTCCCGGCCTTAGACTAAAGTCCTTCTGCCAAACTGCCCCTCTATGCACTAAAAGCTCACTCCGAAATTCTCAGCAAATCGCGCCCCAAAATTTCGATTTAGCTCAAGTGTCGCTCTCGTTGTGTGTGTTCTCCAACTAACCCCAAGCCTTCCTTTATACTTTTCCTATTGAGAAATCAACAGCTGTGATCTAATCTCTAATCAACGACTAAGATTAAATTAGTCTTGATCCTCATCTCTTAGGAGCTTCTCACCCATATTTTCATTAATACCCATTAATATTTTAATTTTCCTAAATTTAGACTTAGGAACCCCATTAAAAATATTAATTATTTTAATAAAATACAATCCGGGTGGAATTTCACCAAACGATTTATGGGTCTTGGAGATCTCATGTGTTTTAGTCCCTCCACAAAATTTTGGAGCTAGAGGACATCTAATGCTACCCAAAAATCAACACTCCCTCTTAGCAAGGAATATGCTCTAGCAATACTTCCTAGGAGATGTATCACACTAATCCACTGCATCGATCATCTGTGTTGTTGATGCTCGGCCTACTGCCCTTCATCCACTGCGTTGCTGCAATCTGTACTGTTGTCCATGACACTGCCACGGTCACTGCTGCATCTGTACTGCATCTCCCACTCAATATGTTGCATCATGCTGCCCATAGCACCACCACTATTCACTGTTGCACACCAACTTAGTTGCTAAGAAGTAAGCAACTGAAAAGCCACCCAAAAGCTGACATGCTGGTCAGTGTAGATACCCCTTGACGTTGAAGCTACCGTTGTTAATCTGTGTTGCCCCTCTGATGCTACTGCGTTGCTGTTGTATTTTCTTTGTACCTTCCGCACTGCTGCAATACTCCACTGCGTTGCTTCAGACTTTAGCACTCGAGCTCTGCCACTGTTGCTCCATCATCCCTTGCACCAACTGACTCTTGTCATTCTGCTACTGTCATTAAGGGCTCTCGTAGCCATATGTGATCCAAGAGTTTTGGCACCTCAAGGATCCTGCCCCTACTGTAGTTCTTTCGAATTACAGCTCTAAATCAACCCACCTCTTTCCTGGATATGTGGCTACCATCTCTACCAAATAAATGTCAAACCGGTTCTCTTCTCCCTCTTTTGTTGTTGCCCCAGCAAAACTCGAATCTAGATTTCTTTGGCGCTAGAAATCCTCTAAGGAACAAGCTCCCTTTGAATTTCGATTTCCTTCACGGAAATCCTTTTGCCAACCAATGTCCAACCACCCCTCTCTGATCTCTCTTTGTTGTTGCTCAGCACTGGATCTAGATTTCTTGGCAAGAAATCTTTTGAGGAACTGATTCCCTCTACTTTGCTTCTGCCCCACTAGGTACTGTTCTACACCAACAGAATCAGCGCTCCACTAGCAACTCTAGATGAAATCTACGCTGCACCTCTAACCAAGGCAACCGAAAAAAACAAGTCTCAACACTCTCTGCACTGGCCCAGTGACCTCTGTGCTGCCCTCTGCAGCAACAACGTCACCCAATGCGGCTCTGCGTGAGCCTTCCTTGGTTATTGCGTCACCCCTCCTCTGCTCTCTCGTCCAAAAACTATGTTGTCTCTCGAGATAGTTGTCTTCACACACAGATTTTCCTCTGTCCTTTCGCCAATGGCTTCAGTCCTCCTTGATCTACAATTTCTCTGATACCATGTGAAAATTTTTGAATATAACATACCAAAAATCCTACTGCAGTAAATTAATTTGCATTACCTACTTGTATTCTTCATTTTAACAAGTTATTTTTAGAAATATTCAAAAAATATTAATGCAAATACACTGCAGCCTACACCAATATACAAATCAAGTAGTGAAAAGAATAAATGAGACAACCACACAAAGGACACACTTATTTTGGACTAGACATCCCTGGAAAAACCCAATGCAGGAAAATCGGTGCAACAGTTATGAAGGTTTTATTATTAAGCAGATTTCTGAATTCAACTAGAATGCCAAAGCTGGCTCATCCAACAAAGAATAAACCCGGCAGAAGCACCTCTATCCGAAGACAGATATTTTGGCGAACCCAGCAACTGGATGAACAAAACCCATAGGTGATTGTGTTGTCCCCAGTGCTGGGCAGTGGTGGTTGCTCCCAGCGCTGCGTTGGAACTCCGTCACCTCCTCTAGGAGCTGCGTCACCCTCCCAGTGAGCCTTCCCGACTCAGAAATCGATCTGTTGAACTGTTGTTCGATCTACCTCACAGAAACTCCAGCGTTGCCTCTAAGTGACTACGTCAACTCCTCTAGCCTCTACATCACCATTCTAGAGTTGTGTTGTCTCTCCCTGGTGTTGCGCTGCCTCTCTGCTATGTATTCTCGGCCTTGGACTGAAGTCCTTCTGTCAAACTGCCCCTCTCTACACTAGAAGCTCACTCTGAAATTCTCAGATTTAGCTCAAGTGTTGCTCTCGTTGTGTGTGTTCTCCAACTGATCTCAAGCCTTCCTTTATACTTTTCCTGTTGAGAAATAAACGGCCATGATCTAATCTCTAATCAACAGCTAAGATTAAATTAGACTTGATCATCGTCTCTTAGAAGCTTCTCACCCATATTTTCATTAATACCCATTAATATTTTAATTTTCCTAAGTTTAGACTTAGGAACCCCATTAAAAAAATTAATTATTTTAATAAGATACAATCCGAGAGGAATTTCACCAAACGATTTCTGGGTCTTGGAGACCTCATGTGTTCTAGCCCCTCCACAAAATTTTGGAGCTAGCGCACATTTGATGCTACCCAAAAATCATCAACCTCCAATAAAACAAGAAATCACCACAAACAAATTATGGAAAGATCAAACCGCAAGAACCCCTTATCGACGTCCAAATCACAAGAGCGGACAACTAATTCAGTCTACATATTTGAACCATTTAGAACGGAAACCACAGATTGATGTTCCAAGGAATACCGAAGTTTGCAGAATTCAATCCTAAGATAACAATTCATTACAAAATTCTAGTGATCAGAAGATTAATCTATGATGGTCAGATCCATTCTCAGTCCGACAATTTTGTTTATCGCTCAGAGGATCATATCATCTTGTGTCAATGAAGATGAAAGTTCTAAGACGAGAAGATATTTGAAACAGGAAAGAGATCAAAGCCCTTTCATCAGTAAGCTTTGAAGACAAAGCTTTCTGAAGAGGAAGGCAATGTTATGAATATAATTTATAAAAAATAATAAAAACAATGTGAACAATAATAATCATAATTAATGATTAAACTAGCTAATAGTTAATATCGAAGAGACATGTTCTAAGGACATGTCTGTTTGTGAAAGGACAATTGCTTAAGTATATAAGCAGGCTCTCACCCTCATTTGTAATCATCTCACCAATTCTTTATATAATATTCAATATACGATTACTTGTCCTATAATGGATGTCTTTGTCTTCGAAGTATTTTGAAGATTATTACTGCATCTACGAACTTTGTGTGTCACATTGGTATCAGAGCATTCCTCTGAGTAAACGAACTTTGTTCGTAACAACAAGAAGAATCTAAGGCTGCAATAAGTAGATCATGTGAGGCTGCCAGTTGGAAAGATGCATCTTAGGAGAATATTTTTCTCCTAGGGCTACCCATGTATATGGAGAGTTAACAACTACACTGCAATTCTTTTACCTGGCATGACAGTGCCCTAATATTTTCCCATCTGCACTTCTAGATTCAGGTACAAACAAACAAGGTCGTACTGCTACACCAGGTGCCACCTCACACCTTGAGCAACATACCTCCTCCTGATCAAAATTGTGGACTAATACTTGACTGTGCTACAAGTTTCCTATATAAGCTAATAGTTTTTTGTCATGTGACTAAGACATAAATTTAAATTACTTTCCATATATTTCACCTCCTTAGTCATCAACAAAATGAATGATGCAACTTTGAATCCTTTAAATATCTGTGTTTTGGCCCTTTCAAGGATCATTTGGTAAACAAAATCTTATATCTATAGTTTAACCCTAGTAAAAAAGAACAGCTGTGAGGCAAGTTAAAATTTAACATAAAATAGAAAACACCTAGCCATTTGATAATAACTATGATAACAATATCAATTTTTAGAATATATATATATATATATATATATATAATTCACAGACTTGACACCCATTTTATCTACTGAATGTCACTGGACTTCACCTTACACCAAAATAAAGTTCATTGCTTCCAAAGGCGACCTAACCAAATTGATAAAAATGATTGTTATAAATTATAATTTAAGACCATTAAATCATGAAATTACAGACATAAAATGCCATGTATGCATGATTTTGTGTATTCAGTGAGACTACCTCCATATTTCCTGTGTCTGGTGCATTGCAATTGAAAATTTGAGGAGCCCAAGCTGAGCGACCCATGATTTCACAAAGATATGAATATTCAAGATTGGAAAGACCAGCCCCAAGCAACAAGCTCTCATGCCTATCCTTGATATGAATATCGAATTTTCTTTCATCAGAAAACTTCTTAACCATGGCAGCACTATCAACCTGCATTTTCAGCAAAGCAATTTTTAATGTTTAAACTCTAGCTAAAAGGAAACAAACTGATGACTGATAATGGAATCACCTTTATGTTTCGATACATATTAAAAAGAACAGGGGATAAAACCTCTTAATCATGAAAAGCATGATGACTAGAGATAAGCATACAGCTGAAAAACGTAATTAAACAGTAGAGATTCTTCAAGTTTTACATGATATGTATTATGAACATATAAATTTGTATCATAATAGATTAAGAAAAATTAATTGAATATCTCTACTTACTGGTACCCAGAGGTTCCAAAGGCCTTGTGCTTTTGCCATATCTTTGTGCGTCTCTTCAGACGGGTGAATTGTCCACCGCTTGTCTGATTGAGCATGCCTGATAAATTCCTTTTCCAATTGATAAACATGTTTCTCCATAAAATTAGTCAGCTTCTTTCTTAATTCCTGTACTCTTGCACTAGGAACAAACCCATTTCCTTTGATGGTCATATCTTGAGAGTATGCTGGAATATGGGATAAAGAGGCATCTGTTTCCAATGGTACATTTCCTGCATTCACCATTCAATCAATGAAATACAGGTTCATCAGTAACTAAATCGATCAATTAATATTCAAAACAAAACCAAGTAATTTTCTTCTACTATACAATGAACCAGTGTAAAAAGAAACAAGCTGGCCAGCACAAAGTGTGTCTGTGGGATAAGGTGATGTTTGAACTTAGTTTCCAGTGACATATTACAATCCTCAAAAGTAATGGTTCATTATTGATTTAAACACAGACTCAGCTATACCTAAAACCTTTTAGTTATTTGCAGCGCAAGAAAAAGGACAAAAAGTCTGCTTCCTTTGTACAATCAACCAGTCTACAAACACAAGCTATATGTGATAAAGGGCACTCTTGCTGGAGAAAGCACAAGAAGTATTTCACAAATACCACCAGAGGAATAGTCATACACAGATAACAATAAGGTACCATTCTTCTCAACCAATCTGCGCATAGAAACTAAGAAACTGTGAACCAAAACATAACTCCAATATTTTAGCTACAGTTCAAATGAATCCCAATTTATTATTGGAAACAAACTCCCAACCTAAGGATCTAGTCAAGCATCTAGAAACCGACAAAATCTTCAGTAGGTAAGAAGAGAAAGATTCACAATCTGCAGCCAAAAAGGGATACATGTAAGATAGGTCAGCTGAAACGAGGACATGGGACACGGAGGACACGTTATATCGTATATATATATATATATATATATACACACACAGATTCTCATTCAATTTAGAAACTAAAACATTTACATGATGACGATACAAATCCATAATTTGTTTGTGGTGATTTCTTGTTTTCTCATTGAGTCATCAAAATCAAAATGTGTTACATAGGTACTGAGTCCTGACTCACTGTGTCACAGATAACTAATGTGGGAATGCCAATGGCAAATAGCAAATACTAAACAGGGTAGATACTAGAACCATACATCAAGATGGAAGAATATCATAGGCTATAGCTCATCACTATCAGTAGATTCTTACTTCAACAGTCAATTCAGTTACAAATTAAAATTCACCAATGAACAGTGCTAATTTCCAAGCAATGATCTAAATAGCACAGCGCAGCATTCACTTTAATAAACAGACTAATGCAAATTTATTTTTTTAAATCTCCATTCATTAATACACAGTGGAATGCGGAGTGGATCCCAACAATATTATGACACCAAAGTATCAACCAGAGCTACCATAGTCAGAAAACCATGTTCTAACAGCTACAGAAGGACAAGCTCTTCATTTCCCTCAGATCAAATCACGGATGATCCCGACCCTCACTGATCTGTCTGCTATAGGATCCGTAATATCTCTGTGGATTCCACAATCTTGCGTATGTCCCAATTTGCTCCAATATCACTCTATGTTATGCTCTGATTGCTCACTGCAGAAACCCTACATGTCACTGGACTGCTCCAGGAATATTCTCAAGGTCCACAGGGAAGCAGGGGCCTCAATTAATCTTTGATTCCTATTGGATTGACCCTCGCTTGACGTTAGGGCATCAGGACATGACTTTCATAGAAATGCTTCAGGACTTTGTCGAACTTTGGTCTGCTCCCTCTGTTACAAGATCCAAATTACAGAGTTGTGGTTGCAGGATTGTACAAAAAGACATTCTTCCACAGACAATGTATTCGGACAACCCAGAACTGTCAGAAACTATCTTTGCGAATCTCTCTTGGACTCAGGATTTGGTTTACCTGTCACAGAATCCAGCAACATAAGATTTCGACTGTCCAGACCTTTGTGGAATGTCACATGTCAGGAATACGATTCCTTTCCCTATTCCTATCCTTGGTGAAGGTCTCAAAACTATCTAAAAGGCCTCGGAAATCACAAGAATGGTTTGTCGTCCAAAAACCATCGCCACCGAATTGGATTTTGGCCTTCAAGATGTATTCAACCTTCCACTTCCACTATAGAAAAAACCCTTGCTGAGCTTCTTCAGATCTTAGAACCTTCGCTCTGTCCAAAACATCAACTTCAAGGAATGATGTCTAACCCTAGTTGCTCTCCACGGGACTGTGATTCTGATCAGAGACTAATCTTAGAAGATTTCATCCAGATTTAAGAAGATTTAGCTTGCTTTGCCACCAGACTATGCTGCTCCTTAAATGAGAGATACCCTGTGCCAGAACAAAAGAGAAATAGTGAAAATAAAGAGAAATTAAGTTTATCAGCTAGGATGGAATCTTTCACCACCAAAATTGATAGGAGGAAAGGGGTCTTAAAACCCTCATAGCCTCAGACTAGAAGAAAACAGAGATAAAATGATCCAATCCAAATGAATTCAACCCTCCTGTATTTATAGATTTCCTAGAGGGGATTCTCTCCTTAATTGATTAAGTAAAATTCACACCAAACCCCAACATTGCGTTTCTTTGCCCAAATGCCCCAAAACTTGCCCAAAAATTGGGTATTTTGGGATTTTCCCCTTTATCAAGGACTATAGCCTACAGGGATCGATAGGCTACTTCATCTCTTGAGGGATTAATTTCTTGGGAACATTACATAGGCTCAAGCATTTTATCCAACTCCTTCTTTGCCTTAACCAACAATATGGTTCTAAGCTTCTCTGAACCAAGAGGCACATACCCCAATGTAGCCCCTCGAGTTAGAACTCAACACATCTCAATAAATAAGGTGATCGTGCAACATGAAATGACATGAAGTTGAATAGAAAAAAATCCAATGGTATGATCAATCTCTTCTCGCCTCTCTTGCTGAAATATCTTGTCCATTGGCACCCCCACGGGAACTCCCAAATGGATAATTTATTTTCCTAAAGAATGCAAGGGGATCCTCATTCTTGTTTTTCTTAGATGTTGCAACCACCATTGCCACACCAAAATTGGCCTCTCTTTCTAGTTCTTTCCTCTTTGATACACTCACTCCTACACATCCTCTGATTCCACGAGATATGCCCAACAAATGCCCTTGCACACAGAAATAGGTGCTCTTGAATTGATGGTTGCAAAAGTTGCGTGTCCAAAGAACATTGTCTCCTCCCTTTAACTTGCTCCCTAGCCCTTGATGTCTTGTAGCATACTTCCACAAGGGATATTTCAGTTCTTGACCCTGATGTCTTGCTAAAATGATGTTCTCTCAACATTTGAAGTTGTTGTTTCAGCCCCACTTCCAACAAATGGAATATTCAGACCCTTATGAAATTGAAAGAAGGGGGGCATTATCAATGGGGGCATTCCTTCCCTTCTTTTGCCCCTTTCCTACTGCCCTTGATTGAGCCATAATCACTATGAATATAAAGAAAAATGCATTGTTGTAAGGTTATGCATGTAAACAAAAATGGACTGGCAAACTCTTGTAGCAAAACTAAAAAAATAGGAAGGGAAATCCACTTACCTGCACCCTGAATCTTCTCCAAAACTCATCTTCCTCCTTTGTTGGTTGTTCACACACTCCTACAGCTCTAAAACAGCAAACAACAATGAGGGAAATTGGCCGAAAATCAGCTTTTAGCAATGCACTGAGTCGCTTTTTGACAAAGACGTGTCATAAAATCGGGACACGATTTTGGCACATGCCCAACACAAGTCAAACTTGTGTCCCTCATCTCGAACACGAGTCAAACTCGTGTTGGGCACATTGTTGAGAATTCAATAGGGCAATGATTATGATTAATTCTTTTTACATGATAATTGTTTTTGATTCCTTTTTACTTATTAACTTTGTTCCTTATTATTATATGTGTGAAGCATCAAACAGCTACCAAAAACATAAGCACAATGACACAGTATATAGGCTACAAGCTAGGGAAAAACCTCTCCTCCTGAGAGGAAAATCCTTAAATCTCTTCTCTTCCTTATAGATTCTTCCATTGATGAATTCCATGACTTTAAGACTGAGACCAATACCCTCCAAGACCAAGACCAACTTCTTTGAGTGATGCGCCAACTTTGATCTAGTCAAACCCAGTCAAATCTCTTCTAGTAGCACCTTCTCAACCTTCTGCTACAAGATTTTTGGCCTCCTACTGCATATCTGAAATTTCAGCCTCCAGCAACTGTTGCTGCCACACGTGGGAACTTCGATCTTCTTCTAGAGCCCTCCTCTTACCATCGCTTGCCTTTCCTGACTTCTGGAGCTTGAGAGAGACCCTTGGTGACTTTCGCTTGACCTCTTTGCCTCCTTTCCTCCAAGATCGAACTTGTAGAAGGATGCCCTAGGTCAGTTGCAGAAACCATGTTCCTCTCTAGCACGTGAGAGAAAGATAGCCGAAACACAACTTCTTCGTCCTTCTTCTCCTTCGTTGTTTCTTCCTTCTTCTTCCTTTGCTAGAATGAGAGATGAGTGAGTGTCATCAAGGAGGACGAGTCCTCTTCTATATATAGGCTTTTTCAAGGGTGGACATGGCTCTTCCTTTAGGCCGACTTGGACTTGGAGGGTATTCCGACACTTTTAAAGACAAAAACAATTTTCTTTATAAGTTACAATGTGCCCAACGGGGTCTTCAACTTGTGACAATGACTCTTTTGATTCTTGACCTGGGACAAACCCTAGAAGCACTCAATGGGTGCTTGACCTATAAAAATAAAAGACTTTGAGCATAAAACCCATGCGCCGAAAACAATAATAATGATTTTATTTTATTTCATAATTTACAAGATTCAAAAATACATTTCATACTTATGAAGACCGAACCTAGTTACACATTTTTCAACACTCCCTCTTAACTAGGGAGGTATTCATAAGAGGTACATGGACATTCTCAATCTGAAGAGATCTCATAAGAAGAGTCAGATTGGTAACCCATCTGTCTAGCATCATATCAACCAACATTGTCACATAGCAAGGCCTTGACTAACAACTCTATCTCTCCACAAGATCAGAGCACAATGCTGGCGAGACAAATGATTTATAGACACCATCATCATTGTCTCTCAAGGTACATACTCCACTCGAGTGTTCACCGAGTATGACCTTCTTTGGACTATTCTTGTCTTGGATAGCTAGTCCTCAAAGAATATCGGTCCACGACTACTCTTATCTTGGATGCCCTACCACATCCTCAAAGAGTATTGAATGTGAGATGGTTACCAAATCCTCCATTTTGTCTTCCCAAGTGAAGACAAGAATGACATGCCTATCAGCAGCGCAAGGGTTTTCTGTGGGGCAGAGAGAACAGTCGTTCAGCATATTGACTTCTGAGCAAGGGAGGCTCACTGGGAGGGTGACGCAGCACCTAGAGGAGGTGAAGTTGTTCCAGCGCAGAGCTTGGAGCAGCCATCGCTACCGAGCACTGGGAACAACAATTGTCATATGTGGGGTTTGATCGTCCAGTTGCTGAATTTGCCAAAATATTTGTCTCCGGATAGAGGTACTTCTGCCAGGTTTATTCTCTGTTGGGTGAGCCGGATTTGGCACCCTATTTGTATTCAGAAATCTGCTTAATAATACAAACCCTCTATATGCTGCACCGGTTTTCCCGAATTGGATTTTTCCGAGGACGACTATCCAAAAATAACGTTGTCCCTTGTGTGATTGTCTCGGTTTATTTCTGTTCATGATCTATATGTATGTGTAGGTTGCAATAGTGTTTTCATCGTTGTTTAAGTAATTAAATAATGTGTTGAAAGTAAAGAACAAGTAGGAGACAATAAACGAGTGATTGTAGTCGTATTTCTGATGTGTAGATTCAGAAATTTTCACATAGACTTCCTCATCAATTGTGTCATTCAGAAACGCAATCTTGACATCCATTTGATGGATGTTCCATCCCATTGATGCTGCTAGAGAGACCAATGAACAAATCATCGTATACCTTGCTATCGAAGCAAATGTCTCTTCATAGTCCAAGCCTTCTTGTTGGGAGAAGCCCCTAGCCACAAGTCTTGTCTTATACTTATCTATACTTCCATTTGCCACATGTTTGATCTTATAGATCCACTTGGAAGTTGCCACAGATTTGTCTTCGGCCCTAGGTACAATTTCCCAAACTCCGTTCTTCATTATAAACTCTTCATTCATGGCATCCTTCCATTCCTAGTCGTTGACAGCTTCTTCAAAAGTGGATGGTTCTTCTTCTATTAGTTTATCATGTATGCAGCATACCCAGAATATCTCTTGGGTTTCTTGCTTTCTCTAAATGAACCTTTCGCTGCCCCGTGACCTTCTACATCAAGTAGTGTAGACTTCAACCAATTTGGTCTCTTTCTTGGTTCGAGGACGACCACAGGTTGAAAGGGTTCACTAAGACCCTCATCTTCTTGATGAGATTCTTCTTCTTCCCTATTAACTTCTTCTTCAAATACTAGAAGTTCTTCGTCATCAAAGTCCATGGGAAGTTCCTTAGATTTCTTGAATGCGACACTTTCAACAAACATGACATCTTGACTTCCTTCTATATGGTATCCTTCCTTTATGTAGATTCTATAAGCCTTAGAGGAGTTGTTGTAGCCAACAAATATTCCTCTCATTCCTTAAGGATCTAGCTTCTTTCTTTTATCCTTTGGTACATGAAAATATACAGGACACCCAAAGATTCGGAGATGATCTACAATAAGCTTCTTCCTAATGAATACTTCTTTGGGAGTCCTATTCTCCAGCAACCTGTGGGGACTTTGATTTTGAATATGTATTGCAGTCTTCATGGCTTCTCCCCACAGACATTTTGGTAAATATTGATCATGTAACATCGCCTTTACACTTTCTTCAATGAATCCGTTCTTTCGTTCTGCAACTCCATTTTGTTCGAGATTATATGGGACTATCAGCTCCCTCTTAATCTCTGATTCCTTATGTGGTTGTGGATTTTATTGCGGCTATGGATTATTATTCTGAGCGAGAGAGATAGGAGGTTGTGTGAGAGCGAAGAGGAAATTACAACGGACCTATTGTAGGTTGTATCTCTTCATTTTGTTGGATAATATAAAAGGAAGGACTGATTGTTTCACCGTGGATGTAGGCCAAATTGGGTGAACCACGTATATCTGTATCTCTCTTGTTTTATGCATTTTTGTATTTGTGTTTCCACAATACTTTATGTGTTCCATTGCTCTGTAATATATAATTTTCTAACATGGAAAAAGGGGGCATATTTGTTTTACCCCAATGGGACTTTGAAGTTTGGATGTAATTGCAGAAGCCATTTATCATCCTGAGTCGTCCCACAACTAACTCGTACAGTCTCATAATGGCTGCCAGTAGGGTCTTCGATATGCCAATGTCACGAAGCCTTTGGAATAATGCCTCCCCGAAACTATATCAAATGCCTTCCCCAGGAGTCTACAAAGAATGCTCAATGCCCCCCTTATAATAACTCCTTCCTCACTCTTAGAGCATTTGTTGTTCATTAATAAAATTTGGCATGTTGTATGGCATCTTGTGGACTAATTTAGTTCCTCATTCTTGTATCCCTCTTATCTCTTTTAACTAACGGTCATTTCATATATTTAAGTTAATGGCCATCTCATAAATGTATTAAGTATTTGCCATCTCATATTGTTTATTGAATGGTATTCAATTGGAATTGGAGTCTGATTATACACACAAGAAACTTGGAAGGAACATGTTGAATGAGATACACAATTCCAGTGTAGAGGCATTGTGAACAATATGTCATTTGCCAATCAAAGCTTCATCACTAGCACTTCCTATACTAGAGAATATATATTTATATATTGAGAGAAGCATTGCATGTGTCCAAACTTGAGCTGAAGCCCACTCTTCTTCCTTGAAAAAAAAATGAATTTATTTTGTATTTTTTAATGCTTGCTGTGGTTTGCCAAGTTTTGTCGATCTTTTAGCTGGCCCGATGTTTAAACCCTAGGAAAATTTTTGTCTGCCAATTTTTCAACAATGGTTCACATATCATTATTTACATGCAGATCTTGAATGTTTACAAATAAACAAAAGGAGTGTTAGAAATGAGTGTCTTGTACCACTTGAGAGGTAAAATATGCAGTGTCCACTCAAGATGTACCCAAGATTTATCTGAAACTTGAAAGCAAGAGGTGACAAGTAACCTCTGAATACAATCATAGCTCACAAAATAAAATCAATACTTCTTATCTCTGTATGGTAGCAAAGAACATAAAATCAACACTTGAATGCAGAGAGAAGACAATCCAGAAGATTTATTTTAAGTCATCAAAATAAAGTCATTGGATAAAATAATTTGATACTTGCCAAAAGCAGAAGATGGTGGCCTGTCTGGAAGTACTGAATCCCTACTTATAAACTTCCAAGCTGTATCAATAAAATATATAGCTAAGCGTCCAGCAGACTTGGCACGTTCCCCCCCTGAGGCATTTCCCTGCAATTTCCATAACAAAAAGGAGATGATTGTGCACAGTTAAAGCAAAATCCAGGAAAGATAGATTAGCATTCTTTTAACAAATTATATCAAATGCAAACAGATTTTCTACAGAAAACCACAACTGTAAATAACATAACATTTTTGGCATGCCCTTCAAGAGTCAAGTGAAAGATTAGTGGAAACCCACAATATCTTTTGATAGGGGAAAAAACAATTGAAGAGTTCTAAAGATTTTTCTGAAATGAAGATAGTCTCACCTTCAACCACCTATGATAAACCCCCGCAAAAATAGATGCTGAACGAAAAAGAGAGAATGCAATATAAAACTTCCAATCTTTAGCAGGCCACTGGGCACCCTACACGTCTCATTGTTTCAAAGGTACCAACCACCATTACAAACCGTCTGACATGATAGAATATAAACAGAGAGAGAAACAGCACATATGCAAAAAGTGGGAGCTTTCCCAAATCCAAAAATGTATAGAGTCTAGCAGAATCTTTCCTTGCCAGAATAAGAGAACACTTAGTCAATATAAAAAGAGAAAGGGTTTTAACTTTAAGCCTTACAGCTGCAGCACAATAATTCGCCAGATGCTCTTCCAGAGAAGGAACTCCTTCTGGAATTATCCCATTATCAAAGCCATATTGAGGAACTGGAAACTCATTGTTGTTGATGAGAAAACACTGCAATACAAAAACACCAAACAAATTTCAAACATGTTACTATCAAATCTAATAAACAATAAGGCTTTCAAAATGAATATCTGTCATATAACACAGCAAGTTGAAAAAAGAGTTAAATCAAAGAAAACGAATTCCGTCCTTAACACCTCCCTTAACCAACACATCCCCAAAGCATAAATGTAGTGAAATTAAATTGTATCAATTCCCTAAAGTGATTAAAATCAGTTAGGGGGATGTAAAGATAAGATAATTTTCCTAATGTCTGACAAATAACCACATATATGTCAATGGGACCGCTACGTAAATCAATGAAAATAGTAAAATACAAAGTGGAAGCAAGAAAGCAACTCGTGGAAAATGATGATAAAAGCAAATCCAGCATATGCAGAGAAAGATCTGAATTATAAGACATAACAAAATGGAGCAATGAAACAAAGTGATGATGCAGATACTGTTGGGAACCACGATTGTCGTTAGACCAAAAATCACAGGTGTTAGTCAACAATCACATCGCCAGAGATAAGGTTCCACGAGAGGTGGTTAGTCCATCTCGCAAAACACACTGGGAGCGTTGATTTATCCAATGTCCAACAATATCCCCCCCAACACAAGCCGGTTGTGTATCGAACTCATGACCTACGCTTGGATACCACTTGTTGGGAATAACGATTGCGGTTAGACCAAAACCCGTAGGTGTTAGCCAACAATCACATCGCCAAAGATAAGGATCCACAAGATGCAGCTAGTTCATGTCGCGAAACACAAGAGGAGAGTCGATTTATCCAATGTCCAACAAATACAAGCCAAAGTAACATACAAATAAAGGCCAAGAACCATTGGACCTCTGGTGAGGATGTCTTGTCCCAAGAGAAATCAACATTCCGTAATGCTCTCTCTTCTAACATCTAAGGTTGAAGGGAACAAACTCCTAAAGGATGACTGGTTAGATGATACAGAAGATAAGGAAGGTATGGTATGAGAAATATCTCACTATCAAGTCGTTGAAATCCATGTCCATGACCTGGAGGCAATTCCCTCACTATTGATGCAATGTTAACTATCCTGGGATCTAAGAAGACATAATAGCAAGGGTCTAGATGAAGACATAATAGCAAGGGTCTAGATGATCAAGCACTCGTGGCCTCCCACAGTCTCACAAACCTAATGACTAGTGCAATGTTGTTGTCTCTGATGCTACTATTTGATGGAAGCACTAAAAAGAACTCTATAATCTGTCAGTCTAGGTCCAGTCTGTTGTAACCTGTTTTAAATTTTATGTGTTGTACATATTAAATATAATTGTAAAAGAAAAAAATCAAATACTGAAAAGAGAAAAGAAAAAATGTGAACGACTTCTTATTATTTGATTAAACTAAAGTTACTTTGGTTTATCAAAGGTTTTTTTTTAATACTAATATCTTGTCACTATAAAGTGTCTTGTAATAAATAAAGACGAACGGTGGGACCCTGCGACAGCAGTCGGAAATGTTAAAGTGTGGGCAAGTTGGTGGTGAGCGAAAGGAAAAGAAGATGGGACCCGCCCGATGGAGAAAACCCGATGACACAACTAAGTCGAAGGATAACACGAGCAGTGCCCCCGCAAAGACTTTTGTCAGGCCTGTTGACTTTTGGATGAACGATGCATATTTACTGCGGAGGCACCACCCGAGAATTAGTCCCGTACAGAGCAGTCCCCCCGTAGTGACGTCAGCAAGCGAGCCAATTCATATTTTTCATTCGCCATGTCATACGCGTTCGTCCAGCTGTCCTCCGAAATGTTAAATCCCTCATTAAATTCGGTCATTTCCCCCATGTTAGCATTTAATGCCATTTTCCTGCCTATATTTTCTCATTCTGCTATCATTTCTTGGCTTTTTACTCAGTACATTGCCCTGTTGCTCGTTGTTGAGAAATTCAAAGTCCAGCTCACGTCTGAGTCAGCCTCGTCACCAGTACCAGGGATTTTTGTCATAATCAATCATTTTATCCTTTGAAAATGGCCAAGAAAATTGTTTCAACCAGTTCCTCTTCTCACATTCCGTTCATGGATACTGAAAGAGATATCTTCGATGTTTCTTTCCCTATTAACCACTATGAATTCTACCAACATGTTCAATTAAACCAATCTAATTCCCAAATTTATGTTGCAATGGTAAAATCTGGTGTGTTGGCAGCGTTTTTCCCTCAAACATATTTGTTTCCTGAATTTATTCATTGGCTAGTTTCAGCAACGTATCCTCAAAGGTGATGAATAGGCTAGGAGAAAGTATTTTTCAGGTGTCCTCTCTCTTGATTCAGCAAGCACTGTGTTATCCTTCTGCAGAGTCTTACTTGTCTTTTTCTGAAGAATCATTGACTGCCTATTTTGAAGATTTATCCGAACCAGAATGTGCTCTAATTCTCTTGTATTTGATGATTGATGGAAAACAATTCCCTGTAGATTCCACTCATTTTCCCTTGGATATCTTTGCTGAAGATGTAAGACCAGTTCTTCAGGTGTTGGCCAGAATTTTAGGGAAAGAAGACATTACAGTAATTGACAAAGCAGTTCTAGGAATGTTTGTTGTAATGATGAAACCTGGAGTTGTATTGGATATACCAGCATATTGGGAAAAAGTAATTAATGTCCAATTCATGAATTTCACTCTTATAGGTTGTTTTAGGTTTCCTTCCCTTGTGACCTATCTATTCTTGTACTCCAATGTTGAGAAATTCATGCATCTAAGGTTGAATCTCATGGACAATCTCAAGCATAAACAATCAGTGTTCTTTTGGACTGATGTAGTAAGAATTGATCCTAAAAATGAGGGTTTGTCCTATTTTCCTTCCTCTTTCCTTTCAGTGGTGTATTCAATCATAAATAGTTCACTTGCACCAGCTTTACTCCCTAAAGCTCAATCTTTTCTTCAAGTGAGTAAAGACGTAAAGGTTGGAGATTGGCTTTCTTTCCAGGATCATGTTGAAATAAGACTGTATGGAGCTGAGGTTGAGCCTTACAGATTACCAACTTTTGTTCCTATGAGAATGTTTGCTCTGGAATTCATTAGGTAGAGTCTAAATGTGGATCAAGTACATTTTGTACCTGCAAAGAAGGGACTCCTTTTCAGGTTGCCTAGGACTATTGGACCATTCATTGTGAATACTAGGCAAGCAATAGATGAAGTCCAAAAATTGTTAGAAGGAATGAATTTATTGCTAGAGGAGAAATGGGCTTATGATCCATATCATATAATTTCAAACAGAAGAATAGAAAATGGTTATGCTCCTTATATGCATGAATCAAAACCAGAAATAGAGAAGCTGGCAAATGGAGGACAGTCAACTCCCTTGGGAAATATAGAAATTGAGACCCCTCTTGCTACTAAAAAGAACCTGAAAAGAGGTAGGTCAAAGGTAATTGATCTAGAGGAAGAAGAAGACAGAGCAGAAAAAAGGGCAAAGATATCTGAAGAGACTAGTACATCAGCAGCTCCTAGTATACAATTGCAGTTCAAGGAAACTTTTTTTACTCCTCCAGTTCCAGGAGAATCTTCTCAAGATTCGGTTTCCATGATTAAACAAATGTTTTTGTAGGTGGAAGAAAGAAACAAGAAGATTAGAGAAAATATGGAATCACAATCAGAAGCTCAGGTATCTTTTGAATATCAGACAAGGCTACTATCAGCGATGGATCTAGATAAAAGTCAGTTGAAATTTTCTCTCTCTCATCCATTACCAATGTTAGTGACATCTACAACAGGGTTCAAGACTGTTAATTTAACAGTAGATGCAAAGAGGATTCCATTACCTGATAAGATTAATTTACATATGCAGACTGGTCAATTAATCTTCCATGATTTATATAAATCTGCTTCAGTTGCTTCTAAAGCTGAAAATATGTTAGAGAAAGTGGTAAACCAATTGAAGTTGGAGAAAGCAAATTCCAGAGCTCTTAATACCCAAAATGAGGAGTTGAAGAAGATAATTGTCAAGATTGGTGTGAATCCAGAAGACAAGTCTGCAATTCAGAAGTTATTGTAGAGTGTTGAGGCAAAAATTCAGATACTGAAGAAGAAGTTGAAATTGCCCTCTACAAAGCATCCCATGGCTTCAGAGGTAGCAGGGGTTGAAAAAGAGAAAGAGTTACTGGTCCAAGAGCTTCTACAAAGGGATGAAGAAATAATGAAGTTGAAAGAGATGAATCTTTCTTTACAGCAAAAGATTGATTCACATGTATGCACGATTGTAGTGGCAGCAAATTCAGATGATCCTACTAAGAAACTGACTCAAGTTATGACTGAATTGCACATTGCTGAAAATGAGTTGAAGAAGAAGCAAACAGAGTTTGACAATGCTGTGAAAATTATCAAGGCAACTGAGCATGAGTTGTTTATGACCAA
Organism: Pinus tabuliformis; assembly: GCA_031772625.1. NCBI lineage: Eukaryota > Viridiplantae > Streptophyta > Pinopsida > Pinales > Pinaceae > Pinus > Pinus tabuliformis. Next base: position 254,857,985 of record CM062812.1, on the reverse strand, counting down.
GGAGACTGCAGAAAAATACAGAAGGGATTTCTAGGCTACTCATCAAGAAATTAAAGAATTAAAGGAGAAAGTGAAAGGAAACATGTCTCTGGTACAAGCAAGAGAAATCTTGTGGAATGACATAATTAATACAATAAAGAATGTCTGGGAATTCCTAGTTATCATTGAAGAGGAGAAGATTATTGTTAGAGATTTAGAAGAAGTCATCCTCAGTAATAAACAAAAGCTACAGAATAGAGCCCAGTTTGCTAAGAAATTGATTGACTTCTTAAACTCAAAGTCTACATAGGAAATGAAGGAGTTTGGAATAGAAGACAGGACTAAACATGTGATAGAAATAAACAAAATGATATTGAAAAATTCCAACAGAAAAGCAGCAGAGAAGAAATTGATGGAAATTAAGGAAGCAGTGATGAAGTTCAATATGTTGATTTGGGGTAGCATCAGATGTGCTCTAGCCATGAAAATTGGTGGAGAGGCTAAAGCACATGGGATCTCCAAGACCCATAAATGGTTTGGGCAGATTCTACCCGGTTAAGGAGATATTAAAATAATTAATATTTTTAATGGAGTTCCTAAGTCTAAACTTAGAAAAAAAAATATTAATGGGTATTAATATAAAATTGGGTTAGAAGGTTCCAAATAACATGGATCAAGCCAAATCTAATCTTAGTCATTGATTAGAGATGTAATCTCGACCATTGAAGGACCAACGGGAAAAGTATAAGAGGAGGCTCGAGGATCAGTTGGAGAACACACCAGAGTGATCAGTCATTCGATTTTCTAGAGCAGGGTTTGCTAAGAGAAATCGAATCAGTGATCAATTTGCAGCGAGGGGCAGTGAGTACAAGGCAGAGAGGCAAAGATAGTGTCGGAAGACCAGCGCAGAGGCAGAGAGACAGATGCTGAACCAGAGGGAGCCACGCAAAGGCAGAAGAGATTGCACATAGGCCTGAAGGGCCAGCGTCATCCACACAAACGCTGCAAGAGTGACGCAGAGGACCATAGAGGTTGTGCAGAGCCTCAGAGGGCTGACGCAGAGGATTTCGGGCTGATGCAAAGGCCAAGAGGGCTAACGCTGAGCTTCAGATTGTGTTGGTGAGGTTTTCGTGGGGCAGACTTTTCGAATATCTGCCTCCAAATAGAGAGGTATTACTACCGGATTATTTTCTTTGTCGGCGGAGCCAATTTGGCACCCAGTTGTACTCAGAAAGACTGCAAAATAATATAATCCTAAGAATTGTTGCACCAGTTTTCCTGTGTTGAGTTTTTCCAGGGACGATTGTCCAAAAATAACGGTGTCACTTGTGTGTTTGTCTATTTCTTTCAGTTGTTGATCTGTAGATGGTTGAAACTTGAGACTGTATTGTGTTTATTTCAATGTTTATATGGTAAACAACTTGTTAGTAATTAAACAAGTAGGCGAAATAAACCAGACAATACAGATAAAATTTATAATAGGTAATACTTAAAAATTTCAACACAATATCATTTTTGATAAAAGAACATGGGTTGGTTTACTATCTTGTTGGGATCAGCAAAACAATTTGTTATCCTGGGAACTTTATGAAACATTACTGGTGGAAGCAAAAAGTAAGATTAATTCTACACATGAAAAGACTGCAATATTAAAGGGAGCTACAATTGTCAATTATCTTCATAAAGATTTTCAACTTCTTTGGATGATGAAAACTCTTTTTATTGAGAAGCCTACATACAGCAGAATCACAGATTTCAGGATAGCACATGTTAAATTTATAAATTCCCCAAGTACAAGTACAAAATCTGGAGGAAGACTAGGGAATGGATGTCGCCACAAGCTGCTGCTACAGAAGAAGAACCCTCTACTGCTCTGCAATCTCAAATTGATTTAGGATGAAATGTTTACTTTTAAAAGTTATTATATTTTTCAAGTCATGTAATTTTTTATGTTTCAATGTAATGTTCGAATAGTTGGGTAGTTAGGAGGTTGACAGTTCTGATAACTGTCTCTTGAAAGTTTGTATAAATGTACTTCAGTAAGATGAAAAAGGGTTCCGGATTTTTGCATACCTCAAAGAAGACTACTTTTGTACTTTGATCTTCACTTGAATGATGAATAAAGCTTTTCAGTGATTCCAGAAATTGTTGGGTATGATTTGTTTTCCTTGTGTCATATTATGTATGTATTTCTTCATTGAAAGAATTGAAGCAGCCTGTTCTTTATTTACAGTTAATGGTTATAAGTTTCTGTAAATTTTGAGGTTAAAAAATCCTTAAACAGTGCTCTTCTTTCAAATTTTCCATTTCTCATCAAACACACTTTCCTCTAAGTTTATGGTAAAAGATTTTGTGCAGACAACCTTTTATTCTGAAACTTTCACCAACACTTCTCACAGATTTCTATTCATTTGTATCCAACAGTTAAAGGCCATTTAAAGTTATGTTCCATGTATTGAAGGTTAAAGGGTTTAAAATTTAATATTTTGGGGTTTGCAAAATGATGAGACAAACAAACAATCAATCTGTAATCTTTAATGAATGTCTTGGGCACTGATTTCTACTCAGCCAGGAATTGTCTCCCAAGGTACAACACAATCCATGCTAGAGAGGGCAGTGTGCGCAAAAGTTGGATCCAAGCACCACCCTCATGGACAAAGGCAAGCATTTCTAAATCAAGCAATGGAAGAACCTAGATCAAGATTTCTAAGACCCACTAATGAAATAAAACGATCCTCTTATCTCATAATAGATGGGGAACCAGAAAATGAAGTGATCCTCCATCTCAATCTCATGAACATAGCAAATCCTAACGGATCTTGTCCCTACAAGTGATATGGCATTCAACTTCAACTTGAAGATGATGAAAACTTACTTGATACTACCTATTACATGCTAGAAGTACGTAGCAAATAAATGAAGAAAAAGACCAAAGTTAGACAAGGCACCAGTCAAATTTTTCAGGTTCAGAAGTCTAGCAGAGCAATTTTGCCCCTTTCTCTCTATTCTTCTATCTTCTTCTATCTTCCTTCATCATGCAAATTTTGTAGCCCATGGGAGAGTTGTAAAAAATGTCACTAGCATGATGAAGTTATTTAAGACCTGTTTAGTAAGGAAGTTGCTCCAGTGTGTTTTTTTTTCACTTAATTAATTCAAGTTCAGAAGTCTAGCAAAGCAATTTTGCCCCTTTCTCTCTATTCTTCAATCTTGTTCTATCTTCTTTCATCATGCAAATTTTGTACCCCATGGGAGAGTTGTAAAAAATGTCACTAGCATGATGAACTTATTTAAGACCTGGTTAGTAAGGAAGTTGCTCCAGTGTGTTTTTCTTCGCTTAATTAATTATTTTTGCTTTGCAGCGATAAATAATTAATTTAGTTTGTTCACTTACAACCTCCAAAGCTGGACTGTCTTAATAACTAGGCCTTGAATGTGCTTTTTAAGTCTAGGGTCAATGTATATTACCATGTTAGGCATTATCTTGAGTCTCACGGAATTACATTAGGTTCTAGTAGGATTTTTTAATAATTAAAAACTTCCCGCAGGACAGGCAATTTTAATTAAATTTTTATGCAATAAATAAAAAAGTGCAACTAGGAAGACTTGTATGGTATGTGAGTACTCAATTTTCATGCTCAAAGTACGAACTTTACCCTGGTACCTACTTTGGGGTGCAAAATATTAAATTTTGTGAACAATCACTTCTACTCTAAAAGTGAAGAAAAAGAGAAGAAAAATCAGATATTAAATAACTGGCAACATGCCAGAAACATGTCTTAGTCAACTAAGGCTCTCAATCACTTGAAGTGGAGTGACTAAGCAAAAAGGAGTCAATTAAACGCCGAGTTGAAGTCAAGACAACAAGGCCAAGTGGGGGGTCGAGGGGGGTCGAATAGGCTGCCAAGGAGAGCCAAGTTTGCTTCACATGAAATGTGAGTTGGCTTGCCCATTAAGGGGTTGAGTTGACTCATCAAAGGGAGGGTCAAGTGGACACTCAAGTAAGGCCAAGTTAGTGGCGAAGACTGAAATATGATGGGACACCTGTAATCTCCCAAACTAGGAAATACAATGAATACCAAATACATGCACTAAGCTACAACAAGAAAATCCACACATGCAAGCACAAAATTTACACAAGCAAATATTAATCAGTGAACCATAGAAATGCAGCCATAAATCTGAGCCAATTTACTGAATTTTCAACTGGAACTGAGCACAACAAAGTGGAATGATAGAACCTGGGCTTGCTACCACAAGCATGCACATCCCAAGAGAAGATCTAAGTAAAAACTCCAACTGAAATGGCTCAATCTGCCCAATGCACTGCTCAGAATTTTTTTGTTGTTGCTCTTGGAGGCAAACTATGAAATGACCCCTCAAATCTGCTCCAAAAATTCTGAAAAATTAGAGGAAGGCTCCTCACACACCAATCAACAAAAACCCAGAAATTGTTTGGGCTGATTCCAGCAGACCCAGAATGCCCAAATTTGGACGATTATGTGTCCAACCACGAATTATCTGCTGCAAATTAGCTCTAAATTCCTCCCTCAACTTGCTGGAATTTCTTCTGCAAATTTTCTCTGAAAATGAACAACAAATCTCAGCTCAATTCCTGCACAAAATCTCCACTTCAAACTTTGCATTGTAGATGACACGGAAAATCCCCTACGAGGCCCTAGAGACAGAAATTTGGCCCTCATGATACCATGTTGAAGTTTCTAAGTCTAATAGTTAGAAACCCTCCATGTACTTTCTGATTTATTCCTTCTTACTTGTTCTGATTAATTAACAAGTTATTTACCATGTAAATACTGAAAATAAACACAAGTACATGCTCAACACATTACAGATCATCAACTGAGGGAAACAAAAACAAGCAGACAAATGACACCATTATTTTTGGACTAATTTCCTCGGAAAAACCCAATGCGGGAAAATCGGTGCAGCTATCTGAGGGTTTGATTTATTAAGCAATTTCAGAATACAATCTGGGTGCCAAATCCGGCTCACCCAACAGAGAAAAATCTTGGCAGTAGTACCTCTCCTTCGGAGACAGATGCTCTGGCTGAAACCCCGGATAAACACTCCGACAGCTCCAATCTGCCACACGAAAAACCCCAGCGTCAGCCTCTAGGCACTGTGTCAGCCTCTTCTGCCCTCTGCGTCAGCTTTCCCGGCAGTTCCGACAGTTCTGTTTGTTCCCGACAGTTTCGGCTTCTGCCCTCTACATTAGCTTTCCCGGCAGTTCCGGCTTCTACCCTCTGTGTCAGCTTTCTCGACAGTTCCCGACAATTTCAGTTGTTCCCGGCAGTTCCAGCTTTTGCCCTCTGCGTCATCTTTCCGGGCAGTTCCGGCAGTTCCAGCGATTCCCAACAGTTCCGGCTTCTGCCCTCTGCGTCAACTTTCTCGGTTGCTGCGCTGATCCTCCCGGCACTATCTCTGCCTCTCTACTTCTATATTCACTGCCCCTCAGCTGCAGCTCCAGATCACTCTCTCAACTTTCTCAGCAAACCCAGCCCCAGAAAGTCGAAATCTTGATCTCTTGGTGTGTTCTCCAAGTTACCCTCAAGCCTCCTCTTACACTTTTCTCGTTGACAGATCAACGGCCGAGATTAAGTCCCTAATCAACAACTAAGATTAGATCTAGCTTGATCCATGACTTTTGGAGCATTTTAACACAGTTTTATATTAATTCACATTAATATTTTAATTTCCCTAAGTTTAGACTTAGGAACTCCATTAAAAATATTAATTATTTTAATATCTCCCAAACTGTTTAGAATCTGCCCAAACCCTTTCTGGGTATTAGAGATCTCATGTGCCTTAGCCTCTCTACCAAATTTCGTGGCTAGAGCACATCCGATGCTACCCCAAATCAAAATAGCAGTGTTCTTAACCTCTAAAAATCATGGACTATGCCCTTTGCCTTTACTTGCTGGAACTCACAAAAGTTGAAAGATCTTTGCAAATTGGTCCTCCAAATGCCAAAATTTGCTCACAAATTCTCTTCTAGACTGACACTTGAAGTTCAATGAAGAAGAGTTGGAACTCCCACTTGGAAATTCCTTGTGCTAAACAACACTGGTTGACTTGGCTAAGCAGCTCAAGAAAACTCTATAGTTCTGAAAATGAAATGCCATAAGATGCAAAAATAAGGCTCTTCTCTTCCCTTTATAATTGTTGCTCACCCTTCCTTGTGGGCTCCACAAATTTGACGCCCTTTCTCATCGCCTTTTCCCTTCTGGTTCGATTTTCCTAGGGAATTCAATTTCCCTTCTTGAACGGTACCCACAACCCATTAACACTTTAATTTTTCCTTTTTTTCCCTAAGTTGAGCCTTTCCTCTTCTCCAAAAATTATATTAAGCCTCCACAACCCACTTTTGCTAAGTTAATTTGCCAAAAATATTTATTAAATGCCAAAATTGCAAAACTGGGAATTCCCTTAGCAAAATTATTAATCGAGGACATGAAAGACCTACCCTCCCAAATGTTGCTTGTCCGCAAGCAATTGTAATGTTGGATGTTGAAGAATCTACTCTTCCTCCCTAGTGGCATCCTCATCTGGTAAGTCCTTCCATCGGACAAAGTATTCTCTAGTAGTCCTATTCCTAATTCTCCTCTCCCTCTCCTGCAAGATGGCCTCAGGTATCAAAATCAAGTGTCCCTCATTGTCCAATGGTGGCATCTCCATAGTAGTTGTAACTTGTTGCCCCAATGCTTTTTTCAGGAAAGACCCACAGAACACATTATGCACCCCGCTCCTTGGTGGAAGCTCTGTTGACGAATCTAGGGCACAGGGTTAATGAGATTCTTCTTTACATGATAACTATTAATGCTTAGCTTGTTAACATTAGTGTGTCTTCTTTTATTCATTAAATAGCTACCATAACAAAGAGACAAGAACACAATAAGTTGGCATTCTGCCAAGGCCAAAACCTCTCCCTCTTGGAGAGGAAACCCGCATAAAATTATTCTTATAGAGATTCCAATTGACAAACACCAAGACCATGACCCTTGACTAACTGAGCCACTCCAAGACCAAGCCACCAACCTCTTCTTCAAACTGTTGAGATCATTGTCGTCACTGCACCACTGAGACATCCATGATTGTTGCAACATCATTGAATTCATGAGAGCAAGATTGTTGCACCATATCTCTATCTTTACTTAATTCTTTACTGCTTATCGAGATCATCATTATGTAGATGAGGTTTCTATGATGAGACATGTATATAGATATATACATGTGACTGTTGCATTGAAGTCCTCATGTTAATCCTACATGCCTATGATGACATCTTGACGTATATTGAGATCCTTCCTTTATGTTGAGATTGTGATCATCCTTGTTACCATGACTATGACAGCGTAGAGAACTTCATTGAGTATGTGATTGTGTTCAGAAATTATCCTCCTCTTTGTCATGTTGTGCATACACTACTATGATATTTATGCCGAGAGTGTGTACTCTTATAATCTGCATCCGAGAACCATAGACCCTTTCCTCAACCGAGATTATATAATAAAGTCTTCCTCCGAGATTCTTGTAACCTTTAACTTGATCGGGATTTCTAAGAGGAATGCGAGGGTATTCACCGTGGTTATCATCGTGACTGCACCTTGCTGCATTTTCCGAAGCCACAGAGTCATGCGAGATTTTGTTTGTGCTTTTGCGAAGTTTAGTTGAGTATTTATAGTTGTTCTGTCTCTATAAATGAGCCGACATGAATGTGAATTGTTGTGTCACTTCATCTGAGCCGACGTGGCTTTTCTTTATATCGATTTTGCTGGTCGACTTAACTATTCTCTTCATCGTTTAGCTTGTTGCCTTCTTCAAGAGGATTGTGCTTGTCTTGGAGGGTTGAACTAGACTCTAGGTTGACTCATATACATTACATAAATGCTCAAGAAGAGCTCTTTGACTCTTTGACTTTCCTAGACCTATGGAATGAGCAAGAAACTCATTCTTATAATTCTCAAAAATAATATTTCTTTTATTTACAAGTACAAAGATCAAAATTACATGTATAAATATTAAATACCAAACCGAGTTACATTTTCTTCAACACTCCCTCTTAACTAAGGAGGTATTTACAATGGTACTTGGTTATTCTCAATCTGAAGAATTTCTCATAAGAAGAATCAGATTGGTAACTTCTGTTATAGCATCATATTAACCAACATTGTTTCCACAGCGAGGCCTTGACTGACAGCTCTATCTCTCATTTGATTAGAGCACAAACAATGTTGGAGAGACCAATGACTATAGACACCTTCATTATTGTCTCTCAAGGTACATACTCACCTGGGTGTTCACTAAGTATGACCTTCTAGGACTATTCTTATCTTGGGTTCCCAGCCCTCAAAGAATATCGGTCTTCTTGCCTACTCTTGTCTTAGATGCCCTACACATCCTCAAAGAGCATCGGATGCCAGATGATGACCCAATCCTCCATTCTTTCTTCCATAGTGAAGAAAAGAATGTTGTGTCTATCTCTCCCTCTCAACTGGGGATGATATGCCCAAGTTTCTCTGATCAGAAACTTGCCCAAGCTCCCTTCTAATCAAGAACTTGTCAGAGATCCCTCTTAGCTAGGGACTCTTCTATATATCAGCAACTTCTTCTTCGTGGGTTCTTCAACTGCTTGATCAACTTCTTTCCTTGATGTCATGAATTTTAGTTGACCTTCTTCCTTGTAGGGCAACAACCATCAATCACTTTCCTCCTTAGTTCGCCATGCCATTCCTTTCTTCATGGAAAGTGGCCTTCTTCATATCTGGAACCTTCATCATATGACTACTTCTTTCTCATCATGCTTCTTTCATCCATCACATGAATGCTAGTTGTACTTGTAAGTAGCTCTGCATGAACTTATCCAGATATTATTCAAGAAACATATCATTAAATCAAATCATACCTTACTAGATGGCTCTTCATCATGACATCTTTTGTAGGTATCAGCATCCTGCATACATGTTGACACATTTCCCAAAGATATCCATTGTCAAGGGTCTACATCTTTCCCATCAGAGTCTTTATATCTTTCCAGGATATTTTCTAGTCAAGTCTTCTTGATCCTTTTGGATGTTGATTGCCTTCATCAGGGTTGCATATCTCACGATCTCTTCCTTCCTTGCACATTCCATTCCCATGTATCCTTTTAGAGTTTTCTAATCAGAGTTATGTAGTTGTGGTCAACCACCTCATATTTCATATCAAGACATATTATGTTGATTTCATCTGGTGTAACTTATGTCTTTCTGCATCCTTTCATAGGAGGAGAACCTTTTCCTTTGATCATGCTTCTCCAGATAGAAGTATACAAGTATAAAACTTAAATACAAGTATACATACCTCATTTTACCTTTAGGTTGTCCAGGTTTCTTTCAGCAACTTCCTTGATTGAAAGACCTTCAACCCCTTGAACTGCTCTTATGTCATCATATTATTATTCATGAACTCCACAAGCTAGAGTTTCTATTGAAACACTTGCTTCATCCCTGGATCAGTGAATCTACTATTGAAGATTCCATCGGAAAATCTTGAGGATCTTTAAAGATCCCTATTCAGCAGATGTTTTCCTATTGCATGATGAGCCTTCTTCAAATGTTTGAGTTCTGCAAAGTTGTAGCCTATAACTTGTCTTCTTTCATAGAAACCCTAAGTTGTTGACTGAGATATCTTACTTATCCTTGTGAATCTAGTCACCCCTGTGGTGATGTCACGAGATAATGTCACATCATATCTAATAATATATTATAATCACATTCTATGCAGGATCTAGGAGCCCAAAAAGAGACTTATAGAGAGACTACCTTAAAGCATTCTACTCTCTCTTACCATGGAATTCATTCAGATCTTTCCATCCTATCCAGTGACATGAATTTTCTTATAATGTTCTACTAGCTTTCCTAATGTCTACCTTCATGAATTCAAAGGAGACCTTATTCAACGATTCATCTATGAGGACTGTGACCATCCTCCTCATTCTATGCAAGGACCTTTATCATGAGGACTATGACTATCCTCCAATATTTTTGTTTTCTTGCACATCAAAGTCATTAAACCAAAAAAAATGAAAGATACTTCCTTGGCATGTGAAGAGGAGATATTCACCTTGATGCTCCCTTTCCTTGAGTTGCCCATCATGTACCACTAGTATCCTTTTACCAAAACTTCTTTGGAGACCTAGCATTATGACTTGTGTGATCTTGTCATCACTGAAACTGCTTTATGATCTTGAGATCATCTTGATTCCTAATTCATTTTCAAGGTGTTTTTGACTCCTATATTTGACATGCTAGTGATACTGCCATCCCACAGGTGGACCTTATTACACTCAGCATCAACAAATTCATGCTCGGATTCGAGCATCATGCTATTGAGATCATGTCTATAGACCAGATTCGAAACTGCGACAAGTATATTGATACTGTATCAAGCAGTGATGTCCATGAGTGTTGTTCATTCGAATTGTGCACTGTGTTGTGAGCCTGAACTTGTCACCAACTTCATCACTATGTTTTATTGAGATATGTATTGGGGACTTGCCTTTTGATCTATCGAGATCATGGTTGTCTCTTCATAGTTTTTACTGAGTTCGAAACTTATGCACCTTGACCGAGAATGTAAGTTGCGTTTATCATGATTGCACAGAAATCTTTACCGAGGATGTGACTGTGATCACCGAACCTGCCTTCTTTTCCTGAGTTTCTGAGATCCTTAATAACTAAGCATCATAAGTAGAATTGGGATCACCATGATTCTTTCCATCGAAACTGAGTGGTGTTGTAGGATGTTTGAGACCATCATTCTTATGCCGAGAGAGATGTGTCAAGACTTGTTAGTGTATCTCTCCATCATGAGCATGTAGTGACAAGACTGAGATTATGAGACACTGATTGTATTGATGCCAAGATAATACAGAAATCATAAGAGTGTCGAGACAGGGTATTCTCCTCTTTTACCGAAACAGAGTATCCATCGAGTTCATATACTAAGGTATTATACTTTCTTGTGCTCATCTAGACTGATGAAAAGTTCGAACATGTCACTGTTATGTGTCACTGAGAGCCTGTACCATCCGATTAGAGCAATCCTTAGTTCTGTTGGTTGATTTCTTGTTGTTGGCTTGTTCTTTCCATGTGTCAGAGTTCCAACGATTGGTCGTGATGGTTACAAACATTTCAGAGACTCGATTGATTACACTATTCATTGAGGGGCTAGTTGATCCCCTACGTGGTTGGGTGAGGGCTTATAAGCCCACGACATTACAGGATGCCATCTCTAGGGCCAAAGACATGATTGATGCCTTGCCCAAGACTAAGGCCCCTATACCCATCAGACGCACTGCATCCCAAGGAGGGACGAGACACCCGACAAATACATAGAGAGGTTGGGTGCGGACAGCTTGATGATGAGACCAGGAGAGACCTCCGAAGGAGGAAGTTGTGCTTCACATGTTAGGAGCCATGGGCACCAGGGAACAAGTGCACCAAAGGCAAGGTCCATTATATCGAGGTGTATTCAAATAGCGATCCCTATAATGAGATAGAGTAAGTGGTTGGCGCAGAAGACGGAGGACCCCAGTCCATAGGAGGTGGACCACCACCACCACAAGGAGGACCGCTTTTGCGTATTGGAGGAGATATTGCTTCACGTCAGGAAGTTCTGAAGTCTCTGACAATATGGATTAGAGGCACAGTGCAGGGACACCGTGTCTCTGTGCTAGTAGACAATGGGGCTACCCACAATTTTATTGAAGCTCAGATGGTGGAGCGAAGGGGAATACACACGGAGACATTTGAGGGCTTTTTAGTGCTTGTACCAGGAGATCAGACCATGCAGTGCACGTGATATGTTCCTAGCATGACCCTAACCATGGGGAATTATCCAGTGATGGATCACTTCTTTGTGGTTGATGTGTTGAACGCCAACGTGTTGATGGGTGCCCAATGGTTATACTCTTTGGGGCAAGTTACTACTGATTGGAAGAAGCTAGAGATAGAGTTCATAGGGCCGGATGGGAAGTTGGTAATATTGATGGGCATGCACTCGTACCCACCACAGACAATGTTAGCCCAGAGGATGGAGGCCAATTTGAGACATGGGGATATAGCATGGGAAATAGAGTTGCACATTTCAGAGACAGGGAAGCAGCAACAGCCACATCAAGATATCTTGGCATTACTAGAAAAGCATCAGACAGTATTTGGGGACATTCCTCCAGGTCGTCCACAAGACAAGGGGTTTGAGCATACTATAGAGTTGGAGGAGGGTGTGCATGCAATAAAGACTACTCCATACAGACATCCCAAGGCATATCAGGATGAGATCGAGAGAGCCATATAGGAGTTGTTGGCCTTAGGACACATCAAACCCAATTCCTGTCCCTTTGCATCTTCAATTGTTTTGGTGAAGAAGGACAGGACACCTCGTATGTGCATTGATTACAGGGCCCTGAACAAGAAGACACTAAAGAACAAGTACCCAATTCCATGCATCGATGCACTGATGGATGAGCTTAGAGGAGCTAAATACTTCTCCAAGATAGACTTGCGTTCGAGGTACCATTAGATTCAACTGAGAGAGGAGGATATCCCGAAGACTGCATTCTGATGCCACTATGGGCATTTTGAGTTCTTGGTGATGCCCTTCGAGCTAACCACAACGCACTAGCTATTTTTCAGTCTTGCATGAATCATGTGTTTCGCAAGCAGTTGCACAAGATTGTGCTACTATTCTTCGATGATATTCTGATTTACAGCAGGATGTGGGAGGAGCATTTGCAACACTTAGATGAGGTCCTGTGCATCTTGGAGGAGCAGCAGTTCTATGCCAAGATGTCTAAGTACGAGTTTGGCTTGATAGAGATGTTGTATCTGGCACATGTGATTGGCAATGATGGTGTCAGGGTCCATTGGGAGAAGATCAAGGCCATTTTGGATTGGACTACACCAGGAATGTGACGGAGTTGCGAGGCTTCTTGGGTATATGCACTTATTACAAGCGGTTTGTGAAGGGATTCTCTCAGTTGGCAGCACCCCTCACAGACTTGACAAAGAAGGGAGCATTTGAGTGGACAAATGTGGCACAGGAGGCTTTTAAGTGCCTCAAGAGGGTGATAAGCAGTTGTCCAATTTTGGCCTTACCAGATTTTTCACGGCCCTTTGTCTTGGACTACGATGCATCTAGAGAGGGAGTTGGAGCAGTTCTGACCCAGCGAGGCCACCAGATTGCATTTGAGAGCCGGAAGCTACAGCCTCATGAGAGATTGTATTCCATTTATTATAAGGAGATGTTGGCCATAATGCATGTGTTGGCCAAATTCTGGCAGTACTTGGTGGGTAATAGGTTCAAGGTGAAGACTAATCACAACAGTTTTTGATTCTTGTTGGAGCAAAGGGAGCTTCAGGAGAGGATGTAGAAGTGGGTCAGTAAGATCCAGGCATATAATTTTTAGATAAAGTATGTCAAGGGCAAGCAGAATATAGTAGTTGATGCTTTGTCGAGAAGGCTTGAGACACTCTCACTGATGGACATCACTCAGGACTGGAACATGTAGTTATTGGTGGAGTACTCCAAGGATCGACAAGCATGTGAGATCTTGGATGGTACAACAAGGGATGACCAGTATAGAGTGATGGATGAGGTGATTTATTATAAGGATGGGATCTATTTGGTGCCAGGTTCACAGTTGTGGGAGAAGATCCTATAGGCGGCTCATGATTCACCATTGGCTAGGCATCAGGGGTTTTTCAAAACCTACCAGACCATCAGGGAGCATTTTACTTGGAGAGGCCTCAAGGAGGATGTTCTGAGGCATGTTCAGGAGTGTGATGTTTGTTAGAGGAATAAGGGGGAGCAGACACATCCAGCTGGTTTATTTCAGCCCCTTCCAATTCCAAAGAGGAAGTAGGAGAGAATCTCTATGTATTTCATTACCAGTCTTCCAGCCGTACAGAGGGGTGATTGTATATATGTGGTGGTGGACGGATTAACCAAGTTTTCTCATTTCTTCACTATTCCCTCCTGTTACACAGCATTTTGTCATTGTCCTTGTACTCCCCGTTCCTTGATCTTGGAGGACCTCTACAGTGAACCCCGCATGCTTTGTCATCATGGAGAAACTCCCATTATGTCCCTCTTCATGAGCAGATCATTTCCCTTTTGCACCGTTTCCCCTGAAACTTCTGTTTTGCCTAATTTACAAAACGGGCGCTAATGACCTTTGTATCCCCCGCGCCAATGTGCAGAGATTAGCACTATTCCCCGCGCCGATCGGTGTGACTAAGCTGTGTTCCAGTCGCGTCGGTCCTGTTATGGAAAGTTTTTTAAATTAGAGTTGAAGCTTCCATCTCTAGAAGCTCTGTAACGGAAGTCTGGTAAATGGTTTGGCCGGATGGGGTCGAGGATGACAGTTTGGGCTCCTTTCCCCTATAATGATGGAACTACCTCAAGGGATAAGTCCTTCTCCCATGAGAAGAGGATCCATCTCCCATCCATCTTCCTATATAAACCTCCTTTCTTCCCAAGCACAAACTAGTTGCAGTGATATAGTTAGAGTGTTGGTTGAATGTGAGTATGTTATTAGACAAGCAAGCTATTACTAGTTGTAGCCATCTAGTGAGTGAGGGAGAACTGTGTTTGGTTTGGAGTGAAGCCTAAAGGGAAGTGTCTTTAAACTATTGTTGTTTGAAGCCATCATGAAGTGCTAGCAGAAGTGTGTGGGAACCTAGTCTTGTCAGAGGAAGACTATGACGTCAAGACGAATGGTTGTAATCTCTCTTTGATATTAATATATGCAACTATCGATTGATTTCCTACATGTTTTGTAATATTACATATTCATGTCTTGATGCTTCTTGACTCATTAACTAGGTTGGATTGCAATTTGTCTATTATTATGTTTGTATGTTGTTTTTGTTTACTTGTTTCAGGAGTTTGAAGAGGGAAGCGAGAGATTGCTGCAGCGAGCAAGCAAGAACATCATCAAGCAGGATAAGCGACCAAGAGGTAGGCCCTCTTGATTGATCCTAACTTAAGGAAATCTTCCATAGAATGTAATTGTTGTGGCTAGACCCATTATCGGGCTAGAGGAATTCGTTCATGTTTGCACTTATAATTTTACTTCACCACAAATTGGTGACTCCACTGGGGAGATCCCATCTTTTTGTTTGTTTTGGATTTCATGATTTCGTGACAACTTTGCTAGTTTCACGTTTTCCCTTTTGTTCTGTTGCTTTTCTCCTGCTTACTGGCTTAAGTCTAAAAATCATAGTAGCAGATCTAGTCCCTGTTTTGAAAAAAAAAATTTATTTTTTCTTAGTTTCCTCGGACAGCGCTTTTAATTGGCTCACAGTCGCGCTAATCAGCACAAATTGCAGAGGAACAGTCGAGCCGACCTGCTTCTGGCGCTTGTTGTCAGTTAGGAAGTCGCACCGATTCTTGTAAGTGAAGATTAGGGCTAGACCCCAATCTTGGCTAGTGTGTTCTGCTCTTGTGTTTTTGACCCTGTGAGCCTTTTGATTGTTTTTCTCCCTGATTAGAAAGCTACTCTTCGTTTGGTTTTGCTTGCTTGTAGGCTTGTCATCTTGTTGTTTGATTGATCAAGTCATTGAGTGGCCAGCGACACTAGGACATCTAGCTAGTCGTCCATTCAGCAGCTTGTGGACTCATCGAGTCTAGTTGTGGGTGTCTTTGCTCTTTGCATTTGTTTTTGGTCCCTTGTACGACTTTAACCTCTTTTTGCACAAGTTTGAAAAGTTTTGTTTACTAGTTTGAACATCTTTTTCCGACATAGATTACATTGTCAGTCTTTTGTTTGGCAAATTCGATGTTTTCATCTGCTTGAAGAGCTCATAGTCTTGAAAATTTTCTCATTGAAAGATTGTATGTGAAAGTTTGTTTCGTTATTTTATGGGAAAATATGAAATTCTAGCTGGTTGTATCATTATGATTCGCATCTCTTAAAAACTAGAATTGCATCAGCGTTTGAAAAGGAAGAGAAATTTTTTCATTTCGAAAGGACTAATAGATAAGTGCTTGTTAGGAAATTAGGAATTGGAATGCATTTTTCATTAGTTTATTTATTTAATTTTCAAAAAGTGCAGTAGTGGAAAATCATTTCGTTTTCAGTTGCTTGATTGTTTGCATTTGATTTAGTCTCTACCCTCTCTAGTGTAAGCATTTCATCAAATTAAAAGGGTCTTGTCCCATTTAGTTGCATTTTAGGTTTTTGAGTAGCATCGCTAAGACCTGAAAACTGAAACTTAACTCAAGATCAACTCTAAAATGAATTCAATTTATCTAAGGCACATTTGACATTAACGATCACATCTAGAAGGTCTAGGCTAGAGACGTGTTTCGGCATCTATAAACCTAGCAGCTGTCGTTAGCTTCGGCATTAGACAACGCTAGCACGGATTTGTGCTCCCCGTACCGTCGTGTATATTACGGGAGACCCCACTAGGCTGCAATCCTTTTATCCTTAGGAAGCCAAGCCGGTCGCCTTGCGAACGTGATACACCAAACACATTCGGGGAGATTGTCTGCCCGTACTTCTTGGTTCGCCAGGAGGCATTTTGTAGTTCACGGTTGCCTGGCATTTTGTAGTTCACGGTTGCATTTTGTAGTTCACGGATGATCTGTTTACCTAGATCATCCAGAGTAGTCATTTGATCTTTTTGACTCATTAAACTTAAAAGATCATTCGAGCACTTGTTCTTTCGAGCTCGTTTCCAATCGAAAGTGATAGAGTCATCTTTGTTTCTTTCTCGACACTTCAAAAATGAAAGAACATCAGTATTTTATGCGTCTTAAATAATTGATTGCCCATGATCCAAAACAGCCTGTTAGATTTTTTGACCAAATTGTGAGTTTCTTTAAAAGGACATTTTTAAAGCTTTGAAGTTATTTGTTCTGTCAGCTAAGACAAGGTCATTGTGGCTGAACCATCTGGTTCACCCATTTCCTCTTCCTCTCCTCCGTCTGAAAGATTGTCCGAGGAGCCACTTCCTGAGTTATCAAAGCCATTTGAGGACCAAAATGTTGAACTCGCAATTGTTTTGAGTGTTCAACCATTATCATCTCGTCCTCCACCTACTTTCAATTCAGGGTCATCTGCTGGTCTTGACCCGAAATCTCCGGATAATCCCATTCGAACTCCAGAGAACTCGTCGACCACTGACGGTCAGCTTGGACTGGTTATCTATCCTCCGAACCCTCTGTTTGACGTTGTTGAGATATCACCACAGCGCCCTTACAGTCCGTACGATCAACTGGGTGTTCCTTTGGAACTATCCCCTAGTACACATTCGGTTGTCCGTCGTCGTTTGTTTCCAGACATGGAACCCAAGGGCGATGCTCCAGTCACTTCTCCGGATGAGTCCGAAGTCTCAACTCCACACACTGTTGAGGGAGAAGAATTGCAGCTGCAGTTCCCTCCCGAGGGTTTCCCTTATTCAGAAGGTATTCCCGCCAGCTTGCCACCCAGCTATGTGTCTTTAGGGCACTTAGTTTCGGGCATGCCGAGTGCCTCATCACTCTACCATAACTCTGTTTGGGCATCAGGTGTCAGACCTACCACAACTAGTCTAGTGCCTTCTCTTAATTGGGCAATTGAGTCAATAATGGTGAGGTCAAAGATAGAGGGACTTGGATGAAGAGGATGAAGAACTAAAAATCCTCTCTTAGAAACCTTAGCAACTTCTTTAAAATGAAATTTAGATCAAAGGATGCATATACCAAGTTCCTTTGATGGATTCTTGAAGGACAATTTTTGCATAACATATAGGAACAAGATTTCATGAAAGGCTTTGCACAATTTAATATGGTAGAATAGAAACCTTAATTTCAAAAAATTGCATGCAAAATGGAGGAAAAATGGCAATAAACATACACCATTCAATCAAGAATCACTTCATTAATCAAAAATATCCCTCTCATGCAAAAATATCCCTCCCAAGACAATTTGATCCGTCATTCATCCATAACAACTAAAAGAAAAAGACAAGAGAGCTAATGCACACTTATTAAGAAAGAGAGAAATGTGATGAATGTGTGATAATAAAAATGAAAGTAACTTCCCTCTATTTATATGAGGACAACCAAGTCACTTTTCATAATTTTACAAGTAAAAATCCTAAAATTTTGTTGCGACAATCAACTAGACCTAAAGGTCACAAGCCAACCTTAAGATCGCTTTAAAACATAACAAATTCATCAAAATCTCCCATGCATGTGGGCATAAGTACTCTCCAACATGACATCATCCTCCTAGAATAGACAAACTCCATCAAACAAGTAATAAAGTGGTCAATGAGTGCTCCTCACTGCAAGGTAATCATCAAAGTGCATCGGTACATCTCCAAATAACATCCCCTCCACCATGACATTATCTCCAAGAAGGCTCATGTCATCATTTTAGGGCATGTGGGAATGGTGTGGCATGCTCTAAGGCAAGTGTTGGAATATGCACATGATGTGCTAACCCTCCCAAGTCATCTCAATGATCTCCATACTCATTCGAGCTCTAGAACAAAAGCAATGTCCATCAAATAGGGTTAAGGCTAGCTAAGGGGTGTCTTGGGTCCATCTGGGCACATCATCAAATAACTCAATGCCTTGGCTTGTTGGTATAGCATTTCAGCATGTGGAGGTATATCAAGGGGAGTGTAACCATGTAGAGGCTCCTCAAATCCCAACATCCATCTCATGAGGGTAAAGTTGGAGATACAAGAACATATTTTCTCTCTAGAATGGGAAAAACATCCTCTGAAAGATGTTGATAGTTGTCAAGTCATCCTTCAAACGATCTTTGTCGCATGAGTATGAAGCACCTAAAACATACCCTCAAGATCAAGTGTGATCAACATCATCAGGGATAAAAACCATTAAAGTATCGTAGTGAACCATATTCAATGTGAGGGGCACAAAAATAGTTCACACAAACCTTGCCTTCCAATGTCTTTCTAGCTTAGGATTTGTAAGCAAGTTATCACACTTGTGTTAGGGATGATTATACCTTCAACCCTATTAGGTGCTTCCAGCCCCCAGGTGGAAGGACATTTCACAGGTAGACCCATCAATCCATAGGTGCATGTCATAATGGTGGTAATGGAGTGGGCAAGACTTCAAGGAAGATGGCCATGGCCATGGTACTAGCTAAAAGAGGTCCAACATCTCTAAGTACTATGATGAGAAGAGGGAGTAATCATCAAGGCAATGGTTACCCCTTTCCTCGGACTACCTTTTCCACCCCTCTAGTGCACCTTTTACTTTAATGATTTATTTTTCTTTCTTGCATAAACTTAGGAGAACAACCTTGCTTTATGCTTTTCCAATACTCGTTAAAGATGTAGTGGTTTCTCACTCATCAAGGTTGGGACATTCATAAGTTCTTTTTAGATATAGCATGAAATGTTGAGGAACTAGGTAATGGCTAATGAGGGGGGTAGAGCTCACGTTAGGATTTTGCTAATGTGCTTACTATGTCCCAGCCAGCTTTTGCATTTTATTTTCTTTAGTTGTGGCTTCATATGATTTTATCATTCTTTCAGCTGCATCAACCTCTTGGGGCAACTTTTTGGGCCCTAACTCAGAGATGAGGATATAAGGTGCTAGTCCCAATGACAAATGACAATCAACCCAAAGAATGGATGTGGATAATAAGGGAAACATGGAATGTGGTAAGTATGGATTACCTTGGGCATGCTACTTCAATCAATGCCTCCTATCAGTATGCCTCCAAAATGAAGGACCTCAGGGGAAGTCACAATGGACTAGGGCCAAAGGATAGCCTTCCAAGTGAAGCATGGGAACAAGGATATAATCAAGACTAGTCAATCCATATTATTATGCCCCAAAACATTAAATGAAAGCACATGATTACAAAAATGGTTAATGTACCTTCCAATAGATGACCCACCTTCCTTTAAGAAGCATGCTAGATGGGAGAGAGCATTGACCAAAGCATAGGTGGAGAGCTCTGATGTAAAGCTATTTGTGGGCAATCATAGGGTTGTTAGTTGACTAACTCTCAAATAAGGAGAAAAAAATTCTCCTACGGGTTACCCACTTTGGCGGGTCACAAGCCCCAATAGAGGGGTCATCTCCTAAGTCATACATGTGGTATGTTGTGAGAAGGGCCATTCCCTACTCTAATACCATTTTTTATGCCCCCAAACCGACACCATCCCTAGAAGAACAAAAATATTGTGAAAATTACTCAAAATGTAATGGCATTATTCAAAGAATAGAACAAATTCTCATAAATTTTGAAGAAATTGCATAAAGATAACGGGAAGCAATAGTTCCAAAAATATGGGCCCTATACTACTTGAGCCTAGGAATGTAAAGAATGGGCGCCCTGCCACCCAAACTAGGCTATCCATGCCTTAAACCTGAAAACCCACAAAGCACAAGGGAATATAGCATACTATTATGATGAGTAATGACTTATGATGGAGTACTTAACATTTATTTATGATTAACATGAGTCCAACCTTAGAGAAAATGGTTAATATGGCCAAACATCATAATACAGCACTAGGGATATCTAACCACATGTCCAGCAATAATAAATTGCATTAATGTGCCATTACAATTACTTATATAACTTAATTAGCACTTCTAAGCCATAGGACTCAATGGATGGGTCAACTCCTAAGTCATACATGTATCATGTTGTGCTAATGGCAGAAGTTTTATCATAGCCACCTAGGTCCATGAAGCATGCTCATTCACATCATGTCCAAGTTCATATGTAAAAATGGAAAAGACACTACACAGGAATCTCACAACCACCCATTTCAATGAAGCATGCCCTTGCCATAAGTGTATCATTCTTGTCTCAAAAAGAAAATAATGACAGAAGGAATGATAAGGAGGATCACTGGTACCAAACATAAAGGAAGAACATAAACCCTATATTGGTAGATGGGGGTGAGGGTAGCAAAAAGGATGATAAAGAAGATTCCCCACTAGGTAACAGGCTTCATAGCCATGCCTACTTGTACTTGTGCTTGATATTTTTAATGCTAAGGTGCTTCTCCTTGCAGGCTTTTATTTCTCATCTATATTCCTCCTAATGGAATCGGATACACCATGATGCTACAACTGTATTAACACGCAGCCTACTGCTATTGTAAAACTACTGTAATTTTTCCAACATAATGAAGGCATTTCTGCATATAAATGAAGTTGGTATCGACCAATCAGCTTGGTTTTCTTTGAATATTAAAATCCTGACTCAAAAGTAATGTTCCTCCAGAGTCCAAATGCATACACATCCCATGGAGTATTTATCTTACTTTTGATGTCACTCAGATTATCTGCCTGAAATTTAATTTTCAAATATGTAGCACATTCAAATAATGGTGTTCATAAGCTCAATATTTTAGTCATTTAATATAACCAAGTGTGATAATGTCAAAAAAACTGGCTAGTAAAACTTAATCCAATGTAAAAATGAGATTTGGTGGTAGCTAATTTAAAATATACAATAATAGAAAATTATTCAACTTATTGTACTATCAGAACAAATTTACATCATAACATTGTTTCACAATTAAAAGACTACCCTTAATTTTTATAATCAGTGAAGATATATTCGTGAGTTACAATAACAAATCATGCTATTTTTCTGCATTTTCACAGAAATTACATGTTTCAAATCAATATAAATTAAAACACTAAACTAAAAGAATCACAAATTTAAGAGAAGTTGGATACCATGCAGTTGTAAGCAACATCAGACATTGGGTCCCCCAATGTTGACAATTCCCAATCTAAAACACCAATGACACGTTCCTGCGTAAAGAGAGAACATGCAAGGAATAAATAAAAGTCTTAGTACATGCAAGTAAAGCCATAATATCCATCACCTTTGTAAGGTAAGGAATAAAATGTAGTCATCCTTTATCAACTAGGTTAGAAGCTTAATTAAAACTAAGCAATGGGAAAATACTATCTTGAGGAATATGGAACACAAGAATGTCTACACGATTTTTGCCAGCTGGGCCAGAAAGAATTGACAAAACTATTGCTGGTGCATAAAATAGAGAATGGAATAAAAGCGCATATCGTGTTTGTATGATAATACGCAGAATACATACATCAACTACCATGTGTGTAGTCGAGGAATAGACAATTTGGAGAAAAAATAATATACAATTGAAACAATTCTGTAAAATTTACAAACCCAAGAAGAGCCCATAGATGAGCATAAAAATAAATCTGATGCACCAACAAAATACTGGAATGATGCTAATATTCACGTGGTCATTTATGGCTTAGCACCCTCTTTATTGTCTTTTTTATATATTTGATTAGGTTGACCTAGTCACCCTTTTGGGTGTCTGCCCTTGTTATGTGGGCCCATGACCCACTGCTGATGGGATGCCTCCCATCTAAGGTACATCACTTAAGATGTATATAAATACAAAACTCAAGCTCTCTATTGTGTCAACTCAACATGTTGATTCATAGTGATTGGCTCTTTAGCCTATGGGCACCATACCTTGTGTTTCTTTTGAGTCTTCACAAAGACTTCTCTTTTCTAAGCCAGATGGACTGTGTCTTTGTTACACATATGGCAGTGTACTTTGCAAATCAGGCAGTACCAGATTCAAAGAATGATATTCTTAGTATTGACTCCACCTTATTTGATGGTATTCTTGGTATTCTTGATGTTATTCTTGATATTTCAAAACTTCATTTCTTCAGGAACAACATTCTTTCTCATGACAATAAGGTCATCTATTCATCTTTTATGTCATCATCATTCTTATAGCTCCCTTTATTCATCATGTTTATCAAGGTCATCTATTCATCTTTTATGTCATCATCATTCTTATAGCTCCCTTTATTCATCATGTTTATCATTATTATCAAGTCATCTTCAATTGTAATGTCGAAGAACATCTTCAACATCTTGAAGATTATGTACCTGCGAAACTTTAACAGCAAGTACAACCAAGTACAAATATACAGAAGCATGAAGTCAACTATATCAAAATCATGTCATTACAATTTAAGCATCAAAATAATCAAGCTTTAAACGTCAAATACCTAAACCTGACTAGTCAACAAGAGTTACATCTTTGGACTTCAACAGCTTGATAGGATTTTTGTCACAAACCCTAGATTCCATCATCGAGACTTAAAGCATTGGATATCAGCAACTAAATTAAGTAAGCAATCATTATATCTAGGGATTCAATATTATGCCCTAGATTTCATGTCAAACTCTACTAGGGTTTTGTTACAAACCGTAGATTTCATTGATAAATAAATATCAACAATCAATTTAGCATACTAGCATTTCATATCTAGGATTTCATTATAATTTCCTTGTAGCAATCTATTACTTAGGGTCCTTATCGTAAACCCTAGATACATACATCAAATTCCAAAATTAGACATACAACAAATTTAATCAAGCTAGGAAATCATACGGTAGCACAAACACCTAGGGTTTCATTCCTATGACCTTACTTTAACTATTACAAGGGTTTTGTTCATAAACCCTAAACCCTAATTCATCAAACCCTAAGAATATAGGGTTTCATTATATATTCTAAAGACTAGGGTTTTACTATAACACAAAGAAAACCCTAAAAATCAAGGTAGTAATATTTCATCATGAGTTCTATTCTTTAACATCAAACCCTAAGTAGGCTAGGGTTTCATTGTCAACATACCTTAAGCATCAAGAGGCTAGGGTTTTACAGTGACCCCTAAAGGTTAGGGTTTCACCTAAATGACCAAACAAGAGATAGGATGATAAGGGTAGATTCAATCTAATGATTAATCACCCTAACAAGAATCCTTATGATTCAAAACCCTAGACATAAGAAAGTTAGTAATACAATGTAAATTTCAAAATGATTGTATCTTTTAATGAAGAAGTTTAGCTACAAAATCTTATGGTCTTAGACATAGCTTGAGTTGCTCCTTTGAAATGCTCCCTCTGAATTTAGCCATAATCTTTACACCTGCAATACTCATTGACAAATACAACCAAGCAAAATATGTGATACCAAAAGCATGATGTCAATTTGTCAATCTAGGGTTTCTATGCAACAATGGAGGATGGAATCCTAGGGTTTCCAAGTACAAACTCTAGATCTAGCAAAAATCAAATTATCCTCTTCAATCAACACTAGGGTTTACTATATACCCTAGATTACCTACAAACCCTAGAAGTCAAGAGTAATGAGGGAACACACATATTATGGTTAATGTTTCTATATGACTAGGATTTTCATGTGCTAGCAATTTTCAATATCGTGGAAACTACAAACCCTAAATCCATATGAACCACTAAACCCTAAGACAACTTATGTTAGATCCTCATTAAACGAATATGCCATACATAACTCACAATTACATACCTCTATCCCTCATCATCATGGAGGTTGCTTCAAGGCTTACTACTGGATGCCATGATCTTTTGTTTACCTTCAATAGTGAAGACTTCAAATTTGTCCACAAAGGTAATGCAGTCTTTGTCTTTAATGCAATTCAAAATGTCAAAGTCAATGATTGGATTCAAGGGTGTCGAAGCTTCTTCCTTGTAACTATATTTCTTTTGAGATGACTGTGAAAATTCAGTAGACCGGAATCCCTACTGCAGCAACTGATTAAACTTCTCCTATTTGTTAATTATTGAACCAAATTATTTACTGCTTCCTAAAGCAAATATCGAAGCTAACACACTGCAGCTTACACCAATTAAATAATATGCCCAAAACAACAACAAAAGAATAGAGAAAGATACAACACAAAGGACACAGTGTTTTTTGGACAAATGTCCTTGTAAAAACCCAATGCGGGAAAACCGGTGCAGCAACTCTAAGGGTTTTTATTATTATGCAGTAATTTTTTAAATACAACTCTAGATGCCCTCCCGGCAATCCAGTTACAAAGAAATACAACTGGCAGAAGAAATTTGTGAGATTACCTTACTCTACCTGGCAAGTCCCAGCTGATCCGGCAGCTGAACCAACGTGTCCCCGGAGATTTCTGCGTTGCCCCTGCATGGGCCCTGCGTCAGCTCTGCGCTAGGTCGATTTTCTCTCTCGGAGCTCTAACGTTAACCTTACCAGCTGAGACGTCAAACCCTAGCAAATTTTCGGACTTCTGCTGGGAGGACTGCATTGCCTCTACGTGAGCCCTTCTGGCTAAGCGTCAACCCCTCTTGGGTACTGCATTGCCTCCTTATGGTGTCTCTCTGCCTCTCTGCTGCGTATTCAAGCTCAAGAGAAGACTCTCCAACCAGTTTATCCCTACCCCTCACTGCAAAATCTCACTATAGATATTCTCCCAGCAATTGCTCTGCTTCACAAAATCGAACTTTTGAACTCACTATGTGTGTCTTTCCAAATGACCCTCAAGCCTTCTTAAATAATCTCCTCGTTGACATTCAACAACCCAGATTAAAAGCTAATCAATCGCTAAGATCATTTTTGCTTGATCCTTGTCTTCTTCTAGAAGTTACACCCATAGTTAGATTAATACCCATTAATTATTTTATTTTCCTAAGTTTAGACTTAGGGTCTCATTAAAAATAATTATTTATTTTAATAAAATTGTTTCAGGGTAGAATTTCCCAAAATGCTTTCTCGGTTCTTTGGAATACATGTGCCCAAGCCTCCCTGCAAAATTTGAGACTTAGAGCACATCTGATGTTGCTACCAAAAATCAACAATGACCACTTCCGCTTTTCTTGAGATGGCCCTTTTAATAGGGGTTTCTCAAAACACTAGAGTATATAGGTGTCCACAATTCGAATTTTATATATATGTGATCAGGATGACTATTCTTTTTGGCTTCCAAGGTCGACCTCACTATTCAGACTTGAGCTTTGTATATATGTGTACCACAGGGCTACTAGAACCTCATGGATTCTATACCATTGTATAGGCTTGCGTTTCTCTTTTAAGACCATAGTTAGCTCGTAGATGGATGAAAAGCCTTCCAAAATATACTCAAAACAATTCGTTCTACAATCCTTTCAATGCACAGGTTTAGAACGGGTCTCGGCCCTCTCATAAGATGATTGTTACACTTTGCACTTATGCCCAAAACTCCATAAGGAATCTCGGTTTCTTTCCAAAATAGTTGCACCTTCACGTTGAGTCTTTCAACTAGGCCTAAAAATGCCTTCAACCAATTCAGATTTGCTTGCTTGTTTCACTAGCTATGAGTACTGCTCCAAGCCCATTATGTGACTCCCCAAACAAGGATTCAGTCACCCACAAATGTGCCCAAAATTCTGAGATACAGAGAATTCAGATTCTTAAGTGACAATTTCAGACCTTCTAGCTTATGTATAGTGCCTCGCTCCACTTGTCAAGTCGCTCGAACTTATTTGAGTTAGAAGACTAGTCTTTTAGACTTTTGAAACAAACCCTCTAGGCTTTCCAAAACCTCACATCCTTGCACAGGATTAGGCTTACTGTGATGACACAAAATTCAGACCCTCCTTTTGAAGTGATTTCAGATAATAGTAGCTATGCTCAGAACCTCGATCTTTTCCTCAAGGAATTCGGTCTTGAGAGGGCTATTTCCTTAGCCTTTCGGCCTTCCAAAATAGTGCTTCTATCTTCTTCGTTGTCCAGGCATAAGCCAACGGCCTACTCACTGTAATTAGGACTTACTAGAGTGCCCAGAATTTGGATTTTGTTCTACGAGCACAATCCTAGATGACCAAACTTCTTTGCTTAACTTGAAGCCCTGTGATCTCCTTCCTGCCCTTATACAAATGAACCAAGCTCTGATACCATGTTGAGAAATCTAGGGTAGCTTGATTAGGTCTTCTTATAACTTGATTTCTCTTAATTTGACAAGTTCTTGTGAGGTTATATTACTTCTTTTGATATTATTATGTTCCTTCATCATCAATATAATTGCCAAACAAATGAAGATCACAAACACAAGAAAAGAACACAAGATGTAGGCACTCAACCAGGGAAAAACCCCTATGAAGGGGAAAACCTAGTCAAACTCTTCCACTAGTAGATTCATATCAGATTGAGACATTCCAAGACCTTAGACAAAGACATATGACCTATTTTCTCCACCAAGTCAGCCCAACAAAATTTTAGTTCCTCCTTTCTGCAACTTTGCAATTCATCCTTTATCTTCGGTCCCTGCAACTAGGTTCAGACTCACACGTGTGACAAAAAACATAAGGAATTTCGTACAGACTTCTTCTATTATCTTTTCCTTGAAGTGTCACATCCTTCTCTTCATCTTTGCATCCCTTTTTCTTTCATTTTCCAATAGTAGATCTGTTAAAATTGGCAATTAGGGTCAAACTCCATGTGGGTCATCTTATTTATGGCAGCTAATATTTTTCTTGGATCCCTCTCGTCGAGAGGTGTAGGATTGATCTAAAGATCATCCGATTCCGATAAGTATTCATGGAGATATGAATTTATTTGTGTTATGGGACAATTCAATAAGGTCGGCCAGCAACCAAATAACCCCCACGTGTGCTCAACGTTTTAGTATAAAAGGAGGTGACTTGATAGTCATTTGCATACACACTTCACTCCTAATTTCTCCCCACTCGCTTCGGGTTTTAGTAGAAGAGAAATCTAGGAGGATGAAGCCCTAGACGTAAGAGGAAAGGAGGTTATCCAAGTTGCCCCAGCCATAGTCCAAGCATGGAGATATGACATGGTAAAGGAGGCCTACACGTTGCCTCATACGCAGGTCTATTTTGCCATATACGCAGGTCTATCCTGCCCTAGCCGCAGGTCTATCTTGCCCTAGTCGTAGTTCCATGATGCCCTAGCAACAGGCCATTTCAACTAACCGAATTGTTGGAAGGAAGGCCAAGGAGTTCTACTATAGGAGGTCGACTTGCATTTGGTGACTATCTGTTAAAATTGGCAACTAGGGCCAAACTCCATGTAGGTCATCTTACTAATGGCAGCTGATATTTTTCTTTGATCCCTCTCATCAAGAGGTGTAGGATTGATCTAAAGATCATCCGATTCCGATAAGTATTCATGGAGATATGAATTTATTAGTGTTATGGGACTATTCGTCAAGGTCAGCCAGCAACCAAATAAACCCCACTTGTGCTCAACGTTTTAGTATAAATAGAGGTGGCCTTCAAGTCATTTCAACACACACTTGGGATCTCTTCCTCTCTACCTGTCTTTGGGTTTTAGTAGGAGGAGAGATCCTAAGGGATAATGTTGCCCTAATCTAGAGGGAGTGTCCTAGGCCCTACATTGCCCTATGGAGAAGCCCTAACGCAGCCCTATGGAAAGGCCCTACGCTGCCCTATGGAGAAGCCCTAACGCAGCGCTTTGGAGAGGCCCTACACTGCCCTATGGAGAAGCCCTAACGCAGCCCTATGGAGAGGCCCTATGGAGAAGCCTTACGCTGCCCTATGAAGAAGTATAATACGCAGTCATGAAGGGTCTAAGGAGAGACCTTAAGATGCTATCAAAAGGAATCCTGTACACTATCCTAAGGGTGGTATGAATATACCCTAGCCGCAGCAAGCCTAGAAGAGAACAGCGAGGAGTTAGGAGGCTATTCCAAGAGGCCGAGGAGCTGTTGAAGAGGGCCACAGCCCATATCTTGAGGTTGAGAGGCAGGGGGAATGTTTTGGGGTGGTTAGGTGAAGGAATATCCCTTCAAAGGGCTGCCGCAGCTAAGGGACAGCTTGTTGTAGCAAGCCGCATTAGAAAAGTGGAGGCCGAAGGGTGGAATTGGGGCTGGAACAGCCAAGCATTGTAGCCAAGGCTTTCCTCCCCTCCTAGAAAGGCAGCCGCAGTTGTGGAGGGCTATTCTGGCCACATTTTGAAGGTTGTTAGAATGCCCTAACCAGTCATGCAATGCAGCAAACAGAGAAGCCCCAAAACAGTGATGATGATACATTGAAGCAACATGATGATGGAAGCAGCAATGATGATATATTGTAGCAGCATGTTGATGAATGTTGCAGCATGATGGGTATAGTGAAGAAGTGTATCATAGCATAATAAGGGGCAGCACAATGGTGAGGTGCAGCAGTATGATATAGCAAGTTCATGGTGCTGCAAGTATAGCACAATGGTACAACAGCGTGCAAGGGACAGCAAACTAACATTGGGACAGTTGTATGGTACTTAGCAACAAGTACACCAAGCATGCAATGGTACAGCAAGCATGCAAGGGACAGCAAGCAAGCAATGGGACAACTAACATGGACAACATGGTTCAATCATGACACATGGGACAGCAGTACAGCATTAGGTGCAGCAGTCATGAGGTCCAGCATTGTGATGATGGGTGCAGCATGGTGCAGCACAGTGAGGTGCAGCATGATGACGAGATGCAGCACGATGATAGGTGAAGGAGTCACCTTGGAGAATCAGTTGAAGCAGCATGTCTTCAACTGATCTCATGTATCATCTTCTTAGAGATGATCTATGCTCTAATCTAAATAAGTCAAAGTGTTGACTTCAGTTGTAAATGCACTATCTCTCTCTCTCTCTCTCTCTGTTGAACTATTGAAGAACATATAAGAAGAATTGATCAAGGGTTTCCTCTCATTGGGGTTTGTCCCTGGCTAGCGCCACATCTTGTGTCCTCTTGTCTTGGCTTGTCTTCTGCGATTTATATTTATGTTCTATCTGCAGTTTACTTTAATGATGATGTGATTGCTAATCTGGAAAAGATATTGAGCTAACTGTGAAAATTGAAATGAATTGCTCTAGCATATAACATACCTAAAATTAACATGGTATCAGAGCTGAGGTGAAGACAAAGCCCAAGCAAGAGTGAAAGAGCAATTACCGAAGACAGTTGGGAAAGGATAAAAGGATCAATGGATTCCTCATCCCTCTTCTAATTCACCAAGGGTGAAGTCGAAGCAGAGAATATTATCAGAATGGTGCAACAAAAGTTTCTGATGGCCTACCTAAAGATCACTTCAATGGGAAGTTTGGATCTAAGCGAGGAAGGAAACGCAGATGCCTTGGTTGAAATAAGTTCGGTCATTATGCGAAAGAGTGTCCGAATGGCAGGGACACATCACTTGATGATGATAAAAACCATTCCAAGGACATCTTCAATGATCAGAGGAATGACAGTGCAGGTCATCAAGGAAATGGTTGATGCTTCAAGAAAGCAAGAAACCCCAGGCACTCCATCGAATAGAAGGGTGCTCTCTCTCTAATTTGGTAGAGATGGAAACATTTGTGAGATTATACTTGGAGCTGATGCCACCTATCCCGGAAAGGGTGTTACCCCTCAATTGAATGAGGGTAACTTGATTCATTTACAGAATCTCTTTTATGTACCTGATCGCAAGAAGAACCTAGTGTCCATTTCGGCAATGGAAGTCAAAGGATTCAAGGTGGCATTCATCGATGGAAAGGTACGTGTATGAAAATGAAATTTTCCAAGATGTTTTTTTCATGGGTTCAGGGTTGGCAACTTGTATCAAGTTGCAGGATGGTCCATTAGGGATCATGTCAATTGACACATCTAGCATCGGAGGTCTATTATGGGACCCTACCCGATACGAGTCGGATGATGACTGGGATGCCTGAATTCAAAAGAAGCATGAAGGTACATGTCTGAGATGTAACGAAGGAAAATATTACAAGGGGACCATTCCCCTCAGGTAGCAGGTTCACAGGCTTGGAACAACCCAAGGGATTTGAGATTCATCGGGAATCTCATGTATGCAGGTGGAAGAAAGCCCTCTATGGCTTGAAGCAAATCACCCTGGGTTTGATATGAGAGGATTGATGATGAAGCTGAGATTCACTAAGAGTGAAGCCAAACCATTGTTTGAAGGTTGTGGATGATAGACCTCTCATATCGGCACCTTCTAAGAACGACCTATTTCTAATAGGTGCAAGCCCTCTCACTTGCAGAAGTAAGAGGGAGTTGGATTCCGGATGTGGAATGGTACACTGCAAGCCTGTGACTACCTCGAGGATCTTAACTTTCAGAAGTTATATGGTGATGATGCCAGACCAGATTTGGGAAATGCCTCTGAGTTTCATAAACTCATTTGCATTGATGTTCTTGGTGAATTTCCATCCAGATATATGTTTTGCAGTTAGCATGGTGAGCTCATATTTGGTTGAGCCTCACTGGATTGGTGCCAAGAATCTTCTGAGATATTTAAGGGAAACAATCTCTCATGGATTGAGATACACTGCCGGAAATATGAAGCTGCATGATTATTCGAATGCTGACTGGGCAGGCAATGTGGAGGATCACCAGAGCACTTGTAAGTGCCGGTTCTCTTTGGATTCTGCTTCAATATCATGGATGAGCAGGAAGTGGAAGTCGGTTGCTATAAGCACCGCCGAGACCGAATACATAGCTACGAGTATGATCTCGTGTGAAGCTGCCTGGTTGTGGAAGCTCTTTAGTGAGTTGTTTGTACACATGATGAATACCACTGTGATTCTCTGTGACAACTAAGGGGGATTCAATTGTTGAGGAATCCCATATTCGATGATTGCTCCGGCAGATAAACATCAGATACTACCTTATCTGGGATATGGTAAGTCGATGAGCGAGGAGGCTCCACTACATTGAGACTGATGTACAGGTCGCAGACATTTTGTCAAAGCCCCGGGGAAAGGTCAAATCTGTGACTTTCCCAAACGACTTGGAGTCATTGAGAGACCTTCTTATAAGGGTCCTGCATGTTGCATGCATTGAGCTCTGGGAGCTCTGGGGGGCTTGGGGTACTTACTAGAGCAACACACGACCATAGGGCTATTCACCCTCCCCTAATGGTGCACTGTGTACAAGGTGAATGGCTCAGCCTTCCCAAGTGATACCCCGTGGCGACTTTGGGACAGGATGATTAGTTCTCCTATGGACAAGATGATTAGTTCTCCTGTCAAGGCATCCTACCCATGCAGTCTGAGACTCATGGAAAGTACCTCTCATCTGATCAATGAGCAGGGAAATGGGGTTAGGAACCATAGTAGTACTATCGATGGACACATCGTTGTATCTACCGTACTCCCTATCCTAGGATGACCTCCAACTGATCTGGGATCAGTATGAGTGGTTTGAGACACTCTCTTGTGATATTGATCTAGGATCAATAAAACTGACTTCGAGTCAGTAAGAGTGATATGACACACTCTCTTCAGATGAAACTGACTTCGGGTCAGTAGAGAATGGTATGAGACATTCTCGATCAATTCTTCTTCTTCATGGTTCAGCAGAGCAGAGCAGTGCAGGGCACTAATGGCAGAGATAGTACAGTCAGACATATGAATCAGTGGATGGAGTTCTCCCTAGTTGAGAGGGAGTGTTAAAATTGGCAACTAGGGCCAAACTCCATGTGGGTCATCTTATTAATGGCAACTGATATTTTTCTTAGATCCCTCTCATCGAGAGGTATAGGATTGATCTAAAGATCATCCGATTCCGATAAGTATTCATGGAGATATGAATTTATTAGTGTTATGGGACTATTCATCAAGGTCGGCCAGCGACCAAATAAACCCCACTTGTGCTCAACGTTTTAGTATAAATAAAGGTGGCCTTCAAGTCATTTCAACACACACTTGGGATCTCTTCCTCTCTACTTGTCTTTGGGTTTTAGTAGGCGGAGAGATCCTAAGGGATAACGCTACCCTAATCTAGAGGGAGTACCCTAGGCCCTATGGAGAAGCCCTAACGCAACCCTATGGAGAGGCCCTACGCTCCCTCTAGAGAAGCCCTAACGCAGCCCTATGGAGAGGCCCTACACTGCCTATGGAGAAGCCCTAACGCAGCCCTATGGAGAGGCCCTATGGAGAAGCCCTACGCTGCCCTATGAAGAAGTATAATACGCAGTCATGAAGGGTCTAAGGAGAGACATTAAGACGCTATCAAAAGGAAGCCTATATGTTATCCTAAGGGTGGTATGAATATACCCTAGCCACAACAAGCCTAAAAGAGAACAGTGAGGAGTTACGAGGCTATTCCAGGAGGCCGAGGAGTTGTTGAAGAGGGCCGCAGCCCATATCTTGAGGTTGAGAGGCAGGGTGAATGTTTTGGGTTGGTTAGGTGAAGGAATATCCCTTAGAAGGGTTGCCACGGCTAAGAGACAGCTTGTAGCAAGCCGCAGTAGAAAAGAGGAGGCCGAAGGGTGAATAGGGGTTGGAACAGTCGAGCATCGCAGCCAAGGCTTTCCTCCCCTCCTAGAAAGGCAGTCGCAGTTGTGGAGGGCTATTCTAGCCACATTTTGAAGGTTGTTAGAATGCCCTAACTAGTCATGCAATGCAACAAACAGAGAAGCCCGAAAACAGTGATGATGATACATTGAAGCAGCATGATGATGGAGGCAGCAATGATGATGATATATTGCAGCAGCTGGTTGATGAACGCTGCACATGATGGGTATAGTGAAGAAGTGTATCATAGCATAATGAGGGGCAGCACAATGGTAAGGTGCAGCAGTATGATATAGCAAGTTCATGGTGCTGCAAGTATAGCACAATGGTACAGCAGCATGCAAGGGATAACAAACTAACATTGGGACAGTTGTATGGTACTTAGCAGCAAGTACAGCAAGCATGCAATGGTACAGCAAGTATGCAAGGGACAACGAGCAAGCAATGGGACAACTAACATGGATAACATGGTTCAATCATGACACATGGGACAGCAGTACAACATTAGGTGCAGCAGTCATGAGGTCCAGAATTGTGATAATGGGTGTAGCATGGTGCAGCACGGTGAGGTGTAGCATGATGACGAGATGCAGCACGATGATAAGTGAAGGAGTCACCTTGGAGAATCAGTTGAAGCAGCATGTCTTCAACTGATCTCATGTATCATCTTCTTAGAGATGATCTATGCTCTCATCTAGATAAGTCAAAGTGTTGACTTCAGTTGTAAATGCACTCTCTCTCTCTCTCTCTGCTGAACTATTGAAGAACATATAAGAAGAATTGATCAAGGATTTCCCCACATTGGGGTTTGTCCCTAGCTAGCGCCACATCTTGTGTCCTCTTGTCTTGGCTTGTCTTCTACGATTTATATTTATGTTCTATCTGCAATTTACTTTAATGATGATGTGATTGCTAATCTGGAAAAGATATTGAGCTAACTGTGAAAAATGAAATAAATTGCTCTAGCATAGAACATACCTAAAATTAACATTGTCTTAAGGCTAAGACAGATCCGAGAGGGCAGGCTGCTAGGCCGAGTAGAGGAGGAGCTAAACATTGGAAGTTGAGTGACTATTTGAGCACGTTGAGGAGGCCGAAAGCTACAACAAGCTAGGCCGCAGGCCATAGCAAGTTGTTGGAGCTATTCTAGGGCTACATTGAGGTGGACAGACCCTTAAGAGGACAACGTGGCATGGGAGGAGCCTCTCCAAGGTTGTTCGCAACACTAGAGGGTTAGTCTTGCTGACTGTGTGTTGGGTTAAGGGCAGTGGGACATGCCCTAACCAGAAGTGCAGGCACAGCAGTGCTAACAGTGGTGTAGCAATGGCAACATGGAGCAGCAATGCCACATGGGACAGTAGTGTCGCAGCATGGTGCAGCAATGCCACATGGGATAGCAGAGTGGCAGCATGGTGGAGCAATGCCACATGGGACAGCAGAGTGGCAGCATGGTGCAGCAATGGCACATTGGAACAGCAATGTGGCAGCATGGTGCAGCAATGCCACATGGGACAACAGTGTGGCAGCATGGTGCAGCAATGCCACATGGGACAGCGGTGTGGTAGCATGGTGTAGCAATGGCACATTGGGACAGTAGTATGGCAACATGGTGTAGCAATGCCACATGGGACAACAAGATGGCAACATGGTGCAGCAATGCCACATGGGACAGCAGTGTGGCAACATGGTGCAGCAATGGCACATTGGGACAGCGTTGTGGCAACATGGTGCAACAATGGCACATGGGACAGCAATGGTACATGATGCAGTACAGCGTTGGGTACAGTCATAATTAGTGAAACATGGTGAGATGCAGCAGTACTGTGATGGGTACAGTCATGATTAATGAAGCATGATGAGATGCAACATAGCGATGATGGGTGCAACATGGTACAACACAGTGAAGTGCAGCATGATGATGAGGTGCAGCACAATATTAGGTGATGGAGTCACCTTGGAGAATTAGTTGAAGCAGCATGTCTTCAGCTGAGTTTAGCTACCTCATGTATCATCTTCTTAGAGATGATCTATGCTCTTATTTAGATAAGTCAAAGTGTTGAATTATGTTGTATATGTACTATCTCTCTCTCTCTCTCTGCTGAACTATTGAAAAACATATAAGACGAATTGATCAAGGGTTTCCCCACATTGGGGTTTGTCCCTGGCTAGCGCCACATCTTGTGTCCTCTTTTCTTGGCTTATCTTCTGCGATTTATGTTTATGTTCTATCTGCAATTTACTATTATGTTGATGTGATTGCTAATCTGGAAAAGATATTGAGCTAACTGTGAAAATTGAAATAAATTGCTCTAAGCATAGAACATACCTAAAATTAACAAGATCGAAGTATCTGTTCTCTCTCCAATAGATCAAATGCAAGGGTGTATATATAGTCTTCTTAGGCAAGTCTTATCCCTTCATGCAGCCAACTTGATCTCTCTTTGGTACCGACTTGGTGAGAATACAACAATCATATTTATGCCTTAATAATAATAAATTTCTTTACAATGAGCCCAAGAAGGGTTTTATACATTATGACATTGCTTTTTGACACAAGACACAAACCGTAGAGCACATAATGGGTGATTTTGACCTATTGACCATTGACCCAAGCATGAAACCCATGCTTTAATAAGTCAATTTCCTTTTACAATAAAAAATTAATTTTCTTTCTTTTGACAAATACAATTATGAAGATCAATGCTAGTTACATTCTTCAACAATCCTCAACATCTGATTGTGATTCATAGTGACCCCAACAAGCTTGTGGCCATTTGTTTGTAAAGGGAGACGCCTCTTAGCTCCTTTGATGCAGTTTCCATTCACGAGTTTGCAAGATATGCCCCACTCTACTTTATTGAGGATTCTACAAAAGATTCTCATCTTATTTGACTGGAATAATTTCACTGTGTGGATCTATTAACCCCAGTAGCACTTCTTGCTATTCAAGGGTTAAGGTCCATTGAGACTTGGTCAGAATGGGCTATTTTTGGATGCTTCATGGCATAACCCTCGATCAAAGGACCTTTTATATTCAGTTTTGTTAGTTTATGGGAAACTATTATTTTGGGCAGTTTTGCTTTGTCGATATTTGGACCATTAGGGGCCCACACATCACATTTGACTACTTCTTGATCTTTGTGAAAAAACGAGTCCAATGGGACTGATTTCATTTAGATCTGGAATGGCACTTATTCCTCTCCTTTTGTGTTTTTTTTAATTATGGCCCAATGTCATTTGGCCAAAACTTATTCTTTTGTCCTTTTTTCTTTTTCAGGAAGACTTCCTTTTAAGGCATGTATATAATTAGTAAGTTTATATAATTGGCAGGTATAGATGTTGGTCATGGTTCCTAACTAGCAACTAAGGGGTGGTCTGAGCTTCCTTTGCACAAAAAAGTGAGGAGTTGAGTAGCATCTTTGCCATTGGCTTGTGTCTTAAGGCAACACATTTGAATCATAACTTTGGGAAAATTTTCAAGGATCATGACTTCAAATTCATATGTTGTGAAATGATTAAATAATTAAATTTGTATATAATTACTTAAACACGTCGAAAAGGGGTCAAACATGTTTAATGAGAGAATGGGAGCTTTTACTAAATGGCTTCATCAGCAAAGCTAGAGGAAAAGCAATATTTTTTCCAATTCAATAACGAGATGTGAAACATAGATTTTATTGATGTTTCCACTCAAGAAGTGAAGAAAAAAACATATTTTGTTTATGTTTCTACTCAAGAAGTGGAGAAAAGATAGCAGACCTTGTGTTTTTGCCAAAATAATTGAAAGTGGAAAAGGAAGAAAGGTTGGTTGTACTTACAAAGCTTTTGGCCTTTCCAACTTTTCCTTGCTTTGAGCCATTGGATCAACTAGTTTGAGAGAGGAAATGTTTCTTCCATATATGCATATTGGAGCATCAGTACAAGGGATGGACAATTTTTCTTAGATGCTTTGAGAGCAGCACGGATATCACTTTTTTGTGTTCTAGCCTCTCAAACCACTACCTCCACTGCAAGCAAAAGAACTCACGGTAGCCTATCACTGAATACTCATTATGGTGCAACCAACTTCTTGGATAATTTGTGATTTTATTCAATTATGTTTGATTCTAACTCTTTGAATGTATTGGAGGCCATTGAATGAATTTTTATGCAGTGTGATGGTATATTGAAGTGCACTTGTTTTGAATTATTTCACTTGAGGCGCACATTCGTTTCTTGCATCACTTTCAATTTTGTTGCTACTATTACTTTCAGAAATCTAATTTCAACCATTACAAATTTCATTTTAAAAAATTACTTCACTTTTGGTTGCTTATCAGCAAGTCAAAAGTGAAGCTTTGTTGTATGCTAATCAAATTGAAGTTTTGGGTAGGAAAATTAAGTGGATATTAGCATACATCATTTAAGGGCAACGTTATGAACAAAGTTCGTACTACGCAATAATCTTCATAACACTTGGTACACGAAGACATCCATTGAGGATAAAAAAGTATACTGAATAATGTATATAAGAATTGATGTGAGCTATGATTGTTTCAAATGAGGGACCGCTTAAATACCTAGGTAGGTGACCCTTCATGAATGGTCCTGTCCTTAAGACATTCATTTTCTATACTAATAACTAGTTAATTAATCATTATTATATATTAATATTATTTTTACATATATTTTATTCATAACATTGCCTTCCTCTTCAAAAAGCTTTGTCCTCAAAGCTTATTGCTGACAAGGCGTGTCCTCGTGTTTCTTTGTCTTGTGACTTATTTACAACTTTCGAAAATCTTCGAGTTGTCGTCTTTGATGATACAAGATGATAGGATCCTTGGAGTGATAAATAAAATTGTCGTACTGAGAAAGGATCGAACCATCCTAAATCAATCTTTTGTGGCACTTCACAATTACTTCACAGTTGAGATAAATTGTTATCGTCATATTGGATTGTGTCGACGTCATTATTCTTTGGAAAATGAGTTTGTTGTTTCTATTTTGAGTGATACAGGTACGCAGACTGATTAGGATGTCTACTCTTGTGGTTCGGATGTCGATAAGGACTTCTTGTGATTTGATTTTCCCTTATCATATGTGTGGAAATTTCTTGATTTACTTCAAGTACTGATGTTGTTGAGTTGGTTACAGAATCTTCACTTAGAATTTGCTTCATCTGAACTACAACATAGGGGTATGTTTTACCTTCAACTGATGTATCATCTTCTTGAATTGTGATATTGATTAGATCAGTGTTCATTCCTCTTCCCTCAACTTGAGTTGTTTCATCTAGAGACTTCGATTTTGTCGCAAGTTCTTCTAATTTATTCTCCAATCATTTTTTATCATTTTTAAGTTTCTTAATTTGAGTGAGTAGATTTTGATTGTGATTTCTAAGATGTAAGAGTTCTTCATTTTTTAAGTCAACTTTATTTTGACACTTAAGCTTCTCCTACTTCTTTGATATTGATTTTTGATCGCCTTGAAACTGTTGAAGAATCTAGGGAAAATCAAATTAATAAGATTCCTCTCATCATGATAACTATTTGTGAGGTATTTTAGCTTTTGCTTATTAGCACAATATTCTCTTGATATTAATAGAGTGTGTCTTCTTAGTTCATCAAATAGCTACCAAAACAAAAGAGACAAGAACACAAGATGTTGGCTTTCTGCCAGGGCCAAAAATTCTCACTCTTTGAGAGGAAAACCTGCACAATTTCTTCTTATGGAGATTCCAATTAATAAATAAGCCAACCTGTCATGCTGAACAGGTGTGTCTCCATTTGTGAGCCGACTTGACTTTCTTTTGCTATTTTGAAGGCCGACTTCTTCAAGAGGGATTGTGCTCGTCTTTGGAGGGCTTCTAGAGTCTAGACATTTCTCTAGACTTGTATACATTTAAACATAGGCTCAAGAAGAGCTTCTTCATACATGACATTGACTCTTTGACTTAATCATAAATCCTAAGGCTCTCAATGGGAGCCACTAACAAATAAACCTCTTGCTCATGAAACCCATGTAAAAAGGCATACAAAAATAATTTTATTTCTTTTATTTCATCATTTACAAAGATCATTTCATTATGAAGGTCGAACCTAGTTACACTTTCTTCAACACCCCCTCTTAACTAGGGAGGTATTCATAATAGTACTTGGTCATTCTCAATTTGAAGAATTTATCATAAGAAGAATCGGATTGGTAACCCATCTGTATAGGCCATAGGCCTAACCTCCTTGAACAGGTGGTGGCATGGAGTAATTAAGGGCTGGTGTGTGAGCACGGACAGTCATCTGTGGTTCGAAACTCCTATTTACAAGCCCGGTACTGTGTGAAGGCAGCCACCCTATATATAGTTCAGACCCTACACAGCAGCTCGCACTTCAGAGGTAGTATGACAGTTGTAGCAGCTCGGAAATACCACTGTGGCAGAGATATATGAGGCATTGCAGCTCAGATTGTAGCAGCCAGAAAGAGTATCACTGTGGCAGCTCAGTGGTATATGAATATAGCAGCTTGGAAGCCTGGATTGCAGAACTAGAAGGTTGTCTTGACATTGTTGAGTTGCTTGTCGAAAGTGCTTACAGCAATCTTGAAGACATTGTAGGCTTGTTGGAGTAGCTGACATTCTTGACTATTGAAGGAGCAGGCCTAAAGCAGACTCTTGAGGGGACAATTAAAGCAGTATCTTTGGAGCACGCTTTGAAGCAGACTTGTGGTGGACAGACCTTTGTGGAAGCTGATCTTGGAGACATTAGTGAAGACCTCATATGCATTGCTAAAGTCATCATGAGGTGACCTTGGAGAAAGTGTTTGGGTGACATGAAGAGTAGTGGAGACACCTTCATAAGAAAGTTGTCATTGATGTGATTTGAGGGCAGTGTTGAAGGTGAAGAGATTGGTAGGGCTCATTGCAGATGATATTGGGAGTCGTGAAGAACTAGTAATCTTATATTGACGAATTGAAGTTGTGGGTTGGAGCCCTAGAGGATAGGTGTCCTCAAGAAGACCAGGTTGGTGCCTGTACCAAAGATACGGTTAGAGCCCTAGAGGTTGTAGCCTCAAAGTAACAAGATCGGAGTCTTGGAAGATAAGGTCGAAGCCCTAGAGGATCGGAGTCCTCAAGAAACTAGGTCAAAGCCTAAACTAGATAGAGGGTTGGAGTCCTTGAGGTTGGTGCCTCAAAATTGACAAGGTTGGAGTCTTGGAAGTCCAAGTCAGTGCTTAGCAATTATAGGTTGGAGCCTGGGAGATTGAAGATCGATGTCTTCATCTACGGTTGGAGCCCTACATATATTGTACTTGATTTATTGAATAAATTAATAAAAGAGTTTATTCTTATTGTTCATTTTGTGTTCTAAATATAAGTTATCTAACTAGTAAAAGTAACAATTGAAAAGAAATATTGATTCACCCCCCTCTTAGTATTTCCAACAATTGGTATCAGAGCCAGTACCTTCACTCAAAGCCTAGCAGCTTGAAGGTTGATCCTTAGAACACAAATGGCAAAGCCAAGGAAGAAAGCCTCCAATCCTCCTAAAGATGTCTCTTCCTCAACCATGAAAATTGAAGACAATCAAATTGAGAAAGTTCCAATGTTCAATGGAAACTTTGATATATGGAAGGTAAGAATGAGAAATTTCTTAATGGCTCAAGGCATTGGCATATGGGAATCAATGATTACGGATAGCACGATGGACGATGAATCCAAGGAGTACAATACAAGAGCAATGAAGACAATTTTGAATGGGCTACCAAATTCTATAAAGGCCAATTTGGAAAAATGTTCGTCAGCAAAAGATATATGGGACAAACTTCATGACCTTCACTCAAAAGGAGCATTGACCATGACCTCTAGTCAAGAAGATGATGGAAAGCAAGAAAGAAATCTAGAACCCGTCAAGGACGCTGAAAATAAGAATCATGACATCAAGGCAAAAGAAGACCTAGAAGAAGAAGAAAGCAAAGAAGATCTCCTGACTAAACTTATAGCTGCCATGGAAGAGATTAACAGTTTGAAAAAGGAAAATGAGGAACTTAAGAAGAAAGCGCAAGATGGTGACCAGGACAAGACAAGGAAGGAAGTTGACCTTTTCAAGCTTCAAGTACAAGAAAGAGATGAGGAGCTCACCAAACTTAAGGAGGAATTTCATCAAAACAAAAGAAAGCATCATGAAGAAGTCATATCCATGACAAATCAATTGGATAAGGCAAAGAAAAGGGAAGAAACTTTGTCAAGCCACCTTCAACAAAGACTCAAGAGCTTGAACAAACTTGAAGCAAAGATTGGTCAATACAAGAAGGAGGTCTCCTCCCTTAGATCTCAACTAGAAGAAGCAAAGAAACAAGCACAAGGAGCTGAGAAGGTGATGGAAGCTTTGGCATTCATACAAGGACAAGTCGATGAAGCAAAAAAGGAGAGAAACACCATGACATGCCAACTAGAAGAAAAGAATGATGACATCACCAAGTTAAGATCAGAAATCACTTCTCTTAAGGCCCAATCATGTGAAGCAACCAAGATGAAGGAAGAAATGGAGATCATTCTATCAAAGAAGGATGAAGAATGTAAGGAAATGAAGGAAGAAATTGTCTTTCTTAAAAAGGAAGTTGACTTGCTGAATAACTTGAAAAGTTCTCAAACCCTAAATGACATCCTAAGTCATCAAAGGTCTCCCCTTGATAAATCAGATCTTGGCTATGCAGGTGAATCCTCAAGCAAGAACGATAATGCTTCAAACATCAAGGATGTGAGAAAGCCTGGAAGAAATGTTGATGCTCCCAGTTCCAACAAAGGCAAGGAGAAGAATCAAGACAACATTAGAAGAAATCCTACTCCAAGAAGACTTGCAGATGGTGTCAAGAATACAAAAGGAAATGAATATCATCAAAGAATCCCAAGGCAAAAAGACTTCAGAAGTACATCAAGGAAATCTTCACCTCCCAGGTACCAGAGTATATTTCTTGGTTATTGCTATTCTTGTACAAACTTTGGGCACATGGCAAAAGATTGTAGGGCATATCACAAAGAAAAAATAGGTCCCCGTCAATCTCCTAGAAGCAATTTTACAAGAAGAAATCATGATTTCTCATTCATGAACAAGATTGAGTGCTTTAATTGCCATAACATTGGACATATGGCACGTGATTGTAACATGTTGAAGTTTTTAAGTTTACTTGGTTAGAAACCCTTCATGCACTTTATCTGATTTATTCCTACCTACTTGTTATTTTTCCTTAACAAGTTATTTACAAAGTAAATATTGAAAATAAACACCAGTGCATGCTCAACATATTACAGATCAGCAACTAAAAGAAACAAGAACAAACACACCATATGACACCATTGTTTTTGGACTAATGTCCCCGGAAAAACCCAATGTGGGAAAACCGGTGCAGCTATCTGAGGGTTTTCTTATTAAGCAATATCAGAGTACAATCTGGGTGTCGAAACTGGCCTACCCAACAGAGAATTTCCTTAGCAGTAATACCTCTCGGTTTCTAAAAAATCTACTGGTTGAAACCCTGGATAATCCTTCCGGCAGCTACTCAACACCAATCTACCCCAGAAACCCCAGCATCTGCCCAATCTGGACTGTGTCAGCCTCTCCTAGCCCAGCTATGGCCCTGCATCAACCCTAAGAGGCCCTGCGTCAGCTCTCTGAGCCTCTGCGTCAGCTGCGCTGGCCCCTCTGGTGCTCTGCGCAACACTTAGCTGCCTCTGCATAGCCTTGCGTAAGCACTGGCTGCTCCTGCGTCTCTCTCTCTGGCTGCTCTGCTGCTATCCTGGCACTATCTCTACCTTCCTATCTCTCTGTACTCAATGCCCCTCTGCTTCTCTCTCGACCACTGATTCTATCTCTCTTAGCAAACCCCGCTCTAGAGAATAGAATGACTGATCACTTTGGTGTCTTCTCCAAGAGACCCTCAAGCCGACTCTTATACTTTTCCTATTGCATCTCAACGGCCGAGATTAAGTCCCTAATCAACGGCTAAGATTAGATTTGGCTTGATCCATGTCTTTTGGACCACTCTAACACAGATTCATATTAATACACATTAATATTTTATTTTTCCTAAGTTTAGACTTAGGGACTCCATTAAAAATATTAATTATTTTAATATCTCCTGATCTGTTTAAAATCTGCCCAAACCCTTTCTGGGTATTGGAGATATCATGTGCCCCAACCTCTCCACCAAATTTCGTGGCTAGAGCACATCTGATGCTACCCCAAATCAACATAACATGACTTGGGTCCTACACAAGCTAGAACCATGACAACCAAGCCAGAAAAGAAAGTTACGCAAATATGGAGAAAGAAGCAAATTGGATCCGAAAGTCTCTTGGACACTCTAGCCAACAACACATGTTATTGATTTCCTAAAGACATCCTTGACAGATGTGATATCCCAAGTGAGACTCTACCAAAAAGAAGACCATGCATACAGTTAGGGGGAGCTTGTGATCATTCTTGCAGAAGCCCTATGAAATTCTTGATGAATTACATATGAACAATCATTGATCATCTCTTAGGAGCAACTCTATTGAAGAGCATGATCCCTACTCATCCAATGGACTATTGTTGAGGATTTCTTCCACTTGATCACAAGGCAGCAATTTTGCATAAGAAGCTAAAGGAGTTTATACAGGCAGGGGGAGTTGGTTCATCACATGAAGAAATGTAAACACATCTATCATGGACCACATTGCCAGAAGGAAGAGCACCATGACAGCGGGAGTAACATACCTATGACGAACTACTATTGATAAAGAAAATATGATGAAAAGAGATAGCTTGACAGGGGGAGTACTTGGGCACCCCGTTTGCCATTGATGTCAAAGGGGGAGAGAATGTTGAAGGGGCAAGAATATTGCCATCAATGACAAAGGGGGAGATTGTTAATCAAGGTTGTCATTGATGCCAATATGGTACTATTGGGATGGCAAATATTCTTGTGATATCATAACCTCGTGCATATTATGATGATGCCCTTGCTCATGATGACAAGTCCCTCTTGTTTGATAAGGATGTCATTAATGAAGATGTCAAACTATTAATGATGCCATTATGATGTGAAGAAGTCTTGTCCCATGGCTCTCAACGCACACACTACGTGTGCCAATGTAGCCCTCTGGACAGT
Organism: Pinus tabuliformis; assembly: GCA_031772625.1. Taxonomy (NCBI): domain Eukaryota; kingdom Viridiplantae; phylum Streptophyta; class Pinopsida; order Pinales; family Pinaceae; genus Pinus; species Pinus tabuliformis. The sequence goes on along the minus strand of CM062812.1, from coordinate 254,813,730 downwards.
TAGGACCTTGTATAGGAGACCAAACCCAAGATGAAGACCACCTACAATCCTGCATAAGATCCAATGTGTCTCCTAGCCTTCTAGTACAACAAGTTATCAAGGAAATTGAGTAAAAGAGCTTACTAACCATGGACCACGAATGTGGACTTCATAATGGGCTGCCCTTCCATAATGGGATTTGGCATGTGCTAATGTCTCCAACCTCCAAATCGGGTTAACCAATATCCCATTAGGTGGTTTCTACTTTTAAAGGGAATAATCTGTCCAAGGTACATCCTTTAAAGGGTGGTGGCATGTGACAAAGAGGTGAATGGAGTAGGGAATGAGAAGGGGCAACCCTGGGCCACATGCTCGGGTACAAGGGTAGCTAGTAGAAGGGAAGCCCACACTTGGGTATATAATGTATAGGAGGGAGCAATCGTGGTACATGAAGTGCCCCGGCCTTGATTTTTCCACCCTTCTTTATATGTCTTTTGTCATTTTATGATTTTTCTTCAATTAACTGCTTGGGGCTCAAGGGTAAGAGCATGATGTGTGACATATAGCAATGCATACCCCCTTTTAAGGTAGGGCGGTTCATTGCCCACCAGGGGTTGGGATAGTCATGGGTTCCTATATGATGAAGGAGGTTCATAGAACCTGTAGGAACCAGGGTGATGGCCATGATGATGGCATAGAGCTCATGTATTGGCTTTTGCCCATGTGCTAAATGTGTTTGTCACGGCCATATTTTGCATTTTGTGGTACATTTTCCTGTTGAATGTGGCCAATTATGCTTTTACTTTTCCTTTCAACTGCATCAACCTTTGGGGCATCATTCTAGGCCTAATCCAAGGTGTGGGCAAGGCGAAGGGGAGAGCTAGCCTTATCCTTAGGGGAGTTTTGAGGTCTAAAATGGGCCTCCTAAGGAAATAATAAAATAAGATTAAATTACATCATCTAATTTTAGAGGGAAAAAGAAAAAACTATTTTTCAACTCATATTTTCAACTTATCTCCCTATGGGTTTACTCAAATTTCAAGCGGAAACACTTGTTGGATGCATAATTTGATTCCTCGTCCAAGGAGTACCCATGTTGCATACTTTCGATGGACCCTGCTACACGAAAAATGAGAAATACATGAAAATTGTGATTGCAATCACATTTTTTCATGTATTTCTCATTTTTCGTGTAGCAGGGTCCATCGAAAGTATGCAACATGGGTACTCCTTGGATGAGGAATCAAATTTTGCATCCAAAAATTGATCCCGCTCGAAATTTGAGTAAAACCTTAGGGAGATAAGTTGAAAATACAAGTTGAAAAAGTAGTTTTATTATTTTATTATTTTTCAATCTTTCTACTTTTTTACTCCAAAAATGGTGAATCATCCCCCATGGTTGCCATCATCATCTTGAATCCTACTGGTTCTTAAAAAATTTATTTTGGTTGTACATTTTTCTTAGGAGGCGCATTTTAGACCTCAAAATTCCCCTAATGGTGGACCCAGTGGAGGAATATGCACCCAAGCGAGAGAAATGATGAATGGGATAGTAATGAGTGGAAAGGGGGCAATTATATGCAGATGAGGGAGCGGGACCATGCAACCAAAATCAGGGTTTCCCATGAAATACCATCCCTAAAGCCAAATGGTCAGTAAAAGATATCCCACGGAACTAGAATCCAAGGTTAATATCCAAATAGGGGTCTGAGGGACAAGAGCACAGACCTAGCCCATTCTTTCCACCGAATCCCCCCAATAATCCATGCCCAGAAGTGTTCATGATAAGAAAACTACGATACTCAATTACCAAATGACAAGGCATACCTTTAGGTTCAGGAGGCAAACCTTCAAACATACGATCATGACAGATGGGTGAGGGACCACATGGTTGCCTCAGGTGGCAGAGAAGTGGCACAACGAGCTAGTTGCTGGCTACAAGGGGCTGTTGGCTGCCAGCTGAGGACCATCTTGGACAAAAAATTTCTCTTAGGGATATCACCCACATAATGGTGGGTAACATCTGGCTCCAACTGGAATGTGATCTCTCAAAAAAGTGGATGAAGCTACTCGAACGAGAGGTCACAAGAACTCCAACAATCTCTTGGTTACCGCAGACCTGTTACTTACACATATCAACAATTGAACCCACGGGGCAGCATGTTTTTCACAATGTCTTATGATCACCCATGCTTAGTGTTAAGCCGTAAAATCAACAGAAAAATAAAATATGCAAATTTTAATTTAAATGCATCTAGTCTACCATGAGAAATAGTATGAGGTTAGTTCTAATGCAAAATCAACATGTGATGGATCCTATGCATAACATACAATGTCAAGTGCTAGGTATAATCATAGACCCAATGCAACCAACATGTCAATTGATTAATACAATAATGCATGCTTCCATGATTATTTTTGCAGCAGACGTGGCAATACAAATGGGAACAATGATATGAGGGGTTGCAAGGGAGGGAGGTGGGAAAAGAAGAGACCCACATGGCACAGAAAGGAACCCTGGAAGAAGGAAAAGACACTAGTCAAGAGGATTGGATTTTATCCTCCAACCAGCAAATGGAAATGACAATGACCAAGTATATGAATCTTTGATGAAGAACTATCTCGGGCATATCATCATTAGGGTAAGGAGTGAAAGACTCGGACATGTTTAGGATGATACTATTTTGGTCATTGGGAAAACAAGAAGTGGACCCATCATCGTAGATGGGGAAAAACCATGATTCTTGGTCCTTCGTAGGGGAAAGCAGCTCTTCATCAAGACTAGGGGAATGAACATCATCACAAACATCTATCTCCGGGGCAGGGGAGGAATGCTCAAACATGAAGAAAAACCCTTTATCAGTGGCATGGCCTAGGGAAGCATCTTCCTCAATTTCTTCTATATTAGAGTCATCAGAATTTCCCACAATCTCAGAAGGCTCTTCTTTGATTGGATCACGTTGGAACATAAAGAAGAGACCTTTCCAACCACTAGGAAGGGCTTCACAACATTGTTATTCAGAAGGGGTGGAGCATTTTCTTCTTCCCTGAGCTCATTCTTATGGATTTGAGAAACCATGGGGCCTTCATTTCTATAATCATACCCAATTCCCCAATCAACAGCCCAAAATTCACTCATAGATTCTTCGTTTATTCGACTATCATGATCTTCCTTAGAATCCTCCCATTCTTCACTATATATTTGGTGTTGGTTAGGATGCCATTCATTCTCTTCTTTAGACAGGGAGGACTTTTCCTCCTTCATTCATTCCCGAAGAATGATCTCCAAGGTATTTACTACATGATTTTGATAAAATGCCTCCAGAAAAAGGTTATCCGTAGGACTCTCCTTATATTCACTCTTCGTGTTAAGTAGCCTTTCTGATTGCTCACAATAGTGGAGAAAATATCTTGGCAGTTATATGTCGCCATTAGTTTCCTATAAGACTTTTCATATTCCATCATCCATTCTTGCAATGTCTGAGGGCTCTCAGGGTTGAGATCTTCCTCATTATCCTTAGAGGACACGCTTTCTAATTCATGAGTCTCTCCTTTGGCACCATCATTAAAGTATGCATCAATAAGAGACTCTTCCTCAAGCATAAAACCATATTCAATAACTTCTTCCTCTCGAAGGACCATATCTAACATTTGGGATATGTCTTCATGAGATTGGAAACTTGGCCCTTCATGCAACAAGAAGTGAGCGGTCAACATCGGAAGAGAAGGAATGCTTTTAGGTTTACATGACTCAAGCCAACCAGTACTTGGGGCAATGGATAGGACAAACAATTCCATTTGCTCACAAGGATGAATTATATTTTGCTTTGAAAGGTACCTTATGAACCTTACCACGTGGTTGGCTGCGGAATGTGGATCCCCATCAAACATTGGCATATTCTTCATGGATTTCGATGAAGGATATCTTGGGGTCCCTATCATATCTATGGTGGGAATATATGTGGTCAACATGTTGTTGGGTCCTTAATGACATGGGAGTCGCCAGGGTGAATGAAATTGCCTTAACAAATGCTTGTTTCACCCTACAAGCATTGACTTTGAAGTTCAATGAAGAACTAGGGCTTCGTTCTTCCAATGGAGTCATCAATAATGTTATGTCAGTGTGTCGTCTAGGGAACCAAACACATGTTTCGTGTCCCCGACAACGGCACCAAAATGTTACAACTCAAACTAGCAAGGGGGTTAAAGGGGATTCCCAAAGGGGACAATTACTAGGCCAAGGGCAACAATAGAGACTTAGCCCACTGTCACCTCAGCTAAGACTCCCTACTCTTTACGGACTTTCACCGATGGGAGAAGACCTGGTATATGGAAGTCACTTAAGAATACAAATCAACAAATGGATGTGAAGTGACCCCAATGATCATTTTCCTAGATGGGGGAAAAGAATGGAGTTTACTCGCTCTGCAAGCAAGGTACAAATATTTCTAGGATAAAGAGGGGACGATTTGAGGGTTAGGTTAGAGGAATATGCCTTGTAAAGGAGTTTCCCAATCCTAAAATCCTTATTGAACTTGGCTTCCTGAATGGTTCTTGAAGAATTGACCTTTCAAAGGTATGGGACCACACGGGACCAAGTGGACCCAACCTAGGTTAAGGAGAGAGAATCTAGCAACCAATGATGTTCTTAACCCAAACAAGGAAGGGGAAAGGATCAAAGCAAGAATTTCCAATTAAAGGTGTCAAATTGATCCTATGAGGTGCTAGCCTAGGGAATACCAGGGCAAAGTTTGATCTCAAAGCTAGGGCTTGGGTTATCTCACAACTCCACCGTCGGAATGGCTTCAAAATTGGAGGAGGCCTTGAGGCGCAGTAGAGGCTAGGAGATCAAACTTTTTCTTTGGCTATTTTGTCGGGAAAGTGATGCCCTAGGTGACCCAACTTGGCTAGACCTAGAAGAGAAAGGGAGAGGTGGAGAAAGAAAGTTCTTTAAATGATCACCTATTGGTGGACCAATGTCTAATCCATTGGGGAGAATGGAGTCCAAGAGAATGATGAGAAAGAAGCTAGTATTTCAGTCAAAGAGGCCTTAAGGGCTACTTCGCTTGGCCTTTAGGGCAAGAAGAAAAGACCTCAAAGCTTTTATACTTCGCTTTGCAAAAAGAGATGGCTTATCAAGATAAATTCACTAGTGGAATTATCCCTAAGAGATTTCATTCATGTACATGGCCTAAACATTGAGAGATGCTATATAGAAACAATAATTCCACAATTTTGCATTTATGCAATGTAGCAATTAGCCATAATATAGCAAAAATCCAATTCAATGCATATGACAAAAGTAAAACAAGAATAGCATTAAATGTGTGTACTTACATGTAATAGAACATATCCAACCATCAACAAATTGACAATAAAGAAGCTCCAAGATAAAATACCCCAATCCAAACATCAAAATTCATCCATGCTCTAATTCATTATCCCAGAAAAAGTGTGAAATTCTCTAAAGAGAAGAATGATCCAATCCAAAGTGATGATACAAATGAATTCATGTCTCTCCTATTTATACACTCATTAGGAGTTTGAATTACCTAATTTTAGCCTACATTAGCCCATCAACTAAAATAATGTGCAAATAATTATCTATTGGTGACAAGCCTACAAAACTAGCTCATAAATAAAATAATAAGCCTTCCAAGAGGTCGAATAATCAATGATGCATGTCTTTGGGCTCTCTAAGAGGCCTGATGAAGTCCATAAGTGCTAAAATGATGAGTTGGACTTCAAAAAGTAATGGACAAGGGGTTGGCCCCTTGTTCTCCACATAATAAACCTGTGGTGCTTCCAATGGTTGTGAGGGCACACAGGTGACCTCATGGGTCTCCAAGTAAGTTGAAGATGCTTGTAGACCATCTGTAAGGGCTCAAATGACGGTGTAGGTGATGCCACATGATGCCCACATCATTCTACAATTCCTGGGTCAGCTGCCAAGTGCATGGTACATGTGTGGGGTTGGTTGGGCAAAGGGTGAACCAGGTGCATCTTTCTCGTCCAATAAGTGAATCTCGAGTAATCTCTGAACATCTCTGGGGATCCATGGAGTGTTGTCTACTGTTGTGGAGGCCCATGGATCTCAATGCACACCTTACATGTGCCAATATAGCCCTTTGGAGGGTTAGGACCCCGTATAGAGAGACCAAACCCAAGATGTAGAGCACCTGCAATCCTTCATAAGATCTAATACGTCCCCTAGCCTTCCAGTACAACAAGTCATCAAGAAAATTGAGTAAAAGAGCTTACAAGCCATGGACCACAGGTGGGGACTTCATAATGGCCTACCCTTCCATAATAGGATTTGACATGTTCTACTATCTCCAAACTCCAAATGGGGTTAACCAAATATCTCATTAGGTGGTTTCTACTTTTAAAGGGGATAATATGTCCAAGGTACATCCTTTAAAAGGTGGTAGCATGTGATAAAGAGGTGAATGGAGTAGGGAATGAGAAAGGGCAACCATGGGCCACACGCTGGGGTATAAGGGTAGCTAGTAGAAGGGAAGCCCACACTTGGGTATATAATGTATAGGAGAGAGCAATCGTGGTACATGAGGTGCCCCGGCCTTGATTTTTCCACCCTTCTTTATATGCTTTTTGCCTTTTTATGATTTTTCTTCAATTAACTGCTCGGGGCTCAAGGGGTAAGAGCATGATGTGTGAGATATAACAGTGGATACCCCCTTTTAAGGTAGGGCGGCTCATTTCCCACTGTTAGTGCCGCTACATAGCTCCGATTTTTGAAGGTCAGAAATGAGCTTGGTCTGCTTGGTTATGCTTAAAGGGAAGCTCATAACGGTCACTTTCTCCTTTTCCTTTGCACCGCTCATTCCTCCCTTCATCAGTCCCAAAAAACGATTAATTCCATTATCAGGTTCGGTTTAATCGCTATCACAAATCGCATCCGTGTATGTATCAAGTCCGCGCCCCTTGGCTTCCGCCGATGCGATATTGCGATGCAATCTGATCGCAAATCGCATCCGAGTATGTATAAAGGCTGAGCCCCTCAGCTTCCGCCGATGCGATTCGATCGCAATCGCACATCGCCATACGTAAAGGCCCAAGATCCAAAAACCCGATTTGGCGACTCCCGTTGCGCTCGATAAAGCGACTCGCCCGATCATCCCTCCACCGTCTGATCAGCTCCACCAAGATCCAATGGCCCACACTCATTCCACTCCCGCTTCTTCCGATATCCCTCGCCAAGCCATCTCCACCGTCTATCCTCCTGATCCAACGACCGACCCTTCTCCTTCCTCCTACTCGTCCACCTGCTATGCAGTCTGCGTCTCTTAACTGTTCTGTGCTCCCGAAGGACGAAGGTGACCAGTCTACCAGTACCAGGTGCATTTCCTCCTCAACAACCGCATTCAACAGGCAGTATGGCCAAGAAGGAAAAGGACAGAGCACGAACAGGCAAATGCATTTAATAGTTATGGGACTTCATCCCATACGACACTCCAGCCACCTGAGAGGACAACAGAGCACCCGAGAAGATCAAATTCATCCACTACAACAAGCAATCGCACTCATACTCCATCAGGCAGTTAAAGCGGTTAGTGGTTAATTATGACCCTTCCATACTTAGAATGGTCGAGTGCCTTTGTAATGAAACTCTATATATACCCAGAAACAAGATGTAATCAGGTGGATGGTTGATGTTTTGATGTAAGGTTCAACTTCTAGAGACTGTAACTACTTTGATACTTGCAGCGTCTCGTCTTCATTTTCAGCTAATACAAGCTTCTTTTGCTATTAATTGCTCACTTTCCATTTCTATTCTGTTCTAGGTTGTGCTTGATATGCAGTTTTCCTGAACTCTTGATGTTTAGCATTAGAGGAGTTGTCATCCTACCTTTGTGTTAAAATCTTGCATGTATCAGTGAATGTGTTATTCAGGTTTCTTTTCACTTAGTGACAGAGAGCTGTCATCTTGTCTGTACATTAGGGAATTAGATTTGCAGACCTCTTTACTGGTTGCAGCCGGCCATCACAAGGTCTTGTGCATCTGCTGGTGTGGTCAATATTCTCCATATTCACCCAATCTCTGAACTGTGAGTAATTGGTGGTCTAAAGCCTTGTAGTCTGGGGGTGTTCACGCATGTCTGGAGTTAAGCATAGTAGAAGTGGTTATCTGGCTTGAACAAGCATCATTCCTTCCATTCATCCATTTGCAACAATAAGTTGAATTTGTAATGTTCTCGAGCATCTCCGAGCTACAACCTAGGAGAGTTTCTTGGGGTGATAACATTAATTGGCGCCGTTGCCGGGGAGAGGAGATTGAAGCTCAGCTTCCCTGGGAGAACGACACAGTTCCACGCTTTGATGATAGACAAAGTTTGGACACATTTCTGGTTGTAATCATCTATCTGGCGACTCTACTGGAGAACCAACCTAGTGGCGACTCCACATTACAGTTCTAGCTCAGTTTGTGAGGCATACCTGGAGAAATCCTCATAAATCACCAGCTGACCTAGTGCCTGACCCTGAGAAGATTGCTAAGCAAAGGAAAATATCACAAAAAGGAGCATCAGGATCAGGTAAGCCTAGGAAATCTTATGTATCTCTGCAAGAGAAGATTATAGCCGAGGATATATAGTTTGGAGATTTAGAGCCTAGCATTGTTAGTGAAGAAATACCCTCAGAGATTCATAAAGCTCCTTATTCAGTCAGTTCCCCTTTGGATCTCAATCCAAAGAAAGTCTCCCATACAGTCCATCATATTCCTTTGTCTCTGTCATCCGTTTCACTGCCCCCTACTATCCAATCTACCAGTATCCTTCCACCCATCCCAGTCATGGCAGGCCAACAAGCACCCACGAAGATGGAAAGAATCATAGCTGCTAGGTATGGACCCCTGGTCTTGCCTGTTCCTTTGAATGCCATGCCTGCAGGAGAATATCAGAAATATATGCCCAAGTTCACTGGTACAGAGAGAGTAACAACTGAAGAACACCTTGAGTCTTTCTATAGTTATGCCGATAACCTAGATATCAGTGAAGATGATGTGTGGATGAGAGTTTTTGTCCAGAGCCTTGATGGTGAGGCTAGAAAATGGTTCAGAGAAATAGCCCCTAGGTCAATAGCAGACATCGAAGCCTTCGATGATGTATTCTTGAAGCATTCGGGGGATAAGAAAGATCTGCTCTACTATCATACTAAATTTGGGAACTTGCAGAGGGAAAATGGTGAGCTGTTGTCTGATTTCAACAAGAGATTTAACCGCATGTACAGCAGAATACCAGCTGAAGTGAAACCCACCCCTACTTCTGCTAAGCTTACTTATGCTAATGCCTTCGATTCTCGTTTCTGTTTACTACTAAGGGAGAGAAGATGTGCTTCTTTGGCTGATATGCAAGATGCAGCGCTGGAAGTAGAATCAAAGATCATGGTTGCAGATAAGCTCAAAGGTAATGATGATAGAAGAAGACAGAAGGGTGAGCTCTCATCATCCTCAGATCCCAAGATCAACAAAATGGCCAGGATGATTGAGTCATTAGCCTTTGAAGTTTCTAAATTAAGGGTTGAGCAACATTCTGGGAGAGCAAGAGCTCCTAATACCTTTGCTCTTCCAAATCCAAATCCATATAGAGGAGCAAAGGAGCAATTGCAGATTTTGCTGCAAACGAAGACCAAAAGGTGAAGCCCCTTTTTCAGAATATAGTCATGGAAGAAGAGCAATTTGAAGAAGAGAATGAGGTCCATGGTATGGAAGACAAGGGCAGTGCCCCTTTCTTAACCAAAGCTGCCTATGAGAAGTCATTATCCAAAGGCCCTGTTCATAATTTTGTTGCCCCTGCAGAACAACAAGCTTATAAGCAGAAGCAACCAGCAGCAGATCCCATCATCCTCAAAGTTCCCGCTGTAGAGGTAAGAGGTCGTGAAGGTTCCCCTTCTTCTTTAAGTTTTCAATCAAAAATTCAGAAGCCAAGAATATATATGCCTCTTATTGAACCAGTGAAGAATGAGCCCCTCAAGAAATCTACCCTTGAAGATCTTGAGCTTAAAGCCAACCCAGCTTCCCACCAAGGGTTGGGACAGTCATGTGTTCCTATATGATGAAGGAGGCTCATAGAACTTGTAGGAACCAGGGTGATGGCCATGATGATGGGGCTCATGTATTGGCTTTTGGCTACGTGCTAAATGTGTTTGTCCCGACCATATTTTGCATTTTGTGGTACATTTTTCTGTTAAATGTGGCCAATTATGCTTTTACTTTTCTTTTTCGCTGCATCAACCTTTGGGGCATCATTCCAAGCCTGATCCAAGGTGTGGGCAAGGGTTAAGGGAGAGTTAGCCCTATGTGGACCCAATGGAGGAATGTGGACCTAAGTGGGAGAAATGATGAATGGGGTAGTAATGAGTGGAAAGGGGGTAATATATGCAGATGAGGGAGCAGGACCACGCAACCAAAATCAGGGTTTCCCATGGAAATACCATCCCTAAATCCAAATGGTTAGTAAAAGAGATCCCACAGGACTAGAATCCAAGGTTAATATCCAAAAAGGGGTCTGGGATACAAGAGCACAGACCTAGCCCATTCTTTCTGTCGAATACCCCCATTAATCCATGCCTAGAAGTGTCCATGACAAGCAAACTACAATACTCAATTACCAAATGATAAGGCATACCTTTAGGTTCGGGAGGCCCACCTTCAAAAATGGGTGAGGGACCACATGGCTGGCTCAGGTGGCAGAGAAGTGGCACAACAAGCTAGTTGGTGGCTGCAAGGGGCTGTTAGTTGTTCGCTGAGGACCATCTTGGAGAAAAAAAATTCTCCTAGGGATATCACCCACAAAAAGGTGGGTAGCACCGCCAAGCCACACCTTGTGGAGTTAAGGACTTTTCCCACACTAACCATGTGTGTGAGTGAGGCAGCACAACATGTCCAAAACATCACGACCCTACTAAAGCACATATTGAAATTCTCCATATACTCCATAATAAGTGATCCAGTTTAATTCAAAAGCATAAGCAATTATATTATTATTAAAATAATTGGTTAGCTAATACAAAGAAATTTTTATAACGTTGGAGGAATTACTAGGAATGGTCAAGTGCGATCGCAGAGTGGGTTTACGTGAGGTTGATCTCTTATTTAAGAGGATTAAGAGGGTTATAATATTTTCAAAATTCAATAAAAAGGAAATATAGAAAAGGGCATTGTACTTAAGAGTACAGATTACCAAAAAGAATATTGGAAAGAAAATATACCAAAATATATTTATTGGAAGTAATAATATTTATTATAATATCATTACTAACAATATATGACAAAAAAAGTTAAAAGGTTATTTAAGGGTTCTTTTAAAAAGAGACACTTGTAAAAAAAAAAAAAAAAATATATATATATATATATAGATATATATTACTATAAAAATTAGAAAGGGTTACTTATAAAAACCTTAACTTCATCTTGACAAAGCAAAATAAAGTCATCCCTAAAAAGAAAAATCAGAAAATAATGTAGTCTATAACAGAAAAGAAAGGAAGATTTTCCTATAAAGGTCTTTCAATTATAGATCACAGATTAATTACATTAAAACGAAATATCCAAGGGAAGGAAATTAATATTGCTATCAGCGCAAGCAACGAGGAGAATTACATCAATATTAATTTGGCAATTAGCTATTAATTCAAGAGCCAATCATTGGTGAAAGAAAATATATTTTTGGCCAAAAGGAATATGAAATTAATTATTTACAAGTGGCAATTGATCAATATCAATGCATTTCTCAATTCAGTGTCGTAACTATGGTTAAGAAAGAGATTCACATTATTTTCAGTCTACCTTGGTTTAAAGAATTGGGTATGATCATGTTAAACATAGACAAAAAAAAGTTTAATGTTTCCTTATAAAAATAAGTTGATCACACTCCAAGACATGACAACGAAGTCAGGGATGATAATGTCTTCATCAGAAATTTTTAAAGATATTTCGAAATTGATGTTTCAAGATAATCAAAAAACAATATCAAAAAAGAAGAAAGAGCTTGAAGAAGTCATCTCCAGTAAAGACAAGGAAATTTCGCGCCTCAAAGATCACAGTGAAAAACTACTCAAACAAATCAAGATGGCTATGGCCACCAAGAAAGAACTCAAGAAGCGCCTATCAGAACAAAAAGAGGAAAACTTATGATTAAAGAACCAAAATAAAAAATTATTAGAACAAATCAAGTGTTTAAAAGATGAGAAGCTTGAATGCCAAAATAAAGATGACTCAGAAAATGAAGAACTCTTATGTGTCTTAAGAATCATAATCAAAGAGTACTCACTCAAATTAAAAAACTTAAAAATGATAAGAAATCATTGAACAACAAACTAGAAGAATTTATCACGAAAGAAGTGTTGAAGTCTTTAGTTCAAGTTGAAGAAAAAGGAATATACTGATCCAGTCAATACCAGAACTCAAGAAGATAACCAACAAGTTGAAGTAAAAACACACTCAGATGTTGCAATTCAGACGATGAAAAATCAAAATGAAGATTTTGTAATCAATTCAACATTTGTATCTGAAGTAAATCAAGAAATTGCCACACGAATGATAAGGGAAAATCAAGCCACAAGAACTCCTTATCGACATCTGAATCACAAGAGCATACAACTCAATCAGTCTACATATTTGTATCACTCAGAACATAAACAACAAAGTTATGTTAATAATGTTGTAGTTTGTGCAATTCAGTCTAGTGATAACAATTCATCACAAGTTTCTAGTAACCAAAATATTCCACAAAAGATTGATTTAGGATGGTCAGATCCTTTCTCAATGCAACAAATTTTGTTTATCACTTAAAGGATCCTATCATCATGTATCAACGAAGATAACAATTCGAAGAATGCCATAAGATACAAAGACAAAGAAACAAATGATACACCTTATCAGCAATAAATTTTGAAGACGAAGCTTTTTGAAGAGGAAGGTAGTGTTATGAATATAATTTAATGATTAATGTAAATATAGTAATGATTAATTAGTACATTAACTCGTGATTAGTATTGAAGAGGCATGTCTCTAAAGATATGACCGTTTATGAAGAGGTACCTGCGTAGGTATATAAGTAGGCCCTCACCCTCATTTGTAATCATCATCTCACTAGTATTCAAATATTTTTATATAATATATTATATGTCCCATGATGGACATTCTTATATACTAGATCTTCTGAGTATTCTGCTGAGTATACGAACCTTGTTCGTTATATTGGTATCAAAGCATGTTAAAATTGGCAACTAGGGCCAAACTCCATGTAGGTCATCTTATTTATGGCAGCTGATATTTTTCTTGGACTCCTCTCATCGAGAAGTGTAGGATTGATCTAAAGATCATCCGATTCCGATAAGTATTCATGGAGATATGAATTTATTTGTGTTATGGGACAATTCGTCAAGGTTGGCCAGCAACCAAATAACCCCCACTTGTGCTCAACGTTTTAGTATAAAAGGAGGTGGCTTGATAGTCATTTGGACACACACTTCACTCTTGATTTCTTTCCACTTGTTTTGGGTTTTAGTGGCAAGAAATATCTAAGAGGATGAAGCCCTAGACGCAGGAGGAAAGGAGACTAAACAAGAAGCCCTACCAACAGTCTGGCCGCAGTCAAGAAGAGGTCTAATACTGCCCTAGCCACAGTCCTAAAAAGGGTGATCTAACCACAGTCCAAACAAGGAGACTTAGCTGCAGTCCAAACAGGGAGATCTTGCATGGTGAAGGAGGCCTATACAAGCTGGAGGAAAAGCCCTAATGCGCAGTCCTATCATGCCCTAGCCGCAGAAATTAGGATGACGTTTGCAGCCCTATGGATGCTGTTAAGAGGGATATGCCACGCCCTCATCTGCAATGCTAAAGAATCAAGGACACAGTCAAAGGTCTTAACCTTCGCTGTCATGAGGAAGCCCTACTGCATAAACGCAAACCTAAAGGGACATACCTTATCTGCTGTCAAGGCAGCCCTAAACGCTGTCTATAAAAGATGGTCTAGCCGCAATAGGAGGAGAGTCCTAACAGCCATTAAGGGAGAGGTTTAGCTGCTGTGAAAGGAATGTCTGATCACAGTCATAGGAGGCCTATTCCAGCAGTCAAATGAACCTCAACCACAGCAAGAAAGAGACTGATCAACGTGTATATTTGAGAGCTGTTTCAGCGGTCAAATTAAAGGGCTGAACTGCTTGCTAGTAGGAGGTTTGAGTGAGCTCATATCAGTCACTCTATAGGCTGTCATAATCATGTTCTAATGACTGTTGTGTGCCACTTGGATGCCACTGTAATAAGAAGTGAGTATAGACATAGTTCAGTCATTGTTAAGGGCTTGAAGGCTAGTCTGAATTGTAAAGGAAATGGTTTTCCCTTGGAGAACAATTGCAGTCAAATCTGGGCAGATTTTGAGGACTGTTAAGAGACTGCACCTTGGACCTGTTAAAGGAATCTAGCTGCTCTGCTAGGCTGTAAGCCATAGCAAGCAGCTAAGACTAGTGAGTGCAATGGCTGATGGTTGCAGCACATTGGGTGCAGCTCAGTGATGGTAGCAGCACAGCGCTGAGAGCAGCTCAATGATTGGGTGCAGCACAGTGACAGGTGCAGCATGATGATAAGGTGCAGCAGTAATAAGTATGATGTATGCAGCATGGTAATGAGGTCCAGCATGATGATTGAGTGCAGCACAGTGAGGAGCACATGGTGATGGAGTCACCTTGGATCAGTGGAAGCAGTATGCCTTTTACTCAACTCAGATCAGCTACCTCATATGCTATCTTCTTAGAGAAGATCTCTGCTCTTATTTAGATAAGTCAATATATTGACTTCTGATGTATATGTACTATCTCTCTCTCTGCTGAACTATTGAAGAACATATAAGAAGAATTGATCAAGGGTTTCTCCACATTGGGGTTTGTCCTTGGCTAGCGTCACATCTTGTGTCCTCGTCTTGGCTTGTCTTCTGCGATTTATGTTCATGTTCTATCTGCATTTTACTATCATGCTAAATGTGATTGCTAATATTGAGCTAATATGGAAAATTGAAGTAAATTGCTCTAAGCATAGAACATATCTAAAATTAACAAAGCATTCCTTTGAGTATACGAACTTTGTTCATTACAAGCCAGCAGCAATTCCTTTCTGTATTCTCTTTTTTCTTCCTTGTTGTCTATGCTTTCGGTTGAGCAGAAATATTGTGATCAGTCCTGCATTTTGTCTTCATGATGCAGCCAATCTCTTGACCAATATAAATATAAACTTGACTACGCTTTTTCTCACAGCTCTATAACTTTGAGTCTATTATAGGAATAAATTATTCTATAGTTACAATGGCGATAACCTCATATAAACTTCCAAAAAGGAACTAATATAACAGAAAATGGTGTAACTGAATCCTGAGTTAGGGATAGTAGTAGGTGGGTACAACCAAGTCATGACTAGGATAGAAAATTGGTTGTAGGTACAAGAAAGTTGAATATGTTTAACAATAAACACAGTAATAAGCTTTGCAGGATGGTATATGCAGAATATGGAATGGAATGATCATGACTACTGTCCAGTCAAAAATAATACAAGAAAAATTAGAAAACCAGCCATAAATCTCATTCAAGTTAGTATAAGCTAGCGTATTTTTCATCTATTAAAAATCAAGTAATGGCTATACAGTGATTGTGACTCTTGCATATCGTTTTCTGTAATTATAACAGTACAAAAAGCACTCGGATGCATCTTTATGACAACTACAAAGATATGTGTCCATATTTAGGAGAACATGCTAGTTGTATCATAATTGTAAAGGGAACAAAAAAATACAGTTAGTTATGTCTGTAATTTGCAGATGATTTATGGCAAGCTTGTAGTGCATATAATGGTTATGACAGGATATGCTCACCTCTGATGGATGGAACAGAAGATTATCAATACGAAAGTCTCCATGAACAAGACCAGTCTTTGACCTTATTTTAGAGTCTTCAGCTGGTATGTGTTGCTTGAGCCAATCAATGAGTTCCAACATCCTTGGACTTCGATCTGGTTTTCCTTCACCGGTTGAAGCTAGATATTGCTTTGCCCATCTTTCTACCTAAATAGCATTGACAGGAATAAAAAACCTAATTGAACGAAAAAATTATTTCCATATTAGAAACAAAGAGCAACACCAAAGAATATGTCCCTTTAATAGACTGTGATACATTATAGACCTGTTGGCAGAATTTTTAAAACACTAGCTGTTGGTGACAAACTGCTTACTCTCCAGTGGATGGCCCATTACTCTAGGTTGAGAATTTATACTACTGTACGCAGTTGTGAAAACTATTATATTTATATGTCAATACAAGTGATTGTTGTGTGTTAATATAAATGCAGATTGTGATTATGAGTTGGGTGTAATTTTATGTGTTAAATGAATTTAACTAATAAATGTGGTGAGGAAGTTTAATCACAATGGCTCTCAGTCGATATACATGAGAATCTACAAGTACAACAACAGTGAAGGAGAAACTCCTGAATTGAGTTTGATGGATTGTAAGACAGGCATAAATGAGCATGGTTGATGGTCTGCTACCCTAAATTATGTACCAGTTCATGAATAAATTCACATTTCTTCCACTTTATGTCTGTATTACCTTGGCATTTTTTATGTATGTTGTTTGTAATAATTGACATTAGAAGACATTTCGCAAGGGGTACTCTCCAAGTCAACATTCCCTTGCTCACACATACAAAGGCAGACACTAAAGAAGTGCAATTACAAGATAACATGTTCAGAGATATTGCATATTAGCAAAGCAAAACCTAGATTAAGTAACAATCAATATGCAACTCTGAATGTAAATTGCTATTTAGAAACGTGTTCTTTGTAGAAAGGACACAGAAGATACAAGCATATATAAATTCAAATAAGCACAGCAACATTACAATCGAAGTTCAGCATTTGTTTTATATGTGACCAGGTATGAAGCTATTATAAAGGAACCACAGATATTCAAGACGTTATATCATTGTGATGTCAAAGAGGACTAAAAGAATGAGGAACCCTAGGAACCAGTGTTGCGGGGGAGCGCCCCCCCCCCTCGCTCCCGCTCCCGATCCGCGCTCCGGGCGGGAGCGACTCGGGAGCGGGTCGGGAGCGCGCTCCCTAAAAAAAATTTCGCTCCCTGCCTTTTCGGGAGCGTTTTCGGGAGCGTTTTGCCTTTTTTGCATTTTTTTTTTGTAGTAATGTTCGAAATGCAATTTTTTTTTAAAGAAACAAATAGTTTTTGAGTGGGGCAACTTAATGATCAAGTCTAGGCCCTAGTATTGATGTGCTATTCATGGTAATGTTAAATTCTTAAAGTAAAAGTGTCACTTTTACTTTTACTTAAATTTTTAACATTACCATGAAATGACTCAGGATGTTTGAGAGTGGTTTCGTCCTCATTGGATTTCATATGGAGAAAGTAGAATTTTAGATTTCATTCAAAATCCAGCAGACTTATCAGTTTTTCAGGATTTCAGGATTGGGGGATTGCAATGTTTCCATTGAATTTTGTCATGTATTAGGGTATGGAACTCATATTTAATCAAGAGTACCAATCCCTCTATGTACCTTGATGTTAGTGACATTGGTTGTCGAACTCCTCTATCATGACCCTTCTAAAAATGTACGCATCACTCAAACAAAATCTTGACTTGACATGCTATGCTTTTTCTATCTTATGTTAATGCTTAGAGGGTGATATTAATGACAAAGATCCCTATACAAATACAAAGGTAATGACAAAGATACCTCTGGATATTAATGCTTGGAGGGTGATATTAATGACAAAGATCCTGATTTTGCAACAAGACTAAAAAATTAGACATTTCTCGTGGTGGCAAGAGGCCCAAGCATAAGAAATAGATAATAGATTTACTTCTCTTTTCTAGTTTCTAGTAGCTTTTATAACTATTGACTCTTTCATATTTATTATGATATTTTTTTAAACAATATATGACAATTTAAGTTTGAAGTTGGCAATTATAACTCATTAGTAATGAATTATGAATATGATGCTTCATGAAAGTTGAAAGTTGTTTCATTTCATTTCATGTTAGATATTATTTGTTGTAATGGTTACACTTAGCTTACAAGTACAACTTTGGTGATCAATGATGATAAATGTTATATATTGAATTTTGAAAGCTTGAAACTTTAAGATTGATGAATCATGAGACTCAATATGTTGTATGTTACTATGTTACTAACTTGCGGACGTGGTTGATGAAGATTATAACTTCTAGATGATTGTTGTTATATGGTTCAATCTATGCTTTTTTATGTTTTTTATATCTAATTCATCATTCTACATGTTTTGGTTGACATATATGTATCAAAAATTAAAAAATATAAAAAATATATATATTTTTAAAAAATCGCTCCGGGATTCGCTCCCAAACCGGGAGCTTCTGAAAATGGTCGCTCGCTCCCGCTTCCGCTCCCGCTTCCGCTCTTCCGCTCCCGCTCCAAGTAACATTGCTAGGAACTTTCAAAAAGGAAAGAGTATCAAAATAAAAATTCCTAGCTACTGTATGACACATTCCTTTGGTAAATCCTTGGGACAGCTAAAAACAAGCATGTGACAATTGGTTCAAACAGAAGAAGCTCCAACAGAAAAGGACAGGAAAATAGTAACATAAGCCCATTCATGTAATGTGACTGACTAAGAGGGGAAATTGTTAAAAATATTAAGAGTACCAAGGAAGTGTTTCCTAGTGCATTAGCCTTTTGCCTAGGAAGACACTTTAATTACCTTTTTGGCATGTGACTTTATGGGTTATATTAAAGTCATGAGGAAAATGTCACTTTATGTGGTACATGTACTAGGTACTTTATATTAATGTCACTTTATGAGAAAAAGTACTAAAGTACTTTCTAATATTAAAGTCACTTTATATTTTAAAGTTGACTTTATGTGGAGAAAAAGTACAAGGTACAAAACTAAAGTTATAAAGTGACTAGGAGTCATTAGTGGGGGGCACATTAAAAGGGGGTCAAGTGAGGGAATGATCTCCACCATTGATCTCATGGGCTGAGATCTAATCTCAGCCCTTGATCAATAGGGTTAGGGTTCTCCTATCTAATGAGAAACAAAAAGGGAGGAAAAAGCATTGTAGCTCATTCATTCTTCACATGAGCATTTGGACAAAAGAGAGCAAGGAGGAGAGCAGGAATACAGATTAAGGAGAAAATTTACAGCAGAGAAAACAAGAAAAGCTACAGCAGACTCGAGTTCCCAGTAGGCCGAGTTTAAGCCAAGGAGGGAGCACGAAAATTGAGGAGGCAGCCAGAGCTTGTCAGAACATAGTTTGAGGTAAAAACTGAAGTCTGGATGAATGACTTTCCTGGCTGAGAAAGGCTACAGGCTGCATGCATTTCTAGAGGCAGTCTGCACAAACCTTGTCACTCCTGTGGCAGTCAGCGCATTTTTCAGGTCAGTGACAGAGGGAAAATCTGCACGCAGATCAAGGAAAAGACAGCAGGCTGACTGACCCGAGTTTTAGGCAGTCAAAATCTGTCTTAAGGCCCGAATTTCACTGAGAGAGAAGCTGCCAGAAGTCCGAGTTTCTAGGCATAGAGGGCTGAACGAGCACTGTCAGTGGTTCAGAAATCAAGGTAAAAGTGGACTTACAGTGGCAATCTTCCCAAGGGAGAGATACGTATAATTTTTTGTTGTATTAAAGGCTATAATAAATTTCCTCAGAAGCTAATAAATCCTCCTTGAAGACTGATTTCCCCACTCTGGTTTTTTTACAGAGTCTAGTTGACCAAAAATCAGTGTGTAAATTCTGTGTGAGTTTGTGATATTTCTTCCTTATCAGCTGAAAATTAAATTGAGTAGAATAGTCCTGTATTTTTTAGTCTAAGTTACCAAGATACAGATCCGTTGGATTTTTGAAAAGCCAAGATCCGGATACGGCGAGGATACAGCAGGTGGAAAAATATATAATAATAGTTTTAAAATTTTAGAAAACATATTTGATGTTCAAAATCAATACCATTCATGAATCACAACATTAGAGCTAAAATTATTAAATAATTTATGAATCCAAACACTGAAATGAGGCATCTTGCCTCATACAAAAACGATTGTAATAAATACAAAATGAGTTTTTCATCAATGATCACCTTATTAATATGATAATATAAAGTAGGTTTGTCTACAAATCTTGAAATGGGAACTAACTGTGTAGCATCCTCAAGTAGATTAAGGTGAGTCATGGCATTCAATGTCATGTTTAAGTCAGATCTCTCAGGTTCCACATCACACATCCTACTTGGACCTTTCTTATACTCTGGACTACAATGTGATAGAAGGCGAAGGTTGGAATGAACATATACAAGATCCTCAGCCTTCGCTGCTCCCAGTCTATTTCGCTTCACTAAATGGATGAAGCCATATGTACTCCAGTTCCTCTCAGCTCATGAGGAACTAGCAACCTGTGATAACAACCTCGTGGCTAGAGATGAGAGATAAGTGTTGTCCCCACCATGGAAGCCCCACCAAGTAATAGGATCCATATGCCCCTGATCCATGGCTAGTGGATTTGAAAATATCCCAGTGGATTGTACAAATGCTCCAAATTTCTCATGTACTTCCTTTGCAATTCCCACTTACCTATAAATTTTCCTAAAATTTGTCTTATATCCCTGTACCACTTCAGAATCTCTGTTTGAAGCTGCTCTACCAGGTAAAGACAATATTTTGGAATTATAATATTTGAGGTGCAGTGCATATGCCAAAAGGTGTAATGGCATGGTCATTTTGTTCCACCTTTTTGTAACTATGTCTTTCACTCCATTGTAAAATACTTCAAAGGCGTCACATTCACTTGCCTTGATAATTTCATGTATCCTCTCCAACATACTATTTACATTTTCATAGACTTCCCCCAAGCAAGGCATATTTGTGTCAAATGCCCTGATCATGGTTAGGATTGGTTTTGTGAACTGCAAAAGGTATTGGACCTTGTCCCACCATGCATCATCAAGAATGATAGATTTTATTCTTTGTCCTCTATCAGAAGTTGAAGTCCTCCATGATTCCCAAAGAGAGTCAATGACCATTCCCAATGATATTTGTCTGACCTCCACAAGCTTTTTTATGACTAAAGTGTGGGAAGCAAAACGAGTTTCAGCAACCTACATGTGTTTTCACAAGTCAAATTTCAATTAGAAATAAAATTAAAGTAAAATTAAAATTAAGAACTCATAAATTATAATGCATAACATTGATTAAAGCTTGAGTACTTTTAATAGCTCCAACTTTGCAAAACTCCAATATATGGCTTGGGACATCGAACAATTGGTAATAAACATTTGGATCTCCTTTGATGCTACATATATTTCATTGATCCACTCAATCTCACCAATCTTGTCAAGCATAAGATTTAACGAATGCACTGCACATGGAGTCCAGAAGATGTGATCATATTGACCCTCGGACCTCCACAATCAAACCTGCAACTCTACAAACCTTTGCATTGTCTGTGATAACTTGGACAACATTTTGTGGCCCCACACTTTCTATTGCATCAAAAAGGATTGTGGAGATGAACATTGCATATTTTTCCACTCCACTACAATCAATGGCCTTCAAAAACATTGTTCCTTTGGGGCATAATGCGATAACATTAATTAAAGGGTGATTTCATTGGTCTCTCCATCCATCAAAAACGATGGACACCCCTGTTTATGCCCATGTATCACGAATTGATTGTAATTGTCTATCCACAAATTGTCTTTCTAATGTTAACAAAGTGGTCAGTACCTTTTCATAGCCAAGGCTCTTGTATCCTTTTAGTGCTTCATTAACTGCTTTAATCATTTGTTGCAATTAAGGAGAACACACCAAATTGAATGCTAGCCCATTTTCATAGATGCAACAGCCAACATGCTCATCTACAACTTCTCTGCCTTGGTTATTGAATGTTGCTTCAAGAGGTCCTAGAGTAGGTCTTTTATTAAATATGACAATTGGTGTAGATGGAAATGGAGACTTGGTTGTGGAGGCTTGCACATGTTGTTTTCCCTTGGTGAATCTCCTATCAACAGCATCTTGCAAAGTTGCATAAAACTTAAGTTTTGTAGGACTTGAACATGTCCCACTTTGGCCATTTGGACCTCTGCATACCAACACCCCTGTTTTAGTTTGCCCAATCAGATGGGCATTCACTCTAGTATATGAGCCATTTCGAACGCTATTGCATTCACTACATCTCCATTTGTACGAACCACCCCCAGAATTTTTGCCAAGAATTTCGACATACTGCCATCAAGGAGATTTTTGATCTTTTTTTACATTTGTCCCCTCAATTATTTCATGTCGTGATGGTTCCATGTTTATCACTCTGCATTTATAATCAAATATAAATTAGTAAAATTATAACTATCAAAAAAAAAATTAAATTGCTATTTTATAATTAATAAATGTGTCTCAAAATAAAATAAAATAAAATAAATTCTAATAGTCTAAATTGTAAATATAAATACAAATACATAGTTATATATAAATAACTTTATATATGGTCAGCTTTATTTATTTATATATTTATAAAATATATGGTTATATAATAATTATAATTATATATTTATATATATAAAACAAACGAAAGTTAATTAATTTTAAATTTTTATATATATAATAATAAAAAAAGAAAACTAAAATGGAAAAAAATACAAAACCTAACTTTAAAAATTAAACTATATATTAAACACAAACAATATAAAATTTAAAATTAAACACAAAAAATATATATAAAAATTAAAAGTGAACAAAAAAAAAAAAAAAAAATCATAAACTTTTGTAATAGAACGAACCTGGTCCATGCTGAGTCTACCTGACCACCTGCAACACAAACACGAAAACAACGGAACCACCTGCACAATGACACAACGATGAGTCAACCAACAAAGTTGACCATAAGTGTGACCCCCGAGCAGTGTAGGCAGCTGATTTTGAACCGCGGTTGATTTTGAACCGTGACTAGTCTACCTATAGCCACCAACAATTCTAATTCGACCACAATTTCTCTCGACCAACACTCAGCGATAGACTACGATTTCAACCCGTACTGTCAAGTTCTATAATATGGAGAAACACTGCCAAAACACCATAATGCTTGCATTGAACAAAGCCATGCCAGTCAAACTTTTAATTGAAGGAGTCAAACTATTAATCACATTAGTCGAACTGTTAATTGAAGGAGTGGAACTGTTAAACTAACTAGAGTCAAAGATCGAGTTTGTTGGTCGGATGTGGCTCCAAAACCACCGGAACCGCCGCCAAACGTAATAAGATGCCTCCAACCAGATGACGTCGCCTTTAGAATCATCGCCCTAGTAGATACAAGTGGATTGGTATCTATATTTGTTTTAGGTACGGGGATCTGCAGTTCCGCCACTTGCTCCCTGCGGATCCGGTAACGTAGGTTTTAGTTAACTAGTATTATTATTTTTTTATCAACTAACACTTTGGGGTTGGGGGCATTAAATATTATGCTAAAACCTTGAAACTGGGTGGGCTACACATTTGTAAAAAAAATCTACAAAAATTTCTTGTGTACTTGCACCTATTAATGTTATAATCTCATTTGTTTGCACTCTTTGGCATCTTAATCTCCAACTCTGTGTAAATCATTTATAACAACACAAATGGCACTTCAGGGAATCTAGAACTCAAATAGCCTATAGGTTCAATTCCTTTAGTCCTATTCTCTTTTACTTGAAGTTACAACGTAAAACTTAAAAGACACTAAGATTTAATGTACCTAAGGGAAGAGGAATTGGAGGTAGCATAGAAAGCCATTAAACTAAGAAAACAAAAATCCAAGTTTTTTGTCGAACATGGAAGGAAACCAAAGCGACTACACCTTCCAGCTGGGTTTTCTCCCGAAAGGGTTTCCCAAGTTATATCGTGTTAATTTGCGGTTTGTGAGTTTTATTTCATTGTTCTCTATTTCCTGCATAATTAAAATTTGCATGAATATGCAATAAACAGTAATGTACAGATCCAAAAATCTAAGGAGAAATAAACCCTCATAGTGTAGATTTCGGATTTTAAAGTTACTTTTATCAGATCTGTTGTGGCAAATTGTCCAGTGGAATATCCACAGCAATTTATGGATCATAGTGTGATCCATCTCGATGTTTTCAGAGTAAGAAAAGTGGAGGAATCATCTCACAGGACCATTTTTTACCAGTGGGACCCGTTTAGCAAATTGGGGTCTGAAACCTTATAAGAGCAATTTGAGGAATCAAACTGCGTTATTTGAGGGAAAAACTTTGTCTATTAAGCGCAACACCTTTTTGTGTTATTCTACACATGGATACCTTTCCAACAGCACAAGAATCGCCTCAAACAGAGTGTGTATGCAAAATTTATGCCACTCTAAATTTGAACTTCCTATGACCACAATAATTTGAGAGGATAAAATGTCAACCCCCATTATTCAGTGGAAAAGAGACTAGTCACTAGCCACGTGAGCATGATGAAAAAGAATTTAAAAGATTCCATATTGTAACTCTAGTTAAGAGTTGAAGGAGTCAAAACCTAACCACTAATAGGCTTAGAGAAATAGTTCTTCTGAATCAATCACATGCATATTATGGGGTAGACGTGTTTCGAATCAACCAATGTGGTTCATCGTCAGGACGGAAAAATGAAAAGAATCATTAGTATATGGATGTGATTGATCTGTAAGAGCAATTTCTCTAAATATTATGAATCACAAAAGCTTGAGTTTTGAGACACTAATAGGCTATCAGGTTGTATTATAACCGAGCCACTGGGAGGAAAATGAGTTCCTTTCTATTTGAGTACGTTTTGTTCCATAGATGAGCAGAGTAGCCATGAGTGGATAGGGACTCGAGAGAGAGCAAACAAAGAGCATTTGTACACTGTAGCATCCCAGGGCCATAACCCTCACTTCCTTGGCACTTGCATACATTTTTTGTTCAAACAAAAGCAAAGCGGCCTCACCTTCTAGCTAGGTTTTCTCTCGAAATGGTTTCCCATGCTATATCTTGTGTTAATTTGTGGTTTGTGAGTTTTAATTTGTTGTTCTCTATTTCCGCATAAAAAAAATAGCTGGAGAAATCGATAACACAACGGTTTTCGTACTCGCGTGACACGAGGTTGATACCCATTGACTACCACTATAACCCCCAGATGCAACTGCCCACCCCTGAAGAACAGAGCACGGGTAAAGCGAGGTTTGAACCTATGACTTACGCAGCGGCACAAACACCTTAGCAGTATGTTCACTAGCCAACAGACAAAACCCCTAGGGGCTATTTTCCACATAATTATAATTTGCATGCATATGCAACAAATAGTAATTTACAAATCTAGAAATCTAAAGAGAAATAAACCCTCATAGAGTAGATTTCATATTTTAAGTGTAATTTCATCAAATTTGTTGTGACAAACTTTCCAATGGAATACCCACAACAATTTATGAATCACATCATCACCAAGCTCTACATTAATCCTTGACTCTTTCTCCATCAGGCTGCTCAATAGCTTCGATGCTTCTATCATATGGTGTGATGCACCATTGTCCAGGTACTAACCACTCTTGGTGCTAGTGCTGGTAGATAGATAGGAGACTAATGAGAAGTCCTTCTCAAACTTCACTACAAACTCATCAAGTTGTACCTCTGCTAATGTTGTTCTCTGTTGTGACCTCCACTTCCCCTTCTTCTTCTCCAAACACTATGACGCATAATGCCCATTCTTGTGGCAAATGAAGCACTTGAAATTGATCAAGTCCTTATTCTACCCTGGTTGTGATCCTTCATTGTTACCCTTGGAACACTTCCCTTTGCCTTCTTGGCTTGACTAATCAAGGACAAGTTCTCCTCTCCATTTCCTTGCCTTTTGAGCTGAGACTTCTCCCAAGCCTCTTCCTAGATGTAATCATCCCAAAGCTTCTCCTAACTGAGAAGTTTATCCCGAGCATAAACCCCCTTGACAAATGGTTCCCTTAGCTTGTGAACCCATTCAGTGCCACACTAACGAGTCCTTTATCATCCACTTTCTCCCCAATGGTTGCAAATTGATCCTGTATCTAGATGATCTTCTTGAAATAATTAATAACATTAACAGATCTTGACATTACGATGGATCTAAGCTTGTTCCTCAAGATCATGTTCCTATTCATGTTATCACTCTATAGCATGTCCATTAGCGCCTTAAAGACCTCTCTAGCCGTCTTCTTTTGCAAAATTTTCACTCTGTAAGGCATCATTTCTACATGTACTTTAATTTGTCTTGTTTTAACTCAAATTTGTTTCTTTTAAGTTGATATCTTAAATTTATAGCTTAAATTTAGTTATTTCAACCTTTAAATTTTTGTATTATTAGATGAAATAATTTTTTGGATTGTGTACCTAAGGGGTTTTGACCTCAAGACTCCATAAAGTGAATTTCCAGTATATAGAAAATTCAATTTTAATGCATGTCCAAGACTTAAAAGTGCTCTAAATTGATCAATCTTCTACATTTTATCTTCATGAAATTTTTTGAAGACTCCATGCCCAAAGATACATCAGAAGCTTCATGTACCATCATAGTTCACTATGTCATCAAAGTTTTCCAACTCTACTTCTTCTTCTCATCTTTTTTTGTTGTACTTAGATTCCACAAGCCCTGCGGAGACTATGTAAAAGTGATGCTAGTGTGATGAGTTGAGTCATGTAACAAGCCTAGGTATCTTTGGACCTTGTCATCAAGTGAGTTTACTCTGGGAGTTTTTTTCCACTTGGTTAATTATTAAGTCCTTTTGAGGATTTAATAATTAATTGAGTTTTTTCCTCCAAAGATAACCCCAAAGTCAGAGTGTGGCTTGATGGTGAGGCCTTGGGTCAGTCCTAGTGTTTAGAGTCATTGTATATTACCATACTAGATCACATACAAAAAATTCATGGAATTTCAATAGGTTTAGGGGTCATTTTTTTAAATATTTTAATTTCCCGCACGGCGGAAATTTGAGTAAATTCTAAAAATAAAATGTAATAAGTAATGTTTAGATAAGTTGTATGGGGTGTGTGTCCTCAAAATTACACCTCTCACCTTCAAATTTCTACTATGACACACTTTGATGGGTAAAAAATAAGCTTTAGGCCCTCAAAACCCACTTTTCCTAAGTTTTGTGGAAAATGTGGGAATAAATTAGTCCAACAATTAACTAAATTGGAGAAAATAAATATCCACACATACTCAAATGATGTGGAAATGAGGTGGAAATTCATCTAAAGGTTAAAGTTGAGTTACCAAGTGATGTGGACTCCACATAAGCCACAAATCAAGCAAATCAAATTTTTTGTGGAGAAGACGAGTTCTAGTGACAAGATCCACAATTTGAGAAAGTTAACTCAAGCTTCAAAGAGATATCATGAGTTGACTTGAGATTGGATTAGAGTTTACATGAGTGAGGTGGAGAGTGGTCTCCTACCACTCCACTTCACTTTCTCACATATCCCCTCATCTAATTCGAGCTCCCTCATTAAGGATTGTGTGGGCCTCTAAGGGAGAAATCGAGTTGCCACTTGGAAATTCGAATTTGCATATAGGAGCCTTGGGATTATCACTTATTTGTCTTGGGATTGTCACCATTTGGCTTGGGATTGGATCCAAAGCTTCTATATAAGTGAGCATTGGTCTCTCACTATAAAAAACCATTATTACGAGCTTTTGTGCTTGGGAAAGCTCTGCTCTTATGTACACTTGTTCTCAATTGCAATAAAAGACTTTGGGGTTCATTCATGAGTGTTGTTCCAATGGAGTATGATAATTGGCTCACTATTGGTATAATTTATTTTTCTCATGCTTTTGGTTTATGTTATTTCCATATGCTCTTGTAGATTTGTTCATGTAAAGCGATTTTGCATTGACAATTGATTTAAGAGTATACTCTAGGTGTAGAAATCTCTAGCCATTTTCCAATAAATTTCTAGATTTTTATTATCATTGCTTATTTGTTAAATCTATATGGGACTAATGTTGGATTGAAGTTTTGTAGAGGAAAATCTTGTTGGATCAAATATCAAGCGTGAGGGGAAGCCTTTGGAGAGACCAACCCACTCTTGACACATTCTCTGAAGAGCTCTCATTGGTTCTTTGAATTCCATAGTTTATCTTACAAAGTGATTTTCTTGCAGGTATACAAGCAAATATTTCATAATTTAAATCTCTTTTAAAAAGTGTGCTTTCATTGATTTATTTAGCTATTTAAGAGCATTTCCCAAACTAGGCAAGTGATAGGGTTCACTCACATCACTTGATTTGGTTTTGTATATTATTTTGTATCATACTTACATGTTCTTTTACACTAAACTTGTCTTGGTTTTGCAGCGCATAGTTGGAGCTATGACACAAATTCCTTGAAGAAAGACCACTAAAGTCTAACTAGTTCTCTTGTAGGACCTCTCAAGCATCAAAAATTTATTTCAAGGAGGTCGTGGACACTAGAAGGAGCTACAAATATGGATAGGTCGTGGGCCTTTGTAGAGATTGTAATTTCGGATTTTAGCAAGTCTTCATTGGCCCTTGAGGTTGCTATTGTTGGAGGGATATTATAGTTATTTCTAGCTCCAAATCTTGTACTAATTCCCTTCATCTTTTGGGCAGCCCTCTAAGAGGCTTTAACTCCATTGTAATATCATAATAAAATATCTCTTTTTCTTGTGGGAGCTTGGGTTTTACCCAAGGCATCCTTTCTCCTCTTTTAGAAGGAGGATTTTGTGTGGGTGGATTAATTTTGCATCTTTTCTAACTTTCATTTTTAGCTCATTTTGCATGCTTTAAAATTAACACAACCTCACCATCACATTTCAATTTTTAAGTTAAATTTTGCTACAAGTTTCACTTGATGCTTTGCATTTCATTCTTGCTTTGAAGTACAAGTTGATATTTTTCTTTAGAGCAACTCATTTCTTACATGCAAGTATTTGGAGTTATGTGGCAAGTTTAATTTAGTTGCTTAACAATTTGCTTTCTTTGGGATACAATTGTCTCACTATAGGCTCATTTGTTATCTTGCTCACTTATTTTCCAAGCATACTTTACAAGCAAGCATTCACTTTTCTTTAGCTTCATCTCATTTCCCATTGCTATAAGTTTATGGTTTGTGGCATTTACTTGGAGCAATTTACAATTTCATTTGCTTATGAAGCTTATGTTTATGTGTCTTGAACAATTTTGAAGTTATATCATTGTGAGCACTTTCATTTACTTGAGACAATTCCTCTTTTGCAAAGCAAACTTGCATCATTTTAATTCATTTTCAAGTTAATTTCATTTTCCATTTGAAGTAACATTTGCAAATTACTTTGAGCAGTATCTCATTTCCATTATTTTGAAGCACTGCAATCTCTTTGGGAAAACTTACTTGCATTACATTTAGGGATTTTTAGCATGGTTTGCATTTTAATTCAATTAACCTCCAAGCATAAGCTTGGTTGATAGACATCATAGGGAAAATATTTGGAAAATTCTTCCAACTAGTACGAAGTAAGGTAAAGAGTGTGTAACCCTGTAGTTATGGAGGTGGCTTGTCTCCTTGTATGAATGAAGGCACATGCTAGCTCGTAACACTGAGGGGAAGGGTATCATTAATGACACCACCGTGTCCTCAGCCCCTCTTTCTTATAGTCACCCCAATTTTTACTCTTTGGCAACAATTAAAGAGGAAGATCTCTCACTTAGAGTAGGCATTTAGCTTAAAAAATTAACCAAGATAATTGCATCCAACCTTAGTTAAGTGCATTTAATTTTAATTCACTTTACTTTTCAAGCTATTCTACTTGCAATTTATTTGTATGCTTGTCATGATGAAAATGTCTTGAATTGATTATTTTGTAATCTCATTTGGGCAAGTACCATATCTTTCATTTTGCAAGTGAAGTTTTAGCTTATTTTCATTTTGCAAGTGAAGTTTTAGGTTATTTTCATTTTGCAAGTTATTTTATATTGCTTCTTTACATGCTTAGAATTCTAAATGGTTATACTTTGAAAGCATTTCTTTGAGAGAAATTTTAAATCTTGCAAGTGATATCATCTTTTTCTAACATCTATTTGATTGACAAGGTTACTTGTGTTTCACTTTGAAACATTTCATTTCTAGAGCAAGCATTATTTCTTTTGAAGCAATATTGGAGGCACTAGTTTTTTATGCTCATCTTTTATTTCTGTGTTGATGGTTATTGAAGTACATTTCATTTCATATTGCTCATTATATTTTCTTATAATCTCAAGTAATCCAAATTAACCTTGACATCTCCTAGAAACCTCACATCACCTGTTATTTTAGCTTACCATTTAGGGACCACCCCCCTTAGCTTACCTAGGAGAGAGCTTAAACGAAGAAAATTGGAAATAGGCGACAGCCCCATCTCTTGATTTTGCCACCAACCACACCTTGTGAGGTTAAGGGCTTTTCTCACTAACTTAGGTGTGTGTGCAAGGCAGCAACAACAGGTCGCATAAGAAACATCTGAGTTTGTTGAACTCAAGTTGTGAAGCGAAGGTATACAAGTATACATAAAACAGGGAAAAGGTGCATGTGCATTTGAATGCATGATGCATCGTATCCTTCTTCGTTAGGCACCCTTCGATTTAAGCCACCGAAATTTAAAAGTTATATAATGTGGATAGTAAAGCATTAAGGTACCTTTTAAGATTGAGAAAAAAGGAGGGTTAGACATACTTTTAGAAATTAAAAAAGTTTACAAAACCAAAAAAAGGATATATATATATATATATATATATATATTAAATGGTACTATAAAAAAAACATTATAGACAGGGAAAAAAGTACCTTTTCTAGAAAGGAGTTAGTTTAAAAAAAAGAATTATTTAAATATATAAATATTCAAAAGGTATTTATAAGTAAAAAGAAAGAGGGGAATATAATATCATATTTTAAAATTGATTTATATATGTACTTTGTGAAAATTTGATTATCCGAAATCCCTACTACAGCAACTGATATTACTTCTCCTACTTGTTAAACCATACAAGTTGTTTACTGTGTTCTACGGTAAATATCGAAGTAAATACAACTACAGTATTCACTATTTAAAATTAATATTTCAAAACAAGAAACTAAACAAGAAAAAGATACAACACAATGACACAGTTATTTTTGGACAAATGACCCCGGAAAAACCCAATGCAGGAAAACCGATGCAGCAGATGAGGGTTTATTTATTATTCTTCAGCGAAAATCTCATGAACAAGATACAACCAGCAGAATAGAAGAGGATTCTCTGTGAGAATTTTTACAGACATTTCTCAACGAGTTTCTAATCCAGGAGAGGACCTGTTGCCCCCTCTGCGTCTCACCGCTTCAGCTCCTACGTGAGAACTACGCTATCCCAGTGTCAAACTGCCCTGCGTTGTCCTCTACATCACACAGCCTCTGCGTTGTCCTCCTTCTCTGTGTCTTCTGCTCCTGGCCTTCAGACTGATGTTGATACCCCCTCTCTCCTTCTCACCTGCAACTCTCCTTCTAATTCGATTTTCTCTTGCCGAACTTCGACCAGTGAGAAAAGCAAACTTACTCGAGTAACTGAGTATCTACCTCTGGTGTATTTCCAAATGCCCTTCGATGTCTTTCTTATAATCTTCTAGTTGAGAACCAACAGCCCAGATTAGATTCTAATCAATGGCTCAGATCATTTGGACTCGATCTTCGTCTTCTTCTAGAAGTTACACCCGCAGTTTAGATTAATACCCATTAATTATTTTAATTTCCTAAGTTTAGACTTAGGGTCCCATTAAAAATAATTAATTATTTTAATAAAACTGTCTCCGGGTGGAATTTCCAAAACTATCTCTGGGTATTGTGGAATACATATGTCTAATCCTCCCTGCAAAATTTGAGACTTAGAGCACATTTGATGCTACCATAAATCAACACTACCTCTTAGCGAGGAATGTTCTAGCAATGCGACCTACTGAAGCATAACCCTATTCTGTAACATCTCCCTCTGCGCTACTAATGTCCGACATCACTGTCCACCAACTACTGCGCAAATGTTGCATATGTACTGCTTCTGGCCTTGCCACTGCCAACACTGCATATGTACTGTAATTCTCTCTCATTCACTGCCATTGTAATTAAGAGATTACCTGTTTACTGAAACAGATTCTCTACCATACCCATCTGCTCTCTGAACTGAATGAACTTAGCTCTTCCTAGAGCCTTTGTGAGTACGCCTGCTACCTAATCTCCTGTGGGAACATACTGCAGTTGTATTCCCCCACGCAGAACACAGTGTCTGATAAAGTGACATCTAATATCAATGTGTTTTGAACGATCATGAAATACTAGATTCTCAGAGAGTTTGATACAACTCTAATTATCGCAGTAAATCTTGGTCGCTTCCATCCTTTTTCTAAATAAACTCACAAGCAGCTTTCTAAGTCATATAGCTTCACAGGTAGTTGTGATGGCTACCATATATTCAACTTATGCTGAGCTCAGAGCTACCGACATCTGCTTCCTGCTGCACCAAGAGATCATTCTTGATCCAACAATGAAGTAGTACCCAAAGGTACTTTTCCGGTCTACTGAACTACCTGCCCAATCCGCATCTGTTAATCCATTCAATCTGACGTCATCCCTCAAGAGTATTTCAACCCATATCCGATTGTTCCACACACATACCTCTGAATGTGCCTAGTTATCGCCCAATGCATCATTTTCAGTTCCAACATGAACTGACTAAGGGTGTTGACAGCGTAACAAATGTTTGGCCTAGTGTTGACCAGACACGTGAGAGACCCAATGAGTTGTTTGTACAAGGTGGGGTCCACCTCCTTATCTCCTGATGCATCTATTTTCTTCCAATAGGTGATCATGGGAGTAGCCATGGGCCAACAATCTTGCATTATGTATCTCTTCAGAATTTCTGTAGCATATCTTCTTTGCCCAAGGAAGATCTCCCCATTCTTCTGCCAAACTTCCAACCCTAGAAAATAATGCATCAACCCCATATCCTTCATGTCGAATTTTGCTTCAAGATTCTTCTTGTAGTCCTGTATGAGCCTAGATGACCCTGTTAAAAACAAGTCACCCACATATAATACCAGAATAAGTGGCTCATTCTCTACCATTATATAGTAGAGATTGGGATCAGCAATACTCTTGACGAATCCCAACAGCTGAAAGTAACTATCAATCTAACCATACCATGCTCTGGGTGTCTGCTTAAGCCCATACAGGGCTCTCTTTAATCTGCACACATGAGTTCTCTTTTCATGTGTTTCGAAGCCTTCAGGCTATTCTATATACACCTCTTCTTCTATCACATCGCTCAGGGCTGCCTGGATCTGGCTCTCGATCTTGAAGGCTTATAATCTAACAGACGAACGTGTTGCCACGGACGGGGGTGAAACTACTCCCACGGATCCCAATACGGAGATGCTCCCGTGGGAACGGGAATGCCGGGTTTAAGAAGGTGCGGGACGGCGGCCTCACCGAAGCCTTTGTCCATTCAAAAATGTTGTCTTGACATCCATCTGGTGAATCTCCCATCCCATTTAAGTTGCTAAGGATATAACGGATCTGATAGAGGTATATTGAGCTACTGGGGCAAAGGTCTCTTCATAGTTTATTCCTTCTTTCTATGCGTACCCTTTTGCCACGAACCTAGCCTTGTACTATTCTATACTGCCGTCTGCAGCATACTTGATCTTGTAGATCCACCTAGATCCTACAACTGATCTATCCACTGGTCTAGGTACTACTTCCCAGACATTATTTGTCATGATAGAACTATACACTTCTACCATGGAATCTACCCACACTTGGTGTTGAATAGCCTCTTGAAAGCTAGAGGGTTCTTCAACCTATGGTACCAAGGCCTGGTATTTGTCAGGTTGTCTACCCTGCCTCTTCTCAGTTCTAGGAGCTCCAACAAACTCCTTTGTGTCTGTCAGCGTCTGTCGTACTTCCCTGCTAGTTCTACCACTAGTGGTGGGAGGCTCAATCAACTCCTCCTCCTGGTCCTGTCATTCCATCTGTTGAGAACTATCTGGATTTCCTTCTTTTGAGGAAATGTTAGTACTGGTCACTGTACTCGATCCAGGTGTCTATCCTCCTGCCTGTCTACTGACTAACCTTCTGTTGGCATCTCTCGAGATTTCCTAAAAGCTCTATCCTCCATAAACTTCGCATCCTGTCTCACTACAATCTTCCTGCTGCTAGGAATGTAGAATATGTATGCCTTTGAGGTAGCTGGGACTAACGCAGAGGTTGACGAGGCCAACGTGGGTGATGCAGAGGGCCAAAGGGTTGACGCAGAGAGCCAAGTGGCTGACGCAGAGGCGGCAGTAGCTGCGCAGAGGCTAGCAGAGTTGACGCAGGGCCAAGAGGCATCGTTGGAGATTTTTGTGGGGCAGATTGGAGCTGAGAGGGTGACACAGTCCCTGGAGAGTAATGCAGAGCAGTGGAGAAGCTTGGAGCAGCGTTCATTGTCCAGCTAAGGAGTTGTCGTAGTTGTTGTGGGATCGATCATCCGGTGGCTAATCAGCCAGAATCTCTGTCTAAGAGGAGAGGTACTTCTGCCAAGGAAAATCTCTGAAAGAGCCATTTCTGGCACCCTAGTTGTATTCAAAAACTGCATAATAATAAAACCCTCATATTTGCTGCACCGAATTTCCCGCATTAGGTTTTTCCGAGGACGATTGTCCAAAAATAACGGTGTCCCTTCTGTGATTGTCTCAGTTATTTCAATGTTGATCTGTATATGTGTGAAGGTTTCATTTGTGTTTATTTCAGTATTTATATATAAATAACTTGTTAATGGAATAAGCAAGTAGGAGATAATAAACCAAATAATGCAGTAGGGATTTCTAATGTGTCAGACTTAGAAATTTCAACACTTCCTCTATGCATCTGTGACACAAGCACATAGCTCATCTATCTCAACGTGCAGCTAGTGCTAGTGCTACTACTTCTACATTTGCAGTTGGATATCTTGATGAAGAGCAGGAGAAGCCATGGGTTTCCCCGTCTAACTCTGATTCAGAGTCCAAGCCAGATGATGTTGCCATGCCTAGTAACTAGATAGTATTATGTATTAGTGACTTTAGTCCTGCAATTGTATTGTTTTGTTGTAGAGGCCATTTAGAGCCTCCTTGGTTATGTGTTTTTGTTCTGATCTCCATATATTGCATGTATTAGACAATGCATTGGGTTCCATTTTGATATAACAGATATATTCATGAGCATACTTTGATCATATATTGTCTTCCATCTATTACTCTAATCCTGTGAGTTTGGAAACATGAATGAAAAACTTAAAAAATATGTTTTTTCATTAAAAAATAAATATTTAATGTACTTTTTACAAAGATCAAGTCATTGGAATCAACTAGTCCGAGTCGGAGTCTGATTCGGAGTTGACCCTCGGCCGATTCCAAGTTCGAGTCCAAGTTTTCAAACATTGGTTAGGGGTGTGCTCTAGCAATCTTAGACACCCCTTCCCCCATTCCCTATTTCAGAAACTCATATAACATATGCAACAGATAATTTTTATTGAACACAATACATTTTCTCAAGTCACCTACCTAGAGAACCAACTAGCATCACAATTATCCACCGAAGTGCCTTAGTGGATGGAGGACCCATATTTGGTCTTCATTTTGAGCATAAATTATGTGATTGTTATTTAGAATCCTTCTTTGTTAAAGTTTTGATGTTTTGTATTGAAGAAAAAAATCAATTTTAATGTTAAGGGCGGGTGAGATTAATAACATGAAAATAAGCTAATATGAGTCAACAGATGACTTAACTTAGTAATGGCTCAGGATATTATATTGTTAGTTCATAAAAAGAAAGTATGATTTAATGTTATTATTAGTGTTGTGTGTTGTAATGCTTGGTACATGAACCAACAAAACATATGAATAATAGAGGAACTCTCATTGTATGTATGAGATGACTTCAAGTGCAAACAAACAGTTCCCCAGCCCATCATCATCGTAGAGATTGGTGCTCGCCCCTTCCAACTTGAGGTAGTGTTCAGTCATGTCACTTCTATACGATGTTCAATGTGTTGTTGATACAACTTAGGGGCGTGACAGATATCCATAATTGGCCTGTCGTTCATTAAAGTCCATCGCAACAACTAATCCTTTGGCTTCTTCGTTTTGATGCTGGTACACCACAATCTCGAATCTCGTTACTTCAGTTGGTATATCATTGGACCAGCTTCCTCCATTTAGATATTTCTTGTGTGCACTTAGCCACCTCTTACCAACCAAACAAAAGATGAATACAATCATTTTCGAGAACATTTACTAGCAATATATACAAGTCACTTGATAAACCCTCAGGGTGGGTTATGTCAAAAGATGGCCTTCTATATTGAGCACTTCATGATGATGAGGGTTGGACTCATTGTTTGTCCCCATTATATGCTTCGCTATTCGATGCATGCCCTTTGAATTCCCTTAGGAAAGTTCAAAGTTGGCACTCGTCAACTACGAGTTGAGACGGACCACCAAATAAACCATTCAGACAAGATATGCCAGCTATGTCATCTCCCAGAAATTGAGTCAGAGAAGCATTTCATCTTCCATTGCCCCATTTACTATGAGATCCAATGGGAGATTTTATTGCCTATTTAGGGGGATTCAAACCCTTTCTAGTTTCTTCCAATACTCAGACTAGAGATGTCTAGCCCTTTACATTCAAGAGGCCCTCAAGCTTTGTTCCCACACTCTCCAACCCCCTCCTAGGTCGAATCTTGTTCAACAGATAACTCCTTTACAATGCTCCTATCAGCTAGGGGCACTAAGAGAGGCTGATGACAAAATTTCTTCTAGCTCCAAATCAATGTTGACCAGATGGACCATTCACGCTCTCCAGAGACCTCTGAGGCACTGTTAGACTAGATCCCTTACTGGCAATCAAATGAGATCACCTAGACATCACCAACAAGTAATAGCTACCACGCAATAGAGCAATAGAGGGTCTAAATCTTCCCCTAGCTCTTCCTTCGGGCATCATTCTATCTTGATTTTTCTGCATTCAGCCTCGGATGTTAGGATAGGTAGATCTAGTGGAACGTGACCTGGTCCCTAGATCCTTTCCTTCTATACATCTCCCTCCTACTGTAGTCGCCCACACTAGGATCTGAGGGTTTTCCCATGTTTTTACATATAGACTTCATGTTTTTACTTATTGTTCTTTATATAGGAGACTTTTTAGTACTCCTGCTTTGTATTGACATGATTGTACTCAACAGTATCTTATCTTATCTTCATATTATTTCCTGGGCATTTCTTTTCCAAAACAAACATAGACTGCTACAAATGCTAAATATGATTGTAAACATTGGTATCTGCAAAATTTCAAAACAGTCCAACTCGGAGGAAAAATATCGACAAGCATTAAAAAACATAAAATAAGAAATAAAATGGTTTTTGGACTTTTATACGCTTGTTTTGGCTGCAACGGATATATTTTCAACCTATTGCAGTAAATTTGAATTTATCACCATATCATGATAAATTGCAGGGAATATTTTGTTTAGCTTGAATATTTCATATTTATCACAATAAATCTGATTCATCAGTGATAAAAATAACGCTTATGCTAATCTCACCCCTCAATAAAAAGATAATAGATTACATTCTCTCGTCATGCAACATAAAGAAACAATGAAACAAAGTCAACTCAAGGTTTTAAATTTTGAATGTACATTTCATATTAGATCTTGTAACTGTTGTGGTTTGTTATAGTACCTGTTCTATACCTTCTCTAGAAAACCTTATGACTTGGCTAGAGAACTCCATTCCATATAGTACATTTGTAGGTAAAATAAAGACAATGCTCTTAAGCTTCAAGTAGAAAGCCCAACTTTTAATATTTTAAGAAAACAATACTGCTGTGCAAACTGGTAAATGCCCGACTGACGGCACAATTTGAACATTCCAAAAGCAGCAAAAATGTACTGCTTTAGAAAGGAAAGATCACATACAAAAGCTTTCAGCATTAAAAACATTGCATTCTCTAGTCATGCGACATAGAAAAACAATTAAACAAAGTCAACTTGGGGTTTAAAAATATTGAATAGATATTCCATCTTGAAACTGTTATGTTGGGCTGTAGCATCTTCTCTGTACATGACAGAGATATTTGTGGGCAAAACAAAGGCAATGATCTTAACCTTCCAGCACAAAGCCCATCTATAAAGAATAAAATACTGATGTGCAAACTGCTAAGTGCCTGCCTGACACCACAATTCTGGCATTCCAAAAGCACAGAAGATGCACTGCTTTGGAATGGAAAGTCACATATAAGAACTTTATCAGAAAAGAGTTTACCTGCCTCTTGCAGTAATTTTCACGGCGTCCATAGTGACCTAATCCTACCGCATCAACATCCACATTGTGTATTGCTGCTAAAGTTTTGGTAGTAGCAAGGTATATGGCTCTTCTTTGTTTTGGGTTGAGTTCCTAAACAGACAAATATATCAGTATCCATAGGCACTATGCTTACAAGAAATTTGTATTGAAGCATTATAGTACTAACTGACAAAAGATGAAGCTAAGTTAATAATAGGCAGTGCACAAAGAAAACAGTCTAGTTAAAAGAACGAGAAACATGTGATATAAATGGAATCGATAGAGGTATGACTTCACCAAGGATGATGATATGAAAATTTGAAATCGTGTCTTACCGGCAGTCCAGGACTCAGAAAGATCCGACCTTCCAAATACTCCATGATGTAAAAGGTTGTACCAATTACATTTGTATCAGTACAAAAACAAAAAACCTTTGGGACTGGAACATTTGAATATTTGCCTAAAGCTGCCAACACCTGCAATGTGCACCCAAAATACAAAAGGAAAACAATAAATAATATTCTTGACTCTATCTTCTCCAAAAATAACATTGCCCTAAATGATTTAACTGCAAATACCAGAGCATGACATTTCAGTCTATTAGTACCCCAATTACTATATTCACTGTTCAGTCAACATATATTTTTCTCATTCTTTTTCAAGAAATCTAAGGCTTGTTGCATTGTTTGACTTCTGAAAAGATCACAGGAAGAATAGGTCATGACAGTTTGTGCCATTTCTTGAATTTTTGAATACCTGACTTTCTAATAAACCCAAAGAGATTAACACTAGAAAGAAAAATTATTGGCTTAGTTATCTAATGCAGTCTATCACAAAGTCACAAAAAGGATGTCTGGAGTCAGATTTTGTATTCATATCAGGCTGAGCAGTCGTTCAACTTAACAACATTATATAACTTGTTAATAAGTAACACAATATATGTATGTGGCTTACAGAAATATAAGTTACAATTCACTTTTGTAGGCAATGGAATAATATTTATTTCTTTCTAAATATGGCAGAAAAAGGTTGATCAGACTTGTAAATGCATTGTTTCTATGTTTCAAAAGTACCTACATTTTTTCCTATCATAAGTATACAAATCTTTTCCCTCCTCCTCAGCATTCAGCCCCAATTTTATAGACTAATATATTTCATTTTTCGTATCATGAGCAGGCATCTGCATAGTCACACATCACCCTCTAATTAGAAGACAAGTTCATGCAGGGCTACATATCACCCTCATCATATGGCTACTTCTTCCTCATCATGTTTCTTTCAGGAATTTCCATCCACCACATGAATGCTAGTTGTATTGTTGATTTGTGGTAGCATCGGATGTGCTCTAGCCAAGAAAATTGGTGGAGAGGCTAAGGCACATAACATCTCCAAGACCCAGAAATGGTTTGGGGAAATTCCACCCAGTTGGAGAGCTATTAAAATAATTAATATTTTAATGGGGTTCCTAAGTCTAAACTTAGTAAAATTAAAATATTAATGGGTATTAATATAAAACTGGGTGAGAACGTTCTAAATGACATAGATCAAGCCAAATCTAATCTTAGCCATTGATTAGAGACTTAATCTCGGTCGTTGAAGACTCAACAGGAAAAGTATAAGAGGAGGCTTGAGGGTCAGTTGGAGATACACCAAGAATGATCAGTCAGTTCGATTTTCTGGAGCGGTGTTTGCTGAGAAAAATTGAACAAGTGATCTATTGCAGCGAGGAGCAGTGAGTACATAGCAGAGAGGCAGGGATAGTGCCTGAGGGTCAGCGCAGTGACTAAAAAGGCTGACGCAGAGGCAGCAGGAGCCACACAGAGGCAGCTGGGGACTGCGCAGAGGCTGAGGGGCCTACGTGGGTGACACAAAAGGCCAAAGAGCTGACGCAAAGGGTTCTGGAGCTACGCTGAGGCTAGCAGGGCTGACGCAGAGCCTAGGAGAAGTGCAAGAAGGATTTTCGTGGGGCAGACTAGAGTTGAGAAGTGCATATCTATCTCCAAGAAGAGGTATTACTGTCGTGTAACAATCTTTGTTGGGTGAGCCATTTTGGCACCCTAGTTGTACTCAAGAAATCTCCATAATAATAAAACCCTCATAACTGTTGCACCGGTTTTCCCGCATTAGGTTTTTCCGGGGGCGATTGTCTAAATATAACGATGTCCCTTGTGTGTTTGTCTCAATATTTTTCAGTTCTTGATCTATATATGAGTTAAGGCTACATTTGTGTTATTTTCAGTATTTATATTTATAAATAACTTGTTGATGGAATAAACAAGTAGGAGAAATAAACCAGATAATGCAATAGGGATTTCTAACAAGTCAGACTTAGAAATTTCAACATGTACTTTTACTTACAACTCTTGTTCCAGTAGCCCTGCATGTATTGATATAGGTATTGATATCTGAAAAGCTTCATTGGTATAAGCAAAAACCCTAGTCATATGGGAACCCTAGCTATGTTCCCTCAAAGAAACCCTAACCCTCGGTCTTTAGCGTTTGTGCACAATCTAGGGCTCATGTCTAGTAGGCATGGATAAGGTTGATAAGTTATATATAACCCTTGGTCTAGGGTTGACACTTGAAAACCCTAAGAATTCAATCTATAAGTCTCATGGTAACCCTACGTTTACAGATTGACATCATGTTTTTGTATACTTCGCTTGGGTGTACTTGAATGTTGCGGGTACAAGAAGTAGAGAAAGAAGGATGAGCAAATCCGTTGTTTTGGTAAGCATGATGGAAGGAAGGAACTGTAAGGACCCTTGGATCCTTGGTCACTCTGATGTATAAAGATAGATTCACGGTATAATCGTTAGAGTGTGGATGCCTGAAAAGAATTAGTAGCGGCGTACAATAGAATTCATAAACCTGATATAGCAGTCAGCTAGCTAATATAAAGATTTTGTTGCAAGCAGATAATAAGGATCATTTTTGGATCCTCCTTTGTAATGTCATGGAGTGACTTCTTCAGCTTGGAAGAATGACCATGATGATTGTTATCCATTCTATATGTTTTTGGAGCAGGCCTCTTAAGAAGTTTGTTGGTTCAGTTGCAGCACGATGGATCTCATTCTAGAAATGAGGAGCAGGGCTAGATGACTGGCTGAGATGTGTTCCGCTGAAGACTCTAATAAAGATTGAAGGAACACCATGATGTACTGTTAGGTTTTCCACAATCTTGCTATATGAAGAAGATTCGCTTCAAGAAGGATATGATTGGGTTGTTGCCTTGGTCCTTGGTCCGAGGAGCTAATGTACACCACGATGACAGATATGATAGCAAGTTGCAGATGGTTTGACGGTCATGTCCTGAAAACTTTCTGGATGTTCAAAAGGGAGCCATGTTTGAGCTCGATGATGATTAGTTTGTGATGAAGATGATGATATAACAAAGGGCCATCATAAAAAGGTAACTTTAATTTGATGTTCATTTTTGAACTCATCTGATTAAGTTGAAATAGGGTTACCGAAAGATGGTTATAGAATGTCACCTACAACTAGTACTGATGTGATTGGATAGAAAATCCTTAAAGAAGCATGACTTGAAAGAAGTAAATGTACGATGGATAACCAGATGTGGACTAAAAGATCACTCTTTGAGGAAGAAAAGGATGACATCACTATTGGTTCAACACTATGGTTTGTTGAAGGGAAGCGATGAAGAAGATGGCATATGCCCTACGAAAAAGTTATGAAGAAGAAAGGCTCTGTGATGAAGAAGTTGAAACATGATGAAGCTGTATAGAGAGGACCCTGTAAGGTTCAAAGAAAGCTCGCATGTGTGATGATAATGATAGAGCCCTAAGAGATAATATCATATTAGTTGATGATTGACACTTCTCCCTAGTTGAGAGGGAGCTCCTCCCTGGTTGAGAGGGAGTGATAGATATGGTTCTCTACTTCATGTGTCATACACTAGACCAGCACTAACAGTTGTAAGTCTTTGTGAAGGCCATGAGGAGAGAATGGCGTCCAGAGGATTGGGTAAGTATCTGAGACAAATACTCCTTAAGAATTTGAAATCCAAGATAGGAAGTAGTCTGGTGACCGATACTCTTTGAGGATAAGGTAGGGCATCCAATAGTAAGAATAGTCGAAGAAGAAATTCCTTGAGGATGTGTTAATCCAAGACAGGAAATGTCCTAAAAGGACATACCTTCTGAACATTCGGATGGGGTATGTGCCTTAAGAGTTAGTGTGGTGTCCCACATAAAACCTCCCAGCATTGTGCTCTAATCTATTGAGAGATAGAATTTGTTAGTCAAGGCCTTGCTATGTTGACAATGCTGCTTATTGATCATAATGTTGATACTTAAGATGGCTTACCAATCCGACTCTTCTTATGAGAATGATTCAATGGAAGCACTGTCCTTGTACATGTGGTCAATTATGAATACCTCCCTAGTTAAGAGGGAGTGTTGAAATGTAACTAGTGTTGGTCTTCATAATTGTACTTGAGTCATGATTTGATGTACTTGCCAAAAGAAAAAGAAAAGAAAATTATTGTTATTAAAATGGGTTTCTTGCCCATCATGTTGTGGTCCTAGGTCAATGCACCTATTGAGTGCTCTAGGAATCTTATTAACAAGTCAAAAGGTCAAGGTCATGATGTTCTAGCCCTTGGAGGGCTCATGTAACAAATAAGGAAAATTATTATTGTAAAATATGATGTCTAGAAGCCTCTAAGGGATGGATCGGCCAACTCTCTTCATGTCGGCTCAAGGAGAACTAAATTCGCTCTATTGAAAGGCTATACAAATAGGAGCCTTACCTCATTTGTGAGACATCAATCAAGTAATATATTTTTGATTCTAACGAAGCCTAGTTGAGCAATGAAGGACAGCGAAATTCTCTTAGAAGCCAGCGAAGTTCTTTAGAGGACAGTGAATTGATTAAGGAAGGAAATCCTTGTCTCCGTTGCCTACACGTGCGAGGTTTTGGAGGAGAAATTAGGGTTTCCTCAGTCCAAGTTTTGCAAAAGTATTGTTTGAAGTTTGGCTGGCTCATCCCTTGGAAGGTTTGGTTTTGGGTCAAAGTCAAGGTCTTGGAAGTCTTCATTGAAATTCTATAAGAAGATATTTTTGTTGGTTTTCCTCTCTAGAAGAGGTTTTGGCCCGAGCTAGTGTTATGAATAAATAATTCATAAAAAAATAATAAAATAATAATTAATTAATTAATTAGTTAATTAACATTAATAAAAATTAATTATGTAAATGAAAAGTCAAAAGGCATGACCAATTGAACCCTCGTGACCTGTCAATGCCTATTTAGGCATGCCGTCCGAGGGGATATAACTCACCATTCAGTTTTTCAATAATACAAAAATTACCTATTAAACTTAACACGAAATCTACACACAATAACTTGCATATTGACGTTTTGTCTTCTATAGTGGTATTAGAGCCACGTTGACCCTGCCACCACATCCAACTCTGCCTCTATCAGTCTGTTGTGTTTTCGTCGTTATTCCACAATCACCCAACAACCTCTCCACTGGTTGTGCCATCGACATCCTACCTTCTCACTGTCGTTTTCCCTACCTCCCCCGTTGTTTCCCAATGGCAACCAAACTACGATCTCAAACAATCAACTGCCCATGTCCACCATCTGCGAAGTCACAGTCACGTCTTAATTATTCCAGACACACCCTTCTGGCAAGTCTTCGCAGCTTCCACACCATTATTCTATGGCCTAACATCCTCCCGACAAGGCCGACACCCTTGTTCCCTGTACTCCCTTTGTCATTCTCCATTCCCCTTTCTGCTGTCAAGTCCCTATCATCGTCCTAGTCCCCACTCTTGTTTCTCAACAATGCCAATGTTCTAATGATCAAAAGTTGTCTGTCGTTTTCCCTGTGCCAAATTCCACGTTGTCCCAACCATGCTGCTCTGTCCCGCCACTATGCCGAATTCCAGGTTGTCCCAACCACGCTGCTTTGTCTCGCCATCGTGCCGAATTCCATGATCTCTTGACCACGCTGCTCTATCTCGCCACCCGGCCACCATTCGCTCTCCCAACCTCCCACCGCACCTGCTGTCGACTGTCTCCCGATAATTTTGTCTCTGTTGTCCTCCCTGGTCAAACACCTCACAATCAGTCACGTTCTTTTTTGTTACCACT
The DNA here is from genome assembly GCA_031772625.1 of Pinus tabuliformis. Taxonomy (NCBI): domain Eukaryota; kingdom Viridiplantae; phylum Streptophyta; class Pinopsida; order Pinales; family Pinaceae; genus Pinus; species Pinus tabuliformis. Next base: position 254,769,258 of record CM062812.1, on the reverse strand, counting down.
TTTCATTAAGTTGTGCCCCTTTAAATTTATTAAAGTGGTTATAAAAATTATTTATATATATATATATATATATATATATATATATATTTAAAATTATATAAATTAATTAAATAAATATATATATACAATTTTTTTAAATTATTATTATTTAAATAAATAAAAAAATTGGTTCTGCCAAGAAGAAAAACAAAGTGAAAATGGGGAATATGAATGATGATGGAAAAAATATCAAGAAGAGCTCGATAAAGTACGACGTGTTGGACAAAGTTGTCATTGATGTCAATACAATGAAGTCATTATTGTAAATGACGAAACCCTAACTCTTACCCTAGCCTTGTTCCTCATGTAAACCCTAAATTTAACCCTAATGGAAACCCTAAATCTAACCCTAGCATTGTTGTTACCCTAATCCTAAATAAATTTATTAAAAAAGAAAACTAAATTTCTAAACCCTAATCCTAATCCTATACGCATACTATAAACACCTCAAAAGTATGTGAATGTATAGCCATACAATAAACTAAAAAAAAAAAAACTTAACAAATAAAATAAATAAGCATGTTGCAACTGTAGACTTTTTGAGAGCCAAAATTCCAGGGTTTACCTCCTCCTCAAGGTAAAAAGACATTACAAGATACATGTTTGGTTTCAGCCTGTTCGAGATCAAAGAATAACACATGAAGAGAAAAAAAAAACCGATAGAGTTGAGAGGTTAGAGTTACACTGCGAAGTGGGGCAGAGTGGGGAAGTTTCTCTTTTCACAGATTTAATGGGCGACCCACTCTGTAGGGTCCACCATAGCCCGGTTTATGCAATGTTGGTTGCTGAGATTGGAAGCAATGTTGGTTGAATTGTGAATCAGCAAAGGAAATGTGGTACAAGCTCATTGGCATTTATGATGGAGATACCAAAGTCAATAAGGAAAAACTCCAAACTTTTAGAAGACAATTTGAAAGTCTAAAAATTAAAGAAGAGAAGATGGTGCTGCCTATTTCAATTTGTTAACTCACTCAAAGGTCTACGTGAAGACATTGAAGAAAAAACAGTTGTCCAAAAGGTGTTGAGATCACTTCCAGAGCGTTTTGATTCCAAAGTTAGTGCCATAGAAAGACTTAGACACCTTGTCAATGGATGAACTTCATGGAATTCTCATTGCATATGAAATGATAAAAAGTTTCTGAAATCCTAAAGAAGTTTCGTTAAAAGCATCAAAAGGGAAAAGTTGTAATTGTAGCAGTGATGATTCCGATGTTAAAACATAATTAGCGCAATTTGTGAAGAAGTTAAGGAAAGGATCCAAACTGAGAGGTAAGTGTCCTCTCATTTGTTTTAAATGTGGTAAAATAGGACGTTATGTTGCAAAATGTATTTTCAAGGATGACACTGATGATGAAAATGACTCCAAAAGAAAAGTATTCAAAAAGAAGGGACCAAATAAAAAGAATTTCTTCTCCAAGCAAGATGATTCTAATAAAGATGAGTTTAATATAAAGAAGAAAAGTTCAACCAAAAAGACTTTCCTTCTCAAAAGGGATAGTGATGATTCTAATGAGGAAGATGACTATGCTGGAAGTAGTGAAGTACTATTCATGGCATTCACAAATGACAATGAATCTGAAGGAGAAGAAGAAGGAAATGTGGATGAATTATTGATTAGTGCTTTTGAAGAAAATGAAAAACTAAAAAGGAACATTTCCCTCAAAACTGAAAAAGAAGAAGCAAAAATGATAGAAGAAACCTTGAACAACAAACTAAAAGAAAAAGAAGAAATGTGTGAGAAACTAGAACTTGAAGTTGCATCTCTAAAAAGGGAATTAAATCAAGTTAATAAAAGTTTGCAAAGCTCTCAAACTCTTGACATCATCCTTAATACTCAAAGATCTCAACATGACAAAATTGGGCTTGGCTTCAAAGGTGAATCATCAAGTTTAAAAGAGAATACTAATGAAGAGATTCCAACAAGTTATGCTGACGTCCTTTGCAATTATCCAAAAAAGGAGAACTTGTTTAATCCAGGACAAAGATCCTTTTACAACACTCCAAAAGATGGAAAAAATCTTCTCCAGAAATCAAGCCAAAGCTACCCAAGCAGGTATCAAACTATCTTTCTTGGCATTTGTTTCTATTGTAAGAATTTTGGTCACCAAGCTAAGCATTGCAAGGCTTACAAAGATGATAGTTCAATAAGATATGGGACCAATTATCAAAATAAATTGGCTGATTCAAGGAAACAAGGTCAGATCAAGACCTATAATTCATTTGATCCTTTGTCAAAATATAGTCTAGAATGCTCCAAATGTAATAATCTAGGTCATGAAGTGCAAAACTGCCCACTTATACTAAGAGAAAGGTTGGAGAAGAAAATATACTACATATATATGTGATCTGGCCTTGTGTGCACAAAATGAAGAAAACAAGTGGTTTGTAGATAGTGGATGTTCTAAGCACATGACTAGTGACCAAAAGAAGTTCATCTCACTAAACAAGAAGGACAGAAATGTATCTTTTGGAAGTGGATCTGCTAAAATTACAGGTAAAGGTACAGTATCCCTCTTAAATGGCAAGGGCAAAGCACAAAATGCACTACTTGTTTAAGGACTCAAGCATAATCTTCTAAGCGTCAGCCAAATTTGTGATCAAGGACATGATATCATCTTCAATGCCAAGAATTGTGAGATAAGAAAGACTTCTTCAGGAAAACTCGTGGGAAAAGGAGTAAGAACATTAGACAACATATATGTCCTTAGCGAAATTCAAGAAGAAAAATGCTACACAAGTCAAGAATATGAAAGTTGGTTATGGCACAAACAGTTAGGACATTTGAATTTTGACAATTTCGTGAAGATCAGCAAATCACAAGCAGTAAGAGACATTCCTATAATTTCAAAACCCTCTCCTACACACTTTTCTTTCCACTTCTGCTCAATGTTATCAGAACCAAACCAAACAATCCCAGAAATGTGAACCGGACTAGACCCAGAAAAAATTGAACCAAAACAATGGTCAACCAAAAATGAATAAAATATTCAAATGTTGAAAACAAACATATATATTCGTGTGCATCCATATGAATCCAAACCATTATATGCAAATCGCTAAGTTTCTCGTGTATATAGCAGGGGTGCATATAACCAAAATAGTATTGAATGCAATCCATCTTTGAACCAAAAAAGCAACAACAAAGAGGCTAGAATGGCCTCTAGAATCCAAAAAAATCATGCTACAACAAATAACTATGTATCAACAAGATCCTTAGGATCCTTATCATCAATATCACCCTCTAAGCATTAAAATAAGACAGAAAAAAACCTAACATGCCAAATCAGTGGTTTTGTTTGAGTGAAGGGTATAATTTTACTAGGGTCATGACCAATGTTATCAGAACCAATGTTGCAAACAACGGCATCAACATAAAATTGGCAAGGGTTTGGAAAACCAATATATTGTAAAAATCAGGAAAATATCAGTGAAAATCAGCAAACATCAGAAAAATTAAGATACTGCCAAAATATCGGTAAAATTGACAAGCATTGCCTAGGCCAAAAAACATGATTTTGTGATTTTATCGCAATAAAATTGAGATGTTTGCAACACTAATCAGAACCGATCTACTGACCAAACCGGTCGACCCCCCGAATTGAGAACAAGTCAGAACCAGACCGGAACTCGTAAAAAAACTAGATCAAAAAACAAGTCAACCAAAAAATACATAAAATATTCAAATTTTAAAGAAAAACATATATATTCATGTGCATCCATATGAATCCAAACCATTTATACACATATACACAAAAGATCTCATTTATATGGCAACTAGAGTGCATATAACCAAAATAGTACTTAGTGCAAACATCTTTGAAGCAAAAATATATTGACAAAGAGGCTCTAGATGGCCTCTAGTGTCAAAAAAAAAAATCATGCTACAAAAAATACCTACATATCATCAAAATCATTTCCTATATTAGGATCCTCATCATCAATATCATCACCCTCCAAGCATTACAAAATGATAAAAAAAGGTTTAGCATGTCAAATCAAGATTTGTTCGAGTGATGGGTACATTTTTACTAGCGTCATGATAGAGAAGTCCAACAATCAATGCCAGTAACATCAACATACATAGAGCGTTTGGTGCTCTTAACTAAAAGCTAGTTCCATACCCTCATACAGGATAGGATCCAATGGAAGCATTGCAAACCCCCCATTCCTGAAATCCTAAAATCTGTTAAGTCTATTGGATTTTCAGTGGGATCTAAAATTCTACTTTCTCCATATGAAATCCCATGAGGTTGGAATCACTCTCAAACATCATAAAACAACTAATAATAATGTTAAAATATTAAATAAAAATATGATGTCGTCCTTTTACTTTAAGAATCTAACATTACCATTAATTACATACCATTAGTAGGGCCCTAGGGTTGAATATTAGGCTGCCCCACACATAAATTATTGTTTTTCTTAAAAAAAATTGCATTCGAAGAGACCTTGGTTGTGTTGTATAGAACCGGCCCCACACATAAATTATTGTTTTTCTTGACAAAAATTGCATTCAAAGAGACCTTGGTTGTGTTGTATAGAACCGGCCAATTCGATACCAAACCTGCCTTTTCTGGTTCCAAGCATCTAACTGGTCGAGTTTGGGGGTCAAATCGGTCAAATAGGCCAATTCTGGTCCAATTCCAATAACACTAGTCATGACAGAGGAGTTCAACAGTCAATGCCATCAAAATCGAGGTACATGGAGGGCTTGATGCTCTTGATAAAATGGCAATTCCATACTCTCATACATGACAAAATCCAATGAAAACATTGCAATCCTACCAATCATAAAATCCTAAAAATCACTTAGTCTGCTAATTTTGAATGGGATCTGTTACCAATCAGATTAGCAATGTTGTTAAGGCCCAAGCAACCTTGGTAGATGGACACACACAGGGCATGGATGCACTGTCACCTCAGCACAAGCCCCAGATATTTAGGCCCAACACCTCCTAAACATCCAAAGGAGGAGTCCCTAAATAATTCCCAACAACTTCGGTACAAGAACGGTGCCTTATGTGGAGACAAATGGGGGGAGGTGTTCACTTTGTACTTGTTGCATAGTTGTAAAACTCGTCACTGCAGCAGAAGAATTCTAAATAGCAAATATTAGTGGTCAAAACCCAATAAACATATAGCATATGACCTACAGATTTTCATCTACTCTGAAATCCTAAACAAATATGCAAAAATATTTCAATTTAAGTGACTAGTTGAGGAGATATAATTGAAAACAACTTCTTGTCCTGATTCAATCTAAACAGTAAACAGCCACCCAATTAGTGTTAGAACGCTCCTAGAGGGTTATTCTAGGGGGTTGAAAGATAAGAGGATTTATGTAGAAGCTTTTTAGGGCTTCCCCTCCACCAACAGTGATTGGAAACTCAATTTCCAACAAGCTAGAAATTAAATTTCAAAATTCTGGGTTAAATAAAAATAGTTTATGCACCCTAATAAATTCCAGATTTGATTTATGCGATTAATATTGGTTGGAAATTGAATATAAATGATTATAAATGATAAAAATATAAATTTGGAAGCGATTTAGAGCTATGTGCTAAGTTCTAAGGGGGGTCGAATGATCATCAAAATGAGTCATTGGGCCTTTGAGGAGGCCTAATGAAGTCCAAAAGGTGGCATGATGTAGAAATGGACTCCCAACATAGTAAACAAGGGGGTGGCCCCTTGTTTTCCAAGCAAAAACCTGTGGTGCTCTCAAGTAAGTGTGGGGGGCACAAGGACATCCAAATGGATCAAATCTACCTGCAAACCGTCTGTAAGGGCTGGAGTGATGACATAAACTATCCATCTACATCAGGAGGCATCTTGGAGCATCTACCAAGTGTATGGTGCAACTGTGGAGCTGACTAGGCATGGTGGACCAGGTGCATCATCCTCACCCAAAAGGTGGAACACGAGCAATCAATGAACACTACTGGTGATCCATGAAATGTTGTTTGCAATGGTGGAGGCCCATGGCTCTCAATCCTCACCCTACAGGTGTCAATGTGGCCCTCTGGAGGACTAGGACCCCGTATAGGGAGACCAAGCCCTAAATGAAGACCCACCTGCAATCTTGCATAAGATCCAATGCATCCCCTAGCCCTCCAATACAACAAATCATTAGATTGCGGGGGACGCAGTGGAAGGAGAACGTTGAATACCAATGGAATGACCAGTAAGGGAACGGCCGCTAGAGGAAGCGTGAAGAGTGTTGGATAGAGCAGTGGCGTGGATTCGGGCAGTGAATTGCTATTGGTGGACGTAAATGACCCTAGAAGAGGCTGCAATCAAGACGTGGCAGGAACAGGTGCGACGGTTGGAAAGCGTTGCAAGCGGGGTGTTGGGTTATTTCGGCGGCTGGAAAGGACGATTGTAGTATTTGACAGCGGTGGAATGAGGCGACTTGAGGGTGAAAGGCAGAGCCTGTCGGAGGAAGGCAGAGCGGGGCGGTTGCAGTGGGAGTTGATCGGCAACACAGAGAGTTGCAGAGTCTGTGGGTGGTCGCACAAGGTTAGTTATATTTTTTTTTGTAGGCAAATTATTATTTTTATTTTTTTTAATCTAATTTTATTTTTATTATATTTTTTTTCTAATATATATAATCTTTTCTTATAATAATTTTTTTTTAATATCCTTTTTTCATATAATTTTTTTTTCCAAAAAAAAATTTATATATGGTCAAAGGCCTAGCAGCGACTAGCAAAATGGAGAACCTCCTTCTTCGTAGAGAATGCTTGATTGAAGGCAACAAAATTGACGATGAGTTGAAGGCCAAAGGCCGGATCAAACGTGGTTGTGATACCAATGTAACGACCAAAAGTCATATACGCAGCGGAAATATTTAAAATACTTCGAAGACAAAGACATCCATCCTAGGACGGTAATTGTAAAATGTATATTGGATTAAAGAATTGATGTAGGATGAGTATAAATTAGAATGAGGGACCTGTATATATAGACAGGTAAGTACCCTTTCACGAACAGGCATGTTTGTAGAGACATGCCTCTTTGTTTACCTAATTATTATTTAATTACACATTATTACGATTATTATCTATTAGCTATTTTTATTTAGTTTTACATAATTTATGTTCATTTCAATGGATCATTTTTCCAGGGATTATTTTGAAGATCTACATTGTTGTTACAGGAAAGCTTCAACAACCAAGAGCCTTTGGTCATTTTGCAGGAAGACGAATTTATCTCTTTAGGAGGATTGTGATTCCATTGAGGCAGGCTCATATTTCTACCAGTATTGCGGTCGGGTTTATTTGCCACCAAAGAGGCCAAGTTTTTCCAGCATTACTTTCCTTCAAAAAGGCCTATTCCGTCTTCTCCAAAGAGGCCAAGTACAATCCACCAGGAGGGCCGAATTCTAACTTAAATTTGCAAGGTTTGATCAAGTGCAAAAAAGGGAACAAATTTGTGCCAAGAAATATATTTATGACAGAGACCGAGTTGATTGTTTATGTGGTACTCACTCAGCCAAATCGACAGTGCCTATTCCAGATCTTTTATCCAGAAGAGGGGCTGAGCTCATGTAGAATTCTGGGTCTTGTGGCTGAACCATTAAATTCGCAGAGGGTTTATTCATTTCCAGCAAAGCTCCTGTCATATTGAGAGGCCGAATTATGTGATGAGGAATCAGTGTGTGCTCAGAAATCTTCTCTGGGAATCTGAACTATATCTTCTGAGATAAATCACCAAACTGACCTGATGTTTAAGTATCAGTCCAAGAGGAACACATCTTGGCATTCCTAGAAGCTTGGCATTGGTATATTCCATGGGCCGAGTTACCTTGCTAAGGAGGCCGAGTTGTCCTTAGGGGTCGAAACCATCTCCACTAGAAGGCCACATTCAATTTCAAGGGCATATTTCATGAGAATTGGATTGTATTGTCTCTCCTTCAAGTTCAGTTTTGTCAGTGGGTCGAATTCATCAAATTTTGAAGCAACTTTACTGATATTGTATTCTTGCATTTGCTGAAGATTGCTCCTTGATATATCAGTCATTTTCAAAGAAAGATTCGAGTGATGTAGCAAACTTCTCATTGAGGCCAAATTTATATTGAGAAGAGACCAAGCTGATTTGAAGCGTGACCTCCAGGCAGCAAATTAATTGTAATATCCGCTGAGCCAATTTCAGGTGTTTCCCTCCATTTGCATTTGTAAATATTGAAAATCATTCTTAAATATAAGTCAGAAATTTTGCCTTAGATTTTTGGCTAAAGTTCCTCACTGTAAATGTCTATGGCTGATTTATTTCAAGGTTGTTCATGCTCAGTTTTTTGCCAATAACTATTTGTACCAGCATTGTATTTATTTTTGGGTGCTTTATAAATCAGTTTGGGGTCAATTGAATGCTAAATTTTGGCATACACCAGTCACTGTGCATGAATATTTGGGATTAAATGTTGAAAAAGACATCTACAGCAGTTTATCCTCTAAGTGTTTGACAAAATTTCTCAAAGACTGAATCAAACAAAACTCAGAAAATTATTAGTAGAAATAAGATATTTTTAAGAGAGATATTACAGTGGCATCAGAGTATATTCTTGGACAGCTATTGGGGTTGAGGAGCAGATTTTGAGAGTGAATTAATGAGTTCCGAAGTCATCTAGTCAAAGAACCCACTCCACGTTGGAAAGATGAAGACAAGTCAGGAACTCATAGGGGAACTTTTGCAAGTTATGCAGGAATATCAAAGGAATTTAACAACATTATTAAAGTATCTTGAATGGTTTAAACCACCCTTATCAATTGGGAAAAAAAGAGGGGCTCAAATATGAAGAAACAAATGACTTCGTGGAAGTGCATGTTGGAAACACTGAGAAGCGGGCTGAATCAATGTTTCTTTTCAATTGTTACTTTTACCAGTTAGATCACTTATATTTAGAACACAAAATGAACAATAAGAATAAATGATTTTATTAATTTCTTCTCTACAATAAATCAAGTACAATATATGTAGGGATCCAACCCTAGATGAAGACACCGATCTTCAATCTCCCAGGCTCCAACCTGTAAATCCCAAGCACCGACTTGGACTTCCAAGGCTCCAACCTCATCAATTTTGAGGCACCAACCTCAAGGGCTCCAACCCTATATCTGGTTCAGGCTCCGACCTGGTTTATTGAGGACTCCGATCCTCTAGGGTTCCTCCAAGGCACCAACCTTGGCTTTTCGAGGCTCCAACCCTCAGCTTCACTTTGTCAAGATGTATTTGGTTATACTTCAAGGCTCCCAATGTCTTCTTCAATGAGCCCTGTCAATCTTCGCTTAGTCTTCACTTTGGTCTCCATGTTACATCATCAATGACAACCTCGTTCTTCACATGACGGTGTCTCCACTGTTCTTCATGATACCCAAAACAAATATCTCCAAAGTTACCTCATGATTGCTTCAACGCATAATAGTCTCCAATAATATCTCCAAGGTCAGCTAAAGCTTCTCAACAAGATGTCTTCAAATAACTTCAATCAAGACTCAAGTCTGCTTCACACAAACTCTAAGATCTGATCTGCTATAAACCCACCTTCAAAAGGTCTTCAATGTGCTACAAAAGGGTACCTCCAGACTGTTTCAAAAAGACTTTCAATTGCTGCCACAGCAGGTCCAAAACTGGCTTCTATCGGCCTTAAAAGGTGCTCCACAAAGAAACACTGCTTCAATATGGTGTTAAGGTCTGCTCTTTAGTTATGCAGAAAACTGTTCCAAGGTGAGACCATAGTTTTAAAAACCGCTCAGAAAAACCGGTAACCGGTCAAACCGGCCGGTTAGCTAGCTGGCTGGTCCGAACCGGCCTAAAAACCCGGTCAGCCTCTGCATTTGCCCGATTTTTGGCCCTAACCGGTGAAAACCGGCCGGTTTAGGACAGAACCGGCCGGTTTGTATCAAACCGGCCGGTTCTGTCCTAAACCGGCCGGTTTTAGGCACGCCCAGCAAAACATCAGCATACAGAGAGGACAAGAGCACTGCAGCCATCTCCTTTTCTCGGTCATGCCTATCCATTGCCATGGAGATAAGTTTTTTAACAAAATAATGGTGATAGCTCGGGCAGCCCAGATCAGAAAGATCAGCAGCTGCTGAAGCCACATCGTCAGTAGCGAAATATTCCTTTATTATTGACCCAACTTTTCCCTTGTATTCCTCCAGAGACTCGGATACAGTTTTACCCACCAGTTGGTGAGATGATTTTAACTTCAATCCTAGTCGGATGCATCTCCATCATTAATTAACAAAAACATGGTTACATTTTTGCATTCAATGGACACTTTCTGAATAACTTCCAAAGTTCCAAGTGCAATCCATTGTTTGGTGAAATTTTCAAAATGGGTTCAATACAAGAGCATCAGCAGAAGACTAAATTCTAATATCAAAGCAGAGTAGATCAATCACATCATATGGTTTTTTTCCAGAACGGGTTCTCTGCACAAGAATCATAAACAGGAGTAACAGTGTGTCAATGAGTGGCTCCATTTGAGCATCCTGTTGCATCCATGTCTAAGAATAGCAGCATCAGACTTGAATTCCAGGAAATCTTTCAACGATACTTCCATATGGGACAGTATAACATAATTTTTAGAGAACAGATCCTATACAATCATCACCAATAGTAAGAGGGACACTAATGAGAAAGCAGTGCGGTGCCATGGAATTTTCAGTTAATCTGTCATGATGGCAACAGCTCAGCCTTGAAATTAAAGGCACTCTCTCCACACTTCCGTATGCTACAATCCATACTGCGTGAATTTTAACACAACTGGTGATTTTCTGAAAATTGGTCCCATGCACAAGAAGCATCATCTACAGAAGAACAATAATGACAAAAGTACAGTGATTTTCACGAACAGGTCCCAAATCTATGTAAACAAGTTTCAGTTCACCAGATAGGACCTCGGGCAGGGCATTTAGGCACAAGTAACTACTAACAGATCAACATATAGCAAAGCTTACAAGTTACTAGTAACTACTTAGAAACAACTCCAAGAACCTGGCAGTATATTCTTCATCTATCAGTTGCCCGAGTTTGAGCTCATAGAAATCTTTGGCCGCCTTATCATATTATTCCTAAGATAGATACATCTTAAAAATAGTTTTGTTTCATTAAAAATTAATTATTTAATGTATTTTTTTAAAACCGGTTCGTTTAGACCAAACCAGTCCCGGTTAGACCGGTTCCGGTCGGTAAACCGGTTCATTAGGTGGACCGGTCCGGTCACCGGTTCCGGTTTTAAAAACACTAGGTGAGACTAATCACAGGTGGCTCCCACAGCTTGCTGCACTAGAAACAGTCTTCTGCAATTGAAGACCGAGCTTCTTTAAGAGATTTTTCTCACAGTCCAAGCACTTAACAAACTTGCAGATCCTAGTCTTCACAAAATACTGTCCAACCACTTCTCCACGGTGTAATTGTTCTGAGGTCTGCACTAGTCTATAGACCACAGGTCCAAAATATCATTGACAGAACTACAATCAGAGTATAGGTGAGGTCTGTGTCTTGTCACAGGTGGTTGTCCAAGAGTTTAATGCATTCACAAGTCTCTGCTGGAGTGAGCTTCCAAAAAAAATAAATTGTCCACAATTTTGTGATCCAAGCTAGCTATATATTTTTAGCTTTGAATGTCAACTCAACAAAAAAAATCAGCCCAAATAGTGGACTATTATGTCTTCTCAGCCTTCTGTACAATTCTGTGCTCCTTCTCTGAAATGATCATCGAAATTGTTGAGGAGAAATGCAGTCCGAACTGTATATATAGTGTTTTTTGCAAGCCAAAGCGAAGAGACACGTCACTGTATGGAGGCCGACTTGAAAGACAAGGTGCAGGTCGGCTCACTGTCAAAAATATATTTTTTTAACTTGAAAATTCAATATCTCACAAACTATTTGGAATTTTGGGGCAAGTAAGGGCTCATTGGAAAGAGGAAAAAATCCTCTTTAAGATGGTCTAGGTCCCATGTTGAAAGATTGCCTCCAAGTTGCCCAATTTTATTTTTCTTTGAAACTGTCCTCAAATTTTGTTCATAAAATGTTTGGGACAGTATAACTTCTCCATTGTTTGGATTCTTTATCATCATAGGATCATGTATCCAACAATATCATTATAAATATATACTAGTGCATTGATATGTTATTGTTGATTTTTGGTAGCATCGGATGTGCTCTAGCCATGAAAATTGGTGGAGAGGCTAAGGTAGATGAGATCTCCAATACCCAGAAATCGTTTGGAGAAATTCCACCTAGATGAAGAGATATTAAAATAATTAATATTTTTAATGGGGCTCCTAAGTCTAAACTTAGGAAAATTAAAACATTAATGTGTATTAATATAAAATGGGTGAGAAAGTTCTAAAAGACGAGGATCAAGCCAGATCTAATCTTAGTTGTTGATTAGGGACTTAATCTTGGCCGTTGAATCGTCAACAGGAAAAGTATAAGAGGAGGCTTGAGGGTCAGTTGGAGACACACCAAGACACCAAGAGAGATCAGTCAGTTCGATTTTCTGGGGCGAGGTTTGCTGAGGAAATTGAACAAGTGATCAGTTGCAGTGAGGGGCAGTTCGGCAGGAGGCCGAAGAATACATATCAGAGAGGCAGCAGAGTGCCGGAAGAGGCAGCGCAGAGCCTAGGAAGGCTGACGCAGAGGCAGCAAGGGTTGACGCAGAGGCTAAGGAGGCCAGCGTAGAGCACACAGAGGGCCAAAGAAGCTGACGCAGAGGCCGTAGAGGCTGACACAGTTGACGCAGAGGGCTTCAGAGGCTACGCTGAGGTGATTCAGTGGGACAGACTGAGAGTTGATTGGCTGACGCAGAGCCAGAGAGGGTGACGCAGTCCCTGAAGGGTGACGCAGTCCCTGAAGGGTGACGCAGTTCCAGAGGAGTGCGTGGAGCAGCTTTCGCTATCCATCACAAGGAACAGCCGGAGTCACCATAGGATTGTTCATTCGGTTGTTGATCAACCGGAATATCTGTCTCCGAATAGAGGTATTGCTGCCAAGGATATTCTCTAAAGGGTGAGCCATTTCTGGCACCCTAGTTGTATTCAGAATCTGTTTAATAATAAAACCCTCTATATGCTGCACCAGTTTTCCCGCATTGGGTTTTTCAGGGGACGATTGTCCAAAAATAATAATGTCCCTTGTGTTGTCTTAGTGTATTTCAGTTGTTGATCTGTATATTTGTGAACTCTGCATTTGTGTTTACTTTGATATTTATGCATATAAATAACTTGTTAATACAAAAGAACAAGTAGCAGATAGTAAACCAGAAACTGCAGTAGAGGTTTCTGATGTGTTAGATTCAGGAATTTTCACGTAGTATCAGAGGAATTGTAGATCAAGGAGGACTGAAGACACCAACAGAAGAAATCTGAGGATTTGCAGCAGAGAAGCAATTGTCCTGAGAGATAGTGTTGTGCCAGAGCTCAAGTGGCAAGAGGAGGAGTGACGCAGCGCTAAGAGGGTGATGCAAAGCCTGCGTCAGCGTTCTGAGCCAGGAGAAAGGCCAGCACAGAGGCAGAGGTGGGGCAGATCAGGCCTACACAATGCCAAGTCATCTTTCTCAGTCAGGAAGGATCGATGCTGAGGCCAGGAGGAGTTGATCCAACTCTCACTGTGATTACATAGAGCCAAAAGGGCTCAGATTCTTCAGTTATTGGGGATAAGGGAGTTGTGCAGATTGTGATTTGAGGAGCTGGTGGGACGTTGTTTCTGTCTGTGCAGAACAGTGTCTAAGGAGACGGAACCAAGGTAGAGGGAAGCACTACCTCGACGGATTTCTAGCCAAGAAATTTAGATCTGAGTTGCAGTAGCAAAGGGGGATTGGAGAGGAGTGATTCGACAGTTGGCAGGAGAATTTCCAAGAAGGAAGTTGAGACTCAGCAGAAGTCTAGAAGAGGAGCAGAGATGGCAATGAACAGATTGAGGGATCAGGACAAACTGGACAAGGCTTCCAATTTTGTCATCTAGAAGGCTAGGATCCTAGCAATCCTGGATAAACATCGCATCAAGGACTATGCCTTGAGAACCGCAGCTATCCCAGTTGACCTTGATGCTAATGAGAAGTATGAGGAGGCCCAAGCAAAGGCGAAATGCATGATTCTAGACGGGGTCAAGGATCATGTCATACCACATATTGCTGAAAAGAAGACAGCAAGGGAAATGTGGGAGACCCTGACCACCTTGTACCAGGGCTCTTCCGTGCAGCAGAAGATGTTATTGGAGAATCAGTTGAGGTCATATCAGATGTAGAAAGGAGAGGAGATAGATCACTTCCTCCTTAGGTTGCAAGGAATTCGCGACCAGCTTACTTCCGTGGGGTCTACACTGGATCCAAAGTTTATGGTCAACACTGCTCTCAATGCAGTCTCCGAGGATTGGGAGACGTTTGTCCAAAGCATTTTGGGCAGAGCAACTCTCCCTAGTTGGGAAGAGATGTGGACAGCTCTTCGATAGGAAGAGATCAGGAGGTTGACCAAGGCGGGAAGTAGTGGTAAGGGAGTTTAAGTCAAGAAAGAGGAGGAGGAGGATGCGGCTCTAGCATCTGCGGGACCGCAAGGGAAGAGGAAGAAAAAAGATATCTCCAAGATCAAGTGCTTCAACTGTGGTGAGCTGGGACATTATGCATCTCAGTGCCCCAGGAAGAAAGACAAAGGAGAAGCTTTTGACTTAAAGTCAGCTCCAGCAAAGGTGGGGAAGATGTCGACACTGATGACGATTGTGCCATGAGTGCTCATACGCCTCTAGAGAAGAGGTGGGGAGACATCGAGTTGTAGTCGAGAGGACTACAGAAGAAAGGGATGGGATCCTTGAGGTGCCCAAACTATTGGATCACATCTGGCTACAGGAGCCCTTAACAATAGTAGCATGATGATAAGTGTCGGGTGGAGCAAATTGTGGTGGAGCGGCAAGGCAGTGCTAGAGTGCAGAACTCTATAGCAGCGCAGTGGAGGTTGCAGCAGCGCAGTGGCAGCAAAGGGACCATAGGACAGCAGCAGAGGTAGCTTCAGCATCACGAGGCTTCCAGACTGACCAGGATGTCAGTGTTTGGGTGAAGTCAGTTACTTACTTCTCGGTAACTGAGTTGAAGTGGAGCAATTAGCAGTGGCAATGTTATGGGCAGCGTGTTGGAGCGAGTTGCAGTATAGATGTAGCAGTGGTGGTGGCAGTGTCATGGGCAGCAGTACAGGAAGCAGCAATGCAGTGGATGTAGGGTAGCGGGCCAAGCATCAGCACAAAGATACCGATGCGGAGGATCAGTGTGATGTTTCTATGGTGAAGCATTACTACAGCACATTCCTCGCTAAGAGGGAGTGTTAATTTTTGGTAGCATCAGATGTGCTCTAGCCATGAAAATTGGTAGAGAAGCTAAAGCACATGAAATCTCCAAGACCCAAAAATCGTTTGGAGAAATTCCACCCGGATGAAGAGATATTAAAATAATTAATATTTTTAATGGGGTTCCTCAGTCCAAACATAGGAAAATTAAAATATTAATGTGTATTAATATAAAATGGGTGAGAAAGTTCTAAAAGACGAGGATCAAGCCAAATCTAATCTTAGCCGTTGATTAGAGACTTAATCTTGGTCGTTGAATCGTCAACAGGAAAAGTATAAGAGGAGACTTGAGGGTCAGTTGGAGACACACCAAGAGAAATGAGTCAGTTCGATTTTATGGGGCGAGGTTTGCTGAGGAAATTGAACAAGTGATCAGTTGCAGTGAGGGGCAATGAAGCAGGAGGCCGAAGAATACATATTGGAGAGACAGCAGAGTGTCAGAAGAGGCAACGCAAAGCCTAGGAAGACTGACACAGAGGCGGCATGGGTTGACGCAGAGGCTAAGACAGCTAGCGCAGAGCACGCAGAGGTCCAAAGAAGTTGACGCAGAGACCGTAGAGGCTAACGCAGTTGATGCAGAGGGCTTCAGAGGTTGCTGAGTTGATTCAATGGGACAGACTGAGCACTAATTGGCTGACGCAGAGCCAGAGAGGGTGACGCAGTCCCTGAAGGGTGACGCAGTTCCAGAGGAGTGTGTGGACCAACTTTCGTTGTCCAGCACAAGGAACAGCTGGAGTCACCATAGGATTGTTCATCCGGTTCTTGATCAACCGGAATATCTGTCTCCAGATAGAGGTATTGCTGCCAAGGATATTCTCTGAAGGGTGAGCCATTTTTGGCACCCTAGTTGTATTCAGAATCTGCTTAATAATAAAACCCTCTATATGTTGCACCGGTTTTCCCACATTGGGTTTTTCCGGGGACAATTGTCCAAAAATAATGATGTCCCTTGTTTTGTCTCAGTTTATTTCAGTTGTTGATCTATATATTTGTGAAGGTTGCATTTGTGTTTACTTTGATATTTATGCATATAAATAACTTGTTAATACAAAGAACAAGTAGGAGAAAGTAAACCAGAAAATGCAGTAGGGGTTTCTGATGTGTTAGATTCAGGAATTTTCAGAGTTATAGTGTAGCATCATTAGGAAAGTTCCAAAGTAGTCTTCCAACCATGCCATCAAGACCATTATCAAGTGTGGTCATTCAACAGTATGACATCATCACGTGTATGACTTCATCAAGTATAGTCCTCCACATCAAAGACTTGTATATTAGCACTTAAGGTCTAGATCATCAATCAAGGCACATGATTGATACTTGGCAACATCATAGTTAATTCAAGGACTTCATTAGTGGCTTGACATATTAATAGCCTGATGTTATGAATATAATTCATAACAAGTAAATAAAATAAATGTAAATATTAAATAATCAAATATTGATTAGGTTAAATAGTCATTAATTTAAGTGAAAAGGCATGTCTAAAAGACATGCCTAATCATGAAAGGTCACCTACTAAGGTATAAAAGCAGGGTCCTCATTGTAACATTCATCACTTATACATTTTATATATATAATAAATTATTATTTCAAATACCTCTTGTGTATTTTTATATTCAAGTCTACAAGCTATCAGTTTTTATGCTTCAGTGGTATCAGAGCCATAGCACACAATATAATAATGCAGGTCTTTGAACGTTGTTCGCCGCACAATGTGCCATTACGTTCACATCTTGAATGCGTTGAACAATTTAGTAAAATTCAAGAAGCATTTCAGCGTTTAAAAAAATCATTTGCAAAAGTTAGAGAATGTCCAAAGGAAATCGATAATAAGGAAAATGATCTAGATGAGGATTCAAATAAAGCTGATCTTGATGTGAATGAGGATGATCTAGATCAAGATAATGATTCCGATGAAGCTGATATAGATCAAGAAGATTATAATGTTGAAAATCCAGATGAAGTTGATCTTGATGTGGATGAGAATGATATAAATCAGGATGATGATCCAGATGTAAATGATGTTGATAAAGATTATATAGATCAAGATGATGATTCTGATAAATTTGTTCTTAATATGGATGAAGATGATATAGATCAAGATAAAGATCCACATGAAGATAATCTCAACAACGGTTGTGATGAGAAGGATAGTCAAAGTAGTTATATGAAAACTAAAGAAAAAGACCACTCAAAATCTGAATCCAATTGGGAATATGAAAAAAAAGAAGAGGGTAATACTTTTGATGAAAAATCACTACGTTCTGCAGAAGATCAGAAAGAGGTTATGTCAATTTCAGATTATGATAAGAATGAAGATGATCTTCGAGATTATAATGGTAAAGATAACTGTAATGATGCTTTTCAGCAGCAACCAGCAAGGTCGCCTTTAGTAAGAAGGTCAATGTTTCCAATTTCACAAAAAAGACCTCTACAAGCCATGAATTTTAAAAGTGCAATTAAAAAGTTTCTCCCTCCAAGAAGTTCATGTCAACCATTAAATTGGATGAAGATTTGTAATTCTGATCTTTCATTACCTCAAGACCTTGGTTACAGGGGTTACACCTTCATGGCAAATATAACAAATGGTTCAGCTACACTAAGTGATCAGCAACCACAGTTTCCAGACATTAAGGGTTTTTTAGTAGGTGTAAGGCCAACACTCCTAAGTACCTATGATGTAGAGTATGAAAGAAATCCATTTGAGGGTTTAATTGGGATGATAATGAAAACTGGAGATGAGAAGTCTGAAAGTTCTATCTTAGGTGGAGATTGTCATGAGTACAATGACGACTGTGACAATGATGAGGATAGTGATGTGGGTAGCATTAATCTTGATCATGTAACGAGTGATGTGGACAATAACGTGGAAGATGAAAGCAACAGCTTCATGACAAGGGGATGTGCAATTATTGGTCCCACATGCTCTCTGGAGGATGCTAATCATGACAAGGACACTGAAAGTATCTTCTTGAATGAGATCCAGAGTTTGAGCCAAGATTCCTTGCATGGAGAGTTTCAACAATATTTAGATCCAGTACCACAATTTCGTGCTAGAATACAGTATAGAGTCCGTATAGTTTTGATCCATCCTCTTTTTGTGCTGGGAGGTCAAAGTGAATCTGCTTTTCGGAATATCTACAATAAAATATTTGGAAAGGATATTCTATCCGCTGGGTTTAGGTCAGTCACTGAACTCTGCCAAGCAATGCCACATGTTGTAAGTAGAAAAGGAAATTTGATGTCTGCACCATGTTCAAATTTTGGTGATAACGAAAGTAGAAGACTTTGGATGCTTCTGAGTAACAGGGATGTTGTTGGTGACATGACCCAGAATGTTGGGTCTCCACTGCCATGACCTGAAGCAGATATCATATTGAAGATGAAAATGGACAAGAACGAAGCATGTGTTGAGCAGGTGGAGAAATGTTTGCCCGCCGGTTTGGAAGTGGAAATCTTGAAATGGTTGCCTCTTGAAGATGTATGCAGATTTCAGTTTGTGTGTCGGGAATGGAACGCCCTATTCTCTTCAACAAAATTTATAACCAGAAAATTCATTGAAGCCCCTCCCAACAGGAAACCATGTTTGCTTATAGCCAGTGCCATAGATCCTTGCCTACGTTACTGCTTCTTTACACAAACATGGAAGAGTTGTATGTCTCTTTCCTTCAAAAACGTCGCAGATAATCCTGGTGTGAAAGAAACTGCTGCAGGGATCGTCAGTGGTATTGTCAGAGGAGCTTCCGGTGGAGAGTCTTATCTCAGCTGCCAATTCACCACTCAGTGACTCACCACGCGAACAGTCAAAGGCACAACGGTGCGTGGCCATGTTGCAAAGCGACGGCAGGTGTTCTCGCTATCTCTGTTGTGTGGTCTGTCGAGCCCGTTAGTGTCAATTGTGTTGCAGACAAAACCCCACACCAGACAGACCCTTGACCTGTGCACGCGACGTAAATTGTGGTGGGCGAATTAGTTGAAAAGTCGTGCCTTTTAATTTCAGTCACCATCGATTAATCCCGTGACATTTCGATACACCGATTGGTCATCATGTATAATTGGGTTTTCATTGAGCGTTGGTTAAGTGCCACCAGGTTGGTGATATGTGTGTCTGCAGTTGGAGGGTTAGATGCATATGCATGGTCCGTTAAATTGATGGGCTCGGTTAATTTGTTGGGCTTGACATCAGGTTGAAATAAGATCAAGTTCTATATAATAAATCAAATTAAATTCATATAATTTAATTAATTAAAATTATTTAATTAAAAAAAATTAATATATATACATATATATATATATATTTAAAATATATATATATATATATATATATATAATTTAAAAAACAATAATAATAAATAATAAAAAAATAAATATTAATTGATAACCCGAGATTCAGACAGTGTCCAGCAAATTACATATGCCAAGATGAAGAACAGTGAATTACATATGTCGAGATGACAAACACAAAGATGAAGAAATTGTTAGCAATACAGCTTTGAGGACAAAGCCTCTGAAGGAAGGGGCTATGTTATGAATATAATTCATAACAAGTAAATAAATAAAATAAATGTAAATATTAAATAATCAAATATTGATTAGGTTAAATAGTCATTAAGTTAAGTGAAAGGCATGTCTAAAAGACATGCCTAATCATGAAAGGTCACCTGTTGAGGTATAAAAGCAGGGTCCTCATTGTAACATTCATCACTTATACATTTTATATATATAATAAATTATTATTTCAAATACCTCGTGTATTTTTACATTCATGTCTACAAGCTATCAGTTTTTATGCTTCACTTGACATCTTCATTGATGGCATCTTTATCAAACAAGAGTTTGTTGAACATGTACCTCATCATCATCTAGAACCAGACATCTCAAGAATACTTGCCATCTTGGCCAATGCCATATTGACATCAATGACAACCTCGATTAACAATTTTCCCCTTTGTCATTGATGGCAATATTCTTGCCCTTCCAACATTCACTCCCCTTTGACATCAATGGCAAACGCGGTGCCCAAGTACTCCCCCTTTGACATCAATGGCAAACGCGGTGCCCAAGTACTCCCCCTATCAAGTTGCTCCTTTTCTTTATCAATAATAGTTTCTCATAGGTATGTTACTCCCCCTAAGCCTTTGCATTCCTTCATGGAAATGGATGAGGTAGATGATCAACCAACTCCCCCTGCCTGCATAACCTCTGTTAGCTCTTCTTTTTGCTTTAGACAAGAAAGATTGTATCATTGTGATCAAGTGGAAGACATCTTCAACAATGGTCCATCGGGTGAGTAAAGGATCATGTTCTTCAATGGAGATGATCTTTCAAGATTGTCCATGTGTGACTCATCAAAGGTTTCATAACGCCCTTTCACGGATAGCTTCTGCAAGAATGATCACAAGCTCCCCCTAACTATATGCATGGTCTCCCTTTTGGCAGAGTCTCATCATCAAACACTTGGGATATCACATCTTGATGTCTTCATCAAATCAACATGTGTTGTTGGCTAGAGTGTCCAAGACACTTTCAATTTGCTTCTTTCTCCATATTTGTGTAACTTTCTTTTTTGGCTTGGTTGTCATGATTCTAGCTTGTGTAGGGACCCAAGTCAAGTTACAATCACGCCATATGTCCAATGTTATGGCAATTGAAGCACTCCATCTTGTTTATAAATGAGTAATCATGACTTCTTCTTGCAAAATTGCTTCTAGGAGATTGACGAGGACCATTATATTTGTCTTTGTGATATGCCCTACAATCTTTTGCCATGTGCCCAAAGTTTTTAAAAGAATAGGAATAACCAAGAAATATGCTTTGGTACCTGGGAGATGAAGGTTTCCTTGATGTACTTCTGAAGTCTTTTTGCCTTGGGATTCTTTGATGATATTCATTGCCTTTTGTATTCTTGACACCATCTGCAAGTCTACTTGGAGTAGGATTTTTCCCATAGTTGTCTTGACTCTTCTCCTTGCCTTTGCTGGAACTGGGAGCATCAACATTTCTTTCTGGCTTCTTCACATCCTTGTTTGAAGCATTATCATTCTTGCTTGAGGATTCACCTGCATAGCCAATACCTGATTTATCAAGGGGTGACCTTTGATGACTTAGGATGTCATCTAGGGTTTGAGAACTTTTCAAGTTCTTATTTAGAAAGTCAACTTCCTTTTTTGTCTTGTCCTGGTCACCATCTTGCGCTTTCTTCTTAAGTTCCTCATTTTCCTTTTCCAAATTGTTAATCTCTTCCATGGCAACTATAAGTTTGGTCAAGAGATCTTCTTCAAAGTCTTCTTTACTTTCTTCTTCTTCTAGGTGTTCTTTGGCCTTGATGTCATCATTCTTATTTTCAGCTTGCTTGATGGGTTCTCAATTTCCTTCTTGCCTTCCATCATCTTCTTGACTAGTGGTCATGGTCAACGCTCCTTTGAGTGAAGTTCATGAAGTTTGTCCCATATACCCTTTGTTGACGAACATTTTTCCAATTTGGCCTTTACAGAATCTGGTAGCCCATTCAAGATTGCCTTCATCGCTTTTGCATTGTACTCCTTGGATTCTTCATTCATCATGTTATCAATAATCACTAATTCCCATACTTCAATGCCTTGAGCCATTAAAAAATTTCTCATTCTTACCTTCCATACATCAAAGTTTCCATTGAACAATGGAACCTTCCCAATTTGATTGTCTTCAGTTTTCACGATTGAGGAAGAGACACCTTTAGGAGGATTGGAGGCTTTCTTCCTTGGCTTTGTCATTTGTGTCCTAAGGATCAACCTTCACGCTGTTAGGCTTTGAGTGAAGGTACTGGCTCTAATACCAATTGTTGTGTTATGTAAAAATTAGTTAGGGTTATGTAAAATTAGATTAGCTGTAGTTATTTAGGCAAAAGGGCATGACCAAAGATCATGCCCTTTCACCAAGAGGCACCTAAGGTTGTATATAAACGGGTCTCTCTCTAAAAATGTAATCATTCAATTCAGTATTCATTTATTAATAAGATATTTATTTATATATTTCTGTTTACCATTGAAGTTTGTTACTTCATCTGGTATCAGAGTGGTCGAATCCTTTCGCATGTGCTGGTTTCACACATCCATCCACTGTTGTGTTCCTTGGTCCTATCCACTGCACTATCGTCTGTTTATTCGGTCCTGTCGCTGCCCTGTGCCACCACTGTGCCGTACAAACTCCTCCATTATTTCTCCATCGTTGTTCAAACTCTTTTCCATTGTCGCTTCCCTATCCATACCGACAGTTGCGTCATTTTCTCCCACAGTCACCTGCTCCTCCACCTGCGCCACTGTTCTCCCATCGATTATTCCTGCTCCCCAGCGTTCCCTGGTCACCTGTGTTCGTCCACTTAATTTCCGTGTGCTCGAGGCTCGACCCCAGTGTTTCTCGCCGGCAATCTATCCCCCAACACATCCCAACAGAACCGTTTCCTTGCCGGCATCACCACTCTTTCTCGTCGTCGAACCATCGTGCCCTTCTAGCCTTTCTGTTGCACCTAACCACCCTGCCTTCTCCTGTCAACTGTGGCCACGCCCATACACCGGAGCCAACGTTGTATCTCTCATCGTGTCCTGACAGTCTTTTTCTTTTAGCAGCCGTCGTTGTCCCTGGTGAACGTCGCGTTGTCCACAACAGTCACGCCTCTCCACCCTAATGTCATCCCATCAACCATTGAATTTTCCTCACTCGATTATCATATATAGCGACCAATCGAACTTCACCAAATAGCCACCTATTCCGCGGGTCTCAATTCATTGGGCCGTCCAAATCCGTAGCCTGCGGTGATATTCGCTGGTTTTTTTTTGAACAGTCAAAAGATACGACGTGACTATCCGTAGTTGATGCATATGATATATATATATAATATAATTATAACATTAATTTAATTATAATATATGTATATGATACCATAATTTATTTATAATATATAATATAATTATATATAAGGTTAATTTAATTAATTAATTTTTTTAAATTAATTAATTAAAATTTAAAAATAAATAAATAAAATTTTAAGCTGGCTGATAAATACACGCCCCCACAAACTCGCTCAATGTCGACAATGACAATGGCGGATTTCCAAAAAAAATTGGTTGACGCGGAGCATAAGATAAATAACAACAACGATGAGGTCAATAAAAGATTAGATGATTTCCAGATCAAGCTTAAGGGGCAGGCTGACAATATCAAAAATCTTCAGGATACGACAAATCGAATAGAAATAAAGATGGAAAATCACCGTGTCCAAATAGAAGTAGATCTCAAAGAGTCCTTAACATTGCTGAAACTTCTGTGTAAAAAGATGAATTATACAACCGCACAACTACTACAAGAAGATGAAGAAAATCAAGAGCACAACTCATCAGATTCAACGAAATCAACAGACTCTCATGAAAAAGCTAAATCCCCAAAAAAATCAGCAACACCCCACCAAGAAATGAGTAACGCGACTCTTACAAACAAGCAACTCTGGGATACCTTTACCAATCAACACCCCTTTTTCGCTCAACCATTAGTGACATACCAGCGAAGGGCAAAAGTCGAGATGCCTAAATTCAATGGAAACGAAAAAAACAATGTTGCATGGATAAATAAAGCAGAAGAATACTTTGAGATATATGACATCAATGATGATGACGAAAAGCTCAGGCACGCATCCATGAAAATGGAAGGGGAAGCATATAATTGGTATATGTGGTGGAAAAAGACAACACACGTCATTAGTTGGAGAAAATTTAAGGATGCATTCTTTAAAAGATTCCAAGGTGTAAAGGAAGAAGAGTTCTTTTCAAAACTCATCAAATTACGACAAAAAGGAAGTGTGGACGAATACACTCAAGAATGGGAGACCTTAGTAACACGAGTACCTGGATTATCATAATCTCATCTAATTCAATCATACGTCTCGAGACTCAAAACCCATTTACAAGTAGAACTTGAGATGCATGACATTACATCAATAGAAGTAGCAAGACGAAAAGCAAAAACAGCCGAAAAGAAATTCAAACAAATATTTTGGTCAAAATCGGAAAAAACATATTCAAGACGAAGAATACCCCAGTATGTGGACTCAAACAATACAAGATATGTTCCACCACATCGTCGTGATGATGAAAAATCTAATATGGAAACGCAAAGGATAAAAGAGGGTAAATGCAAACGCTGTGGTGAGAAGTGGGACCCCAAACATAGATGTGCTAAAAGAAAAGAACCAAAGAACCTATATAATTGTGAAGCAACCAATGATTCAAACAGTGAAGATTCTGACATAGAAGAAACAAAAGATGCCCCCATAATTAGATGACAGAAGTATTCCGCAAGTGTCATTATCAGCTAGGACAGGTATATCATAACCTCAGACCTTAAATTTAAAAGGACACATAAAGAAGAACAACATAGTGGTTCTCATCGGCTCTGGTAGCACACACAATTTTTTAGATGCAACCGTGGCAAAGAGACTCAATATTTTTTCATTTCCCTTACCAAACATGAAAGCGATGGTCGCTGACGGTAAGAAGATTGAAAAGGTGGGGAAATGCCATATGGTCAGATTGCAAATTCAAGACTTTAATTTAGAGTCTCCATTCTTCACGGTACCGTTAGGAGTAGATGTACTCTTAGGTATCCAATGGCTACAAACTTTAGGGACTTATGCCGCCAACCATCAAGTACAATTTATAAAATTCAAATGGGGAGGTCAGAAGTACAAATTACACGGATTCCAAGCACCAGAGAATCAAATTGTATAATCATCTCAGATGATGAAGATGATTCGAAAAGAAGCACCCGCTTATGTAGTACAATGTCACCAATTAGATATGTTATCTGCAAATATGACCAGTGAAGAGTCACCAGAGATACAAGATCTAATTCAGAAGCATGAAAAAGTATTTCAAGACCTACCTATGAGATGCCGCCTAATAGGGAAATTGAGCACACAATAGAGGTCAAGGCAGGGTCAAACCCCGTCAACATCAAGCCATACCGATATCCACATCACCAAAAAACGGAAATTGAGAGATTAATCCAAGACCTTTTAAAGTATGGGATCATCTCGAAAAGTAAAAGTCCTTATGCTGCTCCAGTGGTATTGGTAAGGAAGAAGGATGGTTCATTCAGGCTATGCATTGATTATAGAGGATTAAACAAAATAACAATCAAAAACAAGTTCCCAATTCCCTTTATCGACGAAATGTTGGATGAGCTACATGGCGCAAAGTACTTCTCAAAATTGGACTTAAGATTAGGCTACTATCAAATTAGAATCAGATTGGAAGACATACCAAAAACGGCATTCTAAACACACGAAGGTCACTATGAATTTAAAGTAATGCCGTTTGGATTAACCAATGCACCAGCAACGTTTCAAGCAACTATGAACGAATTATTTCGTCCACATCTTAGGAAGTTTGTATTAGTATTCTTTGATGATATTCTAATTTACAGTAAAACTTGGAAAGAGCACTTGCAACATCTGGACAAAGTTCTTACACTACTTAAAGAACATCAATTTTATGCAAAAAAATCCAAATGCACCTTCGGAAAGGAAGAAGTAGAATACCTTGGACACATTATATCCCATGAAGGTGTAAAGGTGGACCCTAATAAAATCAAAGCTATAAAAGAATGGACCAAACCTATCAATATATCCAAGCTAAGAGGGTTCTTAGGTTTGACTGGATATTACCGAAGGTTTATTAAAAACTATGCACATATAACTGCACCTCTGACAAATCTTTTAAAGAAGAATTTGTTTCTATGGGATGAGGAAGCAGGAAGGTGTTTTGAAAAATTAAAGGAAATTATGTCTAATGCTCCCGTATTAGCAACACCAGATTTTTCTAAACCATTTATCATTGAGTGTGATGCTTCCAGATTCAGTATAGGTGCAGTATTAATGCAACAAGGACATCCAATAGCTTTTGAAAGTAGGAAGCTCAACAAAAGAGAACGCCTCAAATCCACATACAACAAAGAAATGCACGCACTAGCTAAGTGGAGGCAATATTTTTTGGAAAGTAAGTTTTCCATTCGAACAGACCACAACAGTCTCCAACATCTCCTTCAACAAAAAACACTTTCCGAAGAACAACAAAAATGGATTGAAAAAATTGCCGCTTTTGACTTGGAAATACTACATAAAAGAGGTAAAGACAATGTAGTAGCAGATGCCCTATCCAGGAAAGATGAAGAACCAACACTACTTGCAATTTCGGTTGCTGTTCCTAAGTGGCTTAACGAAATTCGAAGTGAGTATGCCAAGGATCCAGAAATAACGGCAATAATCAATAACCTTCCCAACAACTCAAAATTTGAGTGGAAGAATGATATCCTATGGTACAAGGGAAGAATCTATCTAAATACAAATTCCAAGTTTAAATTTAAGATACTCAAGGAATCACATGACTCAGCTGGACATGTAGGATTCTTTAAGACTTACTACAATGCACATCAATCCTTCTTTTGGAAGGAAATTAATCGCGATATTCAGAAGTATGTAGCAAAATGTGACACATGTCAAAGGAATAAAAGTGAAAATTGGTCGCATTATGATGCATGTGTTGTACTTGATGGCAACCCACTTGTAGCAGAACAACTCACTTATATATAACTAGATGAATCTACAGAAGAAATATCAGATGTGACAGAATACATGGGATGCAGGGCAGTTCAAAGGAATCTGTTCAGATGTAATGCACAATGACAACTCATGACAGTTCACAGTGTAGAAAGTTAACATTGCCATCAAGTCCAAAGGGGGAGATTGTTGGCATCAGTGATGCGGGGGAGCGCCCCCCCCCCCTTCGAACCCGCTCCCGAAGCGCGCTCCGGGCGGGAGCGGGTCGGGAGCGCGCTCCCCAAATCGCTCCCGGACGGGAGCGATTTTCGGGAGCGCGCTCCCGTAAAAAAATTTGCGCTCCCTGGTCTGTGAGGGAGCGCTTCAGGGAGCGATCGCTCCCGCGCTCCCGGAGCGCTTTTTAATGCCCGGGAGCGATCGGGGAGCGATCGCTCCCTGATCGCTCCCGGGCATTAAAAAACGCTCCGGGAGCGAATTTTAAAAATTCGGGAGCGATTCGGCGGAAAAAAATTCCGCGGACCCGAAAAAAACAAAAAATTTAACTTATTTTTTTGGATTTATAAGCCCAATGGGCCAAAACAAAATCATTTCAATGAGATTGAGCTTGAGTTTGAGAGCAAAGGAGCAAGGAGCAAGAGCTGAGGAGCAAGGAGCCAGAGCTGAGGAGCGAGGAGCAAGTGCCAAGGAGCGAGGAGCAAGCTTGCAGAGGTAAGTAACTTAATCATTTAGTTAGTTTAGCTGGTTAGGTGGTTAGTTTGGTTAGTTTAATTTACCTGTTTGAGTTTAAAGATCATTAATTTAAATTAAATTAATAAATTAAATGAATTAATCCCAATAAACTAAATTAATTTGCAGATTCAAGACTCAAACCCTACAAACATCAAACACGATGGACCTGGGGATTTTTATTGGCATTTTCCTCTTCCTGGTCCCTTTTCTGGTTATTATGGTGGTGGAGAGTAGGAAACGGAGGGGCCTGAAACTGAAGAGGTGGATGAAGAAGCCGGAGGAAGTCAAATAGGTGAAAACCCCAGTGAGGAGGATGTGGAGGAGGGTGAACATGAGGGTCAAAAAACTAAACAAGACCAAACTCCATTGTGGAAATATGTTCAGAGGCCTGAAGCAGGGAGAGGGGGTGGAACCACTAAATTTCATTGCCCCCATTGCAATTCTGATTTCACAGGCTCATACACCCGTTTGAGAAGACACCTTTGCGGGAAAAGGGCATGGGATGGAGAGAAACAAATAGGAATCAGAAC
Source organism: Pinus tabuliformis (assembly GCA_031772625.1). Taxonomy (NCBI): domain Eukaryota; kingdom Viridiplantae; phylum Streptophyta; class Pinopsida; order Pinales; family Pinaceae; genus Pinus; species Pinus tabuliformis. The sequence goes on along the minus strand of CM062812.1, from coordinate 254,741,034 downwards.
TTGCGACAAGGTGTCAACAGAAGATAGAGCCAAATACATAAAGGAAGAGGAGGACGCCCAATACAAAGCAAAAAGATCAAGGGGTTTCTTTGAAAGCTCACAAAGAACTCCTTCAGCATCCTCCCAAGGCAGTGGATATGGACATGGAGGCTCAGGGTCATCATCTTTACGCCGTAGAACCATATCAGATTTCCTTGATGAGGGGTGTAGGAATGATGTGGATTCAAAAATTTACAGGTTCCCCTATGCAAATGGGATACCATTCAATGTTCTACGCTCACCTTATTGGCACGAAATGGTTTCTGCCATAAATGATGCCCCTAAAGGATACAAGAGCCCTGGGTATGACAAGGCAAGAACAGTTGGCCTTGATCATGAAAAAGCAAAAATATCACATTCTTTGAATAAAATGACAAGTTCTTGGACTGACAATGGGGTGTCCATTGTATCTGATGGATGGACAAATGTAAAAGGCAAGCCATTGATAAGTGTTCTCGCTGTGTCCCGAAGTGGTCCCATTTTTCTAGCTGCACATGATTACTCAGACAAGTTCAAGACCGCTATCAACATTGCAGAAGCATTGCTTGAAACAATTGAGCGTATTGGCCCATACAATGTCATCCAAGTCATCACTGATAATGCTCCTAATTGTAAGGCAGCGGGAGCAATTATTGAGGATAGATACCCGAACATATTTTGGTCTGGATGTTTGGTTCACACATTGAACCTTCTGTTGCATGATATTGTCAAAAACAAAAATGAACAATACCAATGGATTGGTGATTTGTACAAGAAAGGAAAAAAAATGATAAAATTTATTACAAATCATAGCAATACCCATGGCCTTTTCCGCAGTCACTCGAGATTGGAGTTGCTGAAGATTGCGAGGACTAGATTTGGTAGCTATTACCTCACCTTCAGGCGCCTTTTGAAGGTAAGAGAGGGTTTAGCTAGCATGGTATCAAGTCCAAATTGGCAGGTGTTAAAGGAAAGGGCTACAAATGTAGCTGACATTGCAGGTTTTGAAACGGTGGAGGAGGCCGCTCTTGATGGGCAGTTTTAGACAACTGTGAGACAGGTATTGGATTTCACCAAGCCAATTTATAACATGATTCGGTTTGCAGATACAGACAAACCAGTGATTGGTGAGGTGTATGAGCAAATGGATACCATGTTGGGGGAAATAAAAGACATTGTTAATAACAGAGATCCCAACTTGTACAATCTGATTCACGATTGTGTGTGTCAACGGTGGAAAAGGCTTAACCTTCCACTACATTGCTTGGCGTATATCCTTACGCCAAAATACTACTCAGATTCTTGGTTGGGCAAACCTGCAGCAGGGGGTGGTGTTAGGACCAAACCCCATTTAGATCGAGAGGTAACTAAAGGATATCTGGATGCATTAGAAAAGTTGGTGCCTGACAGGGAGGAATGTGCAGCTGTGCGCCTTGAAATAGGCAGATACTTCACTGGCAGTGGTTTGTATGGTAACTTCCATGCAATGGACGACAAAGATAAATTTGATTCTCTCACATGGTGGGAAACATATGGCGGCGACGGACTTTTGCGAAAATTGGCATTGAAAGTTCTTGCACAGGTTGTAAATTCTTCTTCTGCAGAGAGGTGTTGGAGCACCTACAGTTATATACATAATGTGAAAAGAAACGGGCTCAACGAAAACCGAGCAGAAAGCTTGGTTTATGTGCACTACAATTTGAGGTTGTTGAGCCATTACTGTGATCGGGCTAATGAAGATCCCACATATAAAATTTGGGACAATCACCCTGAGGACGACAATTTGGAAGATGGCATTGTACATATGGAAGAACTAGAAGATGAGCTTGTACGGGATGAAGCTGAAGCAGCTGCAGCAGCCATGCCACCTCCACCTCCACCATCCAGTTCTCGGGGCCCGAGTCTTGTTCCATTGCTGTCGCCACCTCCATCGACACCCTCGCGTGGAGGCTCTAGTTCTGGTCGTCGGTCTGGGCGGGAGACTCCTAGAAGACCGCCAAGACCTACTTATACTCCTGGAGACTCTCGTGGCAAGGGCCACTTGTAGATTTACAGTTTACTTGTCTTTTTTAGTTTCTATTAGACTTGTGACTTGTCACTTTAGTTTTCATAACTGTTCAGTGTTGAGTTTTGAGTCCTTGACTCTTGACTCTTGACTCTTTCATATCATTATGACATTATGATATTTTTTGTAAACATTATATCACTGGTGACTGTGACAATGAAAATTTGAAGTTTGAAGTTGGGCCTTGGCAATTATAAGTTTATAACTCATTGGTAATGATTGTGAATTATGAATATGATGCTTTGTGAAAGACTAAAGTTGTTTCATTTCATCTCATTATTCATGTTTCATTTTATAAATTTTTAACATTTCATATCATGTTAACAGTTAGAAGTTAGGACTTAGAAATATCTTCGATATTACTTCTTGTAATGGTTAAACTTGGCTTACAAGTACAACTTGTTACTTTGGTGATCAATGATGATAAATGTTATTGAATTGAATGTTATTTTAATTTATTATTTTACTAAGGTTGATGACGATTATAATTTCTAGATGATTGATGTGATATGGTTCAATGATCAATTTATGTTTTTTTATGTTTTTTATGTCTATTTCATCATTCTACATGTTTTTGTTGACATATATGTATCAAAAATTAAAAAATATATATATTTTTAAAAAATCGCTCCCCGATTCGCTCCCAAACCGGGAGCTTCTGAAAATGGTCGCTCCCGCTCCCGCTTCCGCTCCCGCTCCCCGCTCCCGCTCCCGCTCCCAAGTAACACTGGTTGGCATTATGATACAGGTGTTGTCCTTGATGGCAACTCACTAAGATGACAGATCACAGTTCAGGCTCTCAGAATCAAGAAAAAGATATATACGCAGGTTCATCTTGACCAAGCCGCGTATACACGCGGATTAGCAGTACAAAAGGCATGTATGTGTATACACGCACTTTCATGCAAGGAATGGCGCGTACAAGTGGTTTTGGTCCATGGTATTTAGACCATAGTATTGTGATCCATGGTATTGGTCCAAGGTATCTTGTCCGACGTATTGACCCCAGGTATGTGGTCCAAGGTATTAGTTCTAAGTGGTTTTGGACCATGGTATTGAGTAAGGCCTAAGACTATAAAAGGAGGAGAAGATCATTAGGCAAGGGCACTCAGAAAGTCTTGAATATCTGATGAAGTATGAGATCCAGTATGCAAGTTATGGGTTCATGATGCTTTGCTTGATTTGAGCCAAGGAGGAAACTCAGCGGTTGATGGAGGACAAGATCTAAGGATAGATCGGGATCTAATGGCTTGGAATGAATCATCTCTATATAGTTTGATCATGCTTATTCTAGATCTGTATATTGACGCATGTAATGTTCTGTAAATATTATGATCTGGGTATAACTCAGTATTGGAATCGCTGCAAATCATGAATGAATCTAAGTTGCACGAAACGGGGAAACGCGGAAGCGAAACGAAACGCGACCTCCCCAAATTTTGGAAACGGGGAAACGCAAATATATATAATAATATATATATATATATATATATATATATTAAAAACATTTAAAAATTATTAATATATATATGTGCAATCATAAAGCATTAATGATACATTTACTTAAACATTTTAACATTAAGATTAAATTTACATCACATTTACTCATGAGTCATCACATAATGAAAATAAAAATATAGGAACTGGAAAATCCAAAATCAGCCTTTATTTATATTAGTATATGAGGCTGCAAGTACAATAAAGACTATAAGGCTGCAAGAACTATAGAGACAAGTCACAAAAGACTAATCCTCATCATAACAATCCTCATCAAAAATAGAAGCAGCAGAATGCTCAACAGTGGATGGTGGTGCTGAAGAAGATGATGCACCAATTCCACTTCCAGAATCGTCCTCAATATTCAGGGCAGCAAGAGAGAGATCCAAATCAGGATTTTCTGCATCCACATCCCATTCTTTAGAAGGACCACTGTTGTATTCTAGAACAGCTTAGAAACCCTAAAAAAATTTAAAAACTAATTAGAAAAAAAAAAAATTAAAAACAAGTCATTTTTTTGGGGAAACGGGGCTCGTACGGCCTGGAAACGCGTTTCCGGCCGTACGGGCACGTTTCCATTTCGGGAAACGTGCCCGTACGGCCGGAAACGCGTTTCCAGGCCGTACGGTACGCCGAAACGCATTTCTGTTTCGTTTCCGGGCAGAAACGCCCTCTGTACCTGCGTTTCCTGCAACTTAGGAATGAATATTTACAGATGTGTACGCGGGTTGACTTTGATAAAAGCGCGTATATACGCAGGTTAGATACATCTAAGTCGCGTATACCATAAGAACTATGATGCTTGAAGTTACAGGTGGTTCTGCTTGTTGATGCAAAGTTCTGAGTTCTGGTGACTATTTACTAGTGTCAGTATTCTGCATATTCAGATTGGTTGATTGTGTGTTGAAATTTCGTACCGGAGCACAGGTGGTTCCCTAAGGCTTTGATCTTTGGCCTAGGGAAAAGTGTCCAAAAGAATTTAATTTTTCTCCTAAAGTGACTTTATAATTTTTTATAAAGTCAAATCTAATTTAAAAGTGACTTTAAGTGATAAAGTTACTAAAGTCTAATTTTAAAGTGACTTTAATATTGTCAATGTAAAATTAAAAAGGAAAAGTGACTTTGAAAATAAATGACTAAGTGGGTTTTTATTAAAGTGGGGTGAATTAAAAAATAGAAAGTGAAATTTAAATGAGCATTTAATCTCAGCCCTAGATCTCAATCTATTTCAGCCATTGGAATTAGGGATTCCCCAAAAGTCACTTAGGGTTAGATTAAAGGAGGAAAAGGTCATTACCTTTTTCATGAGCAGATTGAGAGAAGGAGAGCAAGAGAGCAAGGGAGATTTCTGGACAGTGAGGAGAAGGAGGCAGCAGCTTGGCACACATTCCAAGGCAGCGTTTCAGCAAGTCCATACAGCTGAGTTAGCACACAGTGAAAGGCAGACTTTGGGCACGATTTTCTAGAAAGGCCGTACAGCAGTTTTGGTTCAGATTCCAAGGAGGTCGTACAGCAAGTTAGCACAGAAATCGAGGAGCAGAAAATCTGAAGTTTGCTGGCACGTTTTTCAAGGGAGGCCGTACAGCAAGTGGTTGTACCTTGGCATGCTTTTCTAGGCAGAAATCCGTACAGCTGTACTGCTGTTTTTCTACACAGAAATCGAGGAAACTGTACAGCAGCATTTATGGCAACCTGCACGCTTTTCTAGGCAGTCCGTACAGCAGCATTTAAGGCTGAAATTTGGGCACAAAAATCGAGGAGGCCATACAGCATTTATTGCTGTTCTGTTTTGCTATTTGCAAGTTTTTCCAGTTGGCTGTGAGGCACGGAAAACGAGATAAGTTGTAAAAGTTTGCTTGCTGATTTTTTTGCTGAATATTTCTCTCACTATAAAAGCATTTTCCAGAAATAAGAAAGAGCTTTCGAACAGGTTTTCCCCAAGAGTTGTAGGGGGTTTTACTTTTTCCAGGGTCACCTTGACCAAAAATCACTGTGTTTAAATGTGTTGAATCGATGTTTTTATGTGTTGATATTTATTTCTGCATTTTCCAGCGTTTTGTAATATTTCCAGAATTTGTGTTTTCAGCAAAATTTATTTTCCAGTTTGTGAATGTATAGATATGGGAAAAGGCATTTAACTATTTTGGAGAAATAAGGTGAAACTGAAAACCGGGGTGGGAAATGAGAAATTTCTACATGGTATCAGAGCTTGAGTGCTGAAGTGCAGTTTGGGACAACAAGGAGGAAAATTACCGCCTGCTGATTTTTCACTCAGAAAATTCCAGCAAGCTGATTTTTCACAAACAGCAGTTTTATCTTTACTACAGCAGTGCTATTCTTCAGTTTTAGGACAGCAGGATGTCATTGGGATTGAGGGTGGAGGATAGGTTGGATGGGCATACCAATTACAGCGTTTGGAATGAGAGAATGCAGAGTATCTTTGAGGAGGCAGAAGTCTGGGACATTATGGTGCATACCACACAGAACCCTGTTGTTGTGCCTACTGATGCTACTCAGTTGGCTGCTTATAATAGAAAGAACAACAAGGGTAAGAGACTGATTCTAGACGGAGTCAAAGACCATTGCATTCCTCATGTGAGAGGAAAGAGAAATGCCCATGAGATGTGGACAGCATTGTCCAATCTCTACTAGAGTACCAATGAGAACCGGAAAATGGTCCTGAAGGAGAAGCTGAAGACCATTAAGATGGGTAATGATAGTGCAGCTGGATATCTCACAAAGATTACTAATGTCAGAGATGAGTTGGCAGCAGTTGGAGAGGTCATTCCAACCAATGAGTTGGTGCGGATTGCAGTGAATGGCCTCCCTCATTCATGGATGAACTTTGCTGATGGGGTTTGTGCACGTGAGACCCTTCCCACATGGGAGAGGTTTTGGGATGATTGCATTCAGACAGAGATCAGGAAAGGTCAGCTTGGGGCAGCCAAGCCAGTTAAGCAGGATGAGAATGTAGCACTGTTGGCAGGAGGCAAGAAAGGCAAAGGGAAGAAGCAGGCTTCCACAAGCAATGGTGGGGGCAAAGGCAAAGGTAAAGGTAAACAGGGTAACACACAGAAGGACTATTCCAAGGTGAAGTGTTGGAATTGTCAAAAGATGGGACACTATGCAGTTGTGTGTTCGGAGAAGAAGAAGAAGAAGAAGGGGAAGAACCAGAGCCTGGCAGCTTCAGCAGAGGTTGAGGACTTTGCAGATCGTTTTGACCAGGAGTTTGGGTTCATTACGTGTGAGTCCTCTAATGCAGGATCACCTGCCACACAAGTTCAAAGGGAGCATGCTTTTCCCTCGATTAGCGGAGCATCTTCGGGTATCTGGTATGTGGACAGTGGGGCTTCACGTCACATGACAGGAGTCCGTGAGTACTTCTCAGAGCTTTCAGAGAGTGGCACTGATATAGAGGTAGTACTCGGTGATGACAGAGTTGTTAGCGCAGTCGGGGTGGGGACACTGACATTTCAGAGGGAGTCCAAACCTCTCTTGAAGGTGTCAGATGTTCTTTATGTGTCAAGGATGAGGAAGAACCTCATATCCGTCTCAGCTTTGGAGGACAGAGGATATGAGGTACTGTTCAGGGGAGGACAGGTGTTGATGTATCCCAGGGGCACTCCAGCTGATTCAGCTAGAGTGATAGGTGTACGCCATGCAAAGGTGTACAAATTTGCATTCCAGGCCCTATTGGCATTGAGCAGTAGTACCGACAGCAGAGCTAGCAGTTCTGAGCTGTGTGAGATTTGGCACCGCAGGATGGGGCATATGTATCATGGAGCCTTGAGGACCTTGCGAGAGATCACTACAGGTGTGCCAGATTTCAGTACTGATCACCTTGATACTTGCAGAGGATGTGCAATGGGCAAGTTTGCCAAATCCCCTTTTCCCAGCAGTGACAGCAGAGCAACTGGGATACTTGATTTGATTCATTCCGATGTGAGTGGTCGGATGTCTCATGTTTCCTTGAGTGGATATGAGTACTATGTTTTATTCATTGATGATCACTCCAGGAGGACCTGGATTTATTTCTTGAAAACCAAGAGTGAGGTCTTCAACCGGTTTCAAGAGTTTAGAGCTCTTGTGGAGACACAGACAGGTCGGAAGATCAAGTCCCTGAGGTCGGACAATGGGGGAGAGTACACCCTTGGAGAGTTTGTTGACTATTGTGCGGAGGCAGGCATTAGGAGGGAGTTCACTGTTCCTTACAAGCCCCAGCAGAACGGGGTTGCGGAGAGGAAGAACAGATCCATCGAAGGGGCTGCCAAAGCCATGTTACATGATCAGGGGTTGCCATTGTTCTTGTGGGCAGAGGCCTGCAACACAGCTGTTTATTTGCAAAACAAGAGTCCGCATCGTGCCTTGGGGCACATGACTCCGGAGGAGGCTTTTTCTGGGAAGAAGCCTGATATTGGTCATCTTCGTATCTTTGGGTGCATTACATACTCCTACATACCCAAGGAGAAGAGGACCAAACTAGAGCCCACCGCAGAGAAGGGTATCTTTGTGTGCTACAGTGAGACCTCAAAGGCTTTTCGAATTTACATTCCTGCACAGAGGAAAGTTGTTGTCAGGCGGGATGTGAAGTTCGAGGAGGACAGGGCCTTTAGGAGGTCACGGGAGTTAGAGTATCTGGATCAGCCAGACACTCAGCAGCAGTTGAGTCAGTCGCAGGGATCCAGTGGGCAGGGATCAGGAGGATCCAGAGGTACATCTATGAGGATGTCAGATCCGTCAATGAGCAGTGGCTCGCCGAGCCAGAGGGGTGGTGCTCCGGGCAACATGCAGAGCAGTTCACTAGGGAGTCCACTAATGGACAGTTCACATGGTACCTCAGCTTCTACAAGTTCAGGTGCAGGCAGGAGGACAACAGACAGACAGTCAGGAGTTCAGGATCCTGATGATGATGAGGAGGAGGAGTTTCATTCTCCAATGGGAGAAGTGCGCTCAGGGAAGAGGAAGCCCAAGTGGCTTCAGGACACCTTGAGAGATGCCACATCTGTTGCTGAGCCTAAGAGGCCGGTCAGAGAGAGTAGACCACCTGAGAGGTTTTGTAGCTATATGACAATGGCTACCAGCATCCTTGACTCTGAGCCTTCTAGCTATGAGGAGGCAGCTAGCCAGCAGGTCTGGAGAGAGGCCATGCAGGAGGAGTATTCTTCTATCATGAAGAATGATGTTTGGGAGGTGGTGCCGAGGCCTAAGGGCAAATCCGTGGTTACTTCTAGATAGCTTTACAAGGTAAAGCATGCTGCAGATGGCAGCATTGAGAAATTCAAAGCGAGGTTTGTGGCTAGAGAGTTCTCCCAGGTAGAGGGAGTTGATTATGAGGAGACCTTCGCTCCCGTGGCTCGATATACTTCGATTCGCTCCATTATATCGATAGCAACAGAGATGGGTTGGAAGATCCACCAGATGGATGTGAAGACTGCATTTCTTAATGGCTTCATACAGGAGGAGGTGTACATTGAGCAGCCACAGGGCTTTGAGGTGCATGGGAAGGAGTCCCATGTGTGCAGACTGAAGAAGGCCCTTTATGGCCTGAAGCAAGCTCCCAAAGCTTGGTACTCCAAGATAGATACATACTTGCAAGGGATTGGTTTCACAAAGAGTGAGGCAGATCCGAACCTTTACTATATTGTGATAGGTGAGGAACCTCTCATTCTGGTGTTGTATGTGGATGACTTGGTCATTACAAGTGCAGAGAGACTCATAGAGCACTGCGAGAGAGATCTTGCGGCGCAGTTTGAGATGAACAACATCGGCTTGATGCATTACTTTTTGGGTTTGGAGGTGTGGTAGGAGGAGGGGCATTTCTTCCTGGGGCAGGGGAAGTATATTGTGGACATCCTTGGCAGATTCCACATGGAGGATTGTAAACCCATGTCGACATTGATGATCACCAACTGGAAGAAGCTTCATGCTTCGGATTCCGAGTTGGTGGATCCCACATTGTACAGGGAGCTGATTGGTTCCTTGATGTATTTGGTCAACACTAGACCAGATATTTGTTTTGCAGTCAACACGATGAGTCAGTTTATGTGTGAGCCTAGGAAGGTTCACTGGGTGGCTGCAAAACACATTTTGCGGTACTTGCATGGCACAGTGGATTATGGTCTGGACTACAGGCAGGGGGATGGAGTGAGATTGGCAGGTTATACTGATTCTGATTGGGCAGGTCGTGCTTTTGATAGGAAGAGCACTTGAGGGTGTTGTTTTGGGTTGGGTTCGGCAGTAGTGTCATGGCTCAGCCGGAAGCAGCAGTCAATAGCATTGAGTTCAGCGGAAGCAGAGTATATGGCAGCCAGTCTAGCTAGTTGTGAGGCCATCTGGCTTCGCAAGATGTTGTTTGGCTTATTTGGTCAGCCGTTGAGACCTTCAGTGATTTACTGTGATAATCAGAGTTGCATTAAACTCACGGAAAATCTAGTATTTCATGATAGGTCAAAGCATATCGGGATTAAATATCATTTCATCAGAGACTATGTTCAAAAGGGAGCTGTGAAGCTTGAGTATATTCCCACTGATGAGCAGGTTGCAGATATTCTTACCAAAGCCTTACCACGGGGCAAGCATGTCTACTTCAGAGACAAGATGGGTGTGGTGAGGAACACCTTCCTCGGTAAGAGGGAATGTTGAAATTTGGTACTGGAGGACAGGTGGTTCCCTAAGGCTTTGATCTTTGGCCGAGGGAAAAGTGTCCAAAACAATTTAATTTTTCTCCTAAAGTGACTTTATAATTTTTTATAAAGTCAAATCAAATTTAAAAGTGACTTTAAGTGATAAAGTTACTAAAGTCTAATTTTAAAGTGACTTTAATATTGTCAATGTAAAATTAGAAAAGAAAAGTGACTTTGGAAATAAATGACTAAGTGGGTCTTTATTAAAGTGGGGTGAATTAAAAAATAGAAAGTGAGATTTAAATGAGCATTTAATCTCAGCCCTAGATCTCAATCTATTTCAACCATTGGATTTAGGGATTCCCCAAGTCACTTAGGATTAGATTAAAGAAGGAAAAGGAGGAAAAGGTCATTACTTTTTTCATGAGCAGATTGAGAGAAGGAGAGCAAGAGAGCAAGGAAGATTTCTGGACAGTGAGGAGAAGGAGGCAACAGCTTGGCACACATTCCAACGCAGCGTTTCAGCAAGTCCGTACAGCGGAGTTAGCACACAGTGAAAGGCAGACTTTGGGCATGATTTTCTAGAAAGGTCGTACAGCAGTTTTGGTTCAGATTCCAAGGAGGCCGTACAGCAAGTTAGCAAATAAATCGAGGAGCAGAAAATCTGAAGTTTGCTAGCACATTTTTCAAGGGAGGCCGTACAGCAAGTGGTTGTACCTTCGCACGCTTTTCTAGGCAAAAATCCATACAGTTGTACTGTTGTTTTTCTGCACAGAAATCGAGGAAACCGTACAGCAGCATTTATGGGAGCCTGCACGCTTTTCTAGGCAGTCCGTACAGTAGCATTTAAGGCTGAAATTTGGGCACAAAAATCGAGGAGGCCATACAGCATTTATTTCTGTTCTGTTTTGCTGTTTGCAAGTTTTTCCAATTGGCTGTGAGGCACGGAAAACGAGATAAGTTGTAAAAGTTTGCTTGTTGATTTTTCGCTAAATATTTCTCTCACTGTAAAAGCATTTTCCAGAAATAAGAAAGAGCTTTCGAACTGGTTTTCCCCAAGAGTTGTAGGGGGTTTTTCCAGGGTCACCTTGACCAAAAATCACTGTGTTTAAATGTGTTGAATCGATGTTTGTATGTGCTGATATTTATTTCTGCATTTTCCAGCATTCTGTAATATTCCCAGAATTTGTGTTTTCAGCAAAATTTATTTTCCAGTTTGTGAATGTATGGATATGGGAAAGGGCATTTAACTATTTTGGAGAAATAAGGTGAAACTGAAAACCGGGGTGGGAAATGAGAAATTTCTACATTGTGTTTAGCTTCAGTGTTGATGGATGAGATCTAATAATGGATCAAGATCATAATGACTTATCTTTATGTGATCTAATGGACTAGATCTGGTTTCTAACACACGTATTATCCTTGTATATGTAATGATCTGGGTATGTCTGAAGTCAGGAAGTGCAGCAAAGTTATAAGTAAGTATTTGATGACATATACGTTGGTTCGCTTTGGTGAAGTTGCGTATACACACTGGTTCGGCTCTTCCAAGTAGCGTATGCACTCTGATGCATGATTTCTGATGATACAATTGGCTCTAAATATTGTTGCAAAGTTCTGTGTTCTGCTCTATGTTCTAGTGACTGCATTTTGTTGACAGGGTTTCAGTGATTCAGTATTGGGTGATTCAGAGATTGATGATGCAAGTGGTGATTGATTTTGTGCTTCAATGATATTGATGGGTTCAATATGAAAATTGGATGAAATGTGGCCTTCAAATTATGATGTTGTGTTCCATGAGTATCCAGTCTGAAAATTTATGAAACGTGGTACCTGGAGGAAGAAAGAGAAGGTTGTAGTCTTCTGTAGGTCTGCACCTACGTACTAGTACATCAACTAGTACAAGAGCTAAGGGGGTTGTAGCTCCCTTCCAAGAGACGCTGGAGAACGAGAGAAGGTTGTAGCTTTCTGCAGGTAGAAGCCTGCATACTGGTATAAGACTGCACCAGTACAGAAATATTGTAAAAAGAAGTTTCTTATTAAAAGAAGATAGAGACGAATTGCAGCAGGTGGTTTTCACCCACATTGGGTTTCCACCTTACATCATGATGTTCATGTGTGCTTCTCATGTCTGATGATCTGTTCTGTTTTACTACACTTGTTTACTATTCATATGGTTAAATGCACTCATTAAAGATCAACTAACTGAATCATAAGTTTACTGGACATATGCTAGTTGCATTAGACAAAGTTGCGTGTACACGCAGGTTCCCTTAACTGAAGTTGCGTACATGAATCTAAGTATAGAAAAGAAAAATATTATTGATTTGATAATACTGATTCACCCCCCCCCCCTCTCAGTGTTATTTCCAACAAAAATATTACGACACCTGGATTACTTCACCCTTTAAACATTCCAAATCAGAAATGGGAAGAAATCTCGATGGACTTTATCGAAGGATTACCAGTATCTGAAGGCAAGGACAAGATTTTCGTAGTAGTCGACAGACTCACCAAATATGCTCACTTTATGGCAATAAAGAAATCATACTCAGCAAAAGAAATCGTTGAAATATTTTGCAAAAATATATATAAGTTACACGGTTTTCCGAAAGTCATTGTGAGTGATAGAGATGCCAAGTTCAAGGGTAATTTCTGGAAGGAATTGTTCAACCATATAGGAACCTACCTAAATATGAGTTCCACTTATCACCCTCAAACAGATGGCCAAACAGAGGTTGTCAATAAATGTTTGGAGGCCTACCTACGTTGCTACGCTACAGAAAAACAAAATAAGTGGGCTCAATGGTTACATCTTGCTGAGTGGTGGTATAATTCCACTTATCATACGTCAGCAAAAATGACACCATTTCAAGCTTTATATGGGTATGAACCCCCGAAATGGAAGGATCTAGCTGTAGTCCAGACAAATCTACTTCTTGTTAAAGATCAACTAGAAGAAACCCAAAAAATCATCCAAACATTAAAAGAAAACTTGAATAATGCAAGGAATTGTATGAAGCAACAAGCAGACCGTAACAAAACCGAAAGAGAGTTTGAAGTCAGAGAATGGGTGTTTGTCAAGCTCCAACCATACAAACAATTATCCTTAAAACAAAAAGGAAAAAATAAATTGGCACCAAAGTTCTATGGACCTTATCAGATCAACAAAAAGATTAGCCAAGTTGCGTATGGTTTAAGCCTTCCAGAGACAAGTCGTGTTCAGAACGTCTTCCACGTATCTTGCCTTAAAAGGGCACTAGGCAACAATCAATCAGCGCAAACAACGTTTCCATCCTTAGATGATGAGGAAAGAGTCATCCTAGAACCAGAAGGTATTTTGTCTACTAGAGAAAGAAAGCTTCGACATCGTACTATCAAAGGAATATCTGATCAAGTAGGAGGACTTACCCGAAGAAGAAGCTTCTTGGGAGAATGAATCATTTTGTCAACAACATTCGTCGTTACGTATGCTTTGAGGACAAAGCATTCTTTCAAGAAGAAGGCAATGTTATGTAAAAATTAGTTAGGATTATGTAAAATTAGATTAGCTGTAGTTATTTAGGCAAAAGGGCATGACCAAAGATCATGCCCTTGCACCAAGAGGCACCTAAGGCTGTATATAACCGGGTCTCTCTCTAAAAATGTAATCATTCAATTCAGTGTTCATTTATTAATAAGATATTTATTTATATATTTCTGTTTACCATTGAAGTTTGTTACTTCATGTTGGAAATATTGAGGGGGGGATGAATTAGTATTTCTTTTCAATTGTTATTTTTACCAATTAGATCACTTCTATTTAGAACACAAAATGAACAATAAGAATAAATGCTTTTATTAATTTCTTCTTTACAATAAATCAAGTAGAATATATGTAGGGCTCCAACCCTAGATGAAGACACCGATCTTCAATCTCCCAGGCTCCAACCTGTATTTTCCAAGCACCGACTTGGACTTCCAAGGCTCCAACCTTGTCAATTTTGAGGCACCAACCTCAAGGGCTCCAACCCTATATTTGGTTCAAGCTCCGACCTGGTTTCTTGAGGACTCTGATCCTCTAGGGCTCCAACCCTATCCTCCAAGGCACCAACCTTGTCTTTTCAAGGCTCCAACCTCTTGGGCTCCAACCCTCAACTTCACTTCGTCAAGATGTATTTGGTTATACTTCAAGGCTCCCAATGTCTTCTTCAACGAGCCTTGTCAATCTCCGCTTAGTCTTCACTTTAGTCTCCACGTTACATCATCAATGACAACCTTATTCTTCACATGAAGGTGTCTCCACTGTTCTTCATGACACCCAAAACAAATATCTCCAAAGTCACCTCATGACTACTTCAACGCATCATAGTCTCCAATAATATCTCCAAGATCAGCTAAAGCTTCTCAACAAGATGTCTTCAAATGGCTTCAATCAAGACTCAAGTTTGCTTCACACAAGCTCCAAAATCTGATCTGCTATAAATCCACCTTCAAAAGGTCTTCAATGTGCTACAAAAGGGTACCTCAGGACTGTTTCAAAAAGACTTTCAATTGCTGCTACAGTAGGTCCAAAACTGGCTTCTAACAGCCTTAAAAGGTGCTCCACAAATAACTTCAATAAACTGCTATAAAGATCTCTCCCAAACTACCTTTTAAGTTTGAGAAACACTGCTTCAATATGGTGTTAAGGTCTGCTCTTTAGTTATGCAGAAAACTGTTCCAAGGTGAGACTAATCACAGGTGGCTCCCACAGCTTGTTGCACTAGTAACAGTCTTCTGCAATTGAAGACCGGGCTTCTTTAAGAGATTGTTCTCACAGTCCGAGCACTCAACAAACTTGCAGATCCTAGTCTTCACAAAATATTGTCCAACCACTTCTCCACGGTGTAATTGTTCTGAGATCTGCACTAGTCTATAGACCACAGGTCCAAAATATCATAGACAGAACTGCAATCCGAGTTTAGGTGAGGTCTGTGTCTTGTCACAGGTGGCTGTCCAAGAGTTCAACACATTCACAAGTCTCTGCTGTACTGAGCTTCCAGAAAAAAAGTTTTGTCCGCAATTTTGTGATCCGAGCTATATATTTTTAGCATTGAATGTCAACTCAACAAAAAGATCAGCCCAAATAGTAGAGTATTATGTCTTCTCGGCCTTCTATACAATTCTGTGCTCCTTCTCTGAAATGATTACCAAAATTGTTGAGGAGAAATGCAGTCCGAACTGTATATATAGTGTTTTTTGCAAGCCAAAGCGAAGAGACACATCACTGTATGCAGGCCGACTTGAAAGACAAGGTGCAGGTTGGCTCACTGTCAAAAATATATTTTTTAACTTGAAAATTCAATATCTCACAAACTATTTGGAATTTCGGGGCAAGTAAGGGCTCATTGGAAAGAGGAAAAAATCCTCTTTAAGATGGTCTAGGTCCCATGTTGAAAGATTGCCTCCAAGTTGCCCAATTTTATTTTTCTTTGAAACTGTCCTCAAATTTTGTGCATAAAATGTTTGGGACAGTATAACTTCTCCATTGTTTGGCTTCTCCATTGTTTGGATTCTTTCTCATCATAGGATCATGTAGGAGTGCAGTATCCATGTCATCACGTATCCAACAATATCATTATATACTAGTGCAGTGATATGTTATAGTGCAGCATCATTAGGAAAGTTCCAAAGTAGTCTTCCAACCATGTCATCAAGACCATTATCAAGTGTGGTCATTCAAGAGTATGACATCATCACGTGTATGACTTCATCAAGTATAGTCCTCCACATCAAAGACTTGTATATTGGCACTTAAGGTCTAGATCATCAATCAAGGCACATGATTGACACTTGGCAACATCATAGTTAGTTCAAGGACTTCATTAGTGGCTTGACATATTAATAGCTTGACATCTTCATTGATGGCATCTTTATCAAACAAGAGTTTGTTGAACGTGTACTTAATCATCATCTAGAACCAGGGATCTCAAGAATACTTGCCATCTCGGCCAATGCCATATTGACATCAATGACAACCTTGATTAACAGTGCATGCACCAGTTCATGTTGAGGATGTGTACAATGAGGTTGACAGAACAACAGCCTTTAGTACTCCATTGAAACCATCCTATGAGGCCGATAACACCAGTAACTATGATGGACAGGATGAGACTACATAAGATAAGGTTTCCCAGTCACTTAGTAAAGGTGATTATGATGATTTGGGTGGGTTGGCACCTAATTATGATAAAGATTTGGATGTTGATACAATTTATCAGGAGTTAGGTATGAAGGGTGACATAGAGGAGGATGATTTTGGGAAGCATGATAATGGTCACCATGAGTCCCCAGAAAACAAATGCCTTTCCAAAACAATTGCACTGTATCTTTTCTACAGGAAATTAATGCATAGCCTAAGACAAACACTGGCCATTAGAGAGGGGGAAACAAGAGGACCAATTCAAAATCTCCATTGTTAGGTGTCAACGTTGATTTAGGAAAATGCAAAGAAAGCAAACAATCAAACACTCTTAAAGATATGTTAAACGAATCCACAAAAGTAATACTTCTCAATGCAAAAATAGTCACAGATAGCAACAAATTTGCATTCTTTTCCATGATACATTATATAAAGAATGTTAATTTCTCTTCTATATAAAAGGCTAGTAAATATCAAAAAGTACCTCAAATTCCCTTTCAATTGCATGTGCAGACTGGAGCAACTTTCCAGGAGGCTTTTTTCGCAGAACATATTGTTTGACTGTTGTATATGACTCAACTTCGAGAAAAAATGTTGGATTTGATTGTCCATGGCCAAACTGCACAGAAATCACAAATAATCGATGTCAAAAAAGAAACAATGGTCATTATGCTTATTTTTGGCCCTTGAGAAAAAGGCAGAAAATTGAATATAAATAAGTCTTTTTTTTCTTTTTTGTGTTGGAGGCAATAAAAAAAGGAAAAATGACTCCGCATATGAGTTTTTGTCATTAAGAAGAGACTTGTGCAATACTAAATATAACTGGTTATGAACTAAGTAATGAAGCAAGTAGGAATGCAACACTCAAAAATGTATCAAAGGTTTTCTCCATGGTTACAAGCTTAGAGTAATGAAAATGAAACATATTATGTCTATGCATTTAATTAAAATAAGCAAGAAAGCTATGTTCCAAGCAAAATCTGTAGTCTTATTGCTGTATCATACTAGTTTACATGTACACATATGGTGATTGTTATCACAAAACCTTACACCTTAGTGGAAAGCCTTCACAAGGTGCAATGACTAGTGGACCATTAAAGTGGTTCCAATGTCACCTAAACAACAACTTCTCTCATTTTAGTGAAGGACAATTTGAACACAAGGAAGACTACCCTAGTAGTACTTAGGGTTCTCAAGGCAAGACATAATCAAGTCTAAAGTCTACCATGTAGCTACCTAATTCACCACCAATCAAATATAGCAAGCAAGTTATGGATTAGCTGGTCCCTCAAAGTATTTTCCAGAATTGGTTTTAATTGCTTTATGGTTTTATCAAGAGATGATCTCGTGCAAAACAATTCCCAAACAATGCAAATCTGAAAATTACCAATGGATGTTATAAGACTTGTATAAAAGTGGAGAAATTAGAGCAGTAAACAAGTTATGACAGCAGTACACTTTAGCCCCTTGAAAGGATTGTAAACAAGTAGAAGTTAGGGTTACAACAACGGAATAAAACTAGGGTTCAATTAACTTGTAAAATTTGGAAATTACAATGCATGTAACAGCCAACTAAAACAAGGTGTCTAGTTCTAATTATCCAGTAATATAAATCAGCATCGCAAATTTATGCGATAAAATGATTTTAGGTCAAAACATGCAAGAAAACCCCAAAAATATGCAACAAAACCCTAGAATTTTAAGTCAAAAATACACATAAAAACTCTAAGCATCTAGGGTATTTGATGGCTGAAAATTAAATGTAAGCTACACAAACACTAAATGTATCCGAAAACAAAGATAAATTTTGGAATTTTGAATTTATAATTGACTAGATGAAGAGACTAGTCCCTACTAATTTTTGGGGGCATATGGGGTTAACTAAAGACTCTCTCGAGAACATGTAAGTAGAACTAGGGCGATAATTAAGGTTTCCAAAACGAATCCTAACAAATCCACCCATTGCCTTACAAACTTCAAGATAGTGCAAAGGAAGATACTCCACTAGTAATATTCTAAGAGCTTTGAAGAAAGGACTTGTTCAAGAAAAATATAAAAAGAGTGCACCACCATCACTAGAGAAGTACAACTACACTTACAATCATTCACAAACAACATTCATAAAGATTAAGTGAGACCACTTAAAAGATAATTTCATCCACAAAACCGTAAGCAAGACCATCCATGAAATTTGCTTGTTGAAGGATTCTTGGTCCATTTGATTGCTAATATTCATTGTTGGGAAACCTTTTCTTGGCCTCTTGATTCTAGGCTAATCCATTTGGCTTGCTACCTTTCAAGCCCTAGATCAATTGTTCCCTAATAAGGCCTTGTAAGAGGATGCAAATTGCCTCTCCTAGTTTGTTGAACCTTGTCCTTAAGAAAAGTTGTCCTCTATAGGCCTCTTGTCAACTTGATCCTTGAACTTAGCATATCTCTCATAGGTGACCTCTCTAAAGGGAAGCCTCCCATTGGTGAAAGTCCATAAAAAGCAGGAGGTAGTGGTTATGGTGACAATGGGCCACACCTCATTGTTGTCCTTTAGTCTAGTTTTTGCCTTGTAGATTACCCTCTACAAGGCCTACTAGATTTTGGGGCAACATTTTTGGCATCGTTGCCAGGGAGGAATTGAGTAAACCTCCTCGGAATCTAAATATTTAGCTTCACCCCTTTTGAAGAAAATGTCTCAAACAACAAGATAGATCCTCTTTTGGCGACTCCTGAATCAAACCCAACTTAGTCCTCTTGGATTTCTTCTGACTAGACAATAGCTCCAAGAAAGAGGAAGACTACCAAGAAGACTCTTGAAGCGCATACTTCTACCATTAATCCAAATAGCCTGGTGGTTATGAACCTTTTTGTTTATAATACCACCACCATAGCTATGGATAGACCATGGATTATAGTTGCATTCAAGCCTTTGGGTTTGAGCAATCTCCCTAATGCACCCAATTGTGCTTAGTCTTTAAAGCAACAATAATGAAACCCTTTATCTATTAATCTTTGATTCTGGCAATTGATCTAATGTTGCATGTTGAAAATTGGGGCAACAATAGGATGAATTTCCCAAAGAGAAACCTGACTACCCCAAGAAGAATTTAAATTTGATAAAAGGAAATCATTATTTGGCACTCCTCTCATTATTATTTGATGTGACAAATTTTATTTGGGCAAGCAATCTCCAAGGTATTTATTAGAAAATTTAATTTATGTTTTCCCTCCATATTTGTAAGTTGGCCTCATAAATTTCAAGTCGTCTTGCCCCAAAGGACATGACCTTTCGCATGGAGAAACATCTATAAATTGGCGGCTATCCTTTGTTGATTTTCTAGTGCAATTAGGGTTAGCACAATATTTCTAAAATTACAATAATTACTTTTGATGTAGATCTTCTTTTAACTTATTCCAATATATCATTCAACAATTATACTTCAGAAATTAAATGCTAAAGAATAGTCGAAATCACAATGCACAAGAGAGAGACAAGATTTACCCTATTAAAAACCACTATGGGGAAAACCCAACAACCTTTTTTCAGTAGAGAAATTTTTCTTGTTCAATAAGAGGCACACCTAGACCTATGGTTAAACCTGGTCTTCTCCTACAAGTCAAGTCACCCAAACTGATCCTGCACTTTGCTCCTAATCCTGCATTTCCAAAATTTCAGCCCCTCCTATAATAGCTAGTTGCCCCATAATTTCAACCCTGCAACAGTTGCCCCAGAAAATGCTAGCCACAGAGAGGGAGAGATTACTTCACATGTGTGAGTTGCTAGAAAGAGAGAGGGAAGAGAATACTTCGGCCCCGTGCAATAGTTACCCCAAAAAATGCAAGCCACTAAGAGAGAGAGATTACTTCACACATGCGAGTTGCTAGAGAGAGGAGAGAGAAAACTCGGCCTTCTTTTTCATCCTTCTTATCCTTCGCTCACTTGCCCAAAAACTGTCTTGTGAGAGGAATGCAAATTGCCAAATGGAGGAGCTCGAACTACCTTTATATAGTAGTCTGTCTAGGGTGAATGGACGTGTCTCTTGGCCAAGGCCGACTTGACTTGGAGGGAAGCCGACTTGTCACTTTTGGAGCCAAAATTTTCATTTTAAAAATTCAAATTTACATCTTTTAAAAGTCGCAATGGGACTTTGACTCAAAATAAATTTTCCTTTGACTCAAGCATTTATAAATATGCTTTACAATGATAAATACAATTACATCAAGTGACCAAATGTACATTATGAAGACTGACCATAGTTACAAATTCAACACTCCCTCTTAACTAGGGAGGTATTCATAATCATTGTCATAGATGTTCTCAAATTGAACAAATTTATCTAAAGAAAAGGTTATCCATCATTACCAGCATCATCATCTATCATCAACATCCACTAGTGGCCATATCCGGGGTAGTACCAAACCCATGGCAATGTCATCAACATATCAGGACTCACTCCTCCAGAGTGATCGGTCCTCGAATCCCATGGCCACTACCTAGGCCAAAATGTTGAGACCCTCAACTAGCAAGCACTCACTCACCCTTCCTGGTGAGCACTTTGGGCCAAGACCTCACTCAACCCCTTCCTAGTTGGTGATCGAGTCTAGATGTTGAACAGGACCTCACACTAACCTATCTGGTGTGTGATCAGGCTCCAAGACCTCACTCCACCATTTCGGTGTGTGATCAAGGTCTAGATGCTGAAGGACCTCACTCCACCATGCCTAGTGCGTGATCAGGGTCCAGGACTTCACTCCACCCTTCCAGTGTGATCAGGTTCCAGAAGCTAAAAGACCTCACTCCACCATGCCTGGTGTGTGATCAGGGTCCAAAACCTCATTCCACCATGCCTGGTGTGTGATCAGGGTCCAAGACCTCACTCCACCATTTATGGTGTGTGATCAGGGTCCTCCTCCAAGAGACACTCACTCAACATTGCTTGTTGAGCCCTCTAGGTCTCTTGGACCCATTCTCCCTTTTGGGAGAATGTCCATCTATGTTGCAAATAAATCAGCACTTCCTCTCAACGAGAGGGGTGATCTCCATGAGCCCCAACTTGTCTCTGAACTACACGAACTTGTCCCGAGGCAACTGCGTCGTCAGAACATCAGTTGTCTATTCATCGATGGAGATGTACTCGAGCCTTATTGCTCTCCTCTGCACCATGTCACAAATGTAGTGGTACTTGATCTTAATATGCTTCGACCTGTCATGGAACACGGGATTCTCTGAAAGCTTCACACAACTTTGATTATCACAGTGTATCACCATTGGTTCCAACTCTTGGCCGAAAAATCCTACAAACAACTTATGAAGCCATACTGCTTTGGTACAAGCCTCATTGGTTGCAATGTACTCTGCTTCAGTAGTGTTGAGTGCAATTGACCTCTGCTTTTGGCTCATCCATGATATCATAGTGGATCCTAAACTAAAACATACTCTCGAGGTGCTCTTCCTATCTTCAGCATTTCCTGCCTAATCAACGTTTGTATATCCCTAAAGTTTTACATCCTTGTTTGCAACATACCTCAAGCCATAGTTCATTGTACCATGCAAATATCTCAAGATGTGCTTTGCTGCAATCCAATGCTCGTGTCTCGGTTCTACCTAGAACTGGCTCAAGGTGTTCACAACAAAGCAGATGTTTGGCTTGGTGTTAACCAAATACATCAACATACCAATCAGTTGTTTGTACATAGATGGATCTACCAATCTAGAGTCGAAGCCTCTTAACTTCTTCAAGTTAGTCACCATGGGAGTCGCCACGATTTTGCAATCCATCATACCAAATCTCTGAAGGATCTTGCTACCCACCACCAGTGAGTGACCAAATAGGAGAAATTTTCTCCTAGACTTGTTTTCAACCAACAACCAGCAGCTCTTGACAGCCAATAGTGTAGATGATATCGTGTCAAATGTCTCCACTCCCTAAGCCAGTCATATGTCCCCTCGCCCATCTGTTGAGATCGTATGTTTGAAGGTGGGCCATCCAACCCTAAAGGTATGATTTTTCATTATGAAATTAGGTGCTTATGCTTGCTTTTCTTAGGCCCACTTGGGTATGGATTATTGGGTGACTTGGAATGGTTTTGACTATAGTATTGTTCCCTTACCTTAACTAGGGGGTTAATCCTCAACCCTAATCCCATGGGATCTCCCCTACTTGCTTATAGTTTTAGGATGGGCACTACTTGGGAAACCCCGATTTTGGTAGCGCGGTCCCGTTTTCCCATTCCACATTTCTCACTCACCCTCGCACATTAAGTGCCCTATTTCATCATCTTCCCTCTCTAGGTCCACATGACCACTAGGTCCACAAGGCTCTGGTACTCCCCCTCGCCTTGTCCACATGTCTGGGTCAGGCCTTGATGCCCTGGAGGTTGATGCAGTGAAAAAAACAGAATAAAAGCATAATATGGCCACATACAAAAGGAAATGTACCACAAAATGCAAAAGATGGTCAAGCACAATAAAATTTAACACGTGGGCAAAAGCCAAACATGAGCTCTACCCCTTATCATTATGGCCATCACCCTAATTCCTAGGCCCCCCATGAGTGCCCCTTGCATCATTAAGGAACCCATGTATGTCCCACCCCCTTGTGGGTGATGAACTACCCCATCTTGAGGGGGTAATCACTGTTATATCATACACATCATATTCTCATCCCCTGGAGCCCCGAGCAGTAAAAATAAAAGAAAAATCAATAAAAGGAAAACGCAAATGAAGAAGGGTGGAAAAACAAAGGTCGAGGTAACTCACGTACCAAAATTGCTCCATCCTACATTGATACACTCAAATATGTGGACATCCCTCATCATTACCACTCCTGAGCCCATGGCATTTGGCCTTGAGACCCATGTGTCCCTATCATCCTCATCATTATCCACATGACACCTACCACTTCAAGGATGTACCTTGGACATATTCTTTCCCTTAGGGGATGGGAACACCTATTAGGGTTGTTTATTAGCCACTCCTACCTAGGGAGGTAACACCATTACATGTTCAAAGCCCCAAATTTGGAAGGGAAACCCACTATGAAGTCTCATTTTTGCCCTTGATTAACAAGTTTATTCACTCAATTGCACTAATGAATTATTGTATCTAAAGGTGAGGAGACGCATTGGATCTTATACAGGATTGGCAAGTGGTTTCATCATGGGTTGGGCAACTTAACTAGGGCCCAAGCCCACCAAAGGATCATATCGACACTTGTAGGGGAAGCGTTGAGAGCCATGGGTTTCCATCATGTGATAAAGCATTATCTCATGCCATGGGCAACCTCAGCACCTTCAGCAGCTTGTTCATTGCCCCATATTATATGCGAGATGATGCACTTGGACCAGCAATGCCTCCAGTCGGCTTAGCATTGTATACAAGGTTTGGCAGTTGATCTGAGTGCCAGAGGAGGTTTGTCTCATCCTTGAGACATGGGAGGGCAAGCACCATCTTCTATGCCCTCATTTGGAGCAGTCTACAAGGTTATTTTACACTAAGAGGCCCATGACACCACTACTTGTGCCCCAGAGCCACTTTGGAGCACCACATGATGTTTTACTTAGAGATCAAGGGGCCACCCCCTTAACCATCATTTATGGAGCCCTCTTCTTCATCATGGCACCTTGAGGACTTGATTAGGCCTTCCAACAACCCTCCTACACCATTGCTTCATCATTTCGACTTCATTTTGGATGGCTTATTCTACACTTTATGAGCTATTTGGTGGGCTTGTCACCAAAGTTATGTTATTTTGCACATTAAAATATTTTTAGGGGCATCTTAGGCTAATTCGAATTAGAAGAGGCTCATATAAATAAAGTTAAGCCTCATTTGTATCAAACATCATCATCACACTTGGATATCTCTCTCTTGAGAATTTCGCACTTTTCTTTGGATGTCTATTGGAGCTCTTTTGATGCATTTCGATATATTTGGAAGTTGAAGTCTTGTTCTTTCTTAGAGTCGCTATCTTGATCTTGGATTGGATATATCTCTTGTTATCTTGTAAGTGATTTTTTTGAAGATTTTTCATGTAATAATGTCTAATGTGTGGAAATCTTGCAACTAGCTAGTTCTTCTTGTGCCCTAATTATTTGAAAACATTGTTAGATTGCAAATTTGTGCATGTTACTCATTGAATAACAAGCAGATGAATGTTCCTAGTGGATTGCAATCTGATTTTATTCCATAAAAGTCCACAAATCTTAGGTGGGTAATTGTTAAAGAGTAGGTGTTAGGGCATCACTTTTTAGCTTCCTTGAAGACAACTTTGGTCAAATTTTGAATCACAAACTCCATAGCCCTAGCAAGTGAGATTATGGATATAATGGAGGTGTACCTAGCAACTGGAGCAAAAGTCTCATCATAGTCTTCTCCCTCTTTCTAGGAGAATCCTCTAGCCATGAACCGTGCCTTGTATTTGTCAATACTCCCATCTGTAGCATGCTTAATCTTGTATATCCACTTGGAAGTTACTACTAACTTCCCTTTAGGCCTTGGCACAATTTCCCAAACATCATTCTTCATGATTGATTGGTACTCTTCATTCATTGCCTCCTTCCAATTGTGTTGAATAGTTGCGTCTTCATATGAGAAAGGTTCTTCATCAATGAGTTTTGTCATGAGAGTTGCATAGTTGGAGAACCTCTTAGGTTTTTGTTATGAATAAAATATTCATAAATTATATACCTATATATATATATATATATTAAATAATAAAATAATAATAACTAAATATTAAATTAATAAATTAATTAAATTAGTTGCCCATTAATTATGAAAGGGCATTATGTCAAAAGACATGTTCTTTAACCCTTGTGGCCAGTCAACTCCTATAAAGGAGAACCGCCCAAGGACTTGAAAGACATCATCTAAATTTGAATAAAAACTTATTATGCAAATGTGTCATCCATTGGCAAATTACAATAAAAATTGTTTTCCTCGTACCAGTGATATCAGAGCAAGTTCAAAATCCTCCACTTCCATTGTTGTTTCGTTGTTCATCACAGTTCCCTATCTGATCGCGTGCCCTCCATCAACTGTCACCAATCACACGACTTTCGTTGTTCCTTACTTGTCTGTTGCTCCCTATACCGCTCCCTATCCAAAGCTGCACCCCAAATTCCTTTCTCCATGACACAACATTTCCGCTCTGCAATCACTTCATCATGTCACCGGTGTTCCACAACCCTCCACTGCCACTCGTAACCCTGTCCTCACACCCTATTGACGTTGTTCGCGACTCTGTTGACCCTGTCTAGCTCATAACTCGTTGCTCGTGCTCCTCATCTTCTGTTGTCACCTTCCCAACAGCCGACAAATCCATTCGATCTAGCCGCATTCACCCAACTTATCCTTCCCTGTCAGCGAAAGTTAACAAGCCGCAAAAGGCGTGACTTCTGGTCAAACGACATGGTCACGGCTCAACTTTTTTTTCAAAACTATATGTTATATATCATATAGTTCATAATACCAATGTTTTAAGACTCCGACTCTGACTCCAACTCGGCCGAGGATAGACTCCGACTCCGACTCCGAAACGGTAATGACTCGGCCAGCTCGATTTCAATGACTCAGTCGTTGTAAAAAATACATTAAATATTTATTTTTTTAATAAAAAAAACATAATTTTAAAGATTTTAAACATAATTTTAGAGATTTTCATTCATGTTTCCAAACACACAGCATTATAATATAGATGGAAGACAACATATGATCAAAGTAGGCTCATGAACCAATCCATTATATCAAAATGGTACCCAATGGCAATACATAGTCAACTGTCATACATGATCAAAGACTCAAAACAAAAAACACATAACCAAGGAGGCTAGAAATGGCCTCTACAACAAAAGTAAACTGTGACCAGACTCCAGTACTAGTACTACAGCTACTGGCTAGTAGCTACTGCCAGAGGAGCCAAGATCATGTCGATCAATCTCTGGATCATCATCAGAGTCAGACAGGGGGTCCATGGCTCCTCCTCATCATCATCATCTCCAACTGCAGCTGTAGAAGTGGTACCACTAGCAGGCTGTGCAACTGCAGCAGATGCAAGCTAAGATAGAGTAGATATGCGGCTGCGCTTCTGTCGTGGCTGAGCAGAGGAAGCACCTACAACTGGAGTCCTTGCTGGCTGTGAGACTGAGGCTGGTGGATTGGGATCTGCATTCAACTGAACAGCATGTTCAAGTTCAATTGATGTCTCGATATCTAAATCTAAATCAAGATCCTCATCAAGATCAAACTCTATTGGACGACTCTCCACTACCCAATCTGATGTTGGATCAATGTCTTCCAACACAATGGGATCTGAATCAGGTCTTTTGTTCAGCAAATGGTTTCGTCTGAGCCGGAGGTTGTATTGGACATAAACTAGATCATTTAACCGTTTTTTATCCAAACGGTTTCTCTTCTTTGTGTTACTTGGGAGCAAGGGCGAAAATGGGAGCGGGAGCGACATTTTCAGAAGCTCCTGGTTTGGGAGCGAATCCCAGAGGAGTTCGACAACCAATGTCACTAACATCAAGGTACGTAGAGGGATTGGTGCTCTTGATTAAATACGAGTTCCATACCCTAATACATGACAAAATTCAATGGAAACATTGCAATCCTCCAATCTTGAAATCCTGAAAAACTGATAAGTCTGCTGGATTTTGAATGAAATCTAAAATTCTACTTTCTCCATATGAAATCCAATGAGGCCGAAACCACTCTCAAACATCCTGAGTCATTTCATGGTAATGTTAAAAATTTAAGTAAAAGGATGAAAATGAAGATTAAGGAGAATGTCACTTTTACTTTAAGAATTTAACATTACCATGAAATTTGAATAGTATATCAATAGTAGAGAGCATTTGAGTGTGTTAAATAGGGTTTGGGAGGGGGAAATGGACCCCAAATGACATTTAGCAAATTCATATAACACCTTGGAGTCCAAACCAATCAGAAATCACCTTAAAAATCCATTAAAAAAATATTAAATCGCTGTTTAACGTGTTCTGGGCCGGCTTTTTGTGACTCGGCCGAGTCATAACGGAAACGGCCGAGTTGGCCGAGTCATGGCTGACTCGGCCAAACGTACCGTTTCAAAGGCCGAGTCATGGCTGAGGGTATCGGCTCGGATCAACTCGGCCGTTTCGGTATCGAAACGACCGTTTTTTAAAACAATGCATAATACTATATAATTATGTTTCAACATATTATATAGTTACAAAATAATAAAATTATATAATAATAAAAAAATTCATAATCATAATAATAATATTATTATTATTTAAATAATAAAAATAAATTGGGTCTACTAAGAAAAAGAGGAACAAAATGGGAAGTAGCCATGACGATGCGAATTCAAGGAAATTTCAAGAGGAAATAGAAAGAATGCGCTAGCGCCTTGACAATGTCGAAAAGAAGCGGGAGGAATTCGGAAAAGGCCAAGAGAAGATAATTAGTACTCAAGACCAAATGGCGATTAATATAAAAAAAATAGAGAATATGATGAGTCAGTTTATGGGAGGGGTTAATCCACCTGAGAATATGATGAGTCAGTTTATGAGTGGTTCACCTTCTCTTATTGATGCCTGATCCAAATCGAATCCATAAACGACTGTCAAGAAACATGACTGTATCGGGACGAAACAAATCCTTGAAGAATCCAAAACAGCAATCGAAAACACCCTGAACCAGTGACCATGGTAGCCGGCGTGGAGACGACGAGGACCTCGGTCAAAGTGCGCTAACCGAGGCCCATGGAGACTGCGCAGGAAGTCAATGTAGCCCCTAAGAGCCCCGAAATGGGAAAAGGAGCTGATTTTCGATACGCTAACACACATCGCTAGGCAAACAGGGCCGAAATGGAGAGCCTTAAGCACTCGGTCACGTTGGGAGCCAGAGGACCGTGGGCGGAGAAAACGAAAAGCGCCATCGTACGGAGGTGGGACCCTCGACCCGGAAACCGGCGGTTTGATCGGAGCGCCCTTGAACGGTAAGCGGTTTTGGAGGAAGCGGAGCGATCACACTCAGCAATCGACGCATGGCAGCGGAGATGAGAGAAAAACCGCCGTGATCACGCGTTATCGGTCGAGCAAGTTAACCGCGCTCGACGTGCGAATGACGTTGAATCTGGAGGAGCCCATATCGGATGGCTGAGATTACGCCCGATAGACAGAGCGGAATTGACAGGGAATTAAGCCGCGATTTAAGAGGATTTGGAATCCGTTGACCGCCACGGTGGAGAAAGAGAACAAATCGACGAGCAGGCTGGCGCTGTTCCAATGAGGACACGTGGCTACTTCTCGAGCGTTCATGCTGACGCCAAACAAGGAATTCCAAGCATGCAGGCGGCAGGCGAATCGACGTAGGCGAGAGAGGAACCGAACAAGCGTGGAGGTCGAATGGCTAAAGCCATGAACAGAGACAGTGAACGAGGATCGGAAGAGAGAGAACGAAGAGTCCAAGCGACCAAGAAAGACAGTGAACAGTGAACCCTGAGAGGAGGACTGAGCACAGAGAGCAGTAAAGCCAAGCAGAGGAGATAAAGGGCCAAGCTGACCATAGGCAGCATCGAGCACCAGAGAGCTTGAAGATTCAAGCCTTCCCATAGAGGAATCTGTCCGGATTGAGCATCACAGTTGGCTCTTTCCACTGTAGACCGAGGGTCACAAAGCTGGTAGGAAGAACAAGAGTCTGTGTACTCCAAGTGGCTTGGGGAATCCAAGAACCACCCTGCCAAGCAAAATCTACTTCAGGAGAACTCATATTGAGTCCCTGCATTGTAATTTCTCTGCTGAAAGACACAATAAAACAAGGCCACCACTGAAGCTGGACCGGAGACGTAGCCCTAGAGAATAGGGTGAACTCCTTATTAAAAATTGTTTGTGTCTTTGTATTGCTTACTGTATTTCTCTGCTGTCTTTCCATTTATTTTCTGTGTATTGGCAATCTGATCGATCCGTTGTTTCAATAACACATAATACACACACTAGCACATGGGTCTGTAATACCTTTTGTTTAATAAATCTTCACTGAGGTCACTCATAGGGTGATTTTCAGATCAAGTGGTATCAGAGCTCTAGGCTGTAAGGTTAGACAAGCTTGTGTTGGTTTAGCTGTGAATGCTCACTAGATCAAAGCTCAAATTAAGAGAAGGAGAGTTGGTGGAAACTAATCCTGAAATTGGGATAGTCTATTCTCGAAAGACAATGTCAGAAGAAGGCTCTATAGGGCCAGACTCTCAATTCATAGAAAGTTTCCTAGCTATAAATTCCATGGTAGAAGAAATGTATAGGGACTTTAGAAAGCATAAGGGTGAAGATTCATCAGGCTCTAAGCAAGATAAAGAAGAAGATGAATCTCATTCCCATGACCACTCCAAAGGAAAGGGGAAAGAAGAAAGCTTCCCTACACCTCCTAATAGCCCTGTGCATAATAAGAAGGCATCTTTGATTAAGTTGGATGTTTAATTTGATTTGCCCATATATGATGGAGAGCTAGATGCTGAAAAGTTGGACAACTGGATAAGACAAATTGATGTGTATTGCAGGGTACAAAACATAGACTCAGACAAGAGTAAGATTCAGCTGGCAAGCCTACGCCTAGGAAGCACTGCCTTGGTTTGGTGGGAAGGCAGAACCCAAGTTGATATGAAGAAGCATGGTAAGACCATCTCTGTCTGGAGTGACTTTGTTTCTGGGATCAGAAAGCAGTTCTATCCATTGGCCTACATGCAACAAGCCATGATGAGTTGGCAAACTCTTCGGCAGTTGAAAGGGCAAAGTGTACAAGGGTATACTCAAGAGTTCAGAAAGAGAGCATTGATGTTGGGTATTTCATTAGACTCACTAGAAACTCTTTTGAAGTACATTGGTGGTCTACACAGCTACATGAGGCATACCATCCTCATGTTTAATCCCACTAGTATAGATGAGGTATCTGTACAAGCTACTCATCTAGAAGCTAGAGGAAAGAATGGAAATCCAGAAGTTGGGGGACCATCCCAACCCACTGTAAGCAAGAGCAAGGAAAAAAGAAAGCAGAAGTGGAAAGCAAGGAAAGCTAACACTGCACAAAAAGGCAAAGCTTCATGCACTCACCGTAAAAAGGAGGGGCATGATGATGAGCACTGTTGGATTCTGCATCCAGAGCTGAGGCCTAAGAAGTCCGAGGGCAAGAAGAAGAAAGTTGTTGCAGCTATTCAGAAAGATTTGGGGTCAGACTCGGTAGATGAAACCAATGTTGCACGAAGCGGGAGCGAAGCGGAAGCGGGGACGCCGAAGCGTCATTTTCCAAAAATCTAGGAAGCGAAGCGTCCGCGGAAGCGTCTGCTATATATATATATTTTTTTTTATATTTTTTTGCATTTATACTCAAAACAAACATCCCAAATACCAAATTAATTGTAGAAGACATGAAAACATGCATATTTTTGCATAAATCAAGATAGATATAACATCCATTGTACATTAATGATCTAGAATCTAGATTCTTCTCCTCTTGTCTAGCCTTTGCCTCTACCTCGATTGTCTAGGGATATTAGTCAACATTGCCCAATTTTGATCAAACTACCTAATTCAAGACTTAAAATATGGTAGAAAAAGCTTAACATGTTTGATCGATGATTTTGACTTGATTGAAAGGTAATTTTTTGCTAAGGGCGTGCCGCGTGACAAAGGAGTTCAACAATTAACACCACCAACACCAGGGTACATATAGGGCTTGGTGCTCTTGATTAAATGCTAATTGCATACCTTCATACTTGATATAATCTAATGAAATGCCACAATCCCATTGATCCTGAATACCTGAAAACTGTTAAGTCTGCTGAATTTTGAATAGGATATGAAATTCTATTTTCTCCATATGAAGTCCAATGAGGCTGAAACCACTCTCAAACATTCTGAGTCATTTCATGGTAATGTTAAAAATTTAAGTAAAAGGATGAAAATAAAAAATAAAGGAGAATGTCACTTTTACTTTAAGAATTTAACATTACCATGAGGGAGCATCTGCTATATTTATATTTTTTTTTGCTTTCATTTGTCACCCTAACCCAAGGTGGACCCACCCCCAACAAGCAAACTCACCTAAAATTTAAAAAAAAATTGAAAAAAAAACGATTTTCTAAATGCTTTTCCGGAAGCTTTTCTGGAAGCGTACGGAAGCGTCTGGGAAGCGCCGTACGAAGCGCGCTTCGGAAGCGCCAGCGCTTCCAAATTTCCAGGAAGCGGCTAAAAAATCCGGAAGCGCGATTCCATACGGGACGCGCTTCGGGCCTTGGAACCGGGGGGGGCGCTTCGTGCAACACTGGATGAAACAATCATTGCAGCCACAGGTATAAAAGGTAAGAATTCTAAAGCATCTACTAGTAATTCTGCTCAATCTGTTATTGATGAAGAACATGAGAGAAAAAGGCGTGAGCTTTTTCATATTCGAGTTGTTTCCAAATATCAAAAGATTGATACTTTGTTTGATAGTGGCTCACAAGTAAATCTGATTTCTGAAGCAAATGTAAAGAAATTGGGATTAGCAACTACACCTCATAAGAAACCATACCCATTAGGATGGTTGAATGATAAAGCACAACTACAAGTGACTAGACAGTGCAAACTCAAGTTTTCTTTTGGGTCAGCATTTGTAGATGAGGTTGAGTTAGATGTAATTCCTTTGGATATATGTGGAATTGTTTTAGGAAGTCCTTACTTGTATGATAGAAAGGCTATTTTCTATAGAGCTGAGAACAAGTATCTACTTGTTAAAGATGGAATCGAATACTTTGTAAGAGCTCATAAGCTCAAGAATAATTATACTCTCATAAACTCAGGACAGATGAAAAAAATGATAAATTCATGCAAACAGTTCTTACTAATGGTTGTAAAGGAAAAGAAAATTAATAAAACCAATGCATTTGAGGGCTGTAATTCTGATCAGCAAGCTGATATAGAAAAGATTGTTTCAGAGTATGATGTCTTGTTTCAAGAACCTCGAGATCTGCCACCCAAAAAGGGAATAGTACATGATATTATTTTACAACAAGATGTTCCTTTGCCTAACATTGGGATGTACAGGTTATCTGCTTTAGAGAATGCTGAAATCAAGAAGCAGGTGCAGGAGTTGCGCGAGAAAAGGCTCATCAGGCCTAGCACATCACCATGTGGGTCACCAATCGTTTTGGTGAGAAAGAAAGATGGCTCGTGGAGAATGTGCATTAACTACCGAGCACTGAATAAGATAACAATCAAAAATCGTTATCCCCTTCCTCGCATAGATGATCTTTTAGATCAATTGAAGGAAGCTGTTTATTTTACCAAGCTGGATTTGCACAGTGGATACCATCAGGTCAGAGTTGCAGAGCAAGATGCATGGAAGACTGCTTTCAAAACAAAGCAGGGATTGTATGAATGGTTGGTTATGCCTTTTGGCTTGACCAATGCCCCTGCTACTTTCATGAGATTAATGATTGATGTACTCAAACCTTTTCTTGATGATTTTGTTATTGTGTATCTGGATGACATTCCGATTTTTAGTAAAACGTGGGAAGAACATTTAAAGCATGTTAAGCAGACATTAGATGTTTTGAAAAGAGAAAAACTTCATGTTAAACTCTCCAAATGTGAATTTGGCAAAACCTCTCTAAATTATTTGGGTCATATAGTAGGGGGAGGTGAATTGAAAATAGATCCCTCTAAGGTGGCAGTCATTGTAAACTGGCCTAAACCCAAGTCTGCTACAGAAGTGAGAAGCTTCTTAGGAGCAGCACAATATTGGTGGAAGTTCATTTCAAATTTTTCCTCAATTGCAGCTCCCTTACATGCTTTGACAGGATTGAACAAGGTGTTTCAGTGGGAAGGAAAACAGCAGAAAGCCTTCGACACCTTGAAAGAAAAAATTAGTACAACACCTGTACTAGCACTGCCAAATCTACAAAGACCATTTGAGATCAAACTGATGCCAGTGACTATGCCATGGGAGCAGTGTTGACACAGCACGGTAAACCCATATGTTATCATTCTGAGACTTTTAATCCTGCAGTAGTTAACTATCCTATCTATGATAAATAATTGTATGCATTAGTTCAGAGTGTGAAAAAGTGGAAACATTACTTAATGGGCAAAGAAACAATAATACATACTGATCATCAGCCACTTCAATATCTACACTCCCAAACTAAGTTGCAACAATCAAGACATTACAGATGGATGGGTTTTCTACAACAGTTTCATTTAGTCATCAAATATAAAAAGGGCATACATAACAAGGTTGCAGACATGTTATCTAGACCCATTATAAATACATCTACCATACTTAAGCATAATTCTGTGCTGCATGAAAGCTACATAGAACAATATGCTCAGGACATGGACTTTAAAGATGTATATGCAACTTTGAGTCAAGGCAAAAGAGTAGAAGAATTGGACCATCATGTGAAGGACCGACTCTTATATCATTGTGGGAAACTCTACATTCCACAAACTGAGAGAGCAAAGATAATTAGGGAAGCACACACTTCTCTGATATCAGGTCATTTTGGGGTAAGTAAAACAGTTGCACAGCTGCAAAGGTTCTGTTATTGGCCGAGAATGAGTGAGACAGTTTCTAGACATGTAAAGGGGTGTGCTATGTGTGCTAAAAGCAAGCCCAGCAACAGAAAACTAGGCTTGTACACTCCATTGCCAGTACCTTCTCGCCCTTGGGAAAGCATTTCCATGGATTTTTTGTTGGAGAACTGCCTAAATCTAGGAAAGGTCATGATTATCTATATGTTGTTTTGGATAAGTTCAGCAAAATGTGTATTTTGATACCCTGTAGTAAACAGATTACAGCTGAACAAATTGCAAAGTTATTCTTTGAACATGCATGGGTTCATTTTGGATTACCCACTTCTATTATATCTAATCGAGACACCCAATTTGTGGGAAAGTTTTGGTCCAGTCTGTGGGAACTAATGGACACCAAATTAAAGAAAAGCACAGCGTTTCATCCACAAACAGATGGCTAGACAGAAGTAGTTAACAGGACAGTGATCCAGTTACTGAGAGGATATTGCAGCAAACATCCTAAGCTTTGGGATGAGCATTTGTGCTATGTGCAGCATGCTTACAATAGAGCCAAACACTCTTCTACCCAGAGATCTCCTTTTGAGACCTGCTTTGGTTTTATACCAAGGTCTCCCTTGGATTTTGTCTTTGATAAAGATACCATGGTTGATGGACACAGTGATGTGGACAAAGCAACTAGGTTCATTGAACAGATCCAGGAGATCCACCAGGCAGTACAGGAACAGCTGCAAAAGAGCCAGGCCAAGTACAAGGCTAGGCATGATAAGCATCGGATGGAGCATAGTTTTCAAGTTGGAGAACAAGTCTAGCTGTATATCAGCAAGGACAGGATGCAAGGTGAAGGCAAGAAGCTAAAACCTATCAGGTATGGACCCTTCAGGATACTTGAGAAGATTGGTGAAAATGCTTTTCGCCTTGATCTGCCAGCTTACATGCACATCTACTCAGACGTGAACGCAGATTGCTTGAGGTTGTTTGAACCTTCAATGATTGAGGACCCTGAGGAGCAGAGTCAATTGCCTTCTATTGATGACCTACTACCTGAATATCTTAATGAGTTGCAAGAAGATACAGTGCTGGACAGGAAGGTAAGGATGACACGCAGTGGACAAGTGGAATATCTCAGGATTGGGCTTAAAGGTTCAAAGCCGAGCAGTGCGAAATGGATTGAGATTGGACAAGTGAGACAGCAGTTTCCTCACTTAGTCGATGCTTGAAGAAAACCAACTTTTGGTGGTCCAAAAGCTTTTCAGTTGGGATGCCATGATCCAAATCGGATCCATAAACGACTGTCGAGAAACATGACTGTATCGAGACGAAACAAATCCTTGAAGAATCCAAAACAGCAATTGAAAACACCCTGAACCAGTGGCCATGGCAGCCGGCGTGGAGACGACGAGGACCTTGGTCAAAGCGCGTTGACCGAGGCCCATGGAGACTGCGCAGGATGTCGATGTAGCCCCTGGGAGCCCCAGAATGGGAAAAGGAGCTGACTTTCGATGCGCTAACGCGCATCGCTGGGCAAACAGGGCCGAAATGGAGAGCCTTAAGCACTCGGTCACATTGGGAGCCAGAGGACCGTGGGCGGAGAAAACGAAAAGCGCCATCGTACGGAGGTGGGACCCACGACCTGGAAACCAGCGGTTTGATCGGGGCACCCTTGAACGGTAAGCGGTTTTGGAGGAAGCGAAGCGATCACACTCAGCGATCGACGCGTGGCAGCGGAGGTGAGAGAAAAACCGCCGTGATCGCGCGTTATCGGTCGAGCAAGTTAACCATGCTCGACGTGCGAATGATGTTGGATCTGGAGGAGCCTAGATCGGACGGCTGAGATTGCGCCCGATAGACAAAGCGGAATTGACAAGGAATTAAGCCGCAATTTAAGAGGAATTGGAATCCGTTGACCGCCACGGTGGAGAAAGAGAATGAATCGACGAGCAGGCTGGTGCTGTTCCAGTGAGGACACATGGCTACTTCTCGAGCGTTCATGCTGATGCCGAACAGGGAATTCCAAGCACACAGGCGGCAAGCGAATCGACATAGGTGGAAGAGGAACCGAATAGGCGTGGAGGTCGAATGGCTAAAGCCATGAACAGAGACAGTGAACGGGGATCGGAAGAGAGAGAACGAAGAGTCCAAGTGACCAAGAAAGATAGTGAACAGTGAACCCTAAGAGGAGGACTGAGCACAGAGAGCAGTAAAGCCAAGTAGAGGAGACAGAGGACCGAGCTGACCATAGGCAGCATCGAGCACCAGAGAGCTTGAAGATTCAAGCCTTCCCATAGAGGAATCTGTCCGAATTGAGCATCACAGTTGGCTCTTTCCACTGTAGACCGAGGGTCACAGAGCTGGTAGGAAGAACAAGAGTCTGTGTACTCCAAGTGGCTTGGGGAATCCAAGAACCACCCTGCCAAGCAAAATCTGCTTCAGGAGAACTCATATTGAGTCCCTGCATTGTAATTTCTTTGCTTAAAGACACAATAAAACAAGGCCACCACTGAAGCTGGACCGGAGACGTAGCCCTGGAGAATAGGGTGAACTCCTTATTAAAAACTGTTTGTGTCTTTGTATTGCTTACTGTATTTCTTTGCTGTCTTTCCATTTATTTTCTGTGTATTGGCAATCTGATCGATCCGTTGTTTCAATAACACAGAATACACACACCAGCACATGGGTCTGTAATACCTTTTGTTTAATAAATCTTCACTGAGGTCACTCATAGGGTGATTTTCAGATCAATGCCCCAGCATACATCCAACCCATGGAGTCCGAGACTCATGGGAAGTACCTCTCATCTGGGCAATGAGTTGGGAAAAGTGGTTAGGGACAATAGCACTACCGATGGACACAAGTTCTACATCTGTATTGACTTTTGTCAATGGAAAGTGGTAAGGTCTTGTGACTCACTCTCGATCACTTCTTCTTCGTTATTACTTCATGGTTCAGCGGAGTAGAGCAAAGTGACAGAGATGGTACATGTTGACAAGATGGCATGATGATGACAAATGTATTGGCTGATGGAATTCTCCCTAGTTGAGAAGGAGTGTTAAAATTGGAAACTAGGGCCAAATTCCACCCTTGGGACAGCTCATTTGATGGAGATGATGATTGCATTGGATTCCTCTTTTCAAGAGGTCCAATATTGATATAAAGATCATCTCATTCGGACAAGCAGAAGTGTGATTTTGAATTTATTCCCTCACGTGCAAATTGTTCAGGTCGGCCTAAGCTTAATGTAGGTTCAAGAAGCCCAATGGTTGTGTCTCTTCACCCACATCGAACTGTATAAATAGAAGAGACCTCACACCTCATTTGGACATGATTCACTCACGCATTCTTCTCTCTCTTCATCAAATTGGTTCGTATAGCTTGCGGCAGCTTCTCTCTCTCTCACACGTATGGCAAGGAGGGCAATTTTCTGGGCAGAAAATTACAGGCCGAAATTTCAGACTTCAAACAAACGTTGACCGAGGTTGTTTTGACTAAATTTGATTGTGGTTTAGAGGCACAATTTTGCCTTCTTCAGGCAACATTGACTGGCACGGAAATCGAAAATTTTGGAGTTGTTTGACCTGTGTTGACCATAGGCCTATTTGACCGCAGGGCTGACCACTGTTTGACTAAGTTTGACCAAAGTTTTTGGGACTATTTTGGGTTCACTTTGACCATTGTTGGAGGCTAAGTTTGACTATGTTTGACCGAGCTTCAAAAGAGGCATTTGACTATTGTTTTGACCAGCATTGACTTTCTGGTTAGGGATGAAGTTTGACTGCAGTTGACTGCAAAATTTGACAGGGCTGATTTGACCTTGTATTGGGCAAGTCTATTTGACTTTTGTACTCTCTCTCTGTGCTGAACTATTGAATAATAATAATAAGATTTGATCAAAGGTTTTCCCCACATTGGGGTTTTTCCCTGGCATCCGCCAAATCTGGTGTCCTCTTGTCTTGGCTGGTCTTCTGCATTTGTTTTATGTTCTATCTGCATTTACTGTCAATGTGATTAACGATTAACGTGATTAATAATTGGAAATTGTTATTGGGCTACTAAAGGAACATTGAAGTAAACTGTGCTAAGCATAGAACATACCAGTGTTGAAAATATCGGTATTGGCAAAAATATCGGCGGGGGTCCAGAAAACATCTTATCGGCAATATCGGCGAAAATATCGACAAGCATAAAAAATGCATAATATATTCATTTTTTTCAGATTTTTAAACATATAAAGCAATAACAACATGAAATAAACACATTGGCACATAAATATGAAGAAAGCACTGATATATATGATGTCAAATAGAAATGATACATCAAAGGCAATACCAAATCCTACTGATACCTGATAATTGTCCATTCAAGGACTCAAATGTGGAGAACTAATACCAGATAACATCACATATATAAAAATATCTCATCATCATGAGTTATATGTAGCAAAACAAATAAAACTAGCAGCTATCTATCTGAAATCACTGCCCTCTCCCCCTTTTATGGGAAAACATGATGGGCTGTTTGCCAGGCCTGCCCCTAGTAGTAGAAGGCCCTAGCCCTGCCTCTACACCTAATGTCAAATAATGAGTGCTAGGTATGGAGTTGTGCTCTCCTATATCTATAGCAGATGGTGTTGATGCTGATGCTCCCACAATGTCCTCCTCCTCCTCCTCCGAGTCCTCCTCCTTTTGCTGCCCCTGTTCTAATGGATTATCTGGCTCTAACCATGAAGGTGACTCCTCCAAGATGGGCTCCTCAGACTCCACCCTCCACTGAGACAATACATCAATATCGTCTAAGGAAATGGCATCTGAATCCATTGGTGCTTCTATTTGCCTCACTGGAAGTCGAATGTTGTAATGCACATACACTAAATCATTGAGGCGTGCAAACTCCAACCTGTAAGAGTATCAAAAAAACTAACGAGTCTTGACTCTTGACTCTTGACACTTGAAGGTCATAATTTAAAAATTACAATAAGTGTAATTGCTCAACTAAAGGCTGGAGCTCAAAGTTATCCCTGTTGCACTTTTTTGCGTGTATTTTCTCAAATACACTCCAATTGCGCTCACACCCTGAAAAGATACATGTTTGACTCAAGATTCTTATGGCCAATTTCTGCAAATTTGGTGCCTTTGCACCATAGCTTCGCCACCAAATATCTACAACAAAATAAAGAAATAAAAAATTCAAAAGCTTAAAACATAATTAAACTTTCAAATAAAAGTTACATAATTGAATTTTAAAAAAATAGAATTATAAGTAAGGAAATTCTAAATTGAAATTTCTAATTTCTAATGAATGGTGACTTGTCACTTACGTGGCATGAAGAGGGTCCTTTCCCTAATAGCATCATCAAAGCCAAATAGGCCAACACAATCTCGATAAAACTGTATCTTGCAATTGATTTTGCTACGAAGCTCAGGATCAGGTACCATCCTATGAATATAGGAATGGAGCCCTTCCATCACCTCGCCATCAAAATCAAAGCCACATTTGTATGAAAATGTGGGGTTGAGGAAGAGTGTTGCTGCATGAATGGGTCGATGAAGCATCCCTGTCCACCGACTATCAATCACATCCCATAACATCATATGCCTATCAAGGCCAGCAGAACCCTTGTCTGCATAATAAGAACGAATGGCCTCCTTGGCCCTATCCATGGCCTCATACAAATAAGCCATTGCAAGCTTCTCCCCATCTACCAATCTGAGAACCTTTACTATAGGTTCACTAACTGAGCATGCTTCTTCTACTCCACGCCAAAACGTCTCAGAGTACACCATTTTTGCAATGGCTTTCCCATCCTGTGTCTTGTTGTATCTACAATTACACCAGTCATCAGACACAAACATTTGCTTCAACTCGAACTGACATCGAAGCAAAGACTAAAGAGTAATAAAGTTTGTGGCAAAACGTGTGATCGCAGGACGTCGCAACTCCTTGTTTCTAGTGAACTTCCTCATGAGGCTAAGAACAAAAGCATGGTTATAAATAAACTTGGGGACGCTCCTAGCCATATCAACCACCTCCTTGATGAAGGAGAGTTTCCCCATATCCTCAAGTAGCAAATCGAGACAATGTGCTGCACACGGAGTCCAGAACAATGTGTGATGCCTCTCCATAAGCATCTTGCCGACAGACACATAATTAGTTGCATTGTCTGTTATGACTTGCACCACATTCTGCACACCAATCTCCCGAATGAACCCATCTAACAACTCACATATTGTTGTTGCATCTTTGATATGTTCTGATGCATCCACTGATTTAATAAACATGGTACCTTTAGGACAATGTACCAAGAAATTTAGAAGGGTCCTACCCTTCCTATCTGTCCAACCATCAGACATCACAGTGCATCTAGTACTTCCCATGTTTTTTTTCAACTCCGCCAATCTAGAGTTGATGTCCTGCTTTTCTGCTTGAAGAATTGGCCCCCGCAACTCCTCATATGTAGCACTTTTGTACCCTGGGCCCACAACAGCAATAGCATCACACATTGGCTGCCAAAATGGATTGGTTTTGGTGATGCTGAGAGGTAAGTCGCTCCAGAAAAGACACCTCCCCATGACTCTATCTACTTCTTGCTTCTCCTTTTTTTAACAAGTGATTTTTTGCCAAGTTGTGATCCATGTCCTGTTCGTGGAACAAAAAATGATGACCTCACACTAGCAGTAGCAGGTGATGTTGTGGAGCCCCTCCCACTACCATCAGCATCAAAATCAGGAGAAGATATCCCGAAAGATCTACTTGCACGTTCATCCTTGTTTCTTTCTATCTCTTCCTTCTTTCTATCTTTTTCATCAATTGTCTCAAGAGCTTTTTGTATAAGCTCCAGACTAGAAACTGTACAAATCCCAACATCATGTCCAGTGAGTCTAGCCAGATGGTATTTCAATCGTGTAAACCCTCCTGTCATCTTAGTCCCACACAATTTGCATGTAAGATATGCCCAATTTATCCCACCATCAGGCTCCCCATGCTCCCAAAATGGGTCCAAGGCTTTTGGCATATTTGAATTTTGTAGTGAGCTAACTCAAACCTAGGGCACCAAAAAAAAAATTGGAATTAATAAGTAATAACCACCTCATTTTACAACATAATTTTTTTGCTACATTATTTGCAATGTGAAGTCAATGAAAAACCATAAATGACAATAAGAAGGTGCATTTGAAAGTTAAAAAAAAATGGAGTTTGCTGTCCAGATATGGCAAAAACCCTTGCATTTGCTCATGGGCATGAAAATCATAGCAAATGGAACAAAGATTTAAAAATTAAACAAACAAAAAGGCAAGCAAGAATAATCCTAAAACTATCAAAAAATTCATTAACATAGGGGTTTATTTGAACATACCTGTTAATGGAAGAAATGAAATTGTCTCACTGTTCTTCAATCTTAGATCAACAAAATCTTCATTGTTTGTGGTGATAATGGCTCTCAAAGCCTCCTTGGCAGCAAGCACATAGCTCTCCCCTTCCTTCTCCAGCAATCAGAAATGAAAATGAATGAAAAAAAAAAAACAAAATCGACCTTTTCTAGCCACGGCGGCAATTTTTTCTTGTGCCTAGGCGATATTTTGCATCGTAGCGCGATATTTTCCCGAGATATCGCCAATATTTCGGAAATATCGCAATATTTTCGGGGAGACAAAATATCGCAATATTTCCTCCGCAATATCTCGTCTGCCCGAAAATATCGCGATATTTGCGAATATCAGCGATATTGTCAACACTGGAACATACCATTGCTATCTAAAATTAACATATGACAATGATGCAAGACAGTGATTCTTATGATTATGATGACAGTGATATGATCGTGATAGAGATATATGCTACCATGAGTGATATGAAGGAAGCCCTATCAGAGGTCTTGTGGAGGACTCCTTGACATACTTGTGAACTTCCATCTTATGACTATGAGGATCCTATATGATCCAGGGTTGGCCCTAGGAGGCCTAATGTGTTTGATATTGAAAGGCCTATGTCTCATTCTTATTGTACTTTGTATCTCAGTTGAACATTTTGATGAATATCTAAAGAAGAAGAAGAATTGATTTTTGGGTTATTCCTTTATTGGGGTTTTACCTTGGTCCTGACCTAAATCCTAGTGTCTCTATTGTGTATGCTTTTCTTATAATGTTCTTTATTGTTTCACTGCATAGTTGATGTTATTGTTCTCTCTATATGATTGTTTATGATGATATGGGATGAATGTAATGTGAAAATAGTTGAAAAGTCTTAAAAATGCAATTATCTACAGCAGAGAACAATCTAGCCGTAAAATTAACATTGTAAACCCTCGAGGATCTCAAACAGAGATATAGCTCTGATACCTTCTCAACTTTAAAGCCCTAGGTGATTGTTGTCCTATGTTTCTCTTAATTAAATAAATCAGATCTGAACTTATTTAAACACAGGAATGAATATTCCTGGACATGCAACAATCACATATATGGCTAAAAACATGAACCGCAAAAGTAATAAATGAATAACACACATGCACAGTGAATTTCCCTTTCAAATTAGCTTATCATTCCAATTATCAAAGCTTACAAGGTACCTCCACAATCTGTTCTAACCTTGCAGCTATACAGTTAAAAAAACACTATAGAACAAAGAAGTATAACCTACTGAAATAGGAGTATGGCTCTGTTTAAGAAAGAAGGTAGCAGCTATCACTATATAACTGTATGATGTTGCTGTTGTACAGATCCCTTTTGCTGTTCGCTACACCAGATCTGCACTTTCCCCTCTAAAATGCACTCTTCTTCTTCTCTTGGTCTCCACATCTCTCAAGTGTTCTCATGTGTGTTTCAACTTCTCCCATATTGTCCTATTTATGCTTTGAGAAATATAACTATTCTCTTCAATCCTAGCAACTAATTTCCAATATCTTAGCAACTAATATCCTTAATCCTAGCAACCGCCTTATTTCAACAATGAAGTGTATGTCTAAGATTAGAACAAATCTAATTCACTAATATTCTCGAATATTTCATTTAGATTTCTCAGGCTAGGAGAACACTGGAAAATTTGACTTTTAACTTTTATTTACTTAAGTGATTACAAGATGGTATTATTTCCCACTTTACTAAGAAGTCACTAGAAGATGTCTCGAACTACCTCTCGCACATTCACACCTAACCTGTTCACAAAGTGCATAAAATCCACGAAATTCTGATCTGCTAGTATGAACAATCTGAAAACAAATTTTATTTTCACATAGACAGAATTTCTCTACCAAATAGCAGCGGAATAGAACAGAAATAATTGCACAAATTCACACAAGAAAACAACACAATTTTTCTAGGGAACCCAACAGGGAAAACCCTCGCTTGCTTCAGAATTTTATTGAAGAAGAATAAGCTACAGATCTCTTACAACCAGCTTGTCTCAATCAGAAAAATACAATATTCTGTCTGCCTTAAACTAGGCTTGAAACACCTGCTAGAATACTGATATGCTCCTCAAAAACTGTGCAAACCTGAGCTCCTAAATCTATGCGCATTCCTTAGGAAATATGCCCCTATTTCCTAGCACATTCCCAGCTCCTAAAAAATAGGAATTTCCTCCTATTTTTCAGCGCACTTCTCAAGGCTGCCTTCCTTCTCCAACTCGCACAAGAGAAAACTTCTTGGCTCATTCCTCTCACAAGCTCACTTGCTCACAAACTCGTGCTCAAGAAATTATGAATACAAAGTGTGCCTTCGATCTCCTTATAAGCAATTCGATTTGGCTATTGTTAGTGAGTTTCTAAATTAGGAAGTTGAACTGGAGCTTTTCTAGTTAACAAAAGTCAACACACTTAGTTAACTGGATCATCCTAAAATTTAGGAGGCTAACTCCACTT
Organism: Pinus tabuliformis; assembly: GCA_031772625.1. Classification (NCBI taxonomy): domain Eukaryota; kingdom Viridiplantae; phylum Streptophyta; class Pinopsida; order Pinales; family Pinaceae; genus Pinus; species Pinus tabuliformis. The sequence continues at coordinate 254,697,277 of CM062812.1, read as the reverse complement.
AAGCATTCAGTTCCCAATTTAACTCACACTAGAGGACAGATAACTCAGTCCTCCACAAACTCGCACTAGTCAAACTGCTTCTTGAACTCATCCACATCACTGGAACTCGTGCATGATTAAGAAGATCACTAAATTGATTCCTTGAATTAAGGCACAAATCAAGGAATCCATTCCTTCGCTACTTTTCAACACAAAGCTTGTACGCAAGCTATATTTATCAACAGTTATATGTTTTTATTTGGCAATGCATGGTTTCTATCTTTGGAAAGAGAGGGTGCCCCACCAAAGGAGATGCTTTTGGCATAAAATCATCCTATCTGTCGTGCTTTTTAAGATCATTTCTATGGTGTTTTTTCCAGAAATTATTCAATCTGTTATTGGCTAAAAGAGGTTGCTTACTTTGGAGCTTAATTGATCCATCTTATCCATAATTCATCTTGTCTATCTTTAGCAAAGTAGGTCACACCACTAGAAAATAATATTGGTAGTGTTTAGTTTAATGATTCATGTAGGCAAGAGTGGTATTTATTGACTCCATTGCTAATTTTTTAAGACCTGGTCGGGCACACTATTGGTGGGAACTCTTTGTTTTGTTTTTACATCTTATCATCTATTGCTCTTGTCAGCTATTGTACTTAGCTTAGTGAGAAACCATATGGTTGGGTTTATTTTTATTATTGGAGAAAATGAGCTCCTTCCTTGAGCTTATCTCTTCCAATTCATACATGCCCATGAGGACCATCTATTTGGGCTTTATTCCTAATCCTTCTGCATGTATTTTATTGAAGGTCACCTTGTATAGCACTCATATTTGGAATCCAGAGTCATTAATGAATATTCATTGCAAAGATTGTTGGAATTTGTGACTAAACCTAACTTTCAGTGTAAGCAAGTGGATCAACAGAGAAGTCAACTAGCCGACTAAGGGGTTTCAACTAGTAGGATAAGACCAACTTGTTAATTTCCCGAAACCTAGCACACGGCACTTTATTAACCTAGAAAATTACAGATCCACTGAATAAATGCACAACTAGGTTCTTAACATAAGCATTCAAAGGAAGCAAAATATTACACAACTAATCTCAATCACATGTGACACATACAAATTCTACCCAATCAAATCAATTCTTTATTATACCAAAACCTACTTGGGCTCCCGTCCTTTGATAATGGCCCAATTGAGAAATTTACAATTACAACATGCCCTAAATCTTATCCAGTTGATCAAGCCCCAAATCTCCCCTTGATCTCCTTAGTTGATTTGGATCTCTTATGATGCGTACTTATGCACCTTCCTAAGACCTGGCACATTAGAATGCAAGTCCTTCTCCACTCACCACTGAGATGCCTCTCTCAATGTCTTAAACTGTTATATGGTGTGTCTTTCTCCTTAGCCTTGCTTTTATAACTTTACATTGATATGAATCCCTAATCTTAATCTCCAAAGTGATTAACGATAGAGATTAGATCTCACCTCACTTAAGATCAATGGTTGAGATTAAAATATAATCACTAAAGTAAATACTTTACTTTTCCTTAAGTTTCTTTGGCTCGATAACCAACATAATTAATTATGTGTTTTTCCTAAGTTAGACTTAGGCTAAGTTACAATAACAACTTACTCAATACTTGAGCAAGTGTCCTAAGGAGACTTTGGGTGACTTCTGCATGCCTAGATAATTAGGCATGTGCAAAAGCACTTGCTTGAGCTACAAACATCATCAATCCCTCTTAGCGAGGAAGGTACTTCTGCCATGTAGAATTGGCTTTGATCCTAGAACTGCATCCGCTACCATGGTCGCTCCCTCTGAACTGGAAGCCTTCCTTGCCACGTGGTTTGGAATCGTCCTCGAAGACCTGCTCCCTTTGGACTTGTTCATAAAAGCCTCCTTCTCTTGAACATTCTGTAAGGTCATCTCATATCAAGAGACCTTCTTGACAGGGTTGGAAGGATCTGTCGACTGCTCCTCCTAACATGAACTTTAAGGTTGAATTCCTTTGAATTGCTTAACCTTTGTAACTAATCGCTGCTTGTTCTCCACCATTGCTCTACTTCATGCCATTGCTTAAATAGGTTGGCCACTTAGCCTATGCAAATTGCTCTCTCTAACTCCAATGGCTTGGCCCTATCAAAGTTAGATCTTATGGTTTTGAACAGTGCCTGTTTGTCCTGGAACATTATACAAAATTGCTTCTTCTCTATCATATAGACTAAGAGCAAACTCCACCTGATTTCTGACACCAATAGCACGTATTTCACTTCCAACTTGCCTCCTGACTCAAGCCAAATATCACTATCCCAACTCCCTTCATTGAATGTTTGGAATCAACACCAAACTCCAGATGCGATTCTGAGTCTCACTCACTAAGGTTGTCAAACAGCTCTCGTTCTCCTGTCATATGTCATGTGGCTCCACTATCAAGTAGCCACACACCAACTAGTAAGGTGCCTAAGGAAAGGTACGAAACAAGTGAGAATCTAATTTCAAACTTCTTGGAAAATTCTTCCACCTGACCTTCTGCCAACGCAGCTACAATCAATTGTGTACCCTTTCTACCCTTCTTCCTCTCTGGACACTGTGAAGCATAGTGTCCCATCTTATGAAAGGCAAAACACTTGACCTTACTCAAGTCTGTTTTCTTCTTCAATTGTGAGACTGACTTCTCACTCCTACTACTCAAACCTTTTCATGTGCTCTTCATTGCTCGATTGGCAAGAACAAGATTCTCATCGTCACTCTTGTGTTGGCCTCCTGATAGAGATGCCTCCCAAATTTACTCCTAGATGAAATCATCCCACAGTATATCCCAATCAGGAAGTTTCTTTCATGCCACAATGCCCTTGATGAAAGGATCCCATGGCTTGGCAAAGCCATTTTGTAATATCCCTGAGTTTTGTAAGTGCGGGAAATTACTAAGGAGTTCCCCAATTTTGTTGACATTATATAAAAGGGTCAATTATAATTAATAAAAATGGGCAAATATTATTTTATTAGAGAATGGCAGAAAAATAGTATTTTATTGGAGAATAGCGGCAAAATAGTATTTTATTGAAGAATGGTTAGTGGAAAATGACCCCTACCAATAAAATAATATTAAAAAGAAGTCTAGAAGCATGGGGAGAAATTATAAAAGGAGGATGGACTCATTTGTTGAGCATTCTATTTCCTATCTATTTCATTGACATTGAAAAGAAACTCAAGCGAGTTTCAGCCTTAAGGGTTTCAAGCGAAAGTATAAGCTGATTTCGGTGGACTTCGAGTGCCACCCTAGTTAGCTCTGGGGGAGATCACTTCAAGTCTCCCATTTGAAGCAAGTTTTCCGAAAGATGGGTCCACTTAAATCTGAAGCAGAGGGAGGGAGTCCAATCACTCAGATCAAACCATCAAATAACAGGGGCCGAGTTGCTTGTTTAGCCACAATTAAAGAGGGCCGAATTTATCCTCTTGGTTGCAGAAGCCGAGTGTAAATTTCTTGAGCCATTCTCAAACATTTCCAAATCTCGTATACAGTTCGAAGAAGCTGATTTCTCAGGAGTATATGGTTTATAGTTTTTGGTTTTTCAGGAGGAAGAGACAGTCCATTCAAAGAGGCCAAAAGTCCCTTTATGAGGACCAAATTTTCTGAAAATTATTTGCTGATAGCAAGGTCGCATTCTCAGCATAGTTAAGGGACCGAACTGATCTCCATAATACCAATTCGCTCAACTTCATTTATCAGCAGGTTTATCTCTGATTATGCACACCAAAGAGTGGACCAATCTTATGCATAGTCACTGCCACTAAAACCTGGAAATTAATCAATTAAAGGAGGCCGAGTTCCATGGTGTTGAAGGGGACGAGTTTCCTTGATTGAAAAAGTAAATTTCGTGGCATTTAGAGGGCATAATTTTGTCCCAAGATCGAGTTTCCTATTGCTGTAATGAGGGGTCGAGTTCCCTATCTAAGAAGAGGTTGAATCCCTCTTTGGGTGGCAAATTACCACACATCTATTGCTGACTGAGTTTGGGGCTGAAAGGTTGGACACATATGTGGTAGGGGTCAAATTCTGCGCTGGTACGATTTGAGTATTTGTTCATTCCACCAATAGAGCACACGCTGGAGCTGAGGACGAGTTTCCTCTTATGATTGGGTCTAATCATTGAAAAATGCTTAGCTGGAGCTGATTGGAAAAGGGACCAATATCTTATGCTACATTCTTTTGAAAAGGACTGATATTTGAGAACCATTCAGCTGGGATAAATGTACCAGGTTCCACTGTCTTTGTCATTCACTATATTTATTGGTGTCTAGTTAATTGTATGGTTGTTCATGCTCAGAATTATCAGCATTTAAAGTTGTATCAGCAGTGAAAGTATATTTCAGAGTTTATAAACAAAGTTTGTCCAGTTATTTGAAGCATTTTCCATTATTGCAATGATCTTTGTACATGTCACTTGACAGGAATATGAAATCTACACCTACAGCAGTTGTCCTTTAAACTGTTTGTCAAAACTACTCGCCAAAGATAACCATAGAAACTCAGAAATTCATACAGTGTATTTGGGATATTTTCAAGAAGGATATTACACATTTAGGGTCTTCCTTACCATCACTCCATTTGTCACGGCTTCCCCAACTGCAGCCAACTCATCACAAAATTGTTTGATCTTAGTGAGATAAGAAGTCACTATATCTAATTTTATCATCTTGGTGTTCCTGAGCTTTTTTATCAACACCATTTTCCTGTTGGTATTATTGCTGTAGTATAACTTCGTCTGAGCCTCCGATATCTCCCTTGTTGTATACTTCTTGGATAGGTGAGGAATCACATGATCCTTCACCACATCTAAAATAGTTATTCTGGATTTCACATGCTTTTGATTGTGGATAGCAAAATTTGTAGCTTTTGTTGGTGGGATGAGTTTGGCATTAACAAACTCCCATATTCCATCTGAGAACCAATGAAACCCTCACCTTCCAGGGAATGAATTTATGGGCACCCTCCAGCCTGTCAAACCTCAAAAAAGTTTGCAGCCATCCCCAAAGCAAAAACTCAACTGAAAGGTTCTGCCTAGTTTCTTTAGACACCCAAATCTGGTGCCAAACTGCAGTTGTTCTACTGTCAGTATCCACAGTTAGCCTATTGCCGACTTTCCCACATCCCTATGTACTGGAGGGTTTGCAAAAACACATCTTCCCTTACCTACTATAAATATGTATATTTTTATGTATGAGAATGAAAACTTAACATTTATATGTTTAAGAAAACAGGTGTCCATCAGAACCACACTTATACAAGAAAAACCAACACACTAAAAAATTTAGTCAAAATTTAAGAACAGTACCTGTGAAACTTTGAATTTTGTCACAGGAAGTGGGAAGCCTTCAACATTTGCCTGAGCGTAACAAATAAGAGAGCTCTCATCAAATCGATGAGCTTGTTGAACCTGACCAATCATACTGGAAGTTTGCACTACCATTTTTCAATGTAACCCTGAAATGCCCATTCAAAGCATAGTTTAAGATAAAAATAGTGCAAAACCAAAGTTGCATAAAGATACATCCATGCCCATATAACTAATAAATGCAGGAAATTATGAGCCCATTTCTAAAAATATTAGTATATTTGATATTGGTGCAAAAAGTTTTCCAAATGATATCATCATGAATAAGATATGGACTTAACGCAGAGCAACAACTGGAAATCTAGAAAATCTGAAGATTGTTATATCCTACTTGAGATGTAGCTACCTATTCATAAAGTGGTTCATCATGTCAGAGCTAATGCAATGCACCACTTGAATATTCTAGCAAACCTGTAACTTCCTGGATTCCATTTTAGACTCGACTGTGTGCTTATAGATTGTTGACCACTCCATTCCTACTTATATTGTATTTACTATTTTTTGCAGATGTATCTAAAACTATTTGATAGGCCTATCCATGGACACTAGTTTTATAATGATATTCCGAGTGGAACTAAGTAGGGAGCAATGTGTTTTTCTATTAAAACCAAATATTTATTATTCAGGAGAATTGCTTGAAGTGGTTTGGCAATTTGAGTTTTTGAAAATATGGCATGGTTCAAATCATTCCAAAATGAATTAATAACTTGAAATAATTCCTATAGAGGAAACACTTTACATTTCTGAGGAAAAAAACAAATCTGTGAACATATGCCCTTAGAATCATGAGATGGTCCTGCATTTGTGTGCCAAATGCCTTGCATGTGACGCTTGGAAAAATCATTGGCTTTGCCTCTGATAATCACACCATAAACTTGAGACCAAAGTTTGAAAATGTTGATCTGTTTGTGAAATAATTCAACATTGATTTCCAACAGTAATCAAACCATCACAACAAGACAATAGAGTTTGAACATGCTGATCTGTTTGTGCAATAACTGAATATTGATTTCAATGGTAATCAAACTAGCACCTTCAAAGTTCAGGCCATAGTTTGACTGTGTTGATCTGTTTATGATAATCAAACCATCAGCTTGAAAGTTGAGAGTCGAGACCATAGTTTGAACATAATCTGTTAATGAAAAAACTGAATATGGCCTTCCACTGGTAAACAGACCATCACCTAGTTTGAACTTTGAACATGTTCATCTGTTTGTGAAAAAATGTAATATTTATTTCCACTGATAATCAAATCATTACCATCAGATAATAGTTTTAACATATTGCTCTGCCTGTGGAAAAGATTAATATTGAGGTACTGATCATCAAACCACCATCTTTCAGTGTTCCACCAAGTTTCTGGGATGGGGGAGCAGAGGAGTGGGGAGATGCACATAGGGAAAGTGTGGGAGCACCCCTGAGTTTTGGGGAAATTCAGGGGGATGGGGGGACATCAGGGTCCCTAGCATAGGGGTCCTCATCTCTGAAATTATAAAAGAAAAAATAATAATGATAAAATCCCAACAATAATAATTTATGCCATGCAAATTCATCAATGTGCAATCCAGTGGAAATACTATAATCCTGCCAAGGTGTTGTTTGAGGTTACGGTACATTCAAGGAACAAGATTTCAGAGCTATGAAGCCCTAGGTGACAACCCTGTGCCCTAGAGAGTTGTTTTTAACAATTTCCATACAGATTTCAACAATGAAAAATTTCGCTGTTTTGGAGTATTCTTGGAGCTCGGTCCAGGCCTTCAATTTAGCCCACAAGAGAGAGGACGAAGTGCCTACTTGAACATGCAAAAGAAATTCCCCAACGAACCACCAAATACCAATCAAAACAAAAATATAAACCCTTCTAGAATATCGTCCTCCCTTTAGATCCACAGGTCTGAGTTATTTCAGAGCTATCTCAAAGATACGTCATGTATAGTTAAAGTGCATGATGATAAGGTTTCCACTTACAAAAAAAGTTTGCCCCAGCAAATCATAATCCAAGGTAAAACCAAGACAAAAACAAAGAAAATTTACCTTCAATTTAGGTTGTTATGTTCAGATATTGAGAGCCCTAGATGCTGTCCTTAGAAGGCCGAAAGAGTCTTCCTCAGGTAGATTGAAAAATTCAGAGCTAAGTCATAAGAATAGTTTGTTATATTGTTGTAATTTGAGAGATGAATTAGGCCTTATTTTATAGGTCTAGGATGGGCTTCTTAAAGTGGACGTTGTAGTAATTTATTGGAGAGAAATTAAATATTAGTTTTATTTAAATTAAAACCATGAATAAGGTGTTTTAGAATTAAGTGTTAGAAACCCATTGTTAATGTTTAGGAAACCCATTGTATATTTTAATGTGTAGGAAACCCATTATATTTAACGTTAGTGACTCTAAGATTACTTTGCCATAGGGGTAACTATTTATTCAATTACCTTTATTATTATTATTATTTTTTATAACGTGCTTTGCCTTAAGCTCTACTAAAATTTGAAGTCAATGATTGGCTTAGTGCATATGGTCCTACCCGAGTGTGAAGTCAATGATTGGTTTACTACCTTTGGATCTTGAAGTTATTCAACTTATACATGGTGAGATTACAGTGAGAATCCTTGTCATATATTGACAATCGTTGGTGAATAAGGTGTCATGTCTCTACCCCCTGGGGTTTTAGCCCACAAAACTGGGTCTTCAACTTTAAACTCAATTTTCTCTCAAACCAGAAGGAACCACAGGGCATACCACATATCAACAAAAACATCTCTTCGAGGAGAATCTAATGACCTAGATATTCAACACAAACTCAATGGTTTAACCCTTCAAAAACCCTTGACAAGGTTGGGGTACATCCTTAGTCCAAGGAACCCAAACCTTAGGACTTGGGTTTTCAACCATCCAACAATATAATTGCCATCTTGATGTAATCTGACAATTACTAAGAAGCGTTCATTAACCATTTGACATCAATGGCTAGTGTTTTTAGTCAAAGTCAAACCCAGTCAACTCCATGGGTTGACATCAATGACAACACCATCCAACAATTAGGATTATTGGGAAATGCTATTTGAAGTTTTTGTTGATGATATCATGTTTGGGATTTCCGTATGATCATGAAAACCTAACTTGTTAGGGTTAAAATGATGTAGTCTGAAATCCCGAAACTTTGAAATTTTCAATTTGATTTGCTATGTTGTGAAACTCTAGATCTTTAGGGTTTGGTTGGGCCTATAAGAAAATTCCTTGTTAGGTATTTAAAAGTCCTAGAAGTGAAACCCTAGGTGTATATATGTGTCCATGTAGTTGAAATCCTAGCCTATTCTAGGTCGGTATATGTCTATCATATTAATATTGCTTGACATATGATGTGCTTATGATTGATGATGAATGTCTAGATATGTGTGTTTACCTAATCATTGATAATCATAAGTCTTAAAGTTTAATAGAAGTCCTTGTTTGAGTCTAATATTCTAGGATGATGTTGTCATAGTTGAGAAATTGTAGATGGAAATCTAGGGCTTACATCAAACCCTAGTAGATGCTAGTCATAATGCTGATTATGTTGTGATTTGCTTTGATTGTTGGAGCTCATGTATAAAATCTAGGGTTTACTTGAAATACATGTAAGGAGTCTAATACATAAATTTGAAAATTGTTAGATGTATTAATCTTATTTGTTTCTAGGGTTTGCTATATGAAAGATCGTGTCATGTCATTAAAAGAATATTGAAACCCTAGATATAACAAGTTTGATATCTTGATGAGTTGTGGTTGAGATTTAGGGTTTGTAACTAAACTTGGGCAAAAGTATAGTCTCTTGTTGATTATATCTAATGCTTTCGTTGTTATAAAATTTAGGTAATTGCCTAACTTCATGCTTCTATAGTTTTGGTTGTACTTGCTATCTTAGTTGTGCATGTACACAATATTGATTTGGTGTAGCATCAGATGTGCCCTAGGCCTCAAATTTTGCAGGGAGGCTTGGGCACATGTATTCCAAAGAACCCAGAAAGCGTTTTGGAAAATTCCACCCATATGTGATTTTATTAAAATAATTAATATTTTTAATGGGGTTCCTAGGTCTAAACTTAGGAAAATTAAAATATTAATGGGTATTAATCTAATCATGGGTGAAACTTCTAGAAAATACACAGATCAAGCCAAAATGATCCAAGCCCTTGATTAAGATTTAATCTAGGTCGTTGGTTGTCCAACAAAAAGATGTAAGAAGGGGCTTGAGGGTCATTTTGAAGACACACCAAGAGAGATCAAGAAATCGATTTTCTGAAGTGAGAGGTTCTCAGAAGGAAAAATTGATTGAGGAGATTTCTTGCAGCAGAGGGGCAATGAAAATCCGGAAGAAGGAAATTCCGGAGAGTACGAGGCAGAGAAAAGATAGAAAGATGTCTAGAGAGGGGCAGATGTTGGCCCACGCAGTGCTGACGCAGTGGCAGCGTAGGCCATAGAGGGGAGTCGAGTTTCCTGCTGAGGGAAGTTGAGTTTCAGTTGTCGGGAGTCGGGATGTGAGTCCAGGAGGCAGAAGATTGATTTCTAAGCCAGCAGAGAATCCGAAAGAGGGACAGCGTAATACCCAGTAGGGGTGATGCATAAACTGTCGGGAGTGATGCAGTTCTATGCGAAGGCCACACAGAGGGTGACGCAGAGCCCCCAGTTCAGCAGGATCAGTCACTAATTCTCCCAATGACAAGGTGAGATCATTTCATCAATCTTTTGTCTAGTATTCTCTTTGTATTGGATTGCTAGTTGAGCATCCGAGAATTGTACTCAGATTTTCTCCTACATAATAATAAAACCGTCAGAGTTGCTACATTGGTTTTCCCACATTAGGTTTTTCCAGGGACATTTGTCCAAAAATAACAATGTCCTATGTGTTTGTATTTCCTTGCTCAATTTTTATGTTTTAGAATCATATTTAATTTGGTGTAGGTTGCTTCAGTGATTTACTTCAATGTTTCAAGAAGAAATCTGAAATAAGTTTGTAATGTAAGTTACAATCTAGGTGAAGTAGATTCAATTGGTTGCAGTAAGATTCCAGAGATTGTTAGATCTAGGAATTTTCACATGGTATCAGAGTTGTTGATGTGAAACAGGGAAGAGAAGATCTAGCTCTAAAGCAAGGGCCAACTTGCTGCAGCAAGCAGCAATTCGAATCCCCTGAGGGATTGCACAGTTCTAGCCAAGAGGGCTATATTTCTCGAAGTTGTCTCTCTGAGCGAGTCAACAAAGAGGTAAGACTGCCAAATCGAGAACTTGTTAAGACGAAGGAAGCCACGCAGAGCCTCAACGCAGAGATATAGGGACGTAGTTTTCTGCAAGCTGAGTGTTGGGCAGAAAAGTCGTCAGAAGGAGGAAGCAGATTGCATAGTGAGGGAATACTTCCTCAGTGATTTCTTGCCGAGGAAATCAGTGTTTCTCAGTTACTGGGTAGCAGAGGAGCAGCAGACTTACCAGTAAGCCAGCCTAGAAGCTACACAGTAGGGAGAAAGAGGGAGTTGTTCGACATTTTTTTTTCGGAGGATAAGGTAACCAGTGGCTTGAGGGATCAGGACAAGTTGGACGAGGCTTCCAACTATGTCATTTGGAAGGCTAGAATGTCTTTCCTTCTAGATGCATGCCCTTAAGACATATGTTGATAGTGTGGTAGTTGTCCCTACGGATGCAGATCTGCCGAAGAAGTACAAAGTTGAGATGGCGAAGGCGAAGAGGATGATCCTAGATGGAGTCAAGGATCATGTGGTATGTCACGTTACTAGCAGAGGGACTGCTAAGGAGATGTGAGATGCCTTGACCACATTGTATCAGGGATCTTCCGAGTAGTGGAAGATGAACTTAGAACAAAAGTTGAGATCTGTGCAACTGCAGAAGGGTGAACGTGTGGATCCATTCCTCACAAAGCTGAAGGAGACCCATGATAAGTTGTTAGCTGCGGGGCATACACCTCAAGATTCAGAGTTAGTGAGACTGGCCCTAAATTCTGCCTCGGGTGAATGGCAAGTCTTTGTCCAGAGTATCCTAAGCAGAGCAACATTACCTAATTGGGATGAGATGTGGCAGCTCTAAAACAAGAGGAGCTAAGGAGAGACCTGGTCAAGGTCAAACTTGACGGAAGCAACAACAGCAGTGGGTCGAAGCCCAAGGAGGAGGAGGATAATGCAGCCCTTGCATCAAAGGGGCAGCAAGGGCAACAGAGACAAAAGAAGGACATCTCCAAGGTGAAGTGTTTCAGATGTGGCGAGATGGGCCACTATGCATCCCAGTGTCCTTTGAAGAAAAAGGACAAGGATGAGAAGCACAATCCTAAGGTTGCAGCCGCAAAGATCGAACAGGAGGAGTTCACCATGACAACCGAGATACCTCTAGGAGGGAGGTGGGTTGATTTGGAGTTGTAGTTCAAAAGAGCTACAGATGGGCAGGATCCTTGAGGAGTCCACCTCTTGGATCAATACCTTGCTATGGGAGCCCAGTTTTGCAGTAGCAGGATGGACTAGTGTCAGATGGTGCTGAGGAGTGTCAGGGAGACAGTTGCAGTGGCTAGGAGCGCCAGAGACTGAACAGCGCAGAGCAGAGTTGGCAGTAGTGCAGATGGCACAAAGCAAAGGTCAGCAGCAGCGCAGTAGCTTCAGAGGGTCAACGCAGAGTTTAGCAGCAGTCAGTTCTAGCATTCACGTGGTATCATACTAAACACAATTAGTTCAGTAATTTTGGATGTTTTTCTGTTGCTTCTCTCAGCAACTGGGTTGCAGTACGAATGCAGTGTTAGCAGTGGCAATGCTAGCAGCAGCACAAATGCAACACTTGAGAGGGGGTTGTAGTACGGATGCAATGTTGACAGTAGCAGTGTCAGCAGCAATACAGTTGCAGTGGCAACGCAGTAGTTGATGCACAACATGTCAGATACCAGCAGCGCAGAGGACGATGCTTTAGAGTCAAGAGCAATGTGTAGCAGCATATATTGTTAGAGCACATTCCTCGCTAAAAGGGCGTGTTGATTTTGGGTAGCATCGGATGTGCTCTAGGCCTCAAATTTTGCAGGGAGGCTTGGGCACATGTATTCCAAAGAACCCAAAAAGCGTTTTGGGAAATTCCACCCATAAGTGATTTTATTAAAATAATTAATATTTTTAATGGGGTTCTTAAGTCTAAACTTAGGAAAATTAAAATATTAATGGGTATTAATCTATTCATGGGTGAAACTTCTAGAAAAAGACATAGATCAAGCCAAAACAATCTGAACCTTTGATTAAGATTTAATCTAAGTCGTTGGTTGTCCAACAGAAAGATATAAGAAGGGGCTTGAGGGTCATTTGGAAGACACACTAAGAGAGATCAAGAAATCGATTTTCTGAAGTGAGAAGTTCTCAGGAGGAAAAATCGATTAAGGAGATTTCTTGCAGCAGAGGGGCAGTGAGAATCCGAAAGAAGGAAGTTCCGGAGAGTACGAGGCAGAGAGAGGATAGAAAGACGTCCAGAGAGGGGCAGACGTTGCAGCGCAGGCCATAGAGGGAAGCCGAGTTACCTGCTGAGGGAAGCCGAGTTTCAGCTGCCGGGAGCCGAGGTGTGAGTCCAGGAGGCAAAAGATCGATTTTCTCAGCCAGCAGAGGATCCGGAAGAGGGGTAGAACAATACCCAGCAGGGGTGACACAGAAACTGTCGGTAGTGATGCAATTCTGTGCAAAGGCCATGCAGAGGGTGACACAGAGCCTCTAGTTCAGCAGGATCATTCATTGATTCCCCCAATGACAAGGTGAGATCATTTCACCAATCTTTTGTCCAGTATTCTCTCTGTATTGGATTGCTAGTTGAGCATCCGAGAATTGTACTCAGATTTTCTCTTGCATAATAATAAAACCCTCAGAGCTGCTACACTGAGTTTCCTGCATTGGGTTTTTCCAGGGACATTTGTCCAAATATAACAGTGTCCTACGTGTTTGTATTTCCTTGCTCAGTTTCTATGTTTCAGAAGCATATTTAATTTGGTGTAGCTGCTTCAGTAATTTACTTCAATGCTTCAAGAAGAAATCTGAAATAAGTTTGTAATGTAATTTACAATCTAGGTGAAGTAGATTTAGTTGGTTGCGTAGGATTCCATAGATTGTTAGATCTAGGAATTTTCTCACACAATCTTCTAGGTGGTGAAGATGATCAAAAGAAAGATTGATGTGATAAGCATATGAACAGTGATGGTGACTTTGATAAGAAGGATGGAAGCCACGAAAGATTCTTCGATGTCGAAAAGAAGAAGCTAATAGAAGAGATCTCCCTTAGTTTAAGAGGGAGCCTGGACAGAGAAAATCTCCCTGATTGAGAGGGAGAGCATAGTTTTGATTGGAGAATGAAGTTTGAAGGATATGTTGTTGTATGTGAAGTTGAAAAGGAAAGATTTGGTTGATAGGCCTACCGTGTTGAGGAGCAACACTAGGAAAACCTGAAGGCTTGTGTTTATTTATGAATATGTGAAAGTATATTATTGATAAGGGTTGTGTTTTAAATCTCTCGAAGGTTTTGATAGCATGTTGGTTACCGATCAGTTTGATCGGGAGAGATTTGTTGTCCTTGATCTGTTAGATCAAGGAGAGGCTTTGTGAGTGAAACATTGCCTGGGAGGACATCTGGCTGACACTTTGTGTTGATGTCTAGGTCCCGAAGTTGGAAAGGTGATGTTGATTGTAGAGCTCTATTTTTGGATACACACCTGGATCCTTAGGTTGATGGTTAGCAAGTAAGCATGATGGTACCTCTAGAGACTGAAAGTTTGAGTCCATCTTAGTCCCACTTGGATAGATTACCCTGGTTAGGAACCTAGCCCATGGCATTGCGGTACCTAAAGTACTTCATGGTTCATATAGTTGAGATCTTCCTTGCACTTGTATATAATGAATGCCTCCCTAGTTAAGAGAGAGTGTTAAAAATTGTAACTAGGTTCAGTCTTCATTAAATGTATTTGAGTCATCATGTAATGTACTTATCAAAAGAATTATTATTATTATTATGACTTATTAAAGCATGGGTTTCATGATTGGGTCACCATGTTTTAGGTCAAAGTACTGATTGAGGACTTCTAGAATTTATTTTGAGTTAATAGAGTCATTGTACTTTTAAAGAAATCCTTCTTGGGCTTTTGAATCATGTAAAAAGATTAAGTATTGAATCAAATATGAATTATGTAGCCTCCACACCAAGTCGGCCTTAAGATGATCAAGTTGGCCTCAAGAAGGCTATTTGACCTCAACAAAGGACTATAAATAGAGCGGTTCAAATTCCATTTGAAGTATTCACAACAAGCAAGTTCAATATTTCTTGTAGCTGGAAGAAGTACGAAATTGAAGAAGGAAGGGAAGGAAGTGCGAGTTTGGTCAAGGGGAAGGAGAACGGGAAAATCGAAATTTTGGTGCTTCTATCTCTCTCTCTTGTGCCCTAGTTTGGAAGATTGAAGTTCTCTTGTTGATACCGTAGCCAGTTGTCGTATGGTGTTGCTATGAGTATAGGTCGAAGTTGCTATTGGTGGGAGTTACTACCTCAAGAAGTTACATTGGGTCTAGATCATTGTTTTAAAAAACGGCCAAGTCGACTCTGATTTGGCCGAGTCAGACCGAGCCAATGCCTGGCCGGCTCGACTCGGTGGCCGAAACGGAACGGCTGGCCGAGTTATTATCGAGCCAGTCATTGACTTGGTCGACTCGGTAACAACTTGGCCGACTCGGTAATGACTCGGTCGGCTCGATAACAACTCGGCCGACTAGGCTCTTTGACAAAAACACTGAAGCACATTTGTCAAAAGTTGTTCCGCCTCCTACATATCAATGGTTGGGTTGTTGTTTATTGCATATTTATAGCCCTAAAGTAATCTATCACTGTGAGAAAGTTTTGAAAATTACAAGGCTGAAGTATGGTTATCCTAGTGGCATGAATTAGAAAACTGAAACAATGCATTGAGCCATACAATGTTTTTAAAAAGGCAAACGTTCTGGCAATGGACTAATAAATACATATTTACCGCTGATTGTTCTAGGGCTTGACCAGAATTAAATCAAGGGTTTTGAGACTTCATTAGGAGCAGAGAATTGGTATTATTGTTTTTGTAGTCTAGTGATTATCCTTAGGCTGAGGCAGAAAAGAATCCTGGCATTGGTGGCTAAGTATGAACTTTGTATTGGACAGTGCACTGGGTGCCATTTTGATATAATGGATATATTCATGAGCCTACTTTGATCATATGTTGTCTTCTCTCTATATTCTAAAGCTTTGTGTTTGGAAACATAAATGAAAATCTTTAAAACTCTGTTTTTATAAAAAAAAAATATATTTAATGTATTTTTTACAATGACCGAGTCATTGAAATCAAACCGACCGAGTCGATATCGAGTCGGAGTAGACCCTCAGCGGCTTCCGAGTCGGAGTCGGAGTTTTAAAACATTGGTCTAGATTGAAGTTTCTAAGAGAAGATCGAAGTATTCCAATGAAGATTGAAGTCTCCAAGTCAAGATAGAAGTTGTCGGGTCAAAGAAAGAGCTGCCACTACTGTTGTTGCTACCAGGTCAAGTAGGATCATCTTCAAGAATAGAGGAGGGTTGACTTGGTGTGGAGGAAAGTTTGTGTCAAGGTCTGGAGTCTTGGAATATCTCCGAAAAACTATTGAAGAAAGAATTATTGACTACAGTTTCCCCTAGAGAGGGGTTTTGCCCTCGCTGTGAGCCTACATCTGGTGTCCATTGTTTTATGTGTTATTGTTTTAGTAATTGCTTAACGAACTAAAAGAAAGAAGATATAAAGAATCCTAATAAGAAGTCAAGAACATCCCAAGTAATTATCAAGAATAAGAACATATTTCTGCCTTTCTGATTTTCTAACACTATACACCCTCGCTCAACCTCACGGCTCAGTCATCTTGTGCACTATACAAATTCATACAGCAAAATACGGCCTGAGTACAGCCCCTTCTGCGCCCTGAACACGACCTGGCTAAAGTATGATGGATGCTACTGGGAAAGATCTGAGGTTTGTGTGCGTCCCTCTCTCCCATAAGTTGCTTTGATATGAAACCCTAGTTCGTTGAAACCTTAGCCTGAAGCATTCTCTTCTCGCTGCCTTTTGCCACCAAGTCTCTAGTGTGTGAATGAACCAAGTGAGTGTTGATTTTTCAAGTGCAATACATACAAACACTAATTTCTAAAAGCTGATATTACTTCTAATGATGTAGATATTCTTTTAGCACTTCCAGTTTTATCATTAAGCAATTACACGTAAAAAATTCAACCATAAATGCACAAGGACAATAGAGATCACAATGCACAAAGATAACACAAGATTTACCCTGGGAAAACCCATCAACCTTTTCCTTAGAGAAATTCTTCAGTTCAACAAGAGACACACCTAATTTTGCCAGACAAATATAATGGTCAAACTAACCAACAATGTTATGGTCAAACTGCCCTCTTATCAAATCAATCGTTTACCCAACAAATTCAGACCTGTCTGATCTACCTAGGCCGAAATTCGGCCTTCCAGAATCTGTCCAAAAACTCGGCCCTGCTACCCAGAAAATTTGGACATGTTGCCCACAATATGTTGCCTAAAATTTCGACCTCTAGCCAGAATATGTCCAGAAACTCGCACATGCAAAACTGCAATAGAAAGAACCACACATGTGAAGTCAAGGAGAGAGAGAAAAGATACTTGAGATGTCTTCATCCTTCTTCTTCTTTTCCTTTGCTTGGATGCTCAGAAGATGTCTTGTCTTGAGTAAGATTGACTTGTTCTTGAAGGAGGAGGTCAAGTGGATTATATATAGTGTTCTGGCTGACTTGAATGGGTGTCTCTTCACTAGGGCCGACATGACAAGTTTGGAGCCAAAAATTCAATATTCAAAATTTTCTCTTTTGAAACCAACATGAAGAACATGTCTTATATTAATCATTTCAAGGACTAAAATAAAATGACATGAAGAACATGTCTTACATTTTCATTATATATATTTCAAGGGCTAAAGTATTAATTATCTGTTAATTTGGGGTAGCATCAGATGTGCTCTAGCCACAAAAATTGGTGGAGAAACTAAAGCACATGAGATCTCCAAAACCCAAAAAGGGTTTGGGCAAAATCTAACCAGTTTGGGAGATATTAAAATAATTAATATTTTTAATGGAGTTCCTAAGTCTAAACTTAGGAAAAATAAAATATTAATGGGTATTAATATAAAATTGGGTTAGAATGGTCCAAAAGTCATGGATCAAGCCAAATCTAATCTTAGACATTGATTAGAAATTTAATCTCGGTCGTTGATGGACCAACGAGAAAAGTATATGAGGAGGCTTGAGGGTCAGTTGGAGAACACATCGAGAGAGATCAAGAACTCGATTTTCTGGGGCAAGGTTTGCTGAGGAAATTGAGTGAAGTGATATGAGTTGCAGCTGAGGAGCAATGAATACATAGCAGAGAGGCAAAGTTAGTACCGGGAGGATCAGCACAAAAGCCGGGAGAGGTTGACACAAAGCCAGCTAGAGGCCACGCAGAGGCAGCTAGAGGCTGACACTAGGCCAGAGAGGCTGATGCTGGCCCTAGAGGCAGCGCTAGGAGATTTTCGTGGGACATATTGGAGCTGGATAGCTGGATAGGGTGACGCAGAGCAGCAGAAAGATGTATTGTTGCTGTGGGATTGTTCATCCGGTGATTTAGCCAAAATGTGCTTCCAACTAAGAGGTACTACTGCCAAGGGCATTCTCTGTTGGGTGAGTCATTTCTGGCACCCAGATTGTATTCTGAAACTGCATAATAATAAAACCCTCTGAATAGCTGCACTGTTTTCCCGCATTGGGTTTTTCTTTCAGTTGATGATCTGTATGTGTAGATATTGTACTTGTATTTATTTTCAGTATTTACATGGTAAATAACTTGTTAAGTAACTGAACAAGTAGGAAGAATTCCTAGCGGTTAGACTTAGAAATTCCAACATGGTACCAGAGCGTGGTTGCAGATCACAGGATAACTAAAGGCATCAGCCGAGCAGAGCAGCAGCAGCAGAAACAGCTGTCCCAAGAGACAGAAGTTGTTCCTAGCAGAAAGCAGCAAGGAAGGAGTGACGTAGAGAGTTTGTGTCATCAGTCCGAGCCTGGACGAGGATCAACGCTGAGGCAGAGAGGAGCAAACCTGACCTACGAAGTGCCCGGTCATCTTTCTCAGTCAGGAAGGATCGACGCTGTGGCCAGGAGGTGCATATTGTGCCGGTGCCGGGATTGCGCAGAGCCTAGAGGCTCTAACATTCAAACTGGTGGGACATAGGAGGTTGTGGGTAAGTTGCAGTGCGAAGTTGGTGGGGTATTGTGGTCAGAACAGTACCTAACAGGGCAAGACCAAGGAGGAGGGAGTTGCTGCCAAGGATTTCTAGCCAAGAAATCTGGATCAGTGGTGCAGCGGCACAAACGATCGGAGTGGGGCATCTCGACATTGGCAGAGGGGTTTCCAAAAGGGAAATCGAGGCTCAGAGGGAGTCAAACCAAGAACTTCCAGACAAGAAGTTGAGAGACTCAGCAAGAGTCGATTAGAGGACTTCCAGGAGGGAAGTAGCGAGACTCGAAAGAGTCAAAAGAGGAGGAGCGAAATGGCAGTGAATGGGCTAAGAGATCAGGACAGACTGGACGAAGCTTCGAACCTCGTAGTCTGGAAGGCCAAGATCTTGTCCATTCTAGACAAGTATTGCATCAAACACTACGCCTTGAAAACGATAGCGATCCCAGTTGACCCGGCTGAAAATGAGAAGTACAAGGAGGCAATGGCAAGGGCTAAGTGCATCATTCTTGACGAGGTCAAGGATCATGTGGTACCACATATTGCCGAGAAGGGCATGGCAAATGAGATGTGGGATGCCCTGAAGAACTTGTATCAGCATACTTCCTTGCAGAGGAAGATGCTTCTAGAAAATCAGTTGCGACCATACCAGATGCAGAGGGGAGAGAAAATAGATATCTTCCTCGAGAGTTTGACAGAGATCCAAGACCAGCTGACTTCCATAGGGGCCACACCGGATGAGGAGATGTTGGTGAGGACCGCATTGAACGCAGTCTCAGAGGATTGGGAGGTATTTGTCCAGAGCTTACTGGGCAGGGCAAGCCTTCCGGATTGGGAGGAACTGTGGGCGGCTCTTCGTCAAGAAGAGATCAAACGGCTGACCAAGGCGGGAAGTAGCGGCAAGGGGGTCAGAATCAAAAAGGAGGAAGAGGAGGATGTTGCCCTAGCATCTGCGGGAAAGCAGGAGAAACGAAAGAAGAAGAACCTCTCCAAGGTCAAATGCTTCCACTGTGGGGAACTGGGTCACTATGCGAACCAGTGTCCGAGGAAGAAGAGCAAGGGAGAGGCTTCTGAGACCAAGGCAGCGCCAGCGAGGGCGGAAAAAGAAGTGGAGGCAGACGACGATTGTGCCATGAGTGCTCATGCGTCACTTGAGAAGAAGTGGGGAGACATCGAGCTGTAGTTAGACGGACTATAGGAGATGAGGGGCAAGATCCTTGAGGTACCCAACCTCTTGGGTTACACCTTGCTACGGGAGCCTCGAAGAGGAGTAGCAGGACTGCAAAATGTCGGTAGAGACGGATGTCGATGGAGCGACAGAGGGTGCTACAATGCAGGAGTCCTGGGACAGCGTGAGGCAACAGTGCGAGATGCATGGAGTTGTTGCAGTAACGCAGAGGTCAGTAGAGGGAGCACTTGTCAGCGACAGAGGGAGCTTCAGCATCAGGAGTGTTTCTAGCCTGATAGAGATGTCAGAGTTGGGAAGATCAGTTACTTACTTCTCAGTAACTGAGTTGCAGTGCAGCGGTTAGCAGTGGTAGTACTATGGGCAGCACAATGTAGCATGATGAGAGGGGATGTAGTGCAGATGCAGCAGTGGCAGTGGCAGGGCCATGGGCAACAGTACAGGATGCAATAGTGCAGAGGATGTTGGGTGGGGAGGCCTAGCATCAGCATAGGGACCAATGTTGGATGATCAGGGTGATACTCAGTGAGGAGTATTACTAAAGCACAGTCCTCGCTAAGAGGGAGTGTTGATTTTGGATAGCATCAGATGTGCTCTAGCCACGAAAATTGGTGGAGAGGCTAAAGCACATGAGATCTCCAAGACCCAGAAAGGGTTTGGGCAGAATCTAACCAGTTTGGGAGATATTAAAATAATTAATATTTTTAATGGAGTTCCTAAGTCTAAACTTAGGAAAAATAAAATATTAATGGGTATTAATATAAAACTGGGTTAGAATGGTCCAAAAGTCATGGATCAAGCCAAATCTAATGTTAGTTGTTGATTAGAGATTTAATCTCGGTCATTGATGGACCATCGAGAAAAGTATAAGAGGAGGCTTAAGGGTCAATTGGAGAACACACTGAGAGAGATCAAGAACTCGATTTTCTGGGGCAGGGTTTGCTGAGGAAATTGAGTGAAGTGATCTGAGTTGCAGCTGAGGGGCAGTGATTACATAGCAAAGAGGCAGAGTTAGTACAGGGAGGATCAGCGTAGAAGCCGAGAGAGGTTGACGCAAATCCAGCTAAAGGCCACGCAAAGGCAGCCAGGAGCTGCACAGAGCCAAAGAGGGCCAGCTTGTGAGATGCAGAGGCTCCAGAGGCTAACACAGAGCCCCGAGAGGCTGACGCTGGGCCAGATAGGCTAATGCTGGGCCAGAGAAGCTACCACAGGCCCTAGAGGCAACGCTGGGAGATTTTCGTGGGACATATTCGAGCTGGAGAGTTGGATAGGGTGACGTTGTCCCTAGCAAGGTGATGCAGAGCAGCAGAAAGTTGTATTGTTGCTGTGAGATCATTCATTCGGTGATTTAGCCGAAATATCTGTCTCTGACAGAGAGGTACTACTGCCGAGGGCATTTTCTGTTGGGTGAGCCATTTCTAGCACCCAAGTTGTATTCTGAAACTGCATAATAATAAAACCCTCTGAATAGCTGCACCGGTTTTCCCGCATTGGGTTTTTCCGAGGACATTAGTCCAAAAACAACGATGTCGCTTGTGTGCTTGTTTCTTTCAATTGATGATTTGTATGTGTTGATACTGTACCTGTATTTATTTTAAGTATTTACATGGTAAATAACTTGTTAAGTAACTGAACAAGTAGGAAGAAATAAATCAGATAGTACAGGAAGAATTCCTAACGGTTAGACTTAGAAATTCCAACATTATCAAGACCAACCATAGCTACAAAATTCAACGCTCCCTCTTAGCTAGGGAGGTATTCATAATGACTATCAGCTATTCTCTTATTGACATATTTCTCTAAGAAAAGGCTCATCATTTATCATCAACATCAACATCATTTGATTATCATAATCCTAGTCAACATCTTTGACCTATGGTAAAAAAATCTGCAACATCAACTAGGTAACATAATTCTAGTCAACATCTCTAACCTATGATACATCATTAGCATCATCTAGTCACCATGATTCTAATTGGCACCTCTAAACCATGGTATATTGACTAGTCCCGGTTCACCATCATCCTAGTCAATCTCTTTGACTTGTGGTGAAACCCTAGGGACACACTCAATCCATTTGAGTATTCTAGTCCCAAATCTAAAGGCCTCATTCTATGCCATGCTAAATGTGCTCACTCAACCTATCTGGGGAGTACACTAAGCCTGATGTTGAAAGGCACCTACTCAACTCTATGGTTGACTAATTCTGGGCCTCTAGGACCATTCTTCCTAATCCTAGTCAATATACTCAACACAGGAAGAATTCTTGTCCTATGTCAAACCATTCTCACTAATCTTGGTCAACATACTTGACTCAAAGAGAATGATTGTCCATGAATGAGCTGGCTATGTTGATGTGTCAATCCACTACTTGTGGAAAGCATCCTGCATCAGCATCATGCTCAACAAGTCGTCACTTGGAGCAATTCACCAATTATCCAAGTCGTCACTTGGAACCTAGTCAACACCTATGACCTATGGTGAAACCCTAGGCTATTACCAGTCCTGCATGCTAATTGAATGGTAATTATCCTGCCCGATGCTAGAGGCACTCATTCATCCACCTAGGGAGCAATCTGGACCTTGATGCTCTTTGGGCCATTCTCCCTAGCCACATTTGTGGACCTTGGTCAATACTTTGACCAATCTATATTTTGACCTAGGGAGAATGTTTGCCCCTTGATGCAACAACATCACCATTCCCTCTAACCAAGGAAAATATTCTCAACCACTCTGCCTTGTCCCTAAAGTGTACAAACTTCTCAAGCTTGTCCCTGAAGAATACAAACTTCGCCCTCGGGCAAAGGCTTTATGAGCCTCACTACTCCCTTCTATACCATGTCTTGGTATGTGCTTTGACCTATCATCATGGTCATCTCCTACACTTGGTTAAACAATCCAGCAAGCAGTTACTAAAGCCACATTGCTTCACAATTCGCCAAACTAGCTGCAATATACTTAGCTCCTATAGTCCTGAGTGTGACAGATGTCTGCTTCCTACCCAAGCAGAATCCAAACTGAATTGTCATCCTGATGTGGTCTTCTTGTCTTCAGCATTCTCTGCCCAATCTGAATTTGTATATCACTGGAACCATCACCACAACTGCTTGACTTGTACTTTCTAATTTATTTCTGCCTACTTGTTTTGATTAATTAACAAGTTATTTGCCATGTAAACACTGAAAATAAATACAAGTACATGCTCAACACATTACAGATCATCAACTGAAGGAAATAAAACAAGCACACAAGTGACACCATTGTTTTTGGACCAATGTCCGCGGAAAAACCCAATGCGGGAAATCCGGTGCAGCTATCTGAGGGTTTTATTATTATGCAGTTTTTGAATACACAATCTAGGTGCCAAAACTGACTCACCCAACAGAGAATAATCTCGGCAGTAGTACCTCTCTACTCAGAAGCAGATATTCCGGCTGAAACCCCGGATAAACACTCCGACAGCTCCCAGCTCCAATTTGCCCCATGAAAACCCCAACGTTTGCGTCTAGGGACTACATCAGCCCTTCCTAGCCCTGCGTAAGCCCAGCATCAGCCCAATAACCCCTGCATCAGCCTCTAGAGCCTCTGCGTCACCCACGCTGGCTCTCTGAGGCATTGCGCAGCTCCTGGCTGCCTCTACGTGGGCCCTAGCTGGCTTTGCGTGGCCTCTAGCTGGCTCTGCATCCCTCTCTCTCGACTTCTGCGCTGATTCTCTTGGTACCCTCTCTGCCTCTCTGCTTAGGTATTCACTGCCCATCGCTGTTGATCACTGATTCTATCTCTCTTAGCAAACCCTGCTCTAATTAAGTCCCTAATTAACGGCTAAGATTAACTCTGGCTTGATCCATGATTTTTGGACCCTTCTAACACAGTTTTATTTAATACACATTAATATTTTATTTTTTCTAAGTTTAGACTTAGGGACTCCATTAAAAATACTAATTATTTTAATATCTCCCAAACTGTTTAGAATCTGCCCAAACCATTTTTGGGTATTGGAGATCTCATGTGCTTTAGCCTTCCACCAATTTTCGTGGCTAGAGCACATATGATGCTACCCCAAATCAACACTCCCTCTTAGCGAGGACTGTGCTCTAGTAATACTCCTCACTAAGCATCATCCGACATCGGTCCCTGTGCTGATGCTAGGCCTGCTGCCCAACATCCTTTGCACTTTTGCATCATGTACTGCTACCCATGGCCCTGCCACTGCCACTGCTGCATTTGTACGGCAGCTCCCTCTGCATCTGTGCTACTGTCTATGGCCCTGCCACTGCCACTGCTGCATCTACACTGCAACCCCTCTCATCAAGCTGCATCGTGTTGCCCATAGCACTGCCACTGCTAACTACTGCACTACAACTCAATTACTAAGAAGTAAGTAACTAATCTCCCAACTCTGACATCTTCGTCAGGCTAGAAACACTCCCGATGCTGAAGCTCCCTCTGTCACTGACAAGTGCTCCCTCTCTGGCCTCTGCGCTACTGCAACAACTTTGTGCATCTCGCACCATTGCACACCTTTCTGTGCCATTCTGCACTGATGTAACACTCTCGTGCCTCTCGCACTGTTGCAGCCTGCTAGCCTCGCAATGTCCTGGGACTCCTAAACTGTAGCTCCCTCTGTCGCTCCATCCACATCCGCCTCTACCGACATCCGCCAGTCCTGCTACTCCTCTTCGAGGCTCCCGTAGCAAGGTATAATCCAAGAGGTTGGGTACCTCAAGGATCCTGCCCCTCATCGCCTGTAGTCCATTTGACTATAGCTCAATGTCTCCCCACTTCCGCTCAAGTGGCATGTGAGCACTCATGGCACAGTCATCATCTATCTCCAATTCCTTCTCCGCCCTTGCTAGAGCAGCCTTGGTCTCGGAAGCCTCTCCCTTGCTCTTCTTACTCGGACACTGGCTCGCATAGTGACCTAGTTCCCCACAGTTGAAGCATTTGACCTTGGAGAGGTCCTTCTTCTTTTGTTTCCCCTACTTTCCCTCACATGCTAGGGCAACATCCTCCTCTTCCTTCTCCTTGATTCTAATCCCCTTGCCGCTGCTTCCCGCCTTGCTTAGCCTTCTGATCTCTTCTTGGCGAAGAGTCGCCCACATTTCCTCCCAATCTGGAAGGGTCGCCCTGCCCAGTATGCTCTGGACAAACACCTCCCAGTCTTCTGAGACTGCGTTCAGGGCTGTTCTCACCATCAATTCTTGATCCGGCATGGCTCCTATGGAAGTCAACTGATCTCGGATCTCCTTCAATCGACCAAGGAAGGGGTCGATCTGCTCTCCCTTTTGCATCTGGTATGACTGCAGCTGATTTTCTAGTAGCATCTTCCTCTGCGCGGAAGTATGTTGATACAACTTCTTTAGGGCCTCCCACATCTCATTTGTTGTATTCTTCTCGGCAATGTATGGTACTACATGGTCCTTGACCCCGTTAAGGATGATGCTCTTGGCCCTCGCCATTGCATCCTTGTACTTATCGTTATCAGCTGGGTCAACTGGGACCACTATTGTCCTCAAGGTGAATTGCTTGAGACGGTTCCTGTCCAGAACGGATAAGATTTTGGCCTTCCAGACTACGAAGTTTGAGGCTCCGTCTAGTCTGTCGTGGTCTCTTACCGCGTTCACTGCCATCTCGCCGCTCCTCTACTTCTCTTTTGGAAGTTCTCGGTGTGACTCCCTCTGAGCCGCGATTCCCCTCCTGGAAACCCCTCTGCCAATGTCGAGATGCCCCTACTCCGATCTTTAGTGCTGCTGCACTACTGATCCGGATTTTTTGGCTAGAAATCCTCGGCAACGCCTCCCTCCTCCTTGGTCTTGCCCTGTTAGCTACTGTTCTGACTACAGTACCCCACCAGCTTCACTCTGCAACTTACCCACAGCCTCCTAAGCCCCAGCAAACTGAAGGTTAGAGCTTCTAGGCTCTGCGCAATCCCGGCACTAGCAAAATTCGCACCTCCTGGCCACGGGCGTCAATCCTTCCTGACTGAGAAAGATGACTGGGCATTGCATAGGTCGAATCTGCTCCCCTCTGCCACTGCGTTGATCCTCTTCCCGACTCAAACTTGATGACGCAGGCACTGCGTCACCCCTTCCTTGCTGCTTCTCTGCTAGGAACAGCTTCTATCACTCAGGAGAGCTATTTTCTGTTGTTGCTGCTCTGCTCGGCTAATGTCCTCAATTCTCCTATGATCTACAACCATGCTATGATACCATGTTAGAATTTCTAATTCTAACTGTTAGAAACCCTTCATGTACTTTCTGATTTATTTCTGCCTACTTGTTCTAATTAATTCACAAGTTATTTACCATGTAAATACTAAAAATAAATACAAGTACATGCTCAACACATTACAGATCATCAACTGAAGGAAATAAAACAAGCACACAAGTGACACTATTGTTTTTGGACCAATGTCCCCGAAAAAACCCAATGCGGGAAAACTAGTGCAGCTATCTAAGGGTTTTATTATTATGCAGTTTCTGAATATAATCTGGGTGCCAAAACCGACTCACCCAACAGAGAATAATCTCGGCAGTAGTACCTCTCTACTCAGAAGCAGATATTCCTGCTGAAACCCCGGATAAACACTCTAACAGCTCCCAGCTCCAATTTGCCCCACGAAAACCCCAGCGTCTGCCTCTAGGGACTACTACATCTGCCCTTCCTGGCCCTGCGTCAGCCTTTGGAGGCATTGCATCAGTCTCCAGAGCCTCTACGTCACCCACGCTGGCTCTCTAAGGCACTGCACAGCTCCTTGCTGCCTCTGCATGGGCCCTAGCTGGCTCTGCATGGCCTCTAGCTGGCTCTGCGTCCCTCTCTCTCGGCTTCTGCGCTAATTCTCCCAGTACCCTCTCTGCCTCTCTGCTTCTGTATTCACTACCCCTCGCTGTTGATCACTAATTCTATCTCTCTTAGCAAACCCCACTCTAGAGAATAGAATGACTGATCACTCTGGTGTATCCTCCAAGTGACCCAAAAGCCTCCTTATATACTTTTCTCGTTGACAAATCAACGGTCGAGATTAAGTCCCTAATCAACAACTAAGATTAACTCTAGCTTGATCCATGACTTTTGGACCTTTCTAACACAGTATTATATTAATACACATTAATATTTTATTTTTCCTAAGTTTAGACTTAAGGACTCCATTAAAAATATTAATTATTTTAATATCTCCCAAACTGTTTAGAATCTGCCCAAACCATTTCTGAGTATTGGAGATCTCATGTGCTTTAGCCTCTCCACCAAGTTTCGTGGCTAGAGCACATCCGATGCTACCCCAAATCAACACAAACTTGTTGGCATGTCTACTCCCTCTAAACTAGGAGCTTTTCCGACCATCATACATGGTTCTAGATGTTAGTACAACTTCTCCCTTTAGAACACAAATCACTCTAGGAGAATCCTCTTGTCACAAGCTTTACTTCGTTCTTCCCAATGCTTTCATTTGCTGCCAAAGCCTTGGCAGCCATTACAATGTACCTGTACCCCTCACTAAGAGGACATGGAAGAAATTATTATAACCTAGCAAAAAGGAAACAAAAACAAGAGGCTAACAGATAATAATCAAGGAAGAGAGATATAAAGTACTTCTCTTTTGAGGACTGTAGGGAATTGTCAACTCCCTTTTGATCCTTGTCTTCTCGCAGGAATGACCATCTGCGATTTCATCATCCTCAACTCATCATCAGCATGTTGCTTTCCTTCTCACATTTTGCTTTCCCTTCATTATTTGAAGGTTTAGTGACCTTGCCCTTCACAATATCCAAGACATCAATCTTTGCAAGAATGAGGTAAATCCTTGTCTTCCAAGCCCTAAAATTTGTGGATCCTTCCAACTTGTTCTCTGACTTCATAGAAGAACTCATGATTATAGATAAGCAATTAGATTGTAGATCTCAATGCTCTTTCCTTTGCCAAAGCTCTTCAAGAGTGATCGCAATGTCCTTTCCTTCACCAAAGCTCTAATACCATGTTGGATTTTCCAGTGCAATAGATATAAGCACTAATATCTGAAAACTGATAATTACTTCTAATGATGTAGATATTCTTTTAACACTTCCAATTTTAACATTAAACAATTGCACTTTAAAAATTCAACCATAAATGCACAAGGACAGTAGAGACAAAATGCACAAAAATAATACAAGATTTACCCTAAGAAAACCCACTTGGGGAAAAAACCCATCAATCTTTTCCTTAGAGAAATTCTTCAGCTCAACGTGAGATACACCTAATTCCACTGGTCAAATATGATGGTCAAATTGACCATCAATGCTATGGTCAAACCTGGTCAAACTACCCTCTTGTCAAGTCAATCTTCTGTCCAACAAACTCAGCCTTGTCTAATCTGCCTAGGCCAAATTTGGCCTCTCAAAATCTGCCCAGAAACTCACACATGCGAAACTGCAGGAGAGAGAACCACACGTGCAAAGTCAAGGAGAGATAAAAAAAAATACTTGAGATGTCTCTGTCCTTCTTCTTTTCCTTTGTTTGGATGCCCAGAAAATGTCTTGTCTTGTAAGAGATCGAAATGTGCTTGAAGGAGGAGGTCGAGTGCCCTTATATATAGTGTTTTGGCTGGCCTGAATGGATGTCTCTTCACTGGGGCTGACTTGACAAGTTTGGAGCCAAAAATTCAAACTTTCTCTTTTGAAAACGACATGAAAAACATGTCTTATATTAATCATTTCAAGGACTAAAATAAACAGGCAGGAAGAACATGTCTTACATTTTTCATTATGTATATTTCAAAGGCTAAAATATTAATAATGAAGACCGACCATAGCTACAAAAATCAACAATGAGCACCCTTTTTCCTTTTTAGAAATCGACCCAGGAAAACCACTGCCAGGAAGGTCTGAGATTAGATCTCTTGGATGGCTGAAATCATTTCACCTTTTGACTATAGGAGAATTAATCAACAATGAGCACCCTTTTTCCTTTTTAGAAATCGACCCAGGAAAACCACTGCCAGGAAGGTCTGAGATTAGATCTCTTGGATGGCTGAAATCATTTCACCTTTTGACTATAGGAGAATTGATCAACAATGAGCACCCTTTTTCCTTTTTAGAAATTGACCCAGGAAAACCACTGCCAGGGGTCTGAGATTAGATCTCTTGGATGGCTGAAATCACTTCACCTTTTGACTATAGGAGAAATTAAAATTCTCCTAATTCAAACGATAAGGTAAAGTATAACTGCCTCTTGGTCCACATGTGGGTCCCTCTGCCAAACTTAGCACACCTCTAACTTTGGTTGAACCCTTCCTCCTCTGACTCCATTTAACAGATTCCACCCTAGTTAGTAATCTTTCTTTATTTTCTGTTCTGTTCTGGAAAGCAGGGAAGCTATCGATCCGGAAGATATCCAAGCTTGGTGGCAGATCAAAGGCAAGAACTCAAATTCGTTGAAGACAAATCCAAGGTGTTTTTCAGTTCATTATTCTCTGTTACAGATGGATTTTCCTGTGATATTTCTGGCATTTTAGATGGGCAGTTCTGAAGGCACTTCAGCCTCTATGAGGCAGAACTCGGCCCCTTCTCTGAAGCAAATTTGGGCTACTTCTGAGGCAACTCAGGCACCTCTGAGGCAAACTTGGCCTTCTAAGGCACTGTGGGACTTTTCTGAGGCAAATTCAGGCTACTTCTGAGGCAACTTGGGTACCTCTGAAGCAAACTTGTCACCTGTGAGGCACTGCAGCACACTCCTGAGGCAACTTCGGGCCACTCAAGGCACTCTCTGAGGCAGCATGACACCTCTGATGCAGAGTGGCACCTCTGAGGCAACTGCGGCCTTCTTGCTACAGGAAATTAGCACATGAGCGAGCTCTGCCTGAGCACAGTCAACGGGTATTAGATCCTTCTAGGACAAACGAATTACTACAAGAGATACAAATTATCCACAGAAGTTTCTAATCGCAGCGAACTGCTTCAGTGACAATATCCCTGGCTGTGGACCTCATCAGGAAAGTAACTGAATTTATCATAATTGTTCTTCTAGGTTGCGGATCAGTACAAATAGTTCAGACTCCAGAGAGGCCAGGGTAAATTAATTATTACAGTTGACACTACTCAGTTGACATTTGTTGTGGTGCTCAATCTGTTTGTCAAAAATAGCTGCTGATTGAATACAGTACTTGGTGGAACATTGTACTTATTGTGGATGAATGATCAGTCCTATTCAGTGTGGATTTAAGGACCATAACTGCTTATTCGTGTATTAGTATTGTTACTGTTGACTGAGTTGATTATTTCATTGTTAAATAAGCGAAGGAATTCTGTTGACAACCCTAGTTTCTAAGAAACCCTAAGAGCAAAATTACCCTAGGTCATTACACTTCGTATGTCTAATTTACTTGTCTCTAACATTTAACCCTTAATCTGATAATAATATTTGTATTGCCAGCTTAAAAAATTTGCCTGGTACAAGAATTTAATTACATTTATATATTAACGACCACTGGCAGCCAAAGTCCGTGCCTGAGTTTGCAATCAATAGTAAATATCTTGCAATTGATCATCTTTAGCCTGTATTTTATTGATAAGTTTATGTAGGAAAGTACTTTAAAATCTTTATTTGTAACCAATACGCCACAATCGATCATGGTTAGCAATTTTTACTAGTAAATTCTGAAAATGCGCCCAGTCATCATCTTTAACCTTGCCAGTGATGAATCAAAAAAACAATGATGTGCTTCGATTCTAATTTTAAAACACACTGTTTCTAGGCAGATACACGGGCAAAATCGCTTTCAACTACAGCTTACATTAAAATGGCAATATTTGAAATTTAAATCTACGGAATTATGTTTGATGCATGCACATCACATTAACTTTTGTTGTTTTTCATGGCTAAAGCTGATAGAATATCATAAATATTCAAATGGATACAGACAGTTAAACGAGACTGCACTTAGACTACACTTAAGCTGAAATAGCAGAGATTGAAGCGTACCTGGTGATGCTGAATAAGCTCAAAAGCCCAACACAAACCTTCAAATCGTTCAACGATCAGATCACAGAAACCCTCTAAATAATGTACGCAGTATGTGACACACAGAATGGATTACTTCATGAGGCAAGGGATGCGTAACCAATATTTTTCTCTCCTGCTGTAGGTACGATACATATATGGGGAAATGCTCTCGTCTCCTTGATTATCGAAAACCAGGATCTGCGGCGGAGACCCCACAGATGATCTCACACTTTATAGATTTTAACAGCCCTACATGGATACTGGAGTTGAAAATATTTCTTAATACATTTATGTATGAAATGACAATTGGCGTCAGCATCAGATCATCAAAGAAAATTAAGATAAAATTAAAAATAAATAATAAAAGTAAATTAAATTATTATAAACAACTTATTAATTTCATTTTAAATAATTTAAAATTTTAGTATTAAAAAATTAATATTATTAAAATAAACCTAAAATTTATTATAAAATGCGATATTAAATCAATTGTACCATTTATTATTTTAATCATTAATTAATTATTAAACTATAGTTTCAAAATACTTTTTATAATATTTTAATTCATTAATATTGTGATGATTTATAAATATTTCTATTAAAACTTTTTCAATATAAAATAAAAAATTTAGTAATCTAAATTTATCATATTTATCATCATAATTAGTATAAACAATATAGATTATGGAAAAAGTAAATTGAAATTTAAAATTAGTGTTTTTAATACTTAAGAAAAAATTAAACTAATTTTTCTTCTTATTCATAAAACAAAAAATAATAATAATAAGTAAAATTAAAATATATATATATATATATATAACTAATTTTTATTTTCAGATGGGGTGGTTTTTTTGGTAGGAGGGATGAGGTACCACCACTTTTTCAATATAACTAGTTGGGCGACGTCGCAGCACGCCTCCTCATGGGAATGTTTGCTCTAATATTAACATCTCGTTTGTAGCAAGCAGTGCACACCAACTTCGATCTTGAGAACATGCATTACAATCGTCTTATGATGCAACTGCTTTGTCAAGATAGTCTCATCTCCACATGGGAGATGAATTACTATCGCTTGTCAATAAACATAGTCCTCTCTCTAGTGCGAGATCATCTATTAGTTGTTACTTTCCACCCTGCCTTGTGCCCTGTATCTCCCGCATTTGAGTTGAGTCCCCTCCACAGGGGGCTCTGGCCAGCTCACATTGGTGAACCTTGGTCGACCTGTGATTGGTCGCAAAAAATTTGGTTGCATCATTTGTTGGTTTCGACGCAACTTAGCTACTTTCTCTCAGACTCGGTGGTTGGCAAGCTCGAGCTTGTTTCTATTCATGAATTCATTCTCTCGACATATTGTTTGGATCGCTTGGTTGGAAGCAAGCGACAGCAGCTAAGTTGTCTCCTCCCTCCATGGCACTCTTTCATCAGTAACGCCACCTACACCTTTCTCTAGTTTACTCTCATTTTTCCCTCATTTCTTGTCCATGGGTTTCTTTAAGTTCCCCATTTCTCATTCATTTGGCTTTCTTCTCCCTTGATTTTTGATCTGAGATCTTTTCTTCAGTGATGTTAAACAGAATTGCATAAAGACCAAAAATAACCATAAGTGTAACACATATGAAGAAGCAACAAATTAAGAGATGACAATAAGGCAGTGCACCAAGATTGATATCGGAGTTCACCCACAATGTGTAAACTACATCTCCGGACTCAGCTTCAAGTGGAGATGCACCTTTATTATCTCAACAATATGATGCCAAAATACATGGCAATACCTCAAATATGGATGACCCAAAATTTGATTGCTCATATCCCAATTCTGACTACACCAGTGGATTCCTTGCAAAAATTTGAGAAAAATGAGTATAAACTTCATAGGGTTCTAGAACTATCACCTTTGAACACCCTTGAGAATCTCCACCTCGAATCTCATGCCACAACAGCAAAATATTATGAGAATATTCTTATAGAATATCCCTTAGAATTTATCTCAAAAATTATACCCACTCAAGGCATGGGTCCCCTTGCCTCCTCCGTTGAGTTTTGGTTCGGCCATGTGCCCGACCTCCATTCTCCTCCACTCGATGGGTGCCCGATCAAATGTGTTGGCATGGTTTAAATACTATAGGGGGAGGCAGATTAAACAAAGCCCTCGCATGGGCTAATGGTTGGCGGGGGTGCCACCGTCAAAACCGCATGACCCCAATTTTGGCCAATTGTCGCCATACTTATCAAACCACCAACTTTAGATAAATCTCTGCCAAACTATCGTATGCCAGTTTAGGTTGGCCAACCACAGGGTGCCATGTGGCGCCCAGTGATTGGGCCACATGGCAACCATGAGTTGGTCCACATCAGTCGACATGTGTGTCATGTGGGGTGTCTGAAGCCCAATACGTGGCACTCCCAAGTGGTGTCACATGGTGTTGTTTGGATGGTGCCATGTGGCACTTCCTGGCTGGGCCACATGGCCTCTCCTAGTGGTACCTCATGGCACTGTTAGTGCCCCTTATTCTTTCCTTCCACAAAAGTTCGAATGAGCATAAATTTTACCTACGATGTCCATTTGAGGTGTTGTTCGGGTCGTTGGAATCACCTCAACGAGATCTACAACTTGGTACCACTTTTTTGAGATTTGAGGACTTCAAATTTTGATCTTTTTTGGATCCTCCTGGATCAATCCTCCCCATTGAGAAGCTTTTGGGCCTCCGAAAGCATTATTAATAAATAAGTAGGTGAGGAATTGCTCCCTCACTTTCTCTTTTTCGATCTATCGTGTTTTGTTGGGATGCATTCCTTTGAAACCCACTTGAAGGTATTCCACATCACCTCGTCACGAAGTCCTTGTCCTTCTGTTTAGGATGATGTCTTCATATATGTGTGTGTGTGTGTGTGTTGTGGATTATTACAACCGCCACCAATTTTGGCCAATTGTCGCCATATTTATCAAACGGCCAACTTTAACTAAATCTCCATCAAATTGCCATCTATTAAATTTGGTTGCCCAACAATAGGGTTCCATGTGGCGCTCGATGATTGGGCCACGTGGCAATCGTGGGTTGGTCCACTTCAATTGACTTGTGTGCCATATGGGGCATATGGAGCCCGACACGTGGTGCTCCAAATTGGTGCCACATGGTGTTGTTTGGCTGGTGGCATGTGATGTTGCCTGGTTGGGCCATGTCTAGGGGTACAACAGGGCACTGTCAGTGCCCTTATTACCTAAACTTCAGATGAGCATAACTTTTGTATACGATGTCTAATTGAGGTGTCATTCACATCGTTGGAATCGTCTCAACAAGATCAACAATTTGGTACCATTTTTCTGAGATTTGAGGACTTTAAATTTGGAGCATTTTTGGATCCTCCTAAATCAATCCTCCCCACTAAGAAGCTTTTGGGCCTCCAAAAGCCTTATCAATCAATAGGTAGGTGAGAGAGTTGCTCCCTCACTTTCTCTTGTTCGATCTATCATGTCTTCCTAGGATGCATTCCTTTGAAACCCACTCAAAGGTATTCCACATCACCTTGTCATGGATTCCTTGTCTTCTGTCTAGGATGATGGCTTCGATCAACTTATCCAAGTACCCTGGAACAAATTCATCCATTGATGGAACTTGACTACTCTCCTCTAGATCCATGATAATGGGAGGTTCATAAAGTTTCAAGTTCGCTACATTGACCACAGAATACATTTTCATATAAGCAAGTAGATCAAGGCGGAAGGAATTTGTCCCAATATTTTCTAAGATGGTGAATAGACTGTATCTAATTGGTTTAAGCTTTTTGCTTTCTCCCTTCAACCCGTCCTTGTTGATGTGAAGCCATACCCGATCTCCAACATGGAACTGGTGATCAACTCTGTGATTGTCATGTCGAGCTTTATACTGTGCTTGACTCTTCTCCAAATGTTCACACATTGCTTGATGTATCATTTGGATCCTCTTAATGAACTTGAGAGCTTTGTCTTCATCACTTCGTTCATTGGAATCCACATCTTTTCCAAAGATCAAATCTAAGGTTGACTTTGGCAGGTACCCAAATCATGTCTCAAATCATGAACTTAGGGTGGAAGAGTGCAAGGCTCAGTTGTATGCACATTGGACATAATGTATCTATTCGTCCCATAACTTAGGATGCTTGTTGTAGTACCCTCAGAGCAAATGAACCATTGTTTTGTTGATGACCTTAGTCTGCCTGTCGATATGTGGATGGAAAGCAATGCTCCTCTTTAGCTTGGCATCCATCATTTTCCACAAGCTTGTCCAAAACTCCCCAAGGGATCGATAATCTTGATCCGAGATAATGGATGTGGGTAGTCCAAAATGGACTCATACATGTTGAAAGAAAAGGTGATCATTTTGATCAACAATAATTTGTTTTTTACATGACATCAAGACACACATATTGCTAAACCTATCCACTGTTATAGAAAAGTAGTCATTACTCCTTTTTGACACGGGTAATTCCTTTACAAAATTGATGTAGATACTCTTCCAAGGATGAGAAGGAACAGGAATTCGTGTGTACAACCCCAATTTTCTATTAGTGGGCTTACAAGTAGAGCACATCACACACCCCTTTACATACTTGGTTACAATTTATTTCAGCCAAGGTAAATAACACAACTTCTACATATGAGACATTATTTTTACAACCTCAAATGTCCAGATATAAAAGAAGTGTGAGCTTCTCGCAATACATCGACTCTTTCACTTGTAGGAATGCATAACTTGCCAATATGGTAAAGTAACTTGCCCTGTAAATAATAGTTCTCCGCCATATGGAATTGTCGAAGATTGTTGAAGAAATCCCATCGATCTAAAATGACGAGCTTGTTGCAGCCTCGTTTGTGACTAGAGGTACTGCAAGGGTTGATGGTCTAGCAAGGCTAATACTGGCGTGGTGTTGATCTTCTCTTTCAAGGCGTTGAAAGACTTGTGCTACTTTCCTCCCCACTGAAAGGCTTGCTTTGCATTGTACATGATCACATTTAGAAGGATATCATGCTAAATTTCCCTCTTGGGAGGCAATCCACCTGGTTCCTGAAAAATCTCATCAAAGTTAGATACAATATCAAGCATTTATTTCTTGTGAGAAGGAACATCCCATTGGAAAGCATTAGATGCCTCAACATCTTTTACTCTCACAACCATGAGCACACATTGCTTATTGGGGTTGATGATTCTTTTCATCTATCTTACCTTAACAAGAGTTGAATGATCTCTGACAATATATTCCACTCCATCTTTGGTGAGATGGTATTTGTTCCCATGTCTGAAGAAGACTATGTTCTTGTTGTAGCTGCGACAAACACCCTCCAAAATTTTGCATACACTTGAATTTTGGAGCCTACTATGGATCTTGCAATTGGTCGTTCCATAGTCACCTCTTGGTCAGTTGATGCTTTAAGCTCCCTTCTTGGATCGAAAGTCGAAGTCACTTGCTCGCACATGCTCATCCCCCAACAAGTTCGTGAGAGCATTATTTTACACAAGCTTGGACAAGCATACACCTTCCATCAAGTTTGTGCCTATGCGATGTCCAATCCATGTTGACAATCAGTGTGCACTAACAATGATAGTTTATAACATTCTAGTTGCGTTCATACTTCCATTCAGGTGAGTTTTTCAAACTATCGCTTTCACACACCTTTATTTTTATGATTCTCATTTTCGTGTTTTCGATTGTCACTTTTTCTTGCCTTCACTCTAATTAGTGTCATTTTCATGTTATTTTTTCTCTGCCATGTGTTACTTTTAGTGTTGTCCAAATATTGCAAGAGTCGTTCACACTTTAGCAATTAGCGTCTTTTTGCATGTTAGTTGTCGCATAATGTATGTTTGTTCTATTGGTTTCAAGTGATTATCTTTGTGTGAATGGGTTGGTCTAACCATGTAAACATTAGTTACACTCGTTCCCAAAGTTTTAATCATTGTCGCACAAGTGTCGACACAGTCATCGCAAAGTGTACCTTTAGTGTCGCACTTGTCGTCGTAAAGTTGTTGCATTGAGGGAAATATGTTGTTAACGTGTTCTGGATGATCTATATTATTGTGTCGTCAAAGTGTTTCAAGTGTGTGATCATAGTCAATTCATATCACTGTTCACATCAGTCTCTTCAGTCCCACACTTAGCCAATTTTCAGAAATTCCCTAGCAACCTAGCCTCATCTAGCCTTCCTCAACTGCGCATTGCGTAGTTCCAACCCTCAAGTTGCATCCTTGTCCCTTGACACTACACAATGTGCGGTTCTTGTTTCCTAGGATTGTTGCACTGTGTAGTTCCAGTGCTCAAACCAGGCCTTGCCTCCCAGAATTGTGCAATTCATCTTCCCATCCTGGCCTCAACTGCGCACTATGCAATCTCTAGCCTCAAGCTCATCCCTTGAGCTCTTGAGCTGCATAATAGCACAACCTCCTCTGCTTCCCAGAACTGCGCAATTCTCCCAAGCAGTGCAAAACCCCACAGCCAAGCTCACTAAGTCCAGAAATTGCGTAGTTTGTCTCCCTAGTCCTGCCTAAACTATGCATTGCGCAGTCTCAGGGCTCAAGCTTCACCACTGACTCCCTGAGTTGCACAATTGTGAAATCAACTGGGCTCATATATCCTCTAGAACTGCGTAATAGGTTGATCTAATGCCCATCCCATCAGCCTGTCACACTGAGCTCACAAATTGTGCAATTTTTTTTCCTCAGTCCAGCCTAAACTGCGCATTGCGTAGTCTCAAGGATCAAGCTTCACCCCTGACTGCCTGAGTTGCGCAATTGCATAGTTACTGAGCCTCTTTCCCATCCTGTCATCTGATTCTGGCTTAATCAGTGGATCAATATGCACCATCTTAGACTAGGGGTTTAATGGACTG
This sequence comes from Pinus tabuliformis, assembly GCA_031772625.1. NCBI lineage: Eukaryota > Viridiplantae > Streptophyta > Pinopsida > Pinales > Pinaceae > Pinus > Pinus tabuliformis. The sequence continues at coordinate 254,659,572 of CM062812.1, read as the reverse complement.
ATGTCATCTTGTCATGAGTGGATTGCAGGTGTATGTACTCTATCATGTTATGGCAAGATGATGAAGAAGGAGATGGAGAAGGAGGACATGCCAGAAGACACATATGGAGCTGAACAGATAAGATGATCGTCAGGTGAGAAGATGAAGGAATACTGAACTCTAACAGAAGATCAAGATCAAGATCAAATGGAAGACTCCTCATTTTCAAGTCATAAGGAGGAGGAAGAAGAAGAACATGTACCATATTTTCAAGAAGACATAAAGAAATAAGCAACAAGAAGGACAACTTGGCACTGTCACATCATCATGCAGTGCACGTCATGTCTTGTCACAAGTCATCATATGCCACATCACTATTGTGGATTATGTAATTACCTATTCAAAATGTATTGCTAAGTGGAAGTCCAAAGGATACATTCAGAATATGAAGAGCCATGTAAGGTCGAAAAGTCCTAGGAAGTCAAGCAGTCATGAGAGTAGTCAAAGAGTCACAAGGAAGGTGAAGCATCACCTCTTGGTTATATACACACCCTCATTGTATGAGCAAGCGACTCTTCACCTTGGCTCCTCTTGCAAGGCATTAGAGAGACAAACTAGTTCTTTTGAGGAGTAAGGAGTGGCTCCAACGCTTCACTATTGGAGCTAGTGATGTTCATTATATACACGTGTCTTGGAACTTTTACTTAATAACATAAGTCTTTATAGTCGACACGTTCTTCATGCATGGATTATGAATATTTGTAAGACTATTCGGAGGATGCTTGTATTTCATGTTTGTTTTCATCTGTGCTAAAGTAGTTGAACTATTTCAATTATTTTAGTAATTATCTTATTGAGAATGTGTTGTAATGGTTGTTATTGTTGTCCCATCCTTGTGGACTATTCCACAAGATGCTAGACAAATCTTTCTCATTGATTAGTTGTAATGACCATCGCATCTTTTATGGACTATTCCGTTGGATGTTAGATGGATCCCTCTTGTTTACGTGTGTCTCTTCTTAGGTGGTACTATTACCTCTCTCTTAGAGGCTCACTTTACTCTTTCCCTCCGTAGTAGAAGAACTTTGACACACCTACAACCGAACACTCACCAGGCACACCTTCTTGCTTTCCGAAGGCACCACACGTTCCTCTCTTGCTGACAGTTAGAGTCAAGGTAAATCTATAAGAATACATGGCAACCATGCTAATATTCCAGATGGGGTTCCCACTCCAAACGGTGTGAGGTTCACAATTCCCTTTTGCATCATTTCCCAAAAATATTTTGTTTTTCCCAGTTTACAAGATCAACGCTAATTACCCATGTCCTCCTTGCACCGATATGTAGGGATTACAACTGTCCCTGGCACCAACTAGAGCGACTGAGCCTTTTTCTAGTCACGTCGCTCCTCTTTTGGAAAGTTTTTTAAATAAGGAGCCGAAGCTTCCAGCTCTAGAAGCTTCGTAACGGAAATCTGGTAAATGGTTAGGCCGGATGGAGTCAAGGAGGTCAGTTTGGGCTCCTTTCTCTTATTAGGATGGAACTACCTCAAGAGATAAGACCTTCTCCCATGAGAAGAGGAACCATCTCCCATCGATTCAAGCTATATAAACATCCCTTTTGCCAAAGCACAAGCTAGTTCTAATTAGGCTCTGGTTGAAGTTTTGATTTTGGAGTAATCAACAAGTTATTCATAGTTGTAGCTCTCTAGTTGTGTGTGAGGGAGAAGTGTGAATTTGGTTTAGTGTGAAGACTAAAGGGAAGAGCCTTAAAACTACCATTATTGAGGCCATCATGGAATGCTAACGGAAGTGTGTGGGAACCCAGATTTGTCGGAGGAGAACAACAACGTCAAGACAACGATTGTAATCTCTTCTTGATTTAATATATATGCAACTATCGATTGATTTCCTACATAATATGTCATCTCACATGTTTATGGCTTAATGTTTCTTGACTTGTTAAGTAGGTTGAATACAATTTGTCTATTATCACGGTTGTTGTTTGTTGTTGTTTACTTGTTTCAGGTGCTCGAAGAAGGAAACAAGAGATAGTTGGAGCAAGCAAGCAAGGTCATCACCAAACGAGATAAGCGTACTAAGAGGTAGGCCCTCTTAATTGGTTCTAACCTAAGGAAATATTCCATAGAATGTCTTGTTTGTGGCTAGACCCGCTCTCGGGCTAGAGGAATTGTTTGTGTCCGCACTTAGAATTTTACTTCACCACAAATTGGCGACTCTGCTGAGGAGCCAATCCTTCTGTTCTCTTGCTTGAAATTTCATGGTTTTGTGTGAACTTTTCTAGTTTCGCCATTTCCCTTTAGTTATATATGCTTTGCTTTGCTTACTGCTCTGGTCTCAAATTCACAATAGCAAGTCCAGTCTCAGCCTTTAAAATTTTTATTTTTTTCTTTGCATCCTCTCTGAGTGCACTTATTTCGCTGACAGTCGCGCTGACCCCCTTCTGGCGCTTGTTGTCAGTTAGGCAGTCACACTGATGCCTATAGGTGAAGATTACGGTTCACCCCAGATCTTGTCCAGTGTGTCTTGATCTCTTGATTTATGCCTTGTGGCTCGTTTAAACTGTGTTCTACCTGAATGGAAAGTTGCATTTGACTTGGTTTATTTGCTTGTTGACTTGCCTTCTTTTTGCTTGATTTCTTGGGTCCTTGGATGGTTTGTGGCCCTAGGGCATCTAGGTTGTCATCCATTCAGCTGATTGTGAACTCAGTGAGTCAAGTTGTTGGTGAATTTACTCCTTGCATTTCGTTTGCGGTCCTTTTATTGCTTTGGTCTCCATTACACAAGTTTGAAAAGTTTTGTTTGCTTGTCTAAACGTCTCTTTTCTGGCATAGATCACATTGCTTGTCTTGTTTTTGGTAGAGTCATTGCATCATTAGTTTGAAAGAGATTCTCTTTTTGTGTTTTTCATTTGCTTGAGAATCGATTGTCTCGAAAACTTTTTCATTGAAGTGTTTTATGAGAAATTCATTTTGTCATTTCATGAAAAGTACATAACTCTGGTTGCTGCATCGATATGTTACGTTAGTTAGTACCATCGAAGACTAAGAGTTGCATTTGCATTTGAAAAGAAAAAGAATTCTCTTTACTTTTGAAAAGACTGTTTGAAGTGCACTTGTTGGGAAACTAGGAATTGGAAAGAGTTTTATCATTAATTTATTTTCAAAAAGTAAAGTAGTGAAAAGATCATTTTTGCTTTTAGTTTCTTGGTTGTTTGCATTTGATTGTGTTGTCTACCCTCTCTAGTGTAGATGATTCATCGAATTGAAAGGGTCTTGTCTCATTTAGCTGCACATAGGACTTTTCGAGTCACATCGCTAAGGCCTGAAAACCGAGACATAATTCAAGACAAACTTTAAAATGAACTCAATTAACCTAAGGCACATTTGAAACCTAACGATTACATCTAGAAAGTCTAGGCTAGAGACGTGTTCCGACGTCTTTAAACCTAGTAGCTATTGTTAGCTTCAACACCAGACAACGCTAGTACGGACTTGTGCTTCCTGTACCGTCAAGTATATAAAGGGAGACCCCTCTAGGCTGCAATCCTTTATCCATAGGAAGCCGAGTTTGCCGCCTTGCAAACGTGATACATCAAACACAGCATTCGGGGAGATTGCCTGCCCGTACTTCTCGGTTCACCGGGAGGTATTCTGCAGTTCACGGTTGCCTGGTAATCCTTTTTACCTAGATCATTCAGAGTAGTCATTTGATCTTTTTGACTCATTAAACTTAAAATATCATTTGATCATTTGTCCTTTCGAGCTCGTTTCCAATCAAAAGTGATAGAGTCATCTTTGCTTCTTTCTTGACTCTTAAAACATGAAAGAGCACCAGTTCATTTATGTGTCTTAAAAAATTGTTGCCCACGATCTTATAACATCATGTTAGTCTTTTCTAGACCAAATCGTGAGTATTCCTTAAATTACATTTTAAAGCCTTGAAATTTATCTCTCTTTTCCTGTTAACTGAGACGAGGTCATCGTGGCTAAACCATCTGGTTCACCTAGTTCCTCTTCCTCTCCTCCGTCTTAAAGATTGTCTGAGGAGCCTTTTCCTGAATTACCAGGGTCACTTGAGGACCAAGGTGTTGAACCCTGAATCATTATGAGCATTCAACCTTTGTCATCTCATCCTCCACCTACATCAGATACTGGGTCACCTTTTGATATTGGCCCGAAATCTCCAGACAATCCCGTCGAGACTCCTGAGAGTTTGTCGACTACTGAATGAAAACTTGGACTGGTTATATATCCTCTGAATCCTTTGTTTGACCCTGTTGTGATATCACCACAGCGTCCATACAGTCTGTACGATCAGCCGAGTGTTCCTTTGGAATTATCCCCTCGTACATCTTCGGTCGTTCGTCACCTCTCCACCTATGGAACCCGAAGGCAAAGCTCCAGTCACCTCTTCAGATCAATCAAAAGTTTCTACTCCACACATTGTCGAAGAGGAAGAACATCAATTTCCTCCTGAAGGTTTCCCCTACACGAGGAGCATTCCCATCAGTGTGTATTGGGATTTGCCACCTAATTATGTGACTTTAGCACAGTTGGTCTTAGGTACACCTAGTGCCTCATCACTTTATCACAACCCTGTTTGGGCATCTGGCGCTATGCCTACCACAGGTCCGTTCATTCAGAACCCGACCTCCCAACCGCCAGTAATTTTTGCAGTTACTTCAGTCCCAGTGCAACCGACCATTCTAAACCCTCTTGTCCCATCCATCCAAGTTACTCGTCCGATTCAATCGGCGGTTTCGAGTCATGTTTCTGTCAATTCTTCGGTCCCTCCGGTCAGTGCATGGGTTGTGCCACCACCTGGGGGGTAGAATCTGAATGTGTTTATGGTGTTAGGTATAACTAATGTGAGTAGCTCACAGGCTCACATGGTTGGGATGAACCAACCTTCTTTTGGTGTTATCCAAAACCCTGTTGGTCCTGCTGGATTGAGCAATGTCCAGTACCAATAGGTCCAAAATCCCGTTCGTCCGTCTGGGTCAAGAAATTTCCAGTATTAGTAGCCCTATGAGGCTCAGGTTCAGTACCAAGCAACTTATGTTCCATATGGTTCCCAAGGAATGGTCAATTCGCCTTACATCCTTCAGCCTGGACAGTATGTTCAGCATGGTCCGTCCACTTTTCCCTGTGGCTATGGCCAGATACAGTTCGAAAATTTTCAAGGTCATAATCCCGGAACTATTCAAGTACCCTTGGAGCAGCAAGGACAACCTTTGTAGCAACAAGGGAAAACTTTGTTGCAGCAAGGGTCGTCCGCGCAGCAACAGGGGCAGATGATGTTGCAGCAAGGACAACTGTAACAACCGCAGGGGCAACCCTCGCAACAGTTGCAACAAACCATGCAGCCGCAGATGCAGTATGCTCAACAAACCTCCTAGCCTATGTCTTCGCAAGGCCAACCTCTGCAACCGCAGGGACAACCTTTGCAGCTACAAGGTCAACCCTTGTAGCAGCAGAGCCAACCCGGGCAATAGTAACCCTTATATACATATCAATAGGGTCAACCATTGCAAGGACAAGGTCAGGGTCAAGTCTTGCAACAGCAAGCCCAAAATCCTAATGTCCAAGGGCAACAGGTTCAGAATCCTTTTGTCCAAGGGCAGTAGGTCCAAAATCCCTATGCTTAAGGGCAGCAAGTGCAAAAATCCTTATGTCCAAGGGAAGCAGGGCCAAAATCCTCTTGTTCAGGGACAAGAGGTTCAAAACCCATACGTCCAAGGACAACAGGTGAATTATCCATATGTCTAAGGCCAACAGGCTCAACAACCTTTTAACCCATCAGCAACCTATGTCCGGACAGTTTCGAGACTTTCAAGGTCAAAATCCTCCCTACGGGCAAGGTAACCTACAGTGGGGGAAAAATCAAATGCCATATGGACAAAACCCTCCACTATGGGGACAAAATCCTTACCAGTAGGGATGGGCTCCTTCTGTTGGATTCGCTTACCGACCTCCAATGCCTTTCAATACTCAATTGTCGTTCTTGGCTACACTAGAGTTGCCAGATGTGTCTCGACTCACGAATGATCCAATTCTTCATTCGCCATATTGGCCTCCGGTCCCGTCCAAGATCTCGAGCGATTGTCCAAAGTTCGATGGGAAAGAAAAAGAAGATCCTCAAGCCCATGTGATGACATATCACCTCTGGTGCTCTTCGAATTCCTACGTTGATGATTCTATTCATCTCTGTCTTTTCCAACGAACCCTTACAGGTGTTGCAGCCAAGTGGTACATCGAGCTCCCTCGAAGTACTTATCATGACTTCAACTCTTTAGCCATGGCTTTCCTCACACATTTCCAGTTGTCGATTTGCTATGAAACTGGCACCTATTTGCTTACATCGCTCAAGCAAGATACTGCAACACACATCTCCGATCACATCCATGAATGGAGATGTAGATGTCGCCTGATCAAATTCGAGATTGCTGATCAGTTGCTAACCGAATGGTTTACCAAGTCATTTGTTGCTCCAATTTCTCGCGATATAGCTATGGGTGGATGCATTACCGAAGAACAAGCCATTGCTCATGCCCAGTACTTAGATCTCGTTTATTCTCAGTCTAGCACTTTGTAGGAGTTGTTTCCTGATGCTCCGAGGCCATCAATCGATCCAACGACATCGAAGTGACAAGCTACACTTCCTGTTGATGGAGTAATTGGTTCAATGTCCCAGACCCCTGCGAAATATTCTTCCAAACAGAAGTCGGTCTCAAACACTACTTCCAATAGTCCCTCCTAGAATTCACCTGGCCCTAGTAAAACCTCAGAGGTCCACGTTGTTCAATCTACCACAACGAACAAATCCTCAAAATTTAAGAAGAAAGGCAAAGGCAAGGGTAAAGTCGATGCCCCAAAACAGGGTCCTGCTAAGTCATCTGTTGGTGATTCTTCACAACAGAAGCCTCAGTATTTGTGCCTCATTTGTGAGGAGGATCACTGTACTAAGGATTGTCCCCGACGGTCCGAAGTTAGTCGCTTGCTCAAAGTGACCCCAAATATCTTGAAAGAGCTGTTTCTGTCTCAACAAACTCAAATGGTAGACCAACCTCAATCATTTGCTTCCTTAGGTTCATAAATGTTCATGATGAGTACGCCAATTAATGTGGCTACTAGAGCAAAATATTATCAAACTCCTGCTCCGACAGCGAGGAAAGAGAAAGAGGCCACCCCTTCTTCTTTTGCCCCATCGAGTTCTAGTCCTCTCCATATCGAGCGACCTAACCCTGATTCCGCTATTTGTCCGCCTTCTCGAGGTGTGCTAAGGAAGTCCTCGTATAATCCCAACGCTCGAGCCACTCAGCACAATAATATTGTTGAGGATTTGGCTTAGGCGCCATCAGCTATGTCTGCTCTCGAGGTACTCCAAAGTTGTCCGTATCAGCAGAAATCATTACTGTTAGCTATTGGAGGTATTGATCATACTGATTCTAATTTGATATGTTTTGATCTAGAGAACCACATTCCATGACTGCCTCATCAGATTGCCTTTCTCATTCATGTAATCATCAATAAGAAAACCATTCATAGGACCGTCATCGATGAAGGTTCTTCTACCTATATCATGTCAGTCGCTTGCTGAAAGGCAATTGGTTCTCCTACTTTGAACCATCCCCATAACACTTTGGAAGCTTTGAACGGGCGCGATTCGTGACCATTCGGTGTCTTACCCAACCTTGCCATTACTTTGGAGGGCAAGACAGTACACGTCAAGGTGGAGATTGTTGACGCTAATCTCAATTATAATATTCTACTCAGACAGAGCTGGACACATGCCATGCATGTTGTAGCCTCCTCCTTGTTCCACGTGATTCGTTTTCCCCATCAAGGGAAGATAGTCACAGTTGACCAACTGTCCTTCTTTGCCTCCTCCTCTTCAGATGGCAATGTTCCATATGTCAAGCACACCGGTGCTCCATATGAGAATGTGAGGGCAGGCCTTTTTAAAGATTCTACTTTGATGGGAATTTTTCCTCTCCCACATCCTCATGTTGCCTCTGTCAACCTGATCTCGGTCAAATCTGATCCCTGGGTCATACCTTCACCAGATTTTGTTGACACCTGGGGTGAGGTTATGCCACTTAGTCCCGCTAAAATCAATTATGTGGAAATTGTTTCAGCCTCAAGTTATGTATCCCCTGATTTTCCTATTTCGAGGACATCTCTCGATACGTATTCTCAATCCCTGTGGCTTGGTGCTTCGGAATCTCCTAATCCCTTAGCCGAGACTTTTCTTTCCGATGAGAGTATCATGGAAGTACTGTCTCTGGAGAACCACCTTGGAATGATACTCATCATCGCTCCTCATTCTTTCCTAGCCTGATGGTCATGTCTACTTGTCTCAAAGATTTCTCTTCTTAGTTCCCTTCCCTACCGCTTCAAGCGCCGATCATGACTCATGAAGTATGGTCGGAAGGAAATTTGGGTAACATTACCCAAACGATGCCAATTGATATTTCTGTCAAGCCTGGTGTCGTTGAAAATGTCCATATCGGGGTAACTTGTTCTCCATATGAGATCAAGCTCTATACTCGTATGTTCCAAGAATTCTGTGATGTGTTTGTGTGGTCATATGAGGAAATGCCTGGCATTGATCCTAGCATCGTCGTGCACGAAATACCGACTTATCCTCACACGAAGCCCATTCGCCAATGGCTCCGCCCAGTGCACCCTAGGAAAGCGACAACTATCAAGGGTGAAGTTGAAAAACTTCTCAAAGCTGGATTTATTTATCTGATCCCTCTCACAGATTGGGTGTCAAATATTGTACTGGTGGCGAAGAAACAAGGCATGATCCATGTTTGCATTGATTACCATGATATCAATCATGCATGTCCAAAGGATAACTATCCCACTCCCTGCATTGATCAGATCATTGATGAATGTTTTGGGAGCGAATTTTTTTTCTTTATGGACGGTTTTTCTAGGTACAACCAGACTAACATTGCGCTGGCAGATCAAGAAAAGACGCGTTTTGTCTATCCATGGATACTTTCGCGTACAAAAAGCTCCCTTTTGGCCTAAAAAATGTTGGGGCTACATTTTAGAGGGTGATGTCCTATGCATTTCATGACATTCCAAACATTGTTAGGCCTTACTTGGATGCCCTTCCTGCTCATTCTCGTAAGCGCCATGATCATATTCACAAATTTTTCTTCGCTGTAGACTCTACAACATTTGGTTGAATCTGCATAAATGTGTTTTCTGCATCAAATCCGGATGACTCCTCGGCTTTATTGTCTCTAAGGAGGGCATTCGCCTTGATCCGCTTAAAGCCAAGGCCATTGTTAATTTACCCCCTCCATCTTTGTTGCACCAACTACAGACCCTGTAGGGAAAAGAAAATTTCCTTCGTCGTTTCGTACCCAATTATGCTGAGCTAGCTTCAGGGTTTACCCAATTGCTCAAGCAAGGAACGCCCTTTATTTGGGATGAGATTGCCCAAAAGTCTTTCGATGACCTTAAGGTTGTCCTCATAAATGCTCCTTTGCTGCATCCCCCAGATTATCATCGTGATTACTTCCTTTATCTAGCTGCAACCTCTAGTACCATTGCTATGGTGTTAGTACAAGATGATGACGAAGGCAATGAACATGTTATTTACTACCTCAATCGCAATCTCCTCGACACTGAAATGCATTATGCTCATGTCGAGAAGTTGGCTTTGGCTGCCATACAGGCTGTTCAGCGCTTTTGGCACTACATTCTCTTACGCACTACCACTGTGATTTCTAAATGCAACCCCATGACCTACATCCTAACTCATCAGTTGTTGGGGGGCAAGTATTCTAAATGGATTGTTATCCTTCAAGAATTCAATTTGGTGTTTACCACTGCCAAATTTAAGAAATCACTGGTTTTTGCCGAATTGATTTGCTCCCTTCCTTCTACGTCTCTCTCCACTGGTGCAGATGAGAAGCTCCTAGACGAGACTCTTTTCCTGATTAGCAATCTTGACCCATGGTACAGTGATATCATTGTGTATCTCTAGACATCCATGTTCTGGTCTGCATTGACTAAGGATGATCGTCGACGCATTCAACATCACTCCCAACCCTATCGTATTATTGGAGATACTTTATACCGTGTCGGTGTTGATTCAGTTGTTCGTCAATGTCTTACTCTCGAGGAGGCTAAGAGAGTTCTCAATGACTGCCATTCTAGGGCATATGGCGGTCTTATGTCTGGATATGCCACTGCCCAAAAAATCCTTCGCACTGGTTATTTCTGTCAATCCATCTTTAAGGATTGCATCCTTGCCATTCGCAAGTGTCATGAATGCCAAATTTACCAGCGCAAGATGCGAGCCCCACCCTCTCACCTACACCCCGTCATTACCGTTGGTCCTTTTGCCAAATGGGGCATTAACTATATGACATGTAACCCTCGTTTGGCTAGGGGGCATGGTTATATTATCGTTGTTGTGGATTATTTCACCAAATGGGCTGAAGCGATGCCTACATACTCTACAAATGGTAAAACAACGACTCAATTTCTATTCAATCACGTTATTTCCAGGTTCGACATACCTCAAGCCATTGTCACCGACCATGGCTCCCATTTCCGAGATTACATGATGGCTGAGCTGACCTCTAAATTGTGTTTGCACCATGATGGATCAACCCCATACTATCCTCAGGCCAATGGCCAAGTTGAAGCTATGAACAAAGTCCTGGTTACAATGCTTCATCGTACCATTGGGATGCAGAAGTCAAATTTCCATCTCATGCTCTTTTCAGCTCTGTGGGCTTACCGAACCTCGACCAAGGATGCAACTAGTTTTACACCATTCCAGCTAGTCTACGGTTTGGAAGCAATGTGACCGATTGAGTGAGAAATTCCTTCAGTCAAGCTAGCTATTAAACTTCTCCTCGAAACCTCACCTCAATAAGAGTGCCTCTTGTATTTAGAACGACATAATGAGACTCGACACCTTGCTGCCTTGGTCATCGAAGCACAAAAGAAGTGAGTCAAGTCCCATTTTGATCAGTTGGTTCCCCTCGCACATTTTCTGAGGGTGACTTGGTTTTACTATTTGATCAAGCTAATGATAAGCTGGGGGCAGGCAAGTTCAAACCCATGTGGCATGGGCCCTACATTGTTAAACGTGTGTTAGCAAAAGGGGCCTATGAACTAATTGATTATGAAGTAAATCCTTTAGACAAGTCCCGAAATGGGCTTTATCTCAAAAAGTACTATGCTTAGGTCATATTGCATGGTTACTTGTGTACATTAGTGTGTCATTCATTTTTGTGCAGTGTGGTTTGGTGTGTTAGTTTTCAAACAAATTTCTTGTTTACTATGTTTTTCCCTGCTTTGCAGATGTCTGTGACTCCTCACATCGGTTTCGCTGATGGTGCTTGCTGTAGTACCTGGAATCTATCCTCTGCGGCATGGGCCATTTATGACCCTCATGGTGAGTTGATTGATCTTCAAGGTATTTGTTTAGGTTGTACAACTAATAACATTGCTGAATACAACGCAATTATCGAATTGTTGTCAAAAGCCATTTCTCTTGACATTCGGGAATTGGTTGTCAACCTGGATTCATAGCTTGTTGTCCTTCAACTCAATGAGCAATATTCCGTCAGAAACCCTCAGATATTGAGAATGTATCTACGTATTCATCTACTGGAGAGAAATTTTGATTACATAACATATTATCATATTCCCAGGCACATGAATACATTGACAGATGCATTAGCTAATTATGTGTTGGATAGACATTTACAAAACATCTGAAAAACTTAAAAAAATTCATTTGTACCATAGTAAGCAAGAAAATACAACATATATATATGGCAATAATGTTTGATACATCAAAACCCTAAAAAAACAATATGTGTGTTCAAATAACATCCGTGACTCGCAGGCCTCATATATCCGTGACACGCAGGCCTCAAAAATGTAAATGTTGGACCTAGGAACTAATCATCATGGTGATCATGGTAACATGTAACTGCTTGTGCTACACGAGTCAGCAATTGGCGGATCCGATCAGATACCCCCAGCGTATGCCTCTGGTATTAGCGTGGGATGTCTCCCACCCGGGCATACTCTGGGATCCCACGAATCAACCCCTCGAGGTTCCTCGTGATCTCCGCGTTATCGCCTTCTTCCTAATAAGGAGTGACATCAAACTAGCGAGCGACGTGCCTGGCCATCGGGAACATCCCAACGGGACGCTTTGGTCCAACATTAGCATTGATAAAACAAAATGTTATAAACACATATGTATAAAAAACAATTAAAAATCAAAAAAATCAAAAATTGATTTTTTAACTTCATCGTCGAAATCCTTCAAATTTGGAAGCAACATATCTGGATCTCCGCGGAAGTCGGTACCGCTGTAAGGCCAATCCTCCACTACAATCAGTTGTCATCGTAGCCACGAGAAAAAGGCGGGTTTATAGGACATATGCTGGCCCCCGGTGATTCTAGGCATCAATCGACTCCAACGGACCATTCGTGGATCTTGTGGCATCAGCAGATCCACCTCAGTCAGCTAGTATTAGAACAGCGGAACCCGCTCCAGGAAGAAAATCACTAGTACAGATCCGAAGCAAAATTGCTTCAGATTCCCCGCCTTAGCTTTTGACAGCTGACATTTCATGTTGATCTTCATGGATTCCACCCAATTGAAGATCATTGACGTTGTACAGTCAATAACATACAAAAAATTTGACTTGTTGGTTTCATTCTCTGCTTGGGACCCAACCACTCTGTTGATGGTCAACAGTAGCACTCTTAGTGTAAGATCTCGCACAGTCGCAATCTCAATCTTGCCACTTTTTGATTTAAGAGCTTCTGGGCAATGTTCGGTAAGTAGCATGGATATGCTTGCCCCAATCGACCTTGACCCATATAGGTTGACTAGTTCCCCTCTCCGGGACAGTCCTGTGATGAAATAAATATCTGAAGTCTCCAACTCCAGCTCCTGGTCACCAATGATAAAAATTTCCTGATTTATGTCCCAGAGACTAATCAGGTATCGAAGCATCTCAGGTTGAGCCCGCATCCCTGGTGTGAGAAAGAACTTGAGGAGCCCACAGTTCCTCAAGGCATCCAAGCAATTTGGATCAACCATTGCTTGGGTATCCACATAATCGTGCTCACGTTCCTTCCAATCCACCATTTTCGACGATTATTTCTTGCAAAAACCATGTGTTGAAGTCAATAATCATTTTTGACAAATGAAATTTGGATTCAAACGGTGGATTTAAGAGAAAATTTGATTTTTTCTTGGTTCACGACGCTGACGCGCTTGTTTTAAAAACAGTTGCGCCGACAGTGCGGTTGGTAGTTTTAGCAACCCCCGGTCGGCGCCATTTCTGGGCACGAAATCACGCCGACCGAGGGCGATTTTTTTTTTGTTGCTAAAACCTCCCCCAGAAATCCAAAAAATGGATAAAAATAGGAACAAACAGTATGGAAATGGAACTTAAGGGCTTGGCTCTTACCTGTAACTAATGGCTCAGCGAATGACCTCTCGGATCTCCCGTGATTTGCTCCGAAAAAATTAGGGCACAAGTGGGTAAAAAGTTTTTCACACAAAGGTAAAATGGTAAATGGTAAAAAATAATTACTTTTCCCTCATTTTATTCAGTTTTTCATGAAATATTAGGGTTTTTAAGTATTTTTGACCTATTTTGCCTCAAGAATTGGATAATGCATTTTACCTTTTGTGCAGCGACAAGTGATGGATGTTCGATGATGGTACTGGAGTCATGTTTCAACTCTTTTCTCGACTCGTAAAACTCATATGAAAAGATTGCCGAGTATTTTTCCCTTTTGACTCGTTAAAGAGAATAAAATGGGGGGCCCGCTTTCAACCTCATTTTTGACCCTTTAAACATGAAAAGATTGCTAATCTCTTGTCATTTTGAACTCGTTAAAGGCTGCGAAACGTCGTTCACCCAGTATACGTTTACCCCTTTTTTGGGCTGGGATGCACTATTTACAAAAAAGGTACTCGACTAAAATGGTCAAGTGGTTCTCTCAAGTATCATTTTTTACCTTTTCGGGCTTGAGAGACACAAATCTACGAAAAGGGACCATGTGGAGTTTTCTTTTTCATGTCTTTTTTCAAACTCTCTAAACATGAAAAAGATACCAAGTTTCACCCTTGTCGAACTTGTTAAAATATTAAACGACATCGGATTCGTCACCATGACGAACATGAGCTTCTCCTTCCGAGGGCTCGTTAAACTTACTAGGTTGGATTCATCTGAAGGATGGACTTACAGTGCAAGAATATGCTACCCCTTCAAGCTTGCGATTAAAAAATAATTGGGGTACCTGCCAGAAATGGTGGGGGGAAATTTGGAAATTCAATCAGCCGTGTCGACAACTCATTCTTGAATATGACATTTGCTACTTCATGTTGGGTTGAGATATCCTCCTTTTCATCATTGACCTTCCTGGGTTAGGCCGCTCATTTTTTCCTTCCATTTGATCTCTGCCACGTCATCATGACCACTGATCCTATGGATCCAACAACTGCCAAATTCCGAAATCGTGTCGCTGATATTTTCAAGAGTTTGTCCTTCTGCAGTTACACTTACCCATGATTCTCTGTATCATCCAAAATCATTCTGCATCCCTTTGTCTTGTGTTGATGATGTGGGATACATCATGGCCCTCCTTCAACACGGTCGCTTCCTGTCGACTTCAGCTCATTATCTAGGAAGTTGACCGAGAGACTCCCTTCCAGTACCCTAGAGCTTGCATGCCCTAATGGAAATTTCTTCACACTCGACGACAAGTTCACATCATTGGCTTTCAATCGGGTGATTTCACAGGTGTTCGACTTCAGTTCCTTTATTCACATTCTGTGAATTGTGCTGATAGTACCTTGAGGACCATTTTCATTATTGGTGGTTTGTCTCGCGCTTGTTAACAATTCACATCATCGGCTGGTAATTAGGCAATTTTCTAGCATGTTTGATGTCAACACATCTATTCACATGTTAGAATTTGTACTTTGTTGGAGCGCAAGACCTTGGGCTCAGATTACAAAAGTCTAGGTTGCAAGGTAGTGTGACATGATTGTGTTGATATGCATGTATCTTTCAAATGGGTGGCTGCGACCATACCATGAGTTATCATATGTGATCCTTCTCCTTATTAGATGGTTGCAACCATACCTTGGTTTCAATATGATCCTCTTTATCGGATGGTTGCGCCCATACCTGGATCCATTTACATGATCATTCTCCAAATGGCTGCGTCCATACCGAGATTCCTCATTTGACAGAGTTTTTAGTTATGTATATGTATCTGTACTTGCTTGCAAGTTTTTCAACGACAGACTCCAGTTCCCTGCACTGATTCATAAAGCATTTCACCCCTCACTCTAGTTCGGCCTTCACGCTTTAGGGGGCATCTGTTACACAACATTTTTTCACTATCCCTATACTCCCTATTCCATGATCCTGGAGGACCTCTATAGTGAACCCTACATGCTTTCCCTTCATGAAGAAACTCCCATTATGTCCCTCTTCTTGAGCAAAACAATTCCCTTTTGCATCATTTCCCAAAAATCTTCTATTTTTCCCAGTTTACAAGACCGACGCTAATGACCAGTGTCCTCCTTGCGCCAATATGCAGGGATTACAACTATCTGTAGCACTGACTGGAGCAACTGAGCCTTTTTCCAGTTGCGTCGCTCCTCTTTTGGAAATTTTTTTAAATAAGGAGCTGAAGCTTCCAGCTCTAGAAGCTTCGTAACAAAAGTCTGGTAAATGGTTAGGCCGAATGGAGTCAAGGAGATCAATTTGGGATCCTTTCCCCTATTAGGATGGAGCTACCCCAAGAGATAAGACCTTCTCCCATGAGAAGAGGAACCATCTCCCATCCATTCAAGCTATATAAACCTCCCTTTTTCCAAAGCACAAGCTAGTTCTAATTAGGCTCTGGTTGAAGTTTCGGTTTTGGAGTAGTCAACAATTTATTCATAGTTGTAGCTCTCTAGTTGTGTGTGAGGGAGAAGTGTGAATTTGTTTTAGTGTGAATACTAAAGGGAAGAGCCTTAAAACTACCATTGTTGAGGCCATCATGGAATGCTAATGGAAGTGTGTGGGAACTAGGATTTGTCGAAGGAGAACATGAACATCAAGACAACGGTTGTAATCTCTTCTTGATTTAATATATATGCAACTATCGATTGATTTTATACATAATATGTCATCTCACATGTTTATGGCTTAATGTTTCTTGACTTGTTAAGTAGGTTGAAAACAATTTGTCTATTATCACGGTTGTTGTTTGCTGTTGTTTACTTGTTTCAGGTGCTCGAAGAAGGAAATGGGAGATAGCTGGAGCGAGCAAGCAAGGTCATCACCAAACTGGATAAGAGTACTAAGAGGTAGACCCTCTTAATTGGTTCTAACCTAAGGAAATCTGCCATAGAATGTCTTGTTTGTGTCTAGGCCCACTCTCGGGCTAGAGGAATTATTTGTGTCTGCATTTAGAATTTCACTTCACCACACATGCCCTTTCATTTTCCTTTGAACTTGTTGTTATGGGACTTGGATGAAGGATTTTGCATGTTCTGTTATTATCTATGCTTTACCATGTGTTCAAGTTGAATTACTTTCACACATGCTT
The DNA here is from genome assembly GCA_031772625.1 of Pinus tabuliformis. Lineage (NCBI taxonomy): Eukaryota > Viridiplantae > Streptophyta > Pinopsida > Pinales > Pinaceae > Pinus > Pinus tabuliformis. The sequence continues at coordinate 254,642,944 of CM062812.1, read as the reverse complement.
CATCTAGACTAGTGGGATTGAACAATAACAATGCGTGTCAAAGACAATTGTGTAAAGGGCCAATATATTTCATCAAAATTTCCAGTGAATCTAAAGGAACATTCAATGCTAATGCTTGCTTCCTAAACTCTTATGTTAAACTTTGAACATTTTGACATTTAGCATGTCTCAAATGTTGCCACTCCATCATGGATTTTTGTCTATAACCCAATGGGAAAAATTGTCCTCTTAATGCAGATGTAAATTCACACCATGATGAAAGGAGTTTACCATTATGCTTGCTACCTTTCTTAATTTTGTTGTCCCACCTTACAAGGGTTGTGCCTCCCAAGTGAAGAGATGCAAACTAGATCTTCACCTCATCCTCTTTAATTTTTTGTACACAATAGTAAAATCCGATCTGTCTAATCCAATTGTTTAACTTATCTGCATTAAATTCTCGATTAAACATGCGCAATTCATTTGAAACATTTTTTCAGATGATCATTTGACTGATGAGAATGAGAGGAAGAGGAAGAAGAAGAATTTGAACTTGAACTTGAAGATGGTGATGGAGGCTTAGGAGGATCTCCTCTAATTCCTTGATTCACTGAAGCATTATCCTCTGCTTTGACTTTCTTCTTTTCCTTCTTTGCTAGTCTCCTCATAACATGCAAACAATTTCTCTACCCTATCTAACATCTTTTAGAAAACTTTGTGGAAAGCATTATCTTCTCTATTTGAATGTTTTCATTCTCCATTTTCTTTCTTTGAGTTGCACATCTAATCTCGGGGTTGAAAGTCTTAAGTTTTCCTTCACCGTCATTGAGCTTGGCCTTAGTAAGCATCCACACTAAAAAGTCACATCAAAGAAGACCTTTTTGATACCAACATGACCTGAGATCTTTTCTTCAATGATGTTAAATATAATTGCATAAAGAGCATGAAATAGCCATAATTGCAACACATACAAAGAAGCAACACATAAAGAGATGACAATAAGACAATGGACAAATATTTGATAATGAAGTTCACCCACAATGTGGGAGTTATGTCTCCGAGCCGAGTTTCAAGTGAAGAAGCCTCTTTATTATCTCAATAAAATGATGGAAAAATACATAGCAATACCTCAAATATGGAGATGACCCAAAATTATACTATTCAAATCCAAATTTTGATAGCACCAGTGGATGGCTTGCGAAATTTCAAGGAAAATGAGTATAAACTTCATAGGGTTCTAGAATTGTCACCTCTGGACACCCCTAGATTCTATCTCGAAAAATGTGCCCACTCAGGGCACGAGCCCCCTTGCCTCCAACCATGAGTTCCGATTTGGTCTCGTGGCTTGACCTTCATTCTCTTCTCTGCTCTATGTGCGCTTGGTTGAATGTGTTGGCATTTATTAGCGAGGGTCCCAAGGTCAAAGCCGCCAGACCCTAACCTATATATGTGTGTGTGTGTGTGTCCGTGCCTGCCATGGATTATTACAAACTCTGCCAATTTTTTCGAACTGCTGCAATATTTATCAAACCACCAACTGTAAATGGATCTCTGCCAAATTATCATATGTCAAGTTTGGTTGGCCAACCATAGGGTGCCACATGGCGATCATGGGTTGGTCCACATCAACCAACTTGTGTGCCGCATGGCGAGTTCAGAGGTCTACATGTGGTGCTCCCGAGTGGCACCACATCACACTGTTTGGATGGTGCCACGTGATGCTCCCTAATTGGGCCACGTGGCCTCTCTTGGTGGTGTCGCGTGACACTATCAGTGCCCCTTTTTGCATGTTTCCACAAAATTTTAGATGAGCATATTTTTTGCATACAACATCTGTTTGAGGTGTCGTTTGCGTTAGTAGAATTGTCTCAATGATTTCTACAACTCGGTACCATTTTTTATGAGATTAAAGTACTTCAAATTTTGGGCCTTTTTGGATCCTCCTGAATCACTTTTCTTCTCTCCTTCTCGCATCCTTTGGTTTTTTGTCCTTGTCTTTTTCTCTTCGTCTTGTAGTGGCTTAACCCTTATCTTCTCCTTCCTTGGCATGTTTGTTATCTGTTTTCATCCTGATCTGTGACCTCCTCTCTCCCTCGTGGCTAGAGGGGGGCTTCTCTTCTCCCCCTCTATTGTTTTCCTTTATATTCCCGGTAATGTGTCCTTCCTCATTTTCCCTGAGGCTTACTTTTTCGTAGTCAAAATTATTATGTCTTATTTGTCCTATGTTTCTCGTAGTCCTAGTTATTGGTTCAACGTCATGCCTTGTGTAACACATGCCTGTCCACCGAGTGGCCGCCTACTACCAGTATCATGCCTCTCTGGGACATACTCATGCTCACCACAAGCTTCAGGAGTTCGCTGATCGGTTTCGAGAACTCACCTTGGGACCAATCCAAGAGGAACTAACACGATTGGAAAGGGAAGGGACCTCCCATCGTCAAGAACTTTTAGACACTGAAGTCTTAGTGGACCTAGAAGATTGGATACTTGATGTGGGGCACAATCGTGGCATGTTTATCCAATACATGCACACCATAGATATGTACTGGCATATGAAGTTCCTACTTTGAAGAATTTTGTTGGACCATAATAAGCACAAGGTAGAGATTAAATGGTCTCTGTAGCATATCCATAGGCATCTTCAGGATAATGATCAATGCGTGAACTACATTAAGCGCCATTGGGGCATTCCTCCACCAGTTGGCAACGCTTCTGACGGCAGAACCAATTTAGGTGGCCGCAACAAATTCTCATTCTTAGACTTGTTAGCTATGCTTTTGCCCATTTTGTTTTCAAACTAAACAGTTTTATCTATAGACCAATCTCGATAGTCTTTTGTATGCACACTCTACTCATTTTGTAAAGCATGATATCACTAGGCTCTTAGAGAAAAGTGTACTTTTGGCTATGGTTAAGTTTCCTTACTAAAAGATTGGTTGAATAGCACAAACTCATCCATGTAAATCTAAGTTTGGAAAGTAATAAAATATTGATCTCACAAAAAAATACTATTTTTTATATTATTTTAATCAATTAAAATTATGATCATTTATAAACACTTCTAAAAAAAATTAAAATAATATAAAATAAGATTTTAAAACAATTTAAGTAAATTTTAAAATTTTACTAAAAATTAATCATTTTTGGATTTGTAACAACTTTAGGTTTTTAATATTTAGTATTGACAATACATATTTTGGAAAAACTAAATTGAAATTTAAAATCACATGTTTTTAATGTTTGAGAAAAACTTAATCTAATATTTCTTTCACCCTCTCAAAATGATGTTTAATGATAATTATATTAAAATGGAATTAAAATTATTATTATGATGATTATGATATATATGTGTGTATATGTGGGGGTGGGGGGGAGGCTTGGATATATATAAGTTAAGTAATGAATTTATTTTTAAGGCATTTTTAATGTTTAAAATGGATTTATATTATATTTATATATATATATATATATATATATATATATATATATATATATATATATATATATATAGTAAGCTTGGCAGGACCTTTTCATTCATTCATTTTCATTAAAGCAGGTTACATCCATAAAAAGACGTTCAGTGGCCTCAACCTGCCCATTGGGAAACTAGGTTTGTTGGCCATCGAACCGCATTATATGCCATCCAAAATCTCAATAGTTTAAGTTTGTCAAACAATGCCTTATATGACTGAATGTTTGGAAACCATCTATTACCTAAATAGCTATAGTATAGATTACTAGCCAACATATACATCAAGAAAATTAAACAAAATTAGGTGTTTCCATATCCAAACTAACTATTACTCATTAGAGGACTCCACAGGAGCTGGGTCCTTAGCACTGGAACCTGGTAATTCAGACTGAGGAAGACACAAAATGTGTTGCTCAATGCGGCCAAGATGAACATTCTGTTGTTGGATTTGGAATTGGATAAGTTGAAGTTCTTTATGAATTTCCTGAAAACCTGGATCATATTTAACATAGCTTGCAAGAGAGGTCATGATAGCTCTGGCCATAATACTTTTCATCAGCCAGTAGAGATGGACAATTTGTTTATATAGAGTAGTGCGGCCTCGAGTATGTCCTGGGTCAGGAACTAAGTCGCGCCAGTCTTCTATCTGAACTTCAACTTCTACCCATTGATTTAATTCTGCTTCCCATGTCGAGATCATTTGTTTAACCTGGGTTGGGGTGCCTGTATTATAAGCCTGGGCCGCCTCGCTGATGATTTGAGCATCAGTCTTGCGACTGCTTCTTCTTGGTTGTCGGGCTGAGGATGAACCCTTGCCGCCTCGATTCCCCGACTGTCGACTATGACCTCGATCCCCATTTCCGGACGAGCTAGCACCAAGGGATGGATGAGGCATTTGAATTATAAACCAAACAAAAAAGCCACAAACTGTCGACCAAACAGGATGAGCCACAGTCCAGAACCAGACCATCTACTTGCGGTTAGGGTGATTACATAAGTTTTGAGAACTTGACACAATAACATGAAATAAAAGCAAGAGGAAAACTTTGTTAGGCTTAAGTGTTTCATAGAAGTTAAGGGTCAAATAGGATGACCACCTTCGATGCCAATTCTGTGTTCTAGCACCCCATACTTAATTGAGTCAATAGACAGAGAAAATCCAAGGTTAGTCTATTGCCTCAGGAAGAAGGCTCCATAGACTGGCTCCCCGAGCCCAATAACAGTGAGGTCCACACCATAGACGTAATAAATCAGATGGAAAGAATTTAAGCTCATTCCCATGCTTAGGGCCAACAATTCAAAGATATAACCAACACTGACGAACAAACATTCATCCACCAAAAGACTCCAAACCAGAAATATACCATACATTCCCATTCAAGACAGTATAATGCCAAAGAAAACGAATACTGGCATAGAAACAACAAACATTACATATGACAAAACCACATAAACTTTCCCATTTTCCAGACAACGAGTTCCATTTCTCACGAGAATCGTATTGCAAAGATTATCATTAAGATTTCAAGAGACATTAGAAGAGAGTGTAGGCTGCGGTTAAAGAGGGGAAAAAAGGAGAAGAACATACCCAACTAAAAAATCCATGAACCAGAGAGGGCCAATCATGTCCCGAAAGCAGATCCCCCTAACCTTCCTTGCAGACAATAAAGTGATTTCCAAGAACCTATGCTTACCTCCAGGAGTCGAACCCCAACACAAGGCAAATGCATGCATGGGATGCTGAGCCCTACCCACCTGGAGATTAAGAACCCCGCGACTCGTCTCATCACCATTAACACAACCCATGCATGATGCCACCCCACCTACATGATCAAGCATGCGAGGGAGACTGTCGAGCCACCCTCCAACCCTTTAAACGATCATTTCACACATGAAGAGAGTCCCGACATGGACAATGAGTTGTCTCGCACCCCGATCGGGGAATTAAATTTATAATTATTAAAATATATAAGGTGTTATAAATGTAATGTTATTCTATTTAATTATTAAATTCAAAATAAATTTAATGTGCTTCCTTGTTCCTCGACGGGGGTGTCCACTCAAGGTTTAAATTCAGGGATGTCAAGTGACATTCGAAGAGACAAGGTGATGACAGGGAGGTTTGGCCGCTGGCCTCCATACACCCACCTCATTCAAACATGTTTGATGTTCACAATTGGGACACACCTCTATTGTTGGCTGGGAACCTCGCTTTGTGTTAACTTTTATTTTGTTGAGATTTATCCCTATCGAGCATTCCTCGAAAGAGAGAATTTTCCAAAAGAAGGGGTTGGGGGTCGTGATGGACTCAGCAGTAGGCATTTCAGACTAGAGCACATGTAATCTCATAAACATATAAGGTTCATACGCCATTGGTAGTAAAACAAGAAATTAGGTTTATTGAACTGGATGTGGCAAATAAGCATGAAGATATATCAGACATTGAGGAACTTCAATCCATCTCTAGTTGGATACCTGATCTGGGCTTAGTGACAGGGCGATACAGCTAGTATTTACTCATTGTAGAGTTATATTGTTGTCTCAAGGAAATGTTAGGTCGAGCGGAATGAAAATCAAGATGAGCTCCTCCTTAGGATGGAGGGACAATATTTACTGTATGAAATCATAGATCAACACTTACGGTTCATTGAGAGAGCCCTCATGCATGATTGCGATCCTCCTCCTTCAGTTGATCCCGCTCCTTCAACACATGCAAACTGATCACTCGAGTCTCATTATTTCTATGGTTTTTACTGTTAATGTCAATTGGCTTCCTTCTCTTGTCACAACCTACAAGCTTATGCTTCTTGTTCTATGTTAGCATACATATCATGAACATTTTGATAGTCTTGGTGAACTCTTGCTCAAGTCTCAAATTCTATCTTTAGTTTGGTTTCGAGACTGGCAAACCAAGGCAATATGTAGAGATTTCTAATCATATGTGATGTAAATACAACTTTAATTGAATATAGAAATTGAACTTACAAAAAAAAATGTGCTTCCTTGTAAGAGATCATGCATTAAAATCCAGATGTGGGTAGAGTATATACAACTTAGAAGACTTTAGCAGTTAAATAATTGTGTTGAGGGGGGTCGCTTGTCCCACAAATGAGGGGGTCTCATACATCAATTTTGTGTCTATCTTGGCCATGACCTTAAAATTAGATTGTTGTTGTTTTTTTTTTACAGAAACAGTTATGGGATTTCATTAGGTTTTTGGCAAAAAGCCACAATTCAGATTACAGATAGTGGAGCTTCTTTCTGAGCGCCTTTCCAACAAGAGGATCATAGCACATATGCTTATGAATCTCCTCTTTTTACATTTTATAATGTGATCTATTGCTGTTGCTTTCCCGAGCTTATGAATGCATACAAAATGCTTCAATAAAATGCAATAAAACATGGAAGATTAGGGGATTGGATCCCATGAGGTTTCTTTGTCTTTGAGAATAATCCCAGTAGATAACTGGGCTACCTTGTTTGCCTCTATGTCTGCCTCTTTGTTGTTTACTCTCAATACATGGAAGAATTTCAAATTCAGGGGTTTTGTCATGTCTTTGATCCTTGTAATCGTCCTTGCAAGACGCAGATCTACTGGATTAGAATCTGTCGCCATTGTTTTGATGATGAACTGCGAATCTCCAAAGACATTTGCCTCCTTATGGCCCAACTCTTTAAGTAGTTTGATCCCTTGAAGAAGGGCCATCGCTTTAGCTTAGATGCTTGAGGAGTGACCCAGTCCCCAAGCATATCTATGAATAGAAGTTTCTTTTGAGTTTATTATGAGCCCTCCTATGCCAACAATTCCTGGATTTCCCTTGGCTGCCCCGTCAAAGAAGAGAGAAGGAAGTGTTTGCTTGGAAATCCAGGACTGAAATTCTTCTTCATTTTTTCTGATTTGCCAATCTTTGGGAAAGATAGGTATGGTGGTCGATTTTTGGAATTGGAGATTGAGTGCAGCTCCCAACTCGATATCTTGCTGGCATAGATTTGTATCATCCCTTTTGTCTCTCAGACATTCGTTCAACTGACATTTTACTGTATTTGCAACGAGTCTGAAATCATGTTCTTTATTTCTGAATATCCTTCTATTCCTCTCTAACCAGATTTGCCAGCTGATGAATTTAGGAAGGGCAGTCCAAGCTGCTATGATTATTTTATTTTTAGGATTTGGACCTGGGTATCTGGCCAGCCATCCAGCAAACAGGTCCGGGACGGAACAGGGGAAGATGAAGTTAAAGTTCCAGGTTCCAAGAAGCTCTTGCCAGATAAGGCCTGCAAATTTACACTCTATCATGATATGAGGGGCGATTTCTGGGTTTTCTTTGCATAACGTGCATCTTGAAGGACCGAGAAAGCCCCTCTTCTGTAACCTGTCATCTGTAAGGATTTTTCTATGGTAGAGCAGTTGGCAGAAATGATCGATTTTTGGAATAGAGGGGAAATTCCATATGCCCATCCAAGGAGTAGGGTTAGGAGGAACGTGGGGTCTTTCCATGCACTTGGAGTAGCCCAACGTAGCCGTGAAACCTTCCCGATGCTAACCCCAGTTTCGGACGTCCTTCCTCTGAGCGTGGATAGGAGCCAGCCCATGCAGAATGTTAAGGAACGCTGCGTAGTCATTATGCAGTGTGGGTGGAACCGGGAACTGCTTCCAACTAGACCAACAGTCACCGCTTCAGCTCGAAATATCCCACAACGATTTGATATTGGCGTCCTTCATCCAATTCCTCAGTTCGATCATGGAGTTCGATTCAGCTAGCGGGGGCCTGTTCATGATGCAGTCATCCCACAAGTTGATGTATTGACCATTCCCAGGTATCCAGAAGGCGTGAGCATTTACTAGCGGGGCTGATTTGTTACTAAGCATACTGAAGGGGGTTCTGAGATGGGATTTGGGCCGATCCAAGCATCGGAGTCTCTGACCTCTGAAGTATTTTTTCCATAAAGCTAAATGCACCCAACCTGGATTGGGAGCTATGATTCTCCAAATCAGCTTTGCTCCCATGGCTAAGTTTTGAGCACAAAGATCTTTGAAATTCAACCCTCCCTCCTGAAGCGGCTTGGTGACTATTCCCCAGTTAACTAGAGGGATCTTCTTTTCGTTTTGCTTGCCTCCTTTCCAGAAAATTTTTCTAATTAGCTCCTCCATCTTCTTGAGGATACCCACTGGTGCCAAGAGGATAGAGAATTGGAATAAAGGAAGGCTACTGAGAACTGCTTTGATAAGCACTGATTTGCCAGCAATATTGAGCCAGGAGGATCCCCAGGCCTGCATTTTTTATTTGAATTTCTCGATCTGAGGGGTCCAGTCTTTGCTCAAGGCCCTCTTGAGGAAGATGGGGAGGCCAAGATATTTGAAAGAGGTCCAATTTGAAGAGGTTGCAAAGCCTAGACATCTGGCAATGGAGTTTGCGGAAGAGGGAGGGGTATTCCAGCAGTAGATATGACATTTGCCATTATTTAATTTGCTGCCCGAGGCTTCACAGAAATCTTCCAGCACTTCTTTAAATCTGGCAGCTGAAAGTGAAGTTGCAGCCCCCAGCAGCAAGGTATCGTCAGCGAAAAGGGCGTGGTTGATGTTTTTTACCCCTCTTGCTATGCTCAGGCCAGCTATTTCTTGATCTTGTTGTTTCTTATCTAGATAAAAGTTGAGGACAGAAGCCTGCAACACAAAGAGGAGGGGTGAGAGGGGACACCCCTGCCTCAGCCCTCTAGAGGCTTTGAAGAAATCAGCAGCCCTACCGTTTACCAAGGGAGCAATCCAGGGCTCCGAGATGCAAGCTCGGATCCAGTTTATAATATTTTGACCAAAACCCAACTTGTGCAGAACATCTATCAAAAAGCTATGCCTTACTTGATCAAATGCATTTGCTAGATCTAGTTTGATGACCATACCTTTTTCTTTTTGATGTAGATTGGATTGGATCACCTCTTGGACCAAAATGAAGTTGTCCACTAGCTGTCTGCCATGAATGAATCCTCCCTGGTTCTCCAGGATGATTTTGGGCAGAATATTTCTTAGCCTATTCGCTATAACCTTGGTTATCACTTTGTATCCAATGTTACATAAGGAAATTGGACGGAATCTATTGAATGAGTTTTCTCCTTTTTCCTTGGGGATGAGGGCAAGAAACGCTGAATTTGTGCAACCTCCAATTTTTTGGCAATCTTGGGACTTTTGAATCATTTTGAAGAACTCCTTCTCCACAATCTACCAACAAGTCTGAAGAAATCTGGCTGTAAAACCATTCGGTCCCGGGGCTTTGTTGGGGTCCATTGCAAAGAGGGCGTCCCTGACTTCATTTTTGTTGATTTTCGTTTCAAGCAGCTGATTCATTCTGGTAGTGATAAGGTGGGGAACAACATCCAGGAGTTTAGAGCTTTGGCCAACCTCGATGTCCTCACTATACAGCTTCTTAAAATGTTAGGAAGTTGCTTTTTTGATGTTGGCAAAATCCTTTAATGTGCAGTTTTGTTCTTTGATTTCAGAGATGGAGTTACAACATTTCTTGGCTTGGGCTTGCTTATGAAAAAAGGAGGAGTTTCTATCACCTGATTTGAGCCAAAGACTCCTGGATTTCAGCCTCCAGAATTATTCTTCGGCCAAGCAAGCCTTATGGAATTTCTGCTGAAGCTGCGTCTCCTTGTCCAGATCTTCTTTGGTGATTTCAGTTGCTTCTAGATGGAGATGCTGCATTTCTAGGGATTTTTGACATTTTTTCCTTTCAGCTGCAGGATTGGGCAAGGTCTTGGCCCAGTTTTTCAGCATTTCTTTTACTCTTCTAAGTTTTTCCTCCCAAACAAAAAATGGGGAACCCTTGACTGGGTCTTTCCAACAGTCTCTGACCTTTTGCATGAATTCTTGCTCTTTAGTCCAAAGAGAACTGAATTTGAAAGGGATAGGACCCAGGTCCTTGGGAGCCAGCAGCTCAAGACTTACGGGCTTGTGATCCGATACACTGCTGTGTAGGATGTGCATTTTAGCCTCTAGCCCAAGAAGCAGGAAGGAGCTTTGAACGAAAAATCTATCAAGTCTTGCCGCTATATGACTAGGACCAACTCTCTTATTTGACCAACTTACTAGTAACAGGCTTGACGTCTAGTAGGTCCCAGTCCTACATGAGATCCTCCGCCCATTCTCTTGCCGGATCCCTTATAATGTTGCCTCCTCCTTTTTCTGACGAGAGAAGGATGAGATTGCGATCTTTGGCTATGATGATATTTTCCAGATTCTCTAGATCTGCTAGGATTTTTATGGAGTCCCTACAATTTTTTTTTCTCACTTGCATTATTAGGAACCTACACATTGAATAGACAAATGATCTTCTTGGTTTCTAAGTGCTGCATTTTTAAGAAAATCCAATGAGTATTCAAAGCAGAGATTAATGAGAACTTATTAGAATTCCAGAGCGACCCAAGCCCTCCCAAGGCTCCACGGGCAGAAATTGCTTGCGCTCCGCTTTTATTCCAAATTTTTTTACTTGCTTGGAGGAAAGATGCGTCCTCTATTTTGGTCTCCTGGATGAGGAGGATATCCGGGACTTCCAATCTCATTAAACTTTTCATTGCTTCTTCCTTGGCTCTAGTGCCCATATCTCGACAAATCCAGGAGACTATCTTCATCATTTATTTTTGTTATGATGGGCTCCCTTGGAGCCTTGATGTTGGTTCCTCGTCGTCTTCGGGGTTTTTGCTAATAGCTTCTCTAGAGTTGGCTGGCTTCCCTTTCTTGTTCTCTTTTTTCCCTTGCAGACTTGCGTCCTCTTGAGATCTTCTGAGAGAGGATTGAGAGTCACCTATTTCTCCTTCTTCTTCTGATTCCTCTGATTCTTGGGTTTCCTCCTCCTCTTCCGAGATCTTTCCTTTGGATCTCTTTGCTGCACTTCCACCTTTGATGGAGGGGGAAGCTTTGGCTGGAGAAATTTCCTTTGGGATCTCTACCTCTTGGGAGGTCATGATTTCAGATCCTAGGAGCTCGAATTTGTTCCCTTGACCTTCCATGGTTGGTTTCTGAGCAGGACCTGTTTGCGGGGCTTTAGCATTTGCATTTGTAGTCTTCTTGTGAGAGATTTTGGTGCATTTTACCTGGTTCCAGCCCTCTTCTTTCCCTTTTTCTTCCACACCGTTGGATGGACAGTCTCTGGCAAAATGACCATAGACGTGGCATTTCCAGCATTTGAAGGGCAGCTGCTCATAATCAAGTTTCTGCACATGAGTCCAGGGACCTACTATTATTTTGATGGCTTCCGGTAGCCCGACCTCTAGATCTACCTCCACGCAAATTCTGGCGCAGTCATACTGATCTTTGTTGTTAGCCCTGTCTATAAATTTGCCTAGGGTGTTGCCTATGTGCTTTAGAGAATCCCAATTCCAACAGTGCACTAGAAGGTTGGGGAGTCTCACCCACACCGGGACCGCTGAGGGCACATCCACTGCCGGATCGAAATCTGGCGTCCATTTATTCAAATACAGTCCTTGAGGACCCATGAAGTAAGGTCCATTTCGGAAAATCAGATCCTTGTCCTCTTTTGCAGTGAACTCAAACAAAAAGTAGCCTCTCCCAAGAAAGTAAGAGGTTACCTTGTCTTTTATCAAGGGTGCCCAGTTCTTGGTGACCCAGTTTTCTGTGGATTTTGGGGAAGGCCAGAGCCCTGTGAATTGGCCGACGAGGGCACGATCTGCAAGAGATAGGGCAACTTGGATCGGCCCTTCTGGCGGGAGAGAAATCTCAGGAATATCATCCAGTTTCTTCACGAACTTTGCAGCTTCCACTTTCTTCTTCTTAGGCAAGGAAGCCAGCAAGGATTTGAATGCATCAGAGGCAGAGGGTGGAGGGGGAGAGATGGGAGGCCCCTGAGGAGTACCTAGCGCCTCCATGAGATCAGATGGCCTTGGAAGGCCCAGCCAAGGCAAGACGGCCCCGGCCTGCAACGTAGACCAGAACCTCAACAGAATCGCACGCGCAGCAGATGCAGAGCGGGGAGTTTCAACAACTTCAGGTTCGTGCCCCTCCATAAATTTGAATTAGATTGTTGTTGTTAAATGTAATATGTAAGATGTTTTAATAATATTTAAGTTAGTTATGATAAAGTAAGTCTACACTACTTCAAAGAAGGAACCTAAACGAGGTAAAAATATGAGCAATGATGAAGGGCATTGAGATGGAAAGATTAAAAGTGATTGAGAACATAATAGTAGAAGGTGAGTTTTAGGCCTTAGTAAATGTGTTCAAAGGGATAGTTGACAACAATAAGCGGGAATTGGAATCCATAGAGTCGATGCAAAATTGGTGAAAGAGAAAGTTGCATTTTGGGCAAGAGAGTGGTATAGGGCTAGTGATAATCAATTGAAGGATGTTGAACAAAATCTAGATATATTTTGTAAATAAATTGTTGAAAGTCTATACAATGCTAAGTGTTGAATATATCAAACTTCTATAATCCAAAAAGTGTATGCTTTTGTTGCATAAGGAGAATGACATTTGACTTAATTAGGGAGACTGGAACACTGATTTTTTCCATAATTATGCCTGGCTTAGGGAAAGCTAGAAGACCATTTGGGAAATGTCTAGACGAGAAGGGGATATGGTTCAAAGTTTTTAGGATTTGGAAGACCCAATGGTGTAATACGTTAGTGATATTTTTAAGGAACCTAAGAGGGAAAACATAGGAGAATTATTATAGTATATGCTTAGTTTGATAGGATGGTGGATGAGGAGGACAATGAAAATATGTAGAATCAAAATCTAAGGAGGATTTTGTCAATGTTTCAAATACTTTCAAAAGGATAAAATTCATGTCCCTCTTATTGTTAGATTGCTTAATTTTATGTTGACTTATTTAAGTTAATCGGGGAAGATTTATTAAGGGTAGTTGAAGAGGTTACACTGTGAACGAAGGTTCCTAGGAGCATAAAATCCACCTTTGTAGCCCTATCCCCAAGTATGATCATCTAAAGAGATTCGATGGTTTCAGACCATTATCATTGTGTGATTGTTTATGGAAAAACATTTCTAATATCATTGCTATTAGAATTAAGCCCATTCTCTAAAGGTTTATCTTCCCTAAATAATTTGGGTTTCTTGAGGGGATGTAGATTCATGAAGCCATATGCTCTTCTAAGGAGGGTATCCCCACTATCAAGCTCTCAGAGTCTCCTATTGCAATTATCAAGTTGGAACTATCCAAGGTTATGACAGGTTATCTTGGTTGTATCTTCAACTTATGTTGATTCATTTAAGGTTTGCTCATCCTTTGGTAAAATGGATTATGGGGTTGTGTCTTTTACTCTTTTTACTACATTAACAAATGGGTTCACCTCTTCTTTCTTTAAGGTTTATAGAGGGCTCAGGCAAGGCTACACACTATCCCATACCTCTTCCTACTCGTGGTAAAAGGAAGTAGTAGGTTGATTAAGGAGGTTAGGAGACAAAGGAAATTCATAGGCATTAAGGTGGGTAAATCATTAGCACATCCCCTTTGTATTGATGATGTAATTGTTTTTTGTTTCGATGATGATGGTGAAGGTCAAGTTTTCAAGGATTATTTACGACTATGTTGTGCTACTTCTAGTATGGAGATTAATGAGAATAAATCCTCTTTACTCACATTTATCTTCGATGACACTCATAATACTAGGATGGAAATAATCTTTTATTTTCATCATCTCAATATTAATGAAGGGGTAAAATACCTTAGTTTCAATCTAAAACCCAATACTTATGTTAAATTTGATCGGGGATAGCTTTTAACAAGGATAAAAAATCACATTTCTTTCTCCTGCAAGAGGTGGCTTTGTAAGGGGATAGGCTAGTATTTGCAAAATATGCATTAAAGGAAATTCTAGTCTGTTGACACACTTTAGCCCACACCCCAAAGTGGGTTTTGAAAGGATTAGGAAATGTTGTTTTAACTTTTTATGGAACATAGTAGCAAGTATAAAGAATCTCACCTAGATAGATGAAGGTTGATAGTTACACCCAAATCTCAAGGGGATGGGGATTCAAATATTTTCACTTGTTTGGTCTGTCCTTATTTGCAAAGTCCCCATGGAATTTACTTACAAAAAATGGTCTTTTGAGGAGGATCATCATACATAAATACATTGCACGAAATTAAATCTTGGACTACTTAAGAATGGAGAGGAAAAGTATTTAAAACATGTCAAATCAATGGAAAGCCATGACGTTATCCTTCCTTGTGACTAGTAAGTGTTTGGCATGGAGGTTTAGAAATGAGATACAAGTAAGGATAGGGATTGATGTAATCATGGCATGTGGCAAAAATGTATTTCTCGTTGAAAATCTAGTCTTAATTTTATAGGAGATTGGGAGATGCACACTAATTACAATCAACAATCCAACTAAAACTACCCTATGGTCACAAGGCTTGTTGTTAGCTCATGAATTAGTGTTGAATGATGATATGATTGAAGGATGGGAGACCTTTTTTACTGAACTGAGAAGAGTCGATATAAGGTTGAATAGGGATCTAGATGAATTAGTATGGACATTGTACAATACTAGGAGTGAATAAACTACAAATCTCTATTATTTATCTCTACAATAACCCAACCTTGTTGAGAACAAATGGTGGTGATAAATTTTTTGGAAGGTTAATGATCCACCTAAGAGTATATCATTCATGTGGTTGATTGTGAGCTATGCGTATAAAGTTCACACAAGAAAGTTATGTGTATTAAAGGAGGTGAGTGCCTATCTTTCTTCTCTTTGGTAATTGAATTAATATATAACTAAATTAACAAACATCCAAATAAGGCTAGGAAGTGAGGCTCTTCTCAACATTTTGACATTAAGTTTTAGGGATTTTGGAGAAATCTATATTATTGTGTATTGCGCAAACCGATGCAGTACATTGTCAATAATTAGGTTATGTAGATGGAAAAACTTTCCCATTATTATGGATTTTTTGATCACATATAAGATATAGAAATGGTGTGGGGGTTGATAAAACAAAATATTAATAAGAAATTTTATTTTTGTTCATACAATAGTTAGGTTGTCCTCCTATCTGTGTGAATGAAAAAATATTGCGCCTAATTAGCCATTTTCCAAGAAAAGGCCTCCTAAGCCCAAGTAAGGCAACAATGGACAAGGAGACATTCCCAACTATTTTGAGCATGTTATTGAAAATTTAGAGTAACCCCCATAAGGACAATCCTCCACATATTACTGGCCTATTTCCATCTACTCTTGATGTGATATCACGTATTGGCTATTGAGAAACCAAGTATAGTATACATTAAATCTTGATTCTTCATCTTGATAGTTGTAATGTTGGATATATTTCTTATTGCTTGTTATGTATTCTTCATCGAACAATTATACAAATGATCAATCTTTCAAGAAAACAAAGAGACAAGAGACACCAAAAATTATGCTACAAGCCAGGGCAAAACCCCACAAGGGGGGAAACCCAAAAATCCTTCTCTTACAGAATCAGATCAAAATGAGATATCCAATACCAAGGCCAAGACCAAGACTGCCACCAAAATGACAAGTCCAACCTTCCTCCAAGTCACCTCGAAGAGTCAAAGTCAACAAAGGTCAAGCATGTCCAATTCTAGTCAATGTCTTGAAATTTTGAGCCTGCATTAGCACAAAAAAATTCGGCCTATTCACATGTGTGAGTTGTGTAAAGCCTAAGACACAGTCAAATCAAAATATTCTTCTCTCTCATTTGATTTCTTTTCTTTACTTTAGTTTTGGTTCTTTGTTCTCCTTCATTTGGTTAGAAGATGCTTGTTGATGTATGAATGAAGTCTCTCCCAAAAAGGTCATATTGTCTTCTATATATATCTGTCAAGGAGGTTGAATAGATGCCTCTTGGAAGACCAAGCCGACTTGTTACAAGGAGGGACAAATTGACATTTTGTGGACTAACGACTCAATATAAAAATCATTTTATGTTTCTTGCAAATGTTCAAATGAGACATGACTCAAATACATTTTATTTTAACTTGTAATAAATTCATTTTGACTCTATAAGCACGAAGAACATGCTTTTACCAAAAGATAATAAATATAATGAATGTAAATATAATAAATAGATCAATAATTTTATATTATGAAGACCGACTCTAGTTACAACTTCAACACTCCCTCTTAACTAGGGAGGTATTCATAATGGCTCAACAAGATGGTCTCAAGTATTTCTTCACATAAGAAAGGGTAAAGATTGATAAGCATCAATGATGATAACATCATCATAACCAACATTGTCAAACTACCAAGGCCTTGACAAGTCCGCTTTATCTCTCCACTAGATCAAAGCAAAATGCTAGGAAGCGTTCAATAGGAAACCACACCACCTCTCTAAGGCACATACCCCACCTAGGTGTTCACCAAGTTATGTCCTCACATGACCATTTCCTAATCCATTTCCACAATACTTTGACACAAGGAAATGTTGGTCCTCAGGACCATTCTTATATTAGATCAATGTACTCGGTTCTTACAACTGTTAGTTCTAGTCACGGTACATATCTCAAGAATGGCGGTCCCTAATGCTTATTCAATTCACTATTCTCCCTACTTATGTTCATGTACTAGACTTACGATGGTTAGTTTGGGCCATAATAGATGACACATGGAGAACACGGTGTCCACCCTCATTATCTCTCAACTAGGGAGGAGATATTTGTTGAGAAATTTAGGGGAAGCTTAATTAGGCGATTTATCTTCCTTTGATAACTTCTTGTGATGTTCTTTTACTTAACTTGATCTATTTGTAGTTAACTTCTTCTTATCTTGATTATTATAGTGTTCTTTGCCATCAAGCAACTACCAAACAATGAATATCAATGAGACAAGAGGGCACACAATGTAGGTTACAAGCCACGACCAAAACCTCTTCTCTTGAGAGGAAAACCCACAACAATTCTTCTCTTCTTATAGAAACTTAAATGACAAATTCCAAGGCTATGAACCTTGACAAAGACCCCTCTAAGGGTAAGTCAAAACTCTTCTCGATGAACTCGCTTTTCCAAAAGTCAACTCAAGTCAACATTTCTTTACAATAGTTGTAACTGCTTCTTTGACTACAATTTTGGACCTGCATCTTTTTTACTACAACTTCAAGCTTTACTGCAAAAACCCTAGCTCGTACATGTGGGTGGAAGATGGTAAATTAGGTCTCCTTTTCAACTCGCTCAAAGTGCTTCTTCTTCTTTGGTAACTCGACTTCTTTGCTTGATGATTTTACTCCCAAACTTTGGCTGCTTGTGATGTATTCAATTTGGTCTCTCTTGTAGAAATATGATGCCCTAATTCTCTTCGTATGTGTGGGAAGATTTAGCCTAAAAATAGTCCATAAAAATTTAGATTTTCTTCCTTGTAATGTCCTCCTTCTTCACTCTTGTTCTTAGTCTCTTTATTGTTTTCAATGAGCTGATTGGATGCTTTTCAAATTAGGTTGAGTACATCTCATATATATTCTTATCATGGTGGTTGAATGGCCCTTATGACGCCGACTTGTCATCCCTTGAAGGCCGACTTGTTATAACTAGGTTGACTTGACTTGGAAGGTCTTTTATGACTCTAAATGACTTACATAATTTTTCTTTACTTGATACAATGTTCCCAATGGGTTTTTCATATATGACAATGACTCAATTGAATTCTTGAATCTATAAAAAACCCTAGAAACACTCAATGGGTGCTTGACCTATAAATAAAATTGACCTTGAGCATGAAACACATGCTACAAAAATAAAAATAATAACTTTGATTTCTTTTTACAATATACAAGAATCAAGAGTACATTTCATATTTATAAAGATCGAACCTAGTTACATTCTTCAACAATATCCATTCTTACTCCCTCTCAAATAGGGTGGAGTTAACTACAATCCCAAGCCTGTGTCATAAGTACACATACTTCCCTTACATCAAATACCTATTCTTATGTGGAGATATGTTGTAGCTTCACATCTTCATTCTGCATCATGTCACGAATCATAATATGCTTCAACCTTCCTGGTTCTTTAACAACCTTCATATAGCTTTAATCAATCAAATCCAACTTGTCATTAACTAGTCCATCAAACATTTTACGGAGCCAAACTGCTTCACAACTAGTTGTACTAACTGCCGCATCTTCCACTTCCACAATGTAACAAAAATTTTCTTTAGACTCTTCTAGGAAATCATACCAGATCCCAACCATCAATAGTATCTCTGCTTGTCATTAGCATTGTCTACCTAAGCAATGTATCCTCAAGTCTCAAGTTGTAGTGCATTCCAACTTTTGATTCCATCTCCCTTTTAAGTCAATATTTCTTCATGAGTCCTTCCTTCTCAAAGTACAAGGTCGTGAAGGTTCCTCAAAATCTAGAGTAACTCTTATAAATCAGGAAATCATCTTAACTTTATCCTCTCCCTCTTATTGGGAGAACCTTCAAACTGCTCTCTTTCTGCAATCATGTTCTTTCATCTTCATGCTTTGCTACGTTCTTTCCATTCTTTGATCTGCTGTAAAGTCTTGAATAATTCTTATTATTAACCTGCAAACTTTAGTAGGAGGCTATAAAAAAACAAAGATAAATAAACAAAGTACAAAGACAATAGCAATAGTAGTAAACAAGGAGAGTACTATCTTTTAAGAAGGTCAGCTCCCCCTTCATCTTAGATCTTTTCGCCAATCTTGTCCTTACATCAACATGGTGTCATTAAGGACTTCTTCTTACAATGGAAATGATTAGTCCTAGGGTTTTCTTAGACCTTTTTCTAGGGTTTACAAACCTGATATGCTTCAATATTCCAAGTCTTCAATACTTGCTATACTTTAAACTTGCATATTCTACAAAAATATAAATGTGTTAGTTGCAAACCCTATAAATGTTAGTGAAAATCCTTCTATACGTGAGATGGAGATCATTTCTTTTGATCGCAAAAGCCTAGCCTTTCAATTTAGCGAAAGACTTTGAATACTAACATATCTACACAAACGACACTATCTTCCAAGATAACATAAGATCATTAGCTTACTCCACATGTTATTCCCTAGATTCTCCATAACCTAATAGACTTAGCATATAATTGACATTGGTTGCAAGATTACTTTGAAATGAACAAAAATTATACATACCTCTTTAATCCTTACATGTCCATCTTTCCAGGGATCTAGTCCTTTTGCAACATAGGTTATTTGATTTTTCTTTCACTTATGTATATTGTCTTCCTTTAACATAGGTGCCTCAGACCTATAGCTATCGAACTAGAGCACGAATCTCAGAGATATCCTTGGGCTACTTCAAAGAGATTTGTTCACAACAGATTTAGACTTCTCATCATGGTAGCTCAAGTCATCTTTCCTCTGCCACAAGAATGCCATGCAAGCTGCTTCAAAAGTGTTTTCTTTAATTATAGTAGAAGGAACCATAGACCTTTGTATCATAGATAGTAACATAATTGTCATAGTCCCTCGCATGAGCCAAGGGTAAAGACCTCCTCGGTCTATCATGGGGATTATAGTCATATAGATTTTGACTTTGACTCAAAGGTTTGGAATAATTTGCATGTGACACATGGTCTTCCTTTTAAGCCTAAACCTTATTCTTCACACTATTCTCTTAGCCATATCTTACTCAAACTTTATAAAATTTGGATGCCTTTTTCTGATTTGTCACAAAGATGCTCAAACTAGTTACAAATTCGATTGTCACTTGAATATAGAGATGAGGCATGATATGGTACAAACTTCAGACTTCTTTGAATCATAGTTCATTTTTCAAATATATATATATATATATTACAATTCTTTGACTTGTGTAGTCCCTCAAATATTTGATCTTGAATATCATGATATATATTGCCATAGGTGGCTTGCATGAACCTCAAAGAAGTGTCACATGACTTGATCCAAATTGCAGAGGTATAAAGCCACAAATACGCACTGTAGACCTATTACTTGCCAAATCGACTCTTCACCAAGCAATAATTGATCACATGAATTCTATCTCAAGCTTGTCCATAAGATGCCACAAAAAAATTCTTCAAGAAATTCGCACACAATAGTGCCACAGTCTCACAATTTTTTTTCATACCATAGTTCTAAAAAAGCTTCACATTCCACAGTGCCTTAGAAACTTTGTATGTCACAACATTGTAGATATTTCACATACCATAGTACATTAGAGACCTCGCATGTAATTCCCTACTTGATCCTAACATGATAATTTTGATTAGTGTTTAATTAACCCACAAATATTGACTTATAATGTGTAACACCCTACTCCCACATCTACCCAAGCAACTAGCTAGCCAGGGAAAACATGCGATGAGAGACCACTATGATAAGACTCAACCTCCTAGGTAACCTTAAGGAAATGGATTCAACAAAACAAGACCTTACAGACCTCCCTCAGGTACTTCAAGACCTCCACAAGTTAATCCACCACTCGAAGTGCCCAACTCCTGAGTTAACCTAGCATTTCAATGACCTAAACCCAAAGTCGCTCCCATGAAAAGGCATGCATGTGACTAGATAGGGGTCTCATACTTATTTGAGATTTGTTATGAAGCGTTGGTGCCTCAACACATTAACTGCCATTCCATCCATTAGGTCATAGATACATTTATCATTCAATTACAAGTAAAAACATGATGAAATCCATACATGGCTATTGTCATAAAACACACACATAACCAACATAATAGAAACATAGATACTAATGAAAGTACAACCATATAGACCACATATAATCCATCAAAATACTCATAGAATTACAAGGATAAATAACCTTTCATTAATGATGCAAAATCCAAACCCGGAATGGGACTTCCACATTCCACCCGACCGTAGAATGGCTGAGCCAAATATCTCTTCATCCATTCACCCCCATGCCATATTCCAAGCATGAATGTGGGATCTCATAGAACACATCAATAAAAAACCTTCAAGGGCTTCGAGAGGCCATCCACCTCAACCCATCAAATAGTGATTCCACCTCACGGTTGGACATCACAAAACCATTATCAGATTAGTCTCTATCCAAGCCTTCCAGGGCTCTAGAGAATTTGTCCAACCAAGGCTCCACGACTAGTAACTCAACCCACCCAGGGTTCCAGAGTGTTTGTCCAACCAAGGCTCTAGGACTAATATCTCAACCCACCAAGGGCTCAAGAGCATTTTTCCAACCAAAGTTCCAGGACTGGTAACTCAACCCAAGCTATTCCAGGCCTCCAGAGCGTTTGTCCAACCAAGGCTCTAGGACTAGTAACTCAACCCAAGCTGTTCCAGGGCTCCAGAGCGTTTGTCCAACTAAGGCTTTAGGACTAGTAACTCAACCCAAGCTAAGAAAACATGAGAACCAACCAAAAACACAACAAAGAAAATAAACCCATAATCACCATGGCTATCCAGGAAATGCAAGGCTAGGAAAATCCACTATCAATCCCGACCATCCTCTATGCCAATGAAAGTTCACAACCAATAAACCATATGCATATGCAATGCATGGCAAAACTAGTGAAGAAAACATACATGCAACTCGATACCTGCAAGAAAATTTGATGTAGTTGTTGATCCCAATGCCTTCTTGTGCTTTCCTGCTCTTCTTTTGCCTTTTTGCTCCAAGAATCCAAGTATGCCACACCCTCCAAGAGTGCTCCAAGAAAACTCTAAGTTTCCAAGAGTATGAGAGAGAGAGAATAGAAGAGAGCTCCACCAAAACCTGTCAAAAGAGTGAGCCAAGAGCTTACACTAACTAAGAGCTTACCATTTTTTGAATTAGAAGCTGGAGAACCCACAATATTAACCATTTATTTTATCAACGTTTCGAATCCCAATCGAGATCCATCATCAGGGCAAACTTGAATGAATAAAGAAGAAGAGCTCTAATTAGGGTTTAAATAGTTTTTAATAGAGATATGTCTGCTAGAATTTGTCGGCTGTTTGCTTGATTAAATCCTTTATTATTATTATTATTATTATTATTATTATTCATTTTAATTATTTATTATTATTATTATTATTATTATTCATTTTAATTATTTTATTATTATTATTATTATTTATTATTATAAAAAAAATAATTAAAATGAATAATAATAGATATCATTTTTGGGATTCAACTGCGTTAAGTAAGTCATTCACGTATGACCATTTCCATGAGAGGTAGTTGTAAGTGACTAATTTCTCATGATTTGAATAGTTCACTTAGCACTCATTGCATCGGGTGATGCTCACAGGGGTAAAAAGACATAGTACCCTTTCCGGAGCCTCTAGGGTATTAAAGAAGTCCAAAGAGTAGAACAAAGATCAAGGCCAAAGGGCAGGGTATGAACAGGTCTGGGATTTCAGGATAAAGGACAACCACTTAACTCATTTTGGACAGCCGTGTGGTTGGGTGTCATGTCAGCCCCCTCGGGACCACATTACAATCTTTCACATTCTAGTAATGTGGCAACCTCCGTTTGGAAGGGTCAAGCTGAGCTTAGTCTTGACATTCTAACATCATGTGTTAAAGTGTCCATCAGGAAGTCACAATCATAAAATTTAAATGTCGAAGAAAATCTGGGTTCAGGATGTGAGCTCAAAAGTACGGAGATCAATTTTTAATGGTTGGTCGAAGGAAAATATTTGAGTAAGAGTTTAATCTTCAGGGTTAAAGAGCCCACTTGGATTAAATTTACACAACACTACTGCACCGAACTCCAACTAAACTACGAAAGGTGTGAGGTTCAAGGTTCAAGGATGGCTGAAGGCTCTAGAATGGCCAAATTATATCGGATTTTTTAAAAAGGTATAATCTATCTACTACAATTTTAAATGTGCAAAATCCGATATAATTTGGCCATTCTAGAGCCTTCCTTGAACAGAGCATTAACCTTGGACCCCTAACGTCATCCGTAAATCTGTATCCTACGCCTTGATGGAGAGCTTCAATATCCTCCTGTACAGTTTAACTCATTTGGACAGCCGTGTGGTTTGGTGTCATGTCAGCCCCCTCGGGACCACATTACAGTCTTTCCTTATTCTAGTAATGTGGCAACCTCCGTTTGGAAGGGTCAAGCTGATATGTGTCTTGACATTATAACATCATGCGTTAAACTGTCCAGCAGGAAGTGACAATCATACCTCATAAAATTGGATTCTATGTCGCTTTACGGGTTCCATGAATGAGTTATGCCTGACGATGGTAGGCTTGGTAGAGGAGTCACTACCAGGCATACAGCCAGTTGTTCCCACAGGGATATCAGGAAGTCACACCCAATAGATAGGCTGGGATACTCTGCTAAAAATGGTGTAGCCACCCACGCTCGATTTGTGGGATACTCTGCTAAAAATGGTGTAGCCACCCACGCTCAATTTGTTCAAGGTGTCAGAATCAGCCGTAAATCGACATAGAAACAAGTACAAAGCCTAATTTCATCCTCCTTTTTAGGCTTTGTACTTGTTTCTATGTCGATTTACGGCTGATTCTGACACCTTGAACAAATCGAGCGTGGGTGGCTACACCATTTTTAGCAGAGTATCCCACAAATCGAGCGTGGGTGGCTACACCATTTTTAGCAGAGTATCCCAGCCTATATATTGGGTGTGACTTCCTGATATCCCTGTGGGAACAACTGGCTGTATGCCTGGTAGTGACTCCTCTACCAGGCCTACCATCGTCAGACATAACTCATTCATGGAACCCGTAAAGCGACATAGAATCCAATTTTATGAGGTATGATTGTCACTTCCTGCTGGACAGTTTAACGCATGATGTTATAATGTCAAGACACATATCAGCTTGACCCTTCCAAACGGAGGTTGCCACATTACTAGAATAAGGAAAGACTGTAATGTGGTCCCGAGGGGGCTGACATGACACCAAACCACACGGCTATCCAAATGAGTTAAACTGTACAGGAGGATATGGAAGCTCTCCATCAAGGCGTAGGATACAGATTTACGGATGATGTTAGGGGTCCAAGGTTAATGCTCTGTTCAAGGAAGGCTCTAGAATGGCCAAATTATATCGGATTTTGCACATTTAAAATTGTAGTAGATAGATTATACCTTTTTAAAAAATCCGATATAATTTGGCCATTCTAGAGCCTTCAGCCATCCTTGAACCTTGAACCTTGAACCTTGAACCTCGAACCTTCCGTAGTTTAGTTGGAGTTCGGTGCAGTAGTGTTGTGTAAATTTAATCCAAGTGGGCTCTTTAACCCTGAAGATTAAACTCTTACTCAAATATTTTCATTCGACCAACCATTAAAAATTGATCTCCGTACTTTTGAGCTCACATCCTGAACCCAGATTTTCTTCGACATTTAAATTTTATGATTGTGACTTCCTGATGGACACTTTAACACATGATGTTAGAATGTCAAGACTAAGCTCAGCTTGACCCTTCCAAACGGAGGTTGCCACATTACTAGAATGTGAAAGATTGTAATGTGGTCCCGAGGGGGTTGACATGACACCCAACCACACGGCTGTCCAAAATGAGTTAAGTGGTTGTCCTTTATCCTGAAATCCCAGACCTGTTCATACCCTGCCCTTTGTCCTTGATCTTTGTTCTACTCTTTGGACTTCTTTAATAGGCTCCGGAAAGGGTACTATTCAAATCATGAGAAATTAGTCACTTACGACTACCTCTCATGGAAATGGTCATACGTGAATGACTTACTTAACGCAGTTGAATCCCAAAAATGATATCTAATATAATGCACTGCGTAAACCCCCTATACTTAAATTCAAAAAGAGTGAAGGGATCTCTACTTGAATGGTTCATGAGGCACAATACTTGCTAAGGTTTTGCAAATGGGGTAGCAAGCTAAGTGGGCTTGATTGTGGGGAAAACTCCACAGTTAAGCGTGCTTGAGCCAGAGGAGATCTGGGATGGGTGACCTCCCGGGAAGTCCTGGTTACCGGGTGCAAGCCCCGGAAGTGATGATTGACGCTATGTGATTTATTTCACCAGTTTCAATCCCACTTCTTCACCCCTGTGAGCATCACCCGATGCAATGAGTGCTAAGTGAACTATTCAAATCATGAGAAATTAGTCACTTACGACTACCTCTCATGGAAATGGTCATACGTGAATGACTTACTTAACGCAGTTGAATCCCAAAAGTGATATCTAATATAATGCACTGCGTAAACCCCCTATACATGAATAATAATAATAATAATAATAATTAAAATGAATAATAATAATAATAATAATAATTAATAAAATGAATAATAATAATAATAATAATAAAATAATTAAAATGAATAATAATAAAATAAAAAAATAATTAAAATGAATAATAAATAATGAATAATAATAATAATAAATAATAATAATAATAATAATAAAATAAATAAATAATTAAAATGAATAATAATATTATTATTCATTTTAATTATTTATTTATTTATTATTATTATTATTATTTATTATTTATTATTATTATTATTCATTTTAATTATTATTATTATTATTATTCATTTTAATTATTATTATTATTATTATTATTCATTTTAATTATTTATTATTATTATTATTATTCATTTTAATTATTATTTTTTAAATGAATAATAATAATAATAAATAATAATAATAATAATAATAAAATAAATAAAGGATTTAAATGAATAATAATAATAATAAATGATAATAATAATAATAATAAATAAATAAATAAAGCATTTAATCAAGCAAACAACCGACAAATTCTAGCAGACATATCTCTATTAAAAACTATTTAAACCCTAATTAGAGCTCTTCTTCTTTCTTCATTCAAGTTTGTCTTGATGATGGATCCCGATTGGGATTCGAAACGTTGATAAAAGAAATGGTTAACACTGTGGGTTCTCCGGCTTCTAATTCAAAAGATATAAACCACAGAAGTCTTAAATTAAGAGCTTACCAATTGATCCTTAGAAGCCTTTTTATGAATGAGGGCTCTATTTTCTTCATTTTCCATTTTTTTCCTTTATTTTCCTCCTCACATGCAACCTGTGACCTTTCACCTTCCTTTTCTCCTAATTTATTATTTTAATAAATAAATGTGCCAAAAATGCCTTTTCCTTTACCAATTTCCTTAGCCATAAACAACCAAATGGACACCCCCTAGGATGTCTTTCCCAACATTTAGCTTAGAATACGTGTCCCATCAACCATGGTTAGTTATATATATATTTACATGGAATTTTCACCAGGGTTGTTACAAAACCCTCCCCCTTGGGGGAACACCATCCTTGGTGTTCAATGACACCCATAACCAATAAGACTGCTGAAAACAAAACATACTGCCCATGGAGCTTTATAACACAACTTGTTACAGTATTTACAATGACCATTGCTGAAATATGACAATCATATCGTTTACTGGAGCTTTGTAACATAGATCATTATGATATTTACAATAACCACATATACACATACACATATGCTTCAACCAATGAATAACCATAATGCCTATGGAGCTTTATAAATCCAACTCGATACAATATTTACAATAATACACACATATGCACATTTTCTCAACCAACAAATAAAAGGATACGATGCCTGCATCCTCAACAAGGGAATCCAGAGGCTCACACCTCCACCCTCAAAGTAATATCAAGATTCACCTCCTTCCTAGGAAATCCGGAATCCACTGCAAAATCAAATATGCATCCAATGTCTAGCGCTATAATCCTGCGCCACTTGTCCTCTTAGTGAACAATTACCGACTCATTGTTCCAGGGCGCACTCCTAATGTGCATCTAATTCCATCGGGAAATGCTAATGACCAAAACAAATCCATCCGTGACCTTCTTCTTTGCTATACAGTCCCTTGTGTCACCCGGTCATCCACTGTCCCCCGTGTCATTCGGTCATCCCCTTCCAAGTTACGTTGGCACCCCCATCTCGGGCAACCCATCCCTTGGCAAGGCTTCCTCACATTGGAAGATACAAAAACCAAGGCATATCCCTGCCTTAAAACCATCATATCAGTCATATCATGCTCATGGAAATCAATGGACACTATTGGGTACCAGTGTCCCATAATGGCCCTGCTCCTAAAGTGCTCTACTAACACACTGCTAGATGTTCCAATTCCTTTTGTTGTTGTTGCTAATTCTTGTAGTCGATTTGAACCACCCAACTGAGCATGTTCATGCATTCCTGTACCAAGCACATAATTTTTATTAGATTCAAATAAATTGAAATAACCTCAAATCATACCTCATTGGTAGTTCGCCAATAAGGTACACTTGCAATCCTATTCACTTCCTATCACAACAAGTCAAACTAATTGTTTGATCAAAACATCATGTATAAACATATCACATTTGGTTAGCTCAAATCATAATCATCATAGATCAACATCATAAATCACATGTAACTATCATAAACTAGAATCATAGATCACATGTAATCATCATAGACCAGAATCATAAATAACATGCATAATTAAACTAAAATAAAATAATGATACTTATCCTTTAGTCGATCCTTAGCTTCTACCTTGCCTTTATTCTGTACGCACTATGGATCGGTTGCCAGACCCGACACATACCAAGTGCCTTCTCCTCAACCATGTGCACACACACATAATGTACATCCCACACAAACAACCACACAACATACCACACCATGCAATACATGCATCTACACCCGACATACAACACATACACCTATACCCAGTGTACAACACAACACGATACATATTCCTACGTCTTGTGTACGACATAATACAACACGTATATGCACACAATGTACATCACAACTGATACATCTATTCTGCACATAACGTGCGACACCACAAAATGCATACACATACACCCGATATACAACACAACTGATACATCTATATGCGATGTACAATGCCACACAATACATGTACCCTTATAGAGTACAACACAATAAATACACATGTCATGATACAACGACTACACAATGCACATACATAGTACCGCATGTACACAACACAACATTTATGACATGCACATAATACCACACGTACATCGGTACTATATGCACCACATGTACACAGTACCACTTGTACACCACAACCACCTGCGCAATGTGTGCACAACATCACATGTAGACGACACCACCTGCACAATGTGTATACAATACCACATGTACAGTGCACCACTTGTACAACATGTACTCAATACGACATATACATAGTACCACATACACGACACCACTTGTACACATCGCCACATGCATAACATGTACACAACACCACCTGTGGAAATTTCTAAGTCCGACACATTAGAAATCCCTACTGCATTATCTGGTTTTTTATCTCCTACTTGTTCATTCTATTAACAAGTTATTTATTAATATAAATACTGAAATAAACACAAATGAAACCTTCACACATATACGGATCAACAACTGAAATAATTGAGACAATCACACAAGGGACACCGTTATTTTTGGACAATCGTCCCTAGAAAAACCAAATGCGGGAAAACTGGTGCAGCAGATATGAGGGTTTTATTATTATGCAGTTTCTGAATACAACTAGGGTGCCAGAAATGGCTCACCCTTCAGAGATTTTCCTTGGCAGAAGTACCTCTCTTCGGAGATAGATATTCCAATTGATCAACAACCGAATGATTGATCCCACAACAACTTAGACGGTTCCTTAGTTAGATAGCGAAAGATGCTCCAAGCTTCTCTCTGGAACTGCGTCACCATCCAGGGATTGCGTCACCCTCTATAGCGTTGCATCTGCCTCTCAGCTCCCAGTCTACCCCACGAAAATTTCTTAACTCTGCCTCTTCAACCCATCGTCAGCTCTGCAGCCCTCTGTGCTTTCTACGCTAGCCTCTGCTGCTTCTGCATCAGCCTCTTGGCCCTCTGCGTCACCTACGGTGGCCTCCTCAGCCTCTGCGTTAGTCCTGGCTGCCTCTGTGTCAGCCTTCCAAGGCTCTGCGCTGTCTCTCCAACACTTTCTCTACCTCTCTGATATGTATTCTTGACCTTCTGCCTAACTTCCCCTCGCTGCAACAGATCACTCACTCGATTTCTTAGCAAACATTGCCCCAAAAAATCAAATTCTTGATCAACTTGGTGTATCTCCAACTCACCCTCAAGCCTCCCCTTATACTTTTCCTATTGACGATTCAACGATTGAGATTAAGTCCCTAATCAACGGCTAAGATTAGATCTGGCTTGATCCTCGTTATTTAAAACTTTCTCATCCATATTATATTAATGCGCATCAAGGCACATACCACTGGAAACAAGTCATATAGTGTTTTGGATATCTCGAGGGACTTTGAGCTCGGGAGCTCTGGCGATCGGCGGAAATGGCGATAACCTAACCCTAGGTATTTCTCCGTTCGAATCCCTGTCACCCATGGCAGACAACAGGCCGGGTCCAGGGTTCACGGATTTTTGACTTTCGCAGGCCCTTCGAGAGTACATCTGTTACCCTCTCAGAACCTGGATTCTGGTTTATACCGGGGTTTTGTTGTTTTTTTACTGGCTGATCTTTCTCATTGTTTATCCTTCTCATCTTGCTGTCGGTCCCCTGGTCGGCAGTTGTGAGGTTACTATTTTGTCAGGTTGCTATGGTGGAGGAGGACCTCGTGGACTACGAGGAGGACCCCCTGCCAGATCAGGATATTTGGGCATACAATAATCAACCAGCCATGGAACCCTGGGGCAAAGAGCAGGCATTGTCGACAGATGTCTCCAGCACTCAGGCCCACCTGCCGCGCTCTGGGAAGAAGCACCATTCGGATGTCAACTTGGCGGATCTCCTGGTCCTTGAATGCCCACCTCTTTCGCTGGCCACGCTTCATCTTTTGGGAACCTGCCTGCAGAACTCTCCATCTTTCGACTCCCCTATCCCGACCACTGCTCATATTTCCCAACCTTCGCCCTCGCCTACCACTCAGCCCTCGAACCCATCATCCTTTTCTTTGGCACCGGTTAACCCCCATCTCCCGCAGCGTCCCTCTCATCCCACCTTTCATCCCGGTTCATGCAGTCTGAATCCCCGCGCTCCCATCCGCTCGGGATGCTTCAATACCCCGCTTACACCTGCTCATTCGGTCAGGTCTGCACAGCATAGTACATCGGACCCGTGCCGCAAGTTCCTCAAGGACTTCCCCATCGGCAAGCGCACAGAAAAGCAGAAAAAAGGGAGGTGTATGCGGGCCATCGACTCCGATATCAACCTAACGTTCGGGGAGGACGTTCAAATGGAGGATGCCATGGACACCGCTCGTAAGGTTCTGGTCGATCGAGTTCGGGGTCGAACCTACTCTGTGGAAAGATTAAAGCAATGGACGAAGGAGATTTGGGGAACATTGCTAAAGGAATTACCAGCAATCAAAGTCTTAGCAAGGGGATGGTTTGCCCTCCACTTCCATAGACCAGAATACACTCAATGGATACTATCACAATTCTGGCATATCGAGTTGGCGCCTGTTCTTCTGAAGCGTTGGGACCCCCTGTTTGATCCGGAGCGAGAACAGTTGGGCGCCGGGCCTATATGGGTTTGCCTACCAGGGCTGCCCATGCAATTCTGGACTCCCCAAGTCTTCAAGCGCATAGGAGATGCACTGGGCACCTATTTAGAACACGATAAATCCTATGAAAAATCCGGAATTATGACCATGGCTAGAATCCTTGTTCATCTTGACACCAGGGCTGGGCTGGAGGAGAAAATTACTCTGCACCGCAGACATTTTTTCGCGCAAACAACTGCTGGATTATGAAGGAGTCCCGTTTCGATGTTGAAGGTGTCACAAAGTGGGCCATTTGTACAAGGACTGCCCTCTTCTCTCAGGGGTGACTTCAGAAAATTCTAAAGGTGCTAAACAACAGCCATCAGTTGATCAGAATAGAGGCGACAACAAACAGGGAGAAGGTGATTTGATTCATAGTGAGACCCCCACGGTTGCGGATCCTGGCAGCTCTACGAAGACTAACAATAGAAGGAAGGCTACATCGACTCCTGCTCCACCTTGCACCCGGTCCAAGACAACGAAGGATGCATCATCTACCCCGGGTAATGAATCTCATCCCATGACCTCTGCTATTTTATCAGAAGTTATGTTTTCTATTTTGCACTCCACATTTCAGCCACTATCTACTGACCCGGGCCCGATTCCATCTATCCCCAGTTCCATTGCCCCCCCTCCCCCCACTTTCTCCACCACTCCCTCCGCTCACAAGATGGATTCCGCTCACCCCAACCCCTCATCCTCCCGCACGGGATCCGGATCGCACCCTTACCACCTTAGACCCCGGGTCCGAACTAAGCTCCTGGGTCTTGGTTCCTCCCCTGGAAAATCCACTAAACCATCAAGGGGCTGTCCATCTAAGATCAAATCGGCCATTCAGAATGCTGTGGCAGATGTCGCCCTTGGACGACAATGCACTATTGAGCGGGCACTTAGAGCAATTGAGCCCTCGGCCTTTGGTTCCCCATGATCTGGCTCTCCTTCAACTGCAGGGGATTAGCCAACCCCAAAAAGCGTTTGGCTATTAAGAGATTGACCCATGAATCCAGATGTGACATCCTATTACTACAAGAGACTCTCTGCTCCTCGGAAATCGCTGTGAGAACCCTTCAAGCCCTTCTTCCAGGGTGGATTTTTCATGGAGTGGACGCAAATGGTCGCTCTGGCGGCCTCGCTGTTGGTATCAACCCTAGAAAGGTCAAGCTCTTATCCTCTTGGGGCGGATGGGGCTTTTTGGGTATGGACATTTTCATGGGCAAGCTTGGGATACCTATCAGAATAATCAATATATATGGTCCGAATCTGAACAGACTGGCCTTTTGGCACAATTTTTTGGAAAGCAACCTCATCACAGGCTCCACCATATTGGGCGGTGATTTTAACTTCTCTCTCGGATTGGGGGAATCCTAGGGACATCATGCTCAACTTGATCCCATCTCTGAGCAGATGAGCATGTTATTAGATTCTCACAAGCTCGTCGACTTTCCAATGAACAAGAAAGTCCCCACCTAGCACAACAGGGGAACAGGGGAGGCAGCCTTGGGAAGGAGATTGGACAGATTCCTGGTACATGAAGACCTGATACAAAAACTCCCCTTGTACAGACAATGGGTCGGCTTGGGTGGTCTATCAGATCATCTACCCATCCTGCTACAAGTTAGTGGATCCATTAAGAAGCCCCACTCCCCATTCAATTTTTTTGCTGGATATTTACAAGAACCTGAGTTTATTAATATGGTCACGGAATTCTGGAGATCACAACCC
This sequence comes from Pinus tabuliformis, assembly GCA_031772625.1. Taxonomy (NCBI): domain Eukaryota; kingdom Viridiplantae; phylum Streptophyta; class Pinopsida; order Pinales; family Pinaceae; genus Pinus; species Pinus tabuliformis. The sequence goes on along the minus strand of CM062812.1, from coordinate 254,610,298 downwards.
CCACTGAGGGCTCAGAGAAAGACAACGGATTTTTGTGACAGACTCAATGGTCTAAAGAAATTGACTGAGGTTTGGGCAAAGAGGAAGCGACTGAGAGATGACCAACTTCTTTTGGAAACAGAGGCACAGATTGCTCAGTATATGGATGAAAGGGGGTCTGGCTTCCTATCAGAGGAATCAAAATCACTATTGAACAATTTGGAAAAGCAAAAAACCAAGTTGCTGCAAGAAAAGGAAGAACAGTGGAGGTTAAAAAGTAGAGCCATTTGGCTTAAAGCGGGTGATTGCAATACCAAAATTTTCCACAATCTTGCAAACGACAGAAAGGCCTCAAATACTATCCGGCAGTTGCCTTGTGAACCAGATGGTTGGGCTACAACACACCAACAACTCGCCAGGATGGGTATATCACACTTCAAAAGGCAATTCACTGCCTAGGCAGCCATTAATCTACCAGATATTATCAACCTTGCTGGCCACTTTCCCAGATTTGTTGAGAAGGAAGATCTCGAGGACCTCACTCAACCGGTCACTATGCAGGAATTGGAAGGCACACTAAAGTGGTTCAAAAAAGACAAGAGCCCGGGACCGGATGGGTGGCCAATGGAGTTCTATTTGGCCTTTCATGAACTGTTGGGGGAGGACCTGTTGGCCATTATTGAAGAGAGCAGGATCACTGGTCACATTCACCCCCCTATGAGCTACACTTTCATAGCCTTGATCCCTAAATCTGATGCCCCATCCTCCTTCAATGACTTCCGCCCTATTTCTCTCTGCAACTGCCTCTACAAAATCATATCCAAAATCATTGCTAACTGTATCAAGCCCATCCTATCTACACACATCTCTCCGGAACAATTTGCATTCCTCCACCACCGCCACATTCAAGAGGCCATTGGCACTGCCCAGGAAGCTCTACACTCCATCAAGCACAAGAACCTCAAGGGTATCTCCCTCAAGATCGATTTAGCAAAGGCCTTTGACAAAGTAAATTGGCTCTACTTGAAGATGATCCTCACTCACTTGGGCTTCCCCCCTGTTTTTATCACCTGGATTATGGGATGTATCTCTTACGTCTCCTTCGCTATCCTAATCAATGGCTCGGCCTCATCTCCATTCAACATCGACAGAGGAATCAGACAAGGATGTCCGTTATCCCCCCTTCTTTTCCTACTTGTTATGGAAGGCCTGAGCAGACTCATCTCATCCACCAAAAGGAGTGGGAATATCAGTGGCCTCAAAATTATGGAGCACTTTTATCTAATTCATCTTCTTTTTGTAGATGATATTCTTATTTTCATAAACGGGAGTGTTTGGGACTCCACTACACTCAACGAGATTCTACAACTATTCTGTAGTGCTACAGGCATGGAGTTAAACAGGGGAAAATCCTCTATATCCCTCTCGGGCTGTACTATACAGGAATCACAGCTCGCGATCCAGAAATTCCCCTTCCAGGAAACAAATCTGTTGGAAGGCATCAAATACTTGGGTTTCAGACTGAAACCAGATGGATACAAGATTAAGAACTGGACCTGGCTCATCACCAAAATCGAAAAGAGAATCAGCAGCTGGCACCATAGGCTCCTTTCCAAAGCGAGCAGGCTTGTGCTTATAAAGTCAGTCGTTGAAGCCACTCCAGTGTACTGGATGTCTCTTACCTGGATTCCCAGAGGAATTCTTCACATAATACAACAAACTTGCAATAGATTCCTCTAGAATGGCAATAAGAAAGGAAAGATCTTTGCCTGGGCTAGATGGTCCAAGATTGCCACTCCAAAAAAGTGGGGAGGGTGGGGCTTAAAATCTCTCCCGGAATTTGCACAAGCTTTGGTAGCGAAACAAGGATGGCTATTATTAAAACAGAATAGCCTCTGGGCGGAAGTCATTCATCATAAGTATATTTGGCCATTGACCATCACAGACTGGATTCGTAGGCCAAATTGGAATAGACAGGGTATCTCTGCGATTTGGAGGGCCATACTGAATACCATGTCGCTCATCAGAGATGGCCTCTTATGGCGTATTGGCAATGGCTCATCAGTCTGCATTGGTATTGACCCATGGCCAGGTTCTGGGATCACCCACAATTTACCAGAAGGGCTGGTTCTCCACTTAAATAACAGAGGCATTAAATTTCTTTCTCAGATTGGAGACCAACAACACTCCACAACTTATTCACAGGCCTGGTTAACTGATCGGCAATGGAACTTGCCCAATGAGTGGAGCGAAGACTGAAAGAGATACATTCAGGCCTTAACCGAGTCCCACATTAGATTAAAGGATGCAGAGGATGAGCTCATTTGGGCATTGGCAAAGACTGGGCTATATTCACCGAAACTGGGATACAACACATTGATTGAAGCCAAAAAACCTGACAGTCACAAAAGCTGGTGGACCTCAATTTGGCAACTACAGGCCCCGCCAAGAACCAGATTGCTAATGTGGAATATATTGGCGGACAAAATCTCCACTGGATCCAATCTAATGAAAAGAGCCTTCTCAGGCTCGACCCGGTGTGTCATGTGCATGCGAGCGGAAGAAACAACTCTCCATCTATTTTTAACCTGTTCGACCACCAGGGATATCTGGGCACAGGTCATTCACTCTTTAAACATAAATGCGGACTGGCAGGGGGTGGACATTCTATCGGCGTGGGAACAGTGGTGGATCTCGGTAGCGGCGGAAAAGCCCCGGAACCTCCCCCTCTTGGTTTCCTGGTACATTTGGATTCGGAGGAATGCGATCATCTTCGAGAACAGTCTTGTGAACTGGCACCTCCTCCCCCCCATCATTTGCGCGGCCTTTGCAAAGATACCAATTGTGATCAATCAAAAACAACCCAGGTGCATCATACAGGAACAAATAAACAGAGACTCGCCGTGGGCATACTTTGATGGGGCAGCCCAACAGCAAGGATGCGGTGGAGGCATCCTCCTACACCTAACCGACACACATTACTTCCAGATTTGTTTGGGACTTGGTCCCGGAACCAACAACCATGCAAAACTGATAACTCTGCGTCATCTCATATATTTTGCCATTACCAAAAACTGCCACCAACTACAAATTTTTGGAGATTCAAAGACTGTGGTTGACTGGTTTAACAACAAGACTATTTGTCTTGCATATTCATTGAAACATATCTTGGAAGAAATTGTTTTTTTCAAAACATTTTTTTGACCAGATATCTGTTTCTCATATCTACAGGGAAAGAAATACAATTGCTGACCGGCTCTCGAAAGAAGCGGCGGATCGTCCTCTAGGTGATTGGATGATCGAGGAATTCTCTCCTACAGGGACGCACAGATATTATCACAGGCCATACACAGATGGACCACTTCAGTGAGGCAATGGCCTCAATACCTGCATTTTGATGAGCAGAATTTTTTGCTATAATTTTTGTATATAACTCAGTTTATTTAGTATGAACTCATATGTACAGCAACACCGTACTACATGTGGGACATTGTACCTATCTTCAGTATCCCTATGGGAACCTTACATATATTTTTCTTTTTGAACAGTGGCGACCTGCCACAATACAGCATATGCCTATGGGCATCAACAACATGTAATTTCTTATCAATAGAAATTATGAATTTTCTTCTTCGGAAAAAAAATTAATGCGCATTAATATTTAAATTTTCCTAAGTTTAGACTTAGGGTCTCATTAAAAATATTAATTATTTTAATATCTTTTCATCTGGGTGGAATTTCCCCAAACAATTTCTGGGTATTGGAGATCTTATGTGCCTTAGCCTCTCCACCAATTTTCATGGCTAGAGCACATCTGATGCTACCAAAAATCAACACCACCTGCACACAATGCCACTTGTACAACATGTACATAACACCACATGCGCACAACACCAATTGTACAATTATGCACATAACACCATATGTACATAGAACCACATGTACAACATGCATGCAACACCACATGTACATAGCATCATCTGTACACAAGACTGCATATCCAACATGGGAAGAGCACCATATGCACACAAAACTATCTATACCACCTTGTACATAATCAATACATAAAAACATGTACACACACTATATACATACAACATTGCATGCTCACAACATCACATATGCAACATGTACAACATATAAAACATATGCACAACAATAGTACCTCACATCCAAAAGCACACTATCTCTACCAAGAAACCTTGCTTCTAGTGTCTTATCCATGCTTGTACCAACATGTCGCAGACCACACTGATTTCATTTCACTAATGCATACCTTAACGTTACCTGTCATAACATAAACATAGGCATAATACAAACATACAATATCAATTCATATCCACATGATATTGACCTCATATATTTGTAATGACTACTCTTCCCAATTGATTCCTCATAAGGCCAGGAACATCCTCATGTCATTTGCCTGCGTAAGCAATCATTCCTCCACAAGAACGATTCCTGATGACCTCGTCAAACAGTGACACAAATACATAGATACATACACATATACAAGCATTAGCATAAACAATCATGATCCCTTTTTCATTATCTCCCTTCCGTATCGAGTGAGTATTTTATCTTTTAGGTTTTTGCGATCTTCATAATTGTGTAGATCATCTTCCGGATTCATTGCATTAGGTTTCTTGTTTTGATCGACGTTTCGAACCAGCAACGATGGTTCATCTTCAGGATGTGAAAGATTAGTGGAAAACTGGTCTTATTATTCAGTTTAATAAATAGATGTATGAGATGCATTGCCGATAGATATTAGGGATTATTAATATATTAAATTATTATTGAATCATAATTTATTAGGGTCATGGTTGTTTTAATCTATATTCTATTATTTTAATTATATTATATTTTAATTGTTTTACTTTATATTTTGTTGTTTTAATTATATTTCATTTTAATTGTATGTTTCAATTATTTATTAAGATTAGTTATAAATGTGGTTTTTTTAGTGATATTCCAACTTCTATTAAAATAAATTATGACCATAATAAAATATAATTTAACAAGAATTCAAAATTAACAATAAAAACTTTAAACAAAACTTCAATTTAACTATATAATAAGATATCTTAATCATATAAATTTCAAAACTATGATAAAATTATGACCATAATAAAATATAATTTAAGGTCATAAAATATAATTTAACAAGAATTCAAAATTAACAATAAAAACTTTAAACAAAACTTCAATTTAACTATATAATAAGATATCTTAATCATATAAATTTCAAAACTATGATAAAATTATGACCATAATAAAATATAATTTAAGGTCATAAAATATAATTTAACAAGAATTTAAAATTAACAATAAAAACTTTAAACAAAACTTCAATTTAACTATAGATATCTTAATCATATAAATTCAAAACTATGATAACTTATGTATTAATAGAAGTTGGAATATCACTAAAAAAAACCACATTTATAACTAATCTTAATAAATAATTGAAACATACAATTAAAATGAAATATAATTAAAACAACAAAATATAAAGTAAAACAATTAAAATAAAATATAATTAAAATAATAGAATATAGATTAAAACAACCATGACCCTAATAAATTATGATTCAATAATAATTTAATAAATTAATAATCCCTAATATCTGTCGGCAATGCATCTCATACATCTATTTATTAAACTGAATAATAGGACCAGTTTTCCACTAATCTTTCACATCCTAAAGATGAACCACCATTGCTGGTTTGAAACGTTGATCAAAACAAGAAACCTAATGCGATGAATCCGGAAGATGATCTACACAATCATGATCTTGTCAGGCAATGATATGCATACATACATATAAACATCAACATAAAATAATAATGATCTAGTCAGTCAACGACATACATATATACATGTATACACGTATATACATCATCATTATCATGATCCCAACATAATTACATAAGGTCAAGGTTAAGAGAACTTCCTTATTTTTGCATAACATGCACATCATTTAGAACAATTATTCCCAACGTAGTTAAGGCACCTGACACCTCAGATCCATTTACTTTACCCTCCATGGTTACCTTTCTCTTGACTATCCTGTCATCGTCCATTTACCCCAATGGACCCAGTCAATCCAACTGGCTGTCATAATATTACCTTCCGTTGTGCTTAATCATGCACAAAGCTTCATCTGAGTCTTACATTACTTATTGGGTACCACACAACTCTCCCCGAGATCCATTAAATTTCCTCCTTCCCCAACTAATTCCCAAGACACTCAAAACAATAAAGGAAAGACCAAGAAGTAATCAAGAAGAAAACCATGGAAAACCACAAACAAAGTGGCAAGGCCTTGCACCATACATAAACAAAAATGCAAATCAAGCTCAAACAAGGCACACCGAATCGAAATCACAAGACTCTCAATGTACACCATAACTCAATCCCCATGGTTCCCAAGGAAATATCAACCAGAGCCTTCTTCAAGGTTTCATGACAACCTCTATTTTCCATTCAATCCCCTGCATCATATTGCCATAAACACATAACTGTCAGTGCATAAATATATATAATAATGCACTGGTTACCTTACCTTGTTGTGCCAAGCATGTTTCTTGCAACTGAACATATCCACGTCATCTCTCAAGGGACTCCAATCCTCTTGACCTATCCACCTGTAACTAGAGACTAGCTAATGTACCTGTCAAATACATGTTCATGAATCTAGCACATATCCACATAATGTTAGACAAGATTAAGGTTAAGAAGACTTCTTGAATGCAAAGCACTCATTTGTTTGGAATTAGGGTTTCCAAACATAACCAAAGGAATTATTGTCCAATTCCTTTCTTTTACCTTTTTACCTTGTTGCAATCAAGACTTACTATGTACTATCACATCACCCAACTGTTAGTTATTTAAACTTATCAACTATTACCTTGTCATACTAATACCAAGCATGTTTCCTCCCACTGTTTACCCATGTCAATCACAGATTCCAAATATCAAGATAATCATATATATCAATTTGAAATCAACATTTAGCAAGACTAACAATCATGTCATAATCCATAGTCAACTCATAGTCATTAGACATAATGCTACAACTGTCACCTACTACACTCAAGTACATATCAGCTGTCTCATCACATATGTATTAGTACAACCATCTTAAACAAGATCATTTGAAATTCATCAAACTTTTAACCAACTTGCAAACATACCATGTTAAATAAATCAACTAGATGACGTGATAGACACCAAACACTCAAACACCAATAGACGACATAATCATCAATGAAGCACCAAGTATACTACATAAGAACAATCATACCTTAGTGTATCACAGGGGAGGTTGTCTTGTCTGAACAATCAATCTAGTTAACATGATATAACTTTACAACATATCAACTCAAACATAAATAAGATCGTAATATCCAAAATAGTCACTAGCTAACATGTTTACATCATAACTCATACACAATTATCATTCACACATATGCAAAGTCAATCTAGATTAGTACAACACCATATCACAAATATGTCGACTCATACCTGGAGAGTGTTGATTTTAAATTGGACACACTACAACTGGTTGGGTTTGGGCTCGGAGGGCTAGGGAATCTGTGGAGGTTCCATGGGCTAGGAAATTATTCATAGTTGGATGGGAGGTAAATTCAATTGGGTAGCTCAGCAAGAGCATCTCAACAGAATTAGGAACATCTGAACCAAGCTACTGATACATGTATTCTTCCATTTGTTGATTGCTTATGTAAATTGATGCAATGAAATTTCTTACTTGTTTATTATGTTGTAAATAAATTTTACTTGTACATTACCATCAAATAAATGTTGAACTATAAATAGGTTATTTTCCTTCTTATTGTGTTTAAATTAAAGGATAAATTTTGGTTTAGATAAGATATAAGTATCAAAATTTTACTTGTATATTATCATCAAATAAATGTTGAGCTATAAATAGGCTATTTTGCTTCTTATTGTGTTTAAATTAAAGGATAAATTTTGGTTTAGATAAAAGATCTAGGTTAGGTCCTTACATCACATACTACATAAGATTCATATAAAATTCAGAAAATATCAAATGCAAATTTTGGCCTTATTAACCATTTGAGTGAGGGCAACAAAGATTAATTATGACTATTGTTACAATATTCTGATGCTTCCAAAGCGAGGGCATTTTCTGAACTTTGTGTGAATCATAAGTGACCTAAGCCATGTCTTGATCACACACTTCATTCTTAGATGCTACTGATCTCAGCCATTGTCTCAATCTTGGATCTATGCAACAAATTCTCAACACAGAGCTTAGATAGGAGTCATAGACCTTGATCAAACCACCACAAATATTCAGATATGTGCTACAGACTTTGATCAATGCCACAAAACCTTGTTCAAGTCAGCAAAGGATTCAAACTTATGCCTTAGAACTAGATCAAGCCACACAACTTTGAATTGATGCCATAGAACTTCAGAGCAAGCTCTCGGATCATTAGTATATGTGTCACAAGATGAAATATACCTCAACGAGAGAGAGAGAGAACAATTTCTTGCTTCTTATATACTCCTTAGCTCTAATACCGTGTCGAGAAAGTAAGTGTAGAATACATTAAAGCTTGATTCCTCTTCTTGATAATTACTTGTGAATGTTAGATATCTTTCTTATTACTTGTTATGTGTTCTTCATCAAGAAATTATACAAATGATTAGTCTTTCAAGAAAAGACACCAAAAACTAAGCTGCAAGCCAAGGCAAAACCCCACAAGGGGAAAAAATCAACAATCCTTCTCTTATAGAATCAAATCACAATGAGATATACAAGATTAAGACCAAGACTGCCACCAAAATGCCAAGTCCAGCCTTCCTCCAAGTCACCTCCAAGAGTCAAAGTCAACACAGGTCAAACCTAGTCTAATTCTAGACAATGTTCTGAAATTTCGGGCCTATAGTAACACAAAAAATTTCGGTTTCTTCACACGTGAGAGTTGTGGAAAGTCTGAGATACGGTCAAATTAGAATACTCTTCTCTCTCCTTTGACTTCTTTTCTTTTCTTTAATTTCGTCTCTTTTTTCTCCTTCATTTGGTTAAGAAGATTCTTATTGTTGTATGAATGAATTCTCTCCCAAATAGGTCGAATTGTTATATATCTCTATATATATATATATATATGGTTCAGAAGATGCTTGTTGTTGTATGAATGAATTCTCTCCCAAATAGGTCAATTTGTTATATATATATATATATGAGGTCGATTAGATGGCTCTTGGAAGACCAAGCCGACTTGTTCCAAGGAAAGCCGACTTGACATTTTGTGGATTAATGACTCAATATAAAGATCAATTTCCTTTTCTTGCAAATGTCCAAATGTGACATGACTCAAATACATTTTCTTTTTACTCGTAATAAATTACTTTTGACTCTATAAGCATGAAGAAAATGCTTTGACAAAAGCATAATAAATACAATAAATGTAAATATAATAAATACATCAATAATTTTACATTTTGAAGACCGACTCTAGCTACAACCTCAACATTGGCTAGCTAGACATATTAGTTTGAATTTCTCTAGATATTATTGTTACTTTATATATGCATTGTCAGGGAAAAAATATGTTGTCTTTGTAGCTTGAGGGATAAATTTATACATAGGATTTCTATCCCTTAAGTTTGTAGACTTTTGTATTTGTTCCCCCCCACACCCACTTTTTTTTTTTTTTTTTTGTAAAAAATCATGATAAATATTTGATATACCAATATTTAAAAGAAAGAAATTTATTCAAAATGAATTTATACTTTTATAAAATAATTAGGTGTTCTGCTCAATTAGTTAAATTTCGAAGAAAGAAGAGAATGAAAATATTATATCAAAACCAAATGTGGTCTTACAGTAAAATTGCAATTATTATGAAAATTATATGGATAATAACCACAAGTTAAAGAAGGTCATATGACATCTCTTTGAAAAGATTGTAATGCTAATATTATAATAGATAGAACAAAAAGAACTACCTATACATAGTGGATCATCAACAACTTCGCAAATCCAATAGTATGAGTCGAGAGAATGTCGTAACATAAGAAATATTGTTGCACAAAGTATGTGTGATTGGTCATTGTCTCATTTCAATTTTGCCAACTACAACACCATCAAAGGGATAATAACGCTTAAACCCTATTGTCCAATAAAATTGAAGAGAAGCAAGTTATTTTTATTCATTAATCCTTTTTTCCTTGGAAAATCAGGGTAGGTCCACCCGAAGGGACCACACCCCCTAGCCAAACTAACTCGAGCGTAACCCTAAGGGCGTCGAGGAGAATTAAACCCGTGCCCTCCCAATTGCAAGGTACTTTAGCAGTGAGATATTGACCAATTGAGCTAACCCTCCAGGATTTTTTATTCATTAATCTTACTTGAGCATTTTTAAATCTTTAAATAAAGTCAAATAGAGTTTTTGAGTCACACACAACTAGTAAATGTCAACAAATATCGATTACCATAATTCTTGCTTGTGGCATGGATAATAATAGGGGTATAAGGAGACTATTGAGTTCAAATATCTCAACTTTCATTTAAAATGACCATTAATAGGAACCCATCTTTTTATGGATGATTAACTTATAAATAAGTTCATCTCAACATCCTACACTTAAAGTGAAGAATGGGGTTATCTGTACTTCACTTGCATAGTTGTAATAATAAGCCAAAATTTAAATCAACAATATTCTATCTAAATATTACATTTAAGATTTTTCACCTATATATTAGGTTTAATAATGGTAAAAGGTCCAAATCAATAACCACATCCAACAAACCCCCACAACATGAAAGAGAAAGATACCTACCAAAATTAAATATGGATTACTATTACAAAAACTCTTTTTTTTTTTTTCAAAAGGTGGAAAAACCTATCAAACTCAGTTGTCAAACCAACAGTGAGAACAACCATCTCTGGTTGCTATCTGCGAATGTCAGTTGATGCATCACTATTATCAAGGAAAACCACGCCACCTGGAATAACCCGCTGGTGGTCCATAAGGGAGCAGGCTTTCACTCCTACCAGATGCCTCTAGGTCCTGGGCCGTTAACTTGTTTCCTTACGTCCAAGGTAGATGAGCTCTTAGCCAAGCAGAAGCAGTTTTAGGGCACAAAAACTCAAAATTATTACCAAACCATAACTCAAAAAATTATATTAAATTTACATTATATTTATACCAAATTAAATGAATAACTTTCAACATATTTACATCCTCACTAAAACATTAAAGGATTTGTCTACCCAGGTGACAATTTCGCTAGGATGGTGATTTTCTCATTGGAATTATATCTATATCTATATATATATATATATATATATATATATATTTCAAAAAATAAAAAATAAAAAAATACTAGGAGCGTTTGAATAGATTTTTTAATGGTAGAAATTGATTCAACACCCTCAAGAACCCCTCGAGCAACTAGAATGTTGAAACTTGATAGTTATAACCTGGATTTCCAAAATATTATGTTGGATTTTATCAAAATCTTGCCAGAAAAATCATTATTTTCCCAACAAAATCATCTTCCATTTAGATTACAATAAACATTAAATAACTTTTTTTGCATACAATTTGATTAAGTTTCCTATCATTAATATCTATAATTTAATTAATTTTCCTATTGTTTCATAAAGTAAGATTTATTTTTTCACATATCAATCAAAATCATATCTAACAATTCTCCACGTATCAATCCAAATCATACCTACTCCCAAAAATAAAATAAAAACAAACCAAAGGTCTATCCACTCTAGAACATCGCAAAACAAGTGTAATATGCAACGTTGCTTATCCAAAAACTAAGAAGTTATTATAACTAAGATAAAACAAATACTACAATATTTTAAAAAAGATTTAGCCCATAAATAGGAAAACTTAATATTAGTCTCATAAACATATTGGATGCCTCGAGGAAACATTAAACTTGTTTTTATTTTGTTGATTACTTGTAGTTTAAGAGTTGTTCTAGTTGTCAATTCCGCTAGTTCACACATATAATAATGTTTAATAAGATTAAATTTGGTTGATGGAATTTTTAAAAAGGTAAAATAATTGTTTGATTTGCTTTAAAATTTTATTTATATATTTGTTTTTTTTCTAAATCCAATCATAAATCATTTTGATTTTTTGTGAGCTTAAAGATTTAGAAGGTATTGTAACAAATATTTTTAAATTATGATTTAATATGGGTGTATATGGGATATCTATAATAATAAATAAATAGACAAAGTTTAGTTGAATTATTGGATGTTTTGGCCCTTTTAGAGGTACATTTTTCGATCAATTTTGCCTTATATGTAGCAGAGAATTATAATCAAAATAACATAAAATATATTTTCTTATTCCATTGGAAATATCAATGGATGAATTTGACCAACTTAATATGTGATTGAGTACTTAATAATCCAATTGATCTTTATTATATATATATATATATATATATATATATATATATATATATATATATATATTTTGAAAAATATCATAAAAGAGACCGCGTTCATTTGTAATAACAATTTTCTATATGATTACTAATTATATAATTCATATGATTCCATTTATTTTGACAATAAAAATATTTTAGATTTATTTATTTATTCATTTTTATTTTTATTTTAAATTAGATTTTGATATATAGTAATAATTAATTATGAAAATTTTAACTTTTAATATTATTTTAAATAATTCTCCGATCGAGGTGCGAAACAATTGGAGGCCTGCTTGGGTTTGATTGATATGACAGAGAATTTATTGGTTTGGGATAGTGGGTGGTATCTCCCACGCCCTCACATGCTTATTCACTGTGATAACATGAAGCGTCGCAGATCAAGGCAGATCCACGACATGAAGGTTGGTAACCCTCGGTGCCTACAGGTGGTGGGAGCGGAGGTGGAGTTAAGACCATCTGTCTGACATATAAACTCGGGTCCTCAGCTTCTTAGGGAGCCTAAGTTTGATGTTTATAGGTTCGCGGCGTCGGGAACACGAGAGGTATACCCAGCTGCTTCCTGTCTCAGTTCGAGGTTGGCATATAAAGTCTGGTATGTTATAATGCTATCTTTGTATCCTGGGTTGGGGGCTGCTACTCGTGATAAGCCTCACATCCAGAGGGGAAAGGAAACATTAGTTAAATTAACATTACTTTATATTATTTAGATAAAGTTGATTTTAGAATATTTTATTTAAGATAGATATTAGAATAATTTACTTTTAATAAATATTGAAATATTCTTTTATTATTAATTTCTTTTAATATTATATGTAAACTCTATGTGAACATAAGAGTTACACATCTCTTTCATATTGACTTGTAAAAAATACATTTTGACAAAAAAACCTAATTCATTTTAACTATAAAATAGTTTAATGATAACATGTGAAATCAATAAAAAATGTTAATGGCATTTTAACTATAAAATAGTTTAATGATAACATGTGAAATCAATAAAAGTTGTTAATGACATTTTAATTATAAAATATTTTAATGATAACATGTCAAATCAAATATTCACAACTCATGAGATTTGATTGAAATTTGGTCATAAATATTGACATTGATATGTCTACTATGATAACACTTGAGGTATATATATATTTTTAATATTTTATTTCGTTGAAAAATACTATTTATAAACCCATAAATAAATAAATAAATAAAATATTTGGTTTGTTTTGGATTATACAAATTTTTTAAAATGGTTTGATTTTTTTGAAATTATGAAAGATTTAAAGTAATAATTTTTATATAAGGAATGTCTTAACAAAACAATTTATCTCAAATGATTGTACATCTTGTGAACATTTTATTTAACTATTTCAGTGTAATATTTTTTTTAGTTAATTGTATCAATAATCCACAAAATTACATATATTGTTAATTGTTGGTCTGCTATTCTTGAAACTAGACTATGGCAATGTAATAAACTTTTTACCATAAGAGTTTAATAGTCTAAAATCTTACAAGTTATGACAAAGTACTTAATCCAAAAATTATAACTATTAAGTACATTGTTATATTAAGGATAACTAGCTCTAGTGTGTTTGTAAAAACAAAAAAAAAAATAGAGCTAAAGGCTTCATAATCATCATGAAAACTAGGAGGAAATAGAGGGTTCCACCTTGATATAAATTGTAGCAGATTTACTATTTGTTCCTATACTAGACCTAGGGGCCAAGCGAGTTTCTATGCATGTCATTATATTGTCCAAAGCTTTCATTTGAAGCCACATTTCGTTGAGCATTAATAGGATTTCATCTTTAACTTCGTTTCTTTCCAAGAATACCTTGTCGAGAAGAGTCTTCATTTACCAATAAAACTTGATTATATAAAGATATTGATTCTGGCACCCTTTAATACACTTTGTGTCTAAGACCCATGCCACGACATCAACAAGGATATCTAAATTTGGAAGGCAACATCTTTCCTAGATGACCTCCATCTCTGCTTCCTTAGGCTCTTGTTGGATTCCTAAGAAATTTAGTGATGGAAAAGCTTGGAAAAGGACTTTGCATAGTAACGAGCATGTGAACCACCTTGCATATTGCGACCACCGCTTCCCCAATGATTTGCGGGTGATGGCATGTCATTGTAGTTATGAGAAAAAGAAAATGAGACAAGGACAAATGCGAAGGGAGGTGGGAACGACAAGGGTCAAATATGGAGAAGAGTCATGGGTGTCGACTAGAGCAGACAGACTAAATGACCTCACTAATAACCACCATTGAATCCACTCACACAAACTAGAGATTGGAAGGAAACAACCAATGTTTGCAACAAAGAAATTGAAAGGGAAAGGCAGAGATGTGAGTATTTTCATTGCAAGAAGATAACAAATAAACAGAGAAGACCGTCATCATAACAAGAGATCAAAATTTATAGAGCCTATTATGAAACCAACTCACAAAAATATAGAAAAGATAGATCAAAGCCTTGGAATTCAGCGTCTTCGAGGGGGCAACCTCCTTTACATTACAAAAATGAACAATTCTTGGATGATACAAATGACTAAACCTCCCTTCTATATATAGGAGTCTAAGGGGTCACAATATAATCAAGCCGACATAACAGTAATAACATAAGGGCACAACAATAACAATAGTGGGTTTCTATGGGGCACACTAATAACAATATGGGGACAATAGGGGCACAATAATAAAATTAAGGGCTACAATGACAATAGTAATGGGGGAATCACTAGTATTATAGGGACCTAACATGCCTCTCTCCTTCTGAAAAGAGTTGTCCTCAACACTTGAGTAGTTCTGGATGCTTCTATATAAAATTCTCATCCTCCCATGTGGAATCTTCAGCGGATAAGTTCTTCCACTTGATGAGATACTTCGAAATTGATCGATTTCATAGCTGTCGAGTTCTTGTTTCTGTGACTACTTCCGGTTCCAATATGATTTTTCCTTCCTCGTCAAGTTCTGGCAATATTGTTTGAACTGGGAGCTTGTCACCTATAATCTTCTTTAAACATGAAACATGGAAAACTGGGTGCACTCCGGAAGCTGCAGGAAGCTCCAATTTGTATGCCATAGTAGCAATCTTTTGCAACACCTTGTACAGACCATAATACTTTGGTGATAATTTATTATCCTTCTTAGCTTGCTTGAGGGACATTTGTTTATATGGTTGTATCCGTAGGAATACCCATTCACCTACATCAAAACTTCTTTCGCTGCGATGTTGATTTGCCTGTTGTTTCATTCTATTATGTGCCAACGTGAGGTTATCCTTTAAGAGTTGGAGAACTTGTTGTTCATGCTCGATGTGATGTTCCACTGCTCGAACCTTAAAATTTTCTCTTAAATATGATGTGATGAATGGTGGATGATATTCATAAAGTGCCATAAATGGGATCATTTTTGTTGCAGTATGGAAGGGAGTGTTATATCACCATTCAGCTAGAGCAACCATTTGACCCATTGTGTCTGTTTATCGGATACAAAGAAACAGAGATAGCCTTCCAAACATTTGTTTACTGTCTCAGTTTTCTCATCAGATTGAGGATGATAAGATGAGCTATGAGTTAACTGAGTACCGAGACAAGAAAATAATTCTGTCCAAAAATTTCCAGTGAAAATGGGATCTTTGTTGCTTAGAATAATCTTTGGGTTTCCATGTAGCTTTTGAATTGTTTCCATAAATGCAGTAGAAACTGTACTGGCTTTAAGTGGATGTGCTAATGCACAAAAGTGTGCATACTTGGTAAGTCTGTCAACTACCACCATGATGACACTCTTTCCTTCAGACTTGGGTAAACCTGTGATAAAATCCATTGAAACCTCCTCCCAATGTTGGCTTGGAATGGATAAAGGTTGTAATAGACCTAGGGTCTTAATTGTTTCAACTTTATTTTGTGGGCAAACCAAACATTCCGCCACAAACTTTTGAATATCCGATTTAAGGCCATCCCAAAAAAATTCCTTCTTAACCCTGTGGTAAGTTTTTAAAAATCCCAAGTGCCCTCTTAAGGGAGAAGTGTGCAATTCCAGAAGAATATTTTGTTTGAGTTGGGAATTCTTACATAGGTATAAGAGATCTTTGTACCATAACGAATCATTTTTCCAGCTAAATGTATCAGATGTACTGGAATCTTGTTGTATCTTTTGAATGAGTGCCCACACTTCTTCGTCATTCTTCCATTCATCCCTTGCTTCGTTTATCCAATCTGGTTGGATAATAGAAATGACGCACAACAATGCTTCCACATCCTCATCCTTTCTTGAGAGTGCTGTTATCACCCCAAGAAACTCACCTAGGTTGTAAATCAGTGATGCTCAGGAACATTAAAAATTCAACAATTTTGTTGGATAAAATGATGGATAAATGGAAGATGTGCAACACCTTTAAGCCAGATAACCACTCCTACTATGATTTACCCCAGACATGGGTGAAGACCCCCAGACTACAAGGCTTTCAACCACCAACTACTCACAGCTTAAAGTTAAGGTGATGATGGAGAAGACTGATTGCACCAGCAGATGCACAGAGCTCTGCGATGGCCAGCTGCAATCAGTTAGAGGATCAGCACGACTATTATTCAATAGGCAGTGAGGATGACAGCTCTCTGCTATTTGAACAATAGCAACCTGCAAACAAGTTTCAATAAACTACTAAATTTTAACATAGAGGTGGGATGACAGCCCCTCCGATGCCAAAAATTCACAGCACATCAAATAAATGCAAGCAGGCGCAGTCTAGAACAAGAAGAAGAAGTGGAAAGTGAGCAGGTGATAGCAAAAGAAGCTTGTATTAATAGAAATCAAGACCAGAAGCTGCAGGTCTCATAGTATTTACAGTCTCCAGAAGTTAAAAGGCTACAATAAGCTCTCATTCATCAAACACTCATCAATCCATTACATCTCTGTTCTGGGTATATATACTGTTACAATACAAAATATCTCTGTTGAACAATGCGTGGAGGAGCCTATAAATGCCCACCAACCATATTTACATTCAAGAATGGGCCTCTGGTACAAATCTGGCAGTGCTTTGAATAGGTTTGTCCCTCTCTGGTGCTCTGCGATCCTTCTAGGGCAGGTGAGACGAAGTATGGGCAAATCCCATAACCACTGAATGCTTTGACTGGATCTGTGGCGTCCTATTTCCTCCTCGGCCATACTGCTGATTAAATGCTGCTGTTGAATTATTGAACGGCTCTAATATGACTGCCTGGCTTGGCGACACTGAAACACTGCTACACTGTTCATTCCCGCCCACAATGCTTCATCTGGACTTGAAAGTCCC
This sequence comes from Pinus tabuliformis, assembly GCA_031772625.1. Classification (NCBI taxonomy): domain Eukaryota; kingdom Viridiplantae; phylum Streptophyta; class Pinopsida; order Pinales; family Pinaceae; genus Pinus; species Pinus tabuliformis. The sequence goes on along the minus strand of CM062812.1, from coordinate 254,592,530 downwards.
AACCACGGGTCAATCATGACTGATAAATGTTGATATGTTTTGGGCACATCTTCTTTCCTGCTAGGCCATACTGTCGATTGAAGATAGCTGCCTATTGCGCTGTACTACTGCATGCTTGCATTAATCATTTCCGCGCCATTTATAAATACTGCCCACCTTACTATTTTTTAAATGTCAAAGGCCCTCACACATATATCTTTTCTATCGGGACCGCCCCTTGTATTTTTATATTTCATTAAACACAGAGAATGCGCCCAAAATCATTAAAAGTGGCTTAAGCGCGGATTTGAAATTTATAAAAAGGACCTCAGTACACCCATCGGATCCGGCCCATTGCATCGGCAGATAACTGAAGGTAAAGACCTTGTCCACTTTGGCATCCCGACAGCGAAATGCCGATGCGATATCAGCGAACATTGCGGATCCGAAAACACTATAGAAGACAACGCTGTATGGTCGCCGGGTCCGGCCCATCGGTGGTCACTCATATATGCACAGGCCATGCTCCATTGAAATGCCGATAGCGATATGCCGATGCGATATCGGCGATCGCTCATCGGTGATACCACATCACTGCCGCTGCCGCCCCCCGATTGCGACCCGCCGATGCGATCTGGACCGATGATCGGCCGGATCAAACGGCTGTCGCTCATTTGAACTGCTAGGCCTGCGATTTTAAATTTTTGCTTGTCTCGGAGTGTTTCAGGCCTCCCGATAGATCATTTTGGCCCAACAATGAGGATTTTGACAGCATCAATGGTTCCTTCGGGATGATTATGAAGGTATTTGCAGCCTTCGAGAGTGTTTAAATTCATTTTTTATGCCTTTTGCATAGCAGCGCTAACACTGGCTCCTTCTGGGGATGAGATCCTCCCTGTGAGGTCTCAAGAACCTGCAGATCAATGCCTTTCCAGCAGCAAACAAATTAGCCAAAATTCCTAGTGTTCCATTGGGCATGGAGTCTATTACAGCTACACTAAAAACTGATAAAAGCAGAATATTTACATCTTTTAAGACCAAAAGACCTTAAATCACATAGTTCTTCAGAAATCGCCCATTAACTGGGCCATCAAAGACTCTGTCTTCTCCCATACTTTTCAGTATGAAGGTATTGTTCCCTTGAATCTGTGAAATGATGAAAGGACCTGTCCAGAGAGCATCAAACTTCCCATGATTGCCTTTCTTTTCTTTAAAAGCATCCCATTTCATGACCAAATCCCCAACCTGAAAGTTGTTACTTTTTGTGTTCTTGTCAAAGGCTTCCTTGACCTTTTGTTGATGTGATGTAGCCTTTTCAATCAGCTGCTCTCTGATCTGATATAATTCTGTTAAATCAGTGATTCTATTGGCCATGTTATCTTCCTCATTATGCGCTGTTTGGAGCAACTTTGCCACAGGGAGGGTAAGTTGAATGGGAAAAACGGCATCAGTACCATATACCAGCTTGAAGGGAGAGCAACCTGTGGATCTTTTGATAGTCACTCTGTCTGCCCAAAGTGCATATTTGAGCTTGGCATCCCAATTCTTCTTATTTTCCTCTAACAGCTTCTTTATAATCCTGATCAGACTTTTATTAGAGGATTCTGCTAGACCATTCCCTTGGGGGTAATAGGGGGTGGAATGAACAAGTTTAATGCCCATTGAATCACACATTTCCACCAATTCTTTTGCCTTGAAGGCTGCTGCATTATCTGTTATAAGCTTATGTGGGCAACCAAATCTGCTGAAAATGTTTTCTGATAAAAATTTCATTACCACATTATGATCAGCCTTCCTTGTTGGGATTGCTTCAATCCATTTTGTAAAATAATCAGTGGCGACTAATATCCACCTGTGCTGGCCACTGGAATGTGGGTTGATTTCACCAATGAAATCCAAGCCCCACTGCTGAAAAGGTCCTTTCGCAATGATTGGCTTTAGGGGCAGGGATTTCAGCTGCTGCTTACCTTCAAATCTCTGGCACCTGTCACAAGATTTAACAAAAGCAAATACATCAGAAAATAGAGAGGGCCAATAGTACCCGGCTCTGAGAATCTTTTGGGCTGTTGTCCTCCAATAATGATGTCCTCCACACATGCTGTCATGGAACTGCTGCATAACTTCTATTGACTGTTGTTTATCCAGGCATCTTAAAAGCACTCCAGATGGATCCCTCCAATAAAGCAAGCTACCATTGATGCAATATTTCGTTGCCTTGAGCTTTAACGTTCTTGCTTGACTTTGAGAAAATTCTGAAGGAACTTCTAGCTTTAGCAGGAAATTAATTATTGCAGCATACCAGCTACATGAGGCTAGGTTCTTGGCCACTGACTGTCCTTTCTGCGTTTCGGCTGTTTCAAGTTCTTCTATTTGGCCAATTTCTGCTATATTGAACAAGAAATCAATGTCCAAAGACCTGCAATTTTCTTCAGCCAACAACTTAGCAAGTCCCTGACCTCTTACCAGCTTGGTGGGTTTCAGCTCTATGTTGAATTCTATTATTTTTGCAATCCACTTCGCTCTTCTTCCATCGGCATCAGGCTGCATTAAAACATCCTTTATTGCGGCAGAAGGGACATATGCAACTATTTTGGAATGCAATATGTATACTCTGAAAGCCTTTAAAGATTTGATAAGCGCATAAGCCTGCTTTTCAATAATATCATACCTTAGTTCAGCATCCCTCAGATTTTTGCTGAAAAAGGCAACTGGATGCTCTTGCCCTGCTTCATCTTGCTGCAACAAGACAGCTGCAATGGTATCCTTGGAGGCAAATGAAAATAGATGAAACTCCTTGCTATAATCAGGGCTTATTAAAGTGGGAGCTTCTACAATAGCCATCTTAATGGACTCAAAAGATCTTCTGACCGCATCAGTCCACTTCACCTCTGCTCCCTTTTTCAACATAGAGGTTATGTGCTTGACCAGCTCCGCAAAATTTGGGATGAACCTCCGTACAAAGTTAATTTTGCCAAGAAAAGACTGTATATCTTTCTTTGATCGTGGAAGAGTCAAGGCCTGAATTGCTTTTACCCTTTCTGGGTCAATCTGAACACCTGCAGCAGACACTACATGCCCCAACAGTTTGCCTTCTTCTAAAGCGAAATGGGACTTTTTGGGATTGAGTGAAATTCCAAACTTCCTGCACTTCAAAAACACCTTTCTTAAATGCTGTAAATGATCATGGTGGCTGCCAGAATAAACAGTTATGTCATCAAGATAAATCAACACGAATTTATCCTTTTCACCCACAAAAGCAATATCCATAGCGCGTTGAAAGGTGGCTCCAACATTCATTAGCCCAAACGGCATTTTTGCATACATGAACGTGCCCCAAGGAGTGGTAAATGCTGTCTTTTCTTGATCGTCTGGATGCACAACGATTTGATTGAAGCCTGAAAACCCATCTATGAAAGACATCACTTTGGCACCTGAGACCTGCTGCAACAAATGCTCCATTTTGGGCAAGGGATAATTATCTTTTTTGGAGCACTTATTTAGATTCCTGAAATCAACACACAGTCTGATTTCTCCATTCTTCTTCCTCACAACAACCAGATTGGCCACCCATTTAGAATATCTGAGAGGCACTATAATTTTGGCCGCCAACAACTTCTTAATTTCTTTCTCGACCAGAGGAAGGAGCATAGGGTTCATTGGCCTCAGCTTCTGTTTGAAAGGAATAGTGCCTTTTTCAAGCGGAATTTTATGCTGTATTATACTCCTGTCATAGGTTTTCAGATCACTGTACTCCCAAGCGAACACATCAGCAAATTGCCTCATTAATTTGCAATATTCAGCATTCTGATCAGCAGATAGCTTAGTGGACAAATTTATGAATTTGGGCTGACCTGGACCTCCTATATCATGCTTGCAGACTTGAGACTGATCTTCTTTTTGGGTAGCTCTGTAAGGCACATCATTGTGGTCAAACAATTTCTCCAGAGGAATTAGACCCTTAGGAATATGGTTACTAGGAAGCTGGACTATGCTATTCTTGCCAATTTTATTTCTAAGCTGGGACTTGGGATCTTCTAACAAAGCATCATCGTTTTGGTCAATTTGCATTTCAGAGAACTCATCAATGACTTGAAGGAACCTACTTAACTCATTATCATCATCAAAAACCTTCCAATGGTGGACATTATCAGGCACAGAGGGTCTATACTTCATTTGTACCTCATAAACTAGTTTGGGAGGCGATGGAGGGATGAACAAACTAGCAGAGACAGCAAGGGAATCAGCAAGCTGATTTTGGGCTCTAGGAATATATGAAATGCAGAAAAAATCAAAGAACTCTTTGACTCTCCATACCTCATCTCTATAAGCTTTCAGCCTTGGGTGCTTTGTTTGGAACGTTCTGTTTACTTGCTGAATTATCAGATCAGCATCTCCAAAAACCTTCAGATTTTTTATTCCTCTATCTTTGGCTTCATAAAGGCCCAGCAGCAGTGCTTCATATTCTGCTACGTTGTTTGTCACCTGAAAAACCAGCTTTAGAGATAACTGAACTGTTTCTTGCTGTGGAGACACTAGCACCACCCCTGCTCCTGCAGTCTCCTTGGTACATGCTCCATCAAAAAACATTTCCCAAATCTGACCACCCATGTCATGTTCAGCCTGAGCTGCCGGTTTCCGGATATGTAATGCAGCCTTCTGAGATTCTTCTATTTGGAGGATGCAAGCCCCAAAATCAGTGTCCACTGCATATATGGGATGGTTTGTAGGATTCTTCTCATCACTAATAACATATGCCAGCTGTGCTTCTCTATATAACCTCCTGCTTTCTCCTCCAAACACTGGGACAGTTGCATAAGACAGATCATTCTGTAATGTCCCTCCTAGTCTCTTAATCCACCCTCTAGACAACAGCATACCAAACTTAGGAGGAACATCAGCCACCACTATATCCATCATCATACTTTTCATGGGCAGCTGGGTTAAGGTAATAGCCAGATCCTTAATTAATCCAAGGCATTTTACCTTCCTTGAATCAAACGAGAACAAATCATGATAAGGTTTAGTGATATCAAGGCCTAACCCTTCCATGACGGTTTTTGGCATTAGATTGTGGCTGGCCCCTGTGTCTAGCAGGCAATTGTGGAGGATTTTATCATGGATAGTTAATGAAACATAAAAAGATGGAGAAGTATCATCTGCAGGTTCAATCATAGGGCTAAGCACAATAGCAGGTTTGTCGTCTTGCAAATTGACAGAGTCAATGGAGGGTTGGTTAGGCTCTAGCTCGAGGGCTTTAAAGATGGTCTTCCTAAATAATTCACTCTTCACCAACTCAGCAATAGGCACAGCTATTTTCAATTTCTGAATTTCTGACTCAAAACTAAAAGAAGAGGATACTTTATCAGCAGTTTTTACCGCTTGAACTGGAGCTCTGAGGGTGACAGGATCAGCTGCTGGTCTTCTTTGCCTGCTATTTTGTGGCACTGTTCGAGCAGCTGCTTCTTGCGCAGTATTTTCTTTGACATTCTTTGCATTGGATCTTAGATTATATCTTTGCTGCTGTTCATCAGATTGCAGAGCAGCACCACTGTCCCACCTCTGGCTGTTTTGCCCTTGCAGCAATGACTCTTCATACTCGGCCAATGTTAAAAATGCAGCATTCCCTTTATCCTCCAAGCAGTGAATTTCATCCTCGTCTTCTTCGGATCGTTCACCCTCCATGACTGCATTCTGAAAGGGAGCTTTTACTTTATGATCTTCTCTTGCTTCTTCACCCCTTTGCATAATCTGCAGCTGTTCATTTGCTTTTCTGAAGGGGTTTGGATTTCTTGGGACAAATGTGTTTTGCTGCCTTGTTTTGCCTGAGGTCTGATCAACCTTTAACTTAGAAATTTCAGCAGCCAATGACTCTATCATTTTGGTCATTTTGTCTAACTTAGGCTCGGAAGTTGATGCAGTGGAAGAAGAAGCCTCAGCTCTAGGCCTTCTTCTGTCACCTTGACTCTTTAACTTTTCTGCTGCCATAATATTTGATTCCACCTCCAAGGCTGCCTCTTGCATATCACCCAGCGTAACACATCGTCTTTCTCTCAACAATAAGCAAAAGTCAGAATCAAAAGCATTGGCATATGTGAGTTTGGCAGCAGTAGGGGTAGGCTTTACCTCAGCTGGTATTTTACTATACATTCTATTAAATCTTTTATTGAAGTCAGGCAAAGACTCACCCTTTTCTCTTTTCAAGTTTCCAAACTCTGTATGATAATACAGCAAGTCCTTCTTATCTCCCCATTGCTTCAAAAATGCTTCATCTAATGCTTCTATATCTGTTATAGATCTCTGGGGTAGTTCTCTAAACCACTTCCTAGCCTCTCCATCAAGACTTTGGACAAAAACTCTCATCCATACATCGTTCTCACTTATGTCTAAATTATCAGCATAACTATAAAAAGCTTCAAGATGTTCTTCTGCTGTAACTCCTTCTGTTCCAGTAAATTTGGGCATATATTTTTGATATTCTCCTGTAGGCATGGCATTTAAAGGTGTAGGCAATATCAAAGGTCCATATCTAGCAGCAACAATCCTTTCAATCCTAGTAGGTGCTTGCTGTCCTGCCATGTTTGGAATATGCGGAAGAATACTAACAGATGGAGCAGTAGGAGATAATGTAATGGATAGGAATGATATTGGGATGTTTTGGACAGTATGGGAAACTTTCTTCGGACTCAGCTTCAAAGGGGAATTAAATGGAGAAGGAGCTTTATGAGTCTCTGTAGGTATTTCTTCCTTAACAGTACTAGGCTCTAAATCTTCAAACTGTGTATCTTCAACTAAAAACTCCTCATACAGAGACAAATTAGATTTCTTGGGCTTACCTGATCCTGATGCTCCTTTCTGCGATGTTTTCTTCGAGTTAACTATCTTTTTAGGGTTAGGCACTGGAACAACTGAAGACTTCTGCGGATTTCTTCTAGTATGCCTCACAAACTGTGCCAGAACTTCAATGTGGAGTCGCCAAAGGATGGCCTTCCTCCAGTGGAGTCGCCAGACAGATGATTACAACCAAAATCTGTGTTCAAACCTTGTCTGTCATCAAAGTTTGAAGCTGTGTCGTCTCCCAGGGAAGTTGAGCTTCGATTCTCCTCTCCCCGGCAACGGCGCCATTTAATGTTATCACCCCAAGAAACTCACCTAGGTTGTAAATCAGTGATGCTCAGGAACATTAAAAATTCAACAGTTTTGTTGGATAAAATGATGGATAAATGGAAGATGTGCAGCACCTTTAAGCCAGATAACCACTCCTACTATGATTTACCCCAGACATGGGTGAAGACCCCCAGACTACAAGGCTTTCAACCACCAACTACTCACAGCTTAAAGTTAAGGTGATGATGGAGAAGACTGATTGCACCAGCAGATGCACAGAGCTCTGCGATGGCCAGCTGCAATCAGTTAGAGGATCAGCACGACTATTATTCAATAGGCAGTGAGGATGACAGCTCTCTGCTATTTGAACAATAGCAACCTGCAAACAAGTTTCAATAAACTACTAAATTTTAACATAGAGGTGGGATGACAGCCCCTCCGATGCCAAAAATTCACAGCACATCAAATAAATGCAAGCAGGCGCAGTCTAGAACAAGAAGAAGAAGTGGAAAGTGAGCAGGTGATAGCAAAAGAAGCTTGTATTAATAGAAATCAAGACCAGAAGCTGCAGGTCTCATAGTATTTACAGTCTCCAGAAGTTAAAAGGCTACAATAAGCTCTCATTCATCAAACACTCATCAATCCATTACATCTCTGTTCTGGGTATATATACTGTTACAATACAAAATATCTCTGTTGAACAATGCGTGGAGGAGCCTATAAATGCCCACCAACCATATTTACATTCAAGAATGGGCCTCTGGTACAAATCTGGCAGTGCTTTGAATAGGTTTGTCCCTCTCTGGTGCTCTGCAATCCTTCTAGGGCAGGTGAGACGAAGTATGGGCAAATCCCATAACCACTGAATGCTTTGACTGGATCTGTGGCGTCCTATTTCCTCCTCGGCCATACTGCTGATTAAATGCTGCTGTTGAATTATTGAACGGCTCTAATATGACTGCCTGGCTTGGCGACACTGAAACACTGCTACACTGTTCATTCCCGCCCACAATGCTTCATCTGGACTTGAAAGTCCCAACCACGGGTCAATCATGACTGATAAATGTTGATATGTTTTGGGCACATCTTCTTTCCTGCTAGGCCATACTGTCGATTGAAGACAGCTGCCTACTGCGCTGTACTACTGCATGCTTGCATTAATCATTTCCGCGCCATTTATAAATACTGCCGACCTTACTATTTTTTAAATGTCAAAGGCCCTCACACATATATCTTTTCTATCGGGACCGCCCTTGTATTTTTATATTTCATTAAACACAGAGAATGCGCCCAAAATCATTAAAAGTGGCTTAAGCGCGGATTTGAAATTTATAAAAAGGACCTCAGTACACCCATCGGATCCGGCCCATCGCATCGGCAGATAACTGAAGGTAAAGACCTTGTCCACTTTGGCATCCCGACAGCGAAATGCCGATGCGATATCAGCGAACATTGCGGATCCGAAAACACTATAGAAGACAACGCTGTATGGTCGCCGGGTCCGGCCCATCGGCGGTCACTCATATATGCACAGGCCATGCTCCATTGAAATGCCGATAGCGATATGCCGATGCGATATCGGCGATCGCTCATCGGTGATACCACATCACTGCCGCTGCCGCCCCCCGATTGCGACCCGCCGATGCGATCTGGACCGATGATCGGCCGGATCAAACGGCTGTCGCTCATTTGAACTGCTAGGCCTGCGATTTTAAATTTTTGCTTGTCTCGGAGTGTTTCAGGCCTCCCGATAGATCATTTTGGCCCAACAATGAGGATTTTGACAGCATCAATGGTTCCTTCGGGATGATTATGAAGGTATTTGCAGCCTTCGAGAGTGTTTAAATTCATTTTTTATGCCTTTTGCATAGCAGCGCTAACACTGGCTCCTTCTGGGGATGAGATCCTCCCTGTGAGGTCTCAAGAACCTGCAGATCAATGCCTTTCCAGCAGCAAACAAATTAGCCAAAATTCCTAGTGTTCCATTGGGCATGGAGTCTATTACAGCTACACTAAAAACTGATAAAATCAAAATATTTACATCTTTTAAGGCCAAAAGACCTTAAATCACATAGTTCTTCAGAAATCGCCCATTAACTGGGCCATCAAAGACTCTGTCTTCTCCCATACTTTTCAGTATGAAGGTATTGTTCCCTTGAATCTGTGAAATGATGAAAGGACCTGTCCAGAGAGCATCAAACTTCCCATGATTGCCTTTCTTTTCTTTAAAAGCATCCCATTTCATGACCAAATCCCCAACCTGAAAGTTGTTACTTTTTGTGTTCTTGTCAAAGGCTTCCTTGACCTTTTGTTGATGTGATGTAGCCTTTTCAATCAGCTGCTCTCTGATCTGATATAATTCTGTTAAATCAGTGATTCTATTGGCCATGTTATCTTCCTCATTATGCGCTGTTTGGAGCAACTTTGCCACGGGGAGGGTAAGTTGAATGGGAAAAACGGCATCAGTACCATATACCAGCTTGAAGGGAGAGCAACCTGTGGATCTTTTGATAGTCACTCTGTCTGCCCAAAGTGCATATTTGAGCTTGGCATCCCAATTCTTCTTATTTTCCTCTAACAGCTTCTTTATAATCCTGATCAGACTTTTATTAGAGGATTCTGCTAGACCATTCCCTTGGGGGTAATAGGGGGTGGAATGAACAAGTTTAATGCCCATTGAATCACACATTTCCACCAATTCTTTTGCCTTGAAGGCTGCTGCATTATCTGTTATAAGCTTATGTGGGCAACCAAATCTGCTGAAAATGTTTTCTGATAAAAATTTCATTACCATATTATGATCAGCCTTCCTTGTTGGGATTGCTTCAATCCATTTTGTAAAATAATCAGTGGCGACTAATATCCACCTGTGCTGGCCACTGGAATGTGGGTTGATTTCACCAATGAAATCCAAGCCCCACTGCTGAAAAGGTCCTTTCGCAATGATTGGCTTTAGGGGCAGGGATTTCAGCTGCTGCTTACCTTCAAATCTCTGGCACCTGTCACAAGATTTAACAAAAGCAAATACATCAGAAAATAGAGAGGGCCAATAGTACCCGGCTCTGAGAATCTTTTGGGCTGTTGTCCTCCAATAATGATGTCCTCCACACATGCTGTCATGGAACTGCTGCATAACTTCTATTGACTGTTGTTTATCTAGGCATCTTAAAAGCACTCCAGATGGATCCCTCCAATAAAGCAAGCTACCATTGATGCAATATTTCGTTGCCTTGAGCTTTAACGTTCTTGCTTGACTTTGAGAAAATTCTGAAGGAACTTCTAGCTTTAGCAGGAAATTAATTATTGCAGCATACCAGCTACATGAGGCTAGGTTCTTGGCCACTGACTGTCCTTTCTGCGTTTCGGCTGTTTCAAGTTCTTCTATTTGGCCAATTTCTGCTATATTGAACAAGAAATCAATGTCCAAAGACCTGCAATTTTCTTCAGCCAACAGCTTAGCAAGTCCCTGACCTCTTACCAGCTTGGTGGGTTTCAGCTCTATGTTGAATTCTATTATTTTTGCAATCCACTTCGCTCTTCTTCCATCGGCATCAGGCTGCGTTAAAACATCCTTTATTGCGGCAGAAGGGACATATGCAACTATTTTGGAATGCAATATGTATACTCTGAAAGCCTTTAAAGATTTGATAAGCGCATAAGCCTGCTTTTCAATAATATCATACCTTAGTTCAGCATCCCTCAGATTTTTGCTGAAAAAGGCAACTGGATGCTCTTGCCCTGCTTCATCTTGCTGCAACAAGACAGCTGCAATGGTATCCTTGGAGGCAAATGAAAATAGATGAAACTCCTTGCTATAATCAGGGCTTATTAAAGTGGGAGCTTCTACAATAGCCATCTTAATGGACTCAAAAGATCTTCTGACCGCATCAATCCACTTCACCTCTGCTCCCTTTTTCAACATAGAGGTTATGTGCTTGACCAGCTCCGCAAAATTTGGGATGAACCTCCGTACAAAGTTAATTTTGCCAAGAAAAGACTGTATATCTTTCTTTGATCGTGGAAGAGTCAAGGCCTGAATTGCTTTTACCCTTTCTGGGTCAATCTGAACACCTGCAGCAGACACTACATGCCCCAACAGTTTGCCTTCTTCTAAAGCGAAATGGGACTTTTTGGGATTGAGTGAAATTCCAAACTTCCTGCACTTCAAAAACACCTTTCTTAAATGCTGTAAATGATCATGGTGGCTGCCAGAATAAACAGTTATGTCATCAAGATAAATCAACACGAATTTATCCTTTTCACCCACAAAAGCAATATCCATAGCGCGTTGAAAGGTGGCTCCAGCATTCATTAGCCCAAACGGCATTTTTGCATACATGAACGTGCCCCAAGGAGTGGTAAATGCTGTCTTTTCTTGATCGTCTGGATGCACAGCGATTTGATTGAAGCCTGAAAACCCATCTATGAAAGACATCACTTTGGCACCTGAGACCTGCTGCAACAAATGCTCCATTTTGGGCAAGGGATAATTATCTTTTTTGGAGCACTTATTTAGATTCCTGAAATCAACACACAGTCTGATTTCTCCATTCTTCTTCCTCACAACAACCAGATTGGCCACCCATTTAGAATATCTGAGAGGCACTATAATTTTGGCCGCCAACAACTTCTTAATTTCTTTCTCGACCAGAGGAAGGAGCATAGGGTTCATTGGCCTCAGCTTCTGTTTGAAAGGAATAGTGCCTTTTTCAAGCGGAATTTTATGCTGTATTATACTCCTGTCATAGGTTTTCAGATCACTGTACTCCCAAGCGAACACATCAGCAAATTGCCTCATTAATTTGCAATATTCAGCATTCTGATCAGCAGATAGCTTAGTGGACAAATTTATGAATTTGGGCTGACCTGGACCTCCTATATCATGCTTGCAGACTTGAGACTGATCTTCTTTTTGGGCAGCTCTGTAAGGCACATCATTGTGGTCAAACAATTTCTCCAGAGGAATTAGACCCTTAGGAATATGGTTAATAGGAAGCTGGACTATGCTATTCTTGCCAATTTTATTTCTAAGCTGGGACTTGGGATCTTCTAACAAAGCATCATCATTTTGGTCAATTTGCATTTCAGAGAACTCATCAATGACTTGAAGGAACCTACTTAACTCATTATCATCATCAAAAACCTTCCAATGGTGGACATTATCAGGCACAGAGGGTCTATACTTCATTTGTACCTCATAAACTAGTTTGGGAGGCGATGGAGGGATGAACAAACTAGCAGAGACAGCAAGGGAATCAGCAAGCTGATTTTGGGCTCTAGGAATATATGAAATGCAGAAAAAATCAAAGAACTCTTTGACTCTCCATACCTCATCTCTATAAGCTTTTAGCCTTGGGTGCTTTGTTTGGAACGTTCTGTTTACTTGCTGAATTATCAGATCAGCATCTCCAAAAACCTTCAAATTTTTTATTCCTCTATCTTTGGCTTCATAAAGGCCCAGCAGCAGTGCTTCATATTTGCTACGTTGTTTGTCACCTGAAAAACCAGCTTTAGAGATAACTGAACTGTTTCTTGCTGTGGAGACACTAGCACCACCCCTGCTCCTGCAGTCTCCTTGGTACATGCTCCATCAAAAAACATTTCCCAAATCTGACCACCCATGTCATGTTTAGCCTGAGCTGTCGGTTTCCGGATATGCAATGCAGCCTTCTGAGATTCTTCTATTTGGAGGATGCAAGCCCCAAAATTAGTGTCCACTGCATATATGGGATGGTTTGTAGGATTCTTCTCATCACTAATAACATATGCCAGCTGTGCTTCTCTATATAACCTCCTGCTTTCTCCTCCAAACACTGGGACAGTTGCATAAGACAGATCATTCTGTAATGTCCCTCCTAGTCTCTTAATCCACCCTCTAGACAACAGCATACCAAACTTAGGAGGAACATCAGCCACCACTATATCCATCATCATACTTTTCATGGGCAGCTGGGTTAAGGTAATAGCCAGATCCTTAATTAATCCAAGGCATTTTACCTTCCTTGAATCAAACGAGAACAAATCATGATAAGGTTTAGTGATATCAAGGCCTAACCCTTCCATGACGGTTTTTGGCATTAGATTGTGGCTGGCCCCTGTGTCTAGCAGGCAATTGTGGAGGATTTTATCATGGATAGTTAATGAAACATAAAAAGATGGAGAAGTATCATCTGCAGGTTCAATCATAGGGCTAAGCACAATAGCAGGTTTGTCGTCTTGCAAATTGACAGAGTCAATGGAGGGTTGGTTAGGCTCTAGCTCGAGGGCTTTAAAGATGGTCTTCCTAAATAATTCACTCTTCACCAACTCAGTAATAGGCATAGCTATTTTCAATTTCTGAATTTCTGACTCAAAACTAAAAGAAGAGGATACTTTATCAGCAGTTTTTACCTCTTGAACTGGAGCTCTGAGGGTGACAGGATCAGCTGCTGGTCTTCTTTGCCTGCTATTTTGTGGCACTGTTCGAGCAGCTGCTTCTTGCGCAGTATTTTCTTTGACATTCTTTGCATTGGATCTTAGATTATATCTTTGCTGCTGTTCATCAGATTGCAGAACAGCACCACTGTCCCACCTCTGGCTGTTTTGCCCTTGCAGCAATGACTCTTCATACTCGGCCAATGTTAAAAATGCAGCATTCCCTTTATCCTCCAAGCAGTGAATTTCATCCTCGTCTTCTTCGGATCGTTCACCCTCCATGACTGCATTCTGAAAGGGAGCTTTTACTTTATGATCTTCTCTTGCTTCTTCACCCCTTTGCATAATCTGCAGCTGTTCATTTGCTTTTCTGAAGGGGTTTGGATTTCTTGGGACAAATGTGTTTTGCTGCCTTGTTTTGCTTGAGGTCTAATCAACCTTTAACTTAGAAATTTCAGCAGCCAATGACTCTATCATTTTGGTCATTTTGTCTAACTTAGGCTCGGAAGTTGATGCAGTGGAAGAAGAAGCCTCAGCTCTAGGCCTTCTTCTGTCACCTTGACTCTTTAACTTTTCTGCTACCATAATATTTGATTCCACCTCCAAGGCTGCCTCTTGCATATCACCCAGCGTAACACATCGTCTTTCTCTCAACAATAAGCAAAAGTCAGAATCAAAAGCATTGGCATATGTGAGTTTGGCAGCAGTAGGGGTAGGCTTTACCTCAGCTGGTATTTTACTATACATTCTATTAAATCTTTTATTGAAGTCAGGCAAAGACTCACCCTTTTCTCTTTTCAAGTTTCCAAACTCTGTATGATAATACAGCAAGTCCTTCTTATCTCCCCATTGCTTCAAAAATGCTTCATCTAATGCTTCTATATCTGTTATAGATCTCTGGGGTAGTTCTCTAAACCACTTCCTAGCCTCTCCATCAAGACTTTGGACAAAAACTCTCATCCATACATCGTTCTCACTTATGTCTAAATTATCAGCATAACTATAAAAAGCTTCAAGATGTTCTTCTGTTGTAACTCCTTCTGTTCCAGTAAATTTGGGCATATATTTTTGATATTCTCCTGTAGGCATGGCATTTAAAGGTGTAGGCAATATCAAAGGTCCATATCTAGCAGCAACAATCCTTTCAATCCTAGTAGGTGCTTGCTGTCCTGCCATGTTTGGAATATGCGGAAGAATACTAACAGATGGAGCAGTAGGAGATAATGTAATGGATAGGAATGATATTGGGATGTTTTGGACAGTATGGGAAACTTTCTTCGGACTCAGCTTCAAAGGGGAATTAAATGGAGAAGGAGCTTTATGAGTCTATGTAGGTATTTCTTCCTTAACAGTACTAGGCTCTAAATCTTCAAACTGTGTATCTTCAACTAAAAACTCCTCATACAGAGACAAATTAGATTTCTTGGGCTTACCTGATCCTGATGCTCCTTTTTGCGATGTTTTCTTCGAGTTAACTATCTTTTCAGGGTCAGGCACTGGAACAGCTGAAGACTTCTGCGGATTTCTTCTAGTATGCCTCACAAACTGTGCCAGAACTTCAATGTGGAGTCGCCAAAGGATGGCCTTCCTCCAGTGGAGTCGCCAGACAGATGATTACAACCAAAATCTGTGTTCAAACCTTGTCTGTCATCAAAGTTTGAAGCTGTGTCGTCTCCCAGGGAAGTTGAGCTTCGATTCTCCTCTCCCCGGCAACGGCGCCAATTAATGTTATCACCCCAAGAAACTCACCTAGGTTGTAAATCAGTGATGCTCAGGAACATTAAAAATTCAACAGTTTTGTTGGATAAAATGATGGATAAATGGAAGATGTGCAGCACCTTTAAGCCAGATAACCACTCCTACTATGATTTACCCCAGACATGGGTGAAGACCCCCAGACTACAAGGCTTTCAACCACCAACTACTCACAGCTTAAAGTTAAGGTGATGATGGAGAAGACTGATTGCACCAGCAGATGCACAGAGCTCTGCGATGGCCAGCTGCAATCAGTTAGAGGATCAGCACGACTATTATTCAATAGGCAGTGAGGATGACAGCTCTCTGCTATTTGAACAATAGCAACCTGCAAACAAGTTTCAATAAACTACTAAATTTTAACATAGAGGTGGGATGACAGCCCCTCCGATGCCAAAAATTCACAGCACATCAAATAAATGCAAGCAGGCGCAGTCTAGAACAAGAAGAAGAAGTGGAAAGTGAGCAGGTGATAGCAAAAGAAGCTTGTATTAATAGAAATCAAGACCAGAAGCTGCAGGTCTCATAGTATTTACAGTCTCCAGAAGTTAAAAGGCTACAATAAACTCTCATTCATCAAACACTCATCAATCCATTACATCTCTGTTCTGGGTATATATACTGTTACAATACAAAATATCTCTGTTGAACAATGCGTGGAGGAGCCTATAAATGCCCACCAACCATATTTACATTCAAGAATGGGCCTCTGGTACAAATCTGGCAGTGCTTTGAATAGGTTTGTCCCTCTCTGGTGCTCTGCGATCCTTCTAGGGCAGGTGAGACGAAGTATGGGCAAATCCCATAACCACTGAATGCTTTGACTGGATCTGTGGCGTCCTATTTCCTCCTCGGCCATACTGCTGATTAAATGCTGCTGTTGAATTATTGAACGGCTCTAATATGACTGCCTGGCTTGGCGACACTGAAACACTGCTACACTGTTCATTCCCGCCCACAATGCTTCATCTGGACTTGAAAGTCCCAACCACGGGTCAATCATGACTGATAAATGTTGATATGTTTTGGGCACATCTTCTTTCCTGCTAGGCCATACTGTCGATTGAAGACAGCTGCCTACTGCGCTGTACTACTGCATGCTTGCATTAATCATTTCCGCGCCATTTATAAATACTGCCCACCTTACTATTTTTTAAATGTCAAAGGCCCTCACACATATATCTTTTCTATCGGGACCGCCCCTTGTATTTTTATATTTCATTAAACACAGAGAATGCGCCCAAAATCATTAAAAGTGGCTTAAGCGCGGATTTGAAATTTATAAAAAGGACCTCAGTACACCCATCGGATCAGGCCCATTGCATCGGCAGATAACTGAAGGTAAAGACCTTGTCCACTTTGGCATCCCGACAGCGAAATGCCGATGCGATATCAGCGAACATTGCGGATCCGAAAACACTATAGAAGACAACGCTGTATGGTCGCCGGGTCCGGCCCATCGGCGGTCACTCATATATGCACAGGCCATGCTCCATTGAAATGCCGATAGCGATATGCCGATGCGATATCGGCGATCGCTCATCGGTGATACCACATCACTGCCGCTGCCGCCCCCCGATTGCGACCCGCCGATGCGATCTGGACCGATGATCGGCCGGATCAAACGGCTGTCGCTCATTTGAACTGCTAGGCCTGCGATTTTAAATTTTTGCTTGTCTCGGAGTGTTTCAGGCCTCCCGATAGATCATTTTGGCCCAACAATGAGGATTTTGACAGCATCAATGGTTCCTTCGGGATGATTATGAAGGTATTTGCAGCCTTCGAGAGTGTTTAAATTCATTTTTTATGCCTTTTGCATAGCAGCGCTAACAAGTGCATCTGCCACAAAATTTTGCTTCCCTTTTTTGTAGATGATTTCAAAGTCATAACCCAACATCTTTGTGACCCATTTTTGTTGCTCTTCAGAGGATAATCTTTGTTCTAAAAAGTATTTAAGACTATCATGATCCGTTTTTACCTTGAAGTGTCTTCCCATTAGGTAGGGTCGCCATTTCTTAAGTGCATGTAGTATTGCCAACATTTCCTTCTCATAAATAGCTTTATGTAAATACTTTCCTTTGATTAGAAAACTTTCGAAAGCAATGGGTCTTTCATCTTGCATTAAAACAACACTAATTCCATTTCCTGAAGCATCACATTCCACAATAAAGGTTTTTGTGAAGTCCAGCGTAGCTAAGACTGGTGCTTGGCACATTGCCTCTTTAAGATGTTTGAAGGCCTTTGTTGCTTCTAGAGTCCATGAAAATGCATCTTTCTTCAATAATGTTGCTAGAGGTGCTGCTATTCTCCCATAATTCTTAACAAACTTGCGATAATACCCTGTCAACCCGAGAAATCCTCGCAGATGCTTTATGGATGTGGGGATTTTCCATTCCTTAATGGCTTTAATTTTGCTAGGGTCTACCTTAACACCTTCATGAGATACAATATGACCCAGATATTCCACCTCTTGTACTCCAAAGAAACATTTGGAGCTTTTTGCATATAATTGTTTCTCCTCCAATAGTTTGAGCACCCTGTCAACATGTTGAACATGATCCTTCCAAGACTTGTTGTAGATTAGTATATCATCAAAAAATACTAACACAAATTTTGTAAGGAAGGGTTTGAAAATGGAATCCATCAAACCTTGAAATGTAGAAGGTGCATTGATAAGGCCAAAAGGCATGACCAAAAATTCATAATGACCCTCATGAGTTCTAAATGCTGTTTTGAAAATGTCTTCAGTCTTCATTCTGATTTGATGATATCCTGAATGAAGATCCAACTTGGTTAAGTAAATTGATCCATGCAATTCATCCAATAATTCGTCAATGACAAGAATGAGAAATTTATCTTTAATAGTGAGCTTGTTGAGCTCCCTATAATCCGGACACATGCGCCATGATCCATCCTTCTTGTGCTCCAATACTACTGGAGCAGAGAAAGAACTTTGACTAGGTTGAATTATACCAGCCTTTAGCATTTCTGCAACCATACGTTCAATTTCACTGTTTTGGGCATAGGGATATTTGTACGGCATGATGTTTGGAGGAACAATTCCTGGAATCAAATGAATAACATGATCATGATCACGAATAGGTGGGAGGCCTTTGGGAGTCTCAAATACCTTGGACTGATTGTCCAAGACTTTTTGGAGATCTCGAGAAATAGATGATTTCGATGTGGGAACATCTAGCGAACATAATTGTGCAATTACGCCTCGTTGTTCCTTCTTTAGAAGCTTTGTCATACCGTTAGAGTTGATTATCTTTCCCAGTTTCCCTGCAAGACCTCTTAATTCAACTTCCTTTCCTTCCACACAAAATTTCATGAAAAGTTCTTGAAAATTAAAAGCTATTGTACCCAAGGATTGCAGCCATTGGACTTCTAGTACAACATCAACACCACCCATTGGAATGGAAAGCATTGGGTTATTCAATACATATTCTCCCATGGATAGCTTGATATTATGGCACTTTCTAGAGCAATTTATGGTTCCTCCACTTGCAACCATTACTTAACACTCTGGTGCTGGATATAGGAAGCAATTCAATTCCTTGGCTATCTTACAATGAATAAAATTATGGGTACATCCCGAATCAATCAACACTATTACCTTTTTCTTCTTGATATGTTCTTCTATCTTGATAGTTTGAGGAGTGGTAATTCCAGCCAATGCATTAGAAGATATGGTCGGATTCATTTCTTCTTTATCTAGGGTTTGTTCCTAGAGTATATCCTCTTCTTTTGACATTTCTTGTTCCTTTTCTTCCTCCTCTTCACAATCTATGTAGAATAATTTCTTCTCAGCACACTTATGACCTTTGGTGTATTTGCTATCACAACTATAGCAAAGCCCTTTTGCTCTTTTTTCTTCCAATTGTTGTGGTGTCAACCTTGTAGGTTGTGGAAGGCTAGGGGCAACAAAACTTCCATCTTTATAGTTGTGAGTGGTAGGCTTCCTGGTTGCCATAATTTTGCTTTCCATTTTTCTTGCTAACTTGAATGCCTTCTCCAATGAATTAGGTTCCCAAAGGCGAACCTCATGTTGGATATTATCCTTTAAAGTCCCTATGAACACATCAATCCTATGCTCCTCTGGAATGTCTTTTACCCTTATGTTCAATTTTTGGAAGTCCTCAATGTGCTCCATCATTGAACCCTTTTGTTTGAGATTTATTGGCTAAAAAAGGTGTTGCTTTTTGTATCCTCATAATGTGCTATCATTTCTTCTGTAAAAATTGCCCAAGTGACAATTTGTTTACGAGAGCAAAGCCATCGATACCATACAAACTAATTTGGTTCCAAATATAAAGTTGTAATACGTACCTTTTGTATGTTTTGCACATTATGGAGATTGAAAAATTGCTCCATTTGTAGTATTCATGTTCCAGGATCCTTGCCATCAAACTTCCTCATATTGATTTTTGGAACATGGTGGGTCTTCAATCCAACATTAGAGTCTATGGAATCATGATTAACATTTCTTTTGTTCTCATCATGAGTTTCCTTTACTACCCTTTCACCATTAGTAACCATTTCTTGTAGCAACTTATTCAAATTTATCTTCAATTCTTCCATCTTAGTATCCATGCCATTCATCTTAGCTTCCATGCGATCCATCTTAGCTTCCACGCCATCCATCTTAACTTTCACTCCAGTCATATTAGCTTCCACGCCATTCATCTTGGATTCAATTACCTTTTGTGAGAGTGAAATTTGTTGTACTTGGTATTGTAATTTTGATATATCATGTTGTATTTCTTCCTCTTCTTCACGAGTCATGCTAGAGCTTTCAGGTTGCTTACTAGGTGTTTCCATTTTTTTCTTCAGGGAATCAATTAATTCTAATAATTCTTCACTATTCCCTTTGAATTCCCTCAAACTATTTTTTCAAACCAATTTCATGCAAAATTTCAAAAAAACTACACACATTCTTTTCACTTTGTAAGAGCTCGATATTGAATCTGTTGTATCTCTGTAACTGCGGATCTCGAATAACTGTAATCACATCCTGCAGTAGCCCTTGGAGTCCTCTTTCTAACCCCACAAGTCTGATCAAGATTGGATTCTCCAAGGAAGAGTTATGCCAAATCTCCTACGGTGACCTGATTATAGACTAGTTCAATAGAGCGAACTTGTACGAAGTGCCACATGTCACTATTTCGACCTTAGTATCTGAAACTGATATACAAAAAACTAAAGGCCGTCCTCTTTCTGAAACTTCTTACGAAATTTAAATCTGATGCTTAGAACAAAAGTTATGACGATTTTCCCTAGGTCACCTATTTGGAATGTAATTCGGGAGTCTGCAAAAACCATAACTTCCTCAGATCATATCTACGAAAATATAGCGAGACAAGCTCTGAAATTCGGACCCGAAGTTCAAAATGATTTCAGCTCAAATGGGTTTTTTTTAGCATCTAAAACGTCGTAGAGAAAAAGTTATAGCGAAAATTCCACGATGACCTGTTTGGAGCAGCGAAACCCTAGAACCCAAAGCTCTGATACCAAATGTTATGAAACCAGCTCACAAAAAGATAGAAAAGATAGATCAATGCCTTAGAATTCAGCCTCTTCGAGAGGGCAACCTCCTTTACATTACACAAATGAACAATTCTTGGATGATACAAATGAATAAACCTTCCTTCTATATATAGGAGTCTAAGGGGTCACAATATAATCAAGCCGACATAACAGTAATAACATAAGGGCACAACAATAACAATAGTGGGTTTCTATGGGGCACACTAATAACAATAGGGGCACAATAATAACAATAAGGGCTACAATGAGAATAGTAATGGGGGAATCACTAGTATTATAGGGACCTAACAGAGCCACATCAGGAAGCAAACAGGAGGATGGTCTTGGCATTGAGCTCGCATGAGTGAGCTATCAGAGAGGGTAATAGAGAACATTAAACAAGTGAGCATCAAAATGTGGGTGTATATTGTCAAGTAGGCGAGGGGTGGCATGACACATCTTCCTGACAACCTCAACACACCCTATCTCTTCCTTCATCACCCCATGTAAGGAATTTTTTCATAGTGCTTATAACACATCAAATTGTGAAATTTATTATCATGTCTTACACAATTATAAAATTTATTTATAATAATAAAAATATATATATATATATATATATATATAAAATAGTTATACAAAATTCGAAGTAAAATATAAAATATTTAAATTTTTTTAATAATATACTATTTATGTATAATTAAAATGTAAATGTAAATTATAAAATCTTAATGTATGTAACCATATATCTTTTATATGTGTTATATAAATTTATATTTATTAACAAAATTTACCCATAACAACCCAAGTTGAAAATTAATGTTTTAAATGGAATTTTTTGTTAAGCTATATCTTTTATTTTTTAAAAGTAAAATTTATATTTCAAATTTTAAAAAGAAACGTTAGATCAATTCGGGGTTTGTCCTAGTCCGCCACTTCGAAAATAAAACCAGTGACAAAATCACGATTTTTGTAGCATCTACACAAAGTTTTTAAAGTTCAACAAAAAAGTCAATAAAGTGTATTGTAGGACTAAAAAACTTGATTTATAGCCTAACCTAAAAATCAAAATTTGAAAACTAAAAATACTAGATTGATGATAACCTGTCCTTTGGAACTGGAGGACTTTGAAGCATCCAATTCTAATGGCTCATTGTTGCTACCAAGGGAGCCTCTAGGGCCAGAGGAATGCCTAAACGGAATGTCCTAGCCAGCTATCCATATTACTCACTATACATTGTAGCTCATCCAGATTTCCTCCTTGGTCCCAGTTTTGTCTAGTAATACTCAGCCAAGCAGGAGCCTCAAATGCCAACATATGTCAATATTTTACATGTACTGACTATAGCTCCCTCTACTATGCCCCATATCAGGCATCCAGTCAACTATCTCCCCAAGCATTTTGGAGTTAGTGAAGCACCCTCCTGCCTTGCAATATCATATTCCACGAGTGATTTCATCTTGGATTTCCTACGGAGTGCTCGCCTGATACCTTTGTGTTGAGTTTTCCTCCCTTTGTTGGGCACGAAAGTGCCCTTGGTCCTTGAAATATGTCGCTCCCTTCCTACCTCCGGCACATTAAAATTTAGCATGACATTTCAAAATGGAGCCAACAAAGAGTCTGATTACCTATGATGAAGAGAGCACCAAAAGATGGAGTATAGAAGAAGATAACAAACCAAGACTAAGCCAAAATTGGAGAACTATAATGTCCCATAATAACAATAATAATAATAATAAATAAATAAATAAAATAATATTAATACACAAGTGAATAAATAATAAATAATGAAGAAAATATAATAATAGTAAATAAATAATAAATAATAAAGGAAATATAATTCTACTAAATAAATAATAAATAATGAAGAGAATATAATAATAGTAAATAATAAACTAGGGTTCTAAATAAATATATATTAAAATGACTATAAAAATAGTAAAATTAACGAAACGTTAAAAAATGAATAAAATGAGAAATAATTAAATCAAGAGAAATATTGTATTAAGTAAAACTTAAAATAAAGAAATAAAAGTTGGCATGTTGACACATGGAATGTATGCATGCGAATCCCTGTCCATTTTTGGAACTGTTTGGTTTATTTAACGGATGATGAGGAGGATGAGATTATTCATTCCTTATATTGGAAGAAAATTGTTGTGAGGTAAAGGATTCCTTGACAATAGTACATTGATTGAGGGCTCGGGGTGGCCATCTGTAGAAAGATTATTTGCAACTGAGCCTATGGTTGGGTGTAGAGTTGTCTCCAAAACTTTGTTGCAGCTAGCGAGATTCAAATAGATTTCACTCTGAAATCACAAGTAAGGGTTATCGTCGCTACAAGAAAGTCGTCTCTACTCGTGTTTTTCGAAATTTCTATGCTAATTAGTTGAATAGTTTATATGATGATAATAAATTCCATAAATTTTTTTTGTAAGCTTGGCAGGACTGCATCTTCATCATGTCCAATATATCACCCCGATTAGGGCAGGGAATTGAACTGGTGATTTCACATCAAGGAGTGTCTTCACAAAGTACCTGAACATCGTCTATCCAAGACCCCTTGGATGATTATAAATTCCATAATTGATATAATTAGTTGTATGTTTTAATTTGGGGTTGTTACAGGAACCAAAGTAGTTGACAGAGGAGGGCCTAAGACAAAGAGGTTTAAACAAGTTAGTACTATTAAGTAAGAAGTACGATATCAGAGTATCTAGCCCGTCGAGACTAGTGGAGCCAAAATCAAGAAAATAAATCATTGAGAAAACCTAGCTAGAAGGAAAAAAAAATCAACAAGTCCTGGAGGATGTACAAAGGAAAGGGGAAAGTAGTAAAAGAAAAAGCAGACAAAAATGAGATTTAAAGATGGAGTCAGGGAAAAAACCTTGAAAAGTGTGAGTTGGATGGAGAAAATTAGATCCATGAAAAAAAATAATTTGCCGCCATGTAATTCTTGGTATTTAGAATTTACCATTCCCTTCTTTTGAAATCACCCATAGATAAGGATGAAACACTATCACTGTGAGTAATGAAGATAGTGAATGGGATTGCTTCTTGACATTAGACACTTTTATGGCTGCAAACTCCCAAATTTTCTCATAATTAAAATAATGAATCTCCACTTGATCCAGTTCATTAAACCTGTACTTAAATTGGTGTGAATTTGCATCATATATTAGCTAGGTTGCATTTGTGCAAGGGAAATTAAGACACGATGATGACATTTGTAACACACCCCTTACTATCCCTATCCCCTAGTAAGAGTAGAAGGAGGCAATTTATGATGACCCAATCTCTAAAGTTTAGTTATGGAAATGGAGTCTAAATTTTTCAATATCTTTCAACTTCCTTAAAATTTAAATGGATGAAATCATTGTGTTTGTCTCATCAAAACCTTTCCAACAATATAAAATATGCCCCAATTCGATTTCCGAATCAAAAGATATGGTCGATTAATCACTGACATATTAGGTCTTGCCACGTCATTTGTCCTGCCACGTGACGCACATGTGGCATCCCAAGCAGTGCCCATGGCCACTATGCCAATTGGCGAGCCTACATCGAAGGAATGTAGGCCTTTATAGTCGGAGGTTGACCCTTCCTTGCAAATCCAAAAAACTTAAATCTAACTAGGGTCTCGACCTCGACCAAGTCGATCGACTTGAACATCGACCTAGATGTTACACCCGACCTTACTTCCGGGATTAACTACGCACCGAGCCTCGACTATCCCGACTCCTGACTAACGACCCCGCC
Organism: Pinus tabuliformis; assembly: GCA_031772625.1. NCBI lineage: Eukaryota > Viridiplantae > Streptophyta > Pinopsida > Pinales > Pinaceae > Pinus > Pinus tabuliformis. The sequence goes on along the minus strand of CM062812.1, from coordinate 254,567,989 downwards.
CAACTACTTGGATTGCACTGTGGTAGTCGAGCATGGATTCATCCCAACTTCCACTTCCCAATCGACTCGCCCGACCCCGACCTAGTGGGCCCCATACGTGAATTCAACCTGTTTTGTGAGTGTTCATTCTTAGTATTTTTTTCTTTCAATTTTCTTTGTAATTCCACATAGGCCCAAACCATAACATATTTGATTGCCTATGAAGTAAAAAACTTGCCTCTACGATATCAAGAATTGGAATATAAAGATCTCACAGAATCTTCCCAACACCCCTTGAGCATAGAAGCCATCAAGTGATGCACTCATGCCATTAGCTAAGCTGAAGTGCATAGATTAGCTTACTCATAGAATTTGCTAGGATGGCCACAAAACTTGGGCTATTCCTTGCCCAATGAAATACACAGGGAATGTGCGACTTGAGTGCACTTCTCAAGGTTACAGGAATTCAATCCAGCCTCCTAGCCCCGGTATATAGATGTTTGCATCCCTTTTTTTATATTCACAACAACTCATGTGCACAGAGAATAAAATTAAATGAACACCAATACATCCTAGTTGACCATATTCATTAAATCCAATGAGATAAACACAAAGATTCACCATCTCCTCAAGACTAGAAAATCGCTGAGATTCAAACTCTTGAAAGATAGATAGGAACTCAACCATTCCTCATAACTTTATATAAGAATAAAAAATTCCACTTAGACACATGAATCTAGATTTCATGTAGCAATTACAAGAATTACATCCCTTTTCATACAAGGGGGATACATATCCCTCACAACTACTATGACAAATAATCCTCATAACCAACATGCATATAAAATTATTGGCACATCAATCATAAAAAGCATTATTACACAGACAAATCAAAGTTATACCACTCTTCAACACCAGTTCATGCACTCAATACTTCATCACTCAAAAGATTGACCAAGGCATTAGTGTTGCATATTCATACATGAAGTCAAATTCCATAGATATTATTAGTAGTTATACAACTTACCTAGCATAACCAATACTCAAGATATCAACACTCCAAATAATTCATGAACCCAAGTTTCATACATTCAAGTGACTTTAAAATCAACACAACAAGTATTCATGTGAGATTTACTTGCATATATAAATGTAATAAACACTTATCTTATATCCAAATCTTGGAATCTGAGATTGGGACTTCAACTCTCCATCCAACCTTATACTTGAAGCTACAACCACATTTACTTGTAGCTATCACCCCGACCCAGATTCCAATGCTTGAGGTGGCATGCTTCTAGTGAATTTCAACTGACAGAACAAATAAAATAGGATGCCACAAGGCCACACTGCCTTCATCCACCAACTACACACATTTTCATTTAGTCTTTTAAGGCATAATCACATCTCTGCCAGGATACCATAGTACAAAGAGTTTTCAACTTGCATTCAAGAGAAGGGAGTCCACATAAAGGAAGGTTCATCAGTTGATAAGCTACTATTGGGTAAAGATATAAACTCTCCATGTGGTTCATCAGTGAGAAAATAATCAAAGATTCAACCTTGAGGAAATTCCTGGTGGTTCATCAACCTCACAAGCACCCGAGTGACTCCTCCCAATCCAATAGGTTGATCAATCCACAAGCTTCAAGTGGGTTCCTCAACCTTATAGGCAAGCCACCACTCTCTATAATGCTTTCACCCAACAAGCTTCTATGAGGGTTCTTCAACATGTTTTATGTATCCAAAGGTTGATTGATTACCACTTTTAATCACAACCTTCCATATGTCTCCCATGTTCTTCCCCACTACCAGTGCGCTTTCTTCCACGGTCTCTGCATGCATGAGGGTGAGAGAGAGTGTCCTTTTCTCCTTTTTCTTTCTATTGCGTATGGCTATGTGTGATTGTGTGGGAATCCTCCCCCAAACAGATTAACCGTCTTCCCTTTTTCTAACTCTATGCCAATCAACCCCCTAGGACAGTGTAGTCCATACTGGCTTTAATATTTTGTCCTCTTCTTGCTTGTTGTTAGAGCTATAGGACACCTGGGCCTGTCTATCATTTTCCATTAAATTTATTGCTTAGTAAACCCATTTAAATCCACTTAGCCAACCAAGATTGATATTTAAAACAATCCATTCCTCAAGCAATCTCCTTCCTCAAGCAACCTCCTCCCAAAGCTATGAATTATGTGTACCAAGCCTAACCTTTTTTTATATTTTATTACAACAATATTACAATTGTTTGTAAGAGGGGAATTTCCCCAAGGGGTGGTCACAACCTTGGGGGGGCATATGGCCACGCTATTGGCCATGTATACTTGGTTGGAAAATGGCCATGCATCCCCCCACCTACCTTAACTCTAACATCCTGTGCGAGGGAAGAAGGTATTTCAAAGCTAACTTAGAGCATTCTTGTTTGAGATTGGATTTAGGAAGGGAGTGCCAAAAATAGTTGAGCAGTGATGCCTATGCTTTGCAACCTTCATTGGCAAGATAATCTATGATTTTTATTTCTAGATCTCTGGACATGTGAGATAATGCCAATCGAGATCACATGGAGGAGAGTGACTACCCTTTCCAAGATACTTTCCAGATGCTAGCTATTGGAGACTTTACTTGGTGTAATTCCATGAAGGATTTTAGTGATCATATTAGTGAAAAGTTGAGTGTCCTCTTACATTAATATTTTGAAGAAAACATGAGGCTAGGCAACCTGGAGGCTTGTCTCCAAAGCTTCAAGTTATTTGGTATTATTGTCGTTAAAATCCATGGGGATAGTAAAGATAAAAGGGGTATTTCCTTAATCTTGAAATACTCCCCCAACACTAACATTCATTTGGTTTTCTTTGGATGCCCCATTGAGTTTTAATTTGAGGAAGTGTAAAGGAGAGGGCTTCCATATTATAGAGATGAGGGGAGGGAGGAATGTATTCAGGGAGGACAAAGATCCATGACTAAAAATCCATTCTTTGAGGATTGTTGATTCTAAATCCTTTGCCTGCCAATTTTGTTCCAACCATTTTTGAGAGATTATTAATTTACGAATGTTTTCTTTAATAAGATTCCAAATGGTGTCTTGGGTATGTGAGTGGTATTGAATTTTTTTGTGATTTCTTTCTTTGAAAAGTGCCCTTAAAATGAATCCATGGAGAAGAGTCCAAATTTATTTAATATAGTATTAAGAAAGACTTGTTTTCTCTAATGCTTGATGGTTAGGGGAATGTTGTTAGTATTATCGTTCGAGTGACACATTAGATATTCCATAGCATTCAAAATAATGGTTGCATAAAAACAACCATTAAAAATATGTGAAGAGTCTTTTGAGGCTGATATAAGTAAGTCACAGAGGGAGGGTCCTATGAAGCCCCATTTTTAGAAGGTTATCCAAAGTGAGATTTTTCCCTTGAACTATAAGTCACAAGAAGAAGGAGACTTTCAAGCACATATTTTGGCCCTAAATGGTTTGCCAAATTTATGCATTTCATTGCTATTGGAATCTTTCCTCCAAGTGATAGGATTCCTCAATTATGAAGGTTCATCTTGAATTGTGTGTCCGTCTTGTCCAAATTATGAGAAATGGAGATAAGGTGCAACTAAAGATCTTGCAAAAAGGATGACCATTCTCCTCCTGCAGATCTAGGTTGTCAAGCCTCCTGTGAGAGCCAAACTATCCATTGGGTCTAAATGTTGTCTCCTATCCAATATTCAACTACCTTGTGTCTGTTGTTTGTTATCATGTTGGTCCTTAATTGCTCCACATTTTGCAACCTATTGAATTTTAGGCATTGTTGCCAAGAATCCTTCCAAAAAAGGGTTGATTGACCATCTTATGTTTCCCAAAAATAGTGTCGATGGATGAGATGGATACCTCTTTTAGCCAAATTCTAGGTAGAAGATCCATTTTGACTGAAAGAGATTCTAATAAGTTAAAGGAAGGGTGGCTTGTTGCTATATTTTTAATTTTAGATTAGTTTTCGTAAGGCAAAACCCCCTTGAAGCCATCTCCACCATAATCCCCCCCATGATCATACTTAGAATTTTGGGGTCCCTAAAGCCCAGTGTTGCGGGGAAGCGCTCCCCCCCCTCGCTCCCGCTCCCAATCCGCGCTCCGGGCAGGAGCGGGTCGGGAGCGTCGCTCCCAGATCACTCCCGAGCGTTAAATATTTGCTTCGGGAGTGAATCGACTGATGCCAGGAGCGATCTGGGCGGAAAAAAAGCCGTGGACGCGAAAAAAATTTCCAATTAAAAAAAAAAAAAAAAAAAAAAAAAAAATAAAATTGTTTTAAAAGCCCAATGGGGCAAACAAACATTTCATTATCACTTGAATGAGAGAAAGAGCAAGGAGAGAAAGAGCAAAGGAGTGAGGAGAAGCGAGTAGCAAGTGCCGAGGAGCGAGGAGGAAGCCTGCAGAGAGGTAAGTAACTTAGTAATTTAGTTAGTTTAGTTAGTTTAATTTAGTTAGGTAGTAATTTAGGTAGTTTAATTTAGTTTATTAACTATATTTAGTAAAAAAATTATGAATCTAAATTAAATTAATAGATTAAAATTATTAAATTAATTAATCTAAATAAATTAAATTAATTTGCAAATTCAAAAGCCTACAAATATCAAACATCATGGACTTGGCTATATTTCTCGGGATTTTCCTCTTCTTGGTCCCTTTTATGGTTATTATGGTGCTGGAGAGTAGGAAACGGAGGGGCCAAAATGAAGAGGGGGATGAAGAAGCTGGAGAAAGTGGATTTGATGAAAACCCCGGTGAGGAAGAGCTGGAGGATGGTGAACATGACTCTCAAAAAACTAAACAAGACCAAACCCCATTGTGGAAATATGTTAACATGCCTGAAGCAGGGAAAGGGGGTAGAACCACTAAATTTCATTGCCCCCATTGCAACAATGATTACACAGGTTCATACACCTGTGCCAGAAAACACCTCTGCGGGAAAAGGCCATGGGATGGAGACAAACAAATAGGAATCAAAACTTGTCCAACGGTGTCAGCAGTGGATAGAGCCAAATACATAAGGGGAGAGGAGGAAGCCCAATACAAATCAAAAAAATCAAGGGGTTTCTTTGAACCAAGCTCAGAATCACAAGCACAAAGAACTCCTTTAGCATCCTCCCAAGGCAGTGTATATGGAGGCACAAGGTCATCAGGTTTAAGGCGTAGAACCATATCAGATTTCCTTGATGAGGGGTGTAGGAATGATGTGGATTCAAAGGTTTACAAGTTTCTCTATGCATGTGGGATACCATTCAATGTTCTTCCCTCACATTATTGGCACGAAATGGTTTCTGCCATAAATGATGCCCCTAAAGGATACAAGAGCCTGGCTATGACAAGGCAAGAACCGTTGGACTTGATCATGAAAAAGCAAAAATATCACATTCTTTGAATAGAATGACAAGTTCTTGGACTGACCATGGGGTGTCCATTGTATCTGATGGATGGACAAATGTAAAAGGCAAGCCATTGATAAGTGTTCTTGTTATGTCTGTTAGTGGTGCCATCTTTCTAACTACACATGATTACTCAGACAAGTTCAGGACCGCCATCAACATTGCAGAAGCATTACTTGAAACAATTGACTGTATTGGGCCATACAATGTCATCCAAGTCATCACTGATAATGCTCCTAATTGTAAGGCAACGGGAGCAATTATTGAGGATAAATACCCCAACATATTTTGGTCTAGATGTTTGGTTCACACATTGAACCTTCTGATGCATGATGTTGTCAAGAACAAAAATGCACAATACCAATGGATTGGTGATTTGTACAAGAAAGGCAAAATGATAAAATTTATTACAAATCATAGCAATACACATGGCCTTTTTCGCAATCACTCGAGATTGGAGTTGTTGAAGATTGCGAAGACAAGATTTGGCAGCTATTACCTCACCTTCAGGCGCCTTTTGAAGGTAAGAGAGTCATTGGCTAGCATGGTACCAAGTCCACATTGGCAGGTATTAAAGGAAAGGGCTACAAATGCAGCTGACAGGCAAGGTTTTGAACTAGTGGAGGAGGCCGCTCTTGATGGTCAGTTTTGGACAAGTGTGAGGCAAGTGTTGGATTTCACCAAGCCCATTTATCACATGATTCAATTTGCAAATACAAACAAACCAGTGATTGGCGAGGTGTATGAGCAAATGGATACCATGTTGGGGCAAATAAAAGATATTGTTCATCACAGAGATCCCGACTTGTACAAAATGATTCACGATTTTGTGTGTGTACGGTGGAATAAACTTAATCTTCCACTACATTGCTTGGCGTATATCCTTATGCCAAAATACTACTCTACATCTTGGTTGGACCAACTTGCACCAGGGGGTGGGATTAGGACCAAACCCCATTTAGATGCAGAGGTAACTAGTGGATATTTGCAAGCATTGGAAAAGTTGATACCTGACAGGGAGGAATGTGCAGCTGTGCGCCTTGAAATAGGCAAATACTTCAGTGGTACTGGTTTGTTTGGTACCTTCCATGCAATGGAAGACAGAGACAGATTTGATGCTCTCACATGGTGGGAAACATATAGCGGCCATGGACTTTTGCCAAAATTGGCAAAAAAAGTTCTATCACAGGTTGTGAATACTTCTTCTGCAGATAGGTGTTGGAGCGCCTACAACGTCATACACAATGTGAAAAGAAACAGACTCAATGAAAACCGAGCAGAAAGCTTGGTTTATGTGCACTACAACTTGAGGTTGTTGAGTCATTACTGTGATTGGGCTTATGAGGATCCCACATATAGAATTTGGGACAATCACCCAGAGGATGACAATTTGGAGGATGGTATAGTGCATCTTGAAGAACTGGAAGAGGAACTTATAAGGGATGAAGATGAAGCAGCTGCAGCTGCAGCAGCCATGCCACCTCCACCTCCACCATCCAGTAGCAATGCTCGAGGTCCGAGTCTTGTTCCTTTGCTGTCGCCACCTCCATCTACACCCTCACATGGAGGGCATGTGCCTTCTAGTTCTGGTCGTCGGTCTGTGCGGGAGACTCCTAGAAGACCACCACGACCTGCTTATACTCCTGGAGACTCTTGTGGCAAGGGCCACATGTAGATTTATAGTTTACTTGTCTTTTCTAGTTTCTATTAGTTTTCATAACTATTGAGTCTTGAGTCCTTGACTCTTGACTCTTGACTCTTTCATATCATAATGATATTTTTTGTAAACAATATATGACTGTGACAATGAAAATTTGAAGTTGGCAATTATAACTCATTGGTAATGATTGTGAATTATGAATATGATGCTTCGTGAAAGACTAAAGTTGTTTCATTTCATTTCATTATTCATGTTTCATTTTATAACATTTCATTTCATGTTAACAGTTAGAAGTTAGGACTTAGAAATATCTAAGATATTACTTCTTGTAATGGTTAACGGTTAAACTTAGCTTACAAGTACAACTTTGGTGATCAATGATGATAAATGTTATATATTGAATTTTCAATTTTGAAAGCTTGAAGTTGAAACTTTAAGATTGAATTTGATGAATCATGATTCACGAGACTCATTATGTTGCAGTTGTAATATGTATTTTACTAACTTGTGGACATGGTTGATGAAGATTATAATTTCTAGAATCTAGATGATTGATGTGATATGGTTCAATGATCAATCTATGTTTTTTTTTTTTTTTAATATCTAATTCATCATTCTACATGTTTTTGTTGACATATATGTATCAAAAAGTAAAAATATAAAATATATATATATTTTTAAAAAATCGCTCTTGGATTCGTTCCCAAACTGGGAGCTTCTAAAAATGGTCGCTCCCGCTCCCGCTCCCAAGTAACACTGCTAAAGCCTTACCCCCCTCTACATTTGGGTAGGCATACTTTTTCCCTAAGCAGCCATAACCCACTTTATTTCTTGTTTGGCACCTCTCTAGAGCAAATATCTTTGAATACTACAAATTTAATTGAGAATGGAACAAGGAGCCATCATTTCCTAAAGAAGATAAAATTGGAGGGCTTGCAAAACATATATTAAGAGAACAAGTTGGTATGCTATGTTAAGAGAAAGAAAGGTCCAAATGGAAAGTTTGATGTTAAATTTTCTTAACGATTATGAACATATCTTGATTCTCGAAGAGTTATCAACTATTGAGACTCCAAGGTATTTGGAAGGGAGTCTGCTTCTTTGAAATCTTAACATTATAACTACATGAATCTACAAGGCAAGAGGTGCATTCAAAAAGAAAATTTGAGCTTTCAAGTCTTTGATATCCATACCCGACGCATTTGAGAAGTCATCTACGAGGGGCGATGGTTTTGGGGTAGGGTGGGCCTCTTTGTAACTCCATGGTTTCCAAATTTTGATGCTACAATAATGGATGTTACAAAGATGCTGATATGAGTGAGGTTAAATAATCTCCCTCTCTCTTTTTGGCATGACCAATTATTATAAGGTGTTGGAAACACATTAGGGATGTTTTTGAAGATGGATCAAGAGATAATTGAAAATGGTATTTTTACCTTTGCCAGGATTTGTGTAGATATAGACCTTAGTAAACACCTATCATATCACATCCATATGGCTCATAAATATTTTAAGTGGAATCAAATGTTATTTTGAAAACACATCATTCAGGTGTTGTATCTGTCTACAAACATGACATTTGCAGAATACATGCTCACAAGCTAAAAGAAGTTACAAAAAGAACAAAGAAAAAACCACAAAAGCCAAAGGGATGGTAGGTTCCAAATCCACATCTCCCAGAAGACGAAGAATAGGAAATAGACGAGAATCATAAAAAAGAGGAGGAACAAAAACAACAAGGACCGTAAGAGGAGGAGGGAGCAAAGAAGAAGAACAACACTAAAAGTCGTGTTGAGAAAGACATTGAATTAACAATGATCTAGGTAAAAGAACAACAACCTGAGGAAAGACACAACATGCAAGGAGTGGGTGAAAAAAGAGGACACATATATCTGAGAGCTCTAACTCAGATTAAGAAGTGCCTAAGAAGATTGAAGCAGAGGAAATGGAAATAGTAATGACCACTCCCAATCAAAGAGGTTGGTGAAAGGTAGAGAAAAAGAAAGGAAAAAAGGGGAAGATCAGTGATTTTTATCACATTTATCCCTGACAAATTTATGTATTTTTTATAGTTTTTTTCATTTTTGTGCATCAGCCTAAAGGCTAACATGATAAAATGTTTTTGGGAATTTGAAAAATGTTCTTTTGTTCCTTGGTTTCCAGGTTGAATAATATTTTGATTTTTCCTTTGGAAAAAGAAAATGTTGTGTAGAGCTCGAGCTTCTTGAGCTGCTCAGACCCCCATATAGATTATGTCATCAAACAAATTGGTGGTGTGATATAGGAATATCTTCACCAAATAATTTGATACCCTTCAATTTTTGTTGTGACATGGCTACTTGTAGAGCTCAACCCAATCCTTTAAGTGATAAAGTGAAGAGAAAGGGAGAAAGGGGACCCCCTTGATGGATTCCACATCAGGGAGGGAATGTTGTAGTTGATGACCCATTTAGAAGTACTAAAAATAAAACTAAAGAAATAAGAGCCTTGATCCAAGTGATCCATTCAATGGTAAAGCCAAATGCTGAGAGAAATTGAAAGAGATAAGACCAATTGAGCTTGTTAAAGGCTTTGGGGAGATCTAATTTGATCAATATGCTAGGTCTTTTAGTGTTTTTTATTGAATAAATAACTTCATGCTCCATCATTATCTCATCGAGAATTCTAGGACCTTCCACATAGCTTGTTTTCTCTCGTGGAATTAAACGGGGGAATATAGGATCGAGGTAATTAACTATGACTTTTGCGATGACTTTTGTAAACCATGTTGCTTAAAGAAATTGGCTTGAAATTGCTTGGTTCATCAACTTTGTCCTTTTTAGGAGCTAAGGTAAGAAAAGTAGCATCTAGAGTAGGAATGATGGATAGTGAACTTCTAGATTCTTTGACTGTAGCTGATAGATCCTGTTCCACTATCGACTAGCATGCCTAGAAGAAATCTCTTGTGAAACCATCTAGAATAGGCACCTTATTGCACGAGATGGATTTGGATGCTACTTCCACCTGTTCCTTGGAGATGATTTTTAATAAAGCCTAATTTTAATCCTAGGAGACCATAGTAGGTATTTTCTGAAATATACAATAGGTTTCTACCTCCCTTATGGCTGCAATTTAGTTAATAAGTCTCCATAATGGTGCACTAATTCATATTCTATATCTCTATGATCTTGGAGTTTAATAACGATGGAATTTTGAAGTGAAGTTAATCAATTATGGTGCTTGTTGATAATGTTTATATAAGTTTTCTATTGGACCAGGAACACTTGTGCATTTAATCTTATCGACTGGATCTCCAATGTACTTGTGAGCTTGTGAGATGCAATGCACTATATGTGTAGGCTACAAATTCTTAACTTGCATTAGTTTGTCTAATGTTATTTTTCCAAAATGAAATTCCAAAAGAAAATTCCATCATTGCATTCCATAAATCCAAAGCTCAAACACTCCTACCAATGATCCATATACTTGAACACTTGATCATGCTAATTTGAACCCTACTATCACTAGGAAACTTTCTTGCATGGGTTAGATAATTCCTCTTTCTATAGATCACAACTCCCATTATTTGCAACTTTGATAAAACTACTCTACGAATTGAAATACCATTGTAGAAAATTAAAACATACTTGAATAAAAAAGAAATTAATTGTAAAGGATATAAAGATGCATAAATAAATAAACACACATGCACACGATTACTAAAATATCCAATGCTCTATTGTAATGGAGTGAGATTTGCCTCCAAGAATAGGGCACTGAATTAAACTATAGTAGCATAAATTTAACCAAATCATACACCACCAAGAACTATGAAAACTCCAATTGCTATTAGAGTAAGATCCCATGAAATTTATATTTTATGCCATGATAGTTTGGACTACGTGCATCCCCTCGAGGGTTATCTTAGGTTGTTAGGTCCTTATTCGTTAAAGCACCTGTGCTATTGAGAGGTCATGGGTTTAATTGTCTTGACACTCTTGAGGTAAGGCTACATGTTTGAGCTGACATGAAGTCATCCTTTCGGGTATATATTCTTGGTACAGATATTTTGTGGATGTAGCGACCATTAATCTCCAGGGGCAGTGAACCACAACTATATATATATATATATATATATATATATATATATATATATATATATATATATAATAAAAAAAATAGACTATGTGCTTTAGGAGACCTCCCCTTTGGAATGGAGTTGACACTCTCTTTTATACATGAGCTTGCTTGAAACTAATATCTAAATATAGATCCACTTGAGGATAGGATATTCCCAAGTAATTACAACAAATGTCTAAATATAAACCCACTTTGGAATATTCTCAAATGGTTACAACAACTATCTAAATGTGTCTCCACTTGAAGATAGAATATTCTCAAGTGGTTACAATAACTCATAAATAGTTCCAAGATTCATGCTAACTCCCAACTAATTGTCAAATTCAAAATTAGTCATGTGGGTTACAATAACTTGCTCAAAATATGTTCAAAAATAGTTATTAATGGTGTTGATCTCCCTAGATGTATGGCATATACATGAATACCTTTAAATTTATAGTAAAAATGAATATGCACACTTGGGAATGTAAAAATCTATCTTACAATAATTGAAACCATGAAGTATGTGTTGTGTTATCTTGCCCAAGTGGGTATGTGATTGGTGGTGGTTGATTTTTTCCTCCATGGCATGCTAGATCTGCGATACATGGATCTACAAGTGCTTTGCACCATTAACTCAAATTTCTTCAACCTTGTTACTTTTGGACCCAACCTTATAATGACTTGTTCACACATGAGGAAATACTTAAAAGTAAATACATAGTACTCTAATTTTCCGTATTGTTAATTACAATTCAATGGAACACTAAAAAATGTAATTATAAACACTTGAAGCTTAAATAATGCATACAAACAATAAAATCAACTACTATATTGTTGTGGGTAAATGAAAAGGGATTATAAATAAAGAAACAAGTATGCAAAAACATGGCAATTTTAAGACTCTATCACTTGTGTTGAAGTGTTGATTTACAAAAGAAATTGTGTTCTTTTCCCCTTCCTTGAGTCAAATGATTCTAGATTTTTTCCTCCATATGATGTCTTCCTATTTCCTTCTTTCTTCTAGTTTAGTCAACAAATTGGATTCCTCTTTGATTAGTACCTCTAGTTGTCCATATTGGATAGCTTCTTATTGTATCTTGCTCATTTTAGTCTCTTGTTCCTTTTTTGCTTAAAAGATATTTCCAAAATCTACCTTATTCCACTTTTTGATTTGGATTTTGATGTGTTTGAGATTTTGTTGAAGTCTGTACATAACATATCCTTCCATGCTTTCCACATCATGCTGCCGTTATTTAATTTTTCCTTGGAAATGAGGGTGCGATAGCCAAAAAATTTCAAACCTGAATGGTTGATTTTTGGGGCTTGCCCTAATATCCAGATCCATACTAAAAGAGTAGTGGTCCGATCCACTACAGGGGATGATGGAGGCTTCCATAAATATGTCTTTTCCCTTTAGATTTTTCTGGTAAAAAATCAATCCATATAGGACATAATCTCTTGAGAACCTCTCCTCCTATTGTTCCAAGAAAATATACCATGGATAATATACAAATCCAAGAACTAGATGGATTCCATTAGCTCTTTAAATAGTGTGGTATTCTTTTTCAATATTTTAACACGACCCTTATTTTCATAAAGAGATTTAGTAAGATTGATGTCGTGCCCCAATATCCATGGAGAGTTTTATAACCAGGGTTGCAACTGGCATATGGAGTTCAAGAAATTAGCTTGGTCTCTTGGAAATTTGGGTCCATAAACATTGGAAAAGAACCAAACTTCAATTGACATAATGCAATGAAACTTAACTGTTAATATTCTATATGTCACAAACTTGTCCAAGACAAGGAATTCCTAGGGATTCCAAAAAAATGCTAGTCCTCCTGCTTGTCCTTATGTATCTATGGCAATGGATTGAAAACCCTTCCCATGTTTAGATGTTATCTTCGTGATTTATTCACTGGAGTTTTTAGTTTCCTATACCATCATGAACATTGGTTGGTCAAACCTCTTTTGAGGAGCATTTTCTTTCCTTTGCAGTTTAGGCCCTATATATTCAACGGGATGATTTTCATTTAAAAGGTAAATTGGTGGAGGAAAATACCTTTGAGAGAAGCTTTATTCTTCTTGAGTTGACCAACTTTTCTCCTAATTCTTCTAAAATTTGTCGATTACTCTTTCTACCTTTTTTCCCCTCTTTATGTGAGTTACGAGTATATTTAAAGGAATGAGTTTGAACTATGAGATGAGAACTAGACTAGTCGTACATGAGGCATATTTCTTAGCTTGAAGATGAGTTCTGAGATAAGCTTTAATCAAAATTTTGACTTGATATTCTAAAATGGAATTGGGGTCCTTACCCTTCCAGGCTTCCGTTATGCTTGGTAAATCCATAACATTTAAATCCATATCTTCCGCTTCCATGTTCTCTTGATCATTCTCTAGTTAGACCATGTTAAATTATTTAATAAATGGTTCTAGAGCTTATTTTGGAGTTCTCGAAGAGGCAACCATGCCAATCATTGGATCCTAGTGGTTCTCTTCCTCTTGCATGTCCAAATCTAAGTTTCTGAGAGTAGTCCATGAAGGGGGCTCTTGTTTTTCAAAAGAATCCATGTTGGAAAGAGGATCAAAACTATTGCTAGTTTTGTGGTTCTTGCCATGGTGCAGGAAAGGAGGGGAATGCTAATTCCATTTGCAAGATGGGGGTTTGATAAATATATTTGATTCATGGTTCTCATGTTGGATCTGGGTGGTAGCAAGGGGTAGAAGAGGGTGATTTTTGAACAAGTTCCTATATCCATTCTACCTTCTACATTTGAAGGGAATATGCTCATAGTCTAAGATTTGCTTCCAAACTGTATCATGCTAATATATGCCTAACGATTTTGGCAATGGTTTTGCTATATTCATATAGAATCATATCATTATCAACTAAATTTACTTAAATTGTTTTCTAGCTTCAGATATTTTGATAAAATCACCTAATGCATTGCCAATACCTTCCAAAGCTCTTCTTGCTAATACTTCCTCAACAAGGAGTACATTCAAATCCAAAGGAGAGTTTCTTTGAAGTCTTCCTTGTTTGGGATAAACCAATCCATCCATAATCTCAAATATAGGCCAACTAAGTTGAAAAAGTAGAGGCCATTTTCAAAGATGCACATTTTATCCTCCAAATTGAGGAAAAAGACAATGAAGAAACCCTTAGCTCCTAATTCTAGCTTCATTCGGCCCTTTGGATTCCACTTTTGTTGGATCCACCAAGTGAGGGATTTTTACAAGGGACAAATCACCATAAATTTCCCGATTAGGGCACAATCCTTCGTATTTTGTATATATTCCGCAATTTTATGTGATTTCACCTCAAATTTAGGGTCAATTGCTACTTTTGGTAAGCAACTTTCAGGCATGTGTTGTTGTTCTTGTGGATTACCCTAGTTTGAGGTCAATTAGTCGACTTCCTTCAATTTGGCTGTGCATTGGATTTGATTTGGGTGCCTCTTCCCCCTACAAATCTAGCAGGGCAAGTTAGAGACCCCTACAGACCGTGGCCAATGTATAGGGTTTCTTGATGATTTGGTTGTAGAGCTTCAGTCTCTCCCTAGGATTTTGAATTTTATATCTTTATCTTGACAAGGAAAAACAAATTTAGAGAACATTCAACAAGCTTATGATTTGTTAAAGAACTTGTCATGCTATTTTTAACTTTGAATATTAAAATATCTACATTCATATACGTTACAAGCATACTATTGTTTGGAAGAAGTAAATCATATATAAGGAAACCTAATAGAGTGTTTTTTACATGTCAATTTGTCGCCATGACACTTGATTAGTTTATGGACAATTTTACCATCCGTGAACATGTCGGAACCAACTCCCTCAGAAGTCCAACTGCTCAAAATATGTTGAAGTACATGAGAAATTTGAGTAAAATAGTTGTCACACCTTTTTAAGTTCCACCTGTGCCGTTTTCTCTAGAGTTTCCCGTGCATGCGCTGAAATTGACTCTGAGAACAGTGTAGAGTTACGCTCTGTATGCCACTATAAACCCACGCAGGTGAATTTTAGAAAGTAAAAATAAAAAGTACATTCTAGAAACATAGTTGGTCGAATATTTCCCAACTGAAAGCTTCTAGGTGATGGATATTCGAACTATAACCCTTAGAAGATGCATCTCCATCCCTTTTCTCATGGTAACCTAATACCTCAATAAAGGAGTCTCATCCTCCTCTTATGGATCTGAAACTTCCTCCTCTTGGTCTATAAAATAACTAGAGGGTAGAGGGATTGAGGAGGTCAGAATATTGATGCTGCTTTGCATTAATTTGATGCAAATTTCTTCAACATATAGTGTTGTCCAATTAACATTGTGACCAGCGTTGCCCAATGGATTTATATGTAGATTATTCATTGACTGTCTTGTATGTCTTTTTGTCTTCTATCATTTCTGCTCCTGTCAGTTTTGAATAGTCATAATAATATTCCTACCACATGGTCATTACTCTTCCTTACATTACCTTTCTTACGAGCATTCATTCTCACTATTACATATGGGGATTATTCTGAGTGCTCAATTCTCTTTGGGCTACCATTTCCTTCCTTGGCATGTGTGCTTACTCTCTATGTTTTCTTGATCTTTTAGGGATCTCCCCCCCTCTTTTTTTTTAAGTTTTTCAATATATGCAATCAGTCAATGTTGGTGATGCTTCTTTCAATGACATGCACTGGTGACTTCTTGTTCAATGATTTGGTGTTCTTGAAGTTCTCTTTAGTATAGAATGCCAAATGCATTTAGATTTTTCATTTGAGAATGTTGTGAGCATGACTATTTTATTTCAGTGATTGTAGAGAATATAGTCTACAACATAGTGGATTTGCTTGCTATATGATAGATGAGCTGTATTTTCTACATGTATCTCTTGTTCGAGGGATATGAAGAATGGCCTCTGTATATGATATTCTTTCTTCTTCTGCAAATGAACTCTATGTTGCAGAAGGGCTTCAAGGAATTTATTCTTTGACACTTCAAGTATTTATTATTTGTATTCATTCAAATTCCTGCATTCAAATATAACATAACATACAAATCTTTTGCTTTCATGATACACAGTTGAAGGATTTAAAGGAGTCCTAGTGATGCTATAGAATGTAGCATTGTGGCTTAATTACTTGTTGGCCTTTTGATTACAGAGCCTGTAACATCCCTAGTGAAAATTCCATGTAAAAATATATAAATACCACAGATGATGGCACACATATTCTAAGTTGAATGTTGGGCTGAACATCCTAGTGGGGGTGTTCATTTCGTTGTTTATGGCTAAGGAAATAAGCAAAGGCATAATGGCATTTTTGGCACATTTATTTATGAAAATAATGGAAATTAGGAGAAATGGAAGGTGAAATGTCACAGGTTGCATGTGAGGAGGAAAATGAAGGAAAATAGTGGAAAATGAAGAAAATAGAGGCCTCATTCATAAAAAGGCTTATGAGGATCAATTAGCAGGCTTGGTCAGTTTAGATTTGGAGCTCTCTCATTATTCTCTCTCTCTCTCACTCTTGGACACTTAGAGTTTCTTGGAGCACTTTGGCATTGGAGCAAGAAAGACAAAGAAGGAAAGAGGAAGCAAATATCAAGAAGGATCAAGCAGCTACATCAGGCTTCGTTTCAGGTATCGACATGCATTTGTATTTTCCTTGCTAGATTTGGCATGCAAGGGATTGCATGCATTTCTTTTCTACCATGGCATGGGTTTTGCCAGGTGTGACAATATTTTCAGCCTAGCCTTTCCATTTCTTGATAGCTTTTATGAGATGGATTCTCTCATTCAGTTTATGTGGGATGACCGGATTGGATTCGAAGCTAAGTGAGGTGGATCTCCGAATTGACAAACAAATGGTCTGAGTGGTCCCTGAACTAGACTGCGGACCACAAAGCCAATGGCTTAGTAACTCCTGAACGGGACTGTGGGTTGCAGTAAAGCCATATTGTGTGCCTCGGTGGGCCTAGGAATCCTTGTCGGTGAATGGTGGGATGTACGCTAAAGGCAAGAGGTGCATTTTCTCTCCATTGGGCCTAGTGGTCCCAAGATGGATGCATGGTAAATCCTAAAGAGTATTTATCGGTGCAGGGCCTAGTGATCACTGAATCAGACTGTGGATGCATGGTAAATCCTGAGAGACTAGGAGGCACTCAAATTCCTCACGGTGTAGGCGGAGAAATTCGGTGGCATCCATGTTGATTGGCGTTTTTGGTGTGTTCTATGAGTCCCACATTCATGCTTGGAATATGGCATGGGGGTGATTGGCTAAAGAGAGACTTGGGTCTACCAATCTATGGTCAGGTGGAATGTGGTAGTCCCATCTTCGGTTGGTTCATTGCATCCATTAATGAGAAATTCATTCCCTTGATTTTCATTTGTAAATGTATTGATGTATATGTGGATTTGGATGGCTGATATGTTTATGGTATTTCTGTTCCTACTATGCTGGTTATATGTATATTTTATGACAACAACTATGTATGGATCTCAGCATGTTTTTACTTATAAATGAATGGATAGTGTGTCTATGACCTAATAGATGATAATGCAGTAAATGACATGAGGGAACAATTGGTCATAGCGATTCTCAGATAAGTATGAGATCCCTGCACTTAATTTTGTTGTTTACACCTGTAGGTTACATGTTGATGATGTGTTTGATGAAATACCTATCATGGCTAGTAGGGGTCTGGTTATGGTCCCTTTATCTTTATCGCTTTTGCATTATTGTTTCCCTGTATTTTTACTGATTCTAAGCTATCACTCCATTCTCAGCAGTGGCTTGGACTCTGGGCTTGAAAAAGTGGCTTAATTCCTAGGGTCGTTGGTACAAAACTAGAAATTTTGGTCTTAGGTCGCTGGCAGGCAAGCCTGTGAGAGCGACGTTTGGTTGTTGGTCACTCCCTTGCCCATAGCATGAGAGCGACTATGGCCTAAGAGACCTAGAACAACAGTGGGACCCAGGGACAGGTTGTCTAAGTGGCATACTTGTCTCATTGAGGTTTTTATTGATGATGTTGAATGACCGTGTGTGATGTTCCGTCGATTCCACTTCCTTAAGGTCACATAGGAGGTCAAATCTGATCATAGTAGCCTCTCGTCTCATGTTTACCCCAGCTGGCATGGTTATTTGGGTGGATGTGGGAGGAGGGTGTTACAGAGTGGTAGCAGAACATGGTTCACCCCCCAGACTGGATGGGTGGTGTGTGTTGGTCATGCATGCTTGTCAGTTGCATGTGTGTCTCTTACACTTGCATTCCATGTGCTTGTTGCATTTGCTTGATTATTGATTATGGTTGTAGTATGGTTATCATGGAGAATTTGTTATTAATTTTGTGGAATGCATCTGTCATGAGTATGTGACTGGTTGCATATGGATTGTATGTCGCTTACATGTCGATTTTATGTCGCATACTTACATCTGTGTATATTAGGTTACATTATTGAATATGTAGATTACATGTATTCATGCGTATGTGTAGTTGATTATGAATTGCCTATTAATGTTGATGGTTGCATGTGGAAATGCGTACAATGACATAATGGTTGTTGTTTTCATGCATGAGTTCGTGGTTTGTGAATTTGATATGGTCATGCATTGATGACTGGACTCTAGCTAGAATGATGTGTATATGGTTCGGTACTCATGTGTTATATGTCCATATGCAGTTGTTACGCATGTATGGTCTTTGTTATAGTTATGCATGAAATGTAGGTCAAACATGCTTTGTGAAGTCATGGTATGCAATTTAGGTCATCATGGTGCTATTGGTATGTTATGATGCTAATGTGTTGAAGGAGGTAAAGAAAGAGATGCAAATCATTAAAGTGAAGTTGCAGCATTGGACCTCGAGGCAAGAGACAATCGTCATACATGTATTGTATGTTTGTTATGTAGGTATGTAAGTCAAGGATTGTTATATGCATTAGGGTTATATACATTAGGTTTATGTACATGTCGTTTGATGTTATGGTTACATTCATGACATATGTTAGTTTATTAGTGTAGTTATATGCACATGTGTCAGATAGTCATGAACAATAGTAATCTATGGTTGTATGCATTGCTATTGTTGTTTTATGTTAGATAACTTGATGATTAGGTTATATGTTGTTGATGAGCATGATATATAACTTATTGTTGTTATATTATATTAACTTGATGATTAGGGTTATTTCATTGAGATCTTGATGTTGTAATTTGGATTGGTCATATGCATGATGGTTATGTTCATTGCATTGAAGATCTTGATGTTATATGTATTGTGTTAACTCGGTTTGACCAATGCAGATGGTTATGGTTATGATATTCAGGTATGAGCCGACATATTTGTGATATGGTGTCATACTAATCTAGACTGATCGTGCATATGTGATTGTTATGCATGACCGACAAATTTTTATGAGCTTATGAGGTGAACATGTTAGTTAGTGAATATTTTGGATATCATGATCTCATTTATGTTTGGGTTAATATATTGTGAAGATATACCATGCTAATATGGATTGGTTGTGCAGACAAGATTTCCACCCCTGAGATACATTAAGGTATGAGTTTTCTTACGTCATATACTTGGTCCTTGACTGTTTGATTATGTCGTCTATTGGGTGTTTGAGTGTTTGGTGTCTATTACGTCATCTAGTTGATTTATTTAACATGGTATGGTTGCAAGTTGGTTTAATGTTTGATGAATTGCATAAGCTGAGTATGTGTTCAAATGATTTTGTTTTAAGATGATTGTACTCACATGTATGTGTTGAGACAATTGATATGTACTTGAACGTAGTTGATAGTTGTAGCATTATGTCTAATGACTATGAGTTGACTATGGATTATGACATGATTGTTAGTATTTCTAAATGTTGATTTCAAATTGATAGATATGATTGTATTGATATTTGGAACACATGGTTGACATGTGTGAGTAGTTGCAGGAAGCATACTGGTATTAGCCTGAGAAGGTAATAGTTGATGTGTTAACAATTGGTGATGTGACAGTGCACAATAACACTCAATTGTAGCAACGAAAAGGTCAAAGAAAGGATTTGGGCAAGAATTCCTTTGGCTATGTTTGAAAACCATAATTCCAAATGAATGAGTGCTTTGCACATAGGAAGTCTTCTTAACCTTAATCTTGTCCAACATTATGTGGATACATGCTATATTCATGAACATGTACTTGACAGGTATATTAGCTAGTCTTTAGTTACAGGTGGATGTGTCAAAGGATTGGAGTCCCTTGAGAGATGGCGTGGATGTGTTCAGCTACAAGGCAACGTGATTGGTACAACAATATGAGGTAATTGGTGTACTATTATGTTTATTTGTGCACTCACAATTATGTGTTAATGACAACATGATGTAGGGAGTAGCATGGCAAGAGAGGTTGCCATGAAATCTCGAAGAAGGCTTAGGTCGAGCTTTCCTTGGGAACCATGGGGATTGAGTCATGATGTTTGTTGTTAGTCTCATGCTTTTGGTCTTTGCGATTGTTGTGCTTGATTTGCAATTTTGAGTGTGTCTGGTGCATAACTATGCCACTTTATTGCGGTGTCGTGTTGTTACTGGTTTTCATGGTTTTCTTTTTGGTTATTTCTTGGTATTGCCTTTTATGTTTTGAGTCTAGGGAATTGTTTGGGAAAGAGGAAAGTTAATAGACCTCTGGGAGAGCTGTGTCATACTCGACAAATGATATAAGGCATGGATGAAGCTTTGTGCATGAGTTAGCGCAACGGAAGGTAACACTATGACAGCCAGTTGGACTGGTTGGGTCCATTGTGGCAAATGGATGGTGGCAACACATACATGTGAAAGGTAACTAGAAAAGGTAAATTAAATGGATCTAAGTTGTTAGATGCCTTGGATATGTTGGGAACTGTTGTTCTCAATGTTGTGCATGTTTTGCATGAATAAAGGAATTTCTCTTAACCTTGACCTTGATATATAGTAATTATGTTATGATTATGATTATGCTTATGTTTATATACATGTATGTATCTATGTATCCATGTCACTGTATGATAGGGTTTTCAAGGATCGTTCTTGTGGATGAATGATTTCTTATGCAGATGAATGGCATGATGAGGTTGTTAGTCTTACGAGGAATCAAGTGGGAAGAGTAGTCATGACAAATATGTGAGGTCAGTATCATGTGAATATGAATATATATTGTATGCTTGTATTATGCCTATGCTTATGTTATGGACAAGTGTTGATGGTGTTGGACTCGCCAAGATTTAGGGGATCACCCCGGTATGAAGTCCCAACTAGACCTCACACCGTTTGGTGTGGGAGTCCCATCCGGTATGATGGCCCAGTTGCCATTGTCTTAAGGATTTGCCTCAACTCTTGCTTGTCAACACAGGAGAGTGGTCTGCTTTGTCTTCGAGAAGTGAGGTTCGCGTGCCTGGTGATTGCTAGTGTTACTTGTGTCAATGGTTCTTTCATTGTAGAGGGAGAGGGTGGGAGTGAGTCCCAAGTTGGTTGGGATGAAGTCCCAACTCAGCTAGGAACACACAACACAACAGGACGTGCACAACTTCCAGAGGAGCAGTCCACACGGATGCGGCAATCACAACACACAAGGTAACATAACACACACAACACTCAACGGATGAGTCTGCACGAGTGCAATGGTTGTTACAACAAGTTTTATGTGGAAGGTTTGTCTGATGTCCGGGGAGGTAGCCACAACGGGCGAGACATCATTAACAACATATACAACACAATTTCATTAACATATTATGTATTACAATAAGTGAAATAAGTTCAAGTGTTCAACACAAGTTAAAGCAACATGCATTACAAGTGTTCAAGATTAGTCTTACAACAGTTACAATACATGTGTGAAAACGTGTTGGCCTATTAGCAGGCTTCTTAATTAAGTGAAAGTTCCAAGACACGTCGTTACACCATATGTCACTAACCCCGTGCGCGGGGCGTTGGAGCCACTACTTCTCAAAGAAAAGATTACAGACTCTCTTGGCTATGTGGGAGGAGATGAGGTGAAAAGTCCTTTGCATGTACAAATGAGGGGGTATTTATAACCAAGGGTGAAACTGACCCTTGTGGTTGTTCGACTACCCTCATGACTATTTGACTTCCATGACTTTTCGACTTTACATGACTCTTTGTACAATGAGTGAGTCTCTTAGACTTCCACGTTACATTACATTGATTGACAACATGGCCCACAGTAGATACGTGGATGACATGACTCATGACATGACTTGACATGACAGTGCTGGTACATTCGTGTTGTTGCTAGAGTGCATGTCGAGTTGTAGTGCTGCTGGGAGATGGATGTCTTCATGGTGTGTTAAAGCTTCACCTCCACATGGAAAATGCACAGAGTCTTCGATGGTCATTGGTTTTCTTGATGTTGCTTTGGCACGTTGCTTCTTGATTGTATGTTGGAAGGCTTGATAGGTTCATATGTTCGCGAAAGGTGCATGTTTGTTCGTTTGTCCGTCCGTGAGCACATCTTGCATGTTTGCTCGTCTGTCCGTCCATGAACACATATATGCATGATCATCTGTTCGCGAGCACATCTCTTTGCATGCATCATTCGTTCGTCCGTTGGTGAATCTATCCTTCTGCATGTGCTCCCTTCGTTCATCCCATTCGTCGTCACGCCATGTTTGTTTGTGTACTTGTACCTGCAGTGACTCATGACGAGACGACATCAAATCCAAAAAACCTCCTATTCTATCATGACACATGATCATTTTGGATGCAGGTGACTGGGAGAGGTAGCAAGGTTAAGAAGCGGGATGATGGCTCCAGGCATTGCTGATGAAAACTGCGCAAGAGTCACTGGGTGACGAAGATGGGCAAACTAAGTCGATAGCGACTGTCCGCGAGGTATGGCTTGGTTGGAAGGCAAAACTGCGCAAATTTTGGGAGGGACAGTTCGAGCTGCGGGAAGGCAAGGCAGACAAAATCTGCGCATTTTTGGAATGAGCGTGCAGCATGGGCTTGACAACAAAATTTGCACAATTTATTGGAGGACCAGGCCGCGCTGCAAGGAGGATTGGCAGACAAGATTTGCACAGTTTTTTGGAGGAACCGGCCGGGAGTCTGGCAGCCAAAATTGCGCAATTCCTGCATGGAATTGGCAGCCGGCTGCTGAGTTAATGGCAACAGAAATTGTGCAATTCCCAAGGGGAACAGGCAGTCAGCTACCAAGAGCTTGGCAACAGAAACTGTGCAATTTCTGGAGGGAACTAGCAGTCTGCTGCTGGGAGATGCTGGCGAGAGAAACTGCACTGAGGCTGGGAGGTCAGCCTGTTGATCATATCTGCACAATTTCTGAGTTGAGCGGACTGCTGGGCAGTAGAAGGCCTTCTCATGAAAGCTGTGCAATTTTCTGGATGAGCATCCGGTCGACTGTTGGGAGGACTGACAAGGAAAACTACGCAATTTTCTGAGGGAGACAGGGACAGGCACTGGTGATTGTCCGACTTGTCTGCGCAATTTCTTCAGTCAGCAGAGTGGGCAAGGTCAACAACCTCTGCACAAATTTTGAGGGGAGTCAGTCATTGTATTGCTACCAGGTCCGACTCTCTGGGTAGCCAACATGAAGGTTGGTTGAATTGCTTGCGAGCAACGCAGCTTGAAAATACTTGCTTGATGCTTCTGCACTGTTCTGGGTGACAGTCGATCGAGTCGATGGCGGGGTGATGTTTCGACTGTCAAAGGGGAGCCTGGTCGTCAAAATGACTAAGAGTGTGAACGAGTGAGAGATGCAAATGTGATCTTACACACACACACCCTCATGACTTGACGACGAGATGACTCAAACCAACCAGACACACATGTTCAACATGATTGATCGACGGTGCAAGTGACAAGTACGACACTCATGATTGATCATTGATCGACTGTGAAGATGCTTGTGTGACAGTGAATGTGACTCCGTGTGTGAGTGCGACAAATGTTTTCATAGCGAACATAACATGTACACACGAAGCGAAGACCTCGAGCATGACCAAAATATGGTCGCAAACAAGACATTGACATCAACATGCAAAAGCTTGGGTGGAATGAACAAGCAAGGTGGGTGCGAAGGCTCACACGAGCTCATGGAGTGAACCCGAGTGTATGCAACCATCAAGTGAAACTCTCAAGGGAGGCTCCAAATTTGGGTGTAGGCCAAAATTTTGGAGGGTGGTTGTAGCCACTACAACACTTGGCGACACACTAGTAGAAATCCAGCTTCTCTGTTTTGGTTCATTGATAGCATAGGGCCTTGGTCTTTCGAGGAGTATTGAAACATTGTGCGGGTTACTTCGAATTCCCCAATTACCCCATGGACATACGTCATTCACCTTTTTCCAACTTAGTCAAACACAATCAAAAGTTCAACTTGATCACAATGTTTCGAATCCAAGAAGGGTAGTTTAGCTAACGGAGTCACGTAGGAACACACACAATGCTCCACTGCAAGCAAGCCTGGTTAGTTCCCCTATGGAGTTGCATGCTTAACCTCTCTGTGCAGGAAGCCTTTCTCTTCTTTCACCTTTGTATTTTTCAAGAGGACTGTGCATAGGCACTTATTTATTTTTGGGGCGGAAGAGGGATCCCGACATATTGAGAGTAGAAGAGGTTGTTCCTTCAGAGAAGCATTTCAGACCTCTGACATAGTTTTGCTCGTTTAGATTTTCCCCTTCTTTGTTTCTACTAGTTCGATGAGCTTGAACGCACAAAGCAAAAGGCTGAGTACAAGCACAGGGATTCCCAGTGTGGACATAGGTTCATGGTTGGACCAAAACTTCCCTCGCAGACGGTTTATATTTTCCATCAAGACTTCATTGGTCGAAGGTTATAACTAAGCACAGAGAATACAGACACAAGACTGGCCAAGTGTTGCAGTGTCACAAGTCTCTTCAAATTTCAGCCACATACTCTATTCAAAAGCAAGAACGTAGCAATTGGCGGCACTTATTTCCGAAAACAAAAATAGTAATATACCAAGTAAATAAAACAAACGTAAACAAAAATAGTAAGTAGAGAAAACAAAGTGAAAACAAAGATAATAAGCAAAGCAAACAAGATGAAAACAACAAGCAACAAGCAGACTATGTACATGGCATGAGCGCGGCCTAGCATATTGAAAGTAATGTTTGAGATCTTGGCCGTTGACAGGAAGGTTTTCAATCCTCCTGTCAAGTGATTGCAGATGATACGTGTGTGGGCCAAGCTTCTCGTGGACTATATACGGACCAATCCACAGGGACTGGAACTTCGTATGTTTGCCTTTGTCTTCATGGGGCTTATCCCATTTCAGAACTAAGTCACCAACACCGAAGTTAGCTTTCCCTGCAGACTTCTTATCGAACCATCTCTTGATATGGTTCTGGTGGAGTGTGAATTTTTCTTTTTCTTTCATCCTTTCTTCCTGAAGCTTATGGAGAGCATCCATCCTACACTGTACTAGTTGGCAAGGCTTGCCTTGGGATTCTTGGGAAAGCTGAAGTGCAGGCAAGTAGATATTTGGTGGAAGGATGGCTTCTTTACCATAAACTAGGAAGTATGGTGAGGTATTCAGAGAGGGCTTGGGTGTTACACGGTCATCCCATAATGCATTCATTAGGGCAGTATGCTAGTTACACTGCTCAAAGAAAATGGTCTTCTTGATTATGCGAATGAGGTTTTTATTTGTGGATTCTGCGAGACTGTTTCCTTGCGGGTAATAGTTAGATGAATTCTTTAGCACAATACCATTCTGTAATGCAAAATCATAGAGTTTCAAAGACGAGAAGTACGTTTCATTATAAAAAACAAGTGATATCGGAACGCTGAAACGTGAGATGATGTTCTGCTGGAGGAAGTTGATAACCTCCTGGTCATTCACTTGTTTGAGAGGAACTGCTTCTGTCCACTGTGTGAAGTATTCATTTGCTGTTAGGATGTAGTGGTATTTCTTTAACGAATGTGGGAATATTTCTCCAATGATTTCCACGCCTCACTGTTGGAATGGTTTGGTCACTGCAACAGGGTGCAGTGGGGTTGCTGATTTTCGTGTTCTGTTGGCACATCACTGATAGATCGGGCATTTGCGGGCGTAAGAATGTGCATCCTTAAATAATGTGTGCCAGTAAAAACCATCTCTCATAACTTTATGCGTAGTGGTGTTTCCCACAAAGTGACCCCTGACGGGTCCTTCATGCAGATCTTGAAGTACCTTCTCTGATTCATGTGCCTCCAGGCACTTGAGCAAAACTTTGTGCACCGACCGATATGCTAAGGCTTTAAGGCGCAATGCCCTCTTCTGATGGAAAAGTGAGAGGGTACGGTGCCGTGCTTAAGGTACTGGCGCACATCTGCATTCCAAGAAGTCCCATCTTCAGTGGGTGTTGCTTGTGTTATATCATACATCTCAATTTCCTGCTCCCATCCGACGAGCTCTTCTTCGCTCTCCGGAGCGTGTACTCTTCAACTGTAAGTCTGTAGAGCCCATGTCCTTTGATTGTGTGAACTGGCTTGAATTCAAGATCATACTCTTGCAAGCCTGTCATCCGATTCGCACGTCGTTCACCCAGTTCTTGTTTTACAAGCAATGTGCAGATTGCTGGGTGAGGAACGAAGACTATGTGGTGGTTCTTCAGCAAGTAGGGCCCGAGTGTTTCACTGCCTTGTAAGTTGCATAAGCTTGCTTGTCAACAGTGAGGTAGTTGAGTTCTGGTCCCCGCATGCTTGCGATCTTGAAGGAGATTCAGTGTTCACCATTCATCTCATCCTTCTCAGTGAGTACTGCAACTAGTGAATTATCATAGGCGTAGATGTATAGCAGGAAATCCTTCTTGAAGTCTGGGTTGTAGAGTGCAGGCGCTTCTGCAATGGTCTGCTTGATTTGGGCGAATGCATACTTTTCCCTCTTGCCCCAGCTGTAGACTGTGTCTTTCTTGATCATGTCCTACATGGGCTTGACTATTTGCACATAATCTGAGATGAACTTCCGAAGGAAGTTTATCTTGCCCAAGAAGGACTGCATGGCTTTCTTGTTGGCTGGGTAAGGGATTTGTGTAATATTCTGGACCTGTTTCGGGTCCACCTTGATCCCTCTTTTGGCAACAATGTGTCCGAGGAGGTTCCCCTCTGACACCGCGAATACATTCTTTTTGGGATTCAAGGAAATCTCGTATCTCCAGCATCACTCAAAAATTTTCTTCAGATGGCGTATGTGGTCCACTCGTCTTCTTAAGAACACAATCACATCATCGAGGTATACCACTATGATTTGGCTGATGAGTCCGCAAAAAGCGATGTCCATGGCGTGTTGAAATGTTTCACCTGCGTTTATAAGCCCAAACGACATTCATTTGTAAGCGAACGTACCCCACTCGGTACGGAAAGTAGTTTTGAGTCTGTCAGGTTCTGCTACCAGAACCTGATTGTATCTTGAGAAACCGTCAAGAAGGGAAAACATGTGTGCCCAAGATACTATTTGAAAAATATGGTCCATAGACGGCACGGGGTAGTTGTCTTTGTCTGAGGCATGGTTTACGATCTGGAAATCGATGCACAAGCGGATTTCCCCAAACTTCTTACGCACAGGAACAAGATTTGAGACCCATGTGGAATGACAAACTTTGTATATGATCTGTGCATCCAACAACTTAGTAAGCTCTTTCTGTATGAGGGGTTCAAGCGATGGATGTACTTTCCTCAGCTTCTGTTGATATGGCTTGACCCCTTCTTTGATTGGGATGATGTGTTGGATGATCCGCATGTCATAAGTTTTCAGATCATCATACATCCACATGAACACATCTTGGTATTGTTTGAACAAGTGGATAAAGGCTCGCCGCTCTTGCTGTGTACAACATGTACCAAGATTGACTAACTTCGGATCTTGTTCTGTTCCCAGGTTAATCAGTTCGTGCCTCATGGTGGAACTGTGGCTATTGTTGTTCCTTGGCCCCTGAAAATGTTCTTGCAAGTCATAAAGCTTTTCCAATGTTGCCACACCCTTTTTGATAAGGTGGCCTTTCCTGTTACCATCTTCAGCTTGCAGAGAGTGCTCGTGCTCATCATCGTCTATCACAACATCTTTGAAGACATCAGAGTTGGCCATGAAAGTGGTAGTATCTGTTGATCATCATTAAACACGCGTAAGTTAGTTATGTTGTTCGGGATAGATGGTTTGTACAAAATTTCAATATTAAATCTATCCCTTATTGGTGACATTCTCGAAGCTGCATTTTCCAGTGCATTGGCAGCTGCATTACACGTATGTGGTACAACAATGATATGAAACGCTTGGAAGTTTGATATTAGTCACCATACCTCTTGCTAGTAACTTTTGAGATGCAGTGATAAACAGTGAATGGTGTTACGTACCTACCGTACTAGTATCTCTGAATCACCTAACACTTTGAGTGAGACCACGTTGAGGTTGATGGTTTTCTGCAAGCCCAACATGAGTGCTTCATACTCAAAAACGTTATTCGTGCACTCGAACTCCAAGCGACTTGAAACTAGATGCTTCCTGTTGTAAGGGTCGATCAAGACACACCTGACTCCTGAGCCGTCCTGTGCCTTTGATTCATCAAAGTACATGGTCCACAACTTGTCTGTACACGGACCACTTGATGTTCTAGTACTACTTCTACTATTGGTACAATGTACTGTACAAGTTTCATTACCATCAATTGGGAAAGGAAGGAGTCCCAACTGCATGTCTGGTGGGGTTGGAGCTGGCTGTGCAGGATAACACCCCAATGTTGTTTCAAGGAGGTAGTTGCCAAACATGAGATCTGCGAAGGCCAATGGTTCATTCTTGCCATTAAGGGGAGTGACATTATGCTTCATGTACCTCTCGGACAACACCCAAATTTGGTTTCACTTTCCCTTGTACGAAAGCCACATGTGAGACCAGTCTGTAGAAAAATATCCGTCTAGCTTGCAGGACCAGTCTCTGCTGAGTAGTAGACCGTATGCTTCCGGTATGTCCACAACCACTATGTTAATGCATTGGTGGACTTGACCATCATGAGATAGTCGGATGATCACGTCTTGTAGTTCACCAATGGCTGGCACTGATGTTCGATCAAGTTGGATGATTCGCGCGGAGGTCTCGCTTCATTGTGCGTTGATCTTTTCGGCAATGGAGAGTGGCATGACGTTGGCTGCCGCGCTGGAATCAACCAATTAGTTGTGAACATTGCAATTGAAAATTTCAAAAGATAGTAGGAATGGAGGGCAACCTGAGTTAACTTCTTCCATCCGAAGTGTATTGATCACAATAGAAAGTGATCTAGGAGGTGTGCTTTCTCCCTTGCTGGTAGAGGTTGCGCTGTCCGTTGCTATTTGTCCCAATGCACGCAGCAGGATATCTCGCTGACTCTGGATCTTAGCTAACTCGAACAAAATAAAGTAAAAAAAATTTGCGGCAGTGCCATGAACCGCCTCAATCTTATCTACTTTGCTTGTGGTGACCACATCGTTAATGATATACATGCTGGAATCTTGATCTCTTTGTGTTGTGCGATCCACAATGATTACACTTTCAATTTTGCAGTGCAACTTGACTTGCATCCATGTTACCCAAAAAGCTCACTTGCGCCTTCCACATGTAGTGAACAATGCGAGGAGGAGAGGTATGCATCGCTGTAGTCTAACTAGCCGAAGGAATTGCCCGGAAAGTTATGGAAATTCCAGTTATATTTAGAGAAAATTTGGCAAGGATTTTTGTAAATCCAAGTTATAGTTGTTAAACTTTAAAATTTTAGGTGTCCTAGACATTTTTTATGGTGCTGAATCCATTTCCACCATCAAAAACATGATTCAAACACTGCCTCTACAAGATTTTTTGAAATGGCCCTCCGGGCAATTCCTCTGCCTCGGTAGACGACTCCATATGTATCATCCCAAAAAGGACAAGATGCATAAACCGCTGGAAAATGGCCAACTGTAAAACAAAGATTTGGTGTACCTCCATAATTGGAGAGCATGTTGTCCAGTTTGAACATTATGGACCGCTTAGTCTAAGTAATCTATGGTTTTGAGCCTTTTTTCACATATTTTTTTGGTGGTAGTTTAGAAAGAAAGAAAGAAATTATTTTAACGTCTACCAGGGTAAAGATAGCCTATGGGACAAATTGTTTCTTCATTTGCTTGATGTATTCGACTCTTTTTCTATGAAGCTTCAAATAAATGCTCCCATCTTCTCAACAAACCCCTCACTAAATAGATTATCCCAAGAGCTAGCTGTCAGCATATCTGCATAACTTTCCATGTTGTCTTTGAAGGCCTAACATTCTAAAATGAAATGTTTTTTTGTTTCCACTTTTCCGGAAGAACAAAAAATGCATACTCTTTCCTCCCACACTTCCTCTGGCTTTTTCCAGCGCCCTGTTCCACAACGGAGTTTATGAGAATTAGTCCTTAAGTGAGCAATAAGAATTTTGGCTCTCCAAGATATATTGGCCTCTATGTATGCTTTTGATTGATGACTATGAGTGGGATTAAACACTTCAATATAGTAATTTTTCTTTCTTCCTAGCTCCTTATCCCAAGTACGCTTGTAAACTTTTCCACAACAAAAGCTTTTATCTCTTTGTTGTTTATGGGACACGCGTTCAAGCAAATACCCCATTTACTAAACCATTTGTTATTTTGTTGCATCCAAGTTTTTTTGCTCTTGCACAATCTATCATTAAAGACAACCTTAGGCCATCAACCCTCTTCCATTTGCTCATTTTTTTTAAATACCTTATGACTCGCACCATAGCAATTGCTTCAATAGGAGCAGTCCCTGTTTCACTTAACAAGATAGCATAAGGAATTTCACTTTTAATCCTAAATTTGTTTGTAACCAAACGCTTCTGGATTTTCTCAATTTGTCTCCACCACATGTCGAATGTACTGCTGGTTCATAGTTCACAACAATAGAGAATCGTCGGAATCACTAGAAGCCCAAAAAGAGTTTGAATGGTTTTCCAGACCCATAACTCTGCGCCTCTACACTTATTTTGAAAAGCATAAAATGCTTTCCAACCCCCCAAAGTTCTTTTCTTTCTACAACCATTACAGCTTATATTTTTGTTGAAGTCAATTCCGAGGTATTTGTAATCTGCAAATTCTTCCATAATGTTGCCTTCAAAGTAGAGCTTATGTTGGTTATGTTTTCTTTTCTTAGAGAAGACCACTACTTTCATTTTGCTGATATTGACTTGCATGCCCACACTTCTACAAAAATGCTCTCAAGGGATATTAAGTGCTCTTGCAAACCAAGAACCGATTTAGCAATCAGAATAAGGTCATCTACATACAAAAGAAGTCTTACAACAAACTTGTCCAAATAGATACCATCACCCCCTTGCGAATTTAACCACTCCTCAAGCTTGTCGATATATAAACCAAAAAGGGTAGGAGATAGTGGGCAACCTTGCTTGACCCCCATATCGCTTCTAAAACTTTCAGAAATGTCTGCTGAAGTTCTAATTTTGACTTTCACCTCTTCATACAGCTTATGCAAAACTGCTCTCAAATGTTTAGGGACCCCAAGTTCCTCCATTCTCAGCCAGATCTTATCCTTAAGAACCAAGTCAAAAGCTTTTCTGAAATCAACAAAGAAACAAAAGGCTTCTTCCTTTTTCTCCCAAAATTTTTGTATGATGTGCCTTAAAGTTATACAATGATCAACTGTGGAAAGTTTAGGTCTAAAACCTGTTTTCCCTTTAGCAACTTATCTCTTTCGTCTGCCCACTTGCTAATTTATGTTTAAGGTTTTTTTAAGTATATTTTTAGAAATTGGAAGAGATTAGCTGGAATCACGAGTTTTAATTGTGAACTCTTTGTAACAAAAGTGCATGATTTGTTCAAAAAATGTTTAGCCCAATTTCAAGTCATTTTTTTGGTAAGTTATGATTGAACAACAATATATTATGCTTAGAGGCATGTTTATTTTGAAATTGGACATCCTTTTAATGTATTTGTGTGAAAAAATTAAGTGGACAATGAGATTTAACCTCTACAAAATATCTAAAAAAATATTCATATAATATTTTTCAGAGGGAAAATCAACATATGGCCGAGGCCAGCCAACAGATTTTTTACAACATATGGCCGAAGCCAGCAGAATTTCAGAATTTTTACGGCATAGCCGATACAAATCGTTCATAAGGCAAGCCAGCACCAAAGCGCGGGGTCCAAACATCGCTGCAGGATTCGATCCCGGCTGGGGGTGCGAAAGCCATCTGCCCCAGCCGTCAAGTCATGCACGTCGCGTGCATATAATATGAATAAATCAATGGCTCATATTGATTTCAGAATTGATAAGCTTCTTAAACAATCCACTTGAAAATTTTAATTAAAATAAATATGAATATCACCACTTATCCAACCTTTTACCACTTGGCTACATAAACCTAAATGCATCCAAATTCCAACCCATTCAATTCATCTAGTAACTAATCGTAAGCTGGATTGTTATGTCCATGTGTATTTTTTTTAATCAAGTCAGGTGTAGAGAAAGCTACAACCGTCTTACAAAGTTTTCTCAAATAAAAAATTGTAAAGCTTTAATGTGGTTGCAGTTGTGTCTATGTTATCTTTCTACACACATTTTTATAAACCTAAATACATCCAAATTCAGACCCATTCAATTCATCTAGTAACTAATCGTAAGCTGGATTGTTGTGTCCATGTGTATTTTTTTAGTCAAGTCAGGGGTAGAGAAAACAAAGTTTTCTCAAAAGGAAATTGGAAAGCTTTAATGTGGTTCCAATTGTGTCTATGTTATCTCTCTACACACATTTTTTTATTAATGAATACTTTTGTATCAATTAAAAAAAAGCAATTTATCCAAAGAAAGTATCATCATTAGTGAGATTCGGTTCTATTTGGTTACCATAACAACTTCAGTGTGGTAACTGTTCTTTTATTGTCACCAAAATTTAAGTCTGAAAGTTGTGTTTTCATTATCATATTTTTTTTGTCTTGTTGGAAAAATTAATCTCAACCATCGTAGTTATTAAACTAACAATAGCCATAAGTGTGGTACACCTTTGCAGATTTTGTTTGCACGTTGAAGGACAGATTAAATGAAGTTCTGAGCATGAGTACAAATTCTCCTTGTTTGCACGCTAAAGGACAGATTGAATGAAGTTCTGAGCAGGAGTACAAATTCTCCATTCAGCAATAGAGATCAAGCATTTAAGAACAAATGGACATTTAATGAAGGGTTGGCAAAATAAGTATGGTCAAACATTTATTCTGCAACATAGAAAAACATTTTCTGTAAAATCACCCATCCTTTTTCTTAATGTTTTGTTTAGTCATGAATTAACGGGTTCAAAAATATGTTTGAATATAAATGTGAAAGTTTTTAGTTTAGTTGAGCAGATGTAAGTATGAGAGGTCAAGAGGAGAAAATCGTGGAGCAAATTTTAGTGGACGCGTGAAAACAAACATTTTTACAGAGAGTTAATCCCCAACTCCTGGTGAATGTAAATCATAATAAGAATTCTTGTTTTAATGGATGAAGGAGCCGCAAACTCCATATGAATGTATTTCTTGTATTAGAATTATAATCCAAAGTTAAGTCTAAGAGGTCAAGAGAAATATTGGATGAAGGAGCCACAAACTCCATAGGAATGTATTTCTTGTATTAGAATTATAATCCAAAGTTAAGCCTGAGAGGTCAAGAGAAGAAAATTGTGGAGAAAATCTTAGTGGACGCGCTAAGAGGTCAAGAGAAGAAAATTGTGGAACAAATTTTAGTGGACGCATGAAAACAAAGAGTTATGGGGTTTTGCATAGAGTTAATATGCAACTCTTGGTGGGGTTTTACAAAGAGTTAATCTGCGGGGAATGCAAATCGCAGTAAGAAATCTTGTTTTACTGGATGAAAGAGACGCAAACCTCCATATGAATGTATTTCTTGTATTAGAATTATAATCCAAAGTTATATTTTTTCACTCCCAAATTTCACTGTTTACCTGTGCGTTAAACTGTTGTGTTTTTAGCTCCATTTTAGTTGCGATTTGATCTCCCCAAAGTCTTAAGGGAAAATATCCTCTGGCTTAAATCTTTCATGTAGTATCAGAGCGAGTGAAATTTTATTGGTGTAAGAGCAAGTGTTTTTACTTGGAGTTAAAGGTTGTTTTGAAGGCATTTTTTTTGGAACGTGGCATTTTTTTTGGAGCATATTTACCAACAGAGAGAATTGTGCTTGACTAATCCTCAGATACCTCAATTTAATGGGAAAATTTATGATTATTGGGCTATAGAAATGAAGGCTCTGTTTTCTTCCCAAGATATTTGGGATTTGGTGGAGAATGGTTTTCAAGGACCAACAACGTACAATGTCTTTTCACAAGCAGAAAAGGATTTGTTGAGGGACAACAAGAAGAAGGATTCAAAATACATCTTCTACATCTTTCAAATGGTTCATTGAACACCCTCCATATATCCTACCAAGGCATGGTAAAAGTGAAAACACCAAAACTACAAATGTTGAGGAGAGACTTTGAAACAATTTGTATGAAAGAGTCTAAAAATGTAGACTCATTTTTTACACAAGTAATTGGATTGGTCACTGTTGACACCTAATCATCAGGATTGGGTGAATAAGTGTAACTGATGTAAATAAATAATAAGAAATATGAATAGTCACTGGGAGATGAAGTGAACAGTCTCTCCCTCATGTATATAATAAAGATCAACCTGAATGAATAAATGTGAATTGATTTCGAGGAGTTACTGCCTGGTCTGACATGGTATCAGAGCCAGACCATTTTTGGCTTCTAACTGCCATTGTAACTCCTTTCTGCCATTTTTTAGAAATCTGGGTCTACCCTCTGCCTGATAATCAGGGTCTGCCCTCTGCGTGATAATCAGGGTAACGCTTTGCATACCCATCGAATACCCAATGCTCTGTGTTGAAGATTTAGCATTGATCTCTTTGTTTTTCCGTTTACTGTATATGCATTAAGCCTAACCTGTGCAGAAATGTATATCACACTGCTCCGATTATCCTGATATCACGCTGCTCTGAAGAACTCTCTCCACACTAGTATAACAACGCTCCCTCCATATGCTGGTATATCATGCTGCTCTCTCCATAAACGCTGTTGAATATTCTGTACATAACACTGTTGCATATAACGTTGTCTGGTATCCTTGAAGAAGTTCTGTTGCAGCAATCGCTGCTCCTACAAAACCCAGACCTGCTCTCTCCACGCTAGTCGGCCTCCCTCCATACGTTATTGCTCTCTCCACGCTGGTATAACAACGCTCCAGGTTCAATCCTTGTATGAAATTCTTGGTAAACGCTGGTGTAAACGCTGTTTCATATATACGCTGCTCTGGGTATCATATATACGATGTTTCATATATGTTATATATACGCTGCTCCCTCCATATATATGTTGTTTCATATATGTCATATATACGCTGCTCCTGGTATATATAACATTGCTTTCACATAAGTTTAGCTAGTCTAAAAAAAGGAAGTACCTGCCTTTTGATTTGTGTCCCCAGAAGACTCGTGCTATCAGGCAACCCTTACCAAGCATTAGGCATCATTGAAGACTGAGAGACAGAAAAAGAAAGAGATGTATTTTCCAATGAGAAAGTATGCAGTCAAGGTGTAAAGCATAGGATTTGAGCATAGGGATTTATATTTCCGTCCAAGTTTTTGGCAAATTCTGATTTGCATCAGAATTCCGATTCGCTTTTGAGCAGTTGATATTGTTTATCTTTTATTTCTCTTGAATTGCAACCATATTGTAATGCAAAAAAAAATGGTGATATTCTATATGGATAGAATATAGTTTTGTTCTTGGTATATTAAATCAATTTCTTACCTAATCAAGAAGGAAGAATAAGGCTGTATTATTTTGAAGCACATTTTGCTAGCAGAAGTATTTTTTACAGTACACAGATTTTTTGGCCAGTAGAAGAATTTTTTTTTACAATATGCATTCAATCATATCTATTGTGGGAACAGTTCTTACTGGCAAGGAGAACTATCCTGAGTGGTCCCAGATGATAAAACACACCCTTATTTTTAATGAGTTGTGGAAAGGAGTGTGTATTGGAGACGGAGACAAAGAGCCAGAACAACCTACCTCAGACAAAGAGTTCGCCATTTGG
Organism: Pinus tabuliformis; assembly: GCA_031772625.1. Classification (NCBI taxonomy): domain Eukaryota; kingdom Viridiplantae; phylum Streptophyta; class Pinopsida; order Pinales; family Pinaceae; genus Pinus; species Pinus tabuliformis. The sequence goes on along the minus strand of CM062812.1, from coordinate 254,531,736 downwards.
GAAAATAAGAACAACAAAGCCTATGCATTAATTGCAGCATCTGTAAGTGAAGAGGTGAGTCGCCATATTTTTCCATTTTCAACTGCTTTCGAAGCCTTACAAAAGCTGAAAGAACTCTATGACTCACATTCTGCACTTGAAGTTGTTCAACTCATGATTAAACTCTTCACTCTTGAATTGCAAAATAATGATCCTCTTGCTCTTGCATCCGAAGTAAAATCTATAATGCATGATATCAAAGCCACTAAGGTTGAATTGGATATTCCTCTTATCGCTTTTCTCAAGGCACTTTATCCTACTTACTCCAATTAGCTTGAGTCATTGCAAACAAATGGAAATCTCAAAGATATTACCTTTGACTCTCTTGTGAAAAAATTTGCTGAAAGAGAGAAAGGTTTTGGAAAGAAGACAACCCCTGAATCTTCTGAAGACGTTGTGTGCCTTGCTCATAAAGAAAAGAATCCTGCTCAAGATTCTTCTAGAGGAAGAGGTGGTTGAAGAGGAAGAGGAAGATATTTCAGAGGCAGGGGGGGCAGACACTCTCAAGGAGAAAAGTCAGATTTGCACTGCGTACGCTGCAAAAGAAATGGATCACATGATGCCTCTACATGCAAGCTACCTTCGGACAAAATTGAGCAGCAAAGAAACCAACAAAAAGGTAAAACTAATGACACAGACAAAGGTAAAGCACTTGAATCTGCTCATTATGTTGTGGCACAATGTAATATCGGAGTAAATGAAGACTTATTTGATGCTTCACTGGCTTCTTGGAAAAAGGATTGGTTGCTTGATTCAGGAGCAACTTGCTACATGACTCGTAGAAAAGATTTTTTTGAAGAATTTACTAACAATGTTGATGCAACAGTATACTTTGCAAACCAAGCAAAAATCAAGCCATCAGGGCTTGGCACAATCAGTCTTAAATTGCCTGGTCTTCCAGACTTTCTTCTGCATCATGTTCTATATCTCTCACAGCTGAAGAGAAACTTGTTGTCCTTGGTCCACATCCGCCAGCAAGGTCACAACATTCATATGTTTGATGGCAAGCTTGAGGTGAGAAAAGCATATGACCACTCACTTGTCATGAGGGGAATAGAAGAAGAAATGCTTCTCAAGCTACAAGGTACCTCTGCTCGTGCACAACATTTCTCATACAATTCTCATTATGAAGAAGGCACACTTCCATCAAGTTTATTATGGAATGCTAGATTCAGACATTTGAACTATGACAGCCTCCGCTTGTTGAAGAAAAATTGTGTTGCTGGTTTGCCTACAATTCCTAGGAAACTTAGGCAATGTGATGCTTGCATTCTAGGAAAGCATAGCAAACCATTTTTTCATGATTCACCTTCAAAAGCACATAGAAAACTTGAACTCATTCATTCAGATTTATGTGGTCCAATGCCTGTTCCCTCTGCAAATGGAAATAAATATATGATGACATTTATTGATGAATACACCAGAATGTGTTGGGTTTATTTATTGAAGAACAAATCTGATGCTTTTCAAACATTCAAGAACTTTCATACATGGATTGAAAATGATGCACAATCTCATATTGGCTCTATTTGCACTGATAATGGAAAAGAATACACTTCAAATGAATTTGAAAACTATCTTCGCCAACATGGGATCAAACATCAAACTACTGTGCCTTATAATCCCCAACAGAACGGTGTAGCTGAAAGAATGAATAGGACAATCTTAAATATGGTGCGCTCCATGATGTTTAAAAAAAATGTAAAGTTGATGTTTTGGGCTGATGCAGTTCTATGTCCTGTATATATAAAGAATATATGTCCATCTAATGCTATTAGAAACAAGACTTCATATGAAATGTGGTATGGGCACGTTCCTTCGGTAAAGCATCTCAGGGTCTTTGGTTCCATCTGTTATGCCTTGATAACAAAGGTACATAGAAACAAACTTGGTGCAAGAAGTCGTAAGTGTATCTTCTTGGAGTATTCAAACACCTCCAAAGCATACCATCTCTATGATGAAGTCAATAAAAAGTTTGTTGCATCTAGAGATGTAATCTTTCTTGAATCATCCAAAACTGACAATGTTGTTGAGCGGCAACTTGATCGCTTGGATAGATTCGCAAATGCAAAATCATTTCAAGAATTTGATAATCAGATTCCACATCTTGAAGGGGGGATTCCTATACTAGATCAACATGTAGAATCTTCTTCTGAAGAACTCTCTCCCTCGCATGAAACTCCAACAACGGATGATGCTTTAAGTGATGTGATTGATAGAATTGGGAGACTCAATCTTGATTCAGTCCCAACTCAATCAACGGAGCAGCCTGGACCATCTGAGAAAGGTCCCCCAAAGTGGCTGATAAAGACACTTGAAAGTGTTCATCCCGATGAGGTTGGAAAGACAGGAACTAGAAATTCAAACCGACAAAATGGAGGTGATGTAAATGACTATGATTCACCTATTGATATGGATGTTTCTTATGATTGTGAATTGAATTTGTCTACAAATTTCGAACCAACTTCCTTCAAAGAAGCTACTTCTCATGATGAATGGAAAGAAGCGATTCTAAAGGAATATGATGCCCTGATAAAGAATGGCACTTGGAAGCTGGTTGATCCTCCATTAGGAACCAAACCAATTGGCTGCAAGTGGGTCTACAAGAACAAGTATAACGCTGACGGCTCACTTGACAAGCACAAAGCCAAGCTTGTGGCAAAAGGTTTTGCACAGAAGGAAGGGGTCGATTATGAGGAGACTTTTGCCCCCACAGCAAAATGGGCTACCATCTGGACACTCTTTGCCCTAACAGCTTAGAATGGTTGGAAATTCCATCAAATGGATGTAAAAACTGCTTTCTTGAATGGAGATCTAAAAGAGAAAGTTTTTATGTCCCGGCCTGAAGGATTTGTTGTGAAAGGACATGAACATAAAGTATGCAAACTTGTGAAATCCTTGTATGGCCTCAAACAAGCACCGCGAGCCTGGTAAGAAAAACTAATTGAACATCTTCTAAAACTCAATTTCAAACATTATGATCTTAATGATGCAAATTTATTTGTCAAGAAAGTTGGCAAAACAATTGTATATCTTGTGGTATATGTAGATGATCTTTTGATGACAAGGAACAATGAAAGATACATTACATCCATAAAGAAGGAATTGAGGAAAGGTTTTGAAATGACTGATTTAGGCTATGTTCATTACTATCTTGGTATTGAAGTAACTCAACATCCAAAGTCCATATTCCTTTCTCAAAAGAAGTACATTGGAGATTTGTTGAATAGGTTTGGCATGACAGAATGCAATCCTCTTACTGCTCCAATGGAACAAAACTTAAAGCTCACATCCATTGAAGGAAAAGAATTTGAGGATGCAACAAAGTATAGACAGCTTGTAGGAAGTCTCAACTACCTAACTACTACCAGACCAGACATTTCATTTGATGTTGGAATCCTCTCCAGGTCTATGCAAAAGCCTTGTGAGGGACATTGGTCTACTGCAAAAAGAGTTCTAAGGTACTTGAAGGGAACTCAAGACTTTGGAATCAAGTATAGACAGGTGGATGACTTCAGCTTGATTGGATACTCTGATTCAGACTTCGATGGAGACAAAGAAACTAGGGTATCTACTTCAAGTTATGCTATGAGTCTTGGATCAGAAGATGTCTCCTGGAGATCACGCAAACAATCAGTTCCAGCAGATTCCACAACATAAGCAAAATATGTGGCATCAGCTGAGGCAACAAAAGAAATTGTGTGGCTCAGGAAAATTCTTGAAGATTTGCAGGTAAAACAAGAACAATCGACTCCACTCATGATTGACAATACCTCGGCAATAAAGTTGGCCAAGAACCCAAAGTTTTATGATCGAACGAATCACATCAATACTAAATATCCTCTGATTCGACATCATCTTGAGGCCAAAACAATCCATCTCCACCACTGTTCCACTAATGAGCAAATTGCAGACATCTTCACCAAAGCGCTTGGAAGAGAAAAACTTGAACAATTCAGAATGATGCTTGGACTCACCAACATCCCTTAAAATTAAGGGGGGAATTTGACACTTAATCATCAGGATTGGGTGAATAAGTGTAAATGATGTAAATAAATAATAAGAAATATGAATAGTCACCGGGAGATGAAGTGAACAGTGTCTCCCTCATGTATATAATAAAGATCAACCTAAATGAATAAATGTGAATTGATTTGGAGGAGTTACTGCCTGGTCTGATAGTTACTCAAGAAAAAGAGAATAGTTGAAACTTTTTTGAAAAGTCTTCCAGCAAAGTTTGATACCATTGTTATAAAATAAATTCATAAAATTCGATAACACTATTTATAAACTCATAAAATTCAATCACACTATTTATTAAATAGTGCTTTGATACGTAAAATATTACATATTCAATGAATAAAATGTTACACTCATCAGAATCACTTGATGCCATCATATTATGGGAAAAATAATTTCTTACCAGTTTTGTGGACTACTAAATTGTTTAAGCAACATTTTATCTAGTTGACTTTCTCTTAGCACAAATAGGTCCATGGACATGAGTTATGTATCAATGGTTTGTACCTATGTATTGTGTGGTAGAGTGTTTTTCCGGCTCGTAGAGATTATTTTTCTTAAAGAGGAATTACATATAAGTTTCTACATTATATAGAATTTTTTTAGTAGATTGTTTTTCTTCGAGATGTATTATAATGTAGAGATTATTTTTCTTAAGTAGGGTTTGCATATGAGAAGTTTACAACTAATCACGCTAATTTAATGGCCTGGAAAACTCACATGTGGTGAAGTGACCAAATCCATCGTTTATAGTGGGAATACTTTTTAGAAGTATCCATTCACTTTCAAAATGAAGACATTGTGTTGTTGAAAAGCAAAAAGTGTGTATTATTGGTTGTGCTATATTCTATTGTATCAAGTGGGTTTTATTTCAAAATGAAACTAGGTAATCAATAGTCTATATACTTAATAGTTAGGCTAATATCAACCACATTTCTTAATGTACTTGTGCTAGCGTTAATTTAATATTCTTTTTTGTACTTTAAATTACGTACACTCAATAAAGTATGTTAATTAATTTACTTAGGTTAAAATAAACTAAAAATGATTTTTTCAAAGTCATAATTGTATTATACTTAAAAATTGTGGATAATTCAATGGGTACTATGATTAAACATAATAGGACATCATTTGCATTTTTAAAAATAATGCAAAAAGCTTTTCTCAAGGATCTTATTCAGCGCTCTAAAAAAATTAGAAAGTAAAAATTTAAATAAAAGTTGAAATTAGTTAAAGTGAAAATTTCTTATATTATTTATCTTAATAACCTCACATATATATATATATATATATATATATTTGATAATCCTATATGATCCATAAACTGTCGTGGATATTTCACTAGACAATTTGTCACAATAGATGTGATAATATTATATTAAAAATATGATATTCTACACTATTACAGTTTTATTAAATTTCTAGATCTGTAGATTTCACTCTAATTAGTGCATGCATGCAAAAGGAAATTATGCAAAAAATAGAGAACGAAAAAATAAAAGCTTACACATACACACATAAGACATAAGATATGCTCTGGGAAACCCTTTCGGGAGAAAACCAAGTTGGAAGATGAGGTCGCTTCGCTCTCTTTCTTTGTCTGGAAATATGGCTATAGGTACAAACAAGTATGCCCTGCGGCATGTGTGCTGCTACAGTGCGCAAATCCTCTATGTGAAATATATCTCCTATCCCTCTTGCCTATTTTTGCTCAGTGATGGAGCAAATGCACTCGAAAGAATGGAATACCTCTTCCTCCTAATGGCTCGATTATAACACATCTCAATAGCCTACTAGTGATTAAGTGTGACTACATCAACTCTTAACCAAAGTTACAATATAGACTCTTCTAAGTCTTTTACGTCACAATCATGTGGCTATCCCCTTTTCCCTGAATAATGGAGGTTGACACAACATCCTCTCGAACCATGGTGGTGAAAACAAGGAGGTCAACTTCTGAGTGGCAGCATATGGACTCTGATTGACGTACCTCTTGCACCGTTGGAAATCTCTGTGTGTAGAATAGCATGAAAATATGTGGCGCTAAAGTGGTAAATTTTTACCCCCAAAAATGTCTTTGGATCCCTCAAAACACTCCCGAAAGGTTTCAAACCCCGATGCCAAACTGGGTCTCGCCTATAAAAACAATCTTGTGAGCTAATTCCTCTACTTTTTCCACTCTGAATGCATCAAGATGGATGAAAAGCAATCTCTCTCTCTCTCTCTCTCTCTCTCTCTCTCTCTCTATATATATATATATATATATATATATATATATATATATTGAGTTGAATAAGACATTTTTAAAAATAATTATATTGTTAAGTATAGAGGTTTTAAGAGAGACCGATATGAAATAATTATATATCACTATTTAATAAAAAAAATTAAAACTGGAATATCAATTTAGCCATCCTAAATTGTCCAACGCTCATATGTTTGGCCTGTCTCCAGGGTGGCTAGGTCTATGAAAAGCTGACCTCTTATGGGACATAAAAAATCCTTTGGAGGCCTTCTTCGAGGAGTGGATTTACCAGATGAATGAACCAGATAGCTTTGGCTAACATCCTCTTCACTTTCTGCGATCAATGATGATATTTGTATTGGGAAGCTGCATTACAAAGGAATAGCCAATTTATTTAGCAGTTTTTTTGTTGCAGCTATAAATTTCAACCTTGCATTACTTCATAAAAAAATCCACTTAGACATTTATTTGTTTAGAAATACAAGCATGGATTGTGATCGATAAAGCATAAAGTTTCCTTGCGTTCTTCTAATTCTGCCTTGTGCATTGTGAAGTCATTCTCTAATTCAGTATCCTCAAGACCTTTCTCCTCATCCTCACATATGACTTCATACAAATTTCTAAAGCTTACTCTCGAATGGGTAGAACATCTCATGATTTTCTCCCAAATGCCATCCTGTACTTCCAACAAAGAACATTAAAAAAAACACCATTGCATTTAGAGTTTCTTCAACAAGATTATTTTGGATCAAAATCCATGCAATATCTCACTCATAAAAGAAAGAATGGGAGGAGAACAAGGTAATTGCCCAATAATTAAAAACATGGTTAGATTTCTGCAGGTTTTTGATCTTTTAGGTATTAAGAGCAACACTCAATAGAAACAAAAATATTATAGATGCACAACCGTCAAGTTTCTGAACCATATCCCTTTTTTGAATGGCATGGCCACTCTTACGAGTTGTCCTCTATGCATGAAGTGTAAATCATTTGAGTTACCTCTACTTCAAGCTCAGGTTCAGATGAAGCAACCCCTACATCGGCCATCAGAAAGAATTGGACTTTAGATTCCTTTTTGTCTCCAGATTTAGCATCCTTGGTTCTAGAAATTCTCCCTCCAAGAAAAGTGAGCTTTGACAATGTTAACCTATCTTCTGCTCACTGATGCCTTAAGGGTACCCTCTGGAGTTTTTTCGAATCCCAATGGAGGTCGAGGTTACTTCCGTTCATGTTTTCACTTTAGATTCCACTTCAATATCACCATTATATACACTACCATTGCTAACATTTGTTGCTCTGCCCTCTTCATCTTCCCACATGCCCTGTTTCTGTTTCTACTCATCATGAACAATTTAATGAAATACATTTTCAGATCTATTAAATCCTATAGTTGATAAAAAAGAATTATATAACCCATAGGAATCCAAGGAGTATATATCTTATTAAGTTGAATTTATAAGAATTTGATTCAAGGCTGCAAATGAATCCTGAGAGTTCAAAATCTCGGCGTTGAACTCCGTCTACTCTATTGGTGAGAGGTACATATCAGACACATATTCATCAAATTGATCAATTAACTCACATTTCAAAAGACAACACTTTTTTTATTTGGATTAAATAGTGATCATTCAACGACAAATGTGTCAGGTGGGGTGATCCACATACAGAAAGTAAAATGTTGAATTTCTCATCACATCAGCGCCTTCTGAACATACCATACCTATTCTTATTCACTGTTACTTCAAAAATGCAATGTTAGCAATGTAAGCATCACCAAATGAATATCAAACCAAACTACAGAACTATCACCAAGATACTCATGCATAGCTCCCCCTGATATCATACACCACTGATCATGTGGACCTGATGATCATTGCATGCTCTTCATGAGGTCATGTACTTGCAGTCACTGTTAGAAGTATGCTTTAAGAACAATGGACTGTAGTAGGGTCAATCTTCACTATGTATCTGACACATGATTAGAAATTGCAAGAAGATTTGGAGGAAGAAGGAACACCAGTCAGATACATAGGGAAGATTGAAGCTACTACAAACTAATACTCTTAAAGCATACTTCTAACAGTGACTGCAAGTACATGACCTCATGAAGAGCAGGTGATGATTATTAGGTCCACATTATCAGTATTGTATGATATCAGGGGGAGCTATGCATGAGTATCTTGGTGATAGTTCTCTAGTTTGGTTTGATATTCATTTGGTGATGCTTATACTATTAACATTGCATTGATGAAGTAACAATGAACAGGGATGGCTTGAACAAGAATATGGGAAAGAGGGGGAAGAAATTGATCAACCGGGAAGAACTCTAATACAATAAACAAAACCGGAAGGATCACAGGATATGACCCAAAAAAGACCCTCCTCAAGCCAAACTTAATAAAAACAAGTTGTGAATGAAGAGAGGATCTAAACTTGAGTGAAATACCAAGAGATAGAACCTCTTGTTGAAAAAGGTCACAAAAATTGAAAATACACTTGAACAAAGACATAATAACCAATGGGATAGGAAACCACAAAATAAAATACTTAAGCTCAAGCTAAGACAATGCATTATAAGCAGACCTCGAGATTAGTGTTGAATCGATGATTTGAGACAGTCTTGGAGAAAATTCAATTGAATACCTTCTTATATCCACCTAAGACGATAAAAAATGCTTTTGACAACATCGTTGAGCAAACCTCCTATCTCCAAGTTGGAGGCACATGCCCTAAGCCTAGAGTCCTACACAAATTAGGAACCTCCTCCTCCTACTATTCAATAATTATATTATTCTTCGATACAAAAATAGGAAAGGTAAGCAAACATATTCCCTAATATTAATGAATTCAAAGGAAAAGGGAAAAACTAGTAACACACAAAAATTGTGTGGAATTGTTTTGTAAAGCATGAGCCAAGTTTCCAAGGCAGAGAATGCTTGCACCACTTGCAAATTCCAGAAAGAAATGTTCAGGTAAATGTGTGCTCTCACCTTATTTCCCACAAAATGATCTCAACAAGTTCTTGTCGGTACACGAATTATTTGAATATGGCCATGTTGTAAAACTAATCCATTTCCTTAATTAGTAGGATGCAAAACATCAATTCTCTAAAGTCGAAATCCCTGAAAATCCAATGGTAAGCTTGGGCTCATCACCCCTGCTTTTTGTGGACGACAATGGTTGCCTGCTCTGCCAGCTGAAAAACGAAAGGCTACGATCTAGAAGGGAGAGTGCCATGTGGTAAAATACCACTTGATGAAGGTAAACAAAAATGGAAGGATTTGGTTAGCGGAATCTGCCTAGCACAACCCTGCATAGGAACAAAAGTCTATGTGAAAAGAAGTATTATTCAAAATCATTTTTTTAAGTTATGAAAAAATATGAAAACTTATATGGAAATTTAAGGTGTAGTAATTAGATATAATGGTAAGGGATGGGAGGCATGTGTGAATTCTCATTTGGGAGCAACAATTAATCTTGTCCCATTACACAATTCAAGTACACAATTTTACCACCAAATTGGACCACCAATTTGGTTAACGGTGAGTTGGTTGAGACATTATCACAGCACCCTCCGGGAGCGTCGATGATGGAGCAATTGGTTACCAAATTAACGACGCACACTCTCAATTATTTGGATTATCCAAGCTTGTGTTGTATCACGGATTCTTCCATGCGTCGTCTGGCCAACGAGGATAATGCATTGAAAGCCCTCTATCGCAATTAGTCGATCCTCAATTTTTGTTAATTAATTGAATCCCAAAGTTATTTTTCAAATTTGACCCAACATTTATTTTATTTTATTTTATTTATTTTTATTATTATTATTATTATTTTTTCATTTGGTAAATCTCAAGTAAATCCTAATTTAAGAGAGGTCAATTCTCTTCAATTGTTCTTTTCATCGAGGTAGAAGGCTTGTTACAATAATGAAGTTTCTAGAGATATTTTGAAATTTAACTTTCAAGACTTATCATTATACATGTATAGTCTCACATGCATATAAATGTCCTTAGAGTAGTTAGTAGAGTCTTGATAGAATCTAATTACTCTTCCAATTGTAATAATGAGACACTTGTATTTATAAGAATACAAATCCCTTCTTTTAGTTTTAAAAATATCTCCACCATGCAATTTTGCAAATTAGAGAGGAATTAATTATCTTATACCCAAAAATGCGTGGTTACTCTTTATTGTGGTTTTCCAGATGGTTATCTATTTTCGTTTTTCTTTTGAATGACAAAATGGTTATTTTGTTTTTTGCAGACTCACATAAGTTTTAGTGATTTCATATATATATTGAACTATATACGTTCACCCATACTAACAATAACTAAGATTGCATTCACCCCCACCGTGCATCGCATATATGCTTATATGGTGTGCCCAGTAGGCACAATGTAAGAATTTAGGTTATATAGGTTATATTGGTCATAAGTACATATTTTATTTTTAATACATTGTCGATTGTCTTTTCTTAGTCTAGTTGGCAAGCGAGAGTGGGGCTTGGTAGTAGATGTGTGAAAGTTGTTGGACACACACTGGGCATGCAAGAAGATATGTCTCCATCTGTGAAGGCGCTAATCGAGGTCACAATATAGGGCAAGCAGGAAGCCCTTTCGTGACAATTTCGTCCAGTGAACAAAACTCATTCTTCCTAGTCATTTTTGGAGACTATCAATTCAAAGTTGAAAATTTCTTTCTTGATAAATGAGAGACTCTTCTAATTCACCTTTCTTAAAAATGATCTACCCAATATTTTTTGAGAAGTTATATAACTTCATATATGGATATTTATAATGATCTAACCAATACTTCTGAAGAAGTTATATAACCATATATATGGGTTTATTACAGTGACATTATAGTTTGGGCCACAACCATAAATATTTCTAACTTCACATTGAAATTTGAAAAAATCACCTAAAAAGGTGTTTACTTTTTCTCAATTTGATTGTGCTATTTTCATATTGACACTACAAAGTTAATCGATTAATGAATTGAAATTCCACTTTATTTTTTTATTAAATAGTTATATATTCTCCCTTGAAAGGCTAATAATATTGGGACGCTAAATTCAAATGTAAATGTCTTTGAAATTATTACAACTTAACAATCCTATCAACCTCTCTTAAAATAGTGATATATTTCTTTGTCTTGTTTTAAGATGTATTCCTTTGTTACTTGTAAATGGAAAAAAGAATCTACACTAACATCGATTTCATGAATCCACTCCATATACATGTACATTTTCATTCATTTCATAACATTTCCTTAATACATTGTCGATTGTCTTTTCTTAGTCTAGTTGGCAAGCGAGAGTGGGGCTTGGTAGTAGATGTGTGAAAGTTGTTGGACACGCACTGTGCATGCAAGAAGATATGTCTCCATCTGTGAAGGCGCTAATCGAGGTCACAATATAGGGCAAGCAGGGAGCCCTTTCGTGACAATTTCCTCCAATGAACAAAACTCATTCTTCCTAGTCATTTTTGGAGACTATCAATTCAAAGTTGAAAATTTCTTTCTTGATAAATGAGAGACTCTTCTAATTCACCTTTCTTAAAAATGATCTACCCAATATTTTTTGAGAAGTTATATAACTTCATATATGGATATTTATAATGATCTAACCAATACTTCTGAAGAAGTTATATAACCATATATATGGGTTTATTACAGTCACATTACAGTTTGGGCCACAACCATAAATATTTCTAACTTCACATTGAAATTTGAAAAAATCACCTAAAAAGATGTTTCAACTTTTTCTCAATTTGATTGTGCTATTTTCATATTGACACTACAAAGTTAATCAATTAATGAGTTGAAATTCCACTTTATTTTTTTATTAAATAGTTATATATTCTCCCTTGAAAGGCTAATAATATTGGGACGCTAAATTCAAATGTAAATGTCTTTGAAATTATTACAACTTAACAATCCTATCAACCTCTCTTAAAATAGTGATATATTTCTTTGTCTTGTTTTAAGATGTATTCCTTTGTTACTTGTAAATGGAAAAAAGAATCTACACTAACACCGATTTCATGAATCCACTCCATATACATGTACATTTTCATTCATTTCATAACATTTCCTTAAGAGTTCACCATGCACACTCAATACAAAAATATAATTTATGAGCACTCATTATCTTTCTTTCCATTAAGCACATTGAATAATTATTCTTCATAAAATAATACGAGTCTACACCATTTAACACATGTAGCAAATTTAATTTCACTAAATCTTCAACAAGGGTTTTTTTTGCCCGATTCACACACATGAGCACTTAATTCTACCAATTCCAAATTTTAAGAATCCCTAGACACTCCATACACAAAATGTATGAAACTTCATTTCATTAATAAAACTTATATGAGTTTACAATCATTTCGCAATTAGTTCTCATTATCCGTAAACTTATAACAAGCAGAATTAAAAAATGCAATAGCTTTTCTAAATGGTAAAAGAACTCCATAAATCAAATTTTCCTAAACTCTAAAATCATTTCATAAATCATTTTTTTTAAAATTCTGAAGTCACTCAATTTATCCCCTATAACATTTCATGTTTTTCAAGGTAGACTTGTTTTTGCCTTATAGAAAAATTACCTCTAGTTTTAAAACTTGTAAAATACATCGACTTAGAAAATACAATTTATTTACATAAATAATTTGAAGTATTCTCAAAAGTCAAGACCCCCTTTTAAATCTTTTTCTCATTGATGAATTAATGACTTGGAAGATCTAATTCAAATCCTCCAAGATCCCATACTTTTCGCTGTTGTTGATCATTTGTCTCATCATGTTGTTGTCCTTCTACATCTATGCTTCTAAAACTTCACTCTGATTTCATACTTGCACTTCTTGTTGCTTACAATCCTGCAAGATAACCATATCTAACTTTCAACTTCACATCTCACTTTTATGCACTATTTCAAATATAACTTTTTTCAACTATGAGAACAATCGAAATAAGAGTATAAAACCAAACCAATGTACCTCACATTTACCCCTACGTTCATTTACTTGTAGAGTTGTTCCTAAACTCTTTTGTCCTATTTCAATTTGTTGATTAAACTATCATTTACTTGTAGAGTTGTTCATAAACTCTTTTTGCCCTATTTCAATCTGTTGATTAAACTATGTTTCTAAGTTATCAATAAATTCTTCAACATTTTGTTTCATTGCATCTTTCTTTATAAACAACTTTTGGAATCCTCAATTTTCTACTACCTGCATACACATAATTAGCTTGAGAACTGAAAATCATTTCTACTTCTGGTTGTTATTCTTCATTACCCTTCACAAGCATTGCATTTAAATATTGCTCAAAATTTGGATTATGGTCTCCACCTGTTTCTCTATCTTCATGACAAATTCAAATGGTTGTTCTTCACCCATATCAAAACCTACAATCACACACAAATCATAAGGTTTTAAAAACAAGGCTACTTAGTCGCATCTTCATCAACATTCTCACCATCCTTGCCAAGACTTTCTCCTTGCTCAAGTTTTATTCCTTCAACTTTTGTTTTTGTTTTCGTATCAACTTTATTGCAAATAACTTCTCGATAAGCCATTTGACCCTTTTCCTCATATTCCACCCGCTTCTCTAATTCTCCTCATCTTGTTGTAGCAACTCCATAAGCACATTCAATCATGTCTTCACCTCAACGAGTTCCTTCTCAAATTCTTCATTACTGATCTTCCTCATGCTAATTGTTGTGGCACCTTTGTGGTTTCCATTTGAATTCTTCAAATGATTATCCATATACTTTGCTCATTTATGTTTTTACACTCACATTTCCTCCTTCCATCACAATTATACAAGCTATAAGTTTTCTTGCCACAATTCACCTTCTCTACTACTACAATGTAGAATTACCAAAATTTAGATACAAACATTCAAATCTACAACTTTGAGAACCAAGAACCAAAATCTCAATTAGATACTACAATCATCTAAAAACATTAACCAACTAAAACATAAACATAACCCTCGATATCAACCACACTACCACACTTCTTACCGCAAACCCTAAATCTAGAATTAAACCAACCACACAAAGAGGAAGGGCTAAATGTGAAGGGTGAAAATTAAATGCATGAAATAAGCAATCCCATATAATTATAAATAAAAATAATAACATAACTCAAATAATGTATGGCAAATTGTTAAATATAACAAATAAAATTAAAGATTAAAGATTAAAGGCTCTATCTTAACTCAACTAAAGGCTGAATCTTAATTCAACTAAATTAAAATAAAAATTACATAGATGTTTCTTATGTACAATTGACACACTAAGACTATAAATAAAAACCATTTCATATTATATAGCAAATTATTAAATATAATAAATAAAATTAAAGATTCTCAATCTTGACTCAACTATGGGCTATGAAAATTACATAAATGTTTCTTATGTAAGACACTAAGAGTAAATAAAAACCATTTCAAATGCTTAAATTTTTTTGCATTGCATCTTTCAAATGGTCTTTGAATAGTAATTTCAAATGAATAAAGAGGGGATGCATGGGTGTTGAGTGGGATTAATAATATGCAAGGAATTTGAAGTCATAATACTAGAGTTCATGATGATGGTGGTGGTGGTGGTTAACGTTAATATACAAAGGAATTTGAAGTCATAATACTAGAGTTCATGATGATGATGATGATGATGATAATGGTGGTGGTTAATGTCCACTGAGAACAAATAATATGCAAAAGAATTTGAAGTCATAATACTGGAGTTCATGATGATGATGATGATGGAATTTGAAGTCATAATACTAGAGTTCATGATGATGATGGTGATTAATGTCCACTGAGACCAAATTAGTCTATCGAACCTATAATTTTCTTAGTTCTTAATTGTTTAGCTTCTCATCATATTTAAAAATTAATCTATCGAACCTATAATTTTCTTAGTTCTTAATTGTTTAGCTTCTCATCATATTTAAAATATATTAAAACGTATATTACTTTTAAAATAATAAATTAAAACATGTATAATGCCAACTAAAATTCTTTAGATTAAAAGAAAATATTGAACACAAATTCTATCCCTTACATTTGCTATTCGTACATGTATAATGCCAACTAAAAGTCCTTAGATTAAAAAAAAGAAGATATTAAACCACACGGATTCTATCCTTTATATTTGCTACGAATAGATTCGTACTCTTCCTTTATATTTGCTACGAATAAATTCGTACTCTTAGGAAATGTATGGATATCAGTTATTGATATCAGTTATTGGAATGTATGGATGTCACTTGCTTATGCGTAATTTTTCAACGTAACCTTAGGAAACGTAGGGATATCACTTTGCTATGGAATGTATGGATGTCACTTGCTTATGCATAACTTTTCAACCTCAGGAAATTTATGGACAGTATATGTATGTCACTTGCTTATGCATAACTTTTCAACCCTAGGAAATTTATTTACGGATAGTATGTATGTCACACTTGGTTATGCATAACTTTTCAACCCTAGGAAACTTACGGATATCACTTGGTTATGGAAAGCAGGGCTGTCACTTATAGTTATGCACAACTTTCCAACAAATTCCTACCCTCGAAATGTTATGGATAAATGTATAGATATCACTTGCTTATATACCAAGCGATAGATCAACTCCAAATTTTACCAACATAGATCATTTTCTCAGCCATTTTTTATTTTTATTATTATTAACTCCAACTTAATTTTACAAAACCATTTTTATTTTTATTATTATCAACTGTAATTTAATTTTACTAACCTATTTTTATTTTTATTATTATTAACTCAACTTAATTTTACTAAAGCTATTTTTATTTTTATTTTTATTATTATTAACTCCATTTTTATTTTTATTATTATTAACTCCAACTTAATTTTACTAAAGCTATTTTTATTAACTCCACCTTAATTTGGTAAATCAACACCATTAAATCAAACCAACAGTTTTACAGGCGGATGTAAAGATTTCTGTGGGCAGAACAGGAGGGATTCAACAAATATAATTAATTTCAATTAAATCAATGTCGCTTTACAATTTTAATCCACTTACCGATGTGATCTCTATATAAATTCTTGACTTCAGTTGGAAAATGCAACAAGTGGCCCATTGGCGTCGCATTGTTAAAAATATTATAATTATTTTCACCGTTGGTTCACTGACCAATGGTTCATTTGAAAGAATGTTCAGTTGCAAATTCCATAGCAATATACGATATTGATTATAATAAAATATTCACTACTTGATTTTACCAACCTAGATCGTTTTCTCAACCATTTTTATTCTTATCAACTTTTATTTTATTTTATTATTATTATTATTATTTTATTTTTATATTTAAATTACATTAACACATAAAACATTATTTCATTGCACCTCGCAAATCTGAAATGAGAATCTCTCAACACAACTAAAATGACATTACGTCACATCTCATATTGAGTTGAGGTCATTCTTTCGCATAAAAGCAGTCAAATGGTTTTAGTAACAATTCCAATTATGTTCCAGCCAAAGCCGCGCAGGCCGTGATTCCCGTGATTCCTCTCCTCCAGCATAGCAGCATGTAATTGCAAATATAGG
Organism: Pinus tabuliformis; assembly: GCA_031772625.1. NCBI lineage: Eukaryota > Viridiplantae > Streptophyta > Pinopsida > Pinales > Pinaceae > Pinus > Pinus tabuliformis. Next base: position 254,514,838 of record CM062812.1, on the reverse strand, counting down.
TTCCCCTCCTACTCGGTGAAGAACAGATCAGACAAATTCGAATTAATAAATTAACCAGGCGCAGAAGTTCATTTGAGGTATCAAATTCAAATAGACTCAATTCTGGGAACAAATAAACAGTCATATACCTAAGATGCATACAAAATTGCGTTATCATTTCACAGAAAATGATTTTACACGAATGTGTTATTTTGCTTAGAACCCATTAGCAAGCATAGAGATCTGTACGGTGAAGACGTTGATTCCCTCTTAAAGCAAACAAGTTGTAAATAAAATTATCATCCTTACGCCCGATCACTCCAATTTTACAAGAATCCCAGGTGCACATTTCACAATATTTACAAATATACGTACGAAATGTAATAATTAAGAACCATCAGCCAAAAAAACCAGCGAGCAAAAGCAACGACTATAAATAGGAATATAATCACTTCAACTTATAGACAACTTCCAAAGGTTTGGTGATAACAGTTGGCAAGTACCCTTCTAAATTACATTACATGACACCTTAAATTTCATATATCTGCTAACATCGAGACAACCCATAATACCATTACATTACACCTTAAATGTACAAAGGTAGAAGGTGCTGATTAGAGAACATAAAACCGATATCCCAACTTATTCATTTCATCACCCAAACTGATTCATCCCGCGATAAAATGAGAAAATCTGAATATCAGACAAATAGAAGACCTCAATTAGAGGAAAAATCAGCCGCTGACACTGTCACTATATCCAGGAATACTGGAATCATGATCGAAGACACAAAAGAATGGTCAAACAGAACAGATTCCTAGCTCATAAGAGAACAAGACAAAACAACATACACTGTCTAGCTCATGATGAATGCAAATCACAGTGCAGAAGGCCACTCCAAATGGCTACGATCGAAGCCAAGTAGCACAAAAACCCGCTCATAGATACAACAATCGCGTGCACGCCAGGCGCTATGACAGTCCAATGATCGAACAGGCTGAAAGCATGGGAAAAACAACCCTCACGAAGCCACAACTAACTTCGCAATAAATATTACAAAGCCTGCATGCCGCCTTCTTCATTTCACAGGAAGGGCGAGCAAGATATTCGGACATATCTCTGAATCATGGAAGGCTGCCACCTTAAGTATCATTTTATCACAAGATAGTTCTGACTCGAACATTCATTATATGTGCTGACTCATAGAAGGCGGCCCGCTGATCAGAAGCAGATATGCAATCAAGAATTGACATCTCGCTTGGAAAAATGACGAAACGTAGAACTCATCTTGCTTTGAAACCAATCTTGGGACACGCATTGACATCTCGCTTGGAAAAATGACGAAACGTATAACTCATCTTGCTTAGAAACCAATCTTGGGACACGCTCGCCTGAGAAGAACTCATTCAGACATATCCGCTGATTAGAAGCAGATATGCAATCAAGAATTGACACGCTCGCTTGGAAAAATGACGAAACTTAGAACTCGTCTTGCTTAGAAAGCTATCTTGGAACACGCTAGCTTGAGAAGAACTTATCTAGCTCAGAAGCCTATCTTGGAACACGCTCGCTTGAGAAGACCCATCTTGCTCAGAAACCACCTTTGAAGATGCAGTCTTGACACACAGCCAAGAGGCAATCTAGAGAAGTGAAGAACCATTCTAGACCAGTGTTACAATGCACAACGGAGGTCGGAGGTGAAAAGAACATAGTACAGTCAAAAGTTAAGAGAGAGAAGAATATTGAAGACAGTAGCGAATGCACCACTCCAAAGAACAATCGCTTACAACCACAACTGGAAAAGTTAACCAACCCTACTGTGGCAACTCAACGACTACGATTTTAAAGCAAGCTAAAAGAAATGAATATATAATGAGAAAAATCAGAACGTGGTTACCTTAAAAGTAACATAATCATGGTGTCTAACAATCCGATGAATGCGGTAAGAGTTAAAAACAGCGAGGAAAACTGAACTACACCGGAGAGACGAGCTTTTGGGAGCCTTCATAAAATAACCATTCACTGGCAGACCCCAATAAAATATTGCTTTGCCACATCAAGGCTGAACCATTACAGCACAACCTGTAGATATAGCTTGATCCAGTACACCTTCGTCAGAGACAGAATACCGCTTGTCTCAAATATATTAGATCATAAAAACCATCACACCTTCAAGATACAGGACCAAAACGAAAAAACCAAAATGGCCTATTTGTAATTGTAATCCTTACTATTCCCAAGGAGGATATGGCGACTAAGCCGCCTAAAGCAGTCCTCAATCATTGAAAACCTCTGATGTATTATGCCCCTGCTTATCCTCTTGTTCTACTTTCACATGAATGGATAATATGATCTTGCACCTCTAACAAAGAGAAGTATTATGTCTAATACGATCTAATATGATTTTGCACCTCTGACTGGCTAACATGATAGCAGTTAAAACAGCAAAGAAAACTGAGTTACTGAACAGCCGGAGGCTTTCAGGTACCTGAGAGACGAGCTTTTGAGAGCTTTCAGCAAATAACCATTCATTGTTAGACCCCAATAAAATATTGCCTTGCCACTTCATCTGAACCATTACAGCACAACCTGTAGATATAGACAGAATACCGCTCGTCTCAAATATATTAGACCATAAAAACCATTACACCTTCACGATACGGACCCAATAAGGAAAAAACAAGGAAAAAGAAATCACGGGTTTGGGATTGTGATCCTTACTATAGCCCAGGAAAATATATGGCTACTAGGCACCCAAAGCAGTCCTCAAACATTGAAAACACACTTATTATCCAGATGTATTATGCCCCTGCTTATCCTCTTGTTTTACTTTCACATGAATGGCTAATATGACCTTGCACCTCTAACAAACAGAGGTAACTACAACTAAAACCACTCTTCAGAGCTCTTGGATGATGTTTTCGATCCAATGAAATATTTGCTTGGTCACTTCAAGGCTGAACCGTTACAACAGCACAACCTGTAGATATAGCTCGATCCAGTACGCCTTCGTCAGAGACAGAATACCGCTTGTCTCAAATATATTAGATCATAAAAACCATTACACCTTCAAGATACAGGCCCAAAACGAAAATACAAAAATGACCTGTTGTAATCCTTACTATTCCCGAGGAGGATATGGCGACTAAACGTCTAAAGCAGTCCTCAATCATTGAAAACCTCTGATCCATACGTATTATCGCCCTGCTTATCCTCCTGTTCTACTTTCACATGAATGGCTAATATGATCTTGCACCTCTAAGAAAGAGAAGTATATGTCTAATACGATCTAATATGTTTTTTTTTTTGCAGCAAAGAAAACTAAGTTACTGGAGAAAATAACCATTCATTGGCAGACCCCAATAAAATATTGCCTCGCCACTTCATCTGAACCATTACAGAACAACCTGTAGATCTAGACAGAATACCGTTTGTCTCAAATATGTTAGACCATAAAAACCATTAGACATACACGATACAGGCCCAATAAGGAAAAAAAGAAAAAAGAAATAAAATCACCGGTTTGGTATTGTGATTCTTACTATTCCCAAGGAGCATATGGCGACTAGGCACCCAAAGCAGTCCTCAAACATTGAAAACACACGTATAATCCAGACGTATTATGCCCCTGCTTATACTCTTGTTTTACTTAGACATGAATCGCTAATATACCGTTTGTCTCAAATATGTTAGACCATAAAAACCATTAGACATACACGATACAGGCCCAATAAGGAAAAAAAGAAAAAAGAAATAAAATCACCGGTTTGGTATTGTGATCCTTACTATTCCCAAGGAGCATATGGCGACTAGGCACCCAAAGCAGTCCTCAAACATTGAAAACACACGTATAATCCAGACGTATTATGCCCCTGCTTATCCTCTTGTTTTACTTAGACATGAATCGCTAATATGCCCTTTGCACCTCTAACAAACAGAGGTAACTACAACTAAAAACCACTCTTCAGAGCTTAATAGCAAATCTCTTGGATGATGTTTTCGATCCAATGAAACATTTGCTTGGTCACTTCAAGGCTGAACCATTACAGCACAACCTGTAGATATAGCTCGATCCAGTACACCTTCGTCAGAGACAGAAAAACGCTTGTCTCAAATATATTAGATCATAAAAACCATTACACCTTCAAGATACAGGCCCAAAACGAAATACAAAAATGACCTATTTGTAATTGTAATCTTTACTACTCCCAAGGAGGATATGGCGACTACGCGTCTAAAGCAGTCCTCAATCATAGAAAACCTCTGATCCAAACGTATTATGCCCCTACTTATCCTCTTGTTCTACCTTCACATGAATGGCTATTATGATCTTGCACCTCTAACAAAGAGAAGTATATGTCTAATATGTTTTTGCGCCTCTAAATGGCTAACATGATAGCAGTTAAAACAGCAAAGAAAACTGAGTTACTGAACAGACAGGCTTTCAGGTACCTGAGAGACGAAAACTGAGTTACTGAAAAGACAGGCTTTCAGGTACCTGGGAGACGAGCTTTTAGCTTTCAGAAAATAACCATTCATTGGCAGACCCCAATAAAATATTGCCTTGCCACTTCATCTGAAACATTACAGAACAACCTGTAGATATAGACAGAATACCGCTTGTCTCGAATATATTAGACCATAAAAACCATTACACCTTCACGATACAGGCCCAATTAAGGGGAAAAAAAAAAATCACCGGTTTGGGATTGTGATCCTTACTATTCCCAAGGAGAATATGGCGACTAGGCACCCAAAGCAGCCCTCATTGAAAACACACTTATAATCCAGACGTATTATGCCCCTGCTTATCATCTTATTTTTCTTTCACATGAATGGCTAATATGACCCTGCACCTCACAAACAGAGGTAACTACAACTAAAAACCACTAACATTGAAAACACTTGTTCAACTAAGGGCTGATCCATACGTATTATGCCCCTGCTTATCCAACGTCCTGCACAATTTATGCCTAGGGCGGCAGATTGTGGAGTAATCATAATATATCACTAAAATATATGTAGACAAACTAAAGTCATGCAAACACTACAAAGTACACACTCAAAAGAGGACTAATCCTTAAAGTCATGCAAAGATTATAAAGTACACGCTCGGAAAGAGTTGTAGATCTATAGACCTGCGATATTTTGTCAGATGGCTGTTTGCTGATTTGTCAGATGGCTGTTTGCTGAAAAAATTTCAAGAGAATACTCTGCTTTCTATGACTAACTCGCAAATGTAGAGGAATACTATATCTGCATTAATTACATTGAATACTGGAGCTTGCCGGAGGTAGAGTGATGGAGTTGCCAGAATGTCCATGGATATGTATGGCTTTCATGGCTCAGGGTAGCAATAAGGTACTGGCAACCAATAAATCTTATGCATTAATGGCCCAATAGCATGGGATTTATTGGTTGCCAATATATTTAGCCTGCAGCCCAAGGACCAATTCTTTACCAAATCAGGCATCGCAATGATTAGAGACAACGATAATGCCAAATAGACTTGACTACACGAATATAACACAAAAATATTCGACACCAAACCGTATATGTAAATCCTGTAAGAGATCCTGTAATTAAGTCTTCTTGAATAAGTTGCAGGAATCAATCCGTTTGCTATGATCGACTTCCAAATTTCGGGAAAGACCCTGCAGCCCAAGGATCAATCATCTCTCAAATCAAGTATGAGAAGGACCAATAACGCCAATTGTTGTGGACGGCGGCCTACCATCAATCTGCAAGGATTAATCATCTCTCAAATCAAGTATGAGAAAGACCAATAACGCCAATTGTTGTGGACGGCGGCCTACCATCCCTAAGATTGAAGAGGATGAAATGATTCAGCTAATACTTTCAATTGCACTAGCCAATGGTGTAGACGGCCACCCATCCAGTAGATCTTGTCATCCAGTAGATCTTGTCATCCAGATAGGCCAACACGAGCAGATCCCCTTCGGGTAACCCAAAAGCATAAGATCATACGTTCCTGTTATCAACGACCAAAAAGGTCCGCTTCTTTACAAAGCATATGCTCATATATAGTTATAAAGCATACACAATCCACACCCTAAGAAAATATAATTAACCTAATTACTTAGAGAGCTAAGTTTCCACTGGTTTATATTGATCCTCGAACCACAACAGAAAAAACATATTTAACCTAATAACTTGAGTGAAACTTCACAAAAATAACTGAAAGAATGCCCTAGATTTCTGAATAAGCAAATTGAAATGCATCGCTTGCCCTAGATTTCTGATAAGCAAATTGAAATGCGTCGCTTGCTATCTCCATAGACCTATGGAAAACCCATCCCCAATCCATAATCGCATCCCCAGTTCATCTCAACATAAGCAGATGTAAAAAATTAAGGTGTTAGAATATATAATAGTAGAAACAAGAGAAGTACAGAAATTAACAATAGACAGCACCAGAGAAAAATAAGGTGGGTTGGAACAGTAAAAAAGCACTCAAATTAGGGGCAGAGATGACCACTGATGAAAAACCGTACGACTCTGTATCGCGGGAAGAAAAATACCAACGACTAATGCTATTTTAAACTGTCTGCAAACGACCACAAGCAAGACGCCTAAGATGCGAAAGATAGATGAAAACCCTTTAACCCTTCCACCGCGTTTGCCTTCCATCCCTGTAAAGGGGGGAACGGTAGGAATGAAGCGAATGAATCTGATTTTACAAAATCCATAACTCATCAATTTATAGGTGTAGCGGGTAAATGGACGGTGAAGATTAAGCGGTGGAAAAAGATGGACGAAAGTGATCAAAACGCCAGCTGGAAAAGAATAAAGAAGGCAATGCTGCATTGGATTCTTATCTTTTTGTACCACCGACTTATATTAATTTGAATGTTAGCGCCAGCTGGAAAAGAGAACAGAAGCCGTGCCGTGCATTGCATTCTTATCATTTTGTACGACCGACTTATTTTAATTTGAAGCTATTAGAGATATGACCTGACCTTGATGGACCCAAGGAAATTAAAACGGGGTGAAAGACAATCAATAATTGGGGTGGTTTCAACTATTTAGTTATTTATTAGTAAAGAGAGGTAAATTAAATTGGAAGTGTTGAATTGGTAAAATTGTAATTTGATGTAAAATACTAATTATTGTATTAGATGTAGGTTGTTTAATGTGTTTGTGTTAAATTGATAATATACGATTAAAATAATAATTGAAATATTAAAACAATGAGAGTTGAATATTCTAGTGGCAAGTAAATGTCTTAAATAAAAGCTCTCTTCTTGGCTAGCTCTTAGTGGCAAGTTTTTTACATGGGAAGTTCTCTAGAAGAGATGTTGGTTCAAGCCTAACGGATACCCTCTATGTAAATTTAAGAGGAATGCTCTCTCCACTTGTTAATTTGTTGTAGCTATACTAGATTGTAGCTATTATTTTGAGGTATTTTAAGCCCAAAGCAATTTGCGCTGGCCAAAGTCCTTCTAATTGTTTTTCGTTATGGTAAAATTATATTGATAAATGGTAATGATGAATTCATTGGTTTTACTTTCAAAAACCTTAAGGAATTAGAAGATTAGGTATAAAACTACTTTGTGGGATTTGATCCCAAAACCACTGATTTGCAAATATCCACTCAATGAAATGTTATTTCGTTGAAACCCTGCACAAATGTTTGATATAAGCAAACCCACTTCTGTAAAGTTGTCGAAGCCCAAAAGCCTGAAAGCCTATAGCTAGAACTATAATCAACACCCCCGAAATTTCTAACCCTTGACAGAATCAAGAAAAAAGGAAGAAAAAGACACACTCGTGATAGCGAAGTTACGAACTTTTCACAGTTCGTCATCAAACATATTCCAATTAAAACCCTAACGTAAATCAATAAAAAAATTAAAGCTTGCAGAGTACATAATGAAATAGATCAACTACCTATTTTTTATTAACAAAGAAGCCTCGAAGAATTCTAATCTCTCAACTTCAAAAGAAAAGAAATGTGTGAGCCACTGAAACACGGTCCATGACAACCTGATCATTCTTTTATCAAGAAATTCGTTGAACACTCTGGAAGTTTGCAAGTTTTTTTCCTCTCAACCTGGAGTTGGATCAATTGGAGATCAATCTTAATTGGCATCAATTTAGTCATTTACCCCGCACTTAATTGGCATTTCAGGCTAGGTGAATAATTTTGAAGTAATCGCGTGCTTGCCCCTATTCTTTTTATGCATTTCATGATGGTCTTAGATGTATGAAAGTGATTATTTATGTTGATTCCATTGAAGCTTGCTTGAAGGTACATTCCCAAAAGAAACAATAATGGATCCAATCCATAAAATTGCTAATGTGTTCACGTTTTTTTTATCATGTGAAGAGGAAAACAGTTATTCATTGTTACCATATTCAGTGCTCCGTAGTCTATGCTCAACCACCATTCACCTTGTTCTCTAGTCACCTTTGAACCATTCCAATTTTGAGCATTATAAGTAACCACAATATTTGGCAAGATGTAATATAATACAAGATAGTTGACTGTAATTTCCAGCTAAATCAAAATGCAAGTGCAAGGATTCCCTAACAAAGCAAAAGGAATGAAAAACTCACATTTAATTTGTCAAACAAGTGCTCAAATATGCAAGCAAGAGTCAAGAATGAAGACAAAGTTGTCTTTGAATTTTCAAATGGTTAAGTTTCACTCACTTGAGTGCATGCTTATAAAAATTAATTAAACACTTATCATTCACAAGTCTCAAGCTTGCTTGAAATGTGAAACTCTTTTGTGAGCCCAAAGCTTTGAAAAGATGAAGAGGCTTAATGGGTAGAGGAAAGGATAGGAAATAGGAAGGTCAAGAGCCATGAATTCGTGTTATAAAAAGAAGCTTGCTCTTCAAGCAAAAGGGGGTTATTTTGGTCATTGTAAGTTATCTTAGTGATTAGCTAGTTGCTGTTATACTCTTGCAAAATGTAACTGTGTGAACTATCATCTCTTTCTTAGCTTTATTGGTGCGTGTGGATATGAGCATAGAAATTGCAGACTATTTTCTTATTTTATGCTTATTCTCACTCATATTTTGGCCTGCTAACTCAGTTCCAGAATAGGGAGGTTCATTATAGTGGTGAACTCCCTTATGCCTTGAATCTTCGACTATGCGTAGAATGTAGTTGTAAACTATTTTCTCTATTGTTTTATGTTTAATTTGTTTCATTGTCAACCTAGTTAAGTGACAATGTAGTGTGCTTAGACATTGAACTACAACTAGCTCTCCTCCTAGCTTTAAGTACAACAACAACTATGTATTATGAATCATTAGTATCTATCTCAAAACATTGTTGCAAAACAGGAAGGGGAAGCACAAAAATTGAAGGGAACCCTTGAGCTTCTAAAAAGATCAGTCAACATCCAAGCTCCATGAAAGCCATTTTTATTTGTCAAACAAATTTAGCAAGCAAGCCAGAACTTTGACCTCATTTGGATTTGCATGCACAACAAATTCATCAATAAGCAAGGACAAATATATAACTACTTGGGTCATGCAATCTCTATGTCAAATAGCTCACTATCAATCTACAAACTCCAGTAAAACTAATGTTGGGAGCAAACAAGTTTTTTAAGAGAGGTGGTGGCAGAGAAATCATTGTGCCAACGTATTTAAGAAAGCAATTCAGAGAGTGTGCATGTTGGGCCAAGTATATGCCCAGAAATTAAGGTATTGTGGATTTGGATGAGATAAAATAGACATGATAACCAATAGGACCTTGGTTAGTTGGTGAAACAGGAATGTCTCAAACCTACCAAAGGTTTTAATTTTCAAAACATAAGTTTTCTAATTCATTGACTACTTACTTGATCACAGACTAGGCTATGTGCAAATCTGGGCGAACTTACTGCTTCTAAATCACAGGGATCTTTTGATTTGAGATAGGATGGAAATATTTGTGCAAACAACCAAGGTTTCATCTTCCATCAGTGAGTGCCAGAAACAAAGATACAAATCCTACACAATGCAAATCCTAGGTAAATTTGGTAGAATACATGCCAGATAGAGAAATACAAATCCTACACAATGCAAATCCTAGGTAAATTTGGAAGAATACATACTAAGTACAAATGCCAGGGAAATTTGGCTGAATAGATAGCCCGCCTCTAGCTTCTCGGTTGTCGGATATTTCCAGATGTTAGGGATCTAGTTCTTTCAATTTGAAATAAGATGGGGATCGGTTGAAGGGATCTTACCTAATTACAGGAATCTAAATATTTCTATTTGTGATATGATGGTAATCTTTGACTTTGCGAACAAGTATGATATTGACATGATACCGAAAAAGGCATAAAAGATAACTAAACATTCCCAAAAGCAACAATAATGGATCCAATCCATAAAATTGCTATTGTGTTCATTTTTTTATCATATGAAGAAGAAAAGAGTTATTCATTGTTACCATATTCAGTGCCCTATAGTCTATGTTCAACCGCCATTCACCCTATTCTCTAGTTACCTTGGAACCATTCTAGTTTTGAGCATTATAAGGAACCACAATATCTAGCAAGCTGCAATATAATGCAAGATAGTTGACTATAATTTCTAGCCAAGAAAGCAAAATCCCTAATTGTAGAAATTAACTTTGAAGATCTGTATGAACTTGGTATGGTATATTGTTTTTGATCCATTCCTTAGACCTTTTCCATTACCTCCTCATATTCAGTCAACATAAACTTGAGATAATTCACAGCGTAACTTGTAAGCTTTCGTGGACTCCCATAAACAAACATCCTTGAATTTTCCTTTACCTGCTTCCCAAAGCCCCACATAACTTGACAAGCACTGTGCACCAAGTGCTTCTCTATTTTACATGACTGAGGTCTGATTTACAGGCCCTTCAAAAACCACTCTGAAGTCCCCCCTCAATGTCTCCAATCCTTCAACCATGTCCAACAACTTGAACAACTTTTCCAGTTCTCTCTGGCTTAAACTATGTCAGTGCTTTCGTACCACTTCCTAAAACCAATTTATGAAAGAAATTTGTTCACAATTCAATATCAAATGTCTCAAAGATCCTGCTACATAGCTTCCTCTCAAAAGAAACCAAGACCTTCACTGTCTTCCTTAACACATTTCTAACAAAAACTAATCCAATTTTATGTGCAATTCACATGGAATTCATTAAAAGAGAGTCATAATCTCTCTAATCCCATAAGCTCTTGTAGATTTGACTTGCGGCTCGATCCTACAGGTGCCATATCATCTGGATTCTTGCTAGGAGGAATAAGTGGAAAATCCTCTGCCTTTTGATGATATCTAACAGCAAATGGCCCAAAAGGTGCAAAGAGACACTGGTAGGTTTGTTTAAGTGGAATGCATTTGTAGATATGATTTGTATATTACATAATTCATATGTTGGTAAAGTCTGAGAAGAAGTTTGAGTTCATTAAGTATGAATTTATTTATTTTAAGAACTATGAGGAAACATATCTCTTTTTTGTAGAGAGAATTAATGTGAGGTCCAAATTTGAATCATGGAAGTTTTGGAAGATTATAGGCTTCAAAATGATTAGCCTAACAATATTGGCATGTAAACATCCCTATAAATTAATTTAAAGAATCCAACTTAGTCTTCCCATACTATTCAATTTTCCTTTGTAAAACCACAATGAAACAAAATAAATAGAGTTTGGCATTGCATTAATTGAGCATATCATTTAATTCCAATAAGATTCAATGACAAAGAGGTAACAAAATAACACTACAATCTCTCCATGGAAGAAAATTTTCTTTAAGGCCCATTATAGCATCATATGAAACCATGGCACTCAAACCATGTGTCATTAATTAAATTAGAAAACACATTCTAGTTACTCAAAAACATAAGTTTTGAATAGGAGCAATATCATAAAAGTAGCAATAATATTGTACATGTTATCCAATGTAGGTTACGCACTCAAATCATGTACTTGTAAAGTGATATAATTGAAAGTAACAACATTAACAAGTATTTATATACAACAATCAACAAATGAAATTTGAATCATATACAATGTTGATGAGCATTATCATAGAAGTGGCAACAATATTGTACATGCTATGCAATGTCTTGTTTGAAATTTTACATATTGTGTATACATAGAGACTTGTTTGGCAGTTAATAACTAAACACATATACAATAAGAGTATTTTATGACATATAGATGTAATTGATAGTGAGCAACAAATCATATATATATGATGATGCAGGGCATCAACAACACCAATTAATGTTTATTGTGGTGCCAAATTGTGAAAGTTGTTCCTGCAATTGAGCCCATATTTTCCTATGTGCGTCCCTTCATGGATGTGAATTGTTTGTTTGTTTATTTGTTTGTTTTTTTTGTTTTTTTGTTTTTTAACATATATACAATAAAAGTATTTTATGACATATAGATGTAATTGATAGTGAGCAACTAATCATATATACATGATGATGCAGGGCATTAACAACACCAATTAATGTTTATTGTGGTGCCAAATTGTGAAAGTTGTCCCTGCAATTGAGCCCATATTTTCTTATGTGCGTCCCTTTCATGGATGTGAAATTTATTATTATTATTATTATTATTAATTTTATTTCTTTATTTTATTTTTTTTTTTATTTTTTTTTTTCAGTATTTTTATTATCTTCCGTAACAATTCAATAGTTGGATGCAAACAATAAAGAGGCAATGATTGTCGAGGCAGGATCCTTGCTTGAATATCTTGTAAGGTAAGTTCTTGTTGCTAAATTTCTTGGCAATATTCATATAGCATGCACAAGTAGTTTGTATCCATACCTGTTGACCAATAAAAAAGAAAAATAGTAAGTGATAATGGATGTGTTTGCTGAAAACATTTTTTTTTAAGAAATGAAGTAAAATAAATATTTTTTAAATAAGTGTAAAACAATATGAGGTTAAATGTAATAGCAAGCAAGTGTATGTGAAATTTGGTTAAGTAGCAAGTGATGTTTACCATGTGGGTAAATTTGGAAGACAGGGTGTATGGTTGGCTAGAGTGTATTCTCCTGCACAGATTTTGATGCGAGCAGTGATTCCTTTCGTTGTCTACGTTTTAGATATGGATTCTCGTGCATGTGTGCGATGTGTGAGAATGGAAATGATGGATTTATTTGAATGTTTTCCAGTGACCGCACTCTTGAAATTGCAGTGAATGTTAAACCTTGGCGTTCTTTGGTGCCAATGTCTACCATTGCTTTGTCTAATGTCATTCCTTATGACTTGTGTATCACTAAAGCCCATGTCATTCAAAGTGGTATCTGTTGGCGAGCACCCCTTGTGATGGGGAAAATGGGGGTACATATGTTGGGTGTGAAATGTCCCATGGCGTTCCTTTGTATTGGCTAAAGTCAACAATCACGAAGGATGGCAATTATGGGGGCTTTGAGTCAGGTGAATAAAATATTGAAATGAATTTCCCAAGTGCGCCATTGACAAGGCCTGCATTTACCCACAAGTTGTTGGTGAGTATACATTTGTGTTCAATGCATAAGAGCACTTTTGCGTCCAAATGCTCATCTTTTGTTGTAGTAGAAGTATGTTTCCTTTGTTGTCTTGCAGAGAAAAGTGCTACTGGCATGTTCAATTTTTTAAGCATTCTTTTATTATGCAAGACAACTAAGTTGTTCATTGCATATAGGTGCATGGAGTATTGAAATGTTTGTTGCTCTTCATGCGTAAGAGAGGAATTTGTCCTTGACATTAGGAGTTTCCAATCTTCAAGAGTAGATATTCCATTTATGAGATTTGTGAGCATTTACCGGAAAGGAACCTGGGACAGTTTAGCTCCTTGTTGGCGAAAAACAGTTGAAAGTCTTATGAATGTGACAAAGTTGCACCAAAGTGCAGTGCCATGTGATGTGCCAAGGTGTAGAGGGATGTCTTTCACAGATGACAGCTGGCCTAAATCCCCGACAAGGATAATGGAGTGTGTTGGGTCCCTATAATACTAGTGATTACCCCATTACTATTGTAGTTGCATCCCTTATTAATATTGATGTGCCCCTATTATCCCCATATTGTTATTATTGTGCCTCATAGAATCCCTCTATTGTTATTTTTGTGGCTTTATATTATTATTGTTAGGTCGGCTGGGTTATATTGTGACTCCTTAGACTCCTATATATAGAAAGGAGGTTTTGTCATTTGAATCATCCAAGAATTGTTCATTTATGTGATGTAAAGGAGGTTGCCCCCTCGAAGAGGCTGAATTCTAAGGCATTGATCTATCTTTTCTTGAGTTGGTTTCATAACATTTGGCATCGGAGCCTTGGATTCTAGGGTTTCGCTGCTCCAAATAGGTCATCATGGCATTTTCGCTATAAGTTTTTTTTTGCGATGTTTCGGAAGCTAAAAAAAACCCATTTGAGAAGACATCACGCTGAACCTCGGGTCTGAATTTCAGATCTTTTCACGCTATATTTTCGGAGATATGATTTGAGGAAGTTGGTCTTTTTGCAGACTCCTTAATTACATTCCAAACATGTGACCTGGGGAAAAGCGTCATAACTTTCTCTCTGAGCATCGGATTGAAATTTCGTAAGAAGTTACAGAAAGAGGACGGACTGTAGTTTCTTGTAGATATTTTTCAGAGCCAAAGGTCTAAACAGTGACTCGTGGCACGTCGTACAAGTTCGCTCTACTGAACTAGTCTATAATCAAGTCACTGTGGGAGATTTCACATAACTCCTCCTTGGAGAATCCAATTTGGGTCAGACTGGTGGCATTGGAAAGAGGACACAAAGGGTTACTATATGTCACAATTTTAGAACTGGATGATCAGAAAATACAGAGATACCTCAGAGGCAATATCGAGCTCCTACAAAGTGAAAAAAAGGGTGCGTAGATTTTTTAAATTTTTGCTTAAGCTTGGTTTGAAAATTTATTTTGAAGGAATTCAAAGGGAATAGTAGAGCATTATTATTGGTAACTAATGCCCTGAGGAAAGAAAATGCAAACACCTAGTAAGCAACCTGAAAGCTCTATCATGACTCATGAAGAAGAGGAAGAAATGCTACATGATATATCAAAATTACAAGAACATGTGCAACAAATGTCACTCTCACAAAAGCTAACAGAAGCTAAGATAAATGGTGTGGAAGCTAAGATGAATGGCATGGAAGCTAAGATGGACAAATTGAAGATAGATTTGAACACAAATTTGAAGACAGACATGGCAGATTTGACAAAATTTCTACAAGAAATACTTACTAATGGTGAAAAGGTAGTAAAGAAAACTCATGATGCAAACAAAAGAAATGTTAATCATGATTTATTAGACCCTAATGTGGGATCGAAGAACCACCATATTCCAAAAATCGATATGAGGAAGTTTGATGACAAGGATCCCGCAACATGGATATTACAAATGGAGCAATTTTTCGATCTCAATAATGTGCAAAACACACAAAAGGTACGTATTGCAACTTTATATTTGGAACCAAATCAATTCGTATGGTATCAATGGCTTTGCTCTCATAAACAAATTATCACTTGGACAATTTTTATGGAAGAATTGATAGCACATTATGAGGATACAAAAAGCAACACCTTTTTTAGCCAATTGATAAGTCTCAAACAAAAGGGTTCAATAATGGAGCACATTGAGGAGTTCCAAAAATTGAACATAAGGGTAAAAAATATTCCAGAGGAGCATAGGATTGATGTGTTCATAGGGACTTTAAAGGATAATATTCAACACGATGTTCGCCTTTGGGAACCTGATTCATTAGAAAAGGCATTCAGGTTAACAAGAAAAATGGAAAGCAAAATTATGGCAAGCAGGAAGCATACCACTCACAACTATAAAGATGGAAGTGTGGTTACCCCTAGTCTTCCACAACCTATAAGGTTGACACCACAACATTTGGAACAAAAAAGAGAAAAAGGGCTTTGTTATAGTTGTGATAGCAAATACACTAAAGATCATAAGTGTGCTAAGAAGAAATTATTCTACATAGATTGCAAAGAGGAAGAAGAAAAGGAGCAAGAAAGATCAAAAGAAGAGGATATACTCGAGGAACAAAGCCTAGATAAAGAAGAAATGAATCCAACCATATCTTGTAATACATTGGCGGGAATTACCACTCCTCAAACCATTAATATAGAAGGACAAATCAAGAAGAAAAAGGTAATAGTGTTGATTGATTTAGGAAGTACCCACAATTTTGTTCATTGTAAGGTAGCAAAAGAATTGAATTGCTTCTTATATCCAGCACCAGAGTGTCAAGTGATGGTTGCAAATGGAGGAACAATAAATTGCTCTAGAAAGTGCCATAATATCAAGCTATCGATGGGAGAATATGTATTGACTAGCCCAATGCTTTCCATTCCAATGGGAGGTGTTGATGTTGTACTAGGAGTCCAATGGCTACAATCCTTGGGTACAATAGCTTCTAATTTTCAAGAACTTTTCATGAAATTTTCCATGGAAAGAAAGGAAGTTGAATTAAGGGGTATTGCAGGGAAACCGGGAAAGATAATTAGCTCTAATGGTATGACAAAGCTTCTAAAAAAGGAACAAAGGGGTGTAATTGCACAATTATGTTCGCTAGATGTTTCCACATTGCAATCATCTACTTCTCCATATCTCCAAAAAGTCTTGGACAATCATTCCAAGGTATTTGAGACTCCCAAAGGTCTCCCACTTATTCGTGATCATGATCATGCTATTCATTTGATTCCAGGAAGTGTTCCTCCAAACATCAGGCCGTACAGATATCCCTATGCCCAAAAGAGTGAAATTGAACGTATGGTTGCAGAAATGCTAGAGGCTGGTATAATTCAACCGAGTCAAAGTTCTTTCTCTGCTCCAGTAGTATTAGTGCACAAGAAGGATGGATCATGGAGCATGTGTCCGGATTATAGGGAGCTTAACAAGCTCACTATTAAAGATAAGTTTCCCATTCCCGTCATTGATGAATTACTGGATGAGTTGCATGGATCAATTTACTTCACCAAGTTGGATCTTCGTTCAGGATATCATCAAATCAGAATGAAGAGTGAAGACATTCCGAAAACAACATTTAGAACTCATGAGGGTCATTATGAATTTATGGTCATGCCTTTTGGCCTTACCAATGCACCTTCAACATTTCAAGGTTTGATGAATTCCATTTTCAAACCATTCTTTAGAAAATTTGTGTTAGTATTTTTTGATGATATACTAATCTACAGCAAGTCTTGGAAGGATCATGTTGAACATGTTGACAGGGTGCTACAAGTATTGGAGGAGAAACAATTATATGCAAAAAGATTCAAATGTTTCTTTGGAGTACAAGAGGTGGAATATCTGGGTCATATTGTATCTCATGAAGGAGTTAAGGTAGACCCTAGCAAAATTAAAGCCATTAAGGAATGGAAAATCCCCACATCCATAAAGCATCTGTGAGGATTTCTCGGGTTGACAGGGTATTATCACAAGTTTGTTAAGAATTATGGGAGAATAGCAGCACCTCTAACAACATTATTAAAGAAAGATGCATTTTCATGGACTCCAAAAGCAACAAAGGCCTTCGAACATCTTAAAGAGGCAATGTGCCAAGCACCGGTCTTAGCTACACTGGACTTCACAAAAACCTTTATTGTGGAATGTGATGCTTCAGGAAATGGAATTGGTGTTGTTTTAATGCAAGATGAAAGACCCATTGCTTTTGAAGGGAAAGTTTTTACATAAAGCTATTTATGAGAAGGAAATGTTGGCAATACTCCATGCACTTAAGAAATGGCAACCCTACCTAATGGGAAGACACTTCAAGGTAAAAACGGATCATGATAGCCTTAAATACTTTTTAGAACAAAGATTATCCTCTGAAGAGCAACAAAAGTGGGTCATAAAGATGTTGGGTTATGACTTTGAAATCATCTACAAAAAACGGAAGCAAAATGTGGTGGCAGATGCACTCTCAAGAAAGGATGAGGATGTGGAAGCATTGTTGTGCGCCATTTCTATTATCCAACCAGATTGGATAAACGAAGCAAGGGAGGAACGGAAGAATGACGAAGAAGTGTGGGCACTTATTCTAAAGTTACAACAAGACTCCAATATGTCTGATACATTTAGCTGGAAAAATGATTCTTTATGGTACAGAGATCGCTTATACCTCTGTAAGAATTCCCAAATAAAACAAAAGATTCTTATGGAATTGCACACTTATCCCTTAGGAGCGCACTCAGGATTTTTAAAAACTTACCACAGGGTTAAGAAGGAATTTTTTTGGGATGGCCTTAAATCGGATATTCAAAAATTTGTGGTGGAATGTTTGGTTTGCCAACAAAATAAAGTTGAAACGATTAAGACACCGAGTCTATTACAACCTTATCCATTCCAAGCCAATGTTGGGAGGAGGTTTCAATGGATTTTATCACAGGTTTACCCAAGTCTGAGGGAAAGAGTGTCATCATGGTGGTAGTTGACAGACTTACCAAGTATGCACACTTTTGTGCATTATCATATCCATTTAAAGCCAGTACAATTTCTACTGCATTTATGGAAACAATTCAAAAGCTACATGGAAACCCAAAGATTATTGTAAGTGGTGATAGAGATCCCATTTTCACTGGAAATTTTTGGACATAATTATTTTCTTATCTTGGTACTCAGTTAGCTCATAGCTCATCTTATCATCCTCAATCTAATGGGCAAACTGAGATAGTAAACAAATGTTTGGAAGGATATCTTCGTTACTTTGTATCTGATAAACAGACACAATGGGTCAAATGGTTGCCTCTGGCTGAATGGTGGTATAACACTTCCTTCCACACAGCAACAAAAATGACCCCATTTATGGCACTTTATGGATATCAGCCACCATCCATCACATCATATTTAAGAGAAAATTCTAAGGTTCAAGCAGTGGAACATCACATCGAACATCAACAACAAGTCCTCCAACTCTTAAAGGATAACCTTGTGTTGGCACAGAATAGAATGAAACAACAGGCAGATCAACATCGCAGCGAAAGAAGTTTTGATGTAGGTGATTGGGTATTCATACGGCTACAACCATATAAGCAAATGTCCCTCAAGCAAGCTAAGAAGGATAATAAATTATCACCAAAGTATTATGGTCCGTACAAGGTGTTGCAAAAGATTGCTACTATGGCATACAAATTGGAACTTCCTGCAGCTTCTCGATTGCACCCAGTTTTCCATGTTTCATGTTTAAATAAGGTTATAGGCGACAAGCTCCCAGTTCAAACAATATTGCCAGAACTTGACGAGGAAGGAAAAATTATATTGGAACCGAAAGCAGTCATAGAAACAAGAACTCGACAACTACGAAATCGATCAATTTCGGAGTATCTTATCAAGTGGAAGAACTTATCTGTTGAAGATTCCACATGGGGGGATGAGAATTTTATACGAAAGCATCCAGAACTACTCAAGCGTTGAGGACAACACTTTTTTGAAGGAGAGGGGCATGTTGGGTCCCTATAATACTAGTGATTACCCCATTACTATTGTAGTTGCATCCCTTATTAATATTGTTGTGCCCCTATTATCCCCATATTGTTATTGTTGTGCCCCACAGAATCCCTCTATTGTTATTTTTGTGGCTTTATATTATTATTGTTAGGTTGGCTGGGTTATATTGTGACTCCTTAGACTCCTATATATAGAAAGGAGGTTTTTTCATTTGAATCATCCAAGAATTGTTCATTTATGTAATGTAAAGGAGGTTGCCCCCTCAAAGAGGCTGAATTCTAAGGCGTTGATCTATCTTTTCTATCTTTTCTTGAGTTGGTTTCATAACAGAGCGATTGCCGAATGGCGCATTCCAATGAAGGGGGAATGCCTCTCTTAAACGATCGCCAATATGAGAAAGCATTTTTGGACGAATAAAGCTCATTTAATCAATGAGGATGTATTCTACATGAGAGAGTTTCTCTTGCAAGTGTAGGAGTTACTATCCTTCAAGAGGATGCATTGATTGGATAGGGATACGAAGGACAAAGTTTATTGTGAGGGCATTTATGTTGAAAGTTGCAACGCCGATTGGTGCAAGTAACAACAAAAGGTTTTTGTTTGTTGGTGATTTTTCCATAAATGCAGGGTGCAAACATTTAATTAAATGAGATTTTCACGTCCCATCTGTTCCTTGTATGATGATTCTGCGTGGGGGTTTTGGTGAAGGGGTTTTGAAGTGAGAAAAAATAATGGTAAAAGTTCTGTTTTGGGTAGGAGATAATGTGTGATCTTGGGGGAGGTTGGAAAAATGATGATGTTGGTTTTGAATATTTGAGCAGTTGAATTCAATGAAATTTATGGCAGTTTCTTACAAGTGGAGAGGGATAGAAGTATGTGACCAATTGTGGTTAGCATCGAAGTCGCGATAGCCAATCATTTCGAGGTCATCAATTTCAATATTGTAACCTGGGTGGAGTTGAGAGAGGATTTGCCATTCATTCATTTGCATGGAGTCAGGGGGGTCGGAAGTAGATTGATCTTCAGTATGTGGGGTTTGTGGGTTTTCAATTTCTCGGTGGACATGCCATGGTATATGTGTACATTTCTTTTGTTCCCAGTGTGCAATTATTTCTACATCAGTTGAACCAATGTCATTGGGGAGTGTGCAGAAAGGGAAATACAATAGTAGTTCACTCCAATAGAAAGTGACATAACAAGGATCATCAGAGGAAGGAATGGTAATGTATCGTGGCAAGACATGTACAATCAGTGGAGGGAATATGTGTTTCCACTGGTTTTTTTTCGACGGGTAGAAAATGACCAAGAGCGTGCAACTTCAAGGAGGGGCAATGATTCCAATGAAATAGGTCTATTCATGTATGCAAGGATAAATTTTGGTGTCGAAAGTGGATTCTTAGTATCTTGAGAAACACTTTTCAAAACGATTCTGTTAACATTCAAAGAAACAAATGTACGACTACAGAGAGAGAGAGGTAGTTTTTGTAACATATGGCATATTTCTTGCGCCCCAATGTCTCTATCTGCAATGGTTTTTGTAAGGAGTTTCTGGATGACATTAACAGTAGGTGCTTCTAGAGTGGCACTTTGCAAAAGACATGATAGCATTTTCCGGTACCTCTCAGATCTTGTTTATGCTTTTGCTGCATACTTTGAAATATAGTTTAACACAACATGGTGAGATAGAACTGGTTGACAATCAACATTTTCTCTCCAAATAGAAAGTAGATCGACATTGTGGATATTCAATCTATCATCATTGCGAGCAGGGATGTAGGTTTTATGACCTTTATCGTCAATGAAAAGTGAAGATGTGTAGTTTAACTCCCACGGTACTCCATACCGACTACTAAGAACATTGTCTTTCTTGTAAAGACAAGAAGATTCATGATACTTTGTGTGACGTTGAATGCAGTTGACAAGCTCTTCATAGTCTTCAGACTAGGTTGACCTGAAGATTGATGTTGTGTCAAGAAGACATGGGTTATGAATTGCTGACTGGTGAAGCGCAAGATTGCGATGTTTTGGTTGTTGCGGATTCCAGGCAGTTACATAGTGATCAAAATATTTCTGAGCATCAACAACTTCTAGTGCATTGTTCCAATCAAGAGTGCCCATATTTGGTGCATTTTGCAACCAAAGGAAGACATGAATGTGTGCGAATCCTCTATGTTGCCATTCGTATCTTAATACAATAGAAAGTAAAAGTTGGTTCAAACATATTTGCAATGTACAAATTAATGCAGAGAGAAATGGATATTAAAAGATATGTGCACAAATAATCTATTGCATGGAGGCCTTTTTGCAGGACTTCTTCGAGGAAAATTGTAAACCTGAAATGCACATATTGGGATGTTAGATGTGGGTTTTTAACTATGTTTTGAATTCTCCATTGGAAGTGGTTGTCTGAACTGGAGGGAACATTGGTAGGCATGATGATGTGCAAGTCATGCCATTTGGTATCAACTGCACTGAGAGTGAAGAAGAATGTCAGGCTTCCAATTTGTGTGATCATGACAGTTAGTTCACATCATCGCTTGTCAAAAAGATCGCGTTCCTCGCAGACCTAAACCGAATCATATTACTTGCTCGGGCAATTTTGAACCTGGAAAGCCACGAAGACATTATTGTAGGTCTGAAACAGTTGTTGGCAAGTTGTTCTCAATGTATTTCTTCACAAAAACAGTAGCAGTTGCTTGGCTACGGTGGTGCATTAGAATGTTATAAAGGTAGTAGCGGAATCTTGGATGTTGGACAAATCGGTTATCATGGTAGTGCAAAAGTACAAAGCATATTCATGCATCTCAACTTTTGTAATTCTTGGTTGCGTGATCATGGCAGTGCTTGTAGGAAAGAGTGTGGGGAATGCCATGGAAAAAAGGCCCTCGGTGTTGTATTCATTCATAGTTGTTAAAGATATTGGAGCCCAGTCAACTGAGCTTGTTGAATTTGAATGGGTCAAGTGAAAATAATCACAAATGTGCTCAAGTTCAGTACATGAATTTGGGAGTATTGGAACGAAAGAAGAGGGTTGTATTTCTAATGGAGTTAGCATGACATCAGGATCGTAAGTAGAATCAACATTGGTTTGATGGGGTTCAAAAGAGGAGGTGGTTACATTACAAAGAAGAGAAGAAATATCAATAGGGTGATCTAGTAGAGCAGAAATTGCAGATGAGCTGAATTGGACATCGTTATAGTAAGGATCATTATTTATTTTGTAGTCAAGTGCCGCAAGTACACGTGATTTGCAAACAAAGAATTCATAAGCCTTTTCAGATGGATTGTGCCTTTTCACAATGAGGATATCTAATTCAAAAACCATTCGAGGTAAGTATTTGGCAATAGTAGTGATGTCTTGAGGGAAGTTGATTATATGGCCACTATATTTGTATTGACCACCACGGGCATGAGTGACTTGTAGAATGGGGTTCACACGTGCAATGCACATTTCCTCAACTTTTTTTAAATGTTGAAGGACATATGGTTGTTCACTAGGGTCCATGTTGTTCAGATGAGAAAAACGATTGGTAGATTTAGATGATGCACAACGAAAGCAAGAAAGGCTACCATGTAAAAGCCTTGTTTTCATTCCTGGGTATGATTCTTTGCATATTGTGCAAACATGCATGGTAGAAAGTTTATCTATCCTTTGTCGAAAGCGACGATGTTCATCATTAGGGGGGGGGGGGGGGTGGGTTATATTAGTTTTGATGAAAGTGAGGTGGGTTGGTTTGCATAGTTGGGAGAGCACTTGAGGTGGGAAGGGATGTAGTGGAAGTACTAGGGTTGTTGCGGTTTTTATAAAGAAGTCGTCGGCATGCATTTATTGTATCTTTGTGTTGTGCTTAAAGAAGACGTTGTCGTTCGTTTTTATTCACATTTTGGCTGTTGCTTGGCATATCTAAACAAGTAGAAATAATTATCGTTAGTTTGGATACATAACCAACTTAGAGTGAATCATAAACGAGTTTTGCATGCATAGATAATGTATTACAAGTCTTATAATTCCATCTTTTTTATTTGAACATCGTTGAACGATAGGAAGAATAGGTAAAAGGACAAACATGCAATTCATAGACACGTAAATGAGGGAGTAAGAATGATTTGATATTGGGGTAATTTGTGATATGATTAAAGTAGTTTTAGAGTTAAGTGTAAAAATTTAAATCCAAATTTATATATAGAAGTAAAAGTAGTTTTAGAGTTGAGTGTAAAAATTTAAATCCAAATCTATATATAGAAATAAAAGTAGTTTTAGAGTTGAGTGTAAGAATTTAAATCCAAATTTATATATAGAAATAAAAGTAGTTTCAGAGTTGAGTGTTATGTAAATGGTAAATATCAATGCTTTTTTTATTTTGTTAATTGGATGAGAATATAGTGATATTTGATGCTTTTTTATTTTGTTAGTTGGATGAGAATAAAGTGATATTTGATGGACAAGTTAAGAAAACAGTGAATTGATATTGCCTTACTATATGGTGATTAATAATATTGAGTACCAAGCAATAATCTTTTCAAAGTGTTATTCAATGGAGAGGATGGAAACTTAGTGAGCCAATGATTAGCTTACTTCATGGTGCTTAATTCCCACTCAATGAATATTAAGCACTATGTAGTAAGACAATCATTGAATCATTGGCTCCCTAGTTTTCCATCCTCTCTGTTGATTATCACTTTATTCTCATCCAATAATCAAAATATAAAAAGCAATGAGAAAATCATTAATTTACTGCATCATGATTAATATTTACAAATAAATAATACAAATTGAATAAAACAAAAGTCCAAGTCATTACTACCTATTATCTCACTCGAGAAAGAAATGTATTGCATCCGGTGTAACCAGCTAAAAAATGGTTAAACAAATCCGTTTTGTCGTTAACCCTTTTTATAAAATGTTTAAACAAATCTGCTCAATCATTTTAATCCTTTTATAGCCCATAAATATAAATAGGAAATCGACAAGAAAGTACTTGAATATATCAACCAAATTCAACAATATCAAAGCAGAAAAACAAAAGTGTTTTTGTCATGACGTTATCAAACTGCATCTATGTGTCACACATCCAACATACCAAATTCAAGTGTTCTCAGGTTTCGCTCATCTCACATACCCAATTCCGATGCTCTAATTATTATTCAAGTCGGTGCATAAGAGTATTATGGCAATCCAGACATCCTTACAATTGAGTTTCCATTGCGCTGCGCACCTCCCTTGGTACAGACTGTTGGGAGTTCTGGTAGTCCTGATTTGATTCTTAGTGCAAAAGTGATTCCTGTTAGTTTTACTATTGAAGATGATGCAGGGAAAGGACGTGTTGGATTTGGCTAAAAGAGTAGCCAAGCGAATATGGTTTGTATTGTTTGTGTCCTTCCTTATTATATCTTGTTTTGGTGGCACCTACATATTTGGGGTATACTCGGGAGTAATCAAAACGACCATGGGCTATGACCAGAGCACTCTGGATAACTTCAGATTTTTCATAAAATTTAAATTAACTAGAACACAAAAAAACTTTGTTCAAATTTGCAATGCACTAGTGTGTTTTGTTTATAATTATCTTAAGGTTTTATATTGTTGCGGTCCCACATAGATGAAGTATTTCACATCGATGCAGTAGTTAATAAATAAAATTTTAAAGTTATTGTCCATTTCTATGGACTACACCTATGTGCTTAGTTTATTATTATCTTAAATGTTTTATATTACTATGGTCCTGCACAGATGAAGTAGTTCATAAACGAATTTTAATTTTATTGTCCATTTGTATCTATGTTATGCTTTACAGAGGGTTTGCTTTCAACCTTTTTTTAATATCAAATTAATTTTTCTAATTTTTGGATTGTGATTATTGTCCAACATACTCCTCATTTTTTATGCATTGAAAAGTTTAATATATTAATAAAAAAAAACCATTTCTTTTTATAATTCTTCATTTTCTTATGAATTTTACCTTGACTCACAAATTTTGACTGGACTAATGGTCCAGGGTCACGAGTGCCTTAATTCTCTACTCAGATGCATGCATTATTAGTGTTTAATTTGTTAGAGAATAATAAAATATAATAGTTACAATAAGATTTATGAGCAGTTTATTGTCGTGACATTAGAAAAGTGTATAATAAAATATGCACAACACAACAACTTACAATTTAATAAAAAAACTCTTAGAAAATAATAAAATATAATAGTTACAATAAGATTTTATTATTAATGAGTTTATCTTTTTTTAGGTGGATATTATATTTACATATGATTACATTGTTAACCTGGGGAGGAA
Source organism: Pinus tabuliformis (assembly GCA_031772625.1). Taxonomy (NCBI): domain Eukaryota; kingdom Viridiplantae; phylum Streptophyta; class Pinopsida; order Pinales; family Pinaceae; genus Pinus; species Pinus tabuliformis. The sequence goes on along the minus strand of CM062812.1, from coordinate 254,489,145 downwards.
TTAAACCAGGAACCTCAGGGAACCAAAATCCCCACTCACAAGGCCATTGCTAGTGAGGATACCTCACCTAGGCAATAATGATTTTATCGTTAATTTTATTATGAAATAATATTTAAACCAAATGATTTTATCCTTAATTTTATTTTACAAATTAATATTAGAAAAACACTCCAAAAAAATTATTTTTGCAAATAAACATGACATATTCAATGCTTAGCTTCTCAGTTAGTTTTAGTTGTTGAATAATTGCTTAAGCAAGAATACATTATCCTCTTTATGGGTGGGAAAATTTTTTAATTTAACTTTGAATTCAATGCTTACGTATTTTATATCTAAGAATGTGTGTTGAAAACTATTATTTTTTAAGAAATATTTTGAATTTAATTATTTTAATTGGAGATTTGTTTTACAATTTAATATAGGAGATGTTGCCCTATATATATATATATATATATATATATATATATATATATTTCATTAAAAATAATAATAATAATATAAATTTGTTTATGTCTATAGATATTAACATAGTTTGTTTGATATAGCATGATGATGTGGGAACGATTTCTTCATATATATTAACATGGAATTCTAGAATATTGATAGATATCATTTCCATGGAAATCTAATAGTGAACAATTAGTCACATAAAAGAGCACAAGATTTCTCACGGTTATTATGGGCACTGTAATGGTGATCTACTCGTTTCTCCCGGCAAGTGCTCCCTCCGTTTACTGGAGATTCCGAGAACATGGAAGGGGCGGACAAAACAACGAGCCCTTCGCATCACGAGGTCAACAGAAGCTCATACCATGCCGTGTCATTCCGGGTCTTCCCGCTGCTCCTAGGTGTCCACTGTCATCCTCCTTCCCTGCTCACGGTAGACCATCTTCCTGTTGCACTAAAAATTGTCACCTTGACATTCTGCAATCTGTGTGAGTCCATTACCACTCATACTTTCCTCCTTTGCAAGTCTTAAGCCTTAGTTCCTCATATCAAGCCTTGAAAACAAGAGAAAGCCCTCAAAAGTCTTTAAAACTCTGGTTTTGCACTTTCTCTTTTCATTACCTGCAGTCCCACACCTAATGGTCATGTTCCCTGTGCACCTGACCGCTCTATCTCTATGTGATGGGTGCGGATCCTTGTAAAAGTTAAAAAGGCGTGAGTACATTCTGAAAAAACTCACTTTCAGTCATTTCTAGAAGCTTCTGGAAGGAATCTTGAGGTGGCAAGTTCGCTCTCTTAAGGTTCATGCATCCCATATCTTAAGGAGCTAACCCCTTGATGTGAGGAGCTTATCCCCTTGAAGGAGGACCCTATCCTTTCATAGGTGGACCTGTAACCTCCTCCCTCTGCACTATAAAATGAAGCATTGGGCTGGTTATTGGGGAGGTTGAAAGCTGAATATTTTTGAGGTGAAACGCTGCTGGAACTTAGCCTTCTTTAGTTGAGTTTTATCAGGAGAGATTACATACCTCTAAGATCTCATTAGGAAGAGTGCAAAGCTTGTCAAAGTAAAGGAAATTCCTGTTTTGGACCCCAAGAAGAGCTTGTTCAACATCAAGGCTGGAAAGGTTGTAAGGTTCTTCTACTTCAAAGTTAATACAAATAAGTTTGTTTTTCTCAATAAGCTGTTGATTCATGGTTTATTTTATGGATTCCTTGATCACCATAACAGGCATGATTTATAATATTTTCTATGCAGGTTCTATTTAATGTTTGCTTGTTTGTGATTGCAGGTCTCTAAAGGTAACTCTTTCAAATGATTGAAGGATGACTACTACGAACAAGCATTGGATCTAAGGTAGGATCTTAAGACCTTTGTAGTATTTACTTATAAATCACATATGTCTAGAGAAAGATAGGTTTGTTTGTCTGTTTGTTGCTAGACTATCTTCTGATACTAGGAGATCAGCCTTGTCTGCAAGATCGATTTATCCGACCAACAAATTGGCGACTCCACTGGGGAGTGAATTTGGTTTTTGGTTTTCCTTTGTTTTGCCTTGAGAAAATTGTTTTCGTTTCTGGTTTTTGATTGATGTATACTGGCTTGGGTCGTTTTTTAGAATCTGGAGTATTTTTTGTTTTTTTCGAAGTTTTCAGGGGACCACACTTTCTCTTTACAGACAATGCGACCATCTCCGCACTTTTCCTTTAGTAAACAGAGCGGAACCGCACTTGTTTCTTCTGGAGCTTGCGGACCCTGTAAATTTTTTTGAAAAACCTAAAATATCTTCTTCCAGTTAAGTTTAGGTTTCATTTAGGATTTTTAGTGTCTACCCAGATCTGTATTTTTTCCTGTCAAAAATCTCTTGTGAGTGAGTTCCGATAGTATTTTTGTTTTGGATGATTTTCTAGAAGTTTTACATGCTTGGAGTGGTTTTCACTTTGTCTCTGTAGTGACTCAAAGATCAGAAGCTTGAGAAACCTTAAATCACCCTAGTGTCTTTTCGTCTTCTTGATGAGTCTGACTTGGTTGTGAAATCTATCCTTTGTGAGAAATATATTAAGTTTTCTCCTTGAAAATCTTTGAACAAACTTTGTTATAAGTTTTGAATTTCATTTTTACAAAAGAAAACATATCTGGATGTTTTTTGATTGGTTTGTTATTCTGAACAAATGAATCCTTAGTTTACTGAAAAACTAAGCAAAATGTCCTAAAAAAGAATTGAAGCTTTTATTTAATTAGATTTTTAAAAGTTTTTAGATCTCAAAATTAGTTTTTGTAGTTTTGAGTGTTTTTCTAGAATTTGTAGATCTCTTTTGAAGCAAATTGTTTTTTGTAGTTTCGAGTTTTGAAAAAGGAAAGGAATTTATTGTGAGCATTAATTATTAGTCTCGTTATGAGTTCTTATTGAAAAAGATAAAAAGATTTTCTTTCCATTTCCATGTTGAAAGAAATAATTGTTTCTTAAAGAATTGCATTCTCAAACTCTTTCTTTTAGCTAGAATTTCATTGAAAGAAAAACGAATTGTTTATCATTTTAGGTGCATTTTTAGTGTTTTTGGAGTCGAGTCTTCACACCATCAAAGTTTCATTTTCATACCTATTGACTTAAAGAACAACCCATAAAAGCAACGCTTAATTAAAATTGATCTAGTAATATTTTTTTATTTCTAAGGCTCTTATCACCAATATAGCTTAGGCTAGTATCTTGGAGTAGGGAGTAATTAACTCTCCAAGATAGTTAAAATAAACAAGTAGATACATCTTGCGGTAGGAAACAAATCCAATTGTAATTGATACATTATGGGAAGCTTCTCTTAAAGGAGTCAATCGCGAGATCATGTCCGAACCTTTAAGACAATCAATTATGTTTCATTGGGAAAGATAGAAGATTTGTGTGTATTATAAATGGTAAACCTAGGATTAACCATTGTCGAGGAGCCTGGGGTCACTTTTTGGTAAACCTCAGATTTACCATGTCGAGGAGCCTTCAAGGGGATGAGCTTTGTTACTCTTCCCTTGCGCATAGATCGGATCATAGACTGTTCCCCCAGTTGTATGTGTTGTTGTTGGTAACCTTAGTGTCCATAAACTTAAGATTATTTCCTAAGGTGACGGTGAAGGAAAGATCTCACTGTACCTGGAGCAGACGTCGACTAGACTCACTTGGACTCTCTGGGGGGTTCTCTTCACTTGAGATGGTTTTGTGAAGAAACTTGTGCCAGTCTGTTTCATTAAGCAGGTTGTCGGGGTAACTGTTCCAACCGCCCTTTCTGTATTAAACTTCTACTAAGTTGGATTTCATCACCAACTAGTGTTTTTAGTATGGGAAGTTATTGTTTGTGTGTGGTTTGAACTCTTATATTTTTTAGGCGTGTGATTCAATTGTTTGTTTCTTTAGAGACTTTAGGTGTTTTTATTGAAATTTTCTTTGTTTGCGTGTGATTAATTATTTTAATCGTGGCTGAATTACCGAGACAATCTCGTAGACTTCAGGGGAAACCTCCTGAGTATACACCAAGCTAGCTTGAAGAGCTACGAGCTCTTGTATCACCTAGTGACAGTAGAGTTGGATCACCAGAAGCTAGAGAATCATCTTTAATTGTTCATCTTGATTATCAAATACAAACAAAAGAGTATATTCAAGAGCCCATTTCATTTTCCGAAGTTACTAGTAGTATTTCTCCTTCCAGTGAATTCGCTAAAGAACCTGAAATTTCTGAGCCTGACATTGAACCTGTTGTTACTCCAACTTCAGGATTTGCTTCTCCAACTTCTAGTGGTCCTGGTTCACCTAGGGTAAGAAATATTATTACTCAAAATCTTCCTTCTGGCCTCATTTCTATTGAAGAACTTGTTAGTCCAGAAAAAGAAGTAACTCTTCCCGAAAACCAACAGATTTTGAATCTTAGGGAGCGTGAATCAATATTCTATAGTCCTTTCAGGAGTGACGCTTGGTCTTTATCATTGACAATTTTTTTAGAAAATCCGGGTCTTAGTTTTTCACCACCTCGAATTTCTTTTCATCCTACACCAAGAGGTTATTATCCTTCATCGATCATGTCAAGATAGTGATCTATGTTTTCCCAAACACCGAAAACATTTTTATCTGGCAGTCCTTCTATTCCTTCGGGGTACCAATCACGTACCTTTTCAGGAGCAACTCCTCGACCAATTGAACAAGTGTTATCATCTGGAAGTAATGGAACTCAAACGTTGAATGAAAACAAATCCTTATGATGTCTGGTAGTATTCCAAATCCTCAACCTCAAGGTATTCAATTACCGCCTGGGGGGCAACCTCAAGGTAGTCAGTTACCGCCTGGGGGGCAACCCCAAGGTAGTTAGTTACCGCTTGGGGGGCAACCCCAAGGTAGTCAGTTACTGCCTGAAGGGCTTCCTCAAAATTTTCAACCTTCAGGATAGTATAGACCCCAAGGTCAACCTCAGACTCAGTACATACCCAAAGGTCAACCCCAGTTTTAGTACATACCTCAAGGTCAACCCTAGTTTCAATACGTGCCTCAAGGTTATCAACCTCAAGGTCAGTACCCAACTCAAGGTTTCCAACCGCCTTATAGTCAACCATTTTTTCAAGGAGCTAGAAATGTACCGCTTAATTATCAGCCCTACGTTCAACTAGGTTATGGTCCTCCATATGCACAACTTGTTATGGGTCCATACTCCGGAATGAACCTGGTGTGAGATCCGTCTCAAACTCAATAGACTTTGTAACCTAATGTGTAGTTACTTAATCAACCTGGACAACCTTTGGTTTCTGGTCCAACCCAGCAACCTGTCCAGCCTAACGTTCAAACCACCGCATTTGGTACAATTCAGCAGCCTGGGCCTATCTCACCTCGTACTCCGCCTCAAACTGCTGCAACTACTGCAGCTTCTATTCAACCTACAAAACCTGTTTCTGGAGTATCTGCAGCTTCGATTTCTACTACCCCTGCATCAGTGCAAATTCCACAAGTCTTTGTGCCCCAGTTAGGACCTACAATTTAGACTTCGGTCCAGATACCTACAGGACAAGCTAGTACAAGTACGATTGCCACAAGTCAACTGCAATTTACATATCAAACGTACCAGGGACAATTTGGTCTTGCTATACAAAACCCAGTTTATTAGTAAATCGTATCTTGGCTATACTTATCAACAACCTCAACAACCCCAGTTTGGTCCAGTTAATCCTGATTTTGCAGGAGGTTATAACATTCCTAATGAAAATCCGATTCCGGGTTATCCTAGATATCCTCCTCCTGGAACTGGTCTCATTACTCAAGGTTTTCGCGACCCTAACCGTTAGTTACGATTTATTTCAACTTTGGATTACCTGATTTGTCGCGCCTTACGAACGATCCGATATACTATCTTCCGTATTGGTCGCCAATGCCTAGTAAGTTGCCCAGTGATATCCCGAAATTCGAGGGTAAGTGAGGAGAGGACCCGTCAAATCATGTTATGACTTATCACCTCTGGTGTGCATCTAATTCAATCATTGATGATTCAATTTGATTGCATATTTTTCAACGAACTCTTATTGGTCTTGCCGCCAAATGGTACATTGAGTTACCACAAGGATTTTGTTATAATTTCAGTCATTTAACCATTGCTTTCTTAACTCATTTTCAGTTGTCTGTCAAATATGACAATGGCACGGAATTGTTAACTTCACTGAAACAATCCACTTCCACATATATTTCTGATCATATTCATGAATGGCGACGTAGAAGGCGTTTAGTGAAAGTTTTCATTCTGGATCAAATTTTAGCGGCATGGTTCATTAAATCATTGTTACCTAAAATCACTGAAGATGTAGCTAAGGTAGGAGTTGTCACTGAAGAGCAAGTCATTGCTCAAGCTCAGTACCTTGACCTCGTCTATACGCAGTCAGGTACTTTACATGAAAAAATCCCTGATCTTCCAAAACACGGTCAAATAACTGCAACTCCTTCAGGGTCTCATGCCGCTGACGATATGATTGGTTTAGTTAGTACTAAAAACAAGAAGAAATTTTCAAAGAATTCTTCTCCTATAATAGCTTTACCTGATTCCCCGACAGAGATTCTTCCGCTGAAATTTCTGCTAACATCCATGTCGTAGAATCATCTACGGCCAAATCAAAATTTGGTAGTAAAAAGAAGGGGAAGAAGAAAAACAAACAAAATTCAAAAGATAAAACAGATAAAAATGAATCTACTGATGAAAAATGGAAACTTCGCTATCCTTGTTTCATTTTCGACGAGGATCATTTTACCAAGGCCTGCCCACATCGAGCGGAGGTTTCGAAAATCGTTAAAAGTTCTCAAACGCCTGCTGTCTTGAAGGATCCTTTTCATACTCAAGATAGTAAGATGATTGATTCTTCCTTGAATGCCTTAGAAGAACCCATTATGATGATGTCTCATGTTAGGATTGCGACTCGATCTCAAGATTATGGTAGTAAAAATCTTGTTGGTGGTAAAGAAGCAAAATCTTCTAATTCAAACACATCAACTACACTTCCTCTTGGTTCTGATCCGCTACAGATCGAAAAACCCAACCCTGACTTAGTAATCAAACCGCCTGCTAAAGGTATACTTCAGAAATCAACTTTCAATCCACATGCGAGAGCTGCTCAGAATTATAACATTGTTGAAGACTTAACTATTTCCCCTTCAACAATGTCGGCTTTGGAAGTGCTGCAGTCGTGCCCAGCACAGCGTAAATTACTATTGTCTGCTATAGGAGCTGTCGATATTCAGGATTCAAACCTAATAATCTTCGATTTAGAGAATAGTACACCCCGCCTCCCTCATCAAATGGCTTTCCAGATTCTAGTTTTAGTAAAAAAACGGACCTTGCTTTCAGACCGTGATTGATGAAGGGGCTTCTACGTGTATTATATCGATCCAGTGTTGGAAATTGCTTGGTTCTCCCACACTCAATCAGTGTCCGACAATTCTAAAGGCTTTTGATGGCCGAGGGTTCCATCCTTTTGGCATTTTGCAGGATTTACCTATAGGGGTCGAAGGCAAAACCGTGAATATAGAGGTGGAAGTGGTTGATGCCCCTCTAGATTACAACCTTCTCCTGGGTTGCAGTTGGTCTTATGCTATGACTGCTATTGTTTCATCAGTTTTTCGGCTTATCAAGTTTCCTCATAACGGAAAGATTGTTACGATAGACCCGCTGACGTATTTTTCATCCAACCCAGCCTCTACAGATAGTATTCAACACATCGGTAAAACGACTATCCCTTACAAGGATGTTGGCATAGGTTTGATTAAAGATTTTGGTTTACTCAGAACTTTTTGCTTCCCTCCTCTTAACGTATTGCCTTCTATTGCAACTATTCATATGATTTCATCGAATACTGTTACTTTTGATGATCCTTGGATCGTACCTTCCGATTCTTAGGTGGATTCATTTCGTGGCATGATGCCTCTGAGTTCCTTTGAAATTGCTTATCGGGCTGTACAGTCGTTTTCTGATTCCTGTTCAACCGCTCCTCTTCACCCTATAATTGTTGTCGGTCCTTTTGCAAAGTGGTGTATTGACTTTATTACATGTAACCCTCACTCGGCTCACTCGGCCAGGGGGCATGCATATATTATTCTAGCGGTAGATTATTTTACTAAGTGGGCCGAGGTGATGCCTACATTTTCGGCAAACGGAAAAATTGCTGCAACTTTCATATTCAATCATATAATTGCTAGATTCGATGTTCCTCAAGCTATTATTACTGATCATGGAAGTCATTTTCAAAACATCATGATGACTGAACTGACAAATCAACTTGGCCTGCGCCACGATAGTTCTACTCCGTATTACCCGCAGGCTAATGGTCTGGTTGAAGCTATCAATAAAGTTTTAGTCACTATCATCAAACGAATCATTGGTATTCATAAGTCGAATTGGCATACCATGCTATTTTCAGCACTTTGGGCATATCGGACCTCAGTAAAAACATCGATTGGTTTCACTCCTTTTCGACTGGTCTATGGTTTAGAAACAATGTTACCTATTGAATGCAAAATTCTGTCATTACAATTAGCCATAGAATTACTCCTAGCTACTTCTGAAGAAGAGAAACATTTTTTGTACTTAGCTCAGCTAGATGAGAATCGACGTACTGTTGCAATAGCAAACGAGACTAATGCGAAATGAATAAAAGCTCAGTACGACAAAAATGTTACACCTCGTAATTTTTCAGAAGGAGACCTAGTTTTACTATATGATCAAGCAAACAATAAGCTAGGGGCTGGAAAATTTGTGCCTATGTGGCATGGTCCTTACATTGTTAAGCGAAAGCTGGCAAAAGGGGCTTATGAATTGATAGATTTTGACGGTGTCTCTTTGGGTAAACCCAGAGATGGACTTTAGCTAAAGAGATATTATGCTTAAATTCTGGGTAGAGATTTTTTGTTAGATTAGTTTCTTTACAGCTGGTGTGTTTTAGATTAGAAAAGTGTGCCTAGTTTAGAGAGTGCTTTTATCATTATTCCTACTTATCTTGATTTTACTCTTGATATTGCAGATGTCGACGTCTCTTCAAACATACATTGGTTTTGTTGATGGTGTTTGTCGTAGTAAACAGAACATTTCTTCCGCAGCTTGGGTTATCTATTCACCCTCTGATGAGTTAGTGTCTATGTATGGGGTAAGCCTTGGTCAAACAATGGATAACATTATAGAGTATAGTGCAGTGGTTGAGTTATTATCCGAATCCATCTCATTTGGGATTCAGAGTTTGATTGTTAGGTTGGATTCTGAACTCGTTGTATTACAGCTTAACAGGGTTTATGCCACTAGAAATCTAGTGTTATTAAGGTTATTTTTTAGAGTTCGTCTCTTGGAACGTGAATTTGATTACATTGAATATCAGTGTATTCCAAGACATTTAAATACATTAGCAGATGCAGTTGCTTCTAGTATGATAAATAGACATTTGCAATAATCAAAACAGTAAATTTAATAACATTCAATAACATGTTACACAAGATAGCCGGTAATAATGATATATCATAGCATAGAAGTGTGTGTAAAAATATACATCGTCTTCGATCATAGGTTGAAAAACACCTTATGATCAGCAAAAATGATAATACAAAAAGACAAAAAATGTCGTGAGTCTACAAAACGATCATCCTATCCTTGGTGATGATCACGATAAGAAACCACTGCTCGGGCCACCCTACACAGGAACCTCCTAAAAGGTCCTGGGACCCCAATCACATATCTTTGTAACCTAAGTGGAATATCATCTATGCCAGTCTCTGGAATATCTAGTGTCAAGCGCTCTAGATGTTGCTCCAAGTCGGTTAGGATTTCTGTTGATTGATCCTGTGGGGCTGGTGCTGTTGCAGCTGGGTGTCTCCTCTCGTAAGGCTAGAGAGCGGTTGGTCGTCGTGGACCCACATCTGCATTTAAACTTTTGATTATCAGTTTGGGACGATTTAAAAAAAATAAAAAAATAAAAATTTAGAAAGTGTTGAAAATAATTTTACCTGAATCATCCCACTGCTCTCCTGGTGGAAGAATCATGTTTGGGTCACTGCGATAATTCATCCCGGCATATAGAAAATCCTGAATCACAAAAAGTTGGTTGTTCAACCAACAAAAATACTCAAGCGGAAATCGAACAACCTCTGAACCCTCCTCAGGGTGATGGGCCATCAATGCAACCCAGTGAATTATCCTAGGCTCTCGAGGAAGACCAGCATCAACAAGAATATGCTACGGGGCTAACATGGGGATCCTCTCTAGAGAAAAGCTGACTACAATGAATCCATGTCCAAAGTTCTTCAATTGTCCGTTCTTTGCTCTGGTCAGTTGGCCTTTCACATTTGCCAACACAGCCTGGCACCAGTTGAATATGGTGCCTCGAAAACAGTCTACAACCATCTGCATCTGGGATCTAATAGCCACGTGCAATGCTGCACTCCCGCATAGCCTGGTAACAGTGAATGCAATAACCTTAAGCTCAGGATGGCTCATAGTTTTAATATCAATCCGTTTGTCCTTTGTTTGATCATTACAAAACTCCAATCAGAGACTAGCGACAGACTGGCCACCTGGCCTAGTCCCGAAAAGAGATAATTGTTCGCCCCTCTTGGACAAACCAGTCAAAAATTATATGTCATCCAACTCGATTTCGAGCTGGTGGCCACCAATCACGAAACACTGGTCCTTTGTGTTCCATTTGTCTACCAGCCATTGCAAGAGGTCTACTTGGGCCCTCATGCCCGGTATGGCCCAGAACTTAAACAGTGCGCACGCTCTCAATGCCTGCAATGTTGGCATATGATTTATTGCGGCAAGATCTACATCCTCATGCTCACATTCTCGCCAAATAAGCATTTTGAATGTCTTACAATGCATAAAAAGACATATTAGAACAAGCTAGTTCAAAAAAATTTGGGCAAATTTGAAGAAATTTAAGTTTTTAAACTCTATTTCGCGGGGTCCGCACCCACTGCTTACAAACAGTGCGTAGGTCCACACGGGATGTGAGCAACAGGTGCGGACCCATAACTTTTTCCTTTATAAGAAAAAGTCGGGGTCTGCAGGGGCCGCGTGTTGCACCTGCGGACCCCCGCGAACGATTTTCTAAACCTATTTTTTCCTTAAAAATCGAATTTAAAGCCTAAAATCAAAAAGTAAACGGATGAAATGCAAGTTAAAGAAGACGTGGATTACCTGGAGCTGACGGTTTTCAATTCCGATGGATGGATTTTCCAGAATCTTCATAGGAACTTTCTTACTCAAAAGCTCTCACTTTTCACTCTGAACTCAAATGGTAAAAATGAAGTTAGAAAAGCCCTTTTTATAAGTTTTTTCGAATAAATGAATTTTAATTTATTTATTTTTCACTTTAAAAAGGTAAATTTTTAAATCATTTTTATTTATCTTAAACAGGTATGTGTAATGTTTTGAGAATATGTGTAGAATATTGGATTTTTCGGGGAAATTGATCATTTTTCAACAAAAAGCATACTTTTATCACTTTTTCGGACTCTTTCAAAAATTTACAAAAAAAAGAAACATTAGAGTCATCTTTAAGCTCTTTTCTGACTCGTAAAATATAAAAAGATTGCTGAGTTTTTCCCTTTTTAACTTGTTAAACGGAATCAAAAGGGTCGTCCACTTACAGCTCTTTTCTGACCGTATAAACATGAAAGGATCGTTGGACTTTTTTCGTTTCAAGTTCGATACTAGTTATGAAACAACGTGTCTTCGATCACTTTTTTACTTTTTTGGATCAGAGCCACTAATTATGAAAAGTGCTCTTTGATTATAATGGTCAAGCGGTTCTCTCAAGTATTCTTTTATACTTTTTTCGGGCTCGAGGGACACAAATTTACGAAAAAGGACCCCCATGGAGTTTTCTTAAGTTTTTCTTCTGACTCCCTAAAATTGAAAAACACCGAGTTTTTCCTATACTAGACTCGTTAAAATTTAACAGTAAATGACCTGTTCGATTTTAAACAAGAACGAACCACTCCTTCTTAGGGTTCGAATTTTAAGCTAAGTTGGACTCATCCAAAGGATGAGCTTATAAACAAGCAAATGTTATCCTCCTCAAGCTTGTCAAAAATAAAGAGGTACTTGCCAGAAATGGTGGGGGAAAAGAGAGAAAAATGAACCTGTTTGTTAAACTTTGTCTTGTAAAAATCCGTCAACCACTCTTGAACATGACACTTTTTGTTCACCTGGGTTGGGAAAATCCTTTGCCTTAGAGTTAATCAAACCACATTGAAAGTATTCAGTCGGTTTCTGGGTATTAGCTTTGGGTCAATTGTCACCAAGCCATCTACAGTGTCATTATTTGTTCAAGAGAACAGTTCAAACAAACCATTTATCTGCAAAATATCTATCATCCATTTTGACCATCCCTGATTCAGTCCTTGCCGATATATTTCTTCAAAACTTGATCTATGATTTCGTGTTGTGGGCTTCCCTACGACAGATAACTTTCTATCGACTTCAGCTCATTATCTAGGAATTTGATCTAGAAACCGTCAGTACCTTGAAAACTACATGCCCTAATGGCAATTTTCTCACCTTCGACGATAGGTTGCATCATTGACCTTCGATCGAATGATTCTATGACATGTTCAACTTCAACTCATTTATCACATTTCATGGATTGTACTGGGTACTTTGAGAGCCATTGACACTACTGGTGGTTTCTCTCACACTTGTTAACAGTTCACATCATTGACTGGTAATCAAGTGGTTTCTACCATGTTCGAATTCGACACATGCATTCACATGGATAGAATCGTACTAGTTCGAGAAGCGGAAATCAAGACCCTGGATCTAGTTTCTACCATCCAGGCTGCGAGGAATTTTGTTATTCATTATACAGTGGACTATTCATAAACAGATGATTACATCCATACTGTGTCTACACATGTCTATACTCTTTATGTATTACAAAATCATTCCTGTATCAGAACAGTTTAGTCAGTTTTATAGTCAGTTTTGATCTGAGTATGGGAATGCCTACCTCAGCGATGATATGTCTATATATATATTTTGCATTGAATGTTTTTACAGGTTTCGACTGGGGTGTCCGGATGATCCTTGAAATGATAAAGCACTTCACTCTTCATAAATGACAGACTCTATCTTCATCTATTACAGACTTCGCACTTTAGGGGGCAATCTGTTGCACTAAAAATTGTCACCTTGACATTCTGCAATCTGTGTGAGTTCATTACCACTCATACTTTCCTCCTTTGCAAGTATTAAGCCTCAGTTCCTCATATCAAGCCTTGAAAACAAGAGAAAGCCATCAAAAGTATTTAAAACTCTGGTTCCGCACTTTCTCTTTGCATTACCTGCGGTCCCGCACCTAATGGTCATGTTCCCTACGCACTTGACTGCTTTGTCTCTATGTGATGGGTGCAGATCCCTATAAAAGTTAAAAAGGCACGAGTACATTCTGAAAAAACTCACTTTCATTCATTTCTAGAAGCTTCTGGAAGGAATCTTGAGGTGGCAAGTTCGCTCTCTTAAGGTTCATGCATCCCATATCTTAAGGAGCTAACCCCTTGAAGTGAGGAGCTTATCCCCTTGAAGGAGGACTCTATCCCTTCATAGGTGGACCTGTAACCTCCTCCCTCTGCACTATAAAATGAAGCATTGGGCTAGTTATTGGGAAGGTTGAAAGCTAAATATTTTTGAGGTGAAATTCTGCCGGAACTTAGTCTTCTTTAGTTGAGTTTTATCAAGAGAGATTACATACCTCTAAGCTCTCATTTGTAAGAGTGCAAGGCTTGTCAAAGTAAAGAAAATCCCTGTTTCAGACCCCAGGAAGAGCTTGTTCAACATCAAGGCTGAAAAGGTTGTAAGGTTCTTCTACTTCAAATTTAATACAAATAAGTTTGTTTTTCTCAATAAGCTATTGATTCATGGTTTATTTTATGGATTCCTTGATCACCATAATAGACATGATTTATAATATTTGCTATGCAGGTGCTATTTAATGTTTGATTGTTTGTGATTGCAGGTCTCTAAAGGTAACTCTTTCGAACGATTGAAGGATGACTACTACAAACAAGCATTGGATCTAAGGTAGGATCTTAACACCTTTGTAGTATTTACTTATAAATCGGATATGTCTAGAGAAAGATAGGTTTGTTTGTCAATTTGTTGCTAGACTATCTTTTGATACTAGGGAGATCGGCCTTGTCTGCAAGATCGATTTATCCGACCAACACTTCCTCGGTGCCCCACCCCTCCCTTGTTCACCTTGACAATGTTCCTGGGCTGGACTGCCCCCCTCTCTCCCCAGAGACCTTAAACATATTGGGTTCCTGCCTACAAGCATCGCCAACTTCAATGTGCCTCCATCACAGCTTCCCCACGTCTCCGCTTCGCTTGTATTTGCACCCATCCCTAGCTCATTACCTGAAACTCTTACTCCTAACCCTCATCTCCCTGCTGGTCCATCTAACCCTTCGGTGACTAACCCTAACCCTAGCACCCCCATCCATTTTGGCTGCTTCATCTCCCCTATTCCTACCCCGAAATCCACCCCCTCCACCCTGCAGACAGTTAATCAAGGCATCCGCGGACTGCTAAAAGACTACCCGATGGTCAGGCGCTCTGACAAACAAAAAAAGGGCTGGTGTCTTAGGGCGGGAGACAGGGACATCAAGCTGGCCCTAGGTGAGGATCTCTCAATGGGTGAAGTGGATAACACTGCTAAGAAGGTTCTTGTAGGGCGTGTTCGTGGGAGGAATTACACTGTTGAGAGGTTACGCCTCTAGACTGAGGAAATATGGGGCTCCCTTCTCAAAGAATTACCCATTATTCATGTTCTGGCGAGGGGTTGGTTTACTCTCCATTTCCACCGGGAGGAATACACGGACTAGATCCTCTCGAGGTTCTGGCACATAGAATTGGCATCCGTTTTGTTGAAGCGATGGGATCCTTTGTTCGATCCCGAGCATGAATAGTTGGGGGCTGGTCCTATTTGGGTTCGGCTTCTAGGTCTTCCTCTGCAATACTGGACTCCCACTATCTTTAAGCGTATTGGAGACGCATTGGGTACCTACCTGGACCACGACCAATCCTTCGAATTTACCGAGATCATGACCATGGCCCGTATACTGGTTCATTTGGACACTCGAGCCGAGTTGGAGGAGAAGATAACCTTGCTTTGGCGTCATTTCGCCCGCAGACAAAATCTAGACTATGAAGGCGTGCCCTTCCGATGCAGACGCTGCCACAAGGTTGGACACCTATACAAAGATTGTCCCCTTCTCATGAATTCGTCTACTGCAGCTAAGGGATCGGTGCACAGGCTATCAGAAGAGCCGATGGTGGACATGCTACCCCCAGATCTGGATGGTACAAAGGAAGATGCTGGGAATAATTTTCAGAACTCCAGTGCATCCCAGAAGCGGCCTCCATCTCCTCCAAAGACCAGATCCAGATTTGCAGCAGAAGCCGCTCCTTCTTTGTGTACCATCTCTACTCCCTGCTCCTCTATCTTGCATTTTAATCAATTCTCTGTCTCTGAGGTTTCGTCTGCTCACCCCACTTGTGTATATACTGCTCCTATTTCATGCACATTTCCTCCATCTCAGCCAATTTTCGTCACAACCCCCCGTCGATTACCGGACTGGACGATATCCCTTTGACATCTGAATTCACTTCCCCAGGCCCTCATGCCTATAATCTCCATTCCTGTAGGCAAGTCACCCCAGATGTAGTGGGCCTGGGCATATCTCTCGGATCCATAAACCATAAGCCCTCTAGAGGGCGTCCCTCCAAATTAGCCAAAGCAATTAAAATTGCAGGGGATGACGTTGCCCAGGGATGTCAAAATACCATTGATTGGGTGCTTAGAGTAGTAGACACCCCAGCCAAGTTCTCCCGATGAAATGGCTCTCCTTTAACTGTAGGGGCCTAGCCAGCCCCCAAAAAAAAACTGGCCCTCAAGAGACTTCTGAGCTGTGAACCATGTGACATAATCTTCCTACAAGAAACCTTGGGGCCTTCTGAACAGATGGTAAAAATTCTTCTGAACATCATGCCCGGATGGTACTTTCAAGCTATGGATGTAGCGGTTGCTCTGGGGGACTCGCCCTCGGAATCAACCCTCGGACCATCAAGGTGATCGCCTCTTGGGGTGGTCTTGGTTTCCTTGGTATGGACCTTTTCTCAGCTGCTTTGGGCAAAAAAATCTGTATAATTAATATTTATGCCCCCTATCAAAATAGGTTGCACTTCTGGAATCATCTCCTGGACAACTTGATGATCAACTCCTCAACTATTATGGGGGGTGACCTTAATTTCACCATTGGTCATGAAGAGTCCTGGGGCCATCACTCACAATTGGACTCCCTCTCGGATCAATTGAGCTCTCTGCTAGAACAACATGGTCTCATAGATGTACCTATGAATAAGAAGATGCCTACCTGGCATAACAGAAGAATAGGGGAAGCTGCCCTAGGGAGAAGACTGGACCGTTTCCTCATCCATGAAGACCTGCTGCCGACTTTTACCATCTTTAGACAATGGGTGGGCTCTGGAGGAATATCTGACCACTTACCTATATATTTGGAGCTGGCAGGATCCACTGTCAAACCTCGAGCCCCCTACAAGTTTAACTCGACCTGGCTCAAAGACCCTGACTACCTTAAGATGGTCACTAACTACTGGAGGTCTCATCCCCTTATATCTGGAGGGTGGAAGGCTGTGGGTTTCTACAATAACCTGCACCACCTCAAGCGACTCTCGATCAATTGGGCCAAACAGAAGAAAGCTAGGGAGGACCTGGCATTATCCGATCTTGAATCCCAGATTGCAAATCTAACGGATGAGCAAGGAAAAGGTTACAACTCTATTGAAACAAAAGTCCAGCTTGTTGAGCTGGAAGCCCAGAGATCTAAGATCTTATTGGCCCGAGAGGAAACTTGGCAACTTAGAAGCAGGGCCATCTGGATACAAGCGGGGGATGGAAACACTAAATTCTTCCACAAATTTGCAAATGGAAGGAGAGCCAACAACATGATTTGGCAGCTACCCTCTGACCAAGGCTCACCGGCAAACACTCATGCATCGCTGTCACAGCTTGGCATCTCACACTTCAAACAGTTGTTCAAAGCCCCTCCAGGTGTTTCACTACCTAATATCATTCGGACTGTTGGGCTTTTCCCTAGATTCGTGGATCCAGACAGTATGGAGGATCTCATAAAGCCGGTCTCCCTAGGGGAATTGGAGAGCACCTTGAAATGGTTTAAAAGAGATAGAAGCCTGAGACCAGATGGTTGGCCTGTGGAGTTCTACCTTACATTCTTTGATATTCTTGGTCCTGACCTTCTAGCAGTAGTGGAAGAATGCCGGACAAGTGGTAGACTTCATGATCCTATCAACTCCACTTTCATTGCCCTTATTCCCAAATTGGACTCTCCTCTTTCCTTCAATGACTTTCGCCCTATATCCCTCTGCAATTGCCTTTACAAAATCATTGCCAAGATTATAGCCAATCGAATCAAACCTATCCTATCAGAGCACATCTCCCCGAAATAGTTTGCCTTCCTTCAAAACCGGCAAATACATGAGGCCATTGGCATGGCACAAGAGGCCATCCACTCCATCAAGTTGAAGAACCTAAAAGGAATGATGCTTAAAATCGACCTCTCAAAGGCATTTGATAGGGTCAGTTGGCTATATCTCAGGATGTTACTCACCCACCTGATTTCATCATATGGATCATGTGTTGTATCTTCATTTGCTATATTAATCAATGGGTCGGCCTCCCCCACCTTCCGGGCTGCAAGGGGACTCAAACAAGGATGCCCCCTTTCCCCCTTACTCTTTCTCTTGGTTATGGAAGGCCTTAGCAGAAGGATTCTTGTAGAGAAGGTGGCTGGGAATCTCAAAGGTCTCAAGATTACAGATCAATGCTCTCTAACTCACCTTCTCTTTGTGGATGATATCCTCATTTTCTTGGATGGAGGCATTCAAGACATAATTACCCTCACTGGATCCCTAAGGCTCTTTAGCTTGGCCACAAGGATGGAAATTAACCAGGCTAAATCCACCATATCCCTGTCCAAATGTACCCTTCAGGAAACCAATCTAGCTATCCAAAGCTTCCCATTTCAAATTCAGGCCCTCAAAGATGGATTGAAGTACCTGGGTTTCAAAATTAAACCAGATGGATACAAAATAGCTGACTGGACTTGGTTAATCGCCAGGATTGAAAGAAGACTAAATTTATGGAGTCATAGGTTACTTTCCAGAGCTGGAAGATTGGTCCTTATCAAATTTGTTCTCGAGGCCACACCTGTTTACTAGATGTCCCTAGCATGGATCCCTCAAGGAATTATACAAAGGATACAGAGAATTTGCTGCAACTTCTTATGGAAAGGAAACAAAGAGGGGAAACCATATGCTTGGGTCAAATGGAGTAGTATAGCCATCCCCAAAAAATGGGGAGGGTGGGGGCTAAAAAATTTAGCTACCTTTGCACAGGCCCTTGCTGCAAAATTGGGGTGGCTACTCCTCAAACAAAGGAGCCTGTGGACTGAAGTGATCACCTACAAATACATCTGGCCAATACCACTATTGGATTGGATCAGAATACCTACCTGGAATAGAAAGAACATCTCGGTGATCTGGAGGGCTATTTTAAATACTCTCCATACCATCAGAAAGGGTCTTACCTGGAGGATTGGCAACAGAGAGGATGCCCGTATTGGTTTAGACCCATGGATTGGTTGTGGGAACACACACCTCCTTCCACAGCCCCTGATAGAAATACTGAATCAAAAAGACATATTCTCTATTGCTCATATTGGAGACCCCCTAAACACAAATGTATTTCAACAGGCCTAGCTATCAGGGATCACCTTAGATATCCTGGACAGATGGCACCGGGAATGGGATATCTACTTAAGAGCCCTAACAGAATCGCATGTCAGATTGAGGGAAGCGCTGGATGAACTGTTTTGGGGACTCCCCCAAAGAGGGTTACTTAATAATTCATGCTAGATACAAACCTGAAGTCTGCAAGAACTGGTGGCAGAACATCTGGAAACTACTGGGCCCTCCCCGCACTCGCTTACTAATGTGGAACATAATTGAGGACAAAGTCCCGACTGGTACCAATCTTAGGAAATGGGCTTTCCTTGGACCTACATGGTGTGTCCTTTGCAAACAGGAGGAGGAATCTACCAACCATATTTTCCTTGCCTGTCCGGAAACACAGATAGTCTGGGCACAAGTCCTTCAGATCCTAAAGATAGCACAATTCTGGGGCGGGGAGGATGTGAAAATGGCCTGGAATAATTGGTGGAACAATACAACTAACCTGAAAGTGAGGAACCTGCCACTCATAGTCTCCTGGTACATCTGGATAAGTAGGAACAACAATATATTTCAAGGCAAGCAAATGAATAGGGCTCTGATTATCCCAAAGATATGTTCAAGCTTCCTTGAGATCCCGAAGGAACTGCAGAATACCCGGACAAGACACATCATCCCTGAAGTAATTGATAAAGAAATCCCCTGGGCATACTTCGATGGAGCTGCCCAAGATCTGGGGTGTGGGGGGGGGATCATCTTACACATATCTGCATCTCATTATTTCCATATCAATCTGGGACTGGGAAATGGCACCAACAACTTCGCGGAACTCATGACCCTCCGTCACCTGCTATATTTTGCTAAATCCAAAAATTGCGGCCACTTACAGATTTTTGGGGACTCTAAGATAGTCATAAACTGGTTCAATTGCACAACTACATGCCATGCTATCTCACTCAGAACAATATTGGATGATGTATTATATTTAAAATCTCAATTTGATTTTGTTTCTTGCTCGCATATATACAGGGAACGCAATGCAGCCGCAAACAAGTTATCGAAAGAGGCAACGAATCACCCTCGAGGAGAATGGTTGATCAGAGAACACATACAGGCACAAGTTTATCAGTACTACCACAGACCGTATATAGACCAAATTTTGCAAAGGGCAGATGAGCCCTAGTCAAAACTCTTTTTGTTAATATTGCATAGAAATATGGGAATGTAAATATTTATAGATTGAACTACTAACAACACACCTGAGCAGGTGCTCTTTTTTGTAATTTTTGGAATAGTTTCTACAACTTTTCTCTGTTGATCTTGGTCAACTTACTGCATATGCCAAGGGCATTTATAACACGTAATTTTCTGCATAATGGAAATTACTATTTTTCTTTTCTGGGAAAAAAAGAGCACAATAGTAGGATTGAATTCTTATTAATACTCAAAAAATAAATTTTCCAAATTTTATTTTCAATAATCATGGGATTCTAGGTTATGTAGATAAAAAATGAAAGTTAAAATGTTTTCACTTTTATTGGCACTATATTTGTTGTAATTAAAAGCAACCAATAAAATTTTAAAAATGAAATATGAAAAATATTATAATGTATTTATTACATGTATTTAAGGAAAAAAACAAATACAAATGTGAATTCATTAATATGGAAAGAACATTATAATAATTACACCCCAAATGTAGTTGAGACTTGAGAGATATCAAATCTCTTCGTAAACCTTTAATCAAATTTTGAGTTCAAAAATATATTTACAACTCCAAAAATTTGGTTTGTCTGGATAATTGAAAATTAAAATAAATCTAAAATAATATTTATAAAATTTGCACTTTGATAAACGAAGCTATATTTTATATAACCCTTATACTATAAAAATAGTTTTCATCATTTTATTTAATATATACAAGTTTTACATATTTATAAATAAATCTATAGAGTTATATCTTATACTATAATTTATTTATTTATTTATTTTTATCTAAAAACATTTTTTGATATATTACTATCCATATAACTATTTTTTGCTTAATTATTACAATTTTTTTCTTGTAATATATGTCCTCTTACTATCCCATTACTAATTTTCTAAATTATAATAATTTTTACACTATATATACAAAAATAAATTATTTATTTAAAATTCCTAATTACTCAAATTTTCCCTTCCAAAAAGTGATTAAAATTCCAAAGTTTCCTTGCATTCAACCAAAAAGAAACTTTTACTCAATTGAAAAAATGAAAAGTCAAATTATCCTCGCACACCACCCAATTGACTTTAAATCATTTTAATGGGTACAATTTGATAGTGTGTGCCAACCACTTGACTTTAAATTATTTTAATGGGTACAATTTGATAGTGTGTGCCACCCAATTGACTTTAAATTATTTTAATGAGTACAATTTGATAGTGATTAAAATTCCAAAGTTTCCTTGCATTCAACCAAAAAGAAACTTTTACTCAATTGAAAAAATGAAAAGTCAAATTATCCTCGCACACCACCCAATTGACTTTAAATCATTTTAATGGGTACAATTTGATAGTGTGTGCCAACCACTTGACTTTAAATTATTTTAATGGGTACAATTTGATAGTGTGTGCCACCCAATTGACTTTAAATTATTTTAATGAGTACAATTTGATAGTGTTTCTGCTTGGGCCAATTTAACGATTAGAGTGAGAGTGGATAACCTACACATCAAACCTGGTAGAGAGCAACCTGCTCTACTACAAAATAATGTGTAGCTTAAGTTTTATCCACCTTTGCTCGATGCAAGTTGTTTGATTTTTGTTTCCCGGACATGCATTTTTAATATGCATTTCATTTCACATTAAATTCTAATTAGTCTATTTTGTAATAAATAATAAAAATAATCTAGATGGTACAACAATAATTAATAATGCAGATCCCCAAGGGTTAGCTCAACTGGTCAAATAAGCGCCTCGCCATTCAGGAGGTCACAGGGTCAATTCTCCCCAAAGCCCTTGGGGTTAGGCCTAACTATTGGCTGTGGGGCTTGATACCCTTGATCAAGCTCAGATATTTCCATGGACGTAGCGGCCACCCAGTGACCGCGGGTGTCCATGAACCACCTAAAAAAAAAAAAAAATTAATGATGCAGTACATTGAAACCAGTTTTTGCCATCATTACATAATAAGAGGTGAAACATTTCAACCAATAATATTTGAGATAAATGAATTTCAATTTTATTTAAAAATAATACATTTAATTTCATAATGTTAAACTTTGGATAAACTTTAAATATTTTCAATAAATAAATAAATAAATTAATAGAAATTAATAGAAATTTGAATACTTTATATCTTGTCTATGACAAGTATAATAATATCTACAAAGTTAATTAACAATATAATAATATAACATTATTTTATATTTCCAACATAGTTTGTTTGTATATATATATATATATATATATATATATATATATATATATATATATATAGATAGATAGATATATAGATGGTTGTGCAAAACAAGTATTTTGGAATTGACATCTCACTTAGTTGAAACTACGTTCTTCCATATCAATTTGAACAAAATATTGCCAAAGAAATAAAGTTATAAAGCTCCATTACAACCAATGATATAGGGTGCTCAACAAAAAACACCATTTTATCACAACATTTTCACTTTTATTTCTATTTGTTTATGAAGGCTTTAATTGATCACCTCACAACATGTCAACAGTTCAAACTCCAATTAACTATATTTAAACTAAGTGACAGGTATTAGCTACTACGTAGCACTTGTTATTTTTATTATTTTTATAGTGCAATGTGTTTTTTTACAATTCTATATATATATATGTAATTTTTCATTCCATTGGAAAATAGTGATATAATATTTCAGAAATATTTGATGATAAAAAATATTTCAATTTCCACTTGTTTAATAGTTAAGAACCAATGTCACATGTTCAAATCCAAAGGGATAGAGTATGTACACTTTCTTAAATCTTAGTAGTCAAATTGTTGGGCTCTGTAAAGCAATTGAAAGTAAACAAACATATAAAGAGATGTGTAATTCTCTTTGTATTTAACTTAATTTTGACATATATATCTATCATTACACATATCAAATCCTTTGTGCATCTAAAGGGATCAAATTCTATGAGGTGCAAGATTTTTTACTAGTGGAATTTTTTTTTTTTGTAAACTGAGGAATTTCTATTATCTACAGAAAACTGAAAAATTACATACTAAGGAACCTCAATCCACCCATATGGGAAACCGGATCTGTTGGTTCCTCTTCATCATGCATTCGGTACTGTTTTTCTTTCATCATACCGTCAGAAAAAACTTACAAGACATTAAACCTTCATAATCAGATTGTTTTCAAAGACTGTTTTTTCTAAGATCTACTCAAAGACCTATCTTCACTACTGATTGTTGTATCATGCAATCAAATTCCCAAAACAGATCTGTAGCAACAAAATCAAAAAGAGAAAGTTAACTAGCCTTTCAAGCCTCCGCGCTTCCCTTTTTGGTTTCATTATTGTCCTTGGTATTTATCAGTTCCTTCAACATCCCCTGTATCTCCTTGATCTGCTCATTCTGTTGACGCATTATAACTTCGACATTAGCCATCTCCTTCCTTGCTGTCTGCGTTTCCTAGGCCATCTCCACCATTTCTACAGCGACCTGTTCCATTGCCTTGGCCAAAAGGTGCTTCAGGACCCAGTAAATGTGGAGAGCTTGACGGTATAGGGTTAATCTACCCCTGGTATTGCCTGGGTCTAGCAACTGAGATTTCCACTCTTCCATCTCCGGGTCTGACGGTTCTTCCAGGACTTTGTTTTCCATGACGTCTATGATTTTTCGGATGTCTTCATTTGTTTCCTGATTGTAAGCCTGCTCTACCTCATGAGCCGTCCTCCAGATAGATTTCCTCCCCCTTTTTTGTTTTTCCCGTGTCGGGTTTCCCTCCTCTCCATTGTTTTCTTGCCGAGGTCGGCCCTTACCTCTTCGTCCGCGTCCTCTCCCTCTTCCGCCTGTTCTGCCTCGTTTAACATTTTTACTGCTCTGTCCTATTTCAAAGGTCCCCCTCAGGAAACCCTCATCCTGGTTAATCTCCATGTCTTCTGAGCTTTCGACCTCAATTTTGATTATGCTCCAATCGAATTGTCTATCTCTGTAATCTTCCCACTCTGACTGAACTTCTTTATCCCAGCTCGCTGCCATCTTAACTCGCTTTAGGGAAATATTGCACATCAAAAAATTTGATTCCATAGGGTGCATCAAGATAAATTTTGAATGTGCAATAACTCCTCTCAATTAATGATTTTGTTGTATTTATCCTTTCTTTAACCTCTATACTTTCTATTTTGAATTTTGTAATATAATTGTAGTTTTCCTTTAATAATTAAAAACCAATATCATAGGTTCAAATCCAAAGATGATTTTATATATATATATATATATATTCTCTAGTTTATTTATATATATTCTCCAATTTATTAGGGAGATTTTTAATTTTTAAATAGGATTTGTTACAATGTATAGACCAATACTATGGTTGATGAATACCACATGTTTAAAAAGAATAGCTCATTTCATAAAGTACTTGGTTATATGGCATTTTTTTATTAAATAATCAATTTAACTACAAAAATAGAAATTGCATAACTAATTTGAAGACAAATCTCAACCATTAATTTATGAATACTACTAGCAAAACTACATTAATATATTAATGTGGTTGATATAGCCGAAGACTTCATTTGTATCTACCATTGATAAATATATAAGAGCAAAAATAATAATACAAAAACCTATTGCAATAAAAAATTATTATTATCCTTATAATTAATAATAATTATTTATTTCCCCTGATCGAGGTGTGTGCCCAAGTACGTCTGCCAGTGATGGTAGTCAAGCCACCTAAGGGACAAGTACTACCCACCGCATCCCACACGCTCATGGCGATGGGTGCGATGGCCTCCCACATGACTACTGATAGAGGGCAAGGGAGAAGTAGCAAGTAGTGCCAGGGGAGTGACGAAGGTGGGAAGGATAAGCCAGGAGGGCTGATGGGACAGAGAAAGGAGGATGCGAATTAAGAAAACAGGCAGGGTGGTGGGAAGAGCATAGTTGATACGAGAGGAGGGAGAAACAACGTGACAAAGTAGGGAAGTGACCAACAAAGACCTCTACGCATCGTCTCCAGGTATGTTAACTGGCCTTACAAGCCTTATGCAATGCTTTCTGTGCTATTCCATGGAGGGGGGGTGATGGAATAGACCAGGGAGGGGAAATAGGAAAAGGCTGGGGAGACAACTGCATGAGGGGAGGGACGGGAAACGGGTCTGAGCCAGAGACAGGCACCAAGAGAGATAAGCAGGGTTGGGACCTTGAGAAACCACTTGCAATTAAGTAGGATAGCTGGATTACCAGGGAGGGAGGGGAGAATGTAAATAAACAAGAGCGTGGGAAGGCAATTGGGTGTGGCAGAGAGGAGCGAAAGCAACATAAGACAGAGGGGCGAGGGAAGGTTATGCGAATGGGAGTGATGGTAACTTGGCTTGATGGGCTGGCGGTAAGCGACGTAAGCATAATTCGAGTCGGGCACCAGGAGATTACCCCTGGGGGTAGGGGAGAGATATGCCAAAACCAGAAAGGTGGAGAAGCTATTGCTTGGCAAGTGAGTGGCGCTGATAACTCAGGCAGAGGAGAGGCTTTGCATCCTTGGGCAGAGGGGCACCAGGGAAGAGGCAATTGTGGCTTGAAAAGTGAGGGGAGGGGAATCAGTAGAAACCTGGAACGGCATGAACCTATGCTCCGTGAACTAATGCGAATCGTGTGTGAACAGGCTCACACAACAGAAGTGATGGCTAGACCAGCACGTGGAAGAGGACGAGGCAGAAGGGGGAGGGAGCTGCCTAAAGTAGCAAACCCGAGCACCTCGGAACCTAAGTGTGGGAGGAAGTCAATAGAACGACTCATCAGTGAAGCAACAACAATGTATAGGGTCGGAACGAATGCAGGCATCCGCAAGATTTTAGAAGATTGGGAGGAACAGATAAAGGAGGAGGCGGAATCTGAAGAGGAAATGGAGACCTGGCGAGAGGTAATCCCAGATCCTGGGAATACTAGGGGCAGACTCACGCAGTTTAAGCAGACACTATACTTGTACTGGCTCATGAAGAGCCTTCTGGGGAAGGCCATGGAGAAACTATCAATGGGGATGGCCATGACCCTCCAGGACATGCCCAACTACAAGAAAGACCTGCATACCATTCAATTCCAGCTGTGCAAGCAGGACATCTGCCTAGATCATATTCAAAGGCACATCCCTTGTATTATCGAGCTGGAAGACATACTCGAAGACTCAGCTGAAGACCCAGCTCTAGTGGACTCAGCCTCAGAAGATCAGAAGGAATAGTCAGGCTCCAGGATGCTTTTTGGTTTCTTGCGGATAACATTTACTTTTTACTGATGTATGCTTATGATAGATAGACACTTAGACTCTTATCATGATATAGATATATATATAGCTTGGGTAGATCGCCTGAAACTATATTATTTTTGGATGGCTTATAACGAGGATAGGTGGCCAACAGACTTGGTTTCCCACTGGGCAAGTTGAGGCCACCTATCTCATTTATGTGGTGTAAACTTGTCTTTTATAAATAGAAAACAGAAGGTCCTGCCAAGCTTTACAAAAAATAAATAACTATTTATTTATAATAATAATTATTTAATATTAAATGTTATTTATTATTATTTACTTTTAAATTATGTATTATAAATTAATTATTTAATAGTAATAGTGGTAATATTAATATTAATTAATAGTAGTAATATTAATTAATAATAATATTAATTAGTAATATTAACTAATAATAATAGTAATATTAATTAATAATACTAGTAGTAATATTAATTAATAATAGTAATATTATAAATCCAAGGGATTATAATTAGAGATTATAAACTAATAAATATAAACTCAATGGATTATAAACCCAAAGGAATAATAAACCCAAGGGATTAATAATAAAACCAAAGGGACTATGAACCCAATGGAATAATATGAAACCAAAGGAATTAATATTATAAACCCTAAGATAAATATTATAACCTTAAAATAAACATGGTCGACCATGGTCGATTTTCATATTGAGACAATCAATGTCACAATGCGATGTCAGACCATGGTTGACCAAGATTGATTTTCATATCAAGACAATCTATGTCACAATGTGACGATGGAGCATGGATGACCACGATTGATTTCCATATTGAGACAATCTTTGTCACAATGTGACGTTGGACCATGGTTGACCTTCGCTGACCACGATTGACTAGGGTCGACCATGATATTAGAAACCCAAGGGAATAACAAAGTCAAGAGATTAATACTAAAAACCCAAGCAACTATAAATCGAAGGAAATAATATTAAACCCAAGGGAATAATATTAAATCTTACATTAATAAACCTAAGGGAATAATAAACCCTAGGAACCGAGTCTGGACTAATCACATAGTAAAATATGGTCTCTTAAAATTTTCACAATAGAAAAGGATACATGTTCACCACTTCGTACAGTCCCTCGGTGATACTCCTTCTCTTTAGTGATTCATATGCGCAAAAATACCAAATAGCCAATTTCATATCGGGCCTCCTCATTGGTTTCCTTAGCTAATACTAGTCAAGCCTAGAATTTGTGGTCCAAATTCTAAACATAGATACAATGGCTTATGCATGATTGCTAAAAGCATTACTGCTCTATAACACATGATGGGTTTAGGTTCACACACATAATCTCCTCTTTTTTTCATAATGGCTAACCTCCACTTTCCCCAACACTACCTCCTCACATGAGATAATTGGGGTTCCTACCTGGGCTATGGAGTCAACTAGGACTACCATATGGTACATAGCCCATGCTTGGGCAGTCTCGTACCCCTTTCCATATTATTCTCAAAATTTCTTGGAAGTTGGGTGGCTAAACTAGAACATCAAGTCTTAGAAAAATTAAAATCAGGGAAGATATGAAACTTTCCAATCTTACTTACAGACTTCCTTAAGTAAGTTATTCTTTCAAACATTATGATATGTATAATCTAGTAATTGTTCAACAAGTTTGGCAATTTATAATTTAATTAAATGAGTCATTTACATCAAATAATATTGGCAAGGCATCAATATTATCCCTCCAACATTATCATCCTTTAATTACATTTACAAAACTTAAGAATTAGAAAAGGGTTACTATATTTATACTTACCAATAACTTGTATAAGGGATATATTATTTCTCATTCAAGTTTAATTAACTTAAGTAATAACAATTAAATAGTGCTTTGATACGTAAAATATCAAATTACCTAGAACACAAAATTAAGCACTCAACGAATATTAAGCACTATGCAGTAAGACAATCATTGAATCATTGGCTCCTTAGTTTTCCATCCTCTCTATTGATTATCACTTTATTTTTATCCAATAATCAAAATATAAAAAGCAATGAGAAAATCATTAATTTACTGCATGGTGATTAATATTTACAAATAAATAATACAGATTGAATAAAACATAAATCCAAGTCATTACTACCTATTATTCCACTCGGGAAAGAAATGTATTACGGTCAGTGTAACCAGCGAAAAAATGGTTCAACAAATTGGTTTGGTCTTTGTTAATCCTTTTAATAAAATGTTTAAACAAATCTGCTCAATCATTTTAATCCTTTTATAGTCCATAAATATAAATAGGAAATTGACAAAAAAGTACATGAATATATCAACCAAATTCAACAATATCAAAGCAGAAAAACAAAAGTGTTTTTGTCATTGACGTTATCAAACTCCATCTATGTGTCACACATCCAGCATACCAAATTCAAGTGCTCACAGGTTTCGCTCATCTCACATATCCTATTCAAATGCTCTAATTATTATTCAAGTCGATGCATAAGAGTATTCTAGCAATCCAGACATCCTTACAATTGCGTTTCCACTGCGCTGCGCACCCGCCTTGGTACAAACTACTCGGAGTTCTGGTAGTCCTAATTCGATTTTTAGTGCAAAAGTGATTCATGTTAGTTTCACTATTGAAGATGATGTAGGGAAAGGACGTGTTGGATTTAGCTAAAAGAGTAGCCAAGCGAAGATGGTTTGTACTGTTTGTGTCCTTCCTTATTATGTCATGTTTTGGTGGAACCTACATATTTGTGGTATACTCGAGTAATCAAAACAACCATGGGCTATGACCAGAGCACTCTGGATAACTTGGGATTTTTCAAGGATCTAGGTGCTAATCTTGGGATTGTTTCACGTCTCGTCAATGAAGTCTACCCTACATAGGTTGTTGTTAGAATTGGAGCCATCATGAATATCGGTGGGTATTCATTGGTATGGTTAACGAATTTCCAAGACCATGTTAAGGGAGATGTATGTTTATATGATCATTGGAGCTAATTCTCAGGCATTTTCCAACACAATACCTATGGTTACTTGTGTCAAGAGTTTTCTGCAGAGCCGAGGAGTTGTCTTGGGGATTATGAAAAGATATGTAGGTATGAGTGGAGTAATGTTTACTCAGATATATCATGCAGTTTATGGAAATAGTGCCAGTGGATCTGCTGGTGTGATTTTGTTGCTCCCCTGCCTAGTGCAGTTTGTCTGATTGTTATGTTTATAGTTCATCTCACAAAACATACTACAGAGAAGAATGAGCTGAAGCGATTTTACCATTTTATCTACAGAACATTGGGATTGGTGGGGTTTCTCATGGTTCTCATCGAATGTCTCAAAGAACTCTTCCATTGCAGGCTACAGAATCGTGGTTGCAATTATTGTGATTTTCCTTTCATTTCCTCCCGTGATGATTGTTGAGGCAGAGATGGACAACAAGAAGCAACAACAAATTTCCACCCATAGCTCAATCATAGAAATTGAAGCAGCAGGTTATGCCAAAATCACGACATGTACAAAAGAAAATGAAGAGAAGAAAACCCAAACTCGACATAACCCCAAGGAAGGAGAGTTGCTGAGCAGCACAAAATATAGTGATGATCATAACAGAAAAGTGAGATCTTTCCTTGGATCCCGTATTGTGAAATTGTTCAAAGACCCCAAGAGAGGAGATGATTTTACAATTCCTCAAGTTTTAGTGAGCATCGATATGCTGATCATGTTTGTAGAATTGGATATTGCTCTGCTCCCATATCAGAAACATGGAAGACTCACGAAAAGAGCTTGTTCATTACATTACAAACATAGAAATTTATACACAGAGACAGTCGTAGATGCTACAAAAATCTGCCGACTAACATTTATGGTTCAACAACAATGGCCGACTACCGCCGCTCGTTGCCGACTAACATTGATGACTCGCCGACTATCGCCGTCATACGGTCAGGAGTGATTAATGTTCTAACACCTCCCCTTAATCATGACGACCTAAAATTTAACTTGCCTGCTGGTCTAAGTCTCAACTAGGCTTACAACAAAACATTTCATTTTTGACTTCTTGCACTTCATTTGTTGATGCATTTTCATCTTCACCTTTCTTGTCATAAGATAGTGATTGAGCTTCTCCTTTCTTGATTGCAGGTTAACATTCTTTGTATTCAGCATCGCTTCACGTTCTTGAGACTTATACTTGTCCTTAATACTTGCAATTTCTTCAAGTTTTGTTGCTTCTTCCTGATTGTCAATATCTGCACACTAAAAAATAATGTTAGATTCATAAACAGAACCATATTGATTTTTGTCATCGTGCTCTTTGGAAAGAGCTTTGCTTCCTTCATTTTTCTTTGCCGACATAGTTGGTTGATTCATGTCTTCAACCTCTTTCGTCAATTCTGTTGCTACAAACATGTTGTCCTGCATTTGATTTGTGTATGGAGGTAGGCAACTCTTCTCACCAAAAAACAACTCATCAATAAGATGATTTTCATGCATCATATTTAACCACTCATCATGGGATACATAATTGTCATCAAATTTTACTTCATATGTTTCTGCATCACAGGGAATTTCCTCACTATCACATGCTACTCTATTGTCAACTACAGATATACTTTCAGTCTTGATCCCAGTTATGATGCTTTCAACACAATCACCATTTTTAACACCACCACTTTCATCATCTTCAATTTTCTCACTCCCCTCCATACTGTACTTCATTTCAAGAACATTCCAAAATATTTTTGCATTATGCATTTCACCAAATTCATGTAAAATACTAGACAAAATGTTTTCATCTAGAGCTGATATAATGAGAAGTAATGCTATTGCACTTCTACATTTATCATTCAAATTCATAGAAGTTTCTTGGACAAATTTCCATAAATTTACTGAACCAAACAATCCCTCCATTTTTATTGCCCAAAGTTTAAAATTTTTACCCGATAAAATTGGCAGAACTGGCATTAATCATTTCAGTATTGCATCAGTGTCTTCAAATTATTCTATCTGATTCAAATCTACTTTTGGTTGAAGCATTTCATATTCTTCTGCAACTATTGCCATTTGAGAAAATTCAACTGCCAAGCCACAAGCTTTTACTCCACAGTCAGCACCTTACCGCATGTTCTCTCATTCTCCAATCAGAGAATATAACTCAACAATTTCGACAATATCAGTGTCCACCAAGTTCCAACACTACTGTGCCAAGCTAGCAAATTACTCAACACACCAAACTCGGCAAGTCAACGTTCACACCCTCCTACACTATGATTCTTCCAAGTCTCATACAGCTGAAAACAACCATAACAATACGACCCTTCACCAATGCGGTCACACACAACACCGAAATAGACTTTCCCTATTTTCAGCCTCACAAATCTCGGCCCTCTCGGATGCTCACAAGCCTCAACGGCTCCTACACACCACTAAATCACACAGGCTCCAATCGCTAGACAGAGCCATTGCTATTCTTGTCCAAGCGGCACACAATCCACCACTTCACACACGAAGACCACGCTGGCTGCAACAAGCTTTTCTTCTCCAGTTTCGAGATGGAGCAAATCTCCTTTCGATGGCCTTCAATGATGAAGATTCACACGCTGGCAGACACACTCCATGCCAGATTCCTTCCACGCGAATTTCACACCAATCTACTTCAACACACCATGAATTTAACACATTGTCCCAAATATCGTCAGCTATACATGATACACAGCTGCACCATAAGCGACCCTCAAATACAATGCCTAGACAACTACATGCACGACGCAGTCAAACCCCAGTCGGAAACTCTCACCAGTTCCATACGCTCTAGGCTCCTCACGTTGTTCACACAACACTGCTCTTACACAAACAAACCTCACACGGTCTGCACTTAACTACCGCCGCTTGCTACCAACGAACATTGATGACTCGCCGACTATCGCCATCATACGGTGAGGAGTGATTAATGTTCTAACACCTCCCCTTAATCACGATGACCTAAAATTTAACTTGCCTGCTGGTCTAAGTCTTAACTAGGCTTACAACAAAACATTTCATTTTTGTCTTCTTGCTAAAAGGTCCATGCTTGTTCCTTTTCTTTTGCTGGTGCAGTTTCATCTTCACCTTTATCGGTTTCCTTATGAAATTCCTTTGCTCCTTGCTTACGTACTTATCATCAACAACCTCTTCTAGATTGGGATGCAATGCAAGATCCCGAACAAGGTAATCTAATTCATGTTCTCCCCACTTTCCATGAGGAGCCACCAAAATGCACTCATCCTCGAACATGAGTGGCCTCAGAACAACATCCATGGTAGTATCCTCCACAATCATAGTCATCGTGAAAGCAGATCCAATAAAAATTCTAACAATTGGGTCATGAGAGAAGCAAGTTTTACTCTGAGTGATTTCTTCAACAACATGATCCTCAACAACATGAGTGATTTATTCAACAACATGAGACTGTTTGTCAAAGATTTCTTCGAACTCAAAAATACTGCCAAACCCAAAAATGTTTCCAAATGGGTTCCTCAGAAAATGATCATCGAAAGGATCATTGTCAAAAAAGTCTAAAAAGATAGACATATCAGCTAGGCTTAAATTTTCCTTAAACTCTGGTGAGCTTTGACTTCAGAATAGCACCACTCTTGGAATAGCACCTCTCGGCTCTGCCTCTCACTTCCCCGGATGCACACCACACTTTCGCTGCCCCACTCTTCTGATCAGCGTTTTCCAACAACGAGCTCTCCTTCTCTTAACACAACACTCTTCTTTTAACACAGCCACAGATGCTGTGGTCCACAATAGGCACAAACAGGTTCACTAATCTTCACATTCTAGAGGGGGAATCTTCACATTCCCGACCCCCTCTGGAGCTGCAGTGACACAAACATCACACACTGCTGCACACAAACAAAATACTTGGGAGCAGTCTCCAGTTCTTCACCGCAACATGCCAATCAATTCAACGCAGCTGACAACGCCCTGTGTCTTGGCTACACAAGAAAGGAGACAAAGTTCCACACATCAAAGTCAGTGCTTAACACAATAATTCCTCGGTGTTCCACTAGTCTCCACAGAGTGCAGGTTCAACAACGCCTCTTCGCCCAGCAGGACAACAACACTCCCTCACGTTGCTCTACGCACAACAAGATAGCAACACTTCTAGACAGCGCTGAAGGCACAACCCAATAGGCTAGCAACTTCGCCACTCTTGGCACCTACAGCCCTTGGCGCTCTTACAGCGAGCACAAACAATGTTCAACACATATGCAACATCAAAGCTCCAATCTTCACGGCCCCACAACGCTGCTGAAACCTTCAACGACTCCTCAAAGAAAAAAGTCTCTCCCTTCACCACAGGCTCACAACTCCAACAACTGAACATTGAAATCTCCTTTCACATGCTCTCTAACAGAACTTCACCACACATTCGATGAACCTTTCACAACAACAACACAGTCTCTTCTTTATGGGAAGGGAACACTAGATATCTTGAACACTTACAGCAAGCCTGATACTTGCAACTTTCACCTCCACAGCTTAATGTCCACAGGCAGCAAGAATTAAATTACAACTTGCTGAGCCAACAACTCGCTGAGCACACAGCTCCCAACTCGATGAGCACACAACTCCACCACACGCAACCACACGCACAACTCCCAACTCGATGAGCACACAGCTCCACCATACGCAGCCACACGCAGATAATTTCAACTCCAGCTGAAAGTTGCAACTCGCCGAGCACACTGCTCCACCACGCTCCACTGCGCTGAACTCTACTGCTTCTCTACACAGCGGGGGCTCTTAAGCAAGAATCTTCACAACTGCAGAGCCCTCATGGTTCCTCAACGCCTTATTCCTTACACGGAGCTAAACTCAATACACAGTTCAGTCTCCTCACAGCTCACAGCTCTACAACACTCAGCCGAAACCCTCGGCTCTGATACCAAATTGGATATTGCTCTGATACCATATTAGGAACACGACTCAGGAACTCAAATCAACGCACAACAGGTCACATTGCTTTGATACCATATTAGATATTGCTATGATACCATATCAGAGAGCGGAAGACTCATAGAATGAGCTTGATCATTGCCTACCGCTGCTTGCTGCCGACTAACATTGATGACTCGCCGACTATCGTCGTCATACGGTCAAGCGTGATTAATGTTCTAACATGTAGCTGCTACTTGCGGGATTGGATCAACTCTGACCGCCATTGATAATATGGGACAGATTGGGAAAGCTCTTGGTTACACTCACCAGAATTTAAGCACCTTTGTTTCTCTTATTAGCATATGGAATTGTCTAGGCCACGTTGTTGCTGGATTTTTATCGGAAATTATTCTCCACAAGTATGGATTTCCCAGGCTACTGAAGATGACAATAGTTTTATTTATTTCTTGCATTGGGCATATTTTCATAGCATTCGCTCTTCCTGGTTCTTTGTACGTTGCATCCATCATAATTGGATTTTGTTTTGGATCTCAATGGCCTATTTTGTTTGTTGTCATCTCGGAGCTTTTTGGTCTCAAGTATTATGCTACTCTCCATAATCTTGGAGTAGTGACAAGTCCCTTGGGAGCTTATCTTCTGTCTGTGAGAGTTGTGGGATACTTGTACGACCGAGAAGCAGGAAGGCAGTGTGCGGCTCTCCATAATTGTAAAGAGATTACTTGCACTGGACAAGAATGATTCCGACTTTCGTTTATCATTATGACGCTCGTGACCTTTTTTGGAGCTTTGATTTCTGGCATTCTTGTTTTGAGAACGAGGAAATTCTACAAAACTTATATATATGCCAAGTTTCGTGAACCAGAAAAGTCAACGCCATTCTAATTCGATAATCATAGGAATGTACAGATGACCAATGTTGAAATCCAGAGAGCGACAATATAGCTTGTTAGGGGTAATTGTGGATGAATGCACAGATTATCTATGAGTGTTGCTTGTAGAGGCTAATAAAGCAAGGCCGCATAGCTAGCGTTCTTGTAGCTTAGTTTACTTGTTGAACTTTGCAATGTATGAACCAACTGCAACATTTGAACAAGGTCTACATTGTAGATACTCTTGGTTAGTGTAAATATACTTAAATTAGAGTAAAAAACAAAACTTTCATTAGGGGTGATTGAGAGAGATGTAATCATAATAATAGGCAAAGTATAAGTTTTTGTTTTAAATTTTATGTGCTTAAAGCATTGAGTTTGAAGTTCCTTGTTTAGTAGCTAATATTCTTTTGACGAAATCATTTTACAAAATCACAAAGTTTTAAAAATAGAACACTCACAATGTAAAATTATGATGTTAAATTGAAACATTGTCATACTTGTATTTAATGTGGTAAAACCAAGTGTTTTGCAGGGTCACAAAAATGTCTAAATTAGAACATCTAGGTGTTAGTGATGATGTACAAATACACTCATTAGATTATTTTTCATATAATTTAATTTATATAATTATAAAAATAATAATAAAACTTGAATTAATGATTGTTTAAAAAAGTTGATTCAAAGTAACTAATTTTTACCCTAAATACCAAGCAATAAAAACTATTATAAAATAGAAATAAGAATAATAAGTCAATGCACATTCTATCATTTAAAATGCTAAACTAATAGTGCTCAAAGGAAAAATCTAAGGTGTAATATAATAACATGAAAAAATCCAATAAAATCAAAATTAACTACATATTTTTAAATTTTTACAATCAATTAAAAACAATAACTTGGATAAAATAATCAAGTTTTTCACTTAACTAATAATAATTTTAAAAACATCAAAAACTAAAAAGTTGAGGAATCTTAAATAATTAAAAAATTCAATTTGGAAATGATATAAAATTCAACAACTTCTATTTATAATTAGTTGCTATTCATTTCACACAACCACACTCATATCCATTTTATTTTTGAATATACTGTCCACTATTTTTATTCTTGTTAATTTTAAAATTTTAATAAAAATTTGTATAATTAATCATGTTCGTAAAAATCATGATGGTTGAAACCCTTTTTCTTGAAATCATAAAATTAAATTATAAAATAAACATAATGGAAAAATAATATTTCAAATCTTAATAAAATAATTAACCAAAATCCATGTTGATAGGAACACTTTTGCAATGCTTTTTGAGAAAAATAGTTTGAAACATTATTTCATTATTATACCTAATTTAATAACTATGATCAATTTGAATATTGTTTGGAAAAAAAAACTTATTTAAATTAATAATAGCGATCGTGTCCCGGCCTGGAGTATGCCGTAAAACTGCTTCTGCTTGGCTAAGAGCTCGTCGTCCTCGGACGTAAGGAAACAGGTTAACGGCCCAAGACCCAGAGGCATCTGGCAGGAGTGAGAGCCTGCTCCCGATTACGGACCACCAGCAGGGTTATTCCAGGTGGCGTGGTTTTCCTATATAACAGTGATGAGTCAAACCCAGCATTCGCGGATAGCAGCCAGAGATGGTTGTCCTCACTGTTGGTTTGACACCTGAGTTGATAGGTTTTACCACCTTCGGAAAAAAAAAAAAAAAAAATAATAATAGCGATCGTGTTCAATGTAATTTAGCCCAAAGTTAACCGAGGCATTTTTAATTCTAAATAAGTCGAATGATAAATCAAATGTGACTTTAAGGTGGCATCTGATATGTAACATTCACATATTTTTATCGTTTTTTAAATGTGATAAAATAACTTATTTTTAAGTTAATTAAAATTCTAAAATTAAGTTTTATGATAAGTTATTTTTAAGTTAATTAAAATTTTATAAAAATAAAGTTTGAATTTCGGAATAATTTCAACCAAATTCAAAACTAAAAATATTATATTGAAAAAAAAACACAAATTCTTTTAACTACTCCATATTCTACCTTCTACAGGGTAAAGAAAACGAGATCTTTAAATATTTAATGTAAAATGGGCGAAATAACAAAACTTAATATTATATTACAATCAAATAATATATTATCATACTATGAATGACCATCATCCATTGCAATGCCACATCTTGGTATATTAAAACCTTTTAAAGCACATTAAATAACGTATAGCCCACGAATGTTGTATGAGGGTACAACACAATAATAAAAACCCACGATAGATCCTCTTAATATCATGTTTTGTAAATTAGACACGTTTATGAAATAAAACATCGACATCGCATACAATATAGGGGAGGGATTCCTATTCTTGTGCAGGGACCAGTAGTTGATATAATACTGGTCCCACCAAACCACCAGTGATTAAGACTTGTGAAACCAAATTTTAAACAGAAATAAATAACATTATGTATAAATAAGTTTTAAATTATGTCCAAAAATCACCCATACATTCACTGGGCCCACAACTGTCCATAAATAGTATTTTACTACTTAATATTGCAAAACATATTGACCCAAGTAGAAAACAGCTAGAGCCATAAAGGCTTCCAAACTGGTCTATTCCAGAAGTACAAAATAGCAGTCACTTCAACCCCCACTCATGAGAACTCCAACTTTGCATCCCAAATAAATATGCCTACCTGCACATAACAAAAGGAATGTATGTCAGCCATAACTGCTGTGTTGTTCAACAACTAAGCACCCTATGTTCAATAAATGACACCCAACCCAATAACAATTAAATCCAATTTGTTCAATAAATGACACCCAACCCAATAACAATTAAATCCACTTTGTTCAATAAATGACACCCAGACCCAATAACTGCAATAAATGACACCCAACTCATTCTATTTCTCATTAAAACAAATCAAAGCACATGGATCAACAAATAAACAATTCCCAACCATTAGATCACAGCAAATTAAATCCATACCACACATTCAAAATGAAGCCATTGCAATCCATGTGCATCCATGTCCACCAATTAAAATCAAGTCCCCAAAACTATAAAACAAATCCACCCACTGTTGAAGTTGCATCTTATGCTTTCAAACTATTCAGCAAACTTGAAGACAACATCACAAAACAGTGGCCAATATATTCAAGTTAGTTATATCTTCTTACAGTTCTGTTTTCATTTATCAGATTTTTCTTACATTACAGTTCTGTTTTCATTGTTTTCATTTATCAGATTTCTTACATTACAGTTCTGTCCATTCATTTATCAGATTTCTTACATTACAGTTCTGTCCATAGGGTGGTGACAGTTAACCTATACAGTTACAATTAACCTTTTTTATACAGAGTTTATGTATGTGTTCTAGCTTATACAGTTAACCTATTGAATACAGTGGGAAACTTCTAAACATCTAAACATCGTTTCTCCTAGTTTCTTCAATGGGAAACTTCTAAACATCGTTCCTCGTCATGTTGTCATTCCCGATAACCCTTTATACACGGTAGGGTCTCCGCAACGAAAGCCCCGCTGTGTCCATGTTGATTGGACCAACTTAACAAAAGCAATATGAAACAATACACTGTACAGTAAGCGCAACGAAAGCCCCGCTGTGTCCATGTTGATTGGACCAACTTAACAAAAGCAATATGAAACAATACACTGTACAGTAAGCTCAACTTTCAGACTTCTAAAATAGATCATTTTTTCTAGGATTACAAACAAATTAGTGCAGTAAGCTATCAAACATTTTGCTCAGAAAGACAGCAAATCAAATAAGAGGACAAGATGCTATTAGATTTTAAGTCTGCTTAATAAAACAGGTGTTTTTAAGTTTAAAAATACTTGGGCTACATTAGTAATCCAGCTCGCTATTAAGCCATAGCTGCAAAACTCAAAACTTTAAAGGTGCCAATTTCAGAAATACTAGTTTAAGTTCTCCTGGCGTAAGAATTATTATTTCACACTTGGTCATGTTATGAATATATATTAGAATTGCAAAGATTTTGGAACTGCAACAAAAGTGGTATACCAGAAAAAAACAGATACTGAAGAAACCCCGTGAACTTATATATCAAAATATAATGAAAAGTGAGACCTCTCAGCCGAATTTTAAGTTCAGTCACATTTTACAAAGGTCGCGCTTATTTTTGCTCATGCAACAAGCACATGGAACAAACTAAATAGGATTTTAGTGAACTATCGG
Source organism: Pinus tabuliformis (assembly GCA_031772625.1). Lineage (NCBI taxonomy): Eukaryota > Viridiplantae > Streptophyta > Pinopsida > Pinales > Pinaceae > Pinus > Pinus tabuliformis. The sequence goes on along the minus strand of CM062812.1, from coordinate 254,449,895 downwards.
TGAAGTAATATGAGGAGATGCAAGCCATTTGTTTCAAAAAGCCTAAGGACAAATTAATTGAAAGAAGAGACAGAGTAACTGTAAAGGAAACAATCAAAACAGGGCACTGAATCCAAATTTCCAGTAAGCATGGTAAACACCAATAAAATACTAAGCACTGAAGCAATAATTTCAACTCTTTTGAAATTATGTAAAGATAGAGAAAAAGACTCATTTAGACATTACATGAAAAACTAAAATCAAACTCACAAATTCCATATCAGTCAAGTGGGAAGCATTTCTAAGTTTTTGTAACCAGATATGCGAAGCAGAGGAAGACATGTCCCAATAATGTAAATAAAAGCACAAGTTTACCTCCATCGTAAAAATCTTGTTTTGACACCACAGATGAGAAAACATCTTATCTACCTAAATTTTTGTAGTCAAATATGCTAAGCAGAGAAAGAAAGTCCCAATAATGTAAATAAAAGCACAAGTTCACCACCATGGTAAAAACTTGTTCTGACATCACAGATGAGAAAAAATCTTAATCTCAAGATCTACCTAGTGTTGTAAGTTACAAATGGTATGAATTCTTTCAAAATGGTATTCATGTGTGTAAGTCTTTTGTTAGCCTTGAAAATTTAAGAATGCTATCTATTTATGTTTAATTTTATTTTAAAACTGTAATAATTTGTTGACCTTATTTGTTGCTTACCTTACAGGAATTGAAGGTTAGCTTACAGGAATTATTCGATCATCAGCTTCATAGGGATAATTTTTGCAGAAGTAATAAAGCATAATTTAACATATATTCTAATGTCTAAATGCATGCAATAATTTTATAGGTTGTTGCATCTATGGCAAAAGGAAGTTACTCTGCTCGTACAAGGAGAAGTGGCAGGAGAGTGACAAGGGGTGCGCAGCTGCGATGCACATCGTCCGATGATGACAGGCCAGCTGATGTCGATGCCAGCAATGCACCAGGGAACATTGTTGAAGATGACCATGTGACAGCTGCTGATGTTAACACACCATCAGCCACAGAACCACCATCAACAACAGTCCAAGGGGCAAGCTCAACTAAAAAAATCAGTGCTATAAGAGGATGGACAAAAGAACAAATGTTAGTTGCAATTGACGACATAGAGTTTAATGGATACTCAGTTCGGGCATCTGCAAAAAAACATGGTATTCCTCCCTCATCAATACATTATTGGATAAATGGACTGACTCATACAAAACGTAGAGGGCCTCTTACAGTTATGACTGAGGATGAGGAGGCCGAGGTGGTTGAGTGGTGTAAAGAGATGGCCCAACTGGGACATGGGCTAGAGTTGATACAACTCAAATCAACAGTTGCTCAAATCTGTCAAGGGAGGCCAAACCCATTCAAAGATGGGTTTCCTGGTAAATCATGGTGGTTTGGGTTTAAAAAAAGGCATCCAGAACTTGTATTGCGTACTGCTGAGGGCCTTGACAGAGACAGAGCATTAAATTTGCGCCCTGCAGTTGTGCAAAAATTCTATGACACACTTTCTAGTGCTTATGATAAACATTCTTATGGAGCAGACCATATATGGAACTGTGATGAAACAGGTTTACAGGCAGGGAGGAATTGTGGCATGCGGGTAATTGCCAAGAGAGGGAGCCGAAATGTGCCAAAGATTTTGCCCAAGAGCAGGGAGTGGATAACTATTTTATGTTGTGTTAATGCAATTGGTACTTCAATCCCAGGATTTTATCTATTCAAAGGTAAAAATCAACTGAAAAACTATATACAGAACTGCGAACCAGGTGCATGCATGGCTGCACATCCCCATGCATGGATGACTAAAGAACTGTTTCTAAGTTGGCTTTTTCACTTTGCTGCATCGGTACCAGGTGGCGTCTCGCCTAATAACAGACACCTTTTGATATTAGATGGCCATGGGAGCCACATGGCTGTACAAACAATTGAGGAAGCAAACAATTTAGGCATCGACCTATTGACATTGCCAGCTCATACCACTCATAGACTGCAACCCCTTGATGTTAGTGTGTTTGGCCCTTTCAAGAACTATTTCAGGTCGGAGCGTGCTGCATGGATGGCAAAGAATCCAGGGGTTGAGGTGAAAAGGTTTGAGCTAGCAGAGCTTGCAAGTAAAGCTTTTAAAAGGGCTTTGACACCATCAAATATCAAGGCTGGCTTTAGGAGGACAGGAATCTGGCCACTGAACTATGATGCTCTCATGCATGATACTGGTTGTAGCCAAGCGTTTCATGTGGATGGTCAGGAAGAAGGGAATGCCCAAACAGGTGTTGAAGTGCAAGAAGTAGATGACCAAGATGATGTTGTTGCAGCTGGTAATATGATTTCCTTGTCTCAAGGACACTTATATGCTGAAGATGATGAAACTGTATGTGAAACACAATATAACAATGAACAAATTCGCAGTAACATGGAGATTGTTCCACCAACTCAAGAACATGAAATTCCTGTTGTTGATATTATTAATGTTATTGCTGAACATGCAGTTGACAATGACCAATTGACATTGCCAAGCCAAGTAACCCCACCTTCATGGCTAGCAGAAGCAATGATCAATATGAATGCACATAGTGTCTCAGCAACCAATGAAGAAAGCATGAACATGCCCTCACAACCAGCAGAATTGAACAGTGAAATTGTTCATTTTTTTGTGGACAATATATCAATGGAAGAAGATGAAGGACATAATGAGGCATCAAATGAAGATAATGATATAGTTCAATCAGTTCCAACAGAAACTGGAAGGGAAGTACCAAGCAATGACATGCAGGTGGGAGGGGTGGAGAAGACACTTGGACAATTCCTAAAGCTACCAGTACAGAGAGTATCAATGAAAAAAAAGCAAGGTGCACCAGGTAGTCTTCGTCTGGGCCGAAGCTCACAGTTACTCACCTCAGAGGACTATATAACCCTGTTAGTTGAGTCTGAAAAAAAGAAATTTGAAATGCAAGAATTAAAACAGAAAAAGAAGGATCTAGTCAAGGAGAAGAAGGCAGCAAGGATTGTTGCCGCACAACATCGAGCAGATGAAAAGATTGAAAGAGATAAAGCAAGGCAAATTAAGGACCAACAAAAGCAAATGGCAAGACAGGAAAAGGAAAAACGAAAGGCACAACAAATGCTTGAAAAGGAACAAGGGATGATCAATATGGTTGACAATGATACAAGAATAGCTAATGAAACCAGAATTATTTCAAACTCATTGGACTCCATTGCAGATAATACACCATTATTCCAAGATCTCATAAACATTCAAGTGCCTCACTATACTACTGAGGGTTTACCCACTTGCCTTATTCCTACCAGAGTTGGTGCCAATTCTATGTATGCTCATTACACACCTCCACTTAATGCAGGGACCAGTAGTGCAAATGTGAGGTATGGGTACTCAATACCTCCATGGTTGGAAGCTGCAAATTGGAGTCAATCATATGGCAGCAATCAACCATTTCCTAATCAACCCTTGACAGGTAGGCCAACCTACTTGGCTCAAGAAGGTAACTCGGGGAGTTTTGGCACTCAAGATTCTTAGGGCCATAAAGAATAGGGGTGTCATATGTTTTTGTTTGTAACCACATTATGATGTGGATTTTGGATGGATTGTGTCTTTTTCTTGTCACAAAAACATTCTGGCTTACAACCTAGGTTGTTTTATTGCTTTGAAACACTAACAACATTATGGTGCTATGCATTCACTACATTGAAAAGCCAACAGCAGCTTGGTTGGTTGTAAAGTAGTTTTATTTGCGAGTTAAGCACAAATGATATCAGTCCACAAAAGACACTACAATGATAACTTAGATACTTATTTCCCTTTTGAAATTGTTATGTCAATTCATATTATGTCTTGGGGCATCTTTTTCCACTACAAAGATGAACTATATTTCACAAAATAAATCACTTAATACTTCACCATTAGCTTCAAAATGATGCTCCCAACACTGATAAGTGATTTCTTATGGATATTAAACCTTAGCAAATTGATTTCTTCTTACTAAAACAAGTACACCAGATCTCGAAAAGCATATTTCAGATATCAGAAAACATATACCAGACCTTAGATAAACACTTGGAAAGTCACCAACAGAAAAACATATGACTTTATTAGTCTCTTATGGTCAATGTGCAGTGGTCTTGGGCTTATTATTATTGTCTTATGGTATTTATGCAGTCACCGTAGCAATATGCTTTAGATCTAATTATTCATTGCAGTCAACAAGTATCATAGAAAGCAGGCCACTGTAAGCAGTTTTTCAACTTTGAAAGAATAACCTAGATCTAAGTAAGCTTACCTACAAGCACATACTTCTGTAAAATATCCCAACTCTCAAACACATCCATCTTCTATTGAATACAGAAAGAAGTTAATACACAACAATAGCTCAAAACCAAAACTGAACTAAACTTAAAGCCTACACAACATATTTACTCCACAAAGATCATAAAGAGTTACAATTGGAACTACTGGACTCTTTGAAGTCATTTTCTTCATTTTTGAAGTAATTATTATTTAAATTTGTTGAAGAAAACCTGAAACACTGAGATAATAAGACACAGAGCTGCAAATAAATTCTCAACCATAAATAAGTAAATAAATCCAACAATTCTGATTTTAATATAATCAAATATGTAGTCATATATAGTTCTAAAATAATTGAGCTAAGTATTTTTCCAAGGAAACGAACAAAATGCATGTGATAGACAAAATTGAATGGCATAGGCAAACATGGGAGATAGTCTTTAGGAACCTAACCCAAACTACTGCAAGCACTATATCGGTATTCATCAGATTAGTCCCATGGAAGTGAGAAGCTAACACAATGCTTGAATAAGAGTACTCATTGTAATCAATTCAATGGGAATCAGAGCCATATGCGTGAAATAGTTATAGGTATAAATGTATTACAACTTCTACTAATATGGAGTTTAAGCTTAGTCAATTATATATGGTACATCAATTGATCCCGTGTAAGTGATTAGACTATACGCTTCATATTCCATATCCTTACATTGAGCTTATATCAGTAATATGTAAGAGTTATGATATCACTGTAATCAAGCTATACTAATACAGGAACAAGAGCTTATCGTAATTAAGGCATGTAGATTATGTGAACACTGTCCATAAGGTTATGCATTGTGGTTACTAGTAACCAATACAGAGAAACAAGCTATCATAATATATGAATAATACGTAAGCTGCTTACACCATAGGCTCTAGTATCCTTCAAGAAGCAAACCAACATTCCGAAGAAGGACAGAGACAATCTGAAGATGGTCTGAGACATTAGCTTAGAAGGACTGAGGAAGCTAGATCTTTGGAATGAAACACTAGACCTTGAATCCTTACAATACCTGCTTAGGAAGGAATCCGCATACCTTCTTATCTGTATAACTCCCTTCAAACCCTCAGAACAAGACTAGACGCAGTAGAACCCTAGAAACAGCTTAGCCACCTTAAGACAGTCTGACAAACTTCCTACAAGCAAACAACCTTACATCTCATAGAAAACATAAGGTGGAAAAACAAAAAGAAAACATCCTAGAGCATGCGTTAAGGTCCCAAAATATTGTGAAAAAAGAATATAAGAAAGTGAAACAATCTAGTAGTCATAAGTTAGACTGCTCGTAAGCTCAACCACGCTTCAAGAAGATCCATGTAATGATAGTGTAACTTTACCCACAACAATCTTTATTGGACAGAACTAGCGATAAGAATAAAATACAACAACAATCATTATTGGACAGAACTAGTGGGGTACTCAATTAACACTGTTCAAAGCTTAGGTATGATAGTGTTAACACATATAAGATGTATTCAAATTAGTAGCAGTAACCTTGTTCAAATCATGATATCAAAGAACTAGTGGTTCAATTCCAATACCTGCTTAGGAAGGAATCCGCATACCATCTTATCTGTATAACTCCCTTCAAACCCTCAGAACAAGACTAGACGCAGTAGAACCCTAGAAACAGCTTAGCCACCTTAAGACAGTCTGACAAACTTCCTACAAGCAAACAACTTAGAACACCACCGGCTTAGGAGTCTTACAATTCATGAAGTATGCCTAAATTATATGGAATGGTACAGAAGCTCGAAAGGCAGTTGAAACATTCTCTGTTCATGCTCCAATATTGAAAGGCAGCCTATAATATGGCAGGGACCTGAAGCCTCACAATCTCCTGGTGGATACGCGAAGAGGTGTAGTAAAAATAGCATATCTTGGCCTCGGAAGAGCATTTACAATTCCTATTAAGAAATATACACATGAGAATCCAAAACCCTAAACCCTTCAACAAAGCAGCTAATAAATTATACCTTCAACAAAACCAGAGGGCTACCATTATATCAGAAAAAAGCACAAGACCTTAACACCGAAAAGCTACAACATCATTTCCGTATGTTCCGAGTCTCACACTAGCTGCAAGCTTTGGATATGGCAACCAAAACCAAGCTGCCATTAGAATCCAAAACCCTAAACCCTTCAACAAAGCAGCTAATAAATTATACATTCAACAAAACCAGAGGGCTACCATTATATCAGAAAAAAGCACAAGACCTTAACACCGAAAAAAGCACAAGACCTTAACACCGAAAAGCTACAACAAAACTTCCAATAAGCGAGGTGAGGTGTTGAGAAACACACGGTGAGAGGTGTTGAAAAACACTTCAGAAAATGGCTGGTAGGATAAAAATCCTACCGGATAGAAGCCATCAGTCCAGAGCTCGCCACACATTCGGCGGACCTTCTCCAGTGCTCGCCGGACCTGCCACACCTGCAACAATTGGAAAAAATTAACAAATGAGCAAATGCAGAAGAAAAAAACCCAAAAAACCACACAAATACCACCGAAATTTGCAGTTACCTGTAAATTGGTACTGGCTCCTCCCCAAACAGCAAATAGCACGAATTAAACAACCACCCAGGAAACCCTAAACCACCAACGGTCCTGGCTGAACAGCAATTGGCGGACATGAGCTCAACAATGGCGGACCACCCTAAACCACCGGCGGTCCTGGCTGAACAGCAATTGGCGGACATGAGCTCAACAATGGCGGACCTCATGCACAGGTAATGGAGCCCTCCCGCGCCATCATCGGCGGAGGGCTTCGAACAACCACCAGACCCGAACAGAAAACCCACAGTCGGAGCATACATCGCGCGGTAAAGGCGGAAATGAGCCCCTCCATGCTCGTTAAATAAACCCTAAACCCTTGACACGTTCCTTAACAGGTGGCGGATTGAGTTGGCGTGGTGTCGTACGAGGCCACGTGCCTGCAACGTGCCCGTCCGCCAGGTGGAGGGGAGGGCGCACAGGTAATGGCGTCCCTCCCCTAATTCGCTCATATAACAATATTAGTAATGAGTTGATATCATGTCAACTCTCACATGTCATGCATTTTTGTACTCTATGACTGGACAATAATCATTACTCAATAAGAGTCTTTAAACCAATCAACTTTTACATAAATAAAATTAAACATTTGAAAAAATAAATTAATTTGGTAGGGTAAAATTAACTTTATCTATACGCATTTCACTGAGCATTTGACTTTTCAGTGAAATGTGGATTAATATATAATCAACTTATAATCAAATACGTTATGCCTGCTCGCTGAAGGATAATAAAGTAAAATCGAAAGCGCGGAGATTATTTAGAAGCGCTGCTTGTAGAGGCGAATAAAATGAAGTAAAATATTTTCGCGGCAGCGCCATCAACCGCCTCAATCTTATCTACTTTGCTTGTGGGGACCACATCGTTAATGATATACATGCTAGAATCTTGATCTCTTTGTGTTGTGCGAACCACAATGATTACACTTTCAATTTGCTTTTCGATCTCGCAGTGCAACTTGAGTTGCACCCATGTTACCCAAAAAGCTCGGCAACCAATAAATCCCATGCTATTGGGCCATTAATGCATAAGATTTATGGATTGCCAGTACCTTATGGCTACCATGAGCCATGAAAGCCATACATATTTCCGGCGACGTTCAGCGTCAACTTCGACGGCGCAGGCCTCTCGCTCCAACTCACGAAAGTCCATCATTCATACTTCATCATTAATACAACTTGTACAAGCATTCAATGCCACCTCCCCCTTTACCATTTCAAACCTCCTCGGTTTTCGATTTCAAACTGGCATTGGCGCGCATACTACCATTTCAAACCTCCTTGCTTTCGATTTCAAAATGGCATGGGCACGCATATTTTATTTTCAAATGAATTGAGATCTTAAACGATTTCAATCTGGGCAATAGCACTCAATTCTTTTTGTTATGCTGCGCTATTGTATCCACTCTCGGAGAACAGCAACCGACTAAGCATAAACAACCTCAACAGAACCAGAAACTATCCACAGCTCAAGTCACTGTTTTTCAAGGTTTCTTGTTCTGTATGCAGATATGGAAATAGCGAAGAAACTAGCTTTGAAACGCTTCCTCCAAAAGCGAAAGGAGAGGTAATCAAACTCTACATCTTCTATAATATTTTCTCTGTATAAATTGAGATGATTGAATCGGCAAATGTGTATTAATGCGATGTTTTTTTGGAGTGAAGATTCAACAGCGTTGCTCCTTACACCAGCGTGGAGAGGGCAACATTGCCTTGGAAAGTAGGAAAGGATTCAGATGACCAGATCATACTGTCGTTGGGTTGTGTATGACAACAATTGTAAAATGTTGGGGAATGCCACTGACTTTTAATTGCATCACGCAGCATGTTTTACCCTTAACCGATCTGTTTTTTAATCAAATTTTTAGATCGAGGGAACCAATGCGTTTTCTGTATTTCTCCACTGTGAGTACACGGTGGCAGGCAAAACTGATGGCCCGGATAAGAAAGTGGCACTCGAAACGGCAATGTAGCATGAAAGTGCAGAGGAATTTCTTAATCCGGAAATATTCAATCTTGAAACATTCAGATTAACATTAATGTTGTGACATTTTTTTTAAGTATATTATAGATTTTTGTAATATATCTTATTTGTGTGGATGTTTGTTTATTTCCTCAAAAAAAAAATGAATTTAATTATTAAATAATTTTTAGAATAATTATTAATTAAATTAAATTATAGATATTTAATTTTTTAATAATATTTTAAAATATTCTTAATAATATTTATAAATAAATTAAATGTTTAAATTTACCATTTCATTTTTTAAAATAAATTGTTTAACTAAAAATGATATTATATAAAAAAGTTTTATATAAATCATGATATTAGTTTATGGTTTTGTAATAAAATAAGTTTATAAATTAACAATCTCAATATGAGTTTCTATAATTAAATAATTTTATTTATATATTAATATTTTATAATAATAAAATTATAATTTAATTTGATTTTATATTTATTTTGCTATTTAATATATCATATATATTATAGAGTAATTATTTTAATATTTGTATTAGACTAATGAAATATTCTCATTTAGAATTTTCAAGATTGTTAAAAGAAATATTTAATGAGTTGTTAGTGGAACCATTTTTTATTTATGGATATTTCTTTTAAGTCATTTATCTTTTTAGTTTTGTGTTTGGGAAATATTATTAAATTATAAAATATTTTAAAATCTATTTTTTTAATAGTTAGGCTAACAATTTTTGTGGAAGTAAATTTAGTAATAAAATGATTTAGTCACTAAAGCTTTCTTTCACGATTTATTGTTTCAAAATTTATTTGATCATAACATTTTAATGAGATTATATTTATTAAATTTATTAAGGGTTATATTTAATTAATTAATACAATCTTTTCTACAATTTATTTAACTTAATTTACAATATATCAAAACACAAATACATTTAGAGACTAACAATATTTAGGTGCCTAATAATTTTTAGCATTTTCCATTTATAACTTTTATTCATGGAAAAACCACGAACATTTGTTCCTCACAAACTCATAGTCCACCTCTCTCATATTTCAAACTTTGAATAGAGACTTAACTTAAATTAGTTTGGACTTTGAATAGGGACCCAAACCTTATATTAGGATAGATAGATGGACATTAAATGGTAATTAATCCAAAATCTTTAGTTTAGATCTTGCTTAAAAATTCAACCGATGTCATTAAATATTTTTTCGGAAAGTAAAATTTAAATTAATTTTAAAAAAAACATCATAGCAAGTTTTGGTTTGCCATAGTTTACCTTGGTTTAGCAATAAGAAAACCAAAAAAATAGAAAAACCATAATTATTTTAGCATCCAAACATAGTGTCTTTGACAATTCACACAATTCATATATACAAATAAACAGTGATACCACCACACCACATAACTCATTTTGTAATAAACTAAATTCACACAATTCATATATACAAATAAACAGTGATACCACCACACCACATAACTCTTGACTTGTTCTATTAGATGGCTTTCAATATCTATATAGGTTGAGATCTTGCACGGATTCCATTTTTCTCAAAATAAAGCTTAAATGAATTTTGAAACTCAAATGAATTTTGGATTACACACTTGATAGCATGTTGAAGTTGAACTTTTCAAAGCAACTTCCAAGATTTGGAATTTTTTTGACATGAGAAATGTTTAATAAATAATTTTTTTTTAGAATAAGTTAGATTCATATAGTATTTCTTGTTATTATATTTGTGTAGATTGAACTATATTGGATTTAATTTGAAGTTTGATTTAAATTTTAAATAACTTTTTATATAATTCCTTTAGAAAGGAAAGCCATCTAATAGAACAAGTCAAGAAAAAATAAATAGAATGAGCGACAAAATTCAAAAACAAGAATGTCAAGAACAAGACCATTAGTAAAACAACTAAACCAAAGGAAAAACCCTAGGAGGATGGAACAGACAAGGCTCAAAAGAGAAGGATTCGGGAAATCTCAAAAGCAAGAAAGGGTTAAAGGGGGGGCGAGGGGTGGAAGGGGGGAAAGGAAGGCAAGACTAAGAAGAAAGGGCAAGGATCCAGCAACTACTGATCTTCCAGCCGTCATCTCTATTGAGATTGTTAGGCCTTCTTTCAATTTCAATAGCTTCCCTGAATTTTCGGTGATGGAACTGCGCAGTTCCATCACCGAAAATTCAGGGAAGCTATTGAAATTGAAAGAAGGCCTAACAATCTCAATAGAGATGACGGCTGGAAGATCAGTAGTTGCTGGATCCCTGCCCTTTCTTCTTAGTCTTGCCTTCCTTTCCCCCCTTCTCCCTCCCCCCTGCCCCCCCTCTTTTGAGCCTTGTCTGTTCCATCCTCCAAAGGTTTTTCCTTTGGTTTAGTTGTTTTACTAATGATCTTGTTCTTGACATTCTTGTTTTTAAATTCTGTCGCTCATTCTATTTATTTTTTCCTGACTTGTTCTATTAGATGGCTTTCCTTTTTTTTTTTTCTCTTTTTAAGCTTTTACCTTTACCTTAAGATCAATATAAATTAAATATATTCCAACAAATATTATTAAATCAATATCAATAGTATTGAATTAATTCCACTAAATCAATATTTTTGAAAAAAACCCCTTTCACTTTCCCTGGTGATAATAAGTTGATTTAACAACCTAAGATTAATATATAAATAAAATGAAATTTAATAACATTCTTGTCCCTAGTAATTTAAGTGATTAAATTAATTAAAAAGGAATTGAATAAATTAATTTAATAACAAAGAAAATTTTTCTAAAAACCCCCCTTCACCATAAAATCTATGTTCCAAATCAATATCAATATTATTAAATTGATATTAATAATTTTAATTCCACTAAATCAATATTATTAAAAATAACCCCTTTTACCTATCCCTAATGATAATAAATTAATTTAATAATCTAAGAATAATATATAAATAAAATAAAATAAAATAACAATCCATAGTAATTTTAAATGATTAACTAAATTAAAAAGGAATTAAATAAATTTCTAAAACCCCTTTACTTATCTCTAATGATTTAAATAAATAAATTAAAAAAGAATTAAATATATTTATAATATATATAAATAAAATAAAATGGAATTACATTCTAATATATAATTATTTATTATATTTATAATATTATTTTGACATTAAAATATTATCTAGCCGTTTTTCTATATAGTCGTTGATGGTCAACCTAGTCAACCTTGCTGTTGGGAAGGTCTGCTCTCCTTATTTAATGTGCGGCCATGATCTGACTCCTCAAATTGTCGTGACAATGAACCACACTAGTTGGTTCGATACGCGTGGACAAAAGTTTTCTACATGTAATTTATGGGGAAACTCTTCTCATAATTGTTATGAAAAGCCTCAATTCTACAAATAATTTTGACCTTTAAAAATAGTAATTTTAATTTTAACCTTTCAAAATAGTAATTTTAACATTGTAACGAGACATAAAAATTTATTCGAAATATTCAATGGCCAATGAAAATATATATTCTGTTATTTTTTTACTATATCTAAATTTAAAAATACTAATACAAACACACATTCCTTGATAATATCAACTGAAATACTAATACAAACACACATTCCTTGATAATATCAACTGAGAAACGATAAATCATAGAACCAATTGATAAAAGACACGGATTTGATACCAGAGTATTTTTTCACATATTTTATAACATGTAATGCATTTTGGCCAAATTTTCAAAAATGATCAGACTCTTCAAACTAGACAAGTATTCCACTTTGATGGTTACTGCACTGTACTTATACACCTTTCCTTCTTGTTGCAACTGTAAAACTCCCAAACATACTCATAATTTCAACATCATCTGTCAGGCAAGAGCTCCAAGACCTGTGTTGTTGCTCCAGGCAGGATGAGAACTGCCATCAATGTCTGCATGGCGATTTCCATCTGCTGGACGGCGAGAGAGTCCTCCCACTGTGACCCTGCAATCTGGGCATTGAGATGTCTGCTTTGGTCCTCTGCATCCCCCTACCACGTAGTAATGGCCATTCAGACATTGATACCAATGCCCTCTTCCTCCCACACCTTTAGTAATAACTTCAATAACCTCTAGTTTCACTCAATTTTCCAGCCCCACTCTTATTTCAGCGGTTTTTGCATGATCATGGTTTTTCTACATAATGATGTCGCAAATCGCCAAACCAGACGCAAAGTCGTTCGAGCGGAACAAACTAGTGCCCACTGTAAGTAGTGCATCAATGGCCAACTCATTATCTGCTAATATGGAATTAACATTATTGTTGCTGAAACTATATTTCAGTCTCAGCGTTGGAAGCTTTCCAAGCATGAGCACCTTGTAGGAGTTGTGCTCTATGATAAAAGAGAGACGGTGTATTGCTTGATCATGGTCTTGCAATCCACAGAGCGCACAGGCTTGGCAACTCTTGACATCTCCTCCCCGTGATGAACATGTCCCCTTTGTTATTCCCTCAGGGGGCTGGTTCTGTTGAGGTTGTTTATGCTTCGTCGGTTGCTGTTCTCCGAGAGTGGATACAATAGCGCAGCATAACAAAAAAAATTGAGTGCTATTGCCCAGATTGAAATCGTTTAAGATCTCAATTCATTTGAAAATAAAATATGCGTGCCCATGCTAGTTTGAAATTGAAAGCAAGGAGGTTTGAAATGGTAGTATGCGCGCCAATGCCAGTTTGAAATCGAAAACCGAGGAGGTTTGAAATGGTAAAGGAAGAGGTGGCATTGAATGCTTGTACAAGTTGTATTAACGATGAAGTACGAATGATGGACTTTCGTGAGTTGGAGCGAGAGGCCTGCCCCGTCGAAGTTGACGCTGAACGTCGCCGGAAATATGTATGGCTTTCATGGCTCATGGTATGGCTTTCATGGCTCATGGTAGCCATAAGGTACTGGCAACCAATAAATCTTATGCATTAATGGCCCAATAGCATGGGATTTATTGGTTGCCATGAGGGCTCATATTAGCTCAATCCATATATAAGGATCTTCCACCTCTAATCTCTGCAAGTATGCTTCCTGGCTCTCCGTCTGATCATCCGGTCTAGCATCCTCATCCTTCTCCATTTCCTCTAGTCTGCTTGATAGATCCAAGATACTATAATACAACGATCTAATCACCTATGACTGCTCCATAAGTTTTTCCTCTGTAGAAGACAACCTCTTATAGACTTCCTCATCTCGCTTGACTTCCTCCACATTCATCATTGTTAGCTTGCATTCGACTGTTGTAGCCCCTTTGGTTGGTATACCAATGGGTACTTCCTTACGCTCGTCATAAATATACAACTTCTTCATGTGTGGAACTATCATAGCTTCAAATTGCTTCATAAATTCCATGCCCAGTACAACTTCATAGTCATCTATCTGCACAACTGTGAAATCGAGCTTCCCTGTCCATTCACCTAGTGTCACATCAACCTTCTCAACCACACCAATCACAAAATCAGATGGAGAATTCACCGCTTTCAATTGTGCTTGAATTGGTATAAATTTCAGCCCAATCTTCCTCGTAGTATCTTCACTCATGAAGTTATGAGTTGCACCACTATCCACCATAGTGAGAATAGTGCCTTTCCCAATCTTCATCTCCACATATTCCAACTGGTTCCTTTCGGGATCTCTTCGTGAGATCGCTTTCGTAGCCACTTCAACTCCCAAAATATGCATAACTCCAACGAAAGTTTCTTTTTTCTTCTTCTTCACATCGAATTGTGCCATCACTGCCACTTTTGATAGAAGGAAAATTCTTCATCGTATGTGGTTCTTCACATATCCAACACTTCAAGGGCTTCTTCGTCTTCGTCTTATCATACGATCTCGAAGGCTCTTCTTTCGTAGACTTCTCTTTCGGCTTATCAATCTTCTTCTTTCTCTCTTCGGTTCCTTCATAATAATGTTCTACCAAGTTATCAACTGCTGCAAAATATTCTTCATGTGTCTTAATCTTTTGCCTGTTCACCTCATTGCATGCCCAAGGTTTCAATCCTATAATGAAATTGAACACCTTGTCCCTTTCTGCCATATTAGGTAACTCCAAAACTGCACTTGAGAACTCTCGTTGATATGCTTGTAGACTCCCTGTTTGCTTTATGTATTTTATCTTCATCCTTTCATCCCATGTCTCGTCTTGTGGACTAAAATGAGCTTGCAAAGCTTTCTTCATGTCATCCCACGAAGTGATTTCCACAACATTTCCATTAGCAATCTGGTCCATCTTTCTTTGCCACCACATCTTAGCATCCTTCGTCAAGAATTGAGCAACTACCTTCACTTTGGCCTCATCATCAGACATACCCAAACGCTCCAAGTATTGCTCCATATCCCATAGAAAGTTACCAAGAGTTTTCACACTTCTTGTCTCGTCATAAGAATCAGGTTCTTTGACCTTCACATGAGAAACTCCTCCACCAGAACTTTGTCCAATTTCCTTCTTCAGAACCGTTATCTCATTTTGAGCATCTCCAAGATTTTTCTGCAACTTCAAGATATCTGCCAAACCTTGGTCCCTTGCAGCTCCAATCTCTTTGACTTCTTTCTTTGTTTGTGTATACAACCATTATGTATACTCGTATAGGCTTTTGAGGTCTTCAAAATCTTCCTTCAACTTTGTGTAGCTATCTCGAAATTCAGCATTCTCGGCCTTCATCGAAGCTACTTCAGAAGTTAATTCCTCCATTCGATCCAATACCTTATCCATGAAAACTGTCTCAGCATCCTTGCTAGATTCCCCTGTCATAACTTGAGGTTCCTCCGCTTGACTTGCCATCATCTTTCTCTGTGATCTATTAGCGACCATATACTTCTTGTAAATCTGGTTCAACTGAATCAACCTCTGATATCACATGTCATGCCCCTATCCTAGCGGTAGTCTTTCAACTGCACATAGGCAGGTGCGGCACTGCTACCCAGTTTCTTTTTAACAATACTCTCGAGTACGGACTACGCCTAACATTCAATACTTAGAATATTTTTCAACTTCACTAAGCATTCATCATTCTCTTACACAGCGGAAACATTCATCATCATCATAAAAGTACAACAATACAATATTTCTTCAAAGGGAGGGGAAACTCCCTCATTAGATCTTGCCCAACAATATATAAATATATAATTTTTACAAGTGTTTATACAACATCAACCTTTACAAGGCAACCCCAAATTTACCTTGGGAAAAATTGCCAAACTTCACTTCCAATTCAGCCTTCGTTCAGCCTCACCCAAGCTTCGTTCAGCCCTGCCCAATTTCTCGTTCAGCCTCGCCCAGGCTATCGTTCAGCCTCACCCAAGTTTGTCATTCAACCCTTCCCAGATCGTCGTGTCACCTCGCCCAGCTCATTGTGCCTAACTCTCTGTGTCAACTTGCCCAGCTGGTCGTTCGACCCCACCCGACTTGTCGTGCACACTCGCTCTGACTCGTCATTTCTCCTCGCCCAACGCCTTTATGTTACACTGCCCAGCTCGTGGGCAAGGGCGCCCGCACCTTCGTGCAACCTACCTGCACCTCGGGTTTGGCTAGCCCAACCTTGCCGCGCCTAACTCTTCACTCGCTTGACTGTTCACCCATACGTTCAAACTTCGGGCAGGCGTGCCCGCAGCAACTCACCCTGTGACTGTCACCTGACTCGTCCAGGCAGCCTCGCCCTTCGGTTCACCCGCCACACTGAAGTTTGGTTTTTATGCAATTTCGGCCTAGTGCTTCGGGCCAACCTATTCGCTTGCACCGTATGCTCACACTTCCTTTGCTCGCCAAGTTTTCTTGATTTGCTTGGAATGACTTGTGTTCTTGCTTGTATTCTCCTCCATGTGTCCTCCATCCTTTTATATGGTTCCTCCGTGGATGTCGATGGGTCGGCTTTCCCAGGACAACCATATTACTCGGCCACCAAACATGTCAGTTCGTCCATCCTCAAGTCGGCTTGCCCAACTATGGGTCGACTCCACCCAACCGTTCAATTTTTCTCCTATCATATAAACTCGTCGCAACTCGTCCCACACTTAGTCATTTTTCGACCCCCATGCTAGCTCGTCGCAACTTGCCCTCTTGTCATAATTCGTCGCACATGACTCGTACCTTCGTCGCATTTCTTCACATGTGACTTGGGCGCGTTTAACCGATCGCCCGACTCATCACACCACGACTCATCGCCTTTAACCGAGAGTCATGTCACCTGACTCATTGCACATCGCCAACTCGTAGGTGTGATAGTGATGGTAGAGTCAAAGGTGATATTATGCTTGCAGTTTGGATGGGAACACAAGTAGACGAAACATTCCCAGAGGCTTGATAATATGATACAGGAGGTATGATGAATACAAGATCAAAAATATATTTGTCCCCAAAATTATGGTATCTAAGGGTCAATGTGATTGAAGCCCAAGACTTGTAGATTCCTGAAAAGATAATTTTTCTGAGCTCATAGTGAGGGTGCAACTGGGTATATAGGTTTTGAGGACTAGAACATGTAATTCTAGAACCTTGTCAAGCCCATTTTGGAATGAAGATTTGATCTTTGTAGAAGCTGAACCATTTGAGGAACAACTTGTGTTATTGGTTGAGGATCGACCTAGTAGCAGTGGTAACAAGGATGTGGAGGACTTAGGCCAAACCATAATTGCACTAAATACAGTTGAAAGGAGACTAGATTACATTATGGTAAGCTCAAGGTGGTTCAATTTAGAAAAAGTAAATGGAGAACCAGATGTTAAGTATCATGGAAGAATTCATCTACGCTTGTGTTTTGATGGGGGTGTAGAAAGTTTGAATTTAGTTTATTACAAAATGAGTTATGTGGTGTGGTGGTATCATTGTTTATTTGTATATATGAATTGTGTGAATTGTCAAAGACACTATGTTTGGATGCCAAAATAATTATGGTTTTTCTATTTTTTTGGTTTTCTTATTGCTAAACCAAGGTAAACTATGGCAAACCAAAACTTGCTATGATGTTTTTTTTAAAATTAATTTAAATTTTACTTTCCGAAAAAATATTTAATGACATCGGTTGAATTTTTAAGCAAGATCTAAACTAAAGATTTTGGATTAATTACCATTTAATGTCCATCTATCTATCCTAATATAAGGTTTGGGTCCCTATTCAAAGTCCAAACTAATTTAAGTTAAGTCTCTATTCAAAGTTTGAAATATGAGAGAGGTGGACTATGAGTTTGTGAGGAACAAATGTTCGTGGTTTTTCCATGAATAAAAGTTATAAATGGAAAATGCTAAAAATTATTAGGCACCTAAATATTGTTAGTCTCTAAATGTATTTGTGTTTTGATATATTGTAAATTAAGTTAAATAAATTATAGAAAAGATTGTATTAATTAATTAAATATAACCCTTAATAAATTTAATAAATATAATCTCATTAAAATGTTATGATCAAATAAATTTTGAAACAATAAATCTTGAAAGAAAGCTTTAGTGACTAAATCATTTTATTACTAAATTTACTTCCACAAAAATTGTTAGCCTAACTAAAAAAAAAATAGATTTTAAAATATTTTATAATTTAATAATATTTCCCAAACACAAAACTAAAAAGATAAATGACTTAAAAGAAATATCCATAAATAAAAAATGGTTCCACTAACAACTCATTAAATATTTCTTTTAACAATCTTGAAAATTCTAAATGAGAATATTTCATTAGTCTAATACAAATATTAAAATAATTACTCCATAATATATATGATATATTAAATAGCAAAATAAATATAAAATCAAATTAAATTATAATTTTATTATTATAAAATATTAATATATAAATAAAATATATAAATAAAATTATTTAATTATAGAAACTCATATTGAGATTGTTAATTTATAAACTTATTTTATTACAAAACCATAAACTAATATCATGATTTATATAAAACTTTTTTATATAATATCATTTTTAGTTAAACAATTTATTTTAAAAAATGAAATGGTAAATTTAAACATTTAGTTTATTTATAAATATTATTAAGAATATTTTAAAATATTATTAAAAAATTAAATATCTATAATTTAATTTAATTAATAATTATTCTAAAAATTATTTAATAATTAAATTCATTTTTTTTGAGGAAATAAACAAACATCCACACAAATAAGATATATTACAAAAATCTATAATATACTTAAAAAAAATGTCACAACATTAATGTTAATCTGAATGTTTCAAGATTGAATATTTCCGGATTAAGAAATTCCTCTGCACTTTCATGCTACATTGCCGTTTCGAGTGCCACTTTCTTATCCGGGCCATCAGTTTTGCCTGCCACCGTGTACTCACAGTGGAGAAATACAGAAAACGCGTTGGTTCCCTCGATCTAAAAATTTGATTAAAAAACAGATCGGTTAAGGGTAAAACATGCTGCGTGATGCAATTAAAAGTCAGTGGCATTCCCCAACATTTTACAATTGTTGTCATACACAACCCAACGACAGTATGATCTGGTCATCTGAATCCTTTCCTACTTTCCAAGGCAATGTTGCCCTCTCCACGCTGGTGTAAGGAGCAACGCTGTTGAATCTGCACTCCAAAAAAACATCGCATTAATACACATTTGCCGATTCAATCATCTCAATTTATACAGAGAAAATATTATAGAAGATGTAGAGTTTGATTACCTCTCCTTTCGCTTTTGGAGGAAGCGTTTCAAAGCTAGTTTCTTCGCTATTTCCATATCTGCATACAGAACAAGAAACCTTGAAAAACAGTGACTTGAGCTGTGGATAGTTTCTGGTTCTGTTGAGGTTGTTTATGCTTAGTCGGTTGCTGTTCTCCGAGAGTGGATACAATAGCGCAGCATAACAAAAAGAATTGAGTGCTATTGCCCAGATTGAAATCTTTTAAGATCTCAATTCATTTGAAAATAAAATATGCGTGCCCATGCCAGTTTGAAATCGAAAGCAAGGAGGTTTGAAATGGTAGTATGCGCGCCAATGCCAGTTTGAAATCGAAAACCTAGGAGGTTTGAAATGGTAAAGGGGGAGGTGGCATTGAATGCTTGTACAAGTTGTATTAATGATGAAGTACGAATGATGGACTTTCGTGAGTTGGAGCGAGAGGCCTGCGCCGTCGAAATTGACGCTGAACGTCGCCGGAAATATGTATGGCTTTCATGGCTCATGGTATGGCTTTCATGGCTCATGGTAGCCATAAGGTACTGGCAACCCATAAATCTTATGCATTAATGGCCCAATAGCATGGGATTTATTGGTTGCCAAAAAGCTCCCCTGTGCCTTCCACATGTAGTGAACAATGCGAGAAGGAGACGTACGCATCATCCCAAAAAGGACAAGACGCATAAACCGCTGAAAATGGCCAACTGTAAAACAAAGATGTGGTGTACCTCCATAATTGGAGAGCTTGTTGTCCAGTTTGAACATTATGGACTGGTTAGTCTAAGTAATCTATGGGTTGTAGTTTTTTTTCACATATATTTTGGGTGGTAGTTTAGAAAGAAGGAAATTATTTTAATATTTATGAGGCTAAAGATAGTTTATGGGGCAAATCGTTTCTTCATTTACTTGATATATTTGGCCCTTTTTGTGTGAAACTTCAAAATAAATGCTCCTAGCTTCTCAACAAACCCCTGGCTAAATAGATTATCCCAAAAGCTAGTTGTAAGCATATTTGCATAACTTTCGCTATTGTCTTTGAAGGCCTCACATTCTAAAATGAAATGTTTTTCTGTTTCCACTTTTTTGGAAGAACAAAAAATGCATACTTTTTCCCCCACACTTCCCTTGGCCTTTTCGAGCGCCAGTTGATGAGAATTAGTCATTAACTGAGCAATACGAATTTTGACTCTCCAAGAGATATTGGCCTCTATGTATGCTTTTGATTGATGACTATGCTTTTGATTGATGACTATGAGTGGGATTAAACACTTCAATATAGTTATTTTTCTCTTTGTTGTTTATGGGACGAACGTTCAAACAAATACGCCATTTACTAAACTGTTTGTTATTTCATTGCATCCATGTTTTTTTGCCCTTGCACAATCTATAATTAAAGACAACCTTAGGCCATCTACCCTCTTCCATTTGCTCAAACTTTTTTAAATACTTTATGACTCACACCATAACAATTGCTTCAATAGGAGCAGTCTCTGTTTCACTTAACAAAATAGCATAAGGAACTGCACTTTTAATCTTAAATTTGTTTGTAACCAAATGCTTCTGAATTTTCTCAATTTGTCTCCACTGCATGTCGGATGTACTACTGGCCCATAGTTCATAACCATAGAGAATCATCGAAATCACTAGAAGCCCAAAAAGAGTTTGAGTGGTTTTCCAGTCCCATAACTCTGTCTCTCTACACCTATTTTGAAAAGCATAAAATTCTTTCCCCGCAAAATTCTTTTCTTTCTACAACCATTCCAACTTAGATTTTTGTTGAAGTCAATTACCAGGTATTTGTAATCTGCGACTTCTACCAGAATGTTGTCTTCAAAGTAGAACTTACGCTGGTTATGTTTTCTTTTCTTAGAGAAGACCAGTACTCTCGTTTCGCTGATATTGACTTGCATCCCCACACTTCTATAAAAATACTTAAGGGATATTAAGTGCTCTTGCAATCAGAATTAAGGTCATTTGCATACAAAAGAAGCCTTATAACAAAATTGCCCAAATAAATACCATCACCCCCTTGCGAATTTAACCACTCCTCAAGCTTGTCGATATATAAACCAAAAGGGGGTAGGAGATAGTGGGCAACCTTGCTTGACCTCGATATCACTTTTAAAACTTTCATAAATGTCTGCTAAAGTTTTAATTTTGACTTTCACCTTTTCATACAGCCTATGCACTGCTGCTCTCAAATGTTTAGGGACCCCAAGTTCCTCCACTCTGTGCTAAATCTTAACCCTAAGAACCGAGTCAAACACTTTTCTGAAATCAACAAAGAAACAAAAGGCTTCTCCCTTTTTCTCCCAAACTCTTTCTATGACGTGCCTTAAAGTTATACAATGATCAACTGTGAAATGTTTAGGTCTAAAATCTGCTTGCCCTTTAGCACGCTTATCTCTTTCTTCTGCCCACTTGCTAATTTATGTTTAAGTTTTTTTTAAGTATATTTTTAGAAATTGGAAAAGATTAGTTGAAATCACAAGTTTTAATTGTGAACTCTTTGTAACAAAAAAAGCATGATTTGTTTAAACATTGTTTAGCCCAATTTCAAGTCATTTTTTTGGTAAGTTATGATTGAACGAAATTTATTATACTTAGAGGCATGTTTATTTTGAAATTGGACATCTTTTTAATGTATTTGTGTAAAAAAATTAAATGGACAATGAAATTTAACCTATACAAAATATCTAAAAAAAATATTCATATAATATGAATAATTCGATGGCTCGTATTGATTTCAGAATCAGTGATAAGATTCTTAAACAATCCACTTGAAAATTTTAATTAAAATAAATATGAATATCACCACTTATCCAACCTTTTACCACTTGGCTACAAAAACCTAAATGCATCCAAATTCAGACCCATTCAATTCATCTAGTAACTAATCGTAAGCTGGATTGTTATGTCCATGTGTTTTTTTTAGTCAAGTCAGGTGTAGAGAACGCTACAACCGTCTCTACAAAGTTTTCAAAAAAAATTGTAAAGCTTTAATGTGGTTCCAGTTGTGTCTATGTTATCTCTCTACGCACATTTTTATAAACCTAAATACACACATTTTTATAAACCTAAATGCATCCAAATTCAGAGCCATTCAATTCATCTAGTAACTAATCGTAAGCTAGATTGTTATGTCCATGTGTATTTTTTAAGTCAAGTCAGGGGTAGAGAAAACAAAATTTTCTCAAAAAAAATTGTAAGCTTTAATGGGGTTCCAATTGTGTCTATGTTATCTCTCAACACGCATCTTTTTATTATTGAATACTTTTGTATCAATTAAAAAAAACAATTTATCCAAAAACGTTATCATCATTAGTGAGATTCGGTTTTATTTGGTTACCAGGTAATTTTTTCTTATTGTCACTAAAATTTAAGTTTGAAAGTTGTGTTTTCATTATCATATTTTTAAATTTACTTTGTTGGAAAAATTAATCTCAACTATCGTAGTTATTAAACTAATAATAGCCATAAGTATGGAACACTTTAAACTATAGGTTGCGGATTTTGTTTGCATGCTGAAGGACACATTCTGAGCAGGAGTACAAATTATCCTTGTTTGCATTTTGTTTGCATGCTGAAGGACACATTCTGAGCAGGAGTACAAATTATCCTTGTTTGCACGTTGAAGGACAGATTAAATGAAATTCTGAACATGAGTACAAATTATCTAATCCGCAACAGACATCAAGCATTTAAGAACAAATGAACATCTAATGAAGGGTTGGCAAAATAAGTATGGTCAAACATTTATTCCGCAACATACAAAAACATTTTCTGTAAAACCACCCATCCTTTCTCTTAATGTTTTGTTTAGTCGTGAATTAATGCGTTCAAAAATATGTTTGAATATAAATGTGAAAGTTATTAGTTTAGTTGAGCAGATGTAAGTATGAGAGGTTAAGAGGAAAAAATCGTGGACAAAATTTTAATGGACGCGTGAAAACAAACGTTTTACATAAAGTTAATCACCCACTCCTGGTGAATGTAAATCGTAGTAAGAATTCTTGTTTTAATGGATGAAGGAGCCGCAAACTCCATATGAATGTATTTTTTGTATTAGAATTATAATCTAAAGTTAAGTCTAAGAGGTCAAGAGAATTATTGGATGAAGGAGTGCAAACTCCATATGAATGTATTTCTTGTATTAGAATTATAATCCAAAGTTAAGTCTGAGAAGTCAAGAGAAGAAAATAGTGGAGCAAATTTTAGTGGACGCCCTGAGAGGTCAAGAAAAGAAAATCGTGGAGCAAATTTTAGTGGACGCCTGAAAACCAAGAGGTATGGGGTTTTACAGAGAGTTAATCTGCAACTCTTGGTGGTGTTTTACAAAGAGGTAATGTGAGGTGAATGTAAATCGCACTAATTATGGGGTTTTACATAGAGTTACTCTCCAACTCTTGGTGGGGTTTTACAAAGAGTTAATCTGTGGTGAATGTAAATTGCAGTAAGAATTCTTGTTTTACTGGTATGTGGTGAATGTAAATTGCAGTAAAAATTATTGTTTTAAATTGTAGTAAGAATTCTTGTTTTACTGGATGAAGGAGCCGCAAGAGCCGCAAACCTCCATATAAATGTATTTCTTGTATTTAAATTATAATCCAAAGTTTTATTTTGTTTTACTGGATGAAGGAGCCGCAAGAGCCGCAAACCTCCATATGAATGTATTTCTTGTATTAGAATTATAATCCAAAGTTTTATTTTTTCACTCCCAAATTTTAGTGTTTTACCTGTGCGTTAAATTGTTGTATTTTTAGCTCCATTTTAGTTGCAACTTGATCTCCCCTATTTACCAACAGAGAGAATTGTGCTTGACTAATCCTCAGATACCTCAATTTAATGGGGAAATTTATGATTATTGGGCTATAGCAATGAAGGTTTTGTTTTCTTCCCAAGATATTTGGGATTTGGTGGAGAATGGTTTTCAAGAACCAACAAATGCGGCATCATACAATGTCTTGTCACAAGCAGAAAAGGATTTGTTGAGAGACAACAAGAAGGAGGATTCAAAATACATCTTCTACATCTTTCAAGCTATTCATGAAAGTATTTTCCCAAGGATTGCAGCAGCGATAAAGTCCAAGCAAGCATGGAACACCCTCCATATATCCTACTAAGACATAGCAAAAGTGAAAACAACAAAACTACAAATGTTGAGGAGAGACTTTAAGACAATTTATATGAAAGAGTCTAAAAATATAAACTCATTTTTTACACAAATAATTAAATTAGTTACTCAAAAAAAAATAGTTGAAAAAAATTTGAGAAGCCTTTCAACAAAATTTAATACCATTGTTATAAAATAAACTCATAAAATTCAATAACACTATTTATAAGCTCATAAAATTCAATGACACTATTGCTTTGATACGTAAAATATTACATATTCAATGAATAAAATGTTACGCTCAACAGAATCACTTGATGCCATCATATTATGGAAAAAATAATTTCTTACCAGTTTTGGGGACTACTAAATTGTTTAAGCAACATTTTATCTGGTTGACTTTCTCTTATAGCGGAAATAGGTCCGTGGACATGAGTCATGTATCATGGTTTGTACCTATGTATTGTGTGGTAAGTGTTTTTCCTGTTCGTAGAGATTATTTTTCTTAAAGAGGAATTACATATAAGTTTATAAATTATATTTATATAGAATTTATGACGTAGAGATTATTTTTCTTAAATAGGGTTTGCATATGAGAAGTTTACAAACTAATAAGGCTAATTTAATCGTGAAGTGACGAAACCCATCGTTTATAGTAGGAATACTTTTTGGAAGTATCTATTCATTTTTAGAATGAAGACATTGTGTTGTTGAAAGCAAAAGGTGTGTATTATTGATTGTGCTAGATTCCATTGTATCAAGTGCGTTTTATTTTAAAATGAAGTTGGATAATCAATAGACTATATATTTAATAGTTAGTTTAATATCAATTACATTTATTAATGTAAATGTGCACGTATTAATTGAATATTTTTCTTTGTACTTTAAATTACCTACACTCAATAAAGTATGTTAATTAATTTATTTAGGTTATAATAAATTAAAAATGATTTTTTCAAAGTCATAATTGTATTATACTTTAAAAAATTGGGATAATTCAATGGGTACTATGATTAAACATAATAGGATATCATTTGCAAAATAATGGCAAAAGCTTTTCTCAAGGATCTTATTCACCTTTCTAAACCAATTAGAAAGTATTAATTTAAATAAAAATTGAAATTAGTTAAATTGAAAATTTCTTATACTATTTATCTTAATAACCTCATATATATATATATGATCTATAAACTATCGTGAATATTTCACTGGACAATTTGTCACAATATATCTAATAATATTATATTAAAAGTTTGATATTCTACATTATTACAGTTATTAAATTTTTAGATCTGTAGATTTCACTGTAATTAGTACATGCATGCAAAAAGAAATTATGCAAAAAATAGAGAACGGAAAAATAAAAGTTTACACATACACACATAAAACATAAGATATGCTCTGGGAAATCCTTTTGGGACAAAACCAAGTTGGAAGGTGAAGTTGCTTCACTTTCTTTCTTTGTCTGGAAATATGGCTATAGGTACAAACAAGTATGCCTTGCGGCATGTGCGTTGATCCGGTGCACAAATCCTCTGTGAAATATATCTCCTATCCCTCTTGGCTATTTTTGCTTAGCTATGGAGCAAATGCACTCAAAAGAATGGAATACTTCTTCCTCCTAGTGGTTCGATTATAACACATCTCAATACCCTACTAGTGGTTAAATGTGACTACATCAACTCTTAACCAGAGTTACAATATAGACTCTTCCAAGTCTTTTACGTCACAATCATGTGGCTATCCCCTTTTCCATGAATAATGGGGGCTGACGCAACATCCTCTTGAACCATGGTGGTGAAAACAAGGAGGTCAACTTCTAAGTGGCAGCGTATGGACTCTGACTGACGTACTTCTTACACCATTGGAAATATCTTTGTGTAAAATAGCATGAAAATATGTGGCGCTAAAGTGGTAAATTTTTACCCCCAAAAATCTCTTTTGATCCCTCAAAACACTCCCGAAAGGTTTCAAACCTTGATGCCAAACTAGGTCTCGCCTATAAAAACAATCTCGTGAGCTAATTCCTCTACTTTTTCCACTCGGAATGCATCAAGATGGATGAAAAACAATCTCTCTCTCTCTCTCTCTCTCTCTATATATATATATATATAGTTGAATAAAACATATTTTTAAAAATAATTATAGAGGTTTTAAGAGAGGCCGATATGAAATAATTATATATCACTATTTAATAAAACAAATAAAAACTAGAATCTCAATCTAGCGATTCCTAAATTGTCTGACACTCATATGTTTGGCCTGTCTCCAAGGTGGCTAGGTCTTTGAAAAGCTGACCTCTTATGGGACATAAAAAATCCTTTGGAGGCCTTCTTCGAGGAGTGGATTTACCAGATGAATGAACCAGATAGCTTTGGCTAACATCCTCTTCACTTTCTGCCATCGATGAGGATATTTGTATTGGAGAGCTGCATTACAAAGGAATAGCCAATTTATTTAGCAATTGTTTGTTGCAGCTATAAATTGCAACCTTGCATTACTTCATAAAAAAATCCACTTAGACATTTATTTGTTTAGAAATACAAGCATGGATTGTGATCGATAAAGCATAAAGTATACCTGCTTTCTGCTAATTTTGCCTTATGCATTGTGAAGTCATTCTCTAATTCAGTATCCTCAAGACCTTTCTCCTCATCCTCACATATGACTTCATACAGATTTCTAAAGCTTACTCTCCAATGGGTAGAACATCTCATGCTTTTCTCCCAAATGCCATCCTGTACTCGCAACAAAGAACATTAAAAAAAACACCATTGCATTTAGAGTTTCTTCAACAAGATTATTTTGGATCAAAATCCATGCAATATCTCACTCATAAAAGAAAGATTGGGAGGAGAACAAGGTAATTGCCCAATAATTAAAAACATGGCTAGATTTCTGCAGTTTTTTGACCTTTCAAGTATTAAGAGCAACACTCAATAGAAACAAAAATGTTATAGATGCACAACCGTCAAGTTTCTGAAGTATATCCCTTTTTTGAATAGCATGGCCACTCTTACGAGTTATCCTCTATGCATAAAGTCAAAATCATTTGAGTTACCTCTACTTCAAGCTTAGGTTCAGATGAAGCAACCCCTACATCGGATGTTAGAGAGAATTGGACTTTAGATGCCTTTTTGTCTCCAAATTTAGCATCCTTGGTTCTGGAAATTCTCCCGCCAAGAAAAGTGAGCTTTGACAATGTTAACCTATCTTTTGCTAACTGATGCCTTGAGGATACTCGTCTGGAGTTTTTTTGAATCCCAAGGGAGATCGAGGTTACTTCCGTTCATGTTTTCACTTTAGATTCCACTTCAAGATCACCATTATATACACTACCATTGCTAACATTTGTTTCTTTCCCTCTTCATCTTCCCACAAGCCTTGCGTCCATTTCTACTCATCATGAACAATTTAATGAAATAAGTTTTCAGATCTATTAAATCCTATCGCTGATAAAAAGAATTAAATAACCCATAGGAATCTAAGGAGTATATATCTTATTAAGTTGAATTCATAAGAATTTGATTCAAGCCTGCAAATGAACCCAGGGGGTTCAAAATCTTGGCGTTGAACTCTGTCTACTCTACTGGTGAGGGGTACATATTAAACACATATTCATCAAATTGATCAATTAACTCACATTTCAAAAGACCACTTTTTTTATTTGAATTAAATAGGTATCATTCAACGACAAATCTGTCTGGTGGGGTGATCCACATACAGAAAGTAAAACGTTGAATTTCTCATCACATCAGCGCCCTCTGAACATACCCTACCTATTCTTATTCACTGTTACTTCAGAAATGCAATGTCAGCAGTGTAAGCATCACCAAATGAATATCAAACCAAACTAGAGAACTATCACTAAGATACTCATGCATAGCTCCCCCTGATATCATACACCACTGATCTTGTGGACCTGATAATCATCGCATGCTCTTCATGAGGTCATGTACCTGCAATGACTGTTAGAAGTATGCTTTAAGAACAATGGACTGTAGTAGGGTCAATCTTCCCTATGTATCTGACACATGATTAGAAATTGCAAGAAGATTTGGAGGAAGAAGGAACATCAGTTACATACATTGGGAAGATTGAAGCTACTACAATCCAATGTTCTTAAAGCATACTTCTAACAATCATTGCAGGTACATGACCTCATGGGATGATTATCAAGTCCACATTATCAGTATTGTATGATATCAGGGAGAGCTATGCATGAGTATCTTGGTGATAGTTCTCTAGTTTAGTTTGATATTAATTTGGTGATGCTTATACTATTAACATTGCATTGATGAAGTAACAATGAACAGGGGTGGCTTGACCAAGAATATGGGAAAGGGGGAAGAAATTGATCAACCGGGAAGAACCCTAATACAATAAACAAAACCAGAAGGATGACAGGATATGACCCAAAAAAGACCCTCCTCAAGCCAAACTTAATAAAAACAAGTTGTGAATGAAGAGGGGATCTAAACTTGAGTGCAGTACCAAGAGATAGAATTTCTTGTTGAAAAAGGTCACAAAAATTGAAAATACACTTAAACAAAAACATAATAACCAATGGGAAAGGAAACCACAAAATAAAATACTTAAGCTCAAGCTAAGACAATGCACTATAAGCAAAGCTCGAGATTAGTGTTGAACCGATGATTTGAGATAGTCTTGGAAAAAATTCAATTGAATACCTTCTTGTATCCACCTAAGACGATAACAAATGCTTTTGACAACATGGTTGAGCAAACCTCCTATCTCCAAGTTGGAGGCACGTGCCCTAAGCCTAGAGTCCTACACAAATTAGGAACCTCCTCCTACTACTAGTCACTAATTATATTATTCTTCGATACAAAAATGGGAAGGTAAACAACCATATTCCTTAAGATTAATGAATTCAAAGGAAAAGGGAAAAACCGATATAACAAAAAAATTGTGTGGAATTGTTTTGCAAAGAATGAGCCAAGTTTCGAAGGCAGAGAATGCTTGCACCACCTGCAAATTCCAGAAAGAAATGTTCAAATAAATGTGTTCTCTCACCTTATTTCTCACAAAATGATCTCAACAAGTTGTTCTTGTTACACGAATTATTCGAATATGGCCATGTTGTAAAACTACTCCATTTCCTTAATTAGTAGGAGGATGCAAAACATCAATTCTCTAAAGTCGAAATAACCAGAAATCCAATGGTAAACTTGGGCTCATCACCCCTGCTTTTTGTGGACGACAGTGGTTGCCTGCTCTGCCGACTGAAAAATGAAAGGTTGCGATTTGGAAAGGGACAGTGCCATGTGGTAAAATATCACTTGATGAAGGTAAACAAAAATGGAAGGATTTGATTAGCTAAATCTGCCTAGTGCAACCTTGCAGAGGAACAAAAGTCTGTGTAAAAAGTATTATTCAAAATCATTTTTTTAAGTTAAGAAAAATATGAAAATTTATATGGAAATTTAAGGTTTGGTAATTAGATATAATGGTAAGGGATGGGAGGCATGTGTGAATTCTCATTTGGGAGTAACAATTAGTCTTGTCCCATTTAAGTGCAGGACATTAATTACAAACCTTTAAAATGGTTAGGTGGTTTAATGTGACGACCTCCACATTACGAAATCATCATTCTATACTAAATATACTAACTTTGAATCAATTTCATGGCTATGAAAGGGGTACGAACATGGGATCATTCTTTGTTATCCTTATTACCTGATGTGCCACTCTATTCTACTGCTACTTATGCTTGGATATGCTTGGACGTGCAATACCAGTCTTGCAAAAATGCTAATACATGTGGGAGTATGAATATAACGTATCCTTTCAGTGTAGAAAAACGTGGATGTGGTCATCCTAACTTTCTGATAAACTGTATGTAGAACCAGTTATTCAAGGCCAGAATTACACAATTTTACCACCAATTTGGTTAACGGCGAGTTGGTTAAGACATTATCACAAAATTTTACCACCAATTTGATTAACGGCGAGTTAGTTGAGACATTATCACAGCTCCCTCCAAGAGCATCAATGATGGAGCAATTGGTTACCGAAATAACAACGCACACTCTCAATTGTTTGGATTATCCAAGTTTGTGTTGTCTCTCCGTGATGAATTCTTCCATGTGTCGACTAGCGAACGAAGATAATGCCTTGAAAGCCCTCTATCGCAACGTAGCAAATTAGTCGATTCTCAATTATGGTTAATTAATTGAATCCCAAGGTTATTTTCAAATTTGACCCAACATTCTTTTTTTTTTAATTTCTCATTTGGTAAATCCCAAGTAAATCCTAATTTAAGAGAGGTCAGTTCTCTTCAATTGTTCTTTTCATCGAGGTGTAAGGCTTGTTACAATAATGAAGCTTCTGGAGATATTTTGAAATTTAACTTTCAAGACTTATCATTATACATTTATAGTCTCACATGCATATAAATGACGTCCTTAAAGTAGATAGTCAAGTCTTGATAAAATCATATTACTCTTCCACTTGTATTATTAATGAGACACTTGTATGTATAAGAATACAAGTATCCCCTCTTTTAGTTTTAAAAAGATCTCCACCATGCAATTTTGCAAATTAGAGAGGAATTAATTATCTTATACCCAAAAATGTGTGGTTACTCTTTGTTGTGGTTTTCAAGATGGTTATCTATTTTAGTTTTTCTTTCGAATGACAAAACAATTATTTTGTTTTTTGCAAACTCACATAATTTTTGGTGATTTCATATATATATTAACTATACACGTTCACCCATACTAACAATAACTAAGATTGCATTCACCCCCACCGTGCATCATATATATTCTTATATGGTGGTGCCCAGTAGGCACAGTGTCAGAATATGGGTTATATAAGTTATATTGGTCATAAGTACATATTTTATTCTTAATACATTGTCGTTTGTCTTTTCTTAATCTCGCTGGAAGGCGAGAGTGGGGCTTAGTAGTATAGGTGTGTGAGAGTTGTTGGTCGCGCACTGGCCATGCAAGAAGATGTCTCCATCTGCAAAGGCGCTAATCGAGGTCACAATATAGGCCAAGCAAAAATCCCTTTCCTGACAATTTCCTCTAGCAAACAAAACTCATTCTTAAAAATGATCTACCCAATATTTTATGAGAAGTTATATAACTTCATATATGGATATTTATAATGATCTAACCAACACTTCTTAAGAAGTTATATAACTGCATATACATCGATTTATTACAATCACATTACAATTTGGGCCACAACCATAAATATTTCTAACTTCACATTGAAATTTGGAAAAAATCACCTAAAAAGCTGTTTCAACTTTTTCCCAATTTGATATTTTCATATTAACACTACAAAGTTAATCAATTAATGAGTTGAGATTCCACTTTAATTTTTTATTAAATAGTGATATATTCTCCCTTGAAAGGCTAATAATATTGGGAGGCTGAATTCAAATGTACATCTCTTTGAAATTATCACAACTTAACAATCCTATCAACCTCTCTTAAAATAGTGATATATTTTTGTCTTGTTTTAAGATGTATTCCTTTGTTACTTGTAAATGAAAAAAAAAAAAAAAAAATCATAAAAATCTACACCAAATCTATCCTAACACCAATTTCATGAATCCACTCCATACACGTGTACATTTTCATTCATTTCATAACATTTCCTTGAGAATTCACCATGCCCACTCAATACAAAAATATAATTCATGAGCACCCATTATCTTTCTTTCCATTAAGCACATTGAATAATTATTCTTCATAAAATAATACAAGTCTACACCATTTAACACGTAGCAAATTTAGTTTCACTAAATCTTCAACAAGGGTTTTTGTTGCCCGATTCACACACATAAGCACTTAATTCTACCAATTCCAAATTTTAAGAATCCCTAAGCACTCCATACACAAACTTCATACACAAAAAGGTATGAAACTTCATTTCATTAACTAAACTTATACAAGTATGAGTTTACAATCATTTGGCTATTAGTTTTCATTATCTGTAAACTTATAACAAATAGAATTAAGAAATGCAATAGTTTTCTAAATGGTAAAAGAAGTCCATAAATCAAATTTTCCTAAACTCTAAAATCACTCCATAAATCATTTTTTTCTAAATTTTGAAGTCATTCAATTTATCCCTATAATATTTCATGTTTTTCAAGGTAGATTTGTTTTTGCCTTGGAGAAAAAATCTCCCTGCCATAGTTTTTAAGCATCTAGTTTTAAAACTTATAAAATATATCAACTTAGAAAATACAATTTATTTACATAAAATCATTTGAAGTATTCTCAAATGTCAAGACCCCCTTTTAAATATTTTTCTCATCGATGAATTAACGACTTGGAAGATCTAATTCCCTTGCATCAAACTTCCAAGGTAGAAACATTTCATGACCTCCTAATCATGTGTTATCATTTTTCAAATCCTCCCAAATCCCATACTTTTCACTATTGTTGATCATCATTTGTCTCGTCATGTTGTTGTCCTTCTACATCTATGCTTCTAAAACTTCACCATGATTCCATACTTGCACTTCTTGTTGCTCACCTTTCAACTTCGCATGTCACTTTTATTCACTATTTCAAATATAGCTTTTTCAACTACGAGAACAATCAAAATAAGAGTATAAAACCAAACCAATGTACCTTACATTTACCCCTACGTTCATTTACTTGTAGAGTTGTTCCTAAACACTTTTTGTCCTATTTCAATGTGTTGATTAAACCATGTTTCTAGGTTATCAATAAATTCTTCAACATTTTGTTTTGTTGCATCTTTCTTTATAAACAACTTTTGGAAGTTGTCCATCCTCAATTTTCTACTACCTGCATACACAAAATTAGCTTGAGAACTGAAAATCGTTTCCTACTTTTGGTTGTTATTCTCCCCCGATTTCCTCTATCTTCATGACAAATTCAAATGGTTGTTCTTCACCTATATCAAAACCTACAATCACACACAAAACATTAAGTTTTAAAAAGAAGGCTACTTAGCCTCATCTTCATCAACATTATCACCATCCTTGCTAAGATTTTCTCCTTGCTCAAGTTTTATTCCTTCAACTTGTGCCTTTGTTTTCATATAAACTTTATTGCAAATAACTTCTCAATAAGCCATTTTCCCCTTTTCTTCATATTCCACTCACTTTTCTAATTCTCCTCATCTTATTGTAGCAACTTCATAAGCACATTCAATCATACCTTCACCTCAACAAGTTCCTTCTCAGTTTCCACCTTGACAACAATTACCCTGATACCCTGTTCATTTATTATTTTATCTTTTTTGCAAGCCAAGAGAAGCCAGACACCATCGTAGCTTCTCTAACAAAACTGGTTTCGTGAACATATATGCACAGTTTTCCTTCGTATGCACTTTTTCAAGAGAGACTCCCCTTTCAGTGATAACATGTCTTACAAAATGGTACTTGATAGGTATATGCTTTGATTTACTATGATAGGCCGGATTCTTAGCCAAATGAATTGCACTTTGACTATCACAAAATAACTTGATGTTGTCCTGCAACCTACCAAACAAACCTTTCAACCAAACCGCTTCTTTGCAAGTATGTGAAGCAGCTATGTATTCTGCTTCAGTAGTGGATAAAGCAACAATATTCTGTAGCTTTGACATCCAGCTAATAGCTCCACCTGCAAGAGTTAAAGACATACCCTGAAGTTGACCTTCTCTTATCCAAATCACCTGCAAAATTGGAATCAACATATCCGCAAACAATTCACTATTCCTGTTATAAGTGATACAATAATCACTTGTGCCTCTCAAATACTGAAGCACCCATTTTACTGCTGACCAGTGTTCTTTTCCTGGATTTGCCATATACCTGCTGACAACCCCCACTGCATGTGAAATATCTAGTCGAGTACAAACCATCGCATACATCAAACAACCTACTACATTGGCATATGGAATTCGAAACATATATTCCTTTTCTTCATTTGTATTAGGGCATAAATTAGAAGAAAGCTTAAAATGAGAAGCTAAAGGGACTGAAACAGGCTTCACATTGTTCATACCAAAGCTCAAGAGTATCTTCTCAATATACTTCTGTTGTGATAGCCACAGCTTACCATTGCTTGTCTCTGAAAATCCCCTTGTCCAAAATTTGTCTTGCTGCTCCTAGATCTTTCATATCAAATGTCATAGCCATCTGAGCCTTTAACTTGTTGATCTCTACTATGCTTTTGCTTGCTAAAAGCATATCGTCAACATACAACACTAAGATAATGAACATGCCATTACTTAATTTCTTAAAGTAAACACAATGATCATATTCACTTCTTATATAATTTTGACTCATCATGAAAGAATCAAATTTCTTGTACCATTGTCGAGGCGATTGCTTTAGACCATACAATGATTTCTTGAGCCTGGAGACAAATTTCTTGTTGCGATTTTGAACAAACCCTTCCAATTGTTCCATGTAAATCTTCTCATCTAAATCTCCATGTAAAAATGCTAATATTCGAATTAAAACTGCGTTTTACATGGAGATTTAGATGAAGAAATTTACATGGAACAATTGGAAGGGTTTGTTCAAAATCGCAACAAGAAATTTGTCTGCAGGCTAAAGAAATCATTGTATGGTCTGAAGCAGTCACCTCGACAATGGTACAAGAAATTTGATTCTTTCATGATGAGTCAAAATTATATAATAAGTGAATATGATCATTGTGTTTACTTTAAGAAATTAAGTAATGGCATGTTCATTATCTTAGTGTTGTATGTTGACGATATGCTTTTAGCAAGCAAAAGCATAGTAGAGATCAACAAGTTAAAGGCTCAGATGGCTATGACATTTGATATGAAAAATCTAGGAGCAGCAAGACAAATTTTGGACATGGAGATTTTCAGAGACAAAAGGAATGGTAAGCTGTGGCTATCACAACAGAAGTATATTGAGAAGATACTCTTGAGCTTTGGTATGAACAATGTGAAGCTTGTTTCAGTCCCTTTAGCTTCCCATTTTAAACTTTCTTCTAATTTATGTCCTAATACAAATGAAGAAATGGAATATATGTCTCGAATTCCATATGCCAATGTAGTAGGTTGTTTGATGTATGTGATGGTTTGTACTCGACCAGATATTTCACATGCAATTGGGGTTGTCAGCAAGTATATGGCAAATCCAGGAAAAGAACACTAGTCAGCAATGAAATGGGTGCTTCGGTATTTGAAAGGCACAAGTGCTTATTGTATCACTTATAAGAGGAGTAGTGAATTTGTTTGCGGATATGTTGATTCCGATTTTGCAGGGGATTTGGATAAGAGAATGTCAACTTCAAGATGTCTTTACTCTTGCCGGTGGAGCTATTCGCTGAATGTCAAAGCTACAAAATATTGTTGCTTTATCCACTACTGAAGCAAAATACATCGCTGCTTCACATGCTTGCAAAGAGGCGATTTGGTTGAAAGGTTTGTTTGGTGAGTTTGGTA
This sequence comes from Pinus tabuliformis, assembly GCA_031772625.1. Lineage (NCBI taxonomy): Eukaryota > Viridiplantae > Streptophyta > Pinopsida > Pinales > Pinaceae > Pinus > Pinus tabuliformis. Next base: position 254,413,836 of record CM062812.1, on the reverse strand, counting down.
GGTTGCAGAACAACATCAAGTGATTTTGTGATAGTCAAAATGCAATTCATTTGGCTAAGAATCTGGCCTATCATAGTAAATCAAAGCATATACCTATCAAGTCCCATTTTGTAAGACAGGTTATCACTGAAAAGGGAGTCTCTCTTGAAAAAGTGCATACAAGGAACACTGTGCAAACATGTTCACGAAATCAATTTTGTTAGAGAAGCTACGTTGGTGTCTGGCTTTTCTTAGCTTGCAAAAAAGATAAAATAATAAATGAACAGGGTATCAGGCTAATTGTTGTCAAAGTGAAGTCATTTTATCCGCTGTGCCAGTGAAAGTGGAAGTCTGTGAGACTGTCCCAGTAGTTTTATCCGCTGGGCAAGAAAGAGTTCTAGTTTTATTAAATTTGGCAAAAATCTCATGTAAGTGACAACAATAGGTTAATCGCTATATTAGCTCCATTATTGTTGAGGAGGAGTTAATGCGTCCTATATTTGTTGTTAGAGAATTTATGATTCAATTTTATACTCCAGCTATAAAGGAAATGTAAGTCCGTAGAGGAGATGTATATAGAAAATAGGGTGAGCTGAGAGTAGGTGTGAAAAATTAAATTGTTGTAATCTCCTGTTGAATAATAAGATTGCCGATGCCTCTGTTTGGTGGATGTATCCCAGATTGGTTGTGTGAACCACATTAAATCTTTGTGTTATGTTTTTATGATTTTGTATGTGATGTGTATGCCTTTTAAATTTCCGTTGCGCATTGTTTGCTCCAACACTTCAGTTCAAAAATTGGCGCCACTGTTTATGCCAAAACTGCGCCAACAAAAAAACTCGACCTTCCTCCTTCCATAGTGTCTCTGTCACACATACCATCTCGTAAGTCCGTAGAGGAGATGTATGTAGAAAATAGGGTGAGCTGAGAGTTGGTGTGAAAAATTAAATTGTTGTAATCTCTTGTTGAATAATAAGATTGCCGATGCCTTGTTTGGTGGATGTAGCCCAAATTAGTTGGGTGAACCACGTTAAATCTTTGTGTTATGTTTTTATGATTTTGTATGTGCTGTGTATGCCTTTTAAATTTTCGTTGCGCATTGTTTGCTCCAACACTTTAATTCAAAAATTGGCGCGACTGTTTGTGCCAAAACCGCCAATAAAAAAACTCGACCTTCCTCCTTCCGTAACGTCTCTGTCACACGTACCAGCTCCACAACATGCTTTGATACCAATTGTTGGAGCAAACAATGCGCAGCGGAAATGAAAAAAAGCATACACAGCGCATACAAAATCATAAAAAACATAACACAAAGATTTAACGTTGTTCACCCAACCAATCTGGGCTACATCTACCAAACAGAGGCATCGGCAATCTTATAGGAAATTACAACAATTTAATTCTTCACACATACTCTCAACGCACCCTATTTTCTACACACCTATCCTCTACGGGCTTACATTTCTTATAGCTGGAGTATAAAACTGAATCTTAAATTCTCTCACAACAAATTTAGGATGTATTAACTCCTCAAAAATAATGAAGCTAATATAGCAACAAATCCTATTGTTATCACTACATGAAATTTTTGCCAAATTTAATAAACAGAAAATCTCAAGAGCAACCACAAGAAACGCATGGATATCACTTCACTTTGCTATGGAATGTATGAATGTCAACGTATGGACATCACTTTGCTATGGAATGTATGAATGTCGCTTATGCATAACTTTTCAACCTTTGGAAAAGTGTGAATCTCACTTCACTTTGCTATGGAATGTATGAATGTCACTTGCTTATGCATAATATGGAATGTATGAATGTCAACGTATGGATATCACTTTGCTATGGAATGTATGAATGTCACTTGCTTATGCATAACTTTTCAACCTTTGGAAAAGTTGGAATAGTATGGACGTCGCTTATGGATAACTTTTCAACCCTAGGAAATTTAGGAATATCACGTTATGGAATGCATGGCTGTCACTTATAGTTATGCGCAACTTTCAAACAAATTCCTATCCTCGAAATGTATGGATATCACTTTGCTATAATTTAATGTATGGATATCACTTGCTTCTCCATAACTTTCGACTCGTAATACAATAACATAAATATCACTTTGCTATAAATAAATTCCAATTCCTATCCTCGAAATGTATGGATATCACTTTGCTATAATTTAATGTATGGATATCACTTGCTTCTCCATAACTTTCGACTCGTAATACAATAACATAAATATCACTTTGCTATAAATAAATTCCCATTCCCACCCTTTTCATGCCGACTCGTAATACAATAACATAAATATCACTTTGCTATAAATAAATTCCCATTCCCACCCTTTTCATGCCCAAAAGGTATTTTGATCGTTCATTCTCCCAATCAACTCCGAATTTTACCAATCTCGATCGTTTTCTCGACCATTTTATTTTTATTATTATTAACTCCAACTTAATTAGGTAACTTAATTTTACCAACCTAGATCGTTTTCTCAAACCATTAACCCTTTCTCAACCATTTTATTTTTATTATTATTAACTCAACCTAGATCGTTTTCTCAACCATTAATTCCTTTAGATATCATTAATTCCTTTCTCAACCATCTTATTTTTATTATTATTAACTCCCACTTAATTAGGTAAGTTAATTTTAGCAACCTAGATCGTTTTCTCAACCATTAACTCCTTTCTCAACCATTTTTGTTTTTATTATTATTACTATCAACTCAAAACTTTATATCAATAATATTGACTCAAACTTTATTATTATTATTATCAACTCAAACTTTATCAATAATATTATTAACTCAAACTTTATCATATTAATCATTATTATTAACTCGGACTTTATTATTATTATTAACTCAAAAATCGTTTTCTCAACCATTTAATCGTTCTTCGATTAAATTTTTATTTTTATTATTATTATCATTAACTCCAACTTAATCGTTCTCTCAACCATTTTTATTATTATTATCATTAACTCCAACTTAATCGTTCTCTCAACCATTCTTATTTTTTTTATTATTAACTCCAAACTTCTATTTTTATTTTTATTATTATTAACTCCAAACTTCTATTTTTATTTTTATTATTATTAACTCCAAACTTCTATTTTTATTTTTATTATTATTAACTCCAAACTTCTATGTTTATTTTTACTATTATTAAATCCAAACTTCTATTTCTAACGACTATAAATAGGAATATACACACTTCAACTATAAATAGGAACGACTGTAAATAGGAATATAAACGCTTCAACTTACAGACAACTTCCAAAGGTTTGGTGATAACAGTTGGCAAGTATGCTTCTTAGATAAACCGATATCCCAACTGATTCATCCCCATGATAAAATGAGGAAATCTGATTCATCCCCATGATAAAATGAGGAAATCTGAATATCACTTGACAAATAGAAGACCTCAATTAGAGGAAAGAGCATCCGCTGTCATTGTCACTATATCCAGGAATACTCATAGAAAGCGGCCCGCTGTTAAGAAGCAGAAGAACTCGTTCAGACATATCCGCTCGCTTGAGAAGAACTCGTTCAGACATATCCACTGATTTGAAGCAGATAGGCAATCAAGAATTGACACACACTCGCTTGGAAAAATGACGAAACGTAGTAGAACTCATCTTGCTTTGAAACCCATCTTGGGACACGCTCGCTTGAGAAGAACTCGTTCAGACATCTCCGCTGATTAGAAGCAGATATGCAATCAAGAATTGACACGCTCGCTTGGAAAAATGACGAACCGTAGAACTCATCTTGCTTAGAAACCCATCTTGGAACACGCTCGCTTGAGAAGAACTCATCTAGCTCAGAAGCCTATCTTGGAACACGCTCGCTCGAGAATAACTCACCTAGCTCAGAAACCTATCTTGGAACACGCTCGCTTGAGAAGACCCATCTTGCTCAGAAAGCCCCCTTGAAAATGCAGTCTTGCCACACAGCCACGAGACAATCTAGAGAAGTGAAGAACCATTCTAGACCAGACAAGTGTTTCAATGCACATCGGAGGTCGGAGGTGAAAAGAACATAATACAGTCAAAAACTTACGAGAGAAGAATATTGAAGACAGTGACCAATGCACCACTCCAAACAACAATCACTTTCAACCACAACTGGAAAAGTTGACCACAACCCTACTGTGGCAACTCAACCGACTACGATTTTAAAGCAAGCTTAAAGAAATGAATATATAATGAGAAAAATCAGAACAAGTGATATGTCGTTACCTTAAAACACAAAAGTAACATAATCATGGTGTCTAACAATCCGATGAGGGTGTTAAGAGTTAGAGAGCCTTTGGGAGCCTTCATAAAATAAACATTCACTGGCAGACCCCAATGAAATATTGTTTTGCCACATCAAGGCTGAACCATTACAGCACAACCTGTAGACATAGCTTGATCCAGTACACCTTCGTCAGAGAGAATACCGCTTGTCTCAAATATATTAGATCATAAAAACCATCACACCTTCAAGATGCAGGACCAAAACGAAAAAAACAAAAATGACCTGTTATCCTTAGTAATTCACTGGCAGACCCCAATGAAATATTGTTTTGCCACATCAAGGCTGAACCATTACAGCACAACCTGTAGACATAGCTTGATCCAGTACACCTTCGTCAGAGAGAATACCGCTTGTCTCAAATATATTAGATCATAAAAACGAAAAAAACAAAAATGACCTGTAATCCTTACTAATCCCAAGGAGAGAAAGTCCTCAATCATTGAAAACCTCTGATGTATTATGCCCCTGCTTATCCTCTTGTTATACTTTCACATCAATGGATAATATGATCTTGCACCTCTATCAAAAAGAAGTATATGTCTAATACGATCTAATATGATTTTGCTAATATGATTTTGCACCTCTAACTGGCTAACATGATAGCAGTTAAAACAGCAAAGAAAACTGAGTTACCGAACAGCCAGAGGCCTCCAGGTACCTGAGAGAAAAGCTTTTGAGAACCGAACAGCCAGAGGCCTTCAGGTACCTGAGAGAAAAGCTTGTGAGAGCTTTCAGAAAATAAGCATTCACTGGCAGACCCCAATAAAATATTGCCTTGCCACTTCATCTGAACCATTACAGCACAACCTGTAGATATAGACAGAATACCTCTTGTCTCAAATATATTAGACCATAAAAACCATTACACCTTCACGATATAGGCCCAATAAGGAAAAAAAGAAAAAGAAAAAGAAAAAAGAAATAAAATCACGGGTTTGGGATTGTTATCCTTCCTATTCCCAAGGAGAATATATGGCGACTAGGCAGTCAAAGCAGTCCTCGAAACATTAAAAACACACTTATAATCCAGACGTATTACTCCCCTGCTTATCCTCTTGTTTTACTTTCACATGAAAGGCTAATATGACCTTGCACCTCTAACAAACAAAGGTAACTACAACTAAAAACCACTCTTCAGAGCTTAATGGCAAATCTCTTGGATGATGTTTTCGATCCAATTAAATATTGCTTTGCCACTACAAGGCTGAACCATTACAGCATAACCTGTAGATATAGCTTGATCCAGTACACTTTCGTCAGAGAGAAAAAACGCCTGTCTCAAATATATTAGATCATAAAAACCATTACACCTTCAAGGTACAGGCCCTAAACGAAAAAAACAAAAATGACCTGTTTGTAATTGTAATCCTTACTATTCCCGAGGAGGATATGGCGACTGAGCGTCTAAAGCGATCCTCAATCATTGAAAAGCTCTGACGTATTATGCCCCTGCCTGTCCTCTTGTTCTACTTTCACATGAATGGATAATATGATCTCGCACCTCTAACAAAGAGAAGTATGTCTAATACGATCTAATATGATTTTGCACCTCTAACTGGCTAAACATGATAGCAGTTAAAATAGCAAAGAAAACTGAGTTACTGAACAGCCAAAGGCTTTCAGGTACCTGAGAGACGAGCTTCTGAGAGCTTTCAGAAAATAACCATTCATTGGCAGACCCCAATAAAATAGTGACTTGCCACTTCATCTGAACCATTAGAGCACAACCTGTACATATAGACAGAATACCGCTTGTCTCAAATATATTAAGACCATAAAAACCATTACACCTTCACGATACCCAATAAGGAGAAATATAAATAAATAAATAAACCACAGGTTTGGTATTGTGAACCTTATTATTCCCAAGGAGAATATGTCGACTAGGCACACAAAGCAGTCCTCAAACATTGAAAACACACTTATAATCCAGACGTATTATGCCCCTGCTTATCCTCTTCTTTTACTTTCACATCAATGGCTAACATGACCTTGCACCTCTAACAAACAGAGGTAACTACAACTAAAAACCACTCTTCAGAGCCTAATAGCAAATCTCTTGGATGTTTTCGATCCAATGAAATATTTGCTTTACCACTAAAAAGGCTGAACCATTACAGCACAACCTGTAGATATAGCTTGATCCAGTACCGGTTCGTCAGAGAAAGAATACCGCTTGTTTCAAATGTATTAGATCATAAAAGCCATTACACCTTAAAGATACAGGCCCAAAACGAAAATACAAAAATGGCCTGTTTGTAATTGTAATCCTTACTATTCCCAAGGAGGATATGCCGACTACGCGTCTAAAGCAGTCCTCAATCATTGAAAACCTCTGATCCAGACGTATTATGCCCCTGCTTATCATCTTGTTTTACTTTCACATGAATGGCTACTATGATCTTGCACCTCTAACATAGAGAAGTATATGTCTAATACGACCTAATATGATTTTGCATCTCTAACTGGGTAATATGATAGCAGTTAAAACAGCAAAGCAAACTGAGTTACTGAACAACCAGAGGCTTTCAGGTACCTGAGAGGCAAGCTTTTGAGAGCTTTCAGAAAATAACCATTCATTGGCAGACCCCAATAAAATATTGCCTTGTCACTTCATCTGAACCATTACAGCACAACCTGTAGATATAAACAGAATACCGTTTGTCTCAAATATATTAGAGCATAAAACCATTACACCTTCACGATACAGACCCAATAAGGAAAAAAAAAAAAGAAAAAAATCACCGGTTTGGGATTGAACTCCTTACTATTCCCAAGGAGAATATGGCGACTAGGCACCCAAAGTAGTCCTCAAACATTGAAAACACACTTCTAATCCAGAAGTATTATGCCCCTGCTTATCGTTCAGACCTTGCACCTCTAACAAACAGAGGTAACTACAACTAAAAACCACTCTTCAGAGCTTAATAGCAAATCTCTTGGATGATGTTTTCGATCCAAAAACGCCTTCTAACCTTTCAATCCACTATCCTGCACAATTTATGCCTAGGGCTGCAGATTGCGGAGTAATCATAAATATTACCAAAATATCAAGAGACGGACTAATCCTCAAGTTATCCAACACTCCAAAACACATACTAACATTGAAAACACACTTGTTCAATTAAAGTGACTGATCCTTACGTATTATGCCCCTGCTTATCCACTTGTTCTAGTTTCACATCAATGGCTCATATAACTTGCACCTCTAATAAACAGAGAACGTGAAAATATAACTCCATCTGAAAACCACACATCAGAGCTTAAACAGCAAACCTCTTGGATGCTTTTTTCTACCCCGAAATGCCTTCTAAACCCGCCATTTCATCCAATTTCCTGCAAAATTTATGCCTAGGGCGGCAGACTGTGGAGTAATCATAATATATCACTAGAATATATGTAGACGGACTAAAGTCTAGCAAACACTACAAAGTACACACTCAAAAGAGGACTAAAGTCATGCAAAGATTATAAAGTACAGGCTCAAAAAGAGTTGTAGATCTATAGACCTGCGATATTTTGTCAGACGGCTGTTTGTTGATAAAATTTCAAGAGAATACTCTGATTTCTATGATCAATGTAGAGGAATATATTTAGCCTGCAGCCCAAGGACCAATTCTTTACCAAATCAGGCATAGCAATTATTAAAGACAAGGGTAATGCTAAATAGACTTGATTACATGAATATAACACACACAAAAAAAATATTCGACACCAAACCGGATATGTAGATCCTGTAACAGATCCCTAATTAAATCTTCTTGAAGAAGTTGAAGGAAACAATCCGTTTCCCATGATCGAATTCCAAATTTCGGGAAAGGCCTGCAGAGCCCAAGGATCAACCATCTCTCAAATCAAGTATGAGAAGGACCAATAGCGCCTATTGGTGTGGACGGCGGCCTACCATCTCTAAGATTGAAGAGAATGAAATGATTCAGCTAATACTTTCAAGTGCACTAGCCAATAGTGTAGACGGCCACCCATCGTTAGATCTTATCATCCAGATAGGCCAACACAAGCAGATCCCCTTAGGGTAAACCCAAAAGCATAAGATCATACGTTCCTGTTGTCAGCGACTAAAAGGTTCCGCTTTTTTACAAAGCATATGCGCATATAGTTATAATGCATACACAACCCACTTCCTAGGAAAATATAATTAACCTAATTACTTGCAGAACAACGCTTCCACTGGTTTATATTGATCCTTGAACCACAACAGAAAAAACATATTTTAACCTAATCACTTGAGTGAAACTTCACAAAAGTACCTGAAAGAATGCCTTAAATTTCTGAATAAGCAAATTGAAATGCGTCGCTTGCTATCTCCATAGACCTATGGAAAACCTATCCCCCCAATGCACAATCGCATCCACAGTTCATCTCAACATAAGCGGATGTAGAAATTAAGGTGTTAGAATATATAATAGTAGAAACAAGAGAAGTACAGAAATTAACGATAGACAGCACCAGAGAAAAACAAGGTGGGTTGAAAAAGCAAGGACAGAGATGACCACTGATGAAAAACCGTACAACTGTGTACCCTGGGAAGAAAAAAATTTACCAACGAGTAATGCTATTTTAAACTCAGCACGCAACCACGCCAAAGACGCCAAAGATAGATGAAACCCCTTCCATCGCATTTGCCTTCGATCCCTGTAAAGGGAGGAACGGTGGGAAGGAAATGAATGAATCTGATTTCACAAAATGCAGAACTCGTCAATTTATAGGTGTGGCGGGTAAATGGACGGTGAAGATGAAGCGGTGGAAAAAGATGGACGAAGGTGATCAAAACACCAGCTGGAAAAGGCAAAAGAAGGCAATGCCTGCATTGGATTCTTAATTTTTTGTACCACCGACATATTAATTTGAATGTTAGCGCCAGCTGGAAAAGGGAAAAGAGGCCGTGCCGTGCATTGCATTCTTGTCCTTTTGTACGACCGACTTATCTTAATTTAAAGCTATTAGAGCTATGGCCTGACTTTGATGGACCCAAGGAAATTAAAACGGTGTGAAAGAGGATCAATAATTGGGGTAGTTTCAATTATTTAGTTATTTATTAGCATTTGTACTTAATATTGCAAAGGAAACTGCTTAAGGCATAGAGTGTGGAGGAATATTGAAATGTATTGTCTCTTATATTGTTTAGGGTTGGTGGTGAATGTGTTAAATATTCATTGATGGAATTTTTTTTTTCAAGTGCAAAGTGATTTTCGTATAGGGAAATAGGTGGAAAATAGAATGGCCCTTCCTTAAATTTTTAAAGTAGTGTATGGAAGGCTTTTTTTAGAAAATGTTAGATCTCTTCCATGTGTAGTGTCATGAGAAACATGGATGATGGAAACCATCTTCTCGAGGCTGGTTTGGAAGGTTTTTATGGAGAATACAAAAGAGAGATCAATACAAATTTCATCACCAATAACCAAATCAAAGGACTTTATTTGACTTTATTTTGCAACAATTCATTCCTATCTTGTCATATGGTAAGTCTCTATCTTTTCTTCCCATGTTTATATTGTACAGGAGTGATTAAAAGCTTGAGATTGATAGGTTCTTACAAACTTAGATCTATTCTCTAGACTTCAATCTATATTCGAGATGTTGGGTTTTTACAGAAATTGATTGAGTCACAACAGTTGTTGCATTCATTCATGTAATCTTATAGGCATGCAGTTCATTATTATAGTAACAAGTGTTCATTGCTTGGTCATAATGTTTGAGTTTTCACTAATATATTGAGTCACAACAGCTGTTGCATTCATTCATGTAATCTTATAGGCATGCAGTTCATTATTATAGTAACAAGTGTTCATTGCTCGGTCATAATGTTTGAGTTTTCACTAATATATTGAACTGTGATTTTAACTTTTAAAGGCTTGCTGTGGTAGATGAGGAGACCCAACTTTCATTTTTGTTCATTGCTCGGTCATAATGTTTGAGTTTTCACTAATATATTGAACTGTGATTTTAACTTTTAAAGGCTTGCTGTGGTAGATGAGGAGACCCAACTTTCATTTTTGTAGAGTTGGATAAAGAGCCACCTTGAAGATGGAAGCAGGATATTGAAAAAACCAGTTCTGTTAGTATGGGAAATCTTACAAAGACCCATGATTTCTCAGGGTATTGGCAAGACCCAGATCCCCAATCTTCAAAACAGCACCATATAAAAGTATGATAAGAGTTTGTTCAATTGGTTTAACCATAAGCCAAAAAGCATCTTATAGATAGGAATACCAGAAGGGATGGTTTAAATTTGATAGAGTTGAGCAAAAAAATTGATAAGCATTAATTTCACATTCATATTCAACCATTAACATCATATATATATTTTTGTTAATATTCGACACATGCAGGCACAATGTAAGGATCAACTGACTGCTGATTTTGAAGGGGAGCCTGGTTGGGAAGGCGATAATGCAGCAACTTTCAAGATGACCATCGTAAGGACGTTGCAGGGGAGAGTTTCAAATATCAAATAGTTATGGACCCGAGAAAGCTACACAAGTCTTGAACGTAATGGGCAATTCCTACTAAACATCTTACTCTTACATTGTTGAGAAATAGTAGCCAACGGGGCCTGTCATGATTTTACTTTTTGGTCTCTCGGGAACACCGAAGCACTTTCATTACAAAGAATGATTTCGTTTTTCCGGCCAAGCACGGGATAAATGCTGTCAGAGTTCCTGTTGGATGGTGGATTACAAGTGATCCAAAACCTCCTGCTCCTTTTGTTGCAGGATCTCTAGCTTGTCTCGACAAAGCCTTCTCGTGGGCACAGTAAGTGAAAACTGGCCTTCATTCTGACAATTTTTAATCCTGAAAATAGAAAGGAATCAGAAGTCAAGATAATGGACTATAGGTTAATTAACTTTTTGGAAATAATGTTGCAGGAAACACGACATTAGGTGATTATCGATCTCCATGCTTCTCTAGGCTCACAAAACGGTGATGAGCACAGTGGCACCAAAGATGGATTTATTGAATGGCCTGAGTCGCAAGAGAACATCGACAAGAGTCTTTCTGTCATTGATTTTCTTGCTGCGAGGTACAACAAATTCCTATAGCAGTAATTCAATTCGATAGATTTTGAAATGGCTTAAGAAATTGCTCCATAGAGTAACTATATTTCTGGATATAGTAGAAAAAAGCCCCTTCTTGTCCAATCAATCAGGGCCATAGCAAATTTTTAAAAATTGCTTCTGTGATTGATAAATATGTTGCACATCCTGCCCTTTTGGGCACTGAACTATTGAATGAGCCACGTTTGCCTGCAATTAGCTTGAAAAATGTGACTGATTACTACTCACGAGGTTACGACATAGTTCGAAAGTATTCGTCGTCGGCATATGTGATAATGTGACCCAGAAGCAGCCCTGTTGATCCAAAAGAGTTGTTTCAAATTAACAACGACTTATCCTGCACAGTTGTGGATGTGCATTACTACAATCTCTTCCATGACGCCACTTTCAAAAATATGACGGTTCAGCAAAACATCGGCTATATCAAAACCATAAGAGCTCAAACTGTGCAGAGCCTCATCTCGGCCAATGGTCGCACTTTTCAATAAACTGTCTCATTTCTTGATTCATAACATTTTCCAATGCTGCAGGGCTTATATCAGAACTCACCATCTTATAAATTTGAGCAATGCTAGGGTACTCACTGTAAGGAATTTCCAAAGTAACCATCTCCAGCAAGCACATGCGGAAAGAATAAATATCTACAAGCTCATTATAATCCTCCTCATATAATTCTGGAGCCATGAATTCCAGAGTACCGAGGGCAGAGTGCGCAGCATGAACATTTCTCAGGGTAGTGGCAAGACCCAGATCCCCAATCTTCAGAACGGCACCATGTAAAAGTACGATAAGAGTTTGTTCAATTGGTTTAACCATAAGCCAAAAAGCATCTTGTCGATAGGAATACCAGAAGGGATGGTTTAAATTTGATAGAGTCGAGCAAAAAAACTGATAAGCATTAATTTCACATTCATATTCAACCATTAACATCATATATATATTTTTGTTAATATTCGACACATGCAGGCACAATGTAAGGATCAACTGGCTGTTGATTTTGAAGGGGAGCCTGGTTGGGAAGGCGATAATGCAGCAACTTTCGAGATGACCATCATAAGAACGTTGCAGGGGGTGTTTCAAATCTCAAACGGTTATGGACCCGAGAAAGCTACACAAGTCTTGAACGTAATGGGCAATTCCTATTAAACATCTTACTCTTACATTGTTGAGAAATAGTAGCCAACGGGGCCTCTCATGATTTTACTTTTTGGTCTCTCGGGAACACCGAAGCACTTTCATTACAGAGAATGAATTCGTTTTCCTGGTCAAGCACGGGATAAATGCTGTCAGAGTTGTTGTTGGATGGTGGATTGCAAGTGATCCAAAAGCTCCTGCTCCTTTTGTTGCATGATCTCTAGCTTGTCTCGACAAAGCCTTCTCGTGGGCACAGTAAGTTTAAACTGGCCTTCATTCTGACAACTTTCAATCCTGAAAGTAGAAAACAATCAGAAGTCAAGATAATGGACTATAGGTTAATTAACTTTTTGGAAACAATTCTGCAGGAAACACGACATTAAGGTGATTATCGATCTCCATGCTGCTCCAAGCTCACAAAACGATGATGAGCACAGTGGCACCAGAGTGGATTTATTGAATGGCCTAAGTCGCAAGAGAACATCGACAAGAGTCTTTCTGTCATTGATTTTCTTGCTGCGAGGTACAACAAATTCCTATAGCAGTAATTCATTTCGATAGATTTTGACATGGCTTAAGAAATTGCTCCATAGAGTAACTATGTTTCTGGATATAGTAGAAAAAAGCCCCTTCTTTTCCAATCAATCAGGTCCATAGCAAATTTTAAAAAATTGCTTCTGTGATTGATAGATATGCTGCACACCCTGCCCTTTTGGGCACTGAACTATTGAATGAGCCACATTCGCCTGCAGTTAGCTTGAAAAATGTGACTGATTACTACTCACGGGGTTACAACATAGTTCGAAAGTATTCGTCGTCAGCGTATGTGATAATGTGCAACAGAATCGGCCCTGCTGATCCAAAAGAGTTGTTTCAAATTAACAACGGCCTGTCCCGCACAGTTGTGGATGTGCATTACTACAATCTCTTCGATGACGCCACTTTCAAAAATATGACGGTTCAACAAAACATCGACTATATCAAAATCACAAGAGCTCAAACTGTGCAGAGCCTCATCTCGGCCAATGGTCGCACTTTTCAATAAACTGTCCCATTTCTCGATTTATAACATTTTCCAGTGCTGCAGCGCTTATATCAGAACTCACCATCTTATAAATTTGAGCAACGCTACAGTACTCATCGTAAGGCATTTCCAAAGTAACCATCTCCAGCGAGCACATGCGGAAAGAATAAATATCTACAAGTTCATTATAATCCTCCTCATATAATTATGGAGCCATGAATTCCAGAGTACCGAGGGCAGAGTGCATAGCATGAACATTTCCCAGGGTAGTGGCAAGACCTAGATCCCCAATCTTCAGAACGCCACCATTGCCATTCACAAAAATATTGCTGCAATTCAAATGTCTATGAATTACACAAGGCACATGATTATGAAGATAATGCAACCCTCCAGTATCTGAAGTGCCCAATTCTTCAAAGCCTTCATTGAGACATGACGGTGCTTCTGGCGGTACTCTCTCAGAGTCCCTGAGGTACAGACCTCAGTAATGAAATTCACATGACTTGTCTTTTTATCCAGCCATGCATTGTAGAGCATAATTATGTTTTTGTTCCTCAGAGATTTCAACAGACGGACTTCTGCATAGATCCTCTGTATGGAAGCATCATCTAGGTTTTGCAGAGGCACCTTGTTCCAAGCAACCTCAATACCCTCTTCTTGATCAAAAGCTCGGTATACCTTCTTCATAGCACCACGGCCCAACACATCTTCATAGCGACCATACCTACCAGTGGGATCCAGTTCCACAAAGGGCTCCCTGTCTTTATCACAGGTGTCATATTCTACACTAGGCATTTCTCCACCTCCTATAGGAAAGGAAAGCCTTACCCCAGAATTCCAAATTAGGTTCCTCTTCTAATTTGAATTTAATGAACAGAAACCCTTGCAGGGCTATAGGATGACAGAGAAATAGAGATTTTCCCTAAATTCGGAAGACGAACAGACAACAAAGACAGAAGACTTTGCTTCCTGTGGGATTCAGAAATCCACCCAATAAATTTAAGTGTAAAAAATAAAATTTCCACGCAATCTTAAATCAAACCAGGAAATCCAAAACCCTAACTCTACACAGAAACAAATTATGTTGGGAGAAAAGAAATTCTATGCAGATTGTTTTCAATAAACTGTCTCATTTCTTGATTCATAACATTTTCCAATGCTGTAGGGCTTATATCAGAACTCACCATCTTATAAATTTGAGCAACGCTACGGTACTCACTGTAAGGAATTTCCAAAGTAACCATCTCCAGCAAGCACATGCCGAAAGAATAAATATCTACAAGCTCATTATAATCCTCCTCATATAATTCTGGAGCCATGAATTCCGGAGTACCGAGGGTAGAGTGCGCAGCATGAACATTTCTCAGGGTAGTGGCAACCCCAATCTTCAGAACGGCACCGTGTAAAAGTACGATAGGAGTTTGTTCAATTGGTTTAACCATAAGCCAAAAAGCATCTTGTAGATAGGAATACCAGAAGGGATGGTTTAAATTTGATAGAGTCAAGCAAAAAAACTGATAAGCATTAATTTCACATTCATATTCAACCATTAACATCATATATATATTTTTGTTAATATTCGACACATGCAGGCACAATGTAAGGATCAGCTGACTGCTGATTTTGAAGGGGAGCCTGGTTGGGAAGGCGATAATGCAGCAACTTTTGAGATGACCATCGTAAGGACGTTGCAGGGGGAGTTTCAAAACTCAAATGGTTATGGACGCGAGAAATCTACACAAGTCTTGAACGTAATGGGCAACTCCTACTAAACATCTTACTCTTACATTGTTGACAAATAGTAGCCAGCGGGGCCTCTCATGATTTTACTTTTTGGTCTCTCAGAAACACCAAAGCACTTTCATTACAGAGAATGATTTCGTTTTCCTAGCCAAGCACGGGATAAATGCTGTCAGAGTTGCTGTTGGATGGTGGATTGCAAGTGATCCAAAACCTCCTGCTCCTTTTGTTGCAGGATCTCTAGCTTGTCTCGACAAAGCCTTCTCGTGGGCACAGTAAGTGAAAACTGGCCTTCATTCTGACAATTTTCAATCCTGAAAATAGAAAACAATCAGAAGTCAAGATAATGGACTATAGGTTAATTAACTTTTTGGAAACAATGCTGCAGGAAACACGACATTAAGGTGATTATCGATCTCCATGCTGCTCCAGGCTCACAAAACGGTGATGAGCACAGTGGCACCAGAGATGGATTTATTGAATGGCCTGAGTCGCAAGAGAACATCGACAAGAGTCTTTATGTCATTGATTTTCTTACTATGAGGCACAACAAAGTCCTATAGCAGTAATTCATTTTGATAGATTTTGACATGGCTTAAGAAATTGCTCCATAGAGTAACTATATTTCTGGATATAGTAGAAAAAATCCCCTTCTTTTCCAATCAATCAAGTCCATAGCAAATTTTTAAAAATTGCTTCTATGATTGACAGATATGCTGCACACCCTGCCCTTTTGGGCACTGAACTATTGAATGAGCCATGTTCGCCTGCAATTAGCTTGAAAAATGTGACTGATTACTACTCATGGGGTTACGACATAGCTCGAAAGTATTCGTCGTCGGCGTATGTGATATTGTGCAACAGAATCGGCCCTGTTAATCCAAAAGAGTTGTTTCAAATTAACAACGGCTTATCCCGCACAATTGTGGATGTGCATTACTACAATCTCTTCGATGACGCCACTTTCAAAAATATGACGATTCAGCAAAACATCGACTATATCAAAACCACGAGAGCTCAAACTGTGCAGAGCCTCATCTTGGCCAATGGTAGCACTTTTCAATAAACTGTCTCATTTCTTGATTCATAACATTTCCCAATGTTGTAAGGCTTATATCAGAACTCACCATCTTCTAAATTCGAGCAACGATAGGGTACTCACTGTAAGGAATTTCCAAAGTAACCATGTCCAGCAAGCACATGCAGAAAGAATAAATATCTACAAGCTCATTATAATCCTCCTCATATAATTCTAGAGCCATGAATTCCGAAGTACCGAGGGCAGAGTGCGCAGCAAAACAAAAAAGAACAAGCAACTACCTTCTTTATAATCCTACAATTCAATGCCAACTTGTTGTTATAATATAACAATTTTCAAAAACAGTTACCACTCGATGATTCATGTGGGCCCATGGATTGCCATAATCCTAAAGTTTTCAAAATTTTACCATTCCCTACACTTATTCACTCACAATAATACTCCATTCGCATCATCTTGTTGATAACATCTTGATTTTTCTAATTAGCCAACGTTTTTGTCTCAATGTATTTCGACCTAAGTCACCTAACATGGAACACTGGGATTGGAGTGTCTCTCATATATTTCTTTGAGTATTTTCTCAAAAAAAATCCATCGGTAAAAACAAAATATTTTCTCATTCTAGAGTCCTGAGAATTGATACTTTCAAGTGTCAACTTGTACAAAAATATGAATTCATATGACTGCTCAAAAACCACAAAGGACCATATATATATATATGGTTTCAGGAAATAGATATTCTGCTAAAAACAGATGTACCTGTTTGTGTCAAGTTACCTTTTTTATTCTTCTGGCAAACTAAATCCAGCTTGAACCCATTCTGCTTGTTTTGGTAGTGTGCATCTACTAGCATGTTATGGTAATGAAAACCATTTGTGAAAGAGATAAACCTGAATGCAGCCTTCTTTATTTGCCTCGCCAAATCATCCAATTAACAATGAATATGTATCTCATAATTCATCCATTTTATGACCTAAGAAGAATCCCTGAATATTTGCAACCTCATGATATCCATTATAGCTTTAATAATATGTGAAGAGCCTTCAATTCTGCAAAATTGTTTGTTCGAGTGCCCAGGCAAGCCTTGTACTTGATGAAGTGATCCTTGGAGATACTACTCGGAATTCCATCTTCACCGTTCATATCATGTGGGTCTTGGCTTTTGGACTGTCAATGATGTTTGACTTTCGTAGACACTTTGCATCCTAGATAAAGTCCACAGAGCTTATTGTATATCTAGAAAGTAGGAATTTGGGTTCTTTAAAAAATTTGAGCATTTCTTGACAATGATATACCCTATAAGGAAAAACATGGAATTGCTCTATATTCTCTTAGATCCTTCTCTGGATACAAGTCTTGAAGACATTCTTCCATTGTGAATCCCCTCCAGATATTTATTGTAGTCAATTTCTCGATATGTTTCCACAAATGTGACCATATGAGTAGTAGATGAATAAATGAGGAATAGATTTTGTTTCCCTTGTACATGACATACAATCACTGAGGCCTTGTCTCCCTCTTTTCTCTGAACTGTCCCAAGTTAGGACCTTTTACGTAAGTACTAGATAGAGAAAAAATATTGTTTTCTATGGATCCTCTATTTTCCAGCTTTATTTTCTAGATTTATAGACCACGACCACATATCATTTAGACTAGTTGGATCAATTAAAGCTTCATATCCCCTTTTTGATATCTATATTCTTGTAGCCTTATTATTTGCACACATCAGAGAGTCCTCTTCATCTCAAATTCTAACATAAATTCTTTTCATCTCATTCAGAGACATTCGCCAATTTTTAGACTGGGCCGCATCTATGCCCAAATATGGGGTTGATTTCAATTCCTGATGCCATACATTTTCATGAACATGGTTTTTCATATTTGATTTAAGAAATTTTGATCTGCACACCCCATAATAGGATCTAGATCCTATCCTTCCATTTTCCTGGTTACCAACTTACTCGGTTAGAAACTATCCATTCGTAGCAAAACCTAGCACCCAAGCTTTCCACTGACTTCAAACATTCTTGATAGATTTCCATGGGGATCTTATACAATCCAATATCGATGCATGAGAAATGTATTTTTGGAGAATTATAGCTCTCCATAGACTTTTGAAAATGCTAATCCAAGTAAATTCTGCAACCCAACAATATTATCACTCGCAACAATTCACATCGGTTGTTCATTGGTGTAAAATATTTATAGAGGGTAATAATCTTCGAGGATCCATTGCCTAAGTGTTTTCTATATTTTTTCACAAAGAAATATTTTCTCTTTTGTTATTCAAATTTGTTGTAGCTGCCTTTCGGTCTCTTATGTTGGAAGAGCAGTAAATCCATCTATTTGCAGGGGGAGTTTCAAATCTCAAATGGTTATGGACCTGAGAAAGCTACACAAGTCTTGAACGTAATGGGCAATTCCTACTAAACATCTTACTCTTACATTGTTGAGAAATAGTAGCCAATGGGGCCTCTCATGATTTTACTTTTTGGTCTCTCAGGAACACCAAAGCACTTTCATTACAGAGAATGATTTCGTTTTCCTGGCCAAGCACGGGATAAATGCTGTCAGAGTTGCTATTGGATGGTGGATTGCAAGTGATCCAAAACCTCCTGCTCCTTTTGTTGCAGGATCTCTAGCTTGTCTCGACAAAGCCTTCTCGTGGGCACAGTGAGTGAAAACTGGCCTTCATTCTGACAATTTTCAATCCTAAAAATAGAAAACAATCAGAAGTCAAGATAATGGACTATAGGTTAATTAACTTTTTGGAAACAATGTTGCAGGAAACACGACATTAAGGTGATTATCAATCTCCATGCTACTCCAGGCTCACAAAATGGTGATGAGCATAGTGGCACCAGAGATGGATTTATTGAATGGCCTGAGTCGCAAGAGAACATCGACAAGAGTCTTTCTGTCATTGATTTTCTTGCTGCGAGGTACAACAAATTCCTGTAGCAGTAATTCATTTCAATAGATTTTGACATGGCTTAAGAAATTGCTCCATAGAGTAACTATATTTCTAGATATAGTAGAAAAAAGCCCCTTCTTTTCCAATCAATCAGGTCCATAGCAAATTTTTAAAAATTGCTTTTGTGATTGACAGATATGCTGCACACCCTGCCCTTTTGGGCACTGAACTATTGAATGAGCCACGTTCGTCTGCAGTTAGCTTGAAAAATGTGACTGAGTACTACTCAAGGGGTTACGGCATAGTTCGAAAGTATTCGTCGTCGGCGTATGTGATAATGTGCAACAGAATCGGCCCTGTTGATCCAAAAGAGTTGTTTCAAATTAACAACGGCCTGTCCTGCACAGTTGTGGATGTGAATTACTACAATCTCTTCGATGACGCCACTTTCAAAAATATCACGGTTCAGCAAAACATCGACTATGTCAAAACCACAAGAGCTCAAACTGTGCAGAGCCTCATCTCAACCAATGGTCGCACTTTTCAATAAACTGTCTCATTTCTTGATTCATAACATTTTCCAATGCTGCAGGGCTTATATCAGAACTCACCATCTTATAAATTTGAGCAACGCTACGGTACTCACTGTAAGGAATTTCCAAAGTAACCATCTCCAGCAAGCACATGCCGAAAGAATAAATATCTACAAGCTCATTATAATCCTCCTCATATAATTCTGGAGCCATGAATTCCGGAGTACCGAGGGCAGAGTGCGCAGCATGAACATTTCCCAGGGTAGTGGCAAGACCCAGATCCCCAATCTTCAGAACGCCACCATTGCCATTCACAAAAATATTGCTGCAATTCAAATGTCTATGAATTACACAAGGCTCATGATTATGAAGATAATGCAACCCTCCAGTATCTGAAGTGCCCAATTCTTCAAAGCCTTCGTTGAGACATGACGGTGCTTCTGGCGGTACTCTCTCAGAGTCCCGAGGTACAGACCTCAGTAATGAAATTCACATGACTTGTCTTTCTGTCCAGCCATGCATTGTAGAGCATAATTATGTTTTCATTCCCGAGAGATTTCAACAGACAGACTTCTGCATAGATCCTCTGTGTGGAAGCATCATCTAGGTTTTGCAGAGGCACCTTGTTCCAAGCAACCTCAATATCCTCTTCTTGATCAAAAGCTCGGTATACCTTCTTCATAGCACCACGGCCCAACACATCTTCATAGCGACCATACCTACCAGTGGGATCCAGTTCCACAAAGGGCTCCCTGTCTTTATCACAGGTGTCATATTCTACACTAGGCATTTCTCCACCTCCTATAGGAAAGGAAAGCCTTACCCCAGAATTCCAAATTAGGTTCCTCTTCTAATTTGAATTTAATGAACAGAAACCCTTGCAGGGCTATAGGATGACAGAGAAATAGAGATTTTCCCTAAATTCGGAAGACGAACAGATAGCAAAGACAGAAGACTTTGCTTCCTGTGGGATTCAGAAATCCACCCAATAAATTTAAGTGTAAAAAATAAAATTGCCACGCAATCTTAAATCAAACCAGGAAATCCAAAACCCTAACTCTACACAGAAACAAATTATGTTGGCAGAAAAGAAATCTCATAAAACTATTTTCATAAACAGAATCCTCAAAAAATAAATCTGTGAACAGAACCATTGCATGCACAGGGTTCCATACACAGTGATCAAGGAAAGCTAGCTTACAAAAACCTGTGAACAGAACCATTGCATGCACAGGGTTCCATACACAGTGATCAAGGAAAGCTAGCTTACAAAAACAAATAGGAGCATGCGTGCAGTTTTGGTGGATTTCCCATTGAATGCAACTCCTTGCTGAATTAGGCGGAGCTTATGCTTCAATAGTCTAATCTGCTCATCAAATCTCCCACATTTCTGCAATACAAACGCACGACATAATATGTTATAGAGCAGAGTATATACTGTATAGTGCTTATGAATATGCGATTTGTTTGAGATTATACCTTAAAGAGATCAATGAGTACATTATCAAGAGACTCCTGTGCTTGCTTAGAACAGAGGTGTCTGAAGGACTTTATGGTCTCGATGGCCTCCAATGACCGGTTCTGCTGGTTCATCACGACGGCCATATCCTTCAATGCGTTGTCAGTACGGTCTCCGGCATTAATAGCTTTTCTGAACAATGCAATGGCGCCAGCAGGATCCTTTTCCACGAGCTGTATCCTCAAAATTTCGATTAATTTGATCTTTCACACAGAAGGTATGAATAAAATAGCGTGTTCTAAGAAACATCTGACAAAATAGTTCACCTGAAGGTGCTTGGCTCTACTGTACGGGGTGTCTCCAATCGGGACCTTGTACAAAGCATGAATTAGGTTCCTCTTCTAATTTGAATTTAATGAACAGAAACCCTTGCAGGGCTATAGGATGATAGAGAAATAGAGATTTTCCATAAACGCAGAAGACGAACAGACATAAAAGATATAAGACTTTGCTTCCTGTGGGATTTAGAAATCCACCCAATAAATTTAAGTGTAAAAAATAAAATTGCCACGAAATCTCAAACCAGGAAATCCAAAACCCTAACTCTACACATAAACAAATTATGTGTTGGCAAAAAAGAAATCTCATAAAACTATTTTCATAAACAAAATCCTCAAAAAATAAATCTGTGAACAGAACCATTGAACAGAACAGGGTTCCATACACAGTGATCAGGGAAAGCTAGCTTACAAAAACATGTGAACAGAACCATTTAATGCACAGGGTTCCATACACAGTGATTAAGGAAAGCTAGCTTACAAAAACAAGTAGAGCATGCGTGCAGTTTTGGTGGATTTCCCATTGAATGCAACTCAGCAGGGAACGCGTTGTCCTGCTCATAGCACCAGGTAACGCGAGGATTTCTGGAAGAAAACGGAGAAGACTTGGCTTCAATTGTCATTTCCTTTGAGTATATAGTCGAGACAGATTCAGCAATGAATTTGTAACCATTAGACCAGTGCGCAAACCGTTTCAGCAACTAATTTTTTGTAACCATTCTTATCTAATGGCTGAAACCTTTGCAATCGTCTAACATATAATCCTATGGCGTATAAAGATGACAGGTAGGCAGAGAGGGGAGTTGATTTCATAGAACGCCTTACGGCGTAATTAGTAAAGAAGGTCAGTTAAATTGGAATTGTTGAATTGGTAAAATTGTAATTTGATTTAAAATAACAATTATCGTATTAGATTTAGGTTGTTTAACGTGTGTTTAGTCAATTTAGTGTTCCTAAATTGATGTCATTAATTGTCAACCTGGGGCTCGTAAGCTGATGAAGTGAAGGTGTACTATATGTACTTAAGCAACCTCTTAGATCTTTTTGTCGTTTGGGGGTGTTGTTTGTGGTCAATTTATCTTCCTAAGATGGAATGAAGGTTTTATAAACAGATGAGTGATAGTGTGTGTAAGGTGATCTCTAAATGAGTGAGTGTGTGTTACTGGTGGTTTCTAACTACCTTCTAAACTTGCAAAGAAAGAGCTTGAAAGAAATAACTTGAAATGAAACTGAAAGCAAAGCATAAAAACCACTTTCTAATGGCACTAGTCACTACTCATGCTGCTGCAATAAAAAGGTAAGAAAAACCACTTTAAAGACCAATTATAATGTTCATCTCTTCCTAACACTCTGCTTCCAACATATAGTACTATGTGAAACACGATTAAGAAGTAGTTAGATATAAGTCTCAAAAGTAATCAAGCTCTAAGATGACAAATTATAACACCACTTTGCCTCTCTCCAACATTCTGCTTCCAACATACATTGTAATGTGTAACAAGTGAAGAAAGAGTTAGTGATATAAGTCAAAAACTACTCAAAGCAAGCTGTAATTTATTAGTATTCTGATCTCTTAAAGATGAACAACTTATGATAAGGAAACCATCAATATGTTAGCATACAACTTGAGAAACTAAACTAGAAATCAAGCTAGAAAAACAGAGTAAAGGCAGCAACTATGAATATGACAACTGAAAATACCATTAGAGATAAAGCAAATACAACAAAGACACACAATCCCGGGCTAACACCTGCAGAAAACAATCCTGATCAGTTAAAGTAAATGCTGGAAATGAAATGACAGTGAAAGTAAATCAAAACTGTACATGTATTAAAGAAAAGGAAAATTGCTGAATTCAAAAGAAGGAAATGGCAAGAACATAAAGGTAAATTTACTGTAGAAAGGCTGTTATGAATGGGGGCCCTCCATCCACAAAACCCAAGGAAAGATCAGCTACTTGAAGGAGTCAAAACAGCACAGTCTTCTATTAACTCATATGCAGAAATTACAGTAAAAAGTGCTGAAACAGCAGCTTCAAAACAGAGTTTCTGTATACACTAAAATTGTAGCAATTACATAAACAAAGCAACTAAAAACTAATCCTTAAGCGTACGCAGACGCTGGATTTTATAGGCGTATGAACAACTGCCTACTGCGTAAAACATGAAACTAGAAATTAACTGACAGTCATGCTAATTAAAGGTACAGCAACACGTCAATAGGTCCGTGCGTTATCTGGAGGCTTCTGTCGTCATGGAGGGTGAATCCAAAGTTAGATCCTGTCTCCCATAACCTGCATAGCGTGGAGGAATCGCCATCTGGAGTGACGTGACCTATCAGCTCACGCAACACCGTTTGAGCTGGCTTTGTTGACCGAAGTTTGATCCACGTTGACCGGAGGTGTGCGTGGCGTTGCTGACCGAACTAATAGCATAGGAACCTTTAACACCTTCATTCCCACGTGCCCATGTGATTCGTTTTTCAAAATGACACGTGGAACATAGAGATCAATGAAAAGGCTGCGGAATGACTAGATAGCTGCGGAATTGCTGAATGGCTGCGGAATTGCTGTGCATATGTCAAAAATCTAGACAAACAGTCAAACATTAGCAAAGTTAACTAATCATGCTTAAAGACATCAAATGTAATGATCTGGATAGGTTTATGGGGAAAATAGGGCAAAATAGAGAGATAAGTGAGGAAAAGCTGTAGGTAGTGATAGATAATTAGGTGCAAGTTAGAGGCTCTGCATACCCCCACTACGAGGGTGTTGCATGTCCTCATGCAACGAAAACATTGTTTAATCCACCTGCTGAGATGCCTCTGCTAGGACATCTAGTCTTCTCCTCTTCCTCTGTGTGGCCATATTGACTCTTGGTTTCCTCACCAAGCATCTGAATTTTAAATTGACCAAAGCTCTGCTTAGCTTCCTGCATTTCTTCTTTAGCTTTCTGTTTTTCCTTTGCCAAAGGCCCAGATGAAGCATGGTATTATCGTGGACCATCTTGTCCACTTTAGCTCGCTCCTTCAATGCTTCATTCTCTTGTATGATGTGGCGATTTAAAACTTCAAGCTCAAAAATTTCCTGTTTGAGTGAGTGAACTTGCTGCTCAAGAGGTAGAACAGTGCTTGGACCAGCAGCAGCTTGTTCTAACGTCTCCAGGTAGTTATAAACTTTTTGCTGGTCCGGGTCAATCTCTGGTGACCTCTTTGGACTAGGCTCATGCTCAAATTCGATTTCATGCTCCTGTTGAAAAGGGCTTTCCTCTCGTGGAGGAGTAATCTCAACATGTGGTGGGCTTGCCTCAAAGTCAAGTCTTGTAGCAACCTTTTCAGGTGTGCTCAAGTCAATAATGAGTGACTCTTTGTCCTTTGTGGCCCCCACTTTGTCTTGTAGCCCACTGCTCCTCCTCACGGTGGTGATGCTCTGTTTTTCCTTTTGTTGCTTTTGCTTTTGTTTTTGCATCTTCTTGGAAAGGGCAGCCTCATGAAGTTGGGCCAATCTATGTGCCAATGGCTGAGTGTCCTCTTCACTAGAATTTTTAGGAGTAAGGTAGGTTTCTTGGGCTATAGCTTTTCCCTTATCCTTTTTTTGTCTCTTCCTACTCTCCTTTTTCTTTTGAGCAGCCTCTTGGACAATTTCTTGCAGGGTTTCTGTAATGATTTCTTGGGCTGTTTGGTCAATATCTACAGCAGGCTCAGGGTCATTTTCTTCTTCAGAATGATGTGCAGCAATTTCTTCTTCAATCAGGTCTTGGACAGTTTCTTCTTGGTCAGCAGTTTCTAATTGGACAACAATTTCTGGGGTAATTTCCTCTCTTCTTTTCCTTCTACTCTTTTTAGGCACTTGAGGTGAACCACCAGAGGCTTCCCCTATCTCTTGGAAATGATTCCTTACAAGAAATCTTTCCCATGTATCTCTTTTTGCTTTCAACTGTTCTTCAACTAGTATCTTGACAAGCCCATGATGATACAAATGTGGCTCAATGTTTCTTGGGTTTCTTTGGACTATTGAGCACATTTTTCTAAGGCTTGAGAGTAAAAAATATGGAAGGTTAATGTCATGCTCTCCTAAGAAATGCATCATAATTTTGGCATGGTAAACATATAGAATTCCAAACCTTCCCTCACATGTAAAGAATTTTTGTACTAGTAGAAGCAAAGCTGTCCATTCTTCTTTGATAAGACTAACAGGGATTCCCTTTGTAAAATTGCTAGTATCCATACCTGGATTCTTCAGAATTTGCTTCCATTGCTGGTCTTTTACTGATCGGTTTTTGAACCATCTCTCCCCAGTTTGTGGTAGTGAAGTGGCCTGTGCTAAACTGCTTTCGGTGATTGTAAATTTCAGATCTCCTATCTCCACTTGGTTGTCTTTGAAAGAACGTGCAAAAGCCTTTGTGACCTCTCTATGGTAACCCTTGAATTTTTGGATGCACTGGAGCCAATTTGCCTTCTGCAAAGCGTCTTTGATTTGGGGATATCCGTCCAGAAATTTGGAGCCCTCTGGCTCTGCCCTCAAAAGTTTACCCATCAGCTCTCTGGCTTGTCTTACAGCTCTGTTTTAATACTTTGGAGAAAGGGTTATACGGCTTCAACAGTGGCTTCAACACAATAGATTTACGGCTTCAACACAACAGCCGTAATGCACTCACAACAGTGGTCAAAGTTTAGCGGAGAAAAAAAATGAAACAGAGTATGGTTACGGTGGCAGAGTAGTGAATAAGGCAGAGCAGTGGAAAACAAGGGAAATGCGGAAGTGAATCAACAGCGTGAATGAGATTATACATGCGTAGGAGGGTTATGAATAATGGGAAGAAACGGTTAAGTCCCTTAGATATCGGTCATGAGTGTACATTTGGCTGCGGAATCATAACGCAGAGAGCCGTAGTACAATTGTCTACGTCACTCAGGTACAAAAGTTTTAATGGAAGAGCAGTCGTGTTTGAGTTTTAAAATCGTGATGAATAGGGACTGTTAAGGCTGAGAGATACGTGGATTTCCGGTCGAGTAATGGAAAGGACTGGTAATCATTACATTAAATGGCTAAAAACACAATCCGGAAACCATGCAAAATGTTATAACCGTAGGTTTAGAAATTAGATCATACCTTATGCATCCGCACTTTGATTCCTTTTGCTCATATGACACTAACCTTTCATTGTTTATTGCTGCTACATGACCTTTTTTTAATTATTGCTGATGACTTTTGGACTGCAGATTCCTTCTTAAAACAGACTGTGTTTTTTTTTTATGCAGGTGCAGAAAGTGTATCAGCTGCGGAATTGGGATGTTGGCTGCGGAATTGCTCCTCAGCTGCGGAAACTGCAGTGATACCCTCTGTCTGCACAAAACAACTTTAGCTGTGTGAAATAAATCTGACAATGACTTTATTGGTGAGATGGAATGTAATGGATGGCTGGATGGAAAGAAATGAGGTGGAGTGAGAGTGATTGGATGAATGAGATGGTGAATGAAGTGGGCGAAATGAGATGGAACAAGGAGGAGAGAGAGATTTTTTTTTTTTTTGGAAAATGTGAGGTGTCAGGTGACCCTGATTTTCACCTCAGATTTTCTGCATAGGACTGCCAATCAGAGACTGGTTTTTAGGCCTATACTTTTATATATATATATATATATATATATATTTTTTTTTTTGAGTCAAAACAAAGATTAGGCTGATGGAGGAGAAGAATCCTTCTCCATCAACCTGATTGCAGAATCTTCTTTAAAAAACTTGACAAATTCCTCTTTTGAGAGTGGCTTCTGGTAGATCTTCAAGCGATGGCCATTCACAATAAGAGGAGTATGAAATTCATCAATAGTTTTCACTCGAACTGCTCCATTGCTAAAGACTTCATCAATCTCATATGGCCCAAGCCAATGAGTTTGAAATTTTCCTTTGAAGTCTTTAAACTTTGAATCAAACAATAGAGCCCAATCTCCTTTCTGAAACTTCTTCTCCTTGATGTATCTATCATGCCATTTTGTTCTTTGGTGCTGAACTAGATCGGTTCTTAAAATGGCATCTTGTCTTATCTCATCTAGTTCATTTAACTGCCCCATTCTGTGCTTATGGGCTTCTGAAAGATTCATCCCCAACTGGACTGCCATCTTGAAAGTTTTGACTTGGAACTCAATGGGGAGCAGGACTTCTTTCCCATAAACAAGTTCATAGGGAGAATATCCTGTGGTACTCCTCCATGTAGTTCTATAGGCCCATAAAGCTTCAGGTAGCCTTTCAGCCCAATCTCTTCTATGCAGATGAACAGTCTTGGTGATGATATTCTCAAGGACTTTATTTGTAGATTCCACTTGACCATTTGCTTGCGGATGGTAAGGAGTAGATGTTCTATGCTTGATCTTGTATTCCTCCATCAGCTTCTCCATCAGATTAGATGTAAATTGGCTTCCTTGATCTGTTACAATTTCTCTTGGGACACCAAAACGAGTGAAAATATCCTCAAAAAGAAATTGAACAACTGAATTTTCAGTGGCAGAAGGCAAAGCTTTTGCTTCTACCCACTTAGTAACATAGTCAGTACAAACCAATATATACTTCTTTTGTTTAGATGGCGGATTAATGGGTCCAACGAAATCTAAAGCCCATTTTTCAAAAGGTTCGATGAGTACCTGTGGCTGTAGTGGCATTTCATTTGAAGGAGTTGGTCTCCCAACTCTTTGGCAGCTGTCACACCTTCTAACATACTGCTTTGCATCTTTAAAGAGAGAAGGCCAATAATATCCTAGAGAAAGGATTTTATAGGCTGTCCTTTTGTCAGCAAAGTGTCTGTCGCATGGTTCATCATGACATGCCTTAAGGATGTCAGGCATTTCATCTTCCCGAACACATCTTCTGATTATACAATCTGGCCCTATTTTGAACAATTCATTAGAAATCCAAGAATAATGTGAACTCTCCTGAATGATTTTCCTTTTTTCATTAGGAAATAAGTGTAGAGGTAGCTTCCCTGTAACTAGATAATTAGCAATATCTGCATACCAAGGAGTCTTGGTAGTTACTGCAAACAAGTATTCATCTGGAAACTTATCTTCTACTGGAGAATCTTCATTAGTGTTTTGGATTCTAGACAAGAAATCAGCTACTGTGTTTTGTTTCCCAAGTCTATCTAACACAGTAATGTTGAATTCTTGTAAAAGTAAAAGCCATCTTGTAACTCTGCCATTAGTAACAGGTTTGTTCATGAGATATCTAATTGCAAAGTGATCAGTATGGACAAAAGTTTCATAGCCGGTTATATAATGTCTAAACTTGTTAATTGCATGAACAACGGCTAGAAATTCTTTTTCAGTCACAGTGTAATTTAACTCAGTGGGAGTCAAATTTTTACTAGTGTAATAAATGGCATAAGGGATCAAATCCTTTTGTCCCAAGACAGCTCCTAGAGCCGTATCTGAAGCATCAGTAGAAATGTGGAAAGGGAGTTTCCAATTTGGTCCTCTTAGGATGGGTGCTTCAGATATTCTCATTTTTAAAGCTTCAAATGCAGATTGGCATTCAGGATCCCATTTAAATTCACAGTCCTTTGTAAGTAGTTTGAAGAGCGGGGATGCTATTTTGGTGAAGTTTTCAATAAATCTTCTATAGTACCCAGTAAACCCAAGAAAACTTCTAACATCCTTTTGGCAGTTTGGAATAGGTAACTTGGAGATGACCTCAACTTTGGATCTATCAACCTTAATTCCATCTCTTGAAATATGATGTCCTAAAACAATCCCTTCAGTAAACATCATAAAACATTTTTCATGACTTAAAGAAAGATTTGTTTCCTTACATCTTATCAGTACTTTTTCCAAATTTTCCAAAGCTTCTTCAAACGTATTACCATAGACTGTAAAATCATCCATATAGACCTCTACACAATCATGGATTAGATCTGAAAAGATACCTAATACAGCCCTTTGAAAAGTAGCAGGTGCATTACATAATCCAAAAGGAAGTACTCGGTAGGCAAAAGTTCCCCAAGGACAGGTGAATGTGGTCTTATCTTGATCTTCAGGTGCTACCTGAATTTGATTATACCCACTAAAACCATCCAAGAATGAGAAATACTTCTTACCTGCTAAAGTGTCTAGTACCTGATCGATGAAAGGTAGAGGAAAATGATCCTTTAAGGTTGCCTTGTTCAATTCTCGATAGTCAATGCAAACTCTCCATTTACCATTCTTTTTGGGCACTATAACTAAGGGAGAAACCCATTGGCTATCTGAAATGGGGTAAATGAAGTTTACCTTGAGCAATTTCTGAAGTTCTTCTTTCACGATTTCCCTAAGGTTTGGATTCATCCTTCTCTGTGGTTGCCTAATAGGTCTGCTGTTTTCTTCAATATAGATGTGATGAATACAAGTCTTAGGATCGATTCCTTTCATGTCAGTGCATTCCCATGCAAATGCAGTAGAATGTTTTTGCAAAAGCTTGGTTACTTTTTCTTGTTGTGGTCCTTCCAAGTTTCTATTAATATTCAATGTTTTCCCTGGAAGGATTTCAACTGTAGAACTACCAAACTCTTCCATTGAGAAGAGAGACATTTGTCTAGAGGAAAGACATTCAATGTCTGCATCTAACTGAAACCGTGTAGAGTCATATTCTGAAGATATTTCAAAGTTTTCTAATGTATTTAGAATTTGACTGTCTTCACTGATCTCAGAGATGGTTAGAACAGATTGTATAGTATCCTCATCATCGACCCACTCGTCTTCTCCTATTTCTGTTATTGCTCTTGCTGGAGGATACAAGTTGAATTTCTTGGTTGAATTACCATCTGATATATACATGTCTCGAGACCTACAATTGATAAAAGCATCAGCTGTTGCTAGCCAAGGTCTTCCTAAGATAAGAGGATGTCCTCCTAGATTGTTCTTGGGAGTCAAAATCATAAAATCAACTGGATATTCCCAAGAGTCTAGAGAGACTGGAATGTCTTCCAATACACCATCAGGTTTAATGATTGATCGATCTGCAAGTTGCAGTAAAGTAGGTGTAAAGAGAAGGTTAGGAAGCTTTAACTGATCCATGGTCTGTCTACTCATGATGTTGATAGCGGCTCCTAAGTCAATCAAAGTATTTGGGATTTCAACCCCATTAATATGAGTTTTGACAATAGGACTACCGGGATCCACATACTTTTGCATGGTAATCTTACCCATCATAATGTCTGCAATTTTTCCAACCAGATGGATCCTTTTGGTATCTCTGGTTTTCTTTCCTGTTTTCTTCAAACTCAACTCCTTTATTGTCTTCGCTAGAATAGGAATTTCCTTTATGGCTTGTAACAAGGGAATCTTGATACAGACATTTTTCAATTCATCTAGAAAGTTATAGTCAGGCAACCAAATTTGCTTTTCCACTCCTTTGTCAATTTGCAATCTCTCAGGAAAAGGGGGAGTGGATGAGGATGTAGGTTGCTCAACTATGGGAGTTGTAGGGGTTGATTCTTTTTCTTTTTCTTTTTGGATATTTTGGTTTTGAAGTGATACTTCAGAACCCTTATTGACTTTAAGAGATTCTTCCTCAGAAATGCTTGGCTGTTGAACATTTATAGAAGGTTGATCTAGGATTCTACCTGATCTGAGTTGTACTTCATTGAGAGGAACAATCATATAGGTAGGAAATGGTTGACCTTCCATCATGTAAGCATTTTGAGGGTTCCTATTATTGGGATTTGGTAATGGCTGAGAGGGAAGTTGATTTGACTTCTGTTGGGATTGAAGCAAGAGTTGAGAATTTTGATTTTGTGGAGGAGGTTGTTGTTGTTGAGGGTATGGCAATGATAGTTGTTGACCTTGATTTGGAAGTTGTGGAGCTTGCTGGTTCTGAAAAGGTGGAGGATATTGATAGAACTGAGCAAATCTCCCATAAGGATTTTGCATGCTTTGCATCCATGATTGAAAAGGATTTTGAGGTTGAGACCAGGGTTGTTGCCAAGGATTCCAATTTGGTTGGAGTTGAAAATTCATAGAGTTGTTAAACCCTTGATTCTGTTGCCCTTGCCAAGGTCTCCTTGCAACAAAACAGAGAGATTCAAGTGTATTTGGATCTTCTTGAAAGACTGCTTTGAGGCCAGGAATTGAAAGACAATCCTTGGTCTCATGAGTTTCTGAGCAAATTACGCATGTTTCTACAACGTGTGCATCCAAGGGACATTCCCTTAAAGCATGTTTCTTTCTACATTTCGGGCAAAAAATGGCCAAAGCCTTAGCTTCTGCTTTTTGTTTATTGTGAATCTTAAGGGTATCTAATTGTTCACTAAGACTCCCTAAGATATCAGTTTTGAATTCATCAAGCATATTGCCAATTTCAGCCCTACTTACTGATCCAGTTGCAGATTTGTTTGCTCTAAGGAGAGAAGGATCTCTAGGCCCTTTTTGAGTTTTTGATTTGCCCCTTGAGAGATGGATACAAAGTTCTGCTATATCACTGAGTGAAAGTTGAGATATATCCCCTTTCCCCATCATGTTCAAGATATCTATCCATTCATCTCTAATGGCTTTTAATAGGAGGGCTTTTAAGGTCTCCTCATCCAAGTTACTCATCTTTGCTCTTTTCAGGTTATATTGAAATCTTTCAAGTAAATCTTCTAGGCTCTCGTCTTCTCTTTGTATCATTTTAAATACCCCGTCCTTGTGATTAGTAGGCATACAATAGTTCAGATACCTATCCAAAAATGTTTGTTTCATTTCATCCCAAGACCTAATGGATTGAGTGAGTAACCCCATGAACCATTTCAAAGCTTGATCTTTCAATGTTGAAGGGAATAATTTGAGTTTCTGAGAGTCATCCAAATAGTCATAAGTTCGAGACACAACTTCAAACTCAAATAAAAATGTTTCGGGGTCCTCAGTTCTTAACCCATGGAAATTTGGGAGGACAGATGGCGATATGTTTTTCATAGTAGCTCGGGAATCCTCATTAACAATAGGAAACTCAAATGAGTTATCCCCATCTCTATTTCCTCCTCCAATGGGACCTCTACCTCCCCCATTGTTGTTTCCTCCTCTTCCTCCTCTACCTCTACCTCTACCACCTCCTTCTTCCTCTGCCATGATGGTTCCCCTAGGGATTTTAAGATCTTCTGGTTCTTCTACAAAGGGTGAATGAGAAGAGATTTCTCCTTCTTCTTCAGATGATTCCACTTCCTCAATTACAATTGGTCTTTCTGTAGGAGAAAGAGAAGGGTCTCTTCCTGGTTCAAATTCAATAGAAGGTGTGGGAGAGTCAATTCTTGGCTCTTGAATTCCAGGAATTCTAGGGCTAGGAGTGTCGGTTGGAGATGAGGGAGGTGTCTCTTGTCTATTCCTTGAAGCAGATGGACTTGTAAAAATTTAACTTCGAGCTCTAGCTAAAAACCTTCCCCTAGAATCTCTAGCTCTATGCATGTCATTTTTTTATTTCTTCAAGTCAAGTTAATAGTTCTTTTTCTGATCTTCCAGGTCACTCTAGGTGCAAGAAGAGAGCATACTCAAGAAGCTACTAAATCAATAACTTTCTCTTTTCTGATCCTCTAGATCACTTTGCAGTGCAAGAGGAGAGCATACTTTGATAGGTTATCAACTTCTTTTCTTGAAATTTTATGTTTTATGTTTTTTTTTTCTAAGAATTTGGCTACTTAATTTTCACTTCCCCAGCAACGGCGCCAAAATGTTTAGTCAATTTAGTGTTCCTAAATTGATGTCATTAATTGTCAACCCGGGGCTCGTAAGCTGATGAAGTGAAGGTGTACTATATGTACTTAAGCAACCTCTTAGATCTTTTTGTCGTTTGGGGGTGTTGTTTGTGGTCAATTTATCTTCCTAAGATGGAATGGAGGTTTTATAAACAGATGAGTGATAGTGTGTGTAAGGTGATCTCTAAATGAGTTAGTGTGTGTTACTGGTGGTTTCTAACTACCTTCTAAACTTGCAAAGAAAGAGCTTGAAAGAAATAACTTGAAATGAAACTGAAAGCAAAGCATAAAAACCACTTTCTAATGGCACTAGTCACTACTCATGCTGCTGCAATAAAAAGGTAAGAAAAACCACTTTAAAGACCAATTATAATGTTCATCTCTTCCTAACACTCTGCTTCCAACATATAGTACTATGTGAAACATGATTAAGAAGTAGTTAGATATAAGTCTCAAAAGTAATCAAGCTCTAAGATGACAAATTATAACACCACTTTGCCTCTCTCCAACATTCTGCTTCCAACATACATTGTAATGTGTAACAAGTGAAGAAAGAGTTAGTGATATAAGTCAAAAACTACTCAAAGCAAGTTGTAATTTATTAGTATTCTGATCTCTTAAAGATGAACAACTTATGATAAGGAGACTATCAATATGTTAGCATACAACTTGAGAAACTAAACTAGAAATCAAGCTAGAAAAACAGAGTAAAGGCAGCAACTATGAATATGACAACTGAAAATACCATTAGAGATAAAGCAAATACAACAAAGACACACAATCCCGGGCTAACACCTGCAGAAAACAATCCTGATCAGTTAAAGTAAATGCTGGAAATGAAATGACAGTGAAAGTAAATCAAAACTGTACATGTATTAAAGAAAAGGAAAATTGCTGAATTCAAAAGAAGGAAATGGCAAGAACATAAAGGTAAATTTACTGTACAAAGGCTGTTATGAATTGGGGCCCTCCATCCACAAAACCCAAGGAAAGATCAGCTACTTGAAGGAGTCAAAACAGCACAGTCTTCTATTAACTCATATGCAGAAATTACAGTAAAAAGTGCTGAAACAGCAGCTTCAAAACAGAGTTTCTGTATACACTAAAATTGTAGCAATTACATAAACAAAGCAACTAAAAACTAATCCTTAAGCGTACGCAGACGCTGGATTTTATAGGCGTATGAACAACTGCCTACTGCGTAAAACATGAAACTAGAAATTAACTGACAGTCATGCTAATTAAAGGTACAACAACACGTCAATAGGTCCGTGCGTTATCTGGAGGCTTCTGTCGTCATGGAGGGTGAATCCAAAGTTAGATCCTGTCTCCCATAACCTGCATAGCGTGGAGGAATCGCCATCTGGAGTGACGTGACCTATCAGCTCACGCAGCACCGTTTGAGCTGGCTTTGTTGACCGAAGTTTGATCCACGTTGACCGGAGGTGTGCGTGGCGTTGCTGACCGAACTAATAGCATAGGAACCTTTAACACCTTCATTCCCACGTGCCCATGTGATTCGTTTTTCAAAATGACACGTGGAACATAGAGATCAATGAAAAGGCTGCGGAATGACTAGATAGCTGCGGAATTGTTGAATGGCTGCGGAATTGCTGTGCATATGTCAAAAATCTAGACAAACAGTCAAACATTAGCAAAGTTAACCAATCATGCTTAAAGACATCAAATGTAATGATCTGGATAGGTTTATGGGGAAAATAGGGCAAAAGAGAGAGATAAGTGAGGAAAAGCTGTAGGTAGTGATAGATAATTAGGTGCAAGTTAGAGGCTCTACAACGTGTTTGTGTTAAATTGGTAATATATGATTAAAATAATAATTGAAATATTGAAATGATGAAATTTGACTATTCTAGTGGCAAGTAAATGTCTTACTTAAATAAAAGCTTTCTTCTTGGATAGCTCATAGTGGCAAGTTTTTTACATGGGAAGTTCTCTAGAAGAGATGTTGGTTCAAGCCTAACCAATGCCCTCTATGTAAATTTAGGAGGAATGCTCTCTCCACCTCTTAATTTGTTGTAGCTACACTGTTGAGGTCGTAGCTATTATTTTGAGGTATTTTAAGCCCAAAGCAATTTGAGCTGGCCAAAGCCCTTCTAATTATTTTTTATTATGGTAAATTTATATTGATAAATGGTAATGATGAATTCATTGGTTTTGCCCATGGGGCTTTGGATTGACGGTGAATGGGTGCACTGTTAAGGCACTCCTTGCGATAGGTCACTAGTTCAAATCCCCCGTGGGTGCTTACCTACCAAAAAAAAAACATTCATTGGTTTTACTTTCAAAAACCTGAAGGATTAGGTATAAAACTACTTTGTGGGATTTGATCCCAAAACCACTGATTTGCAAATATCCACTCAATGAAATGTTATTTCGCTGAAACCCTGCACAAATGTTTGATATAAGAAAACCCACTTCTATAAAGTTGTCGAAGCCCAAAAGCTTGAAAGCCTACAGCTAAAACTATAATCAACACCCCGGAATTCCTAACCCTTGACAAAATCAAGAAAAAAGGAAGAAAAAGACACATTCATGATAGCAAAGTTATGAACTTTTCACAGTTTGTCATCAAACATATTCCAATTAAAACCCTAACGTAAATCAATAAAAAAAATTAAAGTTTGCAGAATACATAATGAAATAGGTCAACTACCTATATTTTTATTAACAAAGAAGCCTCACAGAATTCTGATCTCTCTGATCTCAACCTCAAAAGAAAAGAAATGTGTGAGCCACTGAAACACGGTCCATGACAACTTGATCATTCTTTTATCAAGAAATTCGTTTAACACTCTGGAAGTTTACAAGTTTTTTTCCTCTCAACCTAGAGTTGGATAAATTGGAGATCAATCTTAATTGGCATCAATTTAATCATTTACCCTGCACTTAATTGGCATTTCAGGCTAGGTGAATAATTTTGAAGTAATCGCGTGCCTGCCCCTATTCTTTTTATACATTTCATGATGGTCTTAGATGTATGAAAGTGATTACTTATGTTGATTCCATTGAAGCTTGCTTAAAGATACATTCCCAAAAGAAACAATAGTGGATCCAATCCATAAAATTGCTAATGTGTTCACTTTTTTTTTATCATGTGAAGAGGAAAACAGTGAATTCATTGTTACCATATTCAATGCCCTATAGTCTATGCTCAACCACCATTCACCCTATTCTCTAGTCATCTTGGAAACATTCTAGTTTTGAGCATTATAAGTAACCACAATATTTGGCAAGTTGTAATATAATACAAGATAGTTGACTGGAATTTCCAGCTAAATCAAAATGCAAGTGCAAGGATTCCCCAGTAAAGTGCAAGGGGAATGAAAAAATCACATTTAATTTGTCAAACAAGTGATCAAATATGCAAGAAAGAGTCAAGAATGGTTAAGTTTCACTCACTTGAGTGTGTGCTTATAAAAATTACGTTAGGCCCCTATACTACTAGTGTAACCCCTTACTGTTATTAGTACAACCCCCTTATTATATTGTTGTACCCATGTAGTCCCCATATTGTTACTATTGTGCCCCATAGAAGCCCACTATTGTTATTATTGTGCCCTTACATTATTATTGTTATGTCAGCTCTAATTATATTATGACTCCTTAGACTCCTATATATAGAAAGGAGGTCTTGTCATTTGTATCATCTAAGAATTGTTCATTTGTGTAATGTAAAGGAGGTTGCCCCCTCGAAGAGGCTGAATTCTAAGGCGTTGATCTATCTTTTCTATCTTTTTTGAGCTGGTTTCATAACATTTGGTATCAGAGCTTTGGATTCTAGGGTTTCGCTGCTCCAAACAGGTCATCGTAGCATTTTCGCTATAACTTTTTTTTTTCTGCGATGTTTGAGAAGCGAAAAAAAAAACCCATTTGAGATGAAATCGCACTGAACCTCGGGTCCGAATTTAAGATCTTTTTGCGCTATATTTGCGGAGATATGATCTGAGGAAGTTGGTCTTTTTGCAGAGTCCCGAATTACATTCCAAATAGGTGACCGAGGGAAAATCGTCATAGCTTTCTCTCTGAGCATCGGATTAAAATTTCGTAAGAAGGTACAGAAAGAGGACGGACTGTGGTTTCTTGTATATATTTTTTAGAGCCAAAGGTCGAAACAGTGACACGTGGCATGTCGAACAAGTTCGCTCTACTAAACTAGTCTATAATTAGGTCACTGTGGGAGATTTGGCATAACTCTTCCCTGGAGAATCCAATTTGTATTAGACTGGTGGAAGTGGAAAGAGGACACAGAGGGCTACTGCAAGTCGCAATTTTAGAACTGAAAGAATTGAAATTACAAAGTTATAGTCGTTTCAAGATCGAGCTCCTAAAATCAAGAAAAGGCGATATGAGGAAGTTTGATGGCAAGGATCCGGTAAATTGGATACTTTAGATGGAGAAATATTTTGATCTACATGGTGTACCACTGTTATAAAAGATAAGTATTGCATCTTCATATTTAGAACTAGATCAATTTTTATGGTATAAAGGGCTTTGTTCCTGTAAGCAACTTGTTATGTGGTCAATTTTCACGGAGGAAATGATAGCACATTATGAGGATACAAAGAGCAACACCACAACAATTGGAAAGAGTAAAAGAGCTTTGTTACATAGTGGAAAGTAAAATTATGGCAACAAGGAAGTCTACCCCTCACAACTATAATAATGGAAGTGTTGTTTCTCCTAGCCTTCCACAACCTACAAGGGTTACACCACAACAATTGGAAGAGAAAAGAGAAAAAGGGCTTTGTTACAATTGTGATAGCAAATGCACTAAAGGTCATAAGTGTGCTGAAAAGAAATTATTTTACATAGATTATGAAGAGGAGGAAGAAAATGATCAAGAAACATCAAAAGAAGAGTATATACACCAGGAACCAACCCCAAAGAAAGAAGAAATGAATCCGACCATATCTTGTAAAGCATTGGCAAGAATTACCACTCCTCAAACTCTCAAGATAGAAGGACATATCAAAAAGAAAAAGGTTCAAGAAGTGAAAGATCACATCGAGAAAGAAGAAATGAATCCAACCATATCTTGTAATGCATTGGCCGGAATTACCACTCCTCAAATTATCAAGATAGAAGGACATATCAAGAAGAAAAATGTTCAAGAAGTGAAAGATCACATCAAGCATCAAGAAATGAATCCGACCATATCTTGTAAAGCATTGGAAGAAATTACCACTCCTCAAACTCTCAAGATAGAAGGACATATCAAGAAGAAAAAGGTTCAAGCAGTGAAAGATCACATCGAACATCAACAACAAGTTCTCCAACTTTTAAAGGATAACGCCACTTTGGTGCAAAATCGAATGAAACAACAGGTAGATCAACATTGTAGTGAAAAATGTTTTGATGTAGGTGATTGGGTATTTTTACTGCTACATCTCAAGCAATCTATTTATGAGAAGGAAATGTTGGAAATACTACATGCACTTAAGAAATGGCGATCTAACTAAATGGGAAGACACTTCAAGGTAAAAATGGATCCTAATAGTCTTAAATACTTTTTAGAACAAATATTATTTATAGAAGAATAGAAAAAATGGGTCACAAATATATTGGGTTATGAGTTTGACATCATCTACAGAAAAGGGAAGCAAAATTTTCTTGCAGATGCACTCTCAAGAAAGGATGAGGATGTGGAAGCATTGTTTTGTGTTATTTCTGTTATCCAACCAGATTGGATAAACGAAGCAAGGGATGAATGGAAGAAGGACGAAGAAGTGTGGCCACTCATTCAAAAGTTGCAGAAGATCCCAATTCAAACAGTATTGCCAAAGCTTGAAGAGGAAGGAAAAATCATATTGGAACCTGGAGCAGTCAAAGAAACAAGAACCCAACAACTACAAAATCGATCAATTTCAGAGTATTTCATTAAGTGGAAGAACTTACCCGCTGAAGATTCCACATGGAGGACAAGAATATTCTACAGAAGCATCAAGAACTACTCAAGCATTGAGGACAACACTTTTTGAAGGAGAGGGGCATGTTAGGCACCTATACTACTAGTGTAACCCCTTATTGTTATTAGTACAACCCCCTTATTATATTGTTTGTACCCATGTAGTCCACATATTGTTACTATTGTGCCCCATAGAAGCCCACTATTATTATTATTGTGCCCTTACATTATTATTGTTATGTCAGCTCTGATTATATTATGACTCCTTAGACTCCTATATATAGAAAGGAGGTCTTGTCATTTGTATCATCTAAGAATTGTTCATTTGTGTAATGTAAAGGAGGTTGCCCCCTCGAAGAGGCTGAATTCTAAGGCGTTGATCTATCTTTTCTATCTTTTTGTGAGCTGGTTTCATAACAAATTAATGAAACACTTATCATTCACAAGTCTCAACCTTGCTTGAAATGTGAAACTCTTTTGTGAGTCCAGAGCTTTGAAAAGATGAAGAGGCTTAATGGGTAGAGGAAAGGATAGGAAATAGGAAGGCCAAGAGCCATGAATTCGTGTTATAAAATGAAGCTTGCTCTTCAAGCAAAAGGGGGTTCTTTTGGTCATTTTAAGTTATCTTGGTGATTAGCTAGTTGTTGTTATACTCTTGCAAAATTTAATTGTGTGAACTATCGTCTCTTTTTTAGTTTTATTGGTGCCTGTGGGTATGAGCATAGAAACTGCAAAGTATTTTCTTATTTTATGCTTATTCTCACTCATATTTTGGCCTGCTAACTCAGTTCCATAATAGGGAGGTTCATTATAGTGGTGAACTCCCTTATGCCTTGAATCTTCAACTATGCGTAGAATGTAGTTGTAAACTATTTTCTCTATTGTTTTGATGTTTAATTTGTTTCATTGCTAGCCTAGTTGAGTGACAATGTTGTGTGCTTCGACATTGAACTACAACTAGGTCTCCTCCCAGCTTTAAGGACAACAACAACTATGTATTATGAATCATTAGTATCTATCTCAAAACACTGTTGCAAATCAGGAAGGGGAAGCACAAAAGTTGAAGAAAGAGAATCCTTGAGCTTCTAAAAAGATCAGTCAACATCCAAGCTCCATGAGAGCCATTTTTATTTGTCAGACAAATTTAGCAAGCAAGCCAGAACTTTGACCTCATTTGGATTTGTATGCACAACAAATTCATCAATAAGCAAGGACAAATATAGAACTACTCAGGTCATGCAATCTCTATGTCAAATAGCTCACTATCAATCTGCAAACTCTGGTAAAACTAATGTTGGGAGCAAACCAGTTTTTTAAGAGAGGTGGTGGTAGAGAAATCACTATGCCAACATATTTAAGAAAGCAATTCAGAGAGTGTGCATGTTGGGCCAAGTATATGCCCACAAATTAAGGTATTGTGGATTTGGATGAGATAAAATAGACATGATAACCAATAGGACCTTGGTTATCTGGTGAAACAGGAATGTCTCAAATCTACCAAAGGTATTAATCTTCAAAACACAAGTTTTCCAAGTCATGGACTACTTACTTGATCACAGACTGGGTTATGTGCAAATATGGGCGAACTTACTGCTTCTCAATCACAGGGATCTTTTGATATGAGATAGGATGGAAATCTTTGTGCAAACAATCAAGGTTTCATCTTCCATTTGTTAGTGCCAGATACAGAGATACAAATCCTACACAATGCAAATCCTAGGTAAATTTGGCATAATACATGCCAGATAGAGAGATACAAATCCTACACAATGCAAATCCTGGGTAAATTTGGAAGAATACATACTAAGTACAAATGTCAGGGAAATTTGGCTGAATAAATAGCCCACCTCTAGCTTCTCGGTTGTAGGACATTTCCAGGTGCCAGGGATCTGGTTCTTTCAATTTGAAATAAGATGGGGATCGGTTGAAGGGATCTTACCTAATTACAAGGATTTGAATATTTCTATTTGTGATAGGATGGGAATCTCTAACTTCGCAAATAAGTATGATATTGACATGATACCAAATAAGGCATAAAAGATAACTAAACATTCCCAAAAGCAACAATAATGGATCCAATCCATAAAATTGCTATTGTGTTCATTTTTTTTTATCATATCAAGAAGAAAACAGTTATTCATTGTTACCATATTCAGTGCCTCGTAGTCTATGCTCAACCACCATTCACCCTATTCTCTAGTTACCTTGGAACCATTCTAGTTTTGAGCATTATAAGGAACCACAATATCTAGCAAGCTGCAATATAATGCAAGATAGTTGACTATAATTTCCAGCCAAGAAAGCAAAAGCCCTAATTGTAGAAATTAATTTTGAAGATTTGTATGAATTTGGCATGGTATATTGTTTTTGACCCATTCCTTAGACCTTTTCCATTACCTCCTCATATTCAATCAACATAAACTTGAGATAATTCACAGTGTAACTTGTAAGCTTTGGTGGACTCCCATAAACAAACATCCTTGAATTTTCCTTTACCTGCTTCCCAAAGCCCCACATAACTTGACAAGCACTGTGCACCAAGTGCTGCTCCATTTTACACGACTGAGGTCTGATTTCCAGGCCCTTGAAAAACCACTCTGAAGTCCCCCTTCAATGTCTCCAATCCTTCAACCATGTCTAACAACTTGAACAACTTTTCCAGTTCTCTCTGGCTTAGGGAAACAACAACTTCAAATTATATCAGTGCTTTCATACTGCTTCCTGAAACCAATTTATGAAAGAAATTTGTTCAAAATTCAATAGCAAATGTCTCAAAGATCCTGTTGCATAGCTTCCTCTCAAAAGAAACCAAGACCTTCATTGTCTTCCTTAACACATTTCTAACAAAAACTAATCCAATTTTGTGTGCAATTCACATGGAATTCATTAAAAGAGAGTCATAATCTCTCTAAGCCCACAAGCTCTTGTAGATATGACTTGCGGCTCGGTCCTACATGTGCCATATCATCTGGATTCTTGCTAGGAGGAATAAGTGGAAAATCCTTTGCCTTTTGATGATATTTAATAGCAAATGGCCCAAAAGGTGCAAAGAGACACCGGTAGGTTTGTTTAAGTGGAATGCATTTGTAGATATGATTTGTATCTTACATAATTCATATGTTGGTGAAGCCTGAGAAGAAGTTTGAGTTCATTAAGTATAAATTTATTTATTTTAAGAACTATGAGGAAATATATCTCTTTTTTATAGAGATAATTAATGTGAGGTCCAAATTTGAATCATGGAAGTTTTGGAAGATTATAGGCTTCAAAATGATTAGCCTAACAATATTGACATGTAAACATCCCTATAAATTAATATGAAGAATCCAACTTAGCCTTCCCATACTATTCCATTTTCCTTTGTAAAACCACAATGAAACTAAATAAATAGAGTTTGACATTGCATTAATTGAGCATATCATTTAATTCCAACGAGATTCAATGATAAAGAGATAACAAAATAGCACTACAATCTCTCCATGGAAGAAAATTTTCTTTAAGGCCAATTATAGCATCATATGAAACCATCTCACTCAAACCATGTGTCATTAATTAAATTAGAAAACACATTCTAGTTACTCAAAAACGTAAGTTTTGAATAGGAGCAGTATCATAAAAGTAGCAACAATATTGTACATGTTATCCAATGTCGATTACGCACTCAAATCATGTACTTCATAAGAATAATTTGACTGTAAAGTGATATAATTGAAAGTAACAACATTAACAAGTATTTATATACAACGATCAACAGATGAAATTTGAATCATATACAATGTTGATGAGCATTATCATAAAAGTGGCAACAATATTGTACATGTTATGCAATGTCTTGTTTGAAATTTTACATATGGTGTATACATAGAGACATGTTTGGCAGTTAATAACTAAACATATATACAATAAAAGTATTTTATGACATATAGATGTAATTAACAGTGAGCAACTAATCATAT
Organism: Pinus tabuliformis; assembly: GCA_031772625.1. Lineage (NCBI taxonomy): Eukaryota > Viridiplantae > Streptophyta > Pinopsida > Pinales > Pinaceae > Pinus > Pinus tabuliformis. Next base: position 254,370,724 of record CM062812.1, on the reverse strand, counting down.
ATACATGATGAGGCATGGCATCAACAACACCAATTAATGTTTATTGTGGTGCCAAGTTGTGAAAGTTGTTCCTGCAATTGAGCCTACATTTTCCTATATGTGTCCCTTTCATGGATGTGAATTGTTTTTTTCAATATTTTTCTTATCTTCCGTAACAATTCAATAGTTGGACACAAACGATAAAGAGGCAATGATTGTTAGGGCGGGATCCTTGCTTGAATATCTTGTAAGGTAAGTTCTTGTTGTTGAATTTCTTGGCAATATTCATATAGCATGCATAAGTAGTTTGTATCCATACTTGTTGGCCATTAGAAAAGAAAAATAGTAAGTGATAATGGACGTGTTTACTGAAAACATTTTTTTTTTAAGAAATGAAGTAAAATAAATAAATATATATATATATATTTAAATAAGTGTAAAACACTATGAGGTTAAATGTAGTAGCAAGCAAGTGTATGTGAAATTTGGTTAAGTAGCAAGTGATGTACCATGTGGGTAAATTTGGAAGACAGGGTGTACGGTTGGCTAGAGTGTATTCTCCTACACAGATTTTGATGCGAGCAGTGATTCCTCTCGTTGTCTACGTTTTAGATATGGATTCTCGTGCATGTGTGCGATGCATGAGAATGGAAATTCTAGATTGATTTGAATGTCTGCCAATGACCGCACTCTTGAAATTCCAGTAAATGTTAAACCTTGGCGTTCTTTGGTGCCAATGTCTATTGTTTCTTTGTATAATGTCATTCCTTGTGACTTGTATATCGTTAAAGCCCATGCCATTCAAAGTGGTATCTGTTAGCGTGCACCCATTATGATGGGGGAAATGGGTACATATGTTGGGTGTGAAATGTCCCATGGCGTTCCTTTGTACTCGTTGAAGTCGACGACCATGAAAGATGGAAATTATGGGGGCTTTGAGTCAGGTGAATAAAATATTGAAATGACTTTCCCAAGTGCGCCATTAACAAGGCCTACATTTACCCACAAGTTGCTGGTGAGTATACATTTTTGTTCATTGCATAAGAGCACTTTTGCATCCAAATGCTCATCTGTTGTTGTAGTAGAAGTATGTTGCCTTTGTTGTCTTGCAGAGCAAAGTGCTACTGGCATGTTCAATTTTTTAAGAATTCTTGTATTATGCAAGACAACTGAGTTGTTCATTGCATATAGGTGCATGGAGTCTTGAAATGTTTGTTGCTCTTCATGCTTAAGAGAGGGATTTGTCCTTGACATTAGGAGTTTCCAATCTTCAAGAGTAGATATTCCATTTATGAGATTTGTGAGCATTTGCCGGAAAGGAACCTGGGACAGTTTAGCTCCTTGTTGGCGAAAAATAGTTGAAAGTGTTATGAATGTGTCAAAGTTGCGCCAAAGTGTAGTGCCACGTGATGTTCCAATGTGTAGAGCGATGTCTTTCATAGGTGGCAGCTAGTTTAAATCTTTGACAAGGATAATGGAGTGATTGCCAAATGGTGCATTCCGATGAAGGGGAAATGCCTCTCTTAGATGATTGTCAATGCGAGAAAGCATTTTTGGATGAATGAAGCTCATTTAATCAATGAGGATGTATTCTACATGACGAAGTTTCTCTTGCAAGTGTAGGAGTGACTATCCTTCAAGAGGATGCATTGATTGGATAGGGATATGAAGGGCGGAGTTTATTGTGAAGGCATTTATGTTGAAAGTTGCAACGCCGGTTGGTGCAAGTAACAACAAAGGGCTTTTGTTTGTTGGTGAGTTTTGCATAAATGCATGGTGCAAACATTTAATTAAATGAGATTTTTCTATCCCATCTATTCCTTGTATGATGATTCTGCATGGGGGTTTTGGTGAAGGGGTTTTGAAGTGAGAAAAAATAATGGTAAAAGTTGTGTTTTGGGTAGGAGATAATGTGTGATCTTGGGAGAGGTTGGAAAAAGGACGATGTTGGTTTTGAATGTTTGAGCGGTTGAATTCAATGAAATTTATGGCAGTTTCTTGCAAGTAGAGAGGGATAGAAGTATGTGACCAATTGTGGTTATCATCGAAGTCGCGATAGCCAATCATTTCAAGGTCATCAATTTCAATATTGTAACCTGGGTGGAGTTGATAGAGGATTTGCCATTCATTCATTTGCATGGAGTCAGGGGGAGGGGGGGGTCAGAAGTATATTGATCTTCAGTATGTGGGGTTTATGGGTTTTCAGTTTCTCGATGGACATGCCATGGTATATATGTACCTTTCTTTTGTTCCTAGTGTGCAATTATTTCTGCATTAGTTGAACCAATGTCATTGGGGAGTGTGCGGAAAGGGAAATACAATAGTAGTTCACTCCAACAGAAAGTGAAATAACAAGGATAATCAGAGGAAGGAATGGTAATGTATCGTGGCAAGACATGTACAATCAGTGGAGGGAATATGTGTTTCCATTGGTTTTTTTCGATGGGCAGAAAATGACTAAGAGCATGCAACTTCAAGGAGGGGCAATGATTCCAATGAAATAGGTCTATTCATGTATGCGAGGATAAATTTTAATGTCGAAAGGGGATTCTCAGTATCTTGAGAAATACATTTGAAAACAATTCTATTAACATTCAAAGAAACAAATGTACGACTACAGAGAGAGAGAGAGAGAGAGAGAGAGAGGTAGCTTTGGTAACATATGGCATATTTCTTGTGCCCCAATGTCTCTATCTGCAATGGTTTCTATAAGGAGTTCTGGATGACATTAACAGTAGGTGCTTTTGGAGTGGCACTTTGCGAAAGACGTGATAGCATTTTCTGGTAGCTCTCAAATCTTGTTTCTACTTTTGCTGCATACTTTGAAATATAGTTTAACACAACATGGCGAGATAGAACTAGTTGAAAATCAACATTTTCTCTCCAAATAGAAAGTAGATCGACATTGTGGATATTCAATCTATCATCATTACGAGCAGGGACGTAGGTTTTATGACCTTTATCATCAATGAAAAGTGAATATGTGGAGTTTAACTCCCACGGTACTCCATATCGACAACTAAGAACATTGTCTTTCTTGCGAAGACAAGAAGATTCATGACACTTTGTGTGACGTTGAACGCAGTTGACAAGCTCTTCATAGTATTCAGACTGGGTTGACCTGAAGATTGATGTTGTGTCAAGAAGACATGGGTTATGAATTGCTCACTGGTAAAGCGCAAGATTGCGATGTTGTGGCTGTTGCGGATTCCAGGCAGTTACATAGTGATCAAAATATTTCTGAGCATCAACAACTTCTAATGCATTGTTCCAATCAAGAGTGTCCATATTTGGTGCATTTTGCAACCAAAGGAAGACATGAATGTGTGCAAATACTCTATGTTTCCATTCGTATCTTAATACGATATGAAAGTAAAAGTTGGTTCAAACATATTTGCAATGTACAAACTAATGCAGAGAGAAATGGATATTAAAAAATACATGCACAAATAATCTATTGCGTGGAGGCCTTTTTGCAGGACTTCTTCGAGGAAAATTGTAAACCTGCAATGCATATATTGGGATGTTAGATGTGGGTTTTTAACTATGTTTTGAATTCTCCATTGGAAGTGGTTGTCTGAACTAGAGGGAACATTGGTAGGCATGATGATGTGCAAATCATGCCATTTGGTATCAACTGCACTCAGAGTGAAGAAGAATGTCGGGCTTCTAATTTGTGTGATCATGTCAGTTAGTTCACATCATCGCTTGCCAGAAAGATCGCGTTTCTCACAAGCCTGAACCGAATCATATTGCTTGCTCGAGCAATTTTGAACCTAGAAAGTCACGAAGACATTGTTGTAGGTTTGAAACAGTTGTTGGCAAGTTGTTCTCAATGTATTTCTTCACAAAAATAGTAGCAGTTGCTTGGCTACGATGGCGCATTAGAATGTTGTAAAGGTAGTAGCGAAATCTTGGATGTTGGACAAATCAGTTATCATGGTAGTGCAACAAGTGCAAAGCATATTCATGCGTCTCAACTTTTCTAATTCTTGGTTGCGTGATCATGGCAATGCTTGTAGGAAAGAGTGTGGGGAATTCCATGGAAAAGAGGCCCTTGGTGTTGTATTCATTCATAGTTGTTAAAGATATTGGAGGCCAATCAACTGAGCTTGTTGAATTTGAATGGGTCAAGTGCAAATAATCACAAATGTGCTCAAGTTCAGTACATGAATTTGGGAGTATTGGAATGAAAGAAGAGGGTTGGATTTCTAATGGAGTTAGCATGACATCAGGATCGTAAGTATAATCAACATTGGTTTTATGGGGTTCAAAAGAGGAGGTGGTTACATTATGAAGAAGAGAAGAAATATCAGTAGGGTGATCTGGTAGAGCAGAAATTGAAGATGAGCTGAGTTGGACATCGTTATAGTAAGGATCATTATTTATTTTGTATTCAAGTGCTACAAGTACACATGATTTGCAAACAAAGAATTCATAAGCCTTTTCAGATGGATTGTGCCCTTTCACAATGAGGATATCTAACTCAGAAACCATTAGAGGTAAGTATTTAGCAATAGTAGTGATGTCTTGAGGGAAGTTGATTGTATGGCCACTATATTTGTATTGACCACTACGGGCATGAGTGACTTGTAGAATGGGGTTCACACGTGTAATGTGCATTTCCTCAACTCGTGTTAAATGTTGAAGGACATATGGTTGTTCACCAAGGTCCATGTTGTTCAGATGAGAAAAACGATTGGTAGATTTAGATGATGCACAACGAATGCAAGAAAGGCTACCGTGTAAAAGCCTTGTTTTCATTCCTGGGTATAATTTTTTGCATACTATGCAAACATGCATGGTAGAAATTTTATCTATCCTTTGTCGAAAGTGACGATGTTCATCATTGGGGGGGGTTTATATTGGTTTTGATGAAGGTGAGGTGGGTTGGTTTGCATAGTTGGGAGAGCACTTGAGGTGGGAAGGGATGTAGTGGAAGTAGTAGGGTTGTTGCGGTTTTTATAAAGAAGTCGTCGACATGCATTTATTGTATCTTTGTGTTGTGCTTAAAGAAGACATCATCGTTCGTTTTTATCCGCATTTTGACTATTGCTTGGCATATCTAAACAAGTAAAAAGAATTATCATTAGCTTGGATACATAACCAACTTAGAGTGAATCATAAATGAGTTTTGCATGCATAGATAATGTATTACAAGTCTTAGAATTCCATCTTTTTTATTTGAACATCGTTGAACGATAGGAAGAATAGGTAAAAGGACAAACATGCAATTCATAGACACGTAAATGAGGGAGTAAGAATGATTTGACATTGGGCTAATTTGTGATATGATTAAAGTAGTTTTAGAGTTGAGTGTAAAAATTTAAATCCAAATTTATATATAGAAATAAAAGTAGTTTTAGATTTGAGTGTAAAAATTTAAATCCAAATTTTTATATAGAAATCAAAGTAGTTTCAGAGTTGAGTGTTATGTAAATGGTAAATATCAATGCTTTTTTATTTTGTTAATTGGATGAGAATAGAGTGATATTTGATGCTTTTTTATTTTGTTTGTTGGATGAGAATAAAGTGATATTTGATGGACAAGTTAAGAAAACGGTGAATTAATATTGCCTTACTATATGGTGATTAATCATATTGAGTACTAAGCAATAATATTTTCAAAGTGATATTCAATGGAGAGGATGGAAAATCAGTAAGCCAATGATTAGCTTACTTCATGGTGCTTAATTCCCACTCAACGAATACTAAGTACTATGTAGTAAGACAATCATTGAATCTGTTGTCCCTTAGGAAACCAATTTCTAGGTTGTGGAGAAATTGTGCCTAAGACATTAAAGTATTATTATGCATGTCACTCATTTGTATAAGGTGTCTTTATCTTGAGGAGTATGAAGAGCATTATCTTAAAACCCCTGATATATAGCTGATATGAAAGTCTCAAGATGCCACGTGATGCTGAATATAAATAATGTGTGAAGAATATTTTGGGAAATTAAAGACAATATGTTGTGTTTGACATAAACTATTATCTTTAACTTAGAAGAATTACAGAGAAAGAAGTTTTAAACATGGAAGCACTATTTTAAGGAAATTTAACTTTATTCACAATAGCAAACAAAGACCCACAGCTTCATTACCATATTTAAAGAGAGGGAAAGACAAAATGGCACATCATAGAAAGATTACAAATCATACCCAACACTGTATGGAAAACTCCTGATTCTTTCATTCATCTATCAAGTACAAAATTATGTAGTCTCCAGATTCTCCAAAATTCAGACCCTTCTTCTTTGATTTTTCCTCTTTTTATACATCATAGGACAGTTGGTAACTACCAAAACTGTCAAACTACTTAACTACTTTCTAACTGCCTAAAGTAAAAAGTCATTTCAGAACATTACATTGGAGGGTAAAAGACACCTCATTTTCCTCAGGAAATAAGATAACATAAAATGGAAAGGAATTAAATTATGATTGGTGATTGTTGGTCACTGTTCAAATCAGTAGCTTGAGTAGATGGTCCTGCTGGTGCATCTTTTGTCTGCTCTATCATCCACTCTTTACATTTTCTCCACAATGGTACTTGTGACTTTGGTGCTTCTTCCAATTTGTTGAGTGCCATTCTGCATGCTGTAATCTTACTATAAGTAGGCTTGTCTGTAAACAAAGTCTTCACCATCCACAAAAGCTTAAAATCTTTATTAAGGTAATTCACAATAGTTGCTCGCTTCAGTACTGCTGCCTTCTCATGGGTATTGTCAACTTTGCTTTTTGCCTCAACTAGCAAGGTCTCATATGTTTTCCATGGTAGCAAGTTTCCTTGTTTGGCCATGGCATCTGTGAATGGCAGTTGCTGACTTGGAATGCTGAACTGGAGGTGAAGCCGCTCAGTACCGAAAACAAATGACTAATGCAATGAGGTTTTCACTTTCCTTTTATATATGGTAAGCAAAACAGAGGGAAACTTGCAATTAATGTAACGAATTAATGGAGTGGCAAATGAGGTGACGGGGTACGATGGGTAAGGTGGACGGAAATGAATGGAAGTGGTGGATGGTGTGGCGGAGGTGATGTGGAGTAAATAATGCGAGGTGGCCCACTGCGGGAGTAGGGAGTGTACGGGAGTTTGATCAAGGTTGAATCCCCATGGTGATCATGGGCCGTTGATTTTAGTCAGCCATGTTGACGTCAGGGTCAACTGTGGGGGTTGGGCTATAAATGATAACTCGTGCTCCTTGTTCCCTCGCAGAACACTTTACCTGTCTCCCTCACCGATATTTGATTGCACTTCGCTGACATGTTCAAGCTTTAATTGATGGATCGGGCCCACTTTCATAACATCTTAAATACCACCGTTAGTGTAACAAATACTCTAAAATTCTAATTCTCTTTTGATTTCCAAAATTTAATATTCCATCTTTCTTTTTTTTAAATTTTGAGTAATATAAAAAAATGAAAATTTAAACGACAGAGTAGGCTACAACACCTAGCTCCACCTGGGGATAGTGCTTTTGTCACAGAAACACTAAGAACCGCATATTAGTGCCTTCACTTCGGGCATGGAGTCATGTATTGCTTCGCCATATTCAACTTTATGAAAAATGTACAATGGATTCACCCTGGTATTTACAATGACAAGGTGAATGTGACTTAGAACTGGAAATAATGTTTGAGATACTACCCATTGACAGGCAGTTGTAAAGTATCACCATCAAGGTTCTCCAGGAAAAATGTATTATTTGCCCTTGCCTCTGTAATCCTGAATGGGCCATACTAGAGAGGGTCAAATTTCCCATGTTTTCCTTTGTCTTCTCTCCTGGTATCCCACCTTAACACCAAGTCTCCAGCTTTAAAATCAATTTCTTTAGTTTTTCTTGTCAAAAATACCCTTCATTTTTTATTGATACATAATCAAATTATCTCTTACCTTATCTCTGCTTTCATTCAACTCCATTACCTTATGCATCCTCCTCACTAAGGCATTGGGTTCTTCTTTTGCCTCCTGAATCATTGCAATTACAGGTTTCACAAGCTGACTAGGAAACAGGGCTTGCGTTCCATACACTAGCTCGAAAGGTGATTTGCCTGTAGACCTTTTTGTGGTCACTCGGACAACCCAAAGAGAAAATTTTAATTTTGAATCCCAGTCCTTCTGATTCTCTGCAATGGTTTTTTTAAGAATTTTCATCAACGTTTTGTTGGTGGATTCAGCCAATCCATTCCCTTGAGGGTGATAAGTTGTTGAATGAGATAGAATGACATTATATTTCTGACAAAAAGCAACAAACTTAATTGAACTGAACACTTGAGCATTATCAATTATGATTTTGACAGGGCACCCAAATATGCTAAAGATGTTTTCCTCTAAAAACTTCATCACCACTTGGTCATTTTCCTTTTTAGTAGGTACAACTTCTACCCACTTGGTGAAATAATCAGTTGCTGTAAGAATCCATTTGTACTGTCCACTCGAAGGTGGATTAATCTCTCCAACGAAGTCTAGCCCCCATTGTCTGAATGGTTCTTCTATGAAGACTGGGATCAATGGCAATGGGGCTAACTTCTTCTTTTCAGCAAAAAGCTGACACTTTTGACAACTTCTGACAAACCTATATATATCACCAAATAAGGTAGGCCAATAAAAGCTTGCCTGGAGAATTTTGTGTGCTATGACCTTTCAACTGTAATGGCCACCACATAACCTTTCATGATAATCCTTAATCATTTCCGTAGACTCGTCTTCTGTCAAACATAGCAGCAAAATTCCCACAGGATCTTTCCAGTACAATCTACCTTCCACAATCACATATGGTTGTGCCTTGATTCTTAGTGCTCTATATCTTGTTCTATCCAATGACCGAGGACAAGAAAGAAAATATAGATAGTGGAATATGTGCTTATACCATTTAGAGCATAAAAATTTGTATCGAATCTTCATACCTGGATTTGATTTTTCATCGTTCCCTTTACTTATTTCTTCTTTTTCAGGCGTTAATAAATTTATTCCCAAATCCTGAAAGTTTGACTCAGTCAACATCTTTGCCAATCCCTGTCCTTTCACTAGTTTGGTTGGCTTTATGTCTAGGTCATATTCTTGGATCTTAGCTATCCATTTACCTCTTTTACCCTCCACATCACTCTGGACTAGGACATCCTTCACTGCAGCATTTGGCACATAGGCAATAATCTGTGACTGTAACACATAAGTCCTGAAGGCTTTTAAGGCCTTCACCAAGGCATACACCTACTTTTCAAGAATATTGTATTTGAGTTCAACATCCCTGAGCACCTTACTAAAGAAAGCAATTGGCTGCTCTTTACCTTCATCATTTTTCTGTAACAAAACAACAACTATTGAACAAGGTGATGCAAATGAGAATATTTGAAAGGGCTTTTGATAATCAGGACTAATCAAAACTGGAGCTACTTGTAATGCTTCTTTGATTCTGGAAAATGACTCCTTAGCCTCCTTAGTCCAATGTACTTCATTCTCCTTCTTTAGCATATTAGTAATCTCTTTCACAATTTCAGCATAATTAGACACAAATCTCCTTAAAAAAATTATTTTTCCCAGAAACTTTTGAATGTCTTTCTTACTTCTGGGCAGAGGTATTTTTTGTACAACCTATACCCTTGCTGGATCTATCTTTACTCCATCTCTTGAAACAATGTGCCCCAACAGTTTGCCTTCTTCTAGAGCAAAAACAGACTTCTTGGGATTCAAAGATAGCCCATATTTCCTGCACTTCTCAAATGTCTTTTTCAGATGTTCCAAATGCTCCTCATCTGATTTAGAGAAAAAAGTGATATCATCCAAGTATATCACTACAAAATTATCACCCACAAATGCATTGTCCATAGCTCCTTGGAACGTTGCATCTGCATTCATTAGCCCAAAGGGCATTCGAGCATACATGAAGGTTCCTAAAGGGTTGTAAATGCAATCTTCTTTTGATCTTCTTTATCAACAGCCACTTGATTATACCCGGAGAGACCATCGACCATTGACATTCTGAATGATCCAGTTACCTTCTACAACACATGATCCATTTTAGGTAATGGATAGTTATCTTTTAAGGAGGCTCTGTTCAAATTCCTAAAATCCGCACATAACCTTATCTCTCCATTTTTCTTCCTTACAAGTACTAAATTGGCCACCCAATCAGAGTACCGGAGTGGAACTATTATCTTGGCATCGAGAAGCTTCTTAACTTCTTTCTCAATTGATGGTAACAACAAAGGATTGATCTGCCTGAGTTTCTGTTTAAATGGTTTAATCCCTTCTTTCAGGGGAATCTTGTGTTGAATTATGTTCACATCATATGTTTTGAGATCCTCATATGACCAAGCAAAAACATCAGTGTACTTCTTAAAAAGCTCAATATACCTTTATTTATAATTAAATGGAACTCCCTTAAACAATTTGACTAACTTAGGCTCCTTCTGGGTTCCAATATTGCAATCTTGGATCTGTTCATCATGTGAAACTTTCTCTGGACCGACAACTACATCATTAGAATTAAAAAGTCTTTCAAGAGGGACAAGTCCTCTTGGCATAACATTATCTTTCAATTGGATGATCTTCTGATTAGCTATAGACTTTTTAAAATCACCTACCTCTACATTTTTTGTTACTTCCTCCCTATATTGATCGATTTCGGTGCCTTGAAAGTCTTCAATCATTGTCAGGAACTCCTTAATTTGTTGGTCATCCTCGAAAACCTGCCAGTGCTTTATGTTATCTAGAACCGATGGTCTATACTTCATCTCGACTGCATACCTCAGTCTTGGATTTATAGGAGGTCTGAAGGTACTGGCAGCCACAACCAAGGAGTTTGCTAACCTGTTCCCATCTCTTGGAATGAACTGTATATTGAAAGCCTCAAAGAAATTCTCAACTAAATCCCAAACTTCATTTCTATATGCCCTAAGTCTAGGGTGTTTTGTTTGACAATGATTTTTTATCTGCTTTATGATCAATTTTGAATCTCCAAAAATAGAGATAGACTAAACCCCCATTTGTTTTGTTGTCTGAAGAGCAATTATTAAGGATTCATATTCTGCCACATTGTTAGTTGCTTCAAACTCTAATTTAAAGGAAAATGGCATCATGTTACCTCCAGGTGTAATCAACAGGAAACCAGCACCTGTTCCTTCCTTAGAGTAAGCACCATCAAAGCACTTCCATAATCCTTTTGTTTGTAGCTTTGTACTTACACATGCTGAAGTGAGCTGCCTTTGATTATCTTCAGCCAGTTCTACATTGCCATGCAACATAAAACAAGAGAAATCATCTTTATCTTGGTTGTACATAGGTGAATTACTTGCTCCATTCTTTGTAATTGTTTTAACAAACCTTGTTTCTCTATACAACCTTCTCTCTTCCCCACCAAAAACCGGTATAATAGCATAAGTAAAGTCCAATTTCAGAACTCTTCCCAATTTAGCTCCCCAGGACCTAGATAGCAGCATTCCAAACCTAGCAGGGATATCTGCCACTACTACGTCTATTACTAAGCTTCTGGCTTGGATCTGAGCTAATGACACCATCATATCCTTAATGACACCAAGACATTTGACCTTATTTGAATCAAAGGAATATAGGTCTTTGTAAGGCTTAGTGACTTGAAAATTCAGCTGCTTCATCACTGACAATGGCATGAGGTTATGTGAAGCCCCGGGGTCGAGCATACAATTATGTAAGATGAAATCATGAATCAATAAAGAGATGTAGAAAGGGGGAGTTGAAGAATCTACCTCCTCGACATGTGGGCCAAAAAAAAATACTGGTTTATCTTCTTGTAGATTCACAGTATCATTCAAATTTAAATTTTGGGACAAGTTAATAAACTCAACAATTTCCTTTCTGTAAACTGGTGTCTTGACCAGCTCTGTGAGAGGCACTTGAATTTTAATCTTCTCCAATTCTTTAGTGAGACTAAATGCATGGAGCTGTCTTGTATTCCTTTCTGTTTCTTCTCCTCATAATTGGAATTTCTTCAGGGATGGAAACAATTTTTTCTAAAGGAATTTTATCAGTTTTATCTTGAGAAGGTTCACCTTGATGTATCTGAGTCTTGTTATTTACACTTTGCTGCTACTTTCCTTTATTCAGCTGTTTTGCAGGCTGTGCCTCTTGTGGAGTTGCCTTTTGTAAGGGAGCAGAAACCTGCTGCTCACCTTCATTTTCTTGAAATCTAGATCTTTTCCTTGATCTCAAGTCATACTTCTTATGCAATTCTGCCTGCATAAAATTGGTACACTACTTCCAATACTCATCCATTTCATTTTCATCAAAAGTAACATTTGTTTTAGTATATTCTTCTTCAACACCAATTTCATCTTTGCCCCCTGCATACATTGTGGAAATATGATCATCCTGATCTTTAGAATATTCTTTAGATGCTTCACCAGGGTTTGCCTCTAAGTAGAGTGGTGCTTGGACTTGATCTTGGTCCTTTCTTTCCTTCTGCAAAATCTGCAAAGGTTGCCTTCTAAATTGGGGATTAAAACCTTTGTTCTCCTGTACTTTCCTTTGAGAATTTTTATTTTCTAATTCCAGTTTAATCAATTTGCTAGACAAATTCTTTATCACCTTGTTCATTTCCTTCAATGTCTGATTCTAAGATGATTCCTCTTTGGCCTTTCCCTTATCTTGTGCAGGATGTGTCTCTGGTGCTTTTCCTGCAGCCACCAGATTTTCTTCTATCTCTAAAGCATTAGTCTGAATCTGGCCAAGGGTTGTGGATCTTCTCTCCCTTAATGTAATTCTAAAATCTGATTTAAATGCCCCTATAAAAGTCACTTTTGCACCAATAGGAGGGGGCTTGTTCTCCACTAGTAGACCATTATAAAGCTTATTAAACCTTCTGACTAAATCAACAATGCTTTCATCATATTTCCTTTTTTGATAGAATTGAATTCTGTAAGCAAATATCCATGATCTTGCTTCTCTCCCCATCTAATGCGCTCCATCTCTTCCCATGTACGAATACAGTCATTTGCAAGCCCTTTAAACCACTTTCTTGCTTCACCATCTAAAGATTGCACAAAGAGCCTTAAAACAACATCCAAGTGTTCAACATTGAGATTTTATGCAAAATTACAAAATGTCGCTATATGTTTCTTTGTTGTTTGTTCATCTTCCCCTGTGAAATGAGGAAGAATCTTTAAGTATTCTTGAGGCTGCAGGCAAAGCACCAGAGACACGTCTTCTCATGGGTATTGTCAACTTTGCTTTTTGACTCAACTAGCAAGGTCTCAAATGTTTTCCAGGGTAGCAAGTTTCCTTGTTTGGCCATGGCGTCTGTGAATGGAATTTGCTGACTTGGAATGCTGAAATGGAGGTGAAGCCGCTCAGTACCGAAAACAAATGACTGATGCAACAATATTTTCACTTTCCTTTTATATATGGTAAGCAAAATGGAGGGAAATTTGCAATTAATGTAACGAATTAATGGAGTGGCAGATGAGGTGACGGGGTATGGTGGGTGAGTTGGATGGAAATGAATGGGAGTGGCGGATGGCGTGGCAGAGGTGATGTGGAGTAAACAATGCGGAGTGTACGGGATTTTGATCAAGGTTGAACCCCCGCAGCGATCATGGGTCATTGATTTCAGTCAGCCATGTTGACGTCAGGGTCAACTGCGGGGGTTGGGCTATAAATTATAACTCGTGCTCCTTGTTCCCCCGCAGAACACTTTACCTGTCTCCCTCACCGATCTTTGATCGCACTTCGCTGACATGTTCGGGCTTTAACTGATGGATCGGGCCCACTTTCATAACATCTTAAATGTCGCTGTTAGTGTAACAAATACTCTAAAATTTCTAATTCTCTTTTGATTTTCAAAATTTAATATTCCATTTTTTTGAATTTTGAGTAATATATAAAATGAAAATTTAAACAACAGAGTAGGCTACAACAGAATCATTGGCTCCCTAGTTTTCCATCCTCTCTATTGATTATCACTTTATTCTCATCCAATAATCAAAATATAAAAAGCAATGAGAAAATCATTAATTTACTGCATGGTGATTAATATTTACAAATAAATAATACAGATTGAATAAAACAAAAGTCCAATTCAATACTACCTGTTATCCCACTCAGGAAAGAAATGTATTGCATCCGGTGTAACCAACTAAAAAATGGTTAAACCAATCGGTTTTGTCTTTGTTAATCCTTTTAATAAAATGTTTGAACAAATCTGCTCAATCATTTTAATCCCTTTATAGTCCATCAATATAAATAGGAAATCGACAATAAAGTGTGTGAATATATCAACCAAATTCAACAATATCAAAGTAGAAAAATAAAAGTGTTATTTTCATGACGTTATCAAACTCCATCTATGTGTTGCACATCTAACATACCAAATTCAAGTGTTCTCAGGTTTCACTCATCTCGCATACCTAATTCAAATGCTCTAATTATTATTCAAGTCTGTGCATAAGAGTATTTTGGCGATCCAGACATCCTTACAATTGGGTTTCCATTGTGCTACACACCCCTCTTTGGTAGAGACTGCTGCGAGTTCTAGTAGTCCTGATTCGATTCTTAGTGCAAAAGTGATTCATGTTAGTTGCGTTGTTGAAGATGATGCAGGGAAAGGACGTGTTGGATTTGGCTAAAAGAAGCCAAGTGAAGATGGTTTGTATTGTTTGTGTCCTTCCTTATTATGTCCTGTTTTGGTGGCACCTACATATTTGGGGTATACTCGGGAGTAATCAAAACGACCATGGGCTATGACCAGAGCACTATGGATAACTTCAGATTTTTCATAAAATTTAAATCACTTAGAACACAAAAAGACTTTGTTCAAAGTTGGACTACACTAGTGTGTTTTGTTTATAATTATCTTAAGGTTTTATATTGTTGTGGTCCCACATAGATGAAGTATTTCACATCGATGGAGTAGTTAATAAATGAATTTTAATGTTATTGTCCATTTCTATGGACTACACTTATGTGCTTAGTTTATTATTATCTTAAATGTTTTATATTACTATGGTCCCGCACAGATGAACTAGTTCATAAATGAATTTTAATTTTACTGTCCATTTGTATCTATGTTATGCTTTACAGAGGGTTTTCTTGCAACCTTTATTTTAATATCAAATTAAGTTTTGGATTGTGATTATTGTCCAACATACTCATCAATTTTTATGCTTTGAAAAAGTTTAATATATTAATAAAAAATAACATTTCTTTTTATAATTCTTCATTTTCCTATGAATTTTACCTTGACTCACAAATCTTGATTGGACTAATGGTCCAGGCCCATGAGTGCATCAATTCTCTACTTAGATGCATGCATTATTAATGTTTAATTTGTTAGAGAATAATAAAATATAATAGATACAATAAGATTTATGAGCACTTTATTGTCGTGACATTGGAAAAGTGTATAATAAAATATGCACAACACACTAACTTACAATTTAATAAAAAACTCTTAGAATATAATAAAATATAATAGTTAGAATAAGATTTTATTAATAATGAGTTTATCTTTTTTTAGGTGGATACAATATTTACATATGATTACATTGTTAACCTAGGGAGGACTTAAACCAGGAACCTCGGGGAACCAAAATCCCCACTCACAAGGCCATTGCTAGTGATGATGCCTCACCTAGGCAACCAAAATCCCCACTCACAAGGCCATTACTAGTGAGGATGCCTCATCTAGGCAGTAATGATTTTATCGTTAATTTTATTATGAAATAATATTTAAACCAAATGATTTTATCCTTAATTTTATTTTACAAATTAATACTAGAAAAACACTCCAAAAATTTTATTTTTGCAAATAAACGTGACATATTCAATGCAAAGCTTCTCTGTTAGTTTTAGTTGTCAAATAATTGCTTAATCAAGAATACATTATCTTCTTTATGGGTGGGAAAAGTTTTTAATTTAACTTTGAAATCAATGCTTACGTATTTTATATCTAAGAATGTGTGTTGAAAACTATTGTTTTTTAAGAAATATTTTGAATTTAATTGTAGATTTGTTTTACAATTTAATATAGGAGATGTTGCCATATATATATATTGTTTTTGTTTATGTCTACATATATTAACATAGTTGGTTTGATATAGCATGATCATATGGGAACGATTTCTTCATATATATTCGCATGGAAGGCTAGAATATTGGTAGATATCATTTCCATGGAAATTTAATAGTGAACAATTAGTCACATAAAAAAGCACAATAGTAGGATTGAATTCTTATTAATACTAAAAAGATAAATTTTCAAAATTTTATTTTCAAAAATCATGGGATTCTAGTTTATGTACATAAAAAATAAAAAATAAAAGTTAAAATGTTTTCATTTTTATTGGCATTATATTTATTGTAATTAAAAGCAGCCAATAAAATTTTAAAAATGAAAGATGAAAAATATTATAATGTATTTATTACATGTAATTTAAGGAAAAAAAACAAATACAAATGTGAATTCATTAATATGGAAAGAACATTATAATAATTACACCCCAAATGTAGTTGAGACTTGAGAGATATCAAATCTCTTTGTAAACCTTTAGTCAAATTTTGAGTTCAAAAATATATTTACAACTCCAAAAATTTGGTTTGTCTAGATAATTGAAAATTAAAATAAATCTAAAATAATATTTATCATATTTGCACTTTGATAAACGAATTTATATTTTATATAATCCTTACACTATAAAAATAATTTTCATCATTTTATTTAATATATACAAGTTTTACATATTTATAAATAAATCTTTTTTTTCTAGATCTGTCTACTTCTATTATTATACAAAAAGAGCAAAAATTACAGCAAGGCTGTGGCCTTGAAAGTCTTGCCAAGAGGTTGGCAATTTGCACAAGTGTTCACATTGTTAGTTCTCAGAGGACCTCCATTTTTGATATGGCCTCTTATAAGACCCGACACATATACATTGCTGAACAGAGACAGTAAAGTGCCCGAAACAAGGCTAAACAGAGACAACAAAGACAGTAAAGTACCCGAAACATTGCTAAACACAGACAGAGACCCGATACTGGCATGAGTCAAGAAGCAAAACAGAGTGGTGTTCCTGCTGCTGAAGCTGCCTTTAGCGGAGAGCCGAGAGAGATCAATCATCATCAGTGGTGTATGGTTCCTCTACAACTCTGCAACCAAATTGTAAAGAGTCCTCCGTATCTGAGTGCCGAGCCCCCGAGCCTGTTGGTTCTCTCTGCACTGGCTCGCTTGGACCTGCAGTGACCGCTTGATTCACCATCGAGGAGCTTCCTGAGACTGGGCGCTGACTGTCCATTGGAGACGCCCTTCGCTGGACGGCCGGCATTTCCGGAGGAGCATCTACCTGGCCTCTGGGATCTTCACATTTCTCAATTGTGACAGAAACAATAAAGGTCGAATGAGCAAGAGTGCAGGGGATTCGATAGCGGACCGTGGGGTGTGCCTCATGCTCACAATTATTCCGTCTACCGCGCCCTCGACCTCTGCCACGACCAAATCTTGTGCCAGGAGGACTGCTTCGCCCAGAATCCTGCACCTCCGTGAATGAGCGCGTCGGGGAGGTTGACCGCTGCGAGATGGCGCGACCCCTGGAGCCTCCTCGCCTACTTATCATCCTGAGCCGTTCTTGCGGCATTGCCAGGCCCTGAGGTGGAGCGAATGAACCTGGAAAGTAATTGAACACTGCCACGCTGAGGGAGAGACTCTTCTTTACCCTGACCACAGTATCCCAAGAGACTGGAGCAGCAGAAATGAACTCGGAAGCATCAGGAGAGCGACGGATATGGTGCTCCATGGCACAGTTAACCGGGAGTCTGGTTGAGGAATTAATGTCGCGCGTTAAAAGCATTAAAAGCCCTGTACACCACCTCATATCAGGCGTGTTCGGACACTTGTCCATGTGACCGACCACGTGCCTGCCCTCCTTGCCATCAGACACCCGCATCCGGGGTTTTATAAATAAATCTTTTACTATAATTTATTTGTTTTTATCTAAAAATATATTTTGATATATTACTATCAATATAACTAATTTTTACTTAATTATTGCAATTTTTTATTGTAGTATATGTCTTCTTACTATCCCCTTACTATTTTTCTAAATTATAATAAATTTTTACACTATATACAAAAATAAATGATTTATTTAAAATTCCTAATTACTCAAATTTCCCACTTTAAAATTTCAAAGTTTCCTTGCATTCAACGAAAGATAAATTTCTATTATAATAAATTTTTACACTATATACAAAAATAAATGATTTATTTAAAATTCCTAATTACTCAAATTTTCTTTTTAAAATTTCAAAGTTTCATTGCATTCAAGGAAAGATAAATTTCTACTCAATTGAAAAAATGAAAAGCCAAATTATCCTGGCACGCCACCCAATTGATTTTAAATTATTATAATGGGTACAATTTGATAGTTTTTTTGTTTGGGCCAATTTAACGGTTAGAGTGAGAGTGGATAACATACACATCAAACCTGGTAGAGAGCAACCTGCTCTGCTACGAAATAACGTGTAGCCTTAGTTTTATCTACCTCCACTCGATGCAAATTGTTTGATTTTTGTTTCCCACACATGTATTTTAACATGCTGTTCATTTCGTATTAAATTCATTTAATTTGGGATAAACTTTAAATATTTTCAATAAAAAAGAAATTAATAACAAGTTAATACAAAATTGAATACGTTATAATAATATCTACAAAGTTAATTAATAATATAACATTTTTTAATATTTTATACATAGTTTGTTTTATATATATATCAAACAAACTATATAGGAAAGTTGTGCAAAACAAGTATTCTGGAATTGACATCTTACTTAGTTGAAATTAAAGAAATAGAAATAAAGCTATAAAGCTTCATTACAACCAATAATGTAGGGTGCTCAACAAAAAGCACCAGTTGAGCACAACATTTTCACTTTCATTTCTATTTGTTTATGAAGGCTTTAATTGATCAGCTCACAACATGTCAACAATTCAAACTCCAATTAGGTATATTTAAACTAAGTGACAAGTATTAGCTACTACGTAGCACTTGCTATTTTTATTTTTATTTTTATAGTGTAATGTGTTTTTTTACAATTCTATATATCTGTAATTTTTCATTCCATTGGAAAATAGAGATATAATATTTCAAAAAAAATTGACGATAAAAAATATTTCAATATTAATTATAAATTAAATATTTCAATTTGTACTTATTTAATAGTTAAGAACCAATGTCACAAGTTCAAATCCAAAGGGATAGAGTATGTACACTTTCTTAAATCTTAGTAGTCAAATTGTTGGGCTATGTAAAGCAATTGAAAGTAAAACAACATATAAAGAGATGTGTAATTCTCTTTGTATTTAACTTAATTTTGACATATATATCTATCATTACACATATAAAATCCTTTGTGCATCCAAAGGGATCAAATTGTATGAGGTGCAAGATTTTTTACTAGTGCAAAATTTAAGGAAAAGTTGCACATAAAAAAATTTGATTCAGAATGTGCATCAAGATAAATCTTGAATTTGCAAGAACTCTTCTCAATTAATGATTTTGTTGTATTTATTCTTCCTTTAACATCTATACTTTCTATTTTAAATTTTGTAATATAATTATAATTTTCCTTTAATAATTAAAAACCAGTGTCACAAGTTCAAATCCAAAGATGATTTTATATATTTATATATATATATATATATATATATATATATATATTCTCTAATTTATTAGGGAGATTATTAATTTTTAAATAGAATTTGTTACAATGTTATAGACCAATATTATGGTTTATTAATACCACATGTTTAAAAAGGATAACTCATTTCATAATGTACTCGTTCATATGACATTTTTTATTAAATAATCAATTTAACTAAAAAATAGAAATTGCATAACTGTTTTGAAGATAAATCTCAACCATTAATTTATGAATACTACTAGCAAAACCACACTAATATATTAATGTGGTTGATATAGCGGAAGACTTCATTTGTATCTACCATTGATAAATATGTAATAGTAAAAATAATAATACAAAAAACTATCGCAATATTTTTTATTATTATTATCATTATAATTAATTATAATAATTATTTAATATTAGATGTTATTTATTATTATTTAATTTTAAATTATGTAATATAAATTAATTATTTAATAGTAATAGTAGTAATACTAATTAATAATAATAGTAATATTAATTAATAATAATAATAGTATAAACCCAAGGGATTATAATTAATAAATATAAACTCAAGGGATTATAAACCCAAGGTATATAAACCCTAAGATAAATATTATAACTTTAAAATAAACATGGTCGACCATGGTCGATTTTCATATTGAGACAATCAATGTCACAATGTGATGTTAGACCATGGTTGACCGAGATTGATTTTCATATCAAGACAATGTATGTCACATTGTTATGATGGAGCATGGATGACCATGATTGATTTCCATATTGAGACAATCTTTGTCACAATGCGACGTTAGACCATGGTTGACCATGATAGAACATGATTGATTTTACAAAACATGGTTGACCTTCGCTGACCATGATTGAACAACGTCGACCATGATATTAGAAACCCAAGGGAATAACAAAGTCAAGGGATTAATACTAAAAACCCAAGTGACTATAAATCTAAAGAAATAATATTAAACCCAAGGGAATAATAAACCCTAGGAACCGAGTCTAGGCTAATCACATAGTAAAATATGGTCTCTTAAAATTTTCACAATAGAAAAGGATACATGTTCACCACTTCGTATGGTTCCTTGGTGATACTCCTTCTTTTTAGTGCTTCATGTGCACAAAAATACCAAATAGCCAATTTCATATCAGAATGAGGGCATCCTCATTGGTTTCCTCAGCCAATACTAGTCAAGCCTAGAATTTGTGGTCCAACTTCTAAACATAGATATAATCGCTTATGCACAATTGCTAAAAGCATTATTGCTCTATACCCCATGATGAGTTTAGGTTCACACACAAGCTCCTCTTTTTTTTTCATGATGGCTAACCTCGCCTTTCCCCAACACTACCTCATCACATGAGAGAATTGGGGTTCCTACCCGGGCTATGGAGTCAACTAGGACTACCATATAGTACATAGCCCATGCTTGGGCAGTCTCATACCCCTTTCCATATTCTTCTCAAAATTTCTTGGAAGTTGGGTGGCTAAACTAGAACATCAAGTCTCAGAAAAACTAAAATTAGGGAAGATATGAAACTTTCCAATCTTCCTTACTGACTTCCTTAAGTAAGTTATTCTTTCAAACATTAGGGTATGTATAAGCTAGTAATTCTTCCTCAAGTTTAGCAATTTATAATTTAATTAAATGAGATATTTACATCAAATAATATTGGCAAGGCATCAACATTATCATCCTTTAATTACATTTACAAAACTTAAGAATTAGAAAAGAGATACTCTATTTATACTTACCAATAACTTGTATAAAGAATATATTATTTCTCATTCAATTTTAATTAAGTAATAACAATTAAATAGTGCTATGATAAGTAAAATATCAAATGACCTAGAACACAAAATTAAGCACTCAACGAATATTAAGCACTATGCAGTGAAACAATCATTGAATCATCAACTCCCTAGTTTTCTATCCTCTCTCTATTGATTCTCATCCAATAATCAAAATATAAAAAGCAACGAGAAAATCATTAATTTAGTACATGGTGATTAATAGTTACAAATAAATAATACAAATTGAATAAAACAAAAATCCAAGTCATTACTACTTGCTATCCCACCGGGGAAAGAAAATGTATTATCGCTGGTGTAACCAACTAAAAAATGGTTAAACAAATCGGTTTTGTCTTTGTTAATCCTTTTAATAAAATGTTTAAACAGATCTCCTCAATCATTTTAATCCTTTTATAGTCCATAAATATAAATAGGAAATCGACAAGATAGTACATGAATATATTAACCAAATTCAACCCTATCAAACCAGAAAAACAAGTGTTTTTGTCCTGACGTTATCAAACTCCATCTATGTGTCGTACATCCAGCATACCAAATTCAAGTGCTCTCAGGTTTCGCTCATCTCGCATACCCAATTCAAATGCTCTAATTATTATTCAAGTCGGTGCATAAGAGTATTCTAGCGATCCAAACATCCTTACAATTGGATTTCCACTGCGCTGCGCACCCGCCTTGGTACAGACTACTGGGAGTTCTGGTAGTCCTGAATCTGCGCACCCGCCTTAGTACAGACTACTGGGAGTTCTGGTAGTCCTGATTCGATTCTTAGTGAAAAAGTGATTCCTGTTAGTTACACTATTGAAGATGATGCAGGGAGAGGACGTGTTGGATTGGGCTAAAAGAGTAGCCAAGAGAAGATGGTTTGTACTGTTTGTGTCCTTCCTTATTATGTCATGTTTTGGTGGAACCTACATATTTGGGGTATACTCAGGAGTAATCAAAACAACCATGGGCTATGACCAGAGCACTCTGGATAACTTAGGATTTTTCAAGGATCTAGGTGCTAATCTTGGGATTGTTTCAGGTCTCGTCAATGAAGTCTTCCCTGCATGGGTTGTTGTTGGAATTGGAGCCATCATGAATATCGATGGGTATTCATTGGTATGGTTAACGAATTTCCAAGACCAGGTTAAGGAAGATGTATGTGTATATGATCGTTGGAGCTAATTCTCAGGCATTTGCCAACACAGGACCTATGGTTACCTGTGTCAAGAGTTTTCTGCAGAGCCGAGGAGTTGTCTTGGGGATTATGAAAGGATTTGTAGGTCTGAGTGGAGCAATGTTTACTCAGATATATCATGCAGTTTATGGAAATAGTGCCAGTGGATCTGCTGGTGTGATTTTGTTGCTCCCCTCGTTGCCTAGTGCAGTTTCTCTGATTGTTATGTTTATAGTTCTTTTCACAAAACAGACTATAGAGAAGAATGAGCTGAAGCGATTTTACCATTTTATCTACATAACATTGGGATTGGCGGGGTTTCTCATGGTTCTCATCGAATGTCTCAAAGAATTTTTCTGTTGCAGGCTACAGAATCGTGGTTGCAATTATCGTGATTTTCCTTTCATTTCCTCTCGTGATGATTGCTAAGGCAGAGATGGACAAAAAGAAGCAGCAACAGATTTCCACCCATAGCTCAACCGTAGAAATTGAAGCAGCAGGTTATGCCAAAATCACGGCACGTACAAAAGAAAATGAAGAGAAGAAAACCCAAACCCAACATTACCCCAAGGAAGAAGATTTGCGGAGCAACAAAAAATATAGTGATAATCATAAAAGAAAAGTGAGAGCTTTTCTTGGATCCCGTATTGTGAAATTGTTCAAAGACCCCAAGAGAGGAGACGATTTTACAATTCCTCAAGTTTTAGTGAGCATCAATATGCTGATCATGTTTGTAGCCGCTACTTGCGAGATTGGATCAACTCTGACCGCCATTGATAATATGGGATATATTGGGAAATCTCTTGGTTACACTCCCCATAATTTAAGCATCTTTGTTTCTCTTATTAGCATATGGAATTGTCTAGGCCGTGTTGTTGCTGGATTTTTATCAGAAATTCTTCTCCACAAGTATGGATTTCCCAGGCCGCTGATGATGACAATAGTTTTATTTATTGCTTGCATTGGGCATATTTTCATAGCATTCGCTCTTCCTGGTTCTTTGTACGTTGCATCCATCATAATTGGACTTTGTTTTGGATCTCAATGGCCTCTTTTGTTTGCTGTCGTCTCGGAGCTTTTTGGTCTCAAGTATTATGCGACTCACCATAATCTTGGAGCAGTGGCAAGTCCCTTGGGAACTTATCTTCTATCTGTGAGAGTTGCGGGATACTTGTACGACCAAGAAGCAGGCAGGCAGTGTGCGGCTCTCCATAATTATAAAGAGATTACTTGCACTGGACAATAATGCTTCCAACTTTCGTTTATCATTATGACGCTCGTGACCTTTTTTGGAGCTTTGATTTCTAGCATTCTTGTTGGAATTAATGCTTACATTCCATATTTAAGAAGTTGGTTTGTGATGGTTGAGAAATTCTCTCAACCTCTCTATCTAATTTAGGAATAAGTTGGATCTCAAAAACTCTATTTAATAGAGTAATCTGAATGTAATCATGTGTGTGTGAGTGTCTTTGCACATACACCATTTGTGCATAATATATGATTGAGTTTCTGTAATTGTGTTGTTTTAGCTATTTTTATCATGGTATCAGAGCTAGATCAGGTGCATCTGGATGTTAACCGGGCTGTTGCAACCTGAGTATTCTGGACGGAGCAACCTGCGTATGCAGCCGTAAACCATCCCCATCTTCATTGCAGCCGTGAGCTTCCATAGAGGAACAACGATAGTGACAGAAGCGATGCCGTTGCCAACCAATGCGGAGTTAAGACGAGGTCTGTGATTTAATTTGAAGCGATGTCGTTGCCAACCAGAGCGGAAGATCATTCGGCTTACTCTCCAGTTCGTAAATTTGTCAGTTGGTCCCCATGGAATTGCTTTTATTCAGGTGCATTCGGGTTGCTCTATAAATACAGCGCTGTTCCGATGACTCTATACAAGGCAATTTCGATGACTCTATACGCATAGAAAGGCTGTAGTTGTGGTTTAGGTTGAGGTAATCGTTTATGGTTGACTCTGAAAGTTTATCACAATTAACAAATGTTAGTTTGTTTAGTTGTGATTCAGCACTAGATTTCATTTGTTTAGTTTAATACAACACGTCCAAAATTTCAGCTTGTAATTGATAGCGGACGAATTGCGATGCATGTATTTATTGCTTATTTGCTTCCGGGATTGGCAAGTTATGGTTTTATAAGTGTTTGGGCCGACCTTGGAGGAGTGACATTAAGCGCACTATCACAAATGTTTTCTGAGATGTATCTCGTTTCTTACATGTCTGATGTGTTGCCTATTTCTGTCACGGCATGGTTCGAGGTGTTCAGTGCTATCGTATTCATAGTCATTATATTGTTGGTTCTGCTCTCTGTCTCAGTGAGCTGGCAAAACCATTCATATTATGAAGGAATTCTGATGATGAAGAGAGTGAACCTATTAAACTCTTTTAAAATAACCAGCAGTTCAACTATGTGTCTGATGCCAGTTTTTTAACGATCAAGTAGCAGTAAGGCTCAATATGGATGGTTGTCCAGATAGTATGGCAGTTGCGGATCTAGGGAAGGATCCCTCATTAGTGGTAGACGTGGTGGTTTCCTAATGAGGTTATGCGACAGATTGGGATGTTGTCCAGTAATTGACTTCAGGAGGTCCTTGATTCGGGAGTTGAGGAAGGGAACTCGGGAATCCAACTTGCCAACTACACCTTTCCGAGGGTTATGAGGCAACTTGATGGAGCATCTACTGATAAGCTTGATTATTTTGTTATTTTCATGTAATGTAATCATTAAGGGGGGATGTTGGAATTAATGCTTACATTCCATATTTAAGAAGTTGGTTTGTGATGGTTGAGAAATTCTCTCAACCTCTCTATCTAATTTAAGAATAAGTTGGATCTCAAAAACTCTATTTAATAGAGTAATCTGAATGTAATCGTGTGTGTGTGAGTGTCTTTGCACATACACCATTTGTGCATAATATATGATTGAGTTTCTGTAATTGTGTTGTTTTAGCTATTTTTATCATGGTATCAGAGCTAGATCAGGTGCATCTGGATGTTAACCGGGCTGTTGCAACCTGAGTATTCTGGACGGAGCAACCTGCGTATGCAGCCGTAAACCATCCCCATCTTCATTGCAGCCGTGAGCTTCCATAGAGGAACAACGATAGTGACAGAAGCGATGCCGTTGCCAACCAGTGCGGAGTTAAGACGAGGTTTGTGATTTAATTTGAAGCGATGTCGTTGCCAACCAGAGCGGAAGATCATTCGGCTTACTCTCCAGTTCGTAAATTTGTCAGTTGGTCCCCATGGAATTGCTTTTATTCAGGTGCATTCGGGTTGCTCTATAAATACAGGGCTGTTCCGATGACTCTATACGCATAGAAAGGCTGTAGTTGTGGTTTAGGTTGAGGTAATCGTTTATGGTTGACTCTGAAAGTTTATCACAATTAATAAATGTTAGTTTGTTTAGTTGTGATTCAGCACTAGATTTCATTTGTTTAGTTTAATACAACACGTCCAAAATTTCAGCGTGTAATTGATAGCGGACGAATTGCGATGCATGTATTTATTGCTTATTTGCTTCCGGGATTGGCAAGTTATGGTTTTATAAGTGTTTGGGCCGACCTTGGAGGAGTGACATTAAGCACACTATCACAAATGTTTTCTGAGATGTATCTCGTTTCTTACATGTCTGATGTGCTTGCCTATTTCTGTCACGACATGGTTCGAGGTGTTCAGTGCTATCATATTCATAGTCATTATATTGTTGGTTCTGCTCTCTGTCTCAGTGAGCTGGCAAAACCATTCATATTATGATGGAATTCTGATGATGAAGAGAGTGAACCTATTAAACTCTTTTAAAATAACCAGCAGTTCAACTATGTGTCTGATGCCAGTTTTTTAAAGATCAAGTAGCAGTAAGGCTCAATATGGATGGTTGTCCAGATAGTATGGCAGTTGTGGATCTAGGGAAGGATCCCTCATTAGTGGTAGACGTGGTGGTTTCCTAATGAGGTTATGCGACAGATTGGGATGCTGTCCAGTAATTGACTTCGGGAGGTCCTTGATTCGGGAGTTGAGGAAGGGAACTCAGGAATCCAACTTGCCAAC
This sequence comes from Pinus tabuliformis, assembly GCA_031772625.1. NCBI lineage: Eukaryota > Viridiplantae > Streptophyta > Pinopsida > Pinales > Pinaceae > Pinus > Pinus tabuliformis. Next base: position 254,344,042 of record CM062812.1, on the reverse strand, counting down.
TACACATTTCCGAGGGTTATGAGGCAACTTGATGGAGCATCTACTGATAAGCTTGATTATTTTGTTATTTTCATGTAATGTAATCATTAAGGGGGGATGTTGGAATTAATGCTTACATTCCATATTTAAGAAGTTGGTTTGTGATGGTTGAGAAATTCTCTCAACCTCTCTATCTAATTTAGGAATAAGTTGGATCTCAAAAACTCTATTTAATAGAGTAATCTGAATGTAATCGTGTGTGTGTGAGTGTCTTTGCACATACACCATTTGTGCATAATATATGATTGAGTTTCTGTAATTGTGTTGTTTTAGCTATTTTTATCATGGTATCAGAGCTAGATCAGGTGCATCTGGATGTTAACCGGGCTGTTGCAACCTGAGTATTCTGGACGGAGCAACCTGCGTATGCAGCCGTAAACCATCCCCATCTTCATTGCAGCCGTGAGCTTCCATAGAGGAACAACGATAGTGACAGAAGCGATGCCGTTTCCAACCAGTGCGGAGTTAAGACGAGGTTTGTGATTTAATTTGAAGCGATGTCGTTGCCAACCAGAGCGGAAGATCATTCGGCTTACTCTCTAGTTCGTAAATTTGTTAGTTGGTCCCCATGGAATTGCTTTTATTCAGGTGCATTTGGGTTGCTCTATAAATACAGCGCTGTTCCGATGACTCTATACAGGGTTGTTCCAATGACTCTATACGCATAGAAAGGCTGTAGTTGTGGTTTAGGTTGAGGTAATCGCTTATGGTTGACTCTGAAAGTTTATCACAATTAACAAATGTTAGTTTGTTTAGTAGTGATTCAGCACTAGATTTCATTTGTTTAGTTTAATACAACACGTCCAAAATTTCAGCTTGTAATTGATAGCGGACGAATTGCGATGCATGTATTTATTGCTTATTTGCTTCCGGGATTGGCAAGTTATGGTTTTATAAGTGTTTGGGCCGACCTTGGAGGAGTGACATTAAGCGCACTATCACAAATGTTTTCTGAGATGTATCTCGTTTCTTACATGTCTGATGTGCTTGCCTATTTCTGTCACGACATGGTTCGAGGTGTTCAGTGCTATCGTATTCATAGTCATTATATTTTTGGTTCTGCTCTCTGTCTTAGTGAGCTGGCAAAACCATTCATATTATGATGGAATTCTGATGATGAAGAGAGTGAACCTATTAAACTCTTTTAAAATAACCAGCAGTTCAACTATGTGTCTGATGCCAGTTTTTTAAAGATCAAGTAGTAGTAAGGCTCAATATGGATGGTTGTCCAGATAGTATGGCAGTTGCGGATCTAGGGAAGGATCCCTCATTAGTGGTAAACGTGGTGGTTTCCTAATGAGGTTATGCGACAGATTGGGATGCTGTCCAGTAATTGACTTCGGGAGATCCTTGATTCGGGAGTTGAGGAAGGGAACTCGGGAATCCAACTTGCCAACTACACCTTTCCGAGGGTTATGAGGCAACTTGATGGAGCATCTACTGATAAGCTTGATTATTTTGTTATTTTCATGTAATGTAATCATTAAGGGGGGATGTTGGAATTAATGCTTACATTCCATATTTAAGAAGTTGGTTTGTGATGGTTGAGAAATTCTCTCAACCTCTCTATCTAATTTAGGAATAAGTTGGATCTCAAAAACTCTATTTAATAGAGTAATCTGAATGTAATCGTGTGTGTGTGAGTGTCTTTGCACATACACCATTTGTGCATAATATATGATTGAGTTTCTGTAATTGTGTTGTTTTAGCTATTTTTATCAAGTCTTGTTTTGAGAACGAGGAAATTCTACAAAATTGATAAATATCCCAAGTTTCATGAACCAGAAAACTCAGCGCCATTCTAATTTGATAATCAGAGGAATGTACAGATGACCAACGTTGAAATCCAGACAGCGGCAATATAGATTGTTAGGGCTAATTGTGGATGAACACTTTTACCATGATTAAGAATTTTAATTCGAGATTTCTTGTCAATGAAGTGAAACTTAGAGGTTGTTCAACAGAAGTTGCTTTGCGTTGATTCGGATTCGTAATTAACTCAGGTTGATGCTCGTGAGAATAACCAGAATGCACAATGTCCATTGAAGAAAACAACTTTGGTGTTTGAGTGTCAGCTTCATCTGATGGAACTGCAATGGTCTTTGACCTGTATGCATTTGGATAATCGAATGAACATATGTCATTTAATTAATATTAAAACCCTAACCTGATCTTCAGGGCTCTGCTCCAAACTTTTCGGCGTAGGACTCTGCTCCGATGATGGAGAGAGGGTGTCGACAATTCTGGCAGAGCCATCTCGAGATATTTAAAGTTTTCCCGCACGCTGATTGACAAGCAAACTGAAGAAAACTGTGGAAAACCAAAGCAGCTGATTAACGGGGGAAAACAAAAGTAGTAGCGATAGTTGTATGGTAGAAAACAAAAGGGTAGACGATTGTCGGCATTTTAATTGATTCAAAAGAGACACCTTCTGTGTCATTTTTTTTTGTAATGCTGGGCAAGACCATCCATTTGCCATTTTCTATTATATATAAAAGATAAATTTACACCACATTGTTTTACTTGGTGGCCTCAATTCATCCCCGATGGGAAACCGATTTTGTTGGCCAACGGTCAACATTATATGCCATCCAAAAACAAAACTTTTTCAGTTTTTTTAGCAAAGCTAGGTAAGTTTCAGTCTCATGACCATAAATAATATAATTATGACAACTGACATAAACAACTGGAAATTTAAATGCTATCCGCATAAACAAAAACTAAGCATAGGAAGACTAATCTTTCTTGACATTCTGCTCCTCAGAGTCTGAGGCTACTGGGGCAAGCAGTTGCTTCTGGCATTCCGAAGAGCTCCACAATGCAAGGGATGTGTCGGTCAATACGGTCCATCCTAATGTCATGTTTGTGCAACTGAAATAGGATCTTCTCCATGTCTTTTTTGTAGTTGGGAAGGCCCTGCATTGTAACTGCCATCCCCACAGAAATTTTCTCCATTGCTTTGCCTAGCAGACTTTTCATCAGAAAATACAGGTACAGGGTGTGCTTGAATTGTGTAATTCGCCCTCTTGTGGTCCCCAGGTCAGGCACCATTGTTCTCCAGACTTCTATTTCATCATCTGGTTCCAGTTCATGCTTTACCTGGTCTTCCCAATCATCTATCAACTTTCGGATACCCTCATCTGTTTCCTCCTTGTATGTCACGGCTACCTCAGCTATGAAGTGCACAACGAGCTTGCGACCCCTGTGGCGTTTTGTCCTACTTGGTCGTTTGGTTGCCCGGGGTTTCGGGCCCTTATTGCCACGACCACGACCACGTTTTGCTAGAGCCATACCTTATCGATTTGTAACATGTATACATTCCAACATTGTTAGTTTCACTATTTCATTCATCTCAACACAACACAACTGCAATAACCATACTTCGCTGCCATGCCTGGCCTGCGACAGGCTAAGGTATCCCTGTGCCCATAGGTGGCCAGTGGAAGTGGGATTTGAGTAGGATTCCCCTGGTTTATTTCCATGCCTCTCGCCCTTGCCAAGGTTCGGAGGTTGGTCACCCCCTTGTGGCCATGACCTGGCTCTCAGACCCATCTGGAGCCAGGTATTGCTAGTGCTATCATACCTGCAAACCCTTGCCTCTGCCGACAATTTCTTGTCCAAGTTCTGCTCACCACTCAGGCCACCTAGGGTCCTTGACTTCTCCCATATGATTCTGCATTGCCATTTTCCTGGGTTTGCTTAGCCAATTGCCCACCCTGCTAGCATCCCAACCCCCTACCTACAACTCTCCCTTGCCTCGCTCAGCTACACACAGTCGCCCAAGCGGGGCTTGCCCTTTAGTCCCTATACCCTCGGGCTAGTCGTTCAGGTCGGGTCTTGTTTCTAAGCTCCACTCAGTATCAATCATGCCATAGCCCCAACTTTTTCTTGAAAGCAAAATAAAAATAATGTAGAGCCGAGCCATAGCTCCCCCTTTCCTTCCCTGGTTCCTCCCTGGCTGGGCTAAGCCTCGTTGGGGTGGCCTCACGCCTCTCCCTCCTCCCCAGTGAATCTCCCACCAACTCATGGAATTTCCCCTTGAACCCGACCAGAACTTATGAATTGAACAAGGCCAAGACCAGACTACATACCCGAGAGCCGTCGCTTGCCCACAGACTTGGTTGCTTCACCTCCCTTCCGCTCTGCAGTTCCTTCCTTCTCCGCTATACCATTCACCTTCCCTGCATGTCGAATACCTCTTCCCACTCTACCACCTTCCCTTATGTCCCCCTCTACCACCTTGCCAACCCACCTCCCATGCATTCAAGGCAGAGGACACCGCACTCCCTGCCTTGAGCATGTGGGGTGTGACTGTAATGAATTTTTTTGTACTGACCATGTCAACTCAAGCCTGGCGCCTCTGACACTTGCCCTCATCCCGATCGAGAGACCTTCGGTGTAATTATTAACATAGTATAGGATATATATTTATTTTATAATTAATAACTATTCATATGAACTTGCTTCAAAAGATTTAAATCTCCTTTTGCTTTTAGGATACATAGTTCAATCCTCCTTAGAGATTTTATGAGTAAATAATATTTTTCTTATTTTAATTATCTTCTAACAAAGAACTCTTTACTTGTATATATTAAGTTTAACTATTCATTATAATTTTTCTAAACTACCATGCAAAACTTGTTATTTTTTTTCAAAGGAACTATTAACATTTATATTATATAAAAAATATTGGATTTTGGGCTAGGTCCCTTATAATTGTCTTCATGCTCCAACAAAACATTATTATTAGAGATCCACAAAATTGAAAACCTACTATTATGGCAACATTTTCTTGTTGTTCTAAATAAGTGTTGACCATATTCACGACAATGTACTCCTAATAACAATATAAACTTACATAACATTAGAAAATTTCAACATATGCAAAAAGAGATTTAGATTCACCCATCTCCCAGTGCAACATGATGCTCCATATCTATCTCATTTTTCCTACCTCCCAATCATGTCTAGCCTTTTTCTTTCCAGGCTCATTACTAGTCCTTGCCTTTCTGACATTGAATAGGGCATCACCACTAAATATTTCCCCAGAGTTACCTAGGCATTACTGCTATATATTTCCTCCACAGTTACCTAGGCACTATTGCTAAATATTTCCTCCAGAGCTGCCACCTTAATGTCTAGGGCGACCAGATTCTTTCTGATGTTAGCCTGAAATTGCTTAAGCTTCCCCTATAGCAATTCGAATTTGGTATTTATAAGCAATTGAAAAGTTCACCGTTCTTGATCCTCCGCTAGATTCTTCAACTCAAGGGCATGCAAAAACCCTTTGATCGATTCCAGTAGTCACGCCAACAACCTGTTGTATTTAGCTTGCTCGTCTTCCTATGTCTAATCACCCACGTTCTACATTCCAGTAATGAGGTGTTTCGTGCTTTTGGATTTATGGGATAATTACCTCTTTTGATCACTTTTCGAAACACTCAACAATAGCATGACGTATAACAGAAGGACCATACCATACCATTTATAAGCAAACCTTCCTATGGATTACCTCCTATAGCATTGAATTTCGGGGCTGCCAAATCCATACCTAAATCTCAACGTGCTCTTGGGAGTGTCATTTGAATACTATGGAGGTTGAGGAGAGTTAAATTTATCCTATAGTGGATTGAATGCTCAACCAGCGCTAAGGTGCCCCTCATTTGTGTGAATGAAATAACATCTCGAAGCAATAATTTCTTATGCCACATGTTCTTGCAATTCACCACGGGATTTCACTAGATGTTTAATTGATTTGGACAAGGGTTTCTATCCATGAAGTTGTGTGGCTAAGGAATTAATATATTCTGTCGTGCCTTTATATATAAACCATCCAACTATATAAACCATCCAATAGGTTGTAGTCCATGTATCTGACAAGAGGAATGTTCAGGTGACCTTCTCCATAGAGGTTTGTTAAGATATCCAATGGTGTATGCCATTAACTTGGGAGTTAATGCTTTGATAATTAAATTCAATATTCATGGAATGGGCGAAGTTTGAGTGAACCTATGGTCCATTTCTAACTTCCTTTTCTCTAGCATTACTCTTTTATTGGCCAATGAATTTGCCCTCGTGTTTAAATGTTGTAACACATGGAAAAAATCGATTTGTTCAAATTGTCTAAGTTGCAAAATAAGCCTTTGCAAAATGGGGGAGAATATGTTCTTGGCATTCCTTTGGCCTTCCACAACTCTTTGATCACTATCATTGAATCCCCGAATATTGTTAATATGGATATTGTTTTTGTCATTGAAATTTCTAGGCCCTGCCATAACGTTAGATATTTCACTTGGTTGTTGGTTATCATATCCAATCCATATGCGTATTGAATCTTTGTTTGTTCGTCGAGGCATAAAATAACCCCTCTCGCTCCTGCTACCCCTCTATGCATTACTTGTTAATAATAAAATAATAAAAATATGTTAATATACATAAAAGATTTTAATAAAACAAATAAATAAAAAAATAAATAAAAAATAATTGAAGTAAAAAAATCCTTTTTAATATATATATATATATATATATAAAATTTCAATTTCATAAAAATAAAAATTTTAATCAAAATTTTGTATATATAAAATCAAAATTTTGAATAATCTCATATATACATGAAAATTAAAAAAATAAATAAATTACTTTTTATTCATCTACTTCTTTCTAAATTTTATATAATTAGGACAACCATATAAATTAAATGGCTCGTAAGCATTTATAAGCATCAATCTATGATAAGGATTAAAGCACTTACTTCATTATATGTTTTACGTTGTTAAAATTAGAAAAATCATAAAATATAATTTAATTATAGCTTTATTTAAAATTATTATTATTAATTATAAAACAAATTAATATATAGGTTAAACATATATACATTAAAAACAAAAAAACAAATTCTTAATCATTGCTCTTCACGCCACTTTACTATGGAGATTTTTAATTTGTAAATAGTATTTGTTACAATAATATAGGCTAATACCATGGCATATCAATACCACATGCCCAAAAAACCATAACTCATTTCATATAACTCTTATTCATGTGACAATTTTTTTAATTAATAAATTAAATTAAAAGGATAAAAATAACAATAACTATTTAGAAGATAAATTACAACCTTTCATTTGTGAAGACTATTAATAATACTTTAGAATATTTTGTGGAGGTTAAATTCTTACTATCTACTTAATAATTATTAATAATTAAATTAAAATTTAAACAATTTTATTTCAAAATAAACACACCAATAAACATACTTATAATTATAATTATAATTATAATAAAATTTATTTATTTTTTAAATAATTCAAATTATATTGTGATCATACTCTAGTTAGATATGGTCTTTAAATCTAAAAATACAAACCATCAATTGCACAAAGGAATAGACAAACACATCCCATCACATTAAATGAATAAAATATACTAATATTCAATTGTACAAAGGGATTGGGTCGAACACATCCATCAAGGATTTTACAAGTGCAGTTAAATGAATAATATAAGAGCATGTTGACCAAAATAAAATGCAAGGTTGGAAAATCTGTTTGATTTTGCAATAAAAAAAATGGAAACCCAATCCCAATATCAACAAAAACCAATGTCATGAATATATTCACCTTTACATTTTGGGATCCTCGATGAATAATATATTGTATTTAGAACTACGACTTATCAAGATCAAAGAGTGAAACCAGATTTTTTTTCACCAAAATCCTCCTTGAAGGATTTCATTGTAGTATCATTTGCAAATCTGCATAAATTTGATTTTGTTTTAATACTTTATAATTTAACAAAATTTATGGTTTTAACGGATAAACCAAAATAAATATTGTCAAGATTATGACAACTAAGTTATAGATGTGGAACACTGTTTAAGTTAGGCTTTTGGGCTTGAGGATATCCATTTTAATGTCTTTAACTTTTTAGGTTTGACCATATTTTGTCAATTGGGATTTTAAATAACATTTCAACAATTTGATTTATAATTGAATGAATGAGGACATAAACATATTTTTCAAATCAATCTATAGTTGTATTTAAAGATATGAAGTAATTATTTCTTTTCTAAATATGAGGGAGAAGAGATTGTCTTATCAATATTTCAACAAAAATAATCAAGACAACAATGTGGTTATATATTCCTTACTTCTATGAACGAGATATAGAAAAAAAGAAATTGAAAACAATCATTTGGATACACTAAATCCACATTGTTATGAACCTTGCGCTTTCATTTTTTTAATAAATCAATGAATACAATCCACTTGGAGGGTGGGACCTCCTTTTACAGTGAATATAATACAATACAAGATGCACTGATCCTAGGACTAGGTCTCCTTGTTACAATTATAATGAAAGGGTACAATGAAAGGTTCTCACCTACATAACAATATAACAATAGAAATATAAACACAATATCTAGCTCTTAATAAGGAGTTTTAGGGTTAACATGGGGCTTGTCTAGGGCATAACACATAGTCACTAAAAATATATATATAAGCAACCAATGTCTATAGACGCGGAGTAGTGGGTGGGTTTTGATAATAACTCTAAAGCCCTATGCCATAAAGCGACAATATGCAACATCAAAATTGAAAGCTAAATCAAAATATTTATCAATCATGGAGAAGTTAAAGAATGATAAATTAAAGTATGTTTGCCTCATACAATGGCAATAAATTAAAGGACAATCTCATGGGTTTAACTCTACATGGGAATAGTAAAACATCTCCTAAAGGCCATATCCATAGTTTTAAGTAAGCCTTTACTTTTTTTCATTGATAGATTCCATGGCTTTAAGTCCCTAAATAAAATAAAATCCCATTGAAGACCATAGCTGTATACCTTTATTTTAATATCTTGTTTAATAATTTGAACTCACGCATCCTAAATCGACAAGAAATGTTTCCTGATGATGCGTTATGTTATAAGATAGTATAAATGAATCCAAAAAGATGTTAAAGTTGTAACATGAACATATAATCAACCATCATCCACATTAATCCATCATTGGGACGATGACTTCTTTGCACATTCAATACAAAGAACTTTGTATTTGAAAACCTAAGTGCAAAAATAAGAGCAATGTTTTTGGAAAAAAAATGCCAATAAAATGCAAGGTTGAGAATAAAGAGCACATAGATTAAGCGAAAATAATGTCTGAATAGTTTGTAGCTACAAAGGGCCAACAATGACATTGTGTTTTGATGTTAATCTATGAATTTATTCAATTCTATGTCGAGATACTCAAAGCGAAGAATAAGTCATTTCCCTTTCTTGACCATCTACTCTACATAAAGCAACTTGAAAATTCTAATCATGTCCTTATTGACCTGAATATTTAGAATCATATTGTAGCTTAACCCTAAAAGCACATTAAAGCTTAGTAAGGATTTGTTCAAATGAAAATAATATTTAGAGGCAATCTATTCCTTAGAGTGACAATGGTTTTCACATCCAAACATCTTAAAACAAAGATAAAATATAGACTACTAAGACATAAAATTTCAATATGCACATTATCTGTGTTCTATTCATTAAAATAAGATTGCATATATACAAAGTGTTGTATCAAGATAGGGAGACTATTTTGGACACACAATATGTTGGTTGAGGAAATCTCTCAACTACACACCAAACTAGGAACAAGTAGATATAGCCAACTCCTATAGAATAGGAACTGACTCCTTACATAGAAAGAATCACAACTAGAGACTAGTAGGAATTAGATATTCCAACACTCCCCCTTAATCAGTACTTGTCTCGATATCAGTTTGCAAAGTCTATTTGTGGTCAAATATACCAAAAAGAATATGTTGATGTCCATATAAAGGAGAAACCATCCACCAGAATGCATGGGTACTAACCACTGCAACTGCTAGTCTTGTAGGATCTCCTTTGCATACATGGTTCTTCCAACCATTATAACTGCACACATGTACCTGTACCTGTAAATCCCCCTCCATCATTGTTAACTCGGGTTTTGTCGAATTACCCGTAACCATGCACTGGGTTTTATCGGATCACCCTCAACCATGCCACCAAGGGCTCTCAGCCACCAAGGCTAACCACAGCCATGAAGTGTAGAAATTTTTAATAATATGACACTTATTCACAGAGATTATCCCGATTATATACTATTGCAGAATACATGCATAATACATAACCTCCTCTATGTTGATCATCAATTTAGCAACATTAAAAACAATGAAACATCAATCACATGCACACATTAACACAGTATGTAACCCGGGGAAAGCATACAGCTGAAAACCCCACACTATCTGTATATTATAATGATTGAGAACATGTAACAATACATAGTACAATACTCCTCACAAGTACTCAGTACTATCTCCACCTGTTACACACAAAACTAGCTCAGATCTGAATCAATCACAAGCTCAAATCTCCTCCACTGCTTTGCCTGCCTCCACTGCACAATCCTGCATGAGAATAATGATGAATGGCTGAAGCAAACTCGTATTTCCTTGGCTGAACCATGCAATCCTCATTGGCATTACTCAATCCATTGATTGTGCAAGATCTCATGCACAACAATAGTCACAACTGATAGCAATCTCAACCTCTAACACCTGTCTCCACTGAACTGTCCATGCACTGAGTTAACTGATGTATTATTAAATTTCTTTATGAGTTAATAATTAGTGAATTAATTTACAATTAAATCACATTACTAATAACTAGTGTATTCTGCAGTTAGACTAAATACAACTAGTTTAACCAAGTCAAACTGAACACAACTCCATCAACTCCTCAATCAACTTCACCAAAACTCAACCACTTGAGTTCAAACTGAAGTCCACCATGCAATAGCTCAACTGACTCACAAGAAAAGCATATTTCCTTCTGACAGCTGCATGTGCCACATCTGTAGCTAAAACTGAAGTGCTCCAAGAGGATAAGATAATGTTTATAGTCCAAATATTATTATGAGCTAATAATATTCGACTGTTCTAATTTTAGCCTGGTAGTCTAAAAATAGAATCCGCCCATATGTCTAAAAATAGAAGTCCATCTATTTTTACCAACATGACCAATTATCCACAAATAGCATCCTGCAACTCATAGACCATGATCCATATGTCTAAAAATAGACTTTGCGCCAAAAATAACCTGCGCGCCCACTTAGTGAAGGCAACTTCTTTCCAGTAAGCTCCATCATCTTGTTGCATTCTCAACACTCCCTCTCAACAAGATATGGATTATCAGCAACCCCTATCCCGCCTCGGTGGTATTCGAATTTGCTCCTGGTGAGCGCCTTCGTCAAGATATCAACATCCTGATCCTCCGTTGGAATTTATGAAAGTAACATGATTCTCCGCTGCACACAATCTCTGATATGATGGTACCTGATGTCAATGTGCTTAGATCTATCATGAAATACTGGATTAGCCGAGAGTTTAATGCAACTCTGGTTATCACAATAAATCACTGTAGGCTCCAAGCATGAACCAAACAACCTGTTTAGCCTCAAACCTGCATTTCTTTACACATCCTCTCAGCCTCCTTTTCCTATTCATTTCCTTCTTTTGCCACTCATTCCCTCCATCAAATTGCTCAAATCATTGTATTTTAGGACTTTTTACATGGTTTGCTAATTATGCTAATGACTGTTGTTGGTTTAGAATTTTGGTTCAAAGTGCTGCGTTTCCGCAGCTCACACAGGGTTTCCGCAGCTGATCCCGGTTTCCGCAGCCAACCCCGGATTCCGCAGCCGTTTTATTAAATGATATGTTCCAGGTGTCCTCCGGGAAGAAGAGCCACATGGGCAAGTTCGTGGAACCAAGGACATGGTGTGTGTCCTTCCAGCTCACCCAAACCGGTCATAAAAACCCGTGGTCAACGAGGAAGCAAATATGGTCAAACAGAGGTCATTGACGGTGGCACAGCTCTGCGTGTTCTGTTTTGGAGCACGTGAAGAACAGGTGGCATCTCCCTTAGCCACGAAGACAGTGGGAAACATGAATCCAACAGCAGATTGAATGCCCACAACGACCGTTGCCTAAATCCGAGGACGCAGCAAGATTACGTGTTTTTACACAGCTGCTTGAATAGCTTAGTTTTCGTTAAGTTAGTTTGCTTTCCTCTGCTATAAATAAAGCGTCTTTGAACGCTGGATAGTTAGTCGTTAATCCATTTTGTAAACTCTGTTGAAACCTCTTTTGTAAACGTTTCATAAGCTCCCCACTGTATTTTACATTTGTTGATTAATTTATGAGAAGACTGTTCTGTTTCTAAGCGTGTAACTGCTCTTTGGATTGGCTGAAGTAGGCAGAGGGCCCCTGTTTGCTGCAACCACTGTACAGTAGCTTTACTTTTAATTTCTTGCATTTCTTTTTCTGATTTCATGTATATTAATGTACAGTTACCTTTATGAATTGCTACATTTTATTTTTTCAACATGTATATTAGTGTACATAAACTTTGAATTCTGCTGATTTACATTTCTGCACTTTTGTTCATGACTGATCAGTGTGTTATGCAGGTTTCTTAGGCGAGCCCGGGACAGTTTTCTTTCTTTTCTTTTTACAACTAGTGGCATGTGTGATCATCTTGTCTAGGCTGCTGACCTTTACTTTTCTGCAGTTTGATTTTCATTAGTATCATTTCTTTTAACTTGCACTTTACTTTCTGCTCAGTAGTTATCAAGTTGTTCATTTATTGATGGTTCTTTTTCTATAATCAACTAACTTTATTGGAGCCAAAATATCACTTAGTGCAGCTTGGTTTATTTTGCTTTAGGACTCACATTACTGACCTATTCATAATTGTTCTCACATGATTAAGAAAAGGTTAAAATAGTGTGATTTGTCTCACTTTGACTAGATTTAAATGAAGAGTTAAAATAGTGTAAAGTAGTGTAAAGTAGTTGTTCTTGCTTTTAATTGAGTTAATATAGATTTCATTTTCATTTTCATCAGCAGCAGAGATACTGGGCCAATGCCATTAGTCCTTTATTTGATTTCAAGCTTTGATTTTATCGCAATTGTTGTTCAAGCTTTCTTTTAGAATACCCTTTAAGTTTCAAGAAATCACTTAGAAATCGTCACAATCACCCACGTTCACTCACTTTATTACATCTCCATCACATCACATTAGCAAAGATACAATCAAAAACAAACTAAAAAGATAAAAACGACAAAAGATTAAGAAAAGGTTATCTAAGTACATATAGTACACCTCACTTCATCAGCTTACGAGCCCCGGGTTGACATTTAAAAGTTGCAATTTAGACATCACTAAATTGACCAAACATTTTGGCGCCGTTGCCGGGGAAGTGAAATTAGGTAGCCAGATTCTTAAGAAAAAAAACAACAAGAAAATTTCAAGGAAGGAAATTGATAACATCTCAAAGTATGCTCTCCTCTTGCACTTAATGTGATCTGGAGGATCAGAAAAGAGAAAGTTATTGGTTTAATAGTTTCTTGAGTATGCTCTCTTCTTGCACCTAGAGTGACCTGGAAGATCAAAAAGAGAATTATTAGCCCGACTTGAAAAAAAAATAAAAATAAAATAAAATGACATGCATAGGGCAAGAGATTCTAGGGGAAGGTTTTTAGCTAGAGCCAAAAGTTCGATTTTTACAACTCCATCTACTTCAAGGAATAGACAAGAGACACCTCCATCATCTCCAACTTACACTCCTAGCCCTAGGATTCCTGGAATTCAAGAGGCAGGAGTCGACTTTCCCATACCTTCCATCGAATCTGAATTAGAGAGAGATCCTTTCCTTCTTTCTCCAGAGAGACAAATTGTAATTGAAGAAGTAGAATCACCTGAAAAAGAGGGAGAAATTCCTTCTCATACACCCTTAGTAGAAGAACCAGAAGACTCTGAAGTCTCCAGGGAAACTACCATGACAGAGGAAGGAGCAACTGGATTTGGTAGAGGTAGAGGTAGAGGAGGAGGAGGAAACAATGGAGGAGGTAGAGGTAACATTGGAGGAAATAGGGATGGGGATAACTCATTCGGGTTTCCTATAGTTGATGAGGACTCCCGAGCCACAATGAAAAACATCTCACCATCTGTCCTCCCAAACTTCCATGGGTTTAGGAATGAGGACCCTGAAACATTTCTATTTGAGTTTGAGGTAGTGTGTCGAACTTATGACTATCTGGATGACTCTCAAAAACTCAAACTGTTTCCTTCAACATTGAAAGGAGCAGCCTTGAAATGGTTCATGGGATTACTCACTCAATCCATTAGGTCTTGGAATGATATGAAACAGGCATTTTTGGATAGGTACCTGGACTATTGTATGCCCACCAATCACAAGGATGAGGTATTCAAAATGATGCAAAAAGAAGATGAAAACTTGGAGGAATTACTTGAAAGATTTCAATACAATCTGAAAAGAGCAAAAATGAGTAACTTGGATGAGGAGACCTTGAAAGCCCTTTTACTAAAAGCCATTAGAGATGAATGGATAGATCTTTTGAATATGATGGGAAAAGGGGATGTATCTCAACTTCCACTTTCTGATATAGCAGAATTATGTGTCCATCTCTCAAGGGGGAAATCCAAAACTCAAAAAGGGTCTAGAGATCCTTCTCTCATCAGAGCAAATAAATCTGCGACTGGATCGGTAAGTAGGGCTGAGATTGGAAACATGATTGATGAATTCAAAACTGATATCTTAGGGAGTCTTAGTGAGCAACTAGACACCCTTAAGATTCACAATAAGCAGAAAGCAGAAGCTGAGGCTTTGGCCATCTTTTGCCCAAAGTGTAGGAAGAAACATGCTCTAAGGGAATGTCCCTTGGATGCAAAAGTTGTAGAAACATGTGTAATTTGTTCAGAGAACCATGAGACCAAGGATTGTCCTTCAATTCCTGGGCTCAAAGCTGTCTTTCAAGAAAATACAAATACAATCGAATCTCTCTGTTTTGTTGCAAGGAGACCTTGGCAGGGGCAACAAAATCAAGGGTTTAACAACTATATGAATTTTCAACCCCAACCAAATTGGAATCCTTGGCAACAACCTTGGTCCCAACCTCAAAATTCTTTTCAATCATGGGTACAAGGTATGCAAAATCCTTATGGGAGATTTGCTCAATTTTACCAATATCCTCCATCTTTTCAAAACCAACAAGCTCCACAACTTCCAAATCAAAATCCACAACTATCATTGCCATTTCCACAACAACAACCTTCTCAACAGAATCCAAATTCTCAACTCTTGCTTCCATTCCAACAGAAGTCAAATCAACTTCCTTCTCAGCCATTGCCAAACCCCAATAATAAAAACCCTCAAAATGCCTACATGATGGAAGGTCAGCAATTTCCTACCTATATGATTGTTCCTCTCAATGAAGTACAACTCAGATCAGGTAGAGTCTTAGATAAACCTTCTATAAATGATCAAAAGCAAAGCATTTTTGAGGAAGAGTCTCTTGAAGCCAATAAGGGTTCTGAAGCATCTCTTCAAAACCCAAACACTCAAAAAGAAAAAGAAAAAGAATTAACCCCCACAACTCCCATAGTTGAGCAACCTGCATCCTTATCCACACCTCCTTTCCCTGAAAGATTACAAATTGATAAAGGAGTGGAAAAACAAATTTGGTTGCCTGACTATAATTTTCTAGATGAATTGAAGAATGTCTGTATCAAGATTTCGTTGTTACAAGCCATTAAAGAGATTCCTATTCTAGCAAAAACAATAAAGGAGTTGAGTCTTAAAAGACCAGGAAGGAAACCAAGAGATACCAGAAGGATCCACCTGGTAGGAAAAATTGCAGATATCATGATGGGAAAAATTACTATGCAGAAATATGTAGATCCCGGTAGTCCAATTGTCAAAACACATATCAATGGGGTAGAAATACCAAATACTTTGATTGATTTAGGGGCTGCTATCAACATCATGAGTAGACAAACTATGGATCAGCTAAAACTTCCTAATCTTCTTTTTACACCTACTTTATTGCAACTTGCAGATCGATCAATTATTAAACCAGATGGTGTATTAGAAGACATTCCAGTCTCCCTAGACTCTTGGGAATATCCAGTGGATTTCATGATTTTAACTCCCAAGAGTAATCTAGGAGGACATCCTCTTATTTTAAGAAGACCTTGGCTAGCCACAGCTGATGCTTTCATAAGTTGTAGGTCCGGGGATATGTATATTTCTGATGGTAATTCGACAAAGAAGTTCAATCTGTATCCTCCAGCAAAAGCAATTACAGAAATAGGGGATAATGAGTGGGTTGATGATGAAGATACTATACAGCCTGTCTTTACCATTTCTGAGATTAGTGAAGATAGTCAAATTCTGAACACATTAGAAAATTTTGAACCATCTTCAGAATATGACCACACACAATTTCAGTTGGATTCTGACATTGAGTGTCTATCATCTAGACAGATGTCTCTTTTCTCTATGGAAGAGTTTGGTAGTTCTGCCATTGAGATTTTTCCAGGAAAAACACTGAATATCAACGAAAACTTGGAAAAATCACAACAGGAAGAGCTAACCAAAGTCTTGCAAAAGCATTCTACTGCATTTGCATGGGAATATACAGATATGAAAGGTATTGACCCGAAGACTTGCATTCATCACATCTATATTGAGGAAAATAGTAGACCAATCAGACAACCTCAAAGAAGGATGAATCCAAACCTTAGGGAAATAGTGAAAGAAGAGCTCCAAAAGTTACTTAATGTAAACTTCATTTACCCCATTTCAGATAGCCGGTGGGTTTCTCCTTTGGTTATAGTACCTAAAAAGAATGGTAAATGGAGGGTTTGCATTGATTATAGGGAATTGAACAAAGCAACTTTGAAGGATCACTTTCCTTTACCCTTTATTGATCAAGTATTAGATACTTTAGCAGGTAAAAAGTATTTCTCATTTCTGGATGGTTTTAGTGGTTACAATCAGATTCAGGTAGCACCTGAAGATCAGGACAAAACCACATTTACCTGTCCATGGGGGACTTTTGCTTACCGAGTACTTCCTTTTGGATTATGTAATGCACCTGCAACATTTCAAAGGGCAGTATTAGGAATCTTTTCTGATCTAATTCATGATTGTGTAGAGGTCTATATGGATGATTTTACAGTTTATGGTAACTCATTTGAAGAAGCATTAGAAAATTTGGAAAAAGTCCTTATAAGATGTAAAGAAACAAATCTTTCATTAAGTCATGAAAAATGCTTCATGATGTTTACTGAAGGGATTGTTTTAGGACATCATATTTCAGGAGATGGAATTAAAGTTGATAGATCAAAAGTTGAAGTCATCTCCAAGTTACCTATTCCAAATTGTCAGAAAGATGTTAGAAGTTTTCTTGGATTTACTGGATATTATAGAAGATTTATTGAAAACTTCACTAAGATAGCATCTCCGCTTTTCAAATTGCTTACAAAAGACTGTGAATTCAATTGGGATCCTGACTGTCAATCTGCATTTGAAACTTTAAAAACAAGAATATCTGAAGCACCCATTTTGAGAGGACCAAATTGCAAACTTCCTTTCCATATTTCTACAGATGCTTCAGATACAGCTCTAGGAGCTGTGTTGGGTCAAAAGGATTTAATTCCTTATGCCATTTACTACACCAGTAAAAATTTGACTCCCACTGAGTTAAATTATATTGTGACTGAAAAATAGTTCTTAGCCGTTGTTCATGCAATCAATAAGTTTAGACATTATATAACCGGCTATGAAACTTTTGTCCATACTGATCATTCTGCAATTAGATATCTCATGAACAAACCTGTTACTAATGGCAGAGTTACAAGATGGCTTTTACTTTTACAAGAATTCAATATTACTGTGTTAGATAGACCAGGGAAACAAAATACAGTAGCTGATTTCTTGTCTAGAATCCAAAACACTAATGAAGATTCTCCTGTAGAGGATAAGTTTCCAGATGAATATTTGTTTGCAGTAACTACTAAAACCCCTTGGTATGCAGACATTGCTAACTATTTGGTTACAGGGAAGCTACCTCCACATTTATTTCCTAATGAGAAAAGGAAAATCATTCAGGAAAGTTCAAAGTATACATGGATTTCTAATGAATTGTTCAAAACAGGGCTAGATTGTGTGATCAGAAGATGTGTTCGGGAAGATGAAATGCCTGACATCCTTAAGGCATGTCATGATGAACCGTGCGGTGGACACTTTGCTGACAAGATGACTGCCTATAAAATCCTTTCTTTGGGATATTATTGGCCTTCTCTCTTCAAAGATGCAAAACAATATGTTAGAAGGTGTGACAGCTGCCAAAGAGGTGGGAGACCAACTCTTTCAAATGAAATGCCATTACAACCACAGGTACTCATCGAACCCTTTGAAAAATGGGCTTTAGATTTCATTGGACCTATCAATCCACCATCTAAACAAAAGAAGTATATATTGGTTTGCACTGATTATGTTACTAAATGGGTAGAAGCCAAGGCATTGCCTTCTGCCACTGAAAATTCAGTTGTTCAATTTCTTTTTGAGGATATTTTTACTCGTTTTGGTGTCCCAAGATAAATTGTGACAGATCAGGGAAGCCAATTTACATCTAACTTGATGGAGAAGCTGATGGAAGAATACAAAATTAAGCATAGAAAATCTACTCCATACCATCCGCAAGCAAATGGTCAAGTGGAATCCACAAATAAAGTTCTTGAGAGCATCATCACCAAAACTGTTCATCTCCATAGAAGAGATTGGGCAGAAAGGCTTCCTGAAGCCTTATGGGCCTATAGAACTACATGGAGGAACACAACAGGACATTCTCCCTATGAACTTGTTTATGGGAAAGAAGTCTTGCTCCCCATTGAGTTTCAAGTCAAGACCTTCAAGATGGCAGTTCAGTTGGGGATGAATCTATCAGAAGCCCAAAAGCACAGAATGGAGCAGCTGAATGAGCTAGATGAAATAAGACAAGATGCAATTTTAAGGACTGATCTAGTTCAGCACCAATCAACTAAGTGGCATGACAGATATATCAAGGAGAGAAAGTTTCAAAAAGGAGATTGGGCGTTACTGTTTGATTCCAAGTTTAAAGACTTCAAAGGAAAATTTCAAACTCATTGGCTTGGACCATATGAGATTGATGAAGTCTTTAGCAATGGAGCAGTTCGAGTCAAGACTATTGATGAGTTTCAAACTCCTCTCATTGTGAATGGCCACCGATTGAAAATTTATCATAAGCCACTCTCAAAAGAGGACTTTGTCAAAATATTCCAAGAAAATTCTGCAATGAGGCTGGTGGAGAAGAATTCTTCTCCTCCATCAGCCTAGTCTTTGTTTCTTTCAGTTAAAAAAAAAAAATAAATAAAAAAAATCTCTTGTATAAGCCTGAAAACCAATCTTGAATTGGCAGTCTTATACAGAAAATATAAGGTGAAAATCAGGGGCACCTGACACTTTATATTTTCCAAAAAAAAAATCTCTCTCCCTTTCCATCTCATTCGCCATTTCAGTTCATCCACCTCACTTCCATCTCCATCTCCATTCCACTTCATTTTCATTCCATTTCATTCATCTCATTCCATTCCATCAATAAAAGTCCCTCTCAGGACTATTTCATTCAGTTAGTTCTTTTTCTAACTATTTTGTGAAGTGAAAGGAGTGTTGTCTCAGTTTCCGCAGCTGGGAACCGTTTCCGCAGCTAACACCAGTTTCCGCAGCTCGAAACGATTTCCGCAGCCAGCACACTCTGTCTCTACAACCAGGATTACTCTGTTTTCAAAAATCACAGTCAGAGGTATCATCATCACCAAGGGCAGCAAGGATATGAGGCATCTGCAAGATCAGAAAGCAATAATGGGTCAGCAACCTTAATCAACAAATGGCAAACTCATGAAGGTATGATCAAAATCTTTTCCAAACAACAATTTAATGTCATTTTATGCATAATTATTAAATCGTGGAAGAGCCACTAAATGCAATGATTCGGCAAGATCATCCCACTCCTCCTCCATGATAATGCTTCATCCACCTCATATCTTTCTAACGGTCCCCTAATCATCATTAATTCAAAACTTGAAACGGGGCTGCTCCTCCATTACTGGCCGTACCTCTGTGACGTAACCCAATGTACCACGGCTCTCCTTACCGTCATTTCCGCAGCCAACGCTGAGACGTGTGCGTAAGCCACCCGACTCTAAAGGATTCGGCCGTTATTCCGTCCACTTATCACTCTATTTCCGCATGCATCGAACTCATTTCTCGTGTTGTCTTCTACTCCCTCGTACTCACACCATTTCCACTTTCATTTCCGCTGCAAACTCCACAGCTCTGTTTCAAACCCCGATTACAGTTTTGCAATACGCCTTGCATTTCGTTATGGCTACTCCACTTACAGCCGTAATCCACCTGTGTTTTTTCCCGTAAGCATCGGCTACTCCACTTACAGCCGTAATCCACCTGTGTTTTTTTTCCCGTGAGCATCCTCCTTGAGCATCCACACACAGTCAAAGCTTCAGCCGAAGTTGAGAGCCGAAGATGGGGAAGCTGCTTAGAGCTGAACCTGAGGGTCCGAAGTATTTAGAAGGGTACCCACAGACGAAGGAAGCATTAAAGAAAGCAAAGTGGTTGAAGTTCATTCAAAAATTCAGAGGGTATGATAAGGAGGTAACGAAAGCATTTGCTCGATCCTTCAATGGACACACCGTGGAAGTAGGGGACCTGAAATTCACAATAACAGAGGCCACAATAGCAGCAGCAACCAGTTTACCACAGCAGGGAGACAGATGGTTTAAGAACAGAGGGCTGGAAGATCAGGGATGGAAAGACATGCTTAAGAACCCAGGTATGGATACTTCCATATTTACCAAAGGAATTCCTGTGAACCTAATTAAAGAAGAATGGTCTGCGCTGTTATTACTTGTTCAGAAGTTTATTACATGTGAGGGTAGGTTTGGCACTATGTATATGTACCATGCAAGGATTATGATGAATTTCATGGAAGGCCATGCCCTCAATTTACCCTACTTTCTATTAGCAAGCCTAAAGAAAATGAGTTCCATTGTCCAAAAGCATGTAGGCCATATTGAATCCCACTTGTATCATCACGGGTTCATTAGAATTCTCATAGAAGAGAAATTGAAGAATAACAAGGATACATGGGAAAAGTTTTTAATCAGAAACCATTTCCAAGAGGTGACTGAAGCCTCTAGCAGCTCCCCTAGAATCCCAAAAAGAAGTAGGAGAAGAGAAAGAGATGTTGCAACCCAAGATCCTCCTATAGTAGAAACTCAAGAAATTGCTCAAGAAGAAGAGGAGGGAGCCAGAACTAAGAAGCAGAAAAAGGATAAAGGGAAAACAATTGTTCAAGAATCACATCCATCACCTGAACCTTCAGTAGAAGAAGACTCTCAAACCTTGGCTGATAGACTAGCACAACTTCAAGCTGCTGCCCTCTCAAAGAAGAAACAAAAAGAAAAACAAAGTGCCCAGCAAAAGAGCACTAGTGCACAAGTGAGAAGAAGCAGTAGACTTAAAGGAAAAATCAGTGTGACTAAACAATCACATTTCATTGACTTAGGAACACCTGAAAAAGGTCCAGCTCAGCAAGATATAGAGGCAAGTCCTCCACGTGAGGAAAGTCCTTTTCAGCAGGAAAGAGAAAACAGTCCTCCTTTATCAGAATTTGAGTTCAGGCCGAGAAAAACACCTGAGGTTGATTCCACCCAGCAAGAAGCCTATAACTACTTAGAGACCTTGGAGCAATCAGTTGCAGGTCCAAGCACTATATTGCCCCTTGATGAACAGGTCAAATCTTTAAAACAAGAGGTGTTTGAGCTAGAAGTCCTGAACCGACATATTAAACAAGAAAACGAAGCATTGAAAGAACAAAGCAAGGTGGACAAAATTGTCCATGACAATACCATGCTTCACTTAGGACTCTGGCAGAAGAAGAACAGAAAATTGAAGAGAAACTGTAAGAAGCTGAGCAGAGCATTGATCAATTTGAAATTCAGGTGTTTAGTCAGAAAACCAAGGACAATTTTGGCAGCAAGGAGAAAGAGAAGAAGGCTAGATGTTTTGGTAGAAGCATCTGAGCACATGGATTGAAAAACAATGACAAAATTTTGGTTGCATGAGGACATGCAACACCTTCACAGTGGGGGTATGTTGAGCCTCAAACCTGCATTTCTTTACACATCCTCTCAGCCTCCTTTTCCTATTCATTTCCTTCTTTTGCCACTCATTCCCTCCATCAAATTGCTCAAATCATTGTATTTTAGGACTTTTTACATGGTTTGCTAATTATGCTAATGACTGTTGTTGGTTTAGAATTTTGGTTCAAAGTGCTGCGTTTCCGCAGCTCACACAGGGTTTCCGCAGCTGATCCTAGTTTCCGCAGCCAACCCCGGATTCCGCAGCCGTTTTATTAAATGATATGTTCCAGGTGTCCTCCGGGAAGAAGAGCCATATGGGCAAGTTCGTGGAACCAAGGACATGGTGTGTGTCCTTCCAGCTCACCCAAACCGGTCATAAAAACCCGTGGTCAACGAGGAAGTAAATACGGTCAAACAGAGGTCATTGGCGGTGGCACAGCTCTGCGTGTTCTGTTTTGGAGCACGTGAAGAACAGGTGGCATCTCCCTCAGCCACGAAGACAGTGGGAAACATGAATCCAACAGCAGATTGAATGCCCACAACGACCATTACCTAAATCCAAGGACGCAGCAAGATTACGTGTTTTTACACAGCTGCTTGAATAGCTTAGTTTTCGTTAAGTTAGTTTGCTTTCCTCTGCTATAAATAAAGCGTCTTTGAACGCTGGATAGTTAGTCATTAATCCATTTTGTAAACTCTGTTGAAACCTCTTTTGTAAACGTTTCATAAGCTCCCCACTGTATTTTACATTTGCTGATTAATTTATGAGAAGACTGTTCTGTTTCTAAGCATGTAACTGCTCTTTGGATTGGCTGAAGTAGGCAGAGGGCCCCTGTTTGCTGCAGCCACTGTACAGTAGCTTTACTTTTAATTTCTTGCATTTCTTTTTCTGATTTCATGTATATTAATGTACAGTTACCTTTATGAATTGCTACATTTTATTTTTTCAACATGTATATTAGTGTACATAAACTTTGAATTCTGCTGATTTACATTTCTGCACTTTTGTTCATGACTGATCAGTGTGTTATGCAGGTTTCTTAGGCGAGCCCGGGACAGTTTTCTTTCTTTTCTTTTTACAACTAGTGGCATGTGTGATCATCTTGTCTAGGCTGCTGACCTTTACTTTTCTGCAGTTTGATTTTCATTAGTATCATTTCTTTTAACTTGCACTTTACTTTCTGCTCAGTAGTTATCAAGTTGTTCATTTATTGATGGTTCTTTTTCTATAATCAACTAACTTTATTGGAGCCAAAATATCACTTAGTGCAGCTTGGTTTATTTTGCTTTAGGACTCACATTACTGACCTGTTCATAATTGTTCTCACATGATTAAGAAAAGGTTAAAATAGTGTGATTTGTCTCACTTTGACTAGATTTAAATGAAGAGTTAAAATAGTGTAAAGTAGTGTAAAGTAGTTGTTTTTGCTTTTAATTGAGTTAATATAGATTTCATTTTCATTTTCATCAGCAGCAGAGATACTGGGCCAATGCCATTAGTCCTTTATTTGATTTCAATCTTTGATTTTATCGCAATTGTTGTTCAAGCTTTCTTTTAGAATACCCTTTAAGTTTCAAGAAATCACTTAGAAATCGTCACAATCACCCACGTTCACTCACTTTATTACATCTCCATCACATCACATTAGGAAAGATACAATAAAAAACAAACTAAAAAGATAAAAACGACAAAAGATTAAGAAAAGGTTATCTAAGTACATATAGTACACCTCACTTCATCAGCTTACGATCCCCGGGTTGACATTTAAAAGTTGCAATTTAGACATCACTAAATTGACCAAACACAACCCGACCAGGATCTTCCTCATCCATATAGCCTCGCATGCAGCCAAACTTGCTACCATATACTCGGCCTCTGCTGAAGTGAGTGCCACGGATCTCTCCTTCTTGCTGTACCAAGAAACTGCTGTCGACCCAATACTGAAGACCTCTCTAGCTGTGCTCTTTCTGTCTGTTGAGCTCCTTGCCCAATCTGCATCCATGAAGCCACATAGCTTCACCTCATCCTCCTATCTGTACCACAATCCATATCCCGATGTGCCTCTGAGATAACGCAATACATGCTTTCCTGCCTTCCAGAAGAGCTTGGTTGGCTTAACCATAGCTTGTGAAAGATGGTTAACAGCATAGCATATATTGGGTCATGTATTGACCAGATACATAAGCGACCCCACCAACTGTCGATAAACAATGGCATCCACTACTTCTGCTGAAGTAGCATCCTCCTTCCTCCAACCTCCAGGAAGAGAAGTATCAACAGGCTTGCAACCATGCATGTTGAACTTCTCCACTATCTGCCGAGCATACTTACCCTGAGAAACAAATAGTCCATCACTGCGCTGCCAAATATCCAAACCCAGGAAATAATGAAGGAGGCCCAAGTCCTTCATCTCAAACTCCTTAGCAAGATCATCCTTGCATGAAAGTATCAACAACTCATCACCTGTTAGAATCAAATCGTCTACATAAAGTACAATGATAAGCAACTTATCCTCCACCACAATCTGGTATAGGTTAGGATCCGCCTCACTCTTGGAGAATCCAAGTCTGGTGAAATAACTGTTTATCCATGTGTACCAAGCACGTGGTGCTTGTTTCAACCCATACATCGCTCTCTTGAGCCTGCACACATGCGACTCGCTGCTGAAGATCTCGAAAGCTTCGGGCTGCTCTATGTACACCTCCTCCTCAATGAATCCGTTGAGGAACGCAGTCTACACATCCATCTGATGAATGTGCCACCCCATCTGCGCTGAGAGAGCAAGAATCGTCCGTATGGAAGAATACCTTGCGACAGGTGCAAAGGTCTCCTCATAATCGATCCCCTCTATCTGTGAGAAGCCTCGGGCAACAAATCTAGCCTTGTACTTCTCCACACTCTAGTCAGCTGCCTGCTTAACTTTGTAGATCCATCTCGAACCCACCACTAATTTCCCTTCCGGTCTTGGGACAATCTCCCATGCACTGTTTCTGACAATCGCATCATACTCTTCCACCATGGCATCTACCCATGCGGGATCCTCCACAGCTTCCTCGAAAGAGGATGGCTTAGTTACAACACATTTGCTCATAAGAGCCATGTATCCAGTGTACCGATCAGGTGACTGTCTCTGTCTACGTTGAGCTGTAGGTGGTCCTACAACCTTCTCTGCATCTTGAGCCAGTCGCTCAGCTTCTGTAGTGCGCTTTCGCCCTCTGATGGTTGGCGCTGCATGAGTGGTCTCTTCCACTCCATGAACTTCATCCTGTGGCTGATCCACATCCTGAAGCTCATCCTTAGGAACTAATAGCTCCTCATCTGCATGCAAGTGTGGCTCCCTCTCAAGCGAACACTTCATGGCTTTCTCCTCCTGAAATTTAATATCCTGTCGCACAACAATCTTGCCACTGTCTGGAAAATACAAACGATATTTGTGGGGCGTATCAGTGTACCCCACAAATATCCCAACCTCTGCGGTTGGCTCCAGCTTCTTCCTGGAATCCTTCGTCACATGCATGTAAACATTAGAACCAAAAATCATCAAATGAGATATATCAGGCTTCTTACCAGAATAAGCCTCCTCAGGTGTACTCATGCCAAGTATCCTGTGAGGACAACAGTTCTGCACATATACTGTAGTATTGCATGCTTCCGCCCACAAGTGAAGGGGTAGGCCCTGATCATGCAACATTGCCCGTGCAGCACCCACGATCGTTTTGTTCTTCCGCTCAGCAACCCCGTTTTGTTGTGGGTTATGGAGAGCTATGAGCTCTCTTCGAATCCCTTCTGCATTGCAGAAGTCCTTGAACTCGCCAGAGATGTATTCACCACCATTGTCGCTCTTAAGAGCCTTCACCTTCTTCCCTGACTCCTTCTCGACCAGTGCTTTGAACTCACAGAACTTTGAGTATGTCTCACTCTTCTTCTGCATGAAGAAGATCCAGCACTTTCAAGAGAAATCATCAACAAAGATCACATAGTACTTGTGCTTGGCTGTCGAAGCTACTGAGAAAGGTCCACACATGTCTGTGTGAATTCTCTCAAGGATCGTCGTGGCACAACTATCCTTCTCGTGAAAGGTGGCTTTCACAAATTTTCCCAAAGTACACCCCTTGCACTGATCTGACTAGCAAGAATGCATTTAGGAAGCCCTGTAGTAATCTGCTGCAGTATCTTCAAGGCTCCATGGTGAAGGTGACCCAATCTCCTGTGCTACAGCTCGCCATCATCTCGGCTCACCAATCCTTCTGCCTTGCATGCCATTGCTGCGCAGCCATCTACATGTAACTGATAAAGGTTCCTGACTCGAACCCCTATCTTCCAGGTTTCTCCGATTGTCTTACTACGCAGGAAAGCCTTTCCCTCGCTGAAAACAACATCATATCCCTTGTCTTCTAACATCACCACAGAGATAAGATTCTTCTTCAATCTTGGAACATGCATCCCTTCCTTCAATACGAAGGGTTTACCAGACTCCCTCTCAAAGGAAATGGTATCGATACCGGTCGCACTGTATCTACCATCGTCGCCCATCTCGATGTGCACTCCAAGATCTTTCTCCTCCAGATCAGAAAACAAATCTCGATCTCCTATCATGTGAAAAGACACGCCACTGTCGAAGAACCATACCGATCCCATCACACTTGATACCAAGCATGCGATCAATGAAAAATCAATCTCAAACTGCGAGGCTAAGGCCTCTCCTGCTGCAGATCCAGCAGCATGCTTATTTTTCTTCTTCTATGGACAATTTGTGGCATAGTGTCCGTCCTGGTGACAGTGAAAGCACTTCACCTTGGACATGTCCTACTTCTTGCCTTTCGCACTAGAATGAGAAGCTTTCTTGTTCTTCCCCTTCTTTGCTTTGGCAGCGAAAGCACAATTTTCTTTATTAGGTGCCTTTGATGAAGATCCGTCCCTGGTATTCCGCTTGATCTCCTCCTGCACAAGATCTGACCAAAGTCTCTCCCATCCTGGAAATTTCTCCCGACCATTGACAGAGTCCTGATAGAAATGCCAACTCTTCGAAAGACCAAGGAGAGCCAAGCTCACCAAGTTCTCATCATCGACAGTCACCCCCACACTTCCCAGCTCATCCCGGCACTGAGTGAACTTTGTGAGATACTTGGCATACTGTCTCCCTTCTCGCACTTAATGTTTCTGAGTTTATCCTTGAGCGCCAACTTCCTCTAGTCGCTCTTGCTTGGAATAGATCTATCAACGCTTTCCACATCAAGTATGGAGAAGTTTTTCCATGCAGGTTGGACACAATGTGATCCTTCACGCCCTCCAATAGAATCCTTCGAGACTTTGCTATCTTCTTTTGCCAAGCCTCAACTTGCGTAGTTTCAGTAGGCTTTGGGACCTCAGCCTCTATGAACTCCTTCAACCCATTATCATCTAACATCGCCTCCATCCTGTCTTTCCATGCAATATAATTCGAGCTGCCCTCAAGAGCATACTCCAATCGCAATCCGTTGAAAGAGATTTCAACTTTGACACCAAGAAAACACTGCTGCAAATACGAATTCCACTAGCTCAGAACTCAACCGCCTCTGATCTAGAATTCGTGAGAACAAAGTATTTCTCGTACAGAGATTGACTGTATGGGATTTTACCAGATATCTCACCTTCCAAAGGAAGGATGAATCCAGAGGCTACCTGGCCCGATTACAGACTCTGCCTGAAGAAATAAAATGTAAACACTTTCTGAATAATAGATCTGATGATCAACAGCTTTGATACCATGTAGAAATTTTGAATAATATGACACTTATTCACAGATATTATCCCGATTATACACTATTGTGGAATACATGCATAATACATAACCTCCTCTACGTTGATCATCAATTTAGCAGCATTAAAAACAATGAAACATCAATCGCATGCACACATTAACACAATATGTAACCCGGGGAAAGCATACAGCTGAAAACCCCACACTATCTGTATATTATAATGATTGAGAACATGTAACAATACATAGTACAATACTCCTCACAAGTACTCAGTACTATCTCCACCTATTACACACAAAACTAGCTCAGATCTGAATCAATCACAGGTTCAAATCTCCTCCACTGCTTTGCCTGCCTCCACTGCGCAATCCTGCATGAGAATAATGATGAATGGCTGAAGCAAACTCGTATTTCCTTGGCTGAACCACGCAATCCTCATTGGCATTACTCAATCCATTGATTGTGCAAGATCTCATGCACAACTATAGTCACAACTGATAGCAATCTCAACCTCTAACACCTGTCTCCACTGAACTGTCCATGCACTGAGTTAACTGATGTATTCTTTAGTTGCTTTATGAGTTAATAATTAGTGAATTAATTTACAATTAATTCACATCACTCATCACTAGTGTATTCTGCAGTTAGACTAAATACAACTAGTTTAACCAAGTCAAACTGAACACAACTCCATCAACTCCTCAATCAACTTCTCCAAAACTCAACCACTTGAGTTCTAACTGAAGTCCACCATGCAATAGCTCAACTGAATCACAAGAAAAGCGTATTTCCTTCTGACAGCTGCATGTGCCACATCTATAGCTCAAACTGAAGTGCTCCAAGAGGATAATATAATGTTTATAGTCCAAATATTATTATGAGCTAATAATATTAGACTGTTCTATTTTTAGCCTGGCAGTCTAAAAATAGAATCCGCCCATATGTCTAAAAATAGAAGTCCATCTATTTTTACCAACATGACCAATCATCCACAAATAACATCCTGCAACTCATAGACCATGATCCATATGTCTAAAAATAGACTTTGTGCCAAAAATAGCCTGCGGGCCCACTTAGTGAGGGCAACTTCTTTCCACTAAGCTCCATCATCTTGTTGCATTCTCAACATGAAGGCTCAACAATGTTAAAATGATACCATGTTAAAATGAGATACCACTAGGGCACTCCAACCACCATGGGCCAAGGGTTTTGTCGGCAAATCCTAAACCATGTTTACAGGATTTTCTGTCCCACTTCACTATTACACGTGGTTTCTGGCTTACCACAAACCGACACTGCAAATACAAAATGGTTTTTAGATTACCACAAACTGTATGGGGATACACATGCCTTACAAGGCTTACATTTCACACTCCAACTCTGGACTTACCAGGTACACAGTTTACAAAGACCATTATAAAACATCCTAGACTTGCTTAAAATTAAAATTTGTGATATACTATAATCATCATGAGTCTATTCCACAACACACTCAGGCTCACACAAACTAAATTGTCCATCATCCTCCAATATGCTTGTGCACTTTATCTTTTGATCACATCCTAAGCATCTTTGTCTTTTATTTATGTTTCTGATTTAATTGTCTTGGATTTACCTGCATGATTCGTTAGAGTAGCTAATTCTAACAAAACCAGTCCATTGAGTTAGCTAAGCTCAATGCTTATAATTCCAAAACATTTATAAATACCACATTAATTTGTTTCTCATTCGAGTCTTTTATTTTATTTTAAATATGAAATTCTAACAAATTTCACTTTTACATTGAGTTGATCAGGCTCAATGCCTTTACCTTCCCAAACTCCAACTCTGTCAAGTTGACCTGAAGAAAAAAAAGAAAGTAGTAAACCTCCAGTTACATGAGCAACACACCGTGGCAAAGATAAAACTCCTGCGCCTATCATTGCTGTAATCACATGAGCTGTATCTGTTGTTCAAACACGCGTGTATTGCATTCAAACTTTCACCATAGTATAACCAAATCAATCGTGTTATATTGTGTAGGGCCTTCTCATGGCGATCTATTGATTATTCGACCCAATGTCAACCCTATTGGACCTTGAGATTCATAATTCGATCCAGTATCAAGCTTCCTGGAATTTGGACTGAAAACTGAGGCTCTTCATATGGGAACAAAGTGCTTTACCCGCATACTCTTTACGGATCGGGGGGTCCATTCTAGGGCTCATGTCCACCGCAAACAACACCCACGACATCTCCTTGGCTTCGATTCACAGCACCATTATTTGCGCTTTCCAGAGATGAGCAGTCACAGCTTCGAATTTGTTGCACCGCTCCAGCGTCTCGCCCCGCAATGCCTTGGATTTTATGTGCTCCACTGTATCTCAACCTTGATTTCTTGAGCAGGGGGAGGAGGATCAATTAACCGAGATTGTGTCTTAGCATGCATCAGCAGGTTACTATTAATGTGATCGAAGATTGTGTATCTCTTCAAGTAGCGCATCTCTTTCAATGTTTGTAATGTCGGATCAAGCGGTTCAATTGTTCGATCTCAACAGTCTGAATGGATCTCTGACAGAATGGATTCCTTGAAGGAATTGTGTAACACAAATAAGGTTTCGAGCTTTTTTTTCAACATCCCTGGTTGGCACGACTCTCATGCTGGCTTCACTGCACCAATTTAAATAATATAAATCGATGAATGCATCAGCGCTGAAGAATCAATGCAGGCACGAACAGGTTGTTAGAACTTGCAAAGGCACGAATACACCACTCCGAACTGAGCTAACCAGAACATAGCCCACGAATAGATCCAAAAGGAAAAATAAGCACCACTGGAGTTGTGGGCAAATCCAGGATTAGTCACCACCACCGCTCCAAGATCTAGTTAATCGATAGGCTGAATCAATGCTCCACACATAGCATTACGCTCCCTTGAATCTCATAACCCTAGTCGATGGACAAATTAAAAATCACCAACTCTTTATTTCCTCGGCCCAGGAGAGGCCAAGCCCACAAGGGGCTAGGCCCTTAGGGCTCTGATACCAACTAAAAATTTCAATATGCACATTATCTGTCTTCTATTCATTAAAATAAGATTACATATATACAGAGTGTTGTCTCAAGATAGGGAGATTATTTTGGACACACAATCTGTTGGTTGAGGAAATCTCTTAACTACACACCAAACTAGGAACAAGTAGATATAGCCAACTCCTATAGAATAGGAATTGACTCCTTACATAGAAAGAATCACAACTAGATACAAGTAGGAATTAGATATTCCAACACTAAGTAGATATGAAAATTCAACAGTTATATCCCCTTTCAGATTATGTTATCACAAATCTAGATTTCTAACCAGAAACCTAGACCATGAGCAAATAACCATTCGAAAAAATTAGATTTATAACAAATAAAAACAAAATATACATTGCCCTTTTCACACTTCATTTTTTACATGTACTACTAGAAAACAAATATGATTGTGCCTAAAAGTAAGCAATAAATAAATAAAAATACATATTTCGAAACAATGAAAAGAATGGATAAATAATGGATTAGATGATGGTAATATTATTCCAATAAGCCAACATTCATTTCAAATTATTCGTGGCAACAAAAACTATAGAGAAATTACGACCTCTCTTAAAAAATAAAAAATAATAATAGGGATGATACTTTTAACATATTACAGAGCATACTTGTACACAACATAATGGAAACAACTTAAGCCATGAATTAAATCATGCAAAGACTGAAAATATATGATTCAAGCCAAGCACCTCAATAAGATTTTGGGCTAGCAAAGACCCCTTACATACTATAAATTATCTTAATCAAAATAAAATAACAACTTTCCACAATGGATGTGGTTTGGATCTATCAACATTTGAAAGAACAAAATTATTCTGATCACCAATTTGTATTTTGATTATTCAAATGAAAATTCATTTCACCATGATATTTCTTGGGTCATTTCGCCATTAAAGGTAGGATAGACAATGATATGAGATTTCTTGGGATATTTCGCCATTCAAGGTAGTATAAACAATGATATGAGTGCTCCTTGTAATGCCATAACTTTAATAAATTCAATTATGTTCCATGAATATGAAGAGTTCAATGACTTGCATGAATCAATATAATGTACCTATGGGTGATAACATGGGGTATCTAGGGAATTACCCAAGGGGAATAGCGATACATAAGACCTATGCATTATTATTCCCTTTGGGAGCCTCCCTAGGTACCCCATATTATCCCCTTCGGTGCATTACAATCAATAACAAGATTTGGTATTTAATATGTTAACTTAGATGAATAACACTAGCTTATAAAAAAACATGGAAGAAATTTGATATATACCAACAATGGCATAATTATGAAATGGGATCAATCAAGGTATTCATATACCAACAATTTTGCAATAGGCCATGGCAACTTTTGTTTAGCTTCATGTTGTATTAGTTGTAATTAAATAGGCATTGATATATCAAAAGAACATGGCAATGCTATTAGCTTTGTGTTAGTTCGTATCAATTGTAATTAGAGAACATTCATATATCAATAATTTGGTTGCAGGACAAGGCAACTTCCTCTTAATTTCTATCAATTGTAATTAAACAATAGATTCATTATCACCAATGAATTTTTAATATTAAATCGTGCTTTTATCCCACTGGGCATAGCATAGATGGTGATGTGGTGTATTGTCAAGGCACTCTGAGATGTGAAGGCCACTAGTTCGAAACTCCATGGGAAAAGATCCAACCATGTAAGGGCTAGTGTGGCCAAAGCCGGGTGTGATCCTTGGGTGATTTTGATAGCTTAGATGCCCCCTGGGCCGTAGTTTCTCAAGCCAAAGGTTAAGCGTGCAATCATCTCAGGACTCACACCACTTAGCAAACAAACAAAAATTTAAATTGTGCTTTTAATTATTTTATATATAACAATTTCATATAAAACCACATGAAATTAGTTAATTTACAATTATACACCCATATATATATATATGTATGTATGTATTTTTATCAATTTTTTTCGAGTGGTTTACCGTACTGGAGATCAATACTAGCTACATCTATGGAAAACCTACCCATGTCTAGGTGACCCGATTATCTTTCGTGTAGAAAAGATTCCCAAAGAGCAAGTGATATTTATGTTTGGAAATTAATGGTGGGGGGGGGGGTGGTGAATCAATAATTTTAAACTTCAATTTTTGCTTAACTTACATTTCTTCTCATGTATCTAATGATTTATGTATATACTCAATTATTAATGGTTTCCTTTTGCAGTTACCAGAGAGAGATATTTGTAGATGTACTTATTCAGAATTCAAGAGCATTCACACAATATTCAAGAAACAAACATGAAGACACCAGATATAAGTGGAAACCCATAAAGTAGAAAACCATGATTTTTTGGCTGAAAGTGATGTGAAGGCAAGCTCCTACTTCCCCATTACATCAAATTTATGTAGGCTCCAACCTACAAGAGGGTCCTACCTCAAAGGAAGCTCCAACTCCCACAGCTTTTCTATAGGCTACAACCTACAGGAGGCTCCTACCTCAACATGCTACAACCTGTTCTTTATCAAGCTACGACTTGAAACAAGATTGCAATCTCCCAATCATAATAGGAAGTCAAGTGTTCTGGTTACCTGATATTAATTTATGATGTCAAGAATGTTGCACATCTTCTCTGCTTCTCTTCTTCAATTTTGTTCCTCTTTTGATGCT
This sequence comes from Pinus tabuliformis, assembly GCA_031772625.1. Classification (NCBI taxonomy): domain Eukaryota; kingdom Viridiplantae; phylum Streptophyta; class Pinopsida; order Pinales; family Pinaceae; genus Pinus; species Pinus tabuliformis. The sequence goes on along the minus strand of CM062812.1, from coordinate 254,310,449 downwards.
GCTGATGAACCTTCTCATACAAACTGCTTAACTCCAAAAAGTTTTCTATTCCATTCAACAATGTATATTTTATCAGCATGACTTATTGGTTGTTTGTATTCTCTGTAAGAATATGAAACGAGGCATTGTCTCTTGATTTTCTAAAACAGTTCACTACTTGTCTCTTCATTTTCAAATATGAAAAGCTGAATTCTATAAAATAAAATAGAGTTGAAATAATATAGCTCAACAATAATGATTACAAAAGACAAATCAGATTTATGTTGGCTATATTTTCCAACCTTTTACCGTAAAGTTTTCTTGTTTAATGAAAGCATAAAGCATATATTTTCCAGCTTGCATCTCAATATATCATGTCTCATTTTTCATTAATGACAACCAATTAACAATGTTGAGCCTTCACATTAATTATCATAGCCTTTGCACAACCAATCAACAATGTTCAACCTTCACACTAATTATCATAGCCTATGCACTTCATGTCACTTTTAGCCTTTACATTCCAAGCAATCTTGCAACAATGGAAATCAACATAAATTACTTAACACCAATCAATCAGATCAATGACATCAAGTTTCCTTAACATGACCAGTCAGAAATTTTGCAAAGAGGATGTGCTACAATGACACAAAAATAAATGCTAAAGATCATAAGAAGCCGATTCCTCCACAATGAACGTTATTGTTTGGATTTGATCCTTGTTTGTAATGCTTTTTATTTGGTTGTAATTGCAAGAAGATTTGTTTATGTTGATTGGCTCATCTAAAACTTGGCTCCCTGCATGAGATGCACTGGTGATTGTTGACTCCATTGGTTCAAGTAAAAACATTCAGAAATGAATACATTTTTCAGCTATTTGGATTCCCAACCAATGATGATCGAATTTTCAATTCCCCACTACTCATGGATTGATTATCGCCTAAAAAAATGTAGGATATCGCTTTAAAAAATAGGACATCGCTTCAACTTTTGTAGGTTTCTATTGCAGGCAACGTTCAAGAAGATGAAATTTTCATCAAATTGCATGTGCTCAGATTAGCGCATAAAACCCTAAAATATACTTCATTCCTAAAAGGCTCGCTCCAATTAAAAAACATGCTCCATAACCGTGAACACATGGCTATCATAAATGTGAATGCCAAGGACACAATTATAAAGGAGAATATATAATGTTGCTCTGAGAAGATAAGTGTATGTTGAATTTTGATATACTGAAGGCACAAGTATTATATGTTGACCATTGATATACTAAACGCACAAGTATTAACCCTGCAAATATGTTGAATGCACACACAAGTAATCATGATATGCAGAGGGTATTAATTATGATATGCCAATTCCATTTAGACGTTGTCCAATGTATAATAAAAGAACCAATGTATAATGCATTTCAATATATTAATGTTGTTCAATATATGTCTTCAATAGATATAAGGATGTTCAATATATATTAACGCTGTCATTCTTTGTCCTGGCATAATATTGATGCCGCTATGTATTAATTTGTTGCAAATTTCCTCAACGTATAGTGTTGTTCAATTAACATTGTGATCGACGTTTCCCAATGGATTGATATGCAGATTATTCATTGACTGCCTTGTCTATCTTTCTATCTTCTATCATTTCTGCTCATGTCAGTTCTGAATAATCATAATAATATTCCTACCACATGGTCATTACTCTTCCTTACGTTACCTTTCTTATGAGCAGTCATTCTCACTATTACATATGGGGATTATTCTGAGCGCTCAATTCTCTTTGGGTTGCCATTTCCTTCCTTGACATGTGTGCTTACTATCTATGTTTTCTTGATCTTTTAGGGAGCTTCCCCCTCTTTTTTTTAAAGTTTTTCAATGTATGCAATTAGTCATTGCTGGTGATGCTTCTTTCAATGACATGCACTGGTGACTTCTTGTTTAATGATTTGGTGTTCTTGAAGTTCTCTTTAGTGTAGAATGCCAAATGCATTTAGAGTTTTCATTTGAGAATGTTGTGAGCATGGCTATTTTATTTCATTGATTGTAGAGAATACTATATATTGGATTTTCTTGCGATGTGATAGATGATCCGTATTTTCTACATGTATGTCTTCTTCGAGGGATATGAAGAATGGCCTCTGCATATGCTATTCTTTCTTCTTATGCAAATGAACTCTATGTTGCAGAAGAGCTTCATGGAATTTCTTCTTTGATACTTCAAGCATTTATTATTTGTATTCATTCAAATTCCTGCATTCAAATATAACCTAGCATACAAATCTTTTGCTTTCATGATACATAGCTGGAGGATTTAGAGGACTCCTAGTGACGCTGTGGACTGTGGTATTGTGGCTTAATTACGAGCAGAGCCATTTTAATTTCAAAGTCTCAAAGTTTGATGTCTCTTCTATCGCTGAAACCTTGGGATTGAACTTAAAAGGTAATGACCTCAATATTTTTTGAACTATTACACTTTCTTTGATTGTTTCTCCTAGACCCATCATGACATTCACAACTCCATCAAATCCTAAAAATAAATTAGCAATATCTTCATCTTCATTCACTTTTAAAGTCTCGAACTGTGTTCTATATACTTGTAATTTGGCCATCTTTACCTTTTTATCTCCTTCATGAATATTTTCCAATTTAACCCATATATATTTAGTTGTTTGACAATGCATTACTTTAATGAATTCAGCCTCACATAATCCACTCATAAGTGCATCCATAGCTTTTTCATTAGCTATAAAATCTAGTTTGACATCTTTTTCACTAGTCATTTCCTTGGTTCTTCATACCTTACCATCACAACAACCCAGACTTCTACTCCAAGAGATATTAAATATGCCTTCATTCTCACTTTCCAGAAGGCATATTTTGTACCAGTAAACCGGGGGGCCTTATTTTTTGAGCATCCTTCCTGATTAGCCATTCAACTGACTTAGGACCTCCTTCCAGTTGTTAGACTGATAGTGAAGGAACTTGGCTTTGATACCAATTGATATTTATGTTTGGAAATCACTGAGAGGGAGGGTGAATCAGTAATTTTAAACTTCAATTTTTTCTCAGCTTAAATTTCTTCTTATGCAGCTAATGATTTATGTATATACTCAATTATTAATGGTTTCCTTTTGTAGTTACAAAAGAGACATATTTGCAGATGTACTTATAAATAATTCAAGAGAATTCACACAATATTCAAGAAACAACACATGAAGACACCAGATATAAGTGGAAACCCATAAGGGAGAAAACAACAAATTTTTGGTTGAAAGTGATGTGAAGGCAAGCTCCTACTTCACCATTACATCATATTTTTGTAGGTTCCAACCTACAAGAGTCTCCTACCTCAAAGGAAGCCCCAACTCCCACAAATTTTCTGCATACTACAACCCACAGGAGGCTCGTACCTCAACAGGCTACAACTTGTTCTTTATCAAGCTACAAATTGAAATGAGACTGCAATCTCCCAATCACAATAGGAAGTCAAGTGTTCTAGTTACCTGATATTAATTTTTACTGTCAAGACTATTGCACATATTCTCCGTTTCTCTTCTTCAATTATATTCCTCTTCTGTTGTTGTTGATGAACTTTCTCATACAAACTGCTTAACTCCAAAAAGTTATGTAGTCCATTCAACAATGTATATTTTATAAACATGACTTATTGGCTGTTTGTATTCTATGGATGAATATGAAATAAGGCATTGTCTCTTTATCTTCCAAAACTTTTCACTACCTCTCTCTTCATTTTCAAATATGAAAGTTGAATTTTGTAACATAAAATAGGGTTGAAATAATATAACTCAACAGTAATGATTACAACAGACAAATCTACTTGTATTGGCTACATTTTCCAACCTTGTACCATTCAATTTTTTTGCTTAATGAAAGCATAAAGAATATATTTTCCAGCGTGTGTCTCAATATATCATGTCTCATTTTTCAACAATGACAACCAATCAACAATGTTCAACCTTCACATTAATTATCATACCCTTTGCACAACCATCAACAATGTTGAGCCTTCACACTAACTATCATAGCCTTTACACTCCACATCACTTTCAGCCTTTACATTCCAAGCAATATTGTAAAAATGGCATTCAACATAAATTAATCAACACCAATCAATTAGATGAGTGACATCAAGTTTCCTTAACATGACCATTTCACATCAATGCTAATATTACCAACAACAAGCATGTCAACCTCGGTGGGACTAAAACCTAAATGGGGAGGATAATAGCAACTCCTCCCTACCACCCAAGCTACACCCACTTCACACACACACACACATAATTATTAAAATATTAAATTAAGTACATAATTTTTTAAGATTTTAATAAACTTTATATATATATATATATATATATATATATATATATATATATTAAAAGTAAACTCTACTTGACTTACAAAATATTAAAATATGATCTTCCTTTGAAAGGTATAGAAACAACACTCGCCCATCTATTTAAGTTATTCTGACACTAGTAATCATTTTTAGTGTCACCAAGGGATGGCTTTGATTTTCATATAGATTAGGTAGATGACCAAGGGATAATTTTGTGTTTCCATAATTATTGGTGTTGTTGCTTTCTAATCTCTTCAATATGAGAGAATTGACATGACCTATATGGATCTAATCAAATTTAATGTCACCTAAGAGAATGGGAAGGAATTAGAGTATTTCAGTGAGCATGCTATATTGGTGTGATATATGTATCCCACCTAGGTGATTTTATGCATGGTATTATATCTAACTTAACTAGAGTGTACTTTTTAGTTCCCATTGTGCATAGGTGATGCAAATGTGGGAATTGTGGAATATTTTATAATCAAAGTGCTCTAATTTTTTATGCAACTTTTTCTTTAAATCCTGTTGGAATTATGTTGGAAGTCTAAGTTTTGTTCAAGAAACTTGGCTCCCCTAGGGGTTTTTGGCCAATTTTAAGTTCAACCAAATCATCAATTTTCCAAAAAAATGATCAAGATACTTAGAAATGAGACTCGTCCGAAAAAAGAGACTTGCCAAAAATGGGGTGATCTATGTCACCCATATCAAATGCAATGCTTGCATGCCACTGAACAATTCACAATGTTTCATCATTAAAATCCAAAATTATATTGTCTTGGTTATGACCAAACTAGTATAAACTAGTAATCTCCATTTCAGTGAAGTGCTATAGTTAAGGTATGATATATGCAATGAAATATGGCACAGGATACACTTGAATACCCCTTAGCCATAATTTCAGTCAAGCATATATATAGAATCAACTCAATCGATTTCTAGCTTAATATAATATAATGGATTTACAAATATTTAGTTTACTTAACAACATACATATAGGATAATAAGCCAATCAATTACATCGAACATAAGGATTACATAGTAAAATACTTTGATTGATTCAAATTAATGATCGAATTTGAAGAGTTACTCTTTATTTCAAGTTGAAAGGCATATTTTCATCCAACCCTCCCATGATGAATAGTTGTAAAAGTAATTGTACTTTAATTCTCAAGAGTAAACTAAATACACATTTCAAAATAAAAAATGACTTTAAATTAAATATCATCCTTCCAATTTTTTTACACTATTAAAAAGTTAACAAACCATCGAAAGATGGTTGTAATTTCAATAAATAATAATAATAATCATACTTGCAATTTAAGCTAACCCTTTTTATGGGTTATATGTATATTAACAATATAAAATGTAAATCACAAATACCAAGTTGTACTTGTTTGAACTATGGAGGAGTTTCAAAGTGTAAAAATGACAATGCAAAGCTTTAGACACAATGTTAAAATCAAACATTTTGATGAAATACCCATACAAGAGAGAATTTGTTTTTCATATCCATATAATGTGTAGACATTATAACTTAGATTCATATCTTAAGTATATCATAATCATTCTTGACCATAGGAGTCATGCCTGTTGTATATCTCATCAAAGAAAAAGAAATTGTCCTGGACCTTGAGGCTTTTGCTGAAAGGGAATAATTCTACCAAAGTGATATAAAAGGCATGAAAAGAGCCTAGTTGATTTATAAGGCTCTAAGAACGAGCAAATCTAGAATGATTGCACCCATTGCTTACTATGAAGGCTAAGATATCTATAATTTTGATATTCCTAAGGTTGATACAAACACAAATTTAAAGGAAATTTCTCATCAAGGCCACCAAGTGTTGAGGACAATAACAACTCATTCTATTTTTGAAATCATGCAAAAAATGTGTGACAAAATGGTCATTAGAGAATATCCTTATTGCATATGTCTAAGGATAACTTGAATTATGTTATCTTCTACATATCTTACTTACTAGGAATCCATCACGAGCATTACAAATGTTTCTCCAAGCAATAAGGTTGTGAATGATAGACCTAGGTATTCTTGGGATTGTGATGAGACATAGTGAAAGAGATTGAAGGAGCATTCTTGAATATTTTACAGTTAAAGTAAATTGATGTCAAAGTTTCTAGAAACAAGGAGTGTTATAGATAAAGATACATAAAATTCGGGAGAAGATAATTGATTAGAATGGTAAAGAATTGAAGATGCAAATAATCAAATAATTGGAATCACACTTTTCGTTGTTGTAATTTCAACTTTAAGTTTTGTGATATTGATAAATTCTGTTTTGCATATATTCATATAAATACTTAATCAAAAGCATACAAGTTATTACTAATCTACACAAAGTTTTTTTTTAATACCAAACAAAATCATTAACACGATTGTTGTGTTGAAAACCACAAAAATTGTGCATTATATTTATAATGAGCTTAACAAAACCTTTATGAGATCATAGAATTTTTGAGATATTTACATGAAAATATTAATTATGTGTTTTTCTCCAAGTGTTTATTGCAACAAAGATGTTATGAACAACATACTAAGTGGTGAAAAGGCTAGCTAATATTCTCAAATAATAATAAAATATTAGATACCAATGTTATAACCATGTAATATTTTTCAACATCTTAGATACTTTTAGAGAGATGAAATATATGACCATGAAGAAAGAGAAATTACCTCATTTTCCTAGGTTCAATATGTGTCTTTTTTATTATTATTCGAAATAGTCATTTAACCACACATTTGTAATGAATCTTGCTAATAAGTTTTCAATGCCACTGTCGTTTACAACTATACTCTGTTATTGATAAGCCAACAAATGTTCGCAAATAATAATAAAATATTAGACACCAATGTTATAACCATGTTATATTTATCAATGTGTTGGATTTTTTAGAGAGATGTAGTATATCATCACGAAGAAAGAAAATTGACCTCATTTCCTGGTTGTGTAGATGTTTATTTTTTTCTCTTCAAAAATGTCATTGTATTACACATATTTTGAATCTTGCTAATAAGTTTTCAATGCCATTGCAATAATCCCTGACTAATTGTTTTATTTTTTTGCAAAGCCAAGAGAGGGAAAAGTTAACAAAGGAAGTGACATTATGGCAAGTGTGAGATTTGTATACATTAACTATACACATTAAATGCCATGCCAATTATTATATTTTCAATGATAAAATTTGCACATAATAGATGACTTCAAGTGGGAATTAGAAAGATAAAGTGTGTAAGCTTCTATGGGAAACTTATATTAAGTGGCACTCAGAATCTTATATATCCCCAATATAGTGATAATATATGCGAGCATGGATTTTGAAATTGTAGAATGGTATAGTATATCAAAAAATAGATTAGAGCTAACAAAAATAGAAATGAGTTTAGTCTTTAAATATCATAAATGATTTTAGTGTTTAAGTATCAAAACTAAAACTAAAATAAATTAATAGGGGTTAACAACTAAAAAATATATTTTATGATTCACATACATCTTTTATAAGAGGAAAAGTCTAATGTTAATTAAAATATTGAGAAATTAAAAGTGTCTTTTTTTAAATTTTATAATATTTATTAATAATGAATAATATGGAGCTTTTTGGGGGAGCTAATGTAAAAGTTTCAATTTGGATGACTTAAAAATACGTATGGGAAACTAATTAAAAACGAGTGTAATATGCACTTATATAAAAAGAAATTGACAACTAAATTAAAGTAAAAACAATAAGAGGAGAATTTTTTGAATTTCGGGAAGCACATGGCAGAGAAAGCAATGAAGGCACTCAACTAGGGTTAGGGTTCCGGCACGGGCCGCTTCTGGCAGTATTGTACCCAGGACAGAGAGCAGGGGAAGCCTAAAGCCACTTGAATCTGATCAGAGAGGCGAGGAGCACTGAGACGAGAGGAGTACGGGGATTCAAAGGAAGGTGGGACTGACAGAGAAATGGCAGACGGGGACGGGAGGGGAGAGATCCCCTCCTATAAAAATGTAGCGGCAAGCAAGACCAGCAGAAATGGGATGTACGGAGGTACCGACAGAAGTAACAAGGATAGCCCGGTTATGGGAGCTCACTGGCAAGCAGGGCTGGGAAGCAGATGCCTGCCCAGAGCAACGAAAAAACCCAGGTTCGTAATCCCTAACAATAAACTAGAAGAATATAGAGGATACATGAAAGATCATGCTCTGATTTGTAAGTTTGTGGGGACCTGGCCGTCTGAGAAGGATTTAGCCAAATGGATACAACAGAGATGGAAACCTAAGGGACACATAGACCTAAAATTAGGAGCAAAGGGTTTTTTTACGGTTATTTTTGCTAACTTGGAGGATAAGGAGAGGATCTTTGAGGGGGGACCCTATTTCCTGAATAATGCTTGTCTATTTATGAGGCACTGGGAGGAATGCTACAACCCAGATAAGGAAAAAATGCTAGCGGCGCCTATCTGGGTCCGACTGTTTGGACTCCCTATTGAGTTTTGGGATCCAGAGATTCTGGAAGGGATAGGAAACACGATCGAGACATTTGTTAAAGTGGCTGAGGCTACCAAAAGAGGAAAATATACGTCCTATGCCAGGATCTATGTATACATGAATATCACAAAACCGTTACGGGAGTATATTGAAGTAGAGTACCATGATGAGGTCTGGTAGCAACCAGTGGATTATGAGCATATCCCATTTCAATGTTGAAGATGCCATGAATACGGTCATCTCTTTAAACAATGTCCCTTGAATGCACCTCGAGTAGGAACAGAACAGGGGAAGGAGGAACAGAAGGAGACAGAAGCAAACAAGGAGGATGATGAAGCATTCATAGAAGTGCGTAGCAGAATGAAATCTCAAAAAGGATCAGTTCCTCTAAAACCATCTACCAAAATAATCATCAGAGAAAACCAAAACAAGTTTGGGGTATTGCAGGAAGAGGAAATGGAACTGGAAAAGGAAACTAGTGAAGTAGAACCTATAAAAAGGAGTGAAGGAAAAGACACGATGCAAACAATCTTAGAACATGAGAAGGAAGGAGGAAATATGGGAACCCCCAAAGACTTATTCGAAATGGAGATAGACCCAGAAAAGGACAAATGAAGCAAAGAAGAACAAGTAATGAAGAGACTTCTGCATGAATGGTGTCATCTGGATGAAAGATTCATACCAGAAGAACAAAAACAATTATACAAGGATATGTTCCAAAAATATAAGGAGAAAGGAGGAGCAACCGTAGCAAATCAACCAGAACAATTAGGAGCGCAAGGAGGACAAGGCATAAAAGTGGGAAACACCGAAAAAGCAAGGAGAAAAAGAGGAAGAATGCCCATGAGCAAAACCATCCAAATGGTTGGAGATATGCTAGTCAACTCAGGAAGAGTTATACCTCTTTCAAATAGATTGAAGAAAGATAAACCAAGTATAATGATTATTCAAGAAACTAAAATTAGCGAACAGAAGCTGAAAGAGATAATGCAGAAATTTCAGCCTCATTATGAAATAATGGGACAGGATGCTATAGGTAGTGTAGGGGGCCTGGAAATTCTATGGAACCTAGAGGAAGTTCAATTTGAAAATTGGGTGAGTGTGCCTCGAATTCTTTCAGGAAAATTCAGGAATATAGGTTCTCGAGAATGGGTCCTCCTCACTGGAGTATATGGCCCCCATTTAACGGGAGAATGCAGAAGCTTTCTTCAAATGGTGGGAACAATCCGAAGTCTATTTCCAGATTTACCATGGATTATAGGAGGTGACTTTAACATGATCACATCCCTAGAGGAAAAACGAGGAGGCCTGAGAAGAACTGATCTGTACATGGAAGCCTTTGGCGATATGATAGCGGAACAAAGACTGGTGGACATACCCACTACAAATGGGATATATACATGGAATAACAAAAGAGGAGGTATAAACCAAATTGCTTCAAGACTAGACAGATTCTTAATATCTGAACAAGTAATAAACAAAGACATATTTTTTGAAGCAATGATCCTACCAGGAATGGGTTCAGATCACTGGCCGATCAGACTAGAAATTGACATTAAGGCCAGTCCAAAAAACGCCCTTTTAGGTTCGAGTCCTTCTAGCTCACGGATTAGAAATTCATGACAAAAGTGGAGGAATGGTGGAATCAGAGCCAGCAAAGAGGAAGAAGTAGAATGCAGACCTTCCAATTAAAATTAAAAGAGCTCAAGGAGAAGATAAAAAAATGGAATAGAGAAGAATTTGGGAACATATTCAAAGACTACCAGCTCTTAGACTAGAAAATAAAATCTTGCAACAAGAAATAATCTTAGAAGGTAGAAGTGAGGAAAGAATCCGGGAAGAAGGGATATTAATAAGCCAAATAGAAGAAAGAAGAAAACAGGAGGAGATTTTATGGAAACAAAAATCAAGAGCGAATTTGCTCAGAGAAGGAGAAAGAAATACAAAATTTTTCCATCAAGCCATGATTTAGCACAGACAGCGAAATTGAATTTTTTCCATCACAAATGAAGATGGACGTTGCCTAACCCAGCATAAGGAAATGGAGCAGACTCTAGTAGATCACTTCAAAGAACTCCTTACGGAACCCCAGGTGAATAGAAGAACAACTATTGGTAAGATTTGTAATGAGATCCCTAAACTGATCACTAGAGATCAGAACTTGGCCCTTATGAGAGCTGCAACCCTAGAGGAAGTGGAAGAGATTGTGAAAGGGATGAAGAAGAATAAAGCTCCAGGACCAGACGAATTCACAGCGGAATTCTACCAAGAGGGTTGGAAATTCTTGGGGCAAGACATTTTGGAGGTGGTTGAAGAATCGCGCCAAAATTAGAAGGTATGTCATGGTCTAAACTCAACCCTCTTGTCTCTTATTCCCAAAACTGCTAACTCTGATATTGCCCAGGGTTTTCGACCCATTGCTCTATGTAATGTAATTTACAAGATTATTACCACTCTGATAGCCAAGAGACTGAAGCCAATTCTGTCAAGTATTATCTCTCTGGAACAAACTGGGTTTGTGGAAGGAAGACAAATACTTGATGGCTTAGTAGTATCTCAGGAGGTGGTGCACTCCTTGAAAATCAAAAAGGAAGCGAGCATGATGATCAAACTGGATCTCTCAAAGGCATATGATCGATTAAACTGGGACTATCTTAAATCGGTTTTAGCGGCATTCGATTTTTGCAATAGGTGGATACAGTGGGTGCAAGATATGATCTCTACGCCAAACTTCTCCATCCTCTTGAACGGGACGCCAACTTCGACATTCAATGCCACAAGAGGACTGAGGCAAGGGGACCCCTTGTCCCCATTTCTGTTCATCATAGCAGCAGAAGGACTGGGCAGATATATCAAGAAAGAATTGAGAGAAAGGAAAATCAAAGGGTTAAGACTATGGGGTAACAACCTACCGATCACCCACTAGAAATTTGTAGATGATATCATGCTTTTCTGCGCAGTCTCCCTAAGAGAAGTAAAAAGAATAAAAAGGATTCTTGACATTTTTATGGAAGCTTCAGGCACTCAAATCAACAAGGACAAGTCCTGCACATTCCTCTTCAACACGCCAGACGATGTTAAATCTTTCTTGACTAGAATATTGGGCTTTCGCTCTGGAGATTTACCCACAAAGTATTTGGGAACCCAACTAGCCCTAAGCTCAAGATGGCTAACTGACACCAAACCATAGAAAAACTCAAGAACATATTGGCAAACTGGTCCTTTCTAACCTTGAATATAGCAGGAAGAAAAATGCTTCTTCGATCGATCTTACAAGCAATACCCATCTACCCTATGTCGGCAATAGCAGTACCCAAAGGGGCATGCACAAAAATGGTGGAGATATTCAAAAAATTCATTTGGGGAGGGCCACAACAACAAAAGAAATGGGCCCTGATATCGTGGAAGGGCCTGACAAAAAACAAAGCAGAAGGGGGATTAGGGCTAAGAGATCCCTATATCCTGAATCAAGTAATGGGAGCGAAGTTGTGGTGGAGATGGATGAAGGGAGGAGGAGACCTATGGAAAAGAATTTGGATGCAAAAATATAACATGCCCACAACTATTGAAGACCTCCTAAGACTTGAAGAAACACCAAGAGGTTCTACAATATGGAACCTGGCCAATCAAAACAGAGACATGATCTCCAAATATGCATTCTGGGAAATCCGAAATGGGAACTCAACTAAATTCTGGGATGAAGCTTGGCAGCAAAAAGGAAAACTGAAGGAAATGGAGGGCCTTCGAAACACATGTTAGAGGGCTAAGGAGGAAGGACAAAATTATGTAAGAGATTACTGGAATGAAGTAAGGCAGGAGGAAACCTGGAGAACTTGGAAGGATCCGGAAGTGTGGGATAGAAACATTGATTCGGAACAAAGAGAAATGAAGTCTAGGAGAATAATTATTAGAATAGGTCCAGATATATTGAGATGGGGTAAATCTACGATAGGAACCTTCACGATCAAAGAAGCCTACCATCTAACCACGCAGCAAGGGCAAGACGAAAATGCTCCCATATGGAAACAAATATGGTAGAGTCATTGGTGGCCAAAGGTAACTATGTTTTTATGGCTGGTAGGGAAGGGTCGCACCCTGACATGGGATCAGCTTCAGAAGCGTGGAATCCATGGACCCCCCAGATGCTGTCTATGTAAACAAGCTCAGGAAACACAGGAACATCTCCTAAACTCATGCCCTTTCGCTCAGCAACAATGGGAAGAAATCAACAAGATTTTTGGGAAGACAAATAGAGATCCTCACAGCATTAAAGAAACTATTAATCAATGGGGACGAGGCCAATTCCTGAGCCCGGGTTAGAAGGGCCTGGAGTTTAACGGTGGGCTTAAACATGTGGACGATATGGAAAGAGAAAAACAAGAAATATTTCAAGACAAAGAAATAACACTTGAATTGATCTGGAAAAAAACTCAAAGCCACATAAGGGAAACAATCCTAGTGGAAAACTGGAATCAAGAAGACTGGAAAACAACTCCGAAGGAAGGAAATATCTTGGCATACCTCAATTTAGAACAAGGAATGGTTCACCCCTAGAAACAGAAAGACCCAACAACGCTTATCCATAGCCCTGCAAATTTTAGGTGCCCTCAAGATGGCTTCATCAAACTGAACTTTGATGGAGCCTCTAAAGGAAATCCAGGGCCAGCTGGGTTAGGCTGCATCTTTTGGGATCATCAAGGGAGGACAAGATGGGTGTACGCAGATTATGTGGGTATTATGAGCAACAACGAAGCAGAACTAATGGCAATTCACCAAGGATTAAGAATAGCGATCCGAAATGGATACAATAATCTGGAAATCGAGGATGACTCAAAGCTTGTGATAGAGATTCTCATAAAATTGAATAATGGCAAGGGTTGGGAAAAAGTAGCGCAGAGATGGAGGATGGCAGGCCTAATTCAGGACATAGAAATGATCATAAAAAGAATTGATTACAATATCATCAATCATATCAGAAGGGATGGCAATAAGGCAGCGGACCTCCTTGCTAATTGGGGATGCAATGAACAAGGGAGTAAGGTTGATAGTATATGGCCGATGCATACGGAAGATCAAAGGTGGGAGCCCCTCAAAGTAATCATTACCCATGACAATAATGCGGACACGAACTCAAGATAATCGATACAAGTGGCCCCCGATCGGGGTGAGAGACGGGGATATGATGTGGGCACAGATCATGACGAGGAGAGGATGGCATGGCCGGCCACCAAACATTCCCATAATAAAACAGGACGCGGGGGCGGCATGCAGGTGGGACAGCATCCCGAGAAACAGAGGTGACAGGGGAATGGGGGAAGAAACAATAGGAATCGATGGTGGAAGAATGATGGGATGTGGGACAAGTGGGAGATGGCTAATAAGGGTGGTGAAGGGAGTAAGGGAGATCATTATGCAGCGAAGGAGGAAGATAGCAGGAGTGCAGGGTGAACTGGTTTCATTTGAGGCGAAGCAAAGGTCCGGGTATGTTTTCGCAAAGCCAAATCTTGTAATTTTTTTAATCTTAGGTAGTCTGATGGAAGAGGGAGGTGAGCTAGGAATAGCAGAGAGAGGTAGAAGTATGCCAGAGGGGGCAATACCCCTTATAGCTCGCAATAAGAAGGCGGAAGGTGGCACGAAGGAAAATTCAGAGGAAGGGCATAGCATGGGAAAGAACCGTGGAAACCAGGGTAAAGACCCGCTGGGCTTCTGCAAGTGTTGCGCTCAGGGACAACCTGAAGAGGAGAAGGAAATAATCTGGGAGGTAGAGAAGACTACAGAGAGTAAACAATTGTCAGGGCTAGGGGGAGGAAAGCCTGGAAGCAGCCAGACCATCGAGAGAACTTGGAGAGGGGAGGGAAAAATCTAGGAAAAGGGAACTCAGGAAACGGGAACAAAAGCAATTGCAGAGAATCTAACCTTTTCTGTTGGCCATGATAAACAGGAGGTTGTAAGGAGGAAAATGGCGCGCCAGGGACGGGGTAGGGGGCATGGTGGAAGAGGTCGGTCTAACCAGCCCGGTCGCAATAACCCAACAACCTTAATGCCGACCCCTCAAAGACGCAGTCGGAAAAGTATGACATCTGTTCAAGAGGCTTAAAGGGCATACAGAGAAGGCACTGATGAGGATATCTGTAGGCTCATTAAGGAACTATAAGAAAACGTAATGGAAGAAGATTCAGAGCCTGAAATAGAAGAATGGGGGAACCTCATTCCAGACCCGGGTAACACCAGGGGACGAATGACGTTATATAAACAGGTCTTGCATGTTTATTGGGTGTTGAAACGCTTACTCGCCAGGGCGTTGGAGCAAGTTGCAGGCAAAATGGTGGTTTTTAGCCCAAGGCATGCCTAATATGAAGAAGGAAATGAAGAACCTTCAAATCACAATGATCATGCAGGATAGTAAGCTTGATGAAATCTAGCAATAGCGGAAGCAGCTTATTCCAGCAAAGAGGGAAGCGACAGCACCACCCGAGCTTGTGGAAGAATGACATTTTAGTTCTTGCAGTTGTTTACCATGTTGGTTTTCTGAAAATAGTATTCCATTTTCTTGTTTGTTTTCATGACTGTCAGACATATGCTTAGTATTTTTATTGCGAAGTTTATTTAGCTTGGATTGATAGACTTACTCATTTTTTCTATTGGATGGCTTATATTAATTTAAGGTGGCCAACAGACTCGGTTTCCCATCTGGGCGGGTTGAGGCCAGCAAAACGATGTACATGGCTTAACCTGGTTTTATGTAAATAGAAAAGGAAAGGCACTACCTCAGCTTACAAAAAAGAAAGAAAGTAAAAACAATAAAAAACTAAAATTGTAAATAGACAATACACAAGTTGGTTTAAATGATTGTATTAAGAATAATCACATTATATAAAATATTAGTCACTAGGTTGTTGTTGGCATGTGGCTATTAAGAAATTAGTCACTAATCATTTAGAAATTCATGAGGCAAACTTTGGTAATCTGCCTAATTTTATATTTCACATTTCTAACTTTTTAATAAATTTACAATTTTTTTAATAGTTATAATAGTTATTATAGTTTGGTTTTTAATTATTAAAGTGATAGTAATAAAATGATTATTAATTTTATTACTTAAGGTTTTTTTGTCGATTTATTATTATTGCTTAAAAAATCACATTATATTATATTTATTAGTAATTTAAGAAGATAAACATAAATATTTGAAGTAAATTAAATTGTTTTTTTTAATATAAAATAGAGATTCTTATGGTTAAAATATAAAATATTTGAATAACTTGTTGCTTAATATAAGTAAGGGAGATGTATAATTATTCTTATAGTTAATATGAAATTTACACATAATATTTTAAAAATCAACTTAAATCTATGTTAACTCTAGATTGATCACCCATAAAAAAAAATTAAAATTTGAGGACAAGTCTGTAAACTTGAAAACTTAATCCCTCACAATACATATTAGCTAATACATTTAAATGAAGTGTTACTTAGTGTGAGATAGAAATGTAATTTTTTTATAATAAATATGGAGTTGACAAGTGACATTAATAATTAACATAGATCCATATTTAATTAAAATGAAAATTTGAATTTTTTTTTACACCTCTATGAATTTAATCTTTTTTTGTGTATTAATTATTTTCTAAAAACATATATTTATAACATAATCATTTAATTTCTAAAAACATATATTTACCATCTAAAATATCAAATTTTAAATAAATGTAAATAAATAAATAGTATATTTACAATTTAAAAAATCAAATTTTAAATTAATTTAATGAAATTGAAATTTAGGCTGAATAAAAATTTACGGTGTTATTTTAAATATATATATATTTACCATTTAAAGAAATCAAATTTAAAATAAATTTAACTAAATCAAAATAGAAACCATTGAAAATATATAAGAAGTTGTGGGACGTCAGATTCCAATCCTGTCTGCTACCTAAAGCATCGTAACTAAAGGATAGGCAAGGGCAATCGATCAGTATGGGTAAAAATCGGGGACAGATCATAAACTCGATGTGGAAAAGTGATCACAGTAGGAAAGAGCTAACCAGCCATATATTGGGTATTTAATGCCCTTAGAGCAGCGCGCGACTTAACGCATAACACGGAGCGGGCAAATTCGGCATTAAATAATATTTGCCCGCTCAGACTAAGTGGTGTGCTGCTCTGAGGGCATTAAATACTCAATATATGGTTGGTTAGCTCCAGCCATCACAGTACGCGTCAAAAATCAGTGCAGTGCATCGCACAGCGTGATGTATGTATTAAATATATCAATTATATAGATCATCTTTTCTAGATTGGTTTTTTTTTTTCAAAAGAAAAGTATAGCTTTTGATGTGGAGCTTTTCGTGGGTAGCTCATTTATTAAGAATATGGAAATGTTTCATTTTTGATGGTGATTTTTTGAATTTTTGGGTGTTTAATTAAGTAGAAAAATTTGAGGTGAAATCTTGATTTGTATTATTTAAACTGGTTTTTTTTTATACATAGATTGAAGGACTTGAAAAATCTTTAGGTCAAAATTGTGATTTCAATTAATTCGTATTAAATTTTAGAGAAATTAGACTAAAAAACCCACCAAAAACATTTTTAAAAAAATCTCACTAAAACAATTAAAATAAATCTAAATAACTTGAATTTTTTTTTTTAATGTAAAACATAAGATTCCAAGCCTGTCTGCTACCTAAAACATGGATTGGACACTCTGGTTGAGACCATGTGCGATCACCGGGAGGTGGGGACGATGGTGATTATAGATTGCCAATCTGGAGCCACCTTTGGTCCTTACACGAACTATTTAAATGGTCTCGCCCTTGTCGTTACGTGAATTATTCTCTGCCGCGTCAATAGGTAATTGCATTGACCCTGAGTCAATATGTTTCATATTTTTTTATTTAATAATGTTGAATTATATAATGTTTTTTATAATAAAAAATTAATATTTATTCATGTTATTATTCGTTAAGAATTTGAATATTTTATTGTATTAATCGAATGTTTTAATTTTAATTTTAATAAATAAAAAATTATATATATAAATTGTTTTTTTTAAATTTAAATTTTAATAAAATAAAATATAGAAAAAAGAAAGAAATTATTTTAATGTTTATAAGGTTAAAGATAATTTATAGGACAGATTGTTTTTTCATTTGCTTGATGTATTCAGACATTTTTTTTATGAAGCTTCAAAATAATAAACTAAATAATAAATCAGTGTTATTATTATATTTTTCAAATATAAATTAAAATTTTTAAAATAAAATTTATATATTTTTATAAGCTAATAATTATATTAAAATTATTTTTTATTGAATATTTTAATTCAAATTTTAAGAAATAAAATATATAATTCTTAATTTAGATAGACAATTTTGATTTAAACAACTAATATAATTCAAATATAATTATATAAATAAGCACATAATATTATAATATTTTAAAGCTAACGGCCTGGAGTATGCCGTAAAACTGCTTCTGCTTGGCTAAGAGCTCGTCTTCCTCGGACGTAAGGAAACAGGTTAACGGCCCAAGACCCAGAGGCATCTGGCAGGAGTGAAAGCCTGCTCCCTTACGGACCACCAGCGGGTTATTACAGGTGGTGTGGTTTTCCTTGATAACGGTGATGAGTCAAATCGACATTCGCGGATAGCAGCCAGAGATGGTTGTCCTCACTTGGTTTGACACTTGAATTTGATAGGTTTTGCCACCTTCGGAAAAAAAAAATATTTTAAAACTATATTTACATGACCGTTAAAATTAAAACTTTATTTTTTCACTGCACAAATAAATTTTTATCGATCAATAAAATTATAAACGTTAACACTAATCACCTCATTTCTGGTGAGTTTTGCCTAACCTCTTTCCTTTCGTGAGTTATTTAAATCTCTCCCTTGGGGTGAGCTTCGTCTCTTTGTAAAGCGAATATTATTCTGGTGAGCTTCGCATCAGCCTTTGTCCTTATTTGAATTATTTAAAGTTTTACTCGTTTTTTTTGAAAAACCTATATGATTATAGCTTATTTGAATTATTTATTTAAATCGCCTCAGTGCGGTGAGTTTTCTTTTTCCAGTCAAAGTCTTTTGGAAAGACCTATGTAATTAGGGTCATTTTTAAGTTGATGGCAGATTTCCTGAAAATTTGCAATCTGACGGACATGGATACCATCAATTTTTTCACCATGGTCATGTCTGTTGGATTTCAAAATAAAAATTGATCATGACTATATTTGTAAAATCCCTAAATAATATTCCAAAAATCTACAATCACCTTAAGCTCACTCTGTAATTAAAGCTTTCTCTTGTGTTTTTATTACATACAATCAATTGTACCCCATTGCTCCGTAAAATCGTTCAGATTCTTTCGCAGTTTCATCCTGCAAATTCATACGTTTCTTTCCCTGTGGATTTCATCTTGGTGTGATGTAATAAAAATAATCTCCTCATGCAAGGAAAAATTCGAATATTATTAATTTTTTATAATTTTATATAATATTTTATTTTACTATAAATCAAGTTATGTAATGTAGTTAATAATAGTTTTGATATTTGTATGTAGTTAATAATAGTTTTGATGAGGCTTTGAAATTTTTTGAAAGTGTCATAATTTGTTAGTTCAATGGTTTTTGGCCGCGGCTGACAGCTCTTTACAATTGGATCTCGGAGGTATGGAAGCTTGTCATTTCTGATGAAATTAATATCTACCTTTGTGCTAGGAGTTTCTTTATAGTAGATTTTGAAAATCCTGAAAGCATACAGTGTATTCTAGATTCCGGCGCTTGGTTTTGGGAAAAATCAGGGCTATTCATGAAACCATGGAACCCATCATTCGATCCCTGTACAACAGTCATAACCTCAGCACCAGTTTGGGTGAGATTGCCAAGCCTACCCTTGCATCTCTGGAATCTCTCCTTGCTAAAAGCTATTGGAAATGCAATTGGGAAATTTTACTGCAAGTGCCCAAAAACAGAGGAATATACCAGAACCACCTATGCACGCATCTGTGTGGAAATGGACTTCGGCGACGGATTCCCCGCTGAAATAAACCTAACAAGTAAAGAATATGTGTGGAACCATAAACTAGATTATGAAAGTGTCATCTTTAGATGTCGATCGTGCTTTGAGACAGGCCATCTAGCCAAAAATTACCCAAAAGCCTCCCAGAAAAATTCTGCTAGAAAAAACCACCACAGATCTACATGGTGGGAAGGAGCACAAAAAGAACACTACACTGTCATCAAAGAAGAATACTTTAGAGAAAACTTTGAATCACAAGAAATCGGGTAAGAAAGAAACAACTCTCAAGACAAGCAAGGAAAAAGCCCCGCCCAAAAAATCAACAATTATGAGGATCTGAATACCGCACAAAATAAATCTTCATTTAACAGCAAAGCAGATCTCCTAGACCAAACTTCTTCTCCGACTATCTTCAAAAGGACAAAGAAGCTAAGACACCAATGTCCCAAGAACAAGAAGAGATGAGGGAGATGCAAGATAAAGGAAGTTGGAAGAACGTAGAGAAAAAAAGAAAGCTACAACACCAATCTCGCCAAGAAAAACGAGGAGCCAAATAATTAAAAACTAAGAAAATTATAGGTCAGATAGACCAATTTGGTCTCAGTGGACATTAACCACCACCACCACCATCATCATATTTTATTATGTTTTATTTTCAGCAGCGTGTGAGTTTAAATTTGATGGGCACCTCTATTTATTAAGAATTTTTTTTATGACAGTTTTATTTTTAGAATGTTTTTCAAATGATTTTTAATATTTATTTTTACCAGTTTTATATAAGTGAATATGGGTTTAGGGTAAGGGTTTCATCTAAATGAGTACAGGCCTAGGACTATTGCCATTTTTGAGTGGTTGCCTATTGAATCAAACCTAATGAGGGTCTTTTTAAACGTTTAAATCTAATCGTATGTCAAATCATTCTCCCGTGGGTTCATAATCCCTTGGGTTTTTTTATTAATAAGCCAAATAGAAGAAAGAAGAAAACAGGAAGAGATTTTATGGAAACAAAAATCAAGAGCGAATTGGCTTAGAGAAGGAGAAAGAAATACGAAATTTTTCCATCAAGCCATGATTCAGCACAGACAGCGAAATCAAATTTTTTCCATCACAAATGAAGATGGACGTTGCCTAACCCAGCATGAGGAAATGGAGCAGACTCTAGTAGATCACTTCAAAGAACTCCTTACCGAACCCCAGGTGAATAGAAGAACAACTATTGGTAAGATTTGTAATGAGATCCCTAAACCGATCACTAGAGATCAGAACTTGGCCCTTATGAGAGTTGCAACCCTATAGGAAGTGGAAGAGATTGTGAAAAGGATGAAGAAGAATAAAGCTCCAGGACCAGACGGATTCACAATGGAATTCTACCAAGAGGGTTGGAAATTCTTGGGGCAAGACATTTTGGAGGTGGTTGAAGAATCGCGCCAAAATCAGAAGGTATGTCCTGGTCTAAACTCAACCCTCTTGTCTCTTATTCCCAAAACTACTAACTCTGATACTGCCCAGGGTTTTTGACCCATTGCTCTATGTAATGTAATTTACAAGATTATTGCCACTCTGATAGCCAAGAGACTGAATCCAATTCTATCAAGTATTATCTCTCTGGAACAAACTGGGTTTGTGGAAGGAAGACAAATACTTGATGGCTTAGTAGTACCTCAGGAGGTGGTGCACTCCTTGAAAATCAAAAAGGAAGTGGGCATGATGATCAAATTGGATCTCTCAATGGCATATGACTGACTGAACTGGGACTATCTTAAATCGGTTTTAGCGGCATTCGGTTTTTGCAATAGGTGGATACAGTGGGTGCAAGATATGATCTCTACGCCTAACTTCTCCATCCTCTTGAACGGGGCGCCAACTTCGACATTCAATGCCACCAAAGGACTGAGGTTTCTATTCATCATAGCAGTAGAAAGACTGGGCAGATATATCAAGAAAGAACTAAGAGAAAGTAAAATCAAAGGGTTAATACTATGGAGTACCGATCACCCACAAGAAATTTGTAGATGATATCATGCTTTTCTGCGCAGTCTCCCTAAGAGAATTAAAAAGAATAAAAAAGATTCTTGACCTTTTTATGGAAGCTTCAAGCACTCAAATCAACAAGGACAAGTCCTGCACATTCCTCTTCAACACACCAGGCACTGTTAAATCTTTCTTGACTAGAATATTGGGCTTTCGCTCTGGAGATTTACCCACAAAGTATTTGGGAACCCAACTAGCCCTAAGCTTAAGATGGCTAACTAGCACCAAACCATAGAAAAACTCAAGAACAGAGGCAAACTGGTCCTTTCGAACCTTGAATATAGCAGGAAGAACAGTGCTTCTTCGATTGATCTTACAAGCAATACCCATCTACCCTCTGTCGGAAATGGCAGTACCCAAAGGGGCATGCAGAAAAATGGTGGAGATATTCAAAAAATTCATTTGGGGAGGGCCACAACAACAAAAGAAATGGGCCCTAATATCGTGGAAGGGCCTGACAAAAAACAAAGCAGAAGGGGGATTAGGGTCCTATATCCTGAATCAAGTAATGGGAGCGAAGTTGTGGTGGAGATGGATGAAGGGAGGAGGAGACCTATGGAAAAGAATTTGGACGCAAAAATATAACATTCCCACGACTATTGAAGACCTCCTAAGACTTGAAGAAACACCAAGAGGTTCTACAATATGGAACTTGGACAGTCAAAACAGAGACATGATCTCCAAATATGCATTCTGGGAAATACGGAATGGGAACTCGACTAAATTATGGATGAAGCTTGGCAACAAAAAGGAAAACTGAAGGAAATGGAGGGCCTTCGAAACACATGTTAGAGGGCTAAGGAGGAAGGACAAAATTATGTAAGAGATTACTGGTATGAAGGAAGACAGGAGGAAACCTGGAGAACTTGGAAGGATCCGGAAGTGTGGGATAGAAACATTGATTCGGAACAAAGAGAGCTATATACAAGAGAAATGAAGTCTAGGAGAATAATTATTAGAACAGGTCCAGATATATTGAGATGGGGTAAATCTACGATAGGAACCTTCACGATCAAAGAAGCCTACCATCTAACCACGCAGCAAGGGCAAGACGAAAATGCTCCCATCTGGAAACAAATATGGCAGAGTCACTGGTGGCCAAAGGTAACTATGTTTTTATGGCTGGTAGGGAAGGGTCGCACCCTGACATGGGATCAACTTCAGAAGCGTGGAATCCATGGACCCCCCAGATGCTGTCTATGTAAACAAGCTCAGGAAACATAGGAACATCTCCTAAACTCATGCCCTTTCGCTTAGCAGCAATGGGAAGAAATCAACAAGATTTTTGGGAAGACAAATAGAGATCCTCACAGCATTAAAGAAACTATTAATCAATGGGGACGAGGCCAATTCCTGAGCCCGGTGGTTAGAAGGGCCTGGAGTTTAACGGTGGGCTTAAACATGTGGATGATATGGAAAGAGAGAAATAGGAGAATATTTCAAGACAAAGAAATAGCACCTGAATTGATCTGGAAAAAAACTCAAAGCCACATAAGGGAAACAATCCTAGTGGAAAACTGGAATCAAGAAGACTGGAAAACAACTCCGGAGGAAGGAAAGATCTTGGCATACCTCAATTTAGAACAAGGAATGGTTCACCCCCAGAAACAGAAAGACCCAGCAACGCTTATCCATAGCCCTACCAATTTTAGGTGCCCTCAAGATGGCTTCATCAAACTGAACTTCGATGGAGCCTCTAAAGGAAATCCAGGGCCAGCTGGGTTCGAAGGCATCTTTTGGGATCATCAAGGGAGGACAAGATGGGTGTACGCAGATTATGGGGGTATTATGAGCAACAACAAAGTAGAACTAATGGCAATTCACCAAGGATTAAGAATAGCGATCCGAAATGGATACAATAATCTGGAAATAGAGGGTGACTCAAAGCTTGTGATAGAGATGCTCAGAAAATTGAATAATGGCAAGGGTTGGGAAAAAGTAGCGCAGAGCTGGAGGATGGCAGGCCTAATTCAGGACATGGAAATGCTCATAAAAAGAATTGATTACAAGATCATCAATCATATCAGAAGGGATGGCAATAAGGCAGCAAACCTCCTTGCTAATTGGGGATGCAATGAACAAGGGAGTAAGGTTGATAGTATATGGCCGATGCATACGGAAGATCAAAGGTGGGAGCCCCTCAAAGTAATCATTACCCATGACAATAATGCGGACACGAACTCAAGATAATCGATACATGTGGCCCCCGATCGACGTGAGAGATGGGGATATGATGTGGGCACGAATCATGAGGAGGAGAGGATGGCTTGGCCGGCCACCAAACATTCCCATAATAAAACAGGACGCAGGGGTGACATGCAGGTGGGAAAACATCCCGAGAAACAGAGGTGACAGGGGAATGGGGGAAGAAACAATAGGAATCGATGGCGGAAGAATGATGGGATGTGGGAAAAGTGGGAGACAACTGATAAGGGTGGCGAAGGGAGTAAGGGAGATCATTATGCAACGAAGGAGGAAGATAGCAGGAGTGCAGGGCGAACTGGTTTCATCTGAGGCGAAGCAAAGGTCCAGGTATGTTTTCGCAAAGCCAAATCTTGTAATTTTTTTAATCTTAGGTAGTCTGATGGAAGAGGGAGGTGAGCTAGGAATAGCAGAGAGAGGTAGTGATGCAGGAGCATCAAGGCCAATTTTCATTTTTTCAATATGTAATAAAGGGGGGTGTGACATTTTAATTGTTTTATTAATTAATTTGTTATTTTCAATTAAAATAGGAGATAAATTATAAAAGTGAGGATTTTGTAAACATTCTTTTACTAATTAAAAGGATATGAGAGAAAATAGAATTAGGTAGAAATCTTAGGAAGGAGAAATGCTATGTACGGGACTTAGTTGAGTCCACACCTAAAATCTATTTAAATTAGATTTAGTTGCAAAACTTTAGGGATGAATTTAGATTTTAGGGGTGTTGAGTTATTTAAGGAGATTTGAGTCTAAATTGGTTTAATAAATTTGTATAAATTATCAAGCCTCAGAGGCGTTGTGGGGAGTTAGTAGAAAGGGTTGGTGTGGAGCGAAAGCTCAGAATTGTAGGGAGGACTATGTTTTGTGAAAAACAGAGATCATTCCTTATATGATTGTGGCAAAGGGCGAGACTATGTTTTGTGAAAAACAGAGATCATTCCTTATATGATTGTGGCAAAGGGCGAGACTCTGTTTTACTGTGGTTTGTGAATAAATTTAATGTTTGTGCCTCAATGTATGATGGGTTCGTGGATATTGATGCGTTCATTTTTCTGATGTAATTACTTGAATTGGTGGCTATTTGTGCACTTGTGAAGACTGTGTTTGGACATTGGTTTCTTTATGTATCACTTGAAATTGTGGCCATCTGCGTGTTTTTTATTATAAACTGCAAAAGAAAAAAAAATCCCTGTGATTAATGCAACCTGTCTTAGCTGAGCCCGCAAGTGGAAAATCCCGTAAATACAGAGAATGGTGATTTGAAATAAGTAAATCCATTGATTTCTTTAATTCATCGCATCGGCGAGGGAAGGTGTTCCATATCAGAACATTTAGTGGTAAAAATGGACGCGAAATGTTATGAGTTGGGTTTGTAATAACAAATCGGGTCCGAAGTCTATTGGTGGTCATCACAACTGTGGCGACGAGCGATCTGTGAGCGCCGATCCATCGCATCGAATGGAGCTGGATGCAATAAGAGTATAAAGTTTGGTTAAATCGCAAATCGGGTCTGAAGTTTGTATCGGCGGTCATTATAACTGTGGCAATGCTCCGACCTCTGATAAATCGGATCGGAGCTAGGAGTCGCTTGTGTTAATCACTGATCGATTGTGTCGGAGGATTGGTAAGCGAATTATATATGTTATATAATTGTGAAGGCCCCGATTGCAATGTATGTGTTTATGCCAATTGCAATTATTTCGTATCGGCGCTGTGGAACTAGCGATAGTTGAATGACATTCATCCTGGGAAATGGCGATCTCCAATGGTTATCGCATCGGCGTTATGGTCTATGTGCAGTGTAAGGTTGGAACGATGGTAGATTGCATAAGTTAGGAGCGCTGGCACTAAAAAAGCATGTACAAGTCTGTGCATGAATCAAATTGTGAATGGAATATTGTATGCGGCAAATCTGCATTTGTGCAAGTCTATATGAATATTGAATCTGGTTGATTAAAAACAGTTTGGTTCCGTGTTCAAGGCAAATGTATGTCTAATTGTCTAATTGCAGAGATTTTGAAGCAAAGGATCAGATGAACTTCATTTGGTCGATGCGGTGGTAATAATGTTGTTATTGGTTGATCCTTTGAAAATTGAGTTTTAAACACTCAAAATTGCTGATATCTAAAGCCAAAGCAGAGTCTAACTTTGGAGCAATAGAATTCTGGAAAGAACGTGAACATGTATGAAATGGTAAGCATGGCCGCATCCTTTGGTTTTAAATTCCGGTGTTAAAATTATATGTGAAATGGAACAGATGAATGAGAAGTATTGGGTCTGACTTA
Organism: Pinus tabuliformis; assembly: GCA_031772625.1. NCBI lineage: Eukaryota > Viridiplantae > Streptophyta > Pinopsida > Pinales > Pinaceae > Pinus > Pinus tabuliformis. Next base: position 254,284,100 of record CM062812.1, on the reverse strand, counting down.
TGAGAGCATTTGAATGTTAATTGGATTGGAAGTCTTAAAAGGCACATGTAAAATTCAAGGTTTGGTTGACCGAATATGAATGAATCTGAACCACATTTTTGTAAAAGCTTTCGCATGAAATGGTAGTGCGTGAATTTGCTAGATATCGAGGTTTTAGTTTGGGTAAAAGCTGAGATGCATGTTTAAAGGCATGGATGAAAAGGTTCTGGGTTTGGTGGGGCAGCTCGCCATCATTTTTGGTATCAGAGCTTGGCTCTATTGAAATTGAAAAGGTGTTTATTTTCTGAATGAAGACATAAGGTTTTGCTGAAAACTAAAGTGTGTTTCTTTGAATGTATGATGAATGATTGAAAGGAAGATCAGATTTTTAAATTTGATATGCAAGCTACACAAATGTGGTGAACAGGATGGCAGAAGTGAATGGGGACAAGATCATGCAAGATCTTAAAGGTGAGATGATTTCCTGATTTGAAATTTATGAATTGAAGTTTATGGTTGCAGAGAAGATGATGGCAGTGAACCTGGCATTCAGCTAAAATCTAGATAAAGAGGACAATTGCAGTGTCCTAAAGAAGAAGGTGAGTTGAAGAGATAGCCCGGAGAGAGCAAAGAGAGTGCTCAAGGGTTCCAGAGGCAGTGAACCAAGTACTTACCAAAAGACTGAGTGAGGAGAGCTTGGTGAGGTAAGTGGCAGCAAAAGAGATTGTTGTCGTAGAGGCTAGTGCAACTCATGGTGAGTGAGAAACTGATGGAGAAGATGATCATGGAGGATCAAAGAAAAGGTTTAGATGAATGCCACATAGGTGAGATGACTGATGAGGTCAGAGGAAGAGAGATTGCAGTAATGAAAGTACAATTGCAGGTATTGGAACACTACAACAAAACCAGCGATTAGCGTCCCTTTTTTCTTATTTTTTTGCATCTAGAGCCCATTTTTGGTGCTATTTGCATCCATTTATCAAATATGGTGCAAAACTTGACACAAAATTTGCATCAAGTTTTGCACCAAATCTTACACCAAGTTTAGCACCAGGTATTGCGATAGGTTTTGCACCACGTTTTGCACCAAATTTTATGCCAAGTTTTGTGTCATCCTTTGCACCAGGTTTTATTCTAGGTTTTGCATCAATTTTGACATCTATTTTTGTTTGACATACTTTTGCATCCTCATTTGCATCCACTTTTTGCACCTACACTTGCATCAACTTTTGCATCGACTTTTGCATCCTTTTTTAAATCATTTTTTGCATCCATTTTTTCATCCATTTGTGCATCACTTTTGCGCCAAGTTTTACATCGAGTTTTGTGTCTAGTTTTGCATATAATTTTGCATCTACTTTTGTTGCATCCACTTTTCCATCTTGTTTGGCATCCATATTTACATCCTCTTTTGCATCTATTATTGTACCCACTATTGCATCTAATATTTTTGTGCCACAATTGGCACCTAGTTTGGCACCTCCTTTTGCACCCACTTTTGATTATAATTTTGCATCCACGTTTGCATCCTCATTTGCATCTAGGTTTTCATCAACTACTACATCTATTTTTGCATCCCTTTTTGTATCCAATTTTGGACCAGGATTTGCATCGGGTTTTGTGTCTCGTTTTGCATCTACTTTTGCATCGACTTCTATTGCATCCACTTTTGCATACTATTTTGCATCCACTGTTGCACCCATTTTAAATTTCACTTTTTGCATCCCTTTTTACATCTTCATTTGCATCATACTTTGATTCTTTTTTTCATCTATCATTACATCCACTTTTGTTATGCCATAATTTGCACCATGTTTTGCACTCACTATTGTATCCACGTTTGCTTCCAATTTTGCATCCATGTTCACATCCTCTTTTGCATCAAATATTGCATCTATTTTTGCATCCACTTTTGTGTCAGGTTTATGCGTTGGGTTTTGCATCTCGTTTTGTATCTACTTTTGCATCTACTTCCATTGTATCCATTTTTTTCATCCAATTTTGTTTTGCATGTTGCATCAATGTTTGCTTCCACTTTTACATCCATTTTTGCATCTTATTTTTCATATTTTTTGTCTATTGTTACATCCACTTTTGGTGCACCATATCTTGCGCCTACCATTGCAACCACATTTGCTTCCACGTTTGCATCCACATTTGCATCCTCTTTTGTGTTCAAGTTTGCATCAGATATTGTGTATGTTTTTGCATCCCCTATTGTATCCACTTTTGTTTCATCCATTTTTGCATCTACTTTTGTGTCTGTTGTTGCATCCACATTTGTTTCACCACAGTTTGTGCCAAGTTTTACACCTACCATTGGACCCATGTTTGCTTCCACTTTTGCCTTCATGTTTGCATCCAAGTTTGCATTGACAACTGCATCTACTTTTGCATCCACTTTTGTGTTAGGTTTTTCATGTTGTTGTGCATCTACTTATGTTGTATCCACTTTTCATCCAATTTTACTTCTATTGTTGCCCCCATTTCTATGTTCGCTTTTGCATCCCTTTTCCAACACTCATCATATTTTCTGCAATGATGATATTCCTTATGGCATTGACAATTATGAACAATTGATGACAATGTCAATAATATTGACAATGATGAAAATGAAGATGATGGCGATGACATGAATTGTGATTATGATGATAAAGACGATAGTGGTTACAATGACATTAATGATGATGATGGCAATGATTATGATGATGACGATGCTAATGACCTTGGCGAATCTTCCCAATTTTAGATGTTGTCATTGTCATAATCATAAGCATTATCTTTGGTGTCATCATCATCATTTTCATCTAGGTCATCATCAAAAACAATAATGGCATGAATGATGATGATGATTACAACAATGTTGATAGAAATTACATTAATGATGATGATCAGGATGATAAAAATGACAATGACGATGATAATGGTGGTGATGATGATGATCATCGATCATCTCTCAAAAATAGAGTTGTTATTTCTCTTACGTATATCAATGTGTCCTAAACAACCCTTTTCTAGCACTGATCACTTTTTTTGGGTTGATGATATTTCTTACAACGTCTATAATTATAAACAATTGCAAACAATGTCCATAATGATGATGATGATGGAGCTGATGATGATGGCATGAATGGTGATTATGATGATAGTGTAATGTGGCAATAACGATGACAAGGATGATGGTGATGATGATGACAATGATTATGATAATGAGAATGAACAATTACTAGTTTCACTACCATCTTCTGGATACATTTTACTATCATACTTTTTAAATTTTCTGTCCCTCTTGAGGTATCTTACTATAATGGTGTTGTCAACACTAGAAAGATATCTTGTTGTAATGGTGGTTCTAATGTTAGCACTAGCAAAGTTTTTGTTAAATTTTGGTTAAAAAAAATCGATTTATGCAATTATTTTGACAATCTATGTAAAAAAGTAAATAACATCCAATTATTTTGACTATAGTCCCATTGATTATCATGAATTCACCAGTCTGAAGACCATCTTCTACATACATATTATTATTAAACTTTTTGCATTATATCCCTCTTATATCTTGTTGTAATGGCAATATTAGCACTAAAAAAATATCTTGTTGTAATGGTGATGTTAGTATTAGCACTAAAAAAATCACTAAATTTTGGTAAAAAAAAGTTTATCATTTATTTATTTTTAATTTGGGAAATTTTTGTTTTTATTTTTTTTGTTTTTAATTCTATTTTTATGCAGTAATATTTTTTTTGGTTGAATTTTGGTAGTAACTAGTTTTTGGTCGAATCATATGTATTAACCATGTTCTTTATGCTACAAGTCTAATTGTTGGGACAAAATTGCTCTTTCAAATAAGTTGCAAAAGCTATTTTACATCCATTGTTGCACCCATGTTTACACCCACTTTTACATCCCTTTTTGCATCCTATTTTTCATTTTCATTTGCTTCTTTTTTTGCATCTATCATTACATCTACTTTTGTTGAGACAAAATTTGTTCCATGTTTTGCACATACTGTTGTACCCACGTTTGCTTCCAATTTTGCATCCATCTTCACATCCTCTTTTGCATAAAATATTTCATCTATTTTTGCATCCACTTTTGTGTTGGGTTTTGCATCTCATTTTGTATCTTCTTTTGCATGTACTTCCATTTCATCCATATTTTGCATCCAATTTTGTTTCTCATGTTGCACCCGTGTTTGCATCCACTTTTACATCCCTTATAGCATCTTGTCTTGCATCTAAGTTTGCATATTTTTTTGTGTCTATTATTACATCCACCTTTTTTGTGCTATTATTTGTGCCATATCTTATGCCTATCATTGCAACCCACATTTTCTTCCACTATTGCATCCATATTTGCATCCTCTTTTGTGTCCAAGTTTGCATCAAATATTGTTTATGGTTTTTGCATCCCATTTCGAATTTACTTTTACATCCACTTTTGATTTGTCTAGTTTTGCAACTAATTTTGTGTTCACTATTGCACCCATGTTTGGCCCATGTTTACATCCCTTTTTTCATCCAAGTTTTCCTCCTTTTTTTTTTTTTTTTAAAAGAGTCGGTTGCTATGTATTGATAAAAAAAAGTGATAAGGCATAAAGCCGTACAAAATTTGCTTCAAGAGCATTGCATGTCCAAGGATAGAGCATGAGTTTCCTATCCCTGAGGTGATTTCTGAAGATTCTAACTACTGAAGAGCTAATACTACTATAGATCCGGACGAACTGATGACACAAAAATTTGCATTTGCAATACATAATTAGTCAATGGAAATATGACTGATATTTCTCGCTGTAGAGTCCTCGGGGTGCTGCTCTTCTTCCATTGGCTTCGCGCTTGAAGATGTTGATTTCTCCTTCTGCTTTGTTTCCAAAATTTCCCTTAGAATTACCAGCGACTCCTCGGCATGGATGCATCTGTTGTTGAGCCCGTTGAACTGCTCCTGAAGTGAGTGAACCCTGTGGAGAAACAGATTCGTTTCTGTACGGTATTTAGCATGGAGATTTCTGAACTGCTCCTCGAATTTAGCTTCCACACTTCGAATCTGCTCAGCATGTCTAGCTTCCATATGTCGCACTTGATCTTCCAGGATGCGTTGTTGAGTTCTGACCTCGTCGAATTCAGCTTGGAGATCGCGGCAGTGAAAACATTGCTCAGAGCGAGCCATTGCAATAGAGGGATAGGTTCTAGGAGGAACAGATTCACAAGGATGGTCTGATGAATCCTTCTTACTGCAAAGGATTAAGGGCCGGGTAATAGTGCGCAAATTATTGACAGAAAGAGAACAGAGAATCGATCCCGCCGCCTTCAGTATCAAAAAGAGGTAGATAGGAAAAATATGAGAGATAGTGCGCAGAGCTGAAAGATAATTTCTTGAGGATATGGGAGATGAGCGCAGGTTCTTGGCAGAAGAAAGACAGAGGGGCGAGCCCACCGATCTGAGTTTCAGAGAGAGATGAATAGGAAGAACCTGAAATCTTGAAAATAGGAGAGAAGAGCCGGAAAGATGCAAGCTGAGAAAGCAAGATGAGAGGCAGGGGGACGGCCAGCAAGGTAGATGAGAGTGAAGAAGGGGATCTGGATCTCCAGGTTTCCCTTCAAAGCTTTCCCTGAAAAAGACCGAAGGATTAATTAGAGAAAATTTATGCAAAGGATAGGGAGCCGATACCAGAGCAAACGGTCTCCTTCGTGGCTGATCCTGAGCGCTTTCTCCACTTTCACGGGGCTGCTCTTGGTCGCAGAGATGATAGACCATGAAGTGATTTCCTAGACTCGTATTTATGGATCGGTTCCAGCTGCAGCAACCTGGATTCTTATCAGAGATCCGATCCTCAGTGATAATTAGATATTTTCCAATATCTTTAGGACGATTGTCTGCAGTAGCAGAATCATTCCTCCGTCCTTCACTATAATTATGAAAATCCCTTGGGATGTCAGCTGATCTGAGGGCCGTATTCTCACTGAGATTGCTTGAGATTTTCGAAATTTGCCCAAGGGCAGTTTTTGCTATCCCCTTCACGCGCTTGCTGAGTTTGCGTGCTTGGGTATTTCCCGAGTCGTCCTGGTTCATGGCAGAGGTTGGAAGAAGGCTCGTTGACTGTGCCTCAGTGTTCCTTCCTGATGTCCAACTGCTTTATTAGCATGTTTATCCGCTTCCCCATTGTATGTGCGAAGGATATGGCAGAATCGGATTTTTTCAAAGTGATTGGTGAGGAGGCTGATGCGTTGAAGATGCTGTTGAAGACTACTGTTTGAGGATATCCTGTAATGGTTCATGTAGCCAATGATTATAGAGGAGTCTCCTAGAACAAGTGCATTTTTGATTCCCCTATTTTTTAGTTGCAGCAGTCCTTGATACAGAGCAAGAGCCTCGGCGTTATTATTTGTTTTTTCCCCTAAAATCCATTCGTAGCTGCATATTTCTTCTCCTGATTCGCCTAAAATAATACCTCCTGCACCTGCTGGTCCTGGGTTGGACTTGGAGGCTCCGTCAAAGAATAGGATTGGACAATTATTACTCGTTAGCCATCTTTTAAATTCCTGAGATGGTAGCCTTATTTCCCATTCTTTGGTCTTATGATTGAGTTTCATGACTTTTCTCTGAATTCTCTGATGATGGCTTGGATTGCCTAGAATATGCCTGATCATGATCCGCTCTTCAATTGTATAATCAGTTGCTTTAGTTATTCCTGAGCATTTAACAATCATCGTCTCCTGAGCCAGAAGGTGAGCGCTGCTACATGTTTCCCAGATATTGCCTTCTTTATTTTGGAATATTTTCTTGTTTCTAGTGAGCCAGATTTTCCAGAGGAGGTTGTGGGGGATGATGTCCCAGGTTCTTTTAACAATCTTGCTTCGCTTATCTTTCCAAGGACAATTCCTTCTCCAGTGTTGAATTGTCTCAGCAATGTTTTGCTGGGGATGCCAAGTTATGCTGCCCAGGTTGGCCATGATGTTCCAGCATTTCTTCGCAAAGGCACAATCAAGAAATAGGTGGTGGATGGTTTCCTCCTCGGAGCAGCAGTTAGGACAGATTGAGGGACCATGTATCCCTCTCTTTCTCAAATTTTCCGAGGTGAGAATTCTACCCTTGAGCAGCAGCCAGATGAAGAATTTGACCTTTGGGATTGCCTCAGAATTCCAAATTATTTTCCAATGATTCCAGATGGGAGCCTGATAAGTATTATTGCAGAGGAATTGGTAACCGGATTTGATGGAGTAACCTGAACCCGTGGGATCCCATCTAAGCCCATCTAATGCTCCTTTTTTTATAGGGGCTCTGTTTTGAAGATTTTTAAGAAGAACTTGGAAGCTTGAATCCAAGTTTGGGGGAATAAATGGGAATTCCCAGCTAAGCCAAGCACCGCTCTCAGCATCCCATTTTGAGATTTGATCCAGCCTTTGAAGGCCTTTGCTATGAAGGTAAAGGATGATGGGAATGGCATCTTCAACAGTGTTTAATGGTTGGAGGCCCATGATTTTGTCAGTGGCATAATTGATACTGCTTCCACCCCCCGGAATCTTTGAGGTGTTTTGAATAAGAGTGGGGATTGCTTTCTTGCAAAGTTGCCAAATTTTGGTGGAATCTCTTATAGGAATATCAGATTCAAGAAGTCTTTGTCTATGGTCCGAAAGATATTTGCATTCAAAGACCTGTTTCCACCAGGCTTTTGGTTCACTTATAAGTCTCCAAGCCATTTTAATCCCAAAGGCGAGATTCAGAATCTTGGGCGTTCTGATTCCCAATCCACCTCTGTCTGGAGATTGAATTACATTTTTCCAGTTGACCAGATTGTATCTATTTTTTTCTTTTTTCCCTCCTTGCCATAAAAAATTGCGGAGTGCAACTTCTAGCTTGTTATGGAACGAAGCAGGAGCTTGGTAAAGAGTGAAGCGATATAAAGGTAAGGAGGAAATACCTGATTTAAGCAGGATAAGTCTGCCCGCTGGGTTAAGCCATTGGGTACCCCATTGCTGAATCTTCCTTTTGACTTTGTCGATTATTTCATTCCAGGTGGACGCTTTGAGAGCACCCAGGGTGACCGGCATCCCAAGATAGGTGAAGTGATCCCAGTTTTCTTTATAGGCTACTCCAAAGATATTGGCAATATTGTGAGCTGTTTGATTAGAGATGTTCCATCCATAGATGCAGCTTTTCTGAAAGTTAACTTCTCCTCCAGAGCACTCCATAAATTGATCGAGGAGGTTTTTGAAACGCCTTGCTATTGTGGTGGAGGCCCCGCCAATGAGCAGGGTATCATCAGCAAATTGTGAATGATTGATATTTTTGACTCCATTCCCAAACTTGATACCAGAGATGAGGCCGACTCTTCTGTTGTAATCAAGGTTGCTGCTGAGGGATTCAGCCATCAAGATGAATAGATAGGGTGAGAGAGGGCAGCCTTGCCTTAGTCCTCTTGAAGATTGAAAAGCTTCACAAGGGCGACCATTTATGAGAGGCGAGATCCAGGGACCAGAGATGCAAGCGGCAATGGTGCTTATGAAGTCAGAATTAAAGCCCATTTTTCTCATGACAGCGTACAAGAAGGAGTGTCTTACTCGGTCAAAAGCGTTGGCTAAATCAAGCTTGAGGACGAAACCTTTCTCTTGTCTAGAGGTGCTAGAGTGAATAGCTTCTTGAACCAAAGAGATGGAGTCGTGAATTTGCCTATTGGTCATGAAACCCCCCTGATTTTCAGATATGATGGAAGGAAGCAGAGGCTGGAGTCTAGCTGCTATGATTTTTGCAAAAATCTTATAAGAAGTGTTGCACAAGGAGATTGGTCTAAATCTCGAGAAGGAAGTGGGCCTGGTTTCCTTGGGAATGAGGGCAAGAAAAGTTGAATTTGTAAAACCCCCCATTTTCTTTTTTCTTTGGATTCCTTTCATCATTTTTACAAGATCTTTCTTTATCAAATGCCAATGGTCCCTGTAAAAATTAATAGTAAAGCCATCTGGACCTGGAGATTTGTCTGGTTGAAGAGTCCAGATTGCTTTTCTTATCTCTTCCTCAGTTATATCGCTGTTCATCCTCTCATTTTCCTCAGCAGAGATTTTCCCTGGGAGGTGCCGAAGAAAGGCCGAATAGTCCATGGCGCTTTGATTTTCAGTAAGAAGGCACTTGTAATGTTGGAAGGCAGCTCTTTTAATAGCTTCCTGATCATCATGCTGGTTACCTTGACTATCTGTAATAGTAGTAACAATGTTCCTTGATTTTTTTACTGTAGCCTGCTTATGGAAGTATGCCGTATTTTTATCGCCTTCCTTTAGCCATATCTCTCGCGACTTGAGCCTCCATTTGATTTCTTCCGCCCTCTTAATTTGAGTTAGCTGTCCCTGCACTTCCCATTCCTTACTTTTTAGTTGATTTGTGTATCCATGATCTTCTATTTGTTTGTGAATATCTTCCAAACTCTGCTGCATTTTTTCTTTTATTTTTTCTGGTTCTTGGTAACTGACTTTTGCCCAATCCTTAAGAGCTTTCCTAGTGTTTCGAATTTTGGTTTCCCAAATGTAGTTTGGAGAACCTTCCACGTGATTCTTCCAGGTATCTTCTATAATTGACTCGGCCTCGATGCTATCTCTCCACAATGGATTGTATCTGAAAGGGATTGGTCCCAAATTAGCGTGAGATTCCAACGTTAATAAAATGGGAAAATGATCAGAGGCTGTGGCGCTAAGAATTTTGGTGTGACCTGCTACAAAGGAGGAAAGAAGGGTAACATTAACCAAAATTCTGTCCAGCCTTTCCATAATGTTACCTGGTCCCAGACGTCTATTGTTCCAAGTGTATTTTCTATTTTTAGGAATGATGTCCATCAATTCGTGTTCAGCCATGATAATTTCCAGCTGCCTTCTGAAAGGGTCGGGTTGAAGACGCCCCCCCTTTTCTCATTAGCATGGAGAATTAAATTAAGATCTCCAGCAAGGATAACATTTGAGTTCTGTTCCTTGTCTATTTCCTGCTTCAATTCATTCCAGCATTGTTCTTTTTCCCGGAAATGGTTGGGAATATAGACATTGTAAATAATTAAATCCCAACTTTCTTCCTTGTTGACGAGGTTGGTTCTAATCCAATTTGGATTGAGGACAGAGGATTTGCAATTCCATTGCTGCTTATTCCACATGGTGGTGATTCCTCCAGAAGCTCCTCTGGAATTACTACTGATCCCTATAAAGGAATTTTGAGCTTCTATGATTAACTGCATATCAATCTGATTTTGCTTGGTTTCCTGAATTAGAACAATTTCAGGTCTTTCTGAATGAAGAAGGTCTCTTAGGGCGGCTGATTTAGAGGGGTGCCCCATACCCCTGCTGTTCCAAGATAAGAGCTTCGTCATAAAAAGTTCGAGCGAGGAGGTGCTCGCCTCTCAAATTCTTTAGCTGCTGTGTCTTTCTCTTGAGAGCCTATAATGAAGGAATCCATGGGGGTTTGTAACCCTAAAGCTATGTCCTTTTGCGTGCTTTCTTCCCGATGCTGCTTGGCTGATTTTCTGCCTGGTCCAGATTTCTTAAGGGTATCACCGGATGCACCAAGGTCCTTGGAGGAACTTCTGGTAATTCTGATGGGCTGATTTCCATGGGCTGGCTGAGATGGATTCGGGGCGATCAGTAAGGGATCAATACAGGTCAACACTGGTTGATCAGGATGAGGGCCATCATCGGGCATTTTCGATTTATTTTTGGATAAATTCCTTTCCACTGATTGCGGGGGGGAAGCTTGGTGAGGGGAGGAGGGAGAGATTCTGGGGCCTTTGGGGGAGGGTGGGGGAGAAGGGTGGTCCTCTGAAGCAAGGGATCCAAAGGGGTTGGAGGACGAAGGGAAGACAGGGGGGGAGGGAGGGGTTCCGGAGTGAGGCGCCTCAGGCTCAGGGGGGGGGTTTGATTTCTTCTTTTTCCTTACTATTTCCCATGCTTCCTCATGAGTTCCAGAGTTATTGATATTGGTTTCAGATTTAGATTTAGGACATCTATTAGCAAAATGACCGTACTCATGACATACCTTACACTTGAAGGGAAGTTGTTCATAGTCCACCTGTTGAATATGCGTCCACTGGTCCACTCTGAGTTTAACAGCTTCTGGAAGACCTTTGCCCAAGTCTACCTCAACACAGATCCTCGCACATGCATACATATTTTCCTTTGGTTCAGATCTGTCCACATATTTACCTATTGCATTTCCAATCGCCCGAACAGTTTCATCAGCCCAGCAGTGAAGCGGCAGGTGCGGAAGGCGAACCCATACAGGAACTGCGTTGGGTACATCCATTTCTGGATCGAAATCCGAGGTCCAACGATTGAGATAGAGGCCTCTTGTGTCCATGAAGTACGGCCCATTCCTGAAAATTAGGTTGCGATCCTCCACTGATTCGAAGAGAAAGGTGAAAAAACCTCTTCCACAGAACCTTATGGCAATTTTCCCCTGGACCATGGCATTCCAATTTCTCTCCACCCAACGTTGGACGGTTCGAGGGGAGGGCCATAGCCCCGTAAACTGGCCAACCAATCCCCGTTCAGCTAAGGCTACAGCCGATCTCCTTGGAAGAGAAAGAGGAAGAGGGATTTCCGGAATTTCATCAAGTTTTTTGATAAATTTAGAGGCAGAAGGTCGGATCCTTTCAGAGTTGTTCTCAGGGACGAGAGAAGCAAAGGCTTTCTCAAAATCGGGTTGAGAAGAGGCATGAAGATCCATCGAGCTGGATCGCTCGGCAGGAGGAAAGAAAGGGAGGGGCAGGAGCCCCAGGAAAGAGAGGCGCAGCAGAGGGCTGCCCTCAGGGAAGCACGAGCAGCAAGAAGCAGGCAGGAGGCCCAGGAAGCAGATCAGTGAGGGGGGCGCAGCAGGGGAAGCCCGTAAGGGCCAGCAAGCCCGGCAGCAAGGCTGCCAAGCTCGAACGGGGGCGGTCAAGGGTTACAGAGGCGGGGGAGCTCCATCTCCAGCGCGCGCGATGAATCCCCCATCCTTGTCTTCTTAGGAATCGAAATTGTAATTGCGATGAATCTCCTTTTTGCATTCAAGTTTGTGTCCCTTTTTTTTTACATTCATTGGAGTATCCACATTTGTTTCACCACAATTCATGCTAAGTTTTATGCCTACTATTGTGCCCATGTTTTCTTCCACTTTTTCATCCATGTTTGAGTCCTATTTTGTGTTCAAGTTTGTATGAACTATTGCATCTACTTTTTCATCCACTTTTGTTCAATTTTTCTGTCTTGTTCTGCATCTACTTATGTTGTGTCCACTCTTCATCCAAATTTACGTCTATTTTTACCCCCATTTTTTTGTTTACTTTTGCATCCTTTTTCCAACACACATCATATCGTTTGCATTGATTATATTTCTTATGACATTGAAAATTATGAACAACTGATGACAATGTCAATAATTATAACGATGATGATAATGAAGATGATGACGATGACATGAATTGCGATTGTTATGATAATGACAATGATGATAAAGACAATGGGAGTTACAATGACAATGATGATGATGCTAATGACCTTGGCCATTCCTCCCAATTTTTAAATGTTATCATGGTAAAAATCATAATAATTATCTTTGGCGTCATCTTCCAAGTCATCATCATCTGATCATCATTATCATTATTTTCATCTTGGTCATAATCAAGAACAATAATGGCATGAATAATGATTATGATGTTCATGATGAAGATGACAAAAATTATGATAAAACTTATATTAGTTATGATGATGGGGATGATGACAATTATAATGACGATGATAATGGTAGTGATGTTGATGATCATCAATCATTTCTAAAAAATAAAGTGGTTATTTTTCTTTCATATATCATGTGTCCTAAGGTTGGTGATATTTCTTATGATACCTATAATTATGAACAATTGACGACAATATACAAAATCATGATGATGATGATGATCATGAAGAAGACATGAATGGTGATTATGATGATAATGAAATGATGACAATAATGATCACATTGATGGTGGTGATGATGGCAATAATGAAGATGATGACCCTCCCTCTAAACTAGTGAGATACTCATAATGAGACAAAAAAGTACTCTCAAGTTGAAATATTCATATAAGAAGGGATCTAGATTGATAAGCATCAATGATGATTTACATCATTATAGCCAAAATTTTCAAAATAGTAAGGCCTTGACTAACAAGTTTATCTTTCCATTAGATCAGAGCACAATGTTGGGAGGCATAAATTTGGACACCACTGCCTTTCAAGGCACTTACCCCACCAAGATGTTTACCAGGTATGTCCTCACATGATCATTTCCTAATCCACTATCATAATATTTGACACCAGAAAATGTCAATCCTCATGACTATTCTTATCTTGGATTAATGTACTTGACTTATGGCGATTAGTCCTAGTCAATGTCCAAATTCTCAAAGAATATTGGTCCCAGATGTTTATCCAATCCACCATTATCCCTACTAGTGCCTTTACTAGGCTTACGATTGTTAATCCTAGCCATAGTACATGACACATGGATAACATGGTGTCTACCCTCACTCCCTCTCAACCAGGGAGGAAACATCCACAAGCATAAGATTTTCTCAAGAATACCCATCATTTTCGTAGAGAATAACATCATTAATTTGTTTTCATCACATGACGACTTTATGATTAAGCATTCATAGATTTGTGGCAAAATATTTCCCCTTTTGTATTTGTGATGGAATACAATAAAAAAGTGAAAGCCAAAATCATTAAACATACACTATATTGATTTATCTAAGTCTAAACTCTAAGGTTGAAGTGAAAATTCATGTAAATCTTATATCTATGAGTTGTGCCAAACTTATGAAAACCTTATTCCCTAAGTCCTATATATAAGAAAATGAAAAAGAAAGAAAAATAAGGGCCAATAAATGGTAACTCATGTATTCACTCCCTCTTTGGAAAATATATGAATATATACACTCCTAGTCACACTTGATCACATGTATGTGATGGTTAAATCATGAATTCTTCTTTTCTCCTTGCATTTTCACTTCATCATTTAAGCACCTAATTGAGGATCTAAGGAATGTTTGTTTCCTAAGGTTTTCATGTCTACTCTTGGTTTACTTATGTCACACTACTGTCAATTTATGTGACAGAGTGAAATACATAAGTTTGTGGAGTTATTATAGAGGTGTATTGAGTTCGTAACCACACACACATGTATTACATCTCATTGATCCACATGTGTGGGTTGGAGACTCATTTCTTGACAACTTTAATGGAGACTACTTTGTGGCTTTAATGGTATAGCTTACAAAATATCTTGTTAAACATTTCGATTCATTCTTTCTTTTCCTCGAGACACTTATAATATTGAAGTCACTCCCAACAATCCATGGAGATGGGGAGTATAAATTACTTGTGCTAGAAATAGAATTGAGAAATAGAGGTTTTCCATTTGCAATATTGGAGTCATAGACATTGGATACATGGTAGTAGTCCTCAATGTCAATTAACTAAAATTGTATTGTCATAATGCGAAAAGAGGTAAACATATTGGTAACCTTGATGTCTTAATCATTTCAAATAATAACGATTCCACCCAAGTATCTCTAAGCATCAATCACTACTACTTGGAAATTCCTCCCCCATTTTCTAATTATATGAGGTTGAACCTCACTTAATATTTTTGCTTCTTATATCAACATTATTTATGGGTGCTTTGCATACCATTTTTCTTTTAGGAGTTTGTTTTCACTTACTATTGACGCCCCTCATGTTCCAAGACTATTTTCATCAAAAATTTACATAGAAAGAAAGTATAAAGTGACTAAAAAGAAACATGTCTCAAGATTTAAGTGCTTGGACAATTCCACTTCATGACTCCTATATTTCCTTAACCTGGGACCAAATGGTGAACTTGATGGCCTTAAGGGAAATTGATCAATGAAAATCTAAAAAAGAGGTGATTTTTGACTTTATCACATACAATTTAATATACTAAAAAAATATCCATAACAATTTCATCAATCAATGAATCATTAAAAAAAATATCCAAAACAATTTCATCAAGCAAAGAATAATTGCATTATAAAATACAATCTATAAACATTTTGGGAAAGTTTTGCTAAAACATTCTTAAAAATCAGCATATTTAATATTAATATTTAACAATAATATGGACAATAACACATTTTGATAAATTAAATAACATATTATCAAGCCTAAAAAATGTCACTAACTAAAAACTACAAAGCATGCAACTAATGGAAGTGACCACTCAAGGCCACCACAAAACAATTAATCTATTAAGACCAAGATTAATGGGGACAAAGATCTATAAAGGACAAAGGAAAACCTATTTTAACTTTATTGTTTTATTAGCCTGGTTCAAGATGAACATTTCAAGATATCATGAAGAACATAATTAGTTTTATTGCATTAAGAAAACCCAAGCACATTCTATAACTTAGCAAGAAAGAGATGTATAACACCCATCTCAGCAACACGACACATGACATTAAGTTACTTTACTATATATAATTTAAACTCCTATCATAAAATCACAAATTTAGCATGAATGGAATGTTTAAAATCCATTTTTATAAAAACAAAATATAATTTTTCTTATAGAAAAATATACCAAAAACTAAATATATTTTTCTAGAAAAAAAAAAATACTAAAACTAAATATATATTTAAAAAAAAACTAAAACATAAGCAAACTAGAATTTGAATTTGACATTCTTGGTCACTTTCGGAAACATATGGTGGAATGTAATCTCTTTATCCTCATCTTTAGCTTTTTCCTAAAAAATAAAAGCATACAAAAGTGGGAAAGAGCCATAAAGCATGGGGAAGCTTTTTCCTAAGCACAAAAGCATCTAAAAAGTGGAAAATTCCTTTTTTATATGAGGAAACATTATTCACCCAAAAGATTTTTCCCAAATTGAACTAATGAGGAATTTTGGAAATCTTCATAGCCTCCACTTTCCTATATATTAGAGGCTTGGCCATTGAAAAAATGATGGGAATTTTGTACTGTCACGCTCTTGAGATCTGTCTTGAGAGGGAGAGTTTTGGAGCTATGAGTTGGGGGAGGTGATGTTGCAACTATATCTGATTGTTGTAACTTTCCTCCAACTCCTTTATTCATATAGATCAGTTGTTCTTCCTTCCATATGTTTCTATTCATTCTTTACTTCTTCTATTTAACTAATGTATGCATGGGTTTTTGGTTTATATTTATTTATTCAATAATATTTATATGTTTTTTATAGTTTTGATTATTAAGATATTATGTTGTGAAGGTTGCTTTATTCTCTCTCTTATGTGTAGGACCAAGCTTTGGAGCTAGCTAGGAGCGCTTCTTGGCTATACGAAAAACTCCAAGAAGACCTGCATGCGAGGACTCACAAGAATTCATTCTCTTTTTCTTAATCTATACTCTACATCTTGATCTACTAAGAATCCTAAGCCTTAGAACAACCTTTCTCTTAATTGGTTTGTCCTAGGTTTCTGAGATAAACTGAGAGGGTTTTGTTTTCATCTAACCATGCATTAAATCCTACAGCAAAATGATATTTAGAAAATTTAATATATTTCACTATGTAAATGAACTTAGTAAAATGAACCCATAGAGGTGGTCATAAATGGAAATAAAAGTAAAACTCTAAACAAGAAGCCAAAAGTGGATTTAACCATGGATGAAAAATTGGGAGTAGAATTGGATGTTAAACTAGCCATCAAAACAATATGCAAACAATGACACAAAAAGGTTTTTAAAGTAAAATTAAAAAAGGGTGCAACACTAGACACAAAGAAGGGAACAAAATAGGGCATATGAAAGGATACCGAATTGGGTGCAAACAAGGATGCAAAAATGGACACCGAAATGAGGATGCAAAGAATGGTGTAAAATTAGGATGCAAAAAGGATGTAAGAAAAGACACAAAACAAGATGCAAAATGGGACTAAAAATTGGTGAAACCAAGGATGTCAAAGATGATGCATAACTAGATGAAAATTCCAACTAAAATCTAGGTGCAAAATGAGATGCAAATGTGGACACAAAATGTGGCAGAAAAAAGGATGCAAATTTGGAAGCCAAAAATGATGAAAAACTAGATACCAAAAAGGATGCAAATTTGGACATAAAAAATGGTGCAAAATTGGACACAAAAGAAGAAAAAATGGTGCAAAAATGGGCATAAAAATGGCTCAATTTTGGATGCAAATTGAGATGCAACATTGGATGTAAAATGATGCAACAAATCATTCAAAACTTGGTGCAAAAACAAATGCAAAAGTAGACGAAAAAATGGCTCAAAAGTGAACGTAACAATAGACACAAAATGGGATGCAAAGGTGGATGCAATATATGGTTCAACATAGGATGCAAATTTAGATGCTCAAAAGGATGAAAAATTGGATGCAAGAAATGGTGTTAAAAATGATGCTAAATTGGATGCAACAAATGATGCAAAATTAAATGCAAAATATGGTGCAAAATAGGATGCAAAAAAGGGAGATAAATAAAATGCAAAAGTGGATGCAAAAAATGGTGCAAAAATGCATGCGAAATTTGGCACTAAATCAGATTCAACATATGGTGCAAAATTGGATGGAAAAGATGGTGTAAAAAAAGGCACAAAAATTGGCACAAAAATAGATGTAAAAATAAGTACAAAATTAGAAGCAAGAGATGGCATAAGACCAGATGCAAAAATTGGCACAAATTGGATGTAAAAAAAGGCGCTAAATAAGATGTCAAAGATGGTGTAAAAATCGATGCAAATTATGACACAAAAATAGAAGCAAATAATTCCACAAAAGAGGAAGCAAAAAATGATGCAAAAATAGATGCAAAAAAAGGCACAAAACTAGAAGCAAAACCTGTTGTAAAACCAAATGAAAATCTTGGTGCAAAATATGATGCAGAAAATGATGGAAAATTTGGCGTAAAAAAGATGCAAAATTTGGTGCAAAAAAGGACGCTTTAAAAATTGTACAATAGAGCCAGATTTAGCGCCAGGTTGCTCATCCCAATTGAGAAAAAAATGCACTAGAATCTGGTGCTAAATCTGGCGCAAATTGCCTCTTTTGTTGTAGTGGAAGAATGGCTGCAAGAGCAGGAAAACCAAAATAGAAAATGGATCTTTCCACTGAATGGGAAGAGAGTGATTTGGCGACAATTGCAGGTGAAGTTGAGGCAAAGTGTGATTGCCTTATTGACGAAAGGACTTAGAGTTCTTGACGCAGAGTTGGAATTTGAAAATTCCACATGCAGCTCTGTTCAGAAGGAAGTATTGGAGGAAGCAGTCGAGACTGAAAAGTCTTGTGGTTTTAAAACTAATGAGTTGTGTATGTTTGCAGGTACAGTACAGGGAGATGAGAAAGCTTTAGAGTTTGTTCAAGAAGATTTGAATATGAACACTATTCAGATCAGTGTTGAGATAACAAGATCTCAGGAGGAAATGAAGATAGAGGACTCTAATCGAAATATTGGTGAAGAAAGAGAAGGACCAGCTGATGATTGGTCAAGAGCTGGTGAAGGTATGGAAAATTGTGTGAAGTATTGCCAGAGGAAGTTCGAGCAGATGATAGATGTACAGTTGAGATGTATGCAACTTAGAGTAGCTGAGTTGGAAGAGGAGGTTTCCATTGATGAAATGGAGGAGGAGATCATTGGTGATTTCTTGAGTTATTGGGTAGATCCAGATCAACTGGATAATGTGAACTCTTGTGTTTGTATAGCTGACAATTGTGATGTGATTACAGGTGTTGAGGAGGATGCGCAATCTTGTGAAGCTATCACAAGCATGGAAAAGAATCTTTCAGGAGATAAGTACTTTGAAGAAGAAAGCAGTGATGCTTTTGCTATTACAACACAGGAAGTTTTTGTGAATAAAGAAAAGGATCAGCTTGAGGAGCTGGTATATGAACCAACAGTTGAAACTATTGAAACTTGTAGTTTTCAAACTGACAAGTTGTGTATGAATGCAGGGATGATACATGATGATGATCAATTTGTTATAAATGCTGATAATGACAAATTGTTTTTATTAAGTGATGGACAGATAACTGAGTTTATTGCAGGAGTTGAGAATCAGAATTATGTTCTGATAACAGATGATGAGATGGTGACAACAGAGAGCTTGGCTTGTGAAAGTATTGAAGATTGCACAGAAAGTTTCTCAAAGGAGATGATAGGTTTATGGCATGAGCTAAGTGTTCTAGAGCAGAGACTAGAAGTACAGAAGATAAGTGTTCAGAATATAAAGACAGAGATGAATGAAAATAAAGAGGTTCATTTTTATGAACCAGAACACAGAGGCATTCTCGGAGAAGATGATGCTGAGGAGAGACTAAGTGATAGTCTCAAGAATGATTGGGATCAGCATACTGAAATACTGGCAATGGGAAGTAAGGCACTGAGGCCTTATGATTTTTATTTTAACAAGTGTTTTGTGAATGCAGGTATTGGTACTGAAGAACATTTGACTCAGTTGAGCAGTCAAATGAAGGGAGAAGAAGTTTCTGTTCCAGAAGACAAGAGGGCATGGATGATCGGGTGGCAGTCAGAATAGAAACAAGCATAGAAGCAAGAAGTCAGCAAGTGACAGTACAGATAGAGAGAGTAAAAACTGAGCAAGCCGTCTTAGCTCAGCAGACAACAAGAAATCAACAGCTGGGAGATTTATTGGACCAAGAGATTGAAAGCATCAGAAGACTGATGATGAAAGTATCCCAGAAGAGGCCAGCAGCAGTAAAACAAAGGAGAAGCAGCAAAAGAAAGACAACAGAAAATTGTGAAAGCTTAGTCAGTGGGGCGATACAGCATAAAATGTGGAAACTTGGAGAAGAACAACAGACAGAAGCAGCAACAAGTGGAAAGTTACAACACAAGATATGGGATCCAGGCAAAGGCAGATCTGAACACATGATCAGGCGATCATGATTAATTTCCACCTTGGGAGTCTGATGCAAGAGCATCAAGGCCAATTTTCATTTTTTCAATGTGTAATAAAGGGGGGTGTGACATTTTAATTGTTTTATTAATTAATTTGTTATTTTCAATTAAAATAGGAGATAAATTATAAAAGTGAGGATTTTGTAAATATTCTTTTACTAATTAAAAGGATATGAGAGAAAATAGAATTAGGTAGAAATCTTAGGAAGGAGAAATGCTATGTACGGGACTAAGTTGAGTCCACACCTAAAATCTATTTAAATTAGATTTAGTTGCAAAACTTTAGGGATGAATTTAGATTTTAGGGGTGTTGAGTTATTTAAGGAGATTTGAGTCTAAATTGGTTTAATAAATTTGTATAAATTATCAAGCCTCAGAGGCGTTGAGGGGAGTTAGTAGAAAGGGTTGGTGTGGTGCGAAAGCTCAGAATTGTAGGGAGGACTATGTTTTGTGAAAAATAGAGATCATTCCTTATATGATTGTGGCAAAGGCGAGACTCTGTTTTACTGTGGTTTGTGAATAAATTTAATGTTTGTGCCTCAATGTATGATGGGTTCGTGGATATTGATGCGTTCATTTTTCTGATGTAATTACTTGAATTGGTGGCTATTTGCGTGTTTGTGAAGACTGTGTTTGGACATTGGTTTCTTTATGTATCACTTGAAATTGTGGCCATCTGCGTGTTTTTTATTATAAACTGTAAAAGAAAAAAAAATCCCTGTGATTAATGCAACCTGTCTTCGCTGAGCCTGCAAGTGGAAAATCCCGTAAATACAGAGAATGGTGATTTGAAATAAGTAAATCCATTGATTTCTTTAATTCATCGCATCGACGAGGGAAGGTGTTCCATATCGGAACATTTAGTGGTAAAAATGGACGCGAAATGTTATGAGTTGGGTTTGTAATAACAAATCGGGTCCGAAGTCTATTGGTGGTCATCACAACTGTGGCGACGAGCGATCTCTGAGCGCCGATCCATCGCATCGAATGGAGTTGGATGCAATAAGAGTATAAAGTTTGGTTAAATCGCAAATTGGGTCTGAAGTTTGTATCGGCGGTCATTATAACTGTGGCAATGTTCCGACCTCTGATAAATCGGATCAGAGCTAGGAGTCGCTTGTGTTGATCACTGATCAATTGTGTCGGAGGATTGGTAAGCGAATTATATATGTTATATAATTGTGAAGGCCCCGATTGCAATGCATGTGTTTATGCCAATTGCAATTATTTCGCATCGGCGATGTGGAACTAGCAATAGTTGAATGACATTCATCCTGGGAAACAGCGATCTCCAATGGTTATCGCATCGGCGTTATGGTCTATGTGCAGTGTAAGGTTGGAACGATGGTAGATTGCATAAGTTAGGAGCGCTGGAACTAAAAAAGCATGTACAAGTCTGTTTATGAATCAAATTGTGAATGGAATATTGTATGCGGCAAATCTGCATTTGTGCAAGTCTATATGAATATTGAATCTGGTTGATTAAAAACAGTTTGGTTCCGTGTTCAAGGCAAATGTATGTCTAATTGTCTAATTGCAGAGATTTCGAAGCAAAGGATCAGATGAACTTCATTTGGTCGATGCGGTGGTAATAATGTTGTTATTGGTTGATCCTTTGAAAATTGAGTTTTAACACTCAAAATTGCTGATATCTAAAGCCAAAGCAGAGTCTAACTTTGGAGCAATAGAATTCTGGAAAGAACGTGAACAGTTATGAAATGGTAAGCATGGCCGCATCCTTTGGTTTTAAATTCCGGTGTTAAAATTATATGTGAAATGGAACAGATGAATGAGAAGTATTGGGTCTGACTTATGAGAGCATTTGAATGTTAATTGGATTGGAAGTCTTAAAAGGCACATGTACAATTCAAGGTTTGGTTGACAGAATATGAATGAATCTAAACCACATTTTTGTAAAAGCTTTCGCATGAAATGGTAGTGCGTGAATTTGCTAGATATCGAGGTTTTGGTTTGGGTAAAAGCTGAGATGCATGTTTAAAGGCATGGATGAAAAGGTTCTGGGTTTGGCGGGGCAGCTCGCCATCATTTTTGGTATCAGAGCTTGGCTCTGTTGAAATTGAAAAGGTGTTTGTTTTCTGAATGAAGACAGAAGGTTTTGCTGAAAACTAAAGTGTGTTTCTTTGAATGTATGATGAATGATTAAAAGGAAGATCAGATTTTTAAATTTGATATGCAAGCTACACAAATGCGGTGAACAGGATGGCAGAAGTGAATGGGGACAAGATCATGCAAGATCTTAAAGGTGAGATGATTTCCTGATTTGAAATTTATGAATTGAAGTTTATGGTTGCAGAGAAGATGATGGCAGTGAACCTGTCATTCAGCTAAAAGCTAGATAAAGAGGACAATTGCAGTGTCCTAAAGAAGAAGGTGATTTGAAGAGATAGCTTGGAGAGAGCAGAGAAAGTGCTCAAGGGTTCCAGAGGCAGTGAACCAAGTACTTACCAAAAGACTGAGTGAGGAGAGCTTGGTGAGGTAAGTGGCAGAAGAAGAGATTGCTGTCGTAGAGGCTAGTGCAACTCATGGTGAGTGAGAAACTGATGGAGAAGATGATCATGGAGGATCAGAGAAAAGGTTCAGAGGAATGCCACATAGGTGAGATGACTGATGAGGTCAGAGGAAGAGAGATTGCAGTAATGAAAGTACAATTGCAGGTACTGGAAGAATGGATGCAAGAGCAGGAAAACCAAAATAGAAAATGGATCTTTCCACTGAATGGGAAGAGAGTGATTTGGCGACAATTGCAGGTGAAGTTGAGGCAAAGTGTGATTGCCTTATTGACGAAAGGACTTAGAGTTCTTGACGCAGAGTTGGAATTTGAAAATTCCACATGCAGATCTGTTCAGAAGGAAGTATTGGAGGAAGCAGTCGAGACTGAAAAGTCTTGTGGTTTTAAAACTAATGAGTTGTGTATGTTTGCAGGTACAGTACAGGGAGATGAGCAAGCTTTAGAGTTTGTTCAAGAAGATTTGAATCTGAACACTATTCAGATCAATGCTGAGATAGCAAGATCTCAGGAGGAAATGAAGATAGAGGAGTCTAATCGAAATATTGGTGAAGAAAGAGAAGGACCAGCTGATGATTGGTCAAGAGCTGGTGAAGGTATGGAAAATTGTGTGAAGTATTGCCAGAGGAAGTTCGAGCAGATGATAGATGTACAGTTGAGATGTATGCAACTCAGAGCAGCTGAGTTGGAAGAGGAGGTTTCCATTGATGAAACGGAGGAGGAGATCATTGGTGATTTCTTGAGTTATTGGGTAGATCCAGATCAGCTGGATAATGTGAACTCTTGTGTTTGTATAGCTGACAATTGTGATGTGATTACAGGTGTTGAGGAGGATGCGCAATCTTGTGAAGCTATCACAAGCATGGAAAAGAATCTTTCAGGAGATAAGTACTTTGAAGAAGAAAGCAGTGATGCTTTTTCTATTACAACACAGGAAGTTTTTGTGAATAAAGAAAAGGATCAGCTTGAGGAGCTAGTATATGAACCAACAGTTGAAACTATTGGAACTTGTAGTTTTCAAACTGACAAGTTGTGTATGAATGCAGGGATGATACATGATGATGATCAATTTGTTATAAATGCTGATAATGACAAATTGTTTTTATTAAGTGATGGACAGATAACTGAGTTTATTGCAAGAGTTGAGAATCAGAATTTTGTTCTGATAACAGATGATGAGATGGTGACAACAGAGAGCTTGGCTTGTGAAAGTATTGAAGATTGCACAGAAAGTTTCTCAAAGGAGATGATAGGTTTATGGCATGAGCTAAGTGTTCTAGAGCAGAGACTAGAAGTACAGAAGATAAGTGTTCGGAATATAAAGACAGAGATGAATGAAAATAAAGAGGTTCATTTTTATGAACTAGAACACAGAGGCATTCTCGGAGAAGATGATGCTCAGGAGAGACGAAGTGATAGTCTCAAGAATGATTGGGATCAACATACTGAAATACTGGCAATGGGAAGTAAGGCACTGAGGCCTTATGATTTTTATTTTAACAAGTGTTTTGTGAATGCAGGTATTGGTACTGAAGAACATTTGACTCAGTTGAGCAGTCAAATGAAGGGAGAAGAAGTTTTCTGTTCCAGAAGACAAGAGGGCATGGATGATCGGGTGGCAGTCAGAATAGAAACAAGCATAGAAGCAAGAAGTCAGCAAGTGATAGTACAGATAGAGAGAGTAAAAACTGAGCAAGCCGTCTTAGCTCAGCAGACAGCAAGAAATCAACAGCCGGGAGATTTATTGGACCAAGAGATTGAAAGCATCAGAAGACTGATGATGAAAGTATCCCAGAAGAGGCCAGCAGCAGTAAAACAAAGGAGAAGCAGCAAAAGAAAGACAACAGAAAATTGTGAAAGCCTAGTCAGTGGGGCGATACAACATAAAATGTGGAAACTTGGAGAAGAACAACAGACAGAAGCAGCAACAAGTGGAAAGTTACAACACAAGATATGGGATCCAGGCAAAGACAGATCTGAACACATGATCAGGCGATCATGATTAATTTCCACCTTGGGAGTCTGATGCAGGAGCATCAAGGCCAATTTTCATTTTTTCAATATGTAATAAAGGGGGGTGTGACATTTTAATTGTTTTATTAATTAATTTGTTATTTTCAATTAAAATAGGAGATAAATTATAAAAGTGAGGATTTTGTAAATATTATTTTACTAATTAAAAAGATATGAGAGAAAATAGAATTAGGTAGAAATCTTAGGAAGGAGAAATGCTATGTATGGGACTTAGTTGAGTCCACACCTAAAATCTATTTAAAGTAGATTTAGTTGCAAAACTTTAGGGATGAATTTAGATTTTAGGGGTGTTGAGTTATTTAAGGAGATTTGAGTCTAAATTGGTTTAATAAATTTGTATAAATTATCAAGCCTCAGAGGCGTTGAGGGGAGTTAGTAGAAAGGGTTTGTGTGGAGCAAAAGCTCAGAATTGTAGGGAGGACTATGTTTTGTGAAAAACAGAGATCATTCCTTATATGATTGTGGCAAAGGCGAGACTCTGTTTTACTGTGGTTTGTGAATAAATTTAATGTTTGTGCCTCAATGTATGATGGGTTCGTGGATATTGATGCGTTCATTTTTCTGATGTAATTACTTGAATTGGTGGCTATTTGCGCATTTGTGAAGACTGTGTTTGGACATTGGTTTCTTTATGTGTCACTTGAAATTGTGGCCATCTGCGTGTTTTTTATTATAAACTGTAAAAGAAAAAAAATCCCTGTGATTAATGAAACCTGTCTTAGCTGAGCCCGCAAGTGGAAAATCCCGTAAATACAGAGAATGGTGATTTGAAATAAGTAAATCCATTGATTTCTTTAATTCATCGCATCGGCGAGGGAAGGTGTTCCATATCGGAACATTTAGTGGTAAAAATGGACGTGAAATGTTATGAGTTGGGTTTGTAATAACAAATCGTGTCCGAAGTCTATTGGTGGTCATCACAACTGTGGCGACGAGCGATCTCTGAGCGCCGATCCATCACATCGAATGGAGCTGGATGCAATAAGAGTATAAAGTTTGGTTAAATCGCAAATCGGGTCTGAAGTTTGTATCGGCGGTCATTATAACTGTGGCATGCTCCGACCTCTGATAAATCGGATCGGAGCTAGGAGTCGCTTGTGTTAATCACTGATCGATTGTGTCGGAGGATTGGTAAGCGAATTATATATGTTATATAATTGTGAAGGCCCCGATTGCAATGCATGTGTTTATGCCAATTGCAATTATTTCGCATCGGCGCTGTGGAACTAGCGATAGTTGAATGACATTCATCCTGGGAGACGACGATCTCCAATGGTTATCGCATCGGCGTTATGGTCTATGTGCAGTGTAAGGTTGGAACGATGGTAGATTGCATAAGTTAGGAGCGCTGGCACTAAAAAAGCATGTACAAGTCTGTGCATGAATCAAATTGTGAATGGAATATTGTATGCGGCAAATCTGCATTTGTGCAAGTCTATATGAATATTGAATCTGGTTGATTAAAAACAGTTTGGTTCCGTGTTCAAGGAAAATGTATGTCTAATTGTCTAATTGTAGAGATTTCGAAGCAAAGGATCAGATGAACTTCATTTGGTCGATGCGGTGGTAATAATGCTGTTATTGGTTGATCCTTTGAAAATTGAGTTTTAAACACTCAAAATTGCTGATATCTAAAGCCAAAGCAGAGTCTAACTTTGGAGCAATAGAATTCTGGAAAGAACGTGAACAGGTATGAAATGGTAAGCATGGCCGCATCCTTTGGTTTTAAATTCCGGTGTTAAAATTATATGTGAAATGGAACAGATGAATGAGAAGTATTGGGTCTGACTTATGAGAGCATTTGAATGTTAATTGGATTGGAAGTCTTAAAAGGCACATGTACAATTCAAGGTTTAGTTGACCAAATATGAATGAATCTTAACCACATTTTTGTAAAAGCTTTCGCATGAAATGGTAGTGCGTGAATTTGCTAGATATCGAGGTTTTAGTTTGGGTAAAAGTTGAGATGCATGTTTAAAGGCATGGATGAAAAGGTTCTGGGTTTGGCGGGGCAGCTCGCCATCAGGTAGAAGTATGCCAGAGGGGGCAATACCCCTTATAGCTCACAATAAGAAGGTGGAAGGTGGCACGAAGGAAAATTCAGAGGAAGGGCATAGCATGGGAAAGAACCGTGGAAACCAGGGTAAAGACCCACTGGGCTTCTGTAAGTGTTGCGCTCAGGGACAACCTGAAGAGGAGAAGGAAACAATCTAGGAGGTAGAGAAGACTACAGAGAGTAAACAATTGTCAGGGCTAGGGGGAGGAAAGCTTGGAAGCAGCCAGACCATCGGGAGAACTTGGAGAGGGGAGGGAAAAATTTGGGAAAAGGGAACTCAGGAAACGGGAACAAAAGCAATTGCAGAGAATCTAACCTTTTTTGTTGGCCATGATAAACAAGAGGTTGTAAGGAGGAAAATGGCGCGCCAGGGACAGGGTAGGGGGCGTGGTGGAAGAGGCCGGTCTAACCAGCCCGGTCGCAATAACCCAACAACCTCAATGTCGGCCCCTCAAAGACGCAGTCGGAAAACTATGAGGACATCTGTTCAAGAGGCTGAAAGGGCGTACAGAGAAGGCACTGATGAGGATATCCGCAGGCTCATTAAGGAACTAGAAGAAAACGTAATGGAAGAAGATTCAAAGCCTGAAATGGAAGAATGGGGGAACCTCATTCCGGACCCGGGTAACACCAAGGGACGAATGACGTTATATAAACAGGCCTTGCACGTTTATTGGGTGTTGAAACGCTTACTCGCCAAGGCGTTGGAGCAAGTTGCAGGCAAAATGGTGGAATTGGCCCAAGGCATGCCTAATATGAAGAAGGAAATGAAGAACCTTCAAATCACAATGATCATGCAGGATAGTAAGCTGGATGAAATCCAGCAACAGCTGAAGCAGCTTATTCCAGCAAAGAGGGAAGCGACAGCACCACCTGAGCTTGTGGAAGAATGACATTTTAGTTCTTGCAGTTGTTTACCATGTTGGTTTTCTGAAGATAGTATTCCATTTTCTTGTTTGTTTTCATGACTGTCAGACATATGCTTAGTATTTTTTGTTGCAAAGTTTATTTAGCTTGGATTGATAGACTTACTCATTTTTGCTACTGGATGGCTTATATTAATTTGAGGTGGCCAACAGACTCGGTTTCCCATCTGGGCAGGTTGAGGCCACCAAAACGATGTACATGGCTTAACCTAGTTTTATGTGAATAGAAAAGGAAAGGCACTACCTCAGCTTACAAAAAAAAGAAGTAAAAAAAATAAAAAACTAAAATTGTAAATAGACAATACACAAGTTGGTTTAAATGATTGTATTAAGAATAATCACATTATCTAAAATATTAGTCACTAGGTTGTTGTTGGCATGTGGCTATTAAGAAATTAGTCACTAATCATTTAGAAATTCATGAGGCAAACTTTGGTAGTATGCCTAATTTTATATTTCACATTTCTAACTTTTTAATAAATTTATATATTTTTAATAGTTATAATAGTTTGGTTTTTAATTATTAAAGTGATAGTAATAAAATGATTATTAATTTTATTACTTAAGGTTTTTTTTTGTTGATTTATTATTATTGCTTAAAAAATCACATTGTATTAAGTTATTTATTAGTAATTTAAGAAGAAAAACATAAATATTTGAAGTAAATTAAATTGTTTTTTTTTAATATAAAATAGAGATTCTTATGGTTAAAATATAAAATATTTGAATAACTTGCTGCTTAATATAAGTAAGGGAGATGTATAATTATTGTTATAATTAATATGAAATTTACACACAATATTTTAAAAATTAACTTAAATCTATGTTAACTCTAGATTCATCACCCATAAAAAAAATTAAAATTTGAGGACAAGTCTATAAACTTGAAAACTTAATCCGTCACAATACATGTTAGCTAATACATTTAAATGAAGTGTTATTTAGTGTGAGATAGAAATGTAATTTTTTTAATAAACATGGAGTTGACAAGTGACATATTAATAACTAACATAGATCCATATTTAATTAAAATGAAATTTTGAATTTTTTTTTACACCTCTATGAATTTAATCTTTTTATGTATTAATTATTTTCTAAAAACATTTATTTATAATATAATCATTTAATTTCTAAAAACATATATTTGCCATCTAAAATATCAAATTTTAAATAAATGTAAATAAATAAATAATATATTTACGATTTAAAAAATCAAATTTTAAACAGATTTAATGAAATTGAAATTTAGACGGAATAAAAATTTAAGCTGTTATTATAAATGTAAGTAAAAAATAAATAAAAAAATATATATATATATATATTTACCATTTAAGAAAATCAAATTTAAAATAAATTTAACTAAATCAAAGTAGAAACTATTAAAAATAGCAGTTGTCTATAATGAGACTTTTTGGAAGTTTTTCCGGTGGGTTTTTCTGGTCAAAATCCGGCAGTAATTTATTGGAATCGCAAGTTTGATAGCTAGTGTCTGCACAATGAAAGCGTCCCAGGGGTTTTTCAGGGTGCTGAATCCAAATATGCTCCTTTAAATAGTTCATGTAAGGACCAAAGGTGGCTCCAGATTGGCAATCTATAATCACCATCGTCCCCACCTCCGGGTGATCGCACATGGTCTCAACCAGAGTGTCCAATCCATGTTTTAGGTGGCAGACAGGCTTGGAATCTGATGTTTTACATAATTTTATTTTTTTTTCAAGTTATTTAGATTTATTTTAATTGTTTTTAGTGAGATTTTTTAAAAATGTTGTTGGTGGGTTTTTTTAGTTTAATTTTTTTAAAATTTGATACGAATTAATTGAAATCACAATTTTACCCTAAAGATTTTTCAAGTTGCTGAATCTATATATAGAAAAAACCAGTTTAAATAACACAGATCAAGATTTCACCTCAAATTTTTCTGCTTAATTAAACACCAAAAAATTCAAAAAATCACCATAAAAAATGAAACATTTCCATAATAAATAAACTACCCACAAAAAAACTATATATCAAAAGATATACTTTTCTTTTGAAAAAAAAAAAAAAAAACAAAAACAAAAACCAATCTAAAAAAATGATCCATATAATTGATATATTTAATACATACATTATGCACTGCGCTGATTTTTGACCCGTACTGTGATCACTTTTCCACATCGAGTTTATGATCTGTCCCCGATTTTTACGCCTACTGATCGATTGCCCTTGCGTATCTTTTAGTTATGATACTTTAGGTAGCAAACAGGATTGGACTCTGACGTACCATAATTTTTTATATATTTTTAAGGAGTTGTCTATAATGTGACTTTTTGGAGATTTCGGTGACGGAATCCGGCCGAAGAAATTGAGGTTAAATCTTGATTTGTTGCAGTTAAAATGGGTTTTTAACTGTATATTTGGATTCAGCACCCTGAAAACTCCTGGGACGCTTTCATTGTGCAGAAACTAGCTATCAAACTTGCGATTCCAATAAATTACTGCTGGATTTTGACCAGAAAAACCCACCGGAAAAACTTCCAAAAAGTCTCATTATAGACAAATGGTCTCGCCCTTGTCGTTATGTCAATTATTATCTGCCGCGTCAATAGGTAATTGCATTGACCCTGAGTCAATATGTTTCATATTTTTTGATTTAATAAAGTTGAATTATATAATATTTTTTATAATAAAAAAATTTAATATTTATTTATGTTATTATTGGTTAAAAATTTGAATATTGTATTAATTGAATGTTTTAATTTTAATTTTAATAAATAAAAAATTATATATATAAATTATTTTTTTGGTTAATTTCATTTCAAATTTTAATAAAATAAAATATAGAAAGAAAGAAAGAAATTCTTTTAATAAAATAAAATATGGAAGGAAAGAAAAAAAGAAATTCTTTTAATGTTTATAAATGTAAAGATAGTTTATAGGACAGATTGAATACATGTTTTTTTTTATGAAGCTTCAAAACAATAAATTAAATAATAAATCAATATTATTATTATATTTTTCAAATACAAATTAAAATTTTTAAAATAAAATTTATATATTTTTATAAGCTAATAATCATATTAAAATGATTTTTTATTGAATATTTTAGTTTAAATTTTAAAAAATAAAATATATAATTTTTAATGGAGCCAAATAATTAAAAACTAAGAAAATTATAGGTCAGATAGACCAATTTGGTCTCAGTGGACATTAACCACCACCACCACCATCATCATATGTTTTATTAAGAATTTTTTTTTATGACAGTTTTATTTTTAAAATGTTTTTCAAATGATTTTTAATATTTATTTTTACCAGTTTTATATAAGTGAATATGGGTTTAGGGTAAGGGTTTCATCTAGATGAGTACAGGCCTAGGACTATTGCCATTTTTGAGTGGTTGCCTATTGAATCAAACCTAATGAGGGTCTTCTTAAACGTTTAAATCCAATCCTATGTCAAATCATTGCCATTTTTGAGTGGTTGCCTATTGAATCAAACCTAATGAGGATCTTCTTAAACGTTTAAATCTAATCCTATGTCAAATCATTCTCCCGTGGGTTCATAATCCCTTGGGTTTTTTATGATTTAAAATTCAATTCTAATAATAATTCAATTCTAATGTAGAATAAAAATTTGAATTTGTTTTTACTCTTCTATGAATTTGATATTTTTTATACCTTAATTATTTTTTGAAAATATATATTTACAATATAATCATTACTTTCGCATCAATTATTTTTTAAAACATATTTATCATCTAAAATATCAAATTTTAAATAAATATAAGTGAAAAATAAATAAATAATATATTTACCATTTAAAAAAATCAAATTTAACTAAATCTAAATTGAGGCAGCATAAAAATTTAAACTATCAAAAGTATGTAACAAATAAATAAACATATATATTTACTATTTAAAAAAATCAAATCTAAAATAAATTTAACTAAATCAAAGTCGAAACCAGTAAAAATATATAAAAAGTTGTGGGACGTCAGATTCCAATCCTGCCTGCTACCTAAAGCATCGTTACTTAAAGATAGGCAAGGGCAATCAATCAGTAGGCGTAAAAATCAGGACAGAACATAAACTCGATGTGGAAAAATGTGGAAAAGTGATCACGGTACGGATCAAAAATCAGCGCAGTGCATCGCACAGCGTGATGTATGTATTAAATATATCAATTATATGGATAATTTTTTCTCGATTGGTTTTTTTTTGAAAAGAAAAGTATATCTTTTGATTATTTATAAAAATCAAAAGATGCACGTGTGAATTATATTTATAATGGGATAGAACACTGACATTTAAGCCTAATCAATATATAAATTAATTTACTTGTTAAGATTGTTGTTTTTGAAAGGTAATCAATCAAATTTCTTCATATTTAGTTTAATTTTGTAATTAAATTTCTTGGTATTTAGTTTAACTTTCTAATTATGTTTTTGGTGTTGTGGATAATAAATATGAGAATATTTTGTAGTATACCTGTAATTTTATTAACATAGATCTATCTTAATATTGTGTCTAGAGATGAAATCTCTGAAAATGCAAACATTTTTTTAAGTGCAAAACTTGAGAAAATATTTTGATCTTGAGAGTTTGATTCCTCTCATTATTGGTACATCAAAATTAAGATTGATTTAGACTGGTTCTAAGAAACACACTAATAAAATGTTTTAAGTAAAATCAAATTTCTATTTCCATTTATTTTATATAATATATAAGGATTCTTAAGAAACATAATATTCCCTTGACCTTCAGATCCCTTAACACCATTCGTAAGTCCTTCCGTTTAGTGAAGGATCCTATAGACCCTAAGGACATGAAGGGTGTGTATATTATTCCTCGTTCCTGTGGGACCCCCTACATTAGTGAGACATGACGCTCCATTAATCAGAGGAGTAGTGAGCACGTTGCTGACCTTAAACATAGGAGAACCAAGTCTTCCGCACTAGCAGATAATGCTAAGAAGACCAAACATCATGTTTGTATTGAAGAGGCCAATGTTATTGCTAGGGAAGCCCTTGAAATTGAGAAAAGGCCTGGCAATCTCAATAGATGCCAAGCCTGTTTGCTACCTAAAGCATCGTCATTTAAAGATGTGCAAGTGCAATCGATCAGCACGTGTAAAAATCAGCGCAGACCATAAACTCGATCTGGAAAGGTGATCACAGAACACGTCAAAAATCAGCTCAGTGCATTTCACAGCTTGATGTGATGCATGGGTAAAATACATAGTTAGCAAATTCGGTCGAATTGGCCAAAAGAAATCGAAAATTCCGTGTTCGGCCATTAATACGTTAATTCGAAGTTTGGTAAGGACATTCGGTAAAGGCATGGGCAGATTACTTTCAAATTCAGATTCAGATTCTAGTTTTTTAGTGAGAAAAAAACACTCAGATTTGTATTATAAAACCAAATATCATATTAGTATATATTTATTTCATCAGATTTGATGCTTGTTGTATTTTCTGATATGTTTTTCAGTCTAAAATACAATATAATTCAAAATATATCCTAGTTGTAGATATAAAGATTATATGAAGTAATTTTAAGAGAGGGAAACTTTTATATTTGAACCCCACTATGAGCAAAAATGGATTTGTCTACTAAATAAGTAAAATCAAAACTGACATGAAAATAGGAAAACAATATTATTAAAGAGTTCCATATCATAGAAAATGGAGAAAGTTTGCATCTAGTGTAGTGCCTCCCACCAAAATCTCAATATGTATCCCATCATGCCAAGCATGTATGCCCATTTTGGACATCTTGTCCGCTTTGCCACGTGTCAATTTTTTGACCTTTGGCTCTAAAAAATGTATACAAGAAACTACAGTCCGTCCTCTTTCTGTACCTTTTTACGAAATTGCAATCCAATACTCAGAGAGAAAGTTATGACGATTTTCCCCAGGCCACCTGTTTTGAATGTAATTCAGGAGTCTGCAAAAAGACCAACTTCCTCAGATCATATGTCCGAAAATATCGCGCAAAAAGCTCTGAAATTTGAACCTAAGGTTTAGCGCGATTTCTTCTCAAATGGGTTTTTTTTGCGACTTCTGAAACGTCACAGAAAAAAAGTTATAGTGAAAATGCCATGATGACCTGTTTGGAGCAGCGAAACCCTAGAATCCAAAGCTCTGATACCAAATGTTATGAAACCAGCTCAAGAAAAGATAGAAAATATAGATCAACGCCTTAGAATTCAGCCTCTTCGAGGGGGCAACCTCCTTTACATTACATAAATGAACAATTCTTGGATGATACAAATGAAAATACCTCCTTTCTATATATAGGAGTCTAAGGGGTCATAACATAATCAGAGCCGACATAACAATAATAATGTAAGGGCACAATAATAACAATAATGGGCTTCTATGGGGCACAAGAGTAACAATATGGGCACTACATGGGTACATCAATATAATAAGTGGGTTGTACTAATAACAATAAGGGGTTACACTAGTAGTATAGGGGCCTAACATACTCCCTACCAATGTGCTGAATGGAAATGTGCCTATATGTCTTCCATAAGCGCATAATTTCCCTGAGCCAACCTTGTAAATGTGGATGTTGAATGCATGTGATGCCTCAAATGTGGTTGATTATACTATGTGAATCCCCATGTAGAAATTTCATCGTAGATTAAACTGATTATGCAATGTACTAAAGCAAAATACTTAATATATTTCTACAATCAAACTTGTGGAAGCTTAATCGATTTTGAGCAAGATCAAACAGAACACATAACAGAGAAGAAGATTCAATCACACATGAAACACAGAAGAATACTCTAGAGAAAGCCTCAGTTAAAAACCTCACTATCTGTATTATCATACAAGTGGAAATATCTTAGGATTACACAAAGCTTTAGCTCACAAGCTATCCAACTCTCAATACAATCCCTCACTACTGCTCATAGACAGAATAGACAACACATGTGCCTTATTTCAGTCCTCCAAACCTCTTATTTCCTTGCGTAGTTTCTTCTGGGTCCTCCAACTACAGCCTGTGCGATTCTCACCTCACACACAACATTGACCTCTGAAATAACTGCGCAATCCTGAAGGAGATAATTCCTTTTGCATGGATGAGTTTCCTATATAGGAAAAATCCTCCAACTGATAGTACATTGTCCCTTCCTTTGATCTCAACTGGGTCTCTGACTGAATTGACATGCATGAGTTACTTATGAGAGAATATTCAGTTATCTGAAGTACACTAGTTACATGCATGCATGTATTAACTAACTGAACTCACAATCAGTTCCACAAACTGTTGGAACTAATCTAACTGGCTTAACTCAGTTCACTGAACTAACTAATTACAACTCACGGTACAACTCATCCTGATTTCCTTAATTAAGGGATCACTT
Organism: Pinus tabuliformis; assembly: GCA_031772625.1. Taxonomy (NCBI): domain Eukaryota; kingdom Viridiplantae; phylum Streptophyta; class Pinopsida; order Pinales; family Pinaceae; genus Pinus; species Pinus tabuliformis. Next base: position 254,249,302 of record CM062812.1, on the reverse strand, counting down.
CCTTAATCAAAGGGATCACTTTGCATGTCTTCACATAGGCTTCATGTTTGATTTTCTCCAACTAATTAATTCAAGATGAATTAATTAATTATTTTTCAAATAACTGCTAAGATCAAATTCGAATTTTAATTCTCAATTTTAGTTCAGGGACTAACTAAAATTGGAATGTATCTCGAAATGTTATTTATAGCAATGCGATTTTTAGTCATTTCTATTTTATCATTCTTTGTTGCTATTTCCAACACTGGTACCGGAAATGCTATTTATAGCATTTCTATTTTTAACATTTCTTCTTGTTATTTTCAACACTCCCTTTCAACAAGAAAGACATTCAACTCGAACCTGATCCTAAACCTTTGGAATGTTCTGCATGCAACACTTCTCTCAAGTGTTGTTGCTCGAGTGACTCTAAAAACAAAAAAATATCCAACCTGAATCAGAATGATGCCTCTGTCATCAAAGTCTCTGACTGTTATTGCCTTTTCCAACTAAAAACTCTGCACCTCTGTGCTCTTCAGCATTTGACTGCTCTAGCCTCTGTCACCTTGATCTCTGACTGCATCAATCACACTGATTCGTGCCACTACATCCGTGCTGCTACTGGTCCTATCTCCCAGCACTGCATCCGCACTGCACCTCCTCTCATCATGATGCATCGTCCTACCCACTGCTGCACTGCAACTCAGTTACTAAGAAGTAAGTAACTGATCTCCCAACTGACCTCTCTGTTGGGCTAGAAATATCCTCTGATGTTGAAGCTTCCTCTACCGCTAACAAATGTTCTCTCTGTGACCTCTGAGCTGTTGCAACACTCCATGCATCTCGCACCGTTGCACACTTCTGTTTGCCATCCTGCACTAGTGCAACACTCCTGTGCCTCTCGCATTGTTGCATCCTGCTAGCTCTGCGCTGTCTTGGGATTCCTGCACTGTAGCTCTCTCTGCCGCTCCATTCGCATCCGTCTCTACCCACTCAACCAGTCTTGCTACTCTTCATCGGGGCTCCCATAGCAAGGTCTAATCAAAGAGGCTGGGTACCTCAAGGATCCTACCCATATTTCAGCCTTCTTGGGATTATCACTCCACATCGCGCCACCTCACACCTGGAGGTATCGCTGCATGTGATCCCTTTGCCCACTTGGCTCGAAATTTCCCTCTACTGGAGGTCTTGGCATGAGTGCATGCCTCCACTTGGTCTCCTCTCGGCTTTTTTAGTTGTGGGTGCTCCACAACTTCTTGAAGCTGCTTCATTGTGGCTCCTCCACAATTGTCTGAGGCTTCTTCTCACGCTGCATGTTGAGAGGTAATTTACTCTTCCTCTCAACCACCAAGTATCTAACCTTTATCTTGCTCCTCAAGGCTTTGCATGCATCTTGTACCTCAAGTGCATACAGATTCTTGGCTAGCACACCAATCTCTTTCATCTTTCCCGCCGTCATGAAATTTTCTTGAAAAAGATATGATTTTAAATCAGCGATATCTCCCTCATTCGAACTCTGATTCAGCCGAATTTTTTTTCTGAATTTGGGTCTTTTTTCGTAAGAAATCCAAATCTGCTATTTGTTTTTGAAAATTTTGCATAAAAATTTTCAGATATGCTCTAAAAACTCACGGCCCAATTTTTTTTTTTTACTTCGAATTCTCTTCTTCGTATACTGTTCACTGCTCCGATAAACTTGGCTTTTATACCATGAAGAAATTTCACCGTAGATTAAACTGATTATGCAATGTACTAAAGAAAAATTCTTAATCTATTTCTACAATCAAACTTGCGGAAGCTTAATCGATTTTGAGCAAGATCAAACAGAACATGTATAACAGAAAAGAAGATTCAATCACACATGAAACGCAGAAGAATATTCTGGGGAAAGCCTCACTAAAAACCCCACTATCTGTGTTATCATACAAGTGGAAATATCTCAGGATTACACAAAGCTTTAGCTCACAAGCTATCCAGCTCTCAGCGCAACCCCACACTGTTGCTCATAAACAGAATAGACAACATCTATGCCTTCCTTTAGTCCTCCAAGCGTCCTATTTCCTTGCGCAGTTTCTCCTGGGTCCTCCAGTTGCAACTTGTGTGATTCTCACCTCACACACAACACTGTCCTTTGAAATAACTAGTCAATCTTGAAAGAGATAATTCCTTCTGCATGGATGAGTTTTCTATATAGAAAAAATCCTCCAACTGATAATACACTGTCCCTTCCTCTGATCTCAATTAGGTCTCTGACCGAACTGACATGCATGAGTTATTTATGAGAGAATATTCAGTTATCTGAAGTACACTAATTACATGCATGCATGCATTAACTAACTGAACTCACAATCAGTTCCACAAACTGTTGGAACTAATCTAACTGGACTTAACTTAGTTAACTGAGCTAACTAATTACAAATCAAGGTACAACTCATCCTGATCTCCTTAATTAAGAGATAACTTTTTCAATTAAAGGGATAATTGTTGCATGTCTTCACATAGACTTCATGTTTTATTTTCTCCAACTAATTAAATCAAGATGAATTAATTAATTATTTTTCAAACAGCTGCTAAGATCAAATTCGAATTTTAATTCTCAATTTTAGTTCAGGGACTAACTAAAATTGGAATGTATCCCGAAATGCTATTTATAGAAATTCTATTTTAGTCATTTCTATTTTATCATTCCTTGTTGCTATTTCCAACAATGGTACCTGAAATGCTATTTATAACATTTCTATTTTTAGCGTTTCTTATTGCTATTTTCAACACCCCATATATGTGAATGGAGGGAATGTTCAAGAAAGAAGCAAACCAAAGAAGACCCCACAGTGCCATGGTCATCGCTTTCATATTTGTTCCACTTTCCGCCCCCGCCCCCAGTGTACCCAGTGTTGCTATTGTAAAGAGAGAACGATTCAGAAACCACATCCGCATCTACCCCCTTGTGCAGCCCCATCAAAAAATCCGGTCGGATAGTTAATCTCGGGACCAACATCCAGAAGAGGAGATTGATTAGGTCAGAGTGGAGTAGACAGAATTGGAGTTGTCCATCCTAGAATCCAGTTAACCACTGGTGCCAAGTCCATCTTCGATCCTTCGAATATAATATGATTCTGACATCCCCAGATTTGTCAAAAGAAAGTGAGGGGAATAACTCGTCAATGGGATGATTTGTGACTCCACCAAAACAAACAAGAAGTTGTAGATTTGAATGGAGCTAAGGGAAATTTTAATTGCCTAATAGCTCCAGCCATATTTGATATGTAACCAGGCATTTAAGGAATAAATGTAGATTATTTTCCACCTCCTCCCCGCACAAAGCACATATACCAGGTCCGGGCAATTCCTCTTTCATAAATTGTCCCAAGTTAATTTTTTTTTCCAAACAAACCAGACAAAAAGTATGATTTTGATGGGAATGTTAATTTTCCAAAACTTGTTGAACCAATGTACCTCATTTGTCTTGTGATAGCAATTGCAAATGGCTTTGTAGGTGTCAGACATCGATATATCCCCACGCTTCATCTCCTCATCCCATCCCATCTGGTCTCCATCCTCCCTCCTACATATACCAAACAAGTGCATGTCTCTTCTGATTTGTTCCCATTCCAAAGCTTCATTACCCCTTAGGCCCATCTCCCCTGCCTCCTTCTAGATTGGGATATTACCTTTCCAAGTTTTAATGGCTTGGATCCAAAAAAGACATCCCGAGTTATTTGTACAATGAATGAGCTTGTCCGAAATGTGATATTCCGTTCTCACTCCCAATATGTGATTCGAACTAATGAGAATCTCATTGCCTAGTCCAAAAGACCAACAAGTCCCTCGTAGGAACAAGTGTCTGATTTTATTCAAGTTGGGCCAAATGGTAGATCCCATCTGAACACCAACTAGATCCCTGCGCATCCAATATGAATTTTTTTTTACGCCTGAGATATTTTGATCTAATAATGTCTGCCCAGATACCATTTCTATAAATTCCACTCCTAATAGTGTTTGGATCAGCAAAGCCTATCCGAACCGCTGCAAATCCAGACTACCCCATTCTCCCATGCATTTAGGAAAAGTGATAAAATCCATTTTAGTTAACTGATATTTTTTCCCGGCCCCCGATCCAGACCATATGAAGTTAGCCATGATCCTATTTAATTTCTTGATGATAGTGTCAGAAAAACAATATAAATGAGCCCAGTGAACCACCAACTAGGTGATGATAAATTGTATGAGAGTGATGTGGCCACCAAGAGATAGGCATCTTTGCTCCCACTCTGTGATCTTGCTGTAGAAATGATCCACCAGCCACATCCAATCATTAACCCTGTAATTGTTGGGTTTGATATGAAAACCCAGATATTTCATTCCCTCCTTAATTCGTTTAGATTCCACTCTGAATAAGGATTTAATGTACTCAATGTCCTTCTTGTCACCTTAGCCATAAATAAATATATATTTATGTTGATTCATTTAAAGTCCTGTAGCATTCCCAAACTTGAAAAATATATGGTAAAGCGAGAGCCACACGAACCTTGTGATCATGCCCATGATGAAAACATCATCAATGAAGAAGCTGTGTGAGATTTTGATGCCCCTCCCCAGGTTGAGAGCCTGAAATTCTCCCATCCCAGTAGTCTGTTTAATGCACAAACTGAGACCATCCATGGTCAGGGTAAATAATAATGGAGATAGAGAACATCCTTGTCTTAAACCTCGACCCGCCCCAAAACACTGATTGGGATAATCATTTATGATAACATCAAATCTTACATTGGAAACACAGGCCATAATGCATTTTGTGTTCCTGAGATGGAGCCCAATTTTATGCAAAAACTATCCGCAGATAACCCCAGTGGAGACAGTCATAAGCCTTTCACATGTCAACCTTCATGATTGCCGCATTTAATTTTTTGAAATGGATGGAGTGGAAGCACTCTTGTGCAATAGCAACTGCATCATGTATCTGTCTATCCTGCAGAAAACCAAATTGCTCGGGTGATATGAACTTTGACAAAAGATGCTTAATTTGAAGAACAATGATTTTGGAAATTAACTTATATATCAGATTGCACAATGATATGGGCCTATAATCTAGAACAGAACCAGTGAGTCGTCTCTTTGGGATGAGAGAGATATAGGTGGAATTGATGTGGGGATGAATGTATCCATTTAATTGAGATTCCTCGACTATCTCTAGCAAATCACCATACATGACATCATAGAAATGTATAAATAGCTCCATAGTCCACCCATCATGGCCTGGACATCTGTCCCTTTTAAAAGATTTAAGGACCTCCTTTGTGACAGACTTTTATAGTGCATCATTTGAGTCCTCGTCAAACATAGTAGGGTATAACTCCACGCCTCAGATTTGATCCTCTATGGAATCTGCCTCCATGTGCTTGTATGCCCTTTCAAAGAATGAAATTGCCTCCCGATGAATTTTCGGGAGAGTCTGAATCAAGTTACCGCTTGAAAGTTGAGTCCTTAATTTCCCAAATGGTATTAATCTTCCTTTTGTGGCTTGTATATCGGTGAAAATATTTTGTGTTCCCGTCCCCCCTCCAGAATCCATAGTGCCTTTCCTTTTAAGCACCATGTGACTTCTTGGATATGCAGCAATTTTTGTTTTTTATCTTCGAGCATCTTGATGGAAGACAGCTGATGGGTTCCCCTTTTGCAATTGTAAACCCAGTGTGTCCAATTCATCCGAAATATCGTGGAGCTCTTTGTGCATTAATTTTTTCTTATTCCTCTCCCATTTTTCACCATCGATTTTAGAACATGAAGCTTCTCAATGATCACCCCCATGGGAGATGCCTCCTTGCCAAATATTGTGACCAAAAATACCTGACAAGTGAGTTAAATTGCGGGTCCTCCGGCCACACTCATTGAATTTAAAAGGCATGCGTTAAATTGCGGGTCCTCCGGCCACACTCATTGAATTTAAAAGGCATGCGTTAAATTGCGGGTCCTCCGGCCACACTCATTGAATTTAAAAGGCATGCTGATTCTGTGGTTATCCTATTCCGTTTTAAATAATTAGGTCGATGATCAGATATAAAGGAATTTATGATCCCAAGTGAATCAAACCCAACCCATCAAATTAAATTCTCCCAAGTGCGTGCCAGTTTGGGAGGGAGATGTCCACTAGATTATAATCATTGATGATGTCTTTCAGAGGATCAGTCATAGGATCCTGCTAATCTACCCCATATTTCCTCCAACCAAATAGTGAATAATAGAAAAATTAATTCATTATTTATCGGCATGTATGTATTTACTAAACATAGTTCCCTAAACACCCAATCGATAGCGGCTGAATCCTGGTGTATAACTAAAAAGTCAATTCATTATTTATGTTCATGTATGTGTTTGCTAAACACAATGCCCCTAAGCACTCAATCGATGGCACCCGAGTCCTGTGCACTAATGGTAATTAATTATTAATTGTTAGCGGGGTAAATTTTCTATTTTTCAATTGGGTATTTCCCGACAGGATTGCGTACTAATGGTAATTAATTGTTAATGGGGTAAAAGAAAAAATTCCAACTTGGTTATTTCTAGATAAGATTTAGAAAGTCGAGAAAAATCCAAAAACAAGAATTTTAACCTGAATCATGAATGTTTGAAATATTTGAGCCAAGATTGTAAAGGTGAGCAGATTTTATATAAAATAATTGATTTTTTAAAATATATTTATAAAGAATCCTAACAAATAAATTTAGAATATTTATTTTTACTAAACAATTTTAAATAAAACCAAGTGAGATTTTGAAGAAAAAAGATAAATATATTTTTTCTTAATAAATTATAGTTTTCAAATGGTTTATACTAATTAAAATGATTAGAAATTAATCATACATATATTTAGATGTTGAAAATAAATACATTTTATTTTTTCCTTAATCGAAAATTTTATATTCAAATCTATATTAAAATTCGAACTGAATAACTATGGTTAAATATATCAATCATATCGATAATCTTTCATACCCAGGATTGGACATTTTTCTTAACCTATCTTTGTTATTTATAAAAATAAAAAATTCATGTGTTAAATATAATTGTTGACGATTTTTTCGGGTTATTTTTTCCATATATATTTGTTATTTATAAAGATAAAAAATTCATGCGTTAAATATAATCGTTGACGATTTTTTCGGGTTTTTTATTACACTTACTTTTCGCCAGAAAAATATATTTTATTATTTATATAATAAAAATAAAAATACAATGTACAGTCCTTTACATCACTTTTAACATCGTAGATTTAGAGACAACATCGTGATTCTAGCTAACCTAACCATACGAAAGAAAACCAAAATATGACCATGCATTGGACGCTCTGGTTGAGACCATGTGTGGTCACAGGGAGGTCGGGACGATGGTGATTATAGATGGCCAATCTTCCACTCATTTCACCGTCTGGAGCCACCTTCGGTCCTTCCGTGAATTATTTAAATGGCCTCGCCCTGATCTTTAAGTGAATTATTTAAATCGCCCTTGGCCCTCCCTCCACCTTATCCCAGGTTTACTATCAACTCCGTCCGGCTTACTCCCAGGACTAGAATATTGGGCCTCCCAACCAAGGCTACCAACCCTTCGCTCCAACTGATTCCCATGGTTACCTTCCGCCTCCAAACCAGGGCTACCATCCATACCCTCCGCCTTACCCCAGGTTTACAGTCGCCTCCCAACCAGGGTTACCAACCCTTACCTCCGCTTCCCTACCAGGGCTATGAAACCTTTCAGCATTTTGTGAGCTCTGTTGCTGAGAAGGTTAGTGTAGAATTAATAACGAATGGCATAGGTACGTTTTTCAGCCATGGTAACAACGATGGAGGGTCTTCCTTTTGACAGAAAGTTACGATGGAGGAACTTGGGATAAACAGGTTCAAAGTGTTGTCGTTTTGTTCTTTTCTTTCCTTCTTTGTCCGTAATTTTGAGCTTTCAATTTTAATTTTTATTTTGTAAACTTGGTATTACTTTCTCTATTTATGTTAACTAATCAAAATCAAGATTTTCTAATAGTAACAGGTGGTTTCAACTTGCCCCTAGGAAACTAGGTTGGCCACATGTCAGCGTTAAAAGTTGTCCAAAATTTAAATAAGTCTTTTTCTATCATCCTTACAACATTGTCTATTTTATCTATACTCAATATCAACTTTGAAACCGAAACCTACATCTCTCTTCTCCTCATGTTCTGTAGACTATGCTCGATCCTACTCAGTGTCAGGTTGTTTTGATATGTTTGAATCTAAATTGCTGCTATCTCTATAAGGAGATCTGCTTTGTTGGGTTCCTTCACTTTGGTTTCCTCATGTGCCTCATGTCCTTTGTTTACTGCGTGATCTTTGTTGAGAGTCTAGCTCAAGCTACTACATTCTTCATGACCTAGTGTTGTTGGATCGTTTGTCTGAGTAGAGTGTGGCGGCCGCAGGTGTTCCCCAGATCTTGTACTATGTCTTCCCATTCTTCTGTGGGAATATATTGGTTGGTGAGATTGTCATTTAGTTCTCTCTCCCAACCCGCTATTTGCGCTCTAACCTCGGGGGATTATCTGCGATGTATGCATCGATAAGGATATTCATATGCTCCTATCTCGTCTTTCTGCCTCTCTTGCGTTGGTCTTTGTTGAAGGTTCCCACCCCCGCTAGCGGTCCATTTCCTTGCTTTGCCTACTCCTCTGTTGCTCTTTTTAGCCACTTATTTTCCGTCTCTCGTCATTCTTGCATTGTCTCGGTTGCAGTTTTCTTCACCCAATTCGCTTTCCTTTGTGTGCTTGCTTGCCTTCACACTGTAGCTTATATTAAGTGACGCTTAGAATCTTAAATATGCCCAATATAGCAATAATATATATGAGCATGGATTTTGTAATTGTAGAATGGGTTACCATATCAAAAAATAGACTAGAGTTAACAAAAATAGAAATAAGTTTGGTCTTTAAATATCATATATGATTTTAGTGTTTAAGTATCTTATATCGATGTGAGGTATGGGGTTGCAGCATCTCTAGAGAATCCTGAAGAAAGATTGAGCAAATCCAGAAGCGCTTTATAACATATAACCTGAAAATTAAAAGCAATACCCCCTACCCTATTCTCCTTATAGAAGTAGGTCTTTCTCCTATCAAAAGCCTAGCTATGACTAGGCATCTGTTGTACAAGCACAAGCTCAATAACATAGGAGATCATAGACTTCCCAAGCTAGCTTTAAATTCCAGCCAAAACCAACTAAGGCTCAAACGGGGGTGGCATAAAGACATGAGGGCTTGGTTAAACCATTGGGAGATCAATGAGAATGATGCATTGCAAAACATTAATAACATTAAAAATGTTGTTACTTCTAAGTTCAAAGAAAAATGTGGTGTGAGAAAGATTTAGCGACTAAAAGAAAATTAAGTTATTATAAGAAAGTCATCAACCCCACCCTAGAAGATCAAAAGTATCTCTCTGTTTTAGCTAGCTCAAAGAAGAAAATTAATATAGCGAAGATTAGAACGAACTCTCATGAGCTCCATAGTTAAACAGGGCGTCGGGTAGTTCCTAAAACACCATGGATCGAAAGAATTTGCCATCTCTGTGACAATAGGGACATTGAGGATGAAAACCACTTTCTCTTAGAGTGCCCTGCGTACAACCACATTAGATCTCAGTTTCATAATCTTTGTCGCAATACTGACCTTCCTAGCCTTTTACGATGTTAAAATTATAGTGAGCTTAGGAGGCTTCTCTCCAAGATTTTTGAGCATAGAAATAAAATCTTAAATGAAACTAAATAATTTATTTTTTTAGGTTTGATAGACCAAAGTTTGGTCTCAGTGGATGTTAACCATCATCATCATCATGAATAGGGGTTAACAACAAAAATCATATTTTATAATTCACATTCATCTTTTATAAGAGGAAGATTCTAATGCTCATTAAAATATTGAGAAATTAAAGGTGAACTCTTTTTTTAAATTTTATAATATTAATTAAAAATGAATAATATGGAGCTTTTTGGGGAGCTAATGTAAAAGTTTCAATTTCTTAAAATATTGAGAAATTAAAAGTGAACTCTTTTTTTAAATTTTATAATATTAATTAAAAATGAATAATGTTTCAATTTCTTAAAATATTGAGAAATTAAAAGTGAACTCTTTTTTTAAATTTTATAATATTAATTAAAAATGAATAATGTGGAGCTTTTTGGGGAGCTCATGTAAAAGTTTCAATTTGGATGGCTTAAAAATATGTGTGGGAAACTAATTAAAAATAAGTGTAATATGCATTTATATAAAAAGAAATTGAGAACTAAATTAAAGTAAAAACAATAAAAAATTAAAGTTGTAAATAGACATTAAACAATTTTGTTTAAATGACTGTATTAAGAATAATCACATTGTATAAAATATTAGTCACTATGTTGTTGTTGACATGTGGCTACTAAGAAATTAGTCACTAATCATTTAGAAATTCATGAGATACACTTTGGTAATATGCCTAATTTTATATTTCACACTTCTAACATTTTAATAAATTTACAATTTTTTTAATAGTTATAATAGTTATTATAGTTTGGTTTTTAATTATTAAAGTGATAGTAATAAAATGATTATTAATTGCATTACTTAAGGGTTTTTTTGTTGATTTATTATTATTGTTTAAAAAATCACATTATATTAAGTGATTTATTAGTAATTTAAGAAGATAAACATAAATATTTGAAGTAAATTAAATTGTTTTTTTGAATATAAAATAGAGATTCTTATGGTTAAAATATAAAATATTTGAATAATGTGTTGCTTAATATAAGTAAGAGAGATGTATAATTATTTGTATAGTTAATATGAAGTTTACACATAACATTTTAAGAATCAACTTAAATCTATGTAAACTCTAGATTCATCACCCATAAAAAAAAAATCAAAATTTGAGGAAAAGTCTATAAACTTAAGAACTTAATCCCTCACAATACATGTTAGCTAATACATTTAAATGAAATGTTCCTTAGCATGAGATAGAAGTGTAATTTTTTTATAATAAACATGGAGTTGACAAATGATATATTAATAACTAACATAGATCGATATTTAATGTAAAATGAAAATTTAAATTTTTTTGCCCTCTATGGATTTGACTATTTTTTATGCATTAATTATTTTCTATAAATATATATTTATAATATAATCATTACTTTTGCATTAGTTAATTTCTAAAATATTAAATTTTAAATAAATGTAAATAAAAAATAAATAAATAATATATTTACAATTTAAAATAAATTTAAAGAAAGTATGCTGGAGTTAATAGAATGTGTATTGAAGTAAGATTGAAAGTTTGAGGATCTATTCCTTTAGCTACTAGAATAGAAGTGATCAACTGAACTCCATTTGAGTGGAATAAAAATTTAAGTTATTTTAAATGTAAGTAAAAAATAAATAAAAAAATATATTTACTATTTAAAAAAATCAAAATTAAAATAAATTTAACTAAATCAAAGCATAAACCATTAAAAATATATAAAAAGCTGTGGGACGTCAGATTCCCATCCTGGCTGCTACCTAACGCATCGTAACTTAAAGATACGCAAGGACAATCGATCAGTAGGCGTAAAAATCGGGGACAGATCATCAACTCGATGTGGGAAAGTGATGACAGTACGCGTCAAAAATCAGCGCAGTGCATCTCACAGCATAATGTATGTATAGCAGTGTATTAGATAGGGAGCGTTTTGTCGGCAGCTCATTTTTTTTTTTTTCCGACGGAAGGTGGCAAAATCTATCAAACTCAGGTGTCAAACCAACAGTGAGGACAGCCATCTCTGGCTGCTATCCGCGAATGTCGGTTTGACTCATCACTGTTATCAAGGAAAACCACGCCACCTGTAATAACCCGCTGGTGGTCCGTAAGGGAGCAGGGTTTCACTCCTGCCAGATGCCTCTCGGTCTTGGGCCGTTAACCTGTTTCCTTACGTCCGAGGAAGACGAGCTCTTAGCCAACCTATCAAACTCAGGTGTCAAACCAACAGTGAGGACAGCGATCTCTGGCTGCGATCCGCGAATGTCGGTTTGACTCATCACTGTTATCAGGGAAAACCACGCCACCTGTAATAACCCGCTGGTGGTCCGTAAGGGAGCAGGCTTTCACTCCTGCCAGATGCCTCTGGGTCTTGGGCCGTTAACCTGTTTTAATTTGGGTCGTGATTTTTTAAATTTTTTGGTGTCAAATTTTTTAGAAATTTTTGAGGTGGAATTTTGATTTGTGTTATTTAAATTGGTTTTTCCACTGTATTGATAGATTCAGCAGCTTGAAAAACTTCTAAGACAGTTCTATTGTGCAGGGTTACTCATCAAAAATATGATTTAAATTAATTCTTTCAGATTTTAGAAAAATTAAAAAAAACCAGAGAAAAAAAAAAAAAAAAAAAAAATAAAAATCTTACTGCAACCAACTCGAAAATAAGTCTAAATAACTTGGAATTTTTTTTTTAATGTAAGATATCAGATTCCAAGCCTGTCTGCTACCTAAAACATGGATTGTACACTCTGGTTGAGACCATGTGCGGTCACAGGGAGGTGGGGACGATGGTGATTATAGATTGCCAATCTTCCACTCATTTATTGAATATCACCGTCTGGAGCCACCTTTGGTCCTTACCTGAATTATTTAAATGGTCCGCCCTTGTCGTTACGTGAATTCTTACCTGCCGCGTCAATATGTAATTGCATTGACCCTGAGTCAATATATTTCATTTTTTTTTATTTAATAGAGTAATAAAGTTGAAATATATAATTTTTTTTTATATTTTTTATAAAAAAAATTAATATTTATTTGTGTTATTATTGGTTAAGAATTTGAATATTTTATTGCATTAATTAATTGAATGTTTTAATTTTAATTTTAATAAATAAAAAAATTATATATATATAAAATTGAGCTAAAATTTAAATTCAAATTTTAATAAAATAAAATATAAAAAGAAGGAAAAAATAAATTATTTTAACATCTATAAGGCTAAAGATAGTTTATAAGACAGATTGTTTCTTCATTTGCTGGATGTATTTGGGCATTTTTTTGTGAAGCTTCAAAATAATAAACTAAATAATAAATCAGGGTTATTATTATATTTTTCAAATATAAATTAAAATTTTAAAAATAAAATCTATATATTTTTATAAGCTAATAATTATATTAAAAGAATTTTTTATTGAATATTTTAATTCAAATTTTAAGAAATAAAATATATAATTCTTGATTTGGAAAGACAATCTTGATTCAAGCATTTAATATAATTCAAATGTAAATACACATAATATATTATAATTTTTCAAAACTATATTTACATAAACATTAAAATTAAAACCTTAATTTTTTATTATGTAAATACACATATAATATATTATAATTTTTTAAAATTATATTTACATAAGCATTAAAATTAAAGCTGTACTTTTTTTATTATGTAAATACACACAAAATATACTATAATTTTTTAAAACTATATTTACATGAGCATTAAAATTAAAGCCTTACTTTTTTATTTCACAAATAAAAACTTATCCATCAATACAATTCAAATTTGAATAGAATTATAAACCTTAACACTAATCCGCTCATTTCCGGTGAGTTTCGCCTAACCTCTTTCCTTTCGTGAGTTATTTAAATCTCCCCCTTCGGGTGAGCTTCGTCTCTCTGTAAAGTGAATATTATTCTGGTGAGCTTCGCATCAGCCTTTGTCCTTATGTGAATTATTTATTTAAATCGCCTCAGTTTAGTGAGCTTGCTTTTTCAAGTCAAAGTTTTACGCCTTTTTTTCTAAAGACCTATATGATTAGAGCTTGTTTATTTAGATCGCCTCACTGTGGTGAGCTTTCTTTTTCCAGTCAAAGTTTTTTGGAAAGACCTATATAATTAGAGCTTTCTTTGGTGTTTTTATTACATACAATCAATTGTTCCCCATCGCTCTGGAAAATCGTTCGGATTCTTTCCCAATTTCATCCTGCAAATTCATACGTTTCTTTCCCTCTATGGATTTCATCTCGGTGTGATGGAATAAAAATAATCTCTCCAGAATATTTCATAAAATAATCTTCATCTAATAGCGATCACAGACAGATGCAATGGACTCCCAACACGAAAGGCAACAATCTCGCCTGGACGCACGTTCTGAAGCCTACTCTCGACAAGGCCGTCCTGCAAAAGGGCTGTCTGCATCTCGAGATCGCAGTCTACACTTACACCCCGGAGGGCTGGCGAAAGACCGACAGGTTCAGCATCCTATTGAACCAAGAACTCAGACGGGCCAGGGGCAACAAGGGCACCAATTCTTCCGTACAGTCCGCAAAATACTCCCAGCAAAACGCTGGCGGAAATGGAAAAAGAACAAGGAAGCTATCAATCTCTCTGTAAGATTGGCCGAAAAGCCGGAGGTCAAGCGGCAAGGATACGCGGGGGCATATGGTGCGGACAAGGCGGAGCCCGTGACAGGGTATCCAGCAGGGCCATATCCACCACCACTGTGTCCATCCCAAGTGGGCTATCCACCCCGTCCGCCTTACTCCGAGATCCATAATCGACCTCCCAACCAAGGCTACCAAACTTACCCTCCGCCTAGCTCCGAGATCTATAATGGACCTCCCCACCAAGGCTACCAACCTTACCCTCCGCCTAGCTCCGAGATCTATAATGCACCTCCCCACCAAGGCTACCAACCTTACCCTCCGCGTAACTCCGAGATCTATAATGGACCTCCCCACCAACGCTACCAACCTTACCCTCCGCGTAACTCCGAGATCTATAATGGACCTCCCCACCAATGCTACCAACCTTACCCTCTGCCTTACCCCAGCTACGATCCATACCCTCCGAACCCGGGCTACCGTCCAAACCCTCAGCCTTACCCCAGCTACCCTCCAAACCCTCAGCCTTACCCCAGCTACCCTCAGCCTTACCCCAAACCCTCAGCCTTACCCCAGCTACCCTCAGCCTTGCAGGGTATTGCGGGCTCTGTTACTGAGAAGGTTATCACATATTTTATAGAGAATGGCGTAGGTACGTTTTTCAGCGATGGTAACAACGATGGTAGTTACGATGGAGGGTCTTCCATTTGACAGAAAGTTACGATGGAGGGACTTGCGATAAACAAGGTTCAAAGTGTTGTCTTTTTGGTTTTTTTTCCTTCTTCGTCCGTAATTTTGAGCTTTTAATTTTAAATCCAATTGGAAGTTTGACTTTAAATTCAATTGGAAGCATGTAGAAAGTTGAAGTAACACCCATAAATGGATTGCCATATTGGCCAGTGATCAGTACATAAATTTAAATTTAGTATTTTATGGATACTTTTTTTTTGCTTTCGCTTGTTTCCTTTTAATTATAAATAAATTGATTCTGCATGATATTTTATATTTACTCTTCGTGATTATTTAAATATTTTAAATTTCAATTAAAAAGTGTAAATGATTTTGCTTGTTTTTTATTTATTATAAATAAATTGATTCTGCATGATATTTTATATTTACTTTTCGTTGATTATTTAAATATTTTATATTTCAAGTAATAAGTGTAAATGGTTTACTAGAAATATGCTCTTATGATGTGAATGGTGGCATTATAATTATAATTATAATTATAATTATAATTATATATATATATATATATATATATATATATATATATATATATATTCGTTGTAAATATAAAAATATTTTAATATATGATACAATTATTTTTAAATTATATTTAAAATATTATTATTAAATTTATATTAATTATTTGATTTATTTTATAATATATAGAAATATAAATAAAAGAAAAACATTCTAATATTATTATTTTTTTAAATATTTTTCAAAATTTTATACCATTTTTCTTCTCATTGTAAATCAAGTTATGTGAAAGTAGTTAATAATAGTTTTGATCTTTGTATATATTTTATTATGTTTTATTTTCAGTAGCATGAAGGGGTTAAATTTGATGGGTTAGGAAAAAAATTATGACAATTTTATTAAATTTGATGGGTTAGGAAAAAAATTATGACAATTTTATTAAATTTGATGGGTTCCTCTACTCATTAGTAAAAAAATATATAACAACTTTATCTTTAGACTGCCTTTCAAATCACTTTTAATATTTATTTTTACCAGTTTCATATAAGTGAATATGGGTTTCATATAAGTGAATATGGGTTTCATTAACAGATTACATCAAAGTGAGTACGGGCCTAAGACTATTGCCATTTTTTAGTGGTTGCCTATTGAATCAACTGTAATGAGGGTTTGAATATTTATTTTTACCAGTTTCATATAAGTGAATATGGGTTTCATTAAAGGGTTACATCTAAGTGAGTAAGGGCCTAGGACTATTGCCATTTTTGAGTGGGTGCATATTGAATCAAACGTATTGAGGGTCTCCTTAGACGTGCCTTTGCTTTGCTTGTATGTGAAATCTAATCCTATGTCAAATCATTCTCCATGCTTTCCCTATGACACAAAAGTTTTTGTGTCCTCAAGCCTATGATTCAAAATTCATTCTAGTAATCATAGTTCAAATCTAGGCTCAATGATTCCCTTTTTCATTCTGAAATCTATGTTTCAAATTTAGGATCATGAATCTCTGCTTAGTGACTCCCCTTTTATCAACCTATGTTGATACATGGATCTCTGATGCAAATCTAAAAATCAACAACTTTTCAAAATAAAAGGAGTAGTGGAATTAAAAAAATACTCATTCTCAATTTTTCATGCTTTCGCCTCCTCTAACCAACATAATAAGCCAACACAAAAGCAACAACTACATATTTACTCCATCAATAGAAAACTAACCCTTCCCCATATAAAGAAGTTAAAAGTAATCGGAACGGTAGAGCAACAGGAATATAAAATATACAACCACGTCTATACCTCTTTAATCCAATAATATATTTAATAGTTGTTCAAGCAAAAATGGCAATTCTAACAAGGAAATCTAAGATGACATACCTGCCTTTGTGAAGAAGTTAATGAATACCATAGCCGATGCGTGTACCTAACTTTGAACAGGGAGTACTTTCAAGAGAAAACTGATTTTTGTTATGCGCTGGATTGTTACACCTATTGCTGTGAAATTGTCTGCCTTTTGGTGTACAACGTTCTGTTTGACGCAAGCATCCTTAGGTACCTACAGAGTTCACTAAATTGGAAGATTGAAATACTCTTAACGGACTTTCCATTTCAAATGGATTCTCTGTATCTGAATATATTCATTTCATTGGGATGAGATATTCATTTTCCACAAGCATGAATGGGCAAATCTGTTGAATTTTAGAGTTAAAAAAATTCACAGGCTACTTTCTTTGAAAAGGGACTCTTGATCTTTGTTTTGCTCTTTCAGAGCCAGAAGAACCAGCACAAAGCTCAATTAAGCTAATTTCCCACTTCTACCTTCTCTACTATATCTGGTCGGATCTTCTTATGTAGTAAGGGCTAAATTCAAACATGTATAATTCGGTTATAAACATTTGAACATTTCTTCCCCTTAGTGCATTTCATCCAAATTGAAGAACAACAAAAGAGGAAGTTTCTCACTAAAACTTTCTCATTGGCTAGAATTTCCTCTTTTTAAGTAATTTTGGCTGATTACTTTGCGTACCAAAATATCACCCTAAATAACCCGAGCCCTAAAAATTTCACCGTTGAAACCTTTGCTGAAGAAATGCAGGTATTAAAATCTTCTTTTAACAGTTTCTCTTTATGTCATATTTAAAGGGACAAAAATAATTCAGCCGATAAACTTTTTAAGGAAGGTTTGCAGCAGATTTGGGCAGTTGGAAAATCATAGAAAAAAACCAGAGACAGACCCAAACAACAGATTAGCCGCCTCATACTTTTGCTCAGTGACAGTTTACAGCATTTTTGTTTTTATATTTATTACACAGACTTTATTATGGATATTATGGAAATTTTGATTCAAAAATTGCATGTTAGACAACTCAGAACTCATATACTTTTGTAAGGGTTGTTTTCCTCATATGAGGAGACCCGCTTTATGATATTTCTTGCTGCCCTCTTTTGAAAGGGTCGACACAGTACATGGCTGGACAGTCCAAAGCAGTCGTTCTATATTGTTTTCAGCTGTTTTTTTAGATCAAATGGACCTTTCTGAAGGAAGGTTGTTTTTTGATTGCATGGGCAATCAACAACAGCAACAGAAATGCACAACATATGCAATGTGACTTTTTATTTCCTTAATAAAAAGTGCGCTTTTTTTTCGGAAAAAAATTCGTCTATCATTCCGACCTGAGCAAAATCCATTGCGGGAGCTGTTTTTCAATCAAACTTCTTTAAATCTTACGATTTTGATCTACTTTCCGAGCAAATTTCTTTAAACCTTGTGATTTTGTCCATTATTAAAGAAAAAATTTCACCACTGATTTCCGCTTCGTGTGCTGAAACAGACGATTTTGAACTTTCTAGTAAAATTTTGTGAAACAAGTAGCTTTCACCTGATCATTTTTTGCATTGCATAGTGAAAGAGGTCTAGTCCATTCTTCTCTAAGAAATGCATTTCATTAGGGCTAGTCCAAGGCAACGAGAGATTAGGCGTACCTTTGCTTTCAGAAAAAGCACACATTCTATTTCATATAATAAACGCACTATGCTCGTCCATCAAAATCCATACAGAGTACAAATATCTGGAGGCCATTTCTCATGAAATGCGTAAATTTTCTATATACCAGTCATTATGACACGTTTTAAAATTATTAGCAAGTTAACACTAACATGTTTATGTTGAAATTAATTGTATTTTACGGCTAAAAACAGTGAAAACATCTATATGGATGTCAATTTTAAAGCTTGGTCACATGTCATTAACAGGGATAATAAATATTGGTTGACATGACTTTGATATGTTTGGAAAATCTGTATATAATTGGATGACACAAAAAAAAATTGTCAAATCATATTTCATGAATGACCTGTCACAATTAACATTAATAATATCAACAAATGCAGGTAACTCTTTCAGGCAAGCTTCAAAATAAAATAATGCTTTTTCCTCTCTCACATATAGTATATTGTAGGTGTTGAAGAAGCCTTTCAAACCAAAGCTTTAAATTCTCTTATTTACCATGAACATGTTGTACATAATGGAAGGGTTCAATAACTTATTGATGGCCAAAATTGACCATAATCAACATTTTGGAAATCACCCGGTTATGGCCCCAATTAGACCCTTATATGTTTGGGATGGTGATTTTAACTAGTTAAAATGGGTCGAGTTACCCCTCACTCTCCCTATTGATATGTGGCAATTCTAATTATTATCAACAAGAAGAGGCATCAAACTTATTCTCCTACAACATGCTTGCAAGAAAATTGTACTTAAGCTGACATAAGGGCTCAACCAAGCCACCAATGGAATTGCTCCTACGAAAAAAGACTTCTACTAATGTTTCCTAATTGCAAATGTAAATGCGATCTATTCTAAGATGCAAATAGAAAAATTAAATCTAAATCTATTTTGATATGGAAAAGATATACATCTCCCAACCAATCAAGAGAAATATAATAGATTCTAGACCAACATGAATTCAAAATAAAATTGAGTTAACAAGTCATAAAAATCTAGGAACTACTACTTGTTCAAACAAATATGCAAAAATAATTATATGATAAATAGTTATCAAATCTCTGTTGTTCAAATATCTAAATTCAAATGAAATTGCATTTAAGTCAATTGATCATGTCAAAATACAAGAATAGTCATAAATAGAATGACAAGAGCAACACAAAACTAATATGACATTAAAGTAATAGATAGCTAACAACTTAATGCATAAAAGTTTGCTCAAATGCAACAGTGAACCCTAAATTCATCTCTGTCTAACCCTGTAAGATAACTTGACATTGATTTGAAATATGCATGATTTACTCTAATCAAACATTAGTGCTAGAAAACGAAATCATACCCATAAAAACAGAGAATGAATAAGAATTGAATAAACTTTCTATTAAGTCTCCAAAAAGACAACAATGATCCAAATGGTTATAAGAATAAAGAGTTATCTCTATACTGCCCACAATTAGGCAATCTTCTACAAAATTAGTCTTTTATAGTAGTGCAAAAAGCCACTTTTACAAAAATAAATTGGAACCCTTAACTCTTCTTAGAGCTTCCATTTATAATTTTACAAATCATATCCTAAAATGGGAGTTTGTTTCAATATTTTAATTTGATTTTAGAGCTCGAAAAATCCTTTCTGTTTCGCTTTTGCTCCAATTCCATTCCTGAAAGACTCTTGGATCTAATCTCCTTCAACCAAGTCTGCAAAAATTATCATGAAAATATAATTAGAAACCTATCAAATTTACACACAAAACTCATCTAAATATGTCCAAAAAACAAACTAATGAATTAAAATTCAACTTAATTAATTAATAGAATAAAATTCATGATTTTTATTGTTTCTTGTTGAGATTTCTCTAATAGATGAGTAATTTGAAATGAATTAGAAACAACAAAACCTCATGGAAAATGAGATTTCCCTAAAACAAACTCAGAAAATCTATGTTGGTAGCAAATTTGCAACATCAGTTTCTGCTAATTTTTTTTGGGGAGTAAATGGTCAAATTTAGTCAAATAACCACTGCCATATTATTCTTCTCCGAAATAGTTTTCTAACTAGCTCTGATGTGTCTTATTTAGTGCAATATATCTCGAGATATGATCCCTTGAAGTTAGGGTTCCAAAACTGTTTGAAGTGTGGAAATAAACAACAATGGGCGGTTTCGTTTTAGATTTAATAAATAAAAATATTAGAAATAAAATAAAATAAATTTCATATTAAGCAGAAGGGTGGGTCAACGTTAATGGGCTCATTGGTTGTACATAATGGTAATAAAAGGTGAAGGAGAGGGGAGGCCCCTGAGCGGAGAGTGCCTGCCCCGGCTCCTCTCCTCCCCTCCCCCTACTCCACTGAGGTTTAAAAATAATATAAAACATGCATAACTCAATGCCTCCCCCTTTGTCATATTCAAAGTCCCGGCTCTCTTATGTCAATTCATATGTTATGATCCACGTCACCCTAGAGGAAATACCTTGGGGCTTTTAAAATGATATACAAATGAAATCGCCGAGATATTTCCTGGGGATGACATCATATAAGAGCTTGAACTCTATGGTTTTTTATTAATATTTTTTAATTATTTTATTTATCTTATGTTTATATATATATAAAATAATAAAATAAAGTTTTTTTTTTCTAAAAAAAAATCGGACTTTCTATATATATTAGAGAGTCTCATAGCATATGCATTGCATTACAAATCAACTCCTGATCTCCTTCAGGTGAGGGAGAAAAGCAGTCATAGCTTCTTTGGGTACCCATAAGCATCCCTAAGGCTGCCAAAGCAGAAAAACTTCTTCTCAAAAAGAGGGCACTTCCAGTCTTTCAAATCTCCCGGCATATCACCGAAACAGAGATAAGAGAAAAAGACAGAAGCATGCCTTCATCATCTGAAGAAACAACAAACATATCAAAATGTATATTCCTGTAGAGACCGGCAGTAGGCACTATTCCGGTCTCAAAGTTACTTGAAAAAACAACACAGAAAAAGTTTTTTGTGAAAACTGTGTCAACAGGCCTCCTCATATGAGGAAAACAGCCCTCAGAAAAGTAAACATAAATGAGATAGTCCATAGTTTTGGTAGAGAGACATAACAGATTATATGTAGTTCGAAATAAAACTAAAATAACAGCAGCAGCATGATATTAAGTAGAACATCAAAGCAGAACAATGTCATCCGAAGACTGGCTGGTCAATAGGATTGATCACCCCCTTGTCCATCTCTGTTACTGACCAGGTCCCCAAATCTTGTTGTACACCTGTTTTAGATAAGTTATCTGCCTCCTGGTTTCTTTCCCTGTAGATGTGGCAAACAGTGATTTCATTAAAAAAGCTTTTGATATGCAAAATCTCATTAAGCAAAGGAAGCAAAATATAATTTCTGCAATGTTGAGTCCTGTTGAACCAATATAATAAAATAAAGTTAATTAATAAAATAATTCAATTAAAGTTATATTTATATATTAATTAAATTGATAATTAACTTAATTAACTAAACAATAAATTAATTTAATTAATTAAATTGATAAAATTTTATTTACATGTTTTAAATTAATTTAATTTGTAAAATTGATAAAATACATATTTACATGTTTTAATACTCAAGTGGTAAACAAATTACCAAACTTTGACCAATCACATCTTTTCAACCATGTGATAGAATCAAACGAAATTTGTACAGTTGGAAAGCTAGCAAGAAAACTAAAGAAATGGAGCCATAAAAATATGAAAATCATAGAAAAGTGAAAGACATTCAAAATAAGGCAAACCAAAGAAATATGTCATCACTCTAAAATCACAATTTGATTTTATTGTATGCTCTCACATATACTGGGAAAGGAATGAGATCGTTGATCATCTATCCAAAGAGGTCGCGCAGCTGACCAAGGGGCAATGGATGATACAAGAATTCAGAGATGGTGCCTTTTTCCAGTTTTTCCATCGTCCATTCATCGAACTGGATGGAAATCTTTCGGAATGATCCTCATGATCATTCCATGCTTTTTGCTTTTTGTCTTTACACAGTTTCTAGACTCCTTATGGATTATGTTAATATTGTTTATTTACTTTTTATGCAAATATTGTGCTGATATATATATATATATATATATATATATATATATATATATATTTATAGAACTGAACAATGACTATTCTGATCTCAAGTCACTGCATCTCATACATGCTGAAGATACAACATGTAATTTTCTTAATTTATTAATGAAAATTGCACTTTTTTCTTGGGAAAAAAAAGGCAAACCAAAGAAAACAAATGTGACATTTACAAAATTATTATGGAGGGCCCCATAATTTTGAAAAAATAGTGGGAATTGTTGAGGCCTTAACAAGTGGCGACATATCGAGATGAGGTAGTTATCTCTGGTTTGGACAATAGTTATTAAATATCAAAATAAAATTTTCCAAAAGATGCTCTCACATTACATCATTTCTAAAGGTCCTATGTAAGATGAATTCGAGTAAGATATATTTTTAAGAAAAGAAAGTAATTGAATGCCCAATTCTAAAACAATGAATCCCCTAGTATAGACAATATTTTTTTTATCCTTTCTCTTCTATTGGATAAGAAAAATAGTGAGGATGATTTTATGATTAATGTGCATCTATTGATTATAAAATAACATTTTTTCTCGACATTGCTTCATTTCCTACAAGCGTCCATGGCCTTAACAAAGATTTCTCATGTAACACACCCCCTCACTAGACTACTTTTTTTTATTTAAGGTCTAGATGCATTGAATGGTGTAGTCCTCCCTTTTGAGTTAGTTTCCTTCTATACTTGGGTTGCCCACCTTGTAACACCATTCCTTGAAGAAATTAAATTTGGTCATTCTCACTATGATTTCTAACACCCTACTGTTAAGGGTTCAAGGTACAATTGCATGATGAAATTTTGGGCCCACCATCATCGCTCACCTAGACATACTTAATGGTTTAAGTGGTGAATTCAATTGGTTATAATACTTAGGCACTCAAATAAACTCCTAGAATTTTCCCTCTAGTTATTTGTTGTTCGCTGAGACATTATGTTTGTGGACTTCCTTGTAGGTCGAAACCTGATAAGGTTTCAAACCTTCATTTCAAGCTAGAATATATGTACACAGTCCAATGTTTTAGGGGTCAACAATTATGTCCAAGCTATTTCATGTTCTGATTGTTAATAAATACTATATGTGGTAAATATTCTAAGTCTATGGAGACTGAGATAAATGAACTAGTGTGATGCACCATGGGTGACTTTATGCTCCACAGATAATGGAAATGAACATTAGATGGTGATGAACATGTTTAATATGTGGAGGTTGCATTGCATACTAGCATCTCTACTTCTACCTACATATGTAAAACAAAGAGTTTCTCAAAGAAAGGTGATTGGCCTATAACACATATCCTACCTAGTCGTTATGCAAGTAATTCATTTTCATATGACTTCATGAGGATTGCTCTGAAACCTATGTGAATTATAATTTGTCTTTTGGTGTGCATACATTTTGTGCAACGACACTGAAACTCTAAAGCATAGCCTTTGGAACCCTTTTCTAGGTCTAATAGAGTTGTGTGGTAAACCTTCTTTTGTAATCTAAAGCTTGTTCTATGAAATTCTCTATAAACGTGTTGGTGCACCCTTCATGGTAGCCTTCATGTTTTATTATGGATTTTTTCTAGTGGAAACCCTAGAGCCTTCCAAGGAATTAGAGCCAACTATCTTAAGAAAATATCACCATCATCGTAGAATTGTCCTTCATGACCTCATTATACTCAAGCTCTACTTTATTAATGGATCCCCCCCCCCCCATATTCAACTACTCAATATGTTGTGATGACCCTATTTGCATTGGAAAAGTCCTTTTTGTAGCAACCTAAGTTTGTTTGTTCGATTATGATAGTGGTAAAGTTAGTTTATTTGTAAAATTTAGTTTCTAGCATTCATATTGTGGATATGGCTAAAATATAAACCATCTCCCCTTATTGAAAGAGATTATACCCACAAACTTTAAATCTAATACCTTAAGGATATGATTTCTGATGAAAATTTTAAATATCACCAATATTTGTGCTAGAAGCACACTACACGACATATACTACAAAGCATCATTAACAAGCTATGGGAAATACTTCCATTCAAAGAATCACATCCCTGATTAAAAATACAAACAATGAACATACATAATGTCATTGCAACTAGATTTAAACTTAAGAAATTTACCATTTGCATATTTGATGGCTAGGAAATGATGTTTACCAATTTCTATAGAATGCGTTGAAATTGTAGAAGGGACAAGTTGTAAGAAAACTAAAATTAAAACAATTGCATCCCTTGTGATGAGTTAACAAGCACAACACATCATTAACAACTACACATGGCAGCACATCGTTGGAATGCGAGTAGATGATAGGTATGATCTACACAAATAGAAGTCATGAAATACATGAACTTGTATACTTGTCATTTTCCATATGCTTCAGACGAAGTTCTCTTTATTGTATATGTAAGAATGTCCAATATTTATACAGAAACTATTCTAGAATTGAACTCCTCTTCACTACTATATATATATGAGAAAACCCAACAACTGTGTAGTAATTAGAAAGAATGTATGTCAATAGAACTTAAATAAAATACTAGGAATGTTCATAGGTGCAAAGATACAATAGGCCCACAACTAATATGTCAGATGAGATAAGTTTGTTGCATAAAGCAAGCAATTTCAATCAATATGCCATCGAACCACCAAATATCTTTCCAATGAGCATTTAATGCAACAAGCTTGAAGTAAGGAACCCAAAAGTTTCGTGGATACCATGCAAGCGCTATGCATGAGGCATTTAAAATACCAAATCATTATTGTAAAACCTTGTGGCCCAGCTTTAAGAAAACCTGAGACATTCATTCTTCAAAGTAGAATATGCAATACGTAATCTCAACCATAGATCTTGCCTTATGTCAACATCACCTAAGAGTGATATTATCCATGAGCTCTATAAATTTAACTTATGGATTAACAAACAATGCATAAATACACAACATTTTAATTTTTTCCCGACGCGACTTCAAGTGACCCACATCACGAGAGTCCTGAGCTCGCCATCTTTCCAACCATACTACTCTTAAGTAAGATCAAAATTTCACCAAGGCTAGTGTATTCACAATACTAGGTCTCAAGGTATCGCTATGGAGAAAGTTGATGCCCTCGAAAGAAATTTAATGACTGTCGGACGTCCTTTAACAATAACATCAAAGAAACATTATTAGAAGCCCTGAGAAAGTCTCACGAACCCATGGGGGGAGAACACAGTATTGAGGCACACGTAGAAGGATAATCCATCCATCACATTCATTTCCATGGAGGTCATAGTACTAGGTCTCAAGGTATCGCTATGGAGAAAGTTGATGCCCTCGAAAGAAATTCAACGACTTCCGGACGTCCTAAAACAATAACATCAAAGCAACAGTATTAGAAGCCCTGATAAAGTCTCACGAACCCATGGGGGAAGAACACAGTATTGAGGCACACGTAGAAGGAGAATCCATCCATCACATTCATTTCCATGGAGGTCACCAATATTCGAGCCACCGAACACCCAAGATGGACATGTATAAATTCGATGGCTCTAACCCGGTAGTATGGGTGGAAAACATGGAATAATATTTCCACCTTAATAATATCTAGCATGATGACACTAAACTACATGTGGGAGCTCTTTACTTGGACCAAGAGCGATGGCAGTGGTGGTAGTGGCATAAAAAATGCTATCCAGGGAGGCCAAATTATCACATGTTCTCAAAAGCCATTTGTGATTGTTTTGATCATGACTCTCACTTTCTGGGTCATCTCACTAAGCTCAAGAAAATGGGTACAGTACAAGACTACATTGAATTCTTTGATCAATTGACCATCCAAACTGAAGGACTAGGAGATGCCTTTTACATGGAATGTTTCATTGGTGGCCTAAAGGAAGCCATCCAAGCCCATGTCCAAATGAATCACCCAACTACTTGGTTGGAAGCATGCCCCAAGGCATTAGATGTAGAAGTCGCTTTAAATTCCCAATCCAATCATCCAAATTTCATCGCACGGGCACGTCCCACCCCGATTACAGGCCCCACCCAAACACTGAAGGTTCAAAAGGTGTTGCTGACAGAAATGATTGAAAGAAGGAAACAAGGACGTTGTTACTATTGTGATGAAAAAAAATCCCTGAGACATAAATGTAAGGAACCAAAATTATTTCAAATTGACGCTACTAAAAACGGATTTGCCGATGAAGTTCCATCGACTGAAGTGCCCGAGTAGGAAGAGGGTGAACCCCAAATAGTAAAATGATCCTACAACTATGCCAGATGATTCGGTTATCTCACTTCCTGCCTTAGCCGACATTTCTTCTCCCCAGACTCTAAAAATTCGAGGTTTTATTAAAAATTGGCCAGTAGTGGTGTTGATTGATAGTGCCAACATGCATCACTTTGTTCATAAGAGAGTAGCAGAAGTCGTTCATTATTTTGTCAAGACGGTCTCTAGTTTCCAAGTCCTTATCGTTGATGGGGGGACCATGAAATGTGAAGGACACTGCGGGAAATATTAAGCTTTAGATGGGGGATTATCACCTTAAAACCCACATGTTTTCCATTGAAATGGGCGGTTGTGACAATGCCCTTGGTATTGAATGGATCCGCACACTGGGCCCTATCGTGGTGGAATTCTAGGAGTTATTTATGAGCTTTAAGTAGAAAAACCACACTGATACACTGAGGGGTCTCTAGGAAGGTGCTCCTACTATCATCAACTCACATCGAATGGAGAAACTTTAAAAAAAAGGGTCACCATGGGATAGTAGCATAATTTAATGTCGTCCATGCCATTAAATCCACTCCTCCTAACATTCATCCCGATATGCAATAGGTATTAGATCACTACCAGCAGGTCTTTGACAAACTTAAGGAGATCCCACCCTTTATGGGTGAACATGATCATAGCATCCCTTTTCTCTTGGGTACTTAGCTGCCAAATGTCTGCCCCTATTGATATCATTTTGCACAAAATAATGAAATTGAAAAAATCATCAAGGAACTCCTCAAAGTTGGTGTTATTTATTCCAGCACTATCCCTTATTCATCTCCAGTGGTCATGGTTCTAAAGAAATATGGAGAATGGCGCATGTCTCCAGACTTTAGGACGCATAACAAGCTCATTATCAAGGACAAATTTCCTATCCTAGTAGTTGATGATATGCTTGATGAACTGCATGGTGCCAAATTTTTTACCAAGATGGACCTCTACTTGGGCTATCACCAAACATAGATGAAGGAAGATGACATTCCCAAGATAACCTTCCGAATTCATGAAGGCCATTATGAATTCATGGTCATGCCATTTGGTCTTTGTAATTCCCCATCCACTTTTCAGAGCCTCATGAACCACCTTTTGAAACCATATCTCAAAAAATTCATCCTGGTCTTTTTTGATGACATTCTCATCTACAACATAACATGGGACACAAACCTTCAACATGTTGACCAGGTATTGCAACTGCTCTAAGATCATAAACTATTTTTCAAATTATCCAAGTGTTCCTTTAACATGGAAGAATTAGATTATTTGGGACACATTGTGGGCCATGAAGGAGTGAGGGTTGATCCAAAAACCGTCCAGGCCATGCAAGATTGGCCCCAACCAAAAACCTTGAAGAGTTTTAGGGGATTCTTGGGTCTCATGGGATACTATCACGGGTTTTTTAGCAATTATGGATGCATTACCCAACCCCTCAGTAATCTTCTTAGGAAAATTTCATTTCTCTAGGCTGGCACAGCTCAACAGGCCTTCATGGCTCCCAAATAGGCCATGTGCTCCACTCTAGTATTGGTGCTACCAGAATTTACAAAACCTTTTGTGATTGGATGTAATGCTTTAGGTACATGCATTGACACAGAATTAATCTAGGAAGGTATACCACTGGCATTCATCAGTAAACAACTCAGTGGAAAGCATATGGGTCAATCTACATATGAGAAAGAAATGATGGGCATCTTACATCCAATAGACACTTGGGGACCATACGTATTGGGGCGTCATTTCCAAATCCACATTGACCATAATAACCTAAAATATTTCCTAGAGCAACGCCTATCGTCGCCACAACAAAATAAATGGCTCACAAAAATGTTGAGATATGATTATGAGATAATTTACAAGAACGGGCATGACAATGTAGTAGTCGATGCCTTATCACGCCAATTTGAGGAAGAGGGCACTATTTTATCCCTCCCTACCCATACCAGATTGGATTGAAGAAGCCCATCATGAATGGTTCTCCCACCCCTCTTTGTCCCAACTCATTAACAAATTACGAGAAAATCCTAATTCTTCAGAGGACTACTCTTGCAAGTATGAGGTTCTTCGCTATAAGGATCGGGTAGTGCTGTCCCTGACCTCCACCCTGATCTAGGTGGATATTGGTGGCCACCCGCCTATTCCACATAGACCCCCCAATCAATTTCATTTGTTTCCTTGTTCATTTCAGCGTTTACTATTTTTAGCAATTTTCTGGGTCTTGAACTTCTGGAGCAGTTTTGACCCCCTAAATGGCATTTTCTTGGGGTTTGCGACATACGCATTGTTGTAGGCATGGGGCTACAGCAATGGGCATGTTAAGAAACCTGTAGTACTCGGTGAGACATTTCCAACAAGGTATCATATGCACCAAACATAGATAATATGACCAAGTTATGACCCCAGGAAGTTGGTTGCCCAACTAAGCCCAACGGGGCCCACAAACTCTTGGTGTTACATCTCCTAGGGTTAGGGTTTTCGTTGTTTAGGGTTTTCTCATGTTTTCCAATAATAAATAGGCCCTTGAGCCTCATTGTAACATAGTTTAGAGGCATGTAGCCACCACATCCCTTCTCAGAGATAAGCTACCATCGCCCAAGCTATCTTATTTCCATTCTGGTTTTAAACATAGTTCAGCATTTTTTATTAATGAAATGAAGTGTTTTTCTGCTACATCTCTATGTTTATGATTATATATGTAAGTTGGTGTGTTCATGTTTAAGTTCGGATCAATGGTATCATAGGGGTCTGCTCTTTCTCTGTTTTTCTTTACATGTCC
Source organism: Pinus tabuliformis (assembly GCA_031772625.1). Taxonomy (NCBI): domain Eukaryota; kingdom Viridiplantae; phylum Streptophyta; class Pinopsida; order Pinales; family Pinaceae; genus Pinus; species Pinus tabuliformis. Next base: position 254,219,610 of record CM062812.1, on the reverse strand, counting down.
CCAATGAGGTCAGGGTATAAGGAGTTAGGGCTTGATCTGGTTGAACCATTGCAAAATTAGCCTCATAAAACCTGACGACCTCCTATGGCGGAAGAAAATAAAGATTATGGGGTAGGAGATCCTTTAAAAATGTTTCTCGAGGAATCCCTCAAGTGAAAAACGGATGCGATGATGGATAACTTTGCCCAGATCCTTCGATGACTACCCACAGGCGATGCATCTTCATCCAGCAGCCACTCTGGAGGCGCCACTCCTTTTAAGGTACAAGTTAACTTCGATATTCCCATATTTGAAGGCCTGATAGATGCAGACGCCGTAGATAAATGGTTAAATCTGTTGGAAGGATATTTTTCAGTTCATGACTTTTCCAATCGAGAAAATATTACTTTTTCACTTCTCAAAGCCACCCCACACATCAAGGACTGGTGGGAAACCTATTGTGAACAAAAGGACGAGAGCGAACCCTCGCTATTTTCTGTCGCACCCACTTGGAATTATTTCTTAGATGCCATCAAGGAACAATATTACCCTGTCGGGAGCTATGAAGGCAAATACATAAAGTGGACCACGCTACGACAGGGAAGGGACCAAGATGTGTCAGAGTTCACAAATAATTTCCATACCCTTCGCATGAAGCTGGGTATCAAGGATACTGAGTGACATTTGGTGCTCAAGTACCGCGACTGTCTACACAAGTATATCTAGGATGAGATGGAGTTCCTGGACATTTCCTCGCTCGACACGACGTATCAGTACGCTATCAAGATTGAGCAGAAGTTTAAACAAAATAAGCAAGACTTTGGATCTATGAATCTAAAGTAAGGAAAAAGCACCCCCAAACCACAAAACAAAGGACCAAGCCAAGGTGGGGCTACCCAGGACAGCCCGCCGAAGCTGCAAGCAAAGAAAAACACCATGAAGACGAAGGACACAGGAAAATGGTGTGAGCTCCATAAGAGCTCCATTCACAATACAAGTGAGTGTCGGGCCAAGCAGTGACTGGTGACCGAGCTGAAGGCTTCCGAATCAGACACAGGTTCTGACTCCGAATAAGAACCCGACAAGGGAACTGACAAAGGGAAGTAAATCAATGATGCAGAACATAGTCTATCTCTCTTCCTGACTGAATGAACATGGCCCAACACTTAGCCAATTTCAAGCCTCCAAGCTCTATTTCCTTGCGCTATTCCCTTTGGAAATTGCCCCTATTATTTATGAATTTCACAACAAGGAATTCTGTAATTAACATAGGTTCATCCTCTGACTGCATGCACCACTTGTACAACTTGGATTAGTTTACAACTTATAGTACACTACCCTTGAACTCCAATCTCAACTGGGTAACTCGAATTCTAAGCATGCAACAATTATTTTGGATTTATTGATCAGTTAACTGGTTGATCACTGAGTGTGGTTGAAGTTAAACTCCCACAACATGACCTCCGTTAGTTTTTTTGAAAGATAGAACTAGTTAAACTAACAATAACTCAAATTAACTTAAATAGATTACTACAAATTAGCAATCAATCATGTAGAAATGAACTCAAGTGTCTCCAACTTTAATTTATTGAGTGACAAGAGCCATGTCACCTCAGTTAACTACCTCCAAGTATTATGTTGAAATTGAAATTGAAATTTGAATCTAGTTTTGACCAAGGCAAAGTCAAAACTAGAGTTTCTTGCTACATTTTCAACACAAATCAATTGTTACCTTGTCATGCTAATGCCAAGCATGTTTCCCTACAACTATTCACACACGTCAGTCACATGTTCCAAATATCAATACATCATGTCTATAATTTGAAATCATCCTTTACCAAGACTAACAACCATGTCATAATCAATAGTCAACTCATCATTAGTAGTCGTAATACTAAAAATAGCACCCACTTTCACTCAAGTGCATTTCAATTGTCTCAACACATATCATGTTAGTACAATTGTCTTAAAAACAAGGTCATTCCTTCATGTAATATTATAAACACACATACTCATATTGTGCAATTAATCAAACATTAAAACAACATGTAAACATAGCATGTTAGTTAAACCAAATAGACGACATAATCAAACTCATACCTCAATGTATCTCAGGGGAGGTAGCTATCACATCTACACAATTCCATCCAAATTAGTATGACACAATATCACATGTATATCAACTCATACCTTAATATCATAGCCATAACCATCTTCACAGGCCAATACAAATTAGCACGATACATAATAACATCAATATCTCAGCTGCAATGACCATAATCATGATGCATATGACCACAATGCATATAAAAACAAGTTACTATCATTCATGACTATCTGACGCATGTTCATATGATCACACTGATTAGCTAACATCTATCATGCATGTAACCACAACAGAATGACAGGCATGTACATAACCATAACGCTTATAACAACCATTACCCATCATACCTGCATGCCCAACATACAAACAAGTATGACGATATGCTCTTACCCCGAGGTCTAGTGCTACAACCTCGCTCTAATGATATGCATCTCCTACAACATCTTAGCCAACATATCAGCATCATAACATACCAACAACATCATGATGACACAAATTGCATACAATTACCACCATGATGTATGTCTCACCTACTATGCATGCATAACAATAACCATGACAATGCATGCATAATAACATACATCTAGCTCTTCCAATCCAAGTGTTTGAACCATGCTCTAATACAAATCTATAAACGCCCCACCCCACATTTACCCTCTTTAACAAGCCCTTCAGTTAAATGTGAAACTGAGTAATAATATGACATGACCTAACCCCCTAGCTTCAGTTAAGGAAGTGGGGCCTACAAATGAGACTTACTGACCACAACATGACATCCTGCAAGGACTACAAATCACCTAGGAGTCGAAGAAACACCAGTTGGTCAATCCCCGAGTTGGAGCTTCATTTCAGCGACCTAGACTCCCAACCACACCCTTGATATTGTCTACATGTAGTTGAAGGCCTCCAAGCGCACTCACAAGCCTTGCTCCATGCGGTTGTGATCCAAATTACTCAGTTCAGTGCCTACGGTCTCGAGATCTGAGTCAAAATTCCAGGCCAGCCTCGAGAGCACTACACAAAACCTTCTGATGCTTTCTATAATGATAAGTAACTCAATAACAAGGCTAAACATATAAACTTTGAACAAGAACTTGACCTAACCAGGCAGGACAGTAATTTCGTCAAACATATGGCGAACATGTAATCTACAGGTCATGAATGCAGATCTGAACATAGGAGTCTAAAATTTATCTGAGATTCACCAAGAAGGTCTAATGATCTCTCATAATAGTTGCAATAAAATGTGTTAGCCCATGTATTCATTAACCATTCATCAACTAATCAAAACATAACAAGAGCCATAGTTAGAACATGTTATGGAACCATGCTTATAACCATCATATAACCAGAATATTAACCATGATAGAACAACCATAAAAGCCTCATAATAACAAGTACAAGTACTCATGAATCATAATAATAAAATAGCTCTTATTAACATATGCATAAATCCAACCAAGTCAGAGACTTCCATGTACCACCCAACCATAGATTGGGCTGAACCAAATCCTTCTTTCAGTCAAACACTCCTATGCCATATTCCAAGCATGAATGTGGGAACTCAAGACATAAAAAACTAGGGCTTCCTAAAGATTAGACCACCTCCACCCTTAGGATACCATGATATCGCCAAAATAGGTCAAGAGATCGCAATGTCCAAAACAAGTTTGGATGCCTCAAAGTTTCTTCACCAATACCTTGAGTAATTTTATTGTCTCCAACCACCTGTTGAGGGCTTCCCTGAGATTAAACCACCTGCACCGCCAACCCTTGGGAATTTTCCTGAGACCACCTCACTCGATTCCAAAACCTTTCGACAATCCAAATCTCAACTAGAAAAGAATCCCATCACAACATGGCTATCCAGGAATGGCAAGGCAAGGATGAAACCACTGTCACACTCAACAAAATCCATGCCAATGACAGCATAAGTACCAAATACATAAATGCATGTACCATGCATTCACAAACCAGCTAGGAAATTACACATGTAACATGTTACCTGCAAAGTCCTCATATTGAAGAAGCTTGATCCAACCTTCCTTACTTGTCCTTCCTTTTCTTTCCTTTTCCTTCCTTTGATTTCCATTGCTTGCTTGCTTTCTCCTCTTGGTGCTCTTCTCTCTCCCTCTAAAACTAATTCCAAAGAAAATCTGACAAAAGGTTGTGAACTAATCCTTTGAAGCATTTTATCATTAAGGCCTCTATTTTCCCTTCAATTTTCCTCTCATGCAAATTTGTGACCCTTCATCTCCCTTTTCTCCTATTTTCCTTTATTTTCATAAATAAATGTCAATTAATTCTTCTTTGCCTTTATCAATGCCTTTGCCAATTTCCTTAGCCATAATAAACCAAAAGTGACACCCACTAAGATATTTTTCCCCACATTCAGCTTGGAATACGTGTCTGATGACCTTGGTCTTATTTTTCCTTTATTAAATTTATTACATGAAATTTTAACCCGGGGTTGTTAGATCAAACCCTTACATTACAAAAATAACTTAGTGTTACAACCATGGTAACAATTTTGCAAAATAATAATATGGATCGCAACTGTTTGATAAGATTGTTACATTGAAACCATATCCCCTGGATGTAAAAAGATTTGTTGTTTGAACAAAATTAGATCATAATTTGTGTCGATCCAAGTGGTTGAACCAATCACTAGGCATGAAATTCAAATGTGGGTGTAACTGTATATTTCCTATAGTGGCTTCCAATAGTTTAGCCACTTCCGACAATTCACCTTGATTTGCATAGATTGTGCACTTCCAATAGCTCAGTTAGCACTTGCTAGTCCTATAACATATACAAGAGTTGTGGTATCCAAGGTTAATCAATCAAGGAAAATACACTAAAAACCATAGACTAATTCATGAGGAAATGAATTAAATTATGAATAATCACCTTATCGATCTTATAACCACTAAGACTGCAAAACTGATAGAAATGGTAATGAAATATGGAAAAGAGAGATATGAAATGAGGTATGAAAGGAAAGAAAATATGGTTCGATACATGCAAAAGATGGGTCAGTGTTGAGTCTCATAAAAAGGTCTAGATCCTTGCTATGGACTTTTGTGCAGATCCCTTAGCACACAACAAAAGCATGTCTTAGAGAGATTTGAATTGAAACCTATAATAACTCCCATAGAAACGCTAGCCGAGTCTAATCCACAAAGCCCCCACAGGGAATAGGTTCTTAAACTATAGGACAATTACTTCAATTGGCCCCACCATCTCCTAGATCAAAAAAACGTTGGGGTGGTCTAACTCTACTAATATTTTGAGGGGTAGCTTTATGGCCCTCCCTCCTAGGTCTCTCATATTTGCTAACATAATATTCATGGAGGAAACACCTTAAGGGAATATGTTTCTCTAAGGACCCAAACACTAATGTTATACTTACCTTGGTTGATCTCCCACATGCCCTTTTTCTTGAGCAAGCTTGAGTGTAGACTTGCAACCCACTATTAGAGGGTCTGGCTCTTTAGGGTTATCAAACCCCATAACTCTTGAGACTTCAAGGACCTAAAAGGAGGTCCTAGACTATAGAATATATGGATCCATACCACTAGAGGTTGAGGTATAATTAGGAGGGTTCAATGTCAATTGAAAAATTATTGATGAAGGAGTTGTCAACCACAAAATCCTCCAGCTAGAGAAAAGGTCGACTCCTTGTCTAAGGGTGTAGAGAGTAAGTAGAAAAACAAGAAACATTGAACTCTAAGCAAACCAAATTTGCATCAAGTAGAGGCTAAAGTGATATAGAGGTCTTACCTAATGAGCTTGGAGTTTATGTTGGACACCTAATCCTCTAAGGGTTGGTGTGGAAGCTGAACAACCAAAGGGAGTCCAAGGGACCACTTGGAATATGAATCCAAGGGTCACACCATGTACTATAAATGTATATCATTGTCAATAATAGACGTACTCTCATGCTTATCATTCACACTTTGTGTCTTCCATGTATGTTTTTAACATGGTATCAGAGCTATAAGCGAATTTTTTCCCTGCTTAAATTTGAGCCACTAATTGTGGCCTCTCTGTGCATGTCAATTCTGCATTCCTGCTAGTAGAACTGCCATTATTGTGTGCATGCCTATTTCATGTTGCACACTGTCTGGCTGACCTCTCTCAACTATATTAGTGCTGGGTTCTCTATCCACTGTCTCAAATAGAAAAAACACACCTGCACTCCTGCTTATTATGCCTATTCTGCCCATGTTTTGCATTTTTGCAGCCTGACACATCTGGCTTCTGCCAGCACAAATTCCTAACTCTGAACAATGGTGATTCTTTGTGCATGAATGAATGGCTCTGTTGAATATTGATGTTGCTTCGTTGCCTCCCTCGGTGTTTGGTTATATACCACATTACGTTGAATGGTTGCGTCGAACGGTTGAGCGGAAGATGGTTGAAGTATCATCATTAATGCTGCGTATCTCTCTCCCCTGGTTTGTAATATGTAACTGCATTTTTATCACGTTGTCCACACATCGGTTGTGTTTGTTGATGCTCTTACCACTGTCCATTGTCTAAACGCTTGTGAAGGTTGCTATTGCGCTTATGTTTAAACACCCATTCGCTTTGCATCCATACGCCCCTCATACCTTGGCATCGAAGCGTTTTGTTGCGCCCATATAATGCTTCCTTCCCGGTTTTGAAGCTGCTCAACGCACAGTTGAATGCTGCTCCTCACCGTATACCACGCTGCCATTACATTGAATCCCGCTCTAGTTAATACCTCCAAGTTAGCCATTGCATTATCTTCACCAAATCCAACAGTGGTCACCATGTCTTCCATAACCAACATGTGGCTCGAATCAAACAAACCACTCTAGTAACCCAAGAAAAGAGGGAAACCGACTGTCCATGGACTATTTGAGTTGAATCAGTACAAAATAACTCATGTCAGTGCTGCGCAGTTCGATTAACTGGTCGGGGACATCATTTCTTATGGATGGTTAGCTCCAAATTTCTCCAAAGTATGCAATTGGGTCACTCCAAATTTCTTCATACTGCAGGTTCCTTGTTCACATATCCTCTCTATGTACACAGTAGTTTGTTCTACTTTGCATTCGACTGCACAGTGAAAGAAGGTTGATAGCATCCATATGCGTTAATACCCACCATTTAATACTTTCTCTACATCTTGATGAACCTAAAGAGCGCCGGCTACGTGTCCATCTTCCCTATGTCCAAGGAACCACAAACAAGATTGCTCGGATTCTTAAGAAGTATGATATTCCCTCAACCTTCAGGCCCCTCAACACTATTCGCAAATCCCTCCGATCGGTGAAAGATCCCATTGATCCTAAAGATATGAAGGGTGTCTACTTGATCCCTTGTTCTTGTGGGACCCCCTATATCGGGGAAACAGGGCGCTCCATCCATCAAAGGATCAACGAACATGCAGCTGACCTAAGACATGGGAGAACCAAGTCTTCAGCATTAGCAGAGCATGCGGAAAAGACCAAGCATCAAGTGTGTATTGAGGAGGCCAAGGTTATTGCCAGGGTTGCGCAGTTCCATCACCGTAAATTCAGGGAAGCTATTGAAATTGAAAGAAGGCCGAGCAATCTCAATAGAGATGACGGCTGGAAGATCAGTAGCTGCTGGATCCCGGCCCTTTCTTCCTAGTCTTGCTTTTTCTAGCTTTCGATGTTTCCCTTTATTTCGCGGATCTTTTTCCTTGGAGCCTTGTCTTTTCCTTCCTCCTAGGGTTTCTCCTTTTGGCTCTGTAGTTTTTTTTTTTTTTTGGATCCTATTCTTATCCTTCTTCTTTTTAGAATGTATCGCTCGCTTGATTTATTTATTTTTATTATTTTATTTCAATTTATTTATTTTATTTTATTTTTATTTTTATTTTTATTTTTTATTTATTTATTTTTTTTTTTTTTCTTTTTCCTTCTTCTTTTTAGAATGTTTCGTTTGGTTGATTTATTTATTTTTATTTTTATTTCAATTTATTTATTTATTTTTCCTCGTTATTTATTTATTTATTTTATTCTATTATTCTATTTATATATATTATTATTATTAAAAAAAATAAAAATAAATAATATATATATATATATATATTTAATAAGTACCTTTTATAACTTTCTTAATTAAACTATATATATATATATATATATATTATTATTTATTTTATTTTATTTTTATTTATTCATTTATTTTATTTTATATTAACTTAATTTTCTCGTTCCAATATTTTTTAATTCTAACTAACCTTTATGTATATTACTATATATATATATATATATATATATATAATTTATACATTAATTATAAGAAAAGGTCCTTTATATAACTAATTCCCATTTAAATAATAACTTATAATTTTTAATTATCAAACAATACCTTTTTAACTAACCTTTAACACCATTTAAATTATTTTTTATTTTTATATATTCACCTAATTTAACTAATTTCCAGTAAATTATAATAATTTTGACTCTGGTCCTAAAGTCAAAATTAGTCGTTGGTCAAGATAGCCGTTGGAGGCTCTGCTCAGACTATTTAACATGCTAAGGTGGATCTGTTTCTTCAACTTGTCCTGATGATGAACCACACTAGTTGGTTCGAAACGCGTCGACAAATGATTTATCTTGTGATTTACGCCGAAGAATTTCTCTTAAATTTGAAATATTGTCGAGTTCTACCAAAAACAAAAACCTCCATCGCATAAAAATTATACATAAATAATTTCTTGTATGTTTATCGAGAAATACTGGGTGACTTGGGCTCATCATCAACTCCTTACCATCTAAAATGGATCAACAGCCTCATGTTCAATGCAAAGGGTTCAAGCCCAAGAGCATGTTGTTGCCAGAGGGCAAGTAGACCACATTAAGGCCCCGAGAAAGGGTGGAAGCAATCTCCTTGGCAGCCTCGATACGCCTGAGCTCAATTAGTCCTAGTCCCACAGCAGACGTGGCCAGGGAAATAAGCTTAGCAACCTCACTCTCCCATTTGATTCAGGTCCTTCAGAAGTTGAACAGAATCATGATGAGAGCCTTGCGAATGTTTTCGCCAGTGGGCCTCATATTATGCAACTCCCCGAATCGATGAGGAGATGAATGTTATCTTGGGGAAATCCATAACGATCAATCAGCATGTCTCGCATCCTCAGTGCGTCTTGAACGCATCCGTGAAGTTCATATGCAGTATTGGGATAATCGCAACCCACCAACACAGCGTACTTGTTGGGCATGGTGTTTATTTCTCTCACTACTCTTTCTCTGAAAAACAAAAGAGAAGAAGCACTCGATCCTTGCTGCACGAGTTTTTTCACTATCTGGACTAGTTATTCGGAAGGGAAATAGTACGAGTTATCCGATACATGGTTGTTGTTTCGTTTGTTGGTAATCTGAGTCAACTTCTACCATACTAGGATGAGTTTTCCTCAATCTAGATGCCACTACAATTGCTAAGTGTATGGTTGTATACTCTTTTTATTGGGCCAAGTTTCTAAATCCATTTGTGGGCCGTGGGAAGTACGACTTACATCTAATGTAAAATTAGTCAAGGGAACTGCTGATAAAGGGTCGTAGGTTCTTCCTGTATTGAGCTACGAGCTCGCTGAAGTAGGGTACCTCTGGTAGCAGCGTACATCACCACAAAAATATCCAAGCAGTGAAGCAGGGTACCTCTGGTAGTAGTGTACACCACCACAAAAATATCCAAGCAGTTATCCCAGGATTAATCTCTTTATCAACAAGGAGTAGATTTGGGTGAAGCTATTTGTTGGACAAGAAAACCATTTCACAAAAGGGATTAAGATTTTGCTGAAAAAAAATTGGTCTTTGAAAAGTCTATAAATTATGTTCTTTAGTGAGTTGCCATCTAAGTTGTAACTGGAATTTTTTTTCCAGTTTGGAGTAATTTTCTAAAGAGTGGTTGACAGATTTCTTCAAGAAATTTGACAGATTTTTCCAAGAAGCTTGTTTTATACAAGTAAACTGACCTAGTTATGTTTTTGAGGGACTCAAAGTATCATCAACGCACTGCATGGAAATATGGCTCGAATTGGTGAAGTTTTATATTTCCTAAAAACTTTGATACATTCCATTAACCATGATATAGTGAAAATTGACAAAGCCTCTCCCCTTAATATTCAAATCTGTTTAGAAGATGCACAGGAGAAAGTTTAGTCTCTTTAACTCGAGTCAAATCTACAATAAGAAGAATTACAGAAGTATAGTCATCATTTTAAACCTATTTATGTTCAAAACATTGAAACAAATTCCCACAAGTAGCAAGTTGATCCAGTGCCCAATGAAGCAGCAAAGTCACACGCAGATGCAGAAGTTCAGTCTGCACTTCGCAAGCCCATCATCAGACCTTGGGAAGAGCTTGTCCATGACAAGCGCAAAACGGACTTGGATATGATAAGGAGGTTTCCTTTCATATTCTAGATTATTCAAAGCCCATCCAGTTTTAGAGTGTTGGATTCCTTCATGATAGTTCACCTTCAGTTGTTCCAGATTCTTCTCCTCTTCCACAACAACAACAAAAAATTATGAAATGCAAACACTGTGACCGAGTTGGCCATATGAAAGATCATTGTTTTGATCTTCATCCATGTAAGCACTGTCATAAAACCAGTCATTCTTCAAACAGATGCTTCATAAACAAACCTCATGCAAGAACAAAGATTCATCTTGGATGGATTGTTTCTTGGATATGGGGTTCAACAACCAAGAAGATATTTCACTCATACAATAGGATTTGTTCTCGAATATTGAACAGTCTTGCAGTTGAGTTTTCTCCATCATCTCACTTTGTATCTGATGGGGGGGATGATGGTCATCTACAAGCTTCAAAGCCACATCAAGCGAGCCTGAGCCACAACCTACCATACCAGATTCAAAGTTGTAGCCAGAGAAAAAGATGCCCCTGAGCATGCCTTCAGTTGGTGATACCTCTAACAGAAGATTTCAGCTTCTTGCTAGTTTTGGAAGAGTTCCAGTAATTGCATTAAGCATTCCAGAGTTGGTGGTAATCCTTAAACCATCATAGGTTGAGACCTCCCTTTTCAGTTTGAGGTTCTCCCTTTTATGCGGGGTGAGACCTCCCTTTCATGGTTGAAGGTTTCCCTCTTCAAAACATCAGGAGCACTTCCTCTAGCAGAAGACCTGAGCTTCATGCCAGACTTGGAAGAGTTCTGGGAACTACACTAAGCATTACAGTGTTGGTGGTCATCTTTAAACCACCTCCCTTGATACCAACATTTCAGAGAGCACATTCAGCCTAGTGTTGCCATGCATTTTTGCACATTTTGTATTACAACTCTCTTCTTGGACTCATACATAACCCTTCAGATTAAGGGGGGAATGTTGGAAACCTAATCCTCTAAGGGTTGGTGTGGAAGCTAAATAGCCAAAGGGAGTCCAAGGGACCACTTGGAATATGAATCCAAGGGTCACACCATGTACTATAAATGTATATCATTGTCAATAATAGACGTACTCTCATGCTTATCATTCACACTTTGTGTCTGCCATGTATGTGTTTAACAAGGATAATTTTAGGGGCGAATGTTCGCCCTTTGGCAAAATTAAGGGGTTTTAAATTTTTAGTGGGCGAATATTTTGTATCATAGTACATTTTTACAAATCACCTCAAATAGCCCACCTTATTTTAAGGGAGAGGGTAAAAAAGGTAAATTTAGCCCTTGAAATTAGGACTTACAACCTTCCATTATTTTCAAGAATAGGTTTTATTTAAGTGAATCCATTCGCCCATTTTCAAGAATAGGTTTTATTTAAGTGAATCCTATGGGCCAAATACCATATTTATAAAAGAGGTATGGTAAATTAATAAAAATATAAATAAATGAGAGGTATGGTAAATAAATAAAACATTTTTTATATTTACTCCATAAGTCACCTTATATACGTGTAAGGGTGTAAACAAATAAAAATATAAGTAAAGTGGAGGTATGGTAAATAAATAAAACATCTTATACATGTATGGTAAATAAATAAAAATATAAATAAACTAGACGTATCGTAAATAAATAAAACCTCTTTTTATATTTAGTCCATAACCCTCGTTCTATTTATGAAGGCTCAAGAAAGAGGTTTTATTTAAGTGAATCCTATGGGCCAAATACCATATTTGTAAAAGAAGTATGGTAAATTAATAAAATGATAAATAAATGAGAGGTATGGTAAACAAATAAAACATTTTTTTATATTTACTCCATAAGTCACCTTATATTTACGAAGACTCAAAAAATGGGTTATATTTAGGTGAAACCTATGGCCAAAATACTATGGGACAAATACCATGGACTAGATTGTTATTAATACCATGCAAAAAACCATTATTAACCCTAATATTAGAATTAATAAAAGTAAAAATGGCACATGGTATTGACCCATGGTATTCACCAAAATGGCACATGGTATTGACCCATGGTATTCACCTGGAATGTAGCCTATTTAAATGGGGGAATTAAACCAGCATGTAGCTTATGCTAAGATTCACTAGGACTTTACAAAGTTTTATTATTTAGTGAAAGACTCTCCAAGATCTTACAAGATTTTATAATTGAGTAAAATATTCGCCATGCCTGGTGAGAGATTCGTCAAAAAATTATATATACATATTATATTATTGATAAAATCGCCTTCCATTTTTCCTATATACCATGGAGATTCGCCCATTTATTATATTTATAAATTTAGGGGGGTTTCTTAAAATTTTCCCTGGTGTTTAACAATTTATAGTCATTTTGGCCAAAGAGGCTCTAATTTATTCCATTTGGATGCTAATAAGTTGAAATCACTATGGACATTGACTCCTTCATAATGAATGGCATCCCAAAGCTAACAATCTAAAATTAAAGGAATGGGAATGTCCCCAACAAGAAATTCAAATCCCTTCTCAGGCCCTTTGGAAGACTAGATTAGGGAAGGATCCCCATTGGATGTTAATCCTTACACTATCAGATCCTCCAATAAAAATTTGGGTATAGTATGATAACTTGATTCCTTGGATACCACGCCCAAGAATAAATATCATCCTAACCCAAAATCATTATGGAACCATGAGTTAAAATCATTCACAATGTGACCAACTTTATGGCACCAAGCATAATGAAGTGGAATATTAGTATAATGTAGTGCCCGCAAATAAGACCAAACACCCATAACAAGGTTAAGGGTTTCAAAACCCCCTAACACGCATCCAACTCAACCAATGCACATGCCACAATGCTTGCATTATTGGTTTTATAGCCATCATTAGCCATAATAAAATTTCCCAAGGCTCCCATATTGCTTGCAAACCCAAATCTAACTAAAATTCCAAGGCTGAATTTGAAGCATGCAAATAGGAGTATTCATTTTCACCTAATTTATGGCATAAAAAATTGAGCTCCAAGGCTTAATTGATAGTATACTCTAATCCCAATACCAACAACCTTATAAAATCCTTCACAGATTCTCTCTAGATTGAAAAATAAACCCTATCCAACCTTGGGCTTATGTAGGTTTCAACCTTGTACAATTAATTGTTGCAAATAGATTCTTAATAATTCAAAAGAGATGCAATGACATACATGCACACATTAACATAGAGGTTTATCCTAGAACCCAAAACAAGGAAAACCAAAAAAGGTTTTTCAATATATTTTTCTTTACACTATTACAATACATATGTGTGTGTACACTACATCATCCATAAACCACTAATCAATTTACCCTATATTATAATACAACCATAATTCCTTAATGAAAACTTGAAAACCATGGGCTAAACCACTATGCACCACAAAAATACTAAAAGTGAAAACCATGTGCCAAAAATCGCTAAAAATAGATGCAAACAATCGCCCCAAATTTGTTTTTTGGGGGACACCTAGGGTCTTCAACCCTCCCATGACACCCCCACTACACTCGACACAATGTAGAATGCATGGAGGTAGTCATGCAAATAATATAACACATACCAAACATTCTCCCACTTATTGTTTTCTTTGCACACAAGGGATCATAGGAGTACATGATCAACAATTCAGGGAAACAATGCCCATTTTTTCTCTACACCAAGAGAAGGCTTCTCAATGGTTGTAGATTTTGTAAATGAATCTACAACATTATTCAAACTTTCCACCTTCACCAAAATCACCTTGTTTTCTTCAATCATATCTCTTACAAACTGATAATGAACATCAATATGTCTTGTCATAGATTGATACATTGGGTTCTTTGCTAGGAAAATCACACACTGACTGTCATAATTTATCCTCATAGATCGTTGTCTCAACCATTACCTGAACAAAGTCTCTATAACCATACTCCTTCCTTTGTTGCATGAGTGGCTCCCATGTATTCAAAAATTTTATTTGACAGTGCCACTAAAAATGATCTCTTACTCATCCAACAGATTGCTCCTCCAAATAGGTTAGACACATACCCCCTTGTAGATATTTTGTGATCTAGATCTCCAACCTAGTCTTCATCAACAAAAAAATGCATGTCCAATACTCTTTCTAATCATGGTATTACTTGGTAGAATTATCCATAACGCAGGTAGTGCCACATAAATACTTGAAAACCCTTTTTATTGTTTTCCAATGTTCCTTCCCTCACTTTGACATCTACCTACTCAATACTCCCATTACATGTGTAACGACTGGTCTAATACAAACCATTGCATATATTAGACTTCCAACTACACTAGGATATTGAACACATGACATGGCCTCTTCCTCTTCCTATGTCATGGGACATTATTCTGCAAATAACATTACACATATAGGAATATGGACATTTACAAGTTTACATTCCTACATATTAAACTATGCAATATTTTCTTCACATATTTCCTTTGATTTAGTTAGAGTTTCCTATTTTCTCAATACCTATTAATTTTCATCCCCAAAATGAAATTTGTAGCACCAATATCCTTCATGTCAAATTTAGAGGAGAACTGAGTTCTCACTTAGTGGATAATTCCCATGTTATTTATAATTAAAAACATATCATCCACAAACAAAACCAAATAAATAACACAATCACCCACTAATTTGAAACACACACAATGATTCTCTTTTCTCCTTGTGAATCCAAGTCCCAATACATAAATACCAATTTTTTTATACCACATCCTTGATGATTGATTTAATCCATATAGGGACCTTTTTAGCCAACATACTGGCTCTTTCTTTCCCTTCACCACAAAGCTTTATGGTTGCTTCATGTAGATTTCTTCTTTTATATCCCCATGTAGGAATGTTTTCATTTCATCCATCTGTTTTACTTCAAAAGAAAAAGAAATAGCAATAGATAAAATAAATTTAATAGAATTTAACTTGGTAACGGGAGAAAGATCCCACCATAGTCAATTGTCTCTACCTAGTAATAACCTTTTGCTACTAATCGAACTTTGAATTTTTCCACTTTGCCTTCTACATCCAACTTCTTCTTAAACACTCATTTTCTAATAATGGGTTTTCTTCCAATCAACAAATTCACTAAATCCCAAGCCACATTCTTGTCCAAGACTGCCATTTCTTCAACCATGGAAGTTTCTCAAGAGTTTTCCATCCTCTAAATTTACTGCCTCCCCATGGCTAGAAGATTTGTAATATTGTTTCCATACTAGTGGACATGTGATGGGATGACCACTGAGATTGCATGCAAGAGAGTAGCTACTCATTCTAGGCTACATTCTAGACTTCAACTACTAGATACTTTACTTGGGGTAGTACCATGGATGATTTTAGTGATCATATGGATCAATAATTGGGAGTCCCCTTCAAGAAGAAATTTTGTGAAGGCTTGAGTGTGGGTGATCTGAAGGCCCATTTATAAGGCTTTGAGCTCTATTTCATAATTATTGTTGAGGCCCGTAGAGATAAATAAGGTGAAAATTATCTTGCCATTATGATCTCAAAATACTCCTCCAAAGCCAACTTTGCGTGGGTTTCCTTTTGATGCCCCGTCAAAGTCTAATTTGAGGAAGTGTTAAGGAATATTTCACATCGCTAAACTCAAGGGAGAGCTATGAAGGGGAGAGGGAAAAGAGGACAATGATATTAGACTCAAATTCCATTCTTTTAGGATTGTAGCTACATCATTGATGACCTTCCAATCTTGCGATGACCATTATTGCAAGGTAATTGATTCACAAATTTTGTGTTTAATTACATTCCAAAGAAGATCACGATGGATGGAATGAGTTTGGAATACTCTATGATTTATTTCTTTCCAAAGATCCCAAAGAAGGAATTTGGGGATCAAAGTCTAAATTCTATTAAGGATGGATTATGAAAGATCTGGTTTCTCCAAAGCTCAACGATGAAGGGAATGTTGGTGGGGTTGTATTCAGTGTGGTGCATGCAAGCTTTGAAAGTGTTTTGGATGGTAATTGCATAGGAGAATCCATTGAAAATATCTTCCAGATCTTCTTCAATATTTTTGCATAAATTGCAGAGGGAGGGCCGTAAAAAACCTCTTTTAAGGAGGTTTTCCTGGGTTAAGGTCTTCCTTTGCACCAAAATCCAAAAGAAAAGATATATTTTCAGCCATAAATTTTGGATCCATATGACCATAAATATTGTTGCTTGTGTGTTCTTTTGGAACCATTCTTGCAAGTAATAGGTTTCCTTGATTGTAAATGTTCCTCTTGTTCTATTTCCCCATATTAGCTCATATGGTTAGTATGAAATATGGATAAGGTGTGATTGAAGGTCTTTCCAAAAGGATGGACATTCTTCTTCCTTAGGTCGGGGTTGTCACTCCTCCTTAGGAACCCATTGTTTCCATTGGATCCAAGTGTGGGTATTTTCCTAATAATCTACTACTTTATGCTTATTATTCATTGTCATATTGTTCCTTAGTTCCAAGAATATTCCCCAAAAAATTTGTTGTACCATCTCACATTTCCCAAAAATAATGATGTCGGATCATATGTGTACCTCATTTTTCCAAATTCCAACTACACAAACCCTTTTGATTGAATGAGATTCAAATTAATGGGTGCAAGGGCTCATTGTTACTGTATTTTTTATTCCATATTAATTTCCATAAATCAAAACCTCCCTGAAGTCATCTCCACCATAGCTTGGACCCTATGACACCATAGCTTGGCCCTTACTCTCAAGCCTATCCCTCCTCTTAGTTTGGGAAAGCATAATTTCTCCTAAGCAACCAGGGCCCATTTTTTTTCTTATTTGGCCCCTCCCTATAAGAAAATTATTTGATTATTGCAAATGGAATTAATGGTAGAACTTGGGGCCATCACTGTAGAGATGATATATAAAGAGAAGGGATCTCCTTTGCAGATACCTCGTGATGGGAAGAACAACCTAGACGAAGACCCATTCAAAAGGATAGAGAAGAAGGTCGAGGATATAAGAACCTTGATCATAGCTACCCATTCTTTAGAAAATCCAAAAGCATTGAGAACCTGAAAGAGATAAGACCAGTTTAACTTGTCAGAGACTTTGGAAAGATCCAATTTTAACTAGCATACTAGGTTTATTTGTACTTGTTATAGAGTGGATGACTTTATGTGCCACCATAATCCCATCAAGGATCTAATGATCTTTGACTTAGCCCATTTTCTCTAGAGAAATTAGATGAGGGAGTATAGGCTTGAGATGATTTGTTATGACTTTTGTAATGAATTTGTATACCACATTTCATAATGCAATTGGTCTATAGCTTCTAGGATCGTCAACTTTGTCTTTTTTGGGTGTTAAGTTTAGAAAAGTGACATCCAAGGTGAGAAGGATGGATAAAGAAATTCTAGATTCTTCCACTGCCTTCCTTAAATCATGGCCTATTGTTGACCTACAAACTAGAATCATCTAGAATTGGCGCCTTATATTTTGGAATATATTTGATTCTACTTCCACTTCATCCATGGAGATGCTTCTTAGAAGAGCTTTGTCTTGGTGCTAGGATGCTAGGTAAGGTATGTGTCAAACTATGCACTAGATTTCTTCCTCCCTATCTTGTTGAGGTTTAGATAATAAATCCTTGTAATAATGAACCGATTCATCTTATGTATCTATGTGGTCTTGCATTTTGATGACTGCCAAGTTTTTAATGAAGTGATATGGTTATCATGCCTATGTTGGAGCATCAATTCGTGGAAAATTGATGGTTTCCCTTCTCCCTCTCCGAGCCATCTAATTCTATATTTTTGTTTCCAAAGAGTCTCCTCTTGTTTCCTTTGTTATTCTAGATGAATCAACAGATATTATTCCACTTTGATGAGCTTCTTCGAGTGCCCATATTGGATAGCCTCCTACTGGTTGTTATTCATTTTGGTTTTCATATCCTTTTTTACTTGGAAAATATTATCGAATTCTTCTTTATTCCATTTTTTTATTTGGGTCTAATGTGTTTGATATTTTGTTGAAGAATGTACATAACAAAGCCTTCCATGTCATCCACCTTTGATCTGAGTGGAAAGTGTTATCCAACCATGGTATCCAACTATGGTATTCACCCATGGTAGCCAACTATGGTATTCACCCATGGTATTGAATGATGTAACTCATGGAAGCATTGAAGATATTATAAATAATGGGCCTCACTTTTCATAAATGAAATTAAGTGTTCCATGATGTACATGTGACAATTTTTTTCTTCCCATTTAATAAATAATTGGGTTTTATGGTATATATTTCTCTCTCTCTCTTTTCAATTTTTTTAGGGGATGTATTCAGTTCATGCATCCTTTAATCAATGTTCACGTGCTTAGTTCTCTCCTCCTAACTTGACACCTATGCCAACAAGGAAGAAAAAGATTTGTCCAAGTCAATAAACAAATATGTTGAGGGACCAACCAATCCATCTTGAAACCCACCTTATTAGAGATAGCTAATGCATTCCCTATTTATAACATGACGTGGGAGCTTTTCAAACTAGTGAGCTCTCTAAATCCCTGTTTCGAAGACAATGAAAAAGCAAGGTTAACCCCATTATACAGGGGGTGACAAAAATCATATTATTTGAGAGTATATTTTGTGTAATCAAACGATTTCACTAGACCCTCCATGGAATCATTCATTAACACTAAAACCATGTAAAAAAACCCACAGGTTATACCTACCATGAAAACCATAATTCCCCCAATGCTCCCTTCATCAAAACCCCTATCGCATATCAAAATCTAGTGCCAAAGTTATGCTATCAGATCACCTTACAGTCATAAATGAATGCCTCCCAAAATTTTCTCCTAATTGTTATTTATGTAAACTTATTCACAAAACAAGACAAAAGTAGAAAAATATAAGTATCAAGATGAACTTAAAACCTGTGATGAAAATATAACATTTTAATGACTACTTAACTCATATTAGATAAATAATAACACATATAGGTCCATCTTAATCTTTGATTAGATAAATAGAAATCCATATAAATTCATCTTAATCTTTGATTTACCAAATACTAGAAGAGATCAAATCTTGATAAATGTAGGAAATTTTAAAAGTAAAAAAAAAAGTACTTGTGTTATATTCTTTGGAAATAGATTCTTTACCAAGTTTCTTATTGCAAATAGATTCTTAATAATTCAAAAAAGATGCAATGGAATACACACACACATTAACACAGAGGTTTATCCTAGAAACCCAAAACCAGGAAAACCAAAAAAGGCTTTTCAATATATTTTCTTTACAATATTACAATACTTACGTGTGTGTACACTACATCATCCATAAACCACCAATCCATTTACCCTATATTATAATACAACCATAATTCCTTAATAAAAACTTGAAAACAATGGGCTTAACCACTGTGCACCACAAAACTACTAAAAGTGAAAACCATGTGCCAAAAGTCGCTAAAAATAGATGCAAGTAATCGCCCCAAATTTGTTTTCGGGGGGGGGGGGGTCACCTGGGTCTTCAACCCTCCCATGACACCCGCACTACACTCGACACAATGTAGAATGTATGGAGGTAGTCATGCAAAGAATATAACACATACCAAAAATTCTCCCACTTATTTTTTTCTTTGCACACAAGGGATCATAGGAGTACATGATCAACAATTCAGGGAAACAATGCCCATTTTTTCTCTACACCAAGAGAAGGCTTCTCAATGCTTGCAGATTTTGTAAATGAATCTACAACATTATTAAAACTTTCCACCTTCACCAACATCACCTTGTTTTCTTCAATCATATCTCTTACAAACAGATAATGAACATCAATATGTCTTGTCTTAGATTGATACATTGGGTTCTTTGCTAGGAAAATCACGCACTGACTGTCATAATTTATCCTCATAGCTCGTTTTCTCAACCATTACCTTAGCAAAGTCTCTATAACCATACTCCTTCCTTTCTTGCATGAGTGGCTACCATGTATTCAAATTTTTTATTTGAGAGTGCCACTAAAAGTTATCTCTTACTCATCCAATAGATTGCTCCTCCAAATAGGTTAGACACATACCCCCTTGTAGATCATTTGTGATCTAGATCTCCAACCTAGTCTTCATCAACAAAAACATGCATGTCCAACACTCTTTCTAATCATGGTATTACTTGGTAGAATTATCCATAACGTAGGTAGTGCCACACAAATACTTGAAAACCCTTTTTATTGTTTTCCAATGTTCCTTCCCTCGCTTTGACATCTACTTGCTCAATACTCCCATTACATGTGTAATGACTGGTCTAATACAAACCATTGCATATATTAGACTTCCAACTACACTAGAATATTGAACACATGACATGGCTTCTTCCTCTTCCTATGTCATGGGACACTATTCTGCAAATAACATTACACATATAGGAATATGGACATTTATGAGTTTACATTCCTACATATTAAACTATGCAATATTTTCTTAACATATTTCCTTTGATTTAGTTAGAGTTTCCTATTTTCTCAATACCTATTAATTTCCATCCCCAAAATGAAATTTGTAGCACCAATATCCTTCATGTCTAGAGGAGAGCTAAGTTCTCACTTAGTGGATAATTCCCATGTTATTTCCAATTAAAAACATATCATCCACAAACAAAACCAAATAAATAACACAATCACCCACTGATTTGAAACACACAGTGATTCACTTTTCTCCTTGTGAATCCAAGTCCCAATACATAAATACCAATTTTTTTATAGCTCATCCTTGGTGATTGATTTAATCCATATAGGGACTCTTTTAGCCAATATACTGGCTCTTTCTTTCCCTTCCCACAAATCTTTATGGTTGTTTCATGTAGATTTCTTATTTTATATCCCCATGTAGGAATTTTTTCCTTTCATCCATCTGTTCTACTTCAAAAGAAAAAGCAATAGCAATAGATAAAATAAATTTAATAGAATTTAACTTGGAAATGGGAGAAAGATCTCACCATAGTCAACTGTCTCTACCTAGTAATAACCTTTTGCTACTAATCGAACTTTGAATCTTTCCACTTTGCCTTCTACATCCAACTTCTTCTTAAACACTCATTTTCTAATAATGGGTTTTCTTCCAATCGACAAATTCATTAAATCCCAAGCCTCATTCTTGTCCAAGACTGTCATTTCTTCAACCATGGAAGTTTTTCAAGAGTTTTCCATCCTCTAAATTTACTATCTCCCCATGGCTAGAAGATTTGTAATATTGTTTCCATACTAGTGGACATGTGATGGGATGATCACTGAGATTGCATGCAAGAGAGTAGCTACTCATTCTAGGCTACATTCTAGACTTCAACTACTAGTTACTTTACTTGGTGAAGTACCATGGATGATTTTAGTGATCATATTGATCAATAGTTGGGAGTCCCCTTCGAGAAGTAATTTTGTGAAGGCTTGAGCCTAGGTGATCTGAAGGCCCATTTATAAGGCTTTGAGCTCTATTGCATTATTATTGTTGAGGCCCATAGGTATAAATAATATGAAAATCATCTTTCCTTTATGATTTCAAAATACTCCTCCAAAGCCAGCTTTGTGTGGGTTTCCTTTTGATGTCCCGTGAAAGTTTAATTTGAGGAAGTGTTAAGGAAGATTTCGCATCGCTGAACTTAAGGGAGAGCTATGAAGGGGAGAGGGAAAAGAGGACACGATATTAGACTCAAATTCCATTCTTTTAGGATTGTAGCTTCATCATTGATGGCCTTCCAATCTTGCAATGACCATTATTGCAAGGTAATTGATTCACAAATGTTGTATTTAATGAGATTCCAAAGAAGATCACGATGGATGGAATGAGTTTGGAATACTCTATGATTTACTTCTTTCCAAAGATCCCAAAGAAGGAATTTGGGGATCAAAGTCTAAATTCTATTAAGGATGGGATTATGAAAGATTTGGTTTCCCCAAATCTCAATGGTGAAGGGAATGTTGGTGGGGTTGTATTCGGTGTGGTGCATGCAAGCTTTGAAAGTGTTTTGGATGGTAATTGCATAGGAGCATCCATTGAAAAGATCTTCGAGCTCTTCTTCAATATTTTTGCATAAATCGCAGAGGAAGGACCCTACAAAACCTCTTTTAAGGAGGTTTTCCTGGGTTAAGGTCTTCCTTTGCACCAAAATCCAAAAGAAAAGAGATATTTTCAGCCATACCTTTGGCTCCATATGACGAACAATATTGTTGCTTGTGTGTCCTTTTGGTACCCTGCTTGCAAGTAATAGGTTTCCTTGATTGTAAATGTTCTGCTTGTTCTATTTCCCCATCTTAGCTCATATGATCGGTACGAAATAGTGATAAGGTGTGATTGAAGGTATTTACAAAAGGATGAGCATTCTTCTTCCTTAGGCCGAGGTTATCACTCCTTCTGAGGAAGCCATTGTTTCCAGTGGATCCAAGTGCGAGTATTTGGCTAATAATCTACTACTTTATGCTTATTATTCTTTGTCATATTGTTCCTTAGTTCCAAGAACATTCCCCAAAAATAGCGATGTTTGATAAGATGTGTACCTCATTTTTCCAAATTCCAAATACACGAACCCTTTTGATTGAAGGAGATTCTAATTAATGGGTGCAAGGGCTCATTGTTACTGTATTTTTTATTCCAGATTAATTTCCATAAATCAAAACCTTCCTGAAGTCATCTCCACCATAGCTTGGACCCTATGACACCATGGCTTGGCCCCTACTCTCAAGCCTATCCCTCCTCTTAGTTTGGGAAAGCATAACTTCTCCTAAGCAACCATGGCCCATTTTCTTTCTTGTTTGGCCCCTCCCCATAAGAAAATTATTTGATTATTGCGAATAGAATTAATGGTAGAACCTGGGGCCATCACTGTAGAGATGATATATAAAGAGAGGGGATCTCCTTTGCAGATACGTTGTGATGGGAAGAACAACCTAGACGGAGACCCATTCAAAAGGATAGAGAAGAAGGTCGAGGATATAAGAGCCTTGATAATAGCTACCCATTCTTTAGCAAATCCAAAAGCATTGAGAACCTGAAAGAGATAAGACCAGTTTAACTTGTTTGGAAAGATCCAATTTTCACTAACATACTAGGTTTTTTTTGTATTGGTTATAGAGTGGATGACTTTATGTGCCACCATAATCCCATCAAGGATCTAATGAACTTTGACTTAGCCCATTTTCTCTAGAGAAATTAGGTGAGGGAGCATAGGCTTGAGATGATTTGTTATGACTTTTGTAATGAATTTGTATACCACATTGCATAATGCAATTGGTCTATAGCCTCTAGGATCGTCAATGTTGTCTCTTTTGGGTGTTAAGTTTAGAAAAGTGTCTTTTTTGTTTGTTGACCTACAAACTAGAACCATCTAGATCGGTGCCTTATCTTTTGGAATAGATTCGATTATACTTTCACTTCATCCATGGAGATGCTTCTTAGAAGAGCTTTGTTTTAGTCCCAGGATGCTAGGTGAGGTATGTGTCAAACTATGCACTAGATTTCTTCCTCCCTATCTTGTTGATGTTTAGATAATAAATCCTTGTAATAGTGAACCAATTCAGCTTACGTATCTATGTGGTCTTGCATTTTGATGACTGCCAAGTTTTTAATGAAGTGATATGGTTATGATGCCTATGTTGGAGCATGAATTCGTGGAAAATTGATGTTTTCCTTTCTCCCTCTCAGAGCCATCTAATTCTATATTTTTGTTTCCAAAGAGTCTCCTCTTGTTTCCTTTATTATTCTAGATGAATCAGCATATATTCTTCTACCTTGATGAGCTTCTTCAAGTGCCCATATTGGATAGCCTCCTACTATTTGCTATTCATTTTGGTTTCCACGTCCTTTTTTACTTAGAAAATATTATCGAAGTCTTCTTTATTCCATTTTTTTATTTGGGTCTAATGTGTTTGAGCTTTTGTTGAAGAATGTACATAACAAAGCCTTCCATGTCATCCACCTTTGATCTGAGTGGAAAGTGTTATCCACCCATGGTATCCATCTATGGTATTCACTCATGGTATTGAATGATGTAACTCATGGAAGCATTGAAAATACTATAAATAATGGGCCTCACTTTTCATAAATGAAATTAAGTGTTGCATGATGTACATGTGACAATGTTTTTCTTCCCATTTAATAGATAATTGGGTTTTATGGTATATCTTGTTCTCTCTCTTTTCAATTTTTTTGGGGGATGTATTCAGTTCATGCGTCCTTTAATCAATGTTCTCATGCTTAGTTCTCTCCTCCTAACTTGACACCTATGCCAACAAGGAAGAAAAAGATTTCTCCAAGTCAATAAACAAATATATGTTGAGGGACCAACCAATCCATCTTGAAACCCACCTTGTTAGAGATAGCTAATGCATTCCCTATTTATAACATGACGTGGGAGCTTTTCAAACTAGAGAGCTCTCTAAATCCCTCTTTCGAAGACAATGAACAAGCAAGGTTAACCCCATTATACATGGGGTGACAAAAATCATATTATTTGAGAGTATCTTTTGTGTAATCAACCGATTTCACTAGACCCTCCATGGAATCATTCATTAACACTAAAACCATGTAAAAAAACCCACAAGTTATACCTGACATGAAAACCCTAATTCCCCCAATGATCTCTTCATCAAAACCCCTGTCACATATCAAAATCTAGTGCCAAAGTTATGCTATCGGACCACCTTAAATACTTACACTCATAAGTGAATGCCTCCCAACTTTTTCTCCTAATTTTTATTTATGTAAACTTATTCAAAAAACAAGACAAAAGTATAAAAATAGAAGTAACTTAAAACTTGTGATGAAAATATAACATTTTAATGACTACTTAACTCATATTAGATAAATAATAACACATATAGGTCCATCTTAATCTTTGATTAGATAAATAGCAATCCATATAAATTCATCTTAATCTTTGATTTACCAAATACTAGAAGAGATCAAATCTTGATAGATGTAGAAAATTTTAAAAGTAAAAAAAAAAAATTACACCTACAATAATTTAATTCTTTTTAGAATTTAATAAATCGAAAATTAAAATAAATTTATATTCTTTTATTTTATTGACATCATTTTTTTTTGTGGAGTAAAATTTTATATTGCTTTAGAAACAAGGAATTCCATGAAAATACTAAAAGCTTTAAAATGGTTGGTCACTAGGCAAACCTGACCATATCTAAAAATTCACTCTTCTTAGAGAGACATAATACATTAAGATGCCTAGAAGTTCAAAATTTACCATACATAAACTAAAATATGAGTCTTAGTGACCATGAAAGAAATTAAGTAAATAAGAAATTTAGAAGCCAAAGACATGGCAAGAGACTAATTATAAGGGTTTGAATCATAGTTGTGACTTAGATAGGTTCCTATTGCCACCAATGTGCCTCTAGTAGGGGGAGGTATGTCAAGGTGCTTCTTAATGCACTCTAGCCATTGATCCAGGTACATCATGTGCTGGTGCAAATGCTCCATGGAGAGGAGGAGACTTTCCCTATGCTCATTTCGATCTAGGAGAACCCTGCCTAAAAGGAATTTCAAACCAACGAAACCTCAGCGACCATGGTTGCCCTAATTAATTCTACCAGACCTAAAGAAAGTAAGAGATTCTTTAATTTTTTATTTCTATGATTGAAAATAAGGGAGAGAAGTCACCATAATTTTGTTGAAAGAAGGTTGGTAGTGTGGTAAAAAAAATTGAAAATTAGGAAGAATATGAGTAAGAGCATGAGAGTCCAAGAGAAAGTGTTTTTCATATTCAATCCTCTTAGTATTGCAAAGGTGACAAACTCTTTTGTTGACCAATGCTAGGTTTCACTTAAAAAACATGAGAATTAGTTCTTATCTTAGCAATGTTCATTTTCTTCTTAACAATGGTTAAACAAAACAATAGTTCTAATTATCAAGATTGTGGTTGATCACCTTATAATACTTTAGTTTTCTTTTTAATTTAACTCCTTATCTTTCCATAACTTATATTTAAATTTAAAAGTAATAATATTTTTAATATTATTCTTATTGTCTGTAATATATAGTGAAACAAAAATCTTATATATATAAAATTCATAATAATAATAATTAATATATAAAAGTTTATTATTTATGAATTGTTATGTAATTTTGGCAACCCCATACTATTTTGAATAATATGGATAAGACTTAGATAGACGGGAGCGTGTGGGCCGGACAATGACGGGCAAGTTGGAAATAAAGTTGAAAAATATCAATCTGAGTCAACAATCAAAGGTGTCGCTTTCCAACTTCATATCAGACAGACCGCGGTCTGTTAAAAAGTGAGGGCAAATCTGAGGGACTTCTATCTTTTGGGAAGGAGGAGCAGAAGTAGGAGCACGATGTAGGAATGAGCGAGAACAGGGAGTGTGTTATGAAACCAGCTCAAGAAAAGATAGAAAAGATAGATCAACGCCTTAGAATTCAGCCTCTTCGAGGGGGCAACCTCCTTTACATTACATAAATGAACAATTATTCGATGATTCAAATGACAAAATCTCCTTTCTATATATAGGAGTCTAAGGAGTCACAATATAATCCAGCCGACCTAACAATAATAATATAAAGCCACAAAAATAACAATAGAGGGATTCTATGGGGCACATTAATAACAATATGGGGGCAATAGGGGCACAACAATATAAATAAGGGGTATAACTACAATAGTAATGAGGTAATCACTAGTATTATAGGACCCAACATGCCCCTCGCCTTAAAAAAAGTGTTGTCCTCAACGCTTGAGTAGTTCTGGATACTTCTGCATAAAATTCTCATCCTCACATGTGGAATCTTCAGCGGATAAGTTCTTCCACTTGATAAGATACTCTAAAATTGATCGATTTCGTAGCTGTCGAGTTCTTGTTTCTATAACTGCTTCCGGTTCCAATACAATTTTTCCTTCCTCGTCAAGTTCTGGCAATATTGTTTGAACTGGGAGCTTGTCGCCTATAACCTTCTTTAAACATGAAACATGGAAAACTGGGTGCAATCAAGAAGCTGCAGGAAGCTCCAATTTGTATGCCATAGTACTAATCTTTTGCAACACCTTGTACGGACCATAATACTTTGGTGATAATTTATTATCCTTCTTAGCTTGCTTGAGGGACATTTGCTTATATGGTTGTAGCCATAGGAATACCCAATCACCTACATCAAAACTTCTTTCACTGCGATGTTGATCTTCCTGT
Source organism: Pinus tabuliformis (assembly GCA_031772625.1). Taxonomy (NCBI): domain Eukaryota; kingdom Viridiplantae; phylum Streptophyta; class Pinopsida; order Pinales; family Pinaceae; genus Pinus; species Pinus tabuliformis. The sequence goes on along the minus strand of CM062812.1, from coordinate 254,191,957 downwards.
TGTTTCATTCTATTCTGTGCCAATACGAGGTTATCCTTTACGAGTTGGAGGACTTGTTGTTGATGTTCGATGTGATGTTCCACTGCCTGAACCTTAGAATTTTCTCTTAAATATGATGTGATGGATGGTGGTTGATACCCATAAAGTGCCATAAATGGGGTCATTTTTGTTGCTGTATGAAAGGAAGTGTTATACCACCATTCAGCCAGAGGCAACCATTTGACCCATTGTGTCTGTTTATCAGATACAAAGCAACGAAGATATCCTTCCAAACATTTGTTTACTATCTCAGTTTTCCCATCAGATTGAGGATGATAAGATGAGCTATGAGCTAACTGAGTACCAAGACAAGAAAATAATTCTGTCCAAAAATTTCCAGTGAAAATGGGATCTCTGTCACTTACAATAATCTTTGGGTTTCCATGTAGCTTTTGAATTGTTTCCATAAATGTAGTAGAAACTGTACTGGCTTTAAATGGATGTGATAATGCACAAAAGTGTGCATACTTGGTAAGTCTGTCAACTACCACCATGATGACACTCTTTCCCTCAGACTTGGGTAAACCTGTGATAAAATCCATTGAAACCTCCTCCCAACGTTGGCTTGGAATGGATAAAGGTTGTAATAGACCCGGTGTCTTAATTGTTTCCACTTTATTTTGTTGGCAAACCAAACATTCTACCACAAACTTTTGAATATCTGATTTAAGGCCATCCCAAAAAAATTCCTTCTTAACCCTGTGGTAAGTTTTTAAAAATCCTGAGTGCCCTCCTAAGGGAGAAGTGTGCAATTCCATAAGAATCTTTTGTTTTAGCTGGGAATTCTTACAGAGGTATAAGCAATCTTTGTACCATAACGAATCATTTTTCCAGCAAAATGTATCAGACGTACTGGAATCTTGTTGTATCTTTCGAATAAGTGCCCACACTTCTTCGTCATTTTTCCATTCCTCCCTTGCTTCATTTATCCAATCTGGTTGGATAATAGAAATAGCGCACAACAATGCTTCCACATCCTCATCCTTTCTTGAGAGTGCATCTACCACCACATTTTGCTTCCCTTTTTTGTAGATGATTTCAAAGTCATAACCCAACATCTTTGTGACCCACTTTTGTTGCTCTTCAGAGGATAATCTTTGTTCTAAAAAGTATTTAAGGCTATCATGATCCGTTTTTACCTTGAAGTGTCTTCCCATTAGGTAGGGTCGCCATTTCTTAAGTGCATGGAGTATTGCCAACATTTCCTTCTCATAAATAGCTTTGCTTAAAAACTTTCCCTTGATTGGACGACTTTCAAAAGCAATGGGTCTTTCATCTTGCATTAGAACAGCACCAATTCCATTTCCTAAAGCATCACATTCCACAATAAAGGTTTTTGTGAAGTCCGGTGTAGCTAAGACCGGTGCTTGGCACATTGCCTCTTTAAGATGTTCAAAGGCTTTTGTTGCTTCCGGAGTCCATGAAAGTGCATCTTTCTTCAATAATGTCGTTAGAGGTGCTGCTATTCTCCCATAATTCTTAACAAACTTGCGATAATACCCTGTCAACCCAAGAAATCCGCACAGATGCTTTATGGATGTGGGGATTTTCCATTCCTTAATGGCTTTAATTTTGCTAGGGTCTACCTTAACTCCTTCATGAGATACAATATGACCCAAATATTCCACCTCCTGGACTCCAAAGAAACATTTGGATCTTTTTGCATATAATTGTTTCTCCTCCAATAGTTGTATCACCCTGTCAACATGTTCAACATGATCCTTCCAAGACTTGCTGTAGATAAGTATATCATCAAAAAATACTAACACAAATTTTCTAAGGAATGGTTTGAAAATTGAATTCATCAAACCTTGAAATGTTAAGGTGCATTGGTAAGGCCAAAAGGCATGACCAAAAATTCATAATGACCCTCATGAGTTCTAAATGCCATTTTCGGAATGTCTTCAATCTTCATTCTGATTTGATGATATCTTGAACGAAGATCCAACTTGGTGAAGTAAATTGATCCATGCAATTCATCCAGTAATTCATCAATGACAGGAATGGGGAACTTATCTTTAATAGTGAGCTTGTTGAGCTCCCTATAATCCGGACACATGCGCCATGATCCATCCTTCTTGTGCACCAATACTACTGGAGCAGAGAAAGAAATTTGACTCGGTTGAATTATACCAGCCTCTAGCATTTCTGCAACCATACGTTCAATTTCACTCTTTTGGACATAGGGATATCTGTACGGCCTGATGTTTGGAGGAACACTTCCTGGAATCAGATGAATAGCATGATCATGATCACGCATAGGTGGGAGACCTTTGGGAGTCTCAAATACCTTGGAATGATTGTCCAGGACTTTTTGGAGATCTAGAGAAATAGATGATTCTAATGTGGAAACATCTAGAGAACATAATTGTGCAATTACACCCCTTTGCTCCTTTTTTAGAAGCTTTGTCATACCATTAGAGCTGATTATCTTTCCTGGTTTCCCTGCAATACCCCTTAATTCAACTTCCTTTCCTTCCGTAGAAAATTTGATGAAAAGTTCTTGAAAATTAAAAGCTATTGTACCCAAGGATTGTAGCCATTGGACTCCTAGTACAACATCAGCACCTCCCATTGGAATGGAAAGCATTGGGCTAGTCAATACATATTCTCCCATGGATAGTTTGATATTATGGCACTTTCCAGAGCAATTTGTTGTTCCTCCATTTGCAATCATCACTTGACACTCTGGTGCTGGATATAGGAAGCAATTCAATTCTTTTGCTACCCTACAGTGAATAAAATTGTGGGTGCTTCCTGAATCAATCAACACTATTACCTTTTTCTTCTTGATTTGTCCTTCTATCTTGATGGTTTGAGGAGTGGTAATTCCCGCCAATGCATTACAAGATATGGTTGGATTTATTTGTTCTTCATCTAGGCTTTGTTCCTGGAGCATATCCTCTTCTTTTGACCTTTCTTGCTCCTTTTCTTCTTCCTCTTCACAATCTATGTAGAATAATTTCTTCTCAGCACACTTATGACCTTTAGTGTATTTGCTATCACAACTGTAACAAAGCCCTTTTGCTCTTTTTTCTTCCAATTTTTGTGGTGTCAACCTTATAGGTTGTGGAAGACTAGGGGCAACTGCACTTCCATCTTTACAGTTGTGAGTGGTATGCTTCCTGGTTGCCATAATTTTGCTTTCCATTTTTCTTGCTAACCTGAATGCCTTCTCTAATGAATCAGGTTCCCAAAGGCAAACATCATGTTGGATATTATCCTTTAAAGACCCTATGAACACATCAATCCTATGCTCCTCTGGAATATCTTTTACCCTTATGTTCAATTTTTGGAACTCCTCAATGTGCTCCATTATTGAACCCTTTTGTTTGAGACTTATCAATTGGCTAAAAAAAGTGTTGCTTTTTGTATCCTCATAATGTGCTATCAATTCTTCCGTAAAAATTGCCCAAGTGATAAATTGTTTACGAGAGCAAAGCCATTGATACCATACAAACTGATTTGGTTCCAAATATAAAGTTGCCATACGTACCTTTTGTGTGTTTTGCACATTATTGAGATCGAAGAACTGCTCCATGTGTAATATCCATGTGGCGGGATCCTTGCCATCAAACTTCCTCATATCGATTTTTGGAATATGTGGGTCTTCGATCCAACACTAGAGTCTATGGAATCATGATTAACATTTCTTTTGTTCACATCATGAGTTTCCTTTACAACCTTTTAACCATTAGTAAGTATTTCTTGTAGAAAATTTGTCAAATCTGTCTTCAAATCTGCCATGTTTGTCTTCAAATATGTCTTCAAATCTGTCTTCAAATCATCCATCTTAGCTTCCATGCCCTTTATCTTAGATTCCACGCCATTTATCTTAGCTTCTGTTAGCTTTTGTGAGCGTGACATTTGTTGCACTTGTTCTTGTAATTTTGATATATCATGTAGCATTTCTTCCTCTTCTTCATGAGTCATGCTAGAGCTTTCAGGTTCCTTACTAGGTGTTTGCATTTTCTTTCCTCGGGGCATCAGTTACCGATAATAATGCTTTACTATGCCCTTTGAATTCCTTCAAACCAAGCTTATGCAAAAATTAAAAAAAAAAACTACACACCGTTTTTCACTTTGTAGAAGCCTGATATTGAATCTGATGTATCTCTGTAATTTCGGATCATCCAGTTCTAAAATTTTGACCTATAGTAGCCTTCTGAGTCCTCTTTCCAATGCCACAAGTCTGACCCAAATTGGTTTCTCCAAGGAAGAGTTATGCGTAATCTCCCACAGTGACTTGCTTATAGACTAGTTCAGTAGAGCAAACTTGTACGACGTGCCACGAGTCACTGTTTCGACCTATGGATCTAAAAAATTCATACAAGAAACTACAATCTGTCCTCTTTCTGTACCTTCTTACGAAATTTCAATCCGATCCCCAGAGAGAAAGTTATGACGATTTCCCCAAGTCACCTGTTTGGAATGTAATTCAGGAGTCTGCAAAAAAGACCAACTTCCTCAGATCATATCTCCGCAAATATGGCGCGAAAAGCTCTGAAATTCGGACCCGAGGTTCAGCGCGATTTCTTCTCAAATGGGTTTTTTTTGCGACTTCTGAAACGTCACAGAAAAAAAGTTATAGCGAAAATTCCACGATGACTGTTTGGAGCAGCGAAACCCTAGAATCCAAAGCTCTGATACCAAATGTTATGAAACCAGCTCAAGAAAAGATAGAAAAGATAGATCAACGCCTTAGAATTCAGCCTCTTCAAGGGGGCAACCTCCTTTACATTAAATAAATGAACAATTCTTCGATGATTCAAATGACAAAACCTCCTTTCTATATATAAGAGTCTAAGGAGTCACAATATAATCCAGCCGACCTAACAATAATAATATAAAGCCACAAAAATAACAATAGAGGGATTCTATGGGGCACATTAATAACAATATGGGGGCAATAGGGGCACAACAATATAAATAAGGGGTATAACTACAATAGTAATGGGGTAATCACTAGTATTATAGGGACCCAACAGAGTGAGCAAGATGGAACTCAGAATGACATAATTTACAGAAGGTGGTAATCGACACAAAGAGTCGGGGACGTCGGACTCGATAAATTAAGGTAGTGAAAGCTTCCATAGAAATCAAACTTCGGTTCGAGCAACATTTTTGGTTTGCAGAAAAGGGCTCTCATTGCGCGCTGGGAGCTCACAAGCATGGATGGAGAAAAGATGCAAGAATGGGTGGTGAAGCACTGGCAACCGTTGTTGAAATATAAACCAAAGGTTAGTATTATTATGAACATATGGTTCGGTATCCAAGGAGGATGCAGATCTCAAATCTCAAATCTCCTTTGGTGTACGAGCAGAGTTTTTTTACATATTCATCATTGGCATGTTTGTTTCAACCCACTGACCAAGGGCTGCCCTGACCAAGCCTCCCCCGCCAGTGTATGGTTTGGGTAAAACTCCCGGCTTTGCCGCTTGAATTATGGACCAAACGAGCAATTGCAGAGACTGGGAACACGATTGGAAAGTTTATTTATTTGGAGGAGTGCAGCCTTTGTGCCATGGACAAGTGGGTGGCATGGGTGTTGATGAAATTAAACTTTGCAGGTGGTCTGCTTGTGGAAATAAATTTGTGTGGGGCTCTACAACCTTCATACAATGCATTACCTATTGGGGTGTCCTTTCAGATGTTTGGCTTGTCACCAAATGGGTCACTTGATGACTAATTTCTCGTGGCACTTCCAATATGTGAAAGTTGTCAAAGGAACCAGGCACATAAAGGATATCAAACATCGGTAGGACAAATGTAGAATGGAATCGGCGTCCGAGCCATTGGGGATGGGGAAAGGCCTTAGTTTAAAGGTAACAATGTTTATGTTTCTCCAACTTTATCAAATATAAATTCTGGTGAAATTTCATCTAAGATTGATATAAATTGTTCATCGGAGGGTTGTGAGGTGACGCTGGGTGAAGTGCCATCGACTCAGTTTCATAACCCAAAGGTGTGCATCAGTGATGGATGATGTAGCTTGATTTCACGAGCCAATGAATTTGTGATAGTGGCTTCCTCCCCATTGGCCCATATCCATCCCATCCCGGATGATGCTATTGTTAATTTAGCCCCTATGGGGATTCCCGAGAAGTGGGGGGGATTATGAGACTAATCCATCTAATCTTAATGCTCCTTTGTCGAATAATGATTCTCTTAGCATTAATGGAGAAAGTTAAGCTTTCCTATGTTTAGGTGTTTGTTGCTTTAGAATAGGATTGAGATCCTATTTGATAGGGAGTGGTTCAAACCACCCGTTAGTGTAAAAGTCTATATATTAGAGGCTCATTTGACTCATTACAATAGAGTGCGTGTATGAGTGTTTGTACACTCTCTAGGTATCTCACCTGGAGAGTCATTTAGTTAATAGAATATCGGTTTTTATCATGGTATCAGAGCTTCAGGGTTGTCAATCCTGTAAGCTGAGTGGAGAGCGTGACTAAGGCGAAATCGTCACAAGTGTTAGGTGCATAAACGCGCCGATCCCACTGTTACCCTTCCACACGTTTCCATTTTATCGATAGTCGCAAATATATGGTGTACAATCGTGAAGACCTTCGCAAGTCCGAGGTGACTAATCACGACGACTGTGAAAACAATAGAAAGCTGTGTGGAGGCCGAGAGAAGGCTACACCTTGGTGGTGGCTGCCGACAGAAGATTTGCGTGTTTGAGGAAGGCGGTGCTGTGCCGATCGCCGGTGATTGAGGAGATCTCTTTTTGCATATGAGAAGTAAACCACCGAGGGATTGTAAAGTGTTGTGAGCGTGGAAACAAGAGGTATGTTTCCTCCTACATGTGTATGCTGGTGAGGATTTCTATGGAGGTCGCGTGCAAGAGTCGACTGCCTGAGGGATTGTAGAGCGGAAAATTGTTTCTCTTTGAAGATCCACGTGCTCTGTTTTCGAAGATCCGCATGGTGGCTGCAAGATCGTGGAAGAATCGATGAGCACTTTTGGTGACTGTCGTTGGTGTAGAGGCGGTGGTGAGGTCTGGGCATGAAGTCCTAAGTGACGTTAGCTCTGCAAGGAGTTGAGTTTGTGTATCCTAGGTGGAAGCAACAGATCAGCTGTGTGAAAAGGTCGTTGAGGTGATTGGAGGCCGTGGAGAAGACCGCAGGAGGCGTGTTCATGGCTGATCAGGCCGCGTGATCTCTAGACAGAGGAAGAGGCAGAGGCACTGTATGTCGTGGATTAGTGTGGATCGGAGGCCATGGACAGCGTGAAAGGTGTTGGTGCGTGGTTGAGGCCGCATGGAGGTAGCCAAGAGTGGAATAGCATTGAAACCGGTTCTCTGCAAACTTTTGAATAGCGTTGAAACCGGTTCTCACGTTTTTGCTAATCTGCTTATGAATCGCAATTGATGATAGCCAATAGTGGAATGTGTCGGTGGCTCTGAAGTTTTTTAAGAATTCTAAATTCTTTATTAAAAAAAAGGAGGGGCTCTCATTAAAAGGGGCAATTTTTTTTTAATTAAAGAAGGAAATATGGATGTTTATTTAAAAAAAAAAATTGGTTCTTTAATTAAATAATTTAAGTTTTCCCATTAAAGAAAAAGAGGAGGCAAAGAGCCGACCTATGCTGTGACTGTGTGGAGCTACTTGTGGGATCTGTCATTGCACAAGAACGAGAAGATTGAGGCATTGAGATTCGTCACGACATATAGGGCGTTATAAGTTAGAAGTGCCGCAGTGGGAAAAGAATCGTGGTGTGCCACATTGATTGAGTGGAGTTATTGTTTTTGTTGCTAAACAGAGTTTTGATTCCAGTGAGCGAGGAGAAACTTTGTTTTTTTTTAGATCGTTTTTAAGGCCACGCATCATTGAACTGGCTGCGTGATCTGGTGTCAGGAACATCTGTTTGGAGCACAAACAGGAGAGTTGTGGACTTCTGAGTGTTGTCCAAACTTGGAATAAACCTGCACGTAGTGGGCTGAGAGAGGCGTATTTGCTTAGAGGAGACTGATTGATCTGTTTGTGGAGTCATAGAGCCGGTGGAGATATTCAAGTATTGGTGGAGAATTTGACTGTGGTGGATCGATTTCCAGATCCGAAATTGATAGGGGAGAAAATGGGTATTCAAAGTAAATTGAAAGAGTCTCAAAGAAAACTAAAGAGAAAGCATCAAAGGAGAAGTGAAAAATATTGTTTTGCTGAATTTAGTGATGTGTTTCGGGTTGACGGTGATGGACTAGCTGTTGATCAAGATGCAGATTTGGAATTTGGTGAGATTATTAAATGGTTAAATTTACCGTCTTTTTCAGGTATGAATTATGAAATATGGGCAAATGAAATGAAAACAGTATTATGGAAGGTAAATTTACTAGACTATGTTGAAGATGTTATTAATGATAGTGGAGATTCATCAGCATTAATTCTTATAACATCTGCATTAGATGACAACATCATACTCAGCATAATATATGAATATGGAGAGATTCTTAGTACAAAATTCTTATGGGATGTTTTAGAAATGAAATACTGTTTGAATAAGGGAAATGATGCTGAAGATATTGCTCTTGAAAATGATCCCATATTTGATTGTGAAACTGAAGATGGGTGATGAATGTGTGTCTGTAACTAAAACTTGTGATGATGAAAACACATCCATTATTGTAGAACTTGAAAGTTTTCCAGATGCAGAAATCAAGTTTCATGAGACTTATATACCTCATGATGAGTGGATCAATTTGATGATTGAAAAACATCTTATTGATGAATCATTGTTTGGTGAGAAGGAAGGCCTACCCTCACATACAGTTCAAATGCAGAACATGCCTGCAGCAACAGAACTAAGTGAAGAGGTTGAAGGAATAACTATGTCAGTAGAGAGAGATGGAGAAATGAAAGCTCTCCTGAAGGAGCAGGAAGACAAAAGCAAATGTGGTCCTCTTTATAAATCTAACATTGTTTTTTGTGCAGATATTGGGAGGCAAGAAAAAGCAACGAAGTTTGAAGAAGAATTGAAGTTTCTTGAAGCATGGCTTGAAACACCATGTCTTTATGAAGTCAACATAGAAGTTGCATTAATGAATGATGAAGACATCATCGTTGACGTTCAGATGGTTGACACTGGAAATAGTGAGAAGGAAAATTCTCCTATCCAGCCTACCATAATTCTGAGAAGGGCGAGAATAAGAATTCAAGCTTTCCTTCACAGGGGAAGAAATGAGGTGAAGATACAACACTACCTCATGGCAAAGAAAGTGAAGATGAAGCCTCATCCACAAATGAACAAGTATGGGCTCTGCTGCAAGAAGAAAAAAATGAAAGCTCTGTCTTTTACCATTGTAAGCCTAGCTGAGACTGAGACCAGCAGGCGTCGTATGTCATTTGAGTTTTTTAGTGAACTCTTTCTCCATTAAGGGGGAGTGTTAGCATTAATGGAGAAAGTTAAGCTTTCCTATGTTTAGGTGTTTGTTGCTTTAGAATAGGATTGAGATCCTATTTGATAGGGAGTGGTTCAAACCACCCGTTAGTGTAAAAGCCTATATATTAGAGCCTCATTTGACTCATTACAATAGAGTGCGTGTATGAGTGTTTGTACACTCTCCAGGTATCTCACCTGGTGAGTCATTTAGTTAATAGAATATCGGTTTTTATCAGATTCACATTCTACTTTCTTTGGGTCTTTTCACAGTGGTTTGTCCCCTACCAATTCAGTGGGTAGTGATATTGAGATCCTTATTCAGAATCTATTGATGGATTTGCTTCCTCTCAACCATTCACAAAGTCAGAGCTCCATCTACCAGGCCTATTATCATTCATTCATCTGCCATGAATGTTACTACTAGGCATAAGAGAAAAGGATGCCCTAAGGTGGTGACAGGGGTTAATATGTCGGTAGCTATGGCTTTGGATTTTACTAATGATCTGGACCTATATGAGGTCTCTATTATGGATTTTGATGTATCCCAGGCTCTTAGAAATGTCATGCCCATGTCTGTTGTACCCCATGAATATTATTTCCCTTAATTTCAAGGGCTTGGGAAATGCCCCAAAAAAATTATCCCTTAAGCATTAGGTTAAGTCTATTGCACCGACGATAATTTTGATTCAAGAAACAATGGTGGTTCGAGAAAAAAACCATGTTATACTTTATGTCTATATGTCTGGATTGGAAGATCATGTCTACAAATTCTAATGGATTATCGAGGGGTATGGTTGCAATGTGGGATCCTCTGTGGCTTACAAATTCTTTGTAGGGATATTGTTCACTAATTTTTTTTGTGGATTAGCCCAACGTATCCATCTTCTCAATATTTATGTGTCATACCAGGATAAAAGGGCTTTTTGGGATAGGATGGATGAAAGTGGCATATTGAATATTGAATCTCTTATTATTAGGGACTTGAATCTCATGGTCTCTAGAGAGGTGTGTTTGGGACAGAGATGCAAAATGGATCCTATGGAGCCATTTTTTTAAAAATCTATTTGAAGTAAATTCCTTGGTCCATATTCATCCAAATCCATTAGTGTTGACATGGAAGAATTGTTAGGTTGGTTGTGAACAAATTGCTAAATGCCTGGATCGTTTTATGGTGCACACAAATCTGTTTGATATATTGGGATTTACGCAATCTTCATTTTCTTTGGCATCGCTTTCAGATCATGCCATGATCATTCTCCTATGGAAGGGGCTTCCATTTGAGTTTAATAAATCCTGGTTAGGGGAGGTGGATTTTTGTAAATTAATTCACAACACATCTACCCTATACACAGTTTCAAATGATCTATCATGGATGGAGGGAATATTTTTGAAGTTGCGTAACTCAAAAGGGTGGTGAAATTTTGGGAGCGAGATAAAATGGCTCTTCATCGAAAGGAAGTAAAGGATATTGATGTCGAAATGGCCCGTTTAAACAATGCAAAAGATGTGGGGTTTTTATCTCATGCACATATCAATGAGATTCGGGAACTGGAAGAACGCAAGAGACATATTCTTGGGTTGCAGGAAGAGAAATGGAGGCTTAAAAGCTGCGTTGTTTGGCTAAAGGCTAGTGAAAAAAATACTAGGTTTTCTTAGCAATATGCCTCGATGCATAGGGACATGAATACAATTTAGGACTAGGTTTTCTCAGCCATATGCCTCGATGCATAGGGACATGAATACAATTTAGGAGATAGTATTTGATTCGGGTGAAAAATTCACAAGTATTGGGGACATACGCAAGGAGGCTATAAGATATTTTAGGGTTTTTTTCAGGAAAGATAGAATGTTGGCATAGATATTCAAATGGAATTTATTAATTCCTTTCCTCAGATGTTCTTGGTAGAGGATATTATGGACATTGAGAAACCAATAATGATGGGGGACTTGACATCTATCCTTAAATCCTTTGCCAAGGATAAATGTTCAGGCCCTGATGGGTGGACGATTGAGATCTTCATGCAATTCATGGATATTATGGGTGAGGATTTGTTGAAACTAGCGGAGGGATATAGGCATTAAAGAATGACCTTTGGTGCTATTAATGCCACCTTCATAGTCCGCATCCCTAAATATTATTGTCTTTCTTCTTTTAAGGATTTCAGGACTATATCTTTATGCAATATCACATACAAAACAACCTAAAAATTATTGCCAACCCACTAAAAGGGAAGCTATCAAACTTCATATAGATGGAACAATTCGGCTTTTTGAGGAATCGTCAAATTCATGATGTTGTTGCCATTGCACAAGAGTGAATTCATTTGATTAAGTCACATCAAAAGGAGGCTATTGTACTTAAGTTGGATCTTCACAAGGAATATGAGAGTGTTGATTGGTGTTTCTTAAGGATGATCGTATACAAAATCAATGTTTCTATTGGAATAGTGGATTGGATCATGGCATGCGTGATGATGGTTAATTAAGTAGTTTTGATTAATGGAGTGCCCGTAAATTTCTTTAGGGCTCATAGAGGGTTGAGACAAGGTTGTGCACTTTCTCCACTCTTGGTTTTACTTGTCATCGATGGGTTCAGCAGGAAAATATCCATGGAAAAGTTCAACAAATGTTTTGTTGGACTTCAAGTCATTAAGAAGGCATCTATAACAATTCTTACGTTTGTTGACAATGTTCTTATCTTTGGACAAGTATCCACAAGTATGTGGAAATATCTATTTCTCATCATCTCAAAGTTTGGGGATGCTTCTGGTCTTTTTATGAATAATTTTAAATCTTTACTCCTCCACACATCTAAACAATAGGAAATCATCTTCGAGATTGCACACATCTTTGATGTTGGGATCTCGCCTTTGGATGAAGGTTTTCCTATCTAGGGTATGGATTGAAGCCAAATTTTTATGGCACTATGGATTGGTAATGGATAATAAAAAAAAATCGAGTGCAGTTGTCACATTGGACACATAAATGACTAATGATGGGGGGGAGAATGATCCTCATACAGTTGGTGATGCAGAACATAGTTGTGTAGTGGATACATTTATTTATGCTACCTAGTGAGGTCATTCAAAATATCAATGCCATCATCACAAATTTTCTATGGTCTAGGGCGAGGGGCGGTAAAAAATTCTATTTGGTACGCTTGGGTGAAACTACAAAATCAAAGGACTGTGGAGGATGGGGTTTAAAAGACATAAAAATATTTGGTTGGGCTCTTCTATCAAAGAGTTTTTGGAGGGCCATCTGTGGTATAGGGATATGGCAGTCAAACATAAAGGATAAATACTTGAAAATCCAGTATTTTGTGGATTGGTACAGGGTTGGGATGTCGTCCAAAAAAATGGTTCACACATATGGAATAGTTTTATGAAAATCAAGAATTGGATATTGGAAAATTTGCAATGGAAGATTGGATCTGCTGCATTTGTTAAGGTGAGGATTGGCCCAATCCCGGGACTGTGTAGCATTCAAAATATTTCGGCCTCAATCACTAACCATTTACAGGAGGGGCATATTTTTTATAAATCAAATATAAGACAAATTTGATACATTACAACTTTTCCCTACGTGGAAAGGAGAAATGGAATTGGGTCTTGATGACGAGAATGTTGTTCTTTGGGAGCGATATATTATGCAGTTACAATGGGCTAGGATATCAATCAGTCACATGGAAGACAAGATCAGATGGAAAGGTGCTCTTATTCAGAGTTATATTGATGTATCAGAGATATAGAAAATGATTTCCATTAGATGAAATTTCAGCGTAAATGCGGCCTCCTAAGGAAAAATAATAAAGTAATAGTTCAAAAAGTTAAAATAATAAAATAAGAAATTGACTTTGAAGTTGGGGTGCACTTGGATGACAGGGTCGTGCGGCTAACCCGAGTTTCTTTGCCCCTGTAAACTTCTTCCTCTTCATTGTTTTTCCTTTGCAGGTTTCTAATGCTGGTGTGGATGTTGTTGCATCGTTTCGGGGTTTGGCTTGTTGGAGTTTGAGGGGATGGAGCTTTGAGGGTTTATTTTCATGCCTCCTCCTACTAGATTGGTTGCCTACACATGGAATGGGATCTTGTGGTGATTTTGTTTGTTTCTCTGTGGGTTTAATGTCGCACACACATTTTCTCACTGCCATTGTATCTGCTCTGGGTGACTACACTACTCCTGCAAGGATTCACGGGCTTTTTTGCTAGGCTCTGTGGTCCTTTTTATTTTTCCTTCGCTGCCACGAAACTATTTTCATGGGCCTTTGGTTCGTGGGTCATGTGTGTTGTCGATTTGGGCCGATTTTGTTCTGCCACCATTTTGAAGAGTTGAGGGGATGAGGTTCTATTAACCCCTTTTTGTGCATTTTTATGTCATTACTCTGCAATGCGTTTTCATAGGTTCCTTCTGGGTTTGTGGTCTCTTTCATGGCACTACTATGGCCTTTTGGGATGGGTATAATTTTTTTTTCTTTTGTTCCTGTCTTGGGTCCATGGAGGGCATGCAAGCCTTTTTTGTTTTTTCATGCATAATGGTATGCGCCCTGCATGAAATTTAGTTTGCTAGACGAGCCTGCGTCCTTGATTTTTCTGCTTTTCTTTACTTCAAGTCAAGGTTTTCGCTTGTAGGGCCTACTCCCCTACTCTCCCCTGCTCCTTCATTGACAATTGAATGTATTTTTATCACACATAAAGCTCAGTGTGCATACACACTTTGTGTGTTTACAGATTGTAATTGTATTCCTTGTTTTTACATAATAAAATTATAGGCCTTTTTCTTTGGGAAAAATAAAATAAGAGATGAATTATGGAGAGAATATATATATATATATATTATTTTTATTTTTTATTGTATTTTTGGCTTATCTCCTTATAGGTTTACTCAAATTTCAAGTGTAGATACTTGTTGGATGCAGAATTAAATTCTACATTCAAAGATTACCCATTATGCATACTTATGAGAATACCCACATTGATAAAAGTTGAAGGTACATTAAGCATGTTTTTCTTAACGTATCTTCAATTTTCATCAATGCGAGTCTTCTCAGAAGTATGCATAATGGGTACTCGTTGGATGTGAAATTTTATTCTGCATCCAACAAGTGTCTACAGTTGAATTTGAGTAAACCTATAAGGAGATAAGCCAAAAATACAATTAAAAAAATAGTTTTTTTCTTTTCCCTCCGAAATATTTACATGTATTTCTTTTTAAATTTAAAGGATTTTATTGGTTTACATATTATGAAATGGAAATTACATGAAAATTTCATGGGAACTTTTAGGTTGAAATTTCCTCTAATAACTTTTTCTACAGGCTAATAAGCCCATATGCAGTGTCAGGACTGTATGGCCTTGGAACATGCCTCTAAAAATTAAAATTTTTGGATGGTCGGTTTAGATGAATAAGATCCTCACCTGGGAGAATTTGTGCAAAAGAGGGTTTGTTGGTCTAGGTAGACGTTATCTTTGCAAAAGTGAGAATGAAGACATTTACACTCATTCGTACAATGTCCCTTTACTATCGCCACGTGGAATAGGGTTTTACACTATCTAAACATTCATTCATGTTAGTATTACTTGTCCATGGATGAATTCATTGAGAGATGGATGTTTCAATTCGGGGAAAATAGGACTCTTCTGCTTTTATTTTATGGGGTAAATGGAAAGGCAAGAATGCAATGATTTTTTAGGGATGCACATATGACATTGACAAAACTTGTGACAGGATTTGTGATTCATATAAGGAATATGAGAGGAAGTTTCGATGTGAAAAGCCTCAGAGAAACGTGACGATCCCACATATTGCTTAATATCCGACTAGATATTTTGATGGGGCCATACAATAGGATTGTTGTGGTTCTGGTGCTCATATATATGTCTCGATGACAATGTAATATAATTTTTTCTGGGGTTGTGGTGAAGGAACAAATTCGAGGGCCGAGGTGGTAGCGCTCAGGGAATTACTATATTGTGCGAGGAGACTTGATTTAGAATCTATTAGTATATATGATGACTCCAGGGTGGTCATTGATTGGATTAGAGACAAAGTCACCTTTGCTCCACCATTTCTGCAAAATTGGATGAGGCGGATAGGTGTGTTGAAAGACACATTTCAAATGATCCCATTGCACATGTGTTTCAGGAATATAATTCTATTGTTGATTCCCTTTCCAAAAAGGGCCTCACGTCTCCTCGTGGATGCATTCACTATGAAGTTTATCAACAAGGGGAGCGAATACATGCAGAGATCATCCGCTTGGTATTACTATGCATAGGTTGGGATTTCAAGTGATGGATGCATAATTTGCTCCATTGATTGACACATAATTGCGATGAAGGCGAAATCAAAACTTGTTGGGGTGCAACTATTATGCACAATGTTTTAATTTTGATTACATAATGTTTATGTTTTTAGTTATGTATATTGAAGAACGGGGTTTGAGATCATGAAGGGTTTGTAATATTTTGAATGTTGACACATTTGTGAAATGCTAATACATCTTGTGAGAGGGTAGATATGGAAATACGCTGAATATCGAACTATGTTATGGGTTTTATTTTTATTTTTACTAGACAACCCCTCGATTTTCCTTTCATGGAAAAAAAATCTGAAGTATTAGACTCCAAAAGCAATCACGAGCCCACCACGGGATAGTCTACTTGCAAGCAATAAAAAATCATGCCATGTCAGTACAAAGTAATGAGCATGTTCTACCGCAAAATTTTAGTGGCGTGTTGCAAATAACCTGCACATGGTTGGCTCAATTTCCGGATAATTATAACTTAAATGTTAAGGAGTTGTTTAAAGGAAATTGTTTGGTCTCTTGTTTAAAATGGGTTTTTTACTACATATATATGGATTGAACACTGTAAAAACCCGTGGGGTATTCAACATTGGTGAGGCTACATCATGGTCATTTTCAAGAATAACCCCTAAATAGGATGGAGAATTGAACCGGTGACTTAACATCTAGGATTGCCTTAACAATGCACCTAATCACCGTCTATCCAAAACCCTGTAGACATGAAATGTTTGCAACTTAAATTTATATAACCCAATATTCATATATAGACTATTTATTTTTACAAATTTGAATATCATTTATGTTTTTTTTAAGGTAAATATTCACGGCGGTTTAAATTTTGAATTTCACAATTACATAATACACGGGGATGCCAATTGAACTGCCCCGTGAATTTGAATATCATCTATAAAAGTCCATAATTAAATTATTCTGGAGGTTTGTTGGCATTTTAAAAAATTAATGCTTAAAATTAGCCCGTCTCTCTCCTTTATTAACTTAATTCGAGAATAACAAATGGAAAAAAAAAAATCCAGAGGCGCTTTGCGATGCAATATTCTCCAGGATGATTTTTAAATTCTGCGAGTTTTCTTTAATGAGTTTCCATCTCACATATGCAAAATATGATGTGGATGCATCTTACTCAAAAATGAATGATTTGACTTTTGTGAGTGTTTGATCTAGAATGATATTTTATGGGTAATAATGATATGATGATATATTTATCAGACAATTAAAAAGAATCGGATGCAAGTATTTTAAAAAAAAAATTATTTATTTAAAGTAGAAAGGAAATAGAAATATTTTTTTAAATAAAGATTTAATCAATTTTGAAAGTTGAAAAAATAATAAAGCTGAGAAAGCTATATTTCATATTATATTATTATTGAAGATAAGGATTAATTGTTGTTGTTATTAGCATAATATTATTATTTTAATGATATTTGTGTTCAATAAATGTTAAAAAAAAAAAATCAGAGGGGAAATCCTCTTTTGAAGAAGTGGTATTTTTACAACATGGTACAATATATTTACATCAAGATATTCCAAACATATTCCGAACAATAGCTGCACAGCAGCGCGTCATGTATTGCGGGTGAACCTGGATGGGGAGGCTATTAACCGGCCGTCCCATCTATGCGGGATAACAACCGCATACAATAAATGTTAGTGTTATCAATAAAGTAAGATATTTATGTTTTCTTTTAACAACTTATTATTTTACAATTTAGATTAAGTTTGAACTGAATTAAAGATTTTAAAATTAAATTTCATATATATATATATATATATAAATGATTTTTCATTTAAAAATAATAGATTTGTATATATCTAAAAATAATAAAATTGATCAACATACACAATTTAAGTTTTATAAAAATATAAAATCGATTACTACTTTCTACAATTTTTTAAAGAATTGAATTAAATATAGTTCTAATTTATTTATTTTTATATTTTTTCTTCATAATTTAGATACACATGGGCTTGTTAACATGTTTTTTTTTTTTTTTTTGCCAATTATACCACCACGACTAATTATTTAAATATTTTATTTTAAACTTTCAAACGCAATTATAAAAAAAAATGTAAAACTAATTACAAATTGCTACATACTTTAAAAGAATTGAATTAAATATAACTCTAATTTTATTTTTTATATTAATTAATAATGATTTAAATATCTTATTTTAAACTTTCAAATACAATTATAATGATACATATCCATACATGTCTTTTTTTATTAAATTTTAATAAGTGTTTTTGTTTTTGTTTGTTTCGGTTTTTTTAAGTAAATATTTTGTATTATGTAAAAAAATATGGGGTACATATTAAGTTACGAAGTCGTTGGTTGGTTTGTCACTGGGAGAACTAGACTAGAACTAGAATCACAATCTACGAAATTTTGCTTGTCACTGGGAGAACTAGACTAGAACCAGAATCACAATCTACGAAATTTTGCTTGTTGATATAAAAACTAAAACCCAAACACTAAAATTTGAAACATACAGACTAATTACAACATTAGTATGAATTTGTAGCTTCAATAGGAATGGGCTCCTTGTTGTAGTTTGAATATATAGCTTCAATAAGAATGGACTCCTTGTTGCACCCCATCTAGGGAGTTCATATGCCAACATGTAACTATAGATGTATATGGCTCACCATGTTGACTATAGTTGACTGTGTTGCTCATGTAGACCATGAATAACCATGATCAAATATGATTGAACTTGTTAAACATGTTATGTTATAGTTATGATCCCATTGATTTAAGCTACATAAATTTCATCAATGGAACTAGAATTAGTTGGGTTGGGATTTTAAAAAATCTTTATTTTTGTGCAAAATACAACACAATATCAAACTTTAAATTTAATTATATTTAAAATTTAATAATAGTAAAGTTTGATATTAATATAACTTTAATATAATAAAATAAATAATATTATATTATAGATTCATGTCTACCTGCGTTTACCACCTAGTGAATTTATGTGGTTGCATTAGTCCTAATTTTTTTACATTAATGGTCATGAGATACATATACATTATTGTTAAAATAATTTGAATAAAATAATAAAGCAAAATTTGAATAACTTTCAAAATTAAAATTTAATTTGAATCATTTATATATGAGTACCATGAAAAATATACCCTCTTTATTAAATCTCACTTTTCCAATTAATTTTTTTTTTTAATTCATTTGTTTTTTAAAAATCCTATTCCTAAATAGATAAGCCTGTCAATTTACTTTTCCAATTAAATTTTTTTTTTAAACATTTGTTTTTTAAAAACCCTATTCCTAAATAGATAAGCCTGTCAATTTAAAGATATTTATTAGGAATTTAACATCTTTCGTGAGAATCTAAAAATAAATAAATAAAAATTAATATCATTTCTCTCAATTATCTAAAATAATTTCAATTAACATTTACTTTTTATTGCTCTCATTTATTATAACTTAAATCATATCTAGCTTAAATATTAAATACATATATTTAAAATAAACTTATCATAAAATATTTTTATTTAATACAAATATTTATCCAGTTTTTTATATAAATGATATACTTAACCAATATATCAAAATTATTTACTATACTAATTAAAAGTAAAAGGTCGAAGAGAAATTGCAAAAAGTAGTTAGTGTGGGTATTGTAACTTTACTGTAATTAATTTATTTAGATGCCAAAGGAAAAAAAAACAATTATAACACAAAATATCGTAATTAATTTGGATAGGTAAAGATTTGACAATTTTAACATAAAATCTAAAATGCAGTTACTTTCGATCTTTAATATATAATATAGTGAAATCTTTTCTCGGCGGAGCGTGAACAAGTACTAAGAACGTACACTAACATTTATAGTGATAGCAAGATATACATGATTTAAAAATAATTTACACTAACAATTATAATGACCATTGGATACCTTCAAATGGATGTTCACGACTTTCATCGCGTCAACAGCGTGACGAGACTTTACCCAAGTAAATTGAATTGATATTAAATATCGTTATCACACAAGTGTGATTAGTAGTTTAATACCGCTAATAAGATAAAAATGAAATGATATTTTAAGGTCTATGAGATTAAAAATAGTTTATGAGACTATTCGTTTTATGTTTTTTCTTTTTTGCAATTCTGGAATTTAAATTGATGATGAGCTGGTCCAACCTTCCAACAATCCCCTTGCTAAAAAGACAATGCCAAGAAAGTGATGCTAACATGTTCTTATAACTTTCTATGATGTCTTTGAATGCATCACATTCCAAAATGAAATGGTTTTCCGATTCAACAGCCCCACGTGCAAACGTGCAAAATGTACACACTCGTTCTTCTCAAGCTTCTTTAGGCCTTTTCCATTGTGAGTTGGTCCTTAATTGAGCAATAAGAACCTTTGCGCTCCACGAAATGCTAGCTCCTGTGGAGGTTTGCCGTTACACCAAAACCCACAGGGATTGGTAAACATTATAAACCAGTAACTAGGATCCCCAATGTCACGCCACTACACCTGCGGTAGTCTTTCAACTGCTTATAGCGAGGGGTGGCACTACCAATCGTTTTCTTTTCACCAATACTTACTATTGTAGACTACGCCTAACATTCCATACTTAGTTTTATTTTCGTTACCAAGTATTATTATGTGTTCCTTTGTACAAGTGAAAGCCCATAACATTCACATAAACAACATTATACAAGAGAAATGCACAACAGTATAAAGGGAGGGGCAACTCCCTGCAATATGAGTTTGCCCGAATCAATATATATAATCTTCTTTTACAAGTACAAGTTAAATCTTAGGAAACCCCAAATTTACACTTAGCCAATTTTCAACTTCGGCAAACTCGGTTGCCCAGCTCGTCGACGCCTTCACACAGTCGCCGCATGACTCACCAACCCTTCGTTCACCTCATCGCACGATCGTGTTGTTTGCCCAACTTGGGCGTGCCTCGTCGTAACCAAGTCGCCACACACGGGCGCCTCCGCACGAGTCACACCTCCGTTCACAATCTCAACACTTCACCGTTTCCACCGTTTTGTCGTGCACGGCGCGCCCTCACCCGTTCACCCAACTCGTTCACCCGAGTCGCCACACAACTTCACCTGGGTCACCACACGACTTCACCCGGTTCCCTAAACAACCTCACCCGGGTCGCCCAAACGACCTCACCCGGGTCGCCCGAACAACCTCGCCCAGGTCGCCCGACGACCTCGCCCGAATGACCTCGCCCAAGTTTCCTGAACGACTTTTCCGAACGACTTTCTCGAACGACTTCTCGAACGACTTTCTTGAACGACTTCTCGAACTACTTTCTTGAACGAGTTTTACACCCGAGTTCCACCCGTTGTGCAGGCTCATCCACACACTGCGGAACTCCTTGTTCGAACTTGTGTTGATCGAATGACGGTCGTTTGCCTCCAAACGCCCTCCAATATATACGGGCGGGTGGTGGGTTGTGTCACCCGGCCGACCCACACCAAACGCCCAGCCGACTCGTTCATAATGCGAACTCTCGCCCATGAGGTAGGTCTACCCGCCCAACTCGTGGGACCACCATCTCATCGCTTGCCCAACGCCTTATAAACTCGTCCAAGGTTCGTTTCGTTTCATATTTTACACATCCTTCGCACGGTGGAGTCGCCCTGCCTGTCGCACGGACCACGTGTCCTAACACCCAAGGTAGAAATTACGGATTCTATAGAGGTGCAGTGATTCTTCCAACACCCCCCCCCCAAATGCAACTTGGGGGAATCGAACCTGGGTCCAAGCTCTGATACCATGTGGAGGTTTTCCATTACACCAAAACCCGTAGGTATTGGTAAACATTACAAGCCAGTAACTAGGATCCCCAATGTCACGATGCCGAAGGCTCGGAAGTCTTTCAACCACTCTTGGCGAGGTGCGACACCACCAAACACTTTCTTTTCACCAATACTTATGTTCGTGGACTACGCCTAACCACTTTATCTTACTTAGTTTGTGTTTCGCAACCAAGTATTATTATGTTTCCTTTATCAACAGCAATTATACAAGAGAACACAATTGCACAGTATAAAAGGAGGGGCAACTCCCTGAACAATGAGTCTGCCCGCAATATATATTATACAACTTTACAAGTTTACAAAGCTTTACAGGTATACTTGGAAACACCAAGCTTCATACTTAGCCAATTTTACAACCTTGTCACACCACCGTGTGACAACCAAGATTTCTTTGCCCAAGGTGGGCGGGCGCGCCTTCACACAAGCTGTCTTCCGCACTTCACAACCGAACCTTGTCTTTGTGCACGACAGGTGGGTGACTCCACCAAGTCACCAAGACACCCCCTTCGCACAACCGACTTCACTAACTTCGCACCGTGTGCCCTCGCACGACGGGTGGGCACTCACCCGAGCTACTCGAGACACCCGTGTCAAGTCTTCGCACAAACCGGGCGCCCACACCTTCACCCATGCATGCCTTGCACAACCAGGCACCCTTGCCTTCATTCAACCGACAGGCGCTCCTCGCCCTCGCCTTCGTTCAGACTTCATGCACCCTTAAGCGGCCTACCCAAGACTTGGGTGCATGCGACCTGTGCCTATCTCCTTGCTGTGGCCCTTTTCTACACACTACCTCATAGAAGACTCGCTTGAATGCGTGAGCGATGCCTTTCGAATGAGCTCCATCGCATATGTTTATACCGTGCATTGGGCGAGGTCTTGGCTACCCAGCCGACCTGCCCACGCCCTCACGCATTGTTCAAACCTTCGTCCAAGTGTTGGTCAGCAACCACTTCATCGCATTTCCTTCACAATGTATGAGGTCGGCTTGTTAAGTTTGTAAGTCAGCCCATGGGCAATCTAACCAAGTTCCCATGCTATAAAACCTTCGTTCAGCCCTCCTTCATGCGTATTATATCTTGTTGTCCACACACTTAAGTCTGAGCTCACATTTTTGTTATTCCAAGCTGCTCGTTCACCAACGGCCGTCGCACTTCATGTCGGGAGCTCGTGCCAAGGACCGTAGGTCCTTACATCCTCCTCCACCTGAAGTCGTTGTCGTCCTCGACAACATACCATCCTGGTAGCCATCCACCAAGATCAACATCAACAACTGTCTCATCCTTGGTCCATGATGTCAACTACTCCACATACTGCAAACATCCCTGCAACATATGTAGAACTTCCATCTCCATCATGTGTCGTCCCATCTTGTGAACTATCATCCTTCCTGCTTGATGCCAGCATCTCTTTGGTACACTGCTAGCCCTCATGACTTGAACTAGTCGGGTGATTAGTCCAACTGTGATGCTCAAATTATAAGAATGTCCATCCTTATGCCTTCACCAGCCTATCTCGGATTTTGCCACATTCTGGACTCACCAAGAATCTCTTCCATGCTCAGGTCCATGGAAACTCCATCCCATCTGCAACATGTCATGATGCTTGATGTTGAACCATCCCTGCACCATCTATCACACTTTCTCAACCTATTTTAACGACTCACTGCCATGAGCAGCTAACAATGAGCCCCATCTTCTTTGCCATCTAATAAGATGTAGAGGGAGTAGAGCCTGAAGGCTCACCCTCACTAATCATCTCAATCCATCTGTCAGGATTCTCTATCTCCATCCTCTGTAGATAAGTGACTTGATCCTCCTCCCGGACATTCGGCCTCACATATTCCTCATCATCATCATCATCATCCTCAACCACTTCTAGCCTTCTTGACAAATCCAAGATACTATCAGAAAGTGTCCTGATGATCAATGACTGCTCGGTAAGCTTTGTCTCAACCATAGACAACCGCTTACTCATGTCTTCCATTCGCTTCTCATCCTCCATTTGCATCACTGCCAACTTACAATCAGGCTTTGTCACTCCAATGGTTGGAACACCAATGGGTACATCTTCCCTTCCATCATAAATGTACAGCTTCTTCAAATGTGGAACAATCATAGCATCAAACTGTTTCAATAATTCCATCCCCAGCACAGCTTCATAGTCATCAATCCGCACTATAGTGAAGTCGACCTTCCCTGTCCACTCACCTAGTGTTGTGTCCACTCTTCCAGCTACACCAAGAACACAATCAGGAGGAGAATTCATTGTCTTCATTTGTGCCTTCACCGGTACAAATTTCAGCCCAATTCTTCTCGCAGTATCTTCACTCATGAAGTTGTGAGTAGCCCCACTATCCACCATAGTGAGTATATCAGCGCTCCCAATCTTCATCCAAACATACTCCAAACTGTTCCTCTTAGGATCCCTTCGAGAGACCACCTCTGTTACTAGCAGCACCACCACCAAGTATCTGCATCATCCCCACAGAAGCTTCTTCATTCTTCGTATTAGATTGTGCAATAGCAGCCACTTTCGGTCTAGAAGGACAATTCTTCACCGTATGTAGTTCAGCACATATCCAACACTTCAAGGCTTTCTTCATCTTCATCTTATTATCCGATTTCGAAGCATCATCCTTGTTCTTCTCTTTCGGTTTATCGGACTTCTTCTTCCTATCATCAGAAGTCTCATCATAATGCTCCACCAACCTATCCACAGTAGCAAAAGCTTCCTCAAGTGTTTTAATCTTCTGCCTCTTCACTTCATTGTGTGCCCAAGGCTTTAATCCAACAATGAAGTTGAACACCTTGTCCCTCTCCGCCATGTCAGGAAGTTCCAGAACCGCACTTGCGAACTCTCGGTGATATGTCTAAAGGTTCCCTATCTTCTTTATGAACTTAATCTTCATCCTTGCTTCCTACATTTCATCCTGAGGACTGAAATGGGTCTGCAAAGCCTTCTTCATCTCGTCCCACAAAGTAATGTCACCAGCACTGCCATTGGCAATCTGATCCATCCTCCTTCGCCACCACATCTTAGCATCCTTTGTCAAGAACTGAGCAGCTACCTTCACTTTTATCTCATCATTAGATAGACCGAATCGTTCCAAGTATTGCTCCATGTCCCATAGAAAGTTACCAAGAGTCGTTGCATTCCTTGTACCATCATAAGATTCTGGTTCCTTGACTTTCACATGAGGCATTCCTCCACCTGAGTTATGCCTCATGGCCTTCTTCAACACCGTGATCTCATCTCTGGCTTCGTCAAGAGATTTCTACAAGTCCATGATTTCTGCCAAGCCTCGATCTCTTGCCTCTTCAATCTCCTTGACCCTTACTTCAAGTTGTGTACACATATGATCAGTGTACTCGTGTTGAGTCTGGAGTTCCTCGAGCTCTTCCTTCATCTTCGAATTGGCCTCTTGATCTTTCTCGACCAAATCCATCTTCTTAGTCCAGTAAGCCTCTAAGTCCTCCTTCTTTTTCAACACTTTTTCAATGAATTCCATAGTAGCATCCTTCGCACCATGACTAGACCCAACCTGAGATTCATCTGCCACTGTTAACAACTTCCTTCTTCTTTGCGATCTAGTTTCAACCATCCAACAGCTTCACCAAGATGCCTACAACCTGAACCAGCTCTTGTTCCACTTGTATGTGAAACAGCTTCCTTCACCTGCAAGTACCTGCTTCACTGTTACCAGTTTTCAAGTGCATGTACACTTGCTTCACCCAGCTTCCTGCAAGACTCCTCCAAGTCTTCAGACTAGCTCTGATACCACTTGTCACGACGCCGGAGCCTCGGTAGTCTTTCAACCGCTCTTGGCGAGGTGCGGCACCACCAAACACTTTCTTTTCAATAATACTTATGTTCATGGACTACGCCTAACCACTTTATCCTACTTAGTTTGTGTTTCGCAACCAAGTATTATTACGTTTCCTTTATACCAATGAACACCCATACACATTCATTATCAACAGCAATTATACAAGAGAACACAATTGCACAGTATAAAGGGAGGGGCAACTCCCTGAACAATGAGTCTGCCCAAAATATATATTATACAAGTTTACAAGTTTACAAAGCTTTACAAGTATACTTGGAAACACTAAGTTTCATACTTAGCCAATTTTACAACCTTGTCACACCACCGTGTGAAAACCAAGATTTCCTTGCCCAAGGCGGGCGGGCATGCCCTCACACAAGCTGCCTTCCGCACTTCACAACCGAACCTTGTCTTTGTGCACGATGGGCGGGTGACTCCACCAAGTCACCAAGACACCCCCTTCGCACAATCGTCTTCACTAACTTCGCACCGTGCGCCCTTGCATGACGGGCGGGCACTCACCCGAGCTACCCGAGACACCTGTGTCAAGTCTTCGCACAAACCGAGCACCCACGCCTTCACACGTGCATGCCTTGCACAACCGGGTGCCCTTGCCTTCGTTCAACCAACGGGTGCTCCTCGCCCTCGCATTCATTCAGACTTCGTGCACCCTTAAGCAGCCTGCCCAAGACTTCGGCGCATGCGACTTGCGCCTATCTCCTTGCTGCAGCCCTTTTCTATGCACTACCTCATAGAAGAATTGCTTGAATGCTTAAGCGATGCCTTTCGAATGAGCTCCATCACATATGTTTATACCGTGCGTTGGGCAAGGTCTTAGCTACCTAGTTGACCTGCCCGCGCCCTCACGCATTTTTCAAACCTTCGTCCAAGTGTTGGTTGGCCAACGCTTCATCGCATTTCCTTCACAATGTATGAGGTCGGCTTGTTAAGTTTGTAAGTTGGCCCGTGGGCAATCTAACCAAGTTCCCACGCTATAAAACCTTCGTTCAGCCCTCCTTCATGCGTATTATATCTTGCTGTCCACGCACTTAAGTTTGAGCTTGCATTTTTTTTATTCCAAGCTGCTCGTTCACCAACAGCCGTCGCACTTCATGTCGGGAGCTCGTGCCAAGGACCGTAAGTCCTTACACCCAGGGTGGAAAATACGGATTCTATAGAGGTGCGGTGATTCTTCCAACAGCTCCAATGAACTCTTTTTGTTGTAGATCACACGTAGGGTTGAATTCTTCAATGTAATATTTCTTCTTTCTACCTAATTCTTTTCCTCGTGCCTTTTTACGAAACTTCTCATAAGAAAATCCTTTAGCTCCTTGCTAGTTGTGGGACAGGGATTGAGGTAGATATTCCATTTTTGCATCCATGTGTAATTTTGTTTCATCCATGTTTTCTTACTTTCATGCATGAGTTCATTGAAGATAACATTAGGCCATTTACGTACTCTTATTTGCTCAATTCTTTTTAGATATCTTATGACCGGCACCATAGCAATTGCTTCAATGGGAGTTGCTCCTGTTTCACCCAACAGAACCACTGACAAATCAATATAAAAATCTTAAACGCATAACACAGAGCCCCAAGCAATAACATGTTAAATTAGATAACCAATTAAATTGAAAAAATAATAATAATAATAAATTCCAATTACTAAAATTAAAAACGAGAAATATTTTATTGGATTTTTTATAAAGACCAAAAACCCAATACAATATTCTAAAAACTCAATACAATATCCGCGAAAAACCCAATACAATATCCATTACCACCATATAAAGGAAAATGTGAGCATCCAAGTTCAACTAGCCAAAGAAACAAATAAGAGAATGGGAAGGGTTATTAGATCTATTTTTTATTCTGTGGGAGCAAAGGAGGGTTTCAGAATTTTTTAGTTCAAGTTTTCTGAGCCATGTATATGGGTTTTATTGTTCTTTGGTTTCATCCTTCTCCTGTATGTTGACGTTAGCTTGTGAACTCTTCTCCCCTCCATGCCTCATTGTTTTTCTGTATATTATCCTATTGTTTCTGGTTTGATTTGGACTTTACATTGCCAAAAAGGTTTATGTTGTCTCTTCTGTCAGATGGAGAGTGGTACAGAAGAGTTCGTGTACTATGAGATCAATCCGCCATGTTTCTCAATCTTTCATTCACAATTGAAATACCCTCGACTTCATCATCAACTCTTTCCGTCAATGAGCTTCCAGATATTTCGAGGGTTTCTTCGGTCATGACAAGTGGTTGCTTACAGGTTCCTGTATTGGATTTTGATAAGAAGTCTGGAGAATTCCATTGATTCAAATGTTGTAATCTATCTTAATAATTCATTCAATGAAGGTTACATTTATACTTGAAAACAATAATTGAAAACAGTTATAACTAGAAATACCTAATTTATAACTAAATCCCTAACTATACAGAAATCCTGAAGGATTACAACATTTCCCCCCTTAATCTGAAGGGACATCTGACATACCAAGTAAAGATCTAAATTTTTCAAACTTTTCACGTCCCAATGCTTTAGTAAAGATATCTGCAATTTGTTCTGATGTTGGACAATGTGTCAGATGAATTGTTTTGGCCTCTACATGATGTCGAATCAAATGATACTTGGTGTTGATATGTTTGGTTTGATCATGAAACTTTGGATTCTTGGCCAATTGAATTGCAGAAGAGTTGTCAACAATAAAGGAGTCGAAGCTTTTTGTTTCTTCTACAAATCTTCAAGTATTTTCTGAAGCCAAATGATTTCCTTATTGGCTTGAGCTGCTGCAACATATTCGGCTTCGGTGGTAGAATTAGCAGGAAGAGATTTCTTGCGTGATCTCCAACTGATGGTTGTTGATCCAAGATTCATCAAATACCCAGAGGTAAAGACTCCATTCTCTTTATCTCCATCAAAATCGGAATCTGAATAACCAGCAAGATGGAAGTCTAAAACTTTGGTATATTTGATGTCGTAAGTTTGGGTTCCATTTAAATATTTCAGTACTCTTTTTGCTGCTACCCAATGCCCCTCACAAGGATGATGCATAAATCTAGAAAGTATTCCTACAACAAATGTTATATCAGGACGAGTAATAGATAAATAAATCAAACTTCCAACAAGTTGCCTATACTTTGTTGGATCTTCAAATGATTTTCCTTCTTCTGAAGTAAGTTTCAAATTCTGCTCCATTGGTGTAGCAACAGGATTACAATCCATCATACTATATCTGTTCAATAACTTACCAACATACTTCTTCTGAGAGATGAAAATATGTTGTGGTTTTTTATCAACTTCAATTCCAAGATAATAATGAAGTAAACCTAAATCTGTCATATCAAAAACCTTTTTCAATTCCTTCTTAATAGATGATATATATTCATCATTGTTTCTTGTGATCATCAAATCATCAACATATACAACTAGATATACAACTGATCTTCCAACTTTCTTAACGAAAAGAGTTGCATCATCTAGGTCAAAATGTTTATAATTTAACTTTAGAAGATGTTCAGTTAGTTTCTCATACCATGCTCATGGCGCTTGTTTCAAGCCATACAAAGACTTCATTAGTTTGCAAACCTTTTGTTCTTTCCCTTTAACGGAAAAACCTTCTGGCTGAAACATGTAAACATCTTCTTTCAAATCTCCATTTAAAAAAGCAGTTTTGACATCCATATGATGAATTTTCCATTCTTTCTGAGCTGCAATAGCAAACAAAGATCTAATAGTGCCCCATTTAGCTATAGGAGCAAATGTCTTTGTATATTCAATACCCTCTTTTTGTGCATATCCCTTCGCTACAAGTCTTTCCTTGTGTTTGTCTAGTGAACCATCAGCTTTATACTTAGTTTTATAAATCCATTTGCAACCAATAGGTTGGATGCCAACAGGAGGATCCACCAACCTCCATGTGCCATTTTTTATGAGAGCATCATATTCCTTTTGCATTGCATCTTTCCACTGATCATAACTAGTAGCTTCTTCAAAACAAGTAGGTTCACAATCCACAGAAAAGTTAAATTCACAATGAGAATAGTTACCTGAGGAACTTCCAGTCTTAAACTCATCATATTTCTTCGGAAATGTTCGAATACGAGATGATCTTCGCAAAGGTTGTGTAGGAAGTTGCTCATCTTCTTCATTTGTCTCAGTTCTTTCCATTTTTGTCCCTGTCAACTCTGTTGTCGTTTCTGTCCCTGTCATGTCTGTAGAAACACTTGCATCAACCAATTTCTCATCAATAGCAGAATTATCATCATTGAGAGAAGGAAACTCCAATTTCTCATCAATAGCATAATTATCATCATTGAGAGAAGGAAACTCCACAGACTGATCTAATATAGGTATCCCCCCTTCAGGATGTGGAAGTATATTATCTGATTCATAATAAAACTCTTGAGGCACAAACTTTTCTATCTGATTAAGTTGTCTATCAACAGTGAGGGAATCTTTATCAGATTCAAGAAAAATTACATCTCTTGACAAAATAAATTTCTTGTTCTCTTCATCATATAATCGATATGCCTTAGAAGTCATAGAATACCCTAAAAAAATACATTTTCTGCTCCGTTCACTCAACTTAGTCCTCTGTTGTTTAGGAATCAAAGCATAACATTGAGAACCGAAAACTCTGAAATGTTTAACAACAGGAAGATGATTATACCACATTTCATATGGAGTTTTGTTATTAATGACAAAGGATGGGCACCAATTTCTAATATATGTTGCACAGAGCACTGCTTCTCCCCAAAACATCAATTTTACATTCTTAAAAAACATCATTGATCTTACCATATTAAGCAATGTTCTGTTCATTTGTTCTGCAACACCATTTTGTTGTGGATTATATGGTATTGTGGTCTGGTGTTTGATGCCATTCTCTTGCAAATATTTTTCAAATACATGTGAAGTATATTCTCCTCCATTATCAGTTCTTATAGTACCAATATTTAGTTGAGCTTCATTTGTAATCAAGAGATGAAATTTTTTAAACACATCAAAAACTTGTGATTTTTCCTTAAGCAGATAAACCCAACACATCCTCGAATAATCATCAATAAAAGTCAGTATGTATTTATTGCCATTCGCAGTTGGTACAGGCATAGGTCCACACAAATTAGAGTGTATGAGACTTAATTTTCTTGTAGCTCGAGAAGTAGAATTCTGAAAAGATTGTTTGTGATGCTTGCCCAATATACAAGCATTACATGGGGTCAATTTTCTGGGAACTGTTGGAAGTCCTTTAATCCCCTGCTGTCTCATAATTCTAATACTTTCATAATTAATATGACCAAAGCGTGCATGCCACAATAAAGAAGATGACAAAGTATCATTTTGTTGAACCAAATAATTTGTGTTCAATGTAATAGAGGACACACCTCTCAATTTCAACAATTTATCTTCTTCTACACCAGTCATTACAGTTTTATTGTCGGCTGCTCTTTGAATTTCCACTTTACCATCAAATATGTGGATGGAATGTCCCTATTGTCTTATTTGTACAAGAGATAATAAATTTCTTTGGAACTGAGGAATGTAAAGAACATCATTCAAAGTATAATCAGAAAGTCCAAGAATTTTTAACTAAATAGAACCAATCCCTGATGGTTTGATTTGAGACTTATCAACAAAATACACTACTCCATCAATATTATCATTGAATTGTTCAAACAAATCTCTTCTAAAGGTCATATGACAAGTGGCACCTGTGTCTAAAATCCAACTGTCATGCCATGAATAAAAAGAGGTACTAAATATATCTTCCATATGAAAATTACAATGAGCAACAACATAATGTGCATTCTCAGAAGACTATCCTTTTTCTAGAATTAGATGATCTTTCTTTTCAAGAATTTGTTCTCTTCTTTCATTAATTTTCTCCCAGGGAATTCTACAATTTGTAGTTGTATGTCCAATTTTACCACATCTAAAGCATTTTATAGCTGTTTTATTAGGAAAATTTCTTTGTTTATCATTCTGCTATCTATCTCCCTAAATATTTCTGCCCCCCTGCCTCTATAATTCTTCCTACCTCGACCTCTATTACCCTTAGTATTTCTTTCAGATTCTTCTTGAGGTTTTTGGTCTTTTTGAGCAAGACATAGGGTTTCAATATTAGAATTATGTGATGTTTCTTTCTTGCCAAAAGCCTTCTCTCTTTATGCAATTTTCTCTACTAATTTAACAAAATCTAAATCTTTTAACTGCCCACTAGCTTGGATAGATTCCAAGTAGTGTGAATAACTAGGGTAAAGAGCTTTTATAAAGGCAGTGAGTTGCAGATCAACTTTAACTCCAGTAGATTCAATTTCATGATTGATGGCTTTAATTTCAGAAACAAGTTTTAGAGGCTCATTATATTTCATTTCCAAATTAAATAACTTCAAAAATAGCTGAATTATCTCCAATTCGGAATGTGAATCATAAAACTCTTTTAGTTTTGTTATGGCATCATATGTTGTTTTATTCTAAGCAATGTATCTACTTACCTCTTCTGAGACTGAAGTGGAAATTAAGGCATATGCTTTTTTATCATTATTTTGCCAGATTGCTAATTGTTTCTCCTTGTCAGGTTGATCTAGTGAATTCCATTCTTTTCCTTCATAGATTCCATCCCACAAATCATTAAAAATAAGTGTATTTTTAACCTTCCTGAACCATTTCTGGTAATTTTCCTTTTCGGATAGGACAATCCTAATTAAAGATACCAAGGAGTTCATCTTTTTTTTTCTTCAGATAATGACAAAATTCTTAAAAAAAATGTTATGATTACAAGAACAAAATTCTTTAAAAAAAAAATTGTTTCAATCATTACAGCATAAATTTCCTTTAAAAAAATATATTTTCTGTATTAACTTACAAAAAATAATAATAATAATAATAATAAATAAATAAAAATAAATAATAAATAATAAATAATAAATTTAAAAAATAAAAAATAAATAATAAATAATAACTAATAACAACCCAATGGTTGTATATTAAAAATAGCCAGAGCAGAGTCTCCACCAAGCACACCTCTACCAACGCTGTTAACTCCACCAATGTTGTTGCGTACACTACCAGGTCACGCCTCTACCAACGCTGCTGACAGTTAAGTATTCAGGTCAGCAAGCACATCTTCTTCGTTGGTTTACAACAATGGAGGATCTAGGTGTTCTGGTTCAACGGAGTTCGATCTAGGCTCTGATACCACTGATAAGAAGTCTGGAGAATTCCATTGATTCAAATGTTGTAATCTATCTTAATAATTCATTCAATGAAGGTTACATTTATACTTGAAAACAATAATTGAAAATAGTTATAACTAGAAATACCTAATTTATAACTAAATCCCTAAACTAAATCCCTAACTATACAGAAATCCTGAAGGATTACAACAAATTTTTATGTTTCTTTCCCTAGCGCCCTCATGCTCTTTCGCCTCTCCTTTGTGTGCTCCTTTCCCCCTATTGTATTTGGTTTTCTATTTGAGTCTTCTACCCCTCCCTGTGTGTCTCTGCCTCCCTCCATGCTTGGAGACACTACGTTGACGCACAAGAGGGGTCGGTGCATTAGAAGGCATCATGAACCAACAAGTTTAATCATGGGAAAGGATGTTGAAGTTGATAGAGTCATGGATTTCTCGAGAAAGTATCTTGTTGGCAGATTTGGTGTTAAATATCTCTGTTACCTCTTGGATACCTTGGATTTCCTCTACTCGGCAGCCTTTATTACGGTATATTCTGATTTTCAATGTACTTATGAGAGCTTGGTTGGCCTTTGTTTTTCAGTTGGGATTGGACTATTTTCGCGTAAAAAGCTTCAATTGGAGATAGGGAAGGGATGGTCTTCTTCTAAAATGATGGTCTATGAATTTTGACCCTGCAAGGGAGCTGATGGGTAATCTAAGGACCCTTATGTAGTGTTGCCTCTACAGTTTTGGAGTTTGGATTTTTTCATGGCCATTGAGAACAAGCTCGACTCTTATGTTGGAGTTGAAGAAGGATGACGGGAGGACACTAGAATGGCATGAATCCAAGTTTATGTTTGCCTCAAAAGTGACTTGGTGGTGGAAGTGGAAATCTGTATGAATGGGAAGTTATGGTTGCATAATGTAGACTACTGGAAGCTCCTGCTTAGGTGCCATTGATGTTATGAGGTAAGGCACATACTAAAAAAATTGCCTTAGTTTTGGTCCATTGAGGTTGGCTCCGCATCCATTCTAGGAGAAGAGGATCCAAACTATTAATGTCCCCCTCGCCTCTAGTTCAAAGGGGAATCAATTTGACTCAACTACGTAAGGCTCCCTTTCGCACCAATTTTCGGACGATGTTCATCTGATTGGTAAGATTTCACTCCTCTTCCTTTCATTATATGTTGTTTTAATACCTTGTCGTAGGTGGTTCCCCCAATTCGTTGAGCCCTCATATATCTCCCCCATCCCCTCTTCATCCCATTTTATCAATCCCTGTAGTTCCCTCTGTCCCCGAATCCCTTTTCCCCTCTTTTTTGATGCCCCCTCCTCCTCTCCTCCCTACTCACAGAATGAGAAGAAGTATTCTTTACACCAAGGAACCTCAAAGAGCTTCCCCCTTCCCCCTTCCTATGGAAGGCTTGCATTAGACCCTCCCTCTACCTATCTAGTTGAAAAGAAATCAAATTTGCTCAAAGTGCAGGAAAAAGCCAAGTTGGAAACTAAGAAGGGAAAACAAGTATCCATTGCTAAGGCCCTTTGACCGAATGCATCCCTGTCAAGTGGCGACCTGTGATTCTTCTATCTTTTAATGCAAGGAGCATTGGGGGTTCCCGCAAAAGAATTGCCCTCAAAATATTGATAGCTTCTGTCGAACCTGATATTTTTATGACTCAAGAGACTGTGTGCTTTGGCATTAAAGTGAAAAAAATTCTACAAGGGATGTTGAAGTGTTGATCATTTTGTCATGTGGACTCTGAGGGTTTCTCATGGGGTCTCATTACTAGTTGGAGTCATGTTTTCAAGGACATATCCTACTCTTCCTTTCCTTCTACCATTCTAGTGAAATTGTCTCTTAAAGATCATGCTCTTCCGGTCTCTTTTTTAAACATTTATAGGCCATAGTATGATCACGAGCATTTCTGGCGAAGAATTGGTCACTAAAAACACTTTGGAAGATTGATACATCACCATTAGTGGTGACCTAATTTTTTCGTTGGGACTGCATGAAGGCCCAGGCCTCGCTTGGACCCTCTCCATCAATGTTTTTTTTTTCCGAGTTGATTGATAAATGATCATTTTATCAACCTTGAGCAGGTTAAACTCTCTCCCATATGGATGACCACTCTTGGGGAGGCGAGGTATCAAAGAGACTTAATAGATTTTTAGTTTTAGGATATTTTTTGAATTCAGGTGTTTCATTCATATCTAGGGTGGGCTCTGGAGGGATCTCCAACCATCAGCGCATCCTCCTACACTTTTATCTCCATGATGGTTCTAAGGTGATCCCTCTCAGGTTTAACCCTTCTTGGCTCGATCAGGAAGACTATCGTTCCCTGGTTTCTGGCCAATGGAGACGCCTAAGCCTCTCTTGTCCCTCATCTCTCATGTATCATCTCGCAAAAAAATTGGTCTCAGTTAAACTGGCATCAAGGGTCTGGGCCAAGGAGAACTACACAAAAAAGCAGGCAAGATTAATTGAAGTGGAAAACCAGATAAACAATTCATTTCTCAAATGGATGTCAATTTCATTGTTAAAGAGAAATTGAGTTTTTTTAAATCCTTGGAAAAAGAAAAACACTCCTTGATGGTGAAGAGAAGAAAGAAATTATTTTAAAGTTTGTAAAGCTAACTTATGACACAGATTGCTTTTTCATTTGCTTGGTATATTTGGCCTTCGAATTTTTTTTTTGCTTTTTCATCTACTTGATATATTTGGCCCCTTGAAATTTTTCATATTATGCGAGTTTGAAGAAACAACCCAATACTATATGGTGTGACAATGGAACACATCCTTATTTTCTTTTGAACAACGTTACAAAGATTATTTCTTTCTTTCAATCACTTTTTAGTGCCCCTCTAGGCCGTCTTATCCAACAAATCTTGCAAGCGGTTTCGAAATTCTCGAAGGTGGTTTTAGATGAGATAAACAACAAAGTTACCAACTTAAAACACCGAAGGTGTTTATAAGGAGACATTGCTCTGGGGACTTTCGTCGTCTGTCTATAGCCAATAAAAATATAACATGTGGATATATATCATTCAGCCGCGTGCAATGCCGTGAGTGGTTGTTCTTCTCAGCACCACTACCCGTTCCTCTCCGCTCCGCCGAGCCTAGCGCTACATTTGAACTCCTACCGCAAGCCGCTAGATTTGTCGAACGCCACCGTTGACAACACTAAGGGCATGTTGGGTCCCTATAATAATAGTGATTACCCCATTACTATTGTAGTTATGCCCCTTATTAATATTGTTGTGCCCCTATTGCCCCCATATTGTTATTACTGTGCCCCATAGAAAACATCTATTGTTATTTTTGTGGCTTTATATTATTATTGTTAGGTCGGTTGGATTATATTGTGACTCCTTAGACTCCTATATATAGAAAGGAGGTTCTGTCATTTGAATCATCTAAGAATTGTTCATTTATGTAATGTAAAGGGGGTTGCTCCCTTGAAGAGGCTGAATTCTAAGGCGTTGATCTATCTTTTCTATCTTTTCTTGAGCTGGTTTCATAACATTTGGTATCAGAGCTTTGGATTCTAGGGTTTCGCTGCTCCAAACAGGTCATCGTGGAATTTTCGCTATAACTTTTTTTCTGCGACGTTTCAGAAGTTCCAAAAAAACCCATTTGAGAAGAAATTGTGTTGAACCTTTGGTCCGAATTTCAGAGCTTTTCGCGCTATATTTGCGGAGATATTATTTGAGGAAGTTGGTATTTTTGCAGACTCCTGAATTACATTCCAAACAAGTGACCTGGGGAAAATCGTCATAACTTTCTCTCTGGGGATCGGATTGAAATTTCATAAGAAGGTACAGAAAGAGGACGGACTGTAGTTTCTTGTATGCATTTTTCAGATCCAAAGGTCGAAACAGTGACTTGTGGCACGTCGTACAAGTTCGCTCTACTGAAATAGTCTATAATCAAGTCACTGTGGGAGATTTCGCATAACTCTTCCTTGGAGAATCCAATTTGGGTCAGACTTATGGCATTGGAAAGAGGACACAAAGGGCTACTGCAGATCACAAATTCATAACTAGATGATCGGAAAGTACAGAGATACATCAGAGGCGATATCGAGCTCATACAAAGTGAAAAAAAGGTGTGTAGATTTTCTTAAATTTTTGCGTAAGCTTGGTTTGAAAATTTATTTTGAAGGAATTCAAAGGGCATAATAGAGCATTATTATCGGTAACTGATGCCCCAAGGAAAGAAAATGAAAACACCTAGTAAGGAACCTGAAAGCTCTAGCATGACTCATGAAGAAGAAGAAGAAATATTATATGATATATCAAAATTACAAGAACAAGTGCAACAAGTGTCACTTACACAAAAAGCAACAGAATCTAAGATGGATGGTTTAAGGAAAGATGTATAAGCTAAGATGGATGGTTTAAAGAAAGGTGTAGAAGCTTAAGATGGATTGTTTAAAGAAATGTGTAGAAGCTAAAATTGATGGCATGGATGATAAGATGGAAGAATTGAAGATAAATATGAATAAGTTGCTACAAGAAATGGTCACTAAGGGTGAAAGGGTACTAAAGGAAACTCATGATGAGAACAAAAGAAATGTTAATCATGATTCCATAGACTCTAATGTTGGATCAAAGACTCACCATATTCCAAAAATCGATATAAGGAAGTTTGATGGCAAGGATCCCGCCACATGGATATTACAGATGGAGCAATTTTTCGATCTCAATAATGTGCAAAACACACAAAAGGTACGTATGACAATTTTATATTTGGAACCAAATCAGTTTGTATGGTATCAATGGCTTTGCTCTCGTAAACAATTTATCACTTCAACAATTTTTACGGAAGAATTGATAGCACATTATGAGGATACAAAAAGCAACACTTTTTTTAGCCAATTGATAAGTCTCAAACAAAAGGGTTCAATAATGGAGCACATTGAGGAGTTCCAAAAATTGAACATAAGGGTAAAAGATATTTCAGAGGAGCATAGGATTGATGTGTTCATAGGGTCTTTAAAGGATAATATCCAACATGATGTTCGCCTTTGGGAACCTGATTCATTAGAGAAGGCATTCAGGTTAGCAAGAAAAATGGAAAGCAAAATTATGGCAACCAGGAAGCATACCACTCACAACTATAAAGACGGAAGTGTTGTTGCCCCTAGTCTTCCACAACCTATAAGGTTGACACCACAACAATTGGAAGAAAAAAGAACAAAAGGGCTTTGTTACAGTTGTGATAGCAAATACACTAAAGGTCATAAGTGTGCTGAGAAGAAATTATTCTAGATAGATTGTGAAGAGGAAGAAGAAAAGGAGCAAGAAAGGTCAAAAGAAGAGGATATACTCCAGGAACAAAGCCTAGATGAAGAAAAAATAAATCCAACCATATCTTGTAATGCATTGGTGGGAATTACCACTCCTCAAACCATCAAGATAGAAGGACAAATCAAGAAGAAAAAGGTAATAGTGTTGATTGATTCAGGAAGCACCCACAATTTTATTCATTGTAAGGTAGCAAAAAAATTGAATTGCTTCCTATATCCAGCACCAGAGTGTCAAGTGATGATTGCAAATGGAGGAAC
The DNA here is from genome assembly GCA_031772625.1 of Pinus tabuliformis. NCBI lineage: Eukaryota > Viridiplantae > Streptophyta > Pinopsida > Pinales > Pinaceae > Pinus > Pinus tabuliformis. Next base: position 254,153,838 of record CM062812.1, on the reverse strand, counting down.
AATAAATTGCTCTGGAAAGTGCCATAATATCAAGCTATCCATGGGAGAATATGTATTGACTAGCCCAATGCTTTCCATTCCAATGGGAGGTGCTGATGTTGTACTAGGAGTCCAATGGCTACAATCTTTGGGTACAATAGCTTTTAATTTTCAAGAACTTTTCATCAAATTTTCTATGGAAGGAAAGGAAGTTGAATTAAGGGGTATTGCAGGGAAACCAGGAAAGATAATCAGCTCTAATGGTATGACAAAGCTTCTAAAAAAGGAGCAAAGAGGTGTAATTGCACAATTATGTTCGCTAGATGTTTCCACATCGAAATCATCTATTTCTCCAGATCTCCAAAAAGTCTTGGACAATCATTCCAAGGTATTTGAGACTCCCAAAGGTCTCCCACCTATGCGTGATCATGATCATGCTATTCATCTGATTCCAGGAAGTGTTCCTCCAAACATCAGGTCGTACAGATATCCCTATGTCCAAAGAGTGAAATTGAACGTATGGTTGCAGAAATGCTAGAGGTTGGTATAATTCAACCGAGTCAAAGTTCTTTCTCTGCTCCAGTAGTATTGGTGCACAAGAAGGATGGATCATGGCGCATGTGTCCGGATTATAGGGAGCTCAACAAGCTCACTATTAAAGATAAGTTCCCCATTCCTGTCATTGATGAATTACTGGATGAATTGCATGGATCAATTTACTTCACCAAGTTGGATCTTCGTTCAGGATATCATCAAATCATAATGAAGACTGAAGACATTCTGAAAACAACATTTAGAACTCATGAGGGTCATTATGAATTTTTGGTCATGCCTTTTGGCCTTACCAATGCACCTTCAACATTTCAAGGTTTGATGAATTCAATTTTCAAACCATTCCTTAGAAAATTTGTGTTAGTATTTTTGATGATATACTAATCTACAGCAAGTCTTGGAAGGATCATGTTGAACATGTTGACAGGGTGCTACAACTATTGGAGGAGAAACAATTATATGCAAAAAGATCCAAATGTTTCTTTGGAGTCCAGGAGGTGGAATATCTGGGTCATATTGTATCTCATGAAGGAGTTAAGGTAGACCCTAGCAAAATTAAAGCCATTAAGGAATGGAAAATCCCCACATCCATAAAGCATCTGCGAGGATTTCTCAGGTTGACAGGGTATTATCGCAAGTTTGTTAAGAATTATGGGAGAATAGCAGCACCTCTAACAACATTATTGAAGAAAGATGCATTTTCATGGACTCCGGAAGCAACAAAGGCCTTTGAACATCTTAAAGAGGCAATGTGCCAAGCACCGGTCTTAGCTACACCGGACTTCACAAAAACCTTTATTGTGGAATGTGATGCTTCAGGAAATGGAATTGGTGTTGTTCTAATGCAAGATGAAAGACCCATTGCTTTTGAAAGTCGTCCAATCAAGGGAAAGTTTTTAAGCAAAACTATTAATGAGAAGGAAATGTTGGCAATACTCCATGCACTTAAGAAATGGCGACCCTACCTAATGGGAAGACACTTCAAGGTAAAAACGGATCATGATAGCCTTAAATACTTTTTAGAACAAAGATTATCCTCTAAAGAGCAACAAAAGTGGGTCACAAAGATGTTGGGTTATGACTTTGAAATCATCTACAAAAAAGGGAAGCAAAATGTGGTGGCAGATGCACTCTCAAGAAAGGATGAGGATGTGGAAGCATTGTTGTGCACCATTTCTATTATCCAACCAGATTGGATAAACGAAGCAAGGGAGGAATGGAAGAATGACGAAGAAGTGTGGGCACTTATTCGAAAGTTACAACAAGATTCCAGTACGTCTGATACATTTAGCTGGCAAAATGATTCGTTATGGTACAAAGATCGCTTATACCTCTGTAAGAATTCCCAGCTAAAACAAAAGATTCTTATGGAATTGCACACTTCTCCCTTAGGAGGGCACTCAGGATTTTTAAAAACTTACCACAGGGTTAAGAAGGAATTTTTTTGGGATGGCCTTAAATCAGATATTCAAAAGTTTGTGGCGGAATGTTTGGTTTGCCAACAAAATAAAGTTGAAACAATTAAGACACCGGGTCTATTACAACCTTTATCCATTCCAAGCCAACGTTGGGAGGAGGTTTCAATGGATTTTATCACAGGTTTACCCAAGTCTGAGGGAAAGAGTGTCATCATGGTGGTAGTTGACAGACTTACCAAGTATGCACACTTTTGTGCATTATCACATCCATTTAAAGCCAGTACAGTTTCTACTGCATTTATGGAAACAATTCAAAAGCTACATGGAAACCCAAAGATTATTGTAAGTGACAGAGATCCCATTTTCACTGGAAATTTTTGGACAAAATTATTTTCTTGTCTTGGTACTCAGTTAGCTCATAGCTCATCTTATCATCCTCAATCTGATGGGCAAACTGAGATAGTAAACAAATGTTTGGAAGGATATCTTCGTTGCTTTGTATCTGATAAACAGACACAATGGGTCAAATGGTTTCCTCTGGCTGAATGGTGGTATAAAACTTCCTTCCATACAGCAACAAAAATGACCCCATTTATGGCACTTTATGGGTATCAACCACCATCCATCACATCATATTTAAGAGAAAATTCTAAGGTTCAGGCAATGGAACATCACATCGAACATCAACAACAAGTCCTCCAACTCTTAAAGGATAACCTCGTGTTGGCACAGAATAGAATGAAACAACAGGCAGATCAACATCGTAGTGAAAGAAGTTTTGATGTAGGTGATTGGGTATTCCTACGGCTACAACCATATAAGAAAATGTCCCTTAAGCAAGCTAAGAAGGATAATAAATTATCACCAAAGTATTATGGTCCGTACAAGGTGTTGCAAAAGATTGGTACTATGGCATACAAATTGGAGCTTCCTGCAGCTTCTCGATTGCACCCAGTTTTCCATGTTTCATGTTTAAAGAAGGTTATAGGCGACAAGCTCCCAGTTCAAACAATATTGCCAGAACTTGACAAGGAAGGAAAAATTATATTGGAACCGGAAGCAGTCACAGAAACAAGAACTCGACAGCTACGAAATCGATCAATTTCAGAGTATCTTATCAAGTGGAAGAACTTATCCGCTGAAGATTCCACATGGGAGGATGAGAATTTTATGCAGAAGTATCCAGAACTACTCAAGCGTTGAGGACAACACTTTTTTGAAGGAGAGGGGCATGTTGGGTCCCTATAATACTAGTGATTACCCCATTACTATTGTAGTTATACCCCTTATTAATATTGTTGTGCCCCTATTGCCCCCATATTGTTATTATTGTGCCCCATAGAATCCCTCTATTGTTATTTTTGTGTCTTTATATTATTATTGTTAGGTCGGCTGGATTATATTGTGACTCCTTAGACTCCTATATATAGAAAGGAGGTTTTGTCATTTGAATCATCCAAGAATTGTTCATTTATGTAATGTAAAGGAGGTTGCCCCCTCGAAGAAGCTGAATTCTAAGGCGTTGATCTATCTTTTCTATCTTTTCTTGAGCTGGTTTCATAACAACCGCTAGTTGGGCGGCGTTTGCGTCTCCGCTTCCATGAGGCCTTTGTCTCAGACATTCAGCCTCCTTAGCTCGGTGACACAGCTAGAGCAACCTTGAAGCCGAGCGGAGCCACTTCTTCATCCCCGTCGATTCACAGCTCTGGACGCCAGTGGGGAGCGCCATGTTATCTCCTTGCCGCACGCCCACCACAGGCGGCGCTGTCGTTCGAGCGGCAGCGGCGGACGAGTTCCAGTTCGAGTGATTCTTAACCTGTTATCAATGAAATGAGACACTGGTGATTCTTACAATGTTGGACCTTACAATCACTAGGGCGCAAAATATAGCGCCAGGATGTTGCATGTTGATTGACAGTTTGTTTTTAAAAAAAATAAAAATTAAGATTGATAGTTACAACATTGCGATCAAGAGTAAGGGCACGTATTATCCACAATGTCAAAACAAAATAATACAGCTTGACTTCCTCAGTGAACCTCTAACTGTAATACTCAAACTGTCTACAACATCATGGCTTTAAATTTAGTAACTACTTGCTAGAATTGACACCTTCTGTATTGCCAAAATCTTCCTCGACCTATTTTCAATCTTTCAATAGGATAATATAAACTCACAAAACAATTCAAAAACGCTATAGATGTTAGTAAATTACACCGTAAAAACAGTGCCATAACACCGTGCCATAACACCAAGAATAAATATTGAGAAGATGTTTCAGGGTTTTGGGCCTATTGTAAGACGATTTGAAATTTCCTAAGAAAACCAAGCCTAACATATTCCATTTTGATATGGGCAACATATTCCATTTTGATATGGGCTTCATTATAGACATCTAAAATAATCTCCAAATTATTAAAAAGAATGTATATGTCGTGCTTCCAACGGGATATGTCGTGTATCCCCGTTCATATTTCTCACTAGAAAACAGAGTATTATTGGGATGCAAATATAAACATTCCACACAAATAAAGTTGGCATATGCAAGGCAAAATTTTAAAAACAATGCATTGATATAATCCACAAGCCCTTTCATTATAATCATAAAAACAAAAATAGTTTAAACCAGACAAATCATGAAACAAGTGAGCTTGCAAGCTTGATTATAACATGTAAAGAAAGGAGAATCTGCATGTTAGAGTTTCATCGACATTGAATTGTATAGAATTATAGGAGAATATTATTTTATGATTAATCAAAAATATTGAGGTTTTTTTTATTGGATTAGAGTGCTTTTTAAACGCTGACTTATATGAATTTGTGTTACATGAATTGGGCAAATGGATGATTTGCACGTTTAAAAATAAAATTATCATTCACTTTTTTCAGATTTGTATATGAATTGTTTCTTTTATTATAGAAATTTTTTTTTGTTAAACTAAAATACCTTACGATTTTTTTTTTACTATTTCCATTATTTGTTGACTTTTGGCAGATTACATTTATATCGCAAATTTTCTAAACCTTGGTAAAAATAAAAATAAAAATAAAAAATTGATCGTAGTAGAGAGAAATGAATATTGATTAAAAACATGGCATTGTGTAGAGTAAGGATATATGATGTGTGTCAGAGTGTTAGGTGATTTATTATTTTTTTTTGGTACAAGTTGTGTGGGCATTCTTACCACTCGCTATTATCATACATCTATTTATATAAGGAAATGATAACACTGATGTTATATGATTTATTGTTGTAAAATTATTCCTTTGAATGATTTCTAATGACTAGAAGTCATAAAACTTCCTAAATCTTGAAATATGCATTAAATTTACACAAATTTTGTAAAAGTTGTGTTATGTTGTTAATAGGGGCTTTGGTTGGTTGGTAAAGCATGTAAATTGTTATTCCTCTCATAAACATGTTTGGCTCTCATGGATTTTGTTGCTTGTGTAAGAGGGCCATTCCATGTGGTTGGGATCATGTTCTTAAAAAATAGAAAGTATTTTGCAACATATAAACTCATGTCCTCGGTTTGGCTCTCATGGATTTTGTTGCTTGTGTAAGAGGGTCGTTCCATGTGGTTGGGATCATGTTCTTAAAAAATAGAAAGTAGTTTGCAACATATAAACTCATGTCCTCGGTTTGGAGTTCTGCACTTCAAATTTCAACATGGTAAACAAATTGCCCTGCAATCCATTTGGTACTTAAACAAGTTGCAATATATTTGATATGTTATAAATATATTACCTTATTAGTGGAATACACAGTTCACCTTTCCAAACACACATTGTTATTGGTTTGCATAACTATCTACACTATTTATCAATGTTTAAAGTAAAAAAATTAAGTTTGATTTAGAATTTAAACAACTAATTATATATACAATCGATATTTTCTCAATTCCATATTTGACTACATGACTGCATTTTGTCACATGACTGACATTGACCTTATTAATCCCTACTAAGGCATTATTGTAGCAATCAATTTCTCCAATGCAAATTATAATGTTTAACTTTGAAAAATAAATATTTTTTCAATATTATTAAACAAATTATTTTTCAATTTTTTTTATTGGACCATAAATTGAAGGTCTTATTGCAGTCTTTACACATTATAATGGCATGGAGATAACTTCATAGCATATTTTATCCCATAATTCATGTATATTGTTGCAAAACTCATGCATTATTTTTAAATATTTGTGTAGTGATTATTTATTTTTAAGCTTTCCAACAAAACCATCCAAATCAAGATCTTTAAAAATAGATTATACTTAGGTAAATAACATATTTACCATCAATTCTTTTTCATTACAAGCAAGTCAAGTTGCATTAAATATTTACTTCCCATCATTATTTATGTAGGAGTAAAATTGTAAATGTGTAGACATCTCAATTTATGAGTTCCTTCCAAAGCAAGACTATAGAATTTGATTCTTTTTGTTAACCATTATTAATTTAACATTGACCTTGATGCAAGTTATATTGTTTTATGCATTTTTTTCGAGAGCATAATTTCTATCTTGAGTGGCAAACACTATGCTCCTTTGCAACACTTGTTTTAAATGGATTGTTAATTTTACATTCAATACATTTACATATAATCAATATAAACTATAATCAAAATTTAACCTTTCTCCCCTTGATCAGGTTGTGACAGGACGCGAAACCACCACATGGATCGTTGTAATGTTTAAACAAGTGTGGAGCAGGGAAAGTGGGCGACCCACCCAACGCAACCACATGCTCCAGGCAATTAAGGGTCTAACGACCCGTAACCAAGTGGAAAGGCAAACCTCGAGCACGGTAAATCGAGTTTTACAAGTGGTAAGTCTAGTGGTAAGCTTGGCATTCTGCATGCAAACGTTGTGGTTTCACCTTAGGAGATGTGGTAAGGTGGTGAAGGTAGCTCGAGGGACTAGAGACCTGTGCCATAGGCAGAGCACCTAGGGCGACAGCAAAGGCGTGACGGCACGGCTGGGTAACTAGTATGTTTCTCAAGCCTTCCTAGTTCATGAAATGGCGATATTGCAGCAAGGCTCGAAGCTGGAATGGCAGGGTCTGGTGATGATAGTGCATGGGTTAATTGGGATTGGGTTAAGTTTGTCTCTGTTAGCGTCTGGAATGTCGATTTCAATCTTTTATGGAAATTTGTTGGCCCAGATGGGCATGTATGGGGAGTCAGGGCCTGCATTTAGGAATTTGTCTGTAAATTATGTCAAGGAGTCCTGTAGTTCTAGGCATTTGAGGCCCGAATGGGTTTGGGGTCGGTTAGGGAGTCAGACATCTTTTGGAAGTCTCCTGGCCCAGAGGGGCATGTATGGGGAATTGGGGTCATCACCGAGCGTCTGGTCTGTAAATTCTGTGAAGGCATCGTTTAATTCATGGAGTTAGAGGCTTGGTCAGGCCTGGAGTCAGTTAGAGAGTCTAAGAGGAGTAAGGCATCCGTGTCATTTGAAAGATATGGAGATGGTTGGGTTTTCTGTCAGCCCAAGGAAGAATGAATCTGTTCAAATAGTCTGTCCAACTTTATTGGGTAATGAAAACATTATTGGAAAGAGCTATGTCGGAAACCCAAAATATGGATGGCCCTCAGTGAACCCAGCAATCTGAACCGACCCTCAAGGATATGCAATGGGAAATACAGGAAGTACACATGCAGTAGTACCATCAGAATGTCTGCCTTGGCCGCATGGAAAAATAGCTACAAAGGCCCCAACAAAATGAAATTCCAGGGTCGAGTGCAAAGGACCCAGCCCCAGTAGAATCATCTGATGATTGACTACCAAGAAGTCATGAAATTTCTAAAAGTTTCTGATGTTTTTTGTTGTTTTTATGATCTAGTCGGATAGCATTTACATTGTCAATAGTACATATAGATGGGTGATAGATATGGCAACATATAAAGCTTGGATACATATTCTTAAATTGTTTATGTTTTGGACAGCTTATGATGTTAATCGGTGGCCAACAGACCTGGTTTCCTTCGAGCAAGTTGAGGCCACCAGACATATTTTTTGTAACCTACCTTACATATTATTAATAGAAAGATATTGCCAAGCTTACAAACAAACAAACAAAAATAACATCTTTCTCTTCGGTGTTGTCTTCCCCTGCTTTGGGCATATGCTAGTTTTATATATTAACTATGAACATTTTTTTTTAAATGTTAGTGATTTTCATGCCAATTTTGAAAATGGTTGATGCAACATCAACCATTTTTTTTTGGCCTTATTTTTTACACTTTAATTTTTTTGCACAATTTTTTTTTTAAATGTTGGTTATTTAACCAATTGTCAAGTTGTCGTCTTCTTCTTCTTCTTGAGATGTTTGTTTTTTAAGGGTTTTTCAAGCTTGTAATTTTTTTTTCTTTGCATTGCTTTTTTGTAATGAAAATTTCAAGTTTTTTGCATAGTTAATAATAATAATAATAATTGAAGTTATGATTTTTTATATATTTATGTATCAATGATTAATACTTCAATACACATAAAATAATTGTCACTAAAAAAAATAAATTTCAACAATTGACAAAACAATACACACTTTTGCATATAAATATAATTTAAAAAAATACAAATTTCAAGACATTTTCGCTAAAAATGACATGTCAAACAAATCATTTTTATGGAAAAATTTGAACATGAAAAAAAAAAAGAAAAGAAAAAAAAAAAGAAAGAAAGAAGAAGAAGCAGCAAAATTTAGGAATTTTTTATTTATTATTAGTCCAAAAATGATAGTATTTGAAGTGTTTTTCCAAAATTGATGATTCACATAAAACAACAAGCACAAATAACAAAAAAAAAATGTTAAAAAGAAAATAAAAAATAAATTTAAACAAAAAATGTGTTTAAAAAAAGAATAGAAAGAAAAAAAAAATGAAAAATGAAAAACCATTTAAAACAAATATTTAAAAAAAAAAACATTTAAAACAAAAATAAATAAATTAATAAAAAACACAAATTAAAAAATAAAGAAAAAACCAAAAGCCTATCTAACATATATATATAATTAAAAAAAAACAAATAACAAATAAATTAAAAAATTAAAAATATAAACTAAGTATTTAAAAAAATAAACAAACAATAACAAATAAAAATATGATACAAAAATAACTATTAAAAAAATTAAAGAAAAAAAAATTGTTTTTTGGCTGCCTTTCCTGGGCGCCAAGGGTTGTTGGTATGGGTTGCTAGAGCGACGTGACGCAATCGCTCATCGATTCCTTGAATCGACAAGTGGTTGACTTGGTTGGCAAATGCTCGTCGATTTTGGGAATCGGCGCGTCGATGTGGTCTCTCATCAATTTTAGGAATCGAAGAGGAACCTTGCCCATGAGCCGGAGGGCAGTGGGCAAGATATGGAGTGACACCCCGCTTCACAGCCTTACCTGTGACCCTCAAGCCCCTCAACGTGGCCCTTCCAAGCGACTATGTAGGTGGGAATATATATGTATATATATAATCTTGTTTTATTGTTTCTAATATTTTTTTAATATATTATTTGTTTTTTTATTATTATTTAATGATTTTTTTGGCTTTTTATATAATTTTTTTATGTTTTTTTGTTATTATTATTTTTATTTTATTTTTAATTTGTTGTTAAAGCGGTGTGACTTAATCGCTCATTGATTCCCTAAATCAACAAGCGGTTGGCTTGGCATGCAAATGCTCGTCGATTCTGGGAATCGACAAGGAGCCCCACCCGGGGGCTCGTACGCCACAAGTAGGGTTGCGGAGCGACGAGTTGATGCAGTCACTCATCAATTCCATGAATCGAAGAGGAGCCTCGCCCAAGAGCCCAAGGGTAGTGGACAAGCTATGGAGTGACACCCCGCTCCACAACCTTACCTGCAACCCTCGAGCCTCGACGTGTCCCTCCAAGTGACTATGTGGGTTGGTCGATATATATATATATAATCTTTTTTAATTGTTTTTAATATTTTTTAATATATTATTTGTTTTTTTTTATTTGATTTGTTTTAATTAATTTGTTTTGTTTTAATTATTTTTGTTTTTTGTTTTTTCATTTGGTTAAATTTTTTAAATTATGCTTTTTAATTGAGATATTTTTTAATTTTTCATTTGTGTTTTAAAATTTTTAATTTTATTTATTGTATTTTTTATGTTTGATTTTTTAATGATTTTTTTTCCTAGGTTTTTATATTATTATTTTTGTTATTATTAATTTTTATCTTTTTTAATTTTTTTAACTCTTTTTTTTCTTTTTTCTTTTTCTATTTTTGTTTAATTTAATTTTGTTTGTTTTGTTTTTTTCATTTTTAGCTATTTATTTATTTTTTCATGTTTTTTTGTTATAGGAGTTCTGTCAAGGCTCTAGCAAACTAGCCCCACTATGTGTTAATTTGTTAATTGTTTTTTAAGTTTTTGTTATAATGGATGAAGTTTGTTCCAACTGTGTGTCAATTTCATGGTTGATTCTTAAGTTTTCATCGCAATGGGTCAAGTCTGGCCCCATTGCATGTCAATTTGATGGTTGATTTTTAATTTTTTGTTGAAGTGTGTCACGTTGTCTTAGGTTAAATTTTCTTTTTTTGTCAAGTGATCTGAGTTCTCTAGAGATTACATTAGGCTTCACCCGTGCCCTAAGAAACTGAAACCCAAGGGCATCTAAACTGTCAAAATCACCTAGGGATCACACCCAGCCTAGGCCACACCAACCCTTAACATGAATGGATTTTTTCCCACTGAGTTTCTAATCGTTGACCTTCACATCCTAGACTGACTTAACAGTACACCCCATCACCGTCTATTCTACACATCGTGGGCTACAACAAATTGTTGATTTTTTTTTTGTAATTAGGCTAAGCCTAGGCCAAGGCGAACCTACTTATTGGTTGGAAAAAGACTAATCCACCACGATGGGATGCTTATCACCAGGATTTTACAAGGCTCGATCGAGCCTCGATACACCTTGGGAAGTTTAATTCCCCCAAAGTGGCTTCCAATCCTCAACCCCTCCCCTCGAGGTTTGACCCCGTGACCTAGATGAGACTAAACCCCATGCAAACCAATTAGTTTACACCTCATAGGTTGTCTTAGGTTAAGATTTTTAAAGAGATATACTTTTAGCATTTAAAAAAAAATACTTTTGCTATAATGACCCTTTGATTTGTGTATTCATTTTTAAGGATTTTTTTAGTCATGATATTTGGCTTTAATTCAATCGCTGAAAAATTTCGAAATTTCAAGGTTTTTCATAGTCGTGATATTATACCTTTAACACCATGGTTGAAAAATGTCAAAATTTTAAGGTTTTTCAGCGTCATAATATTTATCTTTAATGTCATGGTTGAAAATTGTTGGATTTTTTAGGTTTTTTGGAGTCGTGATATTTTATCATAAACGTTATTGTTGAAAACTATTGGAATTTTAAAGTTTTTCGAAGTCATGATATTTTATTTTTAATGACATTTCTAACAAATGTTAGAATTTTAACAACAACAAAAAAATGTTGATGCAACATCAACACTTTTCGATTTCGGGGTAGTTTTTCACGTTTATTGCACAAAGTTTTTTAATGTCATTGTAAAAAAAAAATTGGATTTTGACCCCAAAAAAATTGTTTATGTAGCATTAACACTTATCGTTTTTGGGGTGTTTTTTTATGGTTATTGTACAAATTTTTTTGTTTTTAATCATCATTGCTAAAAAAATTGGAATTTTAACCCATAAAAAATTGTTGATGTAACATCAACACTTCTTTTAGGTGTTTTTTCATGTTTTTTGGGAACAATAAGGCATTTTTGGGATAGAGTTCTCATTTTGAGGTTACAGTTCTCATTAATTCGATAAATTTGTTAAACTCCCTCCTCACGGATGAAGTCACATAACAAGAATTTAATGTGGCTTTAAACTGTTAATTTTTATTAGGGCTATGTTGTTCTTTGATTTGATAATTGCATTTCTTTGTTAACACATTACATTCACTACATATCATCATAACATTATCCAGGTTTACATCATTATTCAACAACATATGCAATTATGTAGAAAGAATAATAACATCATCATCAATGCAACAGAACATATAGGAACAATAGAAGAAAAGCATTCACATATAGAGACACCAAGATTGGTTGGAGACTAGGGAAAAACCCACTATGGGGAAAAACCTTTCAAATTCTTCTTCTTATTAGTTCTTCATCAAATGATTATAGAAAACGAGAGTACAATTATCCATATCTCCATCTATGCAACTATACAACAAAAACTACTACAAAATCCATGAAGTAAACCCAACAAAGCTTATGCTCAAAATACTAATTCTGAAGTCTTTATTGAACTATCACTGATTGCAATCAACTATCGAACCATGCAATCACTGAGTGAAATCTTCAGATAACTAATATTTCATCTTTTAGTTCCCAGTCGCATGGAGGAGTCATACGAAGGACTTTAGCAACCTAGTCGCACCCTTAAGCCTGGCGAGCAAGCAACTAGGGCCGAATCTACTCTGTGGAGAGCGAGCAATTGTGTCTATGAAAATCCTAAGTCATGGTCGCATGTACAATGAGTTGTCTGTGTGACTAAAAGGCTCTAGTCGCACACATGAGCCTTTGTGGGAGCGATTTTGGTCGAGATCCTTATGTGTTGTGCCTGTGACTTTTGCCCAAAACCCTAGATCTAAGATGTGAGCTTCAGACCCTGCAATTTCTCCTCAGAGTGAACCTATTCCACCACAGACGAGCCTCAGACCCGTGCGAGCCAAAAACCAAGATAGAAGAGCGTCTCATATTTGGTCCAAATGAGGTAGAGGTCAAGTCTTGTATTTACAGCCTTCCAAGAGGGTCCACTTTGCTTTAGGGTCAACCTTATCAAATATGCACATGTGGTTTTTTATTCATAAATACACTTTGCCTTGTACGATTTGAGTATCTTTAGGTCAATTTTGGTCCTCTAGAAAAGAGGAATTCAATGCAATCATTATCTCTATCAGGTGAGTTGTCCAAAGTGGAATTTGACTGCGATTTCGTATTTTTAAAACTCCCTCTCAACTAAGGAGAATTCCACCTGCATCATGTCATGTGTATCATGTCATCAAATCATATCCAATCTCAAGTATCTCATCATGACATATCATCATTGATCATCTGGCAAAACCATAAGCAAGATTCTTGAGCATAGAATCATGCAAATCCACATTTGTTGCTACAATGGAATTAGTGGGGAAGAAACCTTCTAAAACATTTTACTCTTCTTCAAATAAAAATTCATTTCTGCCTTCAGTGTCATTTTTGTTGTATTCAAAATCAATCTCATCAAAATCGCCATCGTCTACGCTCATGGGTTTGCAATTCTTGGCATAGTTTCTACAGTTACTTATTGGGCATTCATATTTTAAAAGCCTAGGGGTAGATAATGTTTACAGGTCACCCAAATTATAGATATGGTTGACAAAATAATTTGTGACTTGCTCTATTACCACATATTCCACCTAAAAGCAATCATTCATCCATAAGGCCAATTCCCAACATATATTTTGTGCTTAAGTGAATGTCCAGTGGCCATAATAACAACAAAAGGGATTGTGAAAATGAAGGTATCTATGGTATATCAAAGTGGGAGAGAAATTATGAAAGGTGGAATTAATCTAAGTGATAAATCCACTATGGATGATATCAAGGCTTCAATACAATGAAGAGTCAAGAAATATTATCCTCGTCAATAACAACTTACTCTTACGCAACTTGTAAAAGGGAAATCAGATGTTTTAGAAAGGAGCAAGAGGCTCAAAAATAATTTTGAAAAAAAAAAGAGAGGAAAAGCCACTAGTGGTTTTCAAGGATTTAGGACCATAAGAAGCCTATAGCACTATTTCTTGGGAGGGGAATCCTATAGTTTTTAGGGAAATTTGCTGAGGAAGAGATTGAATTCATGCAACAATCAACTTTAAATTATTAAAAGTTAGCAAAAAGTGCAAAGAGTTATGATGAAATCAGGGTATATAAGATGTTCTGGAAGAAGTTAGTGGGGTTGGAGAAAATGTAGTGGAATTTTTTGAAATTATAAACAAATGTGAACATACTATTGAAATAAGAATTGACATGTGGGGTCTCCCATAGAAATCTCTCAAAGAATAATTTAATTTGGGATATAATAAATATGCAAGATTTACCAAGTCCCTTAAGACTAATGTTGTTCTATACCATGTTATGAAATATAACACAAAACAAGACAAGAGACACAAGAACTTGGTGGAAAAGGCGTCAACCATATTCTACACATTGTATTCATCCAATGATACAAATATATAATACATGAATGAAACCATGCCCTAAATTTGATTTTTTCTCACACCGAGACCTCATATAAGACAAGGAGGAGACAAATTAGGATCTAGAACATACTTAGGATAAAAACTATATAGCATAATGTGAAATATACAAAGGTGGTGCAGGACTTCATGATTGTATAGGAGCCAGAGGCTAACAAAATAGAGTCTTCAACTTCTTCTAGACTTGAGTAGGATAGTGGACTTTACTCATATCAAATAAAATCTCCCTAGATATGTAGGTCATTAGAACTCCTATAGCCTCATATTTCTTCCCATCAATCATAAAAAAAAATGTGATCATCCTTCAAATATGGAATTTTAGTTAATGTAAATGACAAAAACACTTTGCACTTCAATAATGTTTCCATACATTATGCCCACATACCATAATTGTGGTCATTCAAAACCAAAGGTTCTTGCTCGAAACTCATGATTTTGATCTATATATCTAAACCCTAATCCAATCTTCAAGTAAAAAACTCGAGTCAATATACTAGATAGAGACTCAACATGATCACGTAGATAACCTGGTCCTCCAAAAGACTTGAAGCAATAGGCTAGGACTCAAACAAGTAGCTCTAATCCAATGTTGTAAAACTCATGAATTAATAGAACTAAAAAACTAACATTCCAAGTAGAGTTGGTGTCTAAAAATGGCATTACAACACTAAAGCATAATTCAATGTTGTTCCACATCCATAGAAACACAAATAATTTCATTCATGACTATGATAGATCAATCCAAGGGACCATCTATAAATAAGACCAAATTGTAGCTAACTCCCTTGAAGTAAGGAAGATGTGGTCAACTTTAATTGGCTAGGGAACATAATGAAATCTTTCTTTAATGCCTGGACCTTTGCACAATCATTTGCCATGCTTGATGCAACCTCTTAGTCAGATGCCCTATTCATTGTCCATTATACTTCTTAATTGACTCTCGCAATCGACTATTCATTTTTTACTGATTGCTTCGGGAAGACCATCATATGTGATGAAACCACTCTTCTAATATATTTTAACAAGAATTTTGTGCTCTTTCATTTTGATATATTTTTAGGAATTTATCTAAATCATTTTTCAATGTTTCTTCTAGCAATCCTACCATCTTTAGCATATTGGAAGTATTATTCAACGTGTTTTCCTTTTTAAGATGCACCAAGAGAGTGCCTAACCTAAAGGATTTAATGTAAAGCTATGATATAATTTCTCAATATTGTTAGTTTTTCTTTGGAAAATTTTTTGCCTTTAAGATC
Source organism: Pinus tabuliformis (assembly GCA_031772625.1). Lineage (NCBI taxonomy): Eukaryota > Viridiplantae > Streptophyta > Pinopsida > Pinales > Pinaceae > Pinus > Pinus tabuliformis. The sequence goes on along the minus strand of CM062812.1, from coordinate 254,138,335 downwards.
CACTTAAGAAATACAATTCATACTGGTCTCTAGTTTGCAAATAAGAATAAGAGTATTGGTACTTTTTACCTTCATACTAATATTTAATCATTACAATCACTCTAGTTGTAGAAGCCTTAATATTGTTACATGATTAGAGAGGAAGTTGAAATCATTTTTAAATTCTTTAAAATATGTCAATTTTAATTTTATCAAAAATAAAGGCTTTTCATTATTAGAATTATCTCGATTAGATTTCTAATATAGTTTTATGTTTAAAATTGAAATTTAAAATTTAATATAAGAATCAAGACCATAATTTTCTAAAATTAAAATGTTAATAATCGGATTAATTAATAAAATAATATTGTACAAAGAACATGAATGCAAGCTAATTGGAATTTGGTCATGAGTTTAAACTTTAAGTCATCAAGAGAGCCTAATGTAATTATCTCTTAACAAACAACTTTTCAATTAAATCTTAAATCTTTTATTGTAGTTGCGGATTAAATGGGGAATCTCCTCTAACTATAAGGGTTGGGTTTAGAAATGTTGATTAAGACTATGGATAGTTTAGTTATATGGTTTGCATTAAGATTTTCTATCATGTTTTTTATTAAACCAATAACAATTACTTGTATTTTATTTTACTATTTTTTAAGAGAAATAATAATTATTTTTTAATTTTTTTATTATTATAAAATATTAAATTTATGAATATATATATATATATATATATATATATATATATATATATATTTCTAGTTATCTCACTCTTATGAGGGTAGGTATAGGAAAAAATATGAGAGGTGGGTTAAAATATGAGTGAAAACATTGGCAAGAAATATGTGTGAAAACATATAATATGTTTTCACCCATATTCCCCATCTATTTTTTACTCATATTTCCCCTTATTCCACTAGATGACCAATACTTCCAAATATATTTATTGAAATATAAAATCATCATTCATTATCAATTAACATTTTTTTGCGGAAAGTTTCTTATTTCAACTTAAGGTGGATGAGGATCTTATTCCACCCGATGACCAATACTTCCAAATATATTTATTGAAATATAAAATCATCATCCATTATCAATTAACATTTTTTCAGTGGAAAGTTTCTTATTTCAACTTAAGGTGAATGAGGATCATGTGATTTTTTTTAGTTTTTTAATTGAGGGCCTAGATTGAATCTCAAGGGAATATGCTCAGCATATGCTTAGTCTTAATGCTTATAGAGTTTGTTAGGTTGCATTGACTTTTAATCAATTTAAAAAATTAGATTTGTGCCATATGGTTCCCTACCCACCAATTTCCTAGGGATTTGAGATTATTCCAATTCTAATAATTTCCTCCATGATAAGCTCCTCATTATTATTTATAACATTCATTTATATAAGCAAATTTTATTTAGAAAAATGGTCCATTACTTTTAATAAATTTAAAAATGGTCTTTTTTTTCTTAATTAAAGTTGACCCATAACCTTTTTATACATGGTTAATCTCGTAAATGTATTCATCAGTAAAACATTCTTCGTGTTGCAATTCGCTCATATTTCCCACTTATGTTTTCATTCATATTTTTTCCCAAACTCAACCTCCTTACCAATACTTTCAAATATATTCATAAAATATAAAATCATTTTTCAATATCAATTAATAAATTTTATAAATTATTTCAAATGAAATTTTCTATTTTATATTACAAAGTAAATTTGTTTAAATTAAAAATAAAAAATTCATTATGTTCTTAAATTTATATTTTGATTCTTTTTAATTAAAAATAAAAAATAAAAATTATAACATTCTTAAAAAATAATATAAAAATAATTTATTATTCAATATGAACGGTTTAATATAAAAATAATTTATTATTCAATATGAACGGTTTAATATAAAAATAATTTATTATTCAATATGAACTATAACATTCTATTAAAAAAAAATTCTATTAAAAAATAAAAAAATAAAATTATAACATTCTTAAAAATAGTATAATAATATAAAAATAATTTATTATTTTAATTTTTAAGAGGTGTAAGCTAATTTATAGACTAAATATATTTTTTTCACAACATATTTTTTCTTTAATTTAATCAAAATCTGGCATTGATTTTTGTTTGTAAGCTTGGCAGAACCTTTTCATTACTTTTCAAAAGAAACATAATCATCATTCAACACCACATGGTCTCAACCTGCCCATAAAAAAACCAAGTTTGTTGACCATTGCGTTATACCCTAACCAAAATCTGAATAAATTGATAGTCTTTATGAGCCCTGTGACCGCTATTAACTAGTAATCTATATTAGATATGCCAAAATTATTTTCTATACATCTAAATACTAGCAAACTTGAACGACCAAAAAATCATGTTCATCAAGAATCACACTAATCCTCTGATGATTGTACGAGTGTTAGGTCTTCGGCGCTGTAACCTGACAACACAATTTGAGGAAAACAAGGAATATGCTTCTCTATTCGGGTAAGCCGAGCATTTGTAGTTGGATCTGGTGTTGGATTAACTGGCATTCCTCATGAATAACTCGAATTTCTTCTATAGGACCTGAATTACAAGTAGTCCTCATCATCATAGCATTGGCAAGAAGGGTTTTCACAATCCAATAAGTTAAAAGTGTTTGGTACTGTGAACGACGGTCATGGGTGTGGCCCGAGTTTGGAACTAAATCTCCCAATTCCTCTGCGAGTTCCTATTCACTTATAGTACTGTGGTTTACGATATCTTCTTCCCACTCCTCAACCATTTAGTGGCCCCTGGGTGGGTAATTGTTCTTGTATGCTCTGGTTGCAGCCGTAGATCGAGACCTGGTCTCATGCATATGAATAGTTACAGTGCGGTTGCGCCCACCCCGTAGAGGCAGCGCCTAACGAGCTATATATCAAGTATTAAATGCACCTGGAGATGCACGCGATATAGCTCGTTAACACGCAAAATGCCTTTTTTTATTTAGTTGACGAGTTTTGCATTTTGCGTGTTAACGAGCTATATCGCGTGCATCTCCGGGGGCATTTAATACTTGATATATGGCTCGTTAGGCGCTGCCGTAGACCTCGACCTCGACCTCGACCTCTCCCCCTACTTGTTGGAGGAGTGCGGCCCCGATGCATGGCAGGGTGAGCCATGATCTGCAATCTCTCATTGTATAATAAATTGAGATGAACCCTGGATGCAGGAAGTCGGTTTGCTAATCTCGTTTTATCAACTGCAAGGAGATGATCTGGAGGTCGCCCAAGGAGGTCTTGGTCACGCCTTAAAGCACCTGCATAGGCTACAGGAGCAAAAACATGATAGAAACAACTATTAAACCATATTCAAAGGAAACTTTCCCCTTTATCACCCTGGAAATGAGTATGACCCCCTCCCAAAACGCGTGAAGATTCTTAACAGGAAGGTTTTTAACTCCTCTTGACAGTAGTACATTGCATTCATTGACCCAACAGGAGCACGCTTTCCAGAGGACTGCATGATTCTAGAAATAGCTATAGAAGAAACTATCTAACCATCAATTGAAAAACGAGAAATGCCCACATGCCTGCGCAACCAGGCTTCCAGGTTGGTGGAATTACTAAAATTCCCCAGGGGTTGGTGGTCCCAGGGATCCCCTACTTTCAATATGCAACTAAGAGGATGAGCTTCATCCCATCCCTTCATTATGGGGCCACAATGAGTGCGATTCCACAAAGTTGAGACCAGATCGACCGATCCATCCCAGCCATACACAAAACATAGAAATAGCATTAAACATTGAGCTCATGGGGTGACTGATTTTCACATACCGAATTGGACTGGGAAGGAGAAACGTCGATTCCATGACTGATGCCAGAGCTTGAGCGCTACTTCCCCTACCAAGATCTCCCCGAGAGAGGCACCACCGAGAGCCTGTGAAAACAATGAAATTTCCAACTGCAGCAGGTTCGAACTGACCGAAATCCCAATTCATAAGGTCTTTCATCCCATTAGGCTTTAATTTCTCTATCATTTCTCACATGCTTGAGGCTGTGTGGGTGTGGTCATGCCACCACCCTTCTTGTATGTTGGTTAATTGCATGGCGGGGTGCCAATCCTATTATGCCTCTCCTCCCTAGGAGGCTCACTCTGGTTATGGAAAATCAAGCATTGATTTTTAAAAACTTAGAGATTCTAGTGTCCCAGGGATATTTTCAGAGTGTTGAATTCATTTATTTATTTAAAAATGTATTCTAAATAACAAAAAATCACATTCTTTTTTGAAATTGTTTTGATAGATTATGGTGAAAAAGTCTATTTCATCTCTAAGTTAGACTATGTTTTTTTTTTAAATTTAAATTTATTAAAATTAAATATAAATAAAACATTATAATAATAATTGCATTGAGGCTCTCTATAGCACTGTATGTGAGGGAGATGTTGTCACCTAAAGTCGCATTAAATTTATTTTTTAAAATATATGTCGGCTAATCAATGAAAAATAAATAATATGAGGGAGATATTATCATGTAACGTTATATATATATATATGGTGGCTAATTAATAATTAATGAAAAATAAAGAAAATATGAGGAATATGTTCTCATGTAATTTTACTTTAACAAATATATATATATATATATATAATATATAGGCTAATTAACGAAAAATAAAGAAAAATAATGAATATGTTGCTCAATTAATTTTTTTAACAAAAAGAACATATATACAATAATATTGTTAATCATAAAAGAGAATTAAGTGTGGACAAATCAAAGAAAAGAAAAAAAGTATAAAGTTCTGTACCAAAAACTTAAAACTTCAAGTAAGGTATGTTTCATCTTCGATAAATTATAACCTATATAATATGTAACCTGTAGTAATGAAATGAGATTATTTGTTTGCAAAAAATCTTACCTTGCTTCACATTTGGACAACAAACTCAATACATTATAAATCTTACCAACACCTTGTTTCTTACTCCAATTAAATTAGATTTTGTGTAATGTAAAAACTCATAAAATTATTTGTCAAAACGTGAAACTAATAAATTACAAATCAACTCTCAATACACGTGAAATTAGTATTTCAAATATATAAATTAAGTAAATTGATATCATAGTTAAAAATGTTTTGTGTAAGTTAAATTTTTTCAAAATAAAAAACAATAAATATTACGGATATATAAACGTAGATAAATCCATTTTAACTAAAAAACCAACTTAGTAAAACCAAAATTCATATCTATCTATGCCAGTTACGATAACATTTCTTCTATCACACCTTTAACTTAAATTAATTAATTAATTATATATATATATATATATATATAATTTAATATAAATTAATTAATTATATATAATTTAATCCAATCCAATCCCGAAACTTTTTCTTTTAACCTGTATTTTAATCTTTTCTCTTACGTAATACATTGATAATTTTAACATTAAATGTTTTTAACTTTAGTTTCTAGTTTGTATTTCATAACTTTAGTTTCTAGTTTGCATTTCATAAACGATATTTATATATATAAAAACATTTTTTTAGAGAAAAATAAAAATGAAATCTCAGGAAAATCAGAGACAAGCTAGGGGAGGGTCGCTAATACATGTGTGCCTTCCCTGTCACGTCACTTTACCACGCGTTAGGACACATGGAGCCGGTACGACACCTGTCCACCGTGGAGCTCCATGTGTTGGCTATCACCTCACTGCATAAAAAATTGGGTTCGCGCCATTTCACCGGTTTGTCTGGGCTCATTTCTGCGATGTTCCATTTTCCCTTTGTCTTTCTGCTCGGGGCCGGTTGTTGGGCGAAGCCCCTCGCTGAAGATGGCGCGGGACGGCCCTATAACCTGCGCGCATGATGGTTTATTCGTGTGCTGGGGGAATTGTTTGTTCGGTTGACAGGGTTTGTGTACCTGCGCGCAGAGTCGTTTATTCGTGTGCTGGTGCGAAGGTTTGATGGAGTTTCAGGGTTTGTGGTTGGGACAGCGGTTCTGCTTTTCTTGTGCTTTTCCGCCTGGATTTCTTGGTCGTTCTGGAATGCAAGTTGTTTAGCATGGAATGCCGGTTGTTTAGCATTTCTCTGGTGGTGGTCTTATTCGGCGATTTTGTTGTTTGGGGAGGAGTCGGTCGCAGTTTTACTAAGCTCGAGGTAAAATAGGATTTTGCTGTTTTGCGCTGGTGTATTTGGTGGTTTTCTGATCTCTAATGGCTTTTTTTCTTCTTGTTGCAGGTGTGGAAAAGGTCGTTGCAGGTGTGGAGAAGGTCTGGCGAGTTCCGGGGAAGGTGGGGGAGGTCGGCGACCATCCATGGCCTATAACCGGTAGGATTTTAATCCTACCAGCAATTTCTCTGTGTTTTTCAACACAAGCAACTCTATTTGGATATTTTGTAAACTTTCTATGGCATTTTATGGCATTTTTTTGAGGATTTTTTTTGAGGGTTTAGGGTTTTAGGATATTTTGATCCTGTTTGTTGTTGAGGGTTTAGGCTTTTTGTGAAAATTTCATTGTTTTCTATGTTATTTTTGTTGTTTTAGCTGTTATTTTTGTTGCCCCATGCCCTCGGCCATCCCGTGCCCTCGGCCGTCCCGTGCCATCCTCGGCGGTGTGACCTATTTGTGCACTTTGTGTGCGCTCTGCCTGCTACATATGTGCTGTGTGAGTTATTTGCTATTTTCGCTGTTAAATTTGTCGTCCCGTGCCCTCGGCCATCCCGTGCCCTCGGCCGTCCCGTGCCATCCTCGGCGGTGTGACCTATTCGTGCACTCTGTGTGCGCTCTGCCTGCTACATATGTGCTGTGTGAGTTATTTGTTGTTTTCGCTGTTAAATTTGCCGTCCCGTGCCCTCGGCCATCCCGTGCCCTCGGCCGTCCCGTGCCATTCTCGGCGAAGGGCTTCGCCCCACAGCTGGCCCCAAGCAGAAAGACAAAGGGAAAATGGAACATCGCAGAAATGAGCCCAGACAAACCCTCGAAACTCTCTGTTGTTGCTCTCAATTGACTTGCATAACTTGTAAATTCATGTAAATTTCGAGTGGACTTGGCTTGGCACTTTGACATGCCTGTCAGAGTAGCCCCTTGTTACTGTGTTTGCTTTATAGATAAAAACGCTGCATTTTTATTGTCCCTGCTATAGTATCTTTTTCATTGAATTCGGGATTTCATTCCATGTAGATATGACTACTTTTGTTCATTTTAGCAAGTTTAGTTTTTTAACTGTTTCTCTGGTTTGGTTGGCTCTAGCATCATAACCTGACCAGGAAACTTTTGCTAACATAACCTGAGTTATTCTTGCATGTTAACGTTTGTGTTTTTATGGTTTGTACATTTGAAGCGAGCAGGAGGTGTTTCTAATTGCGAGTGTAGACCTCTATTCAGTGTTAAGTGATTGTGGACTTGCCCAGCACTATCATCACATGATAACTGTTTTTGTTTCTAATAAAATTTATATGCTAAATATGTTCGATCTAACCCCTTATTGTTATGACTCTCGCCTCTGCTTACTTGGTGTGACTCTCACCATTGTTGTGACTTATAGCACATGGTTATTGCTACAACTTGCTCAATACTGTTGTTGCAACTCTAAGAAGGCTGTTGTAACTTTGCGTCAATTATAACAATTCATTAGTTAACCAAACAATTGTCATATGTGAATCACTCATATAGTCAAACAATTGATCTACTCATGAAGGAAAATGAAAAAGGTGAATAGGTGCTTAGAAAAGAATTAATGACTAAGCCACAATTCGTCATATAGCTGATTAGGTTACTGTGCACCCAAATTTCTCTATCTTTTGGAAAGTTGATGTAACAAGATGGAAAAATATGATTCTCATAGTTGTTCATCAACTGATTTGATTAATTTAGATACTTCCATCATTTTTACAAACACATAAAAACACATGCTCTCTTTAAGTTGGGCAGTAGTAAAAAAATAGGCTAGCTAGGTGATTGATAAAAATCATAACTATGTTCTTTATTGTATTTCTAGTTTCCAGCAATGTAAAGTTCTTATTCATTCTAATTCAATCAATAACATGATAAGTATAGAGTTCCTTACTACTAGTGCCTCGTATAAGGAGGTAGGACCCCTTCCTTAGCAAGGTATTGTTTGTACTTTATAGAGTAGTTGTAGTATCATACTTTATTTCCAGCAATTCTTCTCGCACTTAACTGCAACTGTTATATTTCCTTTACTGCAACTTTCAAGATCAATTGTTCTAACTCTAATAGTTTTTGAACTGTTTCTCTGGTTTGGTTGGCTCTAGCATCATAACCTGACCATGAAACTTTTGCTAACATAAACAGAGTCAAGACAGAACTGCAAGATAATCTACGCATTTGAACAATAACTATTGCAACTTTAATATTGTCAACTCCTTAACTGCCTTCTTGTCGCAACATGCTGAGTTATTCTTGCATGTTAACGTTTGTGTTTTTATGGTTTGTACATTTGAAGCAAGCAGGAGGTGTTTCTAATTGCGAGTGTAGACCTCTATTCAGTGTTAAGTGATTGTGGACTTGCCCATCACTATCATCACATGATAACTGTTTTTGTTTCTAATAAAATTTATATGCTAAATATGTTCGATCTAACCCCTTATTGTTATGACTCTCGCCTCTGCTTACTTGGTGTGACTCTCACCATTGTTGTGACTTATAGCACATGGTTATTGCTACAACTTGCTCAATACTGTTGTTGCAAATCTAAGAAGGCTGTTGTAACTTTGCGTCAATTATAACAATTCATTAGTTAACCAAACAATTGTCATATGTGAATCACTCATATAGTCAAACAATTGATCTACTCATGAAGGAAAATGAAAAAGGTGAATAGGTGCTTAGAAAATAATTAATGACTAAGCCATAGTTCGTCATATAGCTGATTAGGTTACTGTGCACCCAAATTTCTCTATCTTTTGGAAAGTTGATGTAACAAGATGGAACAATATGATTCTCATAGTTGTTCATCAACTGATTTGATTAATTTAGATACTTCCATCATTTTTACAAACACATATAAAAACACATGCTCTCTTTAAGTTGGGCAGTAGTAAAAAAATAGGCTAGCTAGGTGATTGATAAAAATCATAACTATGTTCTTTATTGTATTTCTAGTTTCCAGCAATGTAAAGTTCTTATTCATTCTAATTCAATCAATAACATGCTAAGTATAGAGTTCCTTACTACTAGTGCCTCGTACATTAGAAGTGAGCAGGAGGTGTTTCTAATTGTGAGTGTAGACTTCTATTCAGTGTTAAGTGATTGTAAACTTGCCCAGCACTGTCATCACATTATAACTGTTTTTGTTTCTAATAAAATTTATATGGTAAATATGTTCGATCTAAATCAGGACAATATAGTGGTGTAGGGAATGCAGACCCATTAGAAGAGATTTACAATGGCACTTATTTTTTATAAGTTGTATGGTGTTCCTTTAGATAATGGTCCACTTATTGGAGCCATAAGTGAGTTTCGAGCTTTGTACAGTGCGCACAGAATAACTTATAGAAATAGTTTTATCATAATTAATATTTTACAGAAAGACATATTCCATTGAAAATTTCTTATCAACACACAGTTAGGTTGCCACAAGAAATCACTACTAGGTTGTAAGCCAAAATGTTTCTGTGCCAAGAAAAAGATACAATCCATCCAAAATCCACATCATAATGTGGTTAGAACCAAAAACATATGACACCCCTTTTCTTTATGGCCCTGAGAATCTTGAGTGCCAAAACTCCCCGAGTTACCTTCTTGAGCCAGGTAGGTTGGCCTACCAATCAAGGGCTGATTAGGAAATGGTTGATTGATGCCATATGATTGATTCCAATTTGCAGCTTCCAACCATGGAGGTATTCAGTACCCATACCTCACATTTGCACTACTGACCCCTGCATTAAGTGGAGGTGTGTAATGAGCATACAAAGAATTGACACCAACTCTGGTAGGAACAAGGCAAGTGGGTAAACCCTCGGTTTGATAGTGGGGCACTTGAATGTTTATGAGATCTTGGAATAATGGTGTATTATCTGCAATGGAGTCCAATGAGTTTGAAATAATCCTGGTTTCATCAGCTATTCTTGTATCGTTGATCATCCCTTGTTCCTTTTCAAGCATTTGTTGTGCCTTTTGTTTTTCCTTTTCCTGTTTTGCCATTTGCTTTTGTTGGTCCTTAACTTGCCTTGCTTTATCTCTTTCAATCCTTTCTTCTGCTCGCTGTTGTGCTGCAACAATCCTTGTTGCCTTCTTCTCCTTGACCATATCCTTCTTTTTCTATTTTAATTCTTGCATTTCAAATTTCTTTTTTTCTGACTCAACTAACAGGTTTATATAGTCCTCTGAGGTGAGTAACTGTGAGCTTCGGCCCAGACGAAAACTACCCGGTGCACCTTGCTTTTTTCTCATTGATACTCTCTCTACTGGTAGCTTTAGGAACCGTCCAAGTGTCTTCTCCACCCCTCCCACCTGCATGTCATTGCTTGGTACTTCCCTTTCAGTATCTGTTGGCACTGATTGAACCATATCATTATCTTCATTTGATGCCTCATTATGTCCTTCATCTTCTTCCATTGATCTATTGTCCACAAAAAAATGAACAATTTCACTGTTCAATTCTGCTGGTTGTGAGGGCATGTTCATGCTTTCTTCATTGGTTGCTGAGACACTATGTGCATTCATATTGATCATTGCTTCTGCTAGCCATGAAGGTGGGGTTACTTGGCTTGGCAATGTCAATTGGTCATTGTCAACTGCATGTTCAACAATATCATTAGCAATATCAGCAACAGGAATTTGATGTTCTTGAGTTGGTGGAACAATCTCCATGTTACTAGGAATTTGTTCATTGTTATATTGTGTTTCACATACAGTTTCATCATCTTCAGCATATAATTGTCCTTGAGACAGGGAAATCATATTACCAGCTGCAACAACATCATCTTGGTCATCTACTTCTTGCACTTCAACACATGTTTGTACATTCCCTTCTTCCTGACCATCCACATGAAACGCTTGGCTACAACCAGTATCATGCATAAGAGCATCATAGTTCAGTGGCCAGATTCCTGTCCTCCTAAAGCCAGCCTTGATATTTGATGGTGTCAAATCCCTTTTAAAAGCTTTACTTGCAAGCTCTGCTAGCTCAAACCTTTTCACCTCAACCCCTGGATTCTTTGCCATCCATGCAGCACGCTCCGACCTGAAATAGTTCTTGAAAGGGCCAAACACACTAACATCAAGGGGTTGCAGCCTATGAGTGGTATGAGCGGGCAATGTCAACAGGTCGATGCCTAAATTGTTTGCTTCCTCAATTGTTTGTACAGCCATGTGGCTCCCATGGCCATCTAATATCAAAAGGTGTCTGTTATTAGGCGAGACGTCACCTGGTACCGATGCAGCAAAGTGAAAAAGCCAACTTAGAAACAGTTCTTTAGTCATCCATGCATGGGGATGTGCAGCCATGCATGCACCTAGTTCACAGTTCTGTATATAGTTTTTTAGTTGATTTTTACCTTTGAATAGATAAAATCCTGGGATTGAAGTACCAATTGCATTAACACAACATAAAATAGTTATCCACTCCCTGCTCTTGGGCAAAATCTTTGGCACATTTCGGCTCCCTCTCTTGGCAATTACCCGCATGCCACAATTCCTCCCTGCCTGTAAACCTGTTTCATCACAGTTCCATATATGGTCTGCTCCATAAGAATGTTTATCATAAGCACTAGAAAGTGTGTCATAGAATTTTTGCACAACTGCAGGGCGCAAATTTAATGCTCTGTCTCTGTCAAGGCCCTCAGCAGTACGCAATACAAGTTCTGGATGCCTTTTTTTAAACCCAAACCACCATGATTTACGAGGAAACCCATCTTTGAATGGATTTGGCCTCCCTTGACAGATTTGAGCAACTGTTGATTTGAGTTGTATCAACTCTAGCCCATGTCCCAGTTGGGCCATCTCTTTACACCACTCAACCACCTCGGCCTCCTCATCCTCAGTCATAACTGTAAGAGGCCCTCTACGTTTTGTATGAGTCAGTCCATTTATCCAATAATGTATTGATGAGGGAGGAATAACATGTTTTTTTGCAGATGCCCGAACTGAGTATCCATTAAACTCTATGTCGTCAATTGCAACTAACATTTGTTCTTTTGTCCATCCTCTTATAGCACTGATCTTTTTAGTTGAGCTTGCCCCTTGGACTGTTGTTGATGGTGGTTCTGTGGCTGATGGTGTGTTAACATCAGCGGCTGTCACATGCTCATCTTCAACAATGTTCCCTGGTGCATTGCTGGCATCGACATCAGCTGGCCTGTCATCATCAGACGATGTGCATCGCAGCTGCGCACCCCTTGTCACTCTCCTGCCACTTCTCCTTGTACGAGCAAAGTAACTTCCTTTTGCCATAGATGCAACAACCTGTAAAATTATTGCATGCATTTAGACATTAGAATATATGTTAAATTATGCTTTATTACTTCTGCAAAAATTACTTTTCCTCTATTACAGGAAATTATCAACATGTATGTTGCATTTAGACATTAGAATATATGTCAAATTATGCTTTTTTACTTCTGCAAAAATACTTTTCCTCTATTACAGGAAATTGTCAACATGTATGTCACTGTTTTCATAATGAGAGCAAATGTTTCACTTTCATAGGGCAGTGTCAGGATATGCGTATACATTAGGATACAGAGCTTGTTACATTAGGATATGCGTATACAATGATTACAGTCTATCCATATGTATTACATTAGGATATGCGTGTACAGTGATTACAGTCTATCCATATGTATTGATTATGTATTACATTAGGATATGCGTATACAGTGATTACAGTCTATTCATATGTATTGATTATGTATTACATTAGGATATGCGTATACAGTGATTACAGTCTATCCATATGTATTGATTATGGAGAGAACGGTACTCTATATACCAATAAGAAAAAAGGTATTTATATAATAGGAATGACTAAGAGTGAGAACCCCGGGATATCATGTTGTATATTGATTAACTTGTCACCTTTGTATCTTATCTAAGCTTATGACAAGCTATGCAATTAGAACACAGTAGTTACACATGACTCTTTCTAACCATGCTTGTTTACCTAATCACTTGCTTGTCTCATTCTCATTACACTCGGCATAAGTAATAGCACAGATATTTTACAAGTAACATCATCTAAAGGTTGACCTATCAGTGCTAACCTAAGAAATACATGTATAGATATGATAAAGTACCTGTATCACAGGTTGGTTATCTCTCTAATAGACTGGATTCGGCTTTAATATACATATAACATATGTAATTATACAGAGCTTTGTTTTAGCTCACTCATAGATAAGGGTGAACTGAAACCATGCTCAGATACTAATACGAGCTTTTTAGTGTATAGAGCTTACTAGTGATAAGATGAATGAGATGTATTCAATAGGTTCAATTCCTGTAAGCTAAACAAGCTATGACTACAGTACTAACACGACATACGTAACCTCTGTGATATGTAAGCTGTAATCACTATCACATTTGATTCTATGGTCTCCTAGGTGTCATAGACAATTGGTTTTACTTCAGTTTAATCGAGTTTCATTGCAGTCATTTATTTTTTATATTTTTCATATAATTTATTTAGTTATTTTGAATATTGTGAAGAACAATCTCTGCTCCAAGATTTCTCTCCATTATCTGTGACTTAATTTACAGTGTTGAATTATGTAAATCCCCATTCCTTTGGTCCAACTTTTACAACTCCGTATGGCTCGGGCTCTCCATACCCTAAGGTCTCGAGCTCAACGAGGTGAAAAGATATGAAGGCCAATAAGACTGTCATCTGCTATGTTACTTATAATTGTGTTTTCTCATTATCTAAAATCTTACAGTCATCTAATCCAATAAAGAGAAATGGTCATCCGCTCGGGCTTCCATTCTAAGAAACCATTCCTCAGTTCTATGGTCCATTCATCAGTAGTAGAAATTCACTTATTTGCATTCTTTCGACTCAATATCAAAATTTTTGCTTTCTCAATAGCTTCATGCTTCTGAAAATACATGTCTTTCGATTATGTTTCAATGTGATGTCTCAATGATAATTGTCAAGCTCTGAAAATATGTGAAAAATTACTAAGTTTATCAGAGTCATTAAAGTTACAATTCGTTTTTGTTCTATGTTTTAACTCATTCTGCATAGAACCCAAGCCATAATAATCGCTCAATTCCTGTAAGCTAAGGTTCAAGGTTCAATTCCTGTTAGGTAAACAAGCTATGACTACAGTACTAACACGACATACATAACCTCTGTGATATGTAAGCTGTAATCACTATCACATTTGATTCTATGGTCTCCTAGGTGTCATAGACAATTGGTTTTACTTCAGTTTAATCGAGTTTCATTGCAGTCATTTATTTTTTATATTTTTCATATAATTTATTTAGTTATTTTGAATATTGTGAAGAACAATCTCTGCTCCAAGATTTCTCTCCATTTTCTGTGACTTAATTTACAGTGCTGAGTTATGTAAATCCCCATTCCTTTGGTCCAACTTTTACAACTCCGTATGGCTCGGGCTCTCCATACCCTAAGGTCTCGAGCTCAACGAGGTGAAAAGATATGAAGGCCAATAAGACGGTCATCTGCTATGTTACTTATAATTGTGTTTTCTCATTATCTAAAATCTTACAGTCATCTAATCCAATAAAGAGAAATGGTCATCCGCTCGGGCTTCCATTCTAAGAAACCATTCCTCAGTTCTATGGTCCATTCACCAGCAGTAGAAATTCACTTATTTGCATTCTTTCGACTCAATATCAAAATTTTTGCTTTCTCAATAGCTTCATGCTTCTGAAAATACATGTCTTTCGATTATGTTTCAATGTGATGTCTCAATGATGATTGTCAAGGTCTGAAAATATGTGAAAAATTACTAAGTTTATCAGAGTCATTAAAGTTACAATTCGTTTTTGTTCTATGTTTTAACTCATTCTGCATAGAACCCAAACCATAATAATCGCTCAATTCCTGTTAGGTAAACAAGCTATGACTACAGTACTAACACGACATACGTAACCTCTGTGATATGTAAGTTGTAATCCCTATGAAGCTGATGATCGAATAATTCCTGTAAGCTAAGGTTCAATTCCTGTAAGGTAAGCAACCTGTGACGTTGATTAGATGGATACGACTGTATTCAATGGGTTCAATTCCTGTAAGCTAAGCTTCAATTCTTGTAAGCTAAACAAGCTGTGACTACAGTACTAACACGACATACGTAACCTCTGTGATATGTAAGCTGTAATCACTATGAAGCTGATGATATAATAAGCTAGAACACATACATAAACTCTGTATAAAAAAAGTTAACTGTAACTGTATAGGTTAACTGTCACCCTATGGACAGAACTGTAATGTAAGAAATCTGATAAATGAAAACAATGAAAACAAAACTGTAAGAAGAATGAGTTGTAATTCATATAACTAACTTGAATATATTGGCCACAGTTTTGTGATGTTGTCTTCAAGTTTGCCTAATAGTTTCAAAGCATAAGATGCAACTTCAACAGTGGGTGGACTTCTTTTATAGTTTTGGGGACTTGATTTTAATTGGTGGACATGGATGCACATGGATTGCAATGGCTTCATTTTGAATGTGTGGTATGGATTTAATTTGATGTGATCTAATGGTTGGGAATTGTTTATTTGTTGATCCATGTGCTTTGATCTGTTTTAATGAGAAATAAAGTGAGTTGGGTGTCATTTATTGCAGTTATTGGGTCTAGGGGTCATTTATTGAACAAAGTGGATTTAATTGTTATTGGGTTGGGTGTCATTCATTGAACAAAGTGGATTTAATCGTTATTGGGTTGGGTGTCATTTATTGAACATAGAGTGTTTAGTTGTTGAACAACACAGCAATTATGGCTGACATACATTCCTTTTGTTATGTGCAGGTAGGCATATTTATTTGGGATGCAAAGTTGCAGTTCTGATGAGTGGGGGTTGAAGTGACTGCTGTTTTGTACTTCTGGAATAGACCAATTTGGAAGTCTTTATGGCTCTAGCTGTTTTCTACTTGGGTCAATATGTTTTGCAATATTAAGTAGTAAAATACTATTTATGGACAATTGTGGACCCAGTCAATGTATGGGTGATTTTTGGACATAATTTAAAACTTATTTATACATAATGTTATTTATTTCTGTTTAAATTTTGGTTTCAAAAGTCTTAATCACTGGTGGTTTGGTGAGACCAGTATTATATCAACCAGTGGTCCATGCACAACATTAGGAATCTCTCCCCTAATCATAACGAAAATATCCATCTATGAACCTGAACCAGGTCCGGCCAATATAAATAGGACTTGAAAAAGGCACGTAAGCGTGCGGCGAGACAGTGACGCTGATAAGATTGGGCAGACGGACAACGACATGTGGGATAAGATTGGAAATCAAGTTGAAAGGACGATGTGACTCAGCAAACAAAAATGTCCCTTGCATCTTCATGCCTCAGGTGTTGGACTCCAAAAGGCAATCACGAGCAAACCTCGACACTGCCTTTAACTCGCTAGCGCCAAAATATCACAACATGTCAGAGGAACAACGATGTTCCTGAGAAAAAATTTAATGACGTTTCAGCAATGGGCTGCACATCCGGTGAATTTTAATTCATTCGCCTTGGCTTTATTCTAACCCTTCTTTTAACTAAAAAACACAAGTTCGATGTGGACTCCTGGCGATCATAAAATAACAATAACAAAACATTTTTTCATTCTTTTGTGTTTGGTATGGGGAAGTGGTGAGGGAAGGGCTTTTAAGTATTTGCAGGTGCAGGTTCAGTTGCAATGGCGGTGTGGCTTCCGGACTTCTAAAATTTCTTTCCTAGCGGGAGCATGCTCTTTTGTGAAGATGTCACCTGAGAAAAGAAGATCTTCGCTCGATGGCCGAGGAGGAAAAATGGAGAACGAGAGCTTTTCCTTGCATTTCTTTAAACTCTACGAAACTCGAACGGTAAGCAAAATATTTGTGTTCATTTATATTTGGATGAGTTTTTCAACATCATTGTTTTTGTGATTCTGTGTTTTTTCTGGATGAGCTTTTCCACAGATTTGCGATCTTAGACATCTGTAATTTTCTTTCACTTGCTGTGATTTAGTTTAAAGTTGTTCAGTTTAATTCACTGAAAAATACTAAAGCTCGGTTGCCGAACTAGGGTTACAAGTTTCAGTAAATTCTTCGCTCCAACAGGCATTTTATTTACATTCATGATATTCGTGATAAAACTCATTTAAAATTTGATTTTTAAATATCATTCGTCTTACTGATAATAAAACCAGTAAAATAATCTTGACATTCAAATTCCAAAATATTTCAAATCTGCAATGCCACAATGCTCGACAGACTGGCAAAGCAGACAGACAAACAAATAAGCAAGTCGATTTCTCAAAAGTATCTGTATGAACTATATTTTCTTGTAGAACAAATTAACTACAGCACAGAAGAAGAAAAAAAAGGGAGGGGAAAACCAGAGAATAATGTAATGAATCCAACAAATGGTCGATTTCTCAAAAGTATCTGTATGAACTATTTTCGTGGAGAAAAAATTAGCTACAGCACAGGAAAAAGAGGAAAAACCCAGAGAATTTAATTGGAACTTAGAAGTAAGGCCGTTTTTCCCAGTTATATTCACAACGACTTCTGAACAGTCACATTAATTGATTGTTATTACGCGTTTCTTTCTGCGCGGCCTCTGTCGTGTGCTTATGGAACCTGCCATCTGTCCCTTCTGTACAACTTATAAAACCACAACCAGTCATCCAGAAACCATCCCCTATCCGCTTGCCGCGACCGGTAAACCACCCCCATAGTCATCACCATTGAGGTGAACTGTATTCAGAGTTGACCCAATGGAAGCTTCATGCATTTTTTTTAATTGTAGATGTGATTTCTAATAGAGAAATTAGGTTATAATGAGATTTAATTGTAGATGTGATTTCTCATAAAGAAATTAGGTTATAATGAGATTTGAATTTTGGTGAAGAGGTTATTATTAAATTTTACTAATTATCTAAAAAAAATTAGTACCACTTAGAATATTTAACTACATTTAAAATTTTATATATATTTTCAGTCATGTTTTCATATATATATGAATTTAATAGGTTGTTTGAATACTTTTATAGATTCTAATAGTTTCACAACTTTACAAAGAATCTATATTGTAGAGGCTCTATGGGCTCCTTTACAATGCAAAAATAGTAGCTATATCAAATTTTTCATCATTGTTGTTTATGTTGTTTTCACTCTTTGTCATGTTGCAAGTTGCTTTATGTAATAAAAATAATAAATAATAAAGAAAAAGTAATAACTGTAAATAAATAATAAAGAAAATAATAAAGAAAAGATAATAATAGTAAATAAATAATAAATAATGAAGAAAATATAATAATAAATAAATAATGGTTACATATGGTCCCTTTTGATCTGTCCAAAAGAGAAACAAAAAAATAAAAACAAAATCAAAGAATCTAAAAACACTTCCATACTTCTTTTATTAAAACTAGAACAAATGATATATATATATATATAATGAAATTTGTGTTAAAAAAAACAACTAAGTGTTATTACCCGAGTTAACTTTATGTTAAATAAGGATATGATATCACTCAAAAGGGTTGTTTTTAAATAGTTATGACACTGATGATTCTATTAATTACTTATGATAATCATATATTTCAATAAAAATAAAGATATAAAAATGAATGGATAACCTAATGAAAACGCCATTGATTAAATTTTTATTGAATGTAATGAATATAAACTTATATTTTTAGATAGAAAGCACAAGTAAGGAATGTAAGTGGTCTCTACTGTGTTTATTTTGGAAATTCTAGGTTAATTAGTGGAATAGTTGTGTGGTGATTATTAATCACATGATTGATCTAATTAGTTGCATATTTAAATTTTGGTGTTGTTACACTTCACATCAAAAAAATTTCACCATTTTCATCTTCAAATCAGGCATATTGTACCGTATTACGCATGTACCGGCTCCAATTCATAGCATTGTGACCATAACTCAATTGGTCAGTATTTACTTCTAGGAGAAACATCCAACAGAGGGCTAATACACAATGTACAGGTGGAAATTTTCTATATTGTATTCAAACCTCCAGATGAAGAAATCACACAGGGTGATTCAGTAGGCAGATGAGTTGTGCAACAACTGCAACTCTGAACGATGAACTATGAGTTAAAATTTAGTCTTGTAGATGATATTCCCTAATTTTCACACTTATTGACTCGTGGATTTACCACGAGAAGTGCAATGTTTTGTTATGTTGCACATTCTAGATTCAGATTTTCTTGAAATTGAATGAATGATATTTTAACATCCACAAGACTAAAGATAGTTTATGGGACCATAGCCTCCCTGTTTTTGGCCCAAACTTCTAACAGTCCCCTCGCTGAAAAGACAATGCCAAGGGACCAATGCTAACATATTGCCATATTGATGTCTTTGAAAGCATCACATTCCAAAATGAAATGTTTTTCTGATTCCACTACCCTAGAAGTGCAAAAAGTACACACCCATTCTTACCAAGCTTCTTTAGGTCTTTCCCACCCCATTTCACACCGAAGTTTATGCGAGTTAGTTCTTAATTAAGAAATAAGAATCTTTTCTCTCCAGAAAATGTTAGTTCCAATGTACTCTTTTTGTTGGAGATCACAAGTGGGGTTGAATTCCTTAACATAGTACTTCTTCTTTCTCCCCAGCTATTTTCCCCATATACCCTTACGAAACTTCTCCATAACAAAATTCTTTAACTCCTTTCTATTTGAGGGACAAACATTGAGGTAGATATCCCATTTTTTCATCATTTTGTTGTTGTTTCTCATCCATGTTTTCTTTCTTTCACTCATGTCTTCATTGAAGATAACTTTCAGTCATCTACCTACTCCCATTTGCTCAATTATTTTTATATATCTTATAAGACGTACCATAGCAATTGCTTCGATGGGAGGTGGATGGGAGTTGCTCTTGTTTCACTCAACATTATCTCATAACTTTAGGTCATCTACCTACTCCCATTTGCTCAATTATTTTTATATATCTTATAAGACGTACCATTGCAATTGCTTCGATGGGAGGTGGATGGTAGTTGCTCTTGTTTCACTCAACATTATCTCATAACGAATTGAACTTTTTATTTTGAACTTGCTCATGATCCAGCGTGTATGGATTTTCTTAATTTATTTCCATTTTGAGACAAGGGTACTACTAGTCCATAATTCACACCCATATAGTATCACTAGACAAACTAGGAGTCCAAAACGTACGTTAATCATTTTCCAATCCCATAACTTTACCTCTCTAAATCTGTTTTGAAGAGCATATAATGTTTTCCACCCTCCTAAAATTCTCTTCTTTTTGTAGTCCTCCCAGTTAAGTTTATTGTTGAAATCAATCTCGAGGTACTTGTACTTATTTACTTCTTCAAGAATGTTACCCTCAAAGAAGAACATGTGTTTCCTCTACTTCCTTTTATTAGAGAAAATCAGTATTTTGGTCTTACTAGTATTATCTTGCATCCCCACTACTCTGCAAAAATGCTCAAGGGCATATAGGTGCATCTGCAATCCAAGGGTCGATTTTGTAATCAATAATTATGGGAAAAATCCTAGCATGAGCTATACTTCACTCATTATGGCCATTATCTGGTTCTTGAACACATGTTGCTCCATTACATCATAAAAGAAACCCTTGCATGTCCCAACTCCAATGAGAAAAGAAATGGCTCATCTTTAAGGGGTAATATAATTGTTATACATCATTCAAAGTAAGCTCTAACCTTTTCAGTAATGAGCAATAATACAAAGAAAAAACAAGCAAAAGAAAAAGGCATAAAATAAGGGTGGAAAAACGAAGGCCGAGTTGGTAACTCATGCATCCATGATTTCTCCTCCCTCACATCGATACCCTCATGATGTGGACACCCATCATGTTGGTCCCTTTGACCATGGCACTTGGCCATGAAGGCTTCTCCCCTTTGTACCATCATTATTCACTAAAACCTATCAATTGAAGGGTGGACTGAGGAAATGTTACTTCCCCTTTGTTGGAGAATGTAACTAGATTCAGTCTTCGTAATTACCTTTGTAATTATGACATTGTATATTTTCATAAAAAGAAGAAAATTATTTTTTATTTTAAGCATGGATTTCGTGCTCAAGTTGATTTGTTTACTAGGTCACGCATGTTCTTCATCCTTCTAGGGGTTTTCAAGTCAAAATAATATTTGTCATAGGTTTTGAATTCAAGTCCCATTTGGACTTTGAAAGGAAAGTGAAAAAGGAAATTTTATTTTTAGTCGAAATGTAATTTTTTTCCCTACAAGACCAAGTCGGTGTAGAAATTCCTTGTAGATCCAAACTGCTAATTGTAATTTACTAAAACAATAGACTTGAATCTACTCTACTCATCAGCGGAAACAATTAAACGATTACGAATTACGAAGCATACAAGAGAAAGAATTCAATCAACACATTACACAACGATTTCATGGGGAAATCCACAACTAAAAACCCCTTCTATCTGTATATTGCATTAGTTAGAAAATATGAGAATATTACAATTATTTGCTCAAGCCCGAGCAACCTCTGCACTATCTATATCTGTCTCACTGTTTCCTATACAATCACAGGCCAATACTTAACCAAATTTTGGCTTTCCCAAGTCCCTATTTCCTTGCGCAATTTCCTTGGGAATTAGATCCCTATTAATTAGGGAAATTCCTCAATATGAATTGTGTAATCATCATAGGCCATCCTCTGACTGCATGCACCACCTGTACAATTTGGATGATTATACAACTGATAGTATAATGTCCCTGAACTCTAATCTCAACTGAGTAACTCTCAGATATGACATGCATGAACTATTTATGAGTGAATCGTCAATTAACTGGTTGAACACATGAAGCAACACCCCATTGTCTGACCTCCTACTAGTTCCTCCATCAGTTGGAACTAGTTTAACTAACTTTAACTCAGTTAAATTGAATTAATTAATTACAACTCAAAATAAACTAAACCAATGATCCTATAATGTAGGAGACACTCTACATGACTCAAGTTAGACCCTCAACTTGAATTAATTGAGCCAACTAAGTCAATTTAACTTAGTCAGTTGTCTTGTGATGTGGAATTACAATTTATTCCTAATTAATTCAAGGACAAGATTAAATTAGGATTTTATTGTTGCATTTTCAACAGTCGGCCCTGCCTCTTCAAGTCATCCTAGTTTGGGGTAATTTGACCTCCTTAGATGTGTATACACAAGAGTAGCTCGACCTCATTTGAGATATAAAACACATAAATTCGATCTCTTGGAAAAGGAGGAAAATTAGTGAAAAGGACAAGGAAGAAGTCAAGGGAAAGAGGAGAAGAAAAGTGAAATCAAAAGAGAAAGAATATTCCCTAGATAGTCCCACACTTACAAAATTTTAGAGTCGTAGGAAAACCAAAAATTGTAGGTATATTTCAAGAGGACAAAATTCTATTACAGGGGACGAAATATGAAGTTTGAACAATTTTGAAAGGGTTTGACCATCGTTGACTTGTGGAGACTTTGACTTGTTGGAAATGCCTGAAAGGAGGGTTGACTTGGGGCTTGTGAGTGGACTTGGTCTTGGCATTTGGGTCTTGGATTTCTCATTTGATCTGATTCTATAAGAAGAGAAGAGATTATTTCTGGGTTTTCCCCTTTGGAGGGGTTTTTCCCTGGCTTGGAATGTGGGAAAAAATACTGGGGGGGGGGGGGAAGGGGGGGAGAATCAGTATTTTAAAATCACTTTAAACTTTTCATTTCATATTTTGATTTTTGTACGCTACTGTCATTTAAACAACTAGTGTATGTACGTGACTTCAGTGAAAACAAACAACGTATATCAATTAACTTAATTATTCATAAGATCCATGAGATCTTTATCTTTAACCAGTGCATTATTAATTTCATCATACATATATTATGTAGTAAAGAGTAGAATAAACCATCACACATAAGAAACAAAACAACAAATGAGAACACCCATATTTTTAGGTGGAAACCCAATGTGGTAGAAAACCACTATTGTCATCATCTTTGTCTTCCTCTTTTATTATTAAGAAAACTTCTTAAAATCTTGTGCTGACACAGAATCTTACCAGCACACGGGCACCCACCTGCAGAAGGCTACAACCTTCTTTCGCTCTCCAACACCCACTGGAAGGGAACTACAACCCCGTGATCTCGTTTACCATCTCCTACTGGAAGGGAGCACCTTACCCCTAAACAAATTTACCAACTACCACTTGAAGGAAGCTTCGACTCCTTCACTGAAGGCTCCAACCCTCGGCATCTCTTATGGACCACGTTTCATAATATTTCATACTGGATCCACCTGACTCAAAACATCAAACATATAGGCCACCTTTCATCATATTTTCATACTGGACCCACTTCCAACATTAAGCCTGATACCAAGTAACAATTCTGAAACCAAACACTAAACCATTTGAGTTACCTTAGTACTATCAAGCCAATCGCTGAATCTAAATCAACCATTGCAACAAGATCAAACCAATCCATAACTGATATAAACCATTAGATCATACCAATGCACAACCATTATACCAAATCATCCATTATTCATCATCACAGAAACAAAGTGATGTAATTGCAAACCTTGATCAAAAATATTTCAAAATGTGTATGTTATTGTTTTGAAGCATTTCCGCATATGTATGCATTTCCTTTATACAAAACCCGCGTACAGATCTCAATTTACTGAATATTGAATCTGAATCATTGTAACATTGGATCATATATTGTATCAATCATAGATTACTAAATCAATCATTGAACCAATCACAGATCATATTGTAGCATGATTTACCAATCAATGTTCCATTCCATAAATCAGACATCATCAACTGTAAACATCAAGCATCAGTTCAAACCATAGTTGTATATGCCACTTCCACAAGGCCTATATACATATCTAATCATACAAAAAAAACAACAACAAAACAAAAAAACAAAAACAAACAAACAAACAAAAACAAAACAAAACAAAACAAAAATAAACCAAAACAAAACAAAAACAAAAACAAAACAAAACAAAAAGCAAAACAAAAACAAAAAAACAAAACAAAACATTTCGCAGAATATATACGCGAACCTATAGAGATGTATCAATGTATGTATGTAGCTATTCCCAAACATACCTACGTACTAATCTAAAAACTTTCAATGCAAACACAATTTCACTCTTTGCAACTTCATACCTTTCATATTTGAGTCTTCTCCTTATTCCCTGGTGCACACCTATTCTAAATCGTATCATACATAGATAACCCATTACTTTTCACACATAACACCTTGATCTCCATCTCTTTATATAGCTTTAGCCTTAGTCAATACCTTAGGCCAATCCCTTAATAATGTCATTGGTATTCTTTGATGGGCTCAAATAACCATTGTCACACCCATTACTATGGGCCAATACCATGGTAAATACCCATTGTATCCATACTACTATGGTGTGGATTTTGTACGTGATTTTCCTTCACAATACCTGTGTATGTACATAACCTTTCTTCTCAGGACCCACGTATACTTTCTCAAACATCACCTTTATCACTCATTTGTCTCTAAATTGATATTCCTTTGTCCATATCATATGTAGCATCTGTATCAATCTGCATAGCCATCATGTTGTCACAATGTTGACATCTTTATCAAGTAGGTTGCCATCAAGGATAATGCATTAGCCATAATGCCAACATTCTCCCCCTTTGGACTTGATGGAAACCACTTTGGTGTTTTTTCATCACTTGTAAATATTTTCAAACACACCCGCAAATACCAAGACTTCTCACCAAACATTCTTCTCCAAACACCAAGCTTCTCTCCCCATTTGACATTAAGGGCAAACGGTTGATTAATGTTGAATGAATACTTCTCTCCCCCTTTGTAGAGAGGGTCACTGTAGGTTTGATCTACTGAATGTGAAAATTGCATATTGGCCATACTCCCCCTTACCATATGTTGAACCTTCTTGAAGATATTCATAACATATAATCCTTTATGACCTTTCTTATCACCAATGACTCATGATTACATCAATCACTCAACACAATGAGGTTATATATTTGACCCAACATTACATCAATTGCTCAAAATAAGGGGATTACATACACAAATGACTTGACCCCAATAGCCCATTAGCCCATTTACGACTAAATATTACAATGACTACAACATGGTTCTTTTTCATGACCTTTATATCAAGAGACATATATGACACTTATAACCAAACAAGTACCTTTGCAATGAGGTAGAAAGATCATGGTAGTCATCAACAACCACCATACACCATATAAGAAACTGCAACATGAACATCTGATAGTAGAAACATGAACATCTTCATCATCAAGAAGCTATGTAAGATAAGCCAATGTAGCTCCAATATCATCAACATGTGACCAAGTATGCATTGTCTCCAAGCATCACCAATCAACTATAGTAGAAACATATCAATAAACATCCTCTTGACTTTATGTAACATGTTTTTTCCACATATAGTAAGAACCATAATCCATAGGCAACAATATCAATCTTTTGAACCATAACACCATCACATTATCTTCATGCATCCATCAAATACAAGGGGAACCTTCAACATCAATAATGATCATAGCATATACCTCATCAAGTGTATCAAGTATAATTATCACACCATAAACAATTTCACCAAAATGCAACTCAAGTAATCATCCATAAGATCACTATATGCAATTCATCCATCATTGATAACCCATGACATAGTGACAACAATATGTATATATCTTCTCATCAATGAGAGATGCCAACAATAGTTTGTAAATCATGAACTCATCATCATCAACCAGTTGTAGCATAAGATTGTGCAATCAAGCTCTGTTTGATTTGTTTGCTTGCTTGAGAGTGGATCAGGGATGATGGGAAAGAAGCAAAATAAGAAGGCAGCTCAAAGGAAGAAGTCAATTCAAGAGAACAATGACAGTGATGCATCTGATCTTGTGGCAATATCTGCATTTATGGGTCAAGGACAATCTGTAGTAGAAGAACAAGGAAAATCAAAATAAATGGGAAATAAAGGTATGTTTATGCTAAGCGATGATAACTATCAGGAATGGAAAGAAAATATGGCGTTTAAGTTAATGAACCTAGGATCTGATGTTTGGAATTTAGTATGTAATGGTTACACTAAATCTCCTCGACCAAGTGAAGAATTACAAAAGAATAATGTAGCATTAAATGAAATCATTGGTAACATACCTGATTGACCATTAGGAAAGGTTATGCACTATGAAACTGCAAAGGAAGTATGGGAGTATCTACAGGAAATCCATGAAGGGAAAATAAAGGAAGATTGTCCATCAAGAGAACCAACAAGTAATCTTGTTTCTAAAGAAAATAACTATGTATCAAAATATGAGTATGTTATGTCAAATGGAGTTACTGATTCAGAGGAAGATAGGTTAGAGGAAGTTCTTAATCTTAGAAGAAAACTCAATTTTGCTTTGAAAATGATTAACAATCTTAAGGATAACTTGTAAGCACATGATAATAGGGATCATGTTAAATTGGTAAATGTTGCAATAGAATCTAAACAATATTGTGAAGGACTTGAAGTTGAGATCGTCTCTCTAAGAGTGGATCTTGAAAAGTCAAACAAGCAAAATGAAGAGCTACTTCAAGTATTTGAAGAACAAGAGAATGGGCTGGAGGAAGAAATTATCAAATTATAGGAGCAATTGGAAGAAAGAAGAAAGGTTGAAGAAGGAATGAAGAATCAGTATTTGGAAAAAAACAAAAAAAAAACAAATAATGGAAGTTGAGGTAAACATTCTAAAAGTTAAATTAGAAGAAAATAATAAACACTTGAGATTTCAAGATAGTACTAAGATTTTGGATAACATTCTTAATATTAAAGGTCTCCTTCCATGAAATCTAGTCTTGGTTTTCATGAAATTGTAAAAGGAGAATCTAGTTCATAGGCTTGTGCAAGGATCTTGAAAGATAACAATATGAAATCTGAAATTCCTATTAGAGAGATAAGAAGTCAACTAGATCAACATCCAAGGAAAACGAATTTTCAAATGAAAACATTTTCTCCCAATAATAGAAACATTAATCAATTCTCTCCTCTGATCAATAACGTTGAATGTTTTATATGTCATAATTATGGACATGTTGCAGCCAATTACACAATCGGATTGTTTCAATCTCAAGAAAATAGCCACTTTACAGGAAGGTCATCACCTCCCAGGTACTCAGGTTTCTTTAAAGGATATTGTTTTTCTTGCAACATATTTGGTCACAAAGCTATTGATTTCAATGTTGGGTGTGTCTTATATTCTTTCCACGACTAGTCGCATGCGTGGGGGGCTCATAGGTCTTTGCGTCGGGCGAGGCAAGGGGGTCACAGGGGGCCGCAGGCCCCCCTATCGGGGGGTTTTAGGGGGCGGTAGCCCCCCTATACGGGGTTCGGTGTAGCACCCCAAGATTTTTATTTTTATTTTTTTTAACCCTATATTAAGTGGTCAGACCTACCTGTGGTTTTATGCATGGGTTTTGCACATGGTTTTGAGCATGATAGTTTTCTTCCCATGGTATTTTGTAGATTCAGTCAAGGGAACTACGGTTATGTTCTAATATATGGTTAATGAATTGGGGTTTATGAATGCTTCGACATGTATATATATGTATTGTAACGTTGAAAAGAACATAATGAAAAATCAATCTGGTAGTCCCGGTTTTGGGATCCAGGGAAATGTCTTTGTGTATTTATCATTTGTTTCTTACCATTGTATATTTTTTGTTTTTAAGAATTTGTTTGCAGTTAATCTATGTATAGGGTTAAAACCTACATTTGGTATCAGAGTTATTTCAGCTTCAAGCGAACGCCTTTGCTACTGAGCGATTTTTCTCGGGCATGTGGTAGACCCTATTCAATGGGAGATCTGTGAGATCGATTCTTGCGGTGAAAGAAGACGGCGAACAATGGAAAGATAAAGATCGAGAAATTTAATGGTTAGAGCTTTGAGTTATGGAAACTCAAGATGGAGGATCTGTTGGTGAATAAAGATCAATGGATCGTAGTAGATCCGGGTATTAAACCAACGCCAATATCAGCTGAAGACTGAGCAAAGTTGGATCAGAAAGCAAAGAGCACAATACGGTTGTGTATCTCATATTCAATATTGTTGAATGTATCAGGGGAAGCTACGACGAAGGATTTGTGGGACAAGTTAAGGACTTTGTACCAATCTAAGTCTTTGGTAAACAAATTGTTCCTATAGAAAAAGTTGTATAACTTGAGGATGAAGGATGGAGACTCGGTGACAAAGCATCTGAACGCCTTTAGTATTGTGGAAATCCAGTTGTTACCTGTTGATATTAAAAATTCAGATGAAGATAAGTGCATCAGATTGTTGTGTTCTCTACCATATTCATGGGATAGTCTGGTTGTTGCAATAGGTAGCAATACAACTACTTTGAAGTTTGATGAAATAATCTCATCCTTGCTTTCGGAGGAGATGAGACACAAAAATATGGAGGGCTAGAATGGAGATGCCTTGTCTGTACGAGGAGGGTCCCAAAACATAAACAAAAATAAGTCCTAGAGTGGGAGATATAAATCTAGAGGGAGATCTAAATCTCCAAGAAAACCTGTAAATGTGTGTTGGAAATGTGGAAAGGAAGGGCATTTCAAAAAGGAATGTAGATCTAAATCTCCTGAGAAAGGAAAGGGATCTTATGATGCTCCTTCTACAGAGGCAAAAACCACCTCAGATGACAGTGGGAATGTGTATGAGGCTTCTTCTTCAAGTACACATGTAGATCATGAGGCATGGTTGATTGACTCAAGTGCATCCTTCCACTTCACTCCCCACTAGGAGTGGTTCTGCGAATATGAGAAATATGATGGTGGTTATGTCTTCTTTTGGGATGAAAGGAAGGATAGAATCTTCAGATGCGGAAAAGTCAAGCTGAATTTGCAAGGTGGAAGGATTAGAAAAATTCTGGGTGTTCTGCATATTCTTGCATTGGCCAAAAATATGATTTTTGTAAGCAAGATGAATGATGCATGTGTAAAAACAGTGTTCGAGAAAGATACCTGCCAGATGGTTCAGGGAGCACTGATATTGATGAGGGGAATTCGGATTAGAACTTTGTACAAGATTTTGGGTAGTACTATTATTGATGGGTGCAACAGTCTTGTGGTTCATGAAAGTGTAGCAAAAAACTAGTGGCCTCTTGAGAAAAGACCATGATATGGCATCAAAAGCTTGGACATATTAAGAGAAGGGACTTCGAATACTTCAATGTAATAGTATGGTAGAAGGTATGTCTAATTTCTCTCTGGATTTCAATTTCTGTGAACATTGTGTTTATGGTAACTAGAATCGTGTGAGTTTCCCCTCTGGTGCTAAGAGGGAAACGGGATATTAGAGCTTGTGCACAGTGATGTGGTTGGACCTGTGTCGGTTCCATCACTAGGTAAGTTTGTGTACTTGTATCATTTGTAGATGAATTCTCAAGGAATACATGGATATATTTCCTTAAGAAAAATTTTGAAGTCTTTGACGGGTTTAAAGAATTTAAGGCTCTGGTGGAAAACCAGATAGAGAAAAAGATAAAGGTGTTCATGACAGATAATGGTGGAGAGTTCTGCAAGAAGGAATTTGAAGAGTTCTGTAAGGAGTGTGGTATAGCATGACAAAATACTATTCCATACACACCTCAGAAAAACAGAGTTGCGGAAAGAATGAACAAAACATTGATGGAAAAAGCAAGAAGCATACTCAGTGGAATCAGGATAGGACAGGAATTTTGGGCACAGGCGGTGGAGACTGCATGTTAATTGGTCAACAGATCACTTTCATCAACGTTGGAGGATAAGAATCCACATGATGTATGCACTATTAAGAAACCCTCTATTTCACATCTACGGGTATTTGGATGTGATGCATATGTACATGTTCCAAAGGAGAAAAGAACCAAGTTGGATAGTAAATTTGAAAGGTGCATCTTTATTGGGTATAAAAATGGTTTAAAAGTTTATAAGCTTTGGAACCCAGAAACAAGCAAGGTTGTGTACAGTAGAGATGTGGTATTTAGATATGTGAAAGATGTTATTAAACATGAAGTCCTACCAAAGGTATCTGAGAAGATAGAGTTTGAGCTAAAGGAAGAAGAATCAGACTCTATAACAGAACAAGATTCAGAAGATGAAAAGCCACAAATTCCAATTGTGAGAAGATCAATTCGAGAACGAAGGTAGCTAGAAATGTATAGTCCATCTGCTTTTTGTTCAAATTTTTCTTTACCTATTATTAATGGTGATCATAGAACTGTTAGGGAGGTAGCAGATTCAGAGGATTAAAAACTCTGGAAAGAGGCCATGGTTGATGAAATGGAACCTTTGGAAAAAAATGAGGCCTGAGATCTGGTTGAGTTGCCAGCTGGAAGGAAACCTATTGGAAGCAAATGGATGTTTAAGAAGAAGATGAATGTAGAAGGCAAGGTGGAGAAATACAAAGCTCAGTTGGTAGCAAAATGTTATTCTGAGGTATATTTTATTAGATTACTTTTATTTGTTGTTGTTGCTTTTTATTTTGAGGTAGAACAGAGGGATGTGAAGACAACATTTTTTCACGGGGATCTGGAAGAAGAGATCTACATGAACAACGTGAAGGCTTTGCGGTGAAGGGAAAGAAAGAACTAGTATGCAGGTTAAAAAAGTCTTTGTATGGGTTAAAACAATCACCAAGGATGTGGTATCAAAAATTTGATACATTTATACGGGGACTTGGCTTCAACATAAGAAAAGTGGATCACTATTTGTATTTTAAATTAATTGGTGACTGTGTTATTTATCTAGTCTTTTATGTGCATGACATGTTGTTGATTGGAAATGGCAAAGAGATTATCCATAATTTGAAGATCCAATTATCTTCCAAATTTGACATGAAGGATCTTCGTGCTACAAACTATATTTTGGGCATGGAAATTAAACGAGATCGAGCAAAAAGGAAGCTTTGGTTAGACCAGAGGAAGTATGTTGAGACAATACTACAGAGGTTTAATATACAGGATAGTAAACCGATGATGGTCCATGTTCCTATAGGTGTAAAGTTATCTGTTGAATAGTGTCCCATGGCACAAGAAGAGGAAGAGGACATGTCCCTTGTTCCATATGCAAGTGCAGTCGGTAGCCTTATGTATGTAATGGTTTGTACTAGACCAGACATTGCACATGCAGTGGGAGTATTGAGCAGGTTTATGTTAAAACCAGGGAAGGAGCATTGGACAACAGTGAAGCGGGTTTTCACGTATTTGCGTGGCATTAGTGATTATGGTTTGCGCTACCAAAGAAGACTAGGAATGGATAGAGTTTTGGGCATCCATGGCTTTGTTGATGTAGACTGGGTTGGAGATTTGGATCAGAGAAGATCTACAAGTGGGTATGTGTTTAAATTATTTAGAGTTGCAGTCAGTTGGATTAGAAAGAGATAATTTGTAGTGGCACTTTCAACTACATAGGCAGAATACAAGACAACCACTCATGCAAGCAAGGAAGGAGTTTGGTTGTAGAGATTGTGTTCAAGTATGGGGTTAGTACAACAAGCTATAAGGATAGACTGTGACAACCAAAGTGCAATTTTCTTGGCAAAGAACCGTGCTTATCATTCAAAGACAAAGCACATTGATGTTAGGTACTACTTTGTGAGAGGTATGGTTGAGGACAAAAAGGTGTGTCTGGTAAAGGTGGACACTTTTAAGATGTTCTAAATGCATTGACAAAGTTTTTGAGCACTGAGAATTTTTCTTGGCGTAGAGAAACAATGGGCGTTGCAGGGTTGGACCAATGGCTAAGATCTCTTGTGACCCCCTTTGTGGAAAAGAAAACAACAAGTGGGAGAATGTTGGGCGTGTGTTATATTCTTTCCACGACTAGTCGCCCACGCGAGGGGGTCACAGGGGGGGCCAAAGCTCCCCCTGTTCGTTGCGTCAAGCACAGTAGAGGAGTCATAGGGGGACGCATCCCCCCCTATTGGGGGGTTTCAGAGGGGTGGTGGCCCCCCTATACGAGGTCCAAGGCAACGCCCCAGGAATTTATTTATTTTTACCCTATATTAGGTGGGTGGACCTACCTATGGTTTTGTGCATGGGTTTTGCACATGGATTTGGGCATGATGGTTTTGTGTTGATGGTATTTTGTAGATATGGTCAAGGGAACTATGGTTTTGTTTTGATCCAGGGTTAATGGTTTGAGGTTTATGAATGCTTCGACATGTATATATATGTATTTTAACATTGAAAGGAACATAATGAAAAATCAATCTGGTAGTCCCAGTTTTTGGATCCATGGAAAAATCCCTGTGTACTTTTTTGTGTTTCTCACCATTGTATATTTTTTGTTTTTAAGAATTTATTTGCAGTTAATTTATGTACAGGGTTAAAACCTACATGCAATAGGAGGAATATGAAATAGAAATATTATAATTCCTCCATTTTATGTTTATATATGATGTTATACTTGTAACAAGTTTCGGCATGTAGCAAAAGAATGCAGGAACAAATCAATGGCTCTTCACAGACAACATGGCAAGCAACCAGATGAGAACATTGTTACCAAAATACCTAAGAAAGATGGATCTACCAACATTTCTCATATTAAGTGAAAGGAAGAAGAACAAATAAGGTGTGGTCTTTATCTTTCCTCATTTGAAGATTAAGATGAATGGTACATAGATAGTGGGTGCTCTCATCACATGATTGGAGATAACAACAAGTTTAAGTCTCTCAAGAAAAACAAAAATGGTAAGGTGATTCTTAGAAATAGTGCTCCAACAAATGTTATGGGAAAATGTACAATCAAACTTGAGAAGTATGTAAAAGTAGTTGATGCATTATTGGTTCAAGGGCTAAAGTAGAATATTCTAAATGTAGGTCAAATATCTGACAAATGACGTGTAATTTTATTTACATCAACGAAATGCAAAGTTATAGATGAAGAATCTGGAATGGTTATAGTAAGAGGCTACAAAAATCCAGACAAATTATATGTGCTAGAAAAGAAGAATCCAGGTATAAATAAGAGGTATAGTTCCTCTTCTTCTTCAGATTCATAATAAAAGAAGATAGTTCCCACTGCAGTCTATTTTTTTTTAAATCATACTTCTAACAGTGACTTTAGAAGTGATTTGAGGTACATGACCTCATCAAGAGTAGGTGATGATTATCAAGTCCACAGGATCACTGATGTATGATCTCAGGGGGAGCTACGCATGAGTATCTTGGTGATGATTCACTATTTTGGTTTGATATTCCTTTCGATAATGTTTTGGTATTACTCATGATACATCTAATGAAGTAACAGTGAATAGGAACAAATAGTACAAGTTCAAGGGGAGTTGTGACTATAAAGAATCAACAATTTACTTTATGTACGTGGAGCTCATGAAGGACAGTCACGTATATACATGATTTTTTATCTAGATAGTCACGCATGTTTCTCTGAGATGGATAAAATTGGCACAAACTAAGGGGGAACTTCTCATATGCTTCCATTAGATTAGTATTGATATTCTAGCAATGACAATGGTTTATTGCATATTGTTAATAATGCCCATATGATTCTTAGGAATGTGGATTGGTTCATGATGATTCATGAGTTATTGCAAAATGTTATTGTTTCTATGGTTTTTTGATGTATTTGTTGATTGATGAGGTGGATATGATTAGATTTGATAGTGAATAGTTGGCACAGGTTCGGGGGGAGCAATTATTATGCTTCCAATAGTGCATTATTGTCATTATGGTTCCTTGTTGCATCATGGTTTTTTTGGCTTGATCACTTTAAACTGAAGTTGATGAAAAGATATATGTTGGTCATTAGGCATGGATTGGATATGATGAAATTATTGTTTATATGTTACTTGAGTTTCACTTGATAAAGGGATGTGTAGGCTATGGTCATTGTTGGCATTGGTGTATGATGATGAGTTTATCATTCACTCACTACTTTTTGACAATGCTATTTTTTTGTCATTATGTCATATGTATGATGCCTATATATTGCTCAAGTTTGGTAAAGTTGTTAAAAATTGAAGATATGCATACTGAAGATGTGAAGTTGTTGGCTAGATTTGTGATGACTGAAGGTTCTCTTTGTTTTCACACATGTTGATACATATGATGATGTATATGTTGCTTGAGTATTGTGGCTCTTCTTATGTGTGAAAAAGCCATGATGATCTTGATGATATGAGATCAAGGAGATGAGTTACTAACAGAGCTTGATTGCACAATCTTATGCTACGATTGGTTAATGATGATGAGTTCATGATTTACTCATTATTATTGGCATCTCTCATTGATGAGAAGATATATACAAATTATTGATGGATGAATTGCAAATACTGATCATATGGATGATTACTTGAGTTGCATTTTGGTGAAATTGTTTATGGTGTGATAATTCTACTTGATACACTTGATGAAGTATATGTTATGGTCATTATTGATGTTTAAGGTTCTCCTTGTCTTTGATGGATGCATATGATGACATTATGGTTCAAAAAATTCATATTGTTTCCTATGGATTATAGCTCTTCCTATATGTGGAAAAATAATGTTACATGAAGTCAAGAGGATGTTTATGTGTTGTTTCTACAGTTGATTGGTGGAAGCATTGCATACTTAGTACCATGTTGATGATGTTGAAGGTTTTGATGCTCCACTTCCCTAACTTACTTCTTGATGATGGGGATGTTCATGTTGCTTCTATGTTACTACTATCAAATATTCATGTTGCATGTTCATATATGGTATATGGTGGTTGTTGATGACTATCATGATCTTACAACTTCATTGTTGAGGTCCTAGTTTTGGTTATAAATGTCATATATGTCCCTTAACATAAAGGTCATGTAAC
Organism: Pinus tabuliformis; assembly: GCA_031772625.1. Taxonomy (NCBI): domain Eukaryota; kingdom Viridiplantae; phylum Streptophyta; class Pinopsida; order Pinales; family Pinaceae; genus Pinus; species Pinus tabuliformis. Next base: position 254,103,347 of record CM062812.1, on the reverse strand, counting down.
GACCCATGTTGTAGTCATTGTAATATTCAATATTGTATTGGCTATTGGGATCAAGTCATGCTTTGTATGTAATCCCATTATTTTGGGCAATTGATGTAATGTTGGGTCAAATATATAAACCCAATATGTTGGATATCTAATGTAATAATGAGTTATTAGTGCTAGGAAAGGTCATTTTTGGTTGAATCGTAAAGTCTTTTGGTTTTATTATATATTTTTAGAAGGTTCATCATATGATCAGGGGGAGCATGGCCACTATGCAGTTCTCATATTCGGTAAATCATACCTACAGTGATCCTCTCTACAAAGGAAGAGAAAAGTATTCATTCAGCATTGGTCAACCCTTTTCCCTAGATGTTAAAGGTGGAAAGAAGCTTGGTGTTTGGAGAAGAATGCTTGGATAATCTTGGTGAGAAGCCTTGGTATTTGTTGGAGTGTTTGCAGGTGATTACAGATTGTGACTAAATGCCAAAGTAGTTTCCATCAAGTCCAAAGGGGGAGATTGTTGGAATTATGGCTAATGTGTTATCCTTTATGGCAACCTTCTTAATAAAGATGGCAACATTGTGATAACTTAATGATTATATAGACCAATACAAATGTTACAGGTGATATGGACAAAGGAATGTTAGTTCAGAGACAAAGGGATGATAAAATAAAAGTTTGAGAAATTATATGCGGGTCCTGAGAAGCAAGGTCGTGTACATATGTAGGTATTGTGAAGAAAACTCGCGTATAGAATCCACACCATGGTAATCTGGATACCAAGGGGTATTTATCATGGTATTGGCCCATAGAAATGGAAGCAACAATGGTTATTTGATCTCGTCAAAGAATATCAATGGCATTACTAAGGGATTGGTATAAGGTATTGGCTAAGGCTAAAGCTATATAAAGAGATGGAGATCAAGGTTTTGTGTGTGAAAGTATTGTATTGTCTATGAATGATTTGATATGAAATAGGTGTGCACTAGGGAGCAAGGAGAAGACTCATATTTGAAAGATCTGAAATATGTTGACATATATGCTTGATTGATTTACTTGTTGCAAATGTCTAAGTAGCTAATATTTATGAAACTGTGATACTATGATATAAATGATTTCACATTGAGCCCTCCTTAATTGAATATCTTGTTAATGATATTTTGAAGGGAAGTCTCTCTTGTGGGGATGATATGCACCACTAAACCGTTGGATAAAAGCAATTGAACTAACAGTGGTGGTTGATCTCTTTTTTATATAAGACTTAAGTCGCCTAGTGAGGCTTTGCACTAAGCCCGCTAGATTTTGTGATAACATGCACCACCAGTGACACTAGGTGTTGAGACACTAGGTTAAGCCATTTGGTATATAGTAGTTGCAACAAACTCATGGTAAGTATCGTAAAACAACCAACGGGGTCTAGTTAAATTTACACTCCCACCTAAAAGGACGGGACCGAGGAGATTATTCAAATAAGGATTAGAGTGGGGTGGTAGACTCTCATTAACCACTTCTGGAACTATCTAATATGTTGGCCAAGAACCAGTAACAATGCGCTTGGATATGGATAATTCTAAGTCTAGCTCTATAGTGAGGTCAATACTATATGTAAAATAAGGTGGACCCTCCACTTCACGAACAAGGACCTACTGTTGACGAGAATGATGTGGAATAAACTCAACCACGATGAAAACAAAAGTTTTGCGTTGAAATAATAGAAACACTTATGTCCAACTAGACTCATACCAAACAACATTGTCATAATCAATCTAAAATGAACAATAAGCAAACCAAGTGGCATAATGGGCCTTTTGTTGGTTTTAGCTTGGTTGATGAGGGTCCAAGATAACTATAAGGTACCAGAGATAGTTACAATGGTCTCTTTCTTAACAACCCAATTCCTTGCACAAATACCATTTATTATTGGTAGGTGACCCCTAAGGGATTTGAGTGAGTTCTAACCAATGTTTGATCCAAGTATCACAAGCACAAACCACCTACAATCACCCATGTGGGTTCCCTAAAGAAAGGCCACTAATGTTACCATCTGCAACAAAATGGTTAGGTGAAATATTTGTTTGTCAAATCCACATGCATGGGTAGGGTGGCTAAGCCCAAAGCATCCCAAAGGAAACCCCTATACACAAGTAGATCACAGCACCAGAACCCAATGAATTAGGGATACCACTCCACGAATATTGATGTGACCTTATGCTTGCCCCTTGTGTGAGGGGAGCTTTCTCAACAAGCACTTGCTAGCAAGTGGATTTTCACTCCCTAACTTATATTCTAGTTTCAAGTTCTATGGCCTTACAAATTGCTCTCTCCAACCTAGTCCATAGCCCTAAAATCATAATATAGAGTAAGTGTGATATCAAAGAAAAATGTCTAATCCTTTTTTACTTAACATTACTTTAGTTTCTATTCTCAAATTTCAAGGTAATGGAGTGAAATTTTGATGGCATGTGTAGGTGGCAGTTTCCAAGTCTGTAAAGTATGCAATATATGAGTAGTGCACAATTTCACTTCGATTAAAACTACATTAAAGTTAGGAAAGTGATCATTTATATTTAGTTGTTTGCAAATGCAATCCTCACCTCGTTGTCTTGTAATACTCTGAATATCCAAATGCAATTAATGAGATGTTATGTGAAACATCCAAATATGCAGTCCAAAAGAAACAACAACAAAAACATCGAAAATAACAAAAGAAGCCTCGCTTACTACTAAGAATGCAACTAAAGAGTAAGAAAATAATAACTAAAATCAGCATCCTTTTTTTTTTTCCACAGAAAAAACCTTCCTTTTATTAAAAAAGGGATTACATATTATATGTAAGCAAAACTCAAGACTGTATCCACCAACATTTAAAGGTATAGAAGTCTCAGCCGACTGATAAGGCCGCTCGCTGATAAAAAACGAGCTACCACAAGGAAAGAACCTCATCCAAAAACCCACTCTTCGCAGGAAGCAGGTTCACGCGGAAGCAACCGCCGCCCGGCCTGATATGAAGACCACTGGAATCCACAGTAAAGACTAAAAGGATTCGGGCGAACAGAGAAAAAGAGGAAAACTAAACGCTGCCCGGGCTTCCACCAATGGGGAAAACGGCCCAAGAAAACGCCAGGAAAAAACAGAGGGGAGAAAAACATAACGAAGGGAAGAAACAAAACGAATTATTTACAAGGCCGAAGAACTGGAATATTAAGTTAAACAAAGCTGGGTTGTTCGACAGATCGAACCACCCCGTTTTCAACCTCCGAGACCGACCACATCCCCATCTCAAGCTCAGCGCCTGCTTTAGAGAGACGATCCGCGTCAAAATTCCTTTCTCTGTAAATGTGACTAAGAGAGACCTCCATGAAGCGACTCCTAAGGCGAGAAACTTCTCTGAACAGAGAAAACAGAGTAAGATTGCTGCAACGCTGAGCCCCGTTAAACCACTTCACGACATTCATGGAATCCCCGAAGATCTGAGCTTCTCTCACATTTCTAAAAATAAGCCAGCTGAGAAGGAGATGAAAGGCTTTTAATTCGGCAAAATTGTTTGAGCCATGCCCCAGACCTATTGATGCTTTGACAGCCTTCTCCTTTGAAAAGTGGATGATCAAACCAGCGCCACATCGACCATTAATGTCCGAAGCCCCATCGAAGTAAGCCCACGGCTTAGAATAGCTAATGAGTTCTTGAACCACAGCTCTGGAAGGAGAAGGAGCCTGAGGAATAGGAATGCTTTCATAAATGGCTGCTCCTTCTGCTGCAAGTCTTCCAATAGGGAAGACCGAATCCATGAAAATAGCTTGATTTCTAGCTAGCCAAGTCCCCCATGTGATGAGTAAAGGAATGGTTCTTTCTCTGTCGTTTGAGGAATCATTCCACCATCTCTGCCAGGCCTCAGAAAGCGCCTGCCCTTCCCATCTGTATGGGACCTTTATCATGTTTAGCATTTCGGCCCAAAGGCTGGAGTTAAAAGGGCAGAGGAGAAAAAGATGCTGAGCTGTTTCAACACTGTCTTTACACAGAGGACATCTGCCAGGACCAATCCTACCTCTTCTTTGAAGGAAATCCCAGGTAGGCACTTTCTGGAGTAGGACACACCAGAAGAACAATTTGGATTTAGCTGGTCCTTTTAACTTCCATAACGATTTAGCCCACCAATCCGGGATCTCCCAACCGTTTTGAGACATTATCCATTTATAACTTGCTTTTGGAGAATAAAAACCATTCTGAGCAAAAACCCATTTTAGCTCATCCGGAGAATCAGAAAGCCTGATTGAGGAGTTGAGAAGGTCCCTAATATACCTGCCCCATTCCTCCAACCTGTCATCAACCAAGTTTAAGTCTCTTCCTTGAAGCCACCCTTGATTCCAAATAGAAGAAGCCCCAGGATTAGCTACCTGGTTTAGAGTAAGAAGACCCCTGTCTTTTAAAGCTGTAACCAATCCCTGAGATAAGGTAAATCCCTCTGAACAACCTATCCAGGGATCTTGCCCCAAACGGACCTGTGTTCCATCTCCCACAAGCCATGCCAAACCTTTTTCTATGATGTTAACAGATGCAACCACTGCTTTCCAGACCACCGAGGAGTTTTTGGATGACTTTTGCGGCAGTCTAATCCAATCTAGCGGTGTTAATGGATCTATATATTTCCTTTTGATCACAACAGTCCACAAATGCTGCAAGGGATTGAGAGAAGCAAGCAAGATTTTTTATACCCCAGCCTCCCCACTCTTTAGGGCGAGCTATTTTGTCCCAAGCGATCCACGGGGTAACTCTCTCAGCTTTAGACCCCGCCCATAGAAAACTGCTGCATAATTTCTCAATAGAGTTTAGGATTCCTTTGGGCACCCATGACAGGCTAGCCCAGTAGACTGGGATTGCCATCAGAACTGATTTAATCAGAACAAGCCTACCTGCCCGAGAGAGCCACTTGTGGCTCCAATGTTTCAGTTTCAGTTCCAATTTGGTAAGGATCCACTGCCAATCTTTTATCCTATAATTATCTGGTTTCAGATAGAACCCCAGATATTTAAATGAATCCTCCAGCGATTTAATTTCAAAATTCAAAACCAACGCCACTCTGTGCTCCTCCTCTCTAGTCATACCGGAACAAGTAAGAGTAGATTTCCTCTCATTTATACATAGACCAGTCGCTTTCAGAAAGAGATCCAAGATCCTCTTGAGCGTCCTACAGTCCTCGAGACTTCCATTGCTGAAGAGGATTATATCATCCACGAAGAGGAGGTGAGTGACCCAGAAATTTGGAGCAACTTCGATTCCTTTCAGAGCTCCTTGTCTTTTTGCTTCTTGGATCAAGCGACTGATGCCATCTGCTGCCAGCAAAAACAAAAGGGGAGAGAGCGGACAGCCTTGGCGCAGGCCACGTTCAGGGCTAAAGAAACTGGAGGCTGCTCCATTGATCAGGACTGCTATAGATGAAGACGAAACACAGCTCATAATCCATCTAACAAATTCAAATCTGAAGCCCAGATGAGTTAACAAAAGTCTAAGGTATAGCCAGCTAATTCTGTCATAAGCCTTCGATAAATCTATTTTCACCACAACTCCTTTTTTCTTTCCTGCTTTAAGACTGTGGAGCGTTTCTTGGGCAACTCCCACAGCTTCATGGATTTGCCTGCCATCTAAAAACCCAAACTGCTCCGGAGAAATATTTTTAGAAAGGAAAGGTTTTAGCCTGACAGCAATGATTTTAGCAATAATTTTGTAAACACATGTACACAAAGAAATAGGCCTGAAATCGCCAAAGGAACCAGGAAGATCTGATTTGGGAATGAGTGTTAAAAATGTAGCATTAAAGGGTTGAAAGATAGAACCTGAACTCCTGGATTCTTCCACTACATCCACTAACTCATCTCCAATGAATTCAAAGAAATGCTGAAAGAATTCAACGGTCCAGCCATCCGGGCCGGGGCTTTTATCCTTTTGCATTGATTTAAGGACGCTTTCAACCTCCGCTTTAGAAATAGGTGCCAAGAGAGAGTCATTGTCTTCCTCCTCAACAAATCGGGGGAAAATCTGGGCAACCCTTATAACTTCTGCAATTGAGGCTTCGTCTGGAGCTTTAAAGAGGTTTTTGAAATGATTAACCCCCTCAGTGGCCAGCTCTTCAAAGGAGAGTGCTAATTCACCATTTGCTTTCTTCATTTCCCAGATTGTGTTTGAGTTTTTTCTCCCTTTGGCATAATTCTGAAAAAACTTAGAGTTTTCATCCCCTGCCTGTAACCAGATCGCTCTGCTTTTAAGACGCCAGCTTTGCTCCCTGATCTGAAGAATTCTCCTTCTTTCCATCTCCAGCTCCTGAATTCTCTTTCGAGACTCACCTGTACCATAGCCAAAACTTTCTGGATCTTCAAGGAGGGCGAGTTCTGAGTTTACGGCTTGCATTGATTCTTCTTCCTTCTGCTTCTTTTGAAAGGCCCAGAGTTTGGAGGCAGCCTTCATCCTTGATAAATTTTCCATAAAAAGCTGACTGCGATTCTCATTTTCATTGACAACATTGTTATAGACAATTTTGTGCCTTACAGCAACAGGCATGAATTGTCAATAATCCAAGGGATCCAAAGTCCCTAAACATGATGTTCCTACCCCTAGAGGAACAAGGTCAGCAAACCAACAGCTCTCAGATCAGTTCTCCACCTGAAAACACTCAAAAACAAGCAATCCTGAAATCAAAGCAGGTGCTCCACCAGGCTTCTGCGCTGAAACTCAACTCCTCCATGGTGTACCTGCGTTGCAAAGCAAGTGGAACAAAGGCCACCTGCGCTGAGCGAGATGGGACAAGTGGCACACTGAGTCATTGCTCTGGAATCTTCCAAAAATGACACTTGGATCAGGGATTTCGCCTTGTGATGAGTCAGAGGCTCTGTTTCTCCAAGTGGAAGCAAGGTTCTCCAAGTGGACTCAAGAACTGAAGATCAACTGAAGAGAGAGAGGACACAAGGCAGCTACACATCAGTTGCAAGCTGACTCATCCTTTCTCAATTCATCTATATATTGAGCTCTCTCCTATGAGCTCAGGAGGCTGGAATTTTGTGCAAAGTAATGATATGCTGTTGGTTTCACTATAGAGCTATTGGGTGATTGCTTGAAGGAGGTGAAGAGGAGAAATTCTTTCTGCTGGGAGGTGTTGCTGGATTGGGGCCTTCAATGGTTGTAACTCTCTCAGAACTTTACTTCTTCATTAATAAAAGCTATTGAGGTTCTTCTATATGCTCTTGTTTCAATGATGTATTGTGATAATTGTATATTTGATTTATGCTAATCCGTGAATCAGTTATGATTGCATGCTTCTTGTAGTTTCCTTCTTTGTTGTTTTGCAGGATCTCGTTGTAGCTGGGCCAGCAAAAGAGCAAAGAGCTGGGAGCAAGCAGCGAAGAGAAGAGTTTGGATTCGACATTAAGCGCAAGGCAACGGTTAGTGCATTTCCTCATTCTCTCTTGCTTTCGTAAAGAAGTAAACCTTAAGTAGTTTTCTTTACAGTTGTTGCTGAGGTACTATCACCCTTAGAGTGGGATAGGGTCATCCGAATCGGATACTTTTCCCTACAACAAACTGGCGACTCCACTGGGGATCGTATCTGTTTGATTGTTTGTAGTATTTTGCTATTCATTTCCTGAACAAAAGAGTACCAAATCGAAAAGCTTTTGACTATATCAAAAGCGAAGTAGAGGGCAGCTACTCTAGCTCATTTCTGAGCATGTTCATGATTTGAAGAGCTGATCTACAAGGATCCTTGTAAGCTCTTAGTGATAGCTTTTCATCTTCCTTGTCATCCCTTAGTGTGTACTTGAATGATAGCAACTGATTTGGCCAAAAACCGTTGATTTTTTAGCAAACTGTGAGCCGGAATCTGAGAGAGACGAGAGTTGTCTCATCAGTGCAGCTGCAACAAAGGCTACCTGCACTGCATCGCAGGTCCCGAAGGGGCTACCTGCACTGCATCGCAGTTTGACAGTGTAGCACCTGCGCTGATCCAGTTTTGCCTTGTGCAACTGGGATTCCCCACTGTCTGTTGCTCAGTTTTCAGTATTGTTTTTGCAGCCTGTTGTCAACCTGTATACCCAGCTGAAACCACTTCTCTTTGCCTTCATTCCGCCTCAGTTGTATGAAGAAACCGTGATTGTTCTTATTGTATTTCTTGCTGTCATTCACAGTTTCCCATAGCGAAAGTGAACTAGTCTTGCTATGACCTCTTGAATCTAGACCTGTGAGAAAGTGTCGGTGTGATTCTAAGAGTTAGTTCATTGCTGTTCATAGCTACTTGAGCATTTGCTTTCGTTATATGGTTCGAATTTCAGTATTTATTGTGTTGAAATGAGTAAATCTTAAGGTGTTCTTTTGATTATTGGACAAACACTTGTTTGCTTTCGCTTGAAATTGAATTCGAAATCGTACAACAGCTTTCTTTTTGTCATACACCAAACATTAAGAAAGAAGAAAAGAAATACTTGCATTGTGCATGTGCATTTTGACAGCTTGCATGTCGATTTAGGGAAAAGTGCATCAGTGTGTGCTCTATGATCTGTTTGAAAAGATGATGTCTTTCTTTTCCTTCAGTAGTTAAGGTTTTCATAAGTTGAAAGAATTGAAAAAGCTTGCTTATCATTCTTAGACTGCATTTAGGAGTTGTATCATACATCACGTGGTGATCCATAAAGGCAAACTGCTAAACAAGATCAACCTAAAAAGAACTGAATTTATCTAACAACGCTTTGAAACATAACGAAACACAATAGAGGTCTAGGTAGAGACGTGAACCGACGTCGTTAAACATAGTGACTGTCGATCTCTACGAAGGTGGGTGATTCCTCCTGAGGGACGATAGCACTAATACGGACTTGTGCCCCCGCGTACCGTCGCGTATATTGGGGGACCCCTATAGGAACAAAGCCTTTATCCATAGGAAGCCGTGTCGGCCGCCCTACTGATCGCGATGCAGTGAACACAGCATTCACGAAGATCGACCACTCGTACCGTAAAACGTATTCTGTGGTTTCGCGAAAGGTTTGGCACACCCTCTGCCTAGAACTCCAGAGAAGTTTCTTTTGGCCTTTTTCAAACTCTATAACTGAAAAAGTCCATCCGAGCATTTGTCACTTCGGGCTCGTTAAAACATCGAAGGAGACTAGAGTCATCTTTAGCTTTTTCTCGACTCTTAAAATATGAAAAAGCAAAGTTGTGTCTAAAGCGTCGTTAATAAAATTTATTTTAAACGGAACATAATCACCTCCTATTCCTGCGTTGATCTTCGAAGTTAGTCTTTTGGCATCGTAAGTTCTTGTAGAATCGCTAAGCGATCTTTTGGATAGACTAGATATGTCTGAACAACCGTCGACATCTAGGACTGTGTCGTCTGACACAGCAGCAGCAGAACCTCCTGCTGCTACTCCAACGATGTTCGCCAGTATACCATCTGTCCCGGCAAATTGTCAACAACAAGTCGGAGTCCAATCAGGGACGACAATATGGTTAGTTCCTATTTCTTCACCCGGGTTATCATCTGGTACTTCTTATGTTGAAACTCAACAAATTGATCCAATGTGTCTTCAAAGGCCAATTTATCCTTTAAGTGCTGGATTTCCACCATGTGGAGGGCAGTATTCTCTTTCATTGTTCCCTCCTAGAGAACAACCATATGAGAGTTTACAACAAGGATCAGGTCAAACTGGAATTACATCCAGCGGTTGGGTACCAATACTGCCTCAACGATCAGGAGTTGCATGTTCAATGCAACCAGTACACCCTGAGTCGAATATTCCCACCACACCTGCTATGGCGAATGCGTCGCAAGTACAAACGCTACCTGTTGTAATACAACAACCTCTGGTATCAGCGGCTCAATCACAATCTCAGGGTGGTACCTCCTTATCTGGAGCGACTCAGGCTCGAACAAGTACTGTGACTCCTCATCTTGGTCAACCATCCGGTATTGGTCAACAGCGAATGGTCCAACAACCAGAGCTGGTTCAATCTCAACAACCGCCATTCCAACAATCATATCAAGGACCTGAGCAACAAGTCTTTGTAAGTAATGGGAAACCATGCTATAATGGTTATGCCCATCAACTTTGTCAAAGTTGTCAGCACTATGCTGGTCTGCAAAGACCCATTGCTCAGGCGATACCATCTTATCCTGGATATGCTTCGCCTAACCTGAACCAACAGTTGCCCTTTGTAGCAACTCTAGAATTGCCAGATCTAAACCGGCTGACGAATGATCCAATTGCTTATGCCCCTTGGTGGCCAGCGATTCCGCATAAACTTCCATCGGACATCCCTAAATTCAATGGAAATCCAGGTGAAGATCCGTCGAATCATGTGATGACATTCCACCTGTGGTGTTCATCAAACACCCTGAATGATGATTCGATAAGACTTCGCCTCTTCCAGAGGACATTGACAGGTCCAGCGGCTAAATGGTACATTGAATTGCCAAGAGCCTCTTTCGACAATTTCAGCTCCTTAGCCACGACTTTCTTAACCCATTTTCAATTACCGATAAGGTATGAAACAGGAACAGAACTCCTTACCAACTTCAAACAGACAACGGCCACTCACATATCTGATCATATACATGAGTGGCGACGTCGTCGTAGGATGGTGAAAACTTACGTTCCCGATCAGCTGTTAGCTGAATGGTTTATAAAGTCGTTACTTCCGGCTATAACGGAAGATGTGGCCAAGGGAGGAGTCGTAACAGAGAAGCAAGTCATTGCTCGTGCTCAATACTTAGACTTAGTATATACTCAGTCGGGCATGCTCTACGACAAAATACCTGACGCCCCTAGACCTGAATTTTCAATTCCTCCCCCTCCTGAATCGAATACTAACTCTCACGCCAATAATGGCGTGACTGGCAAACGCAAAATTTCTAGTCAAAATGCAAATGAGGAACTTCTTGCCTCAGAAGTAAATGCCATGTCGACCGACAAGGGCAAACAACTGAAGCAACCAGGGGGCAAGAAGATAAAGAAAAGGAAAGGGAGACCCCCGACAGGGTGTCATATATGCGATGAGGATCATTGGACGAAAGATTGTCCACATATACCTGAAGTTAAGAAACTCTTCAAGAGTTCAAAAACCCCAGCAGTATTGACTGATCCGTTCCCTAATCCAAGCCAAAATCTGGTTGCCAATCAAAATGCTTCCCGATCCCAAGTGCTTATGTTGTCCACCTCAAAGCAGCAGAATAATGCTTTGACAAGGAATAAAGGTTACCGGAATCCACAGCGGTCGAATAACAAGGCTGATAAACAACCTAGCAGTTCGACAACAACTTTGAACGAAGTTGTGCCACCCATCGTTTCTAAACCAATGATAAAGTCGCCAAAGGGAGTAGTACACAAGTCTACATTTAATCCTCGTGAAAAAATAACACAGGATTATAATATAATAGAGGACCTGACCCAATCGTCGTCCGCTATGTCGACACTTGAGGTAGCACAAAATTGCACCTCCCAAGAGCAAGCTTTATTATCAGCTATAGGTGGGATTGGCCCAATGGATTCCAAGACGACCCTGGGTTGGATTGCCCACCACTCTCCCCTGCAACCCTAAATCTGCTTGTTTCCTGCTTACAAGCATCACCATCCTTTGACGCGCCACTCCCTCAACTACCTCTTGTCTCTGCCCCGCCCGGCTTCTCACCCAGCCTTGGTTCGCGACCTGAAACCCTTATCCCAAACCCTCACCTCGTGGATGCTCATCAAACCCTACTATTCCTATCCCTAACCCTAACACTCCTATACGCTCTGGTTGCTTTAGCTCCCCCATTCCCAACCCCAAATCCACCCCCTCCACCCCGCAGATAGTAAACCAAGGGATCCGTGGATTACTAAAGGATTTCCTGATGACCAAGCGCTCAGACAAGCAAAAAAAGGGCAGGTGCCTCAGGGCTGGAGACGGAGACATTGAGCTCGCCTTGGAAGAGGACCTATTGATGGGTGAAGTGGACAACACCGCCAAGAAGGTTTTGGTTGGGCACATCCGAGGGAGGAATTACTCTGTAGAATAGCTGAGACTCTGGACTGAGGAAATCTGGGGATCCCTCCTTAAAGAACTTCCCATCATCCATGTTCTAGCAAGGGGCTATTTCATCCTTCGATTATATTGGGAGGAATACACAGACTGGATCCTCTCCAGATTTTTTCATATAGAGTTAGCTCCAGTTTTGCTGAAGCACTAGGATCCCTTGTTTGATCCTGAGTGAGAACAATTAGGGGTTGGTCCTATATGGGTTCGGCTGTCGGGCCTACCTCTGCAATACTGGACCCCCACGATATTCAAGAGAATTGAGGATGCCTTGGGAACCTACTTGGATCATGATCAATCCTTCGAATCAACAGGGATCATGACCATGGCCCGAATTCTGGTGCATCTAGATACTAGATTTGGGCTAGAGGAGAAGATTACCCTGCTCTAGAGACATTTCGCTCGCAGGCAAAACCTGGACTACGAGGGGGTGCCTTTCTGGTGTTGTCGTTGTCACAAGGTTGGACACCTATACAAGGATTGTCCCCTACTCTCAAATTCAGTCTCGGTTGCAATGGGTCCGTCGCATAGGCATTCAGTAGAGCCGATGGTGGATGTGCAACCCCTAGATCTAGATCATACAAAGGAAGATGTTGGGAACATTGTCCAAACCTCCAGTGCCTCCCAGATGCCGCCTCCATCTCCTCCTATGACCAGATCCAAATCTGAGGTGGAAGCAACTCTGTCTTCGAGTACTGTCTCTGCTCCCTACTCCTCTATCTTTCATTTTGATCATTTATCTGTCTCTATGGTATCACTTCCTCCTTCCACTTGTTTTAATTCGATGCCCATTACTTGCTCCTTGATTCAACCTCAGCCTATTTTCTCTACTACCCCTCCACTGATATCGGGCTTGGTCGACCCCCCTTCATCTGAATAACCTCCTAAGGGCCTTCATGTCTATAAACTTCAGCCCCGTAGGCCGTCCACTCCTGATTCTCTAGGACTAGGTATCATCCACGCTCCCTCCGATCATAAGCCTTCTAGAGGGAAACCCTCCAATCTCACCAAAGTTATCAAAATTATTGGGGACGATGTTTCCCAGGGCTGTCAAAACACAATTGATTGGATGCTTAGAGCAGCAGACACCCCTTCCATGGTTTCCCAATGAAATGGCTCTCCTTCAATTGCAGGGGCCTGGCTAGCCCTCAAAAGAAACTGGCCCTCAAGAGACTCATAAATTGCGAACCTTGTGACATAATCTTCCTACAAGAAACTTTGGGGCCCTCAGACCAGACTGTTAAAATACTCCTGAGTATTCTGCCTAGATGGCATTTTCAAGCCATGGATGCAGCTGGCAGATGTGGGGGTCTCGCCCTCGGGATAAATCCCTGGACCATAAGAGTGATCGCTTCTTGGGGAGGCCTCGGCTTCCTTGGCATGGATCTTTTCACTGTAGCTCTGGGCAAGCAGATCCGTATAATTAATATTTATGCTCCCTATCAAAATAGGCTGGATTTCTGGAATCATTTTATGGATGGGCCATTGACCAACTCCACCACTATTTTGGGAGGTGACCTTAACTTCTCCATTTTCCACGAAGAATCATGGGGTCATCACTCTCAACTTGATCCTCTTTCGGATCAGCTGAGCTCCATGTTTGATCAGAAAGGCCTCATTGATGTCCCTATGAATAAGAAGATTCCAACCTGGCATAATAGAAGAACTGGAGAGGCTGCATTAGGGAGAAGATTGGATCGCTTCCTGATCCATGAAGAACTACTGATGACTTTAACCAACTACAAACAATGGGTGGGCTCAGGTGGCATATCTGATCACTCACCTATATACCTGGAATTGGCGGATGTCATAGCCAAGCCTCAGGGCCCATATAAGTTCAACTCATCCTGGCTAAAGGACCCTGACTATCTCAAGATGGTCACAGACTTCTGGAATTCACACCCCCTCCCTACCGAGAGGTGGAAGGCTGTTGGGTTCTGCAATAACCTATACCATCTTAAACTTCTCTCGATTGATTGGGCCAAGCAGAAGAAAGACAAGGAGGATCAGGCCATATTTGAATTAGAATCCTTGATAGCCAATCTCACGGACGAACAGGGCAGGGTTTATAACACCATAGAATCCAAATTGCAGCTAGTGGAGATAGAAGCTCAGAGAGCTAAGATACTTCTGGCTCGGGAGGAAACTTGGAGACTCGGGAGCAGGGCCATCTGGTTACAAGCGGGGGATGGCAACACAAAATTATTCCATAAATTTGCAAATGGAAGGAAGGCTAGCAACACGATTTGGTAGCTCCCATTAGAGGATGGAAGGTTGGCTAACACACATGCTCTGCTCTCTAACTTGGGCATCTCGCATTTCAAAAAGTTGTTCAAATCCCCTCCTGGTGCTACACTACCTGATATTATCCGTCTTGCTAGTCACTTCCCTATGTTCGTAGAGCCAGATAGTATGGAGGACCTCACTAAACCTGTGATTTTGGGGGAGTTGGAAAGCACCCTCAAATGGTTCAAAAGAGATAGAAGCCCAGGTCCAGATGGTTGGCTGGTGGAGTTTTACCTTACCTTTTTCGACACTCTTGGACATGACCTTCTTGCTGTGGTAGAAGAATGCTGAGTCCAAGGTAGATTACATGAACCCATTAACTCCACATTCATTGCCCTTATTCCCAAATCAGACTCCCCCTTATCATTTAATGACTTCAGGCCTATATCCCTCTGCAATTGCCTCTACAAGATCATCGCCAAGATCATAGCCAACCGCATTAAACCTATCCTATCGGAGCATATTTCCCCGAAACAGTTTGCCTTCTTACAAAACTAGAAAATCCATGAGGCCATTGGAACTACATAAGAGGCTCTTCACTTCATCAAGATGAAAAACCTAAAGGGAATGATGCTCAAAATTGATCTCTCCAAGGCTTTTGATAAGGTTAGCTGGCTATATCTCAAGATGTTACTTACCCACCTAGGTTTCCCTCCGACTTTCATCCAATGGATCATGTGCTGCATTACTTCAGTCTCCTTTGCCATTATCATCAATGGTTAAGCCTCCCACTCCTTCCGGACCGAGAGGGGACTCAAACAAGGATGCCTTCTTCCCCCCTCCTTTTCCTCTTGGTTATGGAAGGTCTCAGCAGAAGGATTGCCTCGGAGAAGGTTGATGGGAACCTCAAAGGACTAAAAATTACAGATCAATGCTCTCTGACCCACCTTCTCTTTGTAGACGACATCCTTATATTCTTGGATGGTGGGCTTCAGGACATCATCACCTTCACTGGGATTTTGAGACTTTTCAGCTCAGCCACCAGGATGGAATGCAATCAGACTAAATCTACCATATCCCATTCTAGATGTACTCAACAAGAAATCATCCTTGATCTACAAAACTTCCCCTTCCATATTCAAGCCCTTAAGGATGGGTTGAAGTGTCTGGGATTCATGATAAAACCAGATGGATACGAAATAGTGGACTGGATTTGGTTGATCACTAAGATCGAAAGAAGACTCAATCTTTAGAACCATCGGCTACTTTCCAGAGTTGGTTGGTTGGTGCTTATTAAATCTGTCCTAGAAGCCACACCAGTTTACTGGATGTCTCTGGCCTGGATTCTTGCAAGGAATCATTCATAGGATCCAAAGAATCTGCTACAACTTCTTATGGAAAGGAAACAAAGAGGGGAAGCTATATGCTTGGGTAAAATGGAATAACATCTCCCTGCCCAAAAAGTGGGGTGGGTTGGGATTAAAAAATTTATCTACCTTCGCCCAGGCTCTTGCAGCTAAACTAGGTTGGATGCTCCTGAAACAAAGGAGCTTGTGGACCGATGTGATCTTCTTCAAATACATCTAGCCAACTCCATTATCAGACTGGATTAGACTACCTATCTGGAACCGAAAGAACATATCGGTCATCTGGAGGGTTGTTCTGAACACCCTTCATACTATTAGAGAGGGACTCACTTGGCGGATAGGTAATGGTGAGGAAACCTACATCGGTATTGATCCTTGGATTGGATGTGGGAATGCACATCTCCTTCCACAAGCCCTGATAGACTTTCTAAATCATAGAGAAATCTTCTTCATTGCACAAATTGGTGACCCACAAAACACCTCTGTTTTCAAGCAAGCTTGGTTATCAGGGGCAACTTTAGACATCCCGGATAGATGGCACGAGGACTGGGGGACATACTTGTGAGCATTATCTGAATCTCATGTCAGATTAAGGGATGAGCCTGATGAGCTGATATGGGGGCTAGCACAAAATGGGAAATATTCCCCAAAGGCGGGGTACATAATTATTCATGCAAGGCACAAACCACAACTCCTAGAGAATTGGTGGCGGGACCTATGGAAACTTCAGAGCCCTCCCCGCTCTATATTGCTAATGTGGAGAATTATTGCGGATAAAATTCTGACGGGCAATAACCTCAAAAAGCGGGCTTTCTCTGGACCAACTTGGTGCGTTCTCTGCAAGAATGAGGAGGAATCCTCCAATCACCTCTTCCTTGCCTGTCCGACAACACAGAATGTCTGGACTCATGTCCTACATATCCTTAAGATAGCTCATACATGGACTGGGGAAAATATATTCATAGCCTGGAACAACTGGTGGAACAATGGTTCGTCCCCGAAAACAAGGAATCTGTCGCTGATTGTGTCCTGGCACATTTGGATCAGCAAGAACAACAATATTTTCCATGGGAAATATATCAATTGGGCCTTGATCATCCCAAAAATTTGCACGAGCTATCTAGAGATCCGGAGGAGCCAATGAACTTCAGGACATGGCACATTACATCGGAAAACATTGATCGAAGGAACCCCTGGGCATACTTCAATGGTGTTGCCCAAGAACAGGGGTGTGGTGGTGGCATCATCCTACACAAATCAGATTCTCACTACTTCCATGTCAGTTTGGGGCTGGGAAACCTGACCAACAACTATGCGGAACTTATGACCCTGCGCCATTTATTATACTTTGCCATATCCAAAAACTGTCGACATCTACAGATCTTTAGGGACTCAAAGATGGTCATAAATTGGTTCAATCGCACATACACATGCCATGCTTACTCACTCAGAACAATATTGGATGATGTATTATATATAAAATCACAATTTGACATGGTTTCTTGCACTCATATATACAGGGAACGCAATGCATCCGCGGACAGGTTATCGAAAGAGGCAACGAATCATCCTCAAGGAGAATGGTTAATCAGAGAACACACTCAGGCATAGGTCTACCAGTACTACCACAGACCGTACATAGACCAAGTTTGGGCAGATGAGCCCTAGTTACAGTCATTTTGTTAAATATTTTTTGCACAACTATCTGAATATGTAATTATATAAGAATTTGAACATCTATCGGCCTACCCGAACAGGGGTCTTTTTGTAATTTTGTTACAGGTTACTACAACTCTATATTGTTGACTATGGTCAACTTATTGCATATGCCATGGGAATTTACAACATGTAATTTTATTGATAATGAAAATTACGATTTTTCTTTCCGGGAAAAAAGATATTGGTGTCACTTACTCATTAAATGAAGAGTTCCCCCCTCTAAAAGAGAAAAATGTCATTTAATACCAACTAAAGAGAATGGATTTTCTCTAGAAGAAGAGGGAGTGGATCAGGGGGATGGGCCATTTTGGTCTTAGTAAGAAATATCCTATTTCCCAAGATAATCAGGATGTTCTATTTGGAACACAAATGACTACTCACGGGACCCTTAGAGTAGACAAAGCCCACTCTAAGGTTCCAAAATGATTGTTCTCTCTTACAATATAAGAGGTTTTGGGAGCCCCTATAAAAGAAACTCCTTGAAGAGGGAAATTATAGTAAATAATCCTAAATTAATTTTGATTGATGGAACAATTATGGAGGTAGGCATGGTTAAAAATCTATCAATGTCATTCATTCCTGGTTGGAGGTTTGAATCTCTTATTGGAAAAGAGAAAATAGGGATATAGCAATAGATCAGTTCAAGACTCGCCACTTTAGGTTTGTACCTTATTCAGAATGTCATTTTTTTAGAGTTATTTTCCAAAAAATTAGATTTAGTTTTCAATATTATCAATGTTCATGGATCTTATTTGGTTAGGAAATTTGATTGGGACTCCTCTTTTGAAATTTGGAACTTAGGAAAGAAATTATATTTATGGGAGGAGATATGAATTTCATCCCAAGACAAGGTAAAATGTGGGGATTTGCAAGAAGGATGGACCCTCTAACTCACTATTTTTTAAAGGGGATTGATGATGTGGACCTTTGTGACATATAGTCTTTGACTATGAAACCGATTTCAAGGAGCAATGAGGTGGCAGATGGTGCTATGTCCAAAATAGTTGATCATTTTTGGTAGTTGAGCAACTTGTAGACAATATAAGTAGAATAATATCATGGATTTAAAAAGGAGTGACACCCAACCATGTTCCAGTATTTCTTCAAGTGGGTGTTATGACACCAAAACCTCCTAGTACTTTTACTTTTAATTCTAATTGGCTCAAAGACTAAGAATTTAGAGAGTTGAGATGAATAAAGGAATTATGACTATCGCCTAGAGGACTCAACAGTATATTATTTCATTGACAACCTAAATGGAATTAAAGGAAAACAATAGAATGGAAAAAATATCAAATTTAAAGACTCTCAAGAGCATATTTAGATTTTGTTAGAATTTATAGAAAATATAATCAATTCAAATATGAATAATATTTTTAGTGATATTGAGTTGGAGAAGCTAAAACTGAATGAAGATGCTAAAAAGGAGTTAATGGGATGGGAAGAAGCTAAATGTAGGCAAAAGAGCAAAGCTATGTAGATATCTTAAGGTGATGAAAATAATATAGTTCCACGAATATGCAAAAATCAGGAAAAATATAAACATTATATGGATCATAACTCACAATTTTGGGATATCATGGAGTGGGAACAAATCTCTTCAATGACATTTTCAATGAACCTCCTAGATCTAACATAGTAGTAATGGTACAAATGGTTCTTTTCTTCTGAGGTTTTTTGTGGGTGAGGATCAAAACAAGGCCCTTATGAAGAAGGTCCTCTTAGAGGAATTATCAGTGATAATAGAGTCTTTCCATAAAGATAACATCTTCAAACCTAACTGTTGGCCCATTGAATTGTTTGAAGGCTTTCTTTATTTGTTAGGTACAAAATTCTCACTAGTTGTGGAGGAATCTAGGAGCCCTAGTAAATTTCCAAGGGATTTTAACTCCAGTTTCTTAGCTATGATTCTTAAGAAGAATAATCATGATATTTTTGAAGATTTTAAACTTGTTTCTCTCTATAATAATTCATATAATATTACTATTAATATCATTGCTAGAAGACTCAGCCCTATGCTATCCCTTGTTGTCTTAGGTGAGTGAGTCGGGTTTCTAATGGTATAAAAATTCATGAAGCCAATCGCATAGCACAAGGTCTCCATTCCATAAATGTAAAAAGGAAGTCCCCCTTCATTATCAAATTATACCTATACAGAGGTTTTGATAAGGTCAGTTAAACTTGTTTTAGGTTGATGATGTTACATGTTTGAATTTCCTATGAATTTGTGATTGGGTGGGGTGTTCTTTGTCTTATGTATCCTTATTCCATTTGATAAATGGTTTTTCTTCCTCCTTTTTCCAACCTAATAGATGAGTGATGGCCCTTAGTATTCTAGCAAAAATGTTGTCATAGTGGATGTCTCAACTTTAATATGTCAACCAGAGGTATGTAGAAACTTAAGAAGTATCACACACTGTATATGCAAGTTTTACTTGCCAAGTCACACTAATCTATGAAATAGAATGTTATTTTTTATCAAGTGGAAGGGATATTCATGCAGATGAATAGTCACTCGTCTATTTTACTCTTGAAGGAAATGAGATTTCATAAAATAAAGTTGCAAGAAACAAAAGTTTGGGAAATTAAGTTGCACGAAAGTAAAGTTGCAAGAAAACAAAGTTGTAGGAAATGAATACTATACTACTTTGAAAGGAATAAAAACAAATTATACTCGCAAGGAAATCAAACTATGTTGTGTTCTTGAAGGAAATCAAATAAAATCAAAATAGAAAGTAATAAAAGGCAACCTATAGTGTTGTAATGTAATCATGTAGAGATGATTTTCTTCTTCTTAACCTCCCCTAATTCACTATATCATGCAACAATGGTTATTCAAGGTGTTCATCAAATTGAAAATACAAAATCATGAGAAAGAATGACAAATTGAGGTTTCCAAATCCATTCTATAGGAAACTATGTAATTTTACAAGAAATTCATGTGGTTATGTAGGAAACTTCAATAATTGAACTAAATGCAGCAACTTATTGAAAGTAAATATAAAAATAGTAAAGGAAGATATGTATAACACATATAATTCATAATAACAACTCAACAAATGAAAGGGATCAAATTCCTCAATTCTTATTTGAAAAGGTTAAAGCTCGCCATTCACTAAGTTGAATGTAACAGTGAAGAAAGACGTGAAATGTCTAAGAAATAAGCATGAAAATGAGATAAAGAAAAGTACAATAGGGTCTCCATAGTTCCTATGGGTGGTCCCTCCACAAGGTGCGCAGTGGCCTAAGAAAAATCAACACTAGTTGCTTGCCAAAGAAAATTGTTTCTCTATTAATCCACATCAGCGTTACATAAACTGAAATAAAAGAGTTTCAAAGTCGCAATATCAAAATAATTTTCTTTCTTCTCTAAAAAAGTTGTCTTTCAACTAGCCTAAAGCTCTCCTTTTTATTAATGTTTATTCCTGACAAGGAAAAGGGTCATCCTCATTGGGTTTATTTCCATAATTTCTCTTCGTTTTCAGAGAGGTGGTTTGATCCAGGTGGATGTTGGTGGCCACCACCTATCCCACTTGGACCCCCACAACTGTCTCTTACAATTTTTCAGTTTCCGTAATTGTAGCACAATTTACTATTTTTAGCATTTTTTGAGTCTTGAACTTCCGAAGTCGTTTTGAGGCCCTAACCGACGTTTTTTTGGAAATTTGGGAGCAACATGGGTCCATAGACCAATGTTTCTCTTCCCAAAGTTGTAGTTCTCGCATAGATCTTTCTAACGAGCTATTGTACGCGTCAAACGAAGATCAGGTGCTAAAGTTATGACCCCGGGAAGTTGATGTACCAACTTACCCAAAACGGGGCCCACAATTTGGCATTTCATCTTCTAGGGCTAGGCTTTGGGATGTTAAGGGTTTTCCATTGTTTCTCAACAACAAATAGGCCTTCGAGCCTCATTGTAACACAGTTCAGAGGCATGTAGCCGCCACATCTCTTCTCAGAGATAAGCTACCATCGCCCTAACTGGTTTATTTCCATTGTTGTTTGTAAGCATATTTCAGTATTTTACATTAATGAAATGAAGTATTATTTCCACTGCATCTCTGTGTTTATGGTTATCTCTGTAATTTTTTGCATTCCTGTTTAAATCTGGATCAGTAGTATCAGAGCAGTCTGCTTTTTCTCTGTTTTTCTTTGCATGTCCCCAATGAGGTCAGGATATAAGGAGTTAGGGCTTGAACTAGTCGAACCTTTGCAAGACCAGCCTCGCAAATCCCGACAGCCTCCCATGGCGGATGAGAAGAAAGACGAGGGGGCAGGAGATCCTATCAAAATCTTGCTCGAAGAAGCCCTCGAGCGATAAAGGAATGCGATGATGGACAGCTTTGCCCAGATCCTTCAGCGGCTACCCAGAGGCGGCGCATCGGCTTCCAACAACTACTCTGGAAATGCCACACCATTTAAGGTACAAGTTAATTTTGAAATCCCCATATTCAAGGTTCAGATAGACGCAAATGTTGTAGATAAATGGTTAAATCTACTAGAGGGTTATTTTTCTATTCATGAATTTTCGAGTCGGGAAAAGATTGTTTTCTCTCTTCTCAAAGCAGCCCCCCACGTCAAGGACTGGTGGGAAACCTACTGCGAGCAAAAGGATGAAAGTACGAATTCACTGTTCTCAGCCGCACCCACTTGGAATTCCTTCTGGGATGCCATCAAGGAGCAGTACTACCCTGTCAAGAGCTATGAGGACAAATACATAAAGTGGACCACGCTGCAGCAGGGACGAGACCAAGATGTGTCGAAGTTCACAAACATTTTTCATACCCTTCGCACACAGTTGGGTATCAAAGGTTATGAGCTGCATCTGGTACTCTAATATAGTGGCTACCTACATAGATACATCCAAGAAGAGATGGAGTTCCTGAACATCTCCTCGCTCGGCACAGTGTACCGATACGTTGTCAAAATCGAGCAAAAGTTCAAACAGAAGAAGAGAGACTCTAGATCTGCAAATCCGAAGACCAAAGGACAAAGCCAAGGTAGGGTGAACCAAGACAACTCGTCGAAGCCGCAAGAAAAGAACAACACCACAAAGTCGAAGAAGGACACAAGAAAGTGGTGTGAGTTCCACAAGAGTCACACTCATAACACAAGTGAGTGTTGGACCAAGCAGTCGCTGGTGGCCGAGTTGAAGGCTTCAAAATTAGATGCATGTTCCGACCCTGAGTAAGAACCTGACAAGGGGAATGGCAAAGGGACGCAGATCATTGATGCGGAGCCCAGCGTCACTGTTTCCACCACCAAGATCCAGAAGAATGAGCCTGAAGATCCAGAGGAGGGGGAGCGTCTTTTCCATTCATAGATGTGGGTGAAGGGCTTGCCGCTGCAATTCATTATCGATAGTGGCAGCCAAAAGAACCTCATTTCAGCAGAGGTCATGAAGCAGTTGGGCCTACCAACTACACCACACCCACAGCCATACAGTATCGAGTGGCTTCACCAAGGACGAGATCTTCGAGTTCCCCAACAGTGTCGCCTTCCCTATAGTATCAAACCCTTCACAGACGAGGTATTGTGTGATGTTACACCTCTAGATGTTTGTGATGTATTATTAGGCCAGCCATACTTGTGGAGACGACATGCTGTGTATGAGTCAAGGCCTCACGTAGTCATTATTTCTTTTGGTAATTCATTATACAGAATACCGGAGGTAGCCCCACCTATCGCCACCTCTTTGATCTCTGCTAAGAAATGCAGCAAGATCGTCTCCCAGACTAGGAAATTCATTTTTTGTCTGGTTCGCTCCCAAAGTAAGGGGAAGATCGTCACCAAATCCATGACCCCCATGAAGGATTCCTCCACGCAGCAGCAACAACAAAGGGATACGGTCATGACAGAACACAGGAACAACTTCTCCTCACCTACAGGGGTACAACACAAGCTTCAGATGGGAAACAAAGTCTGGTTGAATTTGCAGAAAGAACGCCTTGCAGGAGCCCATCAGAAGCTCCGACCACACCGACATGGTCCTTACACCATTACCAAGGTTGTGGGAAATAATGCTTTAGAGCACAACATTTGTAGCATAAAAACTATGGCTGAAGAATGAAAACTGATAGCTTGTAGACTTGAATGTAAAAATACACACACGTATTTAATAATAATAATTTATTAATAAAGACGGGAGCTCTTAACCTAGCCGCGCGCAGCTCTGAAGCCGCAACAGAGCCACAGGCCTGCGATTGACGCTGCCATGAGTGGTCCAGGGGGCGGGGAGGCCGCTCCCAACCCTCCAGTCTCATCAACAGAAGCGTTCAGAAGTCTATTAAAACAGCAAGGGAAGAAACGCAAAGCTACAGAGGCGCCAAATTTTATCAAGAAACTGGAAGAGATACCTGAGATTGATCTACCAGAGGAACAAACGATCAAAATCGCCCTGGCTCTAGCTGACAGAGGACTAGTAGGACAGTTTATGGGCCGCTGGCCATCCACAAAAATCACGGACGAATGGATTCAGAGGAACTGGAGACCCCAGCTAAAAAATAATGTGATCTGCTACGCTGTGGGACGAGGCTACTTCATTTTCGAGTTTACAACCAAAGAAGACCGGGATTTGGTGTTCAGAAACGGGCCGTATTTTATGGGTAATCAAGGTCTGTACCTGAATAAATGGAGCCCCGACTTCGACCCCTCCGTTGATGTCCCTAAGGAGGCGCCGGTCTGGGTTCGTCTTCCCAACCTTCCGATACACTGCTGGAGCTACCAATCCCTGTAGAAGATCGGAAATGGGCTAGGTCGTTTCATTGATAAAGCTGATCATAAGGGCCAATATACATGCGCCAGAATCTGCGTGGAGGTCGATCTGGAAGCCGGTCTGCCCGAAGCGGTCAAGCTCTCAGTAGGAGAATGGCAGCATTATCAGAAGCTGGACTATGAGCAGTTGCCGTTCAAATGCCGAACCTGTCACGAGCATGGACATTTCCAACGTGATTGCCCAAAAGCTTCAGCAGGGATCACGGTTGAAGAGGAAGGATGGAAAGAAATTAAAAAAGGAAAGGCGGTCCCAAAGCCACCGGGGCAGAAACCCTCTGCATCATTGGGGAAACCTCAAGCTAATCCAAAGTCCAATGCTGACTTCAAAGATGGCTCCTCCTCAGGGGATCAGGTGGAGACCATGGAGACACAAGAGGAAACGGGAAATAAGTCGAAGCAAGTGAAAGATATTGAAGGCGAATCATCGGTTCCTCCAATTGATGATGGTCAGCAGGGGAAAGAAGGAAATGAAGAGCATATTAGCCTCGCATCTGAATATGAGGAGGACTCGGAGGAGAGAGACTCTGAAACAGATAACTCGCAAGTCACTCCTATGAAATCGACAAGGGGCCGGAAATCCAAGAAGAAACAGCGAGAGGAAAAAACTTATTTAGATGTCCTCCAAGGTTCGCAAAAAACCCTCAAAGGAATGATGAACACGAGATCTGGGCGTAAGAGCAACAAGGCTCCAAAAGGAGCCTCAATCCCCCAAATCAGTAAATAATGAAATACATCTCCTGGAACTGTAGAGGATTAGGCAGCAGGTCGAAAGAGGAAGCCGTCAAAGACATAGTGAGAATATATTCGCCTGAAATCCTTCTCATCCAGGAGACTAAGCTGGAGGAACCCCTCCTCCTCCAATCTAGTAAAGTATTTTGGCAAAAAGGTCAAGGAAGAGCGGTAAGCGCAAGAGGAGCTTCTGGTGGAATAGCCACCTTCTGGAATAGCTCCATTTACGATCTCATCCAAGAAAAAAGCAGCCCCCACTAGCTTTTCACTCAGCTCCTTCACAAAGATTCAGGACAACAAGTAAGTATGTTTATTTTATATGCTCCCGTTTTGCCAGGGGAGAAAAAATTTTGTTGGAACTCGCTTCAATCATTTCTTTCAGAACAAAATCCAGGAAATATAATCATAGCAGGGGATCTGAATGTCACCCTGGCTCTTGACGAGAAAAAGGGAGGATCCATTGTGAGGGACCCCGCTAGAGAATGGGTTGAAGACATTATATTGGGCTGGGACCTGGAGGATATAAAACCCACTTCAGGCAGATTCACCTGGTCCAACAAAAGATTAGCCCCAAATCATATAGCTGCCCGTTTGGACAGATTTCTTGTCCACTCATCCTTCCTGACTTGCGGTCTAATGGCTACTTCTAAAATTCTCCCAAATCTCATTTCTGATCACAAGCCCATCCTCCTTGAGCTTTCACTGGATGGCAATTTAGGCCCCATTCCATTCAGGTTCAGCCCTCTGTGGATTCAGCAAGAAGGATTTCAAGATGTAGTTTCGGATGCCTGGAATAGACCTGTCCATGGTTCCCCTTTCTATGTGTGGGAAGAGAAAATAAGAGTTTTAAAAAGAAGTCTTAAGGAGTGGGCCAAGAGACTAGAAACTCCTACTGCCAAAAGAAAAGAATCTCTCAACACCCTTGCTGCCCATCAAACAGCAATGGAGAAGAGTCCTGTAACTCAAAATCTCCTTCGAAAAGAAGTTGAGCTGCAACAAAAGGTTCATAAATCCAGCAGGGAGGAGGAAGAATTCTGGAGACAGAAATCTAGAAATTTATGGTTAAAATCCGGAGATAGGAACACCAGTTTCTTTCACAAGCAAGCCGAAGCCAGAAAGCACTTCAAAACAGTTTCTGAGATTCAATACCAAAATACAGTTATAAAGGACTTTGATGGCATTAAGAGAGCAGCTTATTCTTTCTTCAAAGATCTTTACTCGGCTCCTGAAGAAAATCCTATAGAGCCCCAGATCTATCCAATGGATTTAATTCCCAAGAACGTTAAGGATTCGGACAACGTCATGCTGACTGCTCCGATCAGCGTGGATGAAATAAAGCATATACTGGACTCTATGGAGCCTGATAAAGCCCCAGGTCCTGATGGGTTCACTGTCAGGTTCTACTTGGCCTGCTGGTCGACAATCAAAAAAGATTTACTGAGAATGGTCAAGAAATCCCAGAATTGTGCAAAGCTGGGCGGCGGCATCAATTCGGCATTCCTAGCTTTGATTCCAAAGGAGAAAGGCGCTGCCGACTTTAGCAGATTCAGGCCCATATCATTATGCAACTCTAGCTACAAACTGGTCTCCAAAATAATAGCCAATAGGTTAAAGAATATTTTGCCAGCCATCATCCCTGAAAATCAAGGTGGATTCATAAAAGGAAGAAAGATCTTGGATAACATTGTGCTGGTTCAAGAAGCTGTCCATTCAAGTTGTCAAAGAAAAGAGAAAGGTATGGTTATAAAGCTCGACCTGGCTAATGCTTTCGATAGGGTTAGACATGATTTTTTGATCAATGTAATGAAGAATCTAGGCTTCTCTGACGGCTTCATAAACTGGGTGAAAGCCTGTATTACCTCCCCATGGATCGCTCCCCTGGTCAATGGGCGCTCAACTGACTTCTTCCAAGCCTCTAGAGGCCTCAGACAAGGCTGTCCCCTGTCCCCTCTCCTTTATGCTATTCAGGCATCGGTCCTCAGTTTCCAGCTTGATCACAATCAACAGACTCAAATTCTTCCAGGCCTTAGAACGACTCAGAGGGTAAAGGATATCAACCATGCACAGTTTGCAGATGACACTTTGCTGCTAGGAGGAGTCAGTCTAATCTCTGCCAGATCCTTCAAGAAGGAACTGGACATTTACAAATCGATCTCAGGAAGCAAAATTAATTACCGGAAATGTTCAATCTATGGCTGGAACTGCACAACAAAGGAGCTGTCTGACATTGCAAGGCTGTTAGAAATGGATGGAATTCGTAATTGGGAGGCTTTTAAATATCTCGGGATCCCAATCTTCAAAACCAAACCCAATCTGGCTCATTGGATGCCGCTGCTCGATAAGTTAAAGAACAGAATCCAAGCTTGGGGTGCCTCATGGCTGAATAACGCAGGGAAAGTCACATTGATGAAGTCAGTCCTGATAAGTATGCCGCTTTACCAAAACACAGTTCTTCTCGCCCCCAAATCCTTTCTCAGCAAAATGGACAGTTTGTTGAGAAGATTCCTTTGGGAAGGTGGGAACAACAATGACAGAAGGATTCATTTAGTGAATTGGGAGACCATCAAGAAACCTCTTCTGGAAGGCGGCCTCCATCTTCGTAACTTGGCTGCTCAAAACCTCGCTTTGGGAACAAAGATCTTGTGGAATCTAGTCTCCGGTAAATCTAGTTGGAGCAAAAGAGTCATCTGGAAGAAATACTACCAAGGACAACGTCTAAGATGTCTGGATAAGCCTCCAAGAACTTTAAAAGGATCTCCAATCTTCAACCTTTGCAGACAAGCCACGGAGCATTTCAGCCAGCAGCTTTACTGGATCCCAGGTAATGGCAGAAAAATTAATATTTGGGATGATTCAATTCTGGGAGACCAGCCTTTGATTCAAGTTGAGGGGCTAGCAAATATCAGAGCTTGGCTCCAGTCCTCCAATTTGCATACCTTGTGGGACATTTCCACCTGGAAGAACGATCCTGATAGGCTCTGGGATTGTTGGAATCTAGGAGAGATTCCTCAAATGATGCAGGAGGAAGCTTCACTTCTGTTGGACATGCTTCAAGGCAAATCCCCCTCAAAAGCCAACTCTAAAGACAAAAGAGGCTGGGGCTCCCTCTCAGGCTCTTACACAGCTGCCGAAGGTTACAAAAGAATTCTGGCTGTCCCTTATGCTCCTCCTAATCCAGCTATTTGGAAATTTATTTGGGATTTCCCCTCTCTCCCCAAAATTGACTTTTTTTGTTGGACTGTAGCGCACAACAGCATCCTCACCAGAGACAATTTGAGAAGAAGAGGGATGGAAGGTCCCTCCAGATGTCCCCTTTGTTTGGCTGCCGAAGAAAATGTCAATCATTTGTTGCTGCTCTGCCCTTTTGCTCAGGTAGTATGGAGTGGAGTTCTGAGGTTAAATCATGTAAACTTCGTTCTTCCAGAAAGTATTTCCAATCTATTCCGAACCTGGGTCATTCAATCTCCCTTTAGCCTTAACAGAAAAAGTTTTCTCAAAATAAGCTGGATGTGGATCCCTAAGATTATATGCTGGAAGCTTTGGCTGGAAAGAAATAACAGGACTTTTAGAGGAGAAAGTTGCAATCCTACAAGGGTAATTTCTAAAATCAAAGCTCTACTAGGCGAGGCTTTGGAGGCCAATACTATCCCTAGAAATGAATTGAAGTTGGTCAAAGAAGAGGAGCATTGGATCCAAGAACTGGTTCCGAATCTGAAAGATAGATCCACCCCATCTGCTCCTATCCATGCCAACTGGGAGATCAGACTGGAGGAACAGGAGTTTATAAAATGGAGATCAACCTTAGACGAATATTGTTTGTTCTTTGATGGGGCTTCTAAGGGAAACCCTGGGGAGGCAGGCAGTGGTGGGGTTCTCTTGAACCCGGGAGGGGCAACCGAATTGAGATTCCATTAGGGCCTGGGCACCGAAACCAATAATAGAGCAGAGGCCCTGGCATTGTGGCAAGGGCTGAACCTAGCAATCAATCAAAACATCCTTTCTCTCTGTGTATTTGGAGACTCAAGGCTCGTCATTCAGGCAATGTTCTCTCATAACTCTCCTCAACAGATCGATTTAGCCACTGTTATCCAAAAAATTCATCTCCTGTTGCCCAAGTTCAAGAGAATCTCCTTCTTTCACATTTTAAGAGGGCTCAACTCTCAAGCAGACTTGGAGGCCAATCTTGGCTCACGCTGCAATCGAAGAACTCTGGTGGTTAATTTAAGGGAATCCTACAGTCCTATTCCTTAAGGTTTTAGCAGATCGTTCTGCTGTATGGGATCCATTGGTTTTCGATGCTCTGTCCTCCTCTGCATCCTTGGTCCTTCCCTCAGGTTAGCTTCAAAACTGAAAGAAGACTTGACTTAAGTTCAGATACCCTTCTCATCTTGCATAAGAGGTAGTTCGCTTTGTATGAAAATGGCAATGAGGAAAATAAGCTGGGTCCATATCTCTCACCCTAGGCAACAGGAGAGTCAGGCAAGAGTCCCCTTCTCTGTCTGCAATTCATTGTCAATGGTGCCTTTCTGTGCTTTGATAATGTTGGATTAAGGACCTGGGCAATGGACCCTTTGCCGGGGCTTACAGTCAAGGAAAAGCAACCCTAGAAGCTCCTTCGGAATGAGTTGCTGAGAAGAAGTTCATATAAGCGTCGAAGCAGTTGAATGATCTTCCTCAAAGTGCGCTTGCTGTGGTGGATTCCGTTGACATAAGGAAGAAGTCCAGTAAGCTCCCTCCGTCTTCAAAAATCGCGGCTCTGTGCTCTTAAGATGCTCAAATCACCTGTAATTCCTCCAAAGAAACCGAGGACCCTCTTAGGATTGATTTCCATTGTATACTGGTACAAGGAAGGTCTAAAGATATCAGCTGACCTCAATCGCTTCAGCAGTCACAGCTGGGCATCTCTTTCATTCAAGCGGATGCTTCTACAATCAATTCAATCTATGCTTCTGTACTGTTCCTCCGTGGTGCAAATCACTATTCTGAGTATGAGTTTGACAGAACAGAGAGGAACTCTCTCCTTCAGACATGAACAAATATATGTAGCTATGAACTCCTCCAGCTGAATTGTAAACGCCAGCGGCAGGCTATTTGCCGCCTTAAATAAAACCATAACCGTTAACGTCAAAAAAAATAATTTATTAATATATATAATTGTATAAGATGATATGAGATGATTTGAATGTTACAATGAGGCCCTGCTTTTATACCTCAGCAGGTGACCTTTCGTGAATGGGCATGTCTTTTAGACATGCCTATTCACTTAATTAATGACTTATTTAACCTAACCAATATTTAATTATTTAATATTTATATTTATTTTAGTTATTTAATTTTTATGAATTATATTCATAACATAGCCTCTTCCTTCGGAAGCTTTGTCCTCAAAGCTATATTGCTGGAAATTGTCTTTGCGGTGGTTGTCGTCTTGGCATATAGGAGGCAGAAGGTCTCTGGTGGCTCAGTGTCTATAATTCGCTAATAACTCTATTTTTGTGTCCAAGGTTGTCTTCTTTTGTTCCCTTCTCTCCTTTATATATATATATATATATATATATATATATATATATATAATTGTTATAAATATAGCATTATATAATAGTTATAAATACAACTTTATATATTAATTTTTATATGTTATATATATGTTCAAAAAATTCGTTGCACATCCATATGTATATATCGAGCCCACCCGTTGTACAGGCACCGCTCCACGTCGGATCGTTGTTGAACCGGTTGACCTTTCTACCACACACCGCTTGATGGCAGGGGAGTCATTGTTTTAACATATCGGATGTCGGAACAGCGTATATTGTCGAAACAGGCCTGTGCAGTGTCAAGGTTCATGGTCGACACAAATGGTTAACCCGCGGCAACAACTGGCGGGGTGTCCATTGTGACAACAATTTGTGGTTAACGGTATGGGGTTTTCTGGAGAACGGGTTGCCAATGGAGAAGTACCTAGAAGACGGGTTGCTGACGGAAATCATGGTAGCGGAAATGGTAGGGATGGATCGTAGGAATCAGACAGAGCTGACCGAAATCATGGCAGCAGAAATGGGCATGGGTAAACAAATTTTGACCAAATTTAGTGGCGGAGTTGATGATAGGATGCGGGGATTTCTCCATAGTTCTCTAGCGTTTTCATCCACAGTTTCACGAAGGCTAACAGCTACTTCTTCCTCTGTGTGACTACTAATTACTACCCCCTTTTCAATGTTACTCCGACCAATCATGATAACTTCATCTCTGAAATCAAAATTATAAGTATTGTCCTCTACATGTTGTACGCCATGTGAATCTATAATTCCATATAATTTGGCCACATCGAAAATCCGATTCTTGATTGGCTTGGCGATTATCTTGTACGTATTGAAAAACAATAGTATTTTCTGGAAATGTCATGTTAAGTGCAATACTCGAGGCACCCCCAATTCATCAATGTTCAAACTTGGATCACAGGGAATAACAGTACGCACACTGAAGTCTACATGTTTTCCCATTAAATTTCCCCTAATACGACACTCCTTGGCTTTCAGTCCATTATATATGGATTTGATGGGCCGACTTGATTTCTTTGTTGCACTGGAAATACCAAGCAAGTCATTATTCATATAAGTAGCAACAGAAAACTACAATATATTGATAAATTCAAAAAGAACATGAGGCGCACTCCCATTCTTTTCTTACAACTTTAGACTATCGTTGTATCGAATGATCGTGGCAAGCGCATGGGTGAGATCGTCCTCGCTTCGGAGTGTAGGGTCCATCTTGATATAAGGCTGGACAACAAGAGGAGGAACTGGGAGAACCTGCAGAATCATCCAGTCTCGACGAGTGTATTTAGGGTCGAAACCCAACATTTCACACTCTTCATCCGTTAATTTCTTTAGGAGATTCAGAATGGTATCTGCATTAACAGTTGTCTTTTCCTTAAATTCTTGTTGCTGCTCTTGCTCATCTTTCTTCTTCTTGGAAGGTTTATACTCCACCTGTATTTTCAAGCCATCGATTGAAAGTGTGGGTTGTGTGGCACCGCAGCCACTGCGTTTCCTCACTTCATCTGTTGCAAATTCCAAATTAACTTCAACAGTCTCCATAGTGGGGAGTTCTGAATCGAAACATTTTTCAGTGACTCCTGCTTTAAGTTGACTTCTGGTATCTACATAAACTTCTTCTTCTGCTTCACCTTGTTTCGTTTCTTCACTGTCGCTATTCTCTTCCTTATTATCGATTTCTTTTTGACATGCTTTAACTTCTGCAAATGATTTTTCTAATCGCTGAAATGCTTCTTGAATACTAAATTGTTCAATGTAATCAAGATGTGAACGTAATGGCACATTGTGTGGCGAACTACATTCAAAGGCCCGCACGATTATATCATGTATCATGGATCTGATACCACTATAACATAAAAACTATGGCTGAAGAATGAAAATTGATCTCTTGTAGACTTGAATGTAAAAATACACACAGGTATTTAATAATAATAATTTATTAATATATATATATATAATTGTATAAGATGATATAAGATGATTTGAATGTTACAATGAGGCCCTAATTTTATACCTCAGCAGGTGACCTTTCGTGAATGGGCATGTCTTTTAGACATGCCTGTTCACTTAATTAATGACTTATTTAACCTAACCAATATTTAATTATTTAATATTTATATTTATTTTATTTATTTAATTGTTATGAATTATATTCATAACAGCATTCCTCCATTCCTTCACCGGCACCAAGTGTTCAATGTGTAATGCCCTCGACCATGCTTCCCACCATTACTAGACACATTTGAGATTGCAGAACAACTCACCAGGGACCAAGTTCAGCAGATGGAGGAACTCAACGCAATGGGGACCATTGCTTCCTAAGGGGGGAGTAATGATCCAGGCGGATTTCAGTGGCCACCCACCTATCCCACTTGGACCCCCACAACTGTCTCTTACAGTTTTTCAGTTTCCATAATTGTAGCACAATTTACTATTTTTAGCAGTTTTTCGGGTCCTGAACTTCCAGAGCCGTTTTGAGGCCCTAAACGACATTTTTTGGGAAATCTAGGAGGAACATTGGTCCATGGACCGATGTTGCTCTTCCCAAAGTTGTAGTTCTCGGATAGATCTTTCTAACGAGCTATTGTACGCGTCAAACGAAGTTCAGGTGCCAAAGTTACGACCCCGGGAAGTTGATGTACCAACTTACCCAAAACAGGGCCCACAATTTGGCGTTTCATCTTCTAGGGTTAGGTTTTGGGATGTTAAGGGTTTTCCATTGTTTCTCAAAAATAAATAGGCCTTCAAGCCTCATTGTAACATAGTTCAGAGGCATGTAGCCGCCACATCTCTTCTCAGAGATAACCTACCATCACCCTAGCTAGTTTATTTCCATTGTTGCATGTAAGCATATTTCAGTATTTTACATTAATGAAATGAAGTATTATTTCTGCTGCATCTCTGTGTTTATGGTTATCTCTGTAATTTGTTGCGTTCCTGTTTAAATCTGGACCATGGTTCTCCTCTATTTGAACACACTCACATAAATGAATATCAAAGGTTAAGCATTCAACTCATGCACTTGTGAGTGGATTAGGTGTTCTTTGGAAAGAAGATAAAATAAAGAACAAATTAAATTATGATAATCTCATTCCATATTGGCATCCATGAGCATATTTGAGGAAACATAAATGAAGCAAATTCAATAGAAGGAAACAAAAAGCATTAGTCCACATATACAAAGTACTATAAAATGATATCATGCATTTGGAATCACAAGAGCATATGAAAACATTCAAGATATTCCTACTTATTATGTGGAAATTAATGTTTTGGAACCATAAATGAAATGATTTCATGTATAAGTTTTTTACGAGAGTTAAAAAATAATATTGCATACTTGAAAGTCTCATAATAGAGTTTAATGCCTAAAGCAAAATTCACAAAATCTTGCGACTTAATCATAAAATAAAATTCATTTTCCCCCTAATGGGGTTGGGATTGGGCTCCTATAGACCAATAATAATGATCAAGTGTACCTAGAAGAAAAGAGAAAATATATTCATGGATTGGCTTTAGAAACAAGAAACAAGTTCAATAAAGTCAGAGTAATCCAAGACTAAGAAGAAAAAATGGGGAATAGCTTTAAAAGAAAAACAACACTCATAAAATTACAAAAGGATCAAATGTAGAATGATCTCCCTCTCATTGTCAAAGAAGCATATGATATATATGGTTACAAGGAAGATAGTTATACCAACTTCTTGGAAAGTTATTGGGGACTACTCATTTGTTTTAATAATTGTTGCAACCATTTTTAATATATTCTTTCATGGGGGTGACCGCAATAAATTTCTTTACACATAGCTCAAATATCTCCTCCTCAATATGTCTTGCATCTAATCGTAGTTGCATGGTCATTAATAATTGATCCTCATTGTCCTTAACAAATGTAACCAACCACTTTTTAATATGGGCCTCCAAAAAATTTGTCAAGTTGTCGAATTCAACACTTAATGATAATTTAATCATTCGTAATTATTCTTTTAAGACATGTAGGTAAACCATCATGGAATAGCTAATTAACTATGGGCCCTAAAGGTCCTTGACAACTTGAATAGCTTTAAGACAACTATTACTTCTACAATCATCAATATTTGAACAATCAGCAATATCATCCTTCAACATTTTAATTCTAGCAACCCATCCATCTTTAATTTGCTTTATTCTCTTCGTATTAGGAAGGTTTTGTTGTGTTCTTTAGAAATCATTTAAAAAGTTGACTTTATTCGCGAAGGTGGATAATTTATTATTGAAAAAAATGTTGATTTTCCTAGAGATATTTCTTCAAATATTCAACAAATGAATGAATCCTCAAGGATAAGCCTTAGATGTGAAGCAATTTCCCATACTTCCTTGATAATTTCTAGTCACTTGCTAATATTAGCTACAATATATAATCTAACAGCATTTAGGAGGTGTGCTACTCACTTAACTCTTTGGGGTGTGTCAGGGACAATGAGTTCAACTAGTCCTTGAATAACCAAAGGAGTCATAAATAATGGAGTAGGATTTAGAGCTTATTTAAGCTAATTTATTTTCTTATTAAGATATATTTTTTGTCTCTAGTTCAGTAACAGAGTGTGCAAGGGCCTCGCTTGTAGTTTGATGCAATTTCAACAGACTTGTGGTTCCAAACCTAGAAACATCAACTTTATACTTCCATTGTCTAGTCATGTTCTTATTTCGAACTCTAACATTTTCAAATCACAACTTATTAGTTGTCGTATCTTATTAGGTGTTTTGTATAGTTAGATATTTGTTCTCCAGCAGCAATTTCTTCTTTTATTTCTTAGGTATCGACCATGTAAGTCGTAACCGAATTAGGCATGGTAGTATTATCGACTTCCATATCATTGTTTCCTTCTACAATTTAGGACCCTTTCCTGGTGGAACTTTTACTCCTCAATGAAAATATAATGTGTGAATTTTCTAAAGTCACTCAAGGGGGTGGCTCCTCTCCATATCCTCCACAAATCACCTATCATTACTCTCTCTTCCAATCTAGATGATATCTATTTTCCTGTGATTGGAAGAGGAACTCAGGAAAGACTATGGTGTCGATGCTGGTTGAATAGTAATATAATTTTTTCCTCCCATACTGGTGTTGGTTTTAATGATTTCTTTTGTGTGAGAGGTGGGAACTTCCTTCTCTTAAGGTGAGCCTGTGAAAATTTCTCCATTTACTATATAAATCCTTATGAACAAATTCCCATATCTAATGATGCTCAGATTCTTTAAAGATATTCCTTCAAGGTAAAATTCCTAGATAGGTTCTGCTTCAGACAAGTTTAAAGAATTGAGTGACTCAAAAATTTCTTCTAGATGAGAAGAATTCCTCACAGCAATTTCCCTAATGGTAAATGACAAATATATGAATTATTTTTTCTTCTTCCTTTTAAACAGAAGCAACCATGGGTGGTATTGTTTGCAAATTTCAGTAACAAAATATCTATTATGATCCTTGTGCCTTAAAAATGATAAGAAACCAATAGTTACAGTGCACTTCAAGGGGGAAACCTCCTTTTACAAATAATACAATGAACAAGACAATCTTTTATGATTCTAAGACTAGGTCTCCCTTATATGTGTGTGTGTGTGTGTGTGTGTGTGTATACACACACACACAACTAAAATAAAATGGGACCATGAGGGGTTATATCCTACATAACAATATAATAATAAAATGTAATCACTCAATATATAGGGCTTAATAGAAATGCGTTGTCCTTAACACTTGACTATTTTTGGTGTTTTTACATAAAACATTTGTTTTCCCGTGTCGCTTCTTCCACTAGTAGGTTCTTCCATTTGATGAGCTAATAAATAATTGCTAGATTTCTCAACTGCTTAGTCCTTATTTTCAAAATTGTTTTTGGTTATAGTATTATTTTCCCTTCTTCATTAATATCTATTAGAATATTCTGGACTAGGCTCTTATCATCGATGACCTTCTTTAAGCAAGACACATAGAAGACTAGATGTACACATGAAGATGGAGGCAACTCTAATTTGTAGGTCGTACTTTCAGTCCTTGGTAACACCTTAAGGGGCCATAATACCTTGGAGTTAATTTATTTTCCTTCTCTTGTTACTTGAGGGACATTTTATTTTGTGTCGTAGCCAAGTGTTCCTTCAATAGTTTGAGAACCTCTTGTTGGTGTTGGATATGGTCCTCTACTTCTTGAGACTTTATAGTCCCTTTCAAGGGTGATGTGATGGATGGAGGATGATATCCATAAAGTGCTATAAATGGTGACATTTTTGATGAAGTATGGAAGGATGTGTTGTACTTCCGTTCTACCCAAGGCAACCATTTGACCCATTTTGTTTGTTTATTAGATGCAAAGCAACATAGATATCATTCTAAACATTTATTCACAATCTCATATTGAGGATGGTAAGATGAGATGTGAAACAATTGAGTACCCAAACAAGAAAATAATTCAGTCCAAAATTTTCCATTGAAAATTGGATCTCTATCACTTACAATAATCTTTAATAATCTGTGTATTTTTTGGATTATTTCTGTGAATGATTCTTCCACAATACTTGCTTTAAGAGGATGACAAAGAGAGAAAAAGTGGGCATATTTTTTCGTTCGATATACCACTACCATAATGACACTCTTGCCTTCAGATTTGGGTAAACCTGTAATAAAATATATTGAAACTTCTTCCCAACACTGACTTGGTATGGTTAGTGGTTGAAGGAGCCCTAGATTCTTGATATCCTCTCCTTTATTTGGTTGGAATACCACACATTCTACCACAAATTTTTTCACATATGCTTTAAGACCTTCCCAAAAAAATTAATTCCTAATCTTATGGTTTGTCTTCAAGAACCCTGAATGTCCTCCTATAGGAGGTGTGTAATTCCAATAGGACCTTTGTTTCAATTGAGAATTTTTACATAAGTTTAAGTGATCTTGATACCATAACTATGTCAAGGTCATCCTATAGTTGTTGAATGATCTTACATATCTTCTCATCCTATTTCCTTTCTAACCTTGCTTCTTCCACCTAGTTAGATTTTGGAATGGAAATAGCACATAGTAAACCATCTGTTGAATTTTGTAGCTATGGTCCGTATTCATAATGTACAATTTGTACTTATAACAATAAAATATAAACTATATATGTGATGAAATTAAAATTAAATTTCGCATGTTCTTCATGCATATGATAAAAGAGAATTTATTTATTGACCTGTCAAAAGAATATTTTTATAAGGCATGTTCTTCATGGCCATTTCAAAAGTGGGAAGCTGAATTTTTAAATTTGGATTTTAGACACCACAAGATGTCAAGTTAGCCTACATGTGATCAAGTTGGCTCTACACCAAGAGACACCCATTCAGACCTCTTCCAGTGCATATAAATATGTGATTCGTCCTCCCTCCAAAGGCATCATTCGAAACACACATAAGACACGTACATCTCTAATTTCAAGAGAAGTAATACTAGACTATAAGGTTGAATAGAAGAGAAGAATCTAGCCAAACAAGTGAAGGAGAAGCCTATTGTTTCCCTCACGCATGTGAACTACAGGCATGAGATTCTTCTGTGACATAGTCTGAGATTTTTGTGACAGTATGAGTTTCTTGTGAAGAAAGTTCTATGATCTAGCTCAATTTATTATGGAATGAAGCTTGTCATCAAGATTGAGTTTACTATGGAATGAAGTTGTGATCAAGCCCAAGTTTTATGTGGTGTGACTATGATCTAGTTTAATATTTTTTGTGGAAGAAGAAGGTTGAAACTCGACCTCCATTATAAAACTAGATTGAGCTGCTTAAGGAGGATTTTGTGGACAAGTGAAGGAGGTTGGACTTGGAATCTTGTTGGTTGTCTTGTGGAAACATATTGCTGGTTAGTGTGACCATAAGCATTAACTTCGATGTATCTCTAGTTCAATTTAATATTTCTCTAAGAATAAGGTTGTTAAGTTTTCCCCCAAATGGAATTTCCCAGGATAAATCTTGTCTCTCTTTTGCATTGCGATCTCTACTACTTCATTATGTCTATGATTGAACTTCTAAATGTGTAATTTCTTAATGATACATTGAAAGTGCTAAATAAACATCTAGATCATTGGAAGTAATTGTCAAGTTTCATAAATAAGTGCTTGTATAATTTGCACTCGAAAAATCAGCATGGTATCAAAGCTTTAGTAAAGGAAAGAGCATTGATATCATTCTTGAAGAAGATCACTCCTATGGAAATCTAAATATATTATCAATACTTGTCCATGGCTCCCACTATGAAATCAAAGAACAAGTTAGAATGGGCTACAAATTACAGAGCTTGGAAAGCAAGAATTCACCTAATTCTTGCAAGGGAGGATCTTTTGGAAATTCTGCAAGGAAAAGTGAGTGAACCTATAGATGATGAAGAAAAGAAGAAGTACAAGAAATATGACATCATTGTTATGAGCCTTATTGTGGACTCCATTAAAGATCATCTAATCCCATACATCTCAAAGCTTGACACTTCAAAGAAGATGTTTGTTGTCCTAACTGGATTATATATCATCAACAATATTGGCCAATTCATGAGTTTGAGAAATGAGCTTCGTGATATTAGAATGGCAAATAATGATACAATGGCTTCATAGTTTACGAGGATCTCTCAATTAAGAGATCAAATACAAGCCATTGATGAAATTATCTCTAATAGAGAACTTGTGATTGTTAGGTCCCTATACTACTAGTGTAACCCCTTATTGTTATTAGTACAACCCCCTTATTATATTGTTGTGCCCATGTAGTCTCCATATTGTTATTATTATGCCCCATAGAAGCCCACTATTGTTATTATTGTGCCCTTACATTATTATTGTTATGTCGGCTATGATTATATTATGACCCTTTAAACTCCTATATATAGAAAGGAGGTCTTGTCATTTGTATCATCCAAGAATTGTTCATTTGTGTAATGTAAAGGAGGTTGCCCCCTCGAAGAGGCTTATTTCTAAGGCGTTGATCTATCTTTTCTATCTTTTTGTGAGCTGGTTTCATAACATTTGGTATCAGAGCTTTGAATTCTAGGGTTTCGATGCTCCAAATAGGTCATCGTGGAATTTTCACTATAACTTTTTTTCTATGACATTTCAGAAGCTTAAAAAAACCCATTTGAGACAAAATCGTTCTGAACTTTGGGTCCAAATTTCAAAACTTGTCTCGCTATATTTTCGGAGATATGATCTAAGGAAGTTAGGGTTTTTGCAGACTCCCGAATTACATTCCAAACAGGGGACCTCGGAAAAATCGTCATAACTTATGTTATGAGCATCAGATTGAAATTTCATAAGAAGTTTCTGAAAGAGGATGGCCTGTAGTTTTCTGTATATCAGTTTCAGGTACTAAAGTCAAAACAGTCACACGTAGCACTTCGTACAAGTACGCTCTATTGAACTAGTCTATAATCAAGTCATCGTGGGAGATTTAGCATAACTCTTCCTTGGAGAACCCAATATTGATTAGACTTGTGGGGTTAGAAGGAGGACTCAAAGGGCTATTGCAGGACGAGATTTCAGATATTCGAGATCCGCAGTTACAGAGATACAACGGATTCAATATTGAGCTCTTACAAAGTGAAAAAATAAGTGTGTAGCTTTTTTTTTTAATTTTGCATAAGATTGGTTTGAAAAATTAGTTTGAAGGAATTCAAAGGGAATAGTGAAGAATTATTAGCATTACTTGATGCCTCAAAGAAATAAAATGGAAACACCTAGTAAGCAACCTGAAATCTCTAGCATGACTCGTGAAGAAGAGGAAGAAATGCAACATGATATATCAAAATTACAAGACCAAGTACAACAAATTTCACTCTCACAAAAAGTAACTAAAGCCAAGATGAATGGCGTGGAAGCTAATATGAATGGTGTGCAAGTTAAGATGGATGGCGTGGAAGCTAAGATGGATGGCATGGAAGCTAAGATGAATGGCATGGATGCTAAGATGAATGGCATGGGCGCTAAGATGGAAAAATTGAAGATAAATTTCAATAAGTTGCTACAAGAAATGGTTACTAATGGTGAAAGGGTAGTAAAGGAAACTCATGATGAGAACAAAAGAAATGTTAATCATGATTTCATAGACTCTAATGTTGGATTGAAGACCCACCATGGTCCAAAAATTGATATGAGGAAGTTTGATGGCAAGGATCCCGAAACATGGATACTACATATGGAGCAATTTTTTGATCTCCATAATGTGCAAAACACACAAAAGGTATGTATTGCAACTTTATATTTGGAACCAAATCAGTTTGTATGGTATCCATGGCTTTGCTCTCGTAAACAAATTGTCACTTGAGCAATTTTTATGGAAGAAATGATAGCACATTATGAGGATACAAAAAGCAACGCTTTTTTTAGCCAATTGATAAATCTAAAACAAAAGGGTTCAATGATGGAGCACATTGAGGACTTCCAAAAATTGAACATAAGGGTAAAAGATATTCCAGAGGAGCATAGGATTGATGTGTTCATAAGGACTTTAAAGGATAATATCTAACATGAGGTTTACCTTCGGGAACCTGATTCATTGGAGAAGGCATTCAGGTTAGCAAGAAAAATGGAAAGAAAAATTATGGCAACCAGGAAGCCTACCACTCACAACTATAAAGATGGAAGTGTTGTTGCCCCTAGCCTTCCACAACCTACAAGGTTGACACCACAACAATTGGAAGAAAAAAGAGCAAAAGGGATTTGTTACAGTTGTGATAGAAAATACATTAAAGGTCATAAGTGTCATAAGAAGAAATTATTCTATATAGATTGTGAAGAGGAGGAAGAAAAGGAACAAGAAATGTCAAAAGAAGAGGATATACTCCAGGAACAAACCCTAGATAAAGAAGAAATGAATCCGACCATATCTTGTAATGCATTGGCTGGAATTACCACTCCTCAAACTATCAATATAGAAGGACATATCAAGAAGAAAAAGGTAATAGTGTTGATTGATTCGGGAAGTACCCATAATTTTATTCATTGTAAGATAGCCAAGGAATTGAATTGCTTCCTATATCCATCACCAGAGTGTCAAGTGATGGTTGCAAGTGGAGGAACCATAAATTTCTCTGGAAAGTGCCATA
This sequence comes from Pinus tabuliformis, assembly GCA_031772625.1. Taxonomy (NCBI): domain Eukaryota; kingdom Viridiplantae; phylum Streptophyta; class Pinopsida; order Pinales; family Pinaceae; genus Pinus; species Pinus tabuliformis. Next base: position 254,061,843 of record CM062812.1, on the reverse strand, counting down.
ATATCAAGCTATCCATGGGAGAATATGTATTGAATAGCCCAATGCTTTCCATTCCAATGGGTGGGGCTGATGTTGTACTAGGATTCCAATGGCTACAATCCTTGGGTACAATAGTTTTTAATTTCAAGTACTTTTCATGAAATTTTGAGCGGGAGGAAAGAAAGTTGAATTAAGGGGTATTGCAGGGAAAACGGGAAAGATAATTAGCTCTAACGGTATGACAAAGATTCTAAAGGAGAAACAATGAGGTGTAATTGCACAATTATGTTCGCTAGAGGTTCCCACATCGAAAGCATCTATTTCTCTAGATCTCCAAAAAGTCTTGGACAATCATTCCAATGTATTTGAGACTCCCAAAGGCTTCCCACCTGTTCGTGATCGTGATCACGATCATGATATTCATTTGATTCCGGGAAGTGTTCCTCCAAACATTAGCCCGTACAGATATCCCTATGCCCAAAAGAGTGAAATTGAACGTATGGTTGCAGAAATGCTAGAGGCTGGTATAATTCAACCTAATCAAAGTTCTTTCTATGCTCCAGTAGTATTGGTGCACAAGAAGGATGGATCATGGCGCATGTGTCCGGATTATAGAGAGCTCAACAAGCTCACTATTAAAGATAAATTTCCCGTTCTTGTCATTGATGAATTATTGGATGAATTGCATGGACCAATTTACTTCTCCAAGTTGGATCTTCATTCAGGATATCATCAAATCAGAATGAAGACTGAAGACATTCCAAAAACAACATTTAGAACTCATGAGGGTCATTATGAATTTTTGGTCATGTCTTTTGGCCTTACCAATGCACCTTCTACATTTCAAGGTTTGATGAATTCCATTTTCAAACCCTTCCGTAGAAAATTTGTGTTAGTATTTTTTAATGATATACTAATCTACAGCAAGTCTTGGAAGGATCATGTTCAACATGTTGACAGGGTGCTCAAACTATTGGAGGAGAAACAATTGTATGCAAAAAGCTCCAAATGTTTCTTTGGAGTACAAGAGGTGGAATATTTGGGTCATATTGTATCTCATGAAGGTGTTAAGGTAGACCCTAGAAAAATTAAAGCCATTAAGGAATGGAAAATCCCCACATCCATAAAGCATCTGCGAGAATTTCTCAGGTTGACAAGGTATTATCACAAGTTTGTTAAGAACTATGGGAGAATAGCAGCACCTCTAACAACACTATTGAAGAAAGATGCATTTTCATGGACTTCAAAAGCAACAAAGGCCTTCGAACATCTTAAAAAGGCAATGTGCCAAGCACTGGTCTTAGCTACGTCGGATTTCACAAAAACCTTTATTGTGGAATGTGATGCTTCAGGAAATGGAATTGGTGTTGTTTTAATGCAAGATGAAAGACCCATTGCTTTCCAAAGTCGTCCAATCAAAGGAAAGTATTTACACAAAGCTATTTATGAGAAGGAAATGTTGGCAATACTACATGCACTTAATAAATGGCGACCCTACCTAATGAGAAAACACTTCAAGGTAAAAATGGATCAGGATAGTCTTAAATACTTTTTAGAACAAAGATCATTTTTAGAAGAACAGAAAAAATGGGTCACAAATATGTTGGTTATGACTTTGAAATCATCTACAAAAAAGGGAAGCAAAATGTTGTTGCAGATGCACTCTCAAGAAAGGATGAGGATGTGGAAGCATTATTTTATGATATTTCTATTATCCAACTAGATTGGATAAATGAAGCAAGGGATGAATGGAAGAAGGACGAAGAAGTGTGGCCACTCATTCAAAATTTGGAGAAGATCCCAGTTCAAACAATATTTCTAGAACTTGAAGAGGAAGGAAAAATCATATTGGAACCTGGAGCAATCACAAAAACAAGAACCTGACAACTACGAAATCGATCAATTTTAGAGTATCTCATCAAGTGGAAGAACTTACCCACTGAAGATTCCACATGGGAGGACAAGAATTTTATACAGAAGCATCAAGAACTACTCAAGCAATAAGGATAACACTTTTTGAAGGAGAGGGGCATGTTAGGTTCCTATACTACTAGTGTAACCCCTTATTGTTATTAGTACAACCCCCTTATTATATTGTTTTGCCCATGTAGTCCCCATATTGTTATTATTGTGCCCCATAGAAGCCCACCATTGTTATTATTGTGCCCTTACATTATTATTGTTATGTCAGCTCTAATTATATTATGACCCCTTAGACTCTTATATATAGAAAGGAGGTCTTGTCATTTGTATCATCCAAGAATTTTTCATTTGTGTAATGTAAAAGGAGTTGCCCCCTCGAAGAGGCTTATTTCTAAGGCATTGATCTATCTTTTCTATCTTTTTGTGAGTTGGTTTCATAATAGTGACCTCAACACTTAATGGACTACCTAAGTCATGGGATTCATTTACATCAAGTATAAGCAGCAGAAATAATTAGAGAAATTTTGAGGTCTAAATGGGCCTCCTAAGGAATATTATAAATTAATAGTGGAAATAATAAAATAATATTATATTACCTCATCAATTTTTGCAGAGGAAAAAGAAAAAACTAATTTTTCAACTCATATTTTCAATTTATCTCCCTATGATTTTACTCAAATTTCGAAAGGAAGCACTCGTTGGATGAATAATTTAATTTTGCATCCAGGGAGTACCCATGTTTCATAATTTCGTTGGACCCTACTACATGAAAAATTGTGATTTCAATCATGTTTTTTCATGTATTTCACATTTTTCGTGTAGTAGGGTCCAATGAAAGTATGCAACATGGGTACTCGAATGCAAAATTAAATTTTTCATCTAACGATTGCTTCTGATCGAAATTGGAGTAAAATCATAGGGAGATAAGTTGAAATAGTAGTTTTTTTTTTTTTTTTTTTTTTTTTTTTTTAACCTTTTTGCTCCAAAATGGTGAATCATCCCCCATGGTTAACATCATCATATTGAATCCTATTGGTTCTTATAAAGATGATTTTTGTTGTACATTTTTGTTTTGAGGCCCATTTTTGAGCTAAAATTTCTCTAATGGAGACTCCAAGATTTCAAGAACTATGGACAGCTTTATCTCATGAAGAATCAAGACTCATGTCTAGAGAAAGAATTCAAAGATATCAAGAAGAAGAAGATTATCAAGCATATGCAGCTCAATTCAAGAACGTTGGAGGAAAGGATAATTTTAGCTTTCAATAGAGAATGGATTTGATAGAAGACCTAATCCTCAAGGAAAGAAATATATGTCAAAAATTCAATGTTACCATTGTCACAAATTTGGTCACTATAGAGACCAATGTTTAGAGAGATCAAATGACAGAAAGAAAATAGGAAGACAACATGCTCCTATTATAGACATTTATCAACATACAAAGAAAGCTAAATTTGAAGACTCAAGTGACAAAGATTTCTTCTATTAAGCTAGAATCAACAACATACTTTATGTATCAAATTTGAAAAGAATTTAAAAAGATAGAGGAGATAGAATGGAATTCATTGATATGCATTCATTGAGAAGTAGGATTAGGAAGGCTCTACTAGAGTTATTAGGATTCATGAAGGGAGGATTGAGACTTTATTTGAACTTGCAAATGTCAAAGATTGCTAGACTTGGAAAATAGATTCTTAAAGATCTAGGGTTTGAAAGACTGAAAAACTCTAGGGTTTATGGACAAAACCCTACATTGAACCATCACTTGTGTAAACAACATATTGATTCTAAGATTTTGACATTTGGACATCTAGGGTTTGTAAACCCTATAAAACTAAAAGGGCTTAAATAAGAGAAACCATCATGTTATGGACAAAACCCCATGATGAGACATGACTATGTCACTAGCAGAGTTATGTCACTAGCGGAGTTAGTGGAATTGACTACTACAAAATGAGCTACCTTGCTCAACTTATCCACCGCCACCATGATTTCATCATGATGTTTGGTGGTTTTGGTTAATCCAGTAATGAAATCCATAGAAATTACCTCCCACTTCCATTTCGGAATGGGGATATGCTACAACAATCCTGTTGGATGCTTATACTCAGCCTTTACCTATTGGCATTTTATGCGTTTTTCCACAAAACAACCACTTCCTTCTTCAAATTTGGCCAATAATAGTGCTTTTTAATGGTTGTAAGCATCTTTTGATACCCTGGATAGCCTGAATAAGTTTTAACATGTAACTCTTTCATAAGCAATATTTTTACTTCATCATTATTTGGCACATAAATTACTTTTCTAAACCTGATTAGGTCATCCTCAATGAGTGGTATTCTCCATCCTCGCCACTTTGCAACAATTTTTCTTTTGATTGTTGATATTTTTCATCTTGTTTCCAAATACTTTTGACTCTTTCTATCAGGTCTTTTGTATAAAAACTTATAGTTGTCAAGTAATTTACTTGAATCCTTCTGCTCAAAGCATCAACAACCTTTTTTTCTTTACCTTTACGTACTTGATTTCGAAGTCAAATTTTTTGAGCGTGGCCAGCCATCTTGCTTGCCTAGCATTCAACTTGGGTTGTCCTAACAAATACTTGAGCCCATTATGGTCTGTTGTGAGTGTAAATTTCCCACCAAGGAGGTAATGCCTCCATGTTTTTAAGGCATGAATGATGGAAGTCAATTATAAATCATGGGTTACGTAATTCACCTCATGCTCATTTAACTTTCTGGATTCATAACATACTATTTTCCCTTCCTACATTAAGACTCCACCAAGTCCTTCTTTGCAGGAATCTATGCACACCACGAAATCCTTGTCATGATCTGCAATTCTCAGCACTGGTGCATTGGTGAGCAACTTCTTTACCAACTCAGATATTTCTTCACATTGTGCAGTCCACTTAAATATTTTTCCTTTTATCTGCAAGGTTGTAATGGGATGGACTATCTTGGAGAAATTCCAGATAAATCTCTTGAAATATCTTGCCAATCCCATGAATTATCTAATCTCATCCACATTCTTTGGAGTTGGCCACTCCATTATAGCTTTTGATCTTTTTAGGGTCAACTAAGATTCATTCCTTGGAGACAATATGCCGCAAGTAATGTATCTATGACTAGAAGAAGTCACACTCACTAAGATTTTCATAGAGATTGTGCTCCCTCAACAATTGTAACATTGCATCCAGGTGCTTTTCATTTCTTTTGTCTTTGAATACTCCAACATGTCATCAACAAACACGATGACGAACTTGTCCAAATAAGGACATAGCACATTGGTCATCAAGCACATAAACGTGGTAGGGGCATTTGTAAGCCAAAAATGTTCCACTACGAACTCACAATGCCCATATCTTGTCTTGAAAGAAGTTTTATGAATGTCTTCCTCCTTGATTCTTACTTGATGGTAGCCTGACCTCAAGTCAACTTTGTAGAAAATAGTTTATCCCCTCAACTAATCAAAGAGATCGACAATCCTTGGTAATGGGTACCTATTCTTGATGTTCAATGTATTTAACTGTCTATAATCAATGCATAATCTAAGGGTTCCATATTTCTTCTTCACAAACAATATTGGTCCTCCCCATGGGGACACGCTTGGCCTTATATAGCCCTTGTCAAGCATCTCCTTTAGCTGCAATTTCAACTCAACCAACTATGGGGTGCTCATCCTATATGGTGCCTTGGATGTTGGTGTTGCCCCAAATACCAACGCAATAGAGAAATATCTCTCTGTGTGAAGAGGTAACCTAGGAACCTCCATTGGAAGGACATAAGCATACTACTGCAAAACAAGGTACCTTTGTATAAGTTCAGGTTCTTCATCTCCTATTTCTCTATTAGCTTTATCTTCCTTAGAAACATGCACTTCAAATATCATGCATCCCCTTCTGTTGTTGTGTTTGGCTTGCATAGCAGTGATTAGCCTTACTGAAATGGGTGTTTTCCTGCACTACATCACTCTTTTTTTGTAACACCCTCCTCCCACACTTACCCAAGATTACCGATCCACTAGGGTAAATATGTGATGAAGATTTACTATGATATGATATAACTCCCTAAGTATAGTTAAGGAAGTGGAACTAGCGAACCAAGACTTTACAGACCTCCCTCAGGTGCTACAGGACCCTAGTAGCTAACCAACCACCCCAAGTGCCAAATCCTTGAGTTAACTTAGCTTTTCACTCAAATAAACCCCTAGTCGCTCCCATGAAAAGGCCTCCATGCAATTGAAACCCTCCAGTTGCTCCCACAAGCCTGCTTCCAAACAACTACAATCTTTTTCAGCCAGTTTTATGCCAACGACTGTGAGATCTAAGCCACTTTTTCAGACCTTTGCCCAAAACTTAATGAAACTCTCAGAGATGATAAATAACAAGGAAATAAGGCCTCTAATTCAAAACTTGAACAAGGACCTAGCATGGCCCATCCTAAACATGATAGGCATTTCGTCAAACACATCATGAACATGTAATGTAGAGGTCATAAATACACATTTGGACATAGGGGCTTCATACTTATCTGAGATTCTTCAAGAATGTCTGATGCCCTCTCACAATAGTTGCAATATCATCTATTATGTCATACATTCATTGACATTCATTTACTAATTAAAACATGATGAAAGCCATAACTAAAGTCTGTCACAAAACCATGCTTATAACCAACATATAACCAGAATAATAAAAATGATAGAACAACTATCAAAGCCACATAATAGCAAGTACATCTACTCATGCAATACAAGGAAAAAAGAGCTCTTATTAACATATTCAAAATCCAACCAAGTCAAGGACTTCCATGTACCACTTGACTATAGATTGAACTAAACCAAATCTTTCTTTCAGCGAATCACCCCCCATGCCATATTCCAATCATGAATGTGAGACTCACAACAAAACCAACCAATGATTCTCAGGCTTTACCATGTATCCCTCCATTACTAATCAAGGGATTCCTAGGCCCAAAACCCTCATTTATACAACCAAGCTTTACCGTGTATCCCGCCATTACCAATCAAGGGATTCCTAGGCCCAAACAAAGGAACATACACCACAGGTTTTACCACAATCCTGAAATTTACCGCTCAAGGGATCACTAGGACATAAATAAACATGGATGCCTCTAGATCTCTCCACCTAAACCGTGACGAATTTTCTAGTCTCCACCCTCAGGCTTTATCGTGTATCCCGCAATTTACTGGTCAAGGGATTCCTAGGCCTTTGGGAATTTTCCTGAGACCACCCTACTCAGTTTCAAAACCATCTGACAATCCAACTCAACCAATTAAAAGAACTCCATCACACCATGGCTATCCAGAAATGATAAGGCAAATTTGAAACCACTATCACACCTAGAAAAACCCATGCCAATGATATCAAGAGAACCAAATACACGCCCAAAACTAGTAAGGAAATCATGCATGTAACTTGATACCTGCAAGTAATCTCATTGTAGCTGCTTGATCCAACTATTTTTTTCTTTATCTTTGCTTCCCTTTGCTTCCTTATCCTTCCTTTTCCTTCCTTTCTCCGAATCTAGAGTGCTCCAAGAATTCTCCTTATCCTTCCTTTGCCTTCCTTTCTCCAAAGCTAGAGTGCTCTAAGAATTTTATAAGTGTGGAAGAGTATGAGAGAGTAGAGAGAATAGAGAGAGAGATCCAAAACTAAACTGAAAAAGGCTAACACTAACAAAGTATGAACCAACAAAAGTTGTGAACTAATCCTCAAAAGCCTTCTTATCAATGAGGCCTATATTTTCTTCAATTTCCATTATTTTCATTCAATTTCCTCCTCGCATGTAGCATGTGACCTTTCACCTTCTTTTTCTCCTATTTTCCTTTATTTCATAAATAAAATGCCAATTAATGCCTCTTGCCTTTTCAAAACATCTACCATTTCCTTTTCCAATTTCCTTAGCCATATCAACCAAATGAACACCCATTTGGATGTTTTTCCCAATATTCAGCTTGGAATACATGTCCCGTGACCTTGGTCTTATTTTTCCTTCATTAACTTTATTACATGAACTTTTAACCCGGGGTTGTTACACACCCCTCCCCCTTAGGGGAACACCATCCTTGGTGTTCTATGATACCTACAACCATCAAGATTGCTAAAAAGCAAAACATGCTACCCATGGAGCTTTATAATTTAGCTTGATGCAGTATTTCTAATGATCGACCTAATGAAAAGCAAACTAGCATGATCAACATAACAACATGACACCCATACCGCTTATTGGAGCTTTATAACACAGCTCGTTGCATTATTTACATTAACAACCATACATAAATATGTACATATACCAAAACTCATTTGCCTTCACCATCAATTATGAAGGATACATAGCCCACATTTGATTAGTCCTCTCACATGTAGCTCCATCGAGCCCAAAATCCTTCCACTGCACTTTAACTTGCTTGATTGCTCGATTTCAGAGCATGAGAATCTTTCACTACAATATTCACTAAGGTTTCAACTAGAATTCACCTTCTGGATGCACCTGTAATATAGACCAATCAATAGCATAATCAACATCCTTTACATATCTTTTTAAGTGATGAAACATGGAAAACATCATGGACTTTCACTATTGGGGGCAATGCAAGTCTGTAGGCCACTAGTCCAATCCTCTCAAGGATATCAAAAGGCCTACAATACCGAGGTGTCATCTTCGCACATGACCCAATCCTCAAGGAGCTCTTCTTGTGCTTGATGTGCAATTACACATGTTCCCTAACCTGAAACTCCTTAAATGCCCTGTGTTGATCTGTATAACTTTTTTTCCTATCTTGTGCTACCTTTAGATTCTTCCTGATCGTCCATATTTCTTGTTCCATCTCTGCAAACATGCCTGATCCTATCAACAGCATGTTCATTATATCACTCCAACTGATGGGAATGTTACATCTCTGCCCATAAAGTGCCTTAGACTCATCCTCAGTGACTTCTGATACCCATTGTTGTAAGCAAACTATACCAATGGAAGGTACTCTTCCCACTTTCATTGTTGATGCATAACATACATTCTCAACATGTCCTCCAAAATCATATTGACCTTATTTGTCTATCCATTTGTCTACCGATGATAAGTTGTGTTGAAAGCCAAATTTGTACCCAAACCTGCAAAGAACTCTTTCCAAAACCTAGAAGTGAACTTAGTATCTTTTTCTAACATAATCTTCTTCAGAACACCATGCAACCTCACTATCTCCCTAATGAAGACCTGTGCTACATCACTAGTTGAATAAGTAGACTTCATTGGAATGAAGTGTGCTACCTTTGTTAACATGTCAACCACAACCATAATAGAATCATGTTGTCTAGATGTCCTCATCAAACTTGTAATGAACTCCATGAAAATGACCTCCCATTTCCACTCTAGAATCAAAATCGATTGTAGTAAACTGTCTGTATGCTTACACTCTGATTTTACCTATTAACAATCCAAACATCTAACCATAAACTCTACCACTTCCTTCTTCAGATTTGGCCAATAGTAGAACTTCTTCACCGCTATCAATTTCTTATGATATCCTGGATGACCTGAATATTGCTTAACATGAAATTCCCTCAAGATAAGCTTCTTGAGCTCACTATTGTCTCGCACTTAGATCTAGTCTCTAAATCTAACCAAACCATCCACATCTTGATCACATGCACCTTGTTGTTGTAAGTTGTGCCTAAGCTCCCTATACGTGTCATCTTGTTGTCATGCTTGTAAGCTATGATCTTGTAAATCCGTCCCATATGAACTCATAATTGCTAAATGATTTACATGTACTCTTTTGCTGAGAGCGTCGACAACCCTATTCTCCTTTCCCTTAATGCACCTGATCTCGAAGTCAAACTCACTGATCGTGGCTAACCATCTAAATTTTTTGGCATTCAGATTCGGTTGGTCAAATAGGTATCTCAATCCACTGTGTTTTCTCATCAATATAAATCTCCTGCCAAGAAGGTAGTGTCTCTACATCTTTAATGCATGGATGATCGCTCCCAACTCAAGATCATATGTCATGTAATTCTTCTCGTTCTCATTCAATTTACTCGATTCATAGCACACTACATGTCCCTCCTACATCAAGACTCCACCAAGCCCTCTCTTGCAGGCATATGTACACACCAAAAACTCTTTATCCAGGTCCGCAATCTTAATAACTGGAGCATTTGTCAACAACTGCTTCAATTGCTCAAAACTTGGTGCACATTCCTTTATCCATTCAAATTTCTTTCCTTTCCTCTGCAATGATTTGAAAGGGTAGGAAATCTATAAGAAGTTCATGATGAACGTCCTATAATAACCTATTAATCCCATGAATGATTGGACCTCATCCACATTCCTAGGAGTTGCCCATTCCATGATAGCTCTTATTTTTTCTGGATCCACTGTTATGTCTTCCTTCGAAACTACATGCCCCAAGTAATGTACCTTTTTTATGAAATAAACTGTATTTACTAAGCTTGGCATACAATTAATGCTCTCTTAGCAATATCACCATTGTTGCTAAGTGTTCGGCATGCTCTCCCTCATTCTTAGAATATATCAATATATCATCAATGAACACAATAACAAAATTTTCTAGATAAGGGCACAACACACTAATCATCAAGCACATAAAATTAGTTGGAGCATTAGTTAGACCAAAAGGAACTACAACAAAGTCATAATGCCCATACCTGGCTTGGAAAGCAGTCTTGTAGATGTCCTCTTCTTTAATGTGTACCTGATGGTATCCTGATCTCAAATCAATCTTCAAGAACACTATTTCTCCCTTCAACTGATCAAACAAGTCATCGATCCTCGACAACAGATACGTGTTCTTGATGGTTACCTTTTTCAACTTCCTGTAATCAATACACAATCTAAGAGTACCATCCTTCTTCTTCACAAACAATATCGATGCACCCCACGACGATGGACTTGGCCTTATGTATCCCTTGTCAAGCATTTCCTTCAACTGCAACTTCAATTCCACTAACTTTGGAGTGCTCATCATATATGGTGCCTTTGATGTTGGTGTTTCCCCTGGTACTTACTCGATAGAAAAGTCCCCTTTCTTGTGAGGAAATGTTATGCAGTATTTTGTCACACCTCCTGCACTTCCCCATGACATACCCTAAAGTGCCTGAAACATGACCATCATGCAGTGTACTTATTTAGATATGCAACTCATGTCCTCCCTAGAACATTGATTAGAAAATGCCTTGGTGCTAGCGGAAGACACCCAGGTTTTTGACAATGCATGGTTGATATGCCATTTAGGTAAAGCGTACGAGGCTCGACGGCCCCCAAGGGAAAAAAAACCCCTCAATGTTCATACAATGCTTGTCATGAGCAATAGTAGCTTGTGACTAAGGCCATAAGTTAATGTAAGAATTTATAGACCCTGCTAAGAAGAAAGTCTTCTGTGTAACTTATTTCATATTAATAAAAAGAATCTTTGTACCCAATGTTTCAAGTTTGTATTCTAGATATTATGGCTTCTACTACGACCTGTAGCATGGCATGATATTTCTATGTTGTTTATTTAAATGTTATTGTCAATCTCAATGGATCTTGCTGCATAGAGCAAGGGTTCAGCATAGGGATACAACCCAAGCTAACTAGGGTGTACGACACTTTACTTTTTGTTGCATGTTAGCGGTCATGAACGACAATGACTAACTATTTAACACAACATCTCATTCAAGGGTAAATAAGCATGTATATTCGTTCAATCTATTTATCAACACTGCTCATTTCAGTGATACCATATGCACACAGGTTTATATGTACCTTCCATATCTATAAGTTCCATCTATGAAAAAAGGTGTATCCACATGTTCATCATATTAATAGTGCAAATATAGTCCCAAAATCCAAGCCATTCCAAACCAAAATGCATCACAAATTAACAAAAAATGTAAACAAGCACAGAACATCACTTATCTTTTAAACTTGCAGGGAAACTAAGTATGGGACAAGGACTCTCCACCCAAACCATAGACAGTTGCAACCACACTTACTTGAAGTTGTCACCCTCAGCCAGATGTCAGAGTCTGAAGGGGGTGCTTGCTTAAGGGAATTGATCACTAGTTGCCAACTGAAAAAAGGAATCCCAAAGAAACTCTTAATCACACCAGTTGATTGCTACCATATTCTTCGTACCAAGGAGTCCAGAGGTTCTCTACCTCATCCCAAGTGCACACACAGTGATTCACTCCCTTCCAGGAAGTCCAAAATCCATTGTAGCAGTAAGGTAATAACCAAAGGTCTTCAACCAAGTCTTCCTTTGAAGTTTCTTCAGGATTAGCCTCCTCCCAAGTTGTCCAAGGATCCAGAGCCTTCTATCTCAACCCACAGCCTCGATGGGACCCAATTTGTTATAGGGCTTTAGATATTACATCCCAACCCACAACCTCCAAGCACACAAGTTGTTACAAGGCTCCAGAGACCTTGTCTCAACCCACAACCTCTAGGGACCCAAGTTGTTGCAGGGCTAAAAGGATCCTATCTCAACCCACAGTCGCAAGGGAACCATAACTGTTACAAGGCTCCAGAGACTAGCAGCTCAATCCACACCCTTTAAAGAACCTGAGATCCAATCCCCTTCTCTTCTCTTCTCTTCTGATCAACAATATTTGCCAAAGTTCTCTCTCTATCTACAACATGAGCTCGAAATCTTGTCTCTACTCCTGACTCCTCCAAACCACTGCTCGTAGCCTCATTTTTTTTTCTAATCCTCTTGTTGCTCCCCCTTTTCCTTGTTTTTGCAAGGATTCTTCATCCTTATCCTTGTTTCCTTGCATGGTCTTGTCCTCTTTTCATTGTTATTACTTTCAAGCAACATGGGATTTGTACCTTCTCTTGCAACCCATTTCAATTAGGATCCAATCCATTAATTCATGCACCAGTCGACTTTTAATGGCTATCTAGCAATTCAGATTTTCTGCACAATAAAACCTCTACATTCCATGTAAGCAATCGTCCTCCCCAAGTTTGGAATTTGTGTCCCTTATACTCAACCCCTGTTTTTTAAATTTCATACATTTGTAAAAATATTTACAATGCATTTTATGAGGAAACCATAGGTGGGGTTGTCACAAATATGTAATAAACTATATAGATAATATTAAAAGTTTGTTTGAGTTTATGTTAGATTGAGTCCCTAGATAATCACAATGTTTGAGACCACATTCTTGTAGGCTATAATCTTTATCTATTAATGAGGTGTTGGCATTATCTACTAGTGAGTTGTCACTGAGATCTAGATTAAGAAGTGGTCAAATGCATGTAGTATAAATCGATATTGTGAGATCAATACAAGTGTAGAGAATGGATTAAATCCTTTTTGAATTTTTTCTTGTCATCTTATGCTTGTGCTCTATTTCTTGACATGATATCAGAGCTCTTATGGAATTAAGGGCATGATAGTACCATGGTAGTTATCCATGGAAGGTGAGAAATTATGACTCCTTCATGGTTGCGACCTATGAGAGGGAAGCTATATTGTGTACACCAACAAATGCTACATATATAATCCTCTCGACATGCAATCAAAAATATGAGAAATGGTCATTAATGGTCAAGAGATCTAGTTTGTTGCTAATAGGGTGTAGATTGGCCATTAACAGATCGAGCTAGAGATATTCATGATAAGATCATTTGAGGCGACGGAAGTCAAGATAATTAAATGAGAATTTAGATGGAGCATTTGAAGGTGAATAGATTGTGAATGCTATATTTATTAGGTGAACCAATATTATGCTTGTGGTGATCCTATTTGTTCACCAAATAGTAGAAGAAGCCAATTTATTTTACCAATATATCAAGGGAATGTCCAGGCATGGCAATTTTTCACTTCCAAAAATATTTCTCTCTTTTAATTTTCATTTTAGATTAACTATTCAACATCCATAGTATGTTTTCAAGCATATCTTCATCGAAGCTTAGTTCAGAAGTTTTAGGTTGAATATTGAAAATGATGCCAATTTATGCACTAGTATGACTATTACAATTATTCAGTCTTGAATTGATGGGAGGAATGTTAGATTATGAGTCCAAAGACAATCATAAAGTCTAAGACCACATTCTTATGAGTTTTAATTCTTATCTACTGATGAGGTATTGTCATTATCCATTGATGAGTTGTTAGTGAGATCTAGATCCAGACATGGTCAAATACATGTACTATATATTGACATCATGAAATGAATACAAACATAGAATATGGCTTAAAGCCTTTTCCTATATGTTTTCATGTCATTTTCTATTTCTTAATGATTTACAATGTACAATATTTATATTATTTTTAAAAGTGATAAATTGCAATATATCAACATCATTGCTAATTGTTGTTTGTAGATTTATGTGGTTTGTGCTATTGCTGGATAACCCACTGTGTAAATTTTTTTGATCGATGTTTTGACTCTATAATAAGATTCATCATCATGACCAATTTACCAAGAATAAGTTGCCCAACTGAACGAATAAATTAGGTCAACATCCCTTCTATCATTCTTGATCTGTAGTTTTTCAAGTGAATAGATCTCTATCAAGGTCTCCCTTCTGTGTAGGGAAATGATTGTTGTTTGTAGATTTTTATGGTTAGCGTTGTTGTTGGATAACCCACAGTGTACATTTTTCTTATCGACGTTTGGAATCTATAGCAAGATTCATCATCAAGACCAATTGTTGAGAATATGTTAACAAAGTGAAGGAAAAAATTAGGTCAACTTCCTTTCTCTCAATCTTGATCCATATTTTTTCGAGTGAACGGATCTCTATCTAGGTCTCTCTTTCATGCAGGGAATTTTTTTTTTTTTGTAGATTTTTGTGGTTAGTGTTGTTGTTGGATAACCCACAATGTACATTGGTCTTATCAATGTTTCAAATATATAACAAGATTCATCATCCAGATTGATTTCTTGAGAATAAGATACGAAAGTGAAGGAAAAAATTAGTTCAAATACCCTTTTATATATCTTGATCCGTAGTTTTTAGAGTGAATGGGTCTCTATTTAGGTCTCCCTTCCATGCAGGGAAATGGTTGTTGTTTTTATATTTTTGTGGTTAGTGTTGTTGTTGGATAACCCACTGTGTCCATTTTTATGGTCAACGTTTCAAGTGTATAACAAGATTCATCATCAAGACCAATTTGTAGAGAATAGTATCATAGTGAACAAGGGTGTCATCACATCAACCCAAGGGCTTGTCTTGTTTTGGATTGAAATATTTTGGTATGGAGTACTTCCTCCACCTTTATATAATGATTAGTATCCATGCATTTTATTCTCAAAATACACAACTAATAAACACATATCTAAAGAGTAGAGAAATTATCAATGTGGAACATAAACATATTGCAAGGATATGCCATTGTAATCACATTCCTTGTAATATATTACATAAATAACAATCACCAAAAGGCCCATCAAAGATGACATACAGTTAACAATATTGGTACCAAAATAAGCGAGAATGATATCAACTTAACTAATGTTGAATTTTTATGTTCATTTTGAATATTTTATCTAATGTGAAATGTTTTTATAGGTGGTTTTGAAAAGGAGACAATTAAAATTGACATGGAATGAAATATCCCAACTTGTCGTATGGGTTAGTGATCCGGGAGGATTCGAAAAGGCCTAAAAAAAGTTCTCAAAATTTAATGGAAACAACGCGAAGTCAAAGAGCTCGACAAGATGATTACAATGCAACTTGAATGGCGTTGAACAGAATCTGTATGCAAAAGTTATGGCAGATTGAAGATTTTGACCAACAAGCAAAAAGTAGAACTTACCAAGACACGTGGAAGCATTTGTATGTGACACATCGCAGTACAAATAGGGTGACATGGTAGTATCTGGGTGTGACATGTGGCATGATATTGCAACACTTGGTCTCGACACGTGGTAGATGCAGGATGACGTTGCAATTATGTGTCATTGAGTTGGCATATTAGGTGGTCTAATGGGAGCCTGCAATGTGGTCCGATCAAAGGGTGCCATGTGGCACCTCGTAATACCAAAAAAAGTGGTTCAACAAACTGGCATTGGAGGGACCCAGACACGAGACATCCAGGACAATCAACCAACAACTCTAGTGATAAGCCACAAGTTGTTTGTTGCAATATAAATGATGAAAACCAAATTTAACTTGTTGGTATAGTCGATTGTGAAAAGGGGGGAGGAAGGTTTCGGGCTTGACCCCATGACCTCCCTGCCAACTGACAGATCCATCGACAACGCTGACAAACCATATTATCAATCGTCAATCCTATGTGAGTTG
The DNA here is from genome assembly GCA_031772625.1 of Pinus tabuliformis. Classification (NCBI taxonomy): domain Eukaryota; kingdom Viridiplantae; phylum Streptophyta; class Pinopsida; order Pinales; family Pinaceae; genus Pinus; species Pinus tabuliformis. The sequence goes on along the minus strand of CM062812.1, from coordinate 254,045,655 downwards.
TATGACAAACCCACGTGGGTCAGATATTATGTATGATATATATGGTATATATATTGGTTGTATGTTTAACATAACAAATGTGCTAAATTTTTAATGTATGCCATATATAATATGCGGTTGCAGCGAAGAGGCCGCAACTTCCGCGGGTTTGACCCTGAGGCTATCGACCCCTAAAATAATTGCCACAATGCCACATTCATTGGAGTGTGAAAATTTTGTAATTTTGGGAACTTTTAATCTTGCTTGTAGTTTGTGTATTTGTGTAAATAAGTTGAGTTTTGAAGCTCGTTTTTGCAACAAATGAAGAATGTTTTTAGTGGAATTTTGGAGGACACTTCTTGGTAGGAGAGAGCTCATTTGTAGAATGATTTTGGAGGCATTTTCCTTATTTGTAATTGCATTTTTGGGAGAATAATAAAGAGTCCACACCCTTGGAGGTAGGACCTGGAGACACAGTCCACATTGAACGAACCCCATCATCAATTGTTTTTTTCCTATTTTCTTCTTGTCTCAATCTTGTATACTTGTTTAAGATGCAACTTTCTTTAAGTCCTTTATGCTCTATTTCAATTTATTAGTTGCACACTTTAACCTAGTTTAGTTTAATCATACACACTTGAATATTTTTACGAGCCAAGTCACTTTAAAAGAAGAGATTACAACCAGCGTATTGACGTTGTTGTTCTCCGCTAACAAATCCGGGTTCCCACACACTTTTGCTAGCATTCCATAGATGGCCCCAACAATGATAGTCTCAAGGATCTTCCCTCTAGGCTTCACACCAAACCAACTCACAATTCTCCCTTAAACACAAACTAGAGAGCTACAAAGTATGGATAACTTGCTGATTACTCCAAGCAAAACTTTATTAGCACTAGCATACACACACTAACACTAGCCTGTGGTTGGGAAAAGTGGAGGTTTATATAGCTTGGATGGATGGGATATGGTTCCTCTTCTCATGGGAGAAGGTCTTATCTCCTAAGGTAGTTCCATCCTAATAGGGGAAAGGAGCCCAATCTGACTTCCTCGGCTCCATCCAACCTAACCATTTACCAAACTTTCGTTACGAAGCTTCTAGAGCTGGAAGCTTTGGTTCCATGTTTAAAAAACTTTCGAAAATAGGATCGACATGTCTAAGAAAGGGCTCAGTTGATCCGATCAGTTCTAGGGACAGTTGTAAACCCTGCATATCAGCGAGAGGAGGACACGGGTCATTAGCGCTGGTCTTGTAAACTGGGATAAACGGAAGATTTTGGAAAAATGATGCAAAGGGGGATTTTTTTTCTCATGAAGAGGGACACAATGGGAGGTTCTTCATGATGGGAAAGCATGAAGGGTTCACTGTAGAGGTCCTCCAGGATCAAGGAATGGGGAGTACAGGGACAGTGACCAAATATTGTGTAACAAATGCCCCCTAAAGCATGAAGGCCGAACTAGAGTGAGGGGTAAAATGTTTTATAACTCAGTGCGGGAACCAGAGTCTATCGTCAAAAAACCTGCAAGCAAGTATAGATACATATACATTACTGAAAACTTTGTCAAACTATACATGAATCATGGTATGGACACAGCCATCCAGAGAATGATCATGTAAATGGATCCAGGCATGGACGTAGATATCCGATAAAGGGGATCATATTGAAACCAAGGTATGGTTGCAGCCATCCAATAAAGAGAAGGATCACATATGATAACTCATGGTATGGTCACATCCATCCATCTAAAAGAGACATGTCTATCAACATGACCATGTCACATTGCCTTGCAACCTGGACTTTTGTAATCTGACCCCAGGGTCTTGCGCTCCAACATGACCCGATCAAAGTACAAATTCTAACATGTGAATAGATGTGTTGATGTCGAAAATGCTAGAAAATCGCTTGATTACCAGAACTGTTAACAAGAGCGAGAGAAACCATCAATAATGACAATGGTTCTCAAGGTACTAGCAGCACAATTCACGGAATGTGAATGAAGGAACTAAATTTGAACACCCGTGAAATCACTCGATCGAAAGCTAAGGATGTGAACTTATCGTCGAGTGCGAAGAACTTGCCATTAGGGAATGCAAGCCCTTAGGTACTGGAAGGGAGTCTCTTGGTCATCTTCCTAGATAATGAGCTGAAGTCGACAAGAAGTGACCGCGTCGAAGGAGGGCCATGATGTATCCCACGTCATTGACATGAGACAAAGGGATGCAAATGATTTCAGATGGTACAGAGAATCAAGAGTAAGTGTAACTACAGAAGGACAACTCTCGAACATATCAGTGACATGATTCCGGAATTTGGTAGCTATTGGAGGTATTGATCCTACTGATTCTAATCTGATATGTTTTGATCTAGAGAACCACATTCGATGTTTTCCTCATCAGATTGCCTTTCTCATTCAGGTAATCATTAATGAGAAAATCATTTATAGGACCGTCATCGATGAAGGTGCCTCTACCTACATCATGTCAGTCGCTTGTTGGAAGGCAATTGGTTCTCCTACTTTGAACCAATCCCCTAACACTTTGGAATCTTTCAACAGACGAGATTCACGACCATTCAGTTTCTATTGGGTCCCTATAATACTAGTGATTACCCCATTACTATTGTAGTTATACCCCTTATTTATATTTTTGTGCCCCTATTACCCCCATATTGTTATTTCTGTGCCCCATATAATCCCTCTATTGTTATTTTTGTGGCTTTATATTATTATTGTTAGGTCAGCTGGATTATATTGTGACTCCTTAGACTCCTATATATAGAAAGGAGGTTTTGTCATTTGTATCATCCAAGAATTGTTCATTTATGTAATGTAAAGGAGGTTTACCCCTCAAAGAGGCTGAATTCTAAGGCGTTGATCTATCTTTTCTATCTTTTCTTGAGCTGGTTTCATAACATTTGGTATCAGAGCTTTGGATTCTAGGGTTTCGCTACTCCAAACAGGTCATCGTGGAATTTTCGCTATAACTTTTTTTCTGTGACGTTTCAGAAGTCGCAAAAAAAACCCATTTGAGAAGAAATCGCGTTGAACCTTGGGTCCAAATTTCAGATCTTTTCGCGTGATATTTGCGGAGATATGATCTAAGGAAGTTGGTCTTTTTGCAGACTTCTGAATTACATTCAAAACAGGTGACCTGGGGAAAATCGTCATAACTTTCTCTCTGGGGATCGGATTGAAATTTCGTAAGAAGGTGCAGAAAGAGGACGGACTATAGTCTCTTGGATGTGTGTTTTAGATTCAAAGGTTGAAACAATAACTCGTGGCACGTCATACAAGTTCGCTCTACTGAACCAGTCTAAAAGCAAGTCACTGTGGGAGATTTCACATAACTCTTCCTTGGAGAATCCAATTTGGCTCAAACTTGTGGCATTGGAAAGAGGACGCAGAAGGCTACTACATGTAGCAATTTCAAAATTGGATGATCCGAAATTACAGAGATACATCAGATTCAATATCAGGCTTCTATAAAGTAAAAAAAGGTGTGTAGTTTTTTTTTTAATTTTTGTGTAAGCTTGGTTTAACGGAATTCAAAGGGCATAGTAAAGCATTATTATCGGTAACTGATGCCCCGAGGAAAGAAAATGCAAACACCTAGTAAGGAACCTGAAAGCTTTACCATGACTCATGAAGAAGAGGAAGAAATGCTACATGATATATCAAAATTACAAGAACAAGTGCAACAAATGTCACGCTCACAAAAGCTAACAGAAGCTAAGATAAGTGGCGTGGAATCTAAGATAAATGGCGTAGAATCTAAGATAAAGGGCATGGAAGCTAAGATGGAGGATTCGATGGTAGATTTGAAGATAGATTTGAAGACAGACATGGAAGAATTGAAGAAGTTGCTACAAGAAAGGGTCACTAATGGTGAAAAGGTAGTAAAGGAAACTCATGATGAGAACAAAAGAAATGTTAATCATGATTCCATAGATGCTAATGTTGGATCGAAGAATCACCATATTCCAAAAATCGATATGAGGAAGTTTGATGGCAAGGATCCCGCCACATGGATATTACAGATGGAGCAATTCTTTGATCTCAATAATGTGCAAAACGCACAAAAGGTACGTATGGCAACTGTATATTTGGAACCAAATCAGTTTGTATGGTATCTGTTAGCGCTTGAGATTTCACCCTAGGCTGAGGAAGGTAAACCTTCAAGGCTACATCAAACCATTTCACCTCGTAGCTAGCCCTACGAGGTATGAGAAGGCTCTCTCGGGTCAGATTCGATAGATCTTTCAATATGATTAGGCTGACCAATTAATAATAAAGATTTTAGGCTAGTAAATTGATAGGGGGTTTGGATTTAATGATTTTTGGGGTTTTTTAATGGAATGACGGGGCTTTTCTGGGCTACATGGGCAAAATCACAGCTTCAAACAGAAAATATAATGACTACACAGGTTATCAACTGAGGCAAGGTAGGCATGCAATTTAACACCAAATCTGGTTTCAAATGGGATGGCAAGACTGGTGAGGAGCTAAGGAGGGCAGACAATAACTCTGAATCCTCCTTAAACAGTAGAAAACATCGAATGCGAACAAACTTATAGGAGGAGCATATAATACTATGAATTCCTACCTAATCACTTCATTTGTTCGGCTTGAAAGGGTCATGAAATGAAATGGAACATAACTGATTACATATGAGACAAAGGGAAAAACTTATGCTAAATCAACATACCACATGAATCTCGGCAAACAGAGCTGTGAAATTCCATTAAATTCTCTGTCATAAAACTGTACAATAAAAAGCTCTCTGCTTCTCCAGCATCTCCCAGCGCTCAGAAAAAACTCTCCCTCCTTTCTCTCTCTCACTCTTACAAATGAATTTTTAATACAATAAGTACCTCTGCTGCCCAAAACAGGGGCGCTGTTTTAACTAACACTACAAAAATATCAAACAAACTACAGCTGGGGGAAAACAAGTCGACCCCAAGATGAGGGATTTGTTTTATTATTAACAAAATAAACTAAAAATAATCAGCGCTTTCCTGAAGGGAGAATGGCGCTCTTTCCACTGAATTCTGTTGATGATTGACCAAAACTGGAGCGCATATCTAGTTTGCAATATTAATTAAAATCTGGGAAATAGGAATCGAATCCTATCTTTTTGTTCTGGCACCGTTTGAATAGCGGTGGCATTACACGTTTACCCTTGGCACTCTTCTGTTTCTTGTAAGAGTCTAGTAACTTTGGTGTGTAAACAGCATCGTATGCCACCTGGAGCTCCACATCAACATAGTCGGCATCCAATTCTATAGCCAAACGAAGTACATCAAGGCGTGTTGCTTCATCCATACTCCAACGCTGCTGTTCTACCGAGATTACAGCAGGAGGAACCTTGGAACTAAAACATCCATAGCTGCTACAGTCTTCCCATCCGCATTTTCTCACATATAGAAAGCTTTTATATCTTTGGGATAATCTTTTATAATAACAGGTGAACCAGAAAAGGCTTCCTCTGTTATATAACGCTCATGCTCACTCTGCAAGTCACATCCCCATGTCACCGGGAATTCAAAATTTTTCTTTGCTTTCAAAAGCAGTTCAACTGCATCTGTATATGTCAATTGCACAAATTTCTTTTCTGCAACATTACTTAAACGTGTAATTATCCCCTTCTCAATCCAGGTATTAAAGAATTCCATATCTTCTTTGCAATTATCCGGAATAAACCTCACTGGAGATAGACAGTTGCACAAGCCATGTCATCATTCAGATTGGCAAAAGCAAGCTCTGGTTCAATCATCCAGAACTCAGCTAAATGACGTGAAGTGTTCGACTGCTCTGCTCGAAATGTGGGACCAAACGTGTATATATCTGAAAGAGCACATGCATAGGTCTCTCCATTGAGCTGTCCAGAAACTGTCAAGAATGCTGATTTTCCAAAAAAAATCCTGTGCCCAATCAACATAACCATCCTTTGTGCTAGGGATCATGCTAATTGGAGAGCCCACATCCTCCTTAGAGCTAGGAAGCAAAGATGTGACACAAAATTGCTCTCCGGCACCTTCACAATCTGAAGCAGTGATTATTGGACTAGCAACCCAGACAAAACCCATCTCCTGGAAAAATTTGTGTGTGGCATATGCGAGGGCATTTCTTACTCGGGCAACCGCACCAAATGTATTTGTTCGAGGCCGCATATGTGCTACATTTCTCAGATACTCTCTACTTGCTTTTTCTTTTGAACAGGAAATGTGGCAGCATCACAGCTCCCAATCAAAACAAGTTTTGTTGTCCTCAATTCCACCTTCTGCTTCGAGCCTGTACTGGCTACTAAAACACCATCAATAAAGATAGATGCCCCTGTTGTGATCAAGCCAGACTCAAGCTTATCATATCCCTCAATATCAGAACCCATCACACACTGCAAATTTGAAAGACAGGACCCATCATTTACATCATCAAACTTTACAAAACCTGGCCACTTCAACGACTCTGACTCGAATAAAGCAAAACCTGCATCTGGTTTGCCCCTTCTAATGTATTCAATCGGTGTTGTTCTGCATTTTAGTGAGCTGAAGTTATCTGATGTGAAACAGAAGCAATTGATGTGCCATTAGACCAGTTTTGATTCCTTACTGGAAGTGCGTCAAGAGCTTGTTCCCATAAGAACTTGTGCTCATGCCTTTCTGATAGAACAGACATTAGAAACAATAAGATTTCCTTGAATTTCTCTTCAGTAAGGGGTGAAAAGGATCCTGGAAACGAAGCCAAAGCCTGCAACCCAGCCACTCCCAAATGAATGATCTCATTTTGTGTTGTCAATTGTGATTTCTGGCAATCAATTCCATTGTGCGTTGGAATGGCAGATGCAAAAGCAATTGTTAATGGATTTGCTAAACACTGAAGCAGAGATAATGAAGAACTTCCAGAGCTCAGATCCAATCTAACTACTGGTTGTAAAACTAATCCCTCAGACAATATTGTTTGCTTGAACAATCTGATCACAAATATAAAGAGCACTAACTGTCACGAAGCAGTTAGCCACACTTATGTTATTTGAAGCAAGTAATGGACCAGGCCCTTGATCCAAAGGAGCTCCCATAGCATCTAGAAGTCGTGGGAAGAATCTTTGAGACACAATAAAACAAGAAGCAAAAGAAGATTTTGCAGTAGCTGTTATTGCAGCATTGAAAACTTTAGCTCCCTTTGCAGTCTCACGACGATGATCTCTAGTAATTAGCCTCTCCTCTTCAAAAAATCGCAAGGTAAGTCTAAGTTGTGTTGAGTGTAGCTTTAAATCCTTAGCCAAATCATCTTCTTTAACCTATTGTCGCCTTGTTAAAGCATCAAGGACCACAACTGCCATTCCTCTGTTATCGCTCCTGCCAGATTTCGGTTGATTTTCTGCTCTTGTAGGGATATCATCATAGAAGGCCCTTGCAACAAGCCTTACCAACCACTTGAAAGTTTCAGCACTCATGATGTTTACAGGAATAAAATACTGGCCTTCAAATTTAAAACATTCAGCTCCGTCAAGTTTTATGTGACATCTGTACAATACACAATAGTTCCAATCTTCTCCCAAGCACCACGGACAGACCCATCTTCAAATGGAAACCAGGTTCAGTAATTCTCTTCGATAGAGCACCTCCTATCCAGTAAGTGCCAACATGTCCTTTTAGAACTTGGTGCAGAATACCAAAACAAAAACCGACAGCTTGAAGGCATTATCCATTGTCAAAGTAAAACCATTCTTTAATAAAGGCAGCAGAAAATTATATATATTTGCCAAGGCAGAAAGAAATTCTCGATTATCTTCATTGGAAAACCTTTCGTGAGATGAAACATGAGGCAGCAGCAGGATATGGTTCCACAATAGCATCCAGAGTAGCAACAGCATCATTAAAACCAAAGTAATAGATGCTAGTATAGGTAAATAATCGATTCTCAATATAGCAGACTAGCAATGTGTGGATTATAAGACCGCATTCTGTCACAACACAAGCCTTTGGAGGAAGAAGCGCTAGGCCCGGAATCATCATAGCCAGCACGACACTTGCAAATTGAAGTCGCTGCCAGTTGAAGAGTTGAAGAATAAATAACATAATCTAAAACAACACATTAATGATTTCTTCTTCAAAACAGGGTTTTGAAGAAGAATCAATCTCTGATAAGACAGAGTCTAACAGTATCAATGGCCTTGCTCTCGTAAACAATTTATCACTTGGGCAACTTTTACGGAAGAATTGATAGCACATTATGAAGATACAAAAAGCAACACTTTTTTTAGCCAATTGATAAGTCTCAAACAAAAAGGTTCAGTAATGGAGCACATTGAGGAGTTCCAAAAATTGAACATAAGGGTAAAAGATATTCCAGAGGAGCATAGGATTGATGTGTTCATAGGGTCTTTAAAGGATAATATCCAACATGATGTTCGCCTTTGGGAACCTGATTCATTAGAGAAGGCATTCAGGTTAGCAAGAAAAATGGAAAGCAAAATTATGGCAACCAGGAAGCATACCACTCACAACTATAAAGACGGAAGTGTTGTTGCCGCTAGTCTTCCACAACCTATAAGGTTGACACCACAACAATTGGAAGAAAAAAGAGCAAAAGGGCTTTGTTACAGTTGTGATAGCAAATACACTAAAGGTCATAAGTGTGCTGAGAAGAAATTATTCTACATAGATTGTGAAGAGGAAGAAGAAAGGGAGCAAGAAAGGTCAAAAGAAGAAGATATAATCCAGGAACAAAGCCTAGATGAAGAACAAATAAATCCGACCATATCTTGTAATGCATTGGCGGGAATTACCACTCCTCAAACTATCAAGATAGAAGGACAAATCAAGAAGAAAAAGGTAATAGTGTTGATTGATTCAGGAAGCACCCACAATTTTATTCATTGTAGGGTAGCAAAAGAATTGAATTGCTTCCTATATCTAGCACCAGAGTGTCAAGTGATGATTGCAAATGGAGGAACAATAAATTGCTCTGGAAAGTGCCATAATATCAAGCTATCCATGGGAGAATATGTATTGACTAGCCCAATGCTTTCCATTCCAATGGGAGGTGCTGATGTTGTACTAGGAGTACAATGGCTACAATCCTTGGGTACAATAGCTTTTAATTTTCAAGAACTTTTCTTCAAATTTTCTACGGAAGGAAAGGATGTTGAATTAAGGGGTATTGCAGGGAAACCAAGAAAGATAATCAGCTCTAATGGCATGACTAAGCTTCTTAAAAAGGAGCAAAGAGGTGTAATTGCACAATTATGTTCGCTAGATGTTTCCACATTGGAATCATCTATTTCTCCAGATCTCCAAAATGTCTTGGACAATCATTCCAAGGTATTTGAGACTCCCAAAGGTCTCCCACCTATGCGTGATCGTGATCATGATCATGCTATTCATCTGATTCCAGGAAGTGTTCCTCCAAACATCAGGCCGTACAGATATCCCTATGCCCAAAAAAGTGAAATTGAACGTATGGTTGCAAAAATGCTAGAGGCTGGTATAATTCAACCAAGTCAAAGTTCTTTCTCAACTCCAGTAGTATTGGTGCACAAGAAGGATGGATCATGGCGCATGTGTCCGGATTATAGGGAGCTCAACAAGCTCACTATTAAAGATAAGTTCCCCATTCCTGTTATTGATGAATTATTGGATGAATTGCATGGATCAATTTACTTCACCAAGTTGGATCTTCGTTCGGGATATCATCAAATCAGAATGAAGATTGAAGACATTCCGAAAACGGCATTTAGAACTCATGAGGGTCATTATGAATTTTTGGTCATGCCTTTTGGCCTTACCAATGCACCTTCAACATTTCAAGGTTTGATGAATTCAATTTTCAAACCATTCCTTAGAAAATTTGTGTTAGTATTTTTTGATGATATACTAATCTACAGCAAGTCTTGGAAGGATCATGTTGAACATGTTGACAGGGTGCTACAACTATTGGAGGAGAAACAATTATATGAAAAAAGATCCAAATGTTTCTTTGGAGTCCAGGAGGTGGAATATTTGGGTCATATTGTATCTCATGAAGGAGTTAAGGTAGACCCTAGAAAACTTAAAGCTATTAAGGAATGGAAAATCCCCACATCCATAAAGCATCTGCGAGGATTTCTTGGGTTGACAGGGTATTATCGCAAGTTTGTTAAGAATTATGGGAGAATAGCAGCACCTCTAACAACATTATTGAAGAAAGATTCATTTTCATGGACTCCGGAAGCAACAAAGGCCTTTGAACATCTTAAAGAGGCAATGTGCCAAGCACCGGTCTTAGCTACGCCGGACTTCACAAAAACCTTTATTGTGGAGTGTGATGCTTCAGGAAATGGAATTGGTGCTGTTCTAATGCAAGATGAAAGACCCATTGCTTTTGAAAGTCGTCCAATCAAGGGAAAGTTTTTAAGCAAAGCTATTTATGAGAAGGAAATGTTGGCAATACTCCATGCACTTAAGAAATGGCGACCCTACCTAATGGGAGACACTTCAAGGTAAATACAGATCATGATAGCCTTAAATACTTTTTAGAACAAAGATTATCCTCTGAAGAGCAACAAAAGTGGGTCACAAAGATGTTGGGTTATGACTTTGAAATCATCTACAAAAAAGGGAAGCAAAATGTGGTGGCAGATGCACTCTCAAGAAAGGATGAGGATGTGGAAGCATTGTTGTGTGCCATTTCTATTATCCAACCAGATTGGATAAATGAAGCAAGGGAGGAATGGAAGAATGACGAAGAAGTGTGGGCACTTATTCGAAAGCTACAACAAGATTCCAGCACTTCTGATACATTTAGCTGGCAAAATGATTTGTTATGGTACAAAGATCGCTTATACCTCTATAAGAATTCCCAGCTAAAACAAAAAATTCTTATGGAATTGCACACTTCTCCCTTAGGAGGGCACTCAGGATTTTTAAAAACTTACCACAGGGTTAAGAAGGAATTTTTTTGGGATGGCCTTAAATCAGATATTCAAAAGTTTGTGGCAGAATGTTTGGTTTTCCAGCAAAATAAAGTTGAAACAATTAAGACATCGGGTCTATTACAACCTTTATCCATTCCAAGCCAACGTTGGGAGGAGGTTTCAATGGATTTTATCACAGGTTTACCCAAGTCTGAGGGAAAGAGTGTCATCATGGTGGTAGTTGACAGACTTACCAAGTATGCACACTTTTGTGCATTATCACATCCATGTAAAGCCAGTACAGTTTCTACTGCATTTATGGAAACAGTTCAAAAGCTACATGGAAACCCAAAGATTATTGTAAGTGACAGAGATCCCATTTTCACTGGAAATTTTTGGACAAAATTATTTTCTTGTCTTGGTACTCAGTTAGCTCATAGCTCATCTTATCATCCTCAATCTGATGGGCAAACTGAGATAGTAAACAAATGTTTGGAAGGATATCTTCATTGCTTTGTATCTGATAAACAGACACAATGGGTCAAATGGTTGCCTCTGGCTGAATGGTGGTATAACACTTCCTTCCATACAGCAACAAAAATGACCCCATTTATGGCACTTTATGGGTATCAACCACCATCCATCACATCTTATTTAAGAGAAAATTCTAAGGTTCAGGCAGTGGAACATCACATCGAACATCAACAACAAGTCCTCCAACTCTTAAAGGATAACCTCGTGTTGGCACAAAATAGAATGAAACAACAGGCATATCAACATCGCAGTGAAAGAAGTTTTGATGTAGGTGATTGGGTATTCCTATGGCTACAACCATATAAGCAAATGTCCCTAAAGCAAGCTAAGAAGGATAATAAATTATCACCAAAGTATTATTGTCCGTACAAGGTGTTGCAAAAGATTGGTACTATGGCATACAAATTGGAGCTTCCTGCAGCTTCTCGATTGCACCCAGTTTTCCATGTTTCATGTTTAAAGAAGGTTATACGTGACAAGCTCCCAATTCAAACAATATTTCCAGAACTTGACGAGGAAGGAAAAATTATATTGGAACCAGAAGCAGTCACAGAAACAAGAACTCGACAGCTACGAAATCGATCAATTTCAAAGTATCTTATCAAGTGGAAGAACTTATCCGCTGAAGATTCCACATGGGAGGATGAGAATTTTATGCAGAAGTATCCAGAACTACTCAAGCGTTGAGGACAACACTTTTTTGAAGGAGAGGGGCATGTTGGGTCCCTATAATACTAGTGATTACCCCATTACTATTGTAGTTATACCCCTTATTTATATTGTTGTGCCCCTATTACCCCCATATTGTTATTTCTGTGCCCCATATAATCCCTCTATTGTTATTTTTGTGGCTTTATATTATTATTGTTAGGTCGGCTGGATTATATTGTGACTCCTTAGACTCCTATATAGAAAGGAGGTTTTGTCATTTGTATCATCCAAGAATTGTTCATTTATGTAATGTAAAGGAGGTTGCCCCCTCGAAGAGGCTGAATTCTAAGGCGTTGATCTATCTTTTCTATCTTTTCTTGAGCTGGTTTCATAACAGTTTCTTACCAAACGTTGTCATTAATTTGGAAGGCAAGAAAATACATGTCGAGGTAGAGATTGTTGATGTTCATCTCAATTATAATATTCTACTCGGACGAAGTTGGACCCATGTCATGCATGTTGTAGCCTCCTCCCTTTTCTGCGTGATTCGTTTTCCCCATCAAGGGAAGATAATCACAACCAACCAACTGTCCTTCTTTGTCTCTTCCTCTTCAGATGGCAATGTTTTGTATGTCAAGCACATCGGTGCTCCTTATGAAAGTGTGGGGGCAGGACTTTTTAAAGATTTTGTTTTGATGGGAATTTTTCCACTCCCACCTCCTCATGTTGCCTCTGTCAACATGATATCGATCAAATATGATCATGGGTCATACCTTCACCGGATCTTGGTGATACCTGGGCGAGGTTATGCCACTTAGTCCCACCGAAATCAATCATGTGGAAATTGTTTCGGCCTCAAGTTCTGTGTCCTCTGATTTCCCTGTTTTGAGTTCATCTCTCGACGTGTTTTCTCAATCCCCGTGGCTTAGTTTTGGCCTGACGGTCATGTCTATGTGTCTTGAGAAGTTCTCTTCTCTGCTACCTATTAACATGTCAGTTTCTCCTGACATTGTCAAAATATTTCAACTGGGGGCACCTTTATCCCTTCATGGCTTCAAGATTTTTATCCATCCCCGAGTTTTTCCCAATTGCCCATTATTGCAATGGGGTTGTCATCTGACTCGTAACCCTCCCTCTCCCAGGGGGCATGGGGGCAAATCCTTATATGAGTTCTACTCTATTATTTGGCCGAGACGATGCTTACTCATTATGTCCATGGTAAAACTCCAGTGTTCATTTGTGTTGGTTGATTACCCGAGTCCGAGCATGGACTCTCTCACAAAGAACTATGCTTAGGTTATCTTGCATGGTCACTTATGTACATTAGTGTGTCATTCATTTTTGTGCAGTGTGGTTTGGTTTGTTGGTTTTCAAGCAGTTTTCATGCTCACTATGTTTTTGCCTGCTTTGTAGATGTCTATGACTCCTCACATTGGTTTCGCTGATGGTGCTTACCGTAGTACCCGGAATTTATCCTTTGCGGCATGGGCCATTTATGACCCCCATGGTGAGTTGATTGATCTTCAAGGTATTTATTTAGGTTGAACAACCAATAACATTGCTGAGTACAGCACAATTATTGAGTTGTTGTCAAAATCCATCGCTCTCGACATTCGGGAATTGGTTGTCAACCTAGATTCACAGCTTGTCATCCTTCAACGCAACGGGCAATAATCCGTAAAAAAATCCTCAGATATTGAGAATGTATCTAGTATTCGTGTAATGGAGAGAAATTTTGATTATATCACATATCATCATATTCCTAGACATATGAATACATTGACAGATGCATTAGATAATTATGTGTTGGATAGACATTTGTGAAACATGTGAAAAGCAAGAACAGGTCTTATACATCTGTGGCTCGCAGGCCTTATACATATGTGGCTTGCAGGCCTCAAAAATATGGAATGTTATGCTAGACCTATGCACTAAACAGCATGACGCTCATGATAGCATGTCACTACTCGGACTACGCAAGTCAGCAGTCGGTGGATCCGATTTGACATCGCCACCGTATGCCTCTGGTACTGGCGTGGGACATCACCCATCTGAGTGTTCTCTACGATCCCATGGGTCAAACCCTCGAGATTCCGTGCAATCTCCTCCTCATTGTCGCTCCCCTCCTGATAAGGAGCGACATTAAACTTCCCAGTGATGCACCTAGAGATCGGGGACATCCCGGCAGGGTGTTCAAGTCCAACATCTGCATTAATAAAATTGAAGTGTCATGAATACATATATTTCAAAAATAGTAAAAACATCAAAAACTAAAAAATTGTTTGTTTTTACCTCCATCATCAAATTCCTCTCTTCTGGGAGCGGCATATCTGGATCTTTGCGGAAGTCGATACTACTGTAAGGCCAATCCTCCACTACGATCAGCTGTCGTCGTAGCCATGAGAAGAAGGTGAGCTTGTAGGACATATGTTGGCCCCCCATAACCCTGGGCATCAACTCACTCCAATGGACCATCCGTGGGTCTCGTGGCATCGGCAGATCCACCTCAGTCAGCTGGTATTGGAACAACGAAACCCACTCCAAGAAGAAGGTCACTAGCACAGACCCAAAGCAAAACTGCTTCAGGTTTCCCGCCTTAGCTTTTGATAGCTGGCACTTCATGTTGACTTTCATAGATTCCATCGAGTTAAAAATAGTGGGCGTTGTGCACTCGATAGCATACAAGAACTTTGATTTGTTAGTCTCATGTGGCACTTGGGACCCAGCCACTCTGTTGATGGTCAACAATAACACTCTCAATACAAGATCCCGAACAGTGGCGATCTCGATCTTTCCTCTCTTGGATTTGAGGGCTTCTGGGCAATGTTCAGAAACTAACATGGAAACACATGCCCCAATTGGCCTCGACCCATATAGGTTAACTGGTTCCCCTCTCCGGGACAGTCTTGTGATGAAATAAATATCTGAAGTCTCCAACTCCAACTCTTGGTCACCAATGATAAAAATTTCCCGATTTATGTCCCAGAGACTAATTAGGTACCGTAGTAGCTCAGGTTGAGCCCGCATCCCTGGTGTGAGAAAGAACTTGAGGAGCCCACAATTCCTCAAAGCTTCCAAGAAATTTGGATCAGTGATGGCTTGGGTATCGATATCCTCATGCTCTCTTTCTTTCCAATCCACCATTTTCAACGCTTTTCTTCCTGCAACAACCATTCAATCAAGTCAATGATCATTTTTTGACAGAGAAATTTGGATTTAAACGGTGAATTAAAGAGAAAACATCAATTTTTCTTTGTTCACGGCGTCAACGCACTTGTTTTGCCGACAGCGCAGTTGGCAATTTTAGCTACCCCTTATCGGCATGATTTCGTGCCTGAAAATCGCGCCAACCGAGGGCAATTTTTTTTTGCTAAAACCTCCCTCAAAAATCCAAAAAATGGATAAAAACAAGAAAAAGTAGTATGAAAATGGAGCTTAAGGTCTTGTCTCTTACTTGCAACTGACGGCTCGGTGAATGACCTCCTGGATCTCCCAAAATCTGCTCCAGAAAGATTAGGGAAAAAGTAGGTTAAAATATCTTCACATAAAGGTAAAATGGTGAATGGTAAAAAATAAATACTTTTCCCTCCTTTTATTCATTTTTTCATATTTTTAACCTATTTTGCCTCAAGAATTGGATAATGCATTCACTTTTTTGTGCAGCGGAAGGTCATGGACTTTTGATGATGGTATTGTGTCATGTTTCAGCTCTTTTCTCAACTCGTAAAACCTAAATGAAAGGATTGTCAAGTAATTTTCCCTTTTGACTCGTAAAAGAACATTAAAATGGGGGGTCCGCTTTCAAGCTCTTTTCCAACCCTTTAAACATGAAAAGATTGTCGAGCTCTTATTGTTTTGAACTCATTAAAGGTTGTGAAACGTTGTCTGCCCAGTATACGTTTACCCCTTTTTCGGGCTGGGATGCACTATTTACGAAAAAGGTACCTCTTGACTGAAATGGTCAAGCGGTTCTCTTAAGTATCGTTTTCTACCTTTTTAGGCTCAAGAGACACAAATATATGAATAGGAACCATGTGGAGTTTTCTTTTCCGTGTCTTTTTCAAACTCTCTAAACATGAAAAAGATACCGAGTTGCACCTTTGTCGGACTCGTTAAAATATTAAACAACATTGGATTTGTCGCCATGACGAACATGAGCTTCTCCTTCCTATGGCTCATTAAACTTACTAGGTCAGATTCATTTGAAGAATGAACTTATAGTGCGAGCACATGCTATCCCCTTCAAGCTTGCGGTAAAAAATAATTGGGGTACCTGGGAGAAATGGTAGGGGGGAATTTGGAAATTCAATCAATCGTGTTGGCAACTCACTCTTAAACATGACACTTTCCGCTTCGTGTCGGATTGGGATATCCTCCTTTTCATCATTGACCTTCCTAGGTTAGGCACTCATTTTTGCCTTCCATTTGATCTCTGCCACGTCATCATGACCACCGATCCTATGGATCTAACAGCTACCAAATTCAGTAATTGTGTCGTCGATATGTTCGAGAGTTGTCCTTCTGCAGTTACACTTACTCCTGATTCTTTGTACCATCTGAAATCATTTGCATCCTTTTGTCTCGTGTTGATGACATGGGATACATCATGTCCCTCCTTTGACACGATCACTTCCTGTCGACTTCAGCTCATTATCCAGGAAGCTGGCTGAGAGAGTCCCTTCCAGTACCTTAGAGCTTGCATGCCCTAATGGCAAGTTCTTCGCACTCGACGATAAGTTCACATCCTTGGATTTCGATCGGGTGATTTCACGGGTGTTCGACTTCAGTTCCTTCATTCACATTCCATGAATTGTGTTGCTAGTACCTTGAGAACCATTGTCATTATTGGTGGTTTCTCTTACGCTTTTTAAAAATTTACATCATTGACTGGTAATCAAGCGATTTTCTAGCATGTTCGACACGAACACATCTATTCACATGTTAGAATCTGTACTCTAATCGGGTCGTGTTGGAGCGCAAGACCCTGGGCTTAGATTACAAAAGTCCAGGTTACAAGGCAATGTGACATGGTCATGTTGATATACATGTCTCTTTTAGATCGATGGCTGCGACCATACCATGAGTTGTCATATGTGATCATTCTCGTTATTGGATGGTTGTGACCATACCTTGTTTCAACATGATCCCCTTTATCGAATGGCTGCGTCCATGCCTAGATCCATTTACATGATCATTCTCTGGATGGTTGCATCCATACCATGATTCATGTATCATTTGACAGATTTTTCATTAATGTATATGTATTTGTACTTGCTTGCAGGTTTTTCGATGGCAGACTTCAGTTCCCCGCATTGAGTTATAAAGCATTTCACCCCTCACTCTAGTTCAACCTTCGCGCTTTAGGGGGCATCTGTTACACAACATTTTGTCACTGTCCCTATACTCCCCATTCCTTGATCCTGGAGGACCTCTACAATGAACCCTTCATGCTTTCCCATCATGAATAACCTCCCATTGTGTCCCTCTTCATGAGCAGAACAATTCGCCTTTGCATCATTTTCCCAAAATCTTCAATTTATCCCAGTCTACAAGACTGGCACTAATGACCTGTGTCCTCCTCGCGCCGATATGCAGGGTTTACAACTGTCCCTAGCACCGATTAGATCGATTGATCCCTTTCTCAGTCGCGCCGATCGTGTTTTGGAAAGTTTTTTAAATATGGAGCCGAAGCTTCTAGCTCTAGAAGCTTCATAACTAAAGTATGGTGAATGGTTAGACTGTATGGAGCTGAGGAGGTCAAATTAGGCTCCTTTCCCCTATTAGGATGGAACTACCTCAAGAGATAAGACCTTCTCCCATGAGAAGAGGAACCATCTCCCATCCATTCAAGCTATATAAACCTCCACTTTTCCAAAGCACAAGCTAGTGTTAGTGTGTGTGTGATAGTGCTAATTAAGGTTTTCTTGGACTAATGAACAAGTTATCCATACTTTGTAGCTCTCTAGTTTGTGTTTAAGGGAGAATTGTGAGTTGGTTTGGTGTGAAGCCTAAAGGGAAGAGCCTTGAGACTATCATTATTGAGGCCATCCATGGAATGCTAGCAGAGGAACCCAGATTTGTTAGAGGAGAACAACAACGTCAAGACGAAGGTTGTAATCTCTTCTTGATTTATTAAAGATGCAACTATCGATTGATTTCCTACATAAGATGACATTTCACATGTTTATGGATTAATGTTTCTTGACTTGTTAAGTAGGTTGAATACAATTTATATATTATCACAGTTGTTGTCTGTTGTTGTCTACTTGTTTCAGGTGTTCGCAAGAAGAAACGGAAGATAGCTGGAGCAAGGAAACAGGGTCGTCATCAAACAGATAGCGTACTAAGAGGTAGGCCCTCTTAATTGGTTCTAACCTAAGGAAATATTCCATAGAATGTCTTGTTTGTGGCTAGACCCACTCTCGGGCTAGAGGAATTGTTTGTGTCTGCACTTAGAATTTTACCTACACCACAGACACGATAATGATCATTGTTGGAAGATACATCCAAAGATGAGGCCCAAGTGATTCTGAGCTAGGAAGGGCAAGTAGAAGGTAGCAGCGACAGTCCAACAAGATCTAGGATCAGACTATGGTGATGAGACACAAATTGTAGCGATGGGGTTGAAAGGTATATTATCTTCACATATTGGTTCTAGTTCTTCTATTTCACCATTTATTTCTGCAAGAAAGAGAGATGATCTATTTCATATAAGGATGGCAACCAAACACGTAAAATTAGATACTTTTTTTCACACTGGTTCTCAAGCCAATATTATATCTGAGGCAGTTGTTAAGGAGTTGAATCTGGAAACAACACCACATCCTTAACCTTATCCGCTTGGATGAGTATGTAACAACACTAAGTTGCAAGGGACTTAAAAGATTAAGCTTAGGTTTTCTATTACATCTAAATTTGTGGATGAAGTTGAACTAGATGTGGTTCCATCGGATATTTGTGGAATTTTCTTAGAAGTCCTTACTTGTTTGACATGAAATTTATCTACTACAGGAATAAAAACAGGTATCACATTTTCATGGATAGAGTTGAGTACATCATTTGAGCTCGTCAAATGAAGGATGATTCCTCATTCGTGACCACAGGGCAATTAAAGAGGCTCATGAACGTGAACAAGACATTTTCTCTCATATTTTCAAAGGTGGACAAAGCAGGGATTTTGGAGCATGGGATTTTGTCATGCGAAACTATCAAGAGGATGAAATATGTTGTTAGTTCATTGTCATTTGCACCTTTCTGTTTTTTATTGCTGCTATTATATAGTGCATGGGCAGTGGTTGAAGTGACACATGTAAAAGGATGTGAAAAATTGCATATGGCTAACAATATGCTTTTAGTTGTCATAGTTCTTGTGCAACTGATTGTGATGAAGCAGGTGCACAAAATAAGGTATATAGATACTAGACAAGTGGGGAGGTGTTTCCCTCACTTGGTTACTGATCATGAAAAGATTTGGTAAAGTTTATTTGTATTATTTCATTGAGAATAGTAAGAATTATAGCATATGCTTCATGAGATCTAAACAACACTTTTATAGTTGTCTTTTCTTTCCTTGAGTCATCCTAAACCTAAAATCTATTAATGTGTGTGTGTGTGTGTGTGTGAGAGAGAGAGAGAGAGGGATACAGAGATAGAGAGGGAGAATTTATTGAGCCATTGCATGAATCATTGCATTAGTTGGATCTATTTTTTGATCCAGCTTCTATCAAATCTAGTGCCTCCACTCAATTATGGTGATTGAATAGTGATTATTATTATATTAGTTAATCCTAAGTACCAATATCTATGAAAATTGATTGAAGGGATATGTTGTATAAAGTTGTGTGGCTGGTGGAATTTTGCAATTGATTTTGTTTTTTAATTATCTTGAATAAGACCTAAAATCCTTTGAAAGGTATTTGTTCCTTAGATCTGATTGCAATATCTAAATTCCTTTACAATTAACACCAAGGTGAAAGTTTTGAGTAAAACAAACTAGTGGGAACCAATTACATAGAACATTTCATTGTCTTACTTCAGTTGTGGGCTTTAATTTCATTCAATCCAAACCCTAATGGTTAATAAAAAATGAATTATGGCATTTTTCTATCAAATTCTCTCAACTTCACCAATTAAATGTGTACCTACATATGCAAATTGAAAATCCTTTCATATTGTTAGGAATTTGCAAAGCTCGTCCTCTCTACTATGTCATTTTCTTCATGTAAAAGTCTAATTCAATGATAACTAGAATGAGAGTTGCAACATTTAAATCTTACCTCGTTAGTAAAAGCCCATGTGACATCACCATTTAGATGAAGAAATAAAAAATGAAATATCTACATATTTTAACTCAAATAACAATACATCTTTTATTACTTTGGATCAATTTGATTGGCTTGATCACAAGCACACCATTTTTGGAAAGTTTATAGGAGAGTCTATCTTCAATAATTAAAATTTTCATATCTAAACCACTGACTAATAATTTGCATTATAAGTTAATCAATTATATGCATCAACATCCTTGAAAAAATTCTATTTCCTTAGCTTGATATTCTTATTGGTGCATTGGGAGTACATTTAATATATAAGGGTTACCATATGGGTACAAAGTAGTGAATATTATGCAAGGAAAAGTGACATCTTAATATACATATACCCATCCATTCATTGATGAGAGAACTACACTTTCTAGATTATATTTCAAGCTTGTTATATATTATACATCAATCGATCCATGTTGTTATGCTTATCCAATCATAATTGGTTCCTATCCATCTATCTATCCATCCATATATCACCCTATTGTTGGTCACTAGAGTTAGTGGAGTGTGAGTTTCAAGGTTGGCTATCTCTCCTCAATCAAATGCTTATCCTTATCAAAGTATAGGATCCCCCCAATTGGGAGAGTCCTTCTTCTCCCTCATATGCAATGGACCTTACCCCAAGCCCTCTCAATGTTACAATATTTTCAGTTGAATGTCAAAATGACTTGTCTTAATTATGCTAAGTCTCAATAACAATAACTGTTTTTTATGTTATTGTTGATGACAGTTAAATTGGATCAATTCGAAATTTTGGATCAATTGAATTAATCAAATTGTCATGCCAAAAAAAATTATTGTTGGCTTGAAGATAGTTCTCCCACATAACACGGGAAGAGACCCCATGTGCAACAAAAATGCACATCAATAGGTAGCCAATGTGCAATTGCCAAGCGAAAAAAGAGGCAACATAATTTCTATTTGTAGATTCTTTATTCAACATGGAAAGAAAATTAAACATTCATTTTTTATATTGAAATTCATCTCCACGTATAACAAAACATGATGAAGAGAAATATAGTGAGAAGCAGTATATTTTTGTATGGCTTGTAAATTATTTGTGGATGAAAAAAATTATTAAAGTGTGTACTAATTCAAAGTATCACAAATCAAATTTAAATCCAAATTCAAATGGGTATGGAATTGAGAGCAAAAGAAAAGTCATTAGAGTTGTCTAAAAACAAGAATGGTGGGGGGGGGGCATTGGAAATTGTTCCAAGTTATAATTTTTCTCAAAGTCAAATAATTATTGCACCTAAGCATGCACACAATTTCCTCTATCTCATTGAAAAGGAGAAATAATATAATATGCATAAAGTTGAAGGTTTGTAATTTGTATAAAAGTCAAGACAAATATAGAAACATGAAAATCATTGTAACCCTCTCATTGTATTTGGGAAAATCCATTTTGGCCACAAAAAGGAAATCATAATAAAATCATGTTGTTATTTGGGTCATGTGTCTTACACTTGTCCTAAAATCAGACTGAGGCCTGAGGACAATTGTGCTCATGGATGGTGGCCATTTTTTTGGATGCTTACAATGTTTATGTCTAGTTTTGAAACTTAAGATGAAATTTCACTTTGCCATTCCACCACACACATGTAATAGAAAAACACATAAAAACTTGGTCAAAGTGAGACATCAATTCAGTCATCCAAAAATCATTGTGTAATATCATGTAGGATGGGTCTGAAATGAGCTTGTTCCTCTAATTTTCATCAAACAATGATTCATGTAAAGGTAAATATTCAATCAAACAATTTCAAGTCAAAATTATTAAGGTTGATTAAGACTTTGAATCTATAATTAAATTGATGCCTTGTAGTAGAAAAAGGACTATGTGAAATTGAATAAGGAGGTCATCTTTATCAAATTTTAATCATGGTAAAAATCACACTTTGTGGTGCATGATTGCTAGTACTCAACACTCTAAGGTTGGAAACTAGCAAGTAAGCGTGATATACAATAAATGTGTGTAAGCAAGCAAGTACAAGTGAGCATGGCAAGTGCAAAATCTAAAATGAGGAAAAGAGGAGAGAATTTGCAAAATTCCAATCATTAAATCAAAGAATTGCAAGACTCCTTACATGAATTGGATAATTGTGTTGTTGATCTTCATACACAAATTGATATCCATGATATATTGATTAAAGTACTTTTGCTAAAATTAATGAAAAGGAGAAACAAATTGAGACTATAGTTGATGCAACATATGCAACAAATGACCTCATTTGAAAAGGTTCATTGTTACTTGCGACATAGATGATCCCATACAAATGGTTGATATCACTTGTGATACATGACATGATGGTACGCACAACAAAATATATGGTTTATGGTCCATTAACTAGTCATGAAGGAATCATATAATGAATTGATGAAGAAATGTTTGTGAAAGATGAATGATAAGCAAAAGCTCAGAGTGATAGTACCAACAATAAATGTGAATTTGAAGTTACCAAAGAAGAATATTAAAAAGTACAAAATGATATTTCCAAGATGATTGTGAAAACTTGGGAAGAATTTCAATTTAACAATAATTGGCATGGTTTAGGAGATGACAAGGGAAACATCTTTCATATTATGATTACTCCAAATTAGTTTAGTTTGTGAGTGCATGACTTCTTGATAATAAAAAAATGAATACTTTAGATTCTAATGTATACGTTAATGAGGTTGTTGATATAGTTAATAATAAACATATCGAGGGAAAAACTTGAGTACCAACATTGTCACGAAGTCAGCCATATGGAGACACATTTTTTTGATCTCCATCTTTGTCTTCATTGTGGGAAGACAAATCATCTTTGTCAAAAGAAGAGGAAGGATAAAAAGCCAATATTTCATTATGGTTAAATTAGATCTTAGTGATGGGGTCAATAAGTTAAGAAGTTGCATGACACATTCTCATGGAAACATCACAAAAGTAGAAGGATTTCAAGTTATAGATGAAGGTTTTAGGAATTATTGGGGCCCAATTCAATACATTTTTTGAAAAGAAAAATTAATGGTACTCTCTACATATCAATGGGGATTTTATTGATGAAATCAAATTGATTAGTGGTCAAACAAAACCACCAAAAACTAAAGTCAAAAAGGTTAGGGGTCAACCAAAACTACTAGATACTATGTTGAACCATTGAAGAAAAAAATAATCCAAAATATCAAGCTTGGATCCCTTCAACAATCTTCTCTCTTTTCACATGATTAGGGGGTTACCAAGTATCAATATTGATAGTCAGTCTTCAAGTTTCAAAGTCCTCTTAATCTAAATTTAGTCAACATTTGGGAATTCCAACATGGCAATATGTTTATAGTTCATTCAATTAATCTCATCAAATCAACATATTAGGAAAGGCCTAGAATGGAATCTAGAATCCTATCATTGATTTTAATTGTTCATTGATATGTTATTCAATGCCTATTTGTGTCTAAATTCAAAGAGAGATTTGGTAATCCTACTCTTTCACCAATTACTAGGGGAATGTTCAAACATGGTAGTTCTTCACTTAGAGAAATTCCACTCTCTCTTAAAGTTCATTTCAAGTTAACCATTCAACATTTGGATTTTATGGTTTTTCAAGCATATATTCATTGAAGTTAAGTTCAGAAGATTTATTTTGAAGAACGAAATGGTTCTAGTTTATGCACTAGTTCATGTTTCCCTATTGATATATTTATTGTAATTTGTGATTATGTGGGGGGGCAGGGGAGTTGGGGAATGTTACACCGTGAGTCCCTAAATAATCATAAAGTTAAAGACCACATTGTTATGAGTTGTCGTCCTTATCTACTGATGAGGTGTTGTCATTATCCACTTATGAGTTGACAGTGAGATATAGATTGAGAAGTGGTCAAATACAATTACTATAAATTGATATCATGAAATGAATACAAGTGTTGAGAATGAATTAAAGCATTTTCAGCCAAGTTCTTGTCTCTTTTTTTACACTTCTTAACATCAATTTCTTCTCACTACTACTATTGCATTTTATTTTTGGGGTCCATTATAGTCGCCTACCTCAACTTTCACATGGCTCAATATTGTGTTCCCTCAAATTAATTAATAGAACGAATTGACTTTTAACAACAAACCAAATACTTACCTTAGTCTAAATTTTACAAGGAATACAATGGCACAAAATAAATTGCAAAACTATAATATAAAAATGAAGAAAGAAAAAGTATTGCACTTTGAAACAAATATGTCATTATGCTTCTAAGCTTAATGTATCCATCAAAACATAAAAACATGAGATTGTATACAGAGGATCACTTTGCTTTGTTCCTCAGCCCTGAGCATCTCTGGTTCACCCTGTTATGCTTTGTTGAGCTCAGTAGTCCTATGGTCTTGAGTCTATCTTCCTAACAGGCCCCATTTTTCCTTTATCCCCCCAATATTCACTTAGGTGCGGCCTTTTTGGATTTTTGGTGTTGTTTCCTTTGTTGATTTTCATATCTTGGTTCTGCGGTGCCTTGCTTAGGTCGAGTGGTCAACCATGACCAACCTGGCCTCTCCTTCTCAGCTAGATTAGGAGATCACAACCTTCAACTCCCTGGTTTCATGTGGCCCTAAGTTCCAAAAATATTCTTCGTCTTGGTTCATCAAGAAGTTGGATGAGATCCCGAAAGTGGAGGTTTCCACCCCTCATGCCAAGCTCTATGCCCTTCAACTGGCAGATCAGGGTCTTGTCTAACAGTTTTTGGGTTTGTGGCCATCCTCTAGATTTGTCCATTTAGGGGTTGAGAAAAACTAGAAACCCTCTATGAATGGGGAGGTCACTTCTTCTTTCTCCAGCAATGGTTTTTTCACCTTCCTCTTTCAAAATTAATCAAATTAGGATTTAATCTTTTGAAGTGGCCTGTTTTCATGGGAGCACAAGGGCTTTATTTAGATCATTGGAGCCTTGAATTCAATCATGATTGTGATGTCCCCTCCATTGTTCCAATTTGGGTGAATTTTCCCTTCCTCCCCCTACACTGCTGGAATGATGCCACCTTCAGGGGAATTGGAAACACTCTAGGTAAATATGTTGATTATGCAAAGCCTCGTGATAGAATTTTCTCCAGTGCCTAAATCTGTGTAAATATGGATATGGATAAATGCATCCCTACTGTAAACAACCTCATCTTGGATAGTTGTACCCATATTCAAGAGGTTGATTATGATCAACTCTCGTTTAAATGTAAAGTCTATCATGATTATGAACACTTCGCCAGAAATTGACCCAAAAAATCAAAGGAACGAGAAAGGCAAGGGGAACATGGAGATCAGTGGAAACAAGAAACAAGTAAGAAATGGTCTCAAAAGCAACAACCTCTCTCTAATCACCAACATTAGAAACCTCATCAAAATGGATTTGGGCCCAGTTCCCCCAAGAATAAATTGATCGTCAGTGGAGAAGGAATAAGTAAATCAACCAAACTTGGTGCCAATGGAAACAAGTTTGAAGCTCTTGTCCATGAAGACGAAGAAGGAGAAATTCCCCATCAAGGTCCGATTATCTTAGATCCGACAAGTAATCTAAGGGTTCCCTAAGTATCAACTAAGCCAATGGCTAATTCAAAATATGATGAAGAAGCAAAAGCCATTCAAAACGATTCCTGAGAAGGTGAAGAAGACTTCCTTTCACTGCAAGAAGTCAATGTTAGTGTCACATTTGCTAATTTAGTTGATGAGAAATTGAAAGAAGAAAATATCAAAGAGAAACAACATTGAACCTGTCGATTTGGAAGGAAGACAAACATAAGAATAGAATAGATAAAACAGAGAAGGAAAAAGAACTTAGCCATCAGGCCATTCTAAAAATTTACCTCCAAGTAGGAGACATGGGAGGTAAGGAAAGTAAAAGAAGTGTTGGAACTGCCCCACCCAAAGGGGCATATCAACCAAAGAGTAAACAATAATAGTCCTCTCTTAGAACTGTAGGGTTTGGGGTCTAAAAAAAGAAGGACTAAAGTAAAATCTCTTATAAAAAAAGGAAAGACCAACAATTGCTCTACTACAAGAGACAAAATTGGAGGAGCATGAAATCTTAGTACAGTAACATTACTTGTGGATTGGAAACAACATGGCCTCAGTCAGTACCAGAGGTGCATCTAGAGGTCTCTGCACTCTTTTGGATCTGAACCAGGTCTGGTTGTTAATCTCTCTTAAAAATGTACACTGGCTTGCTACCCACTTTCTCAACCTCACCTCTAATCAGGTATGCTTTTTCATTAATATTTATATGTTGGCTCATTTTCGAGAAAAGCAAGAATGTTGGGCTTCCTTGCAAAGCCTATGTGACTTAGAGTATGGTGCTTTCAACATCTTTTTAATACCACTTTGCATTGTTGGGAGAAGAAAGGGGTATCACCAATTAGAGACCAATTTCAAGAGTAGATGAAGGACTTTATTAATCACTCGAATTTAATGGGCATTAAACCTACTGGCCTCAAATATACTTGGAACAATAAGAGAGTTGGCCCAAGTCATATAGAAGCCAGACTGGATCGCTTCCTCATCTCTGATGATTTCTTATGTTGTAACCTCTCCCTGATATATACTATCCTTCCTTGGAGTGGTTTTGATCATCACCCTTTCAGACTTGACTTATCCTCCCCACTTAATTATGGCCTACCCAGAATTTCACAAAGTGGTCACTCAATCTTGGCTCCCTTCAGTCGAGAGAAGCCTAATCCAGATCTGGGAAGGAAAAATCAAAAGGCTCAGAGCCTGCATTAAATCCTGGAAAACATCCTCTTTGCTTGTTGGAAAAAAATTTATTCAAGAGATGGAAAAGAAGATCGAGCTTCTCCACTCCTCCATGGAAGACAAACCATTTTCCTCAGAGATGTTGACTCAGGACAAATCAATATTTGATAAGTACCACCCCTTGTTGAAGGAAGAGGAAGAATATTGGAGACTAAAATCTAGAAGTGTGTGGCTTCAAGTGGGAGATAGAAATACTAAATTTTTGCATAAGCAAGTTAAAAATCAGGAGAGGAAAAAGAAAATGTAGGAAATGACAGTGAATGGCACCAAGGTCGTAGACTTCCATCAAATCAAGGAGGAATATGTGGCATACTTTAGTAATCTTTACACTCAAAGTGACCCCCCCTTATTTGAAGCTGAAGACTATATGTTAGAACATATCTTGTAAAAGATAACAAAAGATATGAATCGCCAGCTAACTATCCTCCCCTCAAAAAGAATAAATTCGTAGAATAATCTTCTCCTTTCACCCAGAAAAATCCCCGACCCTCGATGGGTTTTCTACTCACTTTTATCGGCATTTTTAGGATATAATCAAGCGATATTTCTACAAAATGGTTGTGCATTCCTTAAATTTTTTTTGAATTGGAGATAGTGTCAATTTGTTGTTTCTTTCCCTAGTCCCTAAAGAAAATAATCCTTCCACATTCAACAAGTATAGACCCATCTCCTTATGTAATGTATCCTATAAATTAATTTTTAAAAATATTGTGCAAAGGCTCAAAAAGCTTCTCCCTGCTATCATACTAGAGAATCAAGGTGGTTTTGTGCCAGGGAGGAAAATATTTGACAATATCATTCTTTTAGATATCATTTTGGGATTCAACTGCGTTAAGTAAGATCATTCAGGTATGACCATTTCCATGAGAGGTAGTCGTAACTGACTAATTTCTCATGATTTTTGAATAGTTCACTTAGCACTCATTGCATCGGGTGATGCTCACAGGGGTGAAGAAGTGGGATTGAAACTAGTGAAATGTGGAGAACGAATCACATAGCATCAATCATCACTTCCGGGGCTTGCACCCGGTAACCAGGACTTCCCAGGAGGTCACCCATCCCAGAACTCCTCTGGCTCAAGCGAGCTTAACTATGGAGTTTTTCCCCACAATCAAGCCCACTTAGCTTGCTACCCCATTTGCAAAACCTTAGCAAGTATTGTGCCTCATGAACCATTCAAGTAGAGATCCCTTGACTCTTTTTGAATTTAAGTATGGGGGTTTTTACGCAGTGCATTATATTAGATATCATTTTGGGATTCAACTGCGTTAAGTAAGATCATTCACGTATGACCATTTCCATGAGAGGTAGTCGTAACTGACTAATTTCTCATGATTTTTGAATAGTTCACTTAGCACTCATTGCATCGGGTGATGCTCACAGGGGTGAAGAAGTGGGATTGAAACTAGTGAAATGTGGAGAACGAATCACATAGCATCAATCATCACTTCCGGGGCTTGCACCCGGTAACCAGGACTTCCCAGGAGGTCACCCATCCCAGAACTCCTCTGGCTCAAGCGCGCTTAACTGTGGAGTTTTTCCCCACAATCAAGCCCACTTAGCTTGCTACCCCATTTGCAAAACCTTAGCAAGTATTGTGCCTCATGAACCATTCAAGTAGAGATCCCTTGACTCTTTTTGAATTTAAGTATGGGGGTTTTTACACAGTGCATTATATTAGATATCATTTTGGGATTCAACTGCATTAAGTAAGATCATTCACGTATGACCATTTCCATGAGAGGTAGTCGTAACTGACTAATTTCTCATGATTTTTGAATAGTTCACTTAGCACTCATTGCATCGGGTGATGCTCACAGGGGTGAAGAAGTGGGATTGAAACTAGTGAAATGTGGAGAACGAATCACATAGCATCAATCATCACTTCCGGGGCTTGCACCCGGTAACCAGGACTTCCCAGGAGGTCACCCATCCCAGAACTCCTCTGGCTCAAGCGCGCTTAACTGTGGAGTTTTTCCCCACAATCAAGCCCACTTAGCTTGCTACCCCATTTGCAAAACCTTAGCAAGTATTGTGCCTCATGAACCATTCAAGTAGAGATCCCTTGACTCTTTTTGAATTTAAGCATCACCCACTTCTTCACCCCTGTGAGCATCACCCGATGCAATGAGTGCTAAGTGAACTATTCAAAAATCATGAGAAATTAGTCAGTTACGACTACCTCTCATGGAAATGGTCATACGTGAATGATCTTACTTAACGCAGTTGAATCCCAAAATGATATCTAATATAATGCACTGTGTAAAAACCCCCATACTTAAATTCAAAAAGAGTCAAGGGATCTCTACTTGAATGGTTCATGAGGCACAATACTTGCTAAGGTTTTGCAAATGGGGTAGCAAGCTAAGTGGGCTTGATTGTGGGGAAAAACTCCACAGTTAAGCGCGCTTGAGCCAGAGGAGTTCTGGGATGGGTGACCTCCTGGGAAGTCCTAGTTACCAGGTGCAAGCCCCGGAAGTGATGATTGATGCTATGTGATTCGTTCTCCACATTTCACTAGTTTCAATCCCACTTCTTCACCCCTGTGAGCATCACCCGATGCAATGAGTGCTAAGTGAACTATTCAAAAATCATGAGAAATTAGTCAATTACGACTACCTCTCATGGAAATGGTCATACGTGAATGATCTTACTTAACGCAGTTGAATCCCAAAATGATATCTAATATAATGCACTGCGTAAAAACCCCCATACTAATATCATTCTTGTTCAAGAATCCATAATCTCTAGCAGATCAAGTGGGGACAAGGGGATTTCCATCAAACAAAGTGAGGCATAGCTTCCTTTGCAAAGTGATTGATAACAATTTTATCCAATGGATAACCCTATGTATTGGCTCCCCCTAGATTGCCCCTCTTATGAATGGGAGAGTCACCAATTTTTTCAAATATTCCAGGGGTTTAAGGCAAGGATTCTCTCTATCTCCATTTCTATACATTCTGGTTGTGGACACTATGAGTAGGCATTTGTAATATGAACATAGAAATGGTCGCCTTCCTAGTTTTTATTTCACTCAGGACATCAAAAGTGCCAACCATTTTTAGTTCACAGATGATATTATCCTTCACGGGGGTGCCTCAATGACAATAGCTAGAAGATTCAAAATGGTGTTGGGAAACTTCTTAGCAGCCTCCAAAATATTCCACATGAATATATGAGACTTTTCAGATTGGGGAGGTATTTGGCTTCAACACTATTGATGACTGGAAAGAGTTCAAATATTTCGGTGTTCTAATTTGCCTAAAATCCCACACTCCTCAGGCCTGGAAAAATGTATTATCTAAAGTGAACAACAAACAGGAATCTTGGGAGGCCATATTGCTTACTTTAATAGGTCACATAGTTCTCATTAAAGCAGTATTGTTTGCCATTCCACTATACCAATTCTCAACATTGTTAGCCCCTTAGTGCATTCTACAATGTCTTGGGAAAAATATTAGAAATTTCCTCTAGGAAGGAAGTAAATCCTCTAATAAAAAAATTGATTCGATCAGTTGGGCCACTATTCGTTCCCCTAAAGAACATGGAGGATTAGGAATACAGGATCCTACTTTGATGAACCAGCCCATGTGAACAAAATTGGCCTGGAAAATAAGATCCAATTTGGAAGCTTGTTGGGCTCAAGTACTCATAGAAAAATACTTGCATCAAGGCAATGGGAATCACAATATCCATCCTCCTTTAACAAGGCATAACTCCCCAATTTGTAAACTTATCTCAACCTCGGAAAGAAAGATAATTAATAATCTTAGTTGGATGTCGGGAAATGGTATGTGAATCCACCTTTAGAGAGACTCCATAATTAATCATGCTCATCTTCATAACTCTAAAACTTTGAAGCCCCTTAAGCTCTTTTTATCTAGTTAAGGGATCTTTATGTTAGCTCATATCTCCCAATGGGAATGTTCGGGCTTATGGTTAGGCTGGAAGCTGGATGATATTCCCCAACAATCTTCTTCCACTCAGGGAGAAAATTTTAAGGACGGTTTGACCAGTTTTTCACCCTGGATTCAACATGCATAGGATAAATTGGGTCAAAAGTCTCATGTATACATGGCCAAGACTGGTTATGAAGAGATTCTATTCTCTATGCAGGTCCCTCCTAAGTCCTCTCTTTGAAAAAACTACGATTGAACAATGTCATCCTCAAAGTCCATACTTTTAGTTGGCTCCTCACTCGTAAGAAAAATCTAACTTCTAAAAACATTAAAAAAAGACGCATCCAAGGTCCTTCAAGGTGCTCCTTTTGTAATCAACATGAAGAAACAATCCAACATATTTTCTTTTCTTGTCCCTATTCCTCTCAGGTTTGGTCTATAGCTTTAGGCCCCCTATATATTAGGTTGAAGAATCCTAAATACCTCTTTGTCCTTATATCCAGCTGGCATAAATAGTATTCGGGATCCTTCTATGGGAAACCTATTTTCAAATGGTTTTGGTCCTCTCTTTTGAATTATATTTGTTGGCAGTTCTAGTTGTCCCAAAATAGCCTTATCTTTAAAAATATTTCCATTCCTCCCAAAGCAACAACGTTAAAGGTTGTCTCATTTTTTGTGGAATATAATAGAGAAAAGCTCAAAGATCATGATCCACACTTGGACCAACATGAGGGCTAGTGGATGGATTCGTTGCTTGAACCTCTGGGATATCTCCTCTTTCCTCTTCCCTTTCATCATCCCTTAGAGGCATCCTAGAAACTTCACTTATAAGATGTTGAATTTGGAAAGTGGAAGAACTCGTAGAAGAATTGGATCCTTTTCTTTGATGGAGCCTCAAAAAAGAATCTAGAGGTGGAAGGAGGAGGAGGGATTCTCTTAAATAACAAGGAAAATAAGAAGTTAAGTATTCATGGGGACTTAGTAATAGGACAAACAATCTGGTTGAAATGTATGGGCTCTTGCTTGGGCTCCAGTTGGCTAAAGAAAATAATCTCTTCGGGATAGAAATCCTAGGATATTCCCTTCTCACCATTCGACATTTAAAAATAGGATCTCTTCCTAATAATAATCACCTAATACTCATTTTCCACATAATCCTTAGTATCCTAAACTACTTCCCTCACAAGTTCTTCTATCACATATTGAGAATTCAAAATAAGAAAGTTCATCTTGTCCTAATGATGAACCACACTTGTTGGTTCGAAATGTGTCGACAAATGAATTTTGATGTGATTATCACTGAAAATATGTCTCAAAAAATAAGAAAGTTGTGCACAAGAAAATCAGGCTTGTCTTATAGAGGTAGGTCATCTCGTCATTAACATTATATTAGAATGGAAAGTTATTCCATGATGTATTCATGTCATGTTTCTTCTCAATTTTCCAATAGTTCCTTTGGGTAATGCCTATCAGGGAGAATTGTTTCAATCATGCCTACCATTGTTTCATAAGACCTCCGCCTCTTAAAAATTTTGCAATTATATGAATATTATATTGATAGATGTGCTTATTGTCATGGTTGATGTGGTTGGTGAATGGCATGCATGAAATGTACACTCTTGGTCCTTTCAACCTTAGCATGTGGCAACTCCTCCTTTTGGACAATACTGTAAGCAAATATTTTTCGTCGCTCCTAATATCTTAAAGGCTTGAGGGTAGTGGATGTTCTATAAAATCAATGTCGATGTGATCTCTATTGCGTGTGAGCTTTCGAGACCTGTGATTATAGCCATGAAGGGTGGAAAGGTGATGAGTATGCAGGCCCCAGGAAGTCATGATTAGAACGAATGTCGAGTTAATTTTTCTTGGGGTAGAGGGGCTTGTCAAGTTCAAGAAGGAACTAGTCACAATCTTGAACCAGGGAGCAGAAGGAATCTCTAGTATTTTATCGTGATCATATCCTTTCATTGCAAATTTAGAGTTAGAAATTTTTCATCACGTCAACTCAATTGTGAGACCAAATTTCTCCTTTGCTCTGAGTGGAGTAGTGAATTCTTAGTCCCTGGTTCAGAGTGGAGCTCTAAATACTTCTCTGACTCATCATGGATTTGCTCTTTCTATGTCCATAACAACTTTGGGTTCCCTCAAGGTGGTGTTGTCAAACTCCCTTAAGACTATGGGGCCCCTCTGCTAGTTTTTTCTCTTCCAACTCACCAAATTTTAGGAAATGGTGGTGGACACGGGGGAGTCTCTTAACAAAACTTGGCTTGTCAGGTCTCCAAAGGTATCCCTATACCTGCTCTGAAGCGAATTCTAGAGTTTCTTCTTACTTGGTCATTTTCTGCCCTTTCTTGTGGGTCACACCCCTTCTCTCCCTCCATCTGTTGCATTTCCTGGGTCCAGAGTACCCTAGTCCTCCTCTCGCCATGCCTCTAGTTTTGGGCACTCATTCTTCGTTCAAACTCATAGCTCCTTATCATCCTTTAAGTCAAAATTCTAGGCCTATCAGACTCTTGATCTTACTATTCATTTCCTCCTTTCCATTGGCTAGTCTATCATGGAGCACATATTGGATTCCTCAACCACTTCTAGTTGCCCCAATGCCTTTCACAAATTTCTACACCTCCTAGTCGAAAATCAAGCCAAGATCTTGAACCTCCAGTGGAAGTTCCAATAGTTTTCTGACACCATCCTATTTTTGGTTGAGGAATTGTAAAGGCTCAATGCCCAAGTGAACAAATAGGAGGATAAAATTGAAGCCAATTGGAGGAGCTACAAACTCAAAGGAATGTCGGTTAACAATGCAAACTTGCTAGCAACACTTCTGGAATCCATTGCGATAAGATGTTTATTGATCCCCCTACTGAGTTATGATTTCTTTTTGTAAAGTCATTTTCTTGTCCGGTCAATATTGTAGGGCATTTAGTTGTCGTTTGGTTAGTAGAATGTATGTTAACAACAATTTCCTAGAAAAAAAAATTGGAACTTATTTGTTGTTCTTTTTTAAAGAACCCGTAACTTGGAACTTATGTAATCATTTCCCAGGTATTTTGATGTATCCGGATGCAAACTTGATATTAAAGCTACTCATTGGTGTAAAAATAAAAAATGAATACAAACAATAACAATCTTTGAGAAGAGATGTGCATTTACTCTCATTCATTCATGTTTGGGAAAAAAAGTATTCCATATAGGACGAAAACCTTTAGTAACCAGTCACACAACCAAATCAAATATCATAGCATCCATATTTTTACATGATTGGTCTATGATCTCTATTTAAAGGGCATGGAGGGTCATGGTCGAAGTGCGCTCCTATTTTCTAGGAGTGCGCCCACAAGCAACAAGAAAGTGGATGCATGACTTTGAAAGGGCGCAAGTCTTTGTTTCAAAGGAATGCGCTAAAGTGAGGATGCACTGGATGAGCATGAAGGAGTGTGCTCCACTAGGGCACAATTGTTCAACCCGAAGGAGTGCTAAACAAGGAGGCAACTCTTCATCATCTTAGAGTGAGCTTTTGCTAAAGAAAGTGATTTTCATTACTTTTACATGGGAAATAAAGCTAGTTACTATGTCAAGAAAATCTATGTCTTCACCTATCTTTGGGAAAGATAACACAAGTGATTCTAAAGGTAAGGCGATGACACTTAGAAAACATTGACTTAGGAGGATACGACACTTAAGAGAATGTTAATTTATACAGCTAGGGTCAAATTCCACATTGGATAGCTCATAAGATAGAGATGATGATTGCATTAGATTCCTCTTTTCGAGAGGACCAATATCTACCTACAGATCACCTCATTTGGGCAAGAATAAGTTGGTTTTTGAATTTATGAACCCTCACATGTACATTGGGACAAGTCGGCCTCAACATCGAGTGAACCCTCATGGAAGCTTATAAATACAAGAGACCTCAAGATATTTTGCACATCATGATCAAGCATTATCTTCTCTTCTTCTATTGTTTGGTTCGCACAGGACTGACGGAGGAAGTTCGCACAAGGTCCGAAATTACATGTTTGAGGCTCGCATGTGTCTAGGGTTTCTATTTTCTGGTTGCACACATGTCACAGGACAAATTCGAATGTCGTCACATGCTCACAATGTTTCAGAGAGTGGCTAGGAAACCACAGTCACCCACATAATAGCCTAAAGGGAGCGACCAAGGCTCTGAGACGGTTTTGGGAGGATTAGATCCCAGTCTCTCACTTACCATGCTTTAGGGAGCAACCAGGTAGTCATAATCGCTCACATACAGTGCCTCAGGGAGCAATCGAGAATTCAAAGTCGCTCGCAGAATATCTTGATGAGTGCGACTAGGGCTCTGAATTAGAGTTTGACTATTTACTGCAGATGTCTAAAGCTTGGAAGGTTTCTCTCTATCATACAATAATTCTGGAAGTCTGCATCTAATTTGTATTAGGTAAATCTTTACTTGATGATTATGTATTGGGCTCATTGTACTGTCTGCTGAAACATTTTATGACAATCTAATAAGAAGAAGATTTGAAAGGGTTTTTCCCTGGTCTTTGACCAATCTGGTGTGTCTTGTGGTTGTGCTATTGTCTCCTTTGTCATTGCATATGTTGTTCTATCTTCAATTATTGTTTATGATTGGAAACATTATTAATAATTGAATGCATTGCAAAATGAAGAATTGATTTCGGCTGAAGTAATTGAAACAACATAGAACAATCTAAAAAATTAACATGGTATCAGAGGTGAGGTGAAGGACAAGCCTAAAAGGAGACAAGATTTAAATCAATCATCTTTGGAAAATTGAAAGAGCCAATATATTCAAAGTTAATATGAATTCCTTCTTCAAGAGTGATGAGAAGTTGGGTGACTCATTCAATTTTGTTGCATGGAAAGTTAGGTTGGAGATCATAGGCGATAACAATGATGTTTTGGACTATATTCAAGGAAGCGTACCTGAGCCTCCGGCGAATTCTTTCGCTTCTGCCAAAAACAAGCACAAGAAAGGCGAGTTAAAAGCAAAGCAAATTATACTTGATGGTTTACAAGATAATTTACTTGCATATGTTGGAAACGTGAGAAGGTCTAAGTACATGTATGATAAGATAGCCGACATGTATGAATTCAACAATTTGAATGAAATCATCTCCTTGAAAGATCAACTCAAAGACACCAATATGAAAAAAGGAGAGTTTGTGCAATCCTAAATAATGAGGATATCTCGTCTTAGAGATCAATTGCAAAGAGTTGGAGAATATGTGCCTGTCAGGGAATTGGCTGTCGTGACTCTAAGAGGTCTCCCTCCAATTTGGTAAACCTTCATTACTGCCATAAGAAAAAACAATGTCCTCCTATCATTTGATGAAATTGTTGGAAAGCTTACACAAGAAGAATTAAGGATGATATCAAGAAGAAGGATTCAAAAACGTGAAGAAGGAGAGCCTGGCCAGCTGCATATATCACTCGTGACAAAAAGGAAGAAGAAAGGAAAAGGAGGTCCATCAAGAAAAACTCCTCCTCAAAATTCAAAAAGAGAGAATGATAGAACATCATCTCATATTCAATGCTATAATTATCACAAGAAGGGACATTATGCACGAGATTGTTCTGAGAAGAAAAAAGGGCCACGTCACAACACTAGAAACAACAACAAATACAATAATCAAAGAATAAAAGATGATCGAAGAGATGACCACAATAAAATATATGAAAGTAGAAGAAGATATACCTCAAGTGACCATGAAGAAGATAATCATCCTCAAAAGAAGTCAATATTTCCCAACATTAATGAAGAATTTGGTATCTATATCCACTTTGGAAGATAAAGGGATGAAGGTTGCCTTCATCAAAGGAAAAGTTTTGGATTTGTCTGTTGATTCACCTATGAGAGATGCATTCACATTAGTATCAATATTTGAAGGACTCTATAGAGTCACTGGAAGACCACTTCTAGCATTGGTTCATAATACTAATCACCTAAGCAAGTTATGGTACCGAAGATTGGCTCATCTACTTTATGATGCTCTTCCAAAATTAAGGAAATTGGTATCTGGTATTCCCAATGTTCAAGCCCATCATGGTGGAGTATGTCTAGGTTATGTGAGTGGAAAGAAGGCAAGGGGGCCATTCCCCTCTAGCAAGAACAAGAAAGCTGACATCCTCCATCTCATCATTTCTATATATGTGGTCCAATGCCTGTGCAGTCTATTGGTGGCCATATATACCATATCACCTACATTGATGATTTCTCTAGAAAGACATGGATATATTGTTTGAAGCACAAGGGTGAAGCCTTTGAAATATTCAAATAATTCAAAGCTTTGATCGAAAATTAAACATGGAAGAGAATCAAAGTATTCAGTTCCGACAATGGTGGGGAATACATGTCAAATAAATTCATAACATTTTGCAAGAAAGAAGGAATCAAGAAGGAAACAATTGAGCCATATACACCCGAACAAAATGATTTAGCAGAAAGAAAGCACAGGTCTATATTAGAAGTTTCCCGTGCCATTCTCTATGATCAAAAGTTGACAAAGTTCCTTTGGGGAGAAGCAACACATACTATTATATATGTTCAAAACAAGATGCCTCATCAAGCATTGGAAAACAAGACCCCTGAAGAAGTGTTCACAAGTGTCAAGCCTGACATAAGCCATCTCTGTATCTTTGGATGCCTCATATATTTTCATGTGCCTAAGGACAAAAGGAACCAGTTGGAGGCAACTGGAAGGAAAGATACATTTTTGGGTTAGTGTGAAAATTCTATTGCTTATAGAATATATATTCCTAGTTAATGGAAGGTTGAAATTATCAGGGATGTAACATTCGATGAAGATGTTGCTCTTGGAAAAGCAAAATATCTTCCTCCACCTCCTCCTCCCAAGAAGAGGGATGATTACAGGGATATTCTAGATGGTCCTTCTGTGCCCGATTCTGAGATTGATATCATTGATGATCCCATGGAGCCTATGGATCCCTTAGGTCCTCCTCCAAGTGATCCTTCTGCTAGGAAGAGACCACGTTGGATCTGTGACACTCTATAGGATGTTGAGGGACATGTTCCCATTCGAAGATCATTTAGAGAAAGGAAGCAGCCATGCAGGTACCAGAGATATGTTGCAACCATGAGCACTATGATTCGAGCCGAACCTTCCACATTCGAAGAAGCCGTAAAAGAACAAGTTTGGAAATATGTTATGGCCGAGGAATATGAATTGATTATGAAGAATGATGTATGGGATGTTGTGCCAAGATCGAAGGGGAAATCTGTGGTGACTTCAAAGTGGCTATTCAAGATCAAGCATGGAATTGATGGTAGCATTGAGAAATACAAGGCAAGGTTCGTGGCTTGAGGATTCTCACATAAAGAGGGAGAGGGTTATGATGATATATTTGTACTTGTGGCTTGATACACAAAAATTCGTTCGATAATAGCCCTTGCCGCAAGCCAAGGATGTACTCTTCATTAGATGGACTTAAAGACTGCATTCCTCCATGGCATGCTACACGAAGAAGTGTATGTTGAGCAGCCACAAGGATTTAAAGTAGAGGACCGAAAGACACATTTTTGCATATTGAAGAAGGCATTGTATGGTTTAAAGCAAGCCCCCAAAGCATGGTATGCCCACATAGACAATTATTTGGTGAAGCGGGGATTCATAAGAAGAAATGTCGATCCCAACCTCTACTTCAAGGTATTCTAAGGTATGCCATTGGTTTTGGTTTTATATGTTGACGATCTATTATTGATAGGTAGTGAGACTCTGATGAGTGAGTGCAAGAGGGAGCTAGCCTCGGAATTTGAGATGAAGGACCTTGGACTCATGCATTTCTTTCTAGGCCTTGAGGTGTGGAAAAAAACCCAGTGAGATTTTCCTTTGACCATAGTTGCATAAATTAACACTCT
This sequence comes from Pinus tabuliformis, assembly GCA_031772625.1. Classification (NCBI taxonomy): domain Eukaryota; kingdom Viridiplantae; phylum Streptophyta; class Pinopsida; order Pinales; family Pinaceae; genus Pinus; species Pinus tabuliformis. Next base: position 254,006,726 of record CM062812.1, on the reverse strand, counting down.
CTCTCAACTAAGAAGAATAACACCTACTAATATCGTCATGTCATATTGTCATCATTCTGTGTTCATCTCTGCTAAACTCTATTTGCTGAAACATTCTCTTATCTAAAAGAAGAAGAATTGGGGAGCATTAGCTTCCACCCTCTATCTCATGAGGGAGTCACATATCTCAACCCCATATTGAGAAATAGGATGTTCAAACACATAAGGGAGCACATCTCAACCCTTGAATCACATCAAGGAGCTCATTCTCAACATGCAGGGGATCTCCCTGATGTGAGGTCCCAATTAAACCTCACACCATTTGATGTAGGAGTCCCATCCGGCTATATGGTCTGACCACCATTGCAAAGGTTTTATAGGTACTCCTTGGTTACAACACATACACGAGAGAACAAAAACACCTCTTTGGGGCAACAAGTATGTAAGTTTTGTGTGACACCAAATGTAGAATGCATGGGAAACTTCCATGATTGATCAAGGGAAAGGAGCCTCCGGTTAGGGAAGTAATAGTACTATCCTAAGGGAGACAAGGGAGCAAAGATAAATGCTTGTTGATTTACCTGCAAATTAGTTCGCAATATAAACAACAATCATGAAAACATAACAACATTCATTCAACGATATCCATGTCTAAGCAACAAAATAGTTCATTAGTCTTATTATGTAATTACGCCAAATATACTGCAAACATAACAAGAATAGTGTTATTAAATCCACAATACATGAATGAATAAGTGTCAGCTCAAGGATCTTCTGATTATGAATGAAATATTTCAAGTACACTATTACATAGGTGAAACACTAGATCCAATAGTGGAACATGAAGCCACAACTTGCTTCTCCAAAGGATGATCTATCTCCTATGTGATACAAGAGAAGCCAATGCAAGAATCTAAGAATCCAAGCCCTTTTCTTGAGTTATGAGGATATATTTATAACAAACAACATTGACTTTTGAGTTTCCTCGTGACTCTTCAACTTCTATGACTTATGGGCTTCCATACAACCTTTCACATTCTATACCTGACCCTTTACATTACACATGTGTCTTTTCATATGCCACATGTGTCTCTTGGACTTTATTGCATAAAACTTATTACAAAAGAAAAAATACATATAAGACAGTGGCTATATGAGACAAAATTGCTAATAGGACAAAGATGTTTTCAAAAAGACAAGTCAGTTGCTTCTTCATGGAGCTCATTGGTAATGTATGTATGCCATGCTCTAAATTTCGTAGCAATGACTTTGATTCAAACCGACAAGTCTGTCGCAAACCACATCTTCACCTCTAGCCTGTAGCAATTATTTGGAGCTTGGTTGTACACTATTCCATAGCCATGAAAAATTCATGTGAGCTTTAGCTAGTGCGATGGCATATTGTAGAATAATGTCTTTAGTGATCTGCAAGCCTTCTTGTGTGGATGTCTGCTTGATTTTCTCAATGTATTGCCTCACTTCCTGAAGGATGATTACCTTGCTTCTTACCTCTCCAAGTGATTCCACTGAAGGCATCTCAGGATTCTATGCTAGAGACTCTAAGACATTATGCAATTGACTATAAGATGTAATCGTGTTAGTCAACTATTCTCCAAGACAGATATAATTATGATGGTGGAGTCTCAACTGTACTACGTTTATTTCAACGACAATCTTGTCCTTTCTTATCAACTGTTGCGGAACATTTGGATATTTGGCAGCCCATTCCTGGAGTTGATCAGCATCTATGTGTTCCACCTTTAGGAGTTTTATAAATTCTTGTGCCTTCTTCTGTATACCAGCATAGGGCGCCACTACTTCATGTAGAAGTATCATTTCAACACACAATTGTGCCATGGTATCCTCCATTAGCCTTCATTCCTCCTGTATGGTTGACTACCATTCTGTTGTATTAAAGTTGTGGGAAGATAGTAATTGGTTTTCTGTAGCGAGGTGTTCTGCTTGTTTCTTTACTGCAACTAACTCTCTCCTCAAACATGCATTCTCATTCAATAGATACTATGAATTATCTTACGCTGATGTAGCAAAAGCAACATTAGCTACCATGATTTCCTAGGGATTCCTTCTAGTGTTAGCAATTATCACCTTTTTTGTGGATACAGAGGCCAAATTCTAAGGACCATTTGAGAAGTATCTTTGCCTTTGTTGCATGATCTTTTTCTTCCACTGATCAAACATGACATTACATACATCCATGACTATATCCTATAGTGGATTTGTGATTCCCATTTCACCAAATGGGAGATAGCCACCCGTAAGAGTAGGTTCTACCGGAGAACCTAGTTCACATCTATGGGTTGGATAGTATCATCTTCCTCCAACTCTTCCTCTATTTCCTGAGTAAATTTTTCTTCCTCCAGCCTCTATGCTACTCCTCCTCCTATGACTTCCTTAGTTTCTCTTCTTCTACTCTCCTTCTTTCCTCTTCTTCTTCTTGTTGATTTATGAGCAATTCATCTTGCTTCCTCTTCTCCTCTTCTTCCTGTTGCATCTTTGCCTCTAATTTTCTCCTTTCCTATTCAACTTCAATAGCTCCCTTATTCAAGGATATGATTTCCATTTTTTTTCTACTTTTTGTCGTTGGATCATGTTTGATCCTTTTCTTGCAAGCTGCAATTTTTACTTGAGCATATTTTTGTGGTGTCTCCTGCATGTGTACATCTCGAGCTGGTGAAGCTTGGGGGGAACCGACTTCAATTCCTGGATGTGTTTTTCTTACTGCATTATACCAGTTCTTTATCTTCTCATCTTTCACGGAAGTCATTGATGAATATCCCCAAGAAAAACCAATCATGTCACAATGTTGTTTGCACACTCTCTTGTGATCATATCAGTCAAAGTCCTTGATTGTATAGTGCAAGTGGTCCAACTCTTGTATTTCTACATTTGCTACCATGTGGCTCTTCAACTCATACAAATTTGGTCCTCAAAGGGAAAGTGGGCCAAGGGGTTTTCTTCCACTTGTGAAGGAATCATGGCAACCCTTTATCCAATTGAGAAGCTACTTCTTGTAGGACCACCTTGTTAGTCACATATCGCGACATGATATGAGGAAAAATATGACATCCAAATCATCTGATATATATACCTTTTGGTAGAGCAAACCAATCTACAATATCATGTAATGACTCCTTCACCTTGTTGGTCATGCAAGGAGGATCGATCTCATAGATAATTTGAAATATGACCGCAAACAAATGCTCTGCCAATATTTCGCATGCCCCTCTGAAACTCAAATCTAACAACACCCTGCAATGGAAGTAAACTGGAAACTTGTCCTGTGGGGTCCAATTCCAATACATTCCTGGGAATGCATACCATGCACAGATCCCATCTAACAAAAATGCAAACATATAGAACTTTTGTGCCTGGTTTGACCTTAGAGATGCTTTAGCCTGCCCAACATGACGTTGCAACTCAAAAGAAAGTACATTTGCCCTGTTGAAGATTTTTCCACGGGTAACTAACATGTTGAGTATATATATCCAAATATCTTCAAATACTTCATCGTTCTTTCGCCCATGCAGCCTACAACACAACAATGAGGTAATGATACACATCCTTGAGAATTTTGGTCAAGTAAACTGCAAATGTGCAGTGTCGGAACCTGGCAAGTTCTCGACACCAAGATTTGATGATGTCAGTTGTGTCAAGATTAACCCATCTAGTATAAAAGTTCTTGTTGGCATAATCTATGGGCTTTAGCATCCTGTAATAATTTTGCATATCTTCTCCATAATAGGTGGCAAGATGACCACCACTTTCACTACAAAGCACCAGATTTGAATCATCCATGTGTGCTAGAACCCATTCAATCACTTCCGCACAAGGAATGACTGGGAACCTACATGCAATCCTATGTACCCTAGACCACTTGATGTTGATGTATACTTCCAAATCTTCCAAAATTTTAGATAATTGTTTCTGCATGAATGTGTCTTTGATGTCTTTCCACATTACCTCAGTGGATATTTCTATGAATCACTGTGTATCTGCTAGAATAGGAATGGTGGCCTTTGTAACTTCTATTGCTTCTTCAATTATTGCTTCTAAATCTTCTTTTGAGGCCACTCGATGTGTAGCAGGAGGAATCATTCCAACAGATGATGAAAGAGTAATGAGACTAGTAGTTTGAACACCTGTATGTGGAATCACACTCATAGTGATAAATATTAGCTTCACGAAATCTTATATCTATTACAAGCAATAATTTAGTAGAACATATCCAAAAATCCATCAAATTTAGATGAGAGTATAAGTCTATCAACAAATGGACATGTTTACTTGTACAGGCAAACAATTTGCTTGAAAACAAGAATGGCGCATTGTCGGAGCATGAAGGAAATTTCAAGGATCACTTGAGCTTTCAAGGTGCGCTCGTGCACTCAAGCAAGGGAGAGAGATCATCAAGGGCATAGGATACAGTATAGAAGCACGAAAAGAGATCATGCATGAGTTCAAGGTGTGCTCATGCACTCAAGGAGGTTAAGAGGGCACAAGGACGCACATTGAAGGGACAAAGGAGTTAGGCTTTATACCTTCAAGGTGAACTCATGTGCTCATGAGGGCAAGGAGGGCACATGCTGAAGAGACAAAGGTGAAAACACTCATGTGTTCAGGGTGCGCTCATGTGCTCAAGGAGGGCACATTTCGTTTTCCGGAAGGAGTTCGCTCTTGAGGAAAAATTGCCTTTCTGGGCGCATTTTTCTTTGACAGTCGGACCTTTTCTTCCAAAAGTGAACTTTATCTTATAATGTCTCAAGGAAAAGTCCAACAACAATATATAATGATAGAAATTATGAGAGAAAATATTTACAAGTTTTTATAGATTTTGTCGCAATCATGACTAGAATATGAAGGGTTAAGGAATGTGAAGAGTCACAACTTGTGACAACAAATTGACACTTGTAGAATCAATAATGATTTGAAACGACAGTAAATAAGCAAGATCGAAAACAAAAACATCAAGGCAAGTAATAGAATCAACATGCAAAACTTACTTCGAATGAAGACTAACAAAGAGTTCCTTGATCCAAAGCAACCCAAATGAGAGTGATTATGAGAAAGAGTGATTAGCAAGATTGATTATAAAGAGATTACATGAAAATCCATTCCATGCATGCTTACCACTTGTCGATGGATGGATAAGTTAGTTAAGAGAAGGGAAGTGGGCTCCTATTTTCTAGGAGTGCGCCCACATGCAACAAGAAAGTGGATGCATGGGTTTGAAAGGGTGCAAGTCTTTGTTTCAAAGGAATGCGCTAAAGTGAGGGTGCACTGGATGAGCATGAAGGAATGTGCTCCACTAGGGCACAATTGTTCAACCCGAAGGAGTGCTAAACAAGGAGGCAACTCTTCATCATCTTAGAGTGAGCTTTTGCTAAAGAAAGTGCTTTTCATTGCTTTTACATGGGAAATAAAGCTAGTTACTATGTCAAGAAAATCTATGTCTTCACCTATATTTGGGAAAGATAACACAACTGATTCTAAAGGTAAGGCGATGACACTTAGAAAACATTGACTTAGGAGGATACGACACTTAAGAGAATGTTAATTTATGCAGCTAGGGTCAAATTCCACATTGGATAGCTCATAAGATAGAGATGATGATTGCATTAGATTCCTCTTTTCGAGAGAACCAATATCTACCTACAGATCACCTCATTTGGGCAAGAATAAGATGGTTTTTGAATTTATGAACCCTCACATGTACATTGGGACAAGTCGGCCTCAACATCGAGTGAACCCTCATGGAAGCTTATAAATACAAGAGACCTCAAGATATTTTGCACATCATGATCAAGCATTATCTTCTCTTCTTCTATTGTTTGGTTCGCACAGGATTAATGGAGGAAGTTCGCACAAGGTCCGAAATTACATGTTTGAGGCTCGCATGTGTCTAGGGTTTCTATTTTCTGGTTGCACACATGTCACAAGACAAATTCGAATGTAGTCACATGCTCACAATGTTTCAGAGAGTGGCTAGGAAGCCACAATCACCCACATAATAGCCTAAAGGGAGCAACCAAGGCTCTGAGACGATTTTGGGAGGATTAGATTCCAGTCTCTCACTTACCATGCTTCAGGGAGCAACCAGGTAGTCATAATCGCTCACATACATTGCCTCAGGGAGCAATCAAGAAGTCAAGGTCGCTCGCAGAATATCTTGATGAGTGCGACTAGGGCTTTGAACTAGAGTTTGACTATTTACTGCAGATGTATGAAGCTTGGAAGGTTTCTCTCTATCATACAATAATTCTGGAAGTCTGCATCTAATTTGTATTAGGTAAATCTTTACTTGATGATTATGTATTGGGCTCATTGTACTGTCTGCTGAAACATTTTATGACAATCTAAAAAGAAGAAGATTTGAAAGGGTTTTTCCCTGGTCTTTGACCAATCTGGTGTCTCTTGTGGTTGTGTTATTGTCTCCTTTGTCATTGCATATGTTGTTCTATCTTCAATTATTGTTTATGATTGGAAACATTATTAATAATTGAATGCATTGCAAAATGAAGAATTGATTTCGGCTGAAGTAATTGAAACAACATAGAACAATCTGAAAAATTAACATGGTATCAGAGGTGAGGTGAAGGACAAGCCTAAAAGGAGACAAGATTTAAATCAATCATCTTTGGAAAATTGAAAGAGCCAACCTATTCAAAGTTAATATGAATTCCTTCTTCAAGATTGATGAGAAGTTGGGTGACTCATTCAATTTTGTTGCATGGAAAGTTAGGTTGGAGATCATAGGCGATAACAATGATGTTTTGGACTATATTCAAGGAAGCGTACCTGAGCCTCCGGCGAATGCTTTCGCTCCTGCCAAAAACAAGCACAAGAAAGGTGAGTTAAAAGCAAAGCAAATTATACTTGATGGTTTAGAAGATAATTTACTTGCATATGTTGGAAATGTGAGAAGGTCTAAGTACATGTATGATAAGATAGCCGACATGTATGAATTCAACAATTTGAATGAAATCATCTCCTTGAAAGATCAACTCAAAGACACCAATATGAACAAAGGAGAGTTTGTGCAATCCTACATAATGAGGATATCTCGTCTTAGAGATCAATTGCAAAGAGTTGGAGAATATGTGCCTGTCAGGGAATTGGCGGTCGTGAGTCTAAGAGGTCTCCCTCCAATTTGGTAAACCTTCATTACTGCCATAAGAAAAAACAATGTCCTCCTATCATTTGATGAAATTGTTGGAAATCTTACACAAGAAGAATCAAGGATGATATCAAGAAGAAGGATTCAAAAACGTGAAGAAGGAGAGCCTGGCCAGCTGCATATATCACTCGTGACAAAAGGAAGAAGAAAGGAAAAGGAGGTCCATCAAGAAAAACTCCTCCTCAAAATTCAAAAAGAGAGAATGATAGAACATCATCTCATATTCAATGCTATAACTATCACAAGAAGGGTCATTATGCATGAGATTGTGCTGAGAAGAAAAAAGGGCCACGTCACAACACTAGAAACAACAACGAATACAATAATCAAAGAATAAAAGATGATCGAAGAGATGACCACAATAAAATTTATGAAAGTAGAAGAAGATATACCTCAAGTGACCATGAAGAAGATAATCATCCTCAAAAGAAGTCAATATTTCCCAACATTAATGAAGAATTTGGTATCTATATCCACTTTGGAAGATAAAGGGATGAAGGTTGCCTTCATCAAAGGAAATGTTTTGGATTTGTCCGTTGATTCACCTATGAGAGATGCATTCACATTAGGATCAATATTTGAAGGACCTTATAGAGTCACTGGAAGACCACTTCTAGCATTGTTTCATAATACTAATCACCTAAGCGAGTTATGGCACCGAAGATTGGCTCATCTACTTTATGATGCTCTTCCAAAATTAAGGAAATTGGTATCTGGTATTCCCAATGTTCAAGCCCATCATGATGGAGTATGTCTAGGTTATGCGAGTGGAAAGAAGGCAAGGGGGCCATTCCCCTCTAGCAAGAACAAGAAATCTGACATCCTCCATCTCATCATTTCGATATATGTGGTCCAATGCCCGTGCAGTCTATTGGTGGCCATATATACCATATCACCTTCATTGATGATTTCTCTAGAAAGACATGGATATATTGTTTGAAGCACAAGGGTGAAGCCTTTGAAATATTCAAAGAATTCAAAGCTTTGATCGAAAATTAAACATGGAAGAGAATCAAAGTATTCAGTTCCGACAATGGTGGGGAATACATGTCAAATGAATTCATAACATTTTGCAAGAAAGAAGGAATCAAGAAGGAAACAATTGAGCCATATACACCCGAACAAAATGATTTAGCAGAAAGAAAGCATAGGTCTATATTAGAAGTTTCCTATTCCATTCTCTATGATCAAAAGTTGACAAAGTTCCTTTGGGGAGAAGCAACACATACTATTGTATATGTTCAAAACAAGATGCCTCATCAAGCATTGGAAAACAAGACCTCTGAAGAAGTGTTCACAAGTGTCAAGCCTGACATAAGCCATCTCTGTATCTTTGGATGCCTCATATATTTTCATGTGCCTAATGACAAAAGGAACCAGTTGGAGGCAACTGGAAGGAAAGATACATTTTTGGGTTAGTGTGAAAATTCTATTGCTTATAGAATATATATTCCTAGTTAATGGAAGGTTAAAATTATCAGGGATGTAACATTCGATGAAGATGTTGCTCTTGGAAAAGCAAAATATCTTCCTCCACCTCCTCCTCCCAAGAAGAGGGACGATTACAGGGATATTCTAGATGGTCCTTCTGTGCCCGATTCCGAGACTGATATCGTTGATGATCCCATGGAGCCTATGGATCCCTTAGGTCCTCCTCCAAGTGATCCTTCTACTAGGAAGAGACCACGTTGGATCTGTGAAACTTTATAGGATGTTGAGGGACATGTTCCCGTTCGAAGATCATTTAGAGAAAGGAAGCAGCCATCCAGGTACCAGAGATATGTTGCAGCCATGAGCACTATGATTCAAGCCGAACCTTCCACATTCGAAGAAGCTGTAAAAGAACAAGTTTGGAAATATGTTATGGCCGAGGAATATGAATTGATTGTGAAGAATGATTTATGGGATGTTGTGCCGAGACCGAAGGGGAAATCTGTGGTGACTTCAAAGTGGCTATTCAAGATCAAGCATGGAATTGATGGTAGCATTGAGAAATACAAGGCAAGGTTCGTGGCTTGAGGATTCTCACATAAAGAGGGAGAGGATTATGATGATATATTTGTACTTGTGGCTTGATACACAAAAATTCGTTCGATAATAGCCCTTGCTGCAAGCCAAGGATGTACTCTTCATTAGATGGAATTAAAGACTGCATTCCTCCATGGCATGCTACACGAAGAAGTGTATGTTGAGCAGCCACAAGGATTTAAAGTAGAGGACCGAAAGACACATTTTTGCATATTGAAGAAGGCATTGTATGGTTTAAAGCAAGCCCCCAAAGCATGGTATGCCCACATAGACAATTATTTGGTGAAGCGGGGATTCATAAGAAGAAATGTCGATCCCAACCTCTACTTCAAGGTATTTTAAGGTATGCCATTGGTTTTGGTTTTATATGTTGACGAACTATTATTGATAGGTAGTGAGACTCTGATGAGTGAGTGCAAGAGGGAGCTAGCCTCGGAATTTGAGATGAAGGACCTTGGACTCATGCATTTATTTCTAGGCCTTGAGGTGTGGAAAAAAACTCAGTGAGATTTTCCTTTCACAAGGAAAATATGTTGCGAAGTTGTTAGAGAGATTTGGAATGACAAAATGCAAGTCCATGGCCACAACGATGGAAATGAACTTCAAGAAGTTATGTGGAGAAGTTGTAGGAACCAATTTGGCAAATCCATCCGAGTATAGACAGTTGATTGGGGCTCTGATGTTCCTAGTGAACACCCATCGAGAAATATGCTATGCAGTGAACATACTGAGTCAATTCATGACCAAGCCTATCCATGCACATTGGATCACTAACAAAACACATCTTGAGATATTTGTATGGGATGATCACACTTGGTTTGAGATATTCTGCCAGAGATGTTCGACTGCATGAATACATCGATGTTGACTGGGTAGCAAATGTTATCAATAAGAAGAGTATGTCTAGATGTTGTTTTAGTCTTGGATCTACCATAATATCCTAGATGAGCAAGAAGCATAAGTCTATAACATTAAGTACCGCCGAGGCAGAGTATATTGCCGCTAACTTGGCTAGCTGTGAAGTAGTTTGGTTAAGGAAGCTCTTTGAAGAGCTATTTGAGGAGGTCCTAGTTTCTACAATGATATATTGCTACAACAAGAGTGGGATCCGTCTGGCATAGAATCTCATATTTCATAACAAGTCCAAGCACATAGAGATCCGATATCACTTCATTCAAGACATGGTGTAGAGAGGAGCCATTAAACTCCATCACATATCCACAGATGAGCAGATTGTAGATATTCTCACTAAGGATTTACCAAAAGGGAAGTTATTGGTCTTCAAATAACAACTTGGACTGATGGATGTGACCCCTCCTGATAAGGGGCAGCATTGATCGAGGACACTAAACCAACTCTTCCCCCCCTGTTGAGCTCCCAGGGTGAGGAGTTAAGATGAAGGGCTCCTGGGGATGAGGGATCTCTGTACAATAGGGTATTACCCCTATATTTTACCCATAGGTTGGACATGCTTCTTCCCTATCTACGTATAGGGTGGGAGATGTTCTCCCATATCTGGTCTATGTAGAGTATACCCTAGTTGACATCATACCCACAAGCCAATCTTGTTGGAAATACTGCTCCCTGTTTGGCCAATAGGTTGAGAGTGTACTTGCGGTGTACAACCCAAGTTGATTATGATGTAGGTGTTATACCTCATGAATCTTGGGGGTCATTGATGGGAAAATCGACAAACAATAGGATTGGGTTGAAATTTTCTCCCCTTCGTGGTTTCGAGTTGAGAATGAGCTCCTTGATGTGATTCAAGGGTTGAGATGTGCTCCCTTATGTGTTTGAACATCCTATTTCTCAATACGGGGTTGAGATATGTGACTCCCTCATGAGATAGAGGGTGGAAGCTAATGCTCCCCAATTCTTCTTCTTTTAGATTAGAGAATGTTTCAGCAAATAGAGTTTAGCAGAGATGAACATAGAATGATGACAGTATGACATGACGATATTAGCAGGTGTTATTCTTCTTAGTTGAGAGAGAGTGTTAATTTATGCAACTATGGTCAAATTACACATTGGACAACTCCTGTGATAGAGATGATGATTGCATTGGATTCCTCTTTTCAAGAGGACCAAAATCGACCTAAAGATCACCTCATTTGGACAAGCAGAAGTTGGTTTTTGAATTTATGAATCCTCACATGTATATTGGGATAAGTCGAGCTCACACATATGTACAATTGGACAGGTCAACCTTAACATAAGTGGACCCTAATAAAAGCCTATAAATATAAGAGATCTCAAGCTCTTTTTCACATCATGATCAAGCATTATCTTCTCTTCTTCTATTATTTGGTTCACACAGGTCTGATAGAGGAAGTTCACGCAAGGCCTGAAATTACAAGTCTGAGGCTCGCATGTGTCTAGGGTTTCTATTTTATGGTCACATGTATGTCACAGGATAGATTCGACTACAGTCACACACTCGCAATGTTAAAGAGCGACTGGGAAACCACAATCGTATGCATAATATCCTAAAGGGAGTGACTGAGGCTCTGAGATAGTTCTAGGAGGATTACACCCCCGTTGCTCGCTTACCACGCTTTAAGGAGCGATCATCAGGTCATAACTGCTTGCATACAGTGCCTCAGGGAGCGACTAAGAAGTCACAGTCGCTCACAAAATAGCTTGATGAGTGCGATTATGGTTTTGAGCTAGGGTTTGACTGTTGACCACAATTGACTGTAGATGTTTGAAGGCTGAAAGGTTTCTCTCTGCTACACAGTAAATTTGGAAGTCTGATTCTAATTTGTATTGGGTAAATCTTTACTGGATGATTATGTATTGGGCTAATTGTACTATTTTCTGAAACATTTTATGACAATCTAATAAGAAGAAGGTTTGAAAGGGTTTTCCCCCATAGTGGGGTTTCCCCCTGGTCTTTGACCAATCTAGTGTCTCTTATGGTTGTGCTATTGTCTCCTTTGTCATTGCATATATTGTTCTATCTTCAATTACTGTTTATGATTGGAAACATTGTTAATAATTGAATGCATTGCAAAATGAAGAATTGATTTGGGCTGAAGTAATTGAAACAACATAGAACAATCTGAAAAATTACCAGAGAAAACATAAGGATAGCCAAGCAAACAACGTGATGATGCTAGGTATCTTGAAACGATAATTTACATAGGCTCCAAAAATGAGTTACACAAAAATTTTGTACGGTCATTGTCAAAGTGATAACACCCTCTCAGCTAGCTTTTACTCCTAATGGTGATAAAGGACCAAAATCAAAGAGTAGGAAGACTAATAAACATTGCAATTATTGCGGGCAAGACGAATGTTAGTAGTCTAAGTGTTTTAAAAAAATGGAGGCCTTGGAAGTAGCAAGGAATAAGCACAACATCGATCTTGGTTGTTCTTCTGACACTTCTTCTCATGGACATGCACTCTCTTCTTCTGATTTCTCCATCAATGCAACCTCTACTTTTTTTAATGAGTGGCTTATTGATTTTGGAGCATCTTATCATAGGACTAAGGATAAAGCCATTTTTTTCTCTTAATGATTGTAACACCAAACAAATATTTATAGGTGATAATAGATATCTTAGTGTCGAAATTTCTAGAATAGTGCAAGTAGATAATGGTCATTTCAATGATATATTATCTGTTCCAAGTATTCCTGTAATCATTGATTAGTATATCAAATCACTTATTCAGGTGAAGGTAAAACAATAGGGTTTTCACCCTACCAAGTTAAAATATTCTAAGCATGTCCTTGCCTTTAGAATAGTTGATGATAGTACTAAATTGTACAAGTTTAACAACTTTGGGTCATCAACTTTTCTCTCAATTTTTATTGTTGATAGTGATAAATTGAACAAACTTTGGCATGAGTGGTTTTGTCATTTAAAATATCGCTCATCGCAACAACTATGTAATCAAAATATGGTGACTAGTATTCCTCTCGTTTCTTACAAAGATGGTGTTTGTGCTTGTTATGTTCTGGGAAAACATCATTGGGAAAATTTTGACAAACATGCCTCTTGGCACGACTTAGCCCCTTTGCAACTAATTCACAGTGATTTATGTGATCCAATTTCTTCTCTTTTCTTATTTGGGTTCAAGTACTTAAATTTCATTGATGAATTCTCTATATGTGCTTGGGTTTATTTATTAAAACTTAAGGGTGAAGTATTTGACTTGTTCTTGACCTACAAGGTCCTTGTAGGAAAATAATATGGACATAAACCATAAAGGTTAAGAACATATAATGGAGGTGAATATGTAAACAATAGATCCATAACTTACTGCATTGCTCGAGGCATTTAAATGGAACATATTGTTCCATATACACCATAGCAAAATTGTGTTGTTGAAAGAAAAAATTACACATTAAACGAAATGACTATTTGATTCCATCTAAAGGATTAAGTCTTCATAATTCGACATAAGCAATGAATTATGCAAATTACAGAGTAAATCACATTTTCGCAAAGGATATAAGCAACATAACACCAAAATAAGCATGGACTAACATTAAGCCAAAGCGCGTCCCGCAGACTTGGAGCGAACCGGCACGCACATTTTGCAGCTGACCCGATCTGCCCGATCTTGGCCTTCTGAACCCTGCGTTTCTGCATGTAGTGGCTGGCCGATCCATGGATCGTTCTGCCGGATTCTGACCCTCCTGCTCCTGGGGTTTGAATCAATGGAGGGGTTGGGCTCTCATCAAGCGCTTCCCCCGCTTCCTCCGCCGAGATCTCCAGCTGAGGCCTTCGCCCAGCTCCTGGCTAGCCTCCCAAAGAAGAGAACAGCAGATGCAGCGAAGTTTGTTAAAAAACTAGATGATATTCCAGTGATCTCTCTACCTCCAGAAACCTCGATCCAAGTCGCTCTGTCGTTAGCTGAACGGGCTCTCATCGACCAGTTTACAGGTCTATGGTCGTCTCCAAAGTCCACTGAGAGCTGGGTCAATAGAAACTGGGCGCCACTAATCAAAGAAAATGTCACCTCATATTTTCTGGGGAGAGGATTTTTCCTATTCGAATTCACATCAAAGGAAGACAAGGACCTGATCTTCCAAAACGACCCCTACTTCATTGGCCCTAAGGGTTTGTACCTGAACAACTGGATCTCGGACTTTGATCCGACAATTGATGTGCCCAAAGTAGTCACGGTATGGGTCAGACTCCCAAATCTCCTAGTGCACTGTTGGAATTGGGACTCACTGAGACATATTGGAAATGCCCTGGGGAAATTCATAGACCAGGCAAATAACAAAGATCAATACGACTGCGCCAGGATCTGCGTAGAGGTTGATCTGGAGGTGGGATTACTAGAGGCCATCACATTAAAAGTCGGAAGTTGGACACATCTACAAAAACTGGATTATGAACAGCTGCCCTTCAAATGCCGGAAATGTCATGTTTACGGACATTTCGCCAGAGATTACCCGACCAACAATGAGACTAGGCAAGGGAAGGAGGACGGATGGAACCAAGTCAAGAGATCCAAAGCTCATCCTAAGAATCAAAAATCGAGAGGCCCTACCAGCAAAGGACCTCACCAGATCCCAACCAAGACTGTGCCTGAAAACAAATTTGACCCTCTGAGTTCGCAAACAGAGGGCACCCAGGAGATTGAGCTTCAAAAAGAGACATAAATGGTTCAGGACATCGAGGTCCACAAAATAGCTCCTCCAGGAAAAGGTACCCCCTCAACCTCCCCCAAAGGAGACAACACTGCAGATCCCAAGGACAAGAATCTAGAAGAGGAAGAAGAGAACATGAATACGAAGAATCAGAAGAGGAAGGGGAAATAGGAGAGTCCCAAACCTTAGTAAGAAGATCTACAAGAGGACGAAAAACGGACAAAGAAAAAAGGGAGCAGGAGAACTACAAAGAAAAACTTTAGGGCAGTCAACCGACCTTGGAAAAATTGCTAGCTCCAAAGTCAAAGATGTTGAAAAGCCAGATCCAAGGCTCCAAGGGAGCCCACTAGAAACACAAATAATGAAGATCATCTCCTGGAACTGTAGAGGTATCGGGAGCAAAGATAAGGAAGAAGCTATCAGAAATTTAATCAGAACAAAGACCCCAGATATACTTCTCGTCCAGGAGACAAAGCTGGAAGACATTGTCTTCCTCCAAACAAGTAAGAAACTCTGGTACAAAAGTGAAGCAAGAGCAATCTCTGCCCGGGGAGCCTTGGGAGGAATTGGCACTTTATGGGACATGAGAAAATTTGCAGTCTTATTTGAGGCTAGAAATACCCACTGGTTGCTGCTGAAAATGCAGAATCTAGTCACCAAAGAATTTTTTTTTCTTTTTAATGTTTATTCTCCAGTCAATGTTGGGGAAAAAAATAACTGTTAGGACTCCATAAAACAACAAGCATATCTGACAAAGATGGAGAATATTATAATAGCTGGAGACCTCAATCTTATTCTCCATTCTTCCGAAAAAAGGGGAGGCAGCATTGTATGAGATCCAGCAAGGGAATGGGTGGAGGACATTTTGCAGGACTGGGACATGTTGGATATCAAATCTTCCTCCGGTAAGTACTCTTGGTCCAATAAAAGATTAGGCCCAGGCCATATTGCTGTCAGGCTATATAGATTCTTTATTCAAAGCTCCTTCTTGCTGCTAGGCCTAGAACCAAGAATGCATATCCTTCCTAATAGCATTTCAGACCATAAACCCATCAAACTAGAGCTTCTAGCTCATCTTGATTTGGGCCCTATCCCATTTCGTTTTAGCCCGCTCTGGATTAAGGAGCCAGACTTCATGCAAATTGTCAAGGATTGTTGGATTCAGTCGGTCAAAGGCTCGCCTTTCTATATATGGGAAGAAAAGCTCAGAAGGGTAAAAGGAGCCCTCAAAAGATGGGCCAAAACTCTATCTAATCCAGCTACAGACAGAAAATACTTGAAAATCTCGCTTGACTCCCACCAAAAGAGCATGGAGAAGGGCATAATTACTAAGGAGGTGCTAGATCATGAATCTCAACTGCAGCAGCGTTACCACAAGGCTTTCCTAGCTGAAGAAGAATATTGGAGATTGAAATCCCGCAATCTCTGGCTCAACGCTGGGGATAGGAACACTACCTTTTTTCACAAACAAGCCCAAGTAAGGAAAGGTTTTAACACTATATCAGAGATCAAAGAAGAGAATGACATTCATAAAGATTTTGACTATATAAAGAAAACAACCTTTTTTCACTTTGAAAGCTTGTATAGGGAGGACAAGGATCCAAATCAAAATTCAGATCTGCTAGATGTTGTACCCTCTGTAATATCTCAACAAACAAAGGAAACTCTTGAGGCCAAAATCACTAAAGAGGAAGTGGAAAAATCCCTATTTGATATGGACCCGGATAAGGCCCTTGGGCCGGATGGCTTCTCAGCCAGATTTCTCCAAGTTTGCTAGACGATTATAGAAAAGGACTTGCTCAAAATGGTGCAAAAATCTCAGAATATTCAGAAAATAGGAGGCATCACAAATTCTGCCTTCTTAGCCCTTATCCCCAAGGAAAAAGGCGCCAACACTTTCAGCATATTTCGTCCGATCTCTCTATGTAACACAGGATACAAACTAATCACCAAAATAATCGCAAACAGATTGAAGCCCATTCTTCCTAAAATAATCCCTGAGAACCAAGGAGGCTCATTCAAGGAAGGCAGATCGTGGATAACTTCTTTCTCGTCCAAGAGGCAATTCACTCAAGTCTTCTCCGAAAAGAGAAAGGTATGGCAATTAAACTTGATTTAGCCAATGCATTTGATAGAGTAAATCATAGTTTTCTGTTAAATGTTATGAGAAAATTTGGGTTTGGAGAGAACTTCATTAAATGGATCCGGGCTTGCATCTCGGAGCCATGGATCGCCCCTTTAGTGAATGGAAGAGCCACCGAATTTTTCAAAGCTTCGTGAGGACTTAGACAGGGGTGTCCTCTATCCCCACTGCTATTTGTCATTCAAGCTTCCATCCTCAGCTTCCTGTTAAACAAAAAGATGCAAGACCAAGACATTAATGGACTGTGCATTGCAAGAGGGGCAAAAAACATAAACCATGCCTTTTTTGCGGATGATACTCTGCTTCTGGGACCTGCCACACCCTCCTATGCATCAAAATTCAAAGAGGTTTTGGATGACTTCAGTAAGGCCACCGGCAGTGCTGTAAATAAGAGCAAATGCCATATATACAGCTGGAACATTACCCCAAGGGTGTTATCTGATATTTCTAGATGCTTGGGCTTCGCAGCCTCTTCCTCTTGGTCTTCCTTTAAATACTTGGGGTTACCAGTCCACCATAGGAAACCTACAAGCAAAGACTGGCTACCACAGTTGGAAAAATTCAAGTCAAAAATTCAAAACTGGGGCTACTCTTGGCTAAATACTGCTGGAAAATCAGTTTTAATTAAATCAGTGCTACACAACCTCCCACTATTCCAATTCACTGGACTTCTTGCTCCAGCAAACATCATCAAAAAAATGGAAGAACATATCCGGAGGTTCTTCTAGAAGGGAGGAAAGCAAAATGAAAAAAAAATTCCTCTTATTAGCTGGGAAATCATAACTAAGCCGCTGTGGGAGGGGGGCCTAAAGTTTAAAAATCTCTGCCATCAGAATGTGGCAATGTCAGCAAAGCTCTTATGGAAAATCATCTCACCCAATCCGGGCTGGGCTCAAATTGCACTCTGGAGAAAATACTTCAGGGGACCCTGCACCAGATGTCTGGATAACGCCATTCAAAGGCCTAACTCGGCCTTCCTGAAGATTCATGCTAAAGCGGCCCATTTAGTAACAGCACACTCATTCTGGATACCTGGTGTTGGTACCATCCCATGACCTCATTTTTTCCTCCTAAAACATATCATTTGCCTACCTCTTTCCATCATACATCTCTTAGATCCCTTGAAAATTGATTAGTTAATAGTACTATAGTTATTAAAATGCATTAAAATTGATTTAGGAGTTTTATGTTAAAGAATTAGGAATTTTTGGTAAAATGACTACAGGAAGTTCCAACATCCTGTAATTGGTTTATTGTTTGACATGTGGCATGACAGCTAGGCTAGAGCGAAGGGTAGGGATGAAAAGTAGAATGTCCAAGCATGGACGAATACCTATCCTACAACAGAACCGACCCTCCTACATGCACGGTCAACGATGGTCAAAGTATAGCATGTTGGCGACAAAGGCAGCAACATCATAGCATTCTAAATTGATTTGGTTTTGTTCCTTTTTGAAATCAGTTCAGGATAGAAACATTTTAAAAATCACGACATGATAAAAGCGGCAATAGCCACATCATGAATGTACATTCGTTTTCGAAATGTAAGGGTTGTAAAAACATATGTAAACACAGTTTTGTGTAGTTAGTGTTGGTTATCATTGTATCATTTGAAAACAAAGTTTGAACTTAATACCAAGAACACGGTTGCAGTCACGATTTTCCTTGTTGCGTTGATTTTATAATCGGTTGATCACAGTCCAGTATACCTCTGAAACGCGGACGGGCCCTGCGTTAAACTGGTATACTGTCATTTCCTTTTTATTCGCAACTTAGGGTATTAAATGATATGCACAGCAATTAGAATTGGTTTTGATTTTAATAGAATGCGTATGGGTAATGTTTATGATAGTGCTTGAACAGTTCATCACTGAGATCGTGAATCGTATCCTGTAAGGGATTCGATCCTTTGTTGTTTTTTAAAGCAATGTCATGAACTCTGTTATCATTTTAAAGTATGCTTATGATTTCAGTATGTTGTTATCTTTCATGAATATTAGTGAATGCTGAGTATTTGCTGAACAGGGGTTTTATGCATAGTGTCTCCGTAAGGAGATTGAAATCTTGGTTTGAAGTGATACACAGTGTTTTAATTTGGTAAATGAATTGAATGACAGTGTTGTAATTAGGTAGATTAACTGAGTGACCTAAGTGTTTGGGTGATAGGTAACACACCTCCATCTTCCGTAAAGAAGTCCTGTAACCTACCATCATAACCACTTAGCTAATAATCCTTTATGTCTATATACTGTAGACGCATGCCTCTAAGTCTACGCATCCTGGTCGATAATAAATATAGCCTAGTCTAGCACCCTAGATAGGACACTACATTTTGGCGCCGTTGCCGGGGAGGCGTACTTAAAGGATTTAAAAAGAAAAAAATTCAATAAACAAAAACGAGCAAAAACACAGTTAGAAATCATGTTCATTTATGCCTAGATTTAGAGACAATCAAGGTAGATTCATAAAAACCCCCCACCATCCAAAAACTAACCCATCATCATCAGGAGCAGACTCTTTAGGGAATACAACACCAGCTGAGGAAGTCACCATCCAAGTATTAGAGGAAAAACAAAAGTCAGGACAAAGACTTACTCTCATTGAAAGGCAAACTTTATTAACACATAAATCGCAGAAGAAGCACTTTCCTAGATCTTCCACACAAGGAGAAAGTAGCACAGTGACCGAACAATCTTTCTTTAATCTCCTCTTTAAAACAAGTGACACTGACACAGAGAGACCTATTAGAATGGCTGAGGAAGGAGCTGGATCAGTACCAAATCAAGGACAGAGAGACGAAGAAGAGTCAACTTTTAAGTTTCCTATACATGAACCACAAGAAGATGATGAGATCAAAATGAAAAACATACCTCCATCCGTGCTACCAAAATTTTATGGTATGGCTTCGGAAGATCCAAACTCATTCTTGTTCGAGTTTGACATTGTATGTCGAACATATGGCTATACAGATGATGCCCATAGGCTTAGACTCTTCCCAGCGACATTAAAGGCATCAGCCTTAAGATGGTTCATGAGGCTTGGTGAGCATGCTATAGTTGATTGGGATGGCATGAGAAGAATATTTCTAAGGAAATATCAACCTTACTGTAGATCCAAAGATTCCAAAAATGATATCTTTAGAATGAGCCAGCAAGAGGATGAAACCTTAGAGGAATACTTAGAACGGTTTGTCTATAACTTACAAAAATCCAAACACCGAACTATGCCTCTTGATCTGATCCGCACAATATTCTTGAAAGGCATCCGAGAGGAATACATGGATGATCTTAACTTGATGGGAAAAGGTGACATTTCTGCTTTACCCTTTGAAGAAATCGTTGAGTTATGCGAAAAGTATTCAAGGAGCAAAGCTAAAATGGGAAAAAGAACCCTGTCATCCAAAGTCACAAAATCTGCCTCAGCAAGTGTCACAAGGGCTGAAATAGGGAATCTGTTAGAAGAGTTTAAAACAGATCTGTTAAGCACCCTAGGGAACCAAATTGACACTTTAAAAGCTAAGAAGAAACAAGAAGATGAAGATCAGATAATGGCTATCTTCTGCCCAAAATGCCGGAAGAAACATGCATTAAAAGACTGCCCACTTGAAAACATCCAAGTTTGTGCTTTCTGTACTGAACATCATGATATGTCTAATTGTCCTAAAGTTAAGGTTTTGCAGAACTGTAATATGGCAGCTAATGCAGAGATGGAAAACGTGTATTACATGGGCACAAAGAGACCATGGCAGCCAAGGCCAGCACCTCAAGGTATGTTTCCAAATCAAAATTTGCAATTCCCTGTAAATGATCAAATGTATGCACAGAATTCATGGAATGTACCCATGCCATGGCAGCACCAAAACCACCCACAGCAACAATGGAGACCATCTCAACAGTACTCTCAATCCTATCATACATATCCTCAATCATACCCACCATATTCACAACCATATCAACAATACCATCAGCCGTATTCATCACATTCTCAACCATATCAGCAGTATCCTCAGCAAGTTGTTTATCAGCCTCAACCTACTCAACAAGCACTGCATGCTCCTCCACCAATAAATCCACCACAACTGCAATTTCCAGTTAACTCACAACCTCCCAGACCTACTCAAATTCCTGCTCAAACTGTCCCAAATCCAAATAACAGAGCAGAGAGGCCAGCCTACAATGTAGAAGAGGGAACTTCATATCCCACACTACCCTTGCAAAATATCAACTTGAGGTCTGGTAGGGTACTCCACAAAGATTCTCCAATAACATATAAGCAAGAAGAAAACACAGAAAATGAAAATGAAATGACAAATCAAAGAAAACCAAACGATGATACCAAAGATAAGCAGATGCAACCATTGCATCCACCTTTTCCAGACCGATTGGTCCAAATAAAACCTCCACTGTTTATACCATAGTTTGATGTCTTAGATGAACTCAAGAATGTCTACATAAAAATTCCACTGCTGCAAGCTATAAAAGACATTCCCATATATACTAAAGCCATCAAAGACATGTGCCTCAAGAAGCCTGCTAGAAAAAGGATTGATCCTCAAACCATTCATGTTATAGGACATTTAGCTGGCCTTATGACCAATACCATCTCCATGGAAAAGTATGTTGATCCTGGCATTCCCAAAGTGACCACCATCATTAACAACATACAAATTCCAAACACTTTGATAGATCTTGGGGCCGCAATAAATGTCATGACTCTTGAAACCATGAGAACACTCCAGCTCATAAATTTGCAACACACAAAGATTGTTCTAGAACTAGCTGATAGGTCTAAAGTGATTCCTGAAGGGATTTTGGAGGACATAATTGTCTCACTGGACTCTTGGGAGTATCCAGTGGATTTCTTAGTTCTTCAACCCAAATCCAATTTAGGAGGGCACCCTATCATCCTTGGTAGACCATGGTTAGCGACTGCTGATGCATTCATAGGATGTCGATCAGGAAACATGATCATTTCAAGAGGGACCGAAAGAAAACAACTCACTCTTTATCCATCGGCACAATCACCAGCAGTAACACACAATTTGTGGCTTGATGATAAATTCAATGATAAAGAAGAAGTACAATCTGTTTTTAGCATTGACCAAATCTATGATTTCCAAGAACAAAACAATAATGATTTGGTAGAATTATTCCTTTCTCAACCTGATATTTCCGAAAATTTGAGAAATGACCAATATCATGCTGCAGATGTACTTTTAGCCCAAAACTTTCAGGAAACATGCACCATTCAATCTTTGCAAACCACTTTTCACAATATTTTTCCAGTTCAATCCATCACCAACACACAGAGTCAAATCATAGAGATTAGTCCAGGGAAAACTCTGAACATAGGCAATCACCTAGACTCATCTCAGCAAGAGAAATTGATTCGACTATTGAGAAAATACCAGAAAGCATTTGCTTGGGACTACACCGATATGCATGGGATTCACCCTGACACATGCACTCACCATATTTACACAGATAGTACTATCAAACCAGTGAGGCAACCACAGAGAAGAATGAACCCCATGCTTCAGGATATTGTCAGAGAAGAATTTCAAAAACTGTTGAGAGTTAATTTTATATATCCTATTTCTGATAGTCAGTGGGTATCCCCATTGGTTATAGTGCCCAAGAAAAATGGTAAGTGGCGCATTTGTGTTGATTACAGACAACTGAACAAAGCAACGCTCAAAGATTATTTCCCACTACCATTTATTGACCAAGTGTTAGACACCCTAGCTGGGAAATCATCATTTTCTTTTCTTGATGGTTTCAGTGGCTACAACCAGATCAGGATAGCCTCAGAAGACCAGGACAAAACCACATTCACCTATCCTTGGGGCACTTATGCTTACAATGTTTTGCCATTTGGACTTTGCAATGCTCCAACTACATTTCAGAGAGTTGTATTAGCTATTTTCGCTGATTTAGTTCATGATTGTGTTGAAGTTTACATGGATGATTTTTCAGTGTACGACAATTCATTTGAACATGCATTAGAGAACATTGAAAGAGTTTTGAAAAGATGTATTGAAGCTAATCTGTCCCTCAGCAATGAAAAGTGCTTTATGATGTTAAACGAAGGGATAGTATTAGGCCACTACATTTCTTTTCAAGGCATCAAAGTTGACCCAGCAAAGATCCAGATCATTGTTGATTTGCCAATTCCACAGAATCAAAGAGAGGTAAGAAGTTTCCTTGGGTATGCAAGCTATTACAGAAGGTTTATTGAACATTTTAGTAAAATAGCTTTACCTTTGTTTAAACTTCTAACAAAAGATGTACTTTTCAACTGGAATGAGAACCGCCAACAAGCATTCGAAGTACTCAAAAAGAAGTTATCAACCGCACCAGTCTTAAGAGGGCCTAATTGGAGCCTACCATTTCATATCTTTACAGATGCATCTGACACTGCAGTGGGTGCCTCATTAGGCCAAAAAGAGGAATCTTGTAATTATGCCATTTATTTCATTAGCAAAAATCTAACACCTACAGAGTCAAACTACACAGTCACAGAAAAGGAAACACTTGCCATCATATATGCTGTGAATAAATTCCGACATTATATAACTGGTTATGAAGTCTTTGTACATACTGATCATTCTGCCATTAGACATTTAATGAATAAACCAATAACTAGTGGCAGAGTTACCAAATGGTTATTATTGTTACAGGAATTTAACATCACAGTGTTAGATAGACCAGGTAAAGAGAATCAGGTGGCAGATTTTCTTTCTAGACTGCAAAATCCAGGTGAGGTGGTTCCGGTTGAAGATTCTTTTCCAGATGAAAATTTATTTGCAATTTCCATAGTAAATCCTTGGTATGCTGATTTGGCTAATTATTTGTCTACAGGAAGGACACCTCCACACTTTACTGCAAAGGAAAAGAAGAGACTAGTCAAACAAAGTGCTAGATATTCATGGCTTAATGGCGATTTATTTTACACTGGTTATGATATGATTATTAGAAGATGTGTAAGAAATGATGAGATAATTGATATTTTAAAATCTTGCCATGATGAACCGTGTGGTGGGCATTTTGCAGCTAAGCGGACATCATTCAAAGTTCTTACTCTTGGATACTACTGGTCATCCATTTTCAAGGATGCCAAGAAGTATGTGAAGAGTTGTGACAGCTGCCAAAGAATGGGCAGGCCAACAGCTACAGACGAGATGCCCCTTCAGCCCCAAGTTCACCTAGAGCCATTTGAAAAATGGGCTCTAGACTTTATAGGACCCATTAACCCAACCTCCAATGGTAAGAAGTACATCTTAGTATGTACTGATTACGTCACAAAGTGGGCTAAAGCAAAAGCACTGGTTAGAGCCACCGAACACACAGTGGTAAATTTCCTTTTTGAAGAGATTTTTGTAAGGTATGGAGTACCAAGGGAGATAGTGACAGATCAAGGTACTCAATTCACCTCCAAGCTAGTGAAGGACATCACAGACAAATACCAAATCAAACATAGGAAAAGTACACCTTACCATCCACAAGCCAATGGGCAGGTGGAATCCACAAACAAAACTTTGGAAGGGATCATTACTAAAATTGTGGCAATGAACAGGAAGAATTGGGAAGAGAAGCTCAAAGATGCACTCTGGGCTTACAGAATTACATGGAAGGATACTACAGGATTTACACCATATCAGTTGGTGTACGGCAAAGAGGTAATGCTTCCTATTGAGTTTCAAATACATACTTTTAAACTGGCTGCAGATTTGCAAATTGACTTGGACCAAGCACAACAAGAAAGAATTCAGCAGTTGAACCAGCTGGATGAAATGAGGCAGCAAGCAGAGGAAACTACAATCCTCATGCAAAAACAAAGGAAGCAGTGGCATGATGCACATATCAAGAAGAAGCAGTTCAAGGAAGGTGACTGGGCTTTACTTTTTAACTCTAAATTCAGAGATCATAAAGCCAAGTTTACCACCCATTGGATGGGCCCATACGAAATTATTCAGGCTTACGACAATGGTTCAGTCAAGCTCAAAACTATTGATGGAGAAGGTCATTCCTTTACTTTCAATGGTCATCGCCTGAAACTATACACTAAGCCCATCAGCAAGCAAGATTTTCTCCAAACAGTATCTCAACAAAGAGAGGTTGAGATACTGCAGCCTTCAGCTGCAGTATCCCTGCCTTAGTTCATTTCCTTTCAATTTAGAAATTCAAAAAGAAATTAAAAAAAAAAAAAAACAAAACAAAATTTAAAAAATATAAAATAATAAAATATATATATATATATATATATATATATATATATATATATATATAATAACATTGGGTTAGATGTGAAAACCAGACTCTGGCACACTCTAATCCCGAATTCTTACTTGAAAACCAATTCGTTGGCGGGTAAGAATTCCTTTTCTTTTGTTCACTGTTTCATTTATCAACTGAATAATGACTTGAGGACAAGTCAAAACTTTAGTGGGGGAGAGAAGCATCAACATTTTGTTCTTTTATCTCTCCATTGTAAATACTTAAAGATTTCTTATCTCATCTCCTCACTATAAATTTCCAAAGCAGTTTGTTCCAGCATTCCAGATTTCAATAAAGAAGTTGTTTTGTCATTGTTTTATCTCAGAGGGACCTGGTTATAAACATTATGCAGGGGGACCTGTTCTGTCCAGAAGACCATGCTACCAACACCAGCAGTAATGGGACCTGTTTAAGACACATAAAAGGGACCTGTTAAGAGACTGTTACTTCAGGATTACTTCAACAAAGCTTCATCAAGTTTCTACAAGGATCCACAGGTTGCTGGGCACCAATACTCCATCAAATACCCAAGCTCAAGGAACCTGTATACATATAATTCTTTCTCCGGATTTCAAAGGAGCTGCATGAACATCTTCAAGATCTCAGAGGGACCTATTGCATTCGAATCTATCTCAGGGGACCTGTTATGAACAACAAAGAATAGTCAAAAGAGACTAGTCCTACTCAGCATGCCAATGCAACAATAACCAACAAAAGTGTATTGTGTTCCTTATTCTTAACATTTAATTTCTTAGATTAATTTTTAATGTTGAATTTAATGACTGTGACTGTTATGATCGATTTCAAGGACACTACATTTTCCATCATCCCTTATCTTACTGTTAATCCTTACCATCTTTCATACTCCCACCTATTTCATACCTCTAAATTCATTACCCCTTTTCATATCAACCTTGTTATGCCAATCGCATCCTACAGCCATACCAACATCTTCCATTTGGCCGAATACCAATAGAAGCAGGACACGTGGTGAATTGTTTTTTTAAAAGAAAAGAAAGAGACAAATGTTAAGCGGGCCTATTCATTATATCCCACACGGCCGAATTATGATTACACCACCCGACGTAGCCAAATGATTCAGAGGAACCTCTGAAATCATACCCCAGTATTGCATATACGCTTCCAGCGCTCCTATGATGGCATCTATACAAGCGGTACAGCCATTCCTCTGTTCCAAAAGATGAATACGCTATGAAGTAAGTGTAGTTGGTTATTTCACCATCATTCTCAGTTATTTCACGCTGGCATTTAACTCCCGTGACTTCCACAGTAAGGATTGAAAGTAGTGAGCGCCACAAGAGGGAAATATAGCCATTCGGGTTCGACTCCCACCAAAGTCACAAGACAGTCAACCGAGCATCATACTGGATATTAAGGGAGCGACACCACCAGGTAACAAATTGAAACTTCTTTGTTGAAATTGCAAAACATAAACAGAGAAGAGTTAGAGCACGACCCTCTGCCAAAATCACCAATAGAGTCGAGCCGAGCATGTTCGACAGTTCTCAGTATCACGAAGATTGCATTTCAATTCTCAAAGAGATACAGTGGTTGCCCTTTTTAGAGAAATTTCATGGAAGTAATGAAGAGGTTACCAAACAATTCGCCTTCACATTCAATGGAGAGAAAGCCCTGATAGGTAATTTCTCATTCAGGGTTTCAGAAGACACCATAACCCAGTCAATAGGGATCAGCCCAGAAGGGGAGAAGTACTTTAAGACAAAGCAATTTAAAGAGAAGTCATGGACTCAATTTATGTCTAGATCCAGAGTCTCATCAGTTAATTGGAAGAAAGGCGTCCCAAGGAGTTGGTTGATGCATCCCTGGGATGAGATGGTCTATATCCTCCAAAAATTCGTAACTTGTGAAGGCCGTTATAGTATTGTCTATCTATACCATATTAAACTACTGCTGCACTTGAAAAGGCAGTGTGTTATCAGTCTACCATATTTTCTATTGCAAAGCCTAACCAAGATGTCGAAGACCATCCAAAAGCAGAAGGGAAATGAAGACAAGAGCCTATATCACTTTGGGTTAATTAAAATTCTTATTGAGCATGAATTGCAGAGAAGAGGGAAAACGTGGAAGGAGTTCTTAGCTGCTAACCAAATTAAAGATGAAGAAGACAAAGAAGAACTGCAGGAGAACTCAGGATTCATGAAGGATATCGATGAAGAGATCCCAGTATCCAAAGCAAGCAAGGTACCTCCACCTGTGAGCAGCATAAGGACTAGGAAAATGAGAAAAGAGGATGCTCAGAAGGCAGAGCAAGATAAAATTTTCACCACCTATTCAAGAAGAACAAGGAGAGCACCAAAAGCCCAGTTACAAGAAGACCAGCTTGAATCCAATGCACCTATATCGATGGATATAGAGAGTAGTGACCACTCACAACCAGGACTAGGAGTTGATATAGAGGTTGAAAGCAATAACAGGCAAGAAAAAGGCTCACCACCTCCCATTAAGAAACAGAAGAAACTGGAGAAACAAATTGAGAAATTAAAGGAAGAACTCATGGAGGCTAATATGCTAGAAAAAGTTATCAAGGAAGAAAATGAAATGCTCCGAGCGCAGAGTAAAGAGACTCAACAAAAGAATGAAAAGTTAAGGGAGCGAATCAGTGAACTTGAGGCTGAGCAAATGGATATTTGTAAATGGGCCACTAATTGGTACAACCAAAAGAAGACCCTCAAAGAAAAATACAAAAGATTAAAGCAGGAGCTCCATGGTCAGAAAGATGCCCAGGTGAAAAAGAATGTGGATACATTGCTGAAGGCAACAGAGGTACAGGCAGGGACATAGTTCAAGGGAAGCACTTCGGGGTTAGCATGAGGACATGCTAATTCATTAAGTAGGGGAGAGATGTTGGTACCATCCCATGACCTCCTTTTTTCCTCCTAAAACATATCATTTGCCTACCTCTTTCCATCATACATCTCTTAGATCCCTTGAAAATTGATTAGTTAATAGTACTATAGTTATTAAAATGCATTAAAATTGATTTAGGAGTTTTATGTTAAAGAATTAGGAATTTTTGGTAAAATGACTACAGGAAGTTCCAACATCCTGTAATTGGTTTATTGTTTGACATGTGGCATGACAGCTAGGCTAGAGCGAAGGGTAGGGATGAAAAGTAGAATGTCCAAGCATGGACGAATACCTATCCTACAGCAGAACCGACCCTCCTACATGCGCGGTCAACGATGGTCAAAGTATAGCACGTTGGCGACAAAGGCAGCAACAACATAACATTCTAAATTGATTTAGTTTTGTTCCTTTTTGAAATCAGTTCAGGATAGAAACATTTTAAAAATCACGACATGATAAAAGCGGCAACAGCCACATCATGAATGTACATTCGTTTTCGAAATGTAAGGGTTGTAAAAACATATGTAAACACAGTTTTGTGTAGTTAGTGTTGGTTATCATTGTATCATTTGAAAACAGAGTTTGAACTTAATACCAAGAACACGGTTGCAGTCACGATTTTCCTTGTTGCGTTGATTTTATAATCGGTTGATCACAGTCCAGTATACCTCTGAAACGCGGACGGGCCCTGCGTTAAACTGGTATACTGTCATTTCCTTTTTATTCGCAACTTAGGGTATTAAATGATATACACAGCAATTAGAATTGGTTTTGATTTTAATAGAATGCGTATGGGTAATGTTTATGATAGTGCTTGAACAGTTCATCATTGAGATCGTGAATTGTATCCTGTAAGGGATTCGATCCTTTGTTGTTTTTTAAAGCAATGTCATGAACTCTGTTATCATTTTAAAGTATGCTTATGATTTCAGTATGTTGTTATCTTTCATGAATATTAGTGAATGCTGAGTATTTTTTGAATAGGGGTTTTATGCATAGTGTCTCCGTAAGGAGATTGAAATCTTGGTTTGAAGTGATACACAGTGTTTTAATTTGGTAAATGAATTGAATGGCAGTGTTGTAATTAGGTAGATTAACTGAGTGACCTAAGTGTTTGGGTGATAGGTAACACACCTCCATCTTCCGTAAAGAAGTCCTGTAACCTACCATCATAACCACTTAGCTAATAATCCTTTATGTCTATATATTGTAGACGCATGCCTCTAAGTCTACGCATCCTGGTCGATAATAAATATAGCCTAGTCTAGCACCCTAGATAGGACACTACACCTGGTAACGGTAAAAAAGTCAGCATCTGGAGCGATAGAGTCATGAATAAAGACCCGGTTGAAAGCAGAGCCTCCCTCAACACGTTGCGCAGCTGGATGGATGGACAGAGAGGGTTTGTGCACGTTGTGGGATATCTCACTTTGGAACAACGACTCCTGGGCAGGGTGGAAAAGGATCGATGCATTGAAGCAACTGTTAAATGATTGGGCCACACTATTGGACTGTCTGCATGGAATGGCACCCGCTCATAGGAGGAAAAGAGACCAGATAGGATGGGGAACGAGCGTCAAAGGCTACACAGTCTCCCTGGGGTATAACAAACTGAATGAGAGACCATATGTTCCTCCCAACCCAGCTCCATGGCGAGGTGTATGGCGCACTCCATCGCTGCCTAAAATCGATTTCTTTGCCTGGCAGCTCTGTCACACCAAAATTTTAACCTATGACATTCTTCAGAAGAAAGGCTTTTATGGACCTTCCATCTGTCTATTGTGCAGTGAGAACGCAGAGTCAGCAGTTCACTTGTTTCTTGAGTGTAACTTCGCCAAGCAGGTATGGTCCTCTCTCATTCAAAATCCAAATTTCAAGCTCCCTGGCTCCATGGCGGATCTCTTTTCAACCTGGGCATTCAATTATCGTGGCCCAGCCCCTAAAAATCAAATCATCAAAACAGCGTGGGCAGTCCTTCCTAAGATCATAAGCTGGCAGATATGGCTTGAACGCAACAGAAGAGTCTTCAGGAATACAAAGCAGAACCACGGGATTTTAGAAAATAAAATTAAATGGCAAATCAAGGAGTGTTTGGCTAATATTAAAGATGACTCCAATCTGAGTCAACAGGACATCATTTGGGGATCGACTCTAGGTCTTCAATTCCAACCAGCAGTCAAAAACACCCCTATCATTAAAGACTTGCAGATAAGGAAATCTAAAAAGGATCTTCAAGGCTGGATCAAAATGCAAGCAAGACATTCCCTCTTTTTCGACGGGGCAGCAAAGGGTAATCCGGGCAAAGCTGGAGCAGGAGGAATCATTCTAAATCCAATAGGAGAAAAAGTCCATTCCTATGCCTGGGCTCTCGGATATTCTTCCAACATTCAAGCGGAGGCCTTAACCCTCCTACAAGGTCTCAAGAGCCTCAAAGAATTAAACATAAAAGAAGCCAACGTTATAGGAGATTCCCAGGTCATCATAAACGCAATGGCACCAAATCCCCAACTCTAGATCTTAATCTAGCAAGAACGATAATCAGAATCAAAGGCCTGGAAAGCTACTTTCAAGATTTGAGATATTATCATGTGCTGAGAAATAATAATAAAGAGGCGGAGAGAGAAGCCAACAAAGTTGTCCTCCTCTCTGCCAGAACCAAGTTGATAGACAGAAAAGAAACATGGGAACCCATCCCATAATCTGATCGCTGCCATGTTTTATTGTTGGATACTAAATAAATTTGTTTGCATCTTCAAATGGGGGAAAATCTCCGAAATTGATTTCATGGACTCTTTAGCAAGAAAGAAATCTGCAAGCTCTAGCTGTATTCTTAGTCACTGCAGTGAGCGGAAGTAGGGCAATGAGATTTCCAATGTAATAAGTTTTTCGGCATTCAAGCCAAGTTGAATACAAACAACCCATAACCGTTTCTGTAATTAAAAAAAAAAAAAAAAAAAAAAAAAAACATTAAGCCAAATGTAAGCCATTTTCATATCTTTAGTAGTGTAGCATGGGCTCACATTCCTGATGAAAAAAGGAAAACTTTACAACCTAAAAGTGAGAAGTATATTCTTGTTGGATATTTTGAAGATGTAAAAGGTTATAGACTTCTTCAACCTCACTATAATGAAATAATCATTATAAGAGATGTTAAATTTGATGAAAATATCTTAGCCTGCGAGCTTAATAGTGACAATTTTGACAAACATGCCACTTGGCACGACTTAGCCCCTTTGCAACTTATTTACAGTGATTTATGTGATCCAATTTCTTCTCTTTTCTTATCTGGGTTCAAGTACTTAAATTTCATTGATGAATTCTCTATATGTGCTTGGGTTTATTTATTAAAACTCAAGAGTGAAGTATTTGACTTGTTCTTGACCTACAACGTCCTTGTAGGAAAATTATATGGACATAAACCGTAAAGGTTAAGAACATATAATGGAGGTGAATATGTAAACAATAGATCCATAACTTACTGCATTGCACGAGGCATTTAAATGGAACATATTGTTCCATATACACCATAGCAAAATTGTGTCGTTGAAAGAAAAAATCACACATTAAAGGAAATGACTATTTGCATGATTCCATCTAAAGGATTAAGTCTTCATTATTCGGCATAAGCAATGAATTATGCAAATTACAGATTAAATCACATTTTCACAAAGGCTTTAAGCAATATAACACCAAAAGAAGCATGGACTAACATTAAGCCAAAT
This sequence comes from Pinus tabuliformis, assembly GCA_031772625.1. Classification (NCBI taxonomy): domain Eukaryota; kingdom Viridiplantae; phylum Streptophyta; class Pinopsida; order Pinales; family Pinaceae; genus Pinus; species Pinus tabuliformis. The sequence continues at coordinate 253,974,886 of CM062812.1, read as the reverse complement.
GTAAGCCATTTTCATATCTTTAGTAGTGTAGCATGGGCTCACTTTCCTTATGAAAAAGGAAAACTTTACAACCTAAAAGTGAGAAGCATATTCTTGTTGGATATTTTGAAGATGTAAAAGGTTATAGACTTCTTCAACCTCACTATAATGAAATAATCATTATAAGAGATGTTAAATTTGATGAAAATATCTTAGCCTGCAAGCTTAATACAACAATTTTTCCCTCTTCGGCTTGCAAAACATCTTCGATGTTTGTGCCATCTTCTATTCCTATTCTAGTTTCTTCTTCAAATGATGAAAATCCATATTTGCTTGATCACCTTCCTCCAGATGAGTCCATTGAATGTGAACATGCATCAACACCATAACTTCTTCGATGGGTCCGTTCAACACGAGAAGAAGTTGGAGACCTTGTCGGTGATCCTATAGATCAAGATCACACTTGTTCACAATTTCAATGAACCTCCTATCTTTTGGCTCAAGTTTAAGAGGTTCATGATTTGGAAACATTTACAAAAAGCTTTAGGGCATCTAGATTGGGAAATAACAATGAATGAAGAATATCTTTCCTTTATGGCGAATGATACTTGAGACTTGTACCTCTTCCAAAAGGAAGAAAACTTATCAGGTGTAAATGGGTATACGAAACTAAGTATCCATCCTTAGTTTCTAAAGGATTCTCTCAAGTTGAAGGAATTGACTACAACGAAACATTTTCCCCTGTCACCAAAATGAATTCCATCATCCTTGTTCTTGCCCTTGCTACCTCACACAAATGGGAGCTCCATTAGGTGGATGTTAAATTGTCCTTCTTGCATGGGGATATATAAGAATAAATCTACATGGAACAACCTTCTAACTATGTTCAAAGTGACTCTAGGTTTGTTTGCTACCTTATGAAATATTTTTATGGTCTTAAATAGGCTCATTGAGCTCGATATACTAAAATGGATAACTTCCTTCTTGACACCAACTTCTATAGATGTAATTTTTACCCCTATGTCTACACCAAGAAAGTAGGAAGCCATCTCATAATCCTTGTTCTTTATGTTGATGATCTTATCCTTACTAGCAATGACCCTAAACTTCTAGCCCATGTGAAGTCAAGCCTTAAGAAGAATTTGAAACGATAGGTTTAGGCTATTTGTATTATTTCCTTGGCCTCCAAGTATTGCAAACCAAGGAAGGAATTTCTCTTTTCCAATCTAAGTTTGCATGTGACCTTCTTCACCATCTTCAAATGGAAAATTGTAAACTAACCCTTTCTCCCTTTCAGTCTGGAGTCAAACATATTGCCACTTGCACTACACCCAAAGTTGATACCAGTTTGTACCATTAGTTAGTTGGTATCCTCTTATATTTACTCATACCCATCTTGATATTTCTTTTGCTGTTGGTCTTGTTGCTTGAAATATGCAAACACCCCATGAAAGTCATTATAAAGTAGCAAAAAGGATATTTTTGTATATCAGAGGTAGAATTCAGTCTGGGATACATTATAGTTTAGGGAGGACTCATTTGTTGGTTGGTTTCAGTAATTCAGATTAGGCGAGTGACCTTGATGGTCAGAACTCTAATACAACTTATGTTTTTAGCCTTAGTTTTAGACATGTCACTCGCTCTTGTAAAAAACAACCTGCTATTGTTTTTTATTTAATAGAAGTAGAGTACCAAGCAATGATTAATGCAAGTAAAAAAACATTGTGGCTTTGAAAAATCATTTCAAAGTTTGGATTCCAGTAGCAACATCTGACCACCCTCTGGTGTGATAATCAGAGTGCCATCAAGCTTGCTAAAGACCCAGTTTAACATCAACGTAACAAACACATCGAATTACAAATGCAATTCATCAAGCTCATTCATGATTAAGTTATTGAAGTGCTCTTTTGCCGTATAGATGATCAAGTTGTAGACATTTTCAAAAAGTTTCTTAAAGAAGTGTTTTTTTCTAAACTTTGACCAAGAGTTTAGGAAGTTGTCATTAAGGAGGAATAGGCTCGAACGCCTCCTTCCTTCTCTTATTGTGTCACCTTTCTAAATCCTTCAATCATATCCCAAGTTGTTCTTAAGGGGCGATGTTAGGATATTTAGACACTTAAGAGTTAGTTAAGTTCAACTTTGTCTAATGTGTCTTTTAGGTAAAAGTGTGTTTATTTAGTAATTGCATTGCAATCTGGTAATCTTGATACGTTTTAGACATAATGTGATCTGACAACTTATATTCTCCTTAATACTGAGGACTATTGATTCGTGACTTAACACCTAATTGGTTGATCTCTATTTAAAGAGCATGGAAGGTCATGGTTGATGAGAACACTCTTACATAAATAATTTTCTTTTGCAATAATAAAATTGCTTCTAGTGCCCACATTGGTTAGGGTCGTAGATTGTTTCCCTCTTAGAGGGCTTTAACTATTGATTTTTGGTAGCATCGGATGTGCTCTAAGCCTCAAAATTTGTAGGGAGTCTAGGACACATGTATTCCAGAATACCTAGAAATCGTTTTGGGAAATTCCACCCAGAGACAGTTTTATTAAAATAATTAATTAATTTGATGCTTAAGTATAAACTTAGGAAATTAAAATAATTAAAGGGTATTAATCAAACTGAGGGTGAAACTTCTAGAAGAAGACAAATACCATGTCCAAATGATCTGAGCCATTGATTAGAATCTAATCTGGGATGTTGATTACTCAACTGGAGGATTATAAGAAGAGGCTTGATGGGCATTTGGAAAATACATCAGAGAGAGATCAAGAGATCGAAATTCTCAGAGAGGGCAGTGCAACAATTGCTAGAGAATCGATCAAGGTGATTTCTTGCAGTGAGGGGCAGGGATAGTAGACTGGAGGAAGATTTCCAGATCCGGGGAGTGCAAGGTAGAGAAGGCAAAGCACAGTTCAGTGAGGCAGTGCAGTGCCACAAAGATGCAGCGCATAGCTTCAGAGGGAGTTCGAATTCCAGCTAGGAGAGACGAGATTCAGTGTAGGAAGTCGGGGTGTGAAACCAAATGGCATGGAGATTGAATTTCCAGTCAGCAGGAGGTCAGCAAAGGGATTTATGCAGAGCCCAGTGAGAGTGATGTAGTTCTGTGTAGGGTTGATGTAGAAGCTGCGCAAAGGCAGCATGGGGCTAGTCAACAAGCCCCTAATCAGAATTGAATCTCCTAGAATAGTGTGAGATTTCTCTCACTAACCATTTTACCAATTTCTCTCTATATCGGATATCAAGTTGGGCATCCAACAAATTGTATTCAGAAAACTACTACTTAATAATACAAACCCTCAATTGCTGCACCAATTTTCCTGCATTGGGTTTTTTCGGGGACATTTGTCCAAAAATAATGGTGTCACATGTTGTGTATTTCTTTCTTGCTCAGTTTCTTGTTTTCGCATTTAATTTAATTGGTGAAGGATGCAGTGTATTAGTTTCATTATTTGTTGTAAGATGTAGTAAATAATTTATTCAGTAATTTAACAAATAAAAGGAACTTAATCATTTGCCGTAGTAGAAATTTGGGTCTTCCAAAATTTGACATGGTATCAGAGCATAGGTTAAGTAAGAGAGCAGAGTCGGAAGAGCCCAACGTTGAAGAGAAAGGGGGAAGTCGAAGTGTTGCGTAGGCAACAAATCGAATCCCCAAAGGGATTACGTAGTCCAGGGCAGGAGGGCAAAATTTTCATGGGAAAATCTCTCTCTAAGTCAGTCGACAAAGAGAAAGATTTTGAGATCGAAGTTTACCAATGTCAGAGGGAGCAGTGAAGAAGCATCATCGCATAGTAGTTTTATGGTGAGACATAGTTTTCTGTAGCAGTTGCCGAGGAAAAAAAATGTCAAAAGGAAAAAGGAGAAACTGTTGAGGGAATTTATTCCTCAGATAATTCCTAGCTAGGGAATTCGATCTCTATTTCTGAGCAGCAACAGAGAGGAGCAGATCTACTAACTCCAGCAGGGAGTGTGTAGGCTAGCCTAGTGCTGTGCAAAGGAGGGAGGAGGCAATTTGTAGAGCCTCTACTTTGCACTTGATTATCCATCATTTCCTACAGTTTTCCCTCATTCATCTCTCTCTTTTGCCTCATTTTCCTTGCAAACCAACCCAGATCATTACATTAGATGACTTTAAGCATGATTAAGGATCTTTGCTAATGTGTGACTGTTTTGTTTAGATTTTGACATATTTACAGGAATTCCGCAGCCATCTGATGATTCCGCAGCCTTTTTGTTAATCTTAAGGTTCCACGTGTCATTTTGCCAAACGAGCCACATGGGCACTTAGGAATCAAGGTGCTCGAGGTTCCTGTGCTATTGGTTCAGCCATCCACGTCATCTGTACCTCCGGTCAACGAGGGTCAAGTTACGGTCAACAAAGGCAGCTTAACGGTGATACGTAAGCTGTTGGGTCACGTCAGTTCAAACGGTGATTTGTCCGTGTTACGCAGGTTGTGGGGGACATAATCCAACTCTGGATTCAATGCCCATAACGACCAGAACCTCCAGCTCATCCACGAGGCTTATGACGTGTTATTGAACCTTAATTACGCATGACAGTTAGTTTATTTTTCAAGTTTTAGCTGTACGCATTAGGCCATCTTTCAGATGCCTATAAAAACTAGCGTTTGCATACGCTTAATGTTACTTTTTAGTTGCTGTGTTTTATGAACTTGTTATAATTTTAGTGCGTTTTAAGACTCTGTTTTAATAGTGCTGTTCTAGCACTCTTGACTGTAATTTTCTGCACATGGAGTAATAGAAGCAGCGCTGTTCTGAAGTTTTCAATTCCTTGAGTCTTCTTTGGGTATTATGAATGGAGGGCCCCTGTTCATGACTGCCCTTGTATAGTATTTCATGTTTATATTCTTGCTATTTCTTTATTTTCCATTCAGCATTTCCTTTTCTTGAAACATGTACAGTTTAATTCACTTTCATTGTTATTTCATTTGCAGCATTCATTTTGACTGATCAGTATTGTTCTTTTGCAGGTTTTTAACCCGGGATTGTTTTTGTGTTTATGTATTTGCTTTATATCTAGTGGTAGTTTCAGTTGACAAATTCTAAGTTGCTGCCTTTACTTTATTTTCATAGCTGATTTTTAGTTTACTTTCTCAAAGTTGTCTGCTAACATATGAATGATCTCTTTATCACAAATTGTCTATCTTTTAGAGATCAGAATACTAATAACTTACAGCTGGCTTTGAGTACTTTTTAGACTAATCCTTAACTACTTTCTAATCGTGCTTTACACAGTACTATGTGTTAGAAGCAGAGAGTTAGAAAGAGCAAAACATTATAACTAGTCTTTAAAGTAGATTTTTCTCATTTTTGATCACTTTTCTAACTCATCTTTAGCTACTTCCTAATCGTGTTTTACACAATACTATGTGTTAGAAGCAGGGAGTTAGGAAGAGATAAACATTATCATTGGTTTTTAAAGTGATTTTCTTACCTTTTATTTGCAGCAGCATGAATGGTGTCTAATGCCATTAGAAAGTGGTTCTTTGCTTTCAAGTCATTTCAAGTTATTTATTTCTTTCAAGCTTTTCCTTTTCAGCAAGCAGTTAGAAACCACTAATCACACACTCTCACTCATCTAGAACTCACCTTACACACACTATCACTCATCTGTTTATAAATCACCACTCCATCTTAGGAAGATAAATTAACCACAAACAACACCCCAAACGACAAAAAGTTCTAAGAGGTTGCTTAAGTACATATAGTACACCTTCACTTCATCAGCTTACGAGCCCTGGGTTGACAATTAATGACATCAATTTAGGAACACTAAATTGACTAAACACAATTCGAAATTTCATTGGCAAAGATGGAAAATAATGGGTTGCGAGATCATCATTGGTTAGATGGTGCATCCAACTACGTAATCTGGAAGGCAACGATCTCATGTTTTCTAGATGAGCACAATCTCAAAACCTATGTCAATAGTGTGGTAGTTGTACCTGCAGATCTAGATCCGCTCAAGAAGTACAAGGGTGAGATGGCAAAGGGCAAGTGATTGATCCTTGACGTAGTAAGAGATCACGTAGTGTGTCACATTGTCGGCAAGGATACTGCCCGAAAAATGTGGGAAGCATTGGCTACACTATACGAAGGATCCTCTGAGCAGCAGAAGATGTACTTGGAGAAGAAGATGAGATCCATGTAGATGCAGAAGGGGGAATGCATTAATCCGTTCCTGACAAGGCTTCAGGAAATTTGAGAAATGTTGGCAATTGTGGGGTCAACACCTCAGCCTATCGAGATGGTGAGGTTGGCCCTGAATTTTGTTTAAGAAGAATAACAAGTATTTGTCCAGAGCATCCTGGGCAAAGAGAGATTACCAGATTGGGAAGGGATGTGAGCCGCTCTTCAGCAGGAAGAGATGAGGAGAGACTTAGTCAAGTGCAAACTTGATAACAACAACAATAGTGGGACGAAGCCCAAGGAGGAAGAAGAGAATGCAACCCTTGCATCTAAGGGGCAACAGGAGTAGTGGAGGCGGAAGAAGGACGTCCCAAAGATCAAGTGTTTTCGGTGTGGTGAACTTGGTCACGACGCGACACAATCTCCTCTCAAGAAGAGGATAAGGATGTGAAACATGATCTGCAGGCTACAACCGCAAAGATCAAGGAAAAATAGTTCACCATGATTACCCAGATACCTCTAGGGGAGAGATGAGGTGATCTAGTACTGTAGTTAAAAATAACTATAGATGGGCAAGATCCTTGAGGAGTCCACCTCTTGAATCAATACCTTGCTATGGGAGCCCATATCAGAAGTAGCAGGATGGAACAAGATCAGTTGATGCAGAGGAGTGTCAGAATGACAGTTGCAGTGGCTAGGAGCGCCAGAGACTGAGTAGCGTAGAGCAGAGTTGGAAGTAGTGCAGGTGGCATAATGTATAATCAACAACAACGTAGAGGCTTTAGAGGGTCAACACAGAGACTAGCAGTAGTTAGAACTCCAGCAACAAATGCATCATGCTGAACACCTGTTCAATATTTTTGGATGCTTTTCCATTGTTGATGCAGTAGTAGCAGCAATTGGAGAAGGCTGCAGTGCAGATGCAGTGTTCAATGGCAGTGCCAACAACAACACAGATGCAAAAGTTATGAGGGTTGCAGTACAGATGCAATTTTGGCAGTGGCAGGGTTAGCAGTAGTACAGATGCAACATTTGCACAGTAGTTGGTGGACAATGATGTCAGACATTAGCAACACAGAGGGAGATGTTAAAGAGAAGGGTGATGCTTCAGCAGGTTGCATTACTAGAGCACATTCCTCGCTAAGAGGGAGTGTTGATTTCTGGTAACATTGGATGTGCCCTAAGCCTCAAAATTTGTAGGGAGGCTAGGACACATGTATTCTAGAATACCCATATTTTTTTTTGGGAAATTCCACCCAAAGACAATTTTATTGAAATAATTAATTATTTTTAATGGATGCCTAACTATAAACTTAGAAAAATAAAATAATTAAAGGGTATTAATCAAACTGAGGGTGAAACTTATAGAATAAGACAAAGATCGAGTCCAAATGATGTGAGCCATTGATTAGAATCTAATATGGGTTGTTGATTGCTCAACTAGAGGATTATAAGAAGAGGCTTAATGGGCATTTGGAAAATACATCAGTGAGAGATCAAGAGATCAAATTTCTCAGAGAAGGCAGCGCAACAATTGCTAGAGAATCGATCAAGGTGATTTCTTGCAGTGAGGGGCAGGGATAGTAGACCGAAGGAAGCTTTCCAGATCCAGGGAGTGCAAAGTAGAGAAGGCGGAGAGCAGTCTAGTGAGGCAGCACAAAGGTAATGCAGAGCTTCAGAGGGAGTTCGAATTCCAGCTAGGAGAGACGAGATTCAGTGCAGGAAGCCGGGGTGTGAGATCGGAAGGCCTAGAGATCAAATTTCCACTGAGCAGGAGGTCAACAGACGGATTGACACAGAGCCTAGCTAGAGTGACAGAGTTCTGCATAGGGTTGATGCAGAAGCTGCGCATAGGCAACGTGGGGCCAGTCAGAAAGCCCCTGATCAGAATCGAATCTCCCAGAACAGCGTGAGATTTCTCTCTCTAACTTTTTTGCTAGTTTCTCTTTGTATCGGATAGCCAATTGGACATCCAATGCATTGTATTAAGAAAACTACTGCTTAATAATACAAACCCTCAGCTGCTGCACCGATTTTCCCGCATTGGGTTTTTCTGGGGACATTTGTCCAAAAATAACGATGTCATGTGTTGTGTATTGATTTCTTGCTCAGTTTCTTATTTCCGCATTTAATTTAATTGGTGAAGGCTGCAGTGTATTAGTTTTGGTATTTGCTGTAGGATGCAGTAAATAATTTGTTTAGTAATTTAAAAAATAGAAGAAACTTAATCCATTGCTGCAGTATAAATTTGGGTCTTCCAAATTTTCACATTAACCACATAAAAATACTGATGTTATGATATTCAATTTGGTTGTGTGAGTGGTTACTAATGATGTTCCTCTTGTATGTAATACCCTTTTTCCTAAACAAATCACCAACATTATCACAAGAGGGTAATGTCCATTTGATTACTATGAATGATAGAAAATGAAAAAACAAACATATAAACACACTGGAAACTAGAAGGCAAGGAGTAAAATGCATTGAGTGAAAATGCAATCATAAGTTGTTGGGATTGTAACTCTTTACTCATACTTCAAAGAATATATTTGATATATCATTAAAGTTTAGAATGAAAGAACAAAATGAAAAGATGTAAACTTTTTTAATAAATTCTAACTTGGAAATAATAGTTAAAATTTTTTTAAAATCACTCCCAAAAAAAACTTACCCTAAAACAACTTCAATAAATTATGACATACATAGCACAAATAATCATTTTATAGTTTAAATGGTTCAAACAATAATTTAAATATCTCAAATTTAAATATCCCAAATGGTTAATTATAGATCCATCCTTATTTAAGAAAACAGTTATGTATTCCATCTCTAAAATCCACTTTTTGTTGGAATCATAAATGAGTGACAATCATCATAAATTTTAAAATTTATTCATTTAGATCAATCCTTCTTTAAGAAAAGAGTTATGTATTCAATCTTTAAAATCCACTTTGGGTAGGAATCATAAATGAGTTATGTATTCAAGCTTTAAAATCCACTTTTTGTTGGAATCATAAATGAGTGGACAATCAAAATTTATTTATTTAGATTTATCTTAAATTAAGATTTGTCAAATATAAGAGGGATTTAATGTTTTAATGTGTAAATTTGTTTATCATTCAATTCCATTCCATATCATGTATTTAGAAATTTACAAATAAAGAATTTTTTGGTTTTTTTAGGCATTTGATAAATCTAAGTTTAAAATGGATTTAGGTTGTTTTGATTTTTGTAAATGTTTATATATATATATATATATATATATATAAATAATTGGGGCACTCTATTTAAGAGAGATTTCAATGTGTAAATTTGTTTATCATTCAATTCCATGTCATGTATTAAGAAATTTACACATAAAGAATTTTTTGATCTTTTTAGGCATTTGATAAATCTAAGTTTAAAATAGATTTAGGTTGTTTTGATATATATATATAATTGGGGCACTCTACTTAAGCGAGATTGTGATTTATTGTTGTTTAAAATAGTTTTTTGAATGCATAAATGGATTTAACTCTTTGGAAAACCCACAGGGCACTGGAATTCAATAGATTAAACAAATTAAATTCAAGTTTTTAAAACTATCTACCAGATTTGTTAAAATTGATTAGAAAAAATGTCTCCGAAAAGACAATTTAGTCTATTAGTTAGACTATGTTTTTTTATTTAATTTAATTTTCTTTAAAAATATTTTTCATGTAAAATTACATGAGAGATCTAGAGCACCTCACTACTCTTGGTGTAAAAAAAAGATTAAATTCCAATTTTAATGATATCTCTCCAAAATTGTGTGTTCCAAAAATAGTGTAAATATTCTACATTTTGTCTTTTTTTTGGACATATTTTCCCATCAATTTTACCCCTAATTTAACTAGAAATGATTTAAATTGCAAATTTGAATTGTTGGGTCTATATAATTGAAGTGCAACAAATATTCAATATATTGATTTTTTTTTGAGAAGTGTTTTCGGCCAAAATCACATCAAAGTTCATTTGTCCACACATTTCAAATGAACAAGTATGGTTCATGGTAAAGACAAGATGAAGAACGGGATCATGTCTGCAAGTTAAATAGAAAAAACATATTTAAATAACAGAAACCTAAATTCAATAATTATATTAAATCTATTTATGCATTAAAAATATAATTAAGTAATAGAAAATTACAATCTCATTAATAATTAAAAATTACATTATTAGAAACTAATTAAAAAACCAAAAAACATTTAAATTTTATTACTTTCAACTTAAATAAACTTAAAATATAAATTAAAAATTAAATCGTGTTATAAAGAAATTCCACTGAAAAAAATATTTTTCCCAAATTATTTGGTTAAAAATATAATTTTGACTTAAAATTAATTTGTAGTTCAATGATTTTGGCATGAAATGTGTGGCCAAAAATAATTGGTTTTCATTATAAATCTTAAATTAATTTATTTTGACTTGAAATTAATTTCTAGCTCAATAATTTTGGCATGAAATGTGTGGCTAAAAATAATTGGTTTTCACTATAAATCTTAAATTAATTAATTTTGACCTGAAATTAATTTGTAGCTCAATAATTTTGGCATTAAATATGTGGCTAAAAATAATTAGTTTTCATTATAAATCTTAAATTAATTTTGACATTTTGACCTGAAATTAATGTGTGGCTCGATGTAATTGATAATTTTGGCATGAAATTAATGTGTGGCTAAAATTTAATTGGTTTTCATTATAAATCCTAAATTATTTGTCAACATCTCACAAGTTGACATCTAACATTGAAATTCATGACTTCACATCGAGATGTCTTAATACCGATCACAAGTGGCAATCTGTATTCAGAAGGCATCTACTCTTGGCTAAGTGTGTTTCATTGGAATTTAAACCCATATGGAAAGAGTGCAATTTATTGTAATTAATAAATTGGAATTTAAACCCTAACTATCCACTTTGAGAAAATAAATCTCTACGATTTCGCTAGAGGACGAGTTTGCCGTCTGCGTAGGAATTAAAAGATAAACGGGCGAGACAGTGACGTGGATTACTAGGCAGGAAAGTGACCCTCAATTATTGGAATCCTGAACGCCAATTATTTGTTTCATTTATTTATGATCCACGTGGTAACATTCCTTGTGTTTCTGGATGGCACAAGGCAAGTGACTACTGCATTACCTGTACGCCACGTCAATCCGAAGTAACCAAAGTGGTCGAGTTTCGAAGCAGAGATTATGACGTGGCAAGTTACATGTTGAAAGTTTAAAATAGTATCCCATTCTTATGCAAATTATTATTCAAACTTGAGTCTTAAAACAAAAATACAGTTTGGACTCGCGGCAATAACTGCGGTAAATTTTACTAATTTATATTGTGGTCTGCGCAAGCGGTGACTCGCGAAGGGCTTTAAGCTTTTGCAGGCGCAGGCTAAGCTGTAATGGCCGTGTAATTTATAAATCTTTTATTACATATTAAGGTGCCTGAGTGGAAAGTTCTGGATATTTTTGTTTTCCGTCCGCGCGGGAAAATTGTTTAAATGAATTGTGTGTAAGGATTTGCAAAAATGTCGTCGGAGAAAGAAAGTTCTTCAATCGAAGGCCAAGGAGAAAAAATGGAGAACAAGAGCTATTCTTTGTACAAATTTAAAATCTTCGAAACTCAATCGGTATGTAAAATATTTCTCACATCATTTTCCTGTGTATTTTCTCGGTGTTTTTTTCAACATCAGTGCTTTTGTGATTTTAAAGATCCGTCATTTCGTTAAATTTTTTCTAAACGCTTTCTATAGGTCATTTCCATAAGCGTTGGAATTTAACAAATCTATTTGATACTCTAGTCGTTGCATTGCTCGCTTACCGTCCTTGAGTTTAAATTTGCCGAGTTTAAACTTTAAGATATGAAAGCTCAATTCGGTTTCCAGTATATTTCTTGTCTTTGCCTCTCAGGGTTATTCTCACAGCTAGATAAATAAAGGTAAGTTTGGTGAGTTACTGGTTATTTATCTCCTGCTCTGTAAAGCTTTTTATTCACAATCTTGATCGATTTCTTAGTAAATTCTGCTTATATTCATTTTTTGTTTTTTTGTTTTGGTCATGTGAAGAGGTCCTATAGACCGTAGTAAATCTCAAAAGTTGCTTAAAAGCACACAAAAAAACAAATAAGTAAAATAAGTCTGAGCAATGGCAGATCTGCACATGTATGCCATGATGTATTTTCTTTTAAAATAAATTAGCTAGACCGCTGGAGAACGAGTAAAAAACATAGTTTAATCAGAATCAGGGTCCCTTTCCACGGGCATTTTGACTGACACTTTCGAACAGGTGCCTCAGCTAGAGCTTGTCATTTGCGTTCGGCCCAGGATCCTGATATTGAATTTAACTTTCTTTTACAGATTTCAGTATCTACTTAAAGTAACTAAACCTACTTAAAATAAGTTTTTATGTCCATACTTCAACTATTCTGTGGCTTCTTTGTTTTAATTTAATCCGAGAAATTAGCTAGTGTAAACAGTTGTAATTAGCCTCATGTCAAAAGGAGTTTTGCACTAGAGTCTTTTAAGATGCTTTTTAAAAAACTAATGGATTGCATTATGTTATCAACAAATGGATGCGGACTAACCCGGACAACATTGGTACAAATAAAAACTGAAATTGGCAAATCTTAATCATTTCTGTGCTAGTATGGGTTTAATTTGATACATGTCCAAAATGGAAATGATAGCATGCTTAAACATTTTAGTATAAATCTTGTTAAAAAAATATAGCCTGCTTAAACACTTATTTTTAGGAAAGAAAAATTGATTGGTTTTTGTATTAATAAAAAATTGGTTACATATAACTGATATTCAGAATACTATAGAAAAATGTAGGCACAACAAGTCCTAGGACACCACATTGTGAAAAAAGACAAGATATAGGGCATGCAGGCCCATCAAAGAACCTCGTAGGGAGCTCTAGATATAGCCCAACAACGGGCAACCACTCATAACTATGTGGGTTATCAAACCCCAGCAAAATCTGATAGGAAAAAGGGCGCAAGGTCCGCAAACAAGACCCAAATGGGCACCCTGGCAACACTAGAAGATACTCTGGCTGAAAAGAAAACAATACCGGAAGATACTCTGACCGGTAAGGAAAAAATGCTGGAAGATACTCTAACCGACAAGAAATGCTTGGAGATGCTCCGACAGGCCTCTTGATCGCAACAAACTCATAAACTGGTGGACCCTCGCAAAAGGGTGAACACATCTTCAATCCCAAAAAACTACATAAACTTCTTGGGCACACGCGCAACCACTAACCTGACACCTCTAGGCGCAGGTACCGTTTTGACGGTAATAGAGCCACACTTCCCTGTGACCTTAACAAGCACAGTATGCGGCTCCCCAAACTTGTTACCCCAGTAACCACACTTCACAGGGATAATTGAAAACCTCGCGAAAATAACGGCTCCGCAGATGGCTGGGGCCACCACCTCGTTGCAATTGACCCTAATCCCTATGTGGCCATTGTCGACACCCATAACAACAAATTCTTTGAAACGAGTCTACTGCCCAATCCTCGTCTGCTTCTACACATGACTACCTCCTTCAACAAAAGACCCAGTATGGCTTGTTACCCACCATTTTGTCGGTGATATCCCTAGGAGATTTTTTTTTTCTCCAATATGATCCTCAACCAGTAGCCAACAACCCCTTGCAGCCACTAACTAGCTTGTTGTGCCATTTCTCCACCACCTGAGCCAACCATGTGGTCCCTCACCCATCTGCCATGATCGTATGTTTGAAGGTGGGCATCCCAAACCTAAAGGTATGCCTTGTCATTTGGTAATTGAGTATTGTAGTTTGCTTATCATGGACACTTTTGGGCATGGAAATTTGGGGGGATTTGGCGGAAAGAATGGGCTAGGTTTGTACTCTTATATCCTAAACCCCTTTTGGACATTAACTTTGGATTCTAGTCCCGTGGGATCTCTTTTAGTGACTATTTGGCTTTAGGGATGGTATTTCATGGGAAACCCTGATTTTGGTTGCGTGGTCCCACTCTCTTATCCACATATATTGCCCCCTTCCCACTCACTATAACCCCATTCATCATTTCTTCCACCTGGGTCCACATTCCTCCACTGGGTCCACGTAGGGCTAACTCTTCCCTCCCCTTGCCCACGCCTTGGGTCGGTCCTGGAATGATGCCCCGAAGGTTGATGCAGTTAAAATGAAAAGTAAACGCATAATTGGCTACTCTCAACAAGAAATTTACCACAAAATGCAAAAGATGGCCCGACAAACACATTTAGCACATGAGCAAAAGGCAATACATGAGCTCTACCCCATCATCATGGCCATCACCTTGGTTCCTACAGGTTCTATGAGCCTCCTTCATCATATAGGAACCCATGATTGTCCCAACCCCTGGTGGGCAATGAACCATCCTACCTTAAAAGGGGGTATCCACTGCTATATCTCACACATCATGCTCATACCTCTTGAGCCCCGAGCTGCTAATTAATGAAAAATCATAAAAACGCAAAAGGCATATAAAGAAGGGTGGGAAAATCAAGGCCGTGGCACCTCATGTACCACGATTTCTCCCTCCTATACATTATATACCCAAGTGTGGGTTTCCCTTTTACTAGCTACCCTTGTACCTCAACATGGCCCAAGGCTGCCCCTTTTCATTCCTTACTCCATCCATCTCTTCATCACATGCCACCACCTTTTAAAGGATGTGCCTTGGACATATTATCCCCTTTAGAAGTAGAAACCACCTAATGGGATACTTGGTTAACCCCATTTGGAACTTGGAGACATTAGCACATGCCAAAGCCCATTATGGAAGGGCAGGCCATTATGAAGTCCCCATTTGTGGTCCATGGTTTGTAAGCTCTTTTACTCAATTTCCTTGATGACTTGTTGTACTGGAAGGCTAGGGGACGCATTGGATCTTATGCAGGATTGCAGGTGGTCTCCATCTTGGGTTTGGTCTCCCTATACGGGGTCATAACCCTCCAAAGGGCTACATTAGCACATGTAGGGTGTTTGTTGAGAGCCATGGGCCTCCACAGCAGTAGACAACACTCCATGGATCCCCAGAGATGTTCAAATATTGCTCGAGATTCACCTGTTGGATGAGGAAGATGCACCAGGTTCACCTTTGCCCAACCTGCCCCACAGTTGTACCATGCACTTGGCAGAACTTGTATGCCGATGTGGCATCATTTACACCATCAGCTGAGCCCTTACAAATGTTCTATAGGCATCATCGACTTACTTGGAGACCCATGAGGTCACTTGTGTGCCTTCACAACCATTGGAAGCACCACATGTTTATTATGTGGAGAACAAGGGGCCAACCCCTTGTCCTTTACTTTTGGAAGTCCAACTCATCATTTTGGCACTTATGGATTTCATCAGGCTTCTTAGAGAGCCCAACGACATGCATTATTGATCATTCGACCTCTTGGGAGGCTTATTATTTTATTTATGAGCTAGTTTGGTGGGCTTGTTAACAATAGATAGTTATTTGCACATTATTTTGGTGGGCTAATGTAGGCTCAAATTAGGTAATTTGAACTCCTAATGAGTGTATAAATAGGAGAGACATGAATTCATTTGTATCATCACTTTGGATTGGATCATTCTCTCTCTTGAGAATTTCACATTTCTTTCTTGGAGGACAAATTGGAGCATGGATGAATTTTGATGTTTGGATTGGATTTTCTTATCTTGGAGCTTCTTTATTGCAAATGTATTGATGGTTGGATATATTCTCTTACATGTAATTACGACTTTGATGCTATTTTCTTTTACTTTGTCACATACATTGATCATGGGATTTTCGCTATTTTAGGGCTAATTGTTGCATGCATTCACTGCTTCATTGTGGAATTATGTTTCTATATAACATATCTCTATGTATGGGCCTTGTTTTTTGAATGAATTGTCCTAGAGATCGAAGCTACCTTGATAAGCCATCTTTATCTGCAAGCGAAGTATAAATGCTTTAAGGTCACTTTCTTTTTTTGCCCTAACATTGGACCAAGTTTCCCTTAGAGCCTCCTTGAGCTAGAAATGAGATCCTTCTTCATAATTCTTCTTGAATCCATATCCCCAAAAGGAATTAGGCACTGGTCCACCATAAGGTGATCACCTTAAACCTTTTTCTTTACCTTTTCCCCCTCTTTTTTAGGTCTAGCCACGCTGGGCCACTTAGGGCATCACTTTCCCGACAAAGTAGCCATAGAAGAAGTTCGATCTTTTAGCCTCTACTACACTAGTGTGTCCTCAAGGTCTCTTCCAAATTTGAAGAAATTTTGATGGTGGGATTGTGAGATATTCCAAGCCCTAGCTCTGAGATCAAACTTTGCCCTGGTGTTGCCTAAGCTAGTACCTCATAGGATCAATTTGACACCTTTAAGTGGAAATTCTTGTTTGATCCTTTCCCCTTCCTTGTTTAGGTTAAGATCATCATCGGTTGCTAAACTCCCTCCCCTTAACCTAACCTGGGTCCACTTGGTCCCGTGTGGTCCCACACCTTTGAAAAGTCAATTCTTCAAGAACCACTTAGGAAACCAAGTTCAATAAGGATTTTAGGGATTGGGAAGCTCCTTTACAAGACATATTCCTTAAACCTAGCCCTCAAATCCTCACCTCGTCCTAGAAAGCTTTGTACCTTGCTTGAAGAGCAAGCAAGCTCCATTCTTAACCTCCTTCTAGGAAAAGGATCATCAAGGTCACTTCACATCCATTGGTTGATTCATCCTTTACAAGTGACTTTAAACATACTGGGTCTCCTCCCATCGGTGAAAGTCTGTAAAGAGTAGGGAGTCTTAACTAAGGTGACAGTGGGCTAAGTTTCCATTGTTGCCCTTGGTCTAGCAGTTGTCCCTTTAGGAGTCCCTTTTAGGCCCACTGCTAGTTTGACCGGTCACAATTCTCATGCTAGAATAGGTTCATTTAGATTAGACTTCCATCTTAGAATAAATTTTATTTTATTATATGGTTTTTATTATTATTTGATGAAAACATGGGCAATAAAAGATGCCCAGGACACATGCTTCTAACATTGTTTGTGATGTGCAGGATACAAGTTTGCGGTCCTAGATGATTACTGGTGTTCTCATGACCTTCCGTTTGAGTACATGGTTCGTGCACTCTACAAAGAGCTCATGTCCTAGTTGGAGCTAGATGTTACCCACCACTAGTGGGTGACCCCATAGGAGATTTTTTCTCCTAAATTTGTCTTCAACCGACAACAAGTAACCCCTAACAGCCTCCAGTGTAGCCGGTATATTGTGCCATTTTAATCCACTCTTTGAGCCAGTCATATGTCCCCTTGCCCATCTATCGAGAGCGTATGTTTGAAGGTGGGACATCCGATCCTAAAGGTATGCTTTTCATTGTGCAATCGAGTGCTTATGCTTGTTTTTCTTTAGGCACATCGGTTATTGATTATTGGGTGACTTGGAAGAAGGAAGGGTTTTGATTGTAATCTTGTTCCCTCACCTTAAATGGGGGGTTAACTGTCAACCCTAATTTCTCGAAATCTTTCCTATCGACTTATAGCTTCAGGATGAGCACTACTTGGGAAACCTTGATTTTGGTAGCGTGGTCCTGTTTTCTTGTTTCATATTTTTCACTCCCTCTGTACATTACATGCCCGATTTCATCATCCTCCCTCTCTAGTGTTGAAATATGTAACTAGGATCAGTCTTCATAATGACATACGTAATCATGATTTTAGGTATTCAATGTTATGAGAAAAATAAATTTATTATTGTTATCATGAGGCATGGGTTTCATGCTCAAAAGGAATTTATTTTATAGGTCAAAGCTCCCATTGAGAGCTTCTAGGGCTTATGAGTCATTGTCATGTATGAAGGACCCTTTTAGGGCATGTTACATATTGTAAAAAAAAATATTTGAGTCAAAGTGAAGTCAAAGGACTGTCCAAGACCTTATCAAATTGTAATGAACAAGTTGACCTAGAGACAGTTGCAAGTCGACCTCAAATCATGGGCAAGAAATCCTATATAAGGAAAGGACTTGGTCGCATTCAAGGACACACTTCACACACAAGTTCGATCACAAGAAAGAAAAAGGAGTGCAAAGAAGAAGAGGACGAAGGAGGAAGAGAAAATTGAGTTTTTGGGATTGTTTTTGGGCTACTTCTCTCCACACGTGCGAAGGAATTAGGGTTCATGCTGTTGCAGTAAAGCCGAGTTGCAGAAGTAAAGTTAGGTCATCAAGAAGAGCTATTATGCAAGCCGAATTCTCTAGGAGAGAGAATCTAGCCAAGCGACGGAGAAAGGAACGAGATCTAGGGTTTCTACAAAAGATTTTTTTTGGGTCGGTCGTGTTGTCGCTTAGATTGCATAGGCACCGCAACAACGGCTCAGGGCGGGGGCTGTCACTCTGATCCCCGCCCACTCCGTTCTAGCTGTCTCCCAACAACAGACTATGGGGGGTAGTCCCTATGGAAATGAGATGATGAAAAACAAGTTGGGAACCAACTTGTCCAGGAGACATAGTTGAGTGGCCTAGCTACTTGGTTAAATTAGGCAAGACTCAAAGATCAGATTAGATTCAGATATGAGACTAGTGCCTTATGGAGTCAAACTCTTGCTTATTATTAAATTAAGACCAAGTAACTGGATGGACAACCACTGCTTGAATGATTCACTAACCCATATGCTATGCAAATCCTAGGTTCTAGGTGTGATGCAAGGATCTTGGTTAATTTTAAGTTATATGCCTACTCTAAGTGGAACCTCCCTCTTAACAGTTTTGAAACTAGCCTTAAAAGTAGGTTGTGGGATGGAAGCCAACGAGAAACAAGCAAAGGCTTGATTAGCGATACCTCCCCCTGTGTTCCAACCACCCGATGCCTCCGACGCTGCAAAGACTGTGGCTCTGACGATTGCAAGGTCACTGTGTTAACCAATAGGAAGGTGCTGAATTCCTCGACCTAAGTTGAGAAAGGGTGGCCCTAAGTGTCTATCAACCAAGCTTATGCTCAGAGGTAAGTTATTAATGCAACTAGTCTTAGAATGCAAATGCAACAATTATAAGTGATCTTGAGTTTAGATTGTTCATTGATTAAGTACCTTAGTTATGATTTAATCTTCAATTATGACAACAAGTACTTGTCAATTAAGAGATAATCTTTATCCTCAAGAGTATGTGCCAAAATTTCAAGTGTCAACAAAATACAACAATGTTCAATGATTCACCAAAATAGAGCGATCGCAATAGATATATAATTGCAATATGAACAATGAATCTAATAACAATTAGAGCACTTAAGACAATCAACCAGTAATTCAATATGATATGCCAAGGACAACCATAAACCGATAATGGCAAAGGAGAACAAGGTTACTTATTTCCAATTGTCAAGAGATATTCAATTAAATTTAAAAACCTTCAAATGAGGAATACTTAGAATTTTAATGCCAATAAGGATGACAATATGAGGGCATTATTCACCAAGGTTCTTATGTCAATTAGAATGATGAAAAAAATTATACTTCAAAGACAAGTAATGTGACTCAGATCATCTAGCAAGATATTAGCATCCAATGAACTCTTTGTTGATTTTTGGTAGCATCGGATGTGCTCTAGCCATGAAAATTGGTGGAGAGGCTAAGGCACATGAGATCTCCAGGACCCATAAATCGTTTGGAGAAATTCCAACCGAATGAAGAGATATTAAAATAAATAATATTTTTAATGAGACCCTAAGTCTAAACTTCGGAAAATTAAAATATTAATGTGTATTAATATCATATGGGTGAGGAAGTTCTAAATAACGAGGATCAAGCCAGATCTAATCTTAGTCATTGATTAGGGGCTTAATCTCGGCTATTGAATCGTCAACAGGAAAAGTATAAAAGGAGGCTTGAGGGTCAGTTGGAAATACATCGAAGAGAGATCAAGAATTCAATTTTCTGGGGCAGGGTTTGCTAAGCAAATCGAGTGAGTGATTAGTTGCAGCGAGGGGCAGTTCAGCAAGGGATTTCGATCCAAGGCTGAAGGATACATATCAGAGAGGTAACAGAGTGCCGGAAGAGGCAGCGCAGAGCCTAGGAGGGCTGACGCAGAGGCAACAAGGGTTGACGCAAAGGCTAAGGAGGCTAGTGCAGAGGACGCAGAGGGCCAAAGAAGCTGACGCAGAGGTTGTAGAGGCTGACGTAGAGGACTCAGAGAGCTTCAGGGACTGTGTTGAGGTGATTCTGTGGGACAAACTGAGAGCTGATTGGCTGACGCAAAGCCAGAGAGGGTGACGCAGTTCCGAAGAGGGTGACACAGTTCTAGAGGAGTGCGTGGAGCATCTTTCGTTGTCCAACACAAGGAACAACTGGAGTCACTGTGGGATTGTTCATCCGGTTGCTGATAAGCCGGAATATCCGTCTCTAGATAGAGGTATTGTTGCCAAGGATATTCTTTGAAGGGTGAGCCATTTTTGGCACCTTAGTTGTATTCAGAATCTGCTTGATAATAAAACCCTCATATATGCTGCACTGGTTTTCCCGCATTGGGTTTTTCCGGGGACGATTGTCCAAAAATAACGATGTCCCTTGTGTTATTGTTTTTGTTTACTTCAGTGCATGATCTGTATATCTGTGAAGGTTGCATTTGTGTTTAATTCGATGTTTATGCAATTAAATAACTTGTTAATGTAAAGTACAAGTAGGAGATAATAGACCAAAAATTGCAGTAGGGGTTTTCGATGTGTTAGATTTAGAAATTTTTGCACTCTTCTATCACAAGACCATTAGATTATGTGCTTTAGCGAGTGAGCTTATGTGAATGAGTGTGAATTGTAACTTTACGAAGCTTCTCAAGGCAACAAAAAATGTTAGTGCTTTTATCCACTTTACCAGTGCCAAAAATTGCTCTTGAAATACTTCATCAACTTATCAAATTACTTTAGCAACTTAATGTAAGTAATTAGAATATGAAGCACAAAAGCCTTAAGTCACCTAGGATTCAATGCTATCCAAATGAGCATCAAACAAATGCTATGAAAACTGTAAATAATCCTTAGTTCAAAGCTCCTTTAGATGCAAACAAAACAACCTACTACCGAAGTCACTTTGCTAAGATTAATTGGTGATGTTAATGCCACTGTTATCACTTCAGACCTTAATGTGCAATGCTAATAGTCATCAGAACTTGTATACTTGATTCAAACAACTAGTGCCCAAACTGTACACTTTGCTAATATATTTGACAATGTGTGAGCAAATTTTTATGCCAATCAGACTACTGTTTGGAAATTAATAGGGCAACATAAGAAAAATGGTGAAGAAGGAAAGTTTAGAAGATCAAAACCTTGAGGCTCAAAAACTTGGAATCCACTTGCCAAATTTTGTCCACAACTTCTTGTGATTGTAAACACGAAATTTTAACTTTAGTGTCTCTGCAAAACACACTAGAGGTAAGCTCAGAAAAACAAATAATTGCCCCAAGTGACTTAGGAGAGGCAAATGAAGACCCCAGTGGGGCAACGCTTAGCCCTAAGGGGGTTGCGTTGGGGCAGAGGAGTCCTGCCAAGGTAGGGACAAGGCACCCTAGGCTTGTAGTGAGGGAGATGAGTCCAAAGGGACGGCGACAGAGCTATAGAAGGTTGGTCAAGAGGGGATTGAGGGCAGCAGTAAGGTGAAGGTTTATGGTAGAGGGGAGGGAGCCATACAGAGGAGGATGGAAGGGCCAACAAAGAGGATAGGGAGAGAGGAGAGCAGGCAGAGGCCCAAAGGAGTTGTGGCAAGCCAAGGGAGGGCTTTTGTGAGGCAGCAGAGCGATGGCAGAGGACCACAAAGGGATAAGGAAGAGAAACGAAAGGCAGGGGAGAGGTGAGGGCATCCGTGAGGGGATGCGGGAAGGAGGGTAGTCGAGGGAAGAAAGGGGAGGACAAAGAGGATATGAGGGAGAGCAGAAGGCTGGGAGAGGGTTAGGAGGCAAGGTAAGGCCACGAAGAAGGGAGTAAGGGCAAGTAGAGAGCAAAGGAGGCAAGGGAGGGGATCGATGGATGAGGATGTAAGGAAAAAGGCCTTGAGGCCTGCGGTAGGGAAGGAGTGAAATGTTGATTTGGGGTAGCATCGGATGTGCACTAGCCACGAAAATTGGTGGAGAGGCTAAAGCACATGAGATCTCCAATACCCAGATATGGTTTGGGCAGATTCTAAACAGATTGGGAGATATTAAAATAATTAATATTTTTAATGGAGTCCCTAAGTCTAAACTTAGGGAAAATAAAATATTAATGTGTATTAATATAAAACAGTGTTAGAAAGGTCCAAAAGTCATGGATCAAACCAGATCTAATCTTAGCCGTTGATTAGGGACTTAATCTCGGCCGTTGATTTGTCAATGAGAAAAGTATAAGAGGAGGCTTGAGGGTCACTTGGAGAACACACCAAGAGATCAAGATTTTGACTTTCTGGGGCTGGGTTTGCTGAGAAAGTTGAGAGAGTGATTAGAGTTGCAGCTGAGGGGCAGTGAATACAGAAGCAGAGAGGCAGAGATAGCACCGGGAGGATCAACGCAGTAGCCGGAGAGAGGGACGTAGAAGCAGCCAAGGGTTCACGTAGAGCCAGCCAGGGCTCACGTAGAGGCAACCAGGAGCTGTGCAGTGCCTTAGAGGGCCAGCGTGGGTGACGCAAAGGGCCAGAGGACTGACGCAGCGCCTCTAGAGGCTGATGCAGGCCAAGCCAGAGTGACGCTTGACTAACGCTAGGCCAGAGAGAGGCTGACGTAGTCCCTCGAGGTTGATGCTGGGGTTTTGTGGGGCAGATTGGAGCTGTGGAGTTGCCGGAGTGTTTATTCGGGGTTTCAGTCGGAATATCTGCTTTTGAGTAGAGAGGTACTACTGCCGAGATTTTTCTTTGTTAGGTGAGCCGGATTTGGCACCCAGATTGTATTCTGAAATTGCTTAATAAATCAAACCCTTAGATAGCTGCATCGGTTTTCTCGCATTGGGTTTTTCCGGGGACATTAGTCCAAAAACAACGGTGTCACTTGTGTGCTTGTTTCTGTTTCCTTCAGTTGATGATCTGTAACGTGTTGAACATGTACTCGTAGTTTACATGGTAAATAACTTGTTAATTAACAGAACAAGTAGGTAGGAATAAACCAGAAAGTACATGAACGGTTTCTAATGAGTTAGACTTAGAAACTTCAACATGAAAGGTAGAAGGCCATGACATGAGAAGAAGGCCCACAACCAAGGTAAAAGGGGCCACGTTAGGCTTACAGGGCTAGGAAAAATTCCTCAAACCCTTGCAGAATTTTAATTTTGCTTCAGATTCCCAAAATTTGCCAAAAAATGCCACATTTTTTTTCCTGAGGGTTGATGCCTTCTCCTTGGGCTTGAAATTTGAGCTTGGAGAAGAAAAAGATGGTGGATCTTGCCTTCCTAGGCCTAGATCCACCTCTAGAAACCCTCACGAAAATATTCCAAGGCTTGAAATCCTTGAAACCCTTGAAAATCTTCAAATCTAGCTTGGAGTTTACTTGCACAGATAAAATTACAAGAGCCCAAAACCCCTATATATACAAAAATCTCAAAACCCCAAAACCGCAGTTAGAAAAAAAAAATTACAAAATATTATTATACAAATTTATTTACAAATGTACAAATATACAATGTTTTTAAAAGGAATTTGAGAAATAATTTTTTTTAGAGATTTTTTGATAAATGACTAAGTATACTTTGGAAAATAAATGCAAGTTACAGCCTTAGCGAAGTTAGATAAATCCAATGTTCCACCAAGTTTCGGGAACGAGGAGGCGAGGGAGCAGGGATACGCAGGAGCGGCCTATGCAAAAGCTCCCCACCAATTTTTAGGAAACGTGGGGGGACGTCGGGGTCTTAAAAATAAAAACTTATAAATATAAAATATAAATCGATGAATCATATAACTGAAGCAAATTTAAAACGAAAAGCATGATCATTGATATCATTATCATATAAATTATAATCATGCATCATACATGTAATTTTGCAACTGTACAATGTAACTAATAGTCTACTAACTTACTAACAATGCACAATGAAAATAAATTATAAAATTATAATTTTTTAAAGTTTAAAATCTAAACCATATTGATGTTCCACTTCCACCTATGAACATTGAATATTGAATAATATAAAAGTCAAGTCTGATACATGAGCGACAACGTTCCATTCAACGAAGGAGTAGACAGAAGGCTTCTTGGCGATGGCGGCAGTATTCAGTTCAACGAAGGAGAAAACATAAAATGAAATGTGAAATGAACATAATGAAAACCCTTACCGGTCGGTCAACAAATATTAAAAATTACGATTTTTTTGTTTCATAAAAAATTTGCGAATTTTTTCTAGGGAAACGACCCCTCAAGACCCCTTAAGACCCCTTTCACCTAGGAAACGACCCCAATTGGACGAAACAACCCCAAAAATGGAGGAAACAACCCCTTTCAAGTTTCCTTGCGTACTCTGTTTTTTGAGAGCGTGGGGAAACGTCCCCTTCTCGTCCCCAAATCCTCGGAGCGCGAGGGAGCTAGGAAACTCGACCCCCAGGTGGGGGGACGCGACCTCTTGGAACACTGGATAAATCATACAAATATTTTAAGTCTAAACAAGGTCAGTCTGCATCCACAATTTGTGAACTTGGAGCCCAAGGACTAGGAAACCTGCAAACACTATATAATTTCTTCAAGAAAGCTTGTTAGACATATGGCGAATCGGATCATCTAAGATAGACGTAAAATCTACCAATAGAATGTTCTTATCACCCTCACCCTCTAATGAATTAACAAGCTTTTAAAATTTTAAGCACAATATAGGAAAGCTCGTACCCAGTATGTACCACAAATTAGTAGGCAATAAACACTATGAACTGCACCCCAAAGTCTTTATTATGATTCAAAAAACGTTCCTAGTAGGCAGTAGCCTTACATCAATTTTTTTGCAGAATTTTCTTAGCCAAACATCATATGGCTTTAGACACAAATGACTCCTAATTTATAGATAAATCCTCCAAGTGGAAAAATAATGGCTAGTTGGCTTGATTCTCGTCAAAATAATTTCCTTGATCAACTTTTAATCTCTGCCGTTGAAATAATTATTTTTGAGGAATGTTCGAATTTTTCATTTAACCCATTTTTTATTAGCTCAAAATCAATTATTTTGAGCTAATTTCCTAAAAAAGTTGACTTTGATTTAACCATCAAGGTCCAAGGGTGCAATTTTTCTTGAAATTTCCAATATTCCCTTAGCGGGGGTCCTCCAAAAATGAATTTCTTTGATCCTCACGAATTTTTCCACTTGGATAATTTAATTTCTCTAAGACTTTAATTTTGACTATAATTTTGCCAGAAAGTTTAATTAATTGACACTTGAGGGGATTAATAATTTTTCCACTCTTTAATATTTTAGCCATGGTGTCTAAATATGAGGGACCATGCACTAAAATATTTTTTACTTAAGATAATTACAATTCAACCCTCAAAGGGGGAAAACCCGTTCGGTATAAACCCTCAAATTACATACCCAATTCTGCAACATAGTATGATCTAGCAGACCAAGTGATTTGTAATAAAATAATTTAGCCAATTAGCTTAAATTATTCCCAACCACTTTTACATAAGATTCGACTAAAACACTAGGACTCACCTAAGACTTTGACGAAGAATTCCACCCTAGCTTTGGGGTGAGGTTGGAGGGAAAAACTATGCCGACCATCCATGTTTAGAAACACAGATGAGCTAGTGAGACGAAAAACCTCATAGGATGAAACTCTTGCCAAAACAATAGGCTTACCTAGGCTGTTACATACATATACGGTCTTACTAGCGTCATTTACATTATAAATTTGCATAATGGGTTTACAAAGACTCAATAAACTGATGATTGATGATCTGATCTTTTGATTTTTTTTGGCATATCTGCTTCCTTAGAACTTTGACAAAAAGTGTGCAACAGGTCGAAGTTGTAGAAGATTCTTCTGGGCAGGTCGAAGTTGTAGAAGAATTTGTTGGGCAGGTCGAAGTTGCAGAATAATCTGCTGGGGAGGTCAAAATTGCAGAAGAAGCTGCTGGAAGTCAGAATTTGCAGACATTGCTAGAAGCGAGGTTTGAATTGGTCTTGGAGGGTCTTGGTCAAGGGTCTAGGTCTTAGAATTGGTCAATTTAAGATTCTATAAGAAGAAGAATTCTTGTGGGTTTTCCTCTCAGGTGGAGAGCTTTTGGCCTTGGTTGATAGCCTACATACTGTGCCCTATTGTCTCATTGTTCTTTATGCTTTGGTAGCTGTTTGATTATAGAGAACACTAATAACAAGAAGAAGTAAAAACACATCACAAGCAGTTATCAAGAAGAGAAATCACCTACCTTGCTACTCCTAGATTTCTCAACATGGTGTCAGAGCTAAGGTGACAAGTTAAGGAAGGGTAGCTTAAAGAAGGACACTCAAGGATCGAAGCACTAGAGGATCATCAAGAGCATCATTCATCAAGAAGGACCACTCATCTCAAAAGAACAAGGATTACATCATCATCTTTAAAGAATCGACTAAAGGAGACCTCAAAAACGTAGAAGGATTCTACACTTGAAGCATTCTTGGGAACCTCGCAAAAAACATCACCTTGAAGAAGGAGACCTCAAAAGACCCTACCTCTTCTCAAATAAAGAAGAACTACAGATTGGAGCATCTTGAAGAAAAAACAAGGAGAAGGCATTGTCATCATCATCAAGGAATCAAGGTGATCTCCCTCTCTTTGAAGGATCACCTTTAAAGAAAGACATCTTCACTAAGAATACATCTTCTATCATCATAAAAATCAAGAAGGAAACAAGTTGAAGATATTTTTATCAAGGAGTATCTTCACAAGTAAGTATCTTTATGTCCACATCTGAATCTATCAAAATCTCGTTTTGCAAGGAAAGCAACAAGTTGGTTGGGGCATCAAAATTTCTTGCATGGAAAAAGAGGACAGATTTGATCCTCATAGAAAATGAAGTCGTGAATCATGTTAAGGGCTCAATCACTAAACCTCCAGAGGAAGAAGCTCAAGCTCTTGCAAAGTACATGAAAGGGGAAGTAAGGGCTCAAAGGATTCTCATAGAATCCATTAAAGATCCCCTCATACCCTATGTATCAAAATTAGAAACATCAAAAGAAATATATGACAAACTTGTAGAATTATTCTCCGTAAGCACTACAGGAGAAGTGATCTCGTTAAGACAAGAACTCTACAAGATGAAGATATCAAAAGAAGAAGGAATAGCCTCATACTTTATGAGGGTGTCATAAATTAGAGACCAACTACAAGAGTTGGGATAAGGAAATGACAACTATAGTACTCAATGCACTACCAGTGGAATGGGGCAACTTACATCACGTATTTATGGAAAGAAAGAAGCTACCCTGTCCAATGAAGTATGGTCACTATGCAAAATTGAAGAAACTAGGATAAAGGCAAAAAGTGATGTAGGATCAAATGAACAAACACAAGCATTTGTTGCCATGGCGAAGAGAAAAGGAAAGTTTGGTCCTCAATTTGGTCCTCAGAAAAGGAAGAAGAATATGGCAAAGGTTTAATACTACAACTGTCAAGAATACAGGCACTATATGAGAGATTGTCCCAAACTTAGGAAGGACAACAACAAAACAGGAAGGGAAGAAGCTCATATCACTGAAGAAGTGGAAGAAGTTGAAAAGAAGAATTCAAAGGAGGAAGTAAAAGATCTCTACTATGATTGAATCATCTTCTCCACCTGGTTCTTTTCAAGTTTTGTAAAGTATAACTTTCATAGTAAAAAAAAAACATTAGAAGCATGATAGGATGCATCATTTTAGGAGATGGGATCACAACATACGAAGGAAGCAAGAGCTCATGACATCAAAAAGAAGCTTGAAAGATAGTTGAAGTAGAAGATTGTGACAATCATCATTAGAAGGAAGTAGCTCTTGGTAACCTCATTAGAAGCATAAGTAGTACTTATGGGTAGAAGGAAGTCATCTAGTGTAGAGCTCATCATACATCATTAGAAAGAAGAATTTGCTCGATGAGGATAATCAAGATCCTCTATTGGAATCTTTATTAGAAGGTTCATCTCTTGGAAGAAGAGTCTTGCTAAGAATACCACCTTGGATGGGATTCACTATTTGGAAGAATGATGATATGATGACAAAAGAAATGCAACATGTCAAGATGATAGAAATACTTTCAATCAAGGGAAAGAAGCTGCTGAAGTTTGTCTAGATGATCAAAAGAAGAAAAGAGGTATGTATGCACATGTTTGATAAGTTAGGTCATGTCATCATATAGTTGCAGATCACTGGGATCAATACTCTACCTCATGAGTATGATCAAAAGAAAAGGTTCTCTTCTATTGGAAAGATGCATTGAAGGCATGACTCACATATTGACTAGACGAAATCAACAGAATATGTCCTCATATGAAATATGAGGTGGTTGACAAAGATGAAGGAACTATGATTGGAAGTTCTTGGGAAGCAATATGTGAATAAATAAAAGAAGAAATCGTAAAAGTTGCAACAATGGTCGCCTAGAAAAGGCAATCAACATCTGATGATTAGAAGAATTGGCCATGATATCTCCATAGGAAAGATATGAAGACTCTGGGAAAGTCTGGAAAGAAAGGGAGCCCTAATAATTTGAGGTGGTTACCTAAAATGAAATCTTCTAGGGATAATTCTATCAACGAATTCATCTTGATAAGCCATCACCTTTTGCACATTGAAGTATAAAAGTTGCAAGATTACTTCTCTTTGCCCTAGAAGGTTAGCGAGGTAGTCTTGAGGCCTCCTTGACTAAGAACCAAGGTCTCCATTCATATTTTTCATACACTCCATTCTCCCAAGACTAAGGCACTTATCTATCAATAGGTGGTAAGATAAAATCAATTCTTTTTCACCTTTTCCTAGGTCTAGCCAAATAGGGTGACCTAGGGCATCATTTTCTCGACAAAATAGCCATCCAAAAAGTTTTATCTCCTAGCCTCTCCTGCACTGGTGTCTCCTCAAGGCCTCCTCCAATTTTGAAGCCATTCCGATGGTGGAGTTGTGAGAAAAGCCAAGCCCTATCTCTGAGATCAAACTTTGCCCTAGTATCCCCAAGGCTAGTGCCTCATAGGGTCAATTCAACACCTTTTAGTGAAAATTCTTTCTTTGATCCTTTCCTCCTCCTTGTCTGGGTTAAGAACATCATTGGTTGCTAAACTCTTACCTCCTAACCCAGGCTAGGTCCACTTGGTTCCGTGTGGTCCCATTACTTTGAAAAGACAATTCTTCAAGAATCATCTGGGGTACCAATTTCAACAAAGATTTTAGGGATTGGGAAACTCTTTCATAAGTCATATTCCCTAAACCTAACCCTCAAGTCCTCCCATCCTTCTCCTAGAAGACATTGTACCTTGCTTAGAAAGCAAGCAAGCTCTATTCTTCAACCTCTTCTGGAAAGGGATTATTTGGGTCACTCTATATCCACTTGTTGATTTATCCTTCATTGGTGACCCAATATATACCGGGTCTCTTCCCGTCGATGAAAGTTCGTAAATAGTAGGGAGCCTTAGCTGAGGTGACAGTGGGCTAAGTCTCCATTTGTTGCCCTTGGTCTAGTGTTTGCCCCATTAGGGATCCCGTTAGGTCCCCTGCCAGTTTGAGTGGTAACAAGGCACAGACAACCAACAAGGTTGTAGTACTTTCGGACACTTGTTGTCAGGAGGCGTTGGAGTTTGACAGGATAGTTTTGAGCGTGGAGCTTCTTGTCAGACGAGGTAGGATATTTTGGAGATGGTGGTGCATCCATCTTTGGGTCTACCCATTGATGAGGTGCAAATAGATGCAGTGGCAACCAGGAAAGCTGTGGCATTTTCATGTCCCCTTTTTTATTTTCCTCTATAGTACAATCAGGATGGGTTTCTAGAGTCTGTGATGGCCAAGCCGTAGGAACATGATTACATCTGGAGGGGCTTTGAGGAGTTTTTATATGATCCGATGGCATTTGCTTGGCATATTCCATCATCCACACAACATGCCTTTTGTTCCATTGCATTCCGACAACTTTAAAAAAAATGGGGTTATTACGGGGCCTTAATTAATTGCGTTTGAGGTGGCATTCCAGGAGGATCATTTGATGGAACGCCTCAGTGTAATAGCTCATTGGAACCAGAACGAGAAGATCTACAGGATGGGATGCTGTGAAGTGACTTCCAGTGGCAAGAGAGAGTATGTTGGGTGATTTACTACATTCCCAGATTAAAAATGACTTTAATTAGTCATTTAATTAAAAAGGGGAAAATTAATTAATTGGAGGAAAAAGGACAAAAGTGACTTAAATGAAATAAAATTAAATTAAAAAGTCACTTAAGATAAATTCAAGGGAGGAGCTTCTAGAATAATAATAAAATAATAAAATAAGATGCTTCTAAAGACTTGGAGATCTATCTATGGAGTCTTTAAAAGGAGGAGGAGATCATTTGGGACATCTTGGAGTTGAGCATGTTTCTTGTGGAGAGGTTTGGAGAACCAAGAGTTCCCAACTTCAGTTGTAGCTCAAGGATGAAACTCCTCGGGTGATTTAGTGAGAGAGGGAAAGAACAAATCCCACCCCTTGGTGAATTCATCCAAAATTCATAAGTTCTTTCTTCATATCAGTTGTTATAGCGACCAGTGTAGTAGTATCCTAGATATCTTTGGGGCCTGTTACCCACCATTTTGTGGGTGATATCCCTAGGAGATTTTTTTCCTCCAAGATGGTCCTCAGCCAGTAGCCAACAACCCCTTGCAGCGACCAGCTAGCTCATTGTGCCATTTCTCCGCCACCTGAGCCAACCATGTGGTCCTTCACCCATCTGACATGATCGTATGTTTGAAGGTGAGCCTTTCGAATCTAAAGGTATGCCTTGTCATCTGGTAATTGAGTATTGTAGTTTGCTTATCATGGGCACTTATGGGCATGGATTAATGGGGGGATTCAGTGGAAAGAAATGGTAAGGTCTGTGCCCTTGTCACTTAGAGCCCTTTTGGATATTAACCTTACATTCTAGTCCCGTGGAATTTCTTTTGCTGACCATTTGGATTTAGGGATGGTATTTCATGGGAAACCCCGATTTTGGTTGCGTGGTTCCGCTCCCGTACCCGCTCATTTTACCACCCTTTCCACTCATTATTACCCCGTTCATCATTTCTCTCGCTTGGGTCCACATTCCTCCACTGGTTCCACATAGGGTTAGCTCGCCCCTTCCCCTTGCCCACACCTTAGGTCAGGCTTGGAATGATGCCTTGGAGGTTGATGAAGCTAAAAAGAAATATAAAAGCATATTTGGCCACATTCAACAGGAAAATGTACCACAAAATGTGAAAGATGACTGGGACAAATACATTTAGCACGTGGGCAAAAGCCAATACATGAGCTCTACCCCATCATCATGGCCATCACCCTGATTCCTACAGGTTCTGTGAGCCTCTTTCATCACATAGGAACCCATGATTGTCCCAACCCCTTGCGGGCAATGAAACGCCCTACCTTAAAAGGGGGTATTCACTGTTACATCTTATGCATCATGCTCTTATCCTTTGAGCCCCAAAGAAAATCATAAAAAGGCAAAAGGCATATAAAGAAGGGTGGAAAAATCAAGGTCGGGGCACCTCATGTACCACGATTGCTCCCTCCTATACATTATAAACCAGAGTGTGGGCTTCCCTCTTATTAGCTACCCTTGTACCCCAACATGTGACACAGGGTTGCCCCTTCTCATCCCCTACTTTATTCACCTATCTGTCACATGCCACCACCTTTTGAAGGATGTACCTTGAACATATTATCCCCTTTAGAAGTAGAAACCACCTAATAGGATACTTGGTTAACCCCATTTGGAGTTTAGGAGACATTGGCACATCCTGAAACCCATTATGGAAGGGCAGGCCATTATGAAGTCCCCACCTGTGGTCCATGATTGGTAAGCTCATTTACTCGATTTCTCTAATGAATTGTTGTACTCGAAGGCTAGGGTACGCATTGGATCTAATGCAGGATTGAAGATGGTCTCCAGCTTGGGTTTGGTCTCCCTATACAGGGTCCTAATCCTCCAGCGGAATACATTGGCCCATGTAGGTTGTGTGTTGAGAGCCATGGGCCTCCACAGCTGTAGACAACATTCCATGGATCCCCAAGGATGGTCAGAGATGCTCGAGGTACTCCCATTGGACGAGGAAGATGCACCTGGTTCATTTTTGCCCAGCTGACCCCACAGATGTACAATGCACTTGGCAGTTGACCCAGGACATGTAGGATGGTGTAGCATCCCCTACATCATCATCAGAGCCCTTGTAGACGATCTACAGGCATCTTCAACTCATTTGGAGACCCATGAGCTTATTTTTGTGCCCCCACACCCATTGGGAGGACCACATGTTTATTGTTTGGAGAACAAGGGGCCAACCCCTCGCCCATCACTTTTGAGGGTCTTACTCTTCATTATGGTACCCATGGACCTCATTAGGCCTCTTAGAGGGCCCTACGACATGCATAGATTATTATTTGACCTCTTGAGAGGCTTATTCTTTAATTTATGAGCTAGTTTGGTGGGTTTGTCACCAAGTTAGATTATTAGAACATTATTTTATTTTTGGGGCTTATGTAGGCCAAGGAGGGTAATTCGACCTCCTCATTAGTATATAAATACAAGTGAGATGAGTTCATTATCTCATCATCACTTTGGATTGGATCTCTTCTCTCTCTTGAGAATTTCACACTTTTTGTTAGAGGATGAATTGGAGCTTTGTGGATGAATTTTTATGTGTGGATTTGGTCTATCTAATCTTGGAGCTTCTCTCTTGTCAAATTGTGGATGGTTGGATATATTCTATTACATGTAAGTACATGTTTTTAATGTTATTCTTGTTTTACTTTGTCATATACATTGGATTGGGATTTTTGCTATTTTTAGGGCTAATTGCTGCATGTATTTACTGCTTAGATTGTGGAATTTTGTCTCTATTATAGCATCTCCCAATGTATGGGCCATGTAATGCGAATGAAATCTCCTAGGGGTAATTCTATCAATGAATTTATCTTGATAAGCCATCACCTTTTGCACATCGAAGTATAAAAGCTGCAAGATTGCTTTTCTTTTACGTAGAAGGCTAGCGAAGTAGTCTTGAGGCCTCCTTGACCAAGAACCAAAGGCTCTCACTCATATTCATCATAGACTTCATTCTCCCAAGATTAAGGCAGTGATCTACCAAAATGTGGTCACCTTAAACCAACTTCTTTCACCTTTTCTTGGGTCTAGCCAAGTTGGATCACCTAGGGCATCATTTTCCCGATGAACTAGTCCTCCAAAAAGTTCGATCTCCTAGCCCCACTTGTGCTGGTGTTTCCTCTATACCTCCTTCAAATTTGAGGCCATTCCGATGGTGGAGTTGTGAGAAAAACCAAGCCCTAGCTTTGAGATCAAACTTTGCCCTAGCATCCCCAAAGGATAGTACCTTATTGGATCAATTCAACACCTTTAAGTGAATATTCTTTTTTTGATCCTTTCCCCTTCCTGGTCCCGTTCCTTTGAAAAACAATTCTTCAAGAACCATCTGAGATACCAATTTCAACAAGGATTTCAGGGATTGGGAAACTCCTTCACAAGTCATATCCCATAAACCTAACCCTCAAATCCTCCCTTCCTTTTCCTAGAAGACATTGTACCTTGCTTAGAAAGCAAGCAAGCTCCATCTTTTAAACTCTTCTGGGAAGGGGATTATTTGGGTCACTCCATATCCATTCATTGATTTATCCTTCATCGGTGACTCCATAATATATCGGGTCTCCTCCCATCTGTGAAAGTCTGTAAATAGAAGGGAGCCTTAGCTAAGGTGACAGTGAGCCAAGTCTCCATTTGTTGCCTTTGGTCTAGCATCCGCCCTTTAGCAATCCCCTTTAGGTCTCCAGCTAGTTTGAGTGGTAACAGGGCCATTTCTTGTATCAACACACACACACACACACACATATATTAATAAACTAAGGCTGAGGTCCACTGCATGTGCATCTTGTAAATTTTCTAGTTGCAGTTTATGTTTCCTAGTTTTGCCGATTGATTTTATGGTTTCATTTGTGAAATTTGCTTATTGAATTGACGGTAAAATTCTTAAAAGCAATTTTCTGCAAAATTTGTATTGGGGAAATTACACCCTAGTTGGTAAGAAACAAACCATTTGCAATTGGAATAATTGGTTCCACTTGGAAACCATTTGCAATCAATCTAGTTGGCCAGTTTTGATGACATTGCTTCATATTCTCCAATGTTAAAGGACATATTGCATTGATATGTTTAGATTATTACATAACCTTTATGAAGCCATAACAATCTATATGATTGCGGTGTTTTTGTCATCCTAACTTCATCTTTTCTATTGCCTTTACCACGACCATATTTTCCATGCTGCCCAATTCAATTATAACTTTACAACATTTACCTCCAAATTTGCATTTGGTTTCAAATATGTTTTTTCTCAACCATCTATCTTCTTTTGGTGCTAGTTGTTGATTTTTTGGCATGATCAAAACCTTGCTCATCATCATGTTTTTCTCCATGTTCTACTACTATTGTGAATGTTTGTTGGTCCTTGATGTCTCTCCACTGTTATCTAAGCCGGATCACCTAGACCCATTATTAGATTGCACCAAGGGATTTTAGGAGGTTTAGAGTAGGCTGAGAAAACCATATATCTTCTTAGCAACTTGTTTTCGGTTCCTCTTCTATGGCTAGGACATCGACATTGGGTGTTAGGAGTGATATCCCATTTGCGTCACTCCTGATAGGTAGTAGGTTATTCTTGAGGATGAGACCTTTTGGATGAATGGATGAATTTTGATGTTTGGTTATTCTTCTTTGTCTTGGAGCTTCTATGATTGGCATATCTTGGTGATTGGATATATTCTTCTTACATGTAAGTACCATTTTAATGCTATTTTGATTCTTTATGTTGCTGCATTCATGATATTGGGATTTTCGCTATTCTAGGGTTAATTTGTTGCTTTTCTTGGAACGAAATTGTGGAAATTGAATCTCTAAATAGTGTTGTATCATGATTGGGCCATGTTTGAATGAATGAATGTTCCTAGAGACATCCTTGTCTTGATAAGTCACCAAATATTGTTGAACGAAGTATAAATGACCTTGAAGCTACTTCCATTAAGCCCTAATGCCCAACAAAGTTGTCTTTTAGGCCTCCTTGACAAGTGGAAATAAATCCAAATTCTAAATCTTGCATGTCTCCATCTCTCCCAAAGGACAAAGCACTAGTCCTCTTGTGATCACTTTAAAGCTAATTTATTTCACCTTCTCCTCTTTTCTAGGCCTAGTCTACTTAGGTCACCTAGGGCATCAATTATCTCACAATCTAGCCATCCAAATACTTCGATTTTTGGTCCACAACTGCGCTGGTGTGTCCTCAAGAAGCGCACCAAATTTCACGAGATTCCGACGGTGGGATCTTGAGATATCGCAAGCCCTAGCTTGAAAACCAATTCTTTCCCTTGGTTTCCCTTAGGCTAGTAGCCTCATTGAGATCCTTGCATTGCCTTTCCTTGAAAATTCGTTCTTTGATGCCTTTCTCCTCCCTAATTAGGTCAAGCGTATCATTGGTTGCTAAATCCTATCCCCTTGTCCTAACCTCGGGTCCACTTGGTCCTCTGTGGTCCCATACATTATCAAGGTTAATTCTTTAAAGATCACTTGGAATCCAAGTTTCCACAACAATTTTAGGGCCTAGGGATCCCCTTGAAATTCTCCTTAAGCCCTTCATTGAGAGCCTTCCATCTTGCCTTCCAAGGCAAGCAAGCCACCATCTTGAGCCTCTCTTGTGAATAGGCTTCTAGGATCACCCCTCATCTTATCTTTGATCTATTCCTCTTTGTGATCCTAATTATACTGCGTTTCCTCCCATCGGCGAAAGTTCGTAAAGAGTAGGGAGCTTTAGCTGAGGTGACAATGGGCTATTGCTCCATTGTTGCCCTTGACCTAGCAATTGTCCCTCTAGGATCCCCCTTTAAGACCCTTGCTAGTTTTAGTGGTAATAGGAACCAAGGTGATAGCCATGATGATGGGGTAGAGCTCATGTATTGGCTTTTTCCCACGTGCTAAATGTGTTTATCCTGACCATCTTTTGCATTTTGTGGTACATTTTCCTATTGAATGTGGCCAATTATGCTTTTATGTTTCTTTTAAGCCGCATCAACCTCTGGGGCATCATTCCAGGTTTAACCCAAGGTGTGGGCAAGGGGAAAGCTAACCCTATGTGGACCCAGTGGAGGAATGTGGACCCAGGTGGGAGAAATGATGAATGGGGTAATAATGAGTGGAAAGGGGGGTAATATGTGCAGATAAGGGAGCAGGATCACACAACCAAAATTAGGGTTTCCCATGAAATACCATCCCTAAAGCCAAATGGTCAGTAAAAGAGATCCCACGGGACTAAAATGCAAG
The DNA here is from genome assembly GCA_031772625.1 of Pinus tabuliformis. Lineage (NCBI taxonomy): Eukaryota > Viridiplantae > Streptophyta > Pinopsida > Pinales > Pinaceae > Pinus > Pinus tabuliformis. The sequence goes on along the minus strand of CM062812.1, from coordinate 253,938,276 downwards.
GTTAATATCCAAAAGGGGTCTAGGGGACAAGAGCACAGACCTAGCCCATTCTTTCTGCCAAATTCCCACATTAATCCATGCCCAGAAGTGTCCATAATAAGCAAACTACAATACTCAATTACCAAATGACAAGGCATACCTTTAGGTTCGAGAGGCCCACCTTCAAACATATGATCATGGCAGATGGGTGAGGGCCCAGATGGCTAGCTCAGGTGGCAGAGAAATGACACAATGAGCTAGCTGGTGGCTGGTGGCTGCGGGTTGAGGACCATCTCGGAGAAAAAAAAATTCTCCTAGGGATATCACCCACAAAATGGTGGGTAACATTTCCCATCGAAGAGTAGGTTGCATATATACTCATAAAAGCTCTAGGGAGGGCTAAGTTCGTCTATTTCAGAGAACAGATGGGTATGGTGGAGAACCTGTTTCAGTAGCAGGGATAGGCTATTTTGGATGTTGCAATTGTAACAACAAAAGATGAGAGGGAGCTGCAGTGTAGATGCAGTGTTGGCAGGGTCAGCAATAGCATAGATGCAACGTATATCAGATTTGCGTAGTAGTTGATGGGCAACAACAATTAGACCTCTGTTGAAGAATCTTAGGGCATGCATGTTAAGGTGATTCTTCTTTGACATGATAACAATTTGTGAAACATTTATACATTTTTATCTTAGCTTGATGTTACTTCATTATTAACATATGTGAGTTAGCTTCATCAAATTGCTATCAAAACAAAAGAGACAAGAACACAATTGTTTGGCTCTCTGCTAGGGCCAAAACCTCTCCCTCTTAGAGAGGAAAACCCATGTGTAAATTCTTCTTATAGAAATTCCATTGATGAATACCAAGACCATGACCCTTGACACACTCTGCCTCTCCAAGACCAAGAAATCAATCCTCTCTTTCGCTGCTGAGATCATCCTCATTGTTGCACCATTGCTTTATTGAGATCTTCATTATTGCTTCTTTATAGCATCTGCACCATGACTGCTCCTAGAGATGGCTATCGAGGTGATGTCTATACATTCTTTGATATCACGAACTTTAAGAACAAGATCAAGCCTTGTGTAACATCATGATATGAGCCTTATCAATCTCATTGAAATTGTAACTATCATAACTGTTGCTTCTGCCGAAAAGGTGTACTGTACTGATATATATATATATATATATATATATATATATATATATATATATTCGGTTTGAGATCACAGATCTGAATACTGTGCTTACTCAAGTATGCCGAGAATCACCATCATCATGGAACCCTATGACATTAACATGGTTCCACTGAGATAGCCTTCTGAGAGAGTAGATCCACCTAACCTCTGCTGTTCATAATATCGAGGCTGCTACAGGGATGCTTCCTTCAGGATCACCATCAAATCGAGACTGAGATTGTAGGATGCCAATGTTGTGCCTTCGAAAAGAGTAGAGACATCTTTTATGCCACGACTGTCCATCCATCCACGGTTCTTTCCATTCCATTTATCCGAGACATAGGTTGATTGCACCTTATACCCATTCGAGGTGCAGTCAAATCCTTAGACCCCAAGGTGCCCTAATACAATTGTGGATCTGCTTCTTATATATGCGAAAATTTCAGAGAGATGATGTAATTCCTGTTCCTTCTTAATTGCAAATCCCTGCACCTAACATTCATGCAGAATTTCAGAGAGGAATGCGAAGTTCTTCTTGGTGTAATTGTGCCGACCCTTCATGGGTATTTATAGTAGTGAGCCATCTATATAAGCCAATGTATGTTTATGAACCGACATGTCTATTTTGTGAAGCCAACATTACTTGTATTTATTTACTTAATTCATTTTTGAGCCGACATGAAGATCCTTTAATGTTTTGCTTGCAGACTTTGGAAGGCTTGCTTTTGAGGCATTGATCTTGGTCTTGGAGCGTTGTTGAAGACTTGTACAAACTTACATGAACTCATGAGGAATTTCTATATACATGACATGACTCTTTGACATATAAATAAATCCTAAAGACATCAAGAATAAGTCTTTTATCTAGTGACACTTCTTGCTCATGAAACGCATGCAACAAGATTACAAAAATAATTTATTCTCTTTTATTACATCAAATATAAAGATCATGTCGTTATGAAGACCGAACCTAGTTACACTTTCTTCAACAACATCAACAACGTAACAGGAGATGATGCAGAGATAGAGTGTTGCTACAGGAAGCAACAACGGTAGAACACATTCCTCGCTAAGAGAGAGTGTTAGTTTTTGTAGCATTAGATGCAGTGAAGATAATATCGGCGATATATCGCCGAATATCGGAAATATCGCGATATTTTCAGCGAGCTGAAATATCGCAATATTTCCGAGATATTGGTGATATCTCGGCAAAATATCGCGAAACGATATTAAATATCACTGGGCGTGTTTTGCCACGGCTAGAAAAAGGAAAAATCGTTTTTTTTCTTGATTTTTGTTTATGAGTGTTGGAGAAGGAAGGGGAAGAGTTTTGTGGTGGTTGTCAAGGAGGGTTTGAGGATCAAACAACGATTATCGCCATCAACTAAGATTTTTTTGTGGATCAAAGATTGAAGAATAGTGAGACAAACTTCATTTCTTCCATTAACAGGTATGTTCTTAAAAACCCCTATGTTAATGATTTTTTCATAGATTTAGGGTTATGCTTGCTTGCCTCTTTGCCTACCAACATTTTGTTTCTTTTTTTTTTTTCCATTTGCTATGATTTTCATGTCCATGAACCAATGCAAGGGTTTTCTCCATATTTGGACATCAAGCTTCATTTTTTTTTCAACTTTCTTATGCACCCTCTTATTGCCATTTTTCATTCATATTGCAAAATGCATATAATGTAGTAATTTTTTTTAAATGAGGTGGTTATTACTTATTATTTTTTGTGTTGGGGGGTTTAATGCCAATTTTTTGTTTTTTTTTGTGCCCTAGGTTTGAATTAGTTCACTACAAATGTCAAATATGCCAAAAGCCTTAGACCCATTTTGGGAGTATGGGGAGGCTATTGGTGGGGCAAATCAGGCATATATATCATGCAAATTGTGTGGGACCAAGATGTCAGGAGGGGTTACACGATTGAAATATCATCTGGCTAGACTCTCTGCACATGATGCAGATGTAATGCCTTGTATGGTTTCTAGTGCAGAGTTTATACAAAAAGCTCATGAAGCAATTGCTGAACAAAACAGAAAGAAAGCTGCTAGGGAGAGGCCAATGGTCTCAGGTAGATAGCTGCTAGTTTTATTTGTTTTGCAACTTTTGCTACATATAAGTTTATAACTCATGATGATGAAATACTTTTAAAGTTTTATATATGTGATGTTATTTTGTTTGAGTCCATGATTGGACAATTATCAGGGATCAACAGGATATGTGATGTTATTTTGTTTGAGTCCTTGATTGGACAATTATTAGGGATCAACAGGATTTGGTATCGCCTTTGCAGTCTGATGTATCATTTCTATTTGACATCATATATATCAGTGCCTTCTTCATATTTATGTGCCAATGTGTTTAGTTCATGTTGTTATTGCTTTATATGTTTAGAAATTTGAAAAAAATGAATATACTATGCATTTTTTATGCTTGTCGATATTTGCCGATATTGCCGATAAGATATTTTCTAGACCCTCGCCGATATTTTGCCGATACCGATATTTTCAACATTGATTAGATGTGTTCTAGCCACGAAATTTTGTGGAGAGGCTAGAATACATGAGATCTCCAAAACCCAGAAATCGTTTTTGGAAATTCCGCCTAGAAGTGTCTCACTGAGATTATTAATCGATTTTTAAATATTTCCTAAGTCTAAACTTAGGGAATATGGTTAATTAACTATGTTGCACGGGGACCATCCCCCCCCCAAAAATACTCACGTACCTTGCATCCCCATGTTCCGGGGACTTTTGGACCCTTAGGAAACATCCCCAAACTGTTGGGGACTCCATTGGGGACTTGGGGACTTGCTAGCTGTCCCTAAGATGTTCTGGACAGATTTCAGGGATGTTTTTGGCAGATTTCAAGGGTTTTCTGGGTAGATTTCAGGGATGTTTTGGGAAGGTTTTAGGGATAATCCAAGCACAGAGCTTCAGTTTTGACAATCATGGACATGGATGATTGAAAAACATGATCATTTTTCCCATTCATTTTTTTTGGAATGCATTGAACCTAAATTTTTTGTACAAGTTGCAACTCAAAACATGGGTTTTGTATGATGGGTTTCATTTTGGATTTCTAGTGATTTAGATATTGGATTTTCAATGGTAAAATTACAAAAAACACCCTCCATGTCAAGAAAACAGAAAATACAACGTTTTAAAAGGATGATCCTTGTGGTTATTTTTCTTGTTCTTTCTTAGGATCATTTCAGCTTTTACATATTGTATGTGGGTTTTGAGGACTCATTCAAGTTTAGTGCTTCCATAATCCCAACCCCAAGCATTTTGAAAACAATCAGATAGTTGTGAATTAGATTGAGTACCAAATGTTTAAATAAATTCCTATTCAATCCCCTTCTTAATCTGAAATATGAATTTAATATCATAAGAAAGCCAAATTATTTTAGAGTGGTTTTCAACACAATTATAAATGTTTGCAAAACCTATTGAAAAGGGAATGCCTTTTGTGTTTAACATAGTCATCATTAGCAAAAAATATGAGGAAAAAAACTACTATAAAGATAACTCTCCTTGATAGATTTTTCATGGACCTTATTACAAATTTAACATAGTTACACTTGAGTTTCCTAAAGCTAAAGCTCATGTCTAGTGGCCAATAATGGAATGTCACTCAACCCCTTTTCAAATTGTTTGAGATTTTAATTGGTGAGTGTAAGGGTTGTGCATAATACTAGCTTGAAACAACTACAAATGTTAATATTGAATTCTGCATATATATTTATATATTTTCATCCCCAAATCCCATTCCCTGAAAATTTGGGGGTGCGCTCTAGCCATTTTGGGGACTCGTCCCCCTGTCCTTGTCATTCTCCCATCCCCAAAACTAGTGCAACATAGTTAATTAATCAATATTAATTGAGATAAAGCGTGAATCATCCAGAAACTCACACAGATCGACCCAAAAATGATCTTAGCCATTGATTAAGTTTTAATCTTAGCCGTTAGTGCTCCAACAAAGGATTATAAAAGAAAGTCGATGTGGTGATGGAGATCATCCAATGCAGATACTCAGTTGCCCATGCAGTTCGATTTTCTCAGTAGCAGCAGCTCAACAGAGAAGATAAAGCCAAAGGGTCAGTAGTAGGTGGAAGAGGAGAGCGGTAGCATTCTGGGAAGAAGTTTTTCAGTTCCTGGAAGAGTCAAAGGAAGGAAGGCCGAAATCTTCAGAGGGCCAGCGTAGGCACTGCGCAGAGGGTGACGTAGGCATCTCAGCGCAGAGGCTGGGGAAGCTATTTCGGAGGCAGAAAATAGTTGTGGGGTGAGAGAAAATTCTCACAATATTTTTGCCAGTATTTTCTTCAGATTAGATTGCCAGCTGGGCATCTAAATTATTGTACTCAGAATTGCTGCTGAACATTAATAATAAAACCCTCATCTGCTGCACTGGTTTTCCCAAGTTGGGTTTTTCCGGGGACAATTGTCCAAAAATAACTGTGTCAAATTTATTGTGTGTGTGCTAGAATTTCTCAGTTTCCAGTATTTTATTTTCTGCAGTATTTTTATGGTGAAAATTGCAGTAGTGATTTTATTTGTTATTTTCCATAGCAAATAAACTGCATAATTAATTTTTGAGTTAGAAGAATAATTTCCAATAACTACAATAGATGAAAGTTTACAGTCTCTTTGCAAAGTCGCCACCACCTAGCCTTCGAATTGTCTCTGGATTTGGCAACTCTGTTGCACCTCATGGCGACCTTTGTTGTTGTTTCTCCTACAAAACATGCTCAACCTTGACCCAATCCTCGACAACCCTGCGTGCGGACCTTCTACGGCGACTGGCTTGCTCTTTGCCGGCAACGACCCTTTGACCCGATCTGTTTCAGCCCTTGACCCCTTTTTCTGCGTTGTGGTGTTGGTGTTGCTGGTTGACTGGTTGGCTAGATGTTAGTTGCCTTGGTGGCAACTGCCCCAATGGTTGTTGCCAGCGGCTAGTGGCTTGGTTGACGGCTAGTTGGCCCAGCTTATTGACCTCTACCAGTGTGGAGTTCCTCCCCTTTTTATTTATTTTTATTTTTTTTGCTTTGAAAAAATGGGCCCCCTTTAATTTTTTTTCACAGTTTTTTCTTTTCTCGACTAAGAAAATGCTCGTAATTTTTTTTCTTCTCAACCCTAAAAAACAAATCTCGCCATCTTAAAAAAAATTCCATTTGTATGATTCGAGCCCACTTGGCTTCGACTATCTGATACTAACTGGACACTGTAATTTCGAGATCGTTTCAGAGTAGGTTTTCATATACCATTTTAGAATTTTCCAAACCTAGCACTCGATATTTAGTTCCCAACAATTATTAACTGAATGAATATACAACTAAGTACCTAACACAACAAAAAAATAGTGGAAGCAAAAACTTGATTTGAATCACATACACATAAATAGATTTTTGCCCAATCAACAATTCTTAATTAATAAATTAATCATGAAACTTACTTGGGTTCTTGTCCTACGATAATGGCCCAATTGAGAAAATACATATTACAAAACTGATCACCAGCCTCACTGCACTCTCACGGACCCAACACACGCTCATTGATAAGCCTCTCAAAATCTTGTGTTGCTATTGTGTCTTAGCTTGTCTCTTTAGGCTCAATTTATAACTTTCCTAAGCTAAGATTGACGGCCAAAATTAGTTCGTCATGTTAACTGAAGGTAAGTGACATTACTTTAGTTAACTATCCATCTTTAGCTGTCTCTACTTTAACTCAAGTACAAGTTATAAATTTAGTTTGCTTTACATGCACATGTCATGCATGTCACATGCAACACATTTGCATGCGTATAACTCACTTGCACACTCTGCATGTCACATGCAAGCTGCTAATGAGGCAAATCAAGGTCCTTTTAGTCAAGACACAAGACTAGAAGTGCCTTCTGAGCTACAAAACTCAACAGACTCTTGCAATGAGAAGCACACATTAGTGGGAGAAAGTTTCTTGAGAGCGAATTGTTTCATAGCCCATTTCATCTAGTTTTTTTGACGCTTGGAGTTACTTGGACTACAAGGGTGCACTGCTTATTAAATTGTTTGATAAAATTATGTAGTGTTTTATAAATATGTGAAGTGGGTGCTTGGCATGTACCTACATTTTTACATGTGGAGCACATTACGTGAATTATTTACTTGAAGAAGTGTGCTTGACATGACTTGTCGTCTAACCACTTACCCTTAGGACATGTGAGGTGCACTGTTTGAGGGAGGGCAGACTCTCCTGGGTAGAGGTTTGATCTTGTTGGTGGAAGTTTCTCTTGGATGGTACATGAGTTAGTAAAAGTGAACCTTGTTAAGGTGGAGCATTTCACTCATGAACCCATTCTTGTTTCTGGACATAGTGTAGGGTTACTTTACTTGTAACTCACTCCTCTTACTCTATAAAGGGAAGGAGGAGCACATCACTTCATAACATTAGTATTTTTGCTTGTTGTTCTTTAGTACAAAGTAGAAAGAGTAATGTGATAGCTGTAGTGTGATGAAGGTGGGAAGCAGCATGAAGTTGTGTATATAATTTTTTTTCTTAGAAATAGAAAGATATGTGATCTACACTGACTGATTTTCCAGATCTAATCTGGCTTCATACTACTGGGCTGTTACAGATTTAATATGCTGTCCTGAATTGTTCCATGCCTCTCTTTTCATAGAGCTGTCATCTATTTAATGCTGGGCTTTTGCACATTTAGCATACTGATCTGATTTTCAGATCGCTATTTTCTTAGATATATTTGTTGTTTGATGCTGGAATGATCTACCTCTTGATATGTGGTGCCTACACTCTTGAATTTTCTGTTAAACATTTTGGTTTATGCACTTCTAAAGTTTTGAAGGTATTTCAAAAAATTTCAGATTCAGTTGCAGGGTCCTCACTTGACCAACCTGTTGTTGATTTTTGGGTAGCATCAGATGTGCTCTAGCTCCAAAGTTTTGTGGAGGGGCTAGAGCACATGAGATCTCCAAGACCCAGAAATAGTTTGGTGAAATTCCACCCGGATTGTATTTTATTAAAACAATTAATATTTTTAATGGGGTTTCTAAGTCTAAACTTAGGAAAATTAAAATATTAATGGGTATTAATGAAAATATGGGTGAGAAGCTTCTAAGAGACAATGATCAAGTCTAATTTAATCTTAGCCGTTGATTAGAGACTTAATTTCAGCTGTTGATTTCTCAATAGGAAAAGTATAAATGGAGGCTTGGGGTCAGTTGTAGAAGACACATAGAGAGATTGAGGAAATCGATTTTCTGAGGGGAGAAGTTCTTAGGAGGGAAATCAATTGGGGAGATTTTGCAGCTGAGGGGCAGTGATAGTTAAGGAATACTGACAGAGAGGTGTAAAGAAGCTTGTGGAGGCAGCGCAATAGCCAAGAAGAACTGATGTTGGGCCAGTCTGGGCCCATGCAACCTTGACATAGAGCTAGAAGGGCTTGCGCAGATGTTATATACCTAGGGGAGATAATATGGGGTACCAAGGGAGGTACCCAAGGTAATAATGTAATAATATGATGGGCCATAGTAATAAATAAGGTGGTTAACCCATGTCATGTAAGGGACCACAAGTAGTTAATAATAATGTAATGGGCCCATGGTATTAGTTGATGGTATGAGGGAACCATGGTAATGACCCATGGTATTGTATGTATGAGGCCTATATAGAGGCTAGAGACTCCACATTGGAGATAGTGAAGGATTATTGTATGAACAGACATATGGCTTGTGGAGTGTTCTCCTTCCTTAAGGAGTGAATGTATGGTGTTACCCTACCATAAGGGTTTGATATCAATAAAGTGAATCATTTCTATATTTGGATCCTATTATTCTTGGGTTATTTCTATTCTCATATATCTTTTGGGTTAGATCTACAAGTGGTATCAGAGCACTTTCTTGGGCAAACAGTGGAGAATTTTTTTTTTTTTTTTTTTTTTTTTTTTTTTTTTTTTTTTTTTTTATAATATTTTTTGCAGGATTTCGGGGGCGGCGAGTTTGCAGATCAGATCTGTATGTTTTGGTGAAAAATCTGCAAAATCTAATTGCAGATCTGTATTCTTTGTGAAAAAATAGCCGATTTAAAAAAAAAATCAGTTGAATCGGAGTCCGGATGAAGGAGATATCGCTGATCTAAAAATCAGTGGGGTTGCAGACAATTTTTCAGGGCAGCGAGTTTGCGGCGCAGATCGGGACGTCTTGGCAAAAGATCTGTAAAATCTAATTGCAGATCTAGATTCTTTGTGAAAAAATACCCAATTTTAGAAAAAAAAATTAGTCGAATCGGAGTCCGGATGAGGGAGATATCGCTGATTTAAAATCGACCATTTTTTCAGAAATTTTGGGTGACGGCGGGAGAGTTGCAGCATAGATTTGAAATTCTAGTGTCTGGATCAAGATTTCTATCACATGGGTAGATGCAGAATGATTGTTACATTTCTGAAAACAGGTCATAATAGGGATTCTGAGCAATATTGACAGAATTGTGACAAATTCAAATTTTCACCATTTTTTTTTCAAAACCCTCTTCATGGCTTCTAGCAAGGTTCTATTATTTACAGGAATAATGGTCCTACTATTGAAGAATACATTAAAAAATAGAAGTGGTTATGGAACAACAATTGGAAATGGTGGATAATGCAGAACTTTAGAGATGAGGCAACCACATGGTGGGGATTACTTAACCAAAAGAAGTGTTCCAACCTGCCCGATGAAGAATTTGAAAAATTACTTTTAGACAGATGGTCTCATGCTAGAAAACAAGATAAGGAGAACATGTGGGGTTATTTTCTACTGGTATATCCTTATTGCAGGTTCATGGATTAATTCAGAAAGAGAAGATCATGGTTTCTATCAATCCTAGTTGTAAACATAATTTTATCAATGTTAATTTGGCAAAAAAATTGCAAGTTCCAGCAAAACAAATTGAAAATACACAGGTTGATGATGAGGATGTTCAAATTTATAAGGATTTGAAGCTTTCTATGGATAAGTATGTGTTTCATGGTGATTTTTATGCTTCAGATATGGATAATATGGATGTTGTTTTGGGATATCCTTGGATGGAATCTGCGGGTACAATCAATATTAATGTGCAGAAGAAATTCCTGAAGCTCTGGTATAAAAAGAAGAAAATTACATTACAGGATATTTCCATCAATAAACAGGTAGAGTACATGGAGGCGGAAGCAGAAGATGTTCCAGGGACTGACCTATCAGATGATGAGCCTTTGATGATCAACAATCAAACACAAACAGAGGCTGAAGAAGAAGAAAAGGTTACAGGTGATGATACATCAGAGGAGGGCTCAGTGGTTGAAGTCATATTGGAAAAGAAGACACCACAAACAGTACCACAGCAGGGAGAATTAAAGAAAAAGACACCGTGGGTTAAAACTTCAACATATCATCACCCACATCACCCCGCAAGAAAACAATCAACAAGTTGGAAACCAATTAGCCACAAGGACAACAACCCCCGTATGACGGATAGCGAGGAGCGAAGATCCACCTACTACACATCAACACAGAAGAGCTGCCATGGTCAACTTCCATCTCAAGCGAGCGAGGCACCAGCGAGATTGAGGGTTCACCTTTCTCTTGGATGGCTAGATGCACGTGCATGGTACCAATGGACTACTCTTTTGAGTAGATCTTATTATTTGTGTTCTTCCCATGTTTCGGGGACGAAACATGCTTAGGGGGGTGGAATGTTATATACCTAGGGGGAATAATATGGGGTACCAAGGGAGGTACCCAAGGTAATAATGTAATAATGGGATGGGCCATAGTAATAAATAAGGTGGTTAACCCATGTCATGTAAGGGACCACAAGTAGTTAATAATAATGTAATGGGCCCATGGTATTAGTTGATGGTATGAGGGAACCATGGTAATGACCCATGGTATTGTATGTATGAGGCCTATATAGAGGCTAGAGACTCCACATTGGAGATAGTGAAGGATTATTGTATGAACAGGCATATGGCTTGTGGAGTGTTCTCCTTCCTTAAGGAGTGAATGTATGGTGTTACCCTACCATAAGGGTTTGATATCAATAAAGTGAATCATTTCTATATTTGGATCTTATTATTCTTGGGTTATTTCTATTCTCATATATCTTTTGGGTTAGATCTACGGGGAGAAAGCTGTCTTCCACATAGAGAGCCGAAATTGCCGGAACAATCGGGAACGCTGACGTAGTGGGCAAAAGAGCTGACACAGAGCCTCAAAGAGCTCCACGCAGTTACTGCAAAGAGGCAATGTAGTTGTAGTCGGGGCCAACCAGTTTTGCTGCCAGATCAACCGGAATCTGTTGGGTGAAGTGAGGTAAAACTCACTCAAGTTTTTCGCCATTGTATTTCTCTGCCACTGGTTTGCCGGGAGCACAACCAACATTTGTATTCAAAACTCATGCTTAATAATAGAAAACCCTCAGAGCTGTTACACCAGTGTTCCCACATTGGGTTTTTTTGGGGACATTTAGTCCAAAAATAAGTGTGTCCTTTGCATGATTGTCTCATTTATTTTTCGAGTACTTCATTTGTATATTGGTGTAGGCTGCAGTGTATTTGCATTCATATTTTTTGAATATTTCTTGGAATAACTTGTTAAATGAAAAACACAAGTAGGTAATGCAAGTTAGTTTACTGCAGTAGGATTTCTGGTTTGTTAGATTCATAAATTTTCACATGGTATCAGAGCGATTGCAGATCAAGAAGGACTGAAGCCATCGGCAAAAGGACAGAGGAAAATATGCGTTGAAGACAACTGTCCCGAGAGACAACGCAGTTTCTGGCCGAGAGAGCAGAGGAGGGGTGACAGTCACCAAGGGAGGCTCACGCAGAGCCTGCGTCAGCCTGATTGGGTGATGTTGTTGCTGTAGAGGGCAGCGTAGTGATTAGTGGGGCAATGCCAATGTTGCACGAAGCGGGAGCGAAGCGGAAGCGTCATTTTCCAAAAATCTAGGAAGCGAAGCGTCTGCTATATATATATATATTTTTTAATATTTTTTTGCATTTATACTCAAAACAAACATCCCAAATACCAAATTAATTGTAGAAGACATGAAAACATGCATATTTTTGCATAAATCAAGATAGATATGGCATCCATGATTCCATTGTAGTTACTAGTATGTACAACAATCATCTATATTCTAGCTATTACAAACATACATCAAATTTTTAAGCATATTATAAAACATAAAACATTTAAGCATATTATAAAACATAAAACATAGAGCATATTATGATTTATCTAGCAAGTGAGCAACTGTCAACATTTGTCATGTCTAAAATTGAAATAATAATGTTTACAAAATATGTCACTTGGTCACCGCCAAGCCAAAAAGGTTCAAAATTCAAATTCACAAGTCTACAAGTCTAATGAGTAATCTATGACAAAAAGAAGTAGATTGTGAATATATCTACTAATCTCTCCTCCTTCCACCACGAATAGAACGTGATGGCGGGCCTCCACGTGGTGGCAATGAAGAAGATGGTCCCTGACATCCCTGTGTAAGTCGTGGCACTGGAACTGATGAAGAAGAACCCCCTGCTGTTGGTGTTGAACCATGGAACCTAGGAACCAAGGGACCAGATGGGGGTGGGGGTGGTGGCATATCAACACGGTCATCATCATCCTAGAATCGCTCAAAAAATTCATGCAAAAAAAAAAACACTAGTTAACAAAAAAAATTAAAAACATGAATTAGAGAAATGCTTTATAAGGGAAAATTGGAAAATTCATACCACAATGGACATACCTGGATAAGAGCATCCTCTAATTGCTCTAGTCGCAACACTCCATCCTCCAAATTGGGCTCCTCTGGATTCTTGTCCCAAATCAACAAGTCTTTATTAGACTTTGCATCTTCACAGTAATGGGACAACAATCGCAAGTTGTAATGAACATAAACCAAGCACTCTGCCCGGTCTAAACTCAACCTGTTCCTTTTAACACTGTGTATGAAAGAATAAGAGCTCCAACACCTCTCTGCAGAAGAAGTGTTTACCACCTGTGATAGCACCCGCAATGCCAAACTCTGTAGAAGTGGAGTACCCCCTCCATGCATGTTCCACCACTCAAGAGCAAAAAAATGCTCTCGATCTTGAATTGCATGCATGCTCCCAAATGGACCAGTGTTGAGCGTATAGTTGCTCACCTGTCTCCGTACCAATGCAACCTCCTCATCATCAGGGATTAATCTACTCAATGCAGCCATATATTTTTCGTGAACCTCTCTATCTTGGTGTGGTTTTTTCCTGCTTCCCCCCCCAGGTGCTGGTTTTGAAAGCCATGATGGATGATAGTATTTAGGTGTCAAAACATATGCTAATGCATGCAATGGAATATTTAGCATTTCCCATCGGTTTTGCACCTCTACACGAATATAATTGTACAAGGTGGTATCTCTAGGTTCAACAATGTCTTTAATCTGCCCCAACATGCTATCCATTTGCTCATACACCTCCCCAATTACTGGTCGATCTGAATCTGCAAACTTGATCATGTAATAAATTGGTTTGGTGAATTGCAAAACATATTTAACCTGTGACCAAAAGTAACTGTCAAGAACAGTGTCCTTGACTACATTAGCACCATCTGTGTCAGTGTTAATTTCATCCCATGTTTCAGCACACACCAGATTAGTTAAAGCTTGTCTCACCCTCACTAGCCGCCTAAAGGTGAGGTAATAACTAGCAAATCTTGTCTTTGCAATTTTAAGCAATTGCAACTTGGAGTAAGTGCCATAGAAGTAGTTTACCCTTGTATGCCCTGTGATGAATTTAATGAGCTGCTTCCCTTTCCTGTAAACCTCAGCAATCCACCCACAATCTTTGTTTTTCACAATATCATGCATCAAAAGGTTCAATGTGTGAACCAGGCACCCAGACCAAAAGATGTGTAGATGAGTACGCTCAATAATTTTTCCTGCTGCCTTACAATTTGCTGCATTATCTGTGATCACTTGAACCACATTATTCGGACCAACATCTTTGATTGATTTCAATAGGAGATCTGCAATGTTTTGTGCAGTTGCACTGATGGAGGAGGAGTCATGACATGCAATAAATACTGCACCACTAGAAGAAACACCAAGAACATTTATCAAATGTTGGTTTCTAATATTTGTCCACCCATCTGATACAATGGATACCCCATAATCCACCCACTCATGTGTAAAACGTGTCAAAGCTCTTTGAACCTTAGATTTTTCTCTTTCTAATAACACTGTTCTAGCTTTCTCATAGTTGGGGGCCTTGTATCCTTTTGGGGCTTCATTGATGGCCTTTACCATTTCATGCCAATAGGGAGAGCGAAGCACATTGAATGGTACACCGCAAGCACAAAGAAAACGGACTATCTTTCCATCCACATCATCCCTCCCAACAACATTAAGGAAATCCCCTATTGTTTTTCTACCTCCAGAGGTTGCAGAAGTACCATGAGGAGATGGGCAACTACCAAATTTAGAGGTTGCACTTGATTCAGAATGAGTTTTTTGTTTCTTGTTTTTTTGTTGTGCAGCCATCTCTATTTGGATGTATTTTCTTCTTTGTTCAGTTGAAATGTTTGGGCAAATTTGTACCCCCACAGAACCCTTTTTTTCATCACTGTCCAGCACCCCACAAAGATGCCTCCTCAGACGGGTATATGAACCCGTATATGGTTTTCCTCCATGACAACCATGAGGGCACACAAATTTGTAAGATCCACCACCCTTTCCCCCATCAAGTTTGGTCACATAGTTCCACAAGGGATTTGATGTACCTTTCCCATCTTGTGCTTCAGTGTCCCCTTCAAGTTCATCCCCTTCCTCTTCAAACCCTTCCTCCTCATCATACATTGGGTCACTACTATTAGGACCAAGTTCATCCCCTTCCTCTTCCCCTCTATTCCTCACCCTTGCCATCATTAAAACCAAGAGTGGAATGATACATAGAAGCCAAAAGAACACCATCTTGGAATATGGATATAGGTGGTGGACAACCTGTAAACAAAGGAGCAAGTAGAAACAATGGGAAAGAGTAGGAGAGGGAGGAGAAAAATACAATTCTTTTTTCAAAAAAACAAGGGAGTTTGGGCTTTGAACTTACCTCTTTAGCTCTTGTAGATGAAGTCCTCCAAGCTCTTGCTCCAAGCTCCTCCTCCTTCTCCTAGCTCCTCCTTCTTCACTCCTCCAAGCTCTCCTCTCTTCTCCTCTCCTTTCCTCTCTTCTCTTCTCCTCTCCTCTCTTCTCTTCTCCAACTCTCATAAACTCAAAGTGAGAAAATGAGAAGAGAATGGGGGCTTTATTCTTTTCTAAAGTCACCCTAAACTCACCCTAACCCACCCCCTCATGCTTAGTTAAGTTAAATTTTAAAAGAAATTAAAAAAAAATTATGTTTATTTTGCTGCCCCGCGGGTTGCGCCCGGGTTGCGTGCGGGTTGCGCCCGGGTGGCGTGCGCTTCCGGGCAGGTTGCGTGGCGCAACCTCTTGCCCGAATCGCCTTCCGAAGCGCGATTCCGGGGGCAACGCAACCTAAATGGCAGGAATCGTTTTTAAAAATAGGAATCGCGCCACCTAAAATTCGGAATCGCGCTTCACCTGAAGATTCCGGAACGATTCCGTACGGGTCGCGATTCCGGCTTAGGATCCGGGGGGGGGGGGGCGATTCCTGCAACTCTGGGCAACGCAGAGACTGTTGAGTCTCGCTTTTCCAGTTGCCAGGGCTAGAGGTGTAGTGCAAACTTCATCTGGAGTTGCTGGTGGGGTGCTGATTCTGTTGGTGCAGAATAGTACCTAGTGTGGCAGAAGAAAAGTAGAGGGAATCAATTCCTCAGAAGATTTCTTGCCAAGAAATCTAGATCTAGTGTTGAGCAGCAGCAAATAGAGATCAGAGGGGTGGTTCGACGGTGGTTGGCAGAAGGATTTCCGTGAAGGAAATCGAAATTCAGAGGGAGCTTGTTCCTTAGAGGATTGCTAGCGCCAAAGAAATCCAGATTCGTGTTTTTGCTGGGGTAGCAGTGAAAGAGGGAGAAGAGAACTAGTTCGACATTCATTTGAGAAGAGATAGCAGTTAACGGACTGAGGGATCAGGAAAGGTTGGATGGAGCATCCAACTTCGTTATCTGGAAGGCCAGGACCTTGGCAGTTTTGGATAAAAATCGCATCAAGGATTATGCCTTGAAGACGATTGCTGTTCCGATGGATGTTGATCCTCTCAAGAAGTACGAGGAGGCTCAGGCAAAAGCAAAGTGCATGATCTTGGATGGGGGTCAAGAATCATGTGATCCCACATATTGCTGAGAAGGATACAACAAGGGAAATGTGGGAGGCCTTGACCACATTGTACGAGGGAACTTCCGTTCAATGAAAGATGTTGCTTGAGAGTCAGCTGAGACAATTTCATATGCAGAAGGGAGAAGAAATCGATCCCTTCCTTCTCAAGTTGCAAGGGATCCGTGACCAGCTAACTTCTGTAGGGGCTACACTAGATCCCAAATTTATGGTCAGGACTGCCCTGAATGCAGTCACTGAAGACTGCGAAACCTTTGTCTAGAGCATATTGGGCAGGGCTTCTCTTCCCAGTTGGGAGGAGATGTGGGCAGCTCTTCGACAGGAAGAGATTAGACGGTTGACCAAGGCAGGAAGCAACAACAAAGGGATCAGAGTCAAGAAGGAGGAAGAAGAGGATGCAGCTCTCACATTAGCGGGACAACAAGGGCAACAAAATAAGAAGACAAATGACATACCCAAAGTCAGATGCTTCAGATATGGAGAAATGGGCCATTTCGCCACACAGTGCCCTTGGAAGAAGGGCAAGGAAGAGAAGTCTGGCTCAAAGGTTGCTCCAGCAAAAGCTAAAAAGGAGGACGATGATGAGGATTGCGCCATGAGTGCTCATGCACGTCTAGAAAAGAGGTGGGGCGATATTGAGCTGTAGTTGGGAGGACTACAGTGGGGGTAGGATCCTTGAGGTGCCCAAACTATTGGATCACATGTTGATTTGTGGTAGCATTGGATGTGCTTTAGCCATGAAAATTGGTGGAGAGGTTAAGGCACATAAGATCTCCAAAACCCAGAAATGGTTTGGGGAAATTCCACCCGGTTGGAGAGATATTAAAATAATTAATATTTTTAATGGGGTTCCTAAGTCTAAACTTAGGAAAATTAAAATATTAATGGGTATTAATATAAAACTGGGTGAGAATGTTCTAAATGACATAGGTCAAGCCAAATCTAATCTTAGCCGTTGATTAGGGACTTAATTTTGGCTGTTGAAGACTCAACACGAAAAGTATAAGAGGAGGCTTGAGGGTCAATTGGAGATACAACAAATTGATTAGTCAGTTCGATTTTTTGGAGTGGGGTTTTGTAGAGAGAATCAAGCTAATGATCTATTGCAGCAAGGGGCAGTTCGGCATGAGGGCGAGGATACATAGCAGAGAGGCAGAGATAGTGCCAGAGAGACAGAGCAGAGCCTGGAGACGCTGACGCACAAGCAGCTGGGACTTACGCAGAGGTGTAAGAGGCCAGCGTGGGTGATGCAGAGGGCCAAAGGACTGACGCAGAGAGCCAAGGGGCTGATGTAGAGGCTAGTAGAGGTGATGCAGGGCCAAGAGGCAGCGCTGGGTGATTTTCATTGGGCAAACTGAGTGCTAGTGAGCTGAGAGGGTGACGCAGTCCCTATCAGAGTGACACAGAGCAGAGGAGAAGCTTGGAGTAGCTTTCGTTGTCCAGATAAGAGCTGCCATAGTTACTGTGGGATCGTTCATCCGGTGATTGATCAACCAGAATATCTGCCTCCGAGGAGAGGTATTACTGCCGAGGACATTCTATGTTGGGTGAGCCATTTCTGGCACCCTAGTTGTATTTATAAACTGCATAATAATAAAATCCTCATATCTGCTGCACCAGTTTTCCCACATTGGGTTTTTCTGGGGACGATTGTCCAAAAATAACGGTGTCCCTTGTGTGTTTGTCTCAATTATTTCAGTTGCTAATCTGTATAAGAGTTAAGGCTGCATTTGTGTTTATTTCAGTGTTTATATTTAATATTTATAAATAACTTGTTAATGGAATGAACAAGTAGGAAAAATTAAACCAGATAATGTAGTAGGGATTTCTAACGTGTCAGACTTAGAAATCTCAACATGGTATCAAAGCATTACAGATCACATGAGGACTGAAGGCACCAACAAAAATCTGAAGAATTTGCAGCAGTAGTAGTTGTCCCGAGAGACAACGTTGTTCCAGAGCAGAAGCAGCAAAAAAGAAGTGACGCAGAGGGTCTGTGTCATCATTTCAAGCCAGGAAGAGGGGCAACGCAGAGGCAGAGAAGGGCAGATCAGACCTACACAATGCCCTTTCATCTTTCTCAGCCAGGAAGGATCGACCTATGGCCATGAGGAGCAGATTCTGTCGTTGCAGGGATTGCGCAGACCCTGAAAGGCTCAGTTTCTTCAGTTGTCGAGGCTTGGGGAGCTGCGAGCAGATTGTGATTGAGAGCTGGTGGGTTGCTGGTTTTGTCAAAACAGAACATCACCTAAGGAGACAGAACCAAGGTAGAGGGAGTCGCTACCTTGACGAATTTCTAGCCAAGAAATCTAGATCCGAGTTGCAGTTGCAAGGAGGATTGGAGAGGAACGGTTCGACAATTGGCCAGAGGATTTCCAGGAAGGAAATTAGGACTTAGAGGGAGATTTCCAGGAGGGAAGTCGAAACTCAGAGGGAGTCCAAAAGAGGAGTTGAAATGGTAGTGAATGGACTGAGGGATCAGGACAGGTTGGACGGGGCTTCCAACTTTGTCATTTGGAAGGCTAGGATCCTAGTAGTCCTGGATCGACATCGCATCAAGGACTTTGCCTTGAGAGCCGTGGCTATCCCGGTCGACCTAGCTGAAAATGAGAAGTATGAGGATGCAATGGCGAGGGCAAAGTGCATGATCCTAGAAAGGGTCAAAGATCATGTCATACCACATATTGCTGAAAATAACACAATAAAGGAGATGTGGGATACTTTGACGACCATGTATTAGGGCACTTCCGTGCAGTGGAAGATGCTATTGGAAAATCAACTGTGGTCGTATCAGATGCAGAAGGGAGAGCAGATAGATCCATTCCTTCTTAGGTTGCAGGAGATTCGCGACCAATTGACTTTCATAGGGTCTACATTGGATCCAGAATTTATGGTTAAGACTGCCCGGAATGTAGTCTCCAAGGAGTGGGAGACATTTTTCCCAAAGTATTTTGGGCAGGGCTACTCTTCCAGGATGGGAGGAGATGTGGGAAACTCTTCGCCAAGAAGAGATTAGGCAGATGACCAAGGCGGGGAGTAGTGGAAAGGGAGGTCAAATTGAGAAAGAGGAGGAGGAGGATGCAGCTCTAGCATTTGCGGGACAACAAGGGAAGAGGAAGAAGAATGATATCTCCAAGGTGAAGTGCTTCCACTGTGGGGAGCTGGGACATTATGCATCCCAGTGTCCCAGGAAGAAAAACAAGGGAGAGGCTTTCGATTCTAAGGCAGCTCTAGCTAAGGCGGAGAAAGAGGTCGAGACTGATGACGACTGTGCCATGAGTGCTCATGCACCTCTAGAGAAGAGGTGGGGAGACATCGAGTTGTAGTTAGGAGGACTACATACTAGGGGTAGGATCCTTGAGGTGCCCAAACTCTTGGATCATATCCGGCTATGGGAGCCCTTAACAACAGTAGCAGGATGACAGGGGTCGGGTGGAGCAAAGTGTAGTGGAGCAACAAGGCAGTGCTTGGGTGCAGAAATCTGAGGCAGCACAGTGGAGGTTGTAGCAGTGCGAGAGGCACAAAGGTGTATGCAGCAACGCAGTGGCAACAGAGGGAGCACAATATAGCAGCAGAGGCAACTTCAGTTTCACGAGGCTTCCAAACTGACTAGGATGTCAGTATTTGGGAGAAGTCAGTTACCTACTTCTCGGTAACTGAGTTGCAGTGCAACAGTTAGCAGTGGCAGTGCTAGGGGCAGCATGGGCAGCGTATTGAGAGGGAGCTGCAATACAGATGTAGTAGTGGTAGTGGCAGTGTCATGGGCAACAATATAGGAAGCAGCGATGCAAATGATGTGAGGCAGCAGGCCAAGCATCAACACAGGTAACGATGCGGAGGATCAGTGTGATGTTTCCATGGTGAAACATTACTAGAGCACATTCCTCACTAAGAGGGAGTGTTGATTCATGGTAGCATCGGATGTGCTCTATCCATGAAAATTAGTGGAGATGCTAAGGCACATAAGATCTCCAAGACCTAGAAATGGTTTGGTGAATTCCACCCGGTTGGAGAGATATTAAAATAATTAATATTTTTAATGGGGTTTCTAAGTCTAAACTTAGGAAAATTAAAATATTAATGGGTATTAATATAAAACTGGGTGAGAATGTTCTAAATGACATGGATCAAGCCAAATCTAATCTTAGCTGTTGATTAGGGACTTAATCTCGGCCGTTGAAGACTCAATAGGAAAAGTATAAGAGGAGGCTTGAGGGTCAGTTGGAGATACACCAAATTGATCAGTCAGTTCGATTTTCTGGAGCGGGGTTTTGCTGAGAGAATCGAGCTAGTGATCTGTTGCAACGAGGGGCAGTTCGACACGAGGCTGAGAATACATAGTAGAGAGGCAGAGATAGTGCCAGAGAGACAACATAGAGCCTGGAGAGGCTGACACAGAGGCAACTGGGACTTACGCAGAGGCTGAAGAGGCCAACGTGGGTGACGCAAAGGGCCAAAGGACTGACGCAGAGAGCCAAGGGGCTGACGTAGAGGTTTTAGTAGCTATGCAGAGGCTAGTAGAGCTGATGCAGGGCCAAGAGGTAGCGCTGAGTGGTTTTCGTGGGGCAGATTGAGTGCTGGTGAGATAAGAGGGTGACACAGTCCCTATCATGGTGACGCAGAGCAGAGGAGAAGCTTTGAGTAGCTTTTGCTGTCTAGCTAAGGAGCTGCCATAGTTGTTGTGGGATTGTTCATTCAGTGATTGATTAGCCAGAATATCTGTCTCTGAGGAGAGGTATTACTGCCGAGGACATTCTCTGTTGGGTGAGCCATTTCTGGCACCCTAGTTGTATTCAGAAACTGCATAATAATAAAACCCTCATATCTGCTACACCAGTTTTTCCGCATTGGGTTTTTCAGGGACAATTGTCCAAAAATAACGGTGTCCCTTGTGTGTTTGTCTCAGTTATTTCAGTTGTTGATTTGTATAAGAGTTAAGACTGCATTTGTGTTTATTTTAGTATTTATATTTATAAATAACTTTTTAATGGAATGAACAAGTAGGAGAAATTAAACCAGATAATGCAGTAGGGATTTCTAACGTGTCAGACTTACAAATTTCAACATCACATACGGCTACGAGAGCCTTTAATGACAATAGCAGGATTACGGGAGTTAGTTGGTGCAAGGGATGATGGAGCGACAATGGCAGAACTAGAGTGCCAAAGTCTAAAGCAGCGCAATAGAGTGTTGAGCAGTGCAGGAGGCACAAAGCAGATACAACAACAATGTAGTAGCATGAGAGGGTCAACATAGATTAGTAATAGAGGTAGCTTCGACATCACGGGGTATTCAGAGTGACTAGCATGTCAGTTTTTGGGTGACTTTCAGTTGCTTACTTCTCAGCAATGGAGTTGCAGTGCAACAATTAGCAATGGTAGTGCTATGGGCAACATGATGCAACATATTGAGAGGGAGCTGTAGTACAGATGCAATAGTGACAATGGCAGTGTCATGGACAACAGTACAAATTGTAGCAGCGCAGTGGATGAGGGGCAGCAGGCCGAGCATCAGTAGTGCAAAGGACCAATGCTGTGGATCGGTGTGATACTTCTGCTGGGAAGTATTGCTAGAGCACATTCCTCTCTATGAGGGAGTGTTGATTTTTGGGTAGTAGCATCGAATGTGCTCTAGCTCCAATTTTTTGTGGAGGGGCTAGAACACGAGATCTCCAAGACCCAGAAATCGTTTGGTGAAATTCCACCCGGATTGTCTTTTATTAAAATAATTAATATTTCTAATGGGGTTCCTAAGTCTAAGCTTAGGAAAATTAAAATATTAATGGGTATTAATGAAAATATGTGTAAGAAGCTTCTAAGAGACGAGGATCAAGTCTAATTTAATCTTAGCCGTTGATTTCTCAACAGGAAAAGTATAAATGGAGGCTTGGGGTCAGTTGGAGAAGACACACAGAGAGATTGAGGAAATTGATTTTCTGAGGTGAGAAGTTCTTAGGAGGGAAATCGATTGGGGAGATCTTGCAGATGAGGGGCAGTGATAGTTCGGGAATACTGACAGAGAGACAGAGAGAAGCTTGTGGAGGTAGCACAGTAGCCAGGAAGAGCTGACGCTAGGCCAGTCTGGGCCCACGCACCCTTGACGCAAAGCCAAAAGGGCTAGTGCAGAGGGAGAAAGCTGCCTTCCACATAGAGAGCTGAAACTGTCGGAATAGCCAGGAAAGTTAACGCAGTGGGTAGAAGAGCTGACGCAGAGCCTTAGAGAGCTCCACGCAGGCCCACACAGTTACTGTGAAGGGGCAGCGCAGTTGTAGCCGGGGCCAGCCAGTTTTGTTGTTGGATCAGCCAAAATCTGCCGGGTGAAGTGAGGTAAAACTCACTTAAGTTTTCCGCCTGTTGTCGCGCGGATTGACACGACAACGCTCGGACCGGGGGCTGTCACTCTGATCCTCGATCCCTCCGTTTAAGCCTGTCTCCCGCGGCTAAGGGGGGTAGACCCTGCGAGATAATGAAGACCAACTGCCAAACAGTTGGGTGGGAGACACGATACACGATATGATAAGCACTAGATGGATTTAGAGATTTAATAGACCAGTGCCTTAAGAGATTGTTATTAAAACGATTACTTGTTAAATGATATAAAAAGATGGACCATGAACAGCAATCATCTATCATCAGCTAAAACACAATGCTCTTAGAATGACAAAAACGATATCCAGCAGCTAAAAATTTGAAAAGATGAATGCTTTAAATCACCACGAGAATCATAAACCATCAACCAGAGATCAATTTCGCATCTCGGCTTGAAAACTTTAGATCTGAGCAATAAAGATACAACGTGAAAGCAACTGAAATCTGGCAAAAATAATTTTCCACAAATTTTTTATTTTTCAATTTTTTTTTTTTTTTTTTTTTTTTTTTTTTAAGTTAAAAAATAACGAAATCTAATGAAAATCTAAAAGACTAAATATTAAAAATCTAAACTAATAGAAATCAAACTAATAGAAATCAGAACCTAAACAAAAATAAATTAAAATCAAAGAATTATACAGCCTACCTATCAATTTAAACAACATCTAACTATCAATCTAAAATCTAAGATTTAACTAAATAGAAACTTAAAACAAAACTTAAATTTAAAATTAATAAATCTTAATCCCTTATTTTTTTTTTTTATTTTTTAACTTTTTATAAAATAAAATCTATAAAGAAATGAAAACGATTAACAAAATTAAAATCTAAAAAAAAAAAATTGTAACTTTGCAAACTATAAACTAAACAAAAAATAGATTGAAATCTAAATACATTACTATACAAAACATTAAATTCTAATCTACGCTAACTATGAACAAACGCTATTACGCATGGATATCAAAAAAAAAAATCGAAAAACGACTGAACCCTAAAGATACGCACTCGATTTACCTAAGCATTACGATACCTCTGAGCAGAAGTCAAAAAACGATACATGTTTATTACCTGAGGCGCGTGATGGGCAGGTGCTTGAAGAAATAAACTCACGCTGAGCATTAAAATCTTAATGAATCACGCGACATCCCTCAGCGAAATCTGTGCGTAGAACGATGGCGGATACCTGGCTCAACGATGGCTGCGCAGTTTGCGGGTTCAAGTCTAGGCGGCAAACAGAGAAAGCTCCATGCTTGCCTTTGAATCGATCTACGCAGCAAAAATTTCCTGCTACTCCCACGCAAGACGCCCACAATGATGAATTTAAACGCTTAACTCCTGAGACAGGTCTGACGTGATGACCAACAACGTTTTATGGTGTTAATCTTCCCACGCCGCAGGTAACAACAATCTCCACGCAAGAAATACCTCCAGGTATGGTAGTGCCAACCTCCACGCTTCACCTCCACGAGTTTGGCACCACGGTCGACCAGCAACACCGTCACAAACAGTGCACAGCTCCACCTTTACGCTCCAACAGCCACTCCGCTCTGTTAAACAATGTGTACGCAGGATCTCCAATCCACAACACTGGTATATATCATTCCACAACGACGCTGCAACGCTCCAACAACGCAGGTCACTTGCACAGACTTTGGGCTCGTCACTCCTCCGTTGCGCACTCCTCCAACATGCTCATCAATCCGAAATTTATTCACGCTGAGGAGTCCACAGGTCAGCGGATTTGAGTTGATTTTCTGAAGGCTGTCATGCAATGGTGGGAGGAAACAGTGAAAGATAGGCCGCAATTTTAAGCAGAGGAGTGCTATGATCCGGCAGCCCCGATCTCCTTCTGAAAATCTAATCTTGATGAAAACCCTGTACAAGAAAACAAAACCCTAATGAAAACTGAACAAAATATGAAACCCTAGAACAGAAAAAATTGAAACCCTAAGACAACCCAATAATTTACAGATTGTGGCCCCTGAAATGCCAGATTTGACAATAATTGCAGTAATTGTTTTCAATATATCAGAAATTTTGAACTTCACTGTGAACAGAAAGAAAATCTCTCAATGTAAAACAGAAAAAAAACTCTTAATGATTAACCCAGGGCACAATCAGCTGGGCTCCTCACAGAAAAGCCCGTGGGAGTCGGCTGGTTCAGCCTAGAACTTCCCCAAACGCCCACCTGTACCTTTTACCTAAAGATCTCCTGCACACCTCAAGCAAACATCAGTAAAGAGGGCAAGAAATGCTGCTAGATTTCAAGGAATAATGGAGATACCTGCCATTATCCCAGAAACCCTACAACATTCAAACCCTAGCACGTGAGCAAGATACCTGTACTCACAATACTCTGAAAACCAGCTATTATTTACTGCTGAAAACTGAAATATGCAGAAAAAAAAAAACAATCATCTCACAGCAATTCCGGAGAGTAACACCAGCCAGTTTTGAACCCCAAAGTCTTTTTATTAATCAGAAAATCAGATTACAAGAGAGCTTTCTCAGTACAGACTCACAGATCAGATAAACCTGTAAAATGACCCCCTAAGACCCTATATAAAGGAAATGATCCCAACGGCTAGTTTTGGGTGATCCATGTAGAACTGATCTCGACCGTTGATGAGGATCAAGACATCTCTTGATCTCATCCGTCGATTTTATTTGAAAATGATATTTTGCATGTGTTCACAAAAAATATTATTATTTTATTATTTAGGGTTTTATGAAATTTTTATTACTTTTTATTTTTTATTTTATTCTTATTTTTTTATTTTATTTTTATTTTTATTTTTATTTTAATATTTTATTTATTTTCTAAATGGATCATTTGAACTAAACCGTTGGAAACATCCCCTAGGACCTAGGACCTAGGACTCATGAGGGGATTTAAACATTTCTCAACCCTCAAGACACATTACATCATGACTTTACAATTTACATCTTAAGGGGACGAACCCACTTTAACATAGACCCTCATAAACCACCCAGTTCTGCGACACAACTATAATCTAGCAGATTAACACGCTAGGATTCTCCTAAAGTCCTAATAACAAAATGCATCCCGGCTTTGGGGTCGGGTTTGAAGGAAAACTCTGCCGATCCATGGATCGGTGAGACTAAAAACCTCCCGGGACGCAGATCGTCATTAGAAAGTTAGGTCCACCTAGGCAATTTTACATACATGACTCTGATCTGCTTAGATTATTTACAATTCATACATGCAGACTGGGTTTACAACAAAAATGATCAAGCTGTCGATGACTGTAGGCTGGCACGGACATGTCGCTCAGGAGCTACCCTTCTCTGCCAACAGAAAGGAGGTGTACTGCATGGGTAGTTGACCTGTAGTGGTCAACATCTGGCTCTACTTGGGGACACGTTGCTGCACTGGTAGGAATGTGAGAATCCAGAATCTGCATCCATACAACACATAAATAAAAATAAGTAGCGTCCATTCCCAAATCATCATATGCATTAAGTACAGGAAAGATAAAAGCTCTTCATTTATTGACTAACTAATAACATGAAAGGTAAATCTAATCCTAAAAACAGAAATGAAATGCTGAAAAGACAAGGAGTAGGGATAGAAATACAATACAAAAGATGCCCCATGGCATCAGATATCATCTCTGAAGAACAGCTTGAGCATTTGGCCGTTCGCTGGTAGATGAAGTGGTTCACCATCCAATCTGCTCAAGTGGAATGAGTTTGGTCCAGCTATGTCTCTAATGATGTACGGTCCCAACCACAAGCTGTCAAACTTCTTATGCTTTCCCGATTTTTCATTTTTGCGATCCCAAAGTAAAACCGTATCTCCAACCTGTAAAATTCTAGATCGAGAGCATTTATCAAAGCTTTTCTTAATATTAGATTGATTTTTGCATATAGTTTCAAAAGCTTTCCGACGAGTCTCATCTAATTCCACAATCTGATCTATCCTATTCTGAACAACATCTTTATCAGTGGAAAAATTTTGGAGAAGCTGATAGGCTGGCAATTTTAAATTTTTAGGTGCACAGGTAAGGTAACATCCAAGCCATAAACCAATTCAAAGGGAGATTTACCAGTAGATTTCTTCTTAGTAATTCTGTCTGCCCACAAAGCATACTTGATTTTGCTGTCCCAAGACCTCTTGTTATCTCCTACTATTTTCTTGATAATGGTTATGAGATTTTTATTACTTGATTCAGCCAAACCATTACCCTGAGGATAGTAATTCGACGAATGAGATAAGACGATGCCATATTTGAAACAGAAAGATGTAAACTCTGAAGAACTAAAAGCCTTGGCATTGTCCGTAGTGATTTTAGCGGGGACACCAAATCTAGTAATGATGTTATTCTCAATGAAATCCATAATCACCTTTTCAGTGGCATTCTTAGCAGGAATGGCTTCTACCCATTTAGTGAAGTAATCAGTAGCAGTCATAATCCAAGAGTAGCCATTGCTAGAATTTTCATGGAACTTCCCTATGAAGTCCAGACCCCAATGCTGAAAAGGTGCCTCTACAATAACAGGCTGTAGAGGAAGGGCAGCAAGCTTCTGCTTCCCAGTGAACAGTTGACAGGCTTGACACGTTCTAACAAACTTGTGCACATCAGAAAAAATCGAAGGCCAATAATAGCCAGCTCTCAGGATTTTGTGGGCAGTAGTTCTAGCGGCATAATGACCACCACAAAATCCTGAATGAAATTCGGAGATTAATCTTTTGGACTCAACATCGTCAACACACCTAAGCACTATGCCCTCAGGATTTCTCCATCCAAGGCCATCCTTCATAAGGCAATACTTAGTGGCCTTTAGTCTAAGAGCCCTTCTCTTATGAGCGACCAAATGGTTAGGACATGCAAGATTTGTCAAGTAGTAAACTATGTCCTTATACCATTCATGCTCTGCTAATCTTCTCAATTCTGGTGAAGATAGATCGTCAAGGCAAAACAAACCAAGAGTCTTTTCATTACTTTCCGTTAACATTTGGGCTAAACCTTGGCCTTTGATCAGCTTGGTGGGTTTAATTTCTAAATCATACTCCTGTATCTTAGTAACCCACCTAGCACGAGTCCCTAAGCAATCAGTTTGAGTTAATATGTCCTTAACAGCAGAATGTGGGACGAAAGCAATGATCTTAGAATAACCCACATAAGTTTTAAAATGCTTGAGAGACTTGACCAGGGCATAGGCCTGCTTCTCCATGGTATTGTACTTCAACTCAGAGTTTTGAAGTGCTCTACTCATGAAAGCGATAGGCTGCTCATGACCGTCTTTATTCTTTTGAAGCAAGACACCGGCAATGGTATCTTCAGAAGCGAAAGAAAAAATCATGAAATCTTTGGAATAATCAGGACTAACAAGGACAGGAGCTTTCGCGATAGCAGACTTGATTTCTTGGAAAGCCCTTTTGCCCTCTTCTTGCCAGACAAATTTCACATCCTTCTTCAGAAGACTTTGAATGGGCTTAGCTATTTCCGCATAATTTGGGATAAATCTTCTAATAAAATTTATCTTTCCAAGGAAAGACTGAAGGGACTTGAGGTTATGCGGGAGAGGAATCTTTTGAATTGCTTCAACTCGTTCAGGATCGACCTTGACTCCTTCCTTAGAAATGATATGACCCAGAAGTTTCCCTTCAGTTACCCCAAAGACAGATTTAGCCGGATTCAAAGAAATTCCATATTCTCTACATCTATCGAAAACTTGCCTAAGATGATCTATATGACTGATACCATCTTTAGAGAAAACAGTAAGATCATCTTGATATATTTCGATAATTTTCCCGATTAACCCTTTGAAGGCATAGTCCATGGCCCTCTGGAAAGTAGCTCCAGCGTTTGTTAACCCAAATGGCATTCTGATGTATTCAAAAGTGCCCCATGGTGTTGTGAATGTGGTCTTGTGTCGATCTTCCTTTTTAACCCAAACTTGATTATACCCAGAAAAACCGTCTAGCAATGACATCATTCCAGACCCAGTTACTCTTTGCAACAAAGTTTCCATTTTTGGCAAAGGGTAATTATCTTTTTTGCATGCTAGATTAAGGTTTCTAAAATCGACACAAAGTCTTATTGTACCATTCTTCTTCCTGACAATCACCAAATTCGAACACCATGTCGAATGCCTAGTTTGAGCGATGATTCCTGCTGCAAGCATCTTTGCAAGCTCTTTTTGGACCAGGGGGGCTAACTTAGGATTAATCTGCCTAAGTTTCTGCCGAAAGGGTTTAGCATTTTCGTCTTTTAAGGGAATAGTATGCTCCATAATATCTTCCCTATAGCCCTTCAACTCATCATAGGAAAAAGCCAAAACATCTCGGTATTCACGAAGTAAATCAGTTAACTTTTTCCTTTCCTCCAGACTAGTACCTTTACCGATTTTAACCATTTTCGGATTTTCAAAAGTACCAATGTTAACTTCAAGGTACTCGCCTGGGTCCAACTTGTCTTCTTCTCTCAGCTTCGTGGCATCATGCCGATCAAAATGTTGCTCTAAGGCAACTACATTTCTGGGAGTAGGGTTTATGATATGTCCATGATCTAAAGAACCATCCTCATCAGAAACTAACCGGAAATCCTCAAACTCGTCTAAACTATTGAGAAAACGAACGACTTGCTTTTCATCATTAAAAACTTGCCAATGCTCTGAGTTGTCTGGAACAGATGGTCTGAATATTATTTCCATTTTAATCTTATCATTAATTAACTCATCAGACAACTGGAAAGTGGTAGCAGCTACGGCAAGTTCATCTGCCGAACTATTCAGCTCTCTAGGAATTGCTTCAAGGTTAAGGGCATCGAAGTGCTCCATAGTATCCCACACAGCATTTCGATAGTTTCTTAATCTCTGATTTCTACATGTGAAGTTGTTCTTAAGCTGCATGATAACCAGATCAGAATCCCCCTTTATGCTAAGCAACTTAATCTTCAAGGCTTTGGCCAATTCAAGGCCCAACAATATGGCTTCATACTCAGCGACATTGTTGGTTGCTTCAAATTCTAAACGATAGGAAAACTTGAATACGTGACCAAGGGGAGATTTAAGCACAACTCCCGCACCTTTACCATGACTAGAGGACGCACCATCAAAATACATATACCAGACTTCATCCTTAAGATCTTTAATCTCATCATCGGGAGGAATTATGAAATTGGACATGATAGCATAGTTCCCGATATCAGATTTTTCTCTAATTATTTCATTATGAGGCTTCTTAGGATCTTCAACATGAAATTTCCTCTCAGGCTCTCTATTAAGTCTAATGAAACCGTCACCGCTAGGAGAAGGAATCATAGCATATGACCAATTCATCTGAATGCTTCCCCCTAGATCAGAGGCCCACTTTCTGGATAACAGCATACCCCAAGCATCAGGTACATCAACGACAACAATATCCATAACCACCATGATGTCTGGGTAAACCGAAAGATGAACTTGCAAATCCTTGATTAAACCATGAACTTCGATTTTCTTAGAATCCATGGCACATATATTATAGTAAGGTCTGGAAACTCTTAAGTTAAGCTGTTCCATAACCCTTTTAGTCATAACACAAGCAGATGCACCAGAATCCAACATGCAGTTATTCAATTTATACCCATTGACTAACAAGGTGATAAAGAAGGGTTGATGATCCTTGTTATCAGCATCTACGCTTTGCAGATAAATAGGAGCATCATGATAGTCAACCTCACGAATCTTCTGTTGAGAAGCGTTGACTTGAGGACCCTGAATTGCTTTTAGTAATTTGTCTCTTTGGGAAGGGATCTTAGCGATCTCAGAGACGGGAACCCAGATTTTAGCATTATTAAACCAACTCCCCAAATCGACATCTATTCCCGAATTTATACCAGGGTTTAAAGTTCGAGGAGGAATTTGATTCCCGCTCTGATCCTTATCCCTTCTCTGGTATGTCAAACCCTTATCTCTAGCAATTTCCAGAATTTTCTCAGGAGAAGGTTTCTCACCATATAACCTAGCCAAAATGTCATCTTCGTCTTCAAGGTTATTTATACTAAAAGCGGATTGAGGATTCACAACATCATAGCTCCTTTCCTTAACCTCTATCCAATCATTCATGGGCAAAGGAAACTTGCTCCCTACCACGTTTATTTGCTCACCTGTCCCAAACATTCCATTATCGAAAAGTCTTTTGATAATGGGACAAGAGGATTCTTCGTGAAAATCAGCACAAGCACGACAGTAAGGAGGAGCATCATCCACCAGATTGGTAAACGGATTAGGGGGCCTCTGCTCACTAGTTTGACCCTTTCTTTGCCAGTTACTATTTCTGTTATTATTATTTCGAGGCTAAAAATTTTGCGGTTGCGCTCTTTCCATTTGAATTAACCTATTCTGCAAAGTGTTTATCTCCTTATTATGATTGATTTCCATAGTTTCAATTTTCTGAAGCAATTTGAGAACAAGTTCATTTTCAGGCTCTTGGACTGCTTTTCCCTTAGGTTCCTTTAGTTTTGTAGCAGCCCTATCAAAACCTGGGATTTCAGACTTCCCAGAAGCTGCCTTGTCCTTTTCAAGTTCTACAGCTAAGGCTTGGCAATCTCGATAATCAGTAAGTTTAGCACGCCTTAACTCGTAAGATGGTTCAGGACCAAAGGCGTCAATATAAAAATCTTGGAGAGTTTTATCTGAAGGTTTATAGTCTTGAGGTAATTCTCTAATAATACCATTAAACCTTTTGTTAAATTCTTCAACAGTTTCGTCTTCTCTCTTTTTCATCAGAGTAAGAGCTCTTACAAGATGTCTTCCCTCTCTCTTATCTCCAAATTTTTCTCTAAATGCATTAATGAGTGATTGTAGAGAGTCAAAAGTATTAGGAGGTTTTTCTGTATACCAGTCATGAGCATCACCTCCTAGAGTCAAGACAAAAAGGGTCATCCTGACATCTTCATGATCAAAATCAGGAGATCTAGCATACTTAGCCATCCATATGTTTAAATCTCGTAAATGGGAATTAACAGTAATCGCATTATCTCCATGAAAGCTAGGCAATTTGTCTATCCCAACAGATGGAATATCATTGGGGGCTCCAGGAATGTTAGAAAAATTACAAGGGGCAAACAGACTCATGGTGCTGCGCTTAACTTGACCTTTAAAGAGCAAATGAATATCGGAGAGGGCTTCTTGTCCAAGATTTCCAAGAAGTGTACGAGAAGCGAGTTTGTGTGATCGCACCCTATAAACCTTTTCAGGATCAGGAGTAGGATTGCACAAACTGCTCGGATGTCTTCTAGTGTACACTTTTGCAGATAATATAGGAAGTGGAGTCGCCACTTGAACAAGAAGCTAAGCACAGAAAAGCTTGAAAAGCAAGAACCAAGGACAGAAAGATTCTATCCCCAGCAACGGCGCCAAAAGATGTTGTCGCGCGGATTGACACGACAACGCTCGGACCGGGGGCTGTCACTCTGATCCCCGATCCCTCCGTTTAAGCCTGTCTCCCGCGGCTAAGGGGGGTAGACCCTGCGAGATAATGAAGACCAACTGCCAAACAGTTGGGTGGGAGACACGATACACGATATGATAAGCACTAGATGGATTTAGAGATTTAATAGACCAGTGCCTTAAGAGATTGTTATTAAAATGATTACTTGTTAAATGATATAAAAAGATGGACCATGAACAGCAATCATCTATCATCAGCTAAAACACAATGCTCTTAGAATGACAAAAACGATATCCAGCAGCTAAAAATTTGAAAAGATGAATGCTTTAAATCACCACGAGAATCATAAACCATCAACCAGATATCAATTTCGCATCTCGGCTTGAAAACTTTAGATCTCAGCAATAAAGATACAACGTGAAAGCAACTGAAATCTGGCAAAAATAATTTTCCACAAATTTTTTATTTTTCAATTTTTTTTTTTTTTTTTTTTTTTTTAAGTTAAAAAATAACGAAATCTAATGAAAATCTAAAAGACTAAATATTAAAAATCTAAACTAATAGAAATCAGAACCTAAACAAAAATAAATTAAAATCAAAGAATTATACAGCCTACCTATCAATTTAAACAACATCTAACTATCAATCTAAAATCTAAGATTTAACTAAATAGAAACTTAAATCAAAACTTAAATTTAAAATTAACAAATCTTAATCCCTTATTTTTTATTTTTTAACTTTTTATAAAATAAAATCTATATAAAAAAAATGAAAACGATTAACAAAATTAAAATCTAAAAAAAATCGTAACTTTGCAAACTATAAACTAAACAAAAAAAAAAAGATCGAAATCTAAATACATCACTATACAAAACATTAAATTCTAATCTACGCTAACTATGAACAAACGCTATTACGCATGGATATCAAAAAAAATCGAAAAAACGACTGAACCCTAAAGATACGCACTCGACTTACCTAAGCGTTACAATACCTCTGAGCAGAAGTCAAAAACGATACATGTTTATTACCTGAGGCGCGTGATGGGCAGGTGCTTGAAGAA
Source organism: Pinus tabuliformis (assembly GCA_031772625.1). Classification (NCBI taxonomy): domain Eukaryota; kingdom Viridiplantae; phylum Streptophyta; class Pinopsida; order Pinales; family Pinaceae; genus Pinus; species Pinus tabuliformis. Next base: position 253,904,995 of record CM062812.1, on the reverse strand, counting down.
ATAAACTCACGCTGAGCATTAAAATCTTAATGAATCACACGACATCCCTCAGCGAAATCTGTGCGTAGAACGATGGCGGATACCTGGCTCAACGATGGCTGCGCAGTTTGCAGGTTCAAGTCTAGGCGGCAAACAGAGAAAGCTCCATGCTTGCCTTTGAATCGATCTACGCAGCAAAAATTTACCTGCTACTCCCACGCAAGACGCCCACAATGATGAATTTAAACGCTTAACTCCTGAGACAGGTCTGACGTGATGACCAGCAACATTTTATGGTGTTAATCTTCCCACGCCGCAGGTAACAGCAATCTCCACGCAAGAAATACCTCCAGGTATGGTAGTGCCAACCTCCACGCTTCACCTCCACGAGTTTGGCACCACGGTCGACCAACAACACTGTCACAAACAGTGCGCAGCTCCACCTTTACGCTCCAACAGCCACTCCGCTCTGTTAAACAATGTGTACGCAGGATCTCCAATCCACAACGCTGGTATATATCATTCCACAACGACGCTGCAACGCTCCAACAACGCAGGTCACTTGCACAGACTTTGGGCCCGTCACTCCTCCGTTGCGCACTCCTCCAACATGCTCATCAATCCGGAATTTATTCACGCTGAGGAGTCCACAGGTCAGCGGATTTGAGTTGATTTTCTGAAGGCTGTCATGCAATGGTGGGGAGGAAACAGTGAAAGATGGCCGCAATTTTAAGCAGAGGAGTGCTATGATCCGGCAGCCCCGATCTCCTTCTGAAAATCTAATCTTGATGAAAACCCTGTACAAGAAAACAAAACCCTAATGAAAACTGAACAAAATATGAAACCCTAGAACAGAAAAAATTGAAACCCTAAGACAACCCAATAATTTACAGATTGTGGCCCCTGAAATGCCAGATTTGACAATAATTGCAGTAATTGTTTTCAATATATCAGAAATTTTGAACTTCACTGTGAACAGAAAGAAAATCTCTCAATGTAAAACAGAAAAGAAACTCTTAATGATTAACCCAGGGCACAATCAGCTGGGCTCTGCACAGAAAAGCCCGTGGGAGTCGGCTGGTTCAGCCTAGAACTTCCCCAAACGCCCACCTGTACCTTTTACCTAAAGATCTCCTGCACACCTCAAGCAAACATCAGTAAAGAGGGCAAGAAATGCTGCTAGATTTCAAGGAATAATGGAGATACCTGCCATTATTCCAGAAACCCTACAACATTCAAACCCTAGCACGTGAGCAAGATACCTGTACTCACAATACTCTGAAAACCAGCTATTATTTACTGCTGAAAATTGAAATATGCAGAAAAAAAAAAACAATCATCTCACAGCAATTCCGGAGAGTAACACCAGCCAGTTTTGAACCCCAAAGTCTTTTATTAATCAGAAAATCAGATTACAAGAGAGCTTTCTCAGTACAGACTCACAGATCAGATAAACCTGTAAAATGACCCCCTAAGACCCTATATAAAGGAAATGATCCCAACGGCTAGTTTTGGGTGATCCATGTAGAACTGATCTCGACCGTTGATGAGGATCAAGACATCTCTTGATCTCATCCGTCGATTTTATTTGAAAATGATATTTTGCATGTGTTCACAAAAAATATTATTATTTTATTATTTAGGGTTTTATGAAATTTTTATTACTTTTTTTTTTTTTATTTTTATTTTTATTTTTATTCTTTTATTTTTTTATTTTTATTTTAATATTTTATTTATTTTCTAAATGGATCATTTGAACTAAACCGTTGGAAACATCCCCTAGGACCTAGGACCTAGGACTCATGAGGGGATTTAAACATTTCTCAACCCTCAAGACACATTACATCATGACTTTACAATTTACATCTTAAGGGGACGAACCCACTTTAACATAGACCCTCATAAACCACCCAGTTCTGCGACACAACTATAATCTAGCAGATTAACACGCTAGGATTCTCTTAAAGTCCTAATAACAAAATGCATCCCGGCTTTGGGGTCGGGTTTGAAGGAAAACTCTGCCGATCCATGGATCGGTGAGACTAAAAACCTCCCGGGACGCAGATCGTCATTAGAAAGTTAGGTCCACCTAGGCAATTTTACATACATGACTCTGATTTGCTTAGATTATTTACAATTCATACATGCAGACTGGGTTTACAACAAAAATGATCAAACTGTCGATGACTGTAGGCTGGCACGGACATGTCGCTCAGGAGCTACCCTTCTCTGCCAACAGAAAGGAGGTGTACTGCATGGGTAGTTGACCTGTAGTGGTCAACACCGCCATTGTATTTCTCTATCATTGGTTTGCCGATAGGGAAACCAACATTTGTATTCAGAACTTCTTCTTAATAATAGAAAACCCTCAGAGCCGTTGCACCGGTTTTTCCGCATTGAATATTTCCGGGGACGTTTAGTCCAAAAATAAGGGTGTCCTTTGCATGGTTGTCTCATTTATTTTTTCAGTACTTGATCTATATATTTGTGTAGGCTGCAGTGTATTTCCATTAATATTTTCTGAATATTTTTGAAAATAACTTGTTAAATGAAAAACACAAGTAGGTAATGCAAGTCAGTTTACTGCAGTAGGATTTCTGGTTTGTTAGATTCAGAAATTTTCACACCCTTGAGGTCCTCTATGACAGGGAAAAGGGGTGAATAATTCATGTAAAACAAATAAACAAAAAAAATTCATGAAAACTTGGAGGGTAAGTCTATCACAAGCAAAACATGTGAACCATTCATATAAAACAAATATATAAAAACTTCTCACGAAAACTATAAGGGAAAGTGTAATGGCTCCAATTTACAAGATCCACTCAGCTTCTTTCTCAAATGTCTACCTTTTCACTTGAGAAAGTATTGGAAAAGGTTTGAAGAATCGAAGTTGTTGATTAACTTGAAGACATACACTTTCTTGGAGGAAGATGTAGTCTTGTAACTCTTCGTCATTCTTAGTTGATTTCCTCTTCCTCGATTTGTGTGAAGTACATGGTGAACAATTTTTCCATGTGGCCTCCTGTTCTTTCTTTAAAATCTTAAGGTATTCAAAGTTTGCCCAAATTTTGTTCACCCTTCTCCAACTATGTAAATATCTCATTTCAACTCGCCTCGCCGTCTAAGTCTCTGAGTATAAATCTGCCGCGTGTGTGTTGTATGCTCTGGTCTAACAACTGGTATCAGAGCTAGGGTCGAATATCCACTGTGCAAGCTGCTTATTGCCATCACCTTACTATGGCAGCGTTCGTTAAAATGTTGGTTGTTACCCCTGGAGGTGTTGAAGGATCTGTCCAGGAAATAGATGAGGAACGCTGGAACTAAAAGATAGTTGCTGCAAGAAAAACAAGGTCATGGATCTATGTTGAAACGTGTTGCTGGAGTTTGAAAAGTGGAGATTCGTGGAGATTGGAGTTGAAACGTGGTGTTCGTCAGTTTTTTTTTACATCAAGCTTGCACGTATACGTCAAGTTTTTTTCTCAAACTGACATGTGTATGTGTGAAATGTGAAAAGGTTAAAACATTTATTATGAAAATATATAATTATATGTTGGAATTTTGAAAAGTATATTTTAAAAGGAGCAGGAATTTTGAAAAGGGTATTTTAAAAGGAGGAAGGTCATTATTACTAAATTTTAAAGAGTAATAATTAAAGTTTTATTTTTAAGTGGAGTTTTTGTGTTTTGGGGTGTGAATTTGTTTGAAAATGGAGACAACAGTTACAGATATGGAGAAGTTGAGCGGGGCTAATTTTGCCCTATGGAAATCATAGATGGAGGATATACTGATTTTAAAGGATCAGTATTTGCTGATTGAGGGCACAACAAAGAAACCCTCATCGATGACATATGAAGAGTGGAATAAGCTAGATAGAAAGGCGATTGCAACAATCCGCAAATATTTAGCAAAGAATGTTTATTTCAATGTGTCTGGAGAAAAGACGGCAAAAGGATTATGGAAGAAGCTCCATGATCTATATGAGAAGAACACAACATCAAACAAAGTGTTCTTGATGAAGAAGCTTTATAATCTCAAAATGAAGGAGGGTACTTCAGTTGCTGAGCACTTGAATGCATTTAATATTATTACTAATCAACTTACCTCTGTTAAAATCATTTTAGATGATGAAATTAGAGCCATATGGTTGATGTGTTCTATGCCAGACAATTGGGAAAATTTAATTGTAGCTATGAGCACTTCAGCAACTACAGGGACCCTAAAGGTTGATGATGTCAGCAGTAGTTTAATGAATGAGGAGCTGTGACACAAGTCAATTGCGGAAAATTAGGGAGGAAAGGCTCTAGCTCTAGCTAATTGTGGTAGGATAATGGATCGAGGCCAGCAAGGGCGATCAAGATCGAGAGGCCGATCAAAATCAAGGAGAGGCAGAATCATCTGTTTTCATTGTTGCAAACCCGGGCACATGAAGAAAGAATGTCGATTCTGGAAGAAAGGACAAAAGGATCAGAGACCATCCAGTACAAATCACAAGTCATCGAGCACAAATGAAGGTGAGACTACTGCTGTAGCCATAGATGGTGATGTGTTGTTTACTGTTTCAGTAGAGGATGCATGTGTATATACATCTAACAATAGCTTTGATTGGATCCGTGACTCTAGGGCATCTCACCATGTAACCCCATGCAAAGATAGTTTTGTTTCATATAATCCTGGTGATTATGGTAGAGTGCATTTGGGGAATAATCATTTTTGTAGTATTGTTGGAGTGGGAGATGTCCAAATCAAGATGAAAGATGGACAAGATATATTGTTGAAACAGGTCAGGCATGTACCAAAAATGCGCATGAGTTTAATCTCTATGGGACGACTGGATGATGAAGGCTATTCGACAAGCTTTGGAAAAGGAGGTTGGAAAATTAGCAAAGGTGCATTGGTCGTGGCCAAAGGACCCAAGACAGGAACATTATACACATTGAAGACACTGATAGGAAAATCAGATTTGGCTGCTGTCACAAAAGAAGGAAATTCAGCAGATCTGTGGCATAAGCGTTTGGGTCACATGAGCGAGAAGGGCTTAAAAATCCTTGTTGGTAAAAATTTATTGCTAGGTTTGAAATCCTACAATCTTGATCTTTGTGAGCATTGTATATAGACAAAGAACGGTTTCATTCCTTAGAGGTGGCCATGACAGAAAGAAAAATGTGTTAGAATTGGTACACTCAGATGTGTTTGGGCCTGTTAACATCAAATCATTAGGAGGAGCATCATATTTTGTAACATTTATAGATGATGCATCCAGGAAGGTTTGGGCATATCCTATGAAAAATAAAAGTGAAGTGTTTGGAATATTTCAAAAATTCCATGTTGCTGTTGAAAGAGAGACTAACAAATTACTGAAGTGTTTAAGAACAGATAATGGTGGAGAATATTGTTCAAATGTATTTAAGGAATATTGTAACAGGTTTGGCATAAAACATGAGAAGACTGTGCCTGGTACTCCTCAACAGTATGGCGTCGTAGAAAGGATGAATTGCACCATTATGGAAAAGGTGCGAAGTATGTTGTCCAATTCTGGTTTGGAGAAGAATTTTTGGGCTGAAGCAGTCAGGAACGCTTGCTACCTCATAAATAAATCTCCAACTACAGCCTTGGATGGCGGTATCCCTGAAGAAGTTTGGACTGGTAAGAATTTGAATTATTCTCACTTGAAAATCTTTGGATGTGAAGCATTCGTACATATTCCCAAAGAAAATAGAACTAAGCTAGATGATAAATCTATGAAATGCATTTTTTTGGGATATGCGGATGAAGATTTTGGTTATCGTCTATGGGATCTAGTGAAACATAAAATTATTAGAAGTAGGGATGTTATATTTAATGAGTCAGAAATTTTCAAGAGGACTGTAGGTGAGTTGGAGGTCAAGAAGGTTATTGACAGACTTGAAGAGCAGTAGGAAAACATCCCACCAATGCAAGAAAATGAACAGCAAATTCAGGAGCATGAAGAACAAAAAGTGGAAAATGATGAACAAGAAGAAGAAGGAATCTTGTAAGAACCCTTACAGGAGATTCAACCTGATAATGCACCACCATAGTTGGTTCGCAGATCTTCTAGGCCTCATAAGCCTTCACAAAGGTACCCTCCTTCAAAATATATTTTGTTGACTGATGAAGGTGAACCTAATTGTTTTCAAGAAGCTTGTAAAGTCGAGCATAGTAAAGAATGGAAGAAAGCAATGGAAGAAGAAATGAACTCTTTGCAGGAAAATAAAACTTGCGAGTTGGTAAACCTCCCAAAAGGTAGAAAGGCTCTACAAAACAAATGGGTGTACAGGATTAAGCATGAAGGTGACAAAAAGGAGAGGTATAAAGCAAGGCTGGTGGTGAAAGGTTTTGCCCAAAAAGAAGGTATTGAGGTATTGACATCACTGAAATTTTCTCACCTGTTGTTAAAATGTCATCCATTAGAGTCATTCTTGGTCTAGTTGCTGCTTTAGACCTAGAATGTGAACAATTAGATGTAAAAACTGCATTCCTTCATGGTGAATTGGAGGAAGAAATTTATATGGACCAGCCAGAAGGCTTCATAGAAAAAGGCAAAGAAGGCCTTGTTTGTAGGTTGAAGAAGAGTCTCTATGGGTTGAAACAGGCACCTCAACAATGGTACAAGAAATTTGCTTCATTCATGTTGGAACATGGTTTTTAGAGGTTGGAAGCTGACCATTGTGTCTATATCAAGAGGTATGATCAAGGAAAGTATATCATATTATTGTTATATGTGGATGACATGTTGATTATTGGGCATGATAAGAATAAGATCAATAGGTTGAAGAAAGATTTGGGTAGCAAATTTGCAATGAAAGATTTGGGACTAGCACAACAGATATTGGGCACGCAGATTATGCGTGACAGGAAAAACAAAAGGTTGTGGCTGTCACAAGAAAAATATATTAAGAAGGTGCTTGACAGGTTTAATATGAAGGATGCCAAGCCAATTGGTACACCCCTTGCAGCCCACTTCAAGCTGAGTACTGAATTATGTCCTAGTGATGATAAGGAGAAAGAAGAGATGAGTAATATTCCTTATGCTTCAACAGTTGGCAGTTTGATGTATGCCATGGTATGCACACGACCAGGCATTGCATATTCAATGGGAGTAGTGAGTAGGTTCCTTGCCAATCTAGGCAAACAACATTGGCAAGCAGTGAAATGGATTTTGAGGTATCTCAAGGGTACTAGTCATTATTGTTTATGTTTTGGTCATAATAAGACTGTGCTTGAAGGATTTACAGATGCAGATATCGCTGGAGATATGGATACCAGAAAGTCCACTACAGATTATTTGTATACATTTGCAGGTGCAGCAATATCTTGGGTGTCAAGGCTACAAAAAATAGTAGCCCACTCTACAACAGAAGCAGAGTACATAGCTGCAACACAAGCTTGTAAAGAGATGTTGTGGATGCAGCGATTCCTAGGAGAGATAGGAATAAAGCAAGACAAGTATGTGTTATATTGTGATAGTCAGAGTGCCATTCACTTGGCGAAAAACCCAACATTTCATTCAAAAACCAAGCACATTGACTTAAGGTACCATTGGATCCGGCATGTGTTGGAGGAAGAATAGTTATCCTTGGAAAAGATCCATACAGATAAGAACCATGCTAATATACTCACTAAGATTCTACCACGAAATAAACATGATTTATGTAGAGGCATGGTAGGACTTGGTGTGACTTGATGACTCTTATTTGGCTTCAAGTTGGAGAATGTTAAGTGTGAAGCCAAATTCATGTAGGATTCTAGATCCTTCTACACTGCCAGTAGTTTCTAGAATCACATGCAGGATTCTAGATACTTCTACACCGCCATTAGTTTCTAGATCATTCCAGATCTCCATCTGAATCACATACAGGATTCTACATCCTTCTTCAGCCTCTATAAATTTGTAATTTCTCTAGCCAAGGAATGCAAGCCAAGGTCCAAGCCTGTTACGTAATGCAAAGTGATTTATGTTCTCCAGTGATTGTTTTATCTATTCGGCTGTTTGTGATTGAGTAATCATGTTGTTTCTCCATTTGTCTGTCTCTGAAATTACTCTTTGCTATTGCCGTCTAAGTCTCTGAGTATAAATCTGCTGCGTGTGTGTTGAATGCTCTGGTCTAACACATCATTCTCAAGGTGATGTATCAAATTGACACTTGGTTGCTTGCATCAAAAATCCAAATGGTCTCTCTATTCCTCTCTTTTTTGGATTCCCTTTTGTAAGTGGTTTCTTATATGCTGGCAAATAAAAGAACAAAGCAAGTTTTCTTTCATAGGACCTGAAAAACATCCATGGCCTAAACTATTGAGAAGTTTTGTTTTAGCCTTCTTTCATCTTATTACATCTAAAATCTTAGTTGGATCCCAATCCAAAGTGTTTTTCTCTTTTTCACTGTTTGGTTTAGAGTCTAGACCTGTAAACTTTATGCTTAAAAATATTGAATTGATTTACTAAACGTAGAGGAAGGTCTTGAAAATTTTCTCTCTTCTCTCATGGTATTGTTAGGGTTCCACTATGACTATCGATATATTTCCAAAAGGCAAAATTTGCAAGTTTGTCTGTTTAGAGTCTAGACTTTCCTTCCACTCATCTTCTTATTCTAGCTAAGTTGTCAGTTTCTTTAGAAGGTAGTCTACCCAATTTTTTTTGCAAATATCGATTTATTTATTTTTCCATTTTTTATTTTCCAGGAAACACTACCTTTGATTTCATGGTATTGCCTTTTGAAAATTTCCAAATAGTTGCATCCTTGGCTTGCATTGGAAAGGATTCCATTATATTTGTCAGGGAAAAATTTACACAGTTCTGATTTAGAATTACCTGATTCCTTTCACCATGTCTAGGCAGGATTAGTCAGGTATACAAATGGTTTGGCCCTTGAAGCCATGACAGAAAGTGATACTTTCCTTGCAAATAGACCTCCTTGCTTTTCTTGTGGTATTCTGTTCCAGCTATCCAAAGCAACTTTCTTTTTGCTGTCTGTTTTCCCTCTCTCCCACAAATAGCTCCCAAAAGAACATTCCATAGAAGCCTGGATTTTGGATGGTGCAACCATAATTGTACATTGGAATACTGGAAATAACTGATTTCATTCAGGTAGATCTGGGCTTGAAGATTGAAACACGCTAAAGCCCAAATTGTGATCTCCTGTTTATATTTTCAGTCCTCGGATTTCAATTTGACGATTTGACTCTTTCAAAGCTAAGTGAAACTGCAAGGTAAGTGAAAATTTTGAGCTCTCTGTTTCGAAATTCAAGAATTTGAACAAGTCTGGAGAGTTCCTTTTCTTACGCATGCACACATAAAATTTACACTTCAGAGGGATTCTTCTCATCTCTCGAGGCAACGAGAAACAAAATTTACACTTCAGAGGGATTCTTCTCATCTCTCGAGGCAACGAGAAACTTGCTGAGAATTGGTTTAAATCTGGATACAGTTATGGTGGAGCTTCTCACATTAACATGTCATTAATGGACGTATTAGTGTGAAGTGACTAATAGGTTAAACTTCTCTTGCGATTTTAAATTTTTTTAGGTGCCAGTGCAACCTGAGTCTTCCCGAGCATCTTCAAATGATTTTGCCCTCGAATTAAAGAAAAACAACAAAGTCGCCTTACTTCTCCTTTTTACCCTCCAGGAGACGTTTGTCGGCCTCCCATTTATCAGAACGATAACCAACGGATGACTTTTCCAAGCATTGGTCCACTTTGTCAATTTTCTGAGAAGCCAATTTTAAAATGATCTCTGAAAATGAATCATAATTAACTTGATCGAAATCATAACATCAACATTATTCGATTGGATAACCATTTCCTTTCTCTCACTCAATTAAGATTTAGCTCCTGCAAACTCTCCTTTGTCAAAATGTGGAAGCGAGGGCATCTACCTTTTGCTAGTGTCTTGTCACTGCTTTGTAAGAAGTATTACAGGAGCTTCAAAGTTTTTATCTATGGGAATCAAAGTTAAAAAAATAGTCTATAAAGTGAGAGGCTTTTGTCTTTTTCTTAAAATGAAAGCTAAAAAGATAGTTTGTCTCCTCCCATTCCGGGTTTTAATTTTTTTTCTTCTCAAGCATGTCCAGCCATCCTTTATTATAGCTCAAACCATTTAATTAAAATAGATTTAAAATCCATTTAGCCTTGATACTTTGTTCCTCAGAGAGAGAATATCACGGTTTTTAGCTCTTCTGGTTGGAAAGACTTCTTATTATCCCCCTGTTTTATTATTTTTAGTATGTTTGTTGGCAAATCCCTTTGAGGTTCCCTTTATCAAACTCGTCGTTACAAATTTAAGGGTTAAAAAATGTTTTATTATTTCTCTAAGTAGTTAAGTAGTGTATCTTACAATGGTATATGCAATTGTTTGAAAGAAATAATCCTCAGGAGATAGCCATTGTATGAAATTTGTAGTGTATTTTATATGCAATTGTTTGAAAGAAATAATCCTTTGGGAGATAGCCATTGTATGAAATTTGTAGTGTATCTTATAATGGTATATGCAATTGTTTGAAAGAAATAATCTTTTAGGAGGTAGCTATTGTATGAAATTTATTTTGCATTGTTGTATGGACTGTTCTTGGAGTTGGGGAACTTGTTTATTACTTTTCTCAATTTGAGGAGCTTTAGTACTAGTAGTAAATGTTCCAAAAGCAAGTAAAATGGTTTGGGAGCTTGTTTAGCCTTGCAACTAATGTTGTTTTATGATGTTTTGAGTGTTAGTGTGTGTTTTTTTTACTAGATTACAATGTTACATTGTCTTATTAGGACAAGTAGCTACAACAGATGTATTTTTATAAATGTGCATATTTGCATTCATATAGTTCTAGTCAACTCATTGATTTGTAAGTTTAATGGTCATTTTATAACTTATGTTTTCTACGTATATATAAAATGCTTCATTTTAATAATTAATAAGTACATTAAGATTTATATTGTTTTTCTTTCATTTTGATTCATTGTGATTTGCCTATGTCGATTTACATTTTCAAAGAGTCCAAGACAATCTCAAAGTATTAGGTTAATTAGGCATTTCCTTATTATTTTGGTTTTTTATAATTGAATATATTGACAGAAAGATCTAAAAAGAACAAGCTAAATAAAAAAGGTGTTCCACAATGAAAATTGTTGAAGATTTTTGGATGGCACGAAGGTATTTTTGGTAGTGAGGGGGAGGAGCTGTTTGAGCATAACATAGAGAGAGCGGACCTACATGTAGGCTATGTTAACTCTGTTGATATCCACATGATTGATTGAATGATTCTATTTTGGTTAGCAACTCTAAACAACTCTTATTGAAGGGCCAAATTAATGGAATGAGGAGAAGGAACGAAATGTCACTTGCTTGGGTTGCTTACTTCATTATTTGTTTATTTAGGGGTTTACACTTTTTCATTCCATATGAGTGGGTTGGGGAGATTTTGTAGTTTTCTTTCCAAGATTAGGCTAGGCCATTTTGTTTCTCGTTCGTATATGTAATATGAAGTTGAGGAATAAACAAAAGATATATTTGACATGCTTGTACAATCTGTGTTGAGATTCTTGGGCAACATGTCGAGGAATAAAGAAAATATGTATTTGACATGCTTGTACACTCTGTGTTGAGATTCTTGGGCAGTGAGGGAAGAAACGAAAGGTAAATAATATTTTTGCAGATGATTGCATTTTAGAGAACTTGCCCCCTCCTTTTAAGAATGTAGTACGGAATTTGATTGCTAAAGTCTACGGAGGTGTAAATACTCTACCTCCCTTTGGATTTGAACTTGTGACCTCTTACTAGGAGACACATCTTTAACCATTAGGCCCACTCAAGCATTACAAAAGAATAAGTCAAATTAATAGGTCTTAATGATTACGTGTATTAAAAAAACACTAAAGAGTTTCTTAATGCTCTTTATTCTATATTTTTTAATATTTTAATACATTTTTTAAATGTTTATTATAATTTTTAATATACCTTTTCATATAAATGTGGTGTAGTAACTTGTTTCATGTATGCGGTTAAAGGAAAAAAAAACCTATAAAATAGCACATGACTTTACTAAAAATAGCCTTGGTAATGACCACAAGGGATATTTATTTTCTTGTATATGTTATTAACTAAAAACTTCATCTCTTTAAATGTAAAGAAACAAAGCAATGACCCAAAAAAAGAAATTTAAAAAGAATGAAAATCTCTTCCCCTTTAAATCAAATTATTTCAATTGATGTTTTATTTTCCACATAAATAATTATATATTGGAATATTGAAATTATATCCATGAAAACTAAATCAATAACCTTAAATATAATATTTATTTTTGTAATTTATAAAACAATTCATCTATTCACTTATTTAGAAGGTACATAAACCTTACTTAGACGGTATATAAACCTGTACAAACTACGTATTTTATATTTCTTTATCCTACTTATTTGTCATGATTATATCTCGTGCTCCCAACTTGTTACTTTAGATCATAGTGAAGCAAACACGACCTACACAAATTTCGTAAACTTTATTCAAGAAATTGAATGGTCTTTACATTTTAGGAAAGGTTTTAATTTATAATACTTTTAATTTTACAATAGAATTTTAGCAAATGACTATCACTGCTTTTTAAATAAAGGTTATTAATCAACATTTCATCAAAATTTTGGAAGGGGATGCGGAAGGGAGAGATGTACTAGAGATGTACTAGGGATGTGTGGGAGCACTCCAAAATTTTAAAGAAATTTAAGGAGAAAGAAATAATAAAATATTCTATATATTGATATAAATTCACCATTCATTATTTAAAATTTATATGGATTTGAATTTATCATTTATTGTAAAATCTGATTAGTAGTAAGCAAAATAGTACATACTGGAGTTTGGAATAGTAAATTGAAATTATTCAAACTCAAAAGTAGTAAAGAGTGATGTGGCAAAGACTCGGTTTGAGGTCATCGGTATCTAGAGTCAAGATTCAAAAGTTCAAATTGAAAATGAACAATTGACAACGTGGCAATGTTATTACAACCAGAATGATCGACCTGAAAATTGGGAATCGGGAAAAAATCGGTCGACAAAAAAATGGATAGAAATTTAAATTTTGAAAAAAATACATAAATATTCATGTGCATTCATATGAATCCAAACTAGTATACACAAATAAGCAAAGTTTCTCATATATTTAACAAGGGTGCATATAACCAACATAACACCAAGTGTAATCCATTTTTGAACCAAAAATATATCAACAAAGAGTCTCTAGATAGCTTCTATAGTTAAAAATAAATCATGCTACAACAAATATCTACATATCATCAAAATAATTGCCTATATTGAGATCCTCATCATCAATATCACCCTCTAAGTATTAAAATAAGATAGAGAAATCTTAACATGTCGGTTTTTTTTTTTTTTTTTTTTTCGTAGAAAAAAGTCGTAATTTTATTCATATTGATAAAATTACATTTTGTAGATGCCTAAGGCATATTCAGATGGCTGTTCCTGTGATAACAGGCAGCAGAAAGAAAAAGAACACAAAATAGCAGGTGACTGTTCCTGTAATGACAGGAAGCTACAGCAATAGAGAAAAAAATTAAAATGTTCCAGCAAGGCTAAACTTTTCTACCCTTCTTCTTCTCTACCCGTCGCCAACCACCAGTGTCGGGACTGGGTGTAATAATAGCTAGCTGATTTTCCATTGGGATCAGTTGAAGTTCTTTGTCAGATTCCGAGCCCTCAGATCCATGGGTTCGTTTGATGCCGCTTATTTCCATTTGTGGCTCTTGTTGCAGATCTGTAATGTGTGGCCCCAGGTAGGTAATTGGGGCATTCTCTTCCTGAGTATATGTTTGTCTCATTTGAGGATCAGGTTCTGTCTGGTTCTCTGTAGGCTCCACTATGTCTTCTTCTTCCAATGGGTCGGTGTGCTGCCAACCTTTCGGCTTTTTCTGTTGTTTCTTGGTTCTCCTGGGGTCCTTTCGAGCAAAAGGGCAATTATATTGAAGGTGCCCTGTTTGCATGCATCCCCTGCACCGGAACGCTGTGTTCTCATAGTCGAGCTGTTGTATCCATTGAGAATTATTGAAGTTCAGCGTGATGTGGTCAGGTAGCCCCTGACTCAGGTCCACTTCTACACATATTCTGGCAAATGTAAATATGCCCCTGATAGCTCTGTCTTCATCCATTTTTAGGAATTTCCCCAGGGAATTCCCAATGGCAGCTAATACTTTATGATGCCAAAAGTGTAGAGGGAGACCATGTAGCCTTACCCATACCGGCATCGTTGAGACTTTCATTGTATTGGCGTCGAAATCAGAAAACCAGGGGGTGAGGAAGAGGCCAGCACTGCCCCAGAACCAAGGCCCCTGATTAATAATGCTGTCTCGTTCTTGTTCTGTGTTGAATCTAACTATGAAGTACCCTTTGGGGCATAGGTAAATTTCACAGTTTGATGTCCATGTTGTAGAGATCCATTGGTGCAGGGCATCTGATTTTGGCCAGAAACCATTAAATCTACAAATAACTGCATTTTTAGATAAATCGGTGTGTAGACTTGTTACCTCTGGCATAGATACTAGTAGCGTTGGTGATTTTGGCTTTTGTTCAACAATGTAGGGTCCTGGTAACTCTGTTGGTGGTGCTGCTTTATTTTCCATTTTTTTCCCTTTCACTGCATCCCGAAAAGAACCTGTATTTTTTGAGCTAGTACCAGTGCTTCCGCCACGAAGTCGGAGATTAAGAATAATGGTTGAATCGTTGGCAATGCCGTAGTGCTGGAGTGTTTGGTTGTCCTGCATACTGAACCCAGAATATATAAGATTTTGATATTGAGCTGGGGTTCCAAGGTGACCCTGGATCTTCTTTTTTAACGCATGGATGCTCATCCCCTTACTGAGCCTCATGCAAAAGTGTTTGCCTTCAATCGATTTGATGAAGATCTGGATCAGATCTGCGTCCATGAGGAGTAGGCCCCGATTCACTGGCTTGTAAGCCAGATCTGGCGAAAGGATGGCAGATCTGGGGTTCATATATCTTCCCACTGTGGGAGAGAAAAGTCCGCCTCTAACCAGCAATTTACCAGGTGCTGCCTTAGCAGATCTGATGTGAAATGCGGCAGATCCAGAACTTTCAGCAGTGATGTCGTGCGATCCGTTTGATCCAGACCCAGAAACACACCGTTGCCCCTTCTGTTGCCCAATCGCCCTGAAGATCTGAAGAATCGAATCATGACAGTTTTCCTCAACTTTCTTTCGGTACTCGCAGACGGCAAAGATGGTATGTCTGATATCCGTGGGGAGGCCCCAGATCTGGCCATCCGTTTGGAGGTTCTCATCTTCCCCTTTGCCCATGCGGTCATGTTTTGGTCCTACTGCGAGATCCCTGCTCTGGGCACTTTTGATCCAACCCGCCAAACATTTGCAGGGGTTTTCATTCCTGCCATGGATCTTGCTCAGGGGGTTCGGCGAACAGAGTTCCGCTGCCCTGTCCAGGAGGTCAGTCGTGGGATCAAAAGCGCATTCCGCAGCGAAAAAGACCTTCCGTGTGCCGCCTTGCTGAGAAATTCCATAGAAGGTCTGCGCATACTCGTTTAGTAAACGTGGAGCCTCCGTTTCCAGCAGATTCTGGGGTGATCCAGCCCCTGCGTATGCGGCCGCGTTGAAAACCCTAGCGTGAGTTGCCATTGCAAATCCCTCCGTCAAATTGAGGTTTTGTTTTAGTGATGGGTACATTTTTACTAGGGTCATGACAAAGGAGCTCAAAAATCAATGCCACCAACATTGAGATACATAGAGGGTTTGGTGATTTTGAATAAATGCCAATTCCATACCCTCATACATGATAGAATCCAATGGAAACATTGCAATCCCTTAATCCTAAAATCTTAAAAATTGTCAAGTTTGTTGGACTTTGAATTGGATCTAAAATTCTAATTCTTTCATATAAAATCCAATGAGGTTGGAACCACACTCAAACATCCTGAAGCAATTAATGGTAATGTTAAAAACTGAAGTAAAATGATGAAATGAAAGACAAAGGAAAATGTCACTTTTACTTTTAACATTACCATTAATTATATAGCATTAGTAGGGCCTTAAGGTTGAATACCGCGCTTTCCCACTCGTAAATTATTGTTTTTAGATAAAATTTAAGGGGGACGTCCACAAGCACGCCTTTTTAGGAAATGTGTCCTCCATGTTGATGAAATGTTTCCCTCTGCATCTTCTCAAGTTTCCCTAAAAGGGGGGACATGTGGAAGTGTTTCCCCATGTGTCCCCCTACCATGATAGTGTGGGAAATGTGGGGAATGTTGAGTTTCCATGACACTCAAGAATCTAGTTTGAGTTTTAAAATCTCAGACACAAACATGCTCAAATGCCACAACACTTCTACTTTGCATAGCAAAATAACAAACATCAGCGAATCAACTAGTGCACATGAGAATTTTTAACTTTTTAAACCCACTACTTGTTATATTACAATCTAGAATACAACAGCTTATGGTTTCTATATGAGGGATCTTTGCCCTTACTACTTTGATACAAGGACACAACTAGGGCTTGTGTTAGTCACTTTGACCACCAATCTACCTTGAACAAAGTACACTTGACCTACTTGTTGATGTGGCACTACACAACCCTTTCAGTTCATGTGCCTTGAACACATCTGGCGGGTCCTCTTGCCTTCCCTTCTGCTGATCACTGCATCTACATCTTCATCTGCTCAGCCTGCCACTCTCAATGATCACACCTCCTTTTGTGACATTGAAGTTTGGCTTATCGATCTGCCCACTAGTAGCCCTCTTGCTCCATTAGGATGACGGCTCATTGGGTCTTCTAGAACTCCCCTCTTTTCACTGAAGTCTTCACATCCGCAACTCCTGAACTAGGGCTCCAACAATCTACCTCCTAACAACCCATTAGTCCTTTAATGATGATTGTACATGAGGACTTCATACCGCTGCATACTGCATATGAAAAATCATTGTTCACAACTACATTTGTGAATAGATCTCAACCTTCTAGTTCTTCCCCACTTGTCAACCTTCTCGTATAACGCCGCCTCCCTCATTTACCCACTTTTACAAACTTTCCAGGGTAAGCATGAGCTAAGTGTCACTATGATATGACCCAACCTCCAAGCTTCATTTATGGAAGTAGGGCGACTAATCAACAACTTACAACCATCCCTCAGGAATTACAAACCACTCAAGGGCCTGCAAACCACCCTAGGTGATCAATCCTTGAGCTGAAACACTTTTTCACAAGAGAAACTTGCCAACCACACCCTTGACACTCTGTGCATGCGGTTGGGAGGCTATAATCGCACCCATAGGCCTGTCTGCATGCAGTTGTGATCCAAATTCCTTAGTTAAGTGCATGCGGTCGCAAGATCTATGCCACTTTTTCAGGGTTTCCTCCAAAGCATTGCCCAAAACTGTCTATAACTTTCCAGAATAATGACAATGATGATAACAATGCTAAACAACCAAAACTTGAACTAGATCTTGACCTAGACATGCCTAATACATATATACATTTCATCAAACAGATAGTGAACATATAAGGTATAGGTCATGAATGCATATCTGATCTTAAACTTCTGAACTTCATCTGAAATTCACCAAGAAGGCTCAATGTCCTCTCAAGCTAGCTGCAATAACACTTGTTAGCCCATGCATTCATCAACCATCTAGTAACTTATCAAATCATGAACAAGAGCTATGGCTAGAGCACATCATAAAACTAGACATATTACTAGCATATAACCATAGTAGAAACTATGACAAATCAACCAAAACATCACCATAATAACTAGTACAAGTGCTCATAGATCACAATAGACAAATAGCTCATATTAACATATGAAAGTGGCAACCAAGTCAAGGTCCTCCACGTACCACCCGACCATAGATTGGGCTGAACCAAATCTCTCTTTCATCCAATCACCCCCACGTCATATTCCAAGCGTAATTGTGGGATCATAAGGGCTAAACCAAAATAAACTAACTAGGGCTTCTAGAGGCCACCCCACTTGAACTCTTAACCACAGTGATTTCGCCTAATTGGTCCAAAAATCACTAATACCAAACCAGATTGGTCTCTATCCAAGCTGCCCAGGGCTCTAAGAACTAGTAACTCAAACCACAACCTCCAGGGAACCCTAGCTGTGTGAAAATTTCAACTATTGCAACAACTAGAAATTACTCTTCTAACTGTAAATTAATTAACAGTTTATTTTCCCACACAAATAACAAATAATTGACAACTACAATTTTCACCAATTAAATTCCGCGGTAGATAAATTGGACACTGAGAAAATATTGGCACACACACAATAAATTTGACACAATTATTTTTGGACAAAAGTCCCTGGAAAAACCCAACTTGGTAAAACTGATGCAACAATTGAGGGTTTTAATTCTTAACCAGCAGTGAGAAATTTTAAGTACAACTAGATGCCAAAATATGGCAATCCTATAGAGAAAAATATTGGCAAAATTCTAGTGAGGAATTTTCCTCACCCCACAAGCAATCTAGGTTTTGGCTGTCAGCTCCAAGTGAGCTGTCCAAACCACTTCTGCACAGGTCTGCGTCACCCTAGCGCAATCCCTTCCACGCTCTGCCTAAAACAACTGCTCCTCAACCCGTCCTATCTGCTGTTGATTGAGAAACTATCTCTTCGACACTCTGGAAAATCTTTCCGGCCTCTGGAACTAAAACTCAACTTCTCTCTAGCAAAATTGAATTGCCTCTAAAGGCTTCTGCATAGCTCTTGCGTTAGCCTCTCTGTGGCTATTCCTGCCTCTCTACAAGGTACTCTACGTAGCTGGAATCTAATCCTCCGGAATCACAGTCCCTGCCCCTCTTTGTCCCTACTTCCCTTCTCTGGCTCAAACTCTTTCAGCAACTAATGTTGCTCTCTGGAAAATCGAATTGCCCAAGGAAATCGATCTCTAGTGTGTGTGTTCTCCATCTACCCATCAATCTCCTCTTATAATCTCTAGTTGGGACTCCAATGACCAAGATTAAAACATAATTGATGGCTGAGATCATATCTGGATCAATTCGTGTGAGTTTCTAGATGATTCACACCTTTCTAAATTGATATCAATAAATTAACCCCTTTTCCTAAGTTTAGACTTAGGAAATATTTAAAAATAGGCTAATAATCTAATTGAGACACTTATAGGTGGAATGTCTAGAAATGATTTCTGAGTTATGGAGAACTCCTGTGTTTAGTCTCTCCACAAATTTTCGAGACCAGAACACATCCAATACTACAAAAACTAACACTCCCTCTTAGTGAGGAAGGTGTTCTAGTGCTGCACTATTGCAATAACACTCTGCCTCTATATCACCCTTTGTCACACTGCTGATGTCTGGCCACTGTGACTGCCTACCACTGCTCTCTAAACATTGCACAACTCTGATGTTGCATTTGTGTTGCTGTTGATATTGCTATATTTCTGCCAACTCTACATCTTCACTGCAACTCCTTATCAACTATTGTTGCTGCTACTGCAACTACTGCAATTGAGAAGAATCCTAAATATTGAATCAACTGTCTTTGTGCTGCATCTGTCTCCTGAGCATCTGATTGCTACTAGCCTCTGCATTTCCCACTGGGAAATCTACACTGCTACTGACTCTGCCACTAAGCCTCTTGCTTTGCTGTCAACATTGCATCCACACTCCTCAGTACCTGACTGCAAATAGTCTGCAACTGTCACTCTGAAATTTGACTACATCAAATGGCACTGATCCACATTGCTACTGAATATTGTGGGCCCCTGTAGTAAGGTAATGATCCACGAGGAAGACAGCTCAATGGACCCTGCTCATCTCTCCGCAACTTTGGGACTATAGCTCCATATTGCCCCACCTCACTTCTGGAGGTATAGTTGCAAACATGGCAAAATCTTCCTCCAACCTGGAGGACAACTTGTCTATCTTTGTGGATGTTGTCGCCTGTTCTTGCTTCTCTTGCTTGTCCTTTTTCCTAAGAGGACACTGGGTACTGTAGTGGCCAAACTCGCCACACCTAAAGCACGTGACCTTAGATAGGTCCTTCTTCTTCTTCTTCTCCCCTCATCCCTGACTGGGACCCTTTGATGTAAGGGCCACATTTTCCTCTTCCTTCTCACCCTTTGTGCCCTTGTTGCTACTTCCACTGATGGTGCTCTTTAAGAGAGCTTGCCTCAATTCCTTGTGCTGTAGGTATGACCACATCCTATCCCATCTAAGCAATGTGTCTCGACCTAAGATACTTTGGACAAAGACTTGCCACTCCTCTGAGACACTGTTCAGTGCCAACCGTACAAGCTTTGTCGATTGAGGTGCCTCCCCAACGACTGCAAGCTGATCACGAACCTCCTAAATCATGGTGAGGAAGGGATCTATGCCTTCACCCTTCTGCATCCTAATGTTTCTTAGCTTCTCCTACAGGAATATCTTTCGTTGCTCGAAAGTATTTTGATATAGTTGGTTGAAAGTGTCCCACATCTCCTTGACAACGCCTTTGCTAGATATATGTGAAACTATATGGTCCCGAACTCCATCCAGGATCAACCGCTTCACCTTTGCCATTTCTTTCCTGTACTCCTTCAGTTGATCTGCATCTTGAGGAACTGCCACTACATTATCTACATAGGATTTCAGACCATATTCATCCAGAAGGAAGGACATCCTAGCTTTTCAGATGACAAATTTGGAGGCTCCCTCCAACCTATCCTGATCTCTAATCCCAGTTGTGGCCGTCTCTTAATTTGAACGAAAATCTCCCTCTTCCTCTGCTCCACTGTTGAATTTGCTACTCACACTCTCATGGAATGAGAAAAAACTGCTTGTAGCAACTGCCGACTACAACTGGGAAAATCATATTTCTAGGTTAGAAACCTTCTAAGAGAAATTCTCTCTGTGTGCCTCTCTCTTCCACTCAACGCTGATTCTGTTGCTGAAAAACCTTTCTGCGCCCAAACAAGGAATCTACCTAGCAAAAATCTGAGCTATGACTGCTCCCTTTGCCAGCTGGAATCACTCAATTTGGCAAGTCAAATTTTTCTGCTCACCTACACTGAGAAAATCTAACTAAAGCAATTTTCACTGCCTGGATGAGGCTCCGTGCAACCCTCATAAAATCGTCTTCCGGCTCCCTCTGAATAATGAATTTCTGGCTTCGCTTCTGAGCTTCCCCGTTTGATCAAAATCACTTTGATGCCATGTGAAAATTCCAACTATTGCAACATCTGGAAATTACTCTTCTAACAGTAAAATAATTAACAGTTTATTTGCCCACACAAATAATGAATAATTCACAACTGCAATTTTCACCAAATTAAATTCCGCGGAAGATAAATTGGAAACTGAGAAAATATTGGCACACACAAAATAAATTTAACACAATTATTTTGGACAGGAGTCCCCAGAAAATCCAACTTGGAAAAACTGGTTCAATAACTGAGGATTTTAATTATTAAGTAGCAGTGACAAATTCTGAGTAAAATTGGATGTTGGAATTTGGCAATCCTACAGAGAAAAATACTGACAAAAATCTAGTGAGGAATTTTATTCACCCCACAAGCAATCCATGCTTTGACTGTCATCTCTAAGTGAGTCGTCGAAACAACTACTCCTCAAGCTGTCCTATTTGATGTTGATTGAGAATCTTTCTCTCCAACACTCTAGAAAATATTTCTAGCCTTTGGAACTAAAACTCAACTTCTCTCCAGCAAAATCAAATTGTGTCTAAAGGAATTTGCGCAGCTCCTGCGTCAGCCTCTCTGTGGCTATTCCTGCCTCTCTGCATCCTACTCTCTGGAACTGGAATTTCTTCCTCTGGACTCACTGTCCTTGCCCCTCTCTATCTCTGCTTCCCTTCTCTGACTCAAACTCTTCCTACAACTGTTGCTGCTCTCTGGAAAATCGAACTGCCCAAGGAAATTGATCTCTAGTGTGTGTGTTCTCTATTTGCCCATCAACCTCCTCTTATAATCTCCAGTTAGGACTCCAACGACCAAGTTTAAAACATAATTGATGGCTGAGATCATATCTGAATCAATCTGTGTGAGTTTCTAGACGATTCACACCTTTCTCAATTAATACTGATTAATTAACCCCATTTCCTAAGTTTAGACTTAGGAAATATTTAAAAATAGGCTAATAATATAATTGAGACACTTTTAGGTGGAATTTCCAGAAATGATTTCTCGGTTATGGAGAACTCCTGTGTTTTAGTCTCTACACAAGTTTCAAGACTAGAACACCTTCAGTGCTACAAAAAATATTTAGTTGTTTCAGGGCTCCAGAGTGTTTGTCCCAACCTGCAGCCTCCAAGGACTAGTAACTCAACCCACAGCCTCTAGGGAACCCACATTGTTTCAGGGCTCCAGAGAATTTGTTCCAACCCACAACCATAGGAAAGCTGAGAACCAATCAGAAAACCAAATGGGGAACCCACTACACGATGGCTATCCAGGGAATGACAAGGCAAGGTTGAAACCACTGTCAATTCAGACAATCTCCATGCCAATGACAACACATAACCAAGGAATCACATGAATATATCATGCATCCAAAAACCAACAACAAAATCACACATGCAACTTGTTACCTACAACTTCCTTGCTTTCCTTTGCTTGCTTCAAATCCAAGTGAATGCTAGAGTGCTCCAAGAATTCTCTAAGTGTGCAAGAGTGTAAGAGAACCAAAATGCTAAACTGACAAAAGCCCTCAATTGTTCCTCTGAAGCCTTTTTATTATTGATGTCCCATTTTTCTTCATTTTCTTTCTTTTTTCCTCTAATTTCTCTTACATGCAAATTTGCTTCTCTTCACCTTCCTTGTCTCCTATTTTCCTTTATTTTCATAATTAAATGGCATTTATTCATTCTTTTCCTTTGCCAATTTCCATAGCCATTAATAAATCACAAGTGATATCCACTATAATGTTTTCCCACCAATCAACTTGGAATACATGTACCATGACCTTGGGCTTATTTTATTTACATTGAAAATCAACCAGGCACTATTACATGTTGTCACTCCAGAGTGTTGAGCTTAGGGCTTCCAAAACTGCCCTAACTCTATGACAAATCAACTGCTCTTGTCACTCTCCTTGGGATCCTCAAGTTTGTCCACACACAATCACTCCTGCACTGATATAGGGCTGCAAATACAATTCCCTTTGTTTTGCAATTTGTTCCTTAGATTGCACATATCTAGGCCTCTTCCCACCAACCCACTCATTTTTGATTTTTCAACAACAAACCAATGAACTAAGGCACATATATATAACTACTATTCAATCCTCAAACAACTCCTCCAAACTCCTTCAACGCTTCCTTGAACCTGCCCTCTTCTCAACACCTCATGACAACCCTACTACAATACACAATGCACCCTAACTTTGTACCCTTGCATGCACTGTTGGGACAAACTTAAGGGTTGATCTATGTGACTGTACATGCATGGAGAGAACCCTAACTAGGGCTTCAAGGTTCGCTGTCCTAAATCCTTTAGAACAAACTTTCCTTCCTCATCCAATTCGACACTCTCTTCTATGTGGCAACCTTCTTCTTGTTCTCGTGTCATAAATCTCTTCTCTGCCCAATTACTTTGCTACTCTTACTTGAGGCTAGCTTTGTGGTCACACTATAGGTCTGCATATTCCAGATTTCGGTTTAAGAGACCTCTCCACAACTGCATTGTAGCTTGAGGAAAAACTGGCCTCTAATCCACACTCACACGAGCCCTTGTGTGACTTCTTAACCAACAGATTAGGGCCTCAACCCTCCTCTCACAACTGCAGAGTTATGGCTTTTAGACAAACAACAAACTGAGGCTTCGAGTCCTCCTTTGGAGACACGCCATACCTTACTCCATGCACAAAGATCTAACAAGTTTAAACACAACTTTTGGTACAATATACTCAGGTTATGCACAACTGAACAATGCCCTAACTAGGGCACACCAATCCACAGATCTGTGACCTCCTTGAGCTCAACTGGCCTTCAGTCAAGGGACATAAGTCACAAAGATCGTTAGCCTTCGATATAGGCTAACTCGATCCTCTCACAGACTTGAGAAAGACCTTCAATCCTCCACAACTTTCCACCTTGAGACTGCAACTTCTTTAGGTAACACGATCTTCTTGAGATATACACTTGGATGAATGACTTTGACCTCTCTTGCAACCCTTCTTGGCCTTCAAGCTCGACTGCTCCTTTAGTTCTACACTTTTTACTATCCTCACGATCAAATGAGCTCCTCTCCTCGATTTCCTTAGGCTTGATCTAGGCCTCTTTAAATAATTTTTCCTTAGGCCTCTTAGGAACCCTCTAGGTCTTAGAGCTTTAGTCCTGTTAGACCTTAGGAAATAATAATTTTCCTATTAATTTCCTTTTAGATTTTAAAACCCTTCTTGGTTCTAAAACCCCTTTGCTTGGGTTCTTTGCCCACAAAGCCTTTTGTGACCAAACTTCTCACAAATCCAACATCTAAGCTTGTGGAGTACCTCTCAAGCTACGCAAATCAACACTCCCTCTTACCGAGAGCTTGTGGAGTACCTCTCAAGCTACACAAATCAACACTCCCTCTTACCGAGGGAGGTACTTCCATTGAAGTATCCATCTTAATCATTGACGACACTAGCCCATTTGGCATCCATTACTGCAGCATACCCTATAGAACAAATCACATTGTCTCTGTAGTGTCTTTGCCTCATCCGAATCTAAAGATCTCGAATTTCCATAGGGTCGCTCCCTCTAAAGCTAGACTCCCTCTGAGTCTACACGATCTCCACTGGCTCATACTGCTTTCACTGCACACGCTTTGATCCACTCGCCCTTTAAAGTAGCTCTAATTCCATGTTGAGTTTCCACGACACTCAATAATTTGGTTTGGGTATTAAAATCTCTGACACAAACACACTCAAATGGCACAACACTTCTACTTTGCACAATAAAACAAAAAAAATCAGTGAATCAACTAATGCACATGAAAGTTTTTAACTTTTTAAATCCACTTGTTATATTACAATTTAGAATACAATAGTATTAGGCCTTTTGTCCCAAGGATCTTGGCCCTTACATACAACCCTGATACAAGGACACAACTAGGGCTTGGTGCCAATCACTTTGACCACCAATCTACCCAAAAAAGGTACACTTGACCTACTTGCTGATGTGGCACCCCACAATCCTTTCAGTCAACGTACCTTGAACACATCTGACAAGTCCTCTTGCCTTACCTTATGCTGATCACTACAACTACATCTTTAGCTTCTCAACCTACCACTATCAATAATGACACCTCCTTTTGTGACACTGAACTTTGGCTCATCAATCTGCCTACTAGTAGCCCTCCTGCTCCATTAGGATGACTCCTCATTGGGTCTTCTAGAACTGCCCTCTTTTCACTGAAGTCTGCCCATATGCAACTCCTGAACTAGGGCTCCAATGGTTTGCTTCCTAACAACATTAGTCCTTCAATGATGACTGTACAAGGGGACTTCATACCACTGCATATTGCATATGAAAAGCCACTGTTCACAACTACGTTTGTGAAAAAACCTCAACCTTCCAGATCTTCCCCACTTTTCAGCCTTCTTGTCACTCCAGAGTGCTGATCCTAGGGCTTCCAAAACTGCCCTAACTCTGTGACAAATCAACTGTCCCTGTCACTCTCCTTAGGACCATTAAGTTTTCCCACTCATAGTCACACCTGGACTGATCTAGGGCTGTAAATACACTGCCCTCTGTTCTACAATTTGTTCCTTAGATTGCACATATCTAGGGCACATATATATAACTGTTGTTTAATCCTTGAACAACTCCTCCAAACTCCTTCAACATTTCCTTGAATCTTCTCTCTTCTCAACACCTCATGACAACCCTATTACCATACACAATGCACACTACTTCTGTACCCTTGCACGCACTCTTGGGATAGACTTAAGGGCTGATCTATGTGACTGTACATGCATGGAGAGAACCCTAACTAGGGCTTCAAGATTTATTGTTCTTAATCCTTCGGGGCAAACTTTCCTTCCTCATCCACTTCGACACTCTCTTCCAC
The DNA here is from genome assembly GCA_031772625.1 of Pinus tabuliformis. Lineage (NCBI taxonomy): Eukaryota > Viridiplantae > Streptophyta > Pinopsida > Pinales > Pinaceae > Pinus > Pinus tabuliformis. The sequence continues at coordinate 253,878,969 of CM062812.1, read as the reverse complement.
GTGGCAACCTTCTTCTTGTTCTCTTGTCATAACCCTCTTCTCTGCCCATTTACTTCGCTACTCTGATCAACAACTTGAGGCTAGCTTTGCAGTCACAATATAAGTCTGCATATTCCAAATTTCAGTGTAAGAAACCTCTCCGCTATTGCGCTATAGTTTGAGGCGAAATGGGCTGCTAATCCACACTCACACAAGCCTTGTGTGGTTTCTTAACCAATAGATTAGGGCCTCGACCCTTCTCTCACAATTGCAGAGATCTGGCTCTTAGAAGAACAACAAATTGAGGCTTCAAATCCTCCCTTGGAGACATGCCATACCTTCCTCCATGCACAAAGATCTAGCAAGTTTAAACACATAACTTTTGGGATAGTATACTAAGGTTATGCACAACTGAATAGTGCCCTAACTAGGGCATGCCAATCCACATATGTAGCACCTCCTTGAGCTCAATTGGCCTTCCTTCAAGGGGTGTAAGACACAGAGATCCTTAGCCTTCAATCTGGGCTAACTTGACCCTCTCACAGACTTGAGAGAGACCTTCAATCCTCCACGAGTTTCCACCTTGAGATTGTGGCTTCCTGAGGCAACACGATCTTCTTGAGAGAGATATATATGGATGAATGACTGCGACCTCTCTTGCAACCCTTCTTGGCCTTCAAGCTCGACCACTCCTTTAGGGCTATATTTCTACTAGCCTCACGGTCAAATGAGCTCCTCTCCTTGATTGCCTTAGGCTTGATCTAGGCCTCTTTAAATAACTTTTCCTTAGGCCTCTTAGGAACCCTCTGGATCTTAGGGTTTTAGTCCTTCTAGACCTTAGGAAATAATGATTTTCCTTTTAATTTCCTTTTAGATTTTAAACCCCTTCTTGGGTCTAAAACTCCTCTACTTTGGTTCTTTGCCCACAAATCCTTTTGTGACCAAACTTCTCACAAACCCAACTCCTAGGATTGTGGAATACCTCCCAAGCTACATAAATCAACAACGTGCCCCCCACCTCGGGGATGCATCCTTATGGGACATTGTTATTAACCAATAATGTTAAACCACAAATCATTATAATTGTTAGATTTTAAAAGAATATAAATCCTCAAATCACTTAATGTCTAAAACATATTGCAATCGTCAAATTACATAACTACAAATTCATACTAAGTGAAAGAAACGTATTAAAAAAGTATGTTTCATCCAAATATATATATATATATATATATATATTCAACTAAATTAATTTTAACTAATTTCTAGATTTCCAAATATCCTTATAATGTTACATATAAAATTATAATTAATTTATATACATCCATACCATCAATATCAACATTTCCACAAATCATATTTAATTTATACTTTTACCATTGTCATCCATTAACAATACACATATGAAGTATAACAGAGAGAAGGGAAGGTCCTTAAAAGAAATAACATGAACTCTTGATAACGTTCCATACTTTTTGAAACCCTTTTATGTTATGGAAATACTTGTCAATGTATTAGATGACATGTTAAAATGTCATCCATTAACAATACACATATGAAGTATAACAAAGAGAAGGGAAGGTCCTTAAAAGAAATAACATGAACTCTTGATAACGTTCCATACTTTTTGAAACCCTTTTATGTTATGGAAATACTTGTCAATGTATTAGATGACATGTTAAAATGTCATCCATTAACAATACACATATGAAGTATAACAGAGAGAAGGGAAGGTCCTTAAAAGAAATAACATGAACTCTTGATAACGTTCCATACTTTTTGAAACCCTTTTATGTTATGGAAATACTTGTCAATGTATTAGATGACATGTTAAAATGTCATCCATTAACAATACACATATGAAGTATAACAGAGAGAAGGGAAGGTCCTTAAAAGAAATAACATGAACTCTTGATAACGTTCCATACTTTTTGAAACCCTTTTATGTTATGGAAATACTGGTCAATGTATTAGATGACATGTTAAAATGATTGGACAATGACTCTCAATGGAGAGAAGATTACATCGTGAAACGTTTGTGACCTCATTAAGGCATATGTTGAAATCCATGAAACCAAAAACATGGTTGTGTCAGTGTTCTACCATAAGAGAACCCCAAGAAAATTCAATTTGTCTTTTATCCATCCTCTTAAGTACAAATACTTGGAACCACTAAACCATCTTAAATCATATAATTTTATTTTAAAGGCCATGTCAAAATGTCAAAATTTATGGACATTGGGGGTTGGTGGTGTATCGATTGCTTTCATTGGGGGTTGGTGGTGTATCGATTGCTTTCATTTGCTTATAAAATTATAACTAAAATATTGGCTTTAAGGACTTCAATGATTCATTTAGTAACCAGATATGTGGCATGATAAGAGTCAATCTTTTATGTAGAGGAGGTTAATTTTTGATATTGGGGTTTCTGCTTGGGAGGCTATGGAGTTGGTTAAAGAGTTTGGGTAATAGTGTCTTATGTGAAACATCGACTTAAGTGAGATTCATGATTGAGTTGATTTGTTTCAGTTTTGGACCTCAACCATGGTCGACACCCTATTCAACAATGCCTTAGCTTTGTTTTTTGTTAACAGTGCTTTGTCTCTAGGGATTGCTCTTCACAAGTCTTATTTTCTAGGGGTTTCCCATGGCTCTATATTTATATGACTTGATTGCCAATGCATTGGGTTATTTGTGTGAGGTGGCTGACATTTTGAGGCAAGTTAGGGGTATTTGTCTCCTAGATGGCTTAGAAATGGTTGGTAATCATTTTGATGATCCTCCTCATTATGCGGGGAAATTAGGGTTTTGTTGATGGGGCTCTTGTGTGCTTACACACTTTATTCATTACTTTAGGTACAATGGTTAGTCCTCACAAAATTGACTCTTGATTTATTGGGATGGATTCCATTGGAGTGGATCCCTATCAACTTGCCTTATATGCTCTAAAGTCATTTTATGATATTTGGGCATTCCCTTGCGGGTTGGTTTGCTCCCTATAACCATGTGGAATTGGTGTTTATAGAGGTTACAAACCAAGTTACATATTTGAGATCATAAAGATCTCTCCTTTGCAAGGAAGTTGGTGGTGGTTGGAAAGATTTGTGGGATTTTGGTACTTACTCATGGAATGATTGGTGCCCTCTTATTTAGGGGTATGGTTGTCTCACTTTAGACTGCCTCTTGATTATGGAGTTGCGACCCTTGATTTTGGACTTTGGGTTGTTTAGGATGAACATGCCTAATACATTTTGGAAGGGTTGGGGTTGGAGCTTTGGTTGGCCTCTTCTTTAGTATGACTCTTGTTGTCTGTATTTAATGCTTCATTAGAGACATCCTCTCTCTCTCATCCTTAATACTTACTGGAAATCTAAGGATATGAAGGAGCAATGAATTTATTGTCTTTCGAATGGCTTTGTTTAGTTTACTAATGCTTAGACGTTGTTATACATATCCTCTAGGACAACCAATTTGCTAAGGGTGGTTAGAGTTTTTTTGAGGGTTATCATTCTATTTCACTATAGGATCCACTGATACACTGTTTGTTTGGTAGTTGTTGGTTTTTGTTCATGACGTGTTCATCAGGATTTGACAATGTTTATAGATCTCAATTTTATTTATTTTTTAAAAACTTAAATACAAATTTATTTTTACCTCAAATTTTAGTTCTTTATTAATGTTTAAAACTATGCAGTAACATGACATTCACCATCAATATTGAACACAAAAACTACACTTAAATTCACCATCAACATTTGGCACAAGGAACTACACTAAATAAAAATGCTCAATCTTTAAATCTCACATGATATTCTAATTTTATTTTTATTTTTATTTTAGTAAACTCTTTGGGTGCCAGATTTTGGCGGAAAAATTTGAGGTGAAATCTTGATTTGTGTTATTTAAACTGGTTTTTTGATTGTATATATGGATTCAGCACCTTGAAAAACCCCTAGGGCACTTCGATTGTGCAGGGGTTACCCCTCGAGCTTGTGATTCCAATAAATTCCAGTGAGATTTTAGAGAAATTAGACTGGAAAAACTTCTAAAAAAATCGCACTAAAAACAACTCGTATAAAATCATTCCCTATACCTTCTACATCATGTTCTATAAATATGAAATATATTTTAAAGTTTAGAATATATAGATTTCCAATGAACAATATTGACAATATTTGTGTCGAATGTTCGTAAGCATATTTACAATTTTCAATAGACATCGAGTTTCAATTCGGAACCTCATTAAGGCACATGTTAAAGGCCGTGGAACCAAAATCGTGGTTGTTTTAGTGCTTATGATGTTAACCAACCAAAAATCTAATTTTGTATTTTTGGTACTGACAATTACAGCGACTTGTAACCACTATCTTTAATAAATCATATGGTCCCCTCTAGAGGGAACATGCTAAATTGAATAAAAGGCCGATACTTCACCAACGGCATATGCCTAAAATCATCGGCACATGTTAAAATGAACCAAAGTCGTACACTTCGCCCACGTCATATGCTAAAATCAGCGAAATGTCTAATTGTTAATAAGAATAAATTTAATTATATAAATGGTTTGAAATAAATAATAGTATAGGTTAGTTAGAGGTCTATAATAATAACAATTTGAAGGTCACATTCGCAATAAATCAAAGAAGTCTCAGTTTATAAAAGCACACATTTTTAATCCTTAAATCCAAGCTATCCAAGATGTACAATTTTTTTTTTCAGAGGGAAAATCAACATATGGCCTAGGCCAGCAGATATTTACAACATATGGCCGAAGCCAGCAGAATTCAGAATATTACGGCATAGCCGTTACAAATCATAGGCCGAAACCAGCAGATAACCAACGCAGAATATTTTAGCCGTCGTAGGCCGAAGCCAGCAGATACACGGGGTCCACAATCATCCGCCGCAGGATTCGATTGCGGCTGGGGGGAGCGAAAGCCATCCGCCCCAGCCGCTATGTCATGCACGACGCGTGTGTACAATATATGATAATAAAGGAAAAATTAAGGTAAATACATTGCGAACAACACTACATACCAAAATATATAATATAAATATAAATTATAAGGAGAGAGATTGTAATGGGTTATATAAAGCAAAAATTATTATATTAATGATTTGTAATATATTTTATAAATGATATAAAATATATATTTTTAAATTTAATAAATTAATGTTGATTTTAGTGAAAATTAATAATCAATATATTAATTAAATTAAATATATACTAGCACACCTATATAACTATTTTATTATATATTTCAAAGCTATATATAATTTATTTTATTATATATTTCAAAGTCACATAGCTATGTTAAAAAAATTTATAAATTAAATTATAATTTTATTTAAAATAATAATTGTTAATAATATAGTGATGACTTTGAAAAAGTAGTGTTATGTGTGAGTAGGTTCGAGGTTCAAATCCCAAGATTTAGTGTGCTAGGGGAAGGAGCATAAACTAGCTTCAAATCTCCTGATTTAGTTGTGCCAGCAAATCCCAAGATTTAATGTGCTAGGGGAAGGAGCATAAACTAGCTTCAAATCTCCCGATTTAGTTGTGCCAGCAGAAAAGGCATAAACTAGCCTTATTACCCATTTCTCTAGATACAAAAATAAAAATAAAAATAAAAATTATTATTATTATTATTATTATTAAAAATAATAATATATAAGTTAAATATAAATATATTAAAAAAACGTGTAATAAGATTCTTAAATATGAAGATTCAACCTCACTTTATGATGAAGATTATTAATCTGTAAATAGTCTTTGTTACAATACTATGGGTTAATACCCTGTCTTGTCAATATATTATGCCCAAAAAACCTCAACTCATTCCGTATGTCACTTGTTTCTATAACATTTTTCTAAGTTTTGGAGGTTTATATTCAAAAACCCATTTTAAACCACTGTGGTTGGTTCAAAACAACAATTAAAATATTGATCTAATGGATCGAGTATACATATTTCAAAATAACACATTTTTTAATTAATGAATTTAATTAAAGAGACAAAAATAACATCACTACATAAATTTCAGCCATCAATTTGTGTATGTTACTAAAAATATTATAAAATATTTTATGAAGATTAAATTCTTTAAAAGGTCACAGGTTCAAAACCAAAGGGGTAGAGTATGTATGCCTTGGGAAGTTGGTTCCTTGTCCCATAAATAAGGGGTCTCATACACCAATTTGGTATCTAACTTGATTTTGACTTTAAAATTAGATAATAATAATAATTAATAATTAAATTAAAATTCTAAAAAACTCTATTCCAAAATAAATTTACTCATTAACATAATATATATAAAATATTAAAAATATAAAAATAAATATTTTATTATAAAAATTATATATTCATATTATTAATATAAAAATAAATATTTTATTATAAAAATTATATATTCATATTATTAAAATATTAATATCAGTATATTAATTTTTTTAATAATAATTCAGAATACATTACCTGAAAATAATAAAAATTAATAAGCTTCTCATAAAATAATATAAATCTTTAAACCCCACTTTGAGAAGTGGCTTCTAATTTTGGGAAGCTTCTTTGCTTATCTTGAAGTCAATCATGTTGAGCTGTCCAGATGAATGAGAATATAAAATATTCTATGTTTCAATGCACAATAGACAATCTAATCAGATTGAGAAGACTGAGTCTGCATGTGTATTACTTCGTTGGTTCGCTGGAGATAAGAACTGAAAGATATACCGGTGAGAAAGCGACAGTGACAGGCATAAGGTCCAGAATAGTGGTAGAAGAAAGTGTCCTCGTGCACTTTCTTATCTCAATTATTGGACCCAGAGAGCTAATTATTGATTTAAAGCACAATGACGGTATCAAAGTCCACTTGGACGTAATTCCAGAGTTAAAATGTAACGCGAGTGGGCCCGGATAATAGAAAGACGATTTATTGATATGTCCAGCTACGCATGGTTGCTCGCGAGCCGCAAGACACAGTTTAATTAGGATCTGATCAGATTGGTATGCAGAAGATTCGTGTCGAGCTAAATAAAGAATTTATGTATGACCTTGCTTTGTGCATTTCTACTTCAAATTCGTATGAAAAATATAATTTCGCTTGGCCTTATTCGAATGCTACGATTAATACAGATATACATGGGTTCAAGTCATAAAATAATTACTTTCATTATTTTATTACTGGAGTGGGGAATCCGCGAGTGAAGGCCTTAATTTTTTTTTGCAGGCGCAGGGTAACCTGGAGTGGCCGTATTATTTCTAAATCTCTGTTTTTTCTCCAAATTTTGAGAAGCCCGGTGAAAATTTGTGGATCTTTTTGTTTGCTTTCTCTCTGTGAATAAAAGGCGCAATGGAGATGTTGGAGAGGAAAGGATTGTGTTCAATCGATGGCCGAGGGGAAAAAATGGAGAATGAGACTTATTCTTTGCACAAATTTAAACTCTACGAAACTCGATCGGTATGCAAAATGTTTATCTGATCATTTATGATTTATGTTAAATATTTTCATATAATATTCGATGAGTTTTCAACATCATTGTTTTTGTGATCTTGGACGTCTGTTATTTTGTTTCAAGTCTTTTTAACACGATGTGTTCTTACATATATATCATCTTCATAGGATTTGAAATTTACAAAATCTATTTCAAACTTTTTCCATTAGCTAGCTCACTTTTGCTGTCTTGGAATTTAAATTTGTTGAGTTTGAAGTTGTAAATATCATTTTGGAGAATATATCGATGAGGGTTATAAATTAACTTATCCGAATGATAAAAAATATTAGAAATTATCAGTAAACATAAATTTAGACCTGAAAAATTCAAAAAATGTAGACCATCTGAAAAATTGAAAAACAAAAAACTCTCTAAAATATCCATAGAAACGGAGATATTTGAAACACTGGTTTAAACTTAAAAATATTACGGTTCAATCGGTTTTGAATGCATTTTTTTCTTTGCTTCGGGGTTATTCTCACAGCTAAATAAATTAAGGGAATATTTCAGTTTATTCATTGTCTTTGCCCTGGGGTTTCTCTGACAGCCAGATAAATTAAGCTAAGTTTGATAAACCGCAGTTCTAGTTATGTCTGGTTAGGTAAGGCAATTTATTCGCATTCTTGATCTATTTTCTGATTAAATTTTGCTTAAATTCGATTTTTGAGTTTTACTTTATGCGAAGAGGTTCTATAGGCAGAAGGTATGTCTCAAAAGTAGGTTAACAGCAAGCAAACAAACAAATAAGCAAAATAAGTCTGTGTTATCGTAGGTTTGCACAGGTATGGACATGAAGTATGTCTTTTTAAACTAAATTTGCTACCGGAGAGTTTAATCACACCTAGGATCGCGTTTGACAGGCAGATTAACAGCCACTTTTAAACAGCTGTATAAATTAATCTAAGCTCTGAAAGGCATTCATTCGTGTTTCACACAAGATGCTGGGGGTCTCTTTACGTATTTCAGTATCTACTTCAAGTAAATAAAACCTATTTAAGAAATTTTTATGTTCATAGTTTAGTTATTCTGTGAGTTCTTAGAAATTAGCCAGTTAAAATAGCTGTATTTAGCCTCAAATTAGGAGTATCCTTGCATTGCATTATCTTGAGATGATTATCTTAGCTTTCTCTACTCATTTGAAATATACTATTTTAAGTTTTAACATGTCTTGGAAAAGGCTACATATTTTCAATGAAGGCCATTTTGCAGTGGTAGACTATCTAGTCTAAATCTATCAACGAATTTCCGGTTTTGCGTTGTATTATGCAAAATAAAATGTGTCAAATGGACTGAATTTTTGCCAAACTGTACAGTGTAACACATTCTACTTTAATCAAACCTCTGCAATTTACTTTAATTTATTCCACACAATTTCCTAATATCAGGCAGTGCAGTTGTCCTCATTAACCTTTAATGTACCACGGCAGCTTGTAAGGAACTATGAAGATGTTATAAGATTTGTTTAAATATGAGATTATCCATCCACTATTGCAAAGTCTCCTTGGTACCTAAACGGAATTATTAGGCCTTTGTTTTAATTTAAGTTTCATTGTAGAAAAAATACTAAACAATACGTCCTCCAGTCAGTAGCTGTTGGCTCTCAACCATCTCTCTTATTTATTAGTTAATGCTTCTTTTCATGATTCGAAGAACTTTGAAACATTGCAGTGGATTGGCTCTGTAATGTTCCAAATGGAAAAATTTGGCGATTTCTTGGAATTTAACTCAACAAAAATCACTTCATAAAAATTCCATGCATTTAACAGAAGATTGCCATGTAAAAATATAACAAATAAAGCACTGCAATCCAATAACTCGATGAACAGAAAAATTATCAGCTTTTATTATAATAGATAAACTAGGGTTTACATGCTGATACAACCAATTATAGCTGAGATGGGAAAGTTGGCCTCAAGTATCTGCTCCAATGTTGTACTGACCCTCCAAACTGATCTGAAATCAATCACTACACCTGTAAATTATGGATGAATCCACCAAGGAGATAAGGTGGGTTTTCGTCCACTCTCACCAACATCACCCGAGGGTTTCCGTTTTGGGGCTACTGAAGTAGAGAACCGGGTTCTCAAACCTCTCACACAAGACAATGCTCAAATCCAAGATATCCTCAAATGGTCTCCTCCTCCTCTCTTATAGATCTGATAGACCCCTATAGAAGCCTTATTTTGTTATTATTTTAATCACCAAGTACTTTTTCCCTTTCTTTGATTTTAATTAAATTACCCTTTTAATTTGGGAAAATGGTAAATCGGCCACCTTCCCTCCTCAGGTTATTGAAAGTCACTTCCCACGATCTCATCCTGTAGATCTTCTCGTTCCGTTCCAACAAGCTATTACACTAAGGTGTTCCGTCAAGTATTCCTCTCGGAATGCCACCTTAAGTGTAATTAATCAGTGTTCCACGGGGACGCGCACCCAGGGTTGGGTGCACGCACCCCTCGCACACCATGCACTCGGGATAGGGAAACGTTTCCCCACGCCCCCCTTTTGGGAGACGCGGGGAGACGTAGGGGGGACGTTTCACCAGTTTGGGGGACACGACTCCCCAAAAGGGGGATGCCCAGGCGTTCCCCCTCAAAATGGGCTATGCATCCCCCCTAAATTTTCTTGTAAACAATGATTTATGACAAGGAAAATGACATTCTCCTTTATCTTTCATTTTCATCTTTTTACTTAAATTTTTAACATTACCATGTAATGACTCAAGATGTTTGAGAGTGGTTTCAACCTCATTGGATTTCATATGGAGAAAGTAGAATTTTAGGTCTCACTCAAAATCCAGCAGGCTTAACAGTTTTTCAGGAATTTAGGATTTGATGGATTGCAATATTTCCATTGCATTTTGTCATGTACAAGGGTATGGAATTAGTATTTAATCAAGAGCACCAAGCCCTTTGTGCACTTTAGAGTGAATTTTAGACTCATCACTCCATTGTTTTTGAGTTTTAGTTATATCAATTTACTATTCCAGTCTTCAAATTTCAGTATCTATTATAGTCTATTTTTCTTAGTACTAATTAAATTCTAGATTGATGAATGATGACTTTTAATTTTTAAATCAATGTAGATTCTAGAATGGTGAATAATGAATAATGAATAATGAATATGGATCAAAGTATTTTATTATTGAATCTCGTGGTCTATGGATGAATCATGTAAGGATGATGAGTATGGATCAATGTATTTCATTATTTAATTCAATTATGTATGTATCATTGTATTTATGCTTTCATTATTGATATATATATATATATATATATATATATATATATATATATATATATATATAAAGAAAAAAAAATTATATACCTCGACGTCCCCCTGTCCCCCCTAAATTTCCCTAAAATTTGAGGGTACTCTCACACGTCCCCTTTGTGTGTCTTCCCGTCTGCAAGTCTTGGTGGAACATTGTAATTAATTGAGTTAGACCCAATAATAACCCTATTTTTCGAAAGTTGTCGAAATGCAACGGAACGAAAGGCAAGCTATGTGGATGATGGAATATGCCAAGCGAATGCCATCGAATCCCATAGAAACTGCTCAAAACCCCATGAAACCCCTCCAAAAGTCCCTGGGCCCACTGATGGAGTAAACCTGCTCCTGTGACCTAGTTGCCTCCAACCCTGGAAGTCCACCCCGACCACTCCATAAGGGAAACTAGGAAAAGGAACACGACATACTCCCTTGTTCTCTTTTACCTTTTTGGGAGGATTCAAATCGCTTCTTATAAACAACCTTAGAAATGTTTTTTTCCTTCATCAACAAGAATGTTTACATTAAAATATACCTGTGAGTAGAAAAACACCTCGTTTGTAGTTGTATGCAGAGGAAATTCTAGATTCCATATAAACTAAAATCTATTGACTTTCTTGTTGACCAACCTGGTTCTGTTGAACTTGTTCTAAAGAATTCAACCAAAGTACTACAAAATCCGAATCATGTGGACAACAGGTAGAGTGAATGAAGATATTTTTATTAGGGAAAAATAATGGTGCATCGCACAAATCAATAGAGTATCTCCTCTCTCTCGCCTCCTCATTTTTTCCTTGTTACATGTTTTGTGAGCCTTCTTATGCCAAGGTGACTTGACACTTGTATATTCTCATTTGACACTTAGCCACCCAGTCAGGCACTTGTATGTCTCTTGTCCTTCTTGGTGACAAATGTCTCAATGCTTGCTCATGGTTGTCCTCACTAGTGTTCTATGCTTAGTTCATATTTCTATTTTGACATTAACTTTTAAATATGCGTAGATCTAAGTTGCATGTGAATATTTGTGGATCAACTAAATTTTTGGAAAAGTTAGGATCCATATGTGAGGAACAACACACACAAGCATATCGTCAAAAACAACTATGAACTAGAAACAAGTCATAACTTTAAAAATATAACTAAGTGATGGAGGCTTGTGCAGAAATATTGTTTGGCCTTAATGAATTGCTTCACATGCATAATGGTGTTAGTTATGCTATGCTCAATAGTGAGTTGTTGTGCAAGGATGCATAGAGACTTTGCGCTAAAAAGATTCATGGAGTCTTGAAGCTGCATAGGCATAGAATTGGTGCATGTGTGCAGGCCCCAGTTTGATGCGTGCACCTCCCAGTTCAACTAGAAGGTGAACAATTAGGGGGAGGAGAAGACTAACTAACACAACCGCTTCTTGAATTTGTTGCTCATCTTGTTGACACTTGTAAATTAGACAGAGATGAATAAGTAAGAAACAAACCATTGTCTCTCTTTGTATTCCCTTGCATTGTAATATTATAAATATGTCTTTCTTGTATGGGAATGGAGTTGGTTCTTGTTTGGTCAAGTTCATTGATTATGGTCTTGGTAGTTGTTGCATCATGCTATTCATATCTTTGTTGTACATTCAGTTTTCTTAGTAAAATCTTGGAGTTGAAGTTTTCTGCCCAAACATTGTGTCAATTGCATGATTATGTTCCATATAGTAGATTCTGGAAATCAAAATTGTTTTTATTGTCAAATTATGATTCATTCCTCGTGTATGAATTGAACTTTATCGCTGTTTGTTGATGTCGTTGTGCTTATTTCTGTTGAGCATACTCTTTGCCTTGATTGGATCAAGTTGTTATTAGAGCATCTTTTCACGTCTTGCTAATTTATTACACAATTTATGGTTAAGACTTGCTTTCAAACACAGAAAGAGAACGAGATGATTTGCAAATTTGTAAAGGTTTACTCGACCCTAAAGTTGCTGGTTTGAATTTTATGGTTAGGTCCATGGATGATTGATTAATAAATATTACCCGTTTGTTGAAGAACTTGACAACTTCTGTAACAAATATACAGGTTTCCATCTAGACTTGCCCAACAAAAAGTATTTTAGGCTAGGGTTTGAGTAGTTACCAAGGAGGGTCGTTTCCTAATTTAGGTTATTCCTTGAAGGTAGAAACCAAAGTGGAAATTGCATCCTATGATAGGCAAATAGATGATTTATGATTAGGTGATTGATTGAGGTAGTTAGATTTATTCTATGAAGTACAATAGTTCACAGATGGAGATTGGTTGCTTTCATAAAGCTATGCATGTGTGGAGAAGCTTTTCTTTGGTGAGGGAATTTATGTGAATGCTGTTAGAGGCAAGGCACCGGACATAATTTGACACAGGATAAATTCAAGGTCTCAATAAAGGACAAAATCTATCCCATCAACTATTGGAAGGAACAACAACAACATTAGCAATTCTTGTAATGGAAGTTCAATCAAACTACAGATGACTATATCCAAGAATTCAACCACTTCACTATCACTCTTAGTGTGAAGAATGAAGAAACCAAACTGATCACTGAGTTCATTGCTGGGTTATTTGCACCAATTTGGAAAGAGCCTGAGATGTTTAAGATCAACATTCTGGGAGATGGCTATTGAATGGCTAAGCTAGCAGAAGCTAAAATGGCTAAGCTAGCAGAAGCTAAAGGTAGTTGGAAGAAGTCTAATAATGTCATTGATGCAAATTCTAGAAGGGATGAAGACTATTGTCAAATATGGTGCAGAAAAAACCATTCAACATGAATGTGTAGCAAGTAGCCTAATCCAAGTCACCTAAACAACAATAAAACAATCATAAAGAGAATAAGGAGAAGTATGTTCCATTCTACAATTACTTAAGTTGTAAAGGGTATTCCAAAGATGAATATTGGAAGCTACATTCAAAAAAGCACTAGAAGTATCATGTGCTTGAGAAGGGAGAAAGAGAGATTACAGTACCTAATAGCACATCAGAAAGCATTACTTTGATGGTAGTTGAAGCTTGAGGACACATGAGTACAGGAATCTATTCCCCATCAATATCCAGATAAAGGAGTTGGTGACTGTAGTGTTTGATACTGACATCCAGTGAGATCTCATCTCTGAAGTAGTAGTAAATAAGCAGAGCCTACCTACAATGGCGCGTCTTGAACCCTACTCTATTGGATGGATTAGGTGTAACAAAGACTTGCATGTACATTGTAAGTGCAAGGTAAAGTTTTCTATCTCAAAAGTCTATGTCAATGAAGTAGAGTTTAATGATGTTCTATTGAATGTGTGGGGTTATTTTTGGTGATCCTTATATGCTGGATCGAGATGCAATCTACTGAAGGTGTTTGAACCAATATTGGCTCATTAAGGATGGCTAGGCTTATTCATCAATAAAGCAAAAGGATCAACACCATCAACAGTTGTTTCAGTTGCAGAAGTGCAAAGATTGATGAAAGCTGCACTGTAGTTTGCATCATTAGTCCTGTGACCCCATGAAGAGAAGATGGCACTTTGTAATCAAGGACAAATGACCATTGGGACTGAAGCATCTACAAAAGGATTTGTGCAACAAAGAAAATTAGAGTTGTAGAAGCATTTGGATCACATTCTAGTAAAGTATTTTGACTTGTTACGAGAACCTCAAGGGGATCCTCCGAATCCCACAATTGAACGTTCCATTGATTTGTGACAAGGAGTTTATCTATTGAATGAGACATTGTGTAAGACCTCTTTCTTGGAGAATGAAGAGATCAACAGAGAAATTTTGAAAAGCATTGGATAAATTCATATTCAACCTAGTTTGTTATCATGTTATTTGGCTATTGTTTTGGTTCCCGTTACCACAAAATCTAGCAGGCCTTGGAGAGGGAGACCCTACAAGACAAGAGCTAGATAAAGTGCTAACAATGGGGTAGAGGCCCAATGTCATCTCAGCCAAAACCCCCTGCTCTTTACAAACTTTTACCGATGGGAGGAGTACTGGTAGGAAGGAGATCATTTATAATGGATATGATAGTTATAAGGCACAAAGTGATCAAGCTAGAGCTCATTGGAAAGAGAGGCTCAATAATGATTCAAGGCTTCCAAGAAGCCATACATTCTCAAAGAAAAGTCCTAGAAAAGGAGGCTCAAGACCTAGAGTTTTGAGGTTTTCGTTGGTAATTTGTTTTCATACATGAGTAATGCATACAATGACATTATCTAGATTCTATACAATTGATCTTCAATAATAAATGGCACAATAGAAAAACCCTAGATAACAATGCATTCCATACATTAGACACAAGAACAAAGATTTCTCAAATACAAGGCTTACTTACAAGACAAAATGCATGAACAATCCTTTATTGATCCAAAGTAACATCTCCAATGCCAAGAAATAGCTCCAGTATGCCATAATACAAGAGTCACATCTCCACAAGAATCCAAGAAGTCGAAAATATGTCACAAGTGATGATGATGAGATACAATGATCCTCTCCTCTATTTATATGAGGATGACTACTAATTAGCCTAATAACACCCCTAAAACAAGTTTGATGCCACAATGTACTTGGGTTACAAGCCAACCCACTAACTTTATGCAAATATGCCATAATTAACCCACACGTGTGAGCTGTAAGCTCTCTAGGGCTGGCATCATCCAATGAAAAGTCTCCAAATGGCATGTCCAAGGTGTTGAGAAATCTAGGGGCAACAACATAGGATGATTTCTCTTGCTTTGATAACTGTTTATTTTAATTAGCTTCTTCCTTCACTTTTTTTTTTTTTTTTTGTGCGCGCGTGGTTCACAGACACCTTCGGTCAACGGGTGGCACTACATCCATTGGAAAAATCTGGGCTGACGCCCCTCGGCCTACTGCAAGACCTGACCCCAAGAATTTTCGGGAATTGACCCTGTGACCTCCCATCTGGCGAGGCCCCGACTTGATCGATTGAGCTAACCCTTGGGGCTAGCTTCTTCCTTCACTTGTTTAGTATTAGTGTTTTTCTTCATCAAACAACTACCAAACCATAAAAAACAATAAGACAAAGGACACAAGATATAGGTGATCAACTAGGGCCAAAACCTCTCTAATTGAGAGGAAAACCCCACAAGAATTCCTCTTCTTATAGACCTTCAATTGACGAATTCCAAGACCTAGACCCTTGACCAAGACTCCTCCAAGACCAAGTCAAAGCTTGCCTTTTTTCTTGTCAAGTCAAACAAAGTCAACCTTGACTTCGAACTACTGCAACTTCTCCTTCTTCCTTGACTTCAATCCTGCAACACTAGACTTCTTCTCTTCTTGCAATTCTTGGCCTCCTGTAGCTTCCTGCAACTTTCGCACGTGTGAGGTAATTAGGGCAATTTTAGCCCTTCTTCTCCTTTGCTTGACTAGGCTCCTTCTCTTCAAGACTTCGACCTTCAATTTAGACTATTTTGGCACCAATTTCGGCTCTTAGGTATGACTGCAATTCGATCTATATTCTGTAGTGGATGCCCTAGCTTCAACCCGCACGTGTGAGAGTTTTTACCCAAAAACAGTCCTAAAAAGATACTTCTTCTTCTTCGCTCTATCTTCTCCTTCCTTCATTGTCTTTTGTGCTCTTTATCGAGTTTCTTGTGTGTAATTGATGCCCTCAAAGGTGGTTGACTAGTCTTGTTTATATAGTCTTCTAGTCCCTTCAAAATAGGCCGACTTGTCACTGTTTCTAGGTTGACGTGACATGTTTGGAAGGTCGACTTGTTGCTTGCATTTTGACTTGGCCTTGGAGGGTCCTTTGAATCTATTTTGACTCAAATATTTTTCTTTTACAATATGTAACATGCCCCAAATGGGTCGTTCATACATGACAATCACTTAATGACTTGTAGACTCAATGACAAGCCCTAAGAGCTCACAATGGGAGCTTGACCTAAAAATAAATTTCCTTGATCTCTTGGGCAATTCAAACAAGGATCCAACGACGATGAGTCATGGGCAATTTAATACTTCAAACATTCCAAAACCAGGACCTTGATCTCACAATGGCGTTTTCTCCCTAGGTAGGGTTGGCTAAAGGGTAACCCAATAAGTGTTTCTAATGATTTTTTAAGTGCAATAGATACAAGCACAATATTTCTGAAAATTGATAATTACTTCTAATGATGTTGATATTTTTAGCTTTTCCATTATATCATTCAACAATTATTCTTCGGAAACCATATAATGCAGTAGGATATAAAGATCACAATGCACAAAAAGATCACAAGATTTACACTGGGAAAACCCATTAAGGGGAAAATTCCAACAATATTTTCAATAGAGAAATTCTTCTTTTCAACAAGAGGCACACCTAGACCTCCAGTCAACGACTAGGTCAAACTGACCTTCAACAAATCTATGATCAAACCTGGTCAACGCCCTCCAAATCAAGCCTTCAATTTGATCTAGCAACTTTGCCTTTTGATCTACCCTAGGTTGAATTTCAGCCTCCCTATAATCTACCTTGAAACCCAGTATTTTGGCCCTGAATCTGCTTAGAAAGTTTCGACCCTGCAATTGCAACTGCCTAGAGAATGATGCGAGTTGGAGAGAGAGAAGAATTCCACACGTGCGAGCTAGATAGGGAGAGAAAGAGATGAATTTGTCCTTCTTTTTTGTCCTCCTTGCCCTTCTTGTCCTTCACTTGGATGCCTAGAAGATTCTTTCTTGAGAGAGGTCGAATTGTTGCATTGTGGAGGAGCTTGAATTGTCTCTGTATAGTGTTCTGCTAGGTTGAATGGGTGTGTCATCTTCCTAGGCCGACTTGATTTGGAGGGAGGTCGACTTGACTAACTTTGTAGCCAAAAATTCAATTTTTCTTCTTTTAAAAAGTCCAAATGGACATTACTTAAAAATATATTTTTCTTTTTTGACTCTAGCATGAAGAACATTCTTTACAACAATCAATATAAATACATCGAGGGTGAAAATATACGTTATGAAGACCGACCATAGTTACAAAATTCAACAGTTTCTAGCCCCTGAGGGGAACTAACATTTCCATGGTCCACCTTGCAATTGATAGGTGTTAGTGAATAATAATGATGGTAACAGAGGGGATAAGACTTCATGGCCAAGTGTTGTGGTCGTAGGGACCAGCTGATGGGTATGTCCACATCCCGAGTGTATAGATGTGAGGAGGGAGCATTCGTGGATGCATGAGTTAACAACTCGGCCTTTGTTTTTCCACCCCTCTTGTGCGCCTTTTACTTCTTGAATTTTCCTTGTATCACTGCTTATAGCTCAAGTGTTGGAGCTTGTTTTGAATGATTTAGCAATTGTATTACCCCTTAATGATGAGTCAGTTTATTGCTAATCGAGAGTGAAACATGCAAGGGTTCCTTCTTTGGATGTAATGGAGCAATAAACGCTCAGGAATCAGGCGATGGCCATATGAGTGAGGTAGAGCTCATGGTAGGCTTTTGCCCACATGCTAATCATTATGTGCCCGACCTTCTTTTGCATTTTTATTTTTCTATCTTTAGTTTTGTTGTGGCCATGATATGCTCTTTCCATTTCCTTAGCTGCGTCAACCTCTCGGGGCAAAGTTTCCATGCCCTACTAAGGTATGTGGACATATGGGTGCCAAATCCCAAAGAACCAATGACAAGTCGAACCCGAAGAATGGAGGTGAGATATGGGCTTGTAATGTAAGATGGAAGGCGTTAATTATGACATATGGAAAAATGGAACTATGTTATCTCAATTAGGGCTTCCCAAGTAGTGCTTCTCCTATACCCAAAGAGCCTTAAGGGAGGTCCCTTTGGACTAGGATCAAATATTAGCCCCTTAAGTAAGGTGAGAGAACAAGATCACAATCAAAGTTTGTCAATCTTCCAAATCACCCCATAATCCATACTAAATGCCCAAAACAAACTAGTATAAGCACCCGATTATAAAATGACGGAAGTACCTTTTGAGTGGAAGCCCACATTCATCCATGTGCTTATGTTGGATGGGTGAAAAGCAAATCGATGATGCAAGTGGCAGAGATATATGCCATATCATCATCCAGTGGTGGCTGTCAGGGGCTAATAGCTGTCTGGTGCTTTTTTTTTTTGTAACATCGAAGGTATTTTATTCTCGAGACTTTGTGGAGAGGCTAAAATACAAGAGTTCTCCATAACCCATAAATCGTTTCTAGAAATTCCACCTAGAAGTGTCTCAATTAGATTATTAACCAATTTTCAAATATTTCCCAAGTCTAAACTTAGGAAAACTGGTTAATTAATCAATATTATTTGAGAAAGGTGAAAATTATCTAGAAACTCACACGGTCGACTAGGAAATAATCTCAGCCATTGATTACGATTTACTCTTTACCATTGGAGTTCAACAGTGAGATTATAAAAAGTCGATGGGTAGATGGAGGAACACACTTGTGACACTTGAGATCGATTTCCTTGGGTAGTTCGACTTCTCCAGAGAGCAACAGTAGTTGCCAAAAGAGTTTGAGCCAGAGAAGGGAAGCAAAGACAGTGAGTTCGGAGGAAGTTTTCCAATTCTAGAGAGTCAAAAAGAGGAGGCCGAGATTTTCTCTAGGAGGTTGCATAGAGCCTCAAGAAGGCAATACGATCCAACTGAAGAGGAGCTCGTTCTCAGTTCTAGAGGTCAGGAATACTTTCTAGAGTGTCAGAGAGACAATTTCTCAGTCAATAGCAGGTCGGATGGCTAGATTGGCAGCTGATTCAGGCAGAGTGTGCGAGGGACTACGCTAGGGTGATGTAGGGCCTGCACAAAGCTGGTTGGACAACAAGATTTTCAGAGGCGGTCAAGTGTTAGGATTGCTTGGAGAGGGTAATTTCCCTCAAAGAATTTTTGCCAATATTTTTCTTGGATAGATTCGCTAGTTGGTGATATATATTGTACTCGGAATTTCTCACTATTGCTTAATAATAAAAACCCTCAACTGCTGCACTAGTTTTCCCAAATTGGGTTTTTCTGGGGACTTTTGTCCAAAAATAACAGTGTCATATTTTTGTGTGTGCCAATATTTTCTTAGTTTCCAGTTTTTCTTCCACAATATTTATTTGGTGAAGTTTGCAGTGTGATTAATTCGTTGTTGCTGTAGTAATAAACTGCTAAATTAATTTACAATTAGAAGAATTAATTCCAATTGCTACAATAGAATTTCAGTGGTGAAATTTTCACATGGTATTAGAGCAATTTTGATTAGACGGGGAAGCTCAAAAGCGGAAGAAGAAATTCGTTGTTCAAAGGGAGCAGTGGTACAACTTTCTGGGGGATGCGCAGAGCCTAAGCCAGATAATGTGAGTTGTTGGCAGTTCGATTTTTCAATGCAGGTCGGCAGAAAAATTCGGCTTGCCAAATTGAATAGTTCCAACAAGCAGAGGGAGCAACAATTTAGTGTTTTTGCTGAGCAAATTCCTTGTTTGGGCGCAGGAGGGTTTTGCAGTAGTTTGCTAGAGTAGAATCAGCGTCAGGTGGAAGAGAAAGTGCACACGCAAAGGGAAATTTCTCTCAAAAGGTTTCTAGCCTAGAAACCCAAATTTCTAGTTGTAGTTGGTCGTAATTGCAAGCATATTTTCTCACTCCAGAAGGGAGTATGAATAGCAGATTTAGCAGTTGAGCAGGTGAAAGAGGGAGTTTTCCGTTCCAGTTTTAGAGATGGCCATAGATGGGCTTAGAGACCAGGATAGGTTGGAGGGAGCCTCCAACTATGTCAAGTGGAAGACTAGGATGTCCTTCCTGCTAGATGAATTCAGCCTGAAGACCTATGCAAAAAATGTTGTGGTAGTATTGAACAATGCAGATCAGTTGAAGGAATACAGGAAAGAGATGGAAAAGGCGAAGCGTATGGTCTTGGATGGAGTGTAGGACCATATAGTCACATATATCAGCCGAGAATACGACCAAGGAGATGTGGGATGCTCTCACTCAACTATATCAGAATCCTTTCGAGCAGCGGAAGATGTTCTTGCAAGAGAAGCTAAGAAATATCAGGATGCAAAAGGGTGAAGGCATAGATCTCTTCCTCACCATAATTCAGGAAATCTGGGATCAACTTGCAATCATTGGGGAGGCGCCTCAACCTATAGAGCTTGTACGTTTGGCCCTAAACAAACAGTGTCTCATAAGAGTGGCAAGTCTTCGTCCAGAGCATATTAGGATGAGACACATTACCTAGGTGGGACAAGATGTGTTTAGACTTGTAGTAGGAGGAGATGATGCAAGCTCTAGTAAAGAGCTCCATCAGTGGAAGCAACAATAAGGGTTCAAAAGGTGAGAAGGAAGAGGAGAATGTGGCCCCTGCATCAAAGGGTGCCAGTCAGGGACAGGGGAAGAAAAAGAAGATGAAGGACCTATTTGTTGATTTGGGGTAGCATTGGATGTGCTCTAGCCATGAAAATTGGTGGAGAGGCTAAAGCACATGAGATATCCAAGACCCAGAAATGGTATGGGCAGATTCTAACCATTTGGGAGATATTAAAATAATTAATATTTCTAAGTCTAAACTTAGGAAAAATAAAACATTAATGGGTATTAATATAAAACTGGGTTAGAAGGTTCCAAAAGTCATGGATCAAGCCAAATCTAATCTTAGCCGTTGATTAGAGATTTAATCTCGGCCGTTGAAGGAACAACAGGAAAAGTATAAGAAGAGGCTTGAGGGTCAGTTGGAGGAGATACTGAGGGAGACCAGTCAGTTCGATTTCTGGAGTGGGGTTAGCTAAGAAATTCGAGCAAGTGGTCTGGAGAGTAGCAGGAGGCAGCAAGTACGGAACAGAGAGTCGGGAACAACACCAGGGGAACAACGTAGAGGCAGATGCAGAGGCTGCAGACTGCGCAGTCACTGGAGGGCCTGCATGGGTGACGCAGAGAGGCCCAGTGTTGACGTAGAGAGGCAGGGGCTGACGCAGAGGGTCTAGGAGCTACGTAGAGGTCAGCCAGGCTGAGCTGAGACTGGGGAAAGTGCTGAGGAATTTTCTCTCTGTTGGGTAAGCTAGTTTGGCACCCAGTTGTAATGAAGAATTGCTAAATAATAAAATCCTCCCTTACTACACTGGTTTTCCCACATTGGGTTTTTTGAGGGACTGACTGTCCAAAATATTTGTGTCGATGTGTTAATTCTTGTGCATGTGTTTGTTTCTGTATTATGATGTGATATCTGCAGCATAATTTATTTAATTTTTATTGAAGGATTTTCGTAAATAACTTATCGGGAAATAAGTAGGTAAAATAAATCAGTTGTTGCAGAGATAGAATTTTCACATGGTATCGGAGCAAGTAATCAGAGACAGGAAGGGAAAGTCAATTATGGGTCGAGACCATGATGCAGAGGCATCTACGTCAAGAGACTCACACAGATTTTCAGAAAATTACACAAGAGAAAGTGATTTCGATTTCTCTATGTTGGCTTCCAGGCTGGAAGAAGAAGTGGCTTGTGTGACTAGCTCTACATCATTAGAGGTATGCTAAGTCACATGACACGTCCTCCAAGGTCCCGTGTCCCGTATTTTACGTGTCGGACACGAAAACGACCCTAAAACGTGTCGAAAACGTTTTTCATCGTGTCCTGTAAAATGTAAAACGTATTCGTTGGTTTTCGTCGTGTCCTGCATCTGGAAAACGCGTATTCCGTTGATAGGAAACATTGTCTGCATAAGCTGCAATTTTTTTTGAAAGAAACAAATAATTTTTGAGTGGGGCAGCTTAATGATCAAGTCTAGGCCCTAGTATTGATATGCTATTCATGGTAATGTTAAATTCTTAAAGTAAAAGTGACATTCTCCTTAATCTTCATTTTCATACTTTTACTTAAATTTTTAACATTACCATGAAATGACTCAGGATGTTTGAGAGTGGTTCCGGCCTCATTGGATTTCATATGGAGAAAGTAGAATTTTAGATTTCATTCAAAATGCAGCAGACTTATCAGTTTTTCAGGATTTCAGGATTAGGAGATTGTAATGTTTTCAGGTGACACCCCCTGCCCGGGCTACCCCTGCCACCAGTAGAGAATGTGGTCTACCTCCTATAGCTCCTACTTGTAGTTCTTCAGCTTCTAGAGCATAGCAAACTCCACTGCCAACTCCACCAGCACCAGCATCTACATCTAGAGGGAAAGGGAAAGCTATGGCATTTTCTCGCAAGAGGGGCAGAGGAAATCAATAGGATTAGAGTTTAGTTATTTTCTTATGTGCTTGTAAGTTGTACATGGACAATGAACATTGAATATTCAAGAATCAAGACCAAGCATATCACATTCTAATTTCTAAATAGTAAATTTTGATTCTATTTTTTTTTTTTAAGTGAACTATGAACTTTGAGAAGTAATTATATTTTAATTTGATTAGATAAGCTGCACCCTGCAATTTAATATGGATAAAAAACTATATTTCGGTATATATATATATATATAAAACGTGTCCCCCGTGTCCTGTTTCCAGGTTGCTGCGTTTCGTATTGAATACTAGTATTTACGTGTCCTCCGTGTCTCGTGTCCTCGTGTCATGTGACTTAGGAGGTATGGTATATAGACACTGGGGCCTCTTGGCATACGATAGGAATCCGGGAATGTTTCTCATATTATTGGGAGGAGAAGATGAACTTTCAGATCACCATAGGGAACAAGGCAAAATGTACTCCAGTAGGGAGGGTTACCATAGTTTTTCAAACAGAAACGGGAGAGTAGTTCCATGCTACCGATGTGCTGCATGTACCAGGATTGGGGATGAACTTACTTTTCGTGTCGCAACTTCAAGGCAAAGGCTATGACGTTTTCTTCATCAAGGAGAAAGTATACATCAAACACCTGAGCTGGAAAAAGAAAGTGCAGATCGGGATCAAAAGTAATAGGTTGTACAAACTACAACTAGAATTACCAATGGCACTAATAGGCAATAATGTAGACTAGGATTTGAACGAACTATGGCACAGAAGAATGGGAGATTTGCACCATGGGGCTTTGAGAATTCTCAGGAGCACTGTGACAGGAGTTCCAGATCTTAGTATGCAACAAGGTGATGTATGCAGAGGATGTGCTTTAGGAAAGTATGCCAAGGCAGCATTTCCTAGAAGTGAAAACAGGGCCAAGAGTGTACTGGGATTGATACACTTAGATATTTGCGGACCCATGTCCACTAAAGCTCTTAGTGGTGTCGAGTACTTCCTTACCTTCATTGATGACCACCAAAGGAAAACTTGGATTTATTTTCTGAAAACCAAGGACGAGGATTTTTGTCGATTCAAAGAGTTCAAGGCTCTGGTGGAGAATATGACTCGGAAGAAAATAAAAGTTTTGCGCTCAGATAATGGTGGAGTACGTTGATAAAGACTTCACTGATTTTTGCGCTAAGGAGGGCATCAGAAGAGAGTGGATAGCTTTGTACAATCCGGAGCAGAATGGAGCAGTAGAAAGAAAGAATAGGACTATTTTAGAAGCAACTAGGGCCGTGATGTATGATCAGGATATGCCAAAATTCCTGTGGCCAGAAGCATGCAACACAACAATCTATGTTCAAAATAGAACTCCTCATCGGGCATTGAGCAAGATTACTCCAGAGAAAGTCTTCACCGAGAAGACGCCTGAAGTTAGTCATTTCAAGATATTTGGGAGCTTAGCATATTGCCGCATACCCGAGCAAAAGAGGAAGAATTTGGATCAAACTGCAAAGAAAGGATATCTAGTGGGATGTAGCGAGAACGCTAAGGCATATAGAATCTATCTTCCAGGGAGCAGGAAGGTAGTAGTTCGACGAGATGTGAAGTTCATGGAAGACAGGGCTTTCAGAAAATCTCAAGAAATGCCTTCCGAGGAGCAGTCAAAACAGGAACCGTTGGTCAAACCTCTTCAACCAACGGAAGAAAAGAATTCTTCCTCGAGCCAGGAAGAATCAGAGGATGAGGAGCCAACAGAAGCACCTGCTGGCAGAGGAAGAATGAGTAGGGAATTGTGTCAGATTCTGTGAGATGCGGAGGACTTTATCAGTGCGCCAAGGAACAATAAGAGGGAGCGAAAATAACCAAATAGATATCAAGCATTAGTAGCTCAGGATGGGGAGCCTGCCAGTTTTCAGGAGGCAACTCAACATCAGGTTTGGCTGGATGCGATGGTAGAGGAGTACAATTCCATAATGGTGAATGATGTCTAGGGGGTAGTGCCAAGTCCTCAAGACAGATCAGTGGTAGGTTTGAGATGGATCTACAAGATTAAATACGATGCAGACGACAGTGTTGAGAAATACAAAGCCAGGTTTGTGGCTAAGGGGTATGCTCAGAAGGAAGGAATTGACTACGAAAAGACCTTCGCCTCGGTAGCTAGGTATACGTCTATTAAAACCATGATATATCTTGCATCACAGATGGGGTGGGAGATTCATCAAATGGATGTCAAAACGACATTTCTAAACGGTGTGATAGAAGAAGAGGTATACATTGAACAACCAGAGGGCTTTGAGACACATGAGAAGAAGTCTCATGTATGCAGATTGAAGAAAGCCTCGTATGGGCTGAAACAAGCACCTAGAGCGTTGTATGGGCGAATCAATGGCTACTTGCAGAAAATGGGATTTGTCAAGAGTGACACAGATCCAAATCTCTACTATCTGGTTGTAGAGAATGAGCCTCTAATCTCAGTATGATATGTGGATGATCTCTTCCTAACAGGATCATCCAGGCTCATATGGGACTGCAAGAAGAAGCTAGCCACAGACTTCGACATGAAGGATTTGGGATGAATGCATTATTTCCTGGGGTTGGAAGTTTGGCAACAAAAAGGGGGAGATCTTCCTTGGGCAAGGGAGATATGCTACAGAAATCTTGAAGAGATTCAGGATGGAGGACTGTAGACCCATGGCTACTCCAATTATAACCAACTGGAAGAAGATTGATGCATCAGAAGACAAAGATGTTGATCCCACCTTATACAGGTAGCTTATAGGGTCCTTGATGTATCTGGTCAATACCAGGCCAGACATTTGCTACGCTGTCAACACCCTTAGTTCATGGTGGAGCCGAAGAGGGCGCACTAGGTAACAACCAAACATGTTCTTAGATATTTACAGGGAACAATCGATTATGAACTCTTGTACACCATGGGTAAGGATATCAAATTGAGTGGGTTTACTAATGCAGATTGGCCAGGAAGTTCAGTGGATCGGAAAAGTACCTCTGGCTACTGTTTCAACATTGGATCAGGAATGACCTCCTGGTGCAGTAGGAAACTTAAATCCGTGGCTTTGAGCTTAGCTGAGGCAGAATATATGGTCGCAAGCACAACTTCGTGTGAGGCCATATGGCTTAGAAAACTACTTGTGAACCTATTTAGAAGAAAGATGGAGGCGACCAGGATCATGTGTGATAATCAGAGTTGCATCAAGCCCTCTGAGAATCCAGTGTTTCACGATCGGTCAAAGCATATTGATATCCGGTGTCACCTTGTCAGACATTGTGTCCAACTAGGAGCTGTACAATTGAGCTACACTCCTACATGAGAACAGGTGGTAGACATCCTTACCAAGGCCCTTGGAAGAACCAAGTTTGATTATTTCACGAAGAAGGTGGGGATGATAAAGAATCCATTTCAGTAGCAGAAATGGGTATGATGTTGCAGTGCAGTAGTAGTCAGTAGTAGCACGATGCAACATGATGAGAAGGAGTTTGTAGTGCAGATGCAGTGTTGGGAAGATGGACCAGCAACAACACAAATGCAGAGGGAGTTGCAGTACAGATGTAGCAGTGGCAGTGACAGAGCCATGGGCAGCAGTACAGGATGCAGCAGTGCAGAGGATGTTGAGTAGGGAGGCTTAGCATCAGCACAAGTACTGATGTCATATGCTTAGAGTAATGCTCAGTGTGGAGTATTACTTGAGCACAATCCTTGCTAAGAGGGAGTGTTGATTTGGGGTAGCATCAGATGTGCTCTAGCCATGAAAATTGGTGGAGAGGCTAAAGCACATGAGATCTCCAAGACTCAAAAATTGTTGGGCAGATTCTAACCGGTTTGGGAGATATTAAAATAATTAATATTTTTAATGGAGTTCCTAAGTCTAAACTTAGGAAAAATAAAATATTACTGGGTATTAATATAAAACTGGGTTAGAAGGTTCCAAAAATCATGGCTCAAGCCAAATCTAAGCTTAGTTGTTGATTAGAGATTTAATCTCGGCCGTTGAAGGACAATAGGAAAAGTATAAGAAGAGGCTTGAGGGTCAGTTGGAGGAGATACTGAGGGAGACCAGTCAGTTCGATTTCTGGAGCGGGGTTAGCTGAGAAATTCGAACTAGTGGTTTGGAGAGTAGGAGGAGGCAACAAGTATGGAAGAGAGAGTCAGGAATAGCACCAGGGGAACAACGCAGAGGCTGGAGAGGCAGACGTAGAGGCTGCAGACTGTGCAATTATTGGAGGGCCTGCATGGGTGACACAGAGAGGCCCAGTGTTGACGAAGGGAGGCAGGCGCTGACGCAGAGGGTCTGGGAACTATGCAGAGGTCAGCCAGGCTAATGCTGAGACTGGGGGAAGTGTTGAGAAATTTTCTCTTTGTTGGGTAAGCCAGTTTGGCACCTAGTTGTACTGAAGAATTACTGAATAATAAGATCCTCCCTTGCTGCACCGATTCTCCCACATTGGGTTTTTCCGGGGACTGATTGTCCAAAATATTTGTGTCGATGTGTTAATTCTTGTGCATGTGTTTGTTTCTGTATTATGACGTGATATCTGCAGCACAATTCATTTTAATGTTTACTGAAGGATTTTCGTAAATAACTTATCGAGAAATAAGTAGGTAAAATAAATCAGTGGTTGCAGTGACAGAATTTTCACACTATCTAAGGTCAGTGCTCTAGGTGTGGTGAGTTTGGCCACTACAGTACCCAATATCTTCTCGGGAAGAAGGACAAGCAAGAAAAGGAGGACCAGGTGCAACATCCCTCAAATAGACAAGTTGTCCTCCAGGCTAGAGGAATATTTTGACATGTTTGTAGCTATACCTCCAGGAGAGAGGTGGGGCCTACAGTATTCAGTAGCAGGATGGATTAGTGTCAGTGACGCATTCAAATTTCCGAGGGACAATTGCAAACTAGTTGTAGCAGAGTCAGCGACAACACATATTCCCAATGGACTGTTCAAAGGCTAGTAGAAATCGGGACTCAGGAGACAGATGCAACATGAGACACAACTAATTCAGTATTTCAAATGCTTCTCAGTTGCAGTAGCAACAACAATAGTTGAGAGGGAGTTACAGTGGAGATGCAGAGTTGGCAACAATATAGCAATGTCAGCAACAACATGGATGCAACTCTAGAGTTGCGTAGTAGTTGGTGGGCAGTGGCAGGCAGTCACAGTGGCCAGACATCAACAACGTACAGAGGGTGATGTAGAGATAGGGTGTTGGAGCAATTTAGCACTAGAACACCTTCCTTGCTAAGAGGGAGTGTTAGTTTTTGTAGCATAAAAGGTGTTCTAGTCTCGAGACTTTGTGGAGAGGCTAAAACACAAGAGTTCTCCATAACCAAGAAATCATTTCTGGAAATTCCAACAAGAAGTGCCTTAATTAGATTATTAACAATTTTTTAAATATTTCCTAAGTCTAGACTTAGGAAAACTGGTTAATTAATTAGTATTAATCAAGAAAGGTGAGAATTATCTAGAAACTCACATGGATCGACTAGGAAATAATCTCATCCATTGATTAAGATTTAATCTTTGGAGTCCCACAGTGAGATTATAAGAAGTCGATGGGTAGATGCAGGAACACACTTGAGACACCTGAGATCGATTTCCTTGGGCAATTCGACTTTGTCCAGAGAGCAGCAACAGTTGTTGGAAGAGTTCCAACCAGATAAGGGAAGCAAAGATAGTGAGTTTGAAGGAAGTTTTCTAGAGATTCAGAAAGAGGAGGCCTAGATTTTCTCAAGGAGGCCACGCAGAGCCTAAAGAGGGCAATTCGATCCAGCTAAAGAGGAGCTCATTCTCAGTTCCAGAGGCCGAGAATATTTTCCACAGTGTCAGAGAGACATTTTCTTAGTTAGCAGTAGGCAAGACGGCTAGATTGGTAGCTGATTCAGGCAGAGCGTGTGAGGGACTGCCCTAGGGTGATGCAGGGCTTGTGCAACGCTGGTTGGACGACTAGCTTTTTAGAGGCAATCAAGTGCCAAGATTGCTCAGAGAGGGTAATTTCCCTCTGAGAATTTTTTCTTGTATTTCTCTTGGATAGATTCGCTAGTTTGGCCATATTTATTGTACTAAGAATTTCTCACTGTTGCTTAATAATAAAAACCCTCAGTTGCTGCACCAATTTTCCCAAGTTGGGTTTTTCCGGGGACTTTTGTCCAAAAATAACAGTCATATTTTTGTGTGTGAGTATTTTCTCAGTTTCTATTGCTTTGGGGAGAGCAGCGCAGTAGCCAAGGAGGGTGACGCAGAGCCAACAAGGGCTCACGCAGGGCCACGCAGTGGCAGCCAAGTGCTGCGCAGAGCACTAGAGGGGCCAGCGTAGCTGACGTAGAGGCTCGCAAAGCTGACGCAAGGCTAGTGTGAGACAAAGGGGCTGACGCAGAGCCAACATGAGATAGAGGGGCTGACGCAGGGCCAACATGAGATAGAGGGGCTGACGCAGGGCCAACATGAGATAGAGGGGCTGACGCAGTCCAGTTTGGGCAGACGTTGCGGTTGCAGAGCAGTTTTGTGCTGAGGAGCTGCCGGGAGGGTTTTCTGGGGTTTCAGCCAAGAGATTTCTCTAAAACTGTGAGGTATAGTTGCTAAGGAAATTCTGTGTTGGATAGGCCAGTTTCGGCACTCAGATTGTACTCTGATATTGCTTAATAAGAAAACCCTCAGATAGCTGCATCGGTTCACCCACATTGGGTTTTTCCAAGAACATTGGTCCAAAAATAATGGTGTCATGTGGTGTGTTTGTTCTTGTTTCTTTTAGTTGTTGATCTGTAATATGTTGAGCTTGCATTGGTGTTTATTTTTCAGTATTTACTTTGTAAATAACTTGTTAAAGGAAAATTAACAAGTAGGTAGGAATAAATCAGAAAAGTGCAAGAAGGGTTTCTAACTAAGTAAAATTAGAAACTTCAACAGTTTCTACTTTTTCTTATGCAGTTTTTATTTGTGAAGTTTGCAGCGTGATTAATTCGTTGTTGCTGTAGCAATAAACTGCTAAATTAATTTACAACTAGAAGAATTAATTTCAGTTGCTGCAATAGAATTTCAGTGGTGAAATTTTCACATCTAACTGACCGACTGACTGTCATGTGTAGGAGAAAAGTTTTCTCCCATGGGGTTACACATTTTGGTGGGTAAGAGTGCTTACAATGGTGTAGCTAAAATGAAATATGTCTATGCACGCTTGCTAAAATGGGGTGTAACAAGATCCATTAGCTATTCAAGTCCCATAATTGAAGCAACGACTGTGAAGGAGGCATCTATACATGGGTGGGCATTAGATTTATAGACCACATTAGACAAATCTTTAAATAGTTTCAAAATATGTTGTGCAAGAGTCAGTAGTGTTGAATTTCCATGATCTTGGGTATAGGTTAGAGTCTCAAAATCACTGACGCTACCAAACCAAGAATCTCAACCATAAACTACTTTGCACAGCAGAAATATAAAGCAGTAAATCACGTATGCAAAAATATACACACTTTTTAACAAAATTGTACAATACTGTACAATCCCAATCTTCGTTATATTAAACCAAATATGAATAATACAATTGTCTATGGTATACAAGATACAATGACAAACTTTGCTGCAACTTCTATGTCGTATCTTGTCCTGCCAGTCCTTCGCACCCATACTGCTCACTAGTAGTGCCTTAGTCCATTGAGGCCACTACACATCGAAACTCCAGGAGGGCTACCCTCTAACACAGCTACAAGTCACTTCTGTAGAGTGTAGACAGGTTGATCCAATCTGCTCTCTGGGTAGGCCCAATTCCCGAGCTCCAATTGCCAGGCTGGCAAGTACCTCTGTCCATCAAGGTGCTACACTTCGACACCAATCTTCACCCAACCTTCAACTGCTCTCCAACACGCTACCCTCCAACAGACCAATGATGCCCAATACTACACTGTCAGTTTTGCTCCTAGGAAGACTCTTCACCTCCTCAGAAGATCATGCACATGGCACCAACAGGCTGCGACGTCACGATCCAATTATGGTCAACACTTTGACCCAACAATCCTCCACAAAAACACTATTGTCACCATTGTTTTCATTGCTGCTCCTACAATTCTGGTTAGGGCATGTACAACAACCCTTAACCCACCACACAATTAGCAATCTAAGCCCTCAAGGGCTGCAGTCCACCTTGGAGAGGCTCCTCCTATGCTACGCTGCCCTCTTAAGGTCTTGTCCACCTTAACGCAACCCTTAAACCACCTCCAGCTGCTTGCTATGGCCTGTGGCCTAGCACAACAACTTGCTATAGCTGCGGCCTCCTCCAAAATGTGCCCAAACAAGCTCCCTCACAACACTGTAATGTCCCTCCTACTCCCCGGCCTATTTGCCCAACACCTCGGCGCTTGAAACAACCTTCACGGATCTGTTTTGACCCTAAAACAGTCCCTCAACCAAATCTGCACTCCCACACAGCTCTCGGCCTCCAATACAGACTTGTCCCACACTGTTCCTTGACCCTTTCTTGCTGCGGCTAGGGCATCCGATTTCAGAGCTATCTCTTGGAGGAATGTCACTCACTTGGATGATCTAAAACAATTCATCTCACCCTTTATTTATACCAAACAAAGGGGCTCCAACGAATAGATGAAGAGACACATCTATTGGAGTAATTTACATCAAGCCTACATGACTTGAAAACCAATAATTAATTGTCAACTTCAAAAATTCATTTCTCCACTTCTACAACTCGGAATTCGACGATTCTCGAAGCGTTGGATTCTTCTTTCCACCCTTTATCGTCTCATGCTATCACATGTAGAAATGTGCCTCTGAAATTGCCCCAAATACGATTGGGTGCAAAACCCCATACTTGGGTTCTAAGCCCACAAGTGACCCTTGTGGCGCTTTGCCCTCCAAACCCTGAACCCTAGGGCTTGGAGTACCTCCCAAGCTACACAAATCAACACTCCCTCTTAGCGAGGGAGGTACTTCCATGACTAAGAAGTAACTCATCATCATTATCACTACTCGCAACACTTACCCAACTTTTGGCGCTCACTAGCGCAACAATCCCTGTACAGTGAATTACGCCCTTCTTGGAAGTGTAGTTGTCACTGTTGAAAGCATCCTGCTTCTTCTTCTTATCCTGTAATGCCTTCCACTCTTTCCATGATTCCTTCTTGGCAGTTGTAGGAGCACCCTTGCCCCCCACTGACCATGCGCTCTTCTTGGGCTGCAGAGTCTCCCTCTGAAATTGCAAGCTCCCTCTCGAACTAGACTCCCTCTGAGTCTTTGGAATCTGGACCTTCTTCTCAAGAACTTGTACCTGCTCCTTTGAAGCTTGCACCTGCACCTGCTCTTGCTTCTTTGGAACTTGCACCTACTCTACCTGCTTCTTTCCATGATCCACAGGCTTGTTCATCAACCTGTAGAGACCATGCTCTCTAACTCTGAGTATAATCCCATCGGACTTAGAGCCTCTGGGCCTAAGTCTTGCCTTCCCATCCTGGAACAAGACCTTAAATCCTTTCCTCTAGATCATCAAGATGGAAATCACGCTATATCTGAGTCCTGGTACAAACAATACATCCTGGACCCACATCACACGTCCTGTCTCCATCCTGAATGGTACAACACCCAATCCTTGGATCTCCAACTGACTCTTGTCGCTCAACACCATGTGCAACTTTGAGTCTCATTCAGCTAAAGTCTCAAAAACTTCCTGTGACCTTTTCATATGCTTCGTTGCACCACTGTCCACGTACCATCCATCCTCATTGATAGTACCCTGCAAGAAATGAGAAATTATAGCAAAGTCCTTCTTTTCCAATTTCTTCAAGCAATCATCTATCTCAGCTGAGGTGGCAACATCGGTGGCTTGCTTTCCTTTCTTCTTCTCATCATTTCCGTTCTTCTTCATCAGACATCTCAACGAATAATGACCCATCTCGCCACCATTGAAACACTTGACTTTACTCCAGTCCCTCTGCTTACCCTTCATTCGCGTTGCAAGTGCCATGTCATCATATGAAGACTTCTTCTTTGGATGAAGATCCTCGTCTCGCAACTCTTCCTGAATGAAGTCATCCCATAGCCTATCCTAGTTTGGCATCTTTTCCCTGGCAAAGATCCCTTTGATGAATGGCTTCCATTCCTCGATGAACCTTTTCAACGCAATCCTTACCATATCTCCATCTTAGATAGTCACATCGATGGCAGCAAGCTCATCTTTGACCTGAGACAATCTCGTTAGATACGAGATCACACTTTCACCCTTTATCATCTTGGTGGACTTCAACTTATCCTCCAATACCAGTACCCGATTCTCGTTCTTATTTTGGAACAAATTCTGAAGAGCCATCCACATCTCATGTGCATTGTTCTTTCTAGAAAAATGAGGTATTAGGGGATACTTCACACCATCTAGGGTGATTAATCTTGCCCTCTCATGCTCTCATTTCCTAGAGAGCTTTGAGCAATAATACAAAGAAAAATCAAGAAAAAGCAAAAGGCAATAAGAGGGGTGGAAAAACAAAGGCCAGGTTAACTCATGTGTTGGCTTAGGGGGTCCTGACCCAGGTTTGGAGTTAGTTGCACCAACCAACAAAACCCTACACTGCTGACCCTTTCGGCAACAACTTACATAGCGCAGGGTGTAGTCTCACTCGAAGTAGTATGGGGGTATGTTGGAACCAAGTTTCCGCATCCAGAGATCAGTGTGATGTCTCTTAGTGCCCTAGATTTGCCTTTGTGCAGATTGATAAGCCCTTAGGGCTCGTTACTACAACTCTGTTAAAACAACATTCAGACCTTCGCGAAGGTAAGCGATCAGTCTTTGCGGATCCTTAACAGTCGATTTATCCACTTACGCGCATAAGAGAACAACCCTAAATTAGTGTTCACGCAGATATGCTTAAGTTATTAGTAAACGTAATAGAATTCATCAGAATCTTCGCGAAATTACACAACCGTGCTTACGTATATCATTTAGTAGTTATTCAACAGATTCGCGCAACATTCAATCAATATTCCTTAGAATCGCATTATTCATAGGCAGCATATATCATTAACAAAAAAAGAGATAAAACAAATATACACAAGAATTCTTCAGTAACTGTCTTTATTGATCTTCAATTCAGATTTACAGACTCAAAACTACCTTGTGCACTCAGCTGCAGGGGTCCGCGCACTCAACTGCGGACTCTACCTAGGCCTCTACGCACTCAGTTGCAAAGCCTTTCTTCTCCTACCTGACCCACTTCTTCTCGCTATCACTTCTCTTCTATTGGCGCATTTCTTATCAATCTATTATGAACATGTCTTAGACTCTCTAAGATACACCTATTTATAGCCTTTAACATACAATGCCATGGTCCGCGAACCATGGGTGGATCTTAAAACCGAGTCATACTTTTCATAAAACAAAGGGCTAAACCCCTTTGACTCCTAATCCTCTACGCGCTCGGCATCCACCAATCGCGGAGACTTTACATTAATTACAAAATTGTATCAAAACTTGGGTTATCTTAACCCTAAAACTGACCCAGGAGACCCCATCCCAACAGGCCCCCAACACAAAGATCGTGACTCGCCCTCAAGTCACTCGGTTGGTGCTGCGATCTTATTGCGAAGATCCCCCAACTCTACCTGGATCATTGCGACTTCGACAATGCTCTGAGTTGCTGCCTGCTTGACTTCCTCAACTAATTTGTCTGTAGTTGGTCCTTCTGCGGCTAGCCTCATCGTCTGTTGTGTCTGTTGCAACCCTTTAAGCTTATCCTGGATGGTTGTTGTGACTTGATAAGCCTCTTCCAACCATGGTTGCAGCCTGGCCTTCAGCAAGGCCTCCTTTTTCTGCGCTTCCTCCACCTGTACTAGGAGTTGCTTTCCTTCTTGCAGTTTAGCAAGGCGTTGCACTGGTGCTATGGAGCATGCAGTTGCCCTGACTTCATCATACTGTCGCTGCAGCTCCCTGACCTCAGTGTTCAATGTTTGCAAGTTCGGATCCTCTTGCAGATTGGTCACTAACTTCATTTCTTTGTCGAACAATGTTGTACAGTCAGCAACTGTGGCATCCAGGGTGGCCATTCCTTCCTTTATTGCGGCTCTGCATTGCTCCCACACCTCAGGCAGAGTCGTGGGCTGCAACTTTAATTGCAGCTTTGTTGGCAATAGAGCCATTTGTTGGCTTAGGGGGTCCTGACCCAGGTTCAGAGTTAGTTGTGCCAACCAACAAAACCCTACACTACTAGCCCTTTCGGCAACAACCTGCGTAGCGTAGGCTGCAGTCTCACCTGAAGCAGTATGGGGGGATGCTGGAACCAAGTTTTTGCATCCAGAGATTAGTGTGATGTCTCTTAGCGACCTAGATCTGCCTTCGTGCAGATCGATAAGCCCTTAGGGCTTGTTACTGCAACTTTGTTAAAACAACCTTCAGACCTTCGCAAAAGTAAGCGATCAGTGTTTGCGAACCCTTAACAATCAATTTATCCACTTACGCGCATCAGAGAACAACCCTAAATTAGTGTTCGCGCAAATATACTTAAGTTATTAGTAAACGTAATAGAATTCATCAGAGTCTTCGCGAAATTACACAAACATGCTTGTGTATGTCATTTAACAGTTACTCAAGAGATTCGCTCAACATTCAATCAATATTCCTTAAAATCGCATTATTCATAGGTAGCATATATCATTAACAGAAACAGAGATAAAACATATATACACAAGAATTCTTCGGTAACTGTTTTTATTGATGTTCAATTCAGATTTACAGACTCAAAACTACACTGCGCACTCAGCTGCAGACTCTACCTATGCCTTTGCGTACTCAGCTGCAGAGCCTTTCTTCTCCTACCTTACCCACTTCTTCTTGCTATCACTTTTCTTCTATTGGCCCATTGCTTATCGATCTATTATGAACATGCCTTAGACTCTCTAAGGCACCTATTTATAGCCTTTAGCATACAATGCCATGGTCTTTGGACCATGGGTGGATCTCAAAACCGACTCATACTTTTCATAAAACAAGGGGCTAAACCCCTTTGTCTCCTAATCCTCTATGCGCTCCGCATCCACCAATCGCGGAGACTTTACATTAATTACATAATTGTATCAAAACTTGGGCTATCTTAACCCCAAAACTGACCCGACCTAGGGGTGGAAAAACAAAGGCCAGGTTAACTCATGCATCCATTATTGCTCACTCCTCACATCTATATGGCCAGAATGTGGATTTCCTCATTTTCGCTACCCCTTTTACCATGGTATTTGGCTCAAAGACCCCTTCTCACTCCATTCCATCATCATTCACATGACACCTATTGATTGAAAGGAGGACTAAGGACATGTCACTTCCCTTTTGGGGTTTGGAAATGCCTAATAGGGTCATCTATTAGCCACTCCTACCTAGATTGGTAACACCATTATGTGACTAAGGCCCTAATTTTGGAAGAGGAACCTTGTATCAAATTGCCCATTACTTGCAAGCTTGGTCCACTTAGATGCAAAAATGATTAAATGTACCTAATGTTATAAGTTGCAACATTAGATATTGTGTGTGATTGACAGGTGGTTTCGTTATGGGATGGACAACTTAACTGGGGCCCAAGTCCACTAGAGGGTCCTTGGCTAACCCCCTTATTGAGCTTGGAGACACTTGTACATGCCAAAGCCCACTATGGAAGGGCATGCCACCATGAAATGCCCCATTGATTCCATGATTTCTAAATTCTTTTACTTGATTATGCTAATGATTTGTTGTATGGGAGGGCAAGGGGATGCATTGGATCTTATGAATGATTGCAGGTGGGTCTCCATTTGGGGCTTGGTCTCCTTATATCGGGTCCTAGCCCTCCAGAGGGCCACTTGAGCATGTGTAGGGTGAGCGTTGAGAGCCATGGGCCTCCAACATAGCAAAGATTATTTCATGGATCCCCAACACCGCCCATTGATTACTCGTGTTCCACCTTTTGGATGAGGATGATGCACTTGGTTCACTCTGCCTAGCTGACTCCACACTTGCACCATACACTTGGCAGATGTTCCAGGACCCAGAGGATGTCTCCCGTTGCAGAGGGAGGGCTTATATCATCATCCTAGCCCTTACATATGGTCTACACGCATTGTCGATCCACTTGGAGACCCATGAGGATGTCCTTGTGCCCCCACACCCACTTGGGGGCACCACAGGTTCTTGCTTGGAAAACAAGGGGTCAATCCCTCATCCATTATGTTGGGAGTCCAGTTTCACATCATGGCACCCTTTGGACTTCATTAGGCCTCCTCAAAGGCCCAATGACTCACTTTATTGATCATTCGACCCTCTTGAGAGGCTTATTATTGTATTATTGAGCTATCTTGGTGGGCTTGTCACCAAGGGATGTTATTATTGCACATTATTTTATTATTTGGGGCTCAATTAGGCCATAATAGGCAAATCGAACTCCTTAGTGATTGTATAAATAGAAGTGAGATGATTCATTTTGATCATCATCACTTGGATTGGGTTATTAGCTCTTGTGAGATTTTCGCTATCCCTTTTGGAGGACGAGTTTGGATGATATGGATGAATTTTGATGTTTGGATCTCTCTCTCTTGTCTTGGAGCTTCATTATTGGCATAATTTGATGATTGGATATACTCTTTTGTACATGTAAGTGCTCTTTTCATGCTTATTCTTGTTATTTACTTTTGTCACATGAATGTTGCTGGGATTTTCTTTATACAATCTGAAATTTATTGATTTTCTATACAAATTGGTGGAAATTGTGATCTTTTGTAGTGTTGCATCATGTGTGGGCCATGTATGAATGGGTGAATTTTCCTAGAGATAATTTGTGCTAAATACATCTCTATAAATATTCGATTATTGCAAATCGAAGTATAAATTCCTTGAAGAAACTGCTCTCATGCCATGCGAAGTTGTTTGAAGGCCTCCTTGAAAGGATGAATTGTTTCCGAACATTAAAATATCCGTAACTCCATCCCCCCCAAAGGACAAGGCACTAATCCTTCATAGGTGGTCACTTTCAAAGCTTATTTCTCTCACCTCTCCTTCTCTCTCTAGGCCTAGCATCCATAGGTCACTTAGGGCATCAATTATCTCACATTCTAGCCATCAAAAGACTTCGATCTCGTCCTCTACTGCGCTAGGGTTTTCTCTAGAGGCTCTCCAAATTTCACTAAATTTCGATTGTGGGATCTCGAGATATTGTAAGCCCTAGCTCAAGAATCGTCTCTTATCCTAGGTTTTCCTTGGCTAGTGACCTCATTTGGATCATTGCATTCTATTTTAAGAAGATTTGTCCATTGATCTTCTTTTCTTCCACAATTAGGTCAAAACCCCTCCTTGAGCGATCAATTCCACCTCCTTGACCTAATTCTGGGTCCACTTGGTTCCGTGTGGTCTCGCAACTTTATAACTCCAACTCCGCGAAGATCACACGAAGACCAAGTCTCCATAACGGTTTCTAGGCTTAGGAAACATCTTTTCAAGATACATTCCCAAACCCTAGCCTTTAGAATCCTTCTCGCCCTTCCTAGAGAGCCTATCACTTTGATTCCTAAGTAAGAAAGCCATACAATTGAGTTTCTCTTGTGAATAGGCCTTGGGAATCACTCATCCTCTTATTAACCTATTCATCTAGTGATTCCTCTTTATACCGGGTATCCTCCCATTGGTGAAAGTTCATAAAGAGCAGAGAGCCTTAATCGAGGTGATAGTGGGCTATCGCTCCATTGTTGCCCTTAACCTAGTAGTTTCCTTTAAGGGTCCCCTCCTAGGATCCCTGCTAGTTTGAGCGGTAACATTTTGGCGCCGTTGTCGGGGAGGGAGCAAATCTACCTCCCTAGTGAATCGTTGAGGAATTGATTCATTGACGACAATTCAAATTTCCTTTGGTGACTCTATTCATTGTCAAAACCCCTAGTTTGATTGAAGGTGACAAGATTCCTCCTTTAACTAGGGTTGCTACAAAAAGGGGAGAATGAACTCCATCACCTATTAGAACTACTCTTTTTCCAGAATTTGAAAAGATCAGGGATCCTACCCCCAAGATGGCAACAAACTCTGACATTAACCCGAACCAAGACCAACCCAAAATGACAAGAAGTGAAAGGCGTTTGGTTAGTGTCTTTTCCCCTTTAAACTTGAGTAATGACCCCAAGCCATTACCAGAGAAGTACAATAATTGGCTACCCAAATTCCAAGGTGATGCTACCATAAGTGCTTGTGATCATGTTGAAGAATTCTATTGGAACATCTCCCATAGAATGATATTTGACGAAGATAGGATCATGATGCTCTTTGTATTATCCCTTAAAGGACAGGCTAGGGAATGGTACCTAAGTCTTCCCCCAGGGTGCATAGATGATTCCGACCAACTTGAGGATGTGTTCATGAGGAGATGGTCATGTGATGCACAAGCAATCTTCAACATTGATAAATTTTACCAAATAAGTAGGGGAAGGGAAGACATCAAAGAGTTCATCCAAAAGTTCGATAGGGTAGTTAGGGATATTCCCGAGCATTTGAGGCCCCCTGATGCTAATATACTGGACAAATTCATCAAGGCTGTGGGTGGTCACTTTACTTATGCATTGAGGGATAAGAAACCTGAAACCTTGGCTAAGGCTAAAGAAATAGTCATGGAAGTTGAACAAAATCTCCAAATTTCAAAAATGGGTGTAGATGAACACCCTAAAGCTAAGTTTGAGGTAAAAAAGGGAAAATCGAAATACTAGCATGAGGAAACCCTTCTAGTGATCCTTAAGAAAATGGAAAGCTTTCCGAAGAAATGAACTCATGAGATAGCCTCTACATGAACAAACTCACTGCCTTGGAAAGGGCCCAAAAATCAAGCTATATCCCAAAAGGGAAGCCTTTCCCTAGGAAGCAAAATGAGGAGGATAAACCAAGCTCATCTCAAGTCCCCAACACTTTGGCTCCAACCAATGTTGTGGAGCAAGATTCATCCTCCGAAGATGAACAAAGTGATGAGGATGAGAGTGATGATGAAGAAGTCGACGAGCAGGCTAACCTTATAGAATTTGAAGCCTTCAACATTTTGCTTGGGGGTTCGTATACCCATCCTCCCATTAGTGAGGTGACCCTCAAAGAAGAAAGGACCGAGCCAATCCTAAATGCCAATGATAGTGGAAGATTCAAAGGGGTCCAATATTCACAAAAGAATAACAATGATAACCCCACAAACTCCAAGGAAACCAACAAGAATGAGTCAATCCCTAAGCAAGTTTCTCACAAAGAGCCTCCCTCAAAAGATTTCCCCAAGAAGGATCCTTCGAAGAAAGCCAATCCCAAAAAGGACCCTCAAAAGAAAGAGACTATCAAAAAGGACAAGGGTAAAGAGGTTGAACTTGACATCGATCTTGAGACTGCTGTGGGAAAGATGACCGTACACGTTCCATTAAAGGAGATTGTGAAACTTCCCCCACAGGAATGGCAAGTCAAAAGGTCCCTAGGTTTTGTTGAAGAAGAATTACCTGAAGCATTGCAAAATATTGACCTTCCCAACCTAAACCCAGGGCATGAGCCATTTCTTCTCACCTTAGCTATCAATGACCTTCTATTACATAACTGCATGTTAGACTTAGGGGCTTCTGCAAACATCATGCCTCTAAAAGTCATGGAGCAATTGGGTCTTAGCATCACTCGAAGGTACAAAAGTGTGTGTGGTTTCAACTCTGAACTTGTGGAAGTAGAAGGCCTTATTAAGGATCTAAAGGTTTCTTTGGCTATGAACCCCGATATATCACTGCTTATGGATGTGGTGGTCATAGATATCTTTGATATATGGGGAATGCTTTTATCTAGGAAGTGAGGAGCCACCATTGGAGGTCATCTCCAAATGGACTTGTCATATGCCACTATTTCGCAATCTGATGGAACCCCCTTCATTCTTTATAGAGAACATGTCTACCCTACTCATGTGGTCAAACCAGGACCAATCCCATATTACAAGACCCATGAGACTAAGAAGCTTTCTCCTATTCTCCCTTCACAAGGAGTCTATATTCTC
Organism: Pinus tabuliformis; assembly: GCA_031772625.1. Classification (NCBI taxonomy): domain Eukaryota; kingdom Viridiplantae; phylum Streptophyta; class Pinopsida; order Pinales; family Pinaceae; genus Pinus; species Pinus tabuliformis. The sequence goes on along the minus strand of CM062812.1, from coordinate 253,838,080 downwards.
AAGCAACCAAGTCACAAAGCAAACAAAAAGTGGAAGCCTAAAAAGGAATACAAGATTTGGGATGTGGTCTTGGTAGATAAAAACCTAATGTCCGTCAAGATTCATGGGAAGGTTGGGGAGGATTATTATTACATTGCCAAACGCAACAACAAACTTTGGTCGCAACCAGTCAAGTTGAGTCGTATCACCCCTTTCCTTGACACTTGACATTGTACTATATACATGTTAGGGTAGGATGCATTACATACTGATTTTCTCATTAGAACTAACATCATTTGATATTATCATGGTAGATTAGTTGCATTTAGATTTAAATTGCATGAAAATTGATTTTATTTTCTTGTTAGTTTTGTGGCCTAATACTAAGCATGGGTGATCATAAGACACCACAAAAACATGTTGCCCCGTGTGCGTAGTCTTTGATATGTGCAGGTAACAGGTCTGCGGTACCAAGAGATTGCTGGTGTTCTCATGACCTCCTCTTCGAGTAGCTTTGCGCGCCGTTCTGAGTTTTTATGTCCCAATTGGAGCCAGATGTTACCCACCACCTGTGGGTAGTGTATATAGGAGAAAATTTTTCTCCTAGATGGTCCTCAGTCGACAACCAATAGCCCCTTGCAGCCACCAGATAGCTCGATGTGCCATTTTCTCTGCCACCTGAGCCAACCATGTGGTCCCTCGCCCATCTGTTATGAATGTATGTTTGAAGGTGGGCCTCCTGACCCCAAAGGTATGACCTTTCATTGGTTTAGTTGAGTAATTTTTTACTTTTCATGGACACTTTTGGGCATGGATTGGTGGGGGGATTCAGTGGAAAGAGTGGGCTAGCTATGAACTTTTGTCTCCCCTGCCCGATTTGGTGTTTAGCCTTGTATCCTAGTCCTATGGGATCTCCTTTACTGGCCACTAGCTTTAGGGTTGGCACTGCATGAGAAATATCGACTTTGGTTGCGTGGCCACACTTCCTGACACCATATATATCGCCCCTTTCCGCTCATTTTGACCCCATTCATCATTTTTCCCATCCAGGTCCACATGTGTCCATTGGGTCCACATAGGGTTAGCCTCCCCTTGACATTGTCCACATCTCGGGTCAGGCTTGAAATGATGCCCCAAAGGTTGATGCAGCTAAAAAGAAAAGAAAAAACATAATTTTGCCACTCTTAATAGGAAGTGTACCACAAAAAATGCAAAAGATGGCCGGGACATACAGATTTAGCATGTGGGAAAAAGCCAAACATGAGCCCTACCCCTTTTCCATGGCAATCACCCTGGTTCCTATGGGCCCTAGACGAACCCCCTCCATTAAGGAATCCATGATTGTCCCAAACCTTGGTGGGCAATGGATTGACCCACCTTAAGGGGGTATCCATTGCTCTATATTACACAACATGCTCTCATCCCCTGGAGCCTCGAGTAGTTATGAAGAAAAATCAATCAAAGGCAAAAGGCATATGAAGAAGGGTGGAAAAACAAAGGTCGGGGTAACTAATGTACCACAATTTGCTCCTTCCCACACTCATATACCTAGGTGTGGGCTTCCCTTATTATAGCTACCATTGTACCATAACGTGTGATCTGGATGATCCCCTGATCCTCACTCTGTTCCATCAATTTATCATTTTCCACCTACCACTTGAAGGATATACCATGGACATGTCACCCTCTTTGAAGGATGAAACCACCTAATAGGGTCCTTGGCTAACCCTCCTTATTGAGCTTGGAGACACTTGTACATGTCAAAGCCCACTATGGAAGGGCATGCCACCATGAAATGCCCCATTGATTCCATGATTTGTAAACCCTTTTACTTGATTATGCTAATGATTTGTTGTATTGGAGGGCAAGGGAACACATTGGATCTTATGCAAGAATGTAGGCATGTCTCCATTTGGGGCTTGGTCTCCCTATATAGGGTCTTAGCCCTTCAGAGGGCCACATGGGCACTTGTAGGGTGAGCGTTGAGAGCCATGGGTCTCCACCATAACAGAGATTACTTCATGGATCTCCAACACAGCCCATTGATTACTCGTGTTCCACCTTTTCGATCAGGATGATGCACCTGGTTCACTATGCCCAACCGATGCATCACTTGCACCATACACTTGGTAGTGTTCCAGGACTCATAGGATGTCTCCCACTGTAGAGGGAGGGCTTGTATCATCATCCTAGCCCTTACAAATGGTCTACACGCATTGTCGATCCAGTTGGAGACCCACGAGGATGTCCATGTGCCCCTGTTAAGTTATGGTATGTTCTATGCTTATAACAGTTTACTTCTTTTCCTTATTATATTCCACAGATTAGCAATCACATGTACATAAAGTAAAGTGCAGATAGAACATTAAACGATCGACAGAAAACAAGCCAAGACAAGAGACACAAGATGTGGCGGTTAGCTAGGGACAAACCCCACAATGTGTGGGGAAACCCTTTGATCAAATCTGCTCTTGTTGGGGCATAAGTTTCCTGCTATTGTGCGGCTTGCAGGCGGTTGCATGTAGCCTAGGTTTATAGTGGCAGCCAGTTAGATTTGATTCTGGGTCTGTTCAGGATAACTCTCACCAGTTACCAATTATCCTAGATTTAAAAAAAAATAATTCAGTAGAGATATAGTACAATAAATCTGATTTATATTAACAGTAGCAAACCCTAGATCAACAACATCATCATTAGCGGCTTCATCATCAAACTAGGGCAAACGATATTTCACAAACCGACCGTCGGATCGGCTTGATTCCACCACCAAAAGTTGCGACTTCCATAGGAGGTTCAGATGAACCTATAGCGCAGTTCAGATGAGGAGATCTTCTAGTCCACGCAGGTCAAACTTTACTTCTGCAGTTGCAGCATCAGTTTCAGCAGCTTCTGGCTTCAAACTAGGGCAGTCGATATCTTGCAAACCGTCCTTCGGATTGACTCGATTCCACCACCAAAAGTTGCGGCTTTCAGAGGAGGTTCAGATGAACCTACAACACAGTTCAGATGAGGAGATCTTCTAGTCCACGTCGGTCAATCTTTACTTCTGCAGTTGCAGCTTCAGTTTCAGCAGCTTTTGACTTCACATGTGTGAGGGGGAGACCCTTTTCTGCGCAGTAGAGAAGAGACTCTTTTCTGCGCAGTAGAGAGAGAGATGTGATGAGATGAGTGAGTCCAAATGAGGAAAAGTCCTCCTGTATTTATATACATTGTTGGTGTTTGAATAGATACGACTGTTGGGCTTCTGAGCCTACATGAGTTGTAGGTCGGCTTGATAATAATTCCATAATCAAAATAAATTCATATCTCCATGAATACTTATTGGAATCGGATGATCTTTATATCAATCCTACACCTCTCGATGAGAGGAATCTAATAAAAATATTATCAGCCATGAATAAGATGACCCACATGAAGTTTTGTCCTAGTTGCCAATTTTAACAGCCCCCACACCCACTGGGGAGCACCACAGGTTCTTGCTTGGAAAACGAGGGGCCAACCTCTTGTCCATTATGTTAGTAGTCCAGTTTCACGTCATGACACCCTTTGGACTTCATTGGGCCTCCTCAAAGGCCCAACGACTCACTTTGTTGATCATTCGACCCACTTGAGAGACTTATTATTGCATTATTGAACTATCTTGGTGGGCTTGTCACCAAGGGATGCTATTATTGCATATTATGTTACCATTTGGAGCTCAATTAGGCCATATTAGGCAAATCAAACTCCGTAGTGATTTTATAAATAGAAGTGAGATGATTCATTTTGATTGTCATCACTTGGATTGAGTTATTAGCTCTTGTGAGATTTTCGCTATCCCTTTTGGAGGACGTGTTTGGATGATATGGATGAATTTTGATGTTTAGATCTATCTCTCTTGTCTTGGAGCTTAATTATTGGCATAATTTGATGATTGGATATACTCTTTTGTACATGTAGGTACTCTTTTCATGCTTATTCTTGTTATTTACTTTTGTCACATGAATGTAGCTAGGATTTTCGTTATACAAGTCTGAAATTTACTACTTTTCTATACGAATTGGTGGAAGTTGTAATATTTTATAGCGTTGCATCATGTCATGGGCCATGTATGAATGGGTGAATGTTCCTAGAGATAATTTGTTCTAAATACATCTTGATAAGTCATCAATTATTGCAAATCGAAGTATAAAGTCCTTGAAGTAGTTGCTCTCATGCCCTAATGCCATGCGAAGTTGTTTGAAGGCCTCCTTGAAAGGGTGAATTGTTTCCGAACATTAAAATCTCCTTGACTCCATCTCTCCCAAAGGACAAGGCACTAATCCTCCATATGTGGTCACTTTCAAAGCTTATTTCTATGACCTCTCCTCTCTCTAGGCCTAGCCTCCATAAGTCATCTAGGGCATTAATTATCTATTATTTTAGCCATCAAAAAACTTCGATCTCTTGTCCTCTACTGCACTAGGGTTTTCTCTAGAGGATCTCCAAATTTCATGAAATTTCGACGGTGGGATCTCAAGATATTGCAAGCCCTAGCCAAAGAATTGTCTCTTGTCCTAAGTTTCACTTGGCTAGTGACCTCATTTGGTGTTGATTTGTGGTAGCATCGGATGTGCTCTAGCCATGAAAATTGTTGGAGAGGCTAAAGAACATGAGATCTCCAAGACCCAGAAATGATTTGGGGAAATTCCACCAGGTTAGAGAGATATTAAAATAATTAATATTTTTAATGTGGTTCCTAAGTCTAAACTTAGGAAAATTAAAATATTAATGGATATTAATATAAAACTGCCTGAGAAGGTTCTAAATGACATGGATCAAGCCAAATCTAATATTAGCTGTTGATTAGAGACTTAATCTCGGTCGTTGAAGACTCAACAAGAAAAGTAGAAGAGGAGGCCTGAGGGTTAGTTGGAGATACAACAATATTGATCAGTCAGTTTGATTTTCTGGAGCGAGGCTTGCTGAGAAAATTCGAAGTAGTGGTCTGTTGCAACGAGGGGCAATGAGTACATAGCAAAGAGGCAGGGATAGTTCCAGAGGTCAACAGAGTGACTGAAGAGGCTGACGTAGAAGTAGCTGGGGACTGTGCAGAGGCTCAGGGGCTTGCATGGGTGACGCAGACGGCCAGAGAGCTGACGTAAAGAGCTAGGAGGCTGACAGATGCTTCAGGAGCTGAGTTGAAGCTAGCAGGGCTGACACAGGGCCAAGAGGAAGCACCGAAAGGATTTTTGTGGGGTAGACTAGAGCTGAGAGGCTGAATATCTGTCTCCAAGAAGAGGTATTACTGCCGTGTAACAATCTCTGTTGGGTGAGCCATTTCTAGCACCCTAGTTGTACTCAAGAATCAGCATAATAATAAAACCCTCAGAACTGCTGCACCGGTTTTCCTGCATTGGGTTTTTCCTAGGACGATTGTCCAACAATAACGGTGTCCCTTGTGTGTTTGTCTCAATATTTCAGTTGCTGATCTGTATATGAGTTAAGGCTGCATTTGTGTTTATTTCAATGTTTATATTTATAAATAACTTGTTAATGGAATGAACAAGTAGGAGAAATTAAACTAGATAATACAGTAAGGATTTCTAACGTGTTAGACTTAGAAATTTCAACATTTGGATCATTGCACTCTATTCTAAGAAGATTTGTCCATTGATCCTCTTCTCTTCCATAATTAGGTCAAGCCCCTCCTTGAGTGATCAATTCCACCTCCTTGACTTAATTTTGGGTCCGCTTGGTCGCGTGTGGTCCTGCAACTTTATAACTCCAACTCCACAAATGTCACATAAATACCAAGTCTCCATAAGGGTTTCTAGGCTTAGGAAACATATTTTCAAGATACATTCCCCAACCCTAGCCTTAAGAATCGTTCTAGCCCGTCCTAGAGAGCCTATCACCTTGCTCACTGTTTTCGCACAAAATGTCTAGGCACCGCGACAACGACTCAGATCAAAGGCTGTCACCTTGATCCCCAATCTCTCCGTTTGAGTTGTCTCCCAATAGCAGACTAAGGGGGGTAGACCCTATGGAAATGGAATGAAGTAAGATTAGTTGGGAACCAACCAATCTAGGAGACACAATTAAGCAACCAATACATGTTTAGATTGCGCAAGATTTTGAAGGATTCAATTTGATTTGAGGAAAATGATACCAGTGCCTTGTGGAGTCAACTATTTTGTGAAGGAAATGAAGACCAAGTAATGCATGGGAAACTGCTGCTAAATGATTCGACTATCTTATATGCAAATGCAAAACTTAAAACTATGTGAAATGCAGGGACTTGGTTAATTTAAGTTAAATGTCTGTTCTAAGTTTGATCCCTTAATGCTTCTATCGACCAAGCTTATTCTTGGAAGTAAAATTTTAATGTGCAAGTACTAGCTTAGTATGCAAATGCAAAGTGAAATGATGTGATGGCGAAAGGAGGGCCTAAAATACGAGTTATTTCTAAAATATGTCATGAGTGTTTTTTAACTTAAGGCTCAAAAAAATAATCTTAATGTGAAAACAAATACTTATACCAACAATGTAAAATATGAACTCTGCACAAATAGTTACTGAAAACACAATAGGAAACCAATGTAAAATGTTGGAAATAAAACACTTTATATTCAAAAATCCATTTGTTATGAGGTACTCAATCAAAGATCATTAGATGCATAAGTAAAACTAAATTAGTCCTACTTAAATGAGCATGTAAAAACAAATGCACTTCAGGAATTAAGTTAAGTGTTTAAACTTAGATGACAACAATTAGGTGCAAAGTTTGAAATATCAGTTCTAGTAATCTGCTCTTAAAACAAATGGAAATGCCAACAATTTATTTTAAACCAGTCGTCCTATTACTATGCAAGATTCAATTTTTTCTGTGTAACAACAAAAACTTCAAATGGAAAATTGATAACTAATAATTCAGAAAATATCTAAGTTTAACTATTTCCAATCTAGTGATGCATTTGATCTTAAAACTCAGAAATAAATTACTAAAAAAACAGTGAAATAATATTAAGAAATTTGTCAATTAGCTTCAAAAGTTTATGAAAATAATTCTATTTTTGAAATGTATTGCAGTAAGGTGCAAACTAAATTTGCTGCTAAACTTTAGCTAATTGAAATTCTATGCCAATTGTTGATTTGGGGTAGCATTAGATGTGCTATAGGCCTCAAATTTTGCAGGGAAGCTTGGGCACATGTATTCCAAAGAACCCAGTAAATGTTTTTGGAAATTCCACCCATAAACAATTTTATTAAAATAATTAATATTTTTTAATGGGTCCCTAAGTCTAAACTTAGGAAATTAAAAATATTAATGGGTATTACTCTAATTGTGGGTGTAACTTCTAAAAGAAGACGAGGATCAACCTAAAATGATCTTAGCCATTGATTAGCTTTTAATATGGGCCGTTGAATGTCAACGAGAAGATTATTTAAGGAAACTTGAGGGTCATTTGGAATACACATTGAAAGATTAAGAGATTGAATTTCTGAAGTGAGAAGTTATTAGGAGGAAATTTTTATCGAGTAGATTTCTTGAAGTTGAGGGGTAGGGATAGCATTCAGAGAGCGAGAGATTTTCTCAGCTGGAGAATCATTAGCAAAGAGAGGTAGAGAGTGATCCAACAACTCTCATGCAGAGGCTGACACAGGGCCACGTAAAGGGTGAGAGAGAGTCCAAAATTTTGCAGTAGCGTTAGTTTCAAAAGTCAGAAGCCGAGGTGTGAGACCAAGAGGCTGAGAGCAATGACTCCTGGCAAAAAATCAATCAACTTGCTGGGTGATGCAGTGCCTAGAGGGGTTGACGCAGAGACTGCACAGAGGCAGTGCAGGGCCTGCCAGAGGCCCCTCATCTAGTGACCAGATCAGCCGAGATTTTTCTCAGTGACTATGTGAGGTAATGTCACAAATATTTCTGCCAATATTTCTCTTTCTATAACTGAATAACCCTTGAGGTATTCAAAGTATTCAAAATTTGCTACTGCTTAATAATAATAAACCCTCAGATCTGCTGCACCCGTTTTCCTGCATTGGGTTTTTCTGGGGACATTTGTCCAAAAATAATGGTGTTATTGTGTTGTATTTTCTTTCTTGCTCAGTCTCTTGTTTCCACATATAAATTAATTAAGTGAAGGCTGCATTGTATGTATTTCAATATTTGTCGTAGGAAATTCCAAATAACTTGTTCATGTAAATCTAACAAGTAGTAGAAATATCATAAGGTGTTGCAGTAGGGATTCCGTTTAGGAATTTTCATATAGTTTAGGAATTTTCACACCAATATTAGTCTTGCTTTCAATCAGATAAATGAAATGGGGTAAGGGTTTAGAGGATGTGCACCAGTCAGCCCGTAGGGGCTTGAAGATACTTGGAGATAAGTTGCCGAAGTCAATGAAAATCTTCAAATGCAAATGCCAACTCATAATTTTTTTTAGACATATTTTGTTAAAATTTTTAGGGAATTTTTTTGTGAATTTTTATGGTGAGAGAGGGTGAAGGAAGAGAGGCTTGAGGGTGAGGGTCGAGGTAGAAAGCTGGAGGCCGAGAGGTCTAGATGACGCAACGGGGGGAAGGAGGCTGAGAGCTGGAGGTGAGGGCTGAGGATGGAGGCTGTAAGGGGAGGCCGTAAGGGAGAAAGGGAGGCCATAAGGCTAGAGGGATAAGGGAGACTGAGAGTAGGCTGAGAGGAAAGAAAGAGAGGCCGAGAGGAAAGAAGGGGAGCAGGGGGCTGGAGATGGGCAGCGCAAGGCTTCTAGGCCCAAACAAATTCAATTTGTCCACGATCTTTCGGAAGACCTGCAGAACTCGGATCGAGTTTCCTTTTTGAAATTTTTCTTCAACCTGAAAATCAAACAAAATGGAGATCAGATCTTGCCCTCTAGGGCCTAGATCTGTCTCCAAAATCCACAAAAATCATCGGCAATCTTCAGATATGTTTTTGCACAAACATATATACAAAAATATAAAATACCCAAAAACCCAATGAATTAAAAAATTTGAAATTTACAAATCTACAATAATATTCTACAGATCTAGCAGATCTGCAGATCAAAGCCCTCTATTAGTTGGATCTAAACAATTTTTCACAAATTTATAAATAAACTGGAAATTTTAAAGAGGCACAAGCCCAAGAAAAACCCTGCAAATAAAATATTTTATAAGATGACTTCAAAAATTAAAAACAGTGGGCTCTTTAGATTTTGTAATCTGAGAGTCAGTTGGTCCAGTTGAGGACTTCCCCAAATGCCCAAAATCCTGAATGATAACTTCTGCACACTTAGATCTGATTGTTAGATTAATAAAGATTCAAAATAATCATAAAATCATCAAGAAATAGAGATACCTGCTAGTTCTATCAAATCAAAATGATATTTAAAAAACCCAAAAATATGTGCAAGATACCTGTGCACAGATCAATCCTCAAAGGCTATTATCCAACAAATACAAATAAAAACAACAAAGTATTAAGAGCAATATTACCACATAAATTTGAAAGAGGAACACCACAGTCTGAAACCCCAAAGTCTTTGCATTTTATTAACCAGAAAAAGTTACAAGAGCTTTTCAGAGCAAGTACATGATTTAATAATCAAATCCAAATAATGGAGAGAGACCTCTAACCAACAACTAGATGGCTTGATCCCTGTCAAGGTAATCTCGACCATTGATGAAGATGAAATGATATTTTAATCATCACCATCAAAATTAAGTTACTTTTTGAGGAAATTCGAATTTCACTTTCAATTTCTTTTTTAATTAACTCAAAAATGATTAATTTGAGTTAATTGCCTCAAAAACTTGACTTTGACTTAACTACTAAGGCCCAAGGGTCCAAAATATCTTGAAATTTTTAATATTCCCTTGGCTGGGGACCTCCAAAAATTAAAAACTTTAAAACCCACGAATTTTAAATGTTGGAGAATTTAATTTTTCCTTGGACCTAAATTAATTAAATTTCTGGCTTAGCTTTTTTAATTTATTTTAGTCAGAAAATTTAATTAATTGACTCATGAGAGGATTGATAATTTTTCCAACGCTCTAATATTTAGCCATGGTGTCTAATTATGAGGGACCATGCACTAAATATTTTTTACCTCAAGATTTTACAATTTAATACATAAAGGGGGAACACTCGTTCGTTATAGACCTTCAACATTTACTCATTTCTGCGACACAAAATATGACCTAGTAGATTAAGTGACTTGTAATAAAATAATCTAACCAAATAGCTAGAATTATTCCCAAATCACTTTTAGAGAGACTCGATAAATAATACTAGGACTCATTTAAGATCTTGATGACAAAATCCACCCTAGCTTTGGGGTGAGGTTGGAGGGAAAAACTTTGTCGATCATCCGTGTTTAGAAACACACATGAATCGGTGAGACGAAAAACCTCCTAGGATAGAAATCATCATCAGAAAAATAATTTACGTAGGTTGTTACATACATTTGTCTTACTAGGATCATTTACATTACAAAATGCAGAATAGGTTTACAAAACGCCAGTGTACATATAGCTGGTAATGATGAATCTGTGGATCATATGAGTGCTCGGGCATGATGGAAATCCTTGCGTGAAGAAATGTACAACTATTGGGTAGTTGACATGGAGTGGTCAACACTTCCTAAGCAAGAAAGCCATACAATTGAGTCTCTCTTGTGAATAGGCCTTGGGAGTCACTTTTCATCCTCCTATTAACCTATTCATCTAGTGATTCCTCTGTATCCTCCCATCGGTGAAAGTCCATAAAGCGCAGGGAGCCTTAATTGAGGTGACTGTGGGTTATCGCTCCATTGTTTCCCTTGACATATTAGTTGCCCTTCAGGGTCCCCTCCTAGGACCCCTGCTAGTTTGAGTGATAATAAGGCCTCTATCCCATTGTGGTCCCATTGTCTATTTTATACCTTGTAGGGTTTCCCTCTCCAAGGCATGTTAGATTTTGCTGCAACATGCCTTATTCAATGAAGGTGGCTCATACATTAATAAAGTATCTAAATAAGGTGGTTAGGGTAGGACCCTAATAGTCTCCGATAATGCATTATTGAATGGGTAGAGGGTCGATGCCCAATTGTGCATTGATTTTGTTTGAGAATAGATGTGGAAAGATTTTGTTTAAATAGAGTGCCTTGTTTATTATTAATATCTTAGAAATTGCATTATTTCCCAAGCATTTTGATTTGCTAACAACAATCTTGAAAAAAATTATGCTTATGGTTTGAACACATAAAGGACAAATTAATCCTTGTTGATGTTTTTGTAGTTTACAGCATCGGACGTACATTCTGTCACGGGGTCATGCTAATTTGACTAGGGGAGAATGATACATTCACCCATGGGGTCAAGCTGATTTGGCTAGGGGTGAATGGCCTGGGGCAGTCTTTCTCCCATGAGTCTTGGTGTCTGGCTTGGGGAGATTGGCCCATCGTACTCATGTTACTTGCTCTGGGATGGAGTGATCTATTTTTTATAGAGCGGGTTTGATTTGTTTATTTAATGGGGTTTTTACCCATTAGTGGAATACACAATTATAGTTTAATGTTGAGTTGTGATGTAGGCTCAATAAGTGAAAGGGTTCCTTGTGATGAGCGGCTTCTGATTGGGTCTCCACTCAACATTAGAGCTCTATATAAATAGATGAGCATGTGAGGAGACACCCATCAACATAGCAAGCTCATTCATATCTTTTCTAGTGGAGGAGAAATTTCAGCGTAGGAGAAATCTGTTTTCGGACTCATCTTTCATCTTTTTCTTCATCATTCTATCTCTCTTCGAGGGCGCACGTGTGAGGAATTTGACTGCAGGTTTGACCGAGTTTGACCAGGCTGCATGTGTGAGATATTATTGCAGTCTGACAGTTTGACCAGCTGACGTTTGAGGGTTTGACCAAGCCGAGTTTGATCACATACTAGTTTGATTAGGCCACATGTGTGGGTTTGACTGTAGACCAGTTTGACCAGCCACATGTGCAAGTTTGACTGCAGTTCAAGGGTTTGACCACAAACTGTTGGCTAGAGTTGACTGTGAATTTCTGAGTTGACTTTTGACTAGTATGACCAGTAGACGTTTGACTGGTGATTTGACTTGTAATATTGGCACAAATTTCTAGACAAATTTCTGATTTGTAAACCTTGCTGAAAAGACAATTTCTCCTCAAGAAAAGATTGCTGGGTTTTCTTCAAAGGTTGGGTTTCGCAGGGTAAAAATATTGTGTTTGTTGTGCATGACTATCTTTCTATGATCTTTATTGTTTCTGCTGCATTTACAGTTGAGATTTTCTGTGTATAATTATTCAGTGACATCAATAGCATGAGAAATATTGTTTGAAAATCATTAGGAAGTAATTATCAGATCATAAAATTGTATTCTACTGCACATGCTATAGAATTTCAACAATCCTTTAGCACTGAATTCCCAAGAGTAGCTTGCTTCCCATTGTTGGGCATCAGTCTGATGATCCTAAACACCGAAACTAAAAGATTCAAGTCCAAGTAGCATTTGAGGAAGCCTAATCTCTGCTTGGTAGAGCAAGCGCAAAGATCAAATTTTAAATTTCACTGAGCATTTGTATTAGTGAAGTTAGTGGACTATAAGCCCCTTGTTTACAAATCAATATTTATGTGCTAAATGTTACCTTTTGTTACAAAGATTAGTATGCTTGTTTGCTTATGACATTTAGACTTCCAATGTCCTACTATCATTGCTTTAGACATATCCATTCTTCTACTTAATTTCCTCTATGAGATTCTTTGAGATTACAAACAATAGAACATTAGGAAGTTATAATTAACTTAGATAATTATACTTGGTGGAAGATAACCAAAATCTGGTATGTTACAAAGTAGGGCAATTTTTAAATGATCTTTTGCTAATAATAATTTTTCTTCCTTTTATCTTGCATTTTTTAATCCAGCATGTTACCAAATAGTGCAATTTTTAAAGTATCTTATTCTAATAGCAATGTTGCTACCATTTATCTTGCATTTTTGTACATACTTTAAATTATTTTGAGTCTTTCGAAAGAAACCTATGTTAATATGATATCAACTTTCTCGTATATTTTATTAATACATGTTAATTAACTCATTCTATGCCATACATAAATTTGTGATTTTTATTTGCCACAGAACTTTTATTTGATAGGAAGAGACAAACAAAGAATACATTGGAGAGTGTTGAAGATAGATAGGTTGGATCCCTCGGAATTAATAATTCGTGATGATCCTACTGCTTACACACAAAACGAATGCAATGAACTACTACGAAGGATAGATGAAGGCAACAAGTCTACAGGTGGTCTTAAGTTTGTCACCAATTGCTATGGAATTGTTGGTATGTACTTGCTTTGTAGTATCATTGACTATATAATGTTTGGATTTGATCATAAATTTCTTTTTTAACGAAGTATTGCTTGTAAGTCGTAATGGATTTCATTTAACATATTCATATTATAAATTAATAAATGACCAAAGACAAGAATTTTTTTTTCCCTTTTAATTCTCAAAGGGAACAAAGAGAGTTCAGTAGGATCTTAAAATGACCAAAGACTCGAAAACTACAATTGTTGAGATTCTAATCTAATTTTGTTGATACACTTTAAGCATTGGGACTTATTTTCCTTTATTGTCTAAAGGGCCATAATTGAGATCATCAATTTCAGTTGCTGATTTGTTTTGCTATTCAATGGTGGATCACATACATCTTTTACAATATGCTTGGTCAAAGTTTGTAACTTTTGGGTCAAGCATTTGTTTTCCAGATGACCATTAACGGAGAGTGATAGAGTATTTATTTTATAATAGACATACTAGTGTACTTTGCTTAATATAGTACTTTGTCTTGTGAGTGAAATAAAGTGTCTTAATTTGCTAATTAAATCACGTGTCATTGTTGTTTTATAATGGTAATTACCACCAACTCACATCTGTCTCATGAGACATACATATATTTATGGAGATGTTGCATTTATTACTTAAAAGATCAAATCAGTGATAGTTACATCACAATAAAAACAGGGTTTGAGGAAAATTCCACCATAAAACACCAAAAAACAACTGTATGAGCCTTAGTGCTTTTTGTTGTGATGTGGAGTTCCTCTTGAGACATCTTTTTGGTGCATCGCTTTATTACACATTTTCCACCATAAAAACACCAAAAAACAATTGTATGAACCTTAATGCTTTTTGTCGTGATGTGGAATTCCTCTTGAGACATCTTTTTGGTCCATCGCTTTATTACATGTTGATTAATGTGCCAGGTTTTCTTCTCCCTCTCAACTTTTATGTGTAAATTATATGTGCAAACTCTAGAATAATAACATGCCTTATGTTAACAAGCATTGCATCAATCCCATCATACATATCTTTGAATCTAGGCACGTTTGTGTCAAAAAAGTGGATCATCTATAACAATGGCTCAAAAAATTCAAGGTAGTCCACTCTAGCTCCCTAGTCAACATCAAGAGTATCTTAATTGTCATGGCTCTTCCAGTTTGGGACTACCATCAAATATACCAGACATTGCTAATGCCCATGTTTTCCAAGGCTACTTCCCTCTCCACAGCCTCATCAAGAAAATAATGTGGGAGGGAAAATGAGTCCTAGCAACTTACAAGTTTTCAAAAAAGGTTGTAGAAAAATTCAAATAAATATATCAACAAGAAAGGAAATTGGAAATTAAACTTCATAAAAGTATTAGATACCTTTAGGATGTCCAATTGGAAAGAAAGGTTCTCACAAGTAAATGAAGATCAAAAGGATGACACTACTATATATGAGCAAGGTACAAATCTTCTACATATTGAAACACCAAACACCAAATCAAAGTTTAAAAAGAAGAAGTTGTAATATTTGAGTGTGAAATTTTTAAAGCTGTTGCAGTTAGATGGTTATTATTCACCTATCAATTGATTATTTTTCTTCTACAAATAATTGCAGCAAACACTGAATAAAACACTACTGCAACTTCAATGAAAATAAATAAACCACAGGAACTGAGAAAATTATTGCACACACACAAAATATGAACACCGATATTTTTGGAAAAATGTCCCTGGAAAAACCCCATTGTGGGGTAAATCAATTTTGCAGATGAGGGTTTTATTATTATTAATGTTTAACAAATTAAGAAATACATCAACTACTTGCCTCTTACTGGCAAAGCCCTTGCAAATATTTTTCTCCACTCCTATTGGAAAAATCGAACTGGAAATGCAAGTTTCCTTTTGCAAAAACAATTTGGCCTCCCTCTGGATATTTGCACTTCCTCTTGCTGCTCACATTGGTGATTGGAAAATATGCATGACCTGCTCTAGGAATTCTCTCAGACTCTGGAAATTCGTTTCGGCAAATACGTTGCCTCTTGCAACACTTTGAAGCCACTTGCACCTCCTCCGATAGCTAACTCGGACACTGGAAATTGAATTGTAGCCTCTACAACTCGCACTGGGTAACTTGGAAATGCACATTAGCTGAATCAACCTCCCTCTTGCAGAATATTTCGGCCTCCTTCCTTCTCTAGGAATATTGGAATCTCTGTGGAGAATTTCTCCCAAAATTCTCTTCCCAATCTCTTCGTTGAAACCCCGCTGCTAGTGTCCTCCATGCTATCACATCGTCCTTGCTATCATTGAAAATTTGTGTCTTGATGTATTCTCCAAATGCCCATCAATTTCCTGATATAATCTCTCATTGACAAATCAACGACCATGATCAAATTTCAATTAATGGCTAAGATCATCTTGACCCCTTCTCATGACTTTTCTAGAAGTCACTAGAGGAAAATTGATTTACCTTAATTAATTAAGATTAATTAAGCTATTTCCCTAAGTTAGACTTAGCAAAATTAATAAACTGGCTAATTAGTTCTAATCAGGCATTTTCCTTAGAAACTTTTTCTGGGTATTGGAGAAAATGTGTTCCTTAGCTCATAGACACCATCTGAAACTAGAACACTTGTTTGAGCTACATAAACTAACATTGAAGATGTGAAAACATGAAATTGAAGGAAAACTCTCTACTAGATTGAGATGTCTTGACATTCATTGTTATGAGAGTTAATTGTCATGACATCATGGAGGGTATTGACGGGGTGGCACATGTTAACACCTATATTTTTAGAAGACCAAGAGCAAAAGCCATCAACATGCTATAAGATCCTTTGCACTACTCACAATTTCTTCCATTGATGAGTCTCATTCTGTGATAGTGGATATTTTCTTTCCACATTATGATCTTGGTCTTTATTTGATTTACTATCTTCAATTACTTTAGCCTTAGCATTATCTTGAACCATGCTCTACAATTTGCCGCTCTAAGTTGTCTAGCTCACTAGCATTAACACATGGGCATTCTCTTTGTTAACCTATGCAATAGCATGTGCATTTACATGATATTAAAGAATACCACTAATTTCACTAGATATTAATAAGTGCCTCCCAAAATCCTTTTGTTGAACCCCATCTCAATGCATAATTCTAATTAAAAAAACATGTAATTTTACTAGGTATCCGCTATTTTTACTGGATACCATTTTTAATATCCGTCAATACCTATAAAAACCCCTATGCCTTGCATATGTTGAGCACACACTGATATTGAGAAGGGGGGAGGTGAATCAGTATAAGACAATTTTTACTTATTTAAACAATCATGAACCATAGGAAAACAATCACATATGAGATCTATTAGCTGCAAAACATGAAACATAAGATGTACGTGGAAACCTTTTGAGAAGAAAACCACAAATATTTTTTTTAATAATTCTTTATAGGCACCAACTTACTCTTACAAATATTTATAGGCACTAACCTACTAGAAACACCAATACCCACTGGTACAAACCCTGGTAGGCAACAACCTACTTTTATAGATCTTTGTAGATACCAATCTATTGGAGACATATTCCCACTGCTATAAATAATCCTAGGCAATGACCTTTTGCAGGCACCAATTACCACCACTGCAAAATTTCATAGGCACCAACCTTCTGGAGACACCAATCCTCAACGTTGCAAATATTTGTAGGAACCAACCTTCATCGAGTTTGCTTGCTACTTTTGCCTTCACGAGGTAAGGTCAAAATTTGAATATCCAAATGAAATTTATGGTAACTTTTCCAAAGTTTGTTGTTTTTGGCCTCTTCGTAAGAACAAAATTGTACAACATGCCACATACCCAATTTTGCAAATTTAATTTTGAAATTTTTACTTGAGGTATTTTTGTATGTCCTTAGATCATTGAAAATTTCACAGCAAAGTTCCCAAAAAAGAAGTTATAGCAAAAAGGCCAAGCTAACTTATTTGACACTGATTTCAGGACCATTAAGAAACCCTAACTTCCCAGAGGGATTCCATAGTCCAAGCTAGTAGGGCTGAATTTTCGAGGAAATGTTAGACTCTCTCATAAAACAATAATAAATCCAAAAATAAATAAATTAATTAAATATTCCAAGTTAGGAATTTGTGCCTAACTCTTGGGTTGTTCCTCTAAGATAGGAGTTAGTTTAGGTAACTCCAATATTGGTGTGTGTCTGGTGAGAAATTATCTCAACCAAAGGAGAAATTATCTCAACCAAAAGTGTCTAAGATAGCACGCACTATCTTGAGAACACTATCTCTCATCTATTTATTTGTAACACTATATTCAATTATTTTGAAGGTATGAATGAGAGATAATACATGAGGAAGCATGAAGCTTCAGCCTTTTTCCGTCAATATTTTGTGTCTGATTTTTATGTGTGTTTTTTTGTAATTTCTTTGAGTTAGTTTCATTTTCAACATGTGGTATCAGAGCCAAGTTGATTGGCAGGGACAAGTGAGGGTTCTGTATTGTATTTTGGCCTGCGCTGGAACCCGTATTGAGCTATAGGTTTTCTCTGAAACTCAGAGGAACTGATCTCGAGCTTTCGAATTTTTGAAACTAGCGGCAAAGACACTGCAATTTACATGTGGCAGAAGCTTCAGATTCTGATTATGCTACTGTCGACTTTAGCAAAGTCTTACAGTGTGGGATTTGGTATTCGTTTAGAAACATCAGAGTTGATAGACAGAACAAAGGTATTTCATTGCATGATCAGCGTAGCCGATATCCAACCATGAACTTATTCGAACAAGTTGTTGTGTCATAACGGAGGCCGATTGATATATGTAGTTGGAAGCCCGTGAAGCCATATTATTTCGTGGAGGGCCGAAAGGCCATTGTTTTCCCAAGCGTGCGATGTCGAGCAGCTGACTGTATATCGCTGTTGTGACAATATTAGTGTGGGTAATATTCCACCTGCATACGACTTTTAAAAGAGTCAAGGCCGCAGATGTTGCTTCTACGCATCAAGAGAGAACGACTATAAAGGTGGGGTGTTCAAACGTTGAGAGCCTGCGTGTGAAGAGCAGGTCAATGCGCGTGAGAGCAGATCGATATATAATAAATCTGCACGTCCTGTGCCCTGCCTTCCACTGATATTATTGCCGGTTCTCTACTTGGTAATGATTCTTCAGCATTTGTTTGATGTTGCTTTTTACCACTTTGGATTTACTCTGAAAAGCACTGAAGATGGATGAATAAAAACTTCTTGACCACCTCTAATAGTTCGATATTTTCCTGCTTCACTTGAGATCTCTAATCGGCATGCATGTATAAAGAATCCTGAAGTAACCGCCTTCCTGATTACCTGTGTGTTTCTTCCACATGAATTTATCTTTACACATAGCCTGTGAATCAATTTCCTGAGTTGATTTTCTGATTTCTACGACTTTTTCATAGCCCGATTGTTTATTAAGTTTTTGTGGCACCATTGAGAAGACTAATTTGACTGTAAAAAGCCCTCATTTACATTGAGATGCGTTATATGGTCTCCCTCTGCAGCAGCAAAGCGGTCCTTCACTTTATCCAATGCCTTTTCAATTCCCTTGCTAGACTGAACTGATAAAACTATTGCAATAATAAGAACTTCCTCACAACAGCCCATTGAGCTTGACGAGAGCAGCATCTTTGAAATCATAGGCTCTAGAGAACTTCAGCAACTTGAAACCCAGTTGGAGATGTCAACTTGCCGTCTTCATCTAAGACACCTATTGCATAAAGAACCTCCAGTGCCCTCCTCAAATGATTCGAGCTTTCTCCTGCACGTAGATCAAATCGCCAAAGTCAACTTTTTTTAAGCACTCTTAGTGGAGTAATATTTTAAAGGTTTTGTGTGGAAAAAGTGCATTTCCAGAAACGTGAATTCAAGTGATTTCATAAAGTTTTAATAATTATTTTTAATGGGAAGTATGTAAAGGCTTTTTTAAAGAGTGTTTATAAAGTCCTTATGGAATTTTAAGGAGACATAAGGAGTATTTCTAATTCCTTATGTAATGGAGTGATAAGTTTTGGAGAGATAAGGTGAAAGTATTTTGAACTTTGGAGCGATAAGGTAAATTTATTTGTGTATTTGGAGTGATAAGGTGCATTACATTTTGTAAATTTGAAGAATATTTTGTGGAGATGTAAGTGTATTATTTTGTATTTGGAGTGATAAGGGAAAGTTGTTGTAATTCAAAGTATTGTTTTACTTTGAGAGGGATCGTGTCACTATCCATTCAGATTTTGAAGGGTTGTCAGCTTGGCATTATCATCGCTTCAAAAGTTGAAAAATGATGTACTCCAGTCATTAATAAAAACATATCATTTTTGTGGTGATTGTGTCCTAGATCCGCCCGAAATTGAATAAGGGGATCTTAGGTACACCATGTGTATTTGTGATGGCGAGTGTTTTTTCATGGCTTCATGTTGTTGCTTTTTGATTTGTGTCTAGTTTTGACACATAAATGATCTCATTTAACACACCTAAAGTTCAATGCAAGCAAGCACAACATTTGTAACAAAATAGCATCAAGGAAGGATAATTAAGCTCAACACATGCATTTGCTTCACTACAACAAATAATCAAAGTTTTCAACATCGGCATTCTACCTCAACAAACAATTTCACTCAATACAATCAAGTTCATGAATTTGCAAACTCCAGCGTTTCAAGCAAAGTCTACATCACTACATTCAAGTTAATGAATCTGTAAAATTCAACGTTTCAAAGCACAGTCTACATCAGCATTATTGAACTTGTAATCAAACTCAAATTACATTGAATTGTAAGGGTGCATTCTCGGTTGAAACCGACACCCAAGCCTTGAATTGAGTCAAATTGAATTCATTGTAGTGAGTCATTAAAATCTTTGTAAGCTTTTTTGGGTGCATTTTCGACAGTGTTTGACACCCTTCCTTTAAGCAGAATCTAGTGAATGCACGAATTTTAATTCTAAAGCAAACAAGAAACAAGTTCACATCTCCTACAAGCGAGCGTGAGTATTCATTCAAGCAATTTGTGTCAAAACTGTACAAGGTTCAAACCTTCAAGCGAGCCAGAGTGAAGTTCATTACAACAACGATCAAAGCAACCAAACAAGTTCAACTCTAACACCAATCAAGCAAGTTGAAATCGACATCAAGGGAGCGTGGCTATTCCTACAAGTGAGCGTGAAGTCATTAAGTAAGGCAAGTGAGCATTCACATAAACACAATCGTCATCAAGCGAGTGTGAATTCTAGAGTTTAAGCAAGAAAGTTCTACAACTCTAGCAAGTGTTCTCAGCAAGTACAATAAGCAACAAATCAAGCGAGCGTGCCATTCAAGTCCCATAGCAAGCGAGCCTATCATTCAAGTGAAACAGTTCAAAGCACGACATCTACGACAAGAGAGCCTGACTTCAAGTGAGCAAGTTCAGATGGCGCAACATATTCAGTGGTTACACATTCTTCACAGTTTGATCATCTCCAGTGATGAAGACATGGTGCACATCAACAAGAAACTCTTGCTGATCTTTCACGACATCTACAACAAACACATGAAACCATTGAGTTTCTTCAACTCGAGTCGCAACTACAAAGAGATGAGCTGCAACAGAAAAGTGCTTCTTCCAAGTCATTCAACCATACAGATGAAGATAAAAATGTTGATTTCAAATCACTCATCCAAACAACTTCAAGTGTCGAAGTTGTTCATGATCAAATTCAAATTTCTTCCAAACCCATCACCAAGCCCTAGGAAGAGATTCAACATAACAAGAATCGACGAGGCTTAGGATATGTCACTGATGACACCAACTTACATATCCCAGATTATTCCAAGCCAATTAAGTTCGTCAGTGCAGGATTTCTTGCACAAATCCCCTCAGCAGGTTCTGAGAAAGTTGCAGACAAACAGAATTGCACGCAACCTAAAGTTGTATTCCAACCGAAATGTTCTCATTGTCAAAGAACCGGTCATATGGAAGATCAATGTTTTGATCTCCATCCTTGTCACCATTGTGGCAAGCACAATCATTCCTCAAAAAAATGTCGCAACCAACAAAAATCAGCCAGATTGAAGATACATTATGAATGGATTGATCCTTGGGAATGGTCATCCACAGTCAAATGATTGTCTCAGTTCTACAACCGACTACAATCACACATAGTGCAGCCAGCAGTGAACAGATGATGGTACTCTCATGCAGTTGAATGAGGGAGTACAACAGTGAAACTCTCCTACACTTGAAGTGGGGGAGTTCAGATATATATTGGAGTAGATTGTCTCTCCTTTCAGCTGACAAAGGGGGGGAGTTCAAATATATTTTGGAGAAGATTGTCTCTCCTTTCAGCTGACAAAGGGGGGAAAATGTCAATGAAATTGGCAAGTGGTTGTCAGACTGAAAGTCTCGACAATATCAGCGAAGCAGCCAGTGGGCATTTGTCATCAACAGTGAGCATCAACAAATTCGCCAGTGGGCGATCGATAGCCAAAGCAGCAGTGAGCAGCTTTCATCATAGCAAAAGCAACATCGAGTTGTTTTTCGACATCTTGAGCCAGTGGGCGATAATCATCAGCAAACACGCCAGTGGGCATTCATCAAATTGTGTCAGTGGACACCGGATGCTGTTTTCAAACAAAGGACAGTTGGATCCTTTTGCGGCTTGGCACGTGATGGAGTTGTCAAGCAACATTCAGAGATGAATCATGCATGCAGCTGATTCATGTTCTCTTCAGATTTGAGTTTTTTCCAGCATCCAGTTTTTTCGGTTTTTTTCAGTCAATGTATTTGAGGATCAACATGAGAACTTGGAAGATGGTTCTCGTTCTTATTTTTGGATTTATCATTGAGGGGGGGAATGTTAGACTCTCTCATAAAACGATAATAAATCCAAAAATAAATAAATTAATTAAATATTCCAAGTTAGGAATTTGTGCCTAACTCTTGGGTTGTTCCTCTAAGATAGGAGTTAGTTTAGGTAACTCCTATATTGGTGTGTGTCTGGTGAGAAATTATCTCAACCAAAGGAGAAATTATCTCAACCAAAAGTGTCTAAGATAGCACGCACTATCTTGAGAACACTATCTCTCATCTATTTATTTGTAACACTATATTCAATTATTTTGAAGGTATGAATGAGAGATAATACATGAGGAAGCATGAAGCTTTAGCCTTTTTCCGTCAATATTTTGTGTCTGATTTTTATGTGTGTTTTTTTGTAATTTCTTTGAGTTAGTTTCATTTTCAACAAGAAAATATCTCTTTGAGTGAGTCAACAAAGAGGAAGGACTTCCAGATCGAAATCTTGCCATGGCAGAGGGAGTAGCGCTGACCCTCAGTGTGAGGAAGAGATGGTGGGACACAGTTTTTCGGCAGGTAGATTGCTAGAAAGACGTCAGAAGAGAGAAGAGAAGCACAAGGAGGGAATGTTTCCTCAGTAGACTTCCTGCCAAGAAGTCCATTTTCTTATTGACTGAGCAACAACAGTAAGAAGCAGAGAGGAGTAGTTCGACATTTTCGTGGCAGAGATGGGAACCAGTGGGCTGAGAGATCAGGACAAGTTGGATGAGGCATCCAACTACATCATCTGGAAGGCAATGATATCTTCCTTCTAGCTGAGCATTCTCTCAAGACCTATGTCGACAGTGTGGTGGCTGTGCCTGCAGATGCAGATCCACTAAGGAAGTAGCAGGCAGAAATGGCGAAGGCTAAGAGGATGATCCTTGATGGAGTAAAGGATCATGTGGTTTGTCACGTCGCTAGCAGAGGGACTGCTAAGGAGATGTGGGATGCTAGTCTTTGATTAACACAATTACTTCATTCTTTTTGGAATCCATGGAACAGGTGTTGCGATAAGGCCTTGACATCCTTAAGTTTAGTTGTTCCATGACTTTCTTGGTCATAACACTAGTTGAAGCTCCTAAATCTAGCATACAATTGTGTAGAAGGAGATCATTAACTATCAAAGACGTAAAGAATGATTGATGATCCTCATTCGTCACATAGCAATTTATATTTTTCAGCTTAATCTCTTCATCTTTTGGTTCATCACCTTGTACAACAACAATTTCCTTTGTTAAATCTAATGGCACTTAGCAATTTTTACATTTGGGATGGGACCTTCATAAGTTCAAATACCAAAATAGGAATCTTTGCATTATTTAACCATCCTTCCCAATCAATATTGAGACCAGAATTATAAGTCTTAGATGCAATCTAATTTTCACTTTGATTATTATGCCTTCGCTGATAAGTTAATCCTCTACCTTTTGCAATTTCCAAGATTTGCTTCGGAGAAGGTTTCTCACCATATATTTCAGTAATCATATCCCTTTCATCACTAAAATTATTCACACTATAAGAAGACTGGAGTGTTTTAACATCACCATTATCTTTAACGACCTTTATCCAATCCTCCATAGAGAAGTGGTATTCCTTACCAACAATGTTTGTTTGATTACTTTTTCCCGCCAGTTCATTTTACAAGATTCCTTTCACAATAGCGCAAGTAGATTCCTCATGAAAATTATCACAAGGTCTACAATATGGCGCAGATTGTTCAACCGTATTTGCAGACTCAAGTGGATTGGGCGGTCTTTGTTCCTTAGGAGGGCCCCTTTTCTACCATGCATTATTATTTATGTTATTATTTCTAGGTTGAAAATTTTGTGCTTGTGATTTTTACATTTAGACCAACCTAGCTTGCATGGCACTCATCTTTCTCGCATGATCAAGTTTCATATCTTTAATCAATTATGTCAACTCTTACTTGGACCTCTATCAAAACCTGGAATCTCAGATTTCCGAGACACTTTTCCACATTGTTCCATCTTTGTAGCCAAAGTCTAGGCAACCTTATAATCATTATGTTTAGCACGTCTTAATTCATAAGAAGTGTTGACCACTACGTGTCAACGACCCATAGAAATACACCCCCTTTTTCTCAAAAGGGGTAGCACCTGATTGATATGTCCGTGTCGTCCAGCTATCATCATCAACTTGATTATCATGTTATAATGTAAACCCATTCTGCATATATGTGATGTAAATAATCTCAGTAGATTTGTGTCATGTATGTAATTGCCTAGGTAAACCTATTTTTCTGGTAACGATCTACATTCCGGGAGGTTTTTTGTCTCACTATCCATTCTCGAATGGTCGATAGAGTTTTCCTTTAGCCTTATCCCAAAGCCGGAATGATTTTTGTCACCAGGATCTTAGGCGAGTCCTAGTGTTATAGATCGAGTCTGTGTAAAAATGATTTGGGAATAATCCTAACTATTTGGTTAGGTTATTTTATTACAAGTTGCTTAGTCTACTGGATTATATTTGTGTCGCAGAAATGGGTAGTTTGTGAGGGTTTTCTTCAAATGGGTTTTCCCCCTTGAGATGTAAAAAATGTAAAAAATTCATGATGTAAAGTGTTTTGAGGGTTGGAAAAATAATTTATCCCCTCATAGGTTAATTAATTAAACTTTCTGGACAAAATTAATTAAAATCCTAAGCCAGAAATTTAATTAATTATAGGTCCTAGGTAAAGTTAAATTTTCCAATGGCAAAATTTATGGGTCCTTAAAATTCAAATTTTAAAAGCCCTAGAGACTAAGGTAAATTGATTATTTTGCTAAATTTTAGGCCTTTCGTCCCCGGGGTTAAGTAATTTTAGGCCTTTGGTCCCTGGGGTTAAGTCAAAGTCAAAATTTTGAGGAAATTAATGCAAAATTTTAATTTTCGAATTTATTAAAATGCATTTAATTGAAAAATTCGAAATTTCCTCAATATTTAAAATTTCGACGGATGAGATTAAAATAAATTTTGATCCTCATACAGTGGTCGAGATCACTTTGACAAGGATCACTTGAACTAGCCGTTGGAAGATTTATCTTTAAATAGGAGGTCAGTTGTTAGTTGAGATAATTCGATCTTTGAGTCGTCTGCTAAGTGAAAGCTCTCTTGTAATCTTTTTTCATGAGCAATAAAGAAAGACTTTGGGGTTAATTTCTACTGGTGTTACTCTTCGTGGAAATGCTGTAAGATGTGTTATTTTCATGCATAGATTTCCTTTTAGCCATTGATGATAGTTTTATGAAGAGTGATTTAAGCACAGGTATCTTGCTTGATCACTGGGGTTTGAATGGTAATTTAAGTTCTAAATATAATGGCAGGCATCTCTATTAAATCTAAATTTTATTATCGTTTTCTTACTCTACGTTAATGGTTGAATTGAGTTGGGTAGGGAATTCTTGATTTTTTAGATCATCGGGCGTTCAGGGAAGTTTTCAGTTGGACCAGCCAACTCCCGATTAGTATTTTTTGAAGATCCCAGCGTGATTGAATCCCGGGCTTATCATAAGAAGTTTCATTGTTGATGCATGAAAGGTTTTGGGCGAAGCACCTCTGTTTAAATTTAAAATTTCAAAAATTTTCTGTGCTAAATTGATAAATTTGGCTTTTAAGAGCCTCAGATTGTCAGATCTGGGAGCGGAGTTGGACTCACACTCGCCAGATCTGGTAGATCTGCTACTCCTGTGCATAGATCTTGTAATTTTTTTTAATTTTTTTGACTTAGGGTTCCTGGGGTTTCATTTATTTTTGTATATTCGGGTTTTGGCTGTTTGTGTTTTCAGGTACAGTTTGCCGATTTGAAGGTGAAATTTGATTTTGAAGCCAGATTGAGGCCCTGGAGGGTAAGATCTGGCCTCAAAACCAGTTTCTGCAGGGGCATTATTTTTGTAGTCCAAGGGTTTCTTAAATTTTTTATTGAATCTAGAAAAATTTTAAATTTTTTTAAAGGGTTTGACTAGTGAATCTTAAGCAGAAGTACAACGTTTTAATCAGAGAATTCTGGAAAATTTTGTTGGGTTATTTGGCTACCAGTTTCTCCTATCTGCTGCCTGGGGTTTGTTTTTGTGCTCCCAAAATTCTTTTGAAATTTCTGGGCAAGCTTGTCTGTGGTTGCTCCAGCTCCCAGATCTCTGGTTTAGGCTTTGAAATCCCTTCCATCGCTGCTTTTCAACTTGCATATAATTTGCTGCAGCTATTCTACTTGTCTGCGCGATCTCTTTCCTTCTTATTGCTATCCCCTCTCCTTAACCCTCACGCAGTTCCATATTCCCTCATCGTAGTCCCTTCTCCAGCTACCCTTCTCGTCTTACACCACTCTCCCTCGTAGTCCTCCTCTTCCCTGTGGTCTCCTTCACCCTTCACTGCCCACCGTTTCACGTGCTTCTCTGCCCACAGTGATAACCCTTCCTCCCTTGCGTATTACCTCCAACATCCTCACGCAGCCCCATCTACGCTGCTATCCAACGTCCGTCCAAGCGTTAAACCCTTCTATGCATTTTCTGCCAAACGTGCTGCCCTTCTCTATCACGCAGTTTTCATTCCCTACTCTTCCACACTACCTGCCATTCCTTTCCTCCCTCTGCCTCCTACATCACCTGCTTATCACCAAAAACGCATCGAACTGTGTCTCTCCACCGCTGTCTAGTTGCTCTCCCGTCGTCGAACCTGCAATCAACATTTCAATTTAACTTTGTGTTTCCTTAGCTTTGGTGTATTGGTAGGGTTAGGTTTAATGTAGTTTCATTTTATGATTTTCCTTTGGTTTCGATTTATTTCGACTCTCCCCCCCTTTTTTTTATAAATCCAAAACATTAACAAGCAAATAATTTTACTTTTTCTTTTTATTTACTTTTTTTTATGATTTTGGTTTTGATTAATTATTAAAAAAAAAAATCTAAAAAATTATAAATATCTAAAAAGCCTAAAAAGTTTATGCGGCTAGGGTATAAATCGAAATTAATTTTCATACTTAAAGATTTTTTTTTAAAATTTTTATGTGGCCTTTGGCCCATTAAAAAATTTAAAAAATTATTAAGCGAGTTCGATATGTTTTGGTCACTTTTAAAATTGAAAATCTTTTATTGATCATTTACTGCATTTAGTCTTGCTTAGCGTATTGAAAAATTCACCTAAGGAATAATTAAGTTGTCAAATTTAAAATTTCTTCTTGGTGTCTTTTTGTGCTAAGGCTAAGATTTGAAAGAAAACTTTTGTGGTATTAGCATTTCCTTTTCACTATAGTTAAATGTGCTTAAATTTTTATATCTAAAGATTAACTATTGGAAAGTGGTGAATTTCCTAGATTTGGGTCACTAAGCATAATCATTTAAATTTTAGGATCTAAACTGGTTAGCATTTAAATTTCGTGGTTGTTTTGAAGTATTTGGATCTCTAGAAATTTAATTGCTAGAACATTGTGCATCTGTTGAATATCTTGCATCTATCTATAGTTATTGCTTGGATTATTTAATGCTCATTACATGCTAGACATTTTGCAAATATTTTCAAGCGATTGTTAAAGATTTTTATTGTGGAATTACAAATAGATTTCATTTTCCTAAGCAACAGTAGCTAATCAATTACTTGGTTTTCATTTTACCTAGCAAGATCATTAACTCCATAAGGCACTGGTATTAATCATTTAAAATCTAAATCAAATCTCAAGTCTTGCTGAATCTTAATGAAGTATTTGATTGCCTCGTTGTGTCTCCCGAACCGGTTGATTCCCAACTAGTTTTTCTTTATCCCAATTTTCCAAAGGGTCTACCCCCCTTAGCCTGTTGTAGGGAGACAACTTAAATGGAGAGATTGGGGATCAGGGTGACAGTCCCCAATCTGAGCACTGTTGCGGTGCCTAGACATTCTGTGCGACAACAAGAAGTATCAACATTAAATGCATCAATATAAAATTCCAAAAGAGACTTATCAGGAGGCTTATAATCTTGAGGTAAATCTCTTACAATTCCATTAAACCTTTTATTAAACTCTTCCACAGTCTCATTTACATTCTTCTTTATGGTGCTAATAGCTCTAAGCAAATGCCTTTCTTCTCTCTTGTCTCGATATTTTTCCTTAAAGACATTAAGAATCGATTGCAGTGAATCAAACGAATTTTCAGGCTTTTCAGTGAACCATCCCAAAGCATCCTCTTCCAAAGTAAGAACAAAGAGGCTCATCTTCACATCTTCATGATTATAGTTAGCACCTCTGGCGTATTTACGCATCCAAGAGGTAAAAGCATTGAGATGAGCCTTAACACTAATTGCATTATTGCCTTGGAAAGAAGGCAACTTGTCAATACCATTATTTGGGAGATCATGTGGATAACCTTGAATGTTAGCAAAATTACAGGGGGCGAACAAGTCCATGACATCTTGTTCAACAGGGTTGTGAAAAAGAAAATGGATTTCAGAGAGAGATTCTTGTCTGAGATAAACAAGAAGTTTACTAGAAGTGAGTTTGTTTAATTGAACTCTGAAGGCCTTTTCAAGATTTGGAGTAGGATTAACTAGGCTACCTAGATGCCTTCTAGTATATGCTCTTGTAAAAGGTGGAATAAGTGGAGTCGCCACTCAATCAAAAATATAACTCTAGAAACCCCAAATTCTAGAACCGAAAGTTAGTCAAAAACCACGAACAAAAAAACACTATCTTGGCAATAGCGCCAAAAATTGTTGTCACCTAAAGTGTACACCTAAGGCATAACGCTCAAAGTAGGGGCTGTCACTTTGATCCCTACTCACTCTGTTTAGACTCTCTCCTAGCTAAGTTAAGGGGGGTAGTCCCTAAGGATGATAAATGAAGGAAAACTTGTTGAAGAAAGAAGTCTAGGAGATCTAAGGGCAAGGCAATTTCTATTAGTGTATCTTGTTTATGATTAGAGCAAGTGTGAATATTTATGAGCAATGTGATTTAAAATGGATTCAGTTAGGATCAATGAGGCATATATAAGATAAATACAATAGACCAATGCCTTAACAATGCTCAATGAGAATTAAGAAACTTGCAAATAAATATCTCAAGTCACAATAATAACGATGCTCAAGAATAGAAAAAGTTAGACAGATGAAATGCAAAACTAAACTAGGTGTGATGCTAGATCTTGGTTATTTTATTTATATGCCTAGTCTAAGTGAAGCCTTCTCCTCAATTATTTTGAAGCTAGTCACAAACAAAGATGTAGAGAGAATTGCTGGAAAAGGAGGGCTAAGGCCTCATTAACAATACCTCCCAAGGAGTTCTCACCAACCAAGTGCCTTTGTTCGTACAAGGGATTGCCTGCAAGAGAACTACAAGGTCACCTGTGTTAACAGTGAATGGTCGTCTACCTTCTCAAATTGAATGGTGGAGAAGGTTGTCCCATCTTTCTTTCAACCAAGCTTATGCTCGCAGGTAAATCTTAACAAATGCAAAGCTAGGCTAGAATGATGATGCAAATGTTTTCAAAATTAGATTGCTTCAATGAGATACAATTATGTTAGGATGCTTCAATGTGAATGATATCAAACCAATTGTGATCAAGATTGCCAAATATCACTTTTCAACACAAGATTACAAAACACCAATAACAATTAGTGAAGCACTTTAAGATCACTCAATGAAGAAATAGAGACAATGATATCAAATGAATTAGTTGTGTTTATTAGAATCTCTTTCACTTAGGTGATGTAGCAATTAGAACAAGTAAAATTTCACAATGATATAAGCACAATGAGATTGCTAACAATGATTTTGATGAAACAAGAACTAAATCTAACCATGCAATGCAATAAGAAAACAACAAAATGAGATGGTTAGTATATAACTAGAAAAAGAGGCTATCCTTAACACTTTGATGAGATCACAAGAGAACAACCAATGCAATTACCAATCCACTGTGCTTCTAGCTAACAAAATCCACAAGAATGCTCAAGTTAATGAGTTCCATAGATAGAAGAAAAGCACCAGATCTTAAAAGACCTTATTGTCAAGAGGTATTAGTCCACTGTCAACCAAGATTAGTCACCAAGAATGTCACAGTTATGCAAGAGTAAGAGCTATGATACTTATTAAATTTCTTGTGATTAATGTGTCACAAAGTGTAATTGTTTAAGGCTTTTTATTATTAAAATGTGATTACCCTCTAATTGCAATGCTTTAGATTTGAGTGAATTATAAGGTCTGCAATAGGCTCACGGTGGAGGAGGTCAAGGCTTCAAGGCCTTGCGGCCTTCCGTCAATGATTGATATATCAATGCAAGTGTCCAAATGACAATGTTTTGGCTTCAAACTGGCAATGCAACCCCTCCAAAGAGCAACACTAACACTGAAATCACAAACATTAGCTATGGCCAAGATCTCTGCAAAACAATCGTTAGATAAGTCCTGGATGTTTAACACAAAGGGCTCTTGAGCTTTTTGTCTTGGAAGTTGGCTGGTCCAACCGAAGACTTCCCCTCATGCCCAATATATGAATATTGATGAGATCTCTACACACTTAAGATCAAGTTATTAGATCAATAGAGGCTAGATCACACAATAAACCCTCAAAATCTAGAGATACTTGCTAGATTAATCAAATTTAATGTGCTACCCTAAACCAAGTGACTGATGCAAGATACTTGTGCAAATAGTTAATCCAACCATTGGTTAATGAAATAATAACTTATTGAAATATTATTCAGTAGAGCATTAAAAGCACGATCCAAAAACCATTACCACAAGAGCCAGAAGAGGAACACCATCACGAATAAACCCCCAAAGACTTTTGCTTTATTATTCCAAAAAAAAAAATTACAACCAGCAAAGCTTCACTCGGAGTTTAGTCAGGATTTTCTAATGAGTACATGGTACAAATGAGGAGAAAATAACTTCCTTATATAGAAAATAAGAGCATCAAACCCCTCCAAGTGGAAATAACGGCTAGTTCCCTTGATCCATGGCTTGATTCTTGTCAAATTAATTTGATCCCTTGATAATTGGTGGATAGATCTCCAAAAAAAAATTGATTTCCTTGATTGTTGGGCTGGATGGACCAAGAATTGACTTTTGGGTGGTTTTGGACCACTGGAGAATCTTCAAAAATAGAATTATCGTAATTCTCGCATTCAAACAACCACCTTGACCCAAAAATTCGATTTTTTTGAGAAAATATTCCTTTTGGCCCAACTTATTTTTCGATTGTGACTTTTTGCCTTGGAAATGAGTCCTTTCTAATTTTTGACTTTGAAAAGGACCTCAATAATTTCTTGATAATTTTTCCACTTGGAGAGAATTTATTTTTTTCTCTCATTTTAATTTTTTGACAATTTTCCAGTTTAATTATTTTGACAATTTTTACTGGAAAACAAAATAAATGACTCAAGAAGGGATTACACATATTTTCCACCTTCAAAGTGGGTCAAAAAAATATTTTGGCAATAATGTCTAATTATGAGTAATCATCCACCAAAAATATTCCTAGACAACACTTTTTTACATCAAGATATTACATAGACATCGCATTAGAAGGGTGTTAAAATTGGCAACTAGGGCCAAACTCCATGTGGGTCATCTTATTAATGGAAGCTGATATTTTTCTTGGATCCCTCTCATCGAGAGGTGTAGGATTGATCTAAAGCTCATCTGATTCCGATAAGTATTCATGGAGATATGAATTTATTTGTGTTATGGGACAATTCGTCAAGGTTGGCCAGGAACCAAAATAACCCCACTTGTGCTCAACGTTTTAGTATAAATAGAGGTGGCCTTCAAGTCATTTCAACACACTTGGGATCTCTTTCTCTCTACTTGTCTTTGGGTTTTAGTAGGAGGAGAGATCCTAAGGGATAACACTGCCCTAATGCAGAGGGCAGAAGCCGGAACTGCCAAGAATAGCTGAATTGCTGGAATTACTGGAACTGCCGGAACTGTCGGGAAAAGACGGAACTGCTGGAATTGCCGGGAAAAGCCGGCATTACTGGAACTGCCGGGAACTACTGGAACTGTTGGGAAAAGCTGGAACTCCCGGAACTGCCGAGAATAGCCGGAATTGCTGGAACTTCCGGGAACAGCCGGAACTGCCAGAACTGCCGGGAACAGCCGGAATTGCTGGAACTGCCGGGAACTGCCAGAACAGCGGGCAGAAGCCGGAATTGCTGGGAAAAGTCGGAACTGTCGGGAAAAGCCGGAACTGCCGAGAATAGTCGGAATTGCCGGAACTGCCGAAACTGCTGGAACAACCTGAGCATCTGTCTTCGAAGGAGAGCATCATGCAAGGGACAACTAACTACCATTGGGACAATTGTATGGTACTTAGCATCAAATACACCAAGCATGCAATGTTACAACTAGCATGCAACAACAAGCATGCAAGGGACAACAAGCATGCTAGGGACAACAAGCAAGCAAGATGCAGCCAACACATAGGTCAGTATGGCAACATGATGCAACAATGGCACATAATGCAGTACAGTGATGGGTACAATCATGATTAATGAAGCATGATGAGATGCAGCATAGTGATGATGGGTGTAGCATGGTGTAGCACGATGAAGTGCAACATGATGACGAAATGCAGCACAACAATAGGTAAAGGAGTCACCTTGGAGAATTAGTTGAAGCAGCATGTCTTCAACTGATCTCATGTATCATCTTCTTAGAGATGATCTATGCTCTTATCTAGATAAGTCAAAGTGTTGACTTCCGTTGTAAACGTTCTATTTCTCTCTCTCTGCTGAACTATTGGAGAACATATAAGAAGAATTGATCAAGGGTTTCCCCACATTGGGGTTTGTCCTTGGCTAGCGCCACATCCTGTGTCCTCTTGTCTTGACTTGTCTTCTGCGATTTATGTTTATGTTCTATTTGCAGTTTACTTTAATGCTGATGTGATTGCTAATCTGCAAAAGATATTGAGCTAACTGTGAAAATTGAAATAAATTGCTCTAAGCATAAAACATACCTAAAATTAACAAAGGGGAATTTTACAATCAAAACATGACCTCTAGACTTAACCAAATTCGGCGACACAAGATAGAGGATCTAGTATGATAAAAATACATAGACTCGATAACACTATGACTCACCTAAGACCTTACCATCGAGCCCCACTCTAGCTTTGGGGTATATGTGGGAGAAAAACTCTGCCACTTATTTGGGTTCGAAAACGTGAATAATTGGCAGAGGGTAAAAATCTCCCTAGAGTGAAACTCTTTAGCAAGGAATCTTAGGCTACCTAGATGTTTTTACATGGCTTCATAGATATACTAAGATCATTTTTACAACAATGGCCCACAAAGCTGCAAAACTTGGATTACAACTTTTGACAAACATGTTGAAAGATGATGATGATATCTGGATGTCTTACTGCTTGAACATGATGGAATGATTTGAAAAATTGTGTACTGCTATAGGTTAGTTGACACAGAGTGGTCAACAGGTAGCTCATCGAATCCCTTATCTATCTATTCAACACAAGGCCAAACATTTGTTTCACGGTCAACAATCTCAACCAGTTCACGGTGGAACCAAATAGGGTACATTGGATAATAGCGAGACATGTTCTTAAATATCTACTAGGTACTATTGAGTATGGTTTGAGATATGCTCGAGGTGATGGTGTCAGTTTGATGGGTTATACAGATTCAGATTGGGTAGGCAGTTTAGTGGATCGGGAAAGAACCTCAGTGTGATGCTTCAGTATTGGATCAAGGGTTGTCTCTTGGTGCAGCAAGAAGCAAAATTCCATGGCACTGAGTTTTGTAGAGGCAGAATACATGGCAAGGAGCATCGCCACATGTGAAGTTATTTGGCTTCGAAAGCTGCTAGTGGGATTGTTTGGTGAGCAGTTGGATTTGACCAATATCTATTGTGATAATCAGAGTTGCATCGAGCTCTCTGAAAATCCAATGTTCCATGATAGGTTGAAACATATCAACATCAGATACAACTGCATTAGAGATTGTGTACAACATGGATCAGTTCAACTAAAGTATGTTCCCATAGATCAGCAGGTTGCAAATATTCTCATGAAGGCCTTGGGTAAGGCAAAGTTTGTCTACTTCAAGGATAAGTTGGGAGTAATGGAGAACACCTTCCTTGCTAAGAGGGAGTGTTAGTTTTTGGTAGCTTGAACAAGTGTTCTAGCCTCTATTGGTGTCTATGGGGCTAAGGAACATAAGAGGAAAATTATCTCCAAGACCCAAAAAAAGTTTCTAAGGAAAATGCCTTAATTAGATTAATTAGCCAATTATTAAATATTTTCCTTAGTGTAACTTAGGAAATCCAGTTAATCAAATAAGATTAATTGAGTTAAATCAATTTTGCTTTAGAGACTTCCAGAAAAGTCTTGAGAAAGGGTTAAGATGATCTTAGTCATCGATTATGATTAGATCATGGCTATTGATTGCTCAACGAGAGATTATAAGAGCAAATCGATGGGGCTTTTAGAGACACATATGGTAGTTCGAATTACCCTATTGCAGTGAAAGCAAGGGCTTAGTTTGAGCAAGGAAGACACCGACAAAAGGGATTCAACAAAGAAGATTGGGGAGAGAATTTTTGGAGAAATTCTCCACAGATATTCAAGCATTCCAAGAGAAGGAATGGGGCTGAATTATTTTGCAAGAGAAAGGTTGATTCCACTAGTGTGCATTGCCAGTTTACCCAGTGCAAGTTGTAGAGGCTATAGTTCAATATCCAGTGTCGGAGATAGATATCAGAGGAGGTGCAAGTGGCTTCATAGTGTTCCTGGAGGCAGCGTATTTGTTGGAACGAATTTCCAGAGACTAAGAGAATTACCGAAGTAGGTTGTGCGCATTTTCCATTTGCCAGTGCGAGTTGTGGGAGGAAGTATGAGTAGCCTAGGAGAGGTCGAATTGTTTTTGCAGGAGGAAACTTTGTATTTCTAGTTCGATTTTGCCAATGGGAGTGGAGAAAAATATTTGTTAGAGATTTGCCAGTGAGAGGCAAGTAGATTGTAATTCTCAATTTTTGTTGAAGATTAATAATAAAACCCTCATCTGCAGAGTTGGTTTTCCCTTCAGGGTTTTTCCAGGGACAAGTTGCCTAAAAATGTCGGTGTTCATTATTTTGTGTGTGTGCATTATTTCTCAGTTCCTGTTATTATTTGTGAAAATTGCAGTAGTGATTTATTCGTTATTTGCCGTGATCAATTTCTGAAGACAAATAATCTGCATAAGATAGAAGAATAAATTTCGGTAAGTACAATTAAGGAGATTTCACACATAATACATACATTGCAATATCATGGAAGGATCCTTAGGTTCTTTATCAAGGTCTAGAATTTTCTTAACTTGACCTTTTTGAGGTTCAAGTTTTGCGAGCTCCAAGTTAGGGACAGACACATTAACTTCAATCAACACACTTCATGTTCCATTTGTTGGGGATGGATTCATGTATCTAGTAAAAAGTTCTCTATAAGTGATATCGATAGCTCAGTTCCTAGTTCATTCCATTCATATTATTATACCAATCTTTGTTTTACCAAGGACTTGTCTTGCAAAAACTTCTATGAAGTTGGTGGAAGCTCAACTACATTGTTAATTTTACTAGCCTTGTATTTATAATGCCAAATATTTTATGATAAATGTATCTTTCCTTGTATATTTTCTTGACTACCTATGCTTGTAGTGTACTCTTGTTAATACTACCCTCGTAGCAATCTTAATTTGTTCATAGTCGTTATTCCTCAAGACACATACTAGTTAGAACGACAACCTTTATAAGACTAGTTAAATTATATATGGTAATAGAGGCAACACTTAATGGAAAGTTGAAAGAAAGAAAGGCTACTAATTATGATGCTATCAAACACATAGAAACTAAATATTACTTATGTTGATCATAAATGTAAGAACGTCATAAGCTTGTACTGTTGTAAGAGAAGAAAGCTAGACATTGATTTTTATTTATATGAATTATTTTATGCTTGTAGGATTTATCAAATTTTTGGAGCCATATTATTTGATACTTGTAACAAAACGGAGGCGAATTGGAGTTATATGTGGCCATGACATTTATGGAGTCACTGGAAGTAAGATAATTATGGTTCCACATCCTTCTGTACGAACAAATTTGGCACGTTCTAAAGATGAACAAAGGTATATTGGTACTCTCTTTTTTCTACATGATATGCAACAGTAATTTGAAATGCAAGTTTAACCTGTCATGCTCTTATTTCATATCTTGATTTATATAAAATATGCCATTCAAACTCTTTTCTTGGATAAACTGTTATAACATACTTTTTATTGGTTGAGTTAGAGAAAAATGTTTTGATTCTAAATTAAAAAAGTAAAATGGGCATATTTAAGTTGTTATAAATGGATGGGTGAGGACCTGCACCCAAGCATAATGATGACTGGCCTCTTCTTGCTTTTTGGGTGGCATGTTCTAAAGATGAACAAAAGTATATTGGTACTCTCTTTTTTCTACATGATATGCAACGGTAATTTGAAATGAAAGTTTAAACTGTCATGCTCTTCTTTCATGTCTTGATTTATATTAAATATGCCATTCAAACTCTTTTCTTGGATAAACTGTTATAACATACTTTGTATTGGTTGAGTTTGAGAAAAAAAATGATTCTAAATTTAAAAAGTAAAATGGCCATATTTAAGTTGTCTCTTTTTTCTACATGATATGCAACAGTAATTTGAAATGAAAGTTTAAACTGTCATGCTCTTCTTTCATGTCTTGATTTATATTAAATATGCCATTCAAACTCTTTTCTTGGATAAACTGTTATAACATACTTTGTATTGGTTGAGTTTGAGAAAAAAAATTGATTCTAAATTTAAAAAGTAAAATGGGCATATTTAAGTTGTTATAAATGGATGGGTGAGGACCTGTACCCAAGCAAATGATGACTGGCTTCTTCTTGCTTTTTGGGTGGCCTCAAAGTCGTAGCTCACAGAGGGGACTTTGCTATTTGATTGATGATGACGTTATTTTGGTATTCCCCACCAATGGGTATTAAAAATATTTTAATGGCTTCTTGGGATTTATGTCACTTAGCTAATTTTGATATAACTGTCCAGGTTTGTGATTGTCTGCTCTGAGATATTTTCATTGTTTGTTGGTTTGAAGGACATCCTAA
This sequence comes from Pinus tabuliformis, assembly GCA_031772625.1. Lineage (NCBI taxonomy): Eukaryota > Viridiplantae > Streptophyta > Pinopsida > Pinales > Pinaceae > Pinus > Pinus tabuliformis. Next base: position 253,800,883 of record CM062812.1, on the reverse strand, counting down.
CATATGTGTGAAGAATTAGTGTTGGCTATGGTATTTTTCAGTGTGAAATGTTGAAGTCAAAGTTCTGAAAATGATAAAATGACATGCCTTTTGTTTTTTGAAAAATACATTTATATTAACAGAGAAATATTTACAAAACTGACTGTAAAATCTGCAGGGTATATACAATAATCATGCTTCTTTGATAGAGGATATGCTCCTCTTTCTTGCCAAAGTTGATGTGAAAGTTTGACTTGTCATGCCCCACTTTCTTGACAAAGTTGATGTGAAAGTTTGACTTGTCGTACCCCTCTTTCTTTTCATGATTATATCAAATATAATATTTGAACTCTATTCTTGAATAAATTGATATAACATATTTTGTATCAGGAAATTCTAAATTAAGATAGCACAGTGGGCATATTTAAGTTGCAATGAATAGATGGATGAGGACCTGGTCCAAGCATGTTGATGGCATGCCTCCTCTCGCTTTTTGTTGTCCTTTGGATTCTAGCTTCTAAGTGGGCCTTTATTGCATTACATCTTGTTGTTTGGATTCCTCCAGTTTAATTTTATTGTGGTTTTCTTTACATTAGATTTGTAATCTTACTTTTTGTTAATCGTTTGTAACAGATACAAGAAGCTGCTATCTACTGTGGATCTTACCAAGGACTTCTTTTTCAGCTACACATATCGTGTTATGTCAAGCCTGCAAAAGAATCTGTCTAATGATGAGACAGGGCAAGTACTTTATGACACAATGTTTGTTTGGAATGATGGTTTGACACAAGGCATCCGTAAGTGCCTTAACAACACACTTTGGACAGTGGCGTTGGTTTATGGATTCTTTAAGCAGGTAATATATGCTAGGAGTATTGTAAGAAATCACCATCAATTCTTTCTACTTTTTATATGAAGGTAGCTGCGGTGTTGTATGCTGCAACGTGGGTATATGCCTTTCATCCCATTGTATTACCTTATATTTTTATGATCAATTTAATGTTTTCTAGTTTTCAACAACATAATAAGATGTCATAACCTTGGATTTCATGAATAAATTGAGCAAACATATATGGACAATCAACACATTTTCGACATGCCCATAAACTAGAACAACATTGCAAAGCCTTAATTATTAGGGCTTTAAATACAACTTGAGGACCAATGCTTAATGAAATTCTAGTAGCAAGTGCCCTAAAACAAGAAAAGGCATTTGAAAGTTGATGAAATACAATTTTAGTTCAACTCTTATGCATGAAGTCATAGGGTTCACCACATTTTTCATAAAAAGATAAAAATCTAGATTCTTAGAAGATAAGAAAAATTTAGAATTGTCATGTTTTTGGTCCCAATTGAAGGCTTTGATTACATGTTCAGTGTGGGATTCCCTAAATAGGTTTTGGTTTTTAATAATGAGTGCTCTCAATGTGAGATTATTAAAAAAAATTAAGTACTTAGTTGTAATGATTTTCAATTATGGACAATAAGGTACTTAAACAATAAATAACCAATCTCAACCACAAGAGGAAGTGATCAAACTTAAACGGTGCCAGAAAATGTTGCTAGTAAAACAAATAGATAATTGCTCAAGACAAGATCAATGCTACTTAATACAATTAGTAATCTTCGAGTTTATAACCAATGAATCACCAATATGCCAATTAGATACACAAGAGAGAAATTTAGATTCCTTATGGATGCAATTACATCGTCTATCACAACTTTGATTAAACTTGACTTATGTGCTTCAAGAGTTAACTTAGACTACAAATCCACAAGAACTATAAAAAATGGGCAATGTATCTAATGACAATAGCGATGAGAAACAAGATCTATAATATCGCTTAGAGCAATTAACCAACGAATTTAATTAGAGTACTTAAATAAAAAAAATGCAAGATGCCAATAACTCTTTTGACCAAATTTCAAGTCCAAATCACTTCAACCATCAGTGATTATGAATTATAAAAGTTCCTTAGCCAATTTTAGAGACTTATGAGTGATTTATCAACACTGCAACCTTGTTTTCAGAGGTCTGCAATTTTATATCAGCAGTAAAAAATGATGCAAAATGTCAAAGATAAGCTAGAAAATTAATGCATTAAACCTTCCAACGATTTCTGGATGATTATAAGACTGCTTAGAAGTTATAGATCAGACTTTTAGTGCTCATATCAGACCGCAAAATAACATATATCAAACTTGAAATAATTCAGAAAATCAGTGATTCAGTCCTTTATAAACCAGCAAGGTGCCCAATTATTCAGGTCAAATATGCTCCAACAATTAGCTAATCAAGTTGAGTGATTATTAGATGATCTTTGGTTAATCTTAGTGAATTTTATAGAGTTATGTGACTGCATAAAATGGCTGTAGCGAAACAGAGAAGAAAATTAGGGGAAGAGAGACAAACTAAGAGGCATAAATGCCTAGTTGAGGGTTAGAAAAGGCTTTAAGATGGCTTCCACTTCCTGGAACCACAATGTTAGCAAGAAAATCATTGCAAACACAAAGTGTTAGAGATGAAAAACAATGTAGAACCTAAGTTACCGGATCCGGCCCTCTGGGGTACAGGATCCATGGATCTGATCCGGATTCAGATCCGGATCCGCCTAAATACGTCCAAGAACTGGCATGTGGCATATTAATGTTCGTTAGAAATGGATGTTGAAATCTGGAAACGGATCCCGTGTCACTTTTCTGGATTTCTAAGTTTTTTGCCATGCTGTTTTTACTTTGTAGACATTCGTGGTGTCTGCGGGAATCACATTTGGGTCTCATGGGTCTCATATAGACGTAGAGTAGATAGTTCCACAGTTTTTTATTTTCTTCCTTGACACCACAGAGAGCGAACGAACAGCAGACAAAAAAACTGACCGAGCTTTCACCACGCTGCAAAATCCGTCCAAAATTACAAACTTTCATCGATCGGTTGATGGAAACGATGCAGAAAAGCCAAGTTTCGGAGAGAAGTCAGTCCAACATGAAATGGCTCTTGACTTAAAACTCGAAAGACGGCTAGTGGCGTCAAGATTTGAATGGAGGGAAGCCAGGGGGAAGTCGCGACGTTGGCAGTGATTTTCGAACAAAATGTAATCAAAATAGACCTAGATTTAGTTTTGACTTATAGATTGGGATTTTAACATATATTTTTTTTCTAATTTTTATTAATTAATTTAAAATTTAAAACGATATATAAAATTTATACAAATTTCAAATATATATATATAATTTTAAATTTAGTTTTGTCTTAATAAACTTAAAATATAGGTATGTATTTTTTAAATTATATTGCTTTTTATTTTTAATTTTGTTTTGACTTATAGATTGGAATTTGAACATATATTTTTTATTTTAAAATATATATATATATTTTTTTTCAAATTTTTATTAATTAATTTAAAATTTAAAATAATATATAAAATTTATACAAATTTATATATATATATATATAATTTTAAATTTAGTTTTGTCTTAATAATCTTAAAATATAGGTGTCTGGGCGTAAACTAATGATGGTGTTTTATGAATGCAAACTTAAAAAACAACAATTTGTTAATTTTAAGAGATAATTAAAGATGGACTTGAATATATGGTAAAAGCACAAAATGAATGAAAATGATTTAGCTTTAATATATATAAAAATGTATCAATATATAATTTTATTTACAAAAATTGAGTGTAACTATGAGAAATTTGATTTTACTTATAGTATTTGTTTTCACATGGAAATATAATGCATATAGATTATATTCCCATCGATGCTAACTTTGAGTACATGAGCAAAGGAATTTTGCTACAAAACTTTTAGAATTGTAGAGAATACCTCAATCACATTTTTCAAATTTATAATTTCAACTTTATATATTTTATAAAATTATGATAGCCATTATATCTTTGAAATTGCTTGGACTTCTATGAGTAAAAGGTTCTTAAAGTTATCAAACAATTTGTAGGTCTCACTCTATACTAGTGCATAATATAATTTTTTTAAATGATTAAGACCAAAAAAAGGTTATAGAGAAGTAATTGAGGTATGCATTTTAACATTTTGATATGTCAAGTCAAAAATATATTAAGAAGTATATATTTTGTGTCTATTATTAATTTTATTATATTTTTTTTAATATTATTATATTTTTGTACTTGCCGTATCCGGATCCTGGATTTTCAAAAAACTAGCGAATCCGGATCCGGATTCGGATCCATATCCGTATCCATATCCTAATCTTGGTAACTTAGTGTAGAACCTTACCATAAGCCTGCAACCACAAGATGTCATATTTTGATGCCAAAACCCCAGAATCAAGCCAAAAATGCCCAACGATGGAAGGGAAAGGTCTAACAAGGCCTACAGCTAGGGAGAAAAAGGCCACCAAGGCCTATGATAAGGGAGGAAGAGCCCTAGAAGGGCAGCCTGTAGCCTAATTAGGCTTGTGGCTAGGAGGGAAAGGCCCCTAGGGCCTACAACCAAGCCCTACAGGGCTGCCGTTAAGAGAAAAATCCCTAAAAGGGTTGCGACTAGGGCTAGGAAAAGGGTCGAGGGCATTGGGAGGCATCTGAAGGCTGTGGCCAAGGAGAAAAGGGGAGGCCGAAGCCTTTTTAGGCTCGCGACTAGACAGGAGAAGGGGGTCAAGGCCCTGGAAGGGCCTCTAAGGGCTGTGGCTAGCTCAAGGGAAAAGGAGGTCGAGGGCCTAAAAAGCTCTCTGGGGCTCATGACTAGGGATAAAAAGGTTGGATGGCTAGGCCTTAGGGCCTAAAAAATTTTGAAACCCTGCAATCAAAAATTTCTCCACAAATTTGCTGCAAAAAAGGTGGACGACTTCTTCTTCGAGCTGGACATTGAGCTTTGAGGCTAGATCTTGCCTTTATAGGCCTAGATCTGCCTCAAAACCCCAACAAAATTTCCTTGATCAATTTGAAGCTCACCCGCACAAATGAATAGAAGAATACCAAACCCCAAATATATATACAAAATATAAAAGCCAAAAAAATAATAAAACCCCAAGTGCTGCAAAACAAATGGGCTAGAAATAATTTACAAGTATACAATATTTACAAATTTAAATTTTTTTGGAGAAATAACAGTTGATGAATAAATTTTGAAAAATAAATATTGGCCAAAACCCTCTTGCAAAATCAAATACCATAAAGAAATCTCAGAGCCCAAACATAGTCAGCTCTTCCCCACAGTTTGTGAACTTGGAGCCCAAGGGCTAACATACTTGTAAATCTCTATAATATTCTCAAATGAAATTGTTAGATCATATAGTGAATCAGATCACCTAAGATAACATATACCAATAGAATGTTCTTATCATCGACAAATAAAATAACAATTATTTAGTAGTATTCAACACTATATAGGATCACACATAGCTAGCTAACACATACCATAGATTAGCGGAAAAAGGAAAAAAAAACATGAACTAAACCCCATCGTCTTTCTATTGTGATACAAAATGTTCCCAGCAGAGCAACAACTCAATACCAACGTTCAAGAATTTCATCATCCAAAGATATTCAATAGAAGCAAAATTGACTTTTTATATAGAAAAACCCCTCCAAGTGGAAAATAACGGCTAGTTGGCTTGATACTCGTCAAAATAATTTCAACCATTGAAAATAACTTGATCATTTTTTAATCTTCACAATCAAATTTTTTATTTTGAGGAAAAATTCGAATTTTTCTTAAAATCTATGTTTAATTAATCCAAAAATTAATATTTTGGATTAATTTCTTCAAAAATTTGACTTTGGCTTAACCACCAAGGTCCAAGGGCTCAATTTTTTTTAAAATATCCATTTTTCCCTTGGTGGGGGACCTCCACAAATTGACTTTCCTTTGACCCACGAATTTTTTATTATTTTCCACGTGGAGAGAAATTAATTTCTCTATAATTATTTCCGACTCAAAATTAATTAATTTTTTGGCTTAGGATTTTTATTTAATTTAGCCAGAAAAATTAATTAATTGACACTAAAGGGGGCTAATTATTTTCCCACCTTCAAATATTTTAGCTATGGTGTCTAAATATGAAGGACCATGCACCAAAATATTTTTTACATCAAATTATTACAATATCAACCCTTGAAAGGGGAAAACACATTTAGATTCAGACCCTCAATAATTTACCCAATTCTGCACTCAATATGGTCTAGTATAGACCAAGTGTGTTTGTAATAAAATAATTTAGCCAAATGTGCTTAAATTATTCTCGAACACGCTTTCACAAAGATCCGATATAACAATATGACTCACCTAAGACCTTGTCAAGAGATTCCAGCCTAGCTTTGGGGTTTAAGCTGGAAGAAAAACTCTGTCGATTATCCGTGTTTAGAAACACACATAATTCGGTGAGGTTAAAAACTTCCTAGGATGAAATCCATTGCCAAAATCAGAGGTTTACCTAGGTTTAGTTACATATTTAAATGGTCATACTAGCATCATTTACAATATAACTTGCAGACATTGGGTTTACAATGATACAATAGTGTTGGCTGATGACTTTGAACTTTGAAAAAGTTTCTTCATATCTTTGCACTTTGCTTCCTTGGGATCATTGACAATGTGTGGTCAACAGCGTCAAAGATTAACCCCCCTAGTAAGGTGAGAGAACAAAATTACGGTCAAGGTCTTTCAATCTTCCAAATCAGCCCATCATCCAATATTAAATGCCCAAAACAAATGAGTGCCCAATTGCAAAGTGATTAAAGTACCTTTTGAATAGCAGCCCACCTTCGTCCAAGTCCGAATGCTGAACAAGTGAGAAGAACATGGCTAATGCAGGTGGTGGATGCACATGGCATATCATCGTCTAATGGTGGCTAGCAGGGACTGTTGGTTGTTTCACTGACTGGTTGGTTGTCAAATGTAAGAGAATAATTTCCTCCTATGGGGTTATACATTTTGGTGGGTAACAGGCATCACAAATCAGATTGATCTCTTTGTCACTTTGGTTTAAAGAATGGTCTCCCATTTTCTCTTCTTTCTCTTTTGTCTCAAGTGTGCAATTGCTGGTGTTTCTTCTTTGCCACAACTAGATTCTTGTGTGCTTGTGATCAAAATCTAACATTCCCTACCTTTCAGATTTACAGTCTTTGTTCTGTTTAGTTTTAATTTTTGGTATACTTTTGTTTACATTTAGGATCAATTAGGTAGGCTAGGCATATATATGTACTTAATGTTCGCATGAAAGTGAATCTTTCTATGTTTTTCTTGCAGGCTAAACTTGCAATTTCTGGGAGGCATTTTATTTTGACATTAATTGCCAGGCGCTCAAGATACTATGCTGGAACTAGGTAAGATAACATGTTGCATCTTAGTATATGAAATTTGAAATAAAAAGGCAATTAATTCGGCGTGGTGGCATATGAAGTTTTATGAACAGCAGTAAATATTGCATATTAGTGGCCAGTGTATTTTATATTTGTTATTTAAAATGTCAGTCAGCATTTTTTACAACAGTTTTATTTGATTGTTGAACAGGTATTTGAAACGGGGAGTTAATGATAAAGGCAGAGTAGCAAATGATGTTGAAACAGAACAAATTGTTTTTGAAGATATCTCTGGAGGATATATCCGACAGATAAGCTCTGTTGTACAACACCGAGGCTCAATACCCCTTTATTGGTCTCAGGAAATTACAGGCGTAAATTTAAAGCCTGATATTACATGTATGTTATTATAATGAACAGCTGAGTAAGGTTCCAGATTTCTTTCTGCAGAGACATACTAACTAGTAACACCTTTTGTGGGATCTTCTATCAGTGCATAGAAAAGATCCAACCTATCAGGCAACAAGACTCCATTTTGAAAATCTTGTAAAGAGATATGGAAATCCGATAATTATTTTGAATCTTATCAAGGTAGGGGCTTTCATAACTAGAAACTTAATAATTTTTCCAAGTAATAAAGATGTGGCTGCTGCTCTAATTATGTTAAAGCACTACATAGTTATCTTTGGTTATAAATAGGCAAAGTAATTTTTCTGTGAATAATATCTTAGTATCTAGAAATAACTGGCTGGATTCAGCAATTACATTTTATTGTTGTTGCTAGGGTCCTTATCTGTGACTTGAATTTTTTTATTTGTGCCCATATTAAAGTATTTTATATTTTAAAATATTTAGCAGGCATTTGAGAAGAAACCCCGAGAAACCGTTCTTTCTGAGGAGTTTGCCAATGCAATTGAGGTTATTAACAGAGATCTACCTGAAGAAAGTCAGCTCAAGTTTATACCCTGGGATCTTCATAAATTCTCCAGAAGGTTTGTGCTTGACTGTAGCAAGGAGTTATATAATAGTGTAAATGTTATGGGAATGAATAGATTTGCTTGTGTTATTTATGGAGAGAAGTCACACATCCTTTTTAAAGGCATTTTTGCTTTTTGTTAACTGCATGCCTTTGCCATTGCAGCAACGCAGCAAATATTTTACAACTCTTATCAGATGTAGCTGCTGGAGCATTGGATCTCACTGGATTCTTCCATAGCAAGATAACACCTGATCTGAAAATGGAAAAAGGAACGTCAAAGAACAACTTGGACAATAGGCTGAAGATGAATATGGGCATGTAAGCCTGCCTGTATAACTGTGAATACTAGATATTGAATGTTGTATGCTACATTGACATTCAATCTTTTTTACCTCCTATATCTCTTCAGTTGTCTTTCTTGTTAGCTGTTCAGTATAGAAATTAAGGCAGTTTACCAGTAAAGTTATACATAATATCAATATGTTTGACTACTATTATTTATCTGACTTAATCATAAGATTTGCATTTTCTCTTTATTAATGTATTTCATTTTGCAGAATAGATGATGTGGAAGAGATCTGTCCATCAGTGGTCTGTGATTTTTCAAATAACCTTATTGAATATGGGCTCCAAAATTCATGCACAAATGATTCAAACACATGCGATAGTGGTGATGCTTTTACTGCAAATAACGTGAAAGAGCTAGGAAATAAGCCCTTATATCAAAGAGGAATTTTACGTACAAACTGCATTGACTGTTTAGACCGTACAAATGTTGCCCAATATGCATATGGATTGGTTGCAATGGGCCGACAGCTGAATGCTTTGGGCTTGATAGATGTGCCAGAAATTGATTTGGATAGTAGCTTAGCTGAAGCTCTAATGGGATTGTATGAGACAATGGGTGATACACTTGCTTTACAGTACGGTGGTTCTGCTGCTCATAATAAGGTTGGTTTCCTATATCATAAGGAACTTTACTTTAGCCACGAAGAGGTTGCAACTTATATTTTCCATCCTTTTCTTCACTGCTCATGGATTGCTTTGTGTTTACAATGGTCCATAAGGTTGGTCCAGTTCCATCAATAATTCAATAGAATGTTTCTGATTTTATGCTTCTTATCGATTGTGATTTTTTGTTTCTATTATGTTTGTAGAGTTTCCACACCCATATTGAAATTGTCCTTTTAGATTGTTTTGGTATTTTCTGTTTATTGATGTAGATTGCCTATATACTCCTTTGTATATGCAAAACATATACATCCTCCCCTAATAGGAGCAAAGTTCGTTATCACACAAATATTTGGAATATGAGTATGCATCATAGGATAGAAAATATTTATATAAAATGTTTGAGTACAAAGTGATATGATATGTTAATATAAATGAGGGTCCCGTTTATGTTCCAAGGCGGGAGTGCCCTTTCATGAAGAGTCGTGTCGTTTAGAAAAGACATGACCTTTCATAATTATTAATTATCATTACTATTTATTGATATAGTTATGTTCATAAAATTGCCTTCTTTAGAAATGCTTTGCCACGAAAAGGCTTGATATCCTTTTCATTGTCTCGTAATCTATTTGCATCATTTTGAATTCTTGGAGTTGTCATCTTCGCTGATACAAGATGATATGAACTTGTAATTGTGGTACAAAATTGTTGCACTATGAAATGATCTAACCATCCCAAATCAATCTTCTATGGAAATTTTCACTTATAGGCTTCCAAAGATGAATTGTTATCATTACACTTAATTGTACTAACATTGATATTCTTCAGAACGTAAATCAGTGGTTTCTGTGTTGAGTGATATGGATTTGTTGATTGGATGAGATGTCTACTCTTATGATTTGGTTGTTGATAATAAGTTCTTGTGTCTTGATTTTCTTTTAACGTACTTGTAGTATTTTCTTAACTATTTTTGGCATGTGATCTTCTTTTCGTACTGATGTTTATGGTTTGATTACTGGGTCTTTTCTTTGAATTTCTGTCGTTTGAACTGCAACACCCAAATATGTCTTCATTTTAATTGGATTGGGATCTTTCTGAATTGTAATATTATCTAGATCAGTGTTTGTTCCCTTTTCTTCAACTTGGATTTTTGAAGATTTTGATGCTTTTCTTGTGATAAGTTCTTCTAATTCATTCTCCAATGATTTCTTATCAATTAAGTTTCTTAGTTTGGGTAAGTGTATTTTGATTATGGATTTTTAGACTTGAAAGTTCTTTGTTCTCTGGACTTTCCACTTTATCATTAGTGTCTCTATTCTCATCTTTTAAACTTTTGATATGTTCTAATTATGTTTGATTAAGATTTGTTAAGAGCATATTTTCTTCTTCTTTCTTTGACAGAATCTCAGTGAGTTTCTTCTCGAGACCTTGCTTTTCCTATTCTAATTTTTGCTTCATAGCCTTGGACTTCTTGAACTCTGCAAGTAATTTCCAGCCGTGATCTTTTAAGCAAGAAATTCCATTGTCCTTTTTTGTTGATTCTCCATAAAACATATCCTCGAGCTCTTTGTGTTTTTGTTGTGATAACTTCTTGCTTTTTTGAAGCTTTGCGAATTCATTTTCTCATTTTTTTGATTGTATTTGCGTATTATCTTGATATTCTTCCATAATGAATAATTTCCCACAAATTGGACAACATCATTTGCAATTTTAAAGAATCAACCAATACTAAAATGTCATTTCACAAAAAGGACATTTAGTTTAAAATGTTGACTTGTATATGGAATTTATCTTTCACGCTTTCTTGGCTTCTTTTAACTCCTTAAATATTCACTTTATATATATATATATATATATGTGTGTGTGTGTGTGTGTGTGTGTGTGTGTGTGTGTGTGAGTTTTTGATGGATTTTGTAGCAACTAACAATTGTTTTAATCTCAAATGATGCTAAGAGGCTAAGGAACATGAGATCTCCAAAAGCCAACAAATGTTTCTTGGGATAAGCTTGGGAAACACCTTAATTAAATTTTTTTGCCATAATTAAAATATTCCTAAGTATAACTTAGGAAAAGTGGTGAATTAAACTGAATTAATTAAGGTAATTCGATTTTTCTCTAGAGACTCCTATTGATGGAGTCAAAGTGATCTAAGTCATTGATCAAGATTAGATCTTGGCCGTTGGTTGCCCAACATAAAATTATAAGAGCAAGTCGAGGGCTTGGAGAAGGGGCATTGATTTACAGTTGAACAGTTTGACTACCTAGTTTGCAGTATTTAGCAAGGGCGTTGTTGAACCTAGGGAAGAGCATTAGAGAGAGGGAGTAGCAATGAGAATTTCCGAAGGAATTCTTAGAAGGTTTTCTAGTGGTCCAGGTTCTTGATAGGAGGCCGAATTATCCAACAGAGGAAGCCACATTTTGCAGTGCGAATTGCCAGAAGGAGCATCAATTCAGTTGCTAGTGCTCGGATCTAGTACCGGGAGACAAATCGTTTTGTTTCTAGAGGTAGAGGGAGGTAGAATGACTCAACTGGAGGTGGTTCCAGGGAAGAACGAATTTATTGGAGGTTGCAATGCACATTTATGGGCAGAAGTGCAAGTGTCGGGAAGGAGTGTGAGTAGCCTAGAGACGCAAGATCGAGTTCCTAGTGATCGGTGTAGATGGTGGGGGCGCTGGCATATCATCATCATCAAGCTAATGTGTAGGGTTGGGCCGTTGGCCAAAGTAGGGAAAAGTTTTCTCCTATGGGGTTACCCATTTTGGAGGGTAACAAAGACTTGAGGTATATGATATGCTCATAAAGGTATCAACACCAAAGTCATAGTGCCACTGCACCTATTAGAGAAGCTGTTTTCCCTTCTTGCACCGAAAATGATTGAAGACTTGCACTTCCTCCATTATCTTAGTGGATTTTGCATGTTGGGTTCTTTTTTATTTTGAAAAATACTATTACAATGTAAAAATTTACATGATCGTTTAGAAAAGAAGACATAAAATGGAAGTGTATATACAATGAATTCTCATTTCCTCTTCTTGTAAGCAACTAGGGAAAAAATAAACTTAGAGTAAGCTAAAGCAGTGAGTTTGTTGGCATCCTTAATCAAGAGGGAGCCTTTGGCAGACAATTGTATACATACCTCTTCTCCCCAAGAACAACAAAAAGAATGGATTAAATTGACCTCATTGTAGAAGATATATTTGTCTAGTTTGTTAAAGAGTTGTGATCCAAAGATAGTGCTAAATACTTGATAAGTGGAACGACACCTAAGATCTCGAGTCAACAAGAAGAGATACATGTCAATGAAGTTGTCTTTGAAGTAGCATAAAATGATAATCCTACACCAACTTCTAGCATGATCTAACAAAATGTTGGAATTTCTAATTCTAACCCGTCAAAAATTCTTCCTACACTATCTAGTTTATTTCACCTACTTGTTTAATTACTTAACAAGTTATTTAACCATATAAATACTGAAAATAAACACAAGTACAGTCTCAACATCTACAGATCATCAACTGAAAGAAAACAAGCACACAAGTGAGACTGTTATTTTTGGACAAATGTCTTCAGAAAAACCTAATGCGGGAAAACCGGTGCAACTATTCTAAGGGTTATATTATTATGCAACCTTTCTGAGTACAGTTGGGTGCCTAATCGGCTCACCCAAAAGAGAAAAATACACGGCAACAATACCTCTATATCCGGAAATAGGTATTCAAAAAACTTGTCCCACGAAACCCTCTCTGACATAAATGAAGCTTAGCGCTGGCCCTTTAGGGCTCTGCGTCAGCCTCCTGTTGACCTGCGTCAGTCCCAGGACCCTTTGCGTCAGCCCTCTGAGGCATTGCGTAGCCTTTGGGACCCTCTGCGTCACTCCAACAGCCTCTGCGTGGATGACGCAATCCCTCTGGCCTCCAAGTTGACTCTGCTGGGCTCTACGTAGCTTGGATTGGTTGCTGTTCTCGCTCTCTCTGCTTCTGTGCTAGTCTCTCAGTAGTGCCTTTGCCTCTTTGTCCAGTACTCACTGCCCCTCGTTGCTGATCACTGATTCACTTTTGCTTAGCAACCCCGCTCTAGCAAAATGAATGACTGATCACTCTGGTGTGTCTTCCAATTGACCCTCAAGCCTCCTCTTATACTTTTCTTGTTGGTCCTTCAACGGCCGAGATTAAATCTCTAATCAATGGCTAAGATTAGATTTGGCTTGATTCATGATTTTGGAACCTTCTAACCCAGTTTTACATTAATACCCATTAATATTTTATTTTTCCTAAGTTTAGACTTAGGAACTCCATTAAAAATATTAATTATTTTAATATCTCCCAAACTGGGTACAATCTGTCCAAACCATTTCTAGGTCTTGGAGATCTCATGTGCTTTAGCCTCTCCACCAATTTTTATGGCTAGAGCACATCCGATGCTACTCGAAATCAACACTCCCTCTTAGTGAGGTTTGTGCTCTAGTAATACTCCTCACTAAGCATCACATTGATTATTCGACATTGGTACCTATGCTGATGCTAGGCCTTCTTGCCCAACATCCTCTCCACTGTTGCATCCTGTATTGCTGCCCATGGCCTTGCCACTGCCATTGCTGCATCCATACGACAGCTCCCTCTGCATCCATGCTACTGCTGGTCCATGCTCCCAACACTACATCTGCACTGCATCCCCCTCTCATCATGTTGCATCGTGCTACTGCACTGCAACTCAGTTATTGAGAAGTAAGTAATTGATCCACCCAACTACTGACATCCCTGTCAGGATAGAAACACTCCTGATGTTGAAGCTCCCTCTATCGCTAACAACTGCTCCCTCTACTGACCTCTACGCTGCTGCAACAACTCCCTACATCTTGCACCGTTGCACACCTCTCTATGCCATCGTCGCACTTCCTGGAGACTCCTGCACTGTAGCACTCTTGCCGCTTCATCCACATCTGTCTCTACCGACATCCGCCAATCCTGCTACTCCTCTTCGGGGAGGTTGGGTACCTCAAGGATCTTGCCCCTCATCGCCTGTAGTCCTCCTGACTACATCGCGATGTCTCCCCACTTGTTCTCAAGTGGCACATGAGCACTCATGGCACAATCGTCATCCTCAACTTCTTTCTCCGCCTTCACTAGCGCTGCCTTCGAGTCAGAAGCCTCTCCCTTACTCTTTTTCCTCAGACATTGGTTCATGCAGTGACCCAGTTCCCCACAATGGTTGCACTTGACCTTGGAAAGGTCCTTCTTCTTCCTCTTCTCCTGCTTTCCTGCAAATGCCAGAGCCGCATCCTCTTCCTTTTCCTTCTTGATCCTCACCCCTTTACTGCTACTCCCTGTGTTGGTCAGTTGTCTGATCTCTTCTTGACAAAGAGCCGCCCACAGTTCTTCCCAATCTAGAAGACTCACCCTACCCAGTATGCTCTGGACAAATGTCTCCCACTCCTCGGAGATTGCGTTAAGTGCGGTCCTCACCATCAACTCCTGATCCGACGTGGCCCCTATGGAAGTCAGTTGGTCACGGATCTCCTTCAACTGACCGAGGAAGAGATCTATCTGCTCTCCCTTCTGCATCTGGTATGACCTTAGCTGATTCTCCAGGAGCATCTTCCTCTGCACGGAAGTATGCTGGTACAATGTCTTCAAAGTGTCCCACATCTCCTTTGCCGTTTCCTTCTCGGCAATATGTTGGACCACATGATCCTTGACCCCATCAAGGATGATGCACTTTGCCTTAGCCATTGCCTCCTCGTACCTTTCATTAGCTACTGGGTCAACTGGGATAGCCATTACTCTCAAGGCGAAGCCCTTGATACGATGTCTGTCTAGAATGGACAAGATCTTGGCCTTCCAGACCACAAAGTTGGACGCTCCATCCAGCCTATCTTGATCCCTCAGCCCATTCACGGACATATCTCTACTCTTCTCTGTCGACTCCTCCGAGTCTCTCTACTTCCCGCCTGGAAGTTTTCGGTTCGACTCTTGCTAAGTCTCTCTACTTCCCGTTTGGAAGTTCTCGGTTTGACTCCTCCGAGTCTCTCTACTTCCTGTCTGGAAGTTCTCTTCTGGACTTCCTTTTAGTCACGATTTCCATCCTGAAAATCCTTCTGCCAACTGTCAAGTTGCCCCTCTCCAATCGTCTATTCAACTGCAACACTTATCTTGATCCCTTGGCTAGAAATCCACCTCGACAACAACTTCCTCTACCTTGGTCTTCCCTTGTTAGGTACTGTTCTGACCACAGTACCCCACCATCTTCGCTCCCGCAAACTGCCCATAGCTTCCTTCGCCCCAGCAACTGAAGGACTGAGCCTCTAGGCTCTGCCCAATCCCGGCTATAGCAAAAATAATTCCCTTAGCCATTGCATCAACCCTCCTGGTCTCTGTGTGAGCCTCTTTCTGCCATCCTCAGCCTCTGTGCTGGCCTCTTTCTGGCCCGAACTAATGACGTAGTCCCTCTACATCAACCCTTCCTCTGTTGCTTCTGCAAGGATCGGCTACTGTCACTCGGGACAGCTGATTCTGCTGCAAATGCTCTGCTTAGTTGATGCCTTCAGCTTTCTTGTGATCTGCAACCACGCTCCGATACCATGTTAGAATTTCGAATTCTAACCTGTTAGAAAATCTTCTTGCACTATCTGGTTTATTTCACCTACTTGTTTCATTACTTAACAAGTTATTTAACCATATAAATACTGAAAATAAACACAAGTACAGTCTCAACATCTACAAATCATCAACTGAAAGAAAACAAGCACACAAGTGACACTGTTATTTTTGGACAAATGTCCCCGGAAAAACCCAATGCAGGGAAAACCGGTGTAGCTATTTTGAGGTTTATATTATTATGCAACCTTTCTGAGTATAACTGGGTGCCTAACCGTCTCACCTGATAGAGGAAAATACTCGACAACAATAACTCTATATCCGGAAACAGGTATTCAAAAAACCTGTCCCACAAAACCCTCTCTGGCACAATTGAAGCTCAATGCTGGCCCTTCTAGCCTCTGCATCAGCCTCCTGCTGACCTGCATCAATCTCTTGCTGACTTGCGTCAGCGTCAGGACTCTTTGCGTCAGCCCCAGGACCCTCTGCGTCAGCCCTCTGAGGCACTGCGCAGCCTCTGGGACCCTCTACGTGACTCCAGCAGCCTTTGCGTGGATGACGCAGTCTCTCTGGCCTCTACGCTGACTCTGCTGGGCTCTACGTAGCTTGGACTAGTTGTTGCTCTCGCTCCCTTTGCTTCTGCGCTGGTCTCTCAGTACTGTCTTTGCCTCTTTGTCTAGTACTCACTGCCCCTCACTGCTGATCACTGATTCACTTTTGCTTAGCAACCCCGCTCTAGCAAAATGAATGACTGGTCACTCTGGTGTGTCTTCCAACTGACCCTCAAGCCTCCTCTTATACTTTTCTCGTTAGTCCTTCAACGACTGAGATTAAATCTCTAATCAACGGCTAAGATTAGATTTGGCTTGATCCATGCCTTTTGGAACCTTCTAACCCAGTTTTATATTGATACCCATTAATATTTTATTTTTCCTAAGTTTAGACTTAGGAACTCCATTAAAAATATTAATTATTTTAATATCTCCTAAACCGGGTACAATATGTCCAAACCATTTCTGGGTCCTAGAGATCTCATGTGCTTTAGCCTCTCCACCAAGTTTTATGGCTAGAGCACATCCGATGCTATCCCAAATCAACACAAAATTGGACTCCCAATAAGATATGTTTCAAGCTCTCTGAGTGACTATAATAGGGAAAAGGGCCATCTATCAACTTTCTTTTTGGCAAGATGAGCTTTAAAGGGAAGCCCTTGATAAACAATTGATTGTGCAAAGACCCTAAGCTTGTAGCTCAATTAGAGAGACCAAATGTTTTGCAACCAATGGATCCGTCTAGCTTTAGGTTTAGAGGAAACTTGCAAGTCATCTAGCATTTAGAATAAGAGGTAAAGGGTGCTTTGATGAAGAGGAGAGTAAATCTTTGTTGAATCATATTGTTGAAGTGGCTTCCAAAACCTCCATTCCCAATCTCCCTAGAAGAGCCCCTACATGTTAATATTTAGTTTGTACATATCCCTAGGAGGGAGAAAACTCATAATGTCTTTGATGGTTGTATTATCTAGTGAAAAGTAAGTATGGTTACCAGCAGTAAGGACAACAAGTGATACATAGCAATGCACATAAGCAAATAGCGGAGACACAAAGTAGTGGAGAACCAACGAAAGCACACTTTTATTATATTTCTTAAAGTTGAATATAACTAGTACATTGATACATTCATTGATATATATATATATATATATATATACATTTTGGCGGGACAACTACAACAGTTTAATTGTCTGAACCGACTCAACTAAGCCGACTTGGGTGTTGACTTGACTAAGTTGTCAATTGACTTACAATGTAGCTTTCTGACTCGACTAAACTAGTCGACTAAGTTAACTAGCCCCTCCAACATCTCCCCCATCATCACAAATTTCTTTGTCTCGAAGAAGGGGAGATTTGGAGTGTTACAAAATTTTGTACAAAAATATTACAACATAGAGGCAAAAGAAAACACATAAATTAAATTATGCGGCTTCTTGTACATTTGTTGGCTCTTTGATAGGTTTTGTAGGTTGATCAGTTGACATTTCCTTGGCTGGTTCTGCTGAATGTTGAGTTCCTTGGTTGACTTCAACTTCAAGAGATTGTTGTTCTGGAGTCGCACCACATGTCGAGATGCTTGGCTCAAAGAAAGTATGTGTAGGCCGAGGCGGATTTGGTGGCGATGAATGTAATGGTGGCAGTGGTGGCATATAAGGGAAGGCAATCTGGTCTATAACTAGAGCAAGTAGTCGAAGATGTTTGCCAAAAATTGACCATTCATGAACTGCTAACCTTACTTGCGCGTCCATTGCCTTTATCTCTACAAGATTTTGTACTTTGTCATCTAATGAATTCTGCTCGGATAACCTTTGGTCGACAGGCCCTTGTTGTTCTAGTTGCTCTGCCAGATTGAGGATCCCCAACAAAATTTTTGCAGCATTAACTGCTTCCATTTGAGCTTTCTCCCTTTCTCTTAGCCGTTGTCGTTCCTCCTACATAAGCTAGGCTTGGAGTTTCTTTTCATGTACAATATTTTTGTCAAGTGCTAGTTTTTCTCTCAACTTTGTGACTTTTCGAGAGCATAAGTCACGAATGAGCATTTCCTGAGTTTTGATATGGTTGTAGGTTGAGGATAAGTATGTAGGCCAATTATTCAAGATTGTGCTCAATGTGGCTCCTTGATTGAGCGTATGTTCCAATTCCTACTTAGCTTGCACAAATTCCTGATGTGCTTTCTGAATTACTACTGATAACTCTTGACTGCCTGGTACTGTTGTTCTTAATTGTAGCTCACTTATCTGGGCACTAAATCGCTCATTGTGGTCAATCAACTAGTGCACTAATTTGTGAATAGCAGCGAGATGATCATCAACCTCGGTTGGAATGTGAATATTTAGTTTTTCTGTTGCTCGTTGCTAGCAGTCCAACCAAATCTCCCTTTCTTGCTCCTCTTTTCATTGAAGCTTATTAGTGTCTTTCTTTGTTCTTTTCATTCTTACTTTCATTGCCTTAACAAAATTTTCTAAAATATCAAAAATCTGTTTATCACTGGCAAGCCTTAAAGCAAAGAATTTGCTTGGAATATCTATGAATTCTTTCTTAATCTTGGTCATAGGCATGTTTGTCGAGGTCGGTTGGGTTGGCGGCACTTGTTGTTGAGTCGTCGGTGTGGCTGATGTGTCTTGTGTTTGTGCATTATCCCCTCTTATTGTCTCATCCGACCTTGTATGCTCTGACGATATTTCTTGTGTCAAACTGATCTTGTGGGGCCTTGTCAGTCTTTTCCTATTCTTATTCAACATGTGTAAGAGATATAGGAGGTGAATTTGAGGGTAAGTTGATCTCAGGGATCTGAACAATCTACTTTGTGCTTGGTCCCAACTGCAGCTGATTCTTTGCTTGAGACGAAGTACCATTTCGTGTAGAAGAATGCAATGGGGTGGTTGGGTTTCTCTCATCTTTTGCCAAACTTTTCTATGAAAACATCTTTTGCATACCCAAATGCTTGTAACATAGCCCCTCCAATAGATGATGCTAAGAATTTAGATTTTTTGGGCTTTTTTATTAATTTTCCCTTTGCCTGAGTTGTTTCTAGCAGCTATTGACAATTGTATCAAGCTGTTGTTGTTGTTGTTGTGCATCATCAAGTCTGATATCTAATAGCACTTCTTGCCAATTGATTCTTAGTGAGGAAGTCATAGTAGACTTTGGACTCTGAGATTCTCTATGGGTAGGCTTCTTAGCAGAACTTGACAAGGGGGCGGACAAATCAACCTTAAAAGGTTGCAAGTATAATGTGGTTTCTCTTTCCTCCTATTCTGCATCAGTGAGGGGTGTGATGACATCTCTAGGTGATTCATGGGCCTCCAGAGGGATTATGAGTTTTGTGTTAGATTGTGGCTCCAATTCTTGAAAAATTTGGTCGACTGCCAGTTGATGAGGTAGTTCTTGGTAGTCACATCGTCGGAGTTGATGTACTAGACTTTGGCTACATCAAGGCTTAACTATATATGTGAGGTGGGTGGCAACATCCGCCAAATGTTATATGGAACTCTCCATCTATCTGAAATTGCCTTGATGTTCAGAAGCCAAATTTTGAATAACTCTTAGCGTCCCTATTACTCCTCAAACTAGCATGGGTCCTAGGAGGGAACTCGAAAGGGACAATTGCTAGGTGAAGGGCAATGATGGAGCAATAGCCCATTGTCACCTCAACTAAAACTCCCAACTCTTTACAGACTTTTGCTGATGGAAGGAAACCCAGTATGATAAGGATCACAAAGGTGGATAGTTCAAAGATAGGATGAAGGGTGATCCTAGAAGCTTATTCACAAGATTGTGGCTCTCTAGGAAGGGCTTGGAGAGAATTTCAAGGGTTAGGTTTTGAGTATGTTTCTTATAAAGGAGATCCCTAAGCCCTAGAATACTTGTGGAAACTTGGGTTCCAAGTGATCTTTTGAAGAATTAACCTTGATAGTGCATGGGACCACACGGGACCAAGTGGACACGAGGTTAGGTCAAGGGGTTAGGATTTTGCAACCAATGATATACTTGACCTAATTGTAGAGGGGAAAGGGACCAAGGAATGAATTTTCAATGAAAGGCAATGCAAGGATCCCAATGATGTTTCTAGCCTAAGGGAAACCAAGGGCAAGAATTGGTCTACGATCTAGGGCTAGCAATATCTCAAGATCCCACCATCGGAATCTCATGAAATTTGGAGGGCCTCTTCAGTACACACCAACGCAGTTGTGGACCAAAAATAGAAGTATTTGGATGGCTAGATTGCAAGATAAATGTTGCCCTATGAGACCTATAGGACTAGACCTAGAGAAGAGGAGAGGGGAGAAGGATAATAGGTTTAAGGTGATCACCTTATGGTGGACCAGTGCCTAATCCTTTGGGGAGATGTGGAGTCAAGAGTAATCATGACTATGGACATTGAATTTTTTATGTCAAGGAGGCCTCAAAGATAGCTTCGCATAACATTAAGGCAACAACGAAAGCAACTTCAAGAACTTTATTCTTCATTTTGCAAAGTTGATGGCTTATCAAGATGAATTTCAATGAAAAATCATCTCTAGGAACATTCATTCATAATACATGGCCCATACATGAATCATCACTATCTAGAAATCAAATTTCCACAACTTAGCATAAATGGATGCAATAAATTAGCCCTAGTATAGCGACATCCCAACAACAATGTCTGTGACAAAAATAGAAAAGAAAATAGCATTAAATTGCACTTACATGTATTAAGAGTATATCCAACCATTAAGAGTTTACCAATCAAGAAGCTCCAAGACAAGAGAAAATAATCAAACATCAAAATTCATTCCATACTCCAAAATTCATCCTCCAAGAAGGATAGAGAAAATTTCAAGAGAGATGCAAGTATGATCCAAGTGATGATGTTAAAATGAATTCACATCACTTCTATTTATACACTTCTAATGAGTTCAATTTAGCTAATTTGGCCTACATTAGCCCCTAGAATAAAATAATGTGCAAAATAACTAACTTTTGGTGACAAGCCCACCAAACTAGCTCAAAAACAAAAGAATAAGCCTCTCAAGAGGTCGAATGATCAATAGTACATGCCGTTGGGCCTTCTAAGAGGCCTAATGAAGTCCATAGGTGCCATAATGAGAAATATGACTCCCAAAAGTAGTGGACAAGGGGTTTGTTGAGAAATCAATGCAAGTAGATTAGGGTTTGATTCCTCTTTCCTGATAATTACTTGTGAGTTATGTTGGCTTCTTTTACTTCTTTATTATTTGTCTTTCATCAGGAAATTACCATATTATGTGTGTATGAAGATCACAAAAACACAAGACACAAGATGTAGGCATTATGCCAGGGCAAAACCCCTCTCGAGGGGAAAACCCAATAAAAAATTCTCTTCCTTCAATAGTTTTCTTTGAGACTCTTTAACCTAGACAAACACCAAACCTTCCCTCCACACCAAGTCAGCCCTTCCAGTTCTTCGACCCCTTTGTAGTAGCACTTCCACCCCAACAACTTTGATTATGCAACAACTTATGGCATAAGGCAGCGACTGGTAGCAACAACACTTGGAAGACTGTGAAAGTTTGGATGCCCAAATTTTTATTGCAGCAACTGATTATGTTTCTTCTATTTGTTAATTACTGAACAAAATTATTTACTGTTTCCTACAGTAAACACTGAAACTAATACACTGCAACCTTCACCATTTAAATAAAATGCGGAAACAAGAAACTGAACAAGAAAGAAACACATAACACATCTACACAGTTATTTTTGAACAAATGTCCCTTGAAAAACCCAATGAGGGAAAACCGGTGTGGTAGTTGTGGGTTTTATTATTATGCAGTAGTAATTTCTGAGTACAATCTCTGGATGCCCTCTTGGCTATCCAGTATAGAGAATATCATTGACAGAGAGATAAGTGAGATTACCTCAAACTATCACTGGAGATCCTGGCTGATCCAATGACTGAATGAACAACCCCTAGCTGCCTCTACGCTGTCACTGCGTCAGTCCAATGTCACACTGTCTAGGGTCTGCGTCACTCCTCTCAACTGATCAATTTGCCTCTGAAATTCTAACTTCTGCTCTCCCGGTCTCACACCTCGCCTTCCGGCTACAAAAATCGATCTCCCTAGAAAATTTTTAGACTTCCTCAAGGCTCTGTTGATTTGAGGTAGCATCAGATGTGATCTAGCCATGAAAATTGGTGGAGAGACTAAAGCACATGAGTTCTCCAAGACCCAAAAATGGTTTGGGTAGATTGTACCCAGTTTGGGAGATATTAAAATAATTAATATTTTTGATGGAGTTCCTAAGGCTAAACTTAGGAAAAAATAAAATATTAATGGGTATTAATATAAAACTGGGTTAGAAGGTTCTAAAAGTCGTGGATCAAGCCAAACCTAATCTTATCCGTTGATTAGAGATTTAATTTTGGCCATTGATGGACCAACAAGAAAAGTATAAGAAGAGGCTTGAGGGCCAGTTGGAGAACACACTGAGGGAGACCAGTGTGTTTGATTTCTGGAGCGGGGTTAGCTGAGAAATTCGAACCAATGGTCTTGAGAGCAGCAGGAGGTAGCAAGTACGGAACGGAGAGTCGGGAACAACACCAAAAGACTAGCGCAGATGTTGGAGAGGTAGACACAGAGGCAGCAGTCTGTGCAGTCATTGGAGGGCCTGCGTGGGTGACGCAGAGAGGCCCAGTGCTGACACAGACAGACTGGAGCTGACACAGAGGGTCTGAGAGCTACGCAGAGGTCAAATAGCCTGACGCTAACACTGGGAGAAGTGCTAGAGTATTTTCTCTCTGTTGGGTAAGTTAGTTTGGGACCCAGTTGTACTGAAGAATTGTTGAATAATAAAATCCTCCCTTGTTGCACCGGTTTTCCCACATTGGGTTTTTCCGGGGACTGTTGTCCAAAATATCTGTGTCGATGTGTTGAATCTTATGCATGTGTTTGTTTCTGTATTGTGGTGTGATAACTGTAGCAAAATTTATTTTAATGTTTACTGAAGGATTTTCATAAATAACTTATTGGGAAATAAGTAGGTAAAATAAATTAGTTGTTGCAGTGATAGAATTTTCACAGGCTCTGTGCTACCTCTACATCAGCCTATGCTGCCTCTATGTGGCCTTGCATCAACCTCTTATGGCTTTGCACTGCCTCTCCCCGATCTCTCTCTACCTCCTCTGCTGAGTATTCTCGGATTAGGGGAAATCTCTAACCAGAACTATCCCTGCCCCTCAATGCAAAAGCTCACTTCGAATTTCTCACTGGTAGCTACTCTGCTTCATCTTCTGAACTCTGACTCGATGCGTTCTCCAAGTGCCCCTCAAGCCTCTTTTATATCTTTTCTATTGGACGACCAATGACCCAGATTAACTTCTAATCAATGGCTTAGATAATTTTGGCTTGATCCTCGTCTTCTTCTAGAAGTTTCACACACAGTTAGATTAATACCCATTAATTATTTTAATTTCCTAAGTTTAGACTTAGGGTCCCATTAAAAATAATTTATTATTGTAATAAAACTGTCTCCGGGTGGAATTTCCCAAAACGATTTCTGGGTATTGGAGAATGCATGTGTCTAATCCTCCTTACAGATTTTGAGACTTAGAGCACATTCGATGCTACCAGAAATCAACACTCCCTCTTAGTTAGGAATGTGCTCTAGCAATGCACCCTACTGAAACATCACTCTATTCTGTAACATCTCCTTCTGCGCTGCTGATGTTTGACATCTTGTCCACCAACTATTGTGCAAATGTTGCATCTGTACTGCTGCTGACCCTGCCACTGTCAACACTGCATCCGTATTGCAACTCCCTCTCAATTTTGCATCTGTGCTGCTGCTGGCACTGCCACTGCAACTGCCAATACTGCATCCTTCTCCAACTGCTGCTGCTACTGCATCAACAACGGAAAAGCATCCCAAATTACTGAACTAGTGTTCAGTATGATGCATCTCGTTGCTGGAGTCTGACTGCTACTAGTCTCTACGTTGACCCTTTGAAGCTTCTGCATTGCTATTGATCTTTGCTTTGTGCCAACTGCATTGCTGCCAACTCTGCTTTGCGTTGCTCAATCTCTGGCACCCCTAGCCACTGCAACTATCACTTCAACACTCCTTTGCACCAACTAACACTGGTCCAACCTTATACTACTGATCTGGGCTCCCGTAGCAAGGAATTGATCCGAGAGGTGGGCACCTCAAGGATCCTGCCCATCTACAGTCCTTTCGAACTACAACTCTAGATCTCCCCAGCTCCCTCTTGGAGATGCCTGGGCTATCATGGCAAACTCCTCCTCCTCAATCTTCGTGGCTGCAACCTTTAGATCATGCTTCTCATCTTTGTCCTTCTTCCTGACAGGACACTGTGTTCCGTAGTGAAAGAATTCACCACACCTGAAGCATTTGATCTTTGAAACATCTTTCTTCTTCTTCTGTTGCTCTTGCTGCCCCTTGGATGCGAGCTGCATTCTCTTCCTCCTCCTTGGGCTTCGACCCACTACTGCTGCTTTCGTCAAGTTTACACTTGACCAAGTCTCTCCTCAGCTCCTCTTGCTTAAGAGCCGCCCACATTCCATCCAAGTGTAGCAAAGTCGCCCTGCCCAGGATGCTCTGGACAGAAACTTGCCACTCGTCAAAAACTAAATTCTGGGCCAGTCTTACGATGTCGAAACCTTGAGGTGTTGACCCCATAGCTGCCATCTCGTCTCGGGTCTCATGAAGCTTAGTAAGGAACGAATCAATGTGTTCCCCCTTCTGCATCTGCATAGATCCCATCTTCTTCTCTAAGTACATCTTCTGTTGCTCGGAAGATCCCTGATACAACGTCGACAAAGCATTACTCATCTCCTTGGCGGTGTCTCTGCCAAAGATGTGACAGACTATATGATCCTTCACTCCGTCAAGGATCATTCTCTTAGTCTTCGCCATTTCTCCCTCATATTTCTTGAGCGGATTTGGATCCGCTGGCTCAGCTACCACGCTATTGATGTAGATCTTGAGAAAATGTTCATCCAGACGGCACAACATCCTTGCCTTCCAAATCACATAGTTGGATGCCCCATCCAACCTCTCCTGATATATAGTTGGCTGCCATCTCTGCCAAACGAAAAAGGCGAATGACCTCTCTCCTGCTGCTGCTCAACAAATGAGAAATCAAATTCCTTGGCTAGGAATTCTCTGAGGAAGAAATTCCCTCAAGTGTCTCTTCTTCCCTCTGATATCTTTCTGCTTAGCAACTGCCTGCAGAAAACTGCGTCACACCAAAAACCCCTTTTCGCTGAAGCTACTGCTGCATTGCTCCTTTTGTCACTAACAGATTTCGATCTGGAAATCCTGCCTCCCTGTCGACTCACTCAGAGAGAGATTTACCATGAAAATCTTGCCCTTGTGGCCTGAACTGCACAATCCCTCTAGGGATTTGATTCGCTGCCTATGCAGCACTTCAACTTCCCTTCTTCCTTCAACACTGGGCTCTTTCGGTAGTATTCTCTTGTTTCACTTGCAGCTCTGATACCATGTGAAAATTTGTATGCCCAAATTTCTACTGCATCAACTGATTATGTTTCTTCTATTAATCAAGATTGTTATTGATGTCAGTATGGCATTGTTGGAGATAGAAAATATTCTTGTGATGCATGAATAACCCCTTTGTGATGTTGCCCTAACCTCATGCAAACCCTAGGAAGAAACCCATGCCCTAGCCTTAGTTGAAGCATGCCTTATGATAATGAAACCCTAATCCTAATAAGTCCATGACAACAATGACCCTAGGTTTATTGAAAACCTAACCTTGCTGTCCTAAGTCCCAAATGCATATGCCAAATATTTAACACCGCTGCCCTAGGAGCCTAAAGATGATGAAATCCTAGATAATGAAATCCTCAATGATGAAACCCTAACCCTATAGAAACCCTACCCTAATTGTGTTGTCACCTTAATGAAACCCTAGCCCTAATTTTGTTTGAAACCTGAAGTCTAATATCATAACACAACCCTAATCCTATTGATACCCTAAAACAGTTAATGATATAACTCTAATCCTAGAAAAAAATGTTCATGAACATATTACATATTACATGAAAACCTAAATGCATTAACACAATGTTGCATATTTAAAATCCTTGACCCCACACAAAAAAATGAAACGTTGATGGATTAAACAAAATTTGAATGTATTAAGCACTTGATGTTGCATACTAGACGAATTTTCTCACGTATTATAAAAAGATTATATAATTGATGTTGGTCGGCCAATAAGTCAGTCCTCATTGAGTCAGCGGTTGTGACTTTTAAATATTATATATACATACATGTCATCACCGTCCAGGAAGGTATTCGATCAAATAGCAGAATTCGGTAAAAATAAAGGTGAAGACAGTTCACATTTCGAGGAATATATCTGAATTTTTTTTCTACATACTATTGCAGACTCATCATATGACTTGAAGCTCGAACCTGTGAACTGTAGTATTTTCGGTGAAGAAAGGGATCAAAACAACGAAGAAAAAAAGGGCAGAAGGATGACAAGGAATGGAGAGATTTCTAAATTGAAAAATATGTTGAAATACGTTTTTCTGCGAATTGATTTTGTGCAAACCTGTGGTAAATAATTGCAGCAGCTTCGGACTGTGACAAAAACAACAGCTCAGATCAATAATATACCTAAGTACAGTCTCGGACCTGTGGTTAATGATTGGGAAATTTCTGTATCCTTCAAGCTCAGACTGGAAACCTCGGATCTGAAGGACAGTTACCGTTCATTCTTCTCGGACCTGTGGATAATGATCTTTTGGTGGCTCGATTTCATTACTTGCTGACTATATAACTCGGACAGAGCTTTGAAGGTTAGGTCTACACACTTTGGATTGGATAACATCAGGATGTTGAAGAAAAGCTTGGGTACAGTAGACAGAGACATGAAGCTTCTATGTGTAGACTTCCTGTGGGATTAACCTCAGAGAACTGAAGTGAACAGTCAACAAAGTCAAGGAAGGGTCAAGGCCAGTTTTACACTATTCCAGATTCAAAGTTGAATTATGATTGCAACATTAATACTCCTATACCTACAGTGAAGATATAGGTACAGTGAAGACTAATGGTGGAGACCTATATTGGACAGTCAAGCATAGTGTTTGAAGCTAAATGAACATGTACGATGAAGAATCTTATTGAAGGAACACAAGATAGCTTGAAGACATTCTTGGAGACTTTGATTGAGGCCTTTGTGGAGTGACCTTGAAGAAGATCCCAGATTGAAGACATTTTGGTGAAGTAGATTTGAAGACAACATTGAAGACCATGATGCATCACTGATGTCATCATGAGGTAACTTGGAGAAATTGGTTGGGTATTGGGTATGACGAAGAGCAGTGGTGACACCTTTTAAGAGATCAAGGTTGTCATTAATGACGTGACGTGGGGACTAAAGTGAAGACTAAGTGAAGATTGAAAGGGCTCATTGAAGAAGACATTGGGAGCTGTGAAGTATAACCAAATACATCTTGATGAAGTAAAGTAAGGGTTGGAGCCCAAGAGGTTGGAGCCTCAAAAAGACAAGGTTGGTGCCTTGGAGGATAGGGTTGGAACCCTAGAGGATCAGAGTCCTCAAGAAACCAGGTCGGAGCCTGAACCAGATATAGGGTTGGAGCCCTTAAGGTTGGTGCCTCTAAATTGACAAGGTTGGAGCTTTGGAAGTCCAAGTTGGTGCTTGGAACAATATAGGTTGGAGCCTGGGAGATTGAAGATCGGTGTCTTCATCTAGGGTTGGAGCCCTACATATATTGTACTTGATTCATTGTAAAGAAGAAATTAATAAAAGCATTTATTCTTATTGTTTATTTTGTGTTCTAAATATAAGTGATCTAACTGGTAAAAATAACAATTGAAAAGAAATACCGATTCACCCCCCTCTCAGTATTTTCAACAATTGGTATCAGAGCCAATACCTTCACTCAAACCCTAGCAGCTTGAAGGTTGATCCTTTGAACACAAATGGCAAAGCCAAGGAAGAAAGCCTCCAATCCTCCTAAAGATGTCTCTTCCTCAACCATGAAAACTGAGGACAATCAAATTGAGAAAGTTCCAGTGTTCAATGGAAACTTTGATGTATGGAAGGTAAGAATGAGAAATTTCTTAATGGCTCAAGGCGTTGGAGTATGGGAATCAGTGATTACTAATAGCACGATGGATGATGAATCCAAGGAGTATAATATAAAAGCAATGAAGACAATTTTGGATGGGCTACCAAATTCTATATAAAGGCCAATTTGGAAAAATGTTTGTCAGCGAAAGATATATGGGACAAACTTCATGACCTTCACTCAAAAGGAGCATTGACCATGACCTGTAGTCAAGAAGATGATGGAAAGCAAGAAGGAAATCCAGAAGGAAATCCAGAACCCATCAAGGAAGATGAAAATAAGAATGATGACATCAAGGCCAAAGAAGACCTAGAAGAAGAAGAAAGCAAAGAAGGCTTTGAAGAAGATCTCCTGACTAAACTTATAGCTGCCATGGAAGAGATTAACAGTTTGTAAAAGGAAAATGAGGAACTTAAGAAGAAAGCGCAAGATGGTGATTAGGACAAGACAAGGAAGGAAGTTGACCTTTTCAAGCTTCAAGTACAAGAAAGAGATGAGGAGCTCACTAAGCTTAAGGAGGAATTTCATCAAAACAAAAGGAAGTGTGAAAATTTTTGAATCTAATACATCAGAAACCCCTATTGCAATGTCTAGTTTACTATCTCCTACTTGTTATCTACATTAACAAGTTATTTAATTGCATAAATATCAAAGTAAACACAAATGCAACCTTCATAGATATATAGATCATGCACTGAAGTCAACAGAAACAATAACACAAGGGACACCATTATTTTTGGACAATCGTCCTCGGAAAAACCCAATGCAGGAAAATTGGTGCAGCATATAGAGGGTTTTATTATTAAGAAGATTTCTGAATACAATTAGGGTGCCAAAAATGGCGCACCCCTCAAAGAATGTCCTTGGCAGTAGTACCTCTCTCCAGAGATAGATATTCCGGCAAATTAGCAACCGAATGATCAACCCCACAGTGACTGACTGTCCCTGGTGCTGGACAACGAAAGTTGCTCCAAGCACTGCTCTGGAACTGCGTCACCCTCTCCCAACTCAGGATCTGCTGATCAACTCCCAGTCTGCCCCACTGAATCTCCCAGCGTTGCCTCTGAAGCCCTCTGCGTTAGCCTCTATGACCCTCTGCGTCTTGTGTGCTAGCTCCTCAGGCCTCTATGTCAGCCCTTCTTGGGCTTGCGCTACTTCTTCCGACACTTCACTGCCTCTCTCCTATGTATTCTTCAGAGTTGGATCAAAATCCCTCGCTGAATTGCCCCTCACTACAACTAATCTCTAACTCGTTTTCCTCAAAACCCAACCCCAGAAAATCGAATTTTTTATCTCTCTTGGTGTATCTCCAACTGACCCTCAAGCCTCCTCTTATACTTTTCTTGTTGACGATTCAACGATGAGTCACCACATTGATAGGTCCAAGTCGACCTTTGTCTTTTGGCATAGTACAAATGACCCAAGGAACCACAGGAAATCCTTGGTCACCAACATACTTAGACCAAATAAAGGATTTGTGCCAATCTCTTGAATTGAGCCTTTCTTGGGAGTCAGCAAGAGATGTAGCAAATGTGCAAAGCTTGGAGAAAATATGAGATCACTGTAAGCTTCTGGACTAAAGGGGGTTCTTATACTATTAGACCAACAGCTTGCATTGCAGCTGCTCAAGACACTAGTTCCACATATCAGCATGTAGAGGCCAATACTAAAAGGGATCTCAAAATAGCAGACAAATTCTCCAAGCTTAGCCCATTTCCATAGAGAAGGAATCCAATTAGGAGGATCATCAAGCCCAACTAGCCAGAAATTTGTTTTCCTGTCACTAACCATAGCCCCAAAAGCACAGCGGAAAGTATCCAAACACCCTTAGTATCGTGCATTGAGTCTTGATCCAAATGCACTAAAAGAACAGTCCTTAGCAAAATGGTTTTTGATCATTTTCGATCCATCCAGGAAAGAGATACTATGGATTCTCCCCTACATCTTTGTTAACTCAATAAATACCCCAAAGCATCAATAGCTAGAATATAAAGGTAAGGGGTGAAAGGGCACCCTTGTTGTATCTAGCATGTTGGGCATGTGATACACTAGGACACATGTCCTAAAACATGACATGTCAAACATGTGCCTCTGCAAATCTTGGATTGGATATAGAGGAGGGGGAGAGGAGAAAATTGTGACAATGGTGGTGATCTTCATGATTCTGACATGGAGGAGGATGACCAAGAAGCTATGATATTTTTCCATCTATGTTTGTTGGTTGTAGTGTTTATCCTATTTTGTATATGCCATTGGCATTCCCACCTATAGTATCAATGATTCTGTATCTATAGTATCAAATGGCTTAATGAGAGAACTGCAGTTTTTGGTTCTAACTTCGAAGCCTTTATTGTGTATTAAATATTCTAATTTTTTATGTGTTTGATCATTGATGTAGTAACTAGGTATATCAGTATTTTTTGTTATAGTTCAAATTCTATTTATGTGTATATTTTATTTTTGTATTTGTAATTTTGTGTGTGTTTGTCCCAGTGTCATGTGACTTGGGTTCTAAGAGCTAGTTTCCTTATTCTCTGATAAAATCTGAGTATGTTTAGATTTTCTGTATTCCGCCTTCTAAATGTCACTTGTTCCAAAACCTAGACATTATCATATTTCTTGTCATGTCACATTTCTTATTCTAGAAGTGTTTCTTGCTTCAAGCACTTTGGTCTGATTCTACATAATAACAGTCATGACGCAACATGCTCAATAGGTATTTTCTCAGAAACGAGGATGGCCAAAGGCAGCAACAAATTCTCAGGAATTTTTCAGGGCAATTCAACGCTTTTACAGCAATGTTTATCTGGATGCTGAAAAACAGGATGCTATTAATGTGTAAGTACACCTGTCATTGATCCTTTGTGCTTCATACTACATAGGCATTTTGAA
This sequence comes from Pinus tabuliformis, assembly GCA_031772625.1. NCBI lineage: Eukaryota > Viridiplantae > Streptophyta > Pinopsida > Pinales > Pinaceae > Pinus > Pinus tabuliformis. The sequence continues at coordinate 253,769,549 of CM062812.1, read as the reverse complement.
GATGAGGACAATACAAGTACCTAATGTTGTGTCAGTTTCTTTTACCTTTCATTTCATACAAGTGCAGATTTCTAACATTGTTGTTCTTTATCTTCCTGCACTGCAACCTCTCTCTAAGAAAACAGGTTTCTGGGCCACTTTCAGCCAAAGCAAGGAAAGCCTGCTCTCTGGGAGCTTGAATCTGACCAGAATTGCAATATTGGAAGGCGTGGTGATAGTCTCAGAAATGAAAATACGAGGTAAGCTTGTCCAATCCTAAGAGTGTGAAATTCTTTCTGCCTTAGTATATAACTCTTTCTTCAGGTCATTGCTGAGGGCTCTAACCTTTGGTTCTGTTTTTAACAAGTCTGATCAATTACATCTGTTTGTCTCTGAAGCCATCCTTTCTCTTCCAAAAGAATAGTATAATCATCCAACGTTGTTTATTTCATAATTTTCAGCTATCATGTTTATCATCAGAGGCAAAGACAAGGTAATACTTTTATTGCTATTCACAACATCAAACTGCCTATATCCTTAAAATCCTTTGAACATTTTGTAGTTAATCTGTTCTCTCAGAAACAATTGAGACTAGGGACCACATTTTATAACACAATCTTATGCAATTACACAAGTATATTCCTTACGATGAGAGGAGAGTCTATCATGACTGCATCATGGATGGCTGTGTATTAAGTTTGCTTGATTTAGTATTTTTGTTTTAAAACCTGTTGACTAAATTCAAGTGCAATTTCTGAGACATTTGGTGTTGGCTTGCTGCTCTTTCCCTGTATGGTTCCCTGTAATATCCCCAATTTCCTAAGTATTAAGGAGGGCCACCAATTTTGATTAATGTTTGGAGTTAGCATGCATTTTTGGAGGTTCAACTTAGGAGATAAGAAAAATTAAAGTTTTGGTGGATGTGGGGGCCACTCACAAGGAATACACACCCCCTTGAGGAGTATGCACTTGGGGGAGAGAGAAAATGAAGGGAAATTTGGGCTAGTGGAGTTTGGGTCCCACCAAGGGAAAATTGAGTCAACAAGCTTTAAATAGAACGTGAGGGCCATTGTTTGGGGCTTTTGTCAATTTTACATTTGAACTCAATTGTTTAGTTCAGCTATTCAACTAGGTGAACAAGTGCTTCTTAGCACAAAGAGATTTCCGGACAGAAATCTCAACTCTTACTTCGGTGGACCTAGAGTGCCACCCTAGGGGAGTCATTTGTCAATTTGGGAGCCATTCCGGAGCAGGGGATCAAAGGTTGTCCTCACTACTGCACAGAGCAGGGACGGTAGAGGAGAAATTTGTGCCACTTGTGGAATTCATCTGAGAACAGCTCCCTTGCTGGGAATTCTGGGTTGACTTGGTGCATCAATTGCAGGCTATTTGGGGTGGTTTGGTTGCCAGAGGGAGTTTTCTAGGAAAATTTCTGGCATTCTAGGGTGTGCGCAGTTCTTTGGCAGAGGCACTCATGGGAAATAGGATCAGCACTATTTTGTGGGCTTGGTGGCTGGAGAAATTTAGGGGAGGAATTGTGGGAAATTGCAGGAAAATTTTGGGAGTTTCCGTAGATGATTGGAGGAGTTGTAGCAGCATATTTCCAAGCAGTGTGTTTAGCCAGTGAAGCTGGAAATTCACAATTTTTGTTGGATTTTTGGTGGACGGGTTTGGGACCATTTCCTTTCTGGGTCTTGTGGGGAAAATTAAGATAGGGCTATAGCATCATTTTCAGAGCATTCCAAGCATTGGGGTGGCAGAAAACCCCATTTCTATCCTGCAGCAGTGACAGTGAATTTCTTGGGCTATTGCAAAATTTGTGGGCATCTTCCTTGGAGCTGGAATCAACATTTTACCACCTGGGTTTTTCTCTAGCTTGCTGAGGCAAGCCAAGGTTCATTTATCTCTATCCACATTGTACTCTTGTGCCTAGATTCTTAATAAAAAGTGAATTTTTGGTGCTTCTAATTGTGTGACTGGTTGTACATGTGCGAAATTGTTGTTTCATTTACTGTTTCAAGTTGCATGCTTTTGTTATTTACTGTTAATTCCAATTTGGAATATTACAGTGCTATCAAAGGATGTTCTTGGCTAGTGTGGGGAGATAAGAGCAGGGATGCCACCCAGGTACCATGGAGTTGTTTTTTAGAGAGGTCGGGGAAGAGGAAGAGGTAGAGGTTGAGGCAGAGAGGGAGCACAAGACCCATTTTTTGACACAGAGTTGGAGAATTTCAGAGGGCACATGGAGAACTAAGAGGATCTAGAGCAGTCTAAACAGGGAGTACAAAACTAGATTCTAGAGGTGTTACTGAGGACCAACCAACAAATGTTGTGGCAAGGTCAACTTATGATGAACATGATGCAAGAGGTGATGGGCTTAGATGTGAATGATAGCCTAGGGGAAGAACCCCCAGGTGATGGGCGTTCCAGAGTAGGGGAAGGTAGTTGTACATACTAGCCACCTCACATCCCTCTGCATGGCCAAACAGGCCGCCCTATGAGGATCCATTTCGTGGATGACCATGAGCAGGAGAGGGAACCTGACCTTGTTGCAGATCTAGTGAACTTAGTTGCCTCAAGTATTGATGAGTATGAGGGGCTAGACCCCAAGATCAGGAAGGTGATGTCCTTTGGGGAATACCTCCACCTCAAGGAGAGGTGTGCCACAGGAGTGGAGGTTCATTTCAGAGGAGGTTCGTCCAGTCAGGAGGTGCAGAAGATAGTGGGGAAAGTTACACTCCCCAATTATGATGAGCATGGGTCTAGAAGCTAGATACTTACTTTCATCTGAACCCCATGCGAGAGACAGACGTTATTCAGTTTGCTACGTTGGATATGGAGGGGGGTGCACAAGAGTGGTCGTACCATGCCCTGATCACTCTAGGGCACATCCATATAACTTCTTATACCAAGTTCACCAGGCGACTGATTAAGAGATTCGAAAGGAAGGGCCCCGAGCTACATTTCCAGGAGTTGGCCCACTTGAGGTAGACATGTAGTGTAGAGGCCTACATCTCAGAGTTCCAAAGACTGGTCGTGATGGTATTAGATATTTCAGAGGCTCAGTTGATTATGATGTTTGTGGAGGCGTTAGCTGAACCCTTGCGCGAATGGGTGAGGGCCTATAAGCCCATGTCATTGATGGATGTTATCTCCAGGACCCGGGACATGATTAACATAGTGCCCAAGACCTGAGCCCCTATACCCACCAGACCATTGGTTCCTCATGGGAGCAGAGGAATTCATCAGCCTCAGAGGGAGGTTGGGTGTGGCCAATTGGATGATGAGACGAGGAGGAAGCTATGCTTCACATGCCAGGAGCCTTGGGCACCAGGGCATAAGTGCACCAAGGGCAAGGCCCATCACATTGAGGTGTACTCATATAGTGAGCTAGAGGAGGAGACTAAGCTAGAGGTAGGCCACAGAGATGAGGGGCCACAGCTTGCAGGGGGAGCCCCACCACCACCTTAGGGAGGAGGACCATTCGCTGCATCTGGGGGCGTTCTGGCTTCACTTCAGGGAGTTCCAAAGTACTTGACACTCAGGATCAGAGGCATAGTATAGGGGTAGTGTGTTTCAATTTTAGTGGGCAGTGGGGCTACCCACAACTTTATCGATGCCTAGATGGTGGAGCAGAGGGGCATACGCACAGAGACATTTGAGGGGTTGTCAGTGTTGGTGCCGGGAGACCGGATGATGCGGTGCACGAAGTATGTCCCCAACTTGACTCTGAGGATGGTGAACTACTTTGTCACTGACCATTTCTTTGTAGTTGATGTTCTGGACACCAACGTGGTGTTGGGTATCCAATGGTTGTACTCGTTGTGGGGAGTCACCACTGATTGGAAAAAGCTGGAGATGGAGTTCAAGGGCCCAGATGGGAATGTAGTAGTGCTGAGGGGTATGCACTCCTACCCGCCCCAGACAATGTTTGCTCATCGGATGGAGGTAGACTTGAAGCATGGGGATATAGAGAGGGTAGTGGAGCTTAGGATTTCAGAGACAAGGACACAGGCACGACCAATGCATCTAGACATAATGGCATTGTTGGAGAGACATCAGGGGGTTTTTGGGGAGATCCCTCTAGGCATGCCACTAGATCGGGGGTTTGAGCATACCATCAAGTTGTAGGAAGGGGTTCACACTATGATCACTACCTTGTATAGGCACCCCAAGGCCTATAGGGACGAGATCGAGAGCGCCATCCAAGAGTTGTTGGTGTTGGGGCATATCAGACCGAGTACTAGCCCTTTTGCTTCATCAGTGGTATTGGTGATGAAAAAGGATGGGTCTCTTTGTATGTGCATTTACTACCAGGCATTGAACAAGAGGGCGTTGAAGAAATGGTACCCCATACCTCGGATAGATGAGCTAATGGATGAGCTTAGAGGAGCCGAGTACTTCTCTAAGATATATTTACACTTGGGGTACCATCAAATCAGGGTGCATGAGCAGGATATTTCGAAGACAGCATTCAGATGCCATTATGGGCATTTCAAGTTCTTGGTGATGCCTCTTGGACTCACCAACGTCCCTGCCACATTCCAGTCTTGCATGAACCACATGTTCCGCAAGCACCTACGCAAATTTGTCTTAGTGTTTTTTGATGATATACTCATTTACAACAAGACTTGGGAGGAACACCTGTAGCAGTTGGAGCAGGTCTTGAGCGTCTTGGAGGAGCAACAATTTTATGCCAAGATGTTCAAGTGCGAGTTTGGGCTAACTGAGATGCTATACTTGGGGCATGTGATAGGAGAGGACAGAGTCAGGGTCCACCAAGAGAAGATTCGTGCCATTATTGATTGGCCCACACCCGGTAATGTTACAGAGTTGAGGGGGTTCCTGGGCATATGCACATATTACAGGCGCTTTGTGAGGGGATTTTCATAGTTGGTCACACCCTTCACAGACCTCACGAAGAAGGGGGTGTTCAGCGCGTCTCAAGGTGGTCATGAGCACTTGCCCGATTATGGCATTACCGAATTTTACTTAACCCTTTGTATTGGAGTGTGATGCATCAGGGGAGGTCATTGGAGTAGTGTTGATGCAGGGGGCCATCCCAGAGCTTATCAGAGTCGTAAGCTATGGGACTATAAATGGATGTACTCTATCTACGACAAGGAGATGCTAGCCATAATGCATGCACTAGCCAAGTTTCGATAGTCCTTAGTGGGTAACTGGTTCAAAGTGAAGACTAACCACAACAATCTTCACTTTTTCCTAGAGCAGAAGAAGTTGTAGGAGAGACTGTTATCACCCCAAGAAACTCTCCTAGATTGTATATCAGAGATGCTTGGGAACATTACAAACTCAACAAAAAGTTGGATAAATTGGTGGATGAATGAAACAAATGCTGCATAGCCAGATAACCACTCCTACTATGCTTAACCCCAGACATGGGTGAACACCCCCAGACTACAAGGCTTTTAACCACCAATTACTCACAGTTGTAGAGACAATGTGATGATGGAGAACACTGATCATACCGGCAGATACATAGGACCCTGTGATGGCCAGCTGCAACCAATTTAAAGGTCTGTAAATCTGTTTTCTAATACACAGACATGATGACAGCTCTCTGGCATTAAAACAACAGAAACCTGCAAACAAATTCAATGATGCATGCTAAATCCTAACACAGAGGTGGGATGACAACCCCTCTAATTCTAAAAATTAACAGCTCATGAAATAATGCAAAACAGGGATAGCCTGGAACAAAGAAGAAGAAGTGGAAAGTGAGCAATCAACAGCAAAAGAAGCTTGTATTAGCTGGAAATGAAGACCAGAAGCTACAGGTCTCATAATAGTTACAGTCTCCAAAAGTTGAAGTTTACACCAGAATTACATTCATCAACCCTGATTACATCTCTTTTTTGGGTATATATAGAGTTTCTTTTACAAAGATATTCTGCTGTTCCATGCGTGGAGGGGTCATAATGGATCACCAACCGCTTTAACTCTCTGATGGAGTCTCTGCTACAATCTGCTTGCTTTAATTGATGAATTTGACGTTCTCTGGTGCTCGGCAGTCCTTCCTGAACAGGTGGAGTGTAATATGAAACAAGCCCCATAACTGATAAATGCTTGTGATTTGCTCGAGGCATGTCCTTTCCCTTCTTGGCCATCTTGTTTGTTGAATGCGGTGGTTGAAAATTAACTGCGCAAAATGCTAAATACTGGCCACCTTCTGTCTCTGTCTCTCGGCAAATTGTATCCTGGGCGCTGTTATATGGCGGAATAAGTCTTTGGGCCTTTGTGTTTCCCTTTAAACGGCAAACCGTGACTGTTTTGGTTATAAACAGTGGAACGCTGCAACCCTGCTAATTCCCGCCCATCACTGCTTCTTTTGGACTTTAAAAGTCCTCAAGCATGGTTCAATTATCTATCGGGTCCGCCCTTCAGATCGCCGTCGCATGTCGCAGCCGACCCATTCCCTCACTTCCCTTTGTGTTTGGAAACTTATAAAAAACGCTGGAAAACATTGCAAATGGCCCCCCTCCGGACTTCAAATATTATAGGATTCACTTCCTGGACCCTTTCGGGTCCAGGCTTCATCGCAATCACAAGGCTCCAAGGCTCCCTTTATATTTTCATTTATCTAATGAAAATATACCAAATACATTGAAAACGGCTTGTGCGCGGACTTGAAATTTCATAAGAAACCATTTGTAATGCTATCGGGTCCGGCCCATCGGGTCGTGTGCATGCATGTGTAAAGGCCCTGACCCTTTGGTTTTCCCGATTGCGATCTGCCGATCTGATCATCGACGATCACTAATCGGCGATGTCTTGTGCCCCCTTCGTAAGTCCTCCTCTGTGATCGCGCCGATGCGTTTTGAGCCGTTGATCTGTACGCACGATCGACGATTCACATTTAATCACCGATCGCGATCGCAATGCCTCTCCTGTCCACACCGATTGACACTGCCTGCCGGTGCCGATTGTGATCCGCCGACTAGATTTGGACCATTGACCGGCCAGATCTAACGGCTGCTGTGCCACCATCGTTTAAGCCTACACAAATGCTTTTGCACGATTTTATAGTGTTTTGAGCCTCCCCATAGTGTATTTCCGCTCTTCCAAGGGCTCTCCTCTTGCAATGGTTTTGACTTTGAATGATCCTTAAGAGGATTTTGAAGGCTTTTGGGGCACTTTTGGATCCATTTTGGGCACCCTTCTGCATGCAAGCAACCTGATCAGGACTGTATTTGATCCTCAAATGTTGGATTATATAGCAGAGCTAACACTGGCTCCTTCTGGGGATGAGATCCTCCCTGTGAGGTCTCAAGAACCTGCAGATCAATGCCTTTCCAGCTGCAAAAAAATTAACTAAAATTCCTAGTGTTCCATGGGGCATGGAGTCAACTGCATCTATACTAAAACTGATAAAAACACAATATTTACAACTTTACAGCCAAAAGGCCTTAAACAACATAATTTTTTAGGAAACGCCCATTAACTGGGCCATCAAAAACTGCTTTTCCCCCCATACTTTTCAGTATGAAGGTGTTGTTCCCTTGAACCTGCGAAATGATGAAAGGCCCTGTCTAGAAAGCATCCAATTCCCCATGATTGCCTTTCTTTTCCTTCAGTGCATCCCATTTCAAAACCAAGTCACAAATCTGAAAATTATTTGTTTTTGCCTTTTTGTCAAAGGCTTCCTTGATCCTTTTCTGATGTGCTGCAGACTTTTCGACCAGTTGTTCTCTGATTTGGTGTACCTCTGCTAAATCAGTGATCCTCTTAACCATGTCCTCCTCCTCATTCTGTTCTTCTTGCAGGAACTTTCCCACAGGGTGAGTTAACTGAATTGGGAATACAACGTCAGTGCCATATACCAGCCTGAATGGAGAATTTCCTGTGGACTTCTTAATAGTCACTCTGTCAGCCCACAGTGCATACTTGAGCTTAGAATCCCAATTCTTTTTGTTGTCCTCCAACAACGTTTTGATTATCCTTATCAGGCTTTTGTTAGATGATTCTGCTAGACCATTGCCTTGAGGGTAGTAGGAGGTGGAATGAACTAGCTTAATGCCCATTGAATCACACATTTCCACCAATTCTTTTGCCTTGAAGGTTGCTGCATTGTCTGTGACTAATCTATGTGGACAACCAAACCTGGTAAAGATATGCTCTGTCAAAAACTTCATAACCACATTATGATCAACCTTTCTGGTCGGGATTGCTTCAATCCACTTAGTAAAATAATCAGTGGCTACTAATATCCATCTGTGCTGGCCACTGGAATGTGGATTGATTTATCCAATGAAATCCAAGCCCCACTGCTGAAAAGGTCCTTTTACATGTATTGGTTCTAAGGGCAGGGACTTCAACTGATGTTTCCCTTCAAATCTTTGGCATCTGTCACAAGATTTAACAAATGAAAATACATTAGAAAATAAGGTGGGCCAATAGCACCCAGCTCTGAGGATCTTATGGGCAGTGGTTTTCCAATAATGGTGTCCTCCACACATGCTGGAATGAAACTGCTGCATAACCTCCATTGACTGTTCCTTGTCCAGACACCTCAAAAGCATTCCAGATGGATCCCTCCAGTAGAGTAGATTTTCATTAATGCAATATTTAGCTGCCCTAAGCTTAATAGTTTTGGCTTGACTTGTGCTTAAGCCTGGAGGGGTTTCTAGCTTCAGCAATAATTTAACTATTGCAGAGTACCAATCACAAGAAGCTAGATTTTCTGCCACCGACTGCTTTCTCTCTGGTTCAGCTGCTTCCTCTTCTTCTGTTTGACCATTTTCTGCAATTGTGCACAGGAAATCAACATCTAAAGACTTGCAATTTTCCTCAGCCAATAACTTGGCAAGCCCCAGACCTCTGACCAGCTTTGTGGGCTTCAGCTCTATATTAAATTCTATCATTTTTGCAGTACATTTTGCGCTTCTTCCATCAGCGTCAGGTTGTGTTAGGACATCTTTTATTGCAGCAGAGGGTACATATGCAATTATTTTTGAATGCAAGATATAAACTCTGAAAGCCTTTAAGGATTTAATAAGAGCATATGCTTGTTTTTCTATAATATCATACCTCAGTTCAACATCTCCCAAATTCTTGCTAAAAAATGCCACCGGATGTTCTGAACCTTCTTCATCTTGCTGCAATAAAACTGCTGCAATAGTGTCTTCAGAGGCAAAAGAAAATATGTGGAACTCCTTGCTGTAATCAGGGCTGCTTAGTGTGGGAACCTCCATAATAGCTTTTTTGATGGAATCAAATGATTTTGTTGCCGCATCAGTCCACCTTACCTCTGCTCCTTTCTTCAACATGGAGGTCACATGCTTAACTAATTCTGCAAAATTTGGAGTAAACCTCCTTACAAAATTTTTTTCCCCAAAAAAGACTAAATATCCTTCTTTGATCTAGGGAGAGACAAAGTCTGTATGGCTTTTACTCTTTCTGGGTCAATCTGAACACCTGCAGGAGACACAATATGTCCTAACAGCTTGCCTTCATTTAAAGCAAATTGAAATTTCTTGGGATTGACTAAAATTCCAAACCTTCTTCACTTCAAGAACACTTTTTTCAAATGCTGCAAATGATTTTGATGCTGCTGGAGTAAACTGTTATGTCATCAAGGTAGATAAGCACAAATTTGTTTTTCTCTCCCACAAATGCTATATCCATAGCTTGCTGAAAGGTAGCTCCAGCATTCATCAATCCAAATGGCATTTTGGCATACATAAAAGTGCCCCAAGGAGTGGTAAATGCAGTCTTTTCTTGATCATCTGGGTGCACAACAATCTGATTAAAGCCTGAAAAACCATCCAAGAATGACATCACTTTACCTCCTGAGACCTTTTGCAACAAGTGCTCCATCTTTGGCAGAGGATAGTTGTCTTTCTTGGAACATTTGTTTAAATTTCAGAAATCAACACACAATCTGATTTCTCCACTCTTCTTCCTTACAATCACCAAATTGGCTACCCATTTGGAATATCTAAGAGGCACTAAAATTTTAGCAGCCAACAACTTTTTAATTTCTTTCTCAATTAGAGGAAGAAGCATATGATTTATCGGTCTCAGCTTCTGTTTGAAAGGAGTAGTATCTTTCTCCAGAGGGATTTTATGCTGAATTATGCTCTTATCATAAGTTTTTAGGTCACTATACTCCCAGGCAAACACATCAGCAAATTGCCTCATTAAATTTCAATACTCAGCACTTTGATCAGCAGACAAATGAGTGGACAGATTTACATATTTAGGCTGACCTGGACTTCCTGTATCGTGCTTACAGACTGCAGATTGGTCTTCTTTTTGGGCAACTTTGTAAGGCACATCATTTTGGTCAAACAGTCTTTCAAGAGGAATTAGACCCTTAGGAATATGATTACTAGGAAGCTGGACAATGCTGTCTTTACCAATTTTATTTCTAAGCTGGGATTTGGGATTTTCTAACAAGACATCATTCTCTTGGTCAATTTGCATTTCAAAAAACTCATCAATGACTTGAAGGAACCTATTTATCTCATCATCATCATTAAAAACTTTCCAATGGTGGACATTGTCAGGCAAGGATGGTCTATACTTCATTTGGACTTCATAAACCAATCTGGGAGGCAATGGAGGGATAAATAGACTAGCAGAAACAGCAAAGGAATCAGCAAGCTGATTTTGACCTCTAGGAATGTATGAAATACAGAAATAATCAAAAGAGTTTCTGATTCTCCATACCTCGTCTCTGTATGCTTTTAGCCTTGGGTGCTTTGTTTGAAATGTTTTATTCACTTGCTGAATGATTAAATCAGCATCTCCAAACACCTTCAGATTCTTGATTCCTCTGTCTTTTGCTGCATTTAGGCCCACAACAGTGCTTCATATTCTGCTATATTGTTTGTCACTTGAAAAACCAGCTTAAAAGACAACTGAATGCTTTCTTTCTCTGGAGACACTAGCACCACCCCTGCTCCTGCAGTCTCCCTGGAACATGCTCCATCAAAGAACAACTCCCAAATCTGACTTCCTTGCTCTTTCTTGGCTTGAACTGTTGGTTTCTTGATCTAAATTACGGCCTTCTGAGATTCTTCTATTTGGAGAATACATGCTTCAAAATCAGTGTCCACTGCATATATAGGATGATTTGTAGGATTCTTCTCATCACTGATGATGTATGCCAACTGAGCTTCTTTGTATAACCTCCGGCTTTCTCCTCCAAAAACTGGGACAGTTGCATAAGGGAGATCATTCTGTAAGGTCCCACCTAGTCTCTTAATCCACCCTCTGGACAACAACATGCCAAACTTAGGAGGGACATCTGCTACCACAATATCCATCATCATACTCTTCACGGGCAGTTGAGTTAAGGTGATGGCTAGATCTTTAATCAATCCAAGACATTTCACCTTCCTCGAATCAAAGGAAAATAAATCATGATAGGTTCTAGTGATATCAAGGCCTAACTCTTCCATGACAGCTTTAGGCATTAGATTGTGGCTGGCCCCTGTATCTAGTATGCAATTATGAAGGATTTTGTCATGAATGGTCAATGACACATAAAAAGATGGAGAATTATTATCAGCAGGTTCAATCATGGGACTAAGCACAATGGCAGGCTTGTCATCTTGCAAATTAACAGAGTCAATGGAGGTTTTTGTGGTTTCTAGCTCAAGGGCTTCAAGGATAGGCTTCCTAAATACTTCACTCTTCATCAACTCAACCAGAGGCATAGATATTTTCAATTTCTGAACTTCTGACTCAAAGCTGAAAGAAGAAGATGATTTATCAGAACTTTTTACCTCTTGAACTGGAGCTTTGAGGATGGCTGGATCAGCTTCTGGTCTTCTCTGCTTGATATTCTGTGATTCTGTTTGGACAACAACTCTCTCGGTAGAATTTTCTTTGACATTTTTTGCATTCGACCTCAGGTTGTATCTCTGCTGCTGTTCAACTTGAAGGACAACTTCTCTATTCCACTCTTGTTTGTCTTGTTCATGCAGCAATGATTCTTGATACTCAACCAATGTCAAAAATGCAGCGCTGCCTTTATCTTCCATGCAGTGAATTTCATCTTCATTCTCTTCCAATTGTTCCTCTTCCACGACTACATTTTGAAAGGGAGCTTTAACTTTCTGTTCTTCTTTTGATTCTTCACCCCTCTGCATAATCTGTAACTGCTCATTTGCTCTTCTAAATGGAATAGGATTTCTTGGAGCAAATGTGTTCTGCTGCCTTGTTTTTCCTGAATTTTGCTCAACCTCCAGCTTAGATATCTTAGCAGCCAATGACTCTATCATTTTAGTCATTTTATCAAATTTGGGGTCTGAAGATGATGCAGAGGAAGTAGAAGCCTAACCTCTCTGCCTCCTTCTGTCAGCTTGACTTTTTAGTTTTTCTGCAGCCAGGATATTAGATTCCACCTCTAGTGCTGCATCTTGCATATCAGCTAGAGTGGCACACCTTCGTTCTCTCAACAACAAGCAGAAATCAGAGTCAAAAGCATTGGCATAAGTGAGTTTGGCAGAGGTAGGAGTAGGCTTTACCTCAGCTGGTATCTTACTATACATTCGATTGAATCTTTTATTAAAATCAGGCAAAGATTCACCATTTTCCCTCTTCAGATTACCAAACTCAATATGATAATACAACAAGTCCTTTTTATCTCCCCATTGCTTCAAAAACGCATCATCTAATGCTTCAATATCTGTTATTGATCTCTGGGGTAATTCTCTAAACCACTTCCTAGCCTCTCCATCAAGGCTTTGGAGAAAAACTCTCATCCACACATCATTTTCACTTATGTCTAAATTATCAGCATAACTGTAAAAAGCTTCTAGGTGTTCTTCTGCTGTTACTCCCTTTGTACTAGTGAATTTAGGCATATATTTTTGATATTCTCCCACAGGCATAGGATTTAAAGGCACAGGCAACACCAATGGTCCATATCTGGCAGCTACAATTCTTTCTATCCTTGTAGGTGCTTGTTGTCCTGCCATGATTGGAATATTTGGAAGAATACTAGCAGATTGAATGGTAGGGAGTAATGTGATGGATGGCAGAGATAAAGGGATGTTTTGGACTGAATGGGAAGCTTTCTTTGGACTGAGATTCAAAGGGGAACTAACTGCACAAGGGGTTGAACTAATCTCTGAAGGAATTTCTTTATTAACAGTGCTGATTTCTAAATCTTCAAACTGTAAATCTTCAGCAACAACTTTATCTTTCAGAGATGCATGAGACTTCTTAGGCTTACCTGATCCTGATGCCCCTTTCTGTGAAGCTTTCTTCGATTTAGCAGTCCTCTCAAGTTCAGGCACTGGTTCAGCTGGTAATTTCTGAGGATTTCTTCGAGTATGTCTCACAAACTAAGCCAGAACTTCAATGTGGAGTCGCCAAAGGACGGTCTTCCTCCAATGGAGTCGCCAGATAGATGATTACAACCAAAAACTGTGTTCAAACCTTGTCTATCATCAAAGCTTGAAACTGTGTCGTTCTCCCAGGGAAGCTGAGCTTCAATTCTCCTCTCCCCGGCAATGGTGCCAATTAATGTTATCACCCCAAGAAACTCTCCTAGGTTGTATATCAGAGATGCTCGGGAACATTACAAACTCAACAAAAAGTTGGATAAATTGGTGGATGAATGAAACAAATGCTGCATATTCAAGCCAGATAACCACTCCTACTATGCTTAACCCCAGACATGGGTGAACACCCCCAGACTACAAGGCTTTTAACCACCAATTACTCACAGTTTTAGAGACAATGTGATGATGGAGAACACTGATCACACTAGCAGATGCACAGGACCCTGTGATGGCCAGCTGCAACCAGTTTAAAGGTCTGTAAATCTATTTTCTAATACACAGACAGGATGACAGCTCTCTGGCATTAAAACAACAGAAACCTGCAAACAAATTCAATGATGCATGCTAAATCCTAACACAGAGGTGGGATGACAACCCCTCTAATGCTAAAAATTAACAGCTCATGAAATAATGCAAAACAGGCACAGCCTGGAACAAAGAAGAAGAAGTGGAAAGTGAGCAATCAACAGCAAAAGAAGCTTGTATTAGCTGGAAATGAAGACCAAAAGCTGCAGGTCTCATAATAGTTACAGTCTCCAGAAGTTGAAGTTTACACCAGAATTACATTCATCAACCTTGATTACATCTCTTTTCTGGGTATATATAGAGTTTCTTTTACAAAGATATTATGTTGTTCCATGCGTGGAGGGGTCATAATGGACCACCAACCGCTTTAACTCTCTGATGGAGTCTCTGCTACAATCTGCTTGCTTTAATTGATGAATTTGACGTTCTCTGGTGCTCGGCGGTCCTTTTTGAACAGGTGGACTGTAATATGAAACAAGCCCCATAACTGATAAATGCTTGTGATCTGCTCGAGGCATGTCCTTTTCCTTCTCGGCCATCCTATTTGTTGAATGCGGTGGTTGAAAATTAACTGCGCAGAACGCTGAATACTGGCCACCTTCTGTCTCTATCTCTCGACAAATTGTATCCTGGGTGTTGTTATATGGCGGAATAAGTCTTTAGGCCTTTGTGTTTCCCTTTAAACGGCAAACCATGACTGTTTTGGTTATAAACAGTGGAACACTACAACCCTGTTAATTCCCGCCCATCACTGCTTCTTTTGGACTTTAAAAGTCCTCAAGCATGGTTCAACTATCTATCAGGTCTGCCCTTCAGATCGTCGTCGCATGTCGTAGCCGACCCATTCCCTCACTTCCCTTTGTGTTTGGAAAATTATAAAAAACATTGGGAAACATTGCAAATGGCCCCCCTCCGGACTTCAAATATTATAGGATTCACTTCCTGAACCCTTTCGGGTCCAGGCTTCATCGCAATTGCAACGCTTCAAGGCTCCCTTTATATTTTCATTTATCTAATGAAAATATACCTAATATATTGAAAAAGGCTTGTGCGCGGACTTGAAATTTCATAAGAAACCATTTGTAATGCTATTGGGTCCGGCCCATCGGGTCGCATGCATGCATATGTAAAGGCCCTGACCCTTTGGTTTTCCCGATTGCGATCTGCCGATCTGATCATCGGCGATCACTGATCGGCGATCACTGATCGACGATGTCTTGTGCCCCCTTCGTAAGTCCTCCTCTGTGATAGCGCCGATGCGTTTTGGGCCGTTGATCTGTACGCGCGATCGACGGTTCACATTTAATCGTCGATCGCGATCGCAATGCCTCTCCTGTCCACGCCGATTGACACTGCCTGCCTGTGCTGATTGCGATCCGCCGACTAGATCTGGACCATTGACCGGCCAGATCTAACGGCTGCTGTGCCACCATCGTTTAAGCCTGCGCAAATGCTTTTGCACGATTTTATAGTGTTTTGAGCCTCCCGATAGTGTATTTCCGCTCTTCCAAGGGCTCTCCTCTTGCGATGGTTTTGACTTTGAATGATCCTTAAGAGGATTTTGAAGGCTTTTGGGGCACTTTTGGATCCATTTTTGGATATCCTTTTGCATGCAAGCAACCCGATCAGGACTGTATTTGATCCTCAAATGTTGGATTATATAGTAGAGCTAACAGAGACAACAGAAGTGGGCCAGTAAGATCCAAGCGTATGACTTCGAGATAGAATACGTCAAGGGGAAGCAAAACATAATGGTAGATGCACTATCTAGGAGGATTGCGACTCTGTCTCTATGGACATCACTTAGGATTGGAAGGCTCACCTTTTGGTTGAGTATTCCAAGGATAGGCAAGCCTGTGAGATGTGAAAATTCCACAACTGGAATTCTATTGCAGCAACTGGAATTTATTTTTCTAATTGTTAATTAATTTAACAATTTATCTGCTACAACAAATACCAAATAATTCACACTGCAACCTTCACAAATAAAACTATGCAAAATAATAACACTGGAAATTGAGAAAATACTAGCACACACGATAAAAATGACATCGTTATTTTTGGACAATTGTCCCCGGAAAAACCCAATGCGGAAAAACTAGTGCAGCAAATAAGGGTTTTATTTTATTATGTAGCAGTGAAATCTGAGTACAATCTATGGATGCACAACTGGCAATCCAAACAACAAGTAAATCTGGACAAAATTATTTAAGGAAATTACTCTTCTTCCACAAGCAACCCTGCCACGAATTCTCTTCACAAACTCATCCTCCTGAACACTCTGTGCTGCTCTGCGCAAAGCCTATGACATCTAGACTCTGAATTGCCTTTGATGAAGTCGTTTTTCTTGTCTCTACCATGGAAATTGCTTCTCAAGCACTTTGGACTCTCTACACGGCCTCTGGAATTGTCTTTAGCAAAATCGAATTGCTTCTGAAGCAACTATGCAGTCCTTTGTGTTGCCTCACTGGGACTAACTTGGCCCCTTGTTGCTATCTCTCTGAATTTGGAAAAATTCCTCCGGATCACTGTCTCTACCCCTCACTGACCTTGCTTCGATGTTTGGCTCTCCAACAACTGCTGCTGCTCTTTGGAAATCGATCTGCCAAGAAAATCAAACTACATGAGTGTTTTCTCCAAGTGCCCATCGACTTTCTCTTATAATCCACTATTGGGGCTCCAACGACCAAGATTAAATCTTAATCATGGCTAGGATCATTTTGAAGTCGATCCATGTGAGTTTTTAGATGATTCTCACCTTGACTTAATTAATTCTGATTAATTAACCATATTTCGTAAGTTTAGACCTAGGAAATATTTAAAAACTAGTTAATAATATAATTAAGCCATCTCTAGATGGAATTTCTATAAACAATATCCGGGTTTTGGAGATCTCATGTATTGTAGCCTCTCCACGAAATTTTGTGGCTAGAACACATTCAATGCTACAAAAACTAACACTTCCTCTTAGCAAGGAATGTGTTCTATTGTTGCACATCTTGCCACAACACCCTATCTTTGTATTACTTCATGTCACGTTGTTGATGTCTAGCCATACTGCCCACCAACCACTACACAACTTTGATGCTGCATTTGTGTTGTTTCTTACACTACCATATTGCAGCCAACTCTACATTTGCATTGGAACCTCTCATTTCTTTTTGTGGCAACTACAACTACTGCGACTGAGAAGCATCCGAAATACTGGATCAATTGTGTTCAGTATGATGCATATGTATCCCGAGTCTTTGACTGCTACTAACATTTGCACTGTCATTGAAGAATCTGCGTTGCTGCCAACTATGCACTGAGCCACCTGCTTTGCTGTCAACACTGTACTGTGCTCCTCAGAATCTGATTGCTACTAGTTCGCAATTGTCACTTTGGTACTGACTGCAACAACTGCCACTGATCCATCCTGCTATTGAATACTGTGGGCCCTCGTAGCAAGGTAATGATCCATGAGGTAGACTCCTCAAGGACCCTGCCCAAATCTGTAGCTCTCTGGGGATACAACTCCAAGTCACCCCTCCTCACTCCTGGAGGTATGGCTGCCAACATCGCGATGTCTTCCTTGTTGGAATTTCTAAGTCTATCTGTTAGAAATTCTTCTTGTACTATCTAATTTATTTCTTCCTACTTGTTCAGTTACTTAACAAGTTATTTACCATGTAAATACTGAAAATAAATACAAGTACAATATCAACACATACAGATCATCAACTGAAAGAAAAACAAGCACAAGTGATACCGTTGTTTTTGGACTAATGTCCTCGGAAAAACCCAATGCGGGAAAACTGGTGCAGCTATCAAAGGGTTTATTATTAAGCAGTTTCAAAATACAATCTGGGTGCCAGAAATGGCTCACCCAATAGAGAATGCCCTCGGCAGTAGTACCTCTCAGTCAGAGATAGATATTCCAGCTAAATCACCAGATGAACGATCCCACAACAACACCGCAGCAATTTTGTTGCTCTCTGTCACCCTAATAGGGGCTGCGTCACCCTATCCAGCTCTCCAGCTCCAATTTGTCCCACGAAATCTCCCAACGTTAGCCTCTAGGGTATGCGTCAACCTCTCTGGCCCAGCTTCAACCTATTTGGCCCAGTGTCAGCCTCTCGGGGCTTTGTGTTAGCCTTTGGAGCCTTTGCATCTCCCACGCTGGCCCTCCTCAGGCTCTGCGCAGCTCTTGGCTGCCTCTACGTGGCCTCTGCCTGCCTCTGCGTGGTCTCTAGCGGGCTCTACATCAACCCTCTCCCGACTTCTGCGTTGATGCTCTCGGTACTATCTCTGCCTCTCTACTACTGTATTCACTACCTCAGCTGCGACTCTGATCACTCCTTCGATTTCCTCAGCAAGCCTTGCCCCAGAAAATCGAATTCTTGATCAACTCGGTGTGTTATCCAACTGACTTTCAAGCCTCCTCTTATACTTTTCTCGTTGGTTCATTCATGACCGAGATTAAATCTCTAATCAATGATGAAGATTAGATTTGGCTTGATCCATGACTTTTAGACCATTCTAACCCAGTTTTATATTAATTCACATTAATATTTTATTTTTCCTAAGTTTAGACTTAGGAACTCCATTAAAAATATTAATTATTTTAATATCTCCCAAATTGGTTAGATTCTGTCGAAACCATTTCTGGGTCTTGGAGATCTCATGTGCTTTAGCCTCTCCACCAATTTTCATGGCTATAGCACATCCAATGCTACCCCAAATCAACATTCCTCCTACCTGGAGGACAACTTGTCGATCTCAGCTGGCACTGCCTGGTGGTCCTGCTTCTCAGACTTGTCCTTCTTCCTGAGAGGACATTATGTGCTGTAGTGGTTGAGCTCACCCCATTTGAAGCACTTGACCTTTGACAGGGCCTTCTTCTTTCTCTACTCCCCTTGTCCCTGACTGGGACCCTTGGATGCTAGAGCCACATTCTCCTCCTCCTTCACCACCTTCTATCTGCTGCTATTGTTGCCACTGATGGAGCTCTTTAGTAGAGCTCGTCTCAATTCCTCCTGCTGCAAATCGGCCCACATTTTGTCCCATCCTGGTAGCATGTCTCTGCCCAATATACTTTTCACGAAGGCTTGCCAATCCTTTGAGACACTATTGAGTGCCAGTTGTACTAGCTCTGAAGGTTGAGGCGCTGCCCCAATAGTTGAAAGATGGTCTCGAACCTCCTAAACCCTGGTGAGGAAGGGAGCTATGTCTTCTCCCTTCTGCATCCTGATGCATCTCAGCTTCTCCTCCAGGAACATCTTTTGCTGCTCGAAAATACACTGGTATAGTGTGGAGAGAGCATCCCACATTTCTTGGGCCATTCCCTTGGCTGCTATGTGTGAGACTATATGGTCTCAGACTCCATCCAAGATCAAACGCTTTGTTCGCGTCATCTCCTTCCTATATTCCTTGAGTCGATCTGCGTCCTGAGGAACTGCCACTACATTATCAATGTAGGATTTCAGACTGTTGATTGGGGGTAGCATTGGATGTGCTCTAGCCATGAAAATTGGTGGAGAGCCTAAAGCACATGAGATCTCCAAAACCCAAAAATCGTTTTGGAAAAATCTATCCGAATGAAGAGTTATTAAAATAATTAATATTTTTAATGAGTTCCTAAGTCTAAAGTTAGGGAAATAAAAATATTAATGGGTATTAATAAAGATAAGGATGAGAAGCTTCCAAAAGATAAGGATCAAGTCTATTTTAATCTTACCCATTGATTAGGTCCTTAAACTCAGTCGTTGATTCATCAACAAGAAAAGTATAAAAGGTGTCTTGAGGGTCAATTGGAGACACACTGAGGGAGACCAATCAGTTCGATTTCTGGAGCGGGGTTAGCTGAGAAATTCAAACTAGAGGTCTGGAGCGCAACAAGAGGTAGTGGGTACGTAACAGAGAGTGGGGAACAACACCAAAAGATCAGCGCAGAGGGTTGAGAGGCAGACGTAGAGGCAAAAGGACTGTGCAGTGACTGGAGGGCCTACGTGGGTGACGCAGAGAGGCAGAAGTTGACGCAGAGGGTTTGGGAGTTGTGCAGAGGCCAGCAAGCCAGACGCTGAGACTGAGAGAAGTGTCGGAGAATTTATTTATGTTGGGTACGCCAGTTTGGAACCTAGTTGTACTGATGAATAGATGTTTAATAAAATCCCCCTCTGTTGCACCAGTTTTCCCACATTGGGTTTCTTCGGGGACAATGGTCCAAAATATCTGTGTCTATGTGTTTTGATTCTTGTGCATGTATTTGTTTCTGGATTATGTTGTGATATCTACAACATAATTTATTTTAATATTCACTGAAGGGTTTTAGTAAATAACTTATTGGAAAATAAGTAGGAAAAATAAATCAGTTGTTGCAGAGATAGAATTTTCACATGGTATCAGAGGAAGTAATCAGATATAGGAAGGGAAAATCAATTATGGGTCGAGACCATGATGCAGAGACATCTACGTCAGGAGAGTCGCACAGATTTTCAGAAAATTGCACAAGAGACAATAATTTCGATTTCTCTATGTTGGCTTCCAGATTGGAAGAACAAGTTGCTTGTGTGACTAGCTCTGCATCATCAGAGGTATGGTATATAGACAATGGAGCCTCTTGGCATATGACGGGAATCTGGGAATGTTTCTCAGATTATCAGGAGGAAAGGATGAATTTTCAGATCACCATGGGGAATAAGGCAAAGTGTACTCCAGTAGGGAAGGGTACCATAGTTTTTCAAACAGAAATGGGAGAGCGGTTTCGTGCTACCAATGTACTGCATGTACCAAGATTGGGGATGAACTTACTTTCCGTGTTGCAACTTCAAGGTAAGGGCTATGACGTTTTCTTCATCAAGGAGAAAGTATACGTCAAACACCTGACCTGGAAAAAGAAGGTGCAGATCGGGATCAAAAGTAACAGGTTGTACAAACCAATGTTTGAAAACTCCGACTCCGACATCGACTCGGTCGAGGGTCGACTTCGACTCTGACTCCGACTCGGTATCGACTCGGCTGACTCGATTTTAATGACTTGGTCGTTGTAAAAAATACATTAAATATTTATTTTTTTTATTAAAAAACATAATTTTAAAGATTTT
Source organism: Pinus tabuliformis (assembly GCA_031772625.1). Classification (NCBI taxonomy): domain Eukaryota; kingdom Viridiplantae; phylum Streptophyta; class Pinopsida; order Pinales; family Pinaceae; genus Pinus; species Pinus tabuliformis. The sequence goes on along the minus strand of CM062812.1, from coordinate 253,748,641 downwards.
CATTCATGTTTCCAAACACACATCATAGAATATAGATAGAAGACAACATATGATCAAAGCAGGCTCATATATATATCCATTATATCAAAATGGCACCCATTGCACTGTCCAATACATACGTGATGATGATATAGAGATCAAAACAAAAACACATAGCTAAGGAGGCTAGAAATGACCTCTACAACAAAAGTAAATTGTGACCAATACTACTGGCTAGTGGCGCACTGGCTATTGCTAGAGGAGCCAAGATCATTTGGATCAACCTCTGGATCAGAGTCAGACAAGGGGCCCCATGGCTCCTCCTCATCATCATCTCCAATTGCAACTGTAGAAGTGGTAGCACTAGCAGGCTGTGCAGCAACTGCAAGCTGAGATAGACGAGATATGTGCTTCTGTCGTGGCTCCACAAAAGAAGCGCTTGCAACTGGAGGACTTGGGGCTGGCCCTGAGGTTGGTACAAGTGGATCAGGATCTGCATTCAACTGAACATTATGTTCGTGTGTTGCCTCCACTTGTAAATCCAAATCAACATCCTCATCAAAATCAAACTCTGCTGGATGACTCTCCACTACTCAATCTAATGTTGGATCAATGTCTTCCAACACAATGGGATCTAAATCAGGTCTTTTGTTCAGCAATTGGTTGCGTCGGAGCCGGAGATTGTATTGGACATAAACTAGATCATTTAAATGTTTTTTATCCAAACGGTTTCTCTTCTTTGTGTGAATCCTCCCAAAGACAGACCAATTGCGCTCACACCCAGTAGCACTGCAAGTTTGACACAAAATACAAATTGCAAACCTCTACAACTCAGGACAATGGCTACCAAAAGCCTCCCACCATTGTGCTGCAAAAAACATAGGAGTGTAATGAGTTAGCTCAACAAAATTACAAATTATATCCAACTTTCAAATTATAAACGATTTAACGAAATAAATATTAAGAATTTGAAAATCGAAATCTTTGTTTACCTGGCTCATCTACTTCCCTTGCAATCTTTACTAGGTTCTTCCCAAAGGTACCTGAGGCACTTCTGAAGGTTGTGGCTTGTCCGGTGTATCTCCAGCTAATCACACTCCAATGGGATCATGCGATCAATGCAGTGAATCAATCCATCTCTAACATCCCCCTTCAAAGCTCCTGTCGCCTTAGCTTTATAATGAGACCGTGGGTTCAAAAAATACCCAGCTGCATGTATAGGGCGATGAGTTGATTGTTCCATCTTTCATCAATGATTGCCCAAATGGGCCCATACTTAGCCACTTTATCCTTGTATGCCCTCTTTATTTGCTCCTTTGCTTGATCCATAGCCTCATAAATGAAGCACATAGCCAATCTTTTCCCATCCACCAACCACAACACCTTAACCAGTGGCTCAGCAAGCTTCACAATCTCTATTGCCTTTCTCCAAAATATTTTTTCATTAACTTTCTTTTTCAATTCTTTGCCTTCCAGTTTGTGAGACTGGTTTTGATTCCATTCTTCACTAGAAAAAATCTTTTGCAAGTTTCTATGTTGTGAAAGCATAGATTGCAATGTCAAAAAATGAGTAGCAAATCTAGTGATGGCAGGCCTAATAATATCCCTGTCCCCTGTGTGTTTCCTCATCAGGCTCAAAATCCATGAATGGTTGTAGATAAATTTTGTTATGCTTTTGGCATGATCTATAGTGTTTTTGACCCAATCTAATTTGCCAATATCTTCAAGCATGAGGTCTATGCAATGTGCAACACATGGGGTCCAAAAGATGGTTCTGTGCTTTTCCTCTAACAGTTTACCAGCAAGAACAGAGTTAGAGGCATTATCTGTGATGACTTGAACAACATTAATCACCCCCACCTCCTCAACAACCTCATCCAATAACTGAAACAACAATTGTCCATAATTTGCCTTATCAGATGCATCAACTGATTTTAGAAACATGGTTCCCTGTGGGCAGAAGTTAAGAAAGTTTATGATGGTACGGTTTCTTTGATCAGTCCATCCATCTGACATGATGGTACATCCTGTTCTTGCCCATGAGTCCTTGAAATCTTTCAATTACTCATTAATGGAGGCAATTTCTTTCTGCAAATGATACCCCCTTAGCTCATGCATAGTAGGGCCTTTGAAGCATTTTCTAGTAGCATGTATGGCATCAAACATAGGCTCATAATATGGTGAACGGGAAGCATTGAATGGGATATCAGCATCATACCACCATCTAGCTATGTAGTCACAAGAAGTCTCCCTCAATTCTTTCTTCCAATGGTCATCTAAAGTGGGTTGCAAATGACTTCTACTAGGTTGAGGACCATGTGCATCTGATGGAGAGGAGGGAGTGAAATAACTTTTGATATTCATATCACCCTTTTTCATTTTACCCTTTCCCCTTTCTTGAATAGACTCAAAAGAGGGAGGAACATATCGGAAGGGGTTGGATGCATCAATACAAGGGATAGAGGAAGAACCTTCAAAATCAAAATGGGGGTTGGTAGCCAGCATTTTTTGTATATTCCTCTTCCTCCCAATTCCAGCCTCTAACTCTTTTTGGCTAGCCTTTCTTCTTTAAACTTCTCAAAGCTGGCTAACAAATCCTTCCAGATCTCCCCAATTTTTGGTGAGGTGCATGGAGTAATTTGGCCTCTAATCCCCGCCAAGTGTTGTTTTAGCCTATTAATGCCCCCAGGACCTTCCTTAATTTTCCTATGGCAAAATTTTCAATGCATTTGACTATCAACCATTTCAAAATATGCCCAAGCAACAACTTTCACTCTAGGTGCCATTTTTTGACTTGGAAATGAAAGCAAACAATCTAAAAATGAAAACAAAAAAAACATTGATTCAATGTTCATTTCTTTCACAAAAAACACTCTTTAGGATTTTTAGATTTGCACATAAAATTTAATAAGCAAAAACAAATTTTTACAAGTGAAAAAAAATACCTCCAGGCACAAACTGCCTCCTCAAGCTTGCTCCAAGAAACCAACTCCTCAATGTTGCTCCAAATGGCTGCCCAAGAAGCTCCTCACTCCAGCTACAATGCTTGCCCAAGACTCCTCACTGGTGCTCCAAAAACAAACTCAACAACTCCTCACAAACTCTCACTGAAATTCTCACTCAAATGCATGAGATGGCTATGAGAGACTGAGAGGGGTTGAGTGGGTTAAATAGGGTTTAGGAGAGGGGAATGGACCCCAAAGACCAAATAGGCAAACTATAAACTGGTTTGGAGTCCCCCAAAAAACTTTTTTTTTTTAAATCACAGTTTTCGAGTTTGTGTGGCCCGCTGTCTCTAACTCGGCCGAGTTATTGCGTGCTCGGCCGAGCCGGCTGGGTTAATATCGAGCTGACCAAGTTGTTAGACAACTCGACCAGCTCGATATTAACCCGGTCGGCCAAACCGAATCCAAGGCCGAGTCATAGTTTTAAGGCCTGGCTCAGACCAACTCAGCCGAGTCAGTTCCAAGCCAGTCGGTTTTGAAAACAGAAGTACAAACTACAACTAGAATCGCCAATGGCATTGATAGGCAGTCATGGAGACAAGGATTTGAACGAACTATGGCACAGAAGAATGGACATTTGCACCATGGGCCTCTGAGTATTCTTAGGAAAATTGTAACAAGAGTTCTGGATCTTAGTACAGAACGAGATGATGCATGCAGAGGATGTGCTCTGGGAAGGTATGCCAAAGCAACATTTTCTAGAAGCAAAAAACAGGGCCAAGAGTGTAATAGGATTGATACACTTAGATATTTGTGGACTTATGTCCACTAAAGCTCCTAGTGGTGCCGAGTACTTCGTCACCTTCATTGACAACCACTCAAGGAAAACTTGGATTTATTTTCTGAAAACCAAGGATGAGGTTTTCGGTCGATTCAAAGAGTTGAAGGCTTTGGTGGAGAATTTGACAGGGAAGAAAGTAAAAGTTTTGCGCTCAAATAATGGTGGAGAGTATGTCGATAAGGACTTCACTAATTTTTGTGCTAAGGAGGGCATTAGAAGAGAGTGGACAACTCCTTACAATCCGGAGCAGAATGGAGTAGTAGAAAGAAAGAACTGGACTATCATAGAAGCAGCTAGGGCCATGATGTATGATTAGGACATGCCAAAGTTCCTGTGGGCAGAAGCATGCAACACGACAGTCTATGTTCTGAATAGAACTCATTGGGCATTGGGAAAGATTACTCTAGAGAAAGTCTTCACAAGGAAGACACCTAAAGTCAATCATTTCAGGATATTTGGGAGCTTAGCATATTGCCGCATACCCGAGGAAAAGAGGAAGAAGCTGGATCAAATTACAGAGAAATGATATGTAGTGGGATATAGCGAGAACACTAAGGCATACAAAACCTATCTTCCAGGGAGCAAGAAGGTAGTAGCTCGACGAGATGTGAAGTTCATGGAGGACAGGGCTTTCAGAAAATTTCGAGAAATGCCTTCCGAGGAGCAGTCAAAAGATGAGCCGTTGGTCAAACCTCTTCAACCAAGGGAAGTAAAGAATTCTTCCTTGGATCAGAAGAATCACAGGAGGAGGAGGAGGAGCTAACAGAAGCACCGACTACCAGAGGAAGAACGAGTAGGGAACTTTGTCAGATTCTGCGAGATTGTAGAGGATTTCATCAATGCACCAAGAAACAATAAAAGGGAGCAAAAACAACCAGATAGATATCAGGCATTAGTAGCTCAGGATGGGGAGCCTGCCAGTTCTCAGGAGGCTGCTCAACATCAGGTTTGGTTGGATGCTGTGGTGGAGGAATACAACTCCATAATGGTGAACGATGTCTAGGAGGTAGTGCCAAGGCCTCAAGACAGATCAGTGGTAAGTTCGAGATGGATCTACAAGAGTAAATACGCTACAGACGACCGTGTGGAAAAATACAAAGCCAGGTTTGTGGCTAAGGGGTATGCTTAGAAGGAAGGAACTGACTATGAAGAGACCTTCGCCCCAGTAGCCAGGTATACATTTATTAGAACCGTGATATCTCTTGCAGCACAGATGGGATGGGAGATTCATCAGATGGATGTCAAGTTAGTATTTCTAAACGGGGTGATAGAAGAGGAGGTATACATTGAACAACTAGAAGGCTTTGAGACACATGAGAAGAAGTCTCATGTATGCATATTGAAGAAAGCCTTGTATGGGCTGAAACAGGCACCTAGAGCATGGTATGGTCGAATTGATGGCTACTTGCAGAAGATGGGATTTGTCAAGAATGATGCAGATCCAAATCTCTACTATTTGGTTGTAGAGAATGAGCCTCTAATCCTAGTATTATATGTGAATGATCTCTTCCTCACATGATCATCCAGGTTCATCAAAGACTGAAAGAAGAATCTAGCCACAGAATTTGACATGAAGGATTTGGAACCAATGCATTATTTCCTGGGGTTGGAAGTTTGGCAGCAAAAAGGGGAGATATTGCTTGGGCAAGGGAGATATGCTACAAAAATTCTGAAGAGATTCAGGATGGAAGATTGTAGACGCATGGCTACTCCAATGATCACCAACTGGAAGAAAATTGATGCATCAGAAAACAAGGATGTTGATCCCACCTTATATAGGCAGCTCAGAAGGTCCCTGATGTATTTGGTCAATACTAGGCCAAACATTTGTTATGCTGTCAACACCCTCAGTCATTTCATAGTGGAACAGAAGAGGGCGCACTGGGCAACAACCAAACATGTTCTCAGATATTTACAGGGAATAATCGATTATGGACTCTTGTACACCAAGATTAAGGATATAAGATTGAGTGGATTTACCGATGCAGCTTGGGTTGGAAGTTCAGTGGATAGGAAAAGTACCTTTGGGTGTTGTTTCAACATTAGATCAGGAATGCCCTCTTGGTGTAGTAGGAAACAAAAATCCGTAGCCTTGAGCTCAGTTGAAGTAGAGTATATGGCCGCCATCACAACTTTGTGTGAAGCCATATGGCTTAGAAAACTGCTTGTGAACCTATTCAGAAGAAAGATGGAGGCGACCAAGATCATATGTGATAATCAGAGTTGCATCAAGCTCTCTGAGAATCCAGTATTTCATGATCGTTCAAAGCATATTGATATTCGGTGTCACTTTGTTAGAGACTGTGTCCAACGAGGAGCTGTACAGTTGAGCTACACTCCTACAGGAGAATAGGTGGCAAATATCCTCACCAAGGCCCTTGGAAGAACCAAGTTTGATTATTTCAGGGAGAAGATGGGGATGATAAGGAATCCATTTCAGTAGCAGAAATGGGTATGATGTTGCAGTGCAGTAGCAGTTAGTAGTAGCACAATGTAGCATAATGAGAAGGGGTTGTAGTGCAAATGCAATGATGGGAAAAAGGACCAACAATAGCATGGATACAGAGGGAGTTGCAGCAGATGCAGTGTTGGGAAGAAGGACCAACAACAGCGCGGATGCAGAGGGAGCTGCAGTACAGATGTAGCAGTGGCAGTGATAGAGCCATGGCAACAGTACAAGATGCAACAGTGCAAAGGATGTTGGGTGGGGAGGCTCAGCATCAGCACAGGTACCGGTGCTGTATAATTGGAGTGATGCTCAGTGTGGAGTATTACTAGAGCACAGTCCTCGCTAAGGGGGAGTGTTGATTTGAGGTAGCATCGAATGTGCTCTAGCCATGAAAATTGGTGTAGAGGCTAAAGCACATGAGATCTCCAAAACCCAAAAATCGTTTTGGAAAAATCCATCCAAATGAAGAGTCATTAAAATAATAATTAAGAAATAAACTTAAAATAAAAATTAATGGGTATAAATAAAGATAAGGATGAAAAGCTTCCAAAAGATAAGGATCAAGTCTATTTTAATCTTAGCCATTGATTAGGGACTATATCTTGGCCATTGATTCATCAACAGGAAAAGTATAAAAGGAGACTTGAGGGTCAATTGGAGACACATTGAGGGAGACCAGTCAGTTCGATTTCTGGAGCGGGGTTAGCTGAGAAATTTGAACTAGAGGTCTGGAGCACAGCAAGAGGTAGTGGGTACGTAACAGAGAGTTGAGAATAACACCAAAAGATCAGCGTAGAGGGTTGAGAGGTAGACGCAGAGGCAACAGGACTGCGTAGTCACTGGGGGGCCTGCGTGGGTGATGCAAAGAGGCCCAATGCTGACGCAGAGAGTCAGAAGCTGACACAGAGGGTTTGGGAGATGCGCAGAGGCCAGCAAGCCAGATGCTAACACTGAGAGAAGTGCTGGGGAATTTATCTCTGTTGGGTAAGCCGGTTTGGCACCCAGTTGTACTAAAGAATCGCTGATTAATAAAATCCTCCTCTGCTGCAATGGTTTTTCCGCATTGGGTTTTTCTGGGGACAATTGTCCAAAATATATGTGTCTATGTGTTTTGATTCTTGTGCATGTATTTGTTTCTGGATTATGGTGTGATATCTGCAGCATAATTTATTTTAATATTTACTGAAGGGTTTTAGTAAATAACTTATTGGAAAATAAGTAGGAAAAATAAATCAGTTGTTGCAGAGATAAAATTTTCACACAGACCATATTCATCTAGAAAGAAAGACATCCTAGCCTTCTAGATGACATAGTTTGATGATCCATCCAACCTATCCTGATCTCTAAGCCCTGTAATGGCCATCCCGAAAACTGTTGAAAATCCCCTCTTTCCTTCTGCTTGCCTGTTGCTATGCTATTCGCACTCCCTTCTGGAGTGAGAAGATTTGCTCACAACCACTGCCAATCTGCAAGGAAAAATTGAACTTTTGAGACTCAAAGTTCCTTGAGAGAAATTTTCCCTCTGTTGTGTCTCCTTTTCTCTTCCACCTGATGCTGCAAAACCCTCCGCGTCCAACCAGAAATCTACTCGGCAAAAATCTGACCTGTAATTGCTCCCTCTGACTGCTGGTATCACAATCCGAGCAATTCGAATTTTCTGCACCCATGCAACTGAAAATCGAACAGCTAGCCCAACAATTCAACATGCCTGTTTGAGCAATGTGTTGCCTCAAGAATTTCAGCCTGCTGCTCCATCTGAGCAACGAAATTATTTCTCCGCTTTTGAGCTTCTCGGCTAATCACTCACGCTCTGATACCATGTGAAAATTCCATAACTGGAATCCTAGTGCAGCAACTGGAATTTCTTTTTCTAATTGTTAATTAATTTAACAATTTATTTGTTACGACAAATATCAAATAATTCACACTGCAACCTTCACAAATAAAATTGCGGAAAATAATAGCGTTGGAAACTGAGAAAATACTAGCACACACAATAAAAATGACACTGTTATTTTTGGACAATTGTCCCCAAAGAAACCGAATGGGGGAAAACCAGTGCAGTAGATGAGGGTTTTGTTTTATTATGCAGCAGTGAAATTTGAGTACGATCTATAGATGCCCAATTGGCAATCCAAACAAGAAGTAAATATGGCCAAAATTATTTAAGGGAAATTACCCTTCTTCCACAAGCAACCCCGACATGAATTCGCTTTAGAAATTCACCCTCCTGGACCCTTTGTGTCAGCCTCTGCACTACTTTGCGCATACCCTATGACGTCTAGCCTCTGAATTGTCTCTGATGAAATCATTCTTCCTGTCACTATTGAGGAAATCTCTTATCCAACTCTCTAGACCCTCTGTCCGACCTCTAGAACTGAAACCGAATTTCTCTCCAGCAAAATCGAATTCCTTTTGAAGTGACTGCGCAGTCCTCTGCGCTACATCACTGGGAATAACTCGGCCCCTTGCTACTGTCTCTTTGGATTGGAAAACTTCTTTTGGATCACTGTCTCTGTCCCTCACTGACCCTGCTTCAATCTCTGGCTCTCTGGTAACTCTTGTTGCTCTATGGAAATCGATTTGCCAAGAAAATCGAACTACAGGAGTATCTTCTCCAAGTGCCCATTGACTTTCTCTTATAATCCACTATTGGGGTTCCAACGACCAAGATTAAATCTTAATCAATGGCTAGATGATTCTCACCTTGACTTAATTCATTCTGATTAATTAACCATATTCGTAAGTTTAGACTTAAGAAATATTTAAAAACTGGTTAATAATCTAATTAAGCCATCTCTAGGTGGAATTTCGAGAAACAATTTCCGAGTTTTGGAGATCTCATGTATTCTAGACTCTCCACCAAATTTCATGCACATCTGATGCTACAAAAACTAACATAAGATACTGGATGGCACATTGGGGGACGACCGGTATAGGGTGATGGATGATGTGATATATTATAAGGATAGGATCTACTTGGTGCCAGGGTCTTGGCTTAGAGAGAGGATTATGTAGGAAACTCATGATTCGCCCCTTGCAGGACACCCTTGATTCCTTAAGATGTATAAGGCCATCAGGGAGTGTTTCTCGTAGAGGGGTCTCAAGGGAGACGTATTGAGGCACGTACAGGAGTGCGTGGCATATCGGAAAAACAAGGTGCAGTCGTCACACATTGCAAGACTACTTCAGCTGCTTCCCATGCCAGAGAGGAAATGGGAGAGTGTCTATGGATTTCATCACGAGCCTTCTGGTTGCACAGGGGAGGAATTGCGTTTATGTAGTGGGGGACAGGTTAACCAAATTTGTCCATTTCTTCGCCATCCCATCGAGATCTTCAACGTCTCAATTAGCAGAGTTATTCTTTAGAGAGGTATTCTGATTGCATGGTCTCCCAAAGACCATAGTCAGTGATCGTGACATCAGATTCATGGGGGTGTTTTGGCAGGAGTTGTTTAGGTTCGTGGGGACAGAGCTTGTGCCCAGTACTAGCTATGGGGACAGAGCTTATGCCCAGTGCTAGCTATCACCCTTAGACAAAGATTGTGAATAAGTGGTTGGAGGGGTACCCATGTAATTATGTGACCAGGTAACAAAGAGCGTGCGTGGCGTAGCTGCACCGTGGAGAGTTTTGCTACAACACCACCTACCATATGCTGATCAGTATGTCACCCTTTCGATCCCTCTATGGTTATGATGGAATTTCGCTTTTTGACATGATTTTTGGAGATAGTAGGTCCCTAGGGGCAAAGGACTGGGTCCAAAAGAGCCAAGAGATTCTCAAGGCTCTCAAGGACAATTTGTAGGTGGAACAAAATCAACACAAAATGTATGCTGATAGGCGCATGGTTGAGAGATAGCTTGAGGTGGGGGACATGGTCTACTTGCGTCTCCAACCATACCGACAGTCTTCACTGAAGCAGAAGGGAGCCAAAAAACTTAAGCCCTGGTTCTATGGGCCATATCGGGTGACAAGACAAGTTGGGGAGGTAGCCTATGAGCTGGAGCTCTTACCAGGGAGCAAAGTGCATAACATTTTCCATGTTTCATGCCATGGAGCTTCCACCATTGGATGATGAGGGGCATCTAGAGCTGGTGCCAAAGGCCATCTTGGAGACAAGGGAAAGGAAACTCAGGAAAAGAACCATTAGAGAATCTTTTATCAAGTGGAAGGACCTTCTCCAGGAGGACGCTACATGGGAAGGTGAGCAAGTGTTGCAACATCCAGCACTGAAATTGCTCGAGGACAAGCAAATTTTGGCAGGGGGGCTGTAATATCCCCAATTTCCTATGTATGAAGGAGGGTCACCAATTTTGATTAATTTTTGGCGTTAGCATGCATTTTTGGAGGTTCGACTTAGGAGATGAGGAAAATTAAAGTTTTAGAGGATGTGAGGGACACTCACAAGGAATACGCACCCCCGTGAGGAGTACGCACTTGGGGGAAAGAGAGAAAATGGAGGGAAATCCGGGCTAGTGGAGTTTGGGCCCCACCAAGGGAAAATTGAGGCAGCGAGCTTAAATAGGTGAGGGCCATTGTTTGGGGCTTTTGTCAATTTTACATCTGAACTCAATTGTTAACTTTAGTTGTTCAGCCAGGTGAACAAGTGCTGCTTAGCACAAAGAGATTTTTGGGATGAAATCTCAACTCTTACTTCAGTGGGCCTAGAGTGCCACCCTAGGGGGTCATTTGTCAATTTGGGAGCCATTCCGGAGCAGGGGATCGAAGGTTGTCCTCACTACTGCATAGAACAGGGACGCTGGAGGAGAAATTCGTGCCACTGTGGAATTCATCTGAGAACAACTCCCTTGCTGGGAATTTTGGAGTTGACTTGCTGCATCAATTGTAGGCTATTTGGGGTAGTTTGGTGGCCAGATATTGAGGGAGTTTTCTAGGCAAATTTCTGGCATTCTAGGGCCTGCACAGTTCTTTGGCAGAGGTACTCGTGGGAAATAGGAGCAACACTATTTTGTGGGATAGGTGGCTGGAGAAATTTAGGGGAGGAATTGCAGAAAATTGCAGGCAAATTTTGGGAGTTTCCCTGGAGGATTGGAGGAGTTGCAGAAATATATTTCCAGGCAGTGCGTTTAGCCAGTGGAGCTGGAAATTCACACTTTTTTGGTGGATGGGTTTGGGACCAATTCCTTTCTGGGTCTTGTGGGGAAAATTAAGAGGCTATAGCAGCATTTTCAGAGCATTCCGAGCATTGGGGTGGTAGAAAACCCCATTTCTATCCTGAAGCAGTGAATTTCTACCCTAGATTCTTAATAAAAAGTGAATTGTTGGTGTTGCTAATTGTGTAACTAGCTATACATGTGTGAAATTGTTGTTTCATTACTGTTTCAGGTTGCATGCTTCTGTTTTATACTGTTAATTTCAATTAGGAATATTACATTCCGCCAATCAAATCCATTACAAAGTTACAAGTATGTTTGACAGGCCTTAGCAACATTATGATTCAGATATAGCTTATAAGAGATTCCCTGTTGTCTCCATTCTCTTCTCTTTTCCCCTTTCTTCATGTTTTTGGTTCTTTGCTTGATTCATATTAAACTGGAGAAATATAATATAGAGTTCTATGCTACTCAATATGCAGTAACTTCTTTTTTTTTTTTTTTTCTAAGTAAATGCTACTTCTATATTAAAAGGAGAAAAATATGTACAGAGCTGAAGAAAATACAAGTAGGCCTAGGCCAGTACATGAACTGAGAAGGCTTGACTAATCTGTCTATCTGCCTTTGCTGGGTACCAAAAATTCCAATCTGTCACATGATTTCTTGAGATTATAGAACCTAGACTCCTACTGATAGATATATTATGGCCACTAACAGAATAGTGCCATGTTACATTGTAAAGAGTGGAGCAAAAAAAGCTGGCTGTTATGGCATGAAGCCAACAGCAGTATCTGTATAAAGCCTGAAAACTGAGGAAATCAGAGAGAGACACTAGATGCGAAAACATAAAGACAAAAGACAGAGGATTGCAGACCGAAGTGAACTAAGCATGCTGGCTAGTCGATTCCGTCTGGACGCTGTCACCGTGGCTTGGAGAATCAACCCAGATGACCATCCCATCTTCAGGATCAGGAGGAGCTTGGGTACCTGAGACTTCTGCCACAGCATTCAAATCTGGCAATTGCATGATTTCCTGAATGGACAAATCGTTGCCTGAATCCTCCCTAATTTCTGCTGGCCGGGCGAGAGCACTCGGAGCAAACATCCCAACTTCGCGGCGCGTTCTGTAAACTTTGCCCTCCATGTCCGCGACAAAGACATCACTGTCATGAGCTCTGGAGGGGGAACCCGAATTTATGCAGCTAGGGTCCTCCTCCGTTATAAACACAGAGAAATTCACCACTACCTCTGGGCGAACTAGGCGACTTGGGAAACGAAAACGGAAGGACTGATAAGTTCCCTGAGGGAGCCAACATTCCTGCTCAGAATTGTCTGTGTCAGAAGGAGAAGGGGGCGCTTCATTGACAGGAGAAAGGGGCTGCACACTGCCCCTTTCCGAACTAACTCTCACGCCAGATCTACCCCCTCTTCTGGGGATGCCTCTATCCCGCGGCATTTTGCCCAAATCCTGAGAGCCAAGCTCACTGTAATGCCCAAGGATATTAAACTGCCATTGATGAGCCGAATAACGATTGCTGGACTCAATTAATAGGAGAACGACCATGATTGCTGCGTGTGGGAGGCTTTTGGCGCCTCCCCTTCTCTCCTTAGAACTCTGCGCCCACATACCAGGCATAAATGCCTCACCTCTCCTCTGCTGCGTTCGCCTGAGAGCAATGTCCCGTCGGCTCTGAGTCGAAGTAAATGCTGCCGTCCTGCAGCTTAAAAACTTGAATTCTCCACCGCCCTCCACGCGCATGGTCTGGCTCCTCCATCTGCGTCCATGTGGCTGTGTCATGGGGCTTTTAATAACAAGTGTGGACACCCGCATCCGGGTCAGTAACTTCTTCCTAAAGAGAAAAGATTGAATTTCCAAGTTGAGATCCTATTAAAATATAAATTGTGAACAAGAACCAATAGGTCAGCAATTAACTTATTAATCTGGAGCATACCCATAATTTTATTAAGTTGAGCTTGATTCCTTTGAGTGCAACAAAAGCAATCTTCAATAGGCTTTGTGGTATGGCGTGAATACTATCTAATATTTTTGGTGGAAAAGGCAAGATGTATTGTTACTGATCAAACTATTAGGGTTTCCAAGGTCTTTGCAACCCACTAAGATTGGTACATACAGGACAAGGATCCACTGTCACATTGACACAAGTCCCCACTATTTTAAGCCCAACTTCCTCTTAAAAGGCTTGGAAGGATTCCCTTAAAATGACTTCACCCAACCAAAGAATGATCAGTACCATATATGTGGTCTTGGGTGAACAGACAAGTTAATTGTTTGATGTTATACTGATCTAAAACTGTAAAAGATGCAGAAAATAAATGTAGACCAACAATGTTAATCACTCAATAATGAACGTGAATAGTTCAAGTGAGTGTAATCATCCACACGTGCTACAATGATGATGTCCTCATGCCCAAAATAGAGATCTCTAACACCCTAGAGAACTTGGAAAATCCGCCACTTGGGTTATGTCCATCTGATTTTGTAGATCACTTTTGATGCAATGCATGGAAAAATCTATCAAGTCTTGCCCCGATTTGGCCACCTAGAATGCCCATGTGCCACTAGACCAACTTTGACCACTTGTTTCTACACCATGCCTTCACATTTTGGCAAAAATTCAACATGACATGTCATATTCTCCTCATTTTGAGAACAAGTTCATTTTTTGACATCAGGGATGACTTGCATTGGGAAATGTGAACTGCTGAAATTGTGAGGCCTCCATGTTGAGAGCTATTTGAGTAGTATCGCACTAAATCCAAGGACACACATAGATTCAACAACAAAACCACGTGGAAATGACATAGGTGCACTTGACATGGGTTGAAATGGCCCCTACACTGGTGATCACCCCTACAAACTGATGGCTCCTCTAAACCATGAGTCCCCTTGAGATCCATCACACCTCCCACCCGATCCTATACAGGACCAAGGGACCAAGGACTTAGCCCAAAACAATAGTCCATGGCCAACCAAACTAGGCCTATGATACCATAACACAGGGTTTCCACGTGGGATACAAGGCTTTGACTTGTATCTTTGGGCTTATAATGATGATAATGCAAAGTGAAAAAATATATGTACACTTGTTGGAATGAGGGGTAACATGCACTATTTGGTATATATCCTGAGCAAACTTGTAGGTTAGATTCATATAAATTTCTGCATTGCATAATTTTATTGCATATTTAGAAATTTCACCTCCCAAGGAGGTTTCATGGATCTAGTCCATGTGAACCTCATCCTTAGGGCTAATATAAAATTTTAATTTACAGCTGCAAAGAGCAGACAATATTTCATCTCACTTCAACCCAACACACTAAGCAGCCCAAGAGAAAAGATACCATACATTTGCTAACAAGTTCCAACTCTTGGGGCACACTTTCCCAAGCATAAACCAGATCTAAAATCACTTTAATTACAATTGTAAATATTCTCTACTATCTTCAAATTATATGTTAAATCCCTTTAGCAATTTCAACTCTTGAGTGTCAGCATGAAAAAAAGTGTTGGAAATTACTTAATCAACAAGACAATGCAAGTTGAAAATCAGATCTACTAGTATTACACAAGTGTTGGACAACTGAAAACTTCACACACACATACACACATAGAAGAATGAAGTGCATGTACAGACCATAGCTTTATCACAAAGCTAATACAATCTCTAGCTATTCAAACTCTAGTTATGGAAAACCATGAAAATCCTAGCCACCACCAAAGATCCACATCAAGCTATAACACCAACAAGTCCTCGGCTTCAATAAGCTTGTAGCACAAAAGTTCTCCACATGAGCACTGTTTTCTTCCTTAGAGTTTCCAAACCTTAGCTATGTTGCACTACATAAGTACATAACAAGACAACTTTATTGCTAATCTCCAAGTCTACATGTTTATCCTAGAGTTTGAGTCCTCAAGGCTCAAACCCTAGGTTTTCGACTCTTTCATCAACAAAAGTGACATGACCTCCACAGAATATCAAGAATACAATAATCGAGTCTTCTTTGAAGCAAGTCATTACGCAAAGCTCAAGACTTATGAAGCTTATCTCTCCATGATCTTGCCCTATCCTAGCATCCCAAAAGGACAAGGCTCTAAAACCATGCAAATCTACGTGTCCATCCTATCCTCAAACCCAAGGTCTTCAATTCATGCATCAACACAAGCAACATGACCTCCATGGAACATCAAGAATACAATAACCAAGTCTTTTTCAAAGTGAGTCATTATGCCAAGCTCAAAACTCATCAAGCTCACCTCTCTATGATCTTGCCCTAACCTTACATCCCAAAAGAATAGAACTCCAAAACCACTCAAGACATTAGCCATTTTCTCCATGTCTTCTACTAGGGTAGAAACCCTAGTGTTAAAACTAGATCCACAAAGTGTGAAAAATTGGAAGATCCAAATTTCTACTACAACAACTGATCAAGTTTCTTCTGTTTGTCAAATAACTAAACAAATTATTTACTGTGTTCTACGGTAAATATCGAAACCAATACACGACTACCTCCACTAATTAAATTAATATGTAGAAACAAGAATCTGAGCAAGAAAGAAATAACACACAAGTGACACCGTTATTTCGGGACCAATGTCCCCGGAAAAACCCAATGTGGGAAAATCGGTGCATCAGTTGAGTGTTTGTATTATTAAGCAATAATTTCTAAATACAATCTTTGGATGCCTTGTTGGTTATCCAATACACTGAATCTGATTGACAAAGAGATGAGTGAGATATACCTCACACTATCACTGGTGATCCAACACTGATCTAGCCCCTAACTGCCTCTGCGTAGTTTCTGCGCAATCACTGTGTGGCTTTGCGTCACAGCTTCTGGGGACTATGTGTGAAAATTTCTAGATAGAAATCCAACTATAGTGACCGATATTATGTCTTCTACTTATTAATTCATAAATAAGTTATTCACAATGTTTCTACAACAAATATCAAAATAAATTCAACTGCAACCTTCACAACTAAAATACTGCAGAAAGTAAATGCAAGGAAAAATACTAGCACAAGTATAATCACAATGACATAGTTAGTTTTGGAAAATTGTCCCTAGAAAAACCCAATGTGGGAAAACCGGTGTAGCAGATGAGGGTTTCTTTATTAATCTTCAGCAAAAATCTCATGTACAAGATACAACTAGCAGAATAGAAGAGGAATCTTTGTGAGAAATTTAATGACAGTTCTCTCACACTTCCCAGCGAGATTCTGATCCAGGAGAGGACCTGTTGCCCCCTCTACGTCTCATTGTGTTAGCTTCTGCGTGAGGATTGCGCAGTCCCAGTGTCAGTCTTTGTGCTGTCCCTCTACGTCACAGCCTCTGCGTTGTCCCTTCTCTTCTCTGCGTCTTCTGCTCTTGCACTCCCGACTAATGCTGCTACCCTCTCTCTCATTTGCAACTCTCCCTCTGAAACCATTTCCTCTTGCCGAACTTCGAATAGTGAGAAAATCGATTTTACTCGAGTAACTGAGTATCTACCTGGTGTGTTTTCCAAATTCCGATCAAAGTCCTTCTTATAATCCTCCAGTTGAGAACCAACGACCCAGATTAGACTCTAATCAATGGCTCAGATCATTTGGACTCGATCTTCGTCTTCTTCTAGAAGTTCCCACAGTTAGATTAATACCCTTTAATTATTTTAACTTCCTAAGTTTAGACTTAGGGTCCCATTAAAAATAATTAATTATTTTAATAAAACTGTCTCCGAGTGGAATTTCCCAAAATGATTTCTGGGTATTGTGGAATACATGTGTCCAAGCCTCCTTGCAAATTTTGAGACTTAGAGCACATTCGACGCTACCTGAAATCAACATGTGTCACTCCTTTGGTTGATCGATTTACCTCTGGAACTTCGATTTTTTGCCCTCCCGATCTCACACCCTGGCTTTTGGCTGTGGAACTTGATTCTCCAACAAATTTCGAATCTCCTCTCAAGCTTTGCGTTACCTCTGCGTGGCCCTACGCTGCCCAGCGTGGCTCTGCGCTGCCTCTTCTGGATCTCTCTCTACCTTCTCTGCGATGTATCCCCGAATCAGGAAACTCTCCAAGTGGAAACTATCTCTACCCCTCATTGCAAGAAATCACCTCGATCACTTCTCCGACAACTACTGCGCTGCTCTCTTCAGAAATCGATCTCTTGATCTCTTACTCGATGTGATTTCCAAATGCCCGTCAAGCCTCTTCTTATAATCCTCTCGTTGATCAATCAACAACCCAGATTAGATTATAATCAATGGCTCAGATCATTTTGGCTTGATCCTCGTCTTCTTCTAGAAGTTTCACCCTTAGTTTAATTAATACCCTTTAATTATTTTAATTTCCTAAGTTTAGACTTAGGCACCCTTTAAAAATAATTAATTATTTTAATAAAACCTTCTCTGGGTGGAATTTCTTAAAATGATTTATGGGTATTCTGGAATACCTGTGTCCAAGCCTCCTTGCAAATTTTGAGGCTTAGAGCACATCCAATGCTAGCAAAAATCAACACTCCCTCTTAGCGAGGAATGTGCTCTAGTAATGCAACCTGTTAAAGCATCACCCTAACTTTGTAACATCTCCTGTTGCGTTGCTAATGTCTGACATCACGACCCACGAACTACTGCGCAAATGTGTCATATGTACTGTTGTTAACCCTGCCACTGCCAACACTGCATCTGTACTACAACCCTTGTAAACGCTGCATTTATGCTGCTGCTAGCCCTGCCACTGCCAACGCTGCATCTGCAGTGCAACCTTCTCCAACTGATGTTGATACTGCATCAGCAACAGAAAAGCATCCAAAATTATTGAACAAGTGTTCAGTATGATGCATCTACTGTTGTAGTTTTGACTGTTGCTAGTCTTTGTGTTGTCACTAAAGCCACTATGTTGCTGTTGACTCTGCTTTGTGTCAACTGCACCGTTGCCAACACTAGCTCTGCATTGCTATGATTCTGGCGCTCCTAGCCACTGCAATTGTCACTCTGACACTCCTCTGCATCAACTAACCTGGCCCATCCTGCTACTTCTGATATGGGCTCACGTAGCAAGGTATTGATCCAAGAGGTGGACTCCTCAAGGATCCTGCCTATTTGCAGTTCTTTCGAACTACAGTACTAGATCACCCCACTTCTCTCCTGGAGGTACCTGGGCAATGATGGCGAACTCCTCTTCCTCGATCTTTTGCAGCTGCAGCTTGCAGATTATGTTCCGCATCCTTATCCTTCTTCTTGAGAGGACATTGCGTAGCGTAGTGACCAAGTTCACCACACCGAAACTTTTGATCTTTGAGACATCCTTCTTCTTTCTCCGCTGCTCCTGCTGCCCCTTTGATGCAAGGGCTACATTTTCTTCCTCCTCCTTGGGCTTCGTCCCACTTTTGTTGCTGCCATCAAGTTTGCACTTGACTACGTCTCACCTCGTCTCTTCCTCTAAAGAGCGGCCCACATTCCTTCCCAATCCGGCAATTTCTCTCTGACCCAGATACTCTGGACAAACACTTGCCATTCTTCTGAAACTGAATTCAAGGCCAACCTCACCATATCTGTAGGCTGAGGTGCTGATCCTAAAACTGCCCACTGATCTCGGACTTCCTGAAGCTTTGATAGGAATAGATCAATGCGTCCTCCTTTCTCCATCCTAGTTGATCTCAGCTTCTCCTCCAAGTACATCTTTTGTTGCTCGGAAGATCCTTGATACAACGTAGCCAAGGCATCCCACATCTCTTTGGCTAACCCTTTGCTAGCAATGTGAAATACAACGTGATCCCTCACTCCATCGAGGATCAACTGCTTGGCCTTCGCCATCTTGGCCTTGTACTTTTTGAGTGGATCTCCATCACCGGGTACAACTACCACACTGTCGACGTACATCTTGAGATCATGCTCATCCAGAAGGCATGAGATCCTAGCCTTCCAGATCACATAGTTGGATGCTCCATCCAACTGATCTTGATCTCTCAACCTGTTAGCAGCCATCTCTGCCAACAAAAATGTCGAACTACTTCCTCTCTCCTTTGCGCTGTTCTTGGTCTGGCCTATGCACTCCCTGTTGGAGTTAGTAGATCTGCTCCTCTCTACTGCTGCTCAACAAATGAGAATTCAGACTTCTTGGCTAGAAGTCCTTTGAGGAAGAATTCCCTCAAAATAGTGTCTCCTTCTTCTGACTTTTTTTTGCCCCAACAACTTCCGCAGAAAACTGCGTCACACCAGAAATTGCTCTGCACTGAAGCTTCTGCTGCGCTGCTCCCTCTGCCGCTGGCAAATCTCGATCTGGAAATCTTACCTCTCTATCAACTCACTCAGAGAGAGATCTTCCATGTAAATCTTGCCCTCCTGGCTTGGATTACGCAATCCCTCTGGGGATTTGATTTGTTGCCTACGCAACACTTTCGAACTCCCTCCTCGGCTCTTCTGGTATGCTCTCTTGCTTAACCTACGCTCTGATAC
The DNA here is from genome assembly GCA_031772625.1 of Pinus tabuliformis. Classification (NCBI taxonomy): domain Eukaryota; kingdom Viridiplantae; phylum Streptophyta; class Pinopsida; order Pinales; family Pinaceae; genus Pinus; species Pinus tabuliformis. Next base: position 253,728,853 of record CM062812.1, on the reverse strand, counting down.
CATGTGAAAATTTGGAAGACCCAAATTTCTACCGCAACAATTGATTAAGTTTCTTCTATTTGTCAAATAATTGAACAAATTATTTATTGTGTTCTACGGTAAATATCGAAATCAATACACTGCAGCCTCCACTAATTAAATTAATATGCAAAAACAAGAATCTGAGCAAGAAAGAAACAACACACAAGTGACATCGTTATTTTTGGACCAATGTCCTCGGAAAAACCCAATGTGGGAAAACTGGTGCAGCAACTAAGGATTTGTATTATTAAGCAGTAATTTCTTAATACAATCTTTGGATGCCTTGCTGGCTATCCAATATAGAGAATCTGACTGACAGAGAGATGAGTGAGATATACCTCACACTATCACTAGTGATCCAACACTGATCCAACCACTCAATGGCTAGCCCCTAACTGCCTTTGCGAAATCACTACGCTGCTCTGCGTCACTCCTTTGGCTGATCGATTTGCCTCTGGAACTTTGATTTTCTTCCCTCCCAATCTCACACCCAGGGTTCTGGCTTTGGAACTCAATTCTCCAGCAAATTTTGGATCTCCTCTCAGGCTCTGCGCTACCTCTGTGTGGCCCTACGATGCCCAGCGTGGCTCTACGCTACCTCTTCTGGATCTCTCTTTGTCTTCTTTGCGATGTATCCCCAGATCAGGAAACTCTCCAGCCAGAAGCTATCTCTGCCCCTCACTACAAGAAATCACCTCGATCACTTCTCCGACAACTGCTGCATTGCTCTCTTTAGAAATCGATCTCTTGATCTCTTACTCAATGTGATTTCCAAATGCCCATCAAGCCTCTTCTTATAATCCTCTCGTTGATCAATCAACAACCCAGATTAGATTCTAATCAATGGCTCAGATCATATTGGCTTGATCCTCGTCTTCTTCTAGAAGTTTCACCCCCAGTTTAATCAATACCCTTTAATTATTTTAATTGCCTAAGTTTAGACTTAGGCACCCATTAAAAATAATTAATTATTTTAATAAAACCTTCTCCGGGTGGAACTTCTCAAAACAATTTATGGGTATTCTGGAATACATGTGTCCAAGCCTCCCTGCCAATTTTGAGGCTTAGAGCACATCCGATGCTACCAGAAATCAACACAAAGAACTGTCATCACCTCCAATGTCATGTTCATCTCTAGGGTGTATATTCATAGCTCAAACCCTAGTCCTTCAAAATGTTGATTTGGGTAGCATGGGATGTGCTCTAGCCACGAAATTTGGTGGAGAGGTTGGGGCACATGAGATCTCCAATACCCAAAAAGGGTTTGGGCAGATCCTAAACAGATAAGGAGATTTGTTTAGAAACTTTTTGGCGAAATCACATAATTGATCATTTGTCGACGCGTTTCGAACCAACTAGTGTGGTTCATCGTCAGGACAAGTTGAAGATACAGATCTAGTATAGCGAGTTAAATAGTCCAAGCAGAGACTCCAACGGCTAAAAAGACTAACGGCTATTTTTCAACTTAAGGACCCAGTCAAACCCCCTTTAACTAAATTAATATTAATATTCTTTATAATTATTATTATACTTCTAGAGCTAAGTAAACTGGGTAAAAATTTTAACCAGATCAGAGGTTATTAATCTATTTATAGCCTAGCCTCCGCGGTCCCTTCTTGGTATGGTCTCAGTGTTTCTTGTTTCCTTTCCTTAAGAATTGCTTCCTTTGGGTTTGTGGTTTATTTGCTTGCTTTTCTCTTGATTTGATTTGTTCTTCTTTTAATTATCGCCCTTATGGTCTTGATTTAGTCCCCTCTTTTTCCCTTTATATTCGAAGATTATTAAATTTGGCAACCTGGGAATATTTAGCATAATATATGATTAAGAATAATTGAACTATCCTTAGATTGTAAGGTAATTATTTAAGTTTTAATAATTATATAGGTTTGGCTGATAATTGATATAAATTGATATAATATTTTAATATCTAAACCTTAAATAAAAATTTATTAGAATGATTAGATATTAAAGAATTTTAAATTGATATATTTATATATATAATTAAAAACATATATATATATATATATATATATATATATAATATATAATATTTAAACATTAAATATAATATTATTAGAATGTTAGGTATGGTAATATATAATTTATATATATACTTATATGTTTATATATATATATATATTTTAGTTTTGATAACTAACCATTGATCTAATTCAATTTTTAGTAAAAATTATAGTTTTCTAATAATTTATATAAATAATTTAAAAACTAAATATTAAATATAGTATTATATTAGGTATGGAAAAATATTATTATATATAATTATATATTTATATATATATATATATATAGAATAATTTAAATATATAAATAGATTAATAACCTCTGATCTGGTTAAAATTTTTACCCAGATTACTTAGCTCTAGAAGTATAATAATAATTATAAAGAATATTAATATTAATTTAGTTAAAGGGGGTTTGACTGGGTCCTTAAGTTGAAAAATAGCCGTTAGTCTTTTTAGCCGTTGGAGTCTCTGCTTGGACTATTTAACTCGCTATACTAGATCTGTATCTTCAACTTGTCCTGACGATGAACCACACTAGTTGGTTCGAAACGCGTCGACAAATGATCAATTATGTGATTTCGCCAAAAAGTTTCTAAACAAATGTTATGGATCACAGAAGTCTAACTTCCTAGATAAGGAGATATTAAAATAATTAATATTTTTAATGGAGTCCTTAAGTCTAAACTTAGGGAAAATAAAATATTAATGTGTATTAATATGAATCTGTGTTAGAATGGTCCAAAAGACATGGATCAAGCCAGATCTAATCTTAGCCATTGATTAGGGACTTAATCTCGGTCGTTGAATCGTCAACAAGAAAAGTATAAGAGGAGACTTGAGGGTCACTTGGAGATCACACCAGACGATCAGTCATTCTATTCTCTAGAGAGGGGTTTGCTAAGAGAGATAGAATTAGTGATTGGGAGAGCAGCTGAGGGGCATTGAGTACAGGCGAACAGAGAAAGCAGAGATTGTGTCGGGAGAGTAGTGCAACAGCTAAGGAGGGTGACGTAGGGCCAGCAAAGGCTCACGCAGGGCCACGCAGAGGTAGCCAAGTGTTGCGCAGAGTACCAGAGGGGCCAGCATAGCTGACGCAAGGCCTCCTGGGGCTAATGCAGGCCAAGAAAGGCTGACGTAGGGCCAGCATGAGACAGAGAGGGGCTGACACAGTGCAAATTGGGCAAACGCTGGGGTTGCAGGAGCAGTTTTATGCTGAAAAGCTGCTGGAAGGATTTCCCAGGGTTTCAGCAGGGAGATTTCTCTCAAACTGAGGTATAGATGCTAAGAAAATCCTCTGTTGGGTAGGCCAGTTTCTACACCCAGATTGTACTCTGATATAGCTTAATAAGAAAACCCTTAGATAGGTGCACCGATTTTCCTGCATTGGGTTTTTCGGGGGACATTGGTCCAAAATTAATGGTGTCATGTGGTGTGTTTGTTCTTGTTTCTTTTAGTTGCTGATCTGTAATATGTTGAGCATGCACTAGTGTTTATTTTCAGTATTTACTTTGTAAATAACTTGTTAAAGGAAAAATAACAAGTAGGTAGAAATAAATCAGAAAAAGTGCATGAAGGGTTTCTAAACTAAGTAAATTTAGAAACTTCAACACAGAACAAGTCCTAGCATCTCATGAGTGATCTCTCGAAGAACATCCATCATCTCTCCATCCCCCTTCTTTTCTTGTTCCTAGGGCTTCCTTATGAACCTTAATGTCTTCCTCCTCAACAAAATTATTTTCTTCTCCTAGGGATTTCTCATGAACACTAACATCTACAAGACAATACAAAGAAGAGTACAAAAACGCTTTTGAATGCAAGAGATCTCTCCCCCCTTATCTATACAGAGGGTGAGGGAGAGGCTAGCATAAAATAAGGATTTGTGTCCATACAAGTAACCAACAAAGCAACCACACACAAAGCACTTTGCAAACAAGGATGTACATGTGTCAAACTAAGGTTTATCCAACACCCAAAGTGTTGATTTTTGGTAGCATCAGATGTTCTCTAAGTCTCAAAATTTGCAGGGAGGCTTAGACACATGCATTATCCAATACCCTGAAATCGTTTTCGGAAATTCCACCCAGAGATAGTTTTATTAAAATACTTAATTATTTTTAATGGGACCCTAAGTTTAAACATAGGAAATTAAAATAATTAATGGGTATTAATCTCAACTGTGGGTGTAACTTCTAGAAGAAGACGAGGATCAAGCCAAAATGATCTAAGCCATTGATTAGAAGTTAATCTGGGTCGTTGGTTGTCCAACAGAAAGATATAAGAAGAGGCTTGAGGGCACTTTGAGAACACATAGAGGGGAGATCAAAAGTTCGATTTTCTGAAGCAGAGCAGTTGCCGAAGAGATTTTCGATAGTTATCTTTTACAGTGAGGGGCAGGGATAATATTCGAAGGGAAATCTTTTTCGGTTGGAGAATACTCAATAGAGAAGAGAGAGAGAGATCCAGTAGAGGCAGCGCAAAGGCTGACGCAGAGGTAGCGCAGAAGCCAAGAGGGAATCCGAAAATTTGTTGAAGGAATCGATTGCGGAAGCCGGAAGCCGAGGTGTGAGACCGGGAGGTGCAAATTGAAGTTCGTGGGCAACAAATCGATCAGATGAAGGGGTGATGTTGTTCCTAGAGGGTGTGATGCTGGGCTAACGCAGTGACTGCGCAGAGGCAGCCAGGGGCAATTCATTCAGCAGCTAGATCAACCACTATTTCTAGTGATAGTGTGAGGTAAACTCAATTATCTCTCTGTCTATGATATTCTCTATAACTGGATTGTTGAGAAGGCATCCAGAGATTGTATTCAGAAATTACTACTACATAATAATAAAACCCTCAAAGTTGTTGCACTTGTTTTCCCACTCTGGGTTTTTTTGTGGACATTTGTCCAAAAATAACTATGTAGATGTGTTGTTTTTCTTTCTTGTTCAGTTTCTTATTTCCGTATTTTATTTAAATGGTGAACGCTGCAGTGTATTCGTTTCAGTGTTTACTGTAGAAACAGTAAATAATTTGGTTCAGTAATTAACAAATAGGAGAAACGTAATCAGTTGTTGCAGTAGGAATTTGGGCATCCAAATCTTCACATGGTATCAGAGGTGCAGGTGAAACAAGAGAGCAATGTCTGAAGAGCCCAGTGTTGAAGGAAGAAGGGAGTTCGAAATTTCTGTAGAGGCAACAATTCAAATCCCCTAAGTGATTGCGCAGTTCAGGCCAGGAGGGCTAGATTTTTGTGGTAAAATCTCTCTCTGAGTGAGTCGACAGAGAGGTAGGGTTTCCAGATCGAAATCTGTCAGCGATAGAGGGAACAACGCAACAGTAGCTTCAGCGAAGAGGGGTTCCTGGTGTGACGCAGTTTTCTACAGACAGTTGTTGGGCAAAAAGATGTCAGGAAGAAGAGACACTTGAGGGAATTTCTTCCTCAGAGTATTCCTAGCTAGGAAATTCGAATTCTCATTTTGCTGAGCAGTAGCAGGAGAGAGGAGGTCATTCGACTTTTTCGATTGGCAGAGATGGCAGCCAGTGGATTGCGAGATCAGGATCGATTGGATGGTGCATCCAACTATGTGATCTAGAAGGCGAGGATGTCATGCCTTCTGGATGAGCATTTTCTCAAGTTCTATGTCGACGACGTGGTAGCTGAGCCCACAGATCCAGATCTGCTCAAGAAGTACAAGGGAGAAATGGAAAAGACCAAGAGAATGATCCTCGAAGGAGTGAAGGATCATATAGTTTGTCACATCGTTGGCAGAGACACTGCCAAGGATATGTGGGATGCTTTGTCGACGCTGTATCAAGGATCTTCTGAGCAGCGAAAGATGTACTTAGAGCAAAATATTAGATCCCTGCAGATGTAGAAGGGGGAATGCATTGATCCGTTCCTCACTAAACTTCAGGAGACCCGAGATGAGCTAGAAATTGTGGGCTCAACGCCTCAAGGTTCCGAGATGGTAAGACTGGCGCTAAATTCATTATCTAAGGAGTGGCAAGCCTTTGTCCAGAGCATCTTGGGCAAGGCGACTTTGCTAAACTGGGATGAAATGTGGGCAGCTCTTAAGCAAGAGGAGCTGAGGAGAGACTTGGTCAAATGTAAACTTGACGGAAGCAAAAACAATGGGTCGAAGCCCAAGGAGGCGGAAGAGAATGCAACCCTCGCATCCAAGGGGTAGCGGGAGCAACAGAAGAAGAAGAAAGATGTTTCGAAGATCAAATGCTTCAGGTGTGGTGAATTCGGTCACTACGCAATACAATGTCCTCTCAGGAAGAAGGACAAAGATGAGAAGCATGATCCGAAGGTTGCAGTTGTGAAGATCGAGGAGGAATTCTCCATGATAGCCCAGGAATCTCCAGGAGGGAGGTGGGGTGATTTAGAGCAGTAGTTCGAAGGGACTGCAGATGGGCAGGATCCTTGAGGAGTCCACCTCTTGGATCAATTCCTTGCTACAATAGCCCATATTAGAAGTAGCAGGATGGACCAGTGTTAGTTGATGCAGAGGAGTGCTAGGAGACACAGTTGCAGTGTCTAGGAGCGTCAAAGACTGAGCAACACATAACAAAATTGGCAGTAGTGCAGTTGGCATAGAGCAGAGGCCAATAGCAGCGCAGGGGCTTCAGAGGGTCAGCGCAGAGACTAGCAGCAGTCAGAACTCTAGTGACGAGATGCATCATATTGAATACCAGTTCAGTAATTTGATATGATTTTTTGTTGTTGATGCAGTAGCAACAATAGTTGGAGAAGGTCGCAGTGCAAATGCAGAGTTGGTAGTTGCAAGGCCAACCGCAGCACAGATGCATAATTAAGAGGGAGTTGCAGTATGGATGTAGTGTTGATCGTGGTAGGGTCAGCAGCAGTACATATGCAACCTTTGTGTAGGAGTTGGTGGACAGGATGTCAAACATCAGCAGCGCAGAAGGAGATGTTACAGAATAGAGTGATGCTTCAGCAGGGTGCATTGCTAGAGCACATTCTTCGCTAAGAGGGAGTGTTGATTTCTGGTAGCATCAGATGTGCTCTAAGTCTCAAAATTTGCAAGGAGGCTTAGACACATGCATTCTCCAATACCCAAAAATCATTTTGGGAAATTTCACCCGGAGACAGTTTTATTAAAATAATTAATTATTTTTAATGGGACCCAAAGTCTAAACTTAGGAAATTAAAATAATTAATGGGTATTAATCTAAACTGTGGATGTAACTTCTAGAAGAAAATGAGGATCAAGTCAAAATGATCTAAGCCATTGATTAGAAGTTAATCTGGGTCGTTGGTTGTCTAATAGAAAGATATAAGAAGAGGCTTGAGGGGCAGTTGGAGAACACACAAAGGGGGGATCAGAAGTTCGATTTTCTGAAGCAGAGCAGCTGCCGAAGAGATTTTCAATAGTGATCTTTTGTAGTGAGGGGCAAGGATAGTATCCGAAGGGAAATCTTTCCTGGTCAGAGAATACTCAGTAGAGAAGAGAGAGAGAGATCCAGCAAAGGCAACACAGAGCTAGGAGGCTAATGCAGAGCCACGCAGAGGCAGCGCAGAAGCCAAGTGGGAATCTGAAAATATGCTGAAGGAATCGATTGCGAAAGCTGGAAGCTTGGGTGTCAAACCGGGAGGTGCAAATAGAATTTCCTGTGTAGCAAATCGATCAGCTGAAGGGGTGACTCTATCCCCAGAGGGTGTGACGTTGAGCTAACGTAGTGATTGCGCAGAGGCAGCCAAGGGCAGTTCATTCAGTTGCTGGATCAGTTAGGATTTCCAGTGATAGTGTGAGGTAAACTCACTTATCTCTTTGTCAATGATATTCTTTGATCGTATTCAGAAATTACTATTGTTTAATAATAAAACCCTCAGAGTTGTTGCACTGGTTTTCCCACACTGGGTTTTTCCGTGGAAATTTGTCCAAAAATAACTGTGTAGATGTGTTGTCTTTCTTTCTTGTTTAGTTTCTTGTTTCCGTATTTTATTTAAATGGTAAAGGTTGCAGTGTATTCGTTTCAGTGTTTACTGTAGGAAACAGTAAATAACAAATAGGAGAAACGTAATCAGTTGCTATAGTGGGAATTTGGGCATCCAAATTTTCACACAAAGTGAAATGCCCTCTAAGCATGATGCTCCTTGGGCACAATGTTCCTCCTCTTTTGTGTGTGGATTATGTTTGGAATGTTCAAATTCTAGAGGAGTATTTGTTGTAAGCCTTGTTACATGAATTTACTTCACCACATTCGAAAGAGGATTGTGTGGAAGTGTTATGGAGGTAGTCTTTTTGTTGTTTCTAATCATGGCTAAGTATTTGGCTCTCAGTGTTCCTAGCTCAGTTGCGTCTAAGGATGGATGATGGGAGATCTGATATCTCTAGAGCTTTTACAAGATGCTACAACAATGAGGTTCTTTGTAAAACAATGTTATTAAGGGGTGTTGTTGAGGCAATGTTGCGTTTATATATCCCCCAAGATGTGCTTAAGGGAGGATGTGAGAATATTTAATGTAAACCTAGTTTGAGGGGTTTGTTATGACTTTGGAAACACTTCATTTATGGTTAACCACTTTTGTGGTTATTGTGGTCCCACCCTTCGGAGTCTTGAGGGTATACCTTAGTGGCTATACCTATTTATGAGACAGGTTCTCACCTAATTTATGAGAGAGCTGACTTTTGAAACCCTGGCATCAAAATTTACAAGGTTGTCTTACACCATTCTTTAGAGTCTAGATATGAGGATTAAAGAGTTGTTACTCCTTTTGGTAAGAGAGATTTCATTTATTAGAGGATTGACAACTTCCAACCTATCACTTCTTATTACAATCATTGAATCTCTTTAGCTGAGTAAAACCAATAGTTTGATTGTCCCTATTCTTAAAAGTTGAGATCTATATCTGCTAGACTGCTCAATATGAGCCTCATTACTAGTTTGTTGATTGCTAAAGTATGAACATGCCTGAAATGATAGGAGAGCTACTTCATATACCTGCATTGCCTCCCCATTGCACTAACAAGATACTTCTAGGCTATTGCCAATGACTATGCAAGAGAGCCTCATTGTCTTAGGATGATACTTTTTAATGAATTCACTGACTTTATAGTGTTTGGAATTTAGTACACCTCTTATTGCTGCACGATTATTTCACTTCAGACACATCACTACTATTTCTCTTTAGAAACATCCTTTTACTTTGAATTATGTTACTCTTTTCATTTACACTTTAGGTTTACACTAGGCACAAGATTCCTTGTGTGTTCCCTTGTGTTGTGTATTATTTTTACAATTTCCTGTTCCTTTCAATAATTCAAGACATTGGACAATGTCTATCACAGTGTCAGGAATGAGCTTATGGTAACTGAATGGAATGGTGGTTTTCAGAAACACCCTTACACATTGAAGCACATCATCATAAGAAGATCCCAAAGAGCACAATGCATGCTATGTGTATATAATGAGGCTAGTATCTCACCAATATACAGGTTTATGGTTTACCCCTAAGACCCCAAAGTCTGGGACTGCAATAACCACTAAGGTGGTTAACCACAAATAAAGCAATCCCAAAGGTCCAACAAACCACTCAAGTTGGGTTTACCTTAAATTTTCTCATTGTTGAAAGAGTTAGTTCTATCTCCCTTTGACCTTATAGAGAGCAATGCTTGCGCATTTTCTCTTTTCAAAGAATATGATCATGTGGCTCTGCCCTATGCTTGTGAACAATATCTAAGTTGTCCAAGAAGGGGCTTGAAACTTTTGGCTACTTGTTTCCATTATATTTGGATACAATATGGACATAGTGAAAGATCTAAAGAAAAAACTCAGAATTAGCATAGTTTCTTAGGCAAGGAGATACAAGTGGCTCAGTTGTGGTTGGATTCTGGAATAAATATCACCCGGTTGGCTTCATTGTTCCCTTTTATTGGTCTTTTGGATATGATCTGCGTACAACATGAAGATATAGGGTAGCAAGCAGTCAACTCTTTCCAATTTGGATGAGTAGTATATGCGTTTATATCTTTGATAGTAAGTTATGGTCAACATTTTCTTCATTTCCAACGATGAATAAACACTTGCAATGTAATGCTATGCAACGTTGGGTAAAGAGTAAATTTCCTACGAGGTTAGCCTATACCAAGGAATGATGGGAAACTGTTTAATACCTTTGTGACTCTTGTCAGAAAAGGAAAACTGGAATACCATTTTGCAATTTGTTTATTTTATTAAACTACACTTAATAAATAGTACACATGTTATGCTGTGTCCCTGCCACTATGATGATAAACATTATCAAATCAAATACTGAGCTGATAGAATTTACTGTGATTGCTTCTTTTAGTATTTCTTGGAATTCTGTCTCTTAATTTTTTTCTTCTTTGTGGGTACACTTTATTTTTAACGGAATCCTATTTTTGTTATGTAGGTCACAGTTTCAGAGGTCTCTATCAGATGGTGACATGCTAATGCAAAATGTTATCTCACAATCCACAACTTCAGATACTGTAGATAAGCCCATAAAAGGCAAAACGCTGTTGGTTGGAAGATCTCTACAAGAAGAAACTAGCAGTTGCTTTTGTGATTCCTCTCCAAATAATCAAAGCATGTGTGTTGAAAGATCATCTCATTTAAGGTGAGTAATCCTAAATTTCTTTGATCATTCTGATAAGCCAGTTGGTCCTCTTAGTTTTGGAGGTGTGGTATCATGTAGTTTGCAGCCTATATGTTTTTCATTTTATATTGTAGTTGTTGCCTTCACTTCTAGTAGATATCCAATTGCATTTGGTAGAAAGATGAAGTGAACAAGTTAGAAAGGATGTCAAAGACCATGAGCTGAAAATTCAGGAAATAACAGTCACCACCAATTGTTGATGTTGCACCTATGTTGCAGGAAACAAAATTTATCCATGTTATCATTTGAAATTGTCCTTGGGGAATTTAGTCCCAAGGGATTGAATGGACACTTAGGGTTAAGCGCCAATGCCCCTTCGCACTGTTGAAAAATGTGTAACTAGGTTCGGTCTTCATAAATATGGAATGTACTTTTTGATACTTGTATATTGTAAAATGAAAGCAAAATTATTATTATTATTTTTGGAGCATGGGTTTCATGCTCAAGATCTTTTATTTTAGAGGTCAAGCACCCATTGAGTGCTTCTAGGGTTTGTCCTGGGTCATGTCAAAAGATTCATTGTCATATGTTGAAGACCCCATCGGGCACATTGTAACTTGTAAAAGGAATTATTTTTGTATTTAAAATTGTCAAAATACCCTTCAAGACCAAGTCGGCCTGCCAGCTAAGAAGTCGGCCTATTTTGAGGATCTTCGTCCACCTTGGAAGCTTATATATAGGAGGGAACTCGACCTCCTAGAGACAATTCATTCTCTCATCAAGAAAGTGAAGGAGAAGAAGAAAGATGCTAGTGAAGAAGGAGAAGGACAAGGATCAAGTGTTTGGGCTATTTTCTCTCTCTCTTCACACGTGCGAAGAAAGGAAGCTAGGGTTTCTACTGCTGGGTTAGGGTTTTGTTGCAACACAATCGAGCTTGGAAAAGGAGCAGGAAGAAGGTCGAATTAGGTCATCCTCAAGCCCTAGAAGAAGGAGAAAGTCAAGCGAAGGTCTGAAGAAGTCTTGGAAACCCTAAATAAGCTCACACGTGTGGAAGTTGTTGCTACTGGGAGGGTCGAAAATTTTAGACCTGCAGTAGAGGCTGAAATTTTGTTGTTGGGGTCGAAGTTGTGCTGTTGGAAGAGATTTGACTGGGTTTGACTTGGACAAAAAGAAGCACATCATCAAGGAGGCTGGACTTGGTCTTGGAAGGGTATTGGTCTTGGTCTAGAGGTCTTGGAATTCATCAATTGAAGAATCTATAAGAAGAGAAGAGATTTGCGGGTTTTCCTCTTAGGTGGAGAGGTTTTGGCGCTAGCTTGCAACCTATATCCCGTGTTCTTGTGTACTACTCTTCTTCTTGTTTTGGTGGATGTTTGATGATAAGAACAAACATAATAATAAGAGAAGAAGCTAATAAGTAAGAAAAAGTAAAAATATATCACAAGCAGTTATCAAGTAAAGAGAAATTATCCTAACTATTGCCCTATAGATTTCTCAAAATGGTATTACAGCTAATGTTGGCTAAGGGCATAATGAAGATCTCATCTACATTGAAGAAGTTCCTAAAGAAGTGTACAATGGTGGCAAGTTATGTTAAGAAGGGCATCAAAGAAGTATGAGATCTCTTATTTTCTCCTAAGAAGGAAGTGACCAAGGCATCTACAAAGGACGAAGGACTATTCTCAGCACTTATTGGCACATTTCAAGATGAGAATATTTGGGTAATCAATAGTGGAGCATCAAGACATATGATTGGTCAACACAAGCAACTAAAAACATTGTCAAAAGGAAATTCCTCTTACTTCGTAGAGCTTGGTGACAACAAGAGCTACCCTGTGAGAGGAATTGGATCAACCTTGCTAGAGCTAGAGAATGGAGGAAATATTCATCTCAACAATATCCTGTTTGTTCCAAGTTTGCACAAGAATTTACTTTCCATTTCATGTCTAGAAGATAAGGGTGATAAAATTTCTTTCATAGATGGAAAGGTGGTAGTATGGGATAAAAATTCAAGCATAGAAGATGTTAGGATGATTGAGATCTGTGAAGGAAGACTTTACAGATTGATAACTCCCCTCGCTCAAGCCTTGGTTCACATTGAAGTGAGCCCATGTGAACTTTGGCATAGAAGATTTGGTCATCTTCACTACAAAATATTACCAACTCTAAACACAATAGTAAATGGCATCCCCGAACTCAAGGAAGATCATGAAGGAGTATGCAAGGGATGTGCATTGGGAAAAACACCAAGAAATTTCAGATCTCATTCATTCTGATGTTTGTGGTCCCATGAATCGAAAGTCTCTTGGAGGTCACCTATATTATGTAACGTTCATTGATGAACATTCAAGGAAAACTTAGGTTTATTTGATGAAATCTAGGGATGAAGTATTCAACAAACTTCGAGAATTCAAAGCTGAGGTAGAGAACCTGTTGTAGCGGCTGCAACACCCTCCAAAATTTTGGCCTGCATCCAATTTCAGAGCCTCCCTTGAATGTTTACTTGATGTTTGCAAGCACTCGAGCTCACCCCGTGAGCTCTTGTTGAGTCTTTGCACCCTCCTTGCTTGATCGTTCAATGGACATCTTTTTGCATGTTGGTTACAATGTCACACTTGCAGCCATGTTGTGGTCATGCACAAGGTCCTGCTTCATGTTTACAAGTTGTATTCACTATGTAAGCTTCCGTCGCACTCACACACGAAGTTGTATGCACTGTTGCGTAAGCGTCGTCGCGGTTGTTCAACAATCTATCACAAGTGTCGCGCTTGTCGCTCACACTGTCGGCTAGTCGTGTTGAGTATATGTTGTCTTGATGGTTTGAGGCGTCTTGTCGTCAATCATGTTGAGTGTCTGTTCGCAAGGTCGCTTATGCACGAATTCACTCACTCACACACTTAGTCATTTTTTATGAAGTTCTGACGACCAGATCACCCTCTAACAGGCGGACCTCCACCCCAGAATCGACTCGATCGACTGTCACCTAGAACAACACAGAAGCGTCCAACAAGCCATTTCAATCTACGCTACCTGCAAGCTAATCAACCAACCCTCTTGCTGGTCTACCGAAGAGTTTGACTTGGCATTGACCCCAAGACTCACTCCCCTCAAAAATTGCGCAAAAGCTACAGACCTTGCCCGCTCTGCTGACTGAGGAAACTGTGCGACAAGTTGAACAAGCACCCAATGTTTGTCCTTGTCTCCCTAAAAAAATTGTGTAGTTTTTCTAGTCAACCACCTAGTCAGCCGAGTGGCTGCTCACCTAGAAATCTGCGCAAATTTCATGAGCAGTCCCTCAGCTGCCTAGCATCCTGCTTAGTTCAAAAACTGCGCAGAGGTGTTCAGCAGGTCAGCCTCCTAACAATTGCGTAGTTTTTGTCACTAGCAATCCCGCAGCCCGTTGCTAGCTCCTTGGAAAAAATGCGCATTTTTTCTTGGCAAGCCTCCTGCAGCCCGCTGCCAACTCCTTGGAGGAATTGCGCAGCTTTTGCTGCCAAGCCCCTCTGCTGCCTGCACTTCTTACCTCAAGAAATTGCGCAAATCTGCCCTCCAGCCGAGCCAAATCTTGCGGATAGTCATTGCTGATCCAGATTGTCCATGTTAGTCTCCCAGTGACTTCTGCACAATTTTCACTAGCAGTGCTCGGAGCCCGCATCCCAGATTGAAACCTGCCTTGTGCAATTCCATAGCCTTGTCCTCTCTCTCGGTCACCTACATCTGAAAGTGGACAACAATGCATCATGGTAGACTAGGAGGTTTATGGATTTGATGTCGTCTTGTCATGAGTGATTGTTGGCATTATGACACAGATTTGGCACTATGACACAGATGTTGTCCTTGATGGCAACTCTCACAGATGACAGATCACAGTTCAGGCTCACAGAATGAAGAAAGAGAGGTATATGCAAGTTCCCATTGACCAAGCCGCGTGTACACGCGGGTTCACAGACCAAAAGGCGCGTATGGCGTACACACGCACTTTCACGAAAGGAAAGGCGTGTACATGTTGGAAAACTTGGTTTTGGTCCATGGTATTGTGATCCATTGTATTGGTCCAAGGTATCTTGTCCGACGTGTTGAACCCAGGTATTTGGTCCAAGGTATTGATTCTAAGTGATTTTGGACCATGTTATTAAGGCCTAAGACTATAAAAGGAGGAGAAGATCATTAGGAAAATGCACTCATGAATTGAATATCTAATGAAGAGCAAGATCTAGATTACAGGTTATTGGGTTATGGTGCACAGCTGGATCTGAATCAAGGATGAACCTAAGCGCTTGATGAAAGATAAGTTCTATTTATGGGTCAAGATCTTAAGGCTTGAAAAGAAGTATCTTTGTGTGGTTTTTGATTGTTTATCTTAATAATTGGCGCATGTCGTAATCTGTAAATATGATGATCTGGGTATAGCTGATGTCTGAATAATTGTAAAGGTTAAATCATCATTTACAGATCTATACACAGGTTCATTATAGCAAAGGTGTGTATACACGCCGGTTCGGCAATTCAAAAGTGCGTATACGTAGGTTTGCCTTGATACAAGTGCGTATGCACGTAGGTTCGTCACATTGAAGTAGCGTACACCTCATAAAATATGCTTTAGCTACTTCTGATTGCTGTTGCAGTGTTCTGGGTTCTGGCTTGGGTTCTAGTTACTATTACTGTATTCTGGTTACAGCATTTAGAGAAGTGATTGTTTGATTCAGTTTTGGTTGGTGCAAAGGAGATTGGTTGATGCAGATATATTTGATGTTATTGATGGATCCAGTCTGAAAATTTATGAAACGTGGTCCCTGGAAGAAAAGAGAAGGTTGTAGCCTTCTATAGGTTAGCATCTACGTATTAGTACATTAGCTAGTACAGGAGCTAGGGGGTTGTAGCTCCCTTCCAGGAGAAGCTGGAGAACGAGAGAAGGTTGTAGCCTTCTGCAGGTAGAAGCCTGCGTACTGGTATAAGACTGCACCAGTACAAAATATTGTAAAAAGAAGTTTCTTATTAAAAGAAAGATAGAGACAATTGCAACAGGTGGTTTTCACCCACATTGGGTTTCCACCTTATATCTTGTGTTCATGTGTGTGACTGTCTGTTTTGTTTTTACTGCTCTTGGTTACTGTTTATATGGTTCTGATGCACAGATTAAAGATCAACATATGAAGAATTAACTAAATTATAAGTTTAAAGAATATACGCTAGTTGCCTTATATATAGTTGCGTATACACGCAAGTTTCATTAACTGAAGTAGCGTATATGAATCAGAATATGGAAATGAAATATTATTGACTTGCTAATACTGATTCACCCCCCCTCCCCTCTCAGTATTATTTACAACAATTGTTATCAAAGCAGGTCCTTCAGAAGAAGCTTGATCGCTTGAAGGAAGATCTATCATCATGAGTAGCTACAAAAGAGAGGGATCCATTAGATCTCCACTCTTTGATGGGAGCAACTTTGTTTATTGGAAGGTAAGAACCACAGCCTATCTTCAATCTCTTGGAACAGATGTTTGGGAAATCATGGAAGGAGGATATACATTTCCATTAGCAATTCCTATAGATACGACAGGTAAAAAGCAATATGAAACCAATGCCAAGGCTATCAATACATTATTGGGGAGTCTGTCACAATTAGAATTTGTCAAGATTATGCAGCTTAAAACTGCCAAAGAAATATGGGACAAGATCATTCTAAGCTATGAAGGAGACAATCAGGGAAAACATGCAAAACTACAATCTCTCAGAATTCAATATGAAACTCTCAAAATGCACAATGATGAAAGTATAGCTCATAACCTCCTACGTATAGATGAGATTGTTAATCGCATGAAAAACTTGGGTGAAGAGATAAAAAAAGTTACTTTAGTTGAAAAGGTTTTAAGATCCTTGTCTTCTAAGTTTGAATCAATAGTTTCTGCCATAGAAGAAAAGCAGGATCTTCAGAGTATTACTATGACACAGTTGCACGGAATCCTAACTGCTGTTGAAATGAGAAAAGGTGGTCCATCAGATATGAGAGAAGCCGCATTCAAGGCTTCAGGAAGAGAAGAACTCAATGAATCAGGACATATTTCAGGAGGAGAGGAAGAAGCAAACTTTGTCAAGAACCTTCAACGGGGTTCTAGAAGATTCAGAGGTAAACTACCTTTCAAATGTTTTGCTTATGGAAAATTCGGTCATTATGCTGCCAAATGTCCTCAAAAGGATAAGCTTGACAAAGGTAAGGAATCAGCAAAATGGAATAGAAAACAAAGTGTAAGTAAGAAGAGCTACTATACACATGAAGATAGTGATGGTTTATCAAATAGTGATGAAGATGAAAATAGTAATGATTATAGACTTCTGATGGCTTTTGAAGATGATGATTTCTTGGATGCTTTAGATGAAGATGGTCTTTATGAAGAAATCTCTAAACTTAAAATTTGTTTAGAAGAAAAGAATATGATTATAGATACTCTGACATTCCAACTTGCTGAAAGGGAAAAACACAATGAAAAATTAGAATGTGAAATTGTGGGTCTAAGAAAGGATATTGAGAAAACAAAAGCTCTCAATCTTAGATTTGCTAAAGGATCAGAGACCCTAAATGAAATTATCAAAGTGCAGCGTTCTCCTTTGATAAAGACAGGTCTTGGATATACTGAAGAAGCACAGTGTAATATTCCTAACACAAAATATTCCTCAAATCCCAGCAAAAACTCCAACCAAATATGTGCAAATGATATAATAACCCAGAAGTGATAAAATAACAGTGGAACAACATATAATAATGTAAACCGGAAATATAAGCAGATACACAACAAATACAGCGAGAAATGCTAAGCCATTTTATTATACTGAGCAATAAAATGAGTACAAGAGGTGATTAGACAAATGGCACTTCGACTTGCACAAGGCAAGTGAATAAATACTCTCAGAATGACAAGAATGGCCTCTCTGCGTGGATGCTACTGCTGCAGCTAGACAACAAATGATGATTTGGGGCTGCTCCCCTCCTCAGAAAAAGCTGAAACTCTGGATTCGGGCTCTACTCAAGAAACCCAGAAAAATCCAGAAAGCTTTCCTAGAATGGTCGACCTCCGAAAAACACCCTCTTGGGATTTTGCGCAGTTCCTCAATGCCCTGCGTTGCCACTGAAGGAAACCCCTCTAAACTCTGCTTGAAACACTACCTGAAACCCTGCCAAAAATCCTCCAATGAGACAAGAGCTAGACCCCTGCTCAATCTCCCAGCATAACTCCACCTGCAAAACCCCAATCCAGCACTACAACTAAAAAGAACTGCGTCCCTCTCCAAGTGTTGTGCAGTCCTCCAAGATGCTGATGAAATTGCTGCTGAAATGCTGATAAAACGACTGCTGAAATACCGATGGAAATACCTTTCCCGAGCAGGCACTCAAAGTCTCCCGGGGCTAAGGGTGAGATCTCCGAACGGAGACACTCAATGCACTAAACAGTGCTGCAGACTAGCTAAACAGCCAGCGTGCTCAGAAGTCAAAACGACTAGCTCAAAATGCACATAACTAAATGATCTAAAATGAGGGGCTCCTCTCTATTTTATAGCCTCTGCTTCTCACAATCCCTAGGCTCACCCCCTCCTGCGTGATTCCCCTCTTGCCATGTGTTCTTCCCTCCTGCGCAGTCCCTCCATGTGTCTACGTGGGCTCCATTTCTGCGTCCCCCTTTGGCCCCCTTGGCTCCCCTTTAAGTCACAACGTTGTGCTACCTAGGAAGTGACTTTTTATTCTAAAGTGAGTTATGCCCCCCTTCCTCACTTTTTATTCACAAATAGCTATAGAAGGCAAAAATTGAACAAAATTGAATATTCCAATTAGCCGTGGCTAATTAGGAATATTACAGTGTCCCTTGGCAAAATTTTGCTTGTCCTCAAGCAACTGAAGTGATGGATGCTGCAAGATCGTCTCACTCTCCCAAGTGGCATCCTCATCCGGCAAATTCTGCCACCTCACTAAGAATTCCCAGACTGTCCTGCTCCGCAGTTGCCTCTCCTTGGTATCAATAATAGCCTCCGACTGCAATACCAAATGCCCCTCGTCATCCATGGGTGGTAGCTCATCTGTCACTGTCACCTGCTGCCCCAATGCCTTTTTTAGGCATGATACATGGAAAACGTTATGAATCTTGCTACCTTGGGGCAGCTCCAACTCATATGCAACCTGTCCAACCCTATGTATCACCCTGTATGGCCCATAAAAGCGGGGCTTAAGCTTCTCAGCCCCCTTCTGTTTTAGTGACGACTGTCGGTATGGCTGTAACTGTAGGTAGACCATGTCCCCTACCTCGAACTGTCTTTCCACCTGACCCCTGTTGGCATACAGCTTCTATTGATTCTGTGTTGTAGCCATGTTATCCTTGAGAGCTCGGAGAATATCCTGGCTCTCTTGGATCCATATCTTGGCTCTGGGAGCCTTGCTATCACCAAACATCACATCAGCAAAAGATAAAGGATGATACCCATATAAAGCATAGAATGGTGACATACCAATGGCCATGTGATGTGAAGTATTGTAACAATACTCCCCTAGATGCAGCCACCTCAACCATGCTCGCTGCTGCCCACTGACATAGTTACGCAAGTAGCCCTCTAGCCACTTGTTAACTATCTCTGTCTGCCCATCCATCTGTGGGTGATAACCGGTACTCGGTGTCAACTCTGTCCCCACCAACCGGAAAAGCTCCTGCCAAAACCTACTCATGAAACGGTTGTCCCTATCACTGACGATGGTCTTAGGAAGACCATGTAGCCTGAAGATCTCTCTAAAGAACAGCTTGGCCACCTGTGCTGCTGTATAGTTTGCGGATATGGCAAAAAAATGTGTGTATTTTGTCAGTCGGTCAACGATGACAAAGATGCAATCCTTGCCCTGTACCATGGGCAACCCTGTGATGAAGTCCATCGAAATACTCTCCCATTTCCCCTCTGTAATGGAAAGAGGCTGCAATAATCCCGCGGGATGGCTCATCTCCCCCTTGTTCCTCTAGCAAACATCGCACTCCCTAACATGCTGGAGTACGTCCTCCTTAAGGCCCTTCCATGAGAACCTCTCTCTGATGGCCCTATAGGTTTTGGTAAACCCCTGATGGCTTGCCAATGGTGAGTCATGTGATGCCTGCAGTATCTTCTTCTTGAGCTGAGACCCCTCAGTCAAGAAGATCCGATCCCTGTAATAGATGATCTCATCAATCACCCTGTACCTGTCATCTACCACCTGTCCGTCCAGAATCTCACATGCAAATCTGTCCTTGGAGTACTCTACTAAGAGTCGAGCCCTCCAGTCTGTATCCAAGCTCATAAGAGACAACATGGCTGGTCTACGTGAAAGGGCATCTGCTACCACGTTGTTCTTACCCTTGACATACTCAATGTCAAAGTCATATGCTTGGATCTTGCTGACAAAACTTCTGCTGCCTCTCCTGTAGCTGCTTCTGCTGCAAAAAGAACTTGAGGCTGTTGTGATCAGTCCTCACCCTGAACCTGTTACCCACCAAATACTACCAGTACTTAGCCAATGCATGCATGATGGCCAACATCTCCTTGTCGTATATAGAATAAAACCTCTCGTGCGGAAGGAGTTTCCGACTCTCAAAGACTATAGGGTGACCTCCCTGCATCAATACTGCGCCGATCCCCTCTCCCAATGCATCACACTCCAAAATAAAAGGCTACGTAAAATCTGGCAACGCAAGCACTGGGCAGCTGCTCATAACTTCCTTGAGCCTGTCAAAGGCTCGTTGCGCTGTATCTGACCAACTGAATGCCCCCTTCCTCGTCAAATCTGTCAGGGGTGCAGCAAGCTACGAGAAACCTTTGACGAACTTCCAGTAGTAAGTACAAATGCCAATGAATCCTCGAAGTTCCGTCACATTTCTCGGCTTCAGCGATTTTCTGATGGCCCTGATCTTCTCCTCATGGACCCTCACTCTGTCCACCCCTATGATGTGTCCCAGATACAACATCTCCGTCAACATAGAACTGTTGCTCCTGTAAGATACGCAATACTGTCTCAATGTGCTGGAGATGCTCCTCCCAAGTCCTGCTGTAAATGAGAATGTCATCGAAGAATACCAACACAAACTTCCTCAAGTGACTACGGAAGATGTGATTCATACAGGACTGAAATGTAGCTGGGGCGTTGGTTAGCCCAAAAAGCATCACTAAGAACTCAAAGTGCCCATAGTGACACCTGAAGGCGATCTTGGGAATGTCCTGCTCCCTCACACGAATCTGATGGTACCCAGATCTCAAATCAATCTTTGAGAAGAATTGTGCTCCCCTCAACTCGTCCATCAACTCATCGATCCTGGGTATGGGGTACCTGTTCTTCAGGGTCTTCTTGTTCAAGGCCCTGTAGTCAATGCACATCCTTAATGTACCGTCCTTCTTCTTCACCAACACCACAGAAGAAGCAAAAGGACTCGTGCTTGGTCGAATGTGCCCAAGAGCTAGCAACTCCTGGATAGCTCACTCAATCTCGTCCCGGTAGGCCTTGGGGTGCCTATAGGGGGTGGTGATCACTGCCTAGATGCCCTGCTCAAGCTCGATAGTGTGCTCAAACCCCCGATCCGGTGGCTGTCCTGGTGGAATCTCTCCAAACACTATGGCATACCGATCAAGGATGGACTGGATCTTGGATGTACCGTTTGCGATGTAGTCCCTGCCTCTGATGCACGCAGCTCCACTGCCCACTCTATGTCTCCCTTCCGGAAGACTGCCTCCATCCGATGAGCCGACACAGTCTGAGGCAGATATGTGTGTTGTCCCCGTATCTTCTCATGCCTCCCTATCTTCTCATCATCCCACTCCATCCGATGAGTCGACACAAATGGTTCAGTATTTTAGATGCTTCTCAATCGCAGTAGTTGCAATAGCAGCAACAACAATGAGAGGGAGTTGCAATGCAAATGCAGAGTTGGCAGTTGTACACGATGTACAGTGTAGTGTTAGAAGCGACATAGATGCAGCAGGTTGGTTCAACTACAATCAGTGGTAGATGAATTAGAGTTAGTGCAGTAGTTGGTGGATAGTGGGAGGCAGCTACAATTGTCGGTTGTAGTAGAACAAATTTTGAGGCCTCCTTCAAAATAGTCGTGAGATCTTTCTCTGTCACAATTTTTGAGACTAAAACTTAATTCAATCAAGATTTCGATCCTCTTGTTTAGCCTTATTACAAGCTTCTTTGATCAGTATTTTCTAGGCCAAATGCAAGCTACAAACTTCATCCCTTCTTCCTATCTATCTCATGGATTGGATATTTTACTGTACAACTCTTTTAGGAGTATTTCTAACCAGAGATTGATTAGGGCAGAAAACAAACCCTAAGAAACAAGTTGGCTGCCCTTCTACCCAAGCTCTGAAACCATGTTGATTTTTAAAGGATCCTTTAATCAAATAATTATTTATGATCTTATCTTGAGTTAGTCTTTCTTTGCATTTATTATCCATCATAAAGTAATTGCACAAAGAATCTCAACAGCGAACAAAAATGCCAGTAGAGTAATAAAGAGACAGCCACACAAAAACACAATCATTTGCCTTGGGAAAACCCACATGGGAAAAAACCTAGCAACCTTTTCAATTGATAAATCTTCAATCCAATAGAGATACATCTGAGTCAATAACTAGTTCAAACTTGGTCCATCCTCCTAATCAAGTCCTTTGCCCACATAATGGATTAGGCCTTTTTCCTTTCTTAGAATTCGGTCCCCTACTGCTCTTCTTCAACTCAGACTTTGACCTTCTCATGGAGTCTTTGCCTCAGACTTCGTTGCATCAAATATACCTTTTCTAGCCTCATAAATAGCCCTTCGCTATTCATATAGGTAGTCCTTCCTTGGTCACAGAGATAGATTTTGCTTGCTACCTCAGAACTTTGTATGCTGCCTCAAACCATCCAAATATTCATGAACAAAAACAAATCCAAATCCCTCAGAGGGTGATAACTCATTGCCTCGGAATAGTCAGAATCACAGAAGATAAGATGTTTGAATTGCTTACTGAAATGGAGGAATGAGAGGTCTTTATATAGATTTTTGCTTGGCCGAATGGGTGTGTCTTAATTGGAGCCGATCTAAACATTTTAAGGGGCTGACTTGACTAGGAGGAGGTTGACATGGCTAATTTGGTGCCACAAATTTTCAAATTTCTTCTTCTGCAAACGACATGAAGAACATGTCTTTTTAATATTTTCTTTATGACTTTAGCATGAAGAACATGCTTACAAATACATCAGGGCTACATTATGAAGATCGACCGTAGTTACAAAAAATCAACAAATTATGGTAGTCTGTTGATCCTATTGATCTACCATGTGCCAAAGTGTTTGGCCAAAATTATGGTAGTTGAATGATGTTGATACTATTGATGATTTGTTATAACCTTTTCTTAGAGAAATTTGTCAACATGAGAACATTTTTCTAGTCATTATGAATACCTCCCTAGCTAAGAGGGAGTGTTGAATTTTGTAGCTATGGTTGATCTTCGTAATTTATATTTTAAGCTATTGATGATAAATGTAAAGCGTGTTCTTTGTGCTAGTGTCAAAAGAAAAATATTAAAGGCATTTTCTCTATGCACTTTGCAAAAGATAAAAATTTGAATTTTAAAATATTTTGGCTCCACAAAGTCAAGTCAGCCCAGCATACAAAGGCACCTATTTGACCTCCTCGAAAGGTATAAATATAGGCCACGTCCTTCTCCAAGAAGGCAATTCATCAAGAGATTCAAATCAATTACAGGATGATTATCTCTGCTCCTCTAGATGAAGAAACACAAAGAAAGAAGGATGAATTTGATGAAGCATCTTCTCTCCCTCCATCTGTCTAGCCTCACACATGTGGAAGATGCACAGATCAAGATTCTCTCTGTATGAAGAAGCAGACCAAGATTCTCTCTATAAAGAAGCAAGCCGAGTTCTCTGGATGAAGAAGCAGGCTAAGCTCTATGGGCAAAAGGATGACTTGACTAAAAGGGCTATTAGACTAGGTTTGACCAGAATAATGTTGATGGTCAATTTGACCTAGGATTTGACTTAGATGTATCTCTTGTTGAACAAATAAATTTCTATAAGGAAAAGATTGTTGGGTTTTTCCCATGGTTTTTAAAACCGGCCTAGCTAATCGGTTACCGGTCTAACTGGCCGGTCAACGGGGCCACCGGTTGGAATCAGCTGAAAAACCCGGTTAAGGAGGCGCTATGGCGAGAATTTGGCCCTAGCCGGTCCTAACTGGCCGGTTACCTGCCATGCCCATTAAGGACCCACAATGTGGCTTTTCTAAGGTAGTTTAGGGGTTTTGGAGGGAAATTAGGGGTGCTTTCCCTCCAAAAACACCCTCTCCAAGCCTTTAAGGAACAAAAACGGTTAAATGATCTTGTTTTCGTGCAATACAACCTTCAACTGAGGAGGAACCAAATGATTAACAAAGCACCTGATCTAGATCCCATTGTGTTGGACGATATTGATCCAACATCAGAATGGGTGGAGGAGACTGAGAATCTTGTGTTTAAGGTTGATTTTGATATTGACATGGCTTTAGCGGGGGATGAGGAAGATTTTGTGGCAGCATCAGAACCAGGATCAATAGCGGCATCAAGGAAAGGCAAAGAACCCATGGAAGGCACTAGTCGTGCAGGTCGACATACTCCTGCTTCCATTAGGTCCACTTCTATTGTTATTGGTGGCATTGCTACTGAGGTCGCAAATCAGGCTAAGGCATCCTCAGACTTTGAACCAGATGATGTCTATGTAGCTCCTAATGATGATCTTGTGGCTAGTAGTGGTGATGAACTTAATGATTGATCATGTGTACACTGTAGACTTGTAGTTGGTCAATGGCCTCATAGCTTGCAGCATTGTTTTTGGACTTTATAGGCCATTTAGAGCCTCATTGCTTATGTATTTTGCTCTTTTGTCGATGATATGTATTGCACTTGGTGCCATTTTGATATATTCACCTTTACATGGTATATAAATGACCAAACTTTGCATATTTTGTGTTTATTGGCTTGGAATCATGGTTTTAAATGTTAAAAATAGTTTTGTTTCATTAAATTAATTATTTAATGTATTTTTCTAAAACTGGATCTTAGACCAAACCATCCCCGGTTAGACCGGTTCCAGTCGGTAAACCGGTTCATTAAGTGGACCGGTCTGGTCCCTGGTTCCAGTTTTAAAAACATTGGTTTTTCCTCCATGTTGGTTTTCCCAGGGTAAAATACTTTGTGTTTTCTTGTGTGGCTATCTCTTTATGATCCTATTGTCATTCTTGTTGTCATGTTGATGATCTTTGGTGTAATTGCTTAATGATAAAAGTGGATGCAAGTGAATTTAAAATGAATATCCTTAGAAGTAATTATCAGATAAGAAGATCCCTATAAATCAACAATTTTCAGTACCCAGTAGAGCTTAGAGTGCATTTGCATTAGAGAGGTTTGGTCAAACAAATTGTTGCTCGAATAGGTTGTTAGCCTTATAGTTAGTGCATTGTTCAATTAATTCCCACATTGGTTATGAATAGCCCAAAAATTGATCATAATATGTAATGTCCCCATTTTTATTTTCCTCTATAGCACTGCCAGGGTGGATTTCCAGGGTACAGGATGGCCAAGTCACGAGAGCAGGATTATGTCATTAGAGGTCTCGGGGGAGTTTTGAGGAGTTTTACAGGGTCCGACGGTGTTTGCTTGGCATTTTCTACCATCATGAGCAGTTCAGTACATTTTCTTTTTGTTCCATTGCATTATGGTGATTCTCGTTATTATCGAGCATAACTTAATTAATTATGCTTAAGGTGGCATTCCGGAAGGAATATCTGATGGAACACCTTGGTGTAATAGCTCGTTGGAACCGGAATGAGAAGATCTATAGGATGGGATGCTAAGTAGTCGTTTTCATTGGCTAGAGAGAGTATGGTGGATGATTTACCATTTTCTTGGATTAAAAGTGACTTTAATTAGTCACTTAATTAATTAAAATAGAAGAGGAAATGACTAATTGGGGGAAAAGGCTAAAAGTGACTTAAGTAAATTAAAATTAAAAATTCACTTAGATGGAGTCAAGAGGGAGCTTCTAGAATAGTAATAAAATAATAAAATAAGACACTTCTAGAAGATTGGAGATCTATCTATTGGATCTTTAAAAGGAGGAGGACGAGATCATTTGGGACATCTTGGAGTTGAGTATTTTACTTGTGGAGAGGTTTGGAGAAACGGGAGTTCCTAGCTTCAGTTGTAGCACCAGGATAGAAACCCTCAGGTGATTCAGCGAGTGGGCGAGAACCCATCTCTCCCCTTGGTGAATTCATTCAGAATTCACAGATGCTTTCAGCAGATCAATTTACTTTTGGAGGGCCGCTGCAGCTTTATTGTAGATAATTTTGAGGCTATCACCTCAGCCATTTCCAGTTCTTGTATCAGCATATTATATATTAATAAAATAAGGCTGAGTTCTTCTGGTTGATTATCTTGTCTAATCTTCAGTCGCAAATTTTATTTCCTGTTTCCGCCGTTAATTTTGTGGTTTAATTTGTGCCAATTGTTGGTAAAATTGACAGAGTGAATTTTTTAAGCAAATTTATAATTTGAGATATTACATAATACAAGTTAGTGTGTAATGGGAGTTTTTCTTCTTCGTAAGTGAGAATTTAGCCATAAATCCTTGTTAATATCCAAAAATCACTAGTATAGTGTTGTAGTAGAAGACTTTGGTATCCTCATAAAGCCAAAAGATCAAGTATGGCACAAGAAACAACATGGGAAATGAGAATGATAAGAAAATTAGGCAAATGAAGGGGATGCATTGTTCTTCCATGTCAAGAAAAAATGAAAGAAATGAGAGGAATGACTGGTATTTATAGTACTTTCTTAAGCTTGGATGCTCCTTCTGTCGACATGCAGCTATGTAATTTGCCCTTTAGGCTGCTGCTGACATGAAGCTATCATAGCTAATCTCCGATGGAGCCCTCTCAATGTGTCCAACTGAGAAATGCATTCTAAGTTCAATGTAGTTTCTTTTAGTTATATTCGAGTTCAACAGTTTTCTTTAAATGTTTTATTCACCATTAGCTGCTTATGCACCAACTATTTAGTATTAAGTTCTTTTTTTGCTTAGTATCCTGGACTGTAACAGCCATTTATAGTTTCTTTCTTTTTGCTTTTAGAGTTTAGTATTTAACTTGAGGGTGTGAATGTTTCAGATGTAGATTTGGGTACCTTCTTCCAATTAATATACTGAGGACTCAGTGGAACACTTCTAATGATTTGTCAAGAATTTTCCACCATGGCATATTGGGTTTTACTAGAAAATATATATACAGACATATATTGTTGCATTTATTTTTTTACATATTTCGTATTGTTTTTTATAACTTGTTTTGATTTGTGAGTTAATATCTATGTTGACAATGCTCACTTTTATTTTTCAGATGTATTCCCTCAGCAACTCACAGGCATTTATTAAGAGATTATAATGGGGATCAATGTCTACCTAGTGACAAGCTCACAAAGATCAATGAACGAGGAAGAGAAGATACCTTAGTGAAATCAAACTCAAATGATATGGATTGGCTTTATTCCTCAGCAAATTCATGTGATGAAGATGCATCTGAGAGGTAACCCTTGCACAGTTTATGAACATAATGGAGATCATGAAAATCTAGATAAGTTCCTTTGCTTTGATTCTATTTGAAAAGTGCTTATATATGTTCATCTCTAACTAGTCACCAACAACCAAAAGTAGAGGACGCTATTAGGTAGAATCTATCAACTATTTAATAAGAGGGAATTGCTAGCAAGTTGGAAGATTTTGTGATTACTGTGGAAAGGAGAAATTAATCCACAGCTACCCAAATTTTGCACTTGTATACAGGCTGAAAAGTAGTGCAGACAATAAGGTACAGCAATTGAAATGGAATAAACCTTGTCATTTAACAAATTCTCACATAGCTGACTAGGTATGATATTCATATAATTTGGGATATGATATTGTCCTTGAGGAAATTGGCTGAAATCTTGGACAGATGAAAGTAAGGCATTGTGCAAGTTAGTCATCGACATCATTCAGCGCACCTTCCTACCATTGTAGTTATTGTAAAAGAAACAGGATGAAAGGGGACTGGTTTCCTTCCAATTTTTTTTCAAAAACTCCTCCCCAATTGCAAATATTACATAGACATAATAATGAGTTTTTCTAAATTGTTCAAAGAAATGGAATGGAGCTAAGAGGAAGTTTTGCAGAACTCAAGAAGCAATATTCTTTTTGAGAAAAATGGATCTGATATTTCATTCATGTTCACAAAATGATACATTATAGAATTGTACATTTTTATAGAGGCATATCAGTTTCCCCTTCCAACATCGGCAAGAAGAGCCAGCATGTCTTCATGTGCTCATTGCCAGAGAGTCCCATTCTTTTCTAAATTTTCCTATTCTGACCCAAAACAAAATGACTAAAATTGATTTTTTAGTCATTCCACATACGTAATATTGCAACATATCCATTAAAGGTTGCCCAAAAAAGCCTTTTACACAAGAAGGAGATTATTGTTGGGCGTAAATTGTCCCAATAATTCTTTCCTGTTTGTCTAATCATCCAGTTACCTCTAAATATGACCCTTTTCCAATGAAGGGGAGCAACAAAGAGTGCAGAATACCCAGATGTTATCCATTCCCAGAAAAATTTGGCTACCCTACATCCCCATGGAATACTTAAATGTTTCAGATTTCTAGCATATCAGGCAATAGCTGTCTGTGAATCCAGACTGGCAGAGGCCATCTGTGACTTCAAGGGTGCTGCTGAGGACTAGGCAACCAAGCAATTTGGTCCTAAATGATGGATGCACGTTCCAAGTAGTTTTGAACCTTTGCTTCCATCTACCCCACCATCTTGGATTGCCCATTATCTATTAACTTATTCGTGAGTATTGAATATTTTTGTAAAGCATCTTGTTTGATAGGTAGAGATGGATTTACTTTGAAACCATCTCCAAACTCACCTAAAACAAAGAGATGTTTGGTTTTAACTTTACATAGGTCTAAGAAGACCCACTTTGAGCATGGTTGATAGATCTCTAAGATACCAAGTGTCTAGAGTCTATCCACCTGTTAGTGGTTGAAACTTTTAATATGATCTGACACAGACCAGCAAGGGGTTGTAGTAATTTTTGAATTCTGTCTCTTAATGCGGTTAGGAGTTGTCAAAGTGATTTGCTAGAGGCAGCACAATTTGCAGAGGGAGGTCAAATTGTCAAAGGAGGTTGATTTCCATAGGAGGCCGAGTTATTTCTCCAGTTGTGCGAGTTGCCAGAGGAGATTGAATTTCTTCAGGTCATGCATGTGGGCCGAGACAGGTCGAACAGGAGGGTCGAGTTGCTTCCAAAGGGTCAAATTAACTTGCATTATTGAAGATCAGTTTTTGCCGGAGCTTAGCCAGTGTTAGGTAAGCAGTTGTCATTTCTCAAAAGCAGTTTTTTGAAGATATTAATATAAACCCTTAGATTTGAAAATTGGTTTTCCCCACATTGGGGTTTTTCCAGGGACATTTATCGAAAAATACTTGTGTTCATTGTGTGATTGGTTTCTCACATTTTCTGCTTCAATTTTTTTTTTGAATGGTGTTTTTCATGTAATTATTCATTACTTCCAGCAAAAGAATTACTTTGTTGTGAACAAGAAATAGGAAGTAATTAACTGGGTTAATAGCACTTTATGGGTAGCAATTATCTTGACCTATTTGTGCTAGATTTCACATCTAAGAAAGGATGTTGTAGTCTGTTGAAAATTGGTAGCTGTGGTCAGTATTTTCATTGGAAAATCAAAGGAGAAATTATGATTTTCTATGTTGACCATGTCGGCCTCAATTGCACAAGTCGGCCCCACTCAATGAAAGGGTTTGACCCCAAGGTCAAAAACCCAACTACTAGCACATGTATAAATAGAAGTTCATTAGAAGAACAAGATCACAGGTGTGAAGGAGAAAGGAGAAGATCTGATCTGCGTTGACCAACCATTTGTCTTTTGTTTGACCAGTGTTGACTTGGGATTATCTGCTCAAGTTTGACTGAATTGTTGACTGATCTTGGAGACCAATTTCATCTGTGATTCGTTGGTTGGTTTGACTGAAGTTATATCTTTGTTTTGGGCTTGTTGACTGCGGTCAACCTCTGATTTTGACCGATCTTTCTGTGGTATAGCAAGCCGAATTTCAGCCCTTTTGTTCAACTACCTCAGGTTAAAATTCAGCCCCTCTGTGGTAGACTTGACTTGATCAATGTTGACTATTTGTTTTCCTTTGACTGGCTTGACTTGGCAAATATTGAGGTCAGAAAATTGGAATCTTGTTTGGAATATTCTGATTACAGTTTGATAAACTGAATTCTCCCTCATAAGGAAAGATTTGTTGGGTTTTCCCCTTATGGGTTTTGCCCTAGCCTCTGGCCTAAATTTTGGTGTCTCTTGTCTTATTGCCTATTATGATCTCTATTGTTGCTCTATTGTTAATGGTTGTAATTTTTCATGTATAACTGCTTGATAATTGGAATGCTCTAAAGAAGTAATACTATATCATTTGAAGTAGTTATCAGTTTGAAAAATTGTACTAGTCTTGATTGCACTAGAAAATCAAGACAGTCCATCTTCAAGCTTGAGGAGTTGTGGACCAGATTCTTGTGCCCACTACCAATTCTTCTCTTTCTTAGATATGTTAATGGTTAAATAATAGATCTAACCCTCTTTTTTTCTTTCATTACATTGCAGATGTTAAATCTATCTTTAAAGTTTTGTACTTTCAGCCTTCTACCAATATGAAGTTTGAAGTATGAATTGGATATTAAAATTTGAATTTGTAGATTTGAATTTTACCATAGGCCCTGTTACCGCTCAAAC
Organism: Pinus tabuliformis; assembly: GCA_031772625.1. Lineage (NCBI taxonomy): Eukaryota > Viridiplantae > Streptophyta > Pinopsida > Pinales > Pinaceae > Pinus > Pinus tabuliformis. Next base: position 253,698,346 of record CM062812.1, on the reverse strand, counting down.
TAGCAGAGGACCTAAAGGGGATTCCTAAAGAGCAAATGCTAGGCCAATGCCACTAAATGGAGACTTAGCCCACTGTCACCTCAGCTAAGGCTCCCTTCTATATATGGACTTTCATCAATGGGAGGAGACTTGGTATGTTATGGAGTCACCGATGAAGGATAAATCAATAAATGGATATGAGTGATCCAAATAATCCCTTTCCCAGAAGAGCTTGAAGGATGGAGCTTGCTTGCTTTCTAAGCAAGGTACAATATCTTCTAAGGAAAGGAAGGGAAGGTTTGAGGGTTAGGTTTATGGGATGTGAATTGTGAAGGAGTTTCCCAAACCCTAAAATCCTTGTTGAAATTGGTATCTCAGATGGTTTTTGAAGAATTGTCTTTTCAAAGGAATGAGACCACACAGGACCAAGTGGACCTAGTCTAGGGAAGGAGGAAAAAGTATGGCAACCAATGATGTTCTTACCCTAGGCAAGGTGGTGGAAAGGATAAAATAAAGAATTCTCACTTGAAGGTGTTGAGTTGATCCTATAAGGTAATAGCCTTGCGGATGTTAGGGCAAAGTTTGATCCTGGAGCTAGGGCTTGGTTTTTCTCCCAACTCCACCGTTAGAATGGCTTCAAAATTGGCAGAGTTCTTGAGGAGACACCAACGCAGTGAACCCTAGGAAATCAAACTTTTTGGAGGGATAGTTTGTTGGGAAAATGATGCCCTAGGTGACCCAACTTGGCTAGACCTGGGAAAAGGTGAAAAAGATGTGATTTTAGGTGACCACCACTTGGTAGATCAGTGCCTTAGTCTTGGGAGAATGGAGTCTATGATGAATAAGAGTGAGGGCCTTTGGTTCTCGGTCAAGGAGGCATCAAGACTACTTCGCTAGCCTTCTAGGTCAAAGAGAAACAATCTTGTAGCTTTTATACTTTGATGTGCAAAGGAAATGGCTTATCAAGGTCAATTCTTTGATAGAATTACCCCTAAGAGATTCCATTCACATTACATGGTCCATACATTGAGAGATGCTATAATAGAGACAAAATTCCACAATTTAAAGCAGTAAATGCATGCAACAATTAGCCCTAAAAATAGCGAAAATCCCAGTCATTATGGCAATAAAAAAAGAATAACATTAAAAGCATGTACTTACATGTAACAGAATATATCCAACCATCCACAATTGACAAAAGAGAAGCTCCAAGATAAGATAGACCAATATCCACACATCAAAATTCATCCATAAAGCTCCAATTCATCCTCTAGAAAAAGTGTGAAATTCTCAAGAGAGAAAAGATCCAATCCAAAGTGATGATGAGCAAATGAACTCATCTCACTTGTATTTATACACTAATGAGGAGTTCGAATTAGCCTCCTTGGCCTACATAAGCCCCAAAAATAAAATAATGTTCTAATAATTCAACTTTTGGTGACAAACCCACCAAACTAGCTCATAAATGAAAGAATAAGCCTCTCAAGAGGTCAAATAATAATCTATGCATGTCGTAGGGCCCTCTAAGAGGCCTAATGAGGTCCATGGGTGCCATAATGAAGAGTAGGACCCTCAAAAACAGTGGACAAGGGGTTGGCCCTTTGTAATAACTTGTGGTGCTCCAAATGACATGCGGGGGCACACAGGTGTCTTCATGGGTCTCCAAACAAATCGAAGATTACTGTAGATCGTCTGGAAGGGCTAGGATGATGATGTAGGTGATGCCACATCATCATGCAAATCCTGGATCATCTGCCAAGTGTATGGTGCAAATCTGGGGCCAGCTGGGCATGATGGATCAGGTGCATTTTCCTCGTCCAATAAATGAACCACGAGCAATCTCTGAATGGCAGTGGGGATCCATGGAGTGTTGTCTGCTGCTGTGGAGGCCTGTGGCTCTCAACGCAAACCCTACATGTGCCAATGTAGCCCTCTAGAGGATTAGGACCCCATAAAGGGAGACCAAACCCAAGATGGAGAACATATGCAATCCTGCATAAGATCCAATGCGTCCCCTAGCCTTCCAATACAACGTCATTAGAGAAATCGAGTAAATGAGCTTATTAATCATGGACCACAAGTGGGGACTTCATAATGGTTTGCCCTTCCATAATGGGCTTCAGGATGTGCCAATGTCTCCTAAACTCCAAATCGGGTTAACCAAGAATCCTATTAGGTGATTTTTACTTCTAAAGGGGATAATATATTCAAGGTACATCCTTCAAAAGGTGGTGGCATGTGCCAGATAGGTGAATGAAGTAGAGTATGAGAAGGGGCAACTCTAGGTCACATGTTGGGGTACAAGGGCAGCTAATAAGAGGGAAACCCACACTTGAGTTTATAATGTATAAGAGGGAGCAATCGTGGTACATGAGGTGCCTCGTCCTTGATTTTTCCGCCCTCCTTTATATTCCTTTTGCCTTTTTATGATTTTCTTTGATTAACTGCTCAAGGCTTATGGGGGAAGAGTATGATGTATAAGATATAACAGTAAATACCCCCCTTTAAGGTAGGGTGGCTCATTGCCCACTAGGGGTTGGGATAATCATGGGTTCCTATATGATGAAGTATGCTCATAGAACCTGTAGGAACCAGGGTGATCGGGTAGAGCTCATGTATTGGCTTTTGCCCACGTGCTAAATGTGTTTGTCCCAACCATCTTTTGCATTTTGTGGTACATTTTCCTGTTGAATGTGGCCAAATATGCTTTTATCTTTGTTTTTGGCTGCATCAACCTCCGGCTTCATTCCAACCCATGACCCATGGTGTGGGCAAGGGGAAGGGGCAAGTTAACACTATGTGGACCTAGTGGAGGAATGTGGACCCAGGTGGGAGAAATGATGAATGGGGTAATAATGAGTGGAAACAGGGTAATATGAGCGGATAAGGGAGCGGGACCACGCAACCAAAATCAGGGTTTCCCGTGAAATGCCATCCCTAAAGCCAAATGGTTAGTAAAAGAAATTCCACGAGACTAGAATGCAAGGTTAATATCCAAAAGGGGTCTAGGGGACAAGGGCACAAACCTGACCCATTCTTTCTGCTAAATCCCCCCATCAATCCATGGTTAGTAAAAGAAATTCCACAAGACTAGAATGCAAAGTTAATATCCAAAAGGGGTCTAGGGGACAAGGGCACAGACATGACCCATTCTTTCCGCTGAATCCCCCCATCAATCCATGCCCAGAAGTGTCCATGATAAGAAAACTACAATACTCTAGTACCAAATGACAAGGCATACCTTTAGGTTTGGGAGGCCCACCTTCAAACATACGATCATGGCAGATGGGCAAGGGACAACATGGCTGGCTCAGGTGTCGGAGAAATGGCACAATGAGCTAGCTAGTGGCTACAAGGGGCTGTTGGCTGCCGACTGAGGACCATCTTAGAGAAAAAAAATCCTAGGGATATCACCCACAAAATGGTGGGCAAAATCTAGCTCCAACTGGGACGTGATCTCTCAAAGAAGTGGGGGAAGCTACTCGAACAAGAGGTCACGATAACTCCATCAATCTCTTGGTTACTGTAGACCAGTTACCTGCACATATAATAGATGAAGAACACGGGGCAGCATGCTTTTGCGACATCTCATGATCGCACATGCTCAGTGTTAGGCCATAAAATCAATAGAAAAATAAAATATGCAAATTTTAATTTAGATGCGTCTAATCTACCATGAGAAATATCATATGATGTTAGTTCTGATGAGAAAGTGAACATGCAATACATCCTATCCTAACATGCATATAGTAAGGCTAATACTAAGTGTAATCATAAAGCCAGTGCAACCAACTTATCATCACATCAATATACATATGTGTGCCAGTATGATTACTCATGTAGAAACTCCCAAATCGAATGTGGACATAGTCACATGGCGAATGAAGCGGGTGGGAGGCGGGAAAATATGATCTCCATTTGAGGTAAAGGGAAGTCCTAGGAGAAATAAAGTAGGTCGATCTAGAGGTCTTGGGCTTCCCATCTAGGTACACAATGGTGGAATGAATGGTCACTTTCAAGAATTCCTTATCACAATCTTTGCCCATAATATTATGCTTTGTAGATGCCACAAGGTTGTGACGAGAGGGGAACGAAGGGTGTGAGAATTCTATCACTGCAGCAACTAATTTACTTTTCCTACTTATTCCACAGTAAGTTATTTATGAAATTACTTCAATAAACGTTAAAATAAATACTGCTGCAGATATCACACCGTAATCTCACTGTAGCAACTGATTTACTTTTCCTACTTATTCCACAATAAGTTATTTATGAAATTACTTCAATAAACATTAAAATAAATATTGCTGCAGATATCACACCGTAATATAGAAACAAACATATGCACAAGAATCAACACATTGACACAGGTATTTTTGGATAATAGTCCCCGGAAAAACCCAATGTGGGAATATCGGTGCAGCAAGGGAGGATTTTATTATTCAGCGATTCTTCAGTACATCAAGGTGCCAAACTGGCTTACCCACACAGAGAAAAATTCTCTAGCACTTTTCCCAGTCCTAGCATCAGCCTGACTGACCTCTGCATGGCTCTCAGACACATTGCGTCAGCCCCTGCTTGACTGTGTCAGCCTTGGGCCTCTCTGCATCACCCACGCAGGCCCAGCTAGTGATTGCACAATTTCCTGCTAGCTCTGCGTCTACCTGAAATGCCCTGCGTCTGCCTCTCCTGCATCAGCGCTAATCTCCCGCGGCAGATCCCGTCTTTTTGTTCCGTACTTGTTGCCTCTTGACTGCTCACCAGACCTCTGGTTCAATTTCTCAGCTAACCCCACTCTAGAAATTGAATTGACTGGTCTCCCTCAGTGTGTTCTCCAAGTGACCCTCAAGCCTCCTCTTATACTTTTCTCGTTGACAAATAAACGGTCGAGATTAAGTTCCTAATCAATGGCTAAGATTAGCTCTCGCTTGATCCATGACTTTTGGACCATTCTAACACATTTTTATACTAATTCACATTAATATTTTAATTTTCTTAAGTTTAGACTTAGGGACTCCATTAAAAATATTAATTATTTTAATATCTCCCAAACTATTTAGAATCTGCCCAAACCCTTTCTAGGTATTGGAGATCTCATGTGCTTTAGTCTCTCCACAAAATTTCGTGGCTAGAGCACATCCGATGCTACCTCAAATCAACACTCCCTCTTAGTGAGGATTGTGCTCTAGTAATACTCCTCACTGAGTATCACCTTGATCATTTGGCATCAGTCCCTGTGCTGATGCTAAGCTTCCCTACCCAACATCTTCTGCATTGCTACATCCTGTACTACTGCCCATGGCTCTGCCACTGCCACTGTTGCATCTGTACGATAACTCCCTCTGCATTTATGTTGCTACTGGTCCTTTCTCCCAACACAACGTCCGCACTGCAACTCCCTCTGCATCCGTGTTGTTATCACTCCCATTTCTGGTACTGAAACAGGTTCTTGACCATCCCCATCTTTTCCCTGAAGTAGTCAAACTTTGTCTTCCCAAGGGCCTTGGTGAGGATGTCCGCCACCTGTTCTCCTGTGGGAGTGTAGCTCAACTGTACAACTCCTTGTTGGACATAGTCCCTGACAAAGTGACACCGGATATCAATATGCTTTGACCTATCATGAAACACTGGATTCTCAGAGAGCTTGATGCAACTCTGATTATCGCACATGATCCTGGTCGCCTCCATATTCCTTCTGAATAGGTTCACAAGAAATTTTCTAAGCCATATGGCCTCACACGAAGTTGTGCTCGCTGCCATATATTCTACCTCCGATGAGCTCAGAGCCACGGACCTTTGTTTCCTACTGCACCAGGAGGTCATTCGTGATCCAATGTTGAAACAGTACCCAGAGGTACTTTACCAATCCACTGAACTTCCTACCCAATCTGCATCAGTAAATCCACTCAAACTGATATCCTTACCCTTGGTGTACAAGAGTCCATAGTCGACTATTCCCTGTAAATACCTGAGAACGTGTTTGGCTACTGCCCAGTGTCCCCTCTTCAGTTCCACCATGAATTGACTGAGGGTGTTGATAGCGTAGCAAATGTCTAGCCTAGTATTGACCAGATACATCAGGGACCCTATGAGTTGCTTGTATAGAGTGGGATCGACATCCTTGTCTTCTGATGCATCAATCTTCTTCGAGTTGGTGATCATAGGCGTGGCCATGGGTCTACAGTCTTCCATCCCGAATCTTTTTCAAGATCTCTGTAGCATATGTCCCTTGCCCAAGGAAGATCTCTCCCTTCTACTGCCAAACTTCCAACTCTAGGAAGTAGTGCATTTGTCCCAAATCCTTCATATCAAATTTTGTGGCTAGGTTCTTCTTGCAATCCCTAATGAGTCTGGATGATCCTATCAGAAAGAGATCATCCACATACAATACCAAGATTAGCGGCTCATTCTCTACAACCAAATAGTAGAGATTCGGATCTGCCTCACCCTTGACCAATCCCATCTTCTGCAAGTAGCCATCTATTCGACCATATCATGCTCTCGGTGCCTGTTTCAACCCATACAAGTTTTTCTTCAATCTACATACATGAGACTTCTTCTCATGAGTCTCAAAGCCCTCTGGTTGTTCAATGTATACCTCTTCTTCTATTATCTCATTTAGAAATGTTGTTTTGACATCCATCTGATGGATCTCCCATCCCATCTGGGCTGCAATAGATATCACGGTCCTAATAGATGTATACCTGGCTACCGGGGCGAAGGTCTTCTCATAATCAATCCCTTCCTTTTGAGCATACCCCTTAGCCACAAACCGGGCCTTGTATTTCTCAACACTGTCGTCTGCAGCGTATTTGATCTTGTAGATCCATCTTGAACCTACCACTGATTTGTCTTGAGGCCTTGGCACCACCTCCCAGATATCGTTCACCATTATGGAGTTGTACTCCTCCACCATCGCATCTAGCCAAACCTGACGTTGGGCTACCTCCTTGAAACTGGCAGGTTGTCCATCCTATGCCATTAATGCCTGATATCTATCTGGTTGTTTTCGCTCCCTCTTATTGTTTCTTTGCGCACCAATGAATTCCTCTGCATCTCGCAGAATCTGACAAAGTTCCTTGCTAGTTCTTCCTCTGCCAGTAGGTGCTTATGTTCGCTCCTCCTCCTCATCTTGAGAATCTTCCTGACCTGAGGAAGAATTCTTTACTTCTGTTGGTTGAAGAGGCTTAACCAACAGTTCCTCTTTCAGCTGCTACTTCGAAGGCATCTCACGAGATCTTCTGAAAGCCCTATCCTCCATGAACTTTACATCTTGTCGTACTACTACCTTCCTGCTCCCTGGAAGATAGATTCTGTATGCCTTAGCATTCTCACTATATCCCACCAGATATCCCTTTTCCATAGTCTGATCCAGCTTCTTCCTCTTTTCTTCGGGTATGTGGCAATATGCTAAACTCCCAAATATCCTGAAATGATTGATTTCAAGTGTCTTCCCTATGAATACTTTCTCTGAAGTAATCTTGCACAATGCCCGATGAGGAGTCTTGTTCTGAGGGAAACTTCCAGTTATGAGGAGGATGCACAACATCAGGTGTGGCAGGATGCCATGGTGGAAGATTATAACTCCATTATGATCAACGATGTATGGGAGGCCATGCCTAGATCAATGGACAGGGCAATAGTTGACCCCAGATGGATATACAAGATCAAATATGCTGCAAACTGTAGAGTAGAGAAGTACAAGGCAAGGTTCGTGGCCAAAGGGTATGCACATAAGGAAGGCATAGACTACGAGGAGACCTTCGCACCAGTGGCCAGATATACCTCTATCCGGGCAATGATATCTCTATTAGCACATATGGGATGGCAAATTCACCAGATGGACGTCAAGGCAACATTCTTGAAGGGGGTGATAGAGTAGGAGTTGTATATCGAACAACCAAAGGGTTTTGAGATGCATGAGAGAGGTATACACTTGTGCAAATTGAAGAGAGCACTATACAGGCTCAAACAAGCTCTTAATGCATGGTATGGTCAAATAGATAGTTATTTGCAGCAAATGGGCTTCATGAAGAACGAAATTGATTCCAACCTCTACTATTTGATGGTAGGAGCTAACCCACTCATCTTAGTTTTGTATGTGGATGATCTTTTCTTAACAAGGTCATCAGGGCTCATAGAGTACTGCAATAGGGACTTGGTAGCAAAATTTGAGATGAAGGACTTGGGACTAATTGCAATACTTTCTAGGCCTGGAGGTATGGCATACGGACGAAGAGATCTTCCTGGGACAAGGGAGATATGCTATGGAGATCCTGAAGAGGTTCAAGATGCAGGACTGTAGGCCCATGTCCATGCCTATGATTACCAACTGGAGGAAGATCGATGCATCATAAGATGTAGATGTGGACCCAACCTTATATAGGCATCACATCGGATCTCTTATGTATTTGGTCAAAACAAGGCCAAACATTTGTTTCACGATCAATACTCTTAGTCAATTCATGGTGGAACCAAAGAGGGTGCATTGGATAGCAGTGAAAATGTTTTGAGGTATTTGCGAGGTACAGGCAAGTATGGTTTGAGATATGCTCGAGGTGGTGGTGTTATTTTATGTGGATATACAGATGCAGGTTGGGCAGGCAGTTCAGTGGATCGAAAAAACACTTCAAGGTGTTGCTTTAGTATTGGATCAGGGATTGTCTCTTGGTGCAGTAGAAAGTAGAAGCTTGTGGCATTGAGTATTTGCAGAGGCATAATACATGGCCACATGCGAAGCTATTTGGCTTCGGAAGCTGCTAGTGGGTTTGTTTGGTCAGTGGTTGGATTCGACCAGTATCTATTGTGATAATCAGAGTTGCATCAGGCTCTTTGAGAATCCAATGTTTCATGATATGTCAAAGTTGTTGATTTGGAGTAGCATCAGATGTGCTCTAGCCACGAAAATTGGTGGAGAGGCTAAAGCATATGAGATCTCCAATACCCAGAAATGGTTTGTGCAGAATCTAACCAGTTTGGGAGATATTAAAATAACTAATATTTTTAATGGAGTCCCTAAGTCTAAACTTAGGGAAAATAAAATATATGTGAATTAATATAAAACTAAGTTAGAATGGTCCAAAAGTCACGGATTAAGCCAAATCTAATCTTAGTCATTGATTAGGGACTTAATCTCAATTGTTGAATTGTCAACGAGAAAAGTATAAAAGGACACTTGAGGGTCACTGGGAGAACACACCGAGTTGATCAAGAATACGATTTTCTGGGCCATGGCTTGCTGAGGAAATCGAAGGAGTGATCAGAGTTGCAGCTGAGGGGTAGTGAATACAGAAGCAGAGAGGCAGAGAGGGTACCAGGAGCATTAGCGCAGAAGTCGACAAAGGGTTAACGTAGAGCCATCTAGAGGCCACGCAATAGTAGCCAGAGGCCACACAGAGGCAGCCAAGAGTTGCGCAGTGCCAGAGAGAGCCAACGTGGGTGACGCAGAGCCTCTAGAGGCTGACGCAGGGCTAGTTGGGGTGATGCTGGGCCAGAGAGGCTGATGTTGGGAGATTTCGTGGGGCAAATTGGAGTTGAGAGCTGTGGGATTGTACATCCAAGGTTTTTGGTCGGAATATCTGTCTCCAACTGAGAGGTACTACTGCCGAGAGCATTCTCTATTGGGTGAGCCATTTCTGGCACCTAGATTGTATTCGAAAATTGTTTAATAATAAAACCCTCAAATAGTTGCACCGGTTTTTCTGGGGACATTAGTCCAAAAATAACGGTGTCACTTGTGTTCTTGTTTTTCCTTCAGTTGATGATCTGCATGTGTTGAGCATGTACTTGTATTTATTTTCAGTATTTACATGGTAAATAACTTGTTAATTAACAGAACAAGTAGGAAGAAATAAATCAAAAAGTACATGAAGGATTTCTAACAGTTAGACTTAGAAATTCCAACAAAAGCATATTGACCTAAGGTGCCACTTCATCAAAGATTTTGTGCGGTGTGGATCTGTTTGGTTACAACATGTTCCCACAGATCAACAAGTTGCAAATATTCTCACGAAGGCCTTGGGTAGGCTAAAGTTTGTCTTCTTTAGGGATAAAATGGGTGTAGTGGAAAACAGCTTCCTCGCTAAGAACGAGTGTTAGTTTTTGGTAATAGCAGACATGTGTTCTAGTCTATATGGTGTCTGTTGACCACTACATGTCAACCACCCATAGCAGTACACACCCTTTTTTCAAAAAAGGAATAGCCCCTGATCGACGTGTCCGTGTCGTTCAACTATCATCATCAGCCTGATCATCATGTTATGTTGTAAACCCTTTCTGCATGTGTACACTGTAAATAATCTCAACAGATCCGTGTCATATATGTAATTGCCTAGGTAAACCTAATTTTTTGGTGATGATCTACATTCCGGGAGGTTTTTTGTCTCACTGATCCATTCTCGGATGGTCGGCAGAGTTTTCCTTCAGCCTTACTTCAAAGCCGAAGTGGTTTTGTCACTGGAATCTTAGGGGAGTCCTAGTGTTCTAGATCAAATCTATGTAAAAGTGATTTGAGAATAATCCTAACTATTTGGTTAGGTTATTTTATTACAAATTGTTTGATCTGCGAGATTATATTTTGTGTCCCAGAATTGGGTAGTCTGTGAGGGTCTTTTGCAAATGGGTTTTCCCCTTGAGATGTAAAAAATGTAAAAATTATGATGTAAAGTGTCTTGAGGGTTAGAAAAATAATTTATCCCCTCATATGTTAATTAATTAAATTTTCTGGCCAATATTAATTAAAACCTTAAACCAGAAATTTGATTAGTTCTAGGTCCTAAGTAAATTTAAATTCTCTAAAGGCAAAATTCGTTGATCCTTAAAAAATTAAAGTTTAAGAGGTCTAGGAACTAAGGTAAATTAATTATTTTGCCAAATTTTAAGCCTTTGGTTTCTGGGGTTAAGTCAAAGCCAATATTTGAGGAAATTAATTCAAAAATTTAATTTTTGAATTAATTAAAATGCATTTGATTGAAAATTTCGAATTTCCTCAATAATTTAATATTTCAACACATGAGATTAAAAGAAATTTTAATCCTCATCAACGGTCGAGATTGCTTTGACAAGGATCACTCGAACTAGCCGTTGGAGGATTTATCTTTAAATAGGAGGTCATTTGTCAGTCAGTTCATCTGATCTCTGGATCGTGTACTAAGCGAAAAACTCTCTTGTAATTTTTTATATGAGCAATAAAGAAAGACTTTGGGGTTAATTTCTATTGGTGTTACTCTTCATGGAAATACTGTAAGATGTGTCATTTTCATGCATAGATTTCTTTTTAGCCATTGATGATAGCTTTCTGAAGAGCAATTTGAGTACATGTATCTTGCTCATTCGCTGGGGTTTGAATGATAATTTAAGTTTTGAATATAATAGCAGGTATCTCTATTAAATCTAAATTTTATTATTGTTTTCTCGCTCTATGTTGATGACTAAATTGAGTTTTGTTGGAACTTCTTGATTTTTAGATCATCGGGCGTTCGGGGAAGTTCTCTGTTGAACCAGTCAACTCCCAATCCGTGTTTTCTGAAGAGCCCAGCTTAAATTTGATCCCGGGCTTATCATAAGATATTTTTTATGGGTGATGCATGAAGGGTTTTGAGCTCAGTACCTCCTCTAAAATTCAAAAAAAATAATTTTTCTATGCTAAATCATTAGATTTGATTGTTGAAAGCCTTAGATCATCATATCTGGGAGCGGAGTTGGACTCACACTCCCTAGATCTTATAGATATGCCATTTATGTACATAGATCTGTAAAATTATTTTCAGTTTTCTAACTTGGGTTTTCGGGGTTTTAGTTTTTGGGTCATTGTATATATCGTTTGGGTGTTTTTTGTCGTCCTATAACTGCATATCTAAAGCTGAAATCTGTGCAGAGTCCAGATCTAGGCCCTGGGGGGTAAGATCTGGATCTCTGGGGTCCATCAGCACCATTTTGGCAAGGATCATGTCTAGATTTCACAGTCCAAGAGTTTTAATTTTTTCTTTAAAATCTAGAAATTTTATAAGAGTTTCAAAGAAATCTGAAGTAGAGCAATTTAAAAAATTTAATTAAGATTTCTAGAAAAAAATTTAAGTTCTGGGCCACCATTTTGCAGGTTGATTGGCTATCTGGTTTTGGGGTTTACTGTGTATTTTGAAATTTATTTATCTTTAGAAACCCTTCTTCTGTTGTGCATAACCTTCAGCCTACAGCTCCATAGCTCATTGTAGCTTTAATCTGCTGTCCAACCTCACACAGTCCTCTTTTCGTTTCTGTCCCTGCTCATTTACGCTGTTTGCAACTGCCTAAACCCTATTTCTTGCATATTCTTCGTTGCCAAACCTGCACGCATTTTTTTTGTTGCTCCACTACCCTTCTCTTCCATCCCCATGCAGCCACCCATTCCACATCCAATCTGCCTGCACGCTACCCTCTCCTTAACCCACGCTGCCCCTCTTATCCTGCAAACCCTCACGCAGCTCCATTCACTGCACCCTTTCCTTCCGTGTCCTCCACGCATTTACGTTGCCAAACTCCTCAACCTGTAGCCATTTCATTCCTTGAAACCTTCTCTCTCTTGCTACCCATCATTTGTCTGTAGCGTCTCCTTCACGTAGTTTCTTGCAGTCTCCCCTGCATCCATCCCTCGCCCTCGTTGTCCTCTCACTGCTTATCCCTCCTCTCCACTGGGCTCTTCCATCATCCACCTGCTCTTTGACGCAGTCCCCTTTGCGATTTCTCTTCCCTTCTGCGTGCTAACTCCTTCGCAACCATTAAACTGCAGCTCGAGCTACTCTCTTCGTTGTCCACGCCGCTGCTACACCTGCACAAGCAAACAAAACATTGCGTTTTCATTTTCTTTTACTTTGTTTTAGAATGCGTTAGGTTTAGGTTCAATTTCTTTTTTTTAATGTATATGCATTAGGGGGTTAAGGTTAGAGTACTTTTTTCATTTTTATTTCATTTATCTGAGATTTTATTCTATTTTGGTTTTTATTTTTTAATATTTTGATTTCAATTCACTTTATTTTATTTTTAATTTCATTTTGATTTTGAAAATCATAAAAATTAAAAAATTAAAATTCTAAAAATCTAAAAACTTTTAAAATCCTAAACATTTAAAAATCTTTAAAAAAATTCAAAAAATTTTAAATTTGTGACTAAGGATTTAAAATGAAACAAATTAAAGGATTTTTCGCTTAAACATTAAAAATTTTAATGTGGCCTATGGCCCATTAAAAATTTTGATTTTTAAACGCATTGATTTGTTTTACTGCATTAATGTTTATTGCCTAAATTAAAGTCCTTTGGTGTTTCTGATGTTAAATGCTAAATCTTAAATTTTATGATTCTTCTATGGTCAAGGTGCGATAAATCATATTGACTTTTGGAAAGGGTTAATTAATTCTAAATCTTGGTCATTAACGATAATCGTCTTAAATTTGGAATATCTTGTGTGATACAGTGTTAGGCGTTCATATTGATTATTCATGATTGTCATTATTCGTCACATATTGAAGATTGTTCTAGATAACTTGTTTTACTTAGTTGACGGTTAATTTAGCATAAAAGCACTGGTCATTGTTTCTATCTAGTGGTCATGCCTTGGTTACATTAGCATTTAATCTATTCATATGAGTTAATCAAGGTTCATTTAAATTCATCAAGTTGTCTATCATTAAAATCTCCTAGAGCCTGTGTTCCACAGGGTTTCTCATCCATTTATCTTAGGGACTACCCCCTTTGACTTGCCTAAGAGAGAATCTAAACGGAGTAAGGATCAAGAGTGACAGCCCTTACTCTGAGCGTTGTCGCGGTGCTTAGACACTTTGTGCGACAACAGTGTCTATGAGGCTAGGGGACACATTTTCTCCAATACCCAGAAAAGGTTTTGAAAGAAAACACCTCAATTAGATTAATTAGCCAATTATTAAAATTTCCCTAAGTTTAACTTTAGAAAATTGGTTAATTAAATCAAATTAATTGAGGAAAACCGATTTTGCTCTAGAGGCTTCCAGAAAAGTCACTTGATGTGGTCAAGATGATTTTAGTCATTGATTGTGATTAGATCATGGTCATTGATTGTTCAACAAGATATTATAAAGAGCAAGTCGATGGGGTTGGAGAGACACACTTGAGCAATTCGACTTACCCAGTTGCAAAGTTAGCAAGGGCACAATTGAAGCAAAGGGAGACACCAGTAGCAAGGGTTTTAGCAGAGATTTGGGAGGAGATTTCCGAAGAAGATTTCCATTGTGATTTCCAGTTTCCAAAGGTAGGAAGGAGGTTGATTTTGTTTGTAGAGAAGGAAGCCGAAATTAGCAGTGTGAGTACCCAGTTAGACAGTGTGAATTGCAAAGGAGAGCTCAATTCGTAGTACTAGTGCCATATCTATCACCCGGAGGCAGAGCGAGTGTGCCAAGAGGAGTGTTGGAGGCAGTTTTACTTGCAAGGGCATTTTCCCGGAGGCTCTGCAGATTTTCCAAAGCAGACTGTGCATTTCTAGGCAGCAATGGGAGTGCCAAGAGGAAGTGCAAGTTTGCTGGAAGAGACTGTTTCCCCAGATTATTTTGCCAGTGAGATTATCATTTGTTGGAGCTTTGTCAGTGTCATGCAAGCAGTTTGATGTATTCTTAAATTGCTGAAGAATTACTAATATAAACCCTCATTTGTTGCACTGGCTTTCTCCACATTGGGGTTTTTCCAGGACTATTGTCCAAAAATCTTGGTGTCCATAATTTTGTGTGCATTATTTTCTCATTTCCTTCATTTAATTTTGTGAAGATTGCAGTAGTTAATTAATTGTTATTTCCCGTAATTTTCTGAAGACAAATAAACTGGATAAGTTACAAGATTAATATCCAATTGCTGCAATTGTGATTGTTATTTCCCGTAATTTTCTGAAGACAAAATACACTGCATAAGTTACAAGATTAATATCCAATTGTGGTTTCCACACGTGTTTCCTCTTCTCTCTTATGTAAATTAACGCTCCCACTTAACTAAAGGCAAAAACTAAAGTGTTCCAACACACGGTTATTGTCTGAATTCTGATTCATTTGACACATTAGGTTGCAGTGGTGAATTAATTGTTATTTCCCGTAATTTTAATTTTCTGAAGACAAATAAACTGCATAAATTAGAAGATTAATATCCAATTGCTGCAATCATGGAAATTTCACACAATTTTCCTCTGCTCTCTTATGTAGATTGACGCCCCCACCTAACAAAAGGCGAAAACTAAAAAGTTCCAAGGCATGGTTATTGCCTGTCTTCATTCATTCGACGCATTGAATTTTATCTCTGATCATTGACCTTCCCTTCTAAACAGCTCTGCAAAACTGAATTTCCACAATACAAAATCCAAAAAGAGCACGACAGCGAGTCGTTCAACAACGAACATCAATTTAAAAAAACAATTATGTGGCCTCTACGAGCATAATTCTCTAGAAACGAGCACAGGCACCACACACGCCGTTTCTTCATACAAGTCAACTCTTGCAGGTTCGATGCAGACAATAGATCACAAAGTGACAAAATTCGATTTGTCAATATTCAATCTTTTGTTTTTGAGCTGATTTTATTATTCTTTTGCGTATCGGCATTGACTTCGGCAGCAAGTAACAACAGATCAACCTTGTGCCAAAAAAACCAGTGTCAGCCAAAATGAGACAGCGCTTACTAGCATAGTAGCAGAATTCAGTCAAATTGACCCCTCCCATATAGAAATTTAGTTCAGACGAATATTCATCCGATTATGGATTCGATTCGTTATGATAAGATACACGTATGGGGACATTGTCTTCTGGATGGCGTCTGATATCATATTGTGTGAAATAGTGGGAGGATACGACTGCAAAGATGACATATCTTCGTTTCGCATGACTGCCATGGAGTTTGCTTAAGGCCTCCCACTTTACTTATTGGAGTCAGCCAATGAAAGTCATCGCTAACCTGACCAAAGATATCGTTCCAAAACTTACTGATACGAAATTCTCCTAGTCGTTCTAGAAGATGGCTGCGTCATGCTTGGAATACGATCCAGTGAAGAAGCTGTCTGCTGAAAATTTGCTAAAATGTCCATTCATCAATAAGAATGCCCCTTCACCTCACTATCTTGTATCTGATCAAGTATTTATTGAAACAAGAATTTTTTCATATTAGTAAGATATATGCTAGTGTATTTATTTCGAATTGGGTTTTTCCTAGTGAGGGTTTTTTCCATATCCTAGTGAATTAAAATCAGAATTCAAATATACGTTAACGATATTGATACACGTAGCCATGTGACACCCGTTTAACCATGTGACTCCAGTTACCATATCTGATGGTCTCACAACTACCACTCGTACCATTTGCAACCACCATATTTATGACTCCCCACTATCAGGTCATACATATTAAACTGCTCTTACAGGTTAACATACATTACAAGGAGTTTACTTCAACTGTGTTGTCAGTTTCTGTGGTTTCAATTCCTGTTTGTGATGCACCACCCCTTCAGATTCAAAAAAAGAAGCGAACCGTGCAAAAACATTAACATTGTGGTTTAATTAATGGTCTCTTTTTGGATTTTAACATTGTAGGCAATTGTACATTACCGTTTTTTCTGTGCAATAATTGTTTCTTGTGTTGATTTTAAACTGGATGCAGATACTCAGTTACTAGTATCACTAGCATCATCGAAATTGATGATTCAAATATTGAACATGATCAGGGATCAGAGGTATAAAACTGAATCTACCATGTACATTTAAATGTTATTTGATTTGTAAACAGTTTGAACTAGAAGATATCATCTAACAATTCAAAATTGTGTGCATCAGACTGAGAAAACAGACAAACCTCAGAAGGCAAGTGGCCAAGACAAAGAAACACCAGGCATGGAGCTGGCAGTTCAGGAGATCCATCGACCTGGTTGCAGTTTAGGAGAAACCCCAGGTGGAGAATGCCCAAGTGAATTCTCAAGCACTTTTGTTGACTGGGTTTGTCATGGACATTCACTTGTATACAGTGTAACACGGTGACTTCATGTCAATTGCTCGCCTTGAGTCTGATTTTTCCATATCAGTTTCAGGTTCTTAAGAGTGTAAAATCAAGTGCAGACTGCATTGCAGTCGTCTACATTCTCTAGATTCTTTCATTTGTAAAATGCATTCTTGGATCCAGCAAAATGTTGGATTCCATATTAGGCACATTATTCAATAAAAATGCCCATGTATATAGTAGAGTTAATTCTCTTGGATGGATATTCAAAATCTTTCGGGCATTGTCTGCTCCCGTAGTGGAAATCCATTCAATCTGTGGCGGGGATCCTGAAAACAGTTCTTGTAAATATTTCATATCTGAATGATATAACTTCGATTAACTATCTCGGAGTTTGAGAGAACAGGTGTCTGAGTCAGTGAAGATTTCATGGGCATATTATTTCGTGATTAAATTGATTGAGGTAGTTTACTCTTAGGATGATTTAGGTTTAAATGACATACTTTTGGAGATACTAACTTTCACTATGTACAATAAATATGGACATAAGTCATGAATCAAAGTGAATTGGATATAGAATTAAACAAAGGAAAAGATGTTGGAAAAATGGCAAGGGTTTGGAAAATAATAATAAAATAAAATCAGGAGAATTTTGAAAGAAACAAAATATATATATATATATATATATCAAGTAATAAAAATTCAGTTTTTTAAATTTACCAAGTTATTTTGGTAAACATTTAAATTTACCCAGTTATTTTGGTAAACATTGGTGTTCTCAAGTATTTTATAGCATATATTAAGTTTGGAAACAACCCCAGTAAAATGGGAGCCTAAAATAATGCATAAAATACTAACCAAGCTCATACCACTAAATTATGCACGTGTAATAATTAAAAAATAGAATGTGACAATAACACAGAATTTTATTCTATTTTTTTGTTTTACCGCTAATCCCATTGACATTTTAGTATTTATGTCAGTGTGATAACATAATACATGAAGCTAAAAACCAAATCTCACCCCATATTTGTTATCCAAGGTGGTGGTGATAATCATGTAATGTTAGGTGGTGATGATAAATCATGGAATTGTTATTTAGCTGCAGTGAACTGTTAAATATGTGTTATGCAAGTAACAACTTCCTTTTGCTTTGACAAAGGCAAAAAGTTTGAGTCCTTACTTTTGTTTTTTCCTTTTCTATAATTTCAAGAGAATCATTCTTAATAAGCCCCTAATTCATGATTTCATAACTTTTAGATTGCTCTTTTAGGTTTTAGATTTTTTTTACTTTTTTATCAACTTTCTAAGCAATCTTCACAAAATATTTGAAGCTCTTTTCTTTCTTTTTGTTATAGAAGATTCAATTTTGCAAAAACTTAAAGGCTGCAATATGTTTCAGTGTCAAAAGTTTTGGTTTGTGATATGTTGCAATTTCATAGAACTCAATTTGTGATACATTGCAACTTCCCATGACTTTGGAGTTCATGCCACATCGCAACTTGGAAAAATTTGAGGAATTGCAATGTGTCACAATATTCCAAAACTTTAAAAAATGTGATACACTACCACTTAACAAAGTCACAACATTACATATCACAAAGTTAGTGACAAAAGAAAAGAGAGCAAGTGAAGTTCTAGCTCATTACATACTTGTAAAACTTCCAAGTATGTGACAAAGCAATAAAGAAAGATCATTGCTCATATCCCGAATTTTTTTTGACATGACATATCACACATTTGCAAGATTTGAAAGATAGCCATATTGTGATGTATTGTAGTCTCAAATTTTGGAGTATGATATTCAATATTTTGTAGCAAGATAAAGCTCAAGACAATGCAGTGAATTTGAAGAGACTAATCACACCTTTGGAAAGTTTTCAAAGGCGTGCCACACTACATTTGGACAAAATTCTAGGGTTGCAAAAGTGTGGCAATTGAGCAAAAGTGGCATAGAATTTTTTCCATTGTCAAGAGTGATCAAAGAAAGCATGCCTTGTCAATTCAACATCCATTTATCTACTGCCAGTCATTCATTATACCTAGGTAAGCATTGTTCCACTCAATGCAAATATTGTTTTCCAGTCCCTTCGATAAACATCCATCTCTTTTGTACTTTTGTTTTGCCACCCAACCTATGAGAATTCCATGTTTCCCCATAATTCATGCATGATAAAACAACCAAAATGAAATAAAATAAAATAAAATAAGTCACCTGACCTTCTCTAAAGAAACCCATCTTAATAACTCATAATGGGAAGAGGGGTCTCATGAGAACATTTTCAATTTTATTTAGGGCCTTCGTTCCAAACCATCATTTTAATCACGAGTGGGATTTAGGGTTAAAATGAGGACATTCTAGTTTTTGCCCTTTTCCATAGAGGGTGAGAATCGAAAACTTGACTATAAGGAGAAGAATTGCCAGCAATTGTGTACTACAATTGAAACTACAACAAATTTCTTCTAGTTAGGTAATTAGGGTTTCTAATTCTTAATGTAGTAGACTCTTTATTGATGATGATGATGAGAACTTTTTGATGATGACATGGAATTGTTGATGATGAATTGGACTAGATATAGACTTAATGATAATGTGGACTCCTTGATGTTGCGAACTCTTTAATGATGATATGGACTTCTTGATGATGTGAATGATGATATGGATTCTTTAAGGATGGTGATGTGGACTCCTTAATGATGAATTATATGTATTATATGATGTTGATGATGTGTACTCCTTGTTGATGATGATAAGTACTCCTTGCGGACATTAATGTATGACTTAATAATGACGTGAATGATGTGATTGGACTCCTCGATAGTGATTTGAACTCCTTGATGATGATGATGATGGGGACATGTTGATGATGTTGATGATGATAATGAGGACTCAAATTCGTTGATGACATGGATTCAATGATGATGTGGACTCCCTAGTAATATGAACTCCTTGATGATATGGAATCCTTGATGATGAACTTCTTAATAATGAAATGGTGATGATATGGTTAACTTCTTGATGATGACATGGATTTCGTGATGATGATGATTTCTTAATGAAGTAGATAAAGATATGGACTCGATCATAATGTAAACTCCTTGATGACTTGGATGATGTGAATTCTTTGATGATGATGTGGATTCCTTATAACATCGACTCCTTAATGATGTGAATTCTTTGATGATAATGATGTGATGAGATTGACTCAATCTGAGAAGGTTAAGATCAAAAGGGAGCTCAAACACTCTCAAAAGATAAGTATTATCTTAATTATTTCATTATGAGTCTTGGTTGTTCTTGTTCTTCTATAACCTCCTAGTGAGGATTGCAGGTACACAATGGAGACTGTCAAGGTGTGGCAATCACTGAAGAACAATGTGATAAGACTTGTGATAGGCTACTCAAAGGTAGCAGACAAGATCAACCTAATTTAAGCATGTTTCCATGAAGTTGGTTAGAAGTTTTGAAGACCGATGTTGATCTTGATCTGCTCTGCTATGTAGAGAATATTTGTTTAAGAGGAAGTTGCTTTTGCCATGAGCCTAGTGATATCTTGGCATAATGGACTGCAGGTCCATCAATATCTCCCTGATAAATGATTTGAAGAAGTTGCAAGACTATGATGTTGACTTGGTTGATTCACTGATTGGTTCGTTGATCTATCTGCTAAATTCTATTGTTATTTGTTGGATTCAATTATGGTCTGTTGGACTCTACTATGGTTGTTGATGCATGCTTCTGTGATAAGCCACTTATTGTCTATACTATGTTTGTCGATGATTGTTTCTGTGAGAAGCCACTACTAAGGTCTATTATTTTCTGATGATAGCTACTGATGTTTGCTTTCGAGAGAAGCCCCGGCTAAAGCTAAATGAACAATTGAATGTTGTTGTGTTTAAGATCCATCATGGCTACTTTTCTAATGTTGAACTGGTTGCTGATATTTATATGAAGAAACTGGAATGACTAAGAATCCCCTTAAAGAGGGAGCATTGATTACATAACAGCATGGTTAGAACATCTCTTGTAGGTTGTGTCGTGAGACGTTGTTGTTCGGGAGATGTATTGATGATTCATCTTGTAGGTTGTGTTGTGAGACATTGTTGTTCGGGAGATGTATTGATGATTCCTCCTATAGGCTGTGTCGCGATACATTGTTGCGAGGGAGATGTATTGATGATTCCTCTTGTAGGTTGTGTGTCGTGAGACATTGATGTCCGAGAGATGTATTGATGATTCCTCGTATAGGTTGTGTTCCATGAGACATTGTTGTGAGGGAGATGTATTGATGATTCCTCCTATATGTTGTGTACCATGAAACATTGTTGTTTGGGAGATGTATTGATGATTCCTCTTATAGGTTGTGTGATGTGAGACATTGTTTTTTGTGAGATGCATTGATGATTCCTCATATAGGTTGTGTATCGTAAGACCTTGTGGTCCAGGAGATGCTTTGTTGGTTCCTCCCTTAGGTTATGTGTCATGAGACCTCGTGGTCATGGATATGCTTTGAGATGGATGTTATGTATCTTTCCTTATGATGAGTTTGAGAGAGAGAAACTTGGATTGTGTTCTCTTAGGTTGTGGGCCCTGAGACCTATGGATTGGTCAAAAAGATTGATTTTGAAAAAGAATGAAAAACTACCTCCCTAGCTAAGAGGGAGTGTTGAAAAATAAAGTAGTTGCGGTCGACATTTTTCATTAGAAACATGGAGAAAATTGAATTTTTGACATTTAAAAGTCTGCCCATTTTTTCTCCAAGAAGGCTTCATTTCGACCCCATTAGAGCTAACTAGCCCTCACATAACGCCTATATATCAGAGCTCATTGATCCTCATTTGGACCCATCGATTAATCAAGCAATTCGATCTACAAATATAGGAAAAAGACTCCTCACATGCAAAAAGGAAGAAAGGTTCACTTGATTTGCATTGACCTATATTTTATGGACTAAAGTTGACCAAATTTTTATCTTGGGCATTTTGCTTCTATTTGGGCTACTATATTGTGTTAACTAGAAGGTTGAAAAACTTCAAAGACATGGATACTTCTACTAACTGCGACTTCTCTCCTTTAAGGTGACATTGACTTGAAACTTACCTAGGGTTTTGACTACAATTATTGGGCCAAGTTTGTGAACAGTTCATTGACACTATTGATTTTTTAGTAGCTTGGGAGGTACTCCAAGCCCTAGGGTTCAATGTTTGGAGGTTGGAGCACCACAAAATCATTTGTGGGCTTGGAACCCAAGGTTAGGGTTTTTCACCCATCGTAATTTGGGCCAAAACCATGGATCATTTTGGACATGTGATGGGATGAGATGATAGAGGGTGGAAAGGAGAATCAAATGCTTCGAGAATCGTCGAATTTTGAGTTTTCCTTAGTGAGATATGGATTTTTGAAGTTTACAATTATTTATTGGACAATCAAGTCATGTAGGCTTGATCCAAAAGACATGTCTCTTCAAAAAATTCGTGGATCCCTTATTTTTGGTATAAATATAAGGTGTATGGAAGTTATTTTAACATCCAAGTGCAAACAAAGTCAAGGATTCCTCTCTAAAATTGAGCTGCAGGTCAAGGAGAAAAACAGCAAGGAAGGAAGGAGTTGTTTGGGTAAATTCATGGTTGGTTTGTCCCTGCAGTGAAGGTCAAGGTCACTTGGGAGAAGTTCAAGTGTGTTAAGAGGAGTATTGGGCAGCGAATGTGCATGTTTAAGCTGCGTTTTGCTACAGGTATAGGGCTGCACACTATTCTAGAGCAACAACAAGGATTCAGCCCTTGTTTGAGGAGGTCGATAGGTGGAACAACCTCATATGAGCAAGTTGCAGCCAAGGGTTGATACAGCGCAGTATTTGGGACTATCTTTGGAGCATAACACAGGAGATTTCAACTTGTTTGGGACTGTGGAAAAGCCCTAACCAGAACTGTTATCTTAGAGATAAAATACACAGAACCCGTGGTCCCGAAAGGGTATCATGAATCCCTTCCTGTTGAAAGTGTTTGCCATGTGGATGATAGATTTATGAGAAGCCTGTGAGTGCCATGTGTTGAGGTTGACTTGGGCAGTTGGAGACCTCAACTAGGAGGAAATCTTGCAGTGATTGGATTGGGTTCCATTGGACTGGTGGAGGGTAGCGTGTTGGCTACCCAAAGTAGCCCTTGACAAGCCATCATAAAGTGACATCGAATTTGAAGGTTGGGTGAAGGTTGGATCCTAATGTGTAGCTCTTTGATGGAAGAAAGAGGTTACTAGATTGGCATATTGGAGCTTAGGTGTTGGCTAGCCTAGAAGAGCAGATTAGATCAGCCTGTGTTCATTGTGGCAGAAGTGACTTGCAGCAGTGATAGGTGGCAGCCCTCCTAGAGACTCTATGTGTTGTCCTTTGATGGATATGACATAAAGACTACAACGAGATTGTCATTATATCTTTTATCTCTTGTAAGGGAGCCCTATATTGTTGTATTACTCAGTTGGTTTAATATAACAAAGATTGGGTTGTACATATTTGTACAATATTTTGTAAAAAATTGTCTATACTTGTGCATGTGTGATTTACTACTTTATATTTTCCGTTGTGAAAAGTAGTTTTGTTGAGATTAAAAGTTTGGTAAAGTCAGAGATTCTAAGATTCTAGCCTAGACCCAAGATCATGGAAATTCAACATGGTATAAGAGCCTCTCTGAGCTACTTTGGAAGACAGTGAATCAGAGTGTTCACAGCAAAGTACCGCTTAAGAGGAATTTGGTCACATTGTAGGTGAAGGGCTCACTACAATGTCGAAGTTGCAAGTTGGTCTCTGATATGAGGACAGGTTGAAGGGATTGTCCAACTATAGTCCATGGAAGGAAAGGATCAAGTTGGTTTTGCAGATCAACAGGATCTAGGAGTTCGTCAAGAAAGCCATCAAGAATACAACTGGCCTCAAGGAGTTGGAAGTGTACGAGGATTTAGATATGAGGGTGAGATTGATCATCCTTGATGGTGTGAAGGATCCCCTAACACCTCATTTGTCTGGGAAGAACACTACACATGAGATGTGGACGTCTCTTCAGAATTTGTTCCAGAAAAAGAACGATAACCAAGTACTGATATTGGAAGAAAAGTTGAAGTCCACCAAGATGATAAAGGGTGAAGGCGTGACTTCATATTTGACAAGATTGTCTCAGGTCAAAAATGAGCTTGTTGCCATCGGTGTGACTATTTCAGATTTTGATATTGTGAGGATTGCTTTGAAAGGGTTCACCGAGGAATGGAAGCCCTTCATCAAAGGGATTGTTGCCAAAGAGATGTTGCAAGACTAGAATAGGTTGTGGGATGACTTCATTCAGGAAGAGTTGCAAGACGAGGGTCTTCATTCGAAGAAGAGGGCTTCAAATAATGAGATAGCACTTGCAACGTGAATGAAGGGTAAGCAAAAGAAGGACTTGAGTAAATATAAGTGTTTCACCTGTGGCAAGATGGGTCATTTTTAATTGATATTCCAATGAAGAATAAGGGAGATGAAGAGAAGAAGAAAGGGAAGTAGGTCGTCGATGTTGCCACTTTCGCTGAGATAGATGCTCTCACTAGGAGATTGGCGGTGGAGGGCTTTGCTATGATCTCTCATTTCTCACAGGGTATTATCAATGAGGATGGACGGTACATGGACAGTTGTGCGTCGAAACAAATGACAGGGTCATAAGAGGTACTCGAGACTCTAGCTAAACGGGACTCGAAGTTGCACATGGTGTTGGTCGACAAGAGTCAGAAGGAGATCCGAGGATCGGGAGTTGTGACATTCAAGATGGAGACAAGACGAGTGGTGTGGGTCTAGGATGTATTGTTTGTACCAGGACTCAGATATAGTGTGATATCTATCTTGATGGTTGAGAAGAAGAGGTTTGAGGTCTTGTTCCAAGATGGGAAGGCAAGACTTAGACCTAGAGGCTCTAGCTCCGCGGGTATTGTACTTGGAGTTAGAGAGCATGGTCTATACAGGCTGACAAGCAAGCCTATAAATCGGGAAGAAGAAGCAGGTGGACCAAGTGCAGGTTCCAGAGAAGTAGCTGCAGACACAGGCTTCATATGTACAAGTATTGGTTCTAGAGAAGAAGGTCTAGGTTTCAGAGGCTTGAATGGAGTTGAGTTCTAGCGGGAGCTTGCATATTCAAAGGGAGACTTTGTAGCCCAAGAAGAGCGTGTGCTCAGTGGGAAGCAAGGGTGCTTCCACATATACCAAGAAGGAATCATGGAGGGATTGAAAGTGATATAGGAGAAGAAGAAGAATAAAAAATATTCAAGTGACAACGACACTTTCGAGAGAGACATAGTTCACGCTATAGGGATTGTTGCAGTTGTGAACGCCAAGCGTTGGGCGAATGTTGTGAGTAGTGATGATGACTATTGTCGCTTCAGATTGCACCAGCTTCACAAGTGTTGTAGGAGAGACAGAAATCCCCCTAGCGACAACCTCTGGGTTGATTGTAGACTAGTTCCTAGGACATCTTAAGTAGAGGAGTGCATAGAAGATTATGAGTGTGGTTTTTGTGCACTCCAATTGCCATGTAATAAAAATAAGAGGGGATTGGTTCAATAGGCCTTCATTAAGGTAGACTCAAGCCACTAGATGGATCCAAATGTGTGGGGTATATTGGGGGAATCTCAAAGAGAAATGGCTTCTCCTGGTGGTCGACACACAACAATGAGACAGCTCAATACTAAAGTTGTAGTAATGGTGGAGAGAAGGAGAGGAAGGAGGGAAATAGGTGCATAGGGCTATAACAAACAGAATCCTTAGCAACAATGTTCCAGCAGAAATATGGAAGAGGAAGGAGGTGGAGTGATAGAAACAGCTGAGTGCTAATTAAGGTTTCAAGCCAACTATAACATGGGTATCATTCTCTGCCAACAACTAAAGTAAATCTGAGCTACCACATGTACTGCAGGCTAATCAAATACACAAGTAAATTCGTAGTTTCTATAGGTACTGTAATGCTAGTGAATAACACAAGTAAGTCTGCAATATGCACAGGTACTGTTCTCTATTTAGCAGCCAAGATAAATCCATAAATCAGAGCGAAACCAACAGCTTCATTATACTATTTCAGAGAGGGGAAAACACAAATGAAATGAGATTTACCAAGAAGAAACATGTTGCACATTGATCATGTTTGGAATCACCAAGAGAGTTTCATTAATACTTAGAGGGTCCAATAACCAGTCCATACATTTAGCACAACATCAGTCAAGTCCCCCATGAAT
Source organism: Pinus tabuliformis (assembly GCA_031772625.1). Lineage (NCBI taxonomy): Eukaryota > Viridiplantae > Streptophyta > Pinopsida > Pinales > Pinaceae > Pinus > Pinus tabuliformis. Next base: position 253,672,155 of record CM062812.1, on the reverse strand, counting down.
AAGAAAATAGAACCAAGTGGCATCTCAAAATTCAAACCCTATGGGTGATAAATTCCAAACCTCCTTTTATAAGTGTTTCTTCCCCCTATTTATAGGAAGAGGGGGAGCTTGGATTACAGTTGCAACAAAATATCTAAGCCAGAGCTCTAGTTGTCTGCTAGACTAGTTGTCTCGGCCTAAGGCGCTATTTCCCAAAACAATTATAATTGGGATTCGATCCCTTCTTGGAAATAAATGGAATTTGCAGAACTAAAAAGAAAACTGGAGGATGATTGAGGAAGTGTCCCTTTTGTTTTTCGTATGAATGGCCTCTGGTCAAGCCACCTCTATGTCGTGTGCTTCCCTCTGCTGCTCAGTGGTTTCCATCCATTCTGCCTTAACTGCCAGATTAGTTCTTTCTCTGAAGTCGAGTGGGGCCCCATGCTGAATCATTAAGCACTCTTGAGCCCCCCATATTGGTACACCATCGCACCATACTCTTATTCAATGCGGGAGATGCCGACCCATCCATCTTTAAAATCTTTGTATCATGCTCATCGTTTGCCTGGGGATGCGTTTACGATGTAGCAAGAAGTCTTTCGGGTGCGAGCCTTTTTATCACTGAAATATTATGAAACAGGCACGTTCTGATTTCCTCTTAGGCCCCTTTCGGTATAGCCCCTTTCTGTTATTTTCTTCATATGACCAGGGGCTACGACGAAGTACTGAGTCCTCAGGCACTAAGGCCTTCAGGCTCCTGCCCGGTGGCTTCTTTCCTTTGTTATATGAAATCCCGCACTTCAACGTTTTCAAAGGGTTGCCACTGTTATTTCCCCATGAACCCCGCAATCACTGATCTGCGGCGTCGGGCCCACCAAGAGTATCACAATCGCACTGTGGGAGGGGAAGGCCCTTTTACTTTCTTTCTCAATGTTGGCTAACTGTCCAGAAGCGAGGGCTTTATAAGCTAGATCACATAATATATCGTGCCCGGAAGGATCCACGCTTATTGCAATCGCAAGCCTGAGAGGAACTTGGGTGGAAGAGAGACATTGTTGTGCGCGATCACTAATCTGCGAGGGGTGACGTCATCACTACCATGTGTCACCCTGTGAGTGGTGACACGTGTCACCCAAAAATTCCCCTATACGACCCCTAAAAATGCTGAATTTGAATGCCACGTGTCCTCCCTATTGCCACATCATTGATGACGTCAGCTTCCATGTCATACATACGATCCAAATGGGATTGCGCCATGTGGCCCCTTGGAGGAGAGAGAAAATGGCCCACCTAGCCTTGGCTTTTCTATGAATTCCTTTGTTAAAATAGAATCATCCCCTCCCCTGCGATTTAATACTGTATCACAAATCGGTGAGATCGCAAGGTTTTTAAAGTGGCAGCCCCTTCACTCCGTCGATTGGCGATATCGCAGGATTGCAAGATTCACTATGCACGGGGTCCCCGACCTCTGATATGTCGTACCGCAACATGGAGGAGAGAGAAAGGGCCTATCTGTCCTTGTTTTTTCATTCATTTCCTTTTTAAGCCTTTTCGGCGAACCCCAGTGACTTAAAATTATATCGCAAATTGGCGATAACACAAGGTTTTGGAGTGTGTGGGACTGCGATGTTGCGAGATGCGGGATCATGGGACTGCAATATAGCGATATTGCAGGATGCAGTATGCGAGACCTGCGGGATGCAGGATTGCGAGATGTGGGATTGCCCCTGACCTCCAATATGCAATAAACATCTCTGCCTAGACCCTTTGATAGCCGATTTGCAATTGTGATTGGCTCATGGTCCTGCAGTATTCGATTTGCCTTTGTATTTGGTCCTTTCCTCCTTATCTTTTGGCTTTACGTGGGTAACTTCAACATGCCATATCTTATGATCCAGAGGTCCATTTTCGGACTTCCATATACTGTTTGAAAGATATTTCTGAGCACTATGCAATGGAGAGGGTCTTATTAAGCTCTGATAGCTCCTATGTCTTGGGAAATGGCTTCAATATTCACTTATTTTCTGCACTCTAGGCAACTAATAACTTTTAAAAGTAGTGAGTGACAACAATGACGATGAGTTACTTCCTAGTATTTGAAGTACCTCCCTTGCTAAGAGGGATTGTTGATTTTGAGTAGCTTGGGAGGTGCTCCAACCCCTAGGGTTCAAGGTTTGGAAGTTGCAGCACCACAAAATCATTTATGGGCTTAGAACCCAAGGTTGGGGTTTTGCACCCATCGTGATTTGGGCCAAAACCATGGAGCATTTTGGACATGTGATGGAATGAAATGATAGAGGGCAAAAAGAAGAATCTAATGCTTCAAGAATCGTCGAATTTCGAGTTGTCCTCAGTGAGATATGAATTTTTGAAGTTGACAACTAATTATTGGACAGTCAAGTCATGTAGGCTTGATCCAAAAGACATGTCTCTTCAACAAATTCATGGAGCCCTTATTTTTGGTATAAATATAAGGTGTGTGGAAGTCATTTTAACATCCAAGTGAAAAAAAAGTCAAGGATTCCTCTCTAAAATTGAGTCGTGGGTCAAGGAGCAAAACAATAAGGAAGGAAGGAGTCATTTGGGTAAATTCATGGTTGGTTTGTCCCTGCAATGAAGGTCGAGATCACTTGGGAGAAGGTTGAGTGGGTTAAGAGGAGTATTGGGCAGTGAATGTGCATGTTTGAGTTGCATTTTTCTACAGGTATAGGGATGCAAGATGTCCTGGAGAAACAACAAGTATTCAACCCTTGTTTGAGGAGGCCAAGAGGTGGAATAGCCTCATATGAGAAAGCAGCAGTCAAGGGTTGATATAGTGCGATATTTGAGACTATCTTTGGAGCATAATGCGAGAGATTTCAGCTTGTTTGGGACTATGGAAAATCCCTAACCATAACTGTTATCTTAGAGATAAAATGCACATAACTCGTGGTCAATAAAGGGTATGATCAGCCCCTTCTTGTTGACAATGCTTGCTATGTGGATGACAGATTTATGAGCAGCCTGTGAGTGTCATGTGTTGAGGTTGACTTTGGCAATTGGAGACCTCAACTAGGAGCATATCTTGCAGTGATTGGATTGGGTGACATTGTACTGGTGGAGGGCATCGTATTGGCTACCCAAAGTAGCCCTTGACAAGCCATCATAAAGTGATGTTGACAGTTGAAGGTTGGGCGAAGGTTGGAGCCTAATGTGTAGCTCTTTGATGGACGAAAGAGGCTACTAGATTGGCAGATTGGAGCTCAGGTGTTGGCCAGCCTAGAAGAGTATATTGGATCAGCCCATTTTCATTGTAACAAAAGCGACTTGCAGCAGTGATAGGTGATAGCCCTCCTAGAGACTCTATGTGTTGTCCTTTGATGGACTAAGGGGAAGCTAGAGAGAAAAACAGAAGTGAAGGACTGGCAGGACGAGATACAACATAGAGACTGCAGCAAGATTGTCATTGTATCTTGTATCCCTTGTAAGGGAGCCCTAGGCTGTTGTATTATCAGTTGGTTTAATATAACAAAGATTGGGTTGTACATATTTGTACAATATTTTGTAGAATTTTTTCTATACTTGTGCATGTGGGATTTACTGCTTTATATTTTTCATTGTGCAAATTAGTTATGTTGAGATTCTTGGTTTGGTAATGTTAGAGATTCTAAGATTCTATCTTAGACCCAAGATCATGGAAATTCAACATACACTTCTAGGGTTACTTTAGGACCATTTTCAGCCTCTTGTGATAGTGACTACAGGCCTAAATTTGGCCTCTTTATGCAAACCTTATTTATTAGACAGAAGTAGTTTATCTCTAATTCTATGAGTAGACTTTGATTTATGACTAATTTGGATTTGTTGGAACATTATGATGTACTAATTATGAACAAACTCTCTCTCTCTCGTAATGAAAGAATTTTTGGTTTTACCCTTGTGGGTTTTGCCATGGTTGTGAGCCTAATCTTGGTCTCTCGTTTCTCTCACTTATTTTCTATTTTTCATTGTCAATTGTGATCTCTATTTACTGCTCTTATTGAATAATTAATGGTTGGATTTTTTCATGTATAGCTACTTGTTGACTAAAGTAGAAATAAGGAACAATCTATATCAGCAGAAGTTGTTATCAATTATGAAAAACTACTCTAGTCATTGCAACACTAGAATTTCAACACTCCATTGGAGTGAGTCACCTCAAGCTTCTTCAATATTATACCACTTATTTGGAAAATCGTCGAGATTATTGAGAAACACATGTGGCCATACTCTCTCATCCCTATAACTAATTCTTTTCAATTATGTTTCCCATATTTGAATATGTTGTCCAAGGTTTTTTCCTGGCTTGAAAGTTGGAATGCTCGTTTGCACCCACAACTTGCGTCCTTCAAACCTTTCAACAAAATAGGTTGTTGTTGTCGTCCAAGTTTGGAGTCTAGAAGCATAAGAAGCTTGTCTAGTAAAGTTTGGAATAAGAGTTGCATTCTTCTTAGTTCTCCAATTACTTTAGTTACTTATTCAATATAATTTATAGGGGAAGCTTGTTCTTTGAACCTTAGTGGAGCACCAAAGTCCTTTCTCAAGTCGAATGTAAATAGTGTAGGAATTTCCTTTAGTTTTATTTCTTGAATAATAGGCATTGCTTTTATAGTGAAGCAAGGTTGGATATTCTTAATCATCATAGCTTCAATTGACCAACATTCCTTTGCTTTGGATTCATTATTCTCAATTTTCCATTCATATAGCTCGGTATCTAGATTTTTTCCTATGGAAAGAGAGAATCTTGATAGAATTTATCCAAATGCATTGGGCTCCACATTATCTATGTCCTCATGTAGTATTTGGTATAACTTTCTTGTTTCTACATGATCCTCCCAAGCTTCAACCCGGGGATTTCCTTCTCGAGGGTCAAGTGGTAGTATAAATTTTTTTCTTATTTCTCTTTTAACTTAATTATGTCTTTTTCTCTGGAGATTGTTGCCTTCATTCATCGACCCCATGGTCCTCTGACCAAAGCTGGATATGTCATTATTTTATCGACTAATTCAATTACCTCAAAGTCGATGAAGGTCGAAATCCCCATAATTGATTTTTCTACTTGCTTCACCATTCCAATGGGTTATATGAATCTCTAGTCTGCTAGCTTGAGGTAGTTAGTCGTTCATTGGAGAGTCAACCTTCCTATCTTTATCTATGTTTCTCTTGGAAGGAAGTTCACTTGCGATCCGAAGTCTACCACGACTTGTTTTATTATGTATCCATTTATCTCAAGGTTCACTTGAGGATCATAACATCAAAGTGTTTTCCCTGTGATAGTTGGCTCAAGTTTCTACATTGGTTCCCCTCCTCATTATAATCTTTCAATATATTGAGAAGTTCAATCAAATGACTAACTAATTGTTATTCTTTCAATAATCCCATAAATTCCTCCAGTATATTCCTTTGTCAATCTCTGATTTCCAGCTTCATTTTTGAAAAATTCAATTGCCTTTTTCATTGTATCACTATGTTGTTTCATATATGGATATTGGGAAATATTATTATAAGGTCGAAGAACTTTGGTGGGCTCCAGTATTGTAGCAATAATGCTACAACTCCTGGGGCTTCCTATCTCTAATTTTATCAACCCGGTAGTTCGTACAAACTTGGAAGCGACGGTGCTGTATGCACAAGTACTAGCTCTTGTCGCAGCTTTCACTTGGTCAGCTGGCACAAGTCCGCTAGGGCTCAAGCCAACTTCCATATGCTCTCAGAAGAAGCTTGCTAAATGATGGACGAAAGCTATCTCAAGGGAAATTGATCTACTTTGCAATAATTAACTGAAAGCCAACCAAAACATGGAAACCCTAGTAAACCCTAATCTGACTAGTTTAACCTCTATGATGCAATAGTGAGAGTGCAACTGTCTAAAAAGGATGCCATTACTTCTAATGATGTGAAATGCATGAACTCAAACTACTTCTATGAAAGAGAACATTGTTTTTGTATTTTTGCTTAAGTGATGGAGTGATTATGAATTTGTCTCTTATTAGGGTTTGGCTGTGCAGAGGTGGTGCGAAGGGAGAGAAAGCTTGGGAAAGGTCAGGATGGCTAGGAGAGGTCCCAGAGGGTCCCTAGCATCAGTCCACAGAAGTCTACAACATTCAGATGCTCGGCAACCGAGTGTGCAGGCTTCTACAGGATGTCTACAGGGGTTTCTACAGGATGTTCAGAGATTTCTACAGGATGTTCTGAAAAGAGGATTTTGGAGCATGGATGGAGGGAAAAAGATGATGGAATGAGTATGGGGGTGAAATAGGGGTGTGAAGAGGTCTAGGACTTGGAGGATGGAGTTGAGGAGAAGGTGTGGATGGCTGGACTTGTTCCAAGAAGACTGGAGTAATGTTGCACAAAAAGATGAGAATCATGGCAAAGTAAGCGAATGAGGTAAATGCAAGGTAAGGGTTCTGAGTGAAGGATGAAACAGGTCGGTTGGATGGGGTATGTGCAGGTAAGGAAGGGTAATAGGTACTCTGCAAGTGGTTTTCCAAACTGAACGAACACACACATATAAAACCTATGACCTAGTTACTTTAATCTAATCTGACCTAACAGCAAAAGGAAATGGATGGAAGTTTATTCGAAATGAAATACGTGAAATGACTCTACAACTAAGCAATCATAAACTGAAGCATGCAATCAAAACTGATATCAAGTTCGACCACTAAAAATCCAACACTATTAATTGCATGGTGAAGCAAAGAATGTGTTTTTGTGGGCAGCAAGGTTACATTGGTCCCAGCTCATGATTCCACTGAAGGGGAGGTGAGATCCAAAGTACTTGGTAGCCTTTTTCTGAATATATTCCCTGTGATTAACATATCAAGTAAATCTGAACATGAAAATCTATTTTACTCATCAAAAAGACAAACTAAATAACAAAACAAAATAGCAAATTTTATTCTCAGAATGCAGCAAGACACATAAAGATAAACAAGGGAGGTACTGGGCGCTTGAGATGGGCCCAACCCCAAGAGCTACAGCCTCCCAAGAGAGATTTAGAGCTGGTGCAGAGCTGGATTCATCTTTATTAAACAAGAATGAAGAGTTACATCAAAACTGTCCACAAGGAGAGCTTGAGAATGAGCTGAAAGCAAAGCTAATCCATGGCCTACAAATCGAATTACAAAATGACTAACTACTGGCTAACTACTAGCTACAAAATGACTACCAACTAGCTACAAAAATGACTACCAACTAGCTAACCAAAATGAGGCCCTAAGCCTTCTTATTTATACAATTTGAGGACCCAACAGTCCTCCTAAAATTTAGGGACTTGGCTGCCCAAGACTTGTAGTTAACAGCAGTCCTACTTGACTTGCTTGGTTGCCCTTGTGCTCATTGATTTGGTGGCCTTTGAACTCCGATCTGATGGTGGAGAATTCGAGGTAAGGGCCCATAAATGAGGGGGACACCTTCCTACAAATCCTCTAGCTTGTTCTCCCACGAATTTGGCTGCCAAGTGCTCATTAAGACCTTCAATTTTGTCTCCAAGTTGACCAAAAAGGCTACACAAAGCACCCATTAGACTTGTTGGCATAATGACTAACCAAATTCACTCTATTAACATAAAAATAATCAAAAACATGCAATAAACCAATGAGAATGGTGGACTAAGCCAAATTAGGAGGTTGAATGAGCCCAAATATTTGTCCATTTTTGGGGCTCATCATCACCCCCCTACTGAAAGTGTTGCTCATCCTCTGAGCAACCAAATCTCTCTCCTCATCTTTGATGGCCCTGGTGGCTTCTTTGGCTAACATCTCGGTTGTTTTCTCCTTTGGCTTCCCTCTTTTCAAACTCCCTGTAGAAACAGTTCGCTGGCTTCCTGTAGAAACAGTCCTCTGTCTTCCTGTAGAAATGCCCAAACAACACAAAGCCTTTGAACTCATTTGATGAAACTTGCTCAAGAGTAATTCCCTTGATGCATCATCTAATTCAACAACTGATCCATCTGCAAGTTGTTGAAAAGCACTCCTTTCAAGCAAATTTTCCATGGCGCCTTTTACTAGCAGACGATTTTGTCCCATTGGTTCCATGACAATAACACCCATGGATTTTCGATCACAATCAAACTCCAATAAAGCCAGCCTCTTTGATCTTTGTATCCACCAATCATAATTGCCCAATTGCACTGTGCCACTGTTGAGAATGGCACTTGTATCACCTGCCATTGGGTCTGGAACTCCCATTTTTTCAACCAATACCTTCAAGGCTGCCTCAGTGGGAATACCAGTAGCATGGAACTGGTGACCTTGACAAGATATCCCTGCATCATTGCAAACTGCAGCAACTTCTGCCAGAGTTTCTAAATCTTCCCCCATATTATGTGCAGGCCAATCCAATATTTTCCATCCTCAGGATTATATGTTGTTCCTTCAACAGTAAACTCTCTAAGTGAACCAGCACTGTGCCCTATGACTATAAACTCACTGACAGACATCTGATTGGTTGTAAGAGTACCTGTCTTATCAGAGCAAATCACTGTGGTGCAACCCATAGTCTCCACGCTCGGTAACTTACGCACAATAGCATTCTTTTGTGCCATCTTACGAGTGCCAAGAGCCAAACATGTAGTAATCACAGCAGGCAATCCCTCTGGTATAGTAACAACTGCCAGAGCAACAACAATCTTAAAGTAGTACGTACATTTCTCAAAGGAAAACCTGATATTGTTTTAGCCACCCATCTATGACTTCCCATGAAAGAAAATATTTGTAGTTCATGATCCAGACAAGAATACAAATGGCACCAATCACTGTTGTCAGTCTTTCACCAAATTCATCTAACTTCCTTTCAAAGGGGAATCATGACATTCCATTGAAGCTTCTTGAATTTGAGCCTGAATTTTACCTATTTCTGTAAACATGCCAGTGCTCACAACAATGCATGTGCAGCAGCCATTGGTAACTGTAGTTCCTGCAAACACCATGCATGCTTTTGACTGCAACTCACAGTCACACAGGGTGGCTGGATATGTTCTTTTGATCAGATTCTGAATTCAAACAGATTGCTCCATCATTAACAAATCTATAATGCGTTTAAAAAACTCTGAAATCAACACTTTCAAGAACCCTGGTAACCTTGGACACGAGTTTTAACTACTTTTCTCATTTCAAGCTTGAATTTTGACAAAAATCTCGGGTTTTCCTTCTGCAGAGCTGTTTTTTGCGTTTCCTGTAGAAACGCCTGTAGGCTGTATCTGCGTCTTTGAATGATCTTGGTATGCGGGAGAATTTTTAACAAGCTGAAAAACTTGGCGAAGGACGTTAGTTTAACAAAATTCAGAGGCAAAGGATTCAGCTGAAGAGGTTTGCAAGTGTAAATGAATCAGCAGTTAACGTGAGTCTTCAGCCGAGCCGTCCCTTAAATTACTGCGTGATTGGTGGTGAGGTGGCAAAAACATGAGCGCTGGCTTTTTTGAACTGAAGTGATTTTATGAACTGCATGTCTTCATCTATCTGTCAATCAGCTGATGTCCTGTGCACTGGAGTTCAACAGGTCTACCACTAACTGTTTTTTTTTTAATTTTCACGTGGATGACTGATCATGCTGCGTGATTTTTGCCTTGCTGAGTGCAATTGAACGTGGCTCTCTTCTTGGCTGAATCCACTCATCTCATTCGTTCATGCAATGCTTAGATTAGATTTATGCAATAGAAGAACAAGGTTTAGTCACGTACCTGAAATCAAACGGCTGCCTGTGAAGCTTCTTGCTGCTGCATGCTTTGATTCTGCTGCTGTTATGCTTGGATCCTTTGATTGCATGAGGCTTGGCTAATGATTTTTGATTGCTTTTCCTTGTGCAGGTGTCCTCTGGCCGGATCTGAGCTGCATGCAATCGTTTCCACGTTCAACTCTGCCCGTTCAAGCTGCTGCTGCTGCATGGTCACAAAACCAGAACTTCTTTTTGCCATTTCTCCCAAACAGTAGATCGGATTGATCTGAAACTTGGTGAGCATGTTCCTACCATCATTATACATCTCCCATAGCAAAATCGTGATCAATGGATGCACGGATTTCGAGAAAAATGGAAAATGGCTGAAGATTTCAGAGCTCGATTTCTCGGAAACCGTGCATCGGAATCGGCTGAAACTGCTTGGGTAGGCTACTATCACCCATGTGCATCTCCCCATGAAACAGGTTTTAAAACGGATGCACGGATATGGAGAAAATGCAAAAATGGCTGATGGTGATGGAGGCTGATTTCTTGGAAACCGTGCACCGGAAATGCATGAAACTGCTCAAGCATATTGCCATCACCCTTGTACAATTCCCCATAAAATGGTTTGTCAAATGGATGCATGGTTTTCAAGTTATGGCAAAAACAAATTTTGTTCTATGTCTTTTTGCTTCAAGGCACTTTGCATTTTGGTTGCATGGGATGACAAAATGAATTTTGGTTGTGATGCAGGTATAGAGATGATGGAGGAGGAGTTGGAAGACTGCATGAGGACTTCTGAACCCTTGAGGAAGCTACCATGTTCGCCAAACCACTTTTTGAAATGCATGCCTAGTTTCCCACAATTTCTACAGGAAGTTCCTGTAGAAGCACAATGAGAAGCACAAGGAAGTGAAAAAATGATGGATGAAGGCAAGGGATGGACACACAAGTGCTTGTAGGCCTAATCAACAGATTCCCACCATCAGATTCACTTTTGAAATTGGATTTGGCTCGTCCAAAGGTTCTACAGGATGTTTCCTGTAGAAATACAGAGCTTCCTGTAGAAGGCACAAGAAAGAGTCCTTTGACCTTGATTTGAGTGCTCCTCCTGTCATGAAACGTCCTTCTTTAACCTGCAATGTCATTGCTGCAACATGAACTTATTCAATGGAGATTAGCTTTATTTTTTTTTTTCATTTTCTCTTTTTTTTTGAAAAACAACTAGGGCGCCTCATGGAGGTTTTCACCCTAATTGCCTGCCCTGGGCGCCTCCAAGGGAGGTTTTCACCCAGAGATCTTATTCTCTTTTCTCTTTTTTTTCAACCAATTGACCGCCTCATGGAGGTTTTCAATCAATGAGCCAATCTAAGGCGCCTCCGAGGAGGTTTTCACCTTAGATTTCTATTTTCCTTTTTTTTCATTCTTTCTTTTTCTTTTTTCTCTTTTTTCTTTTTTTTCTTTTTTCTACCCTACCCTACTTGAAAAACAAAATCATTTTCAAGTATAAGAATACTTCCAATGGAGCCATGTGCACATCGAGATTAGAGAAAAAATGATGTGAAGGCTTGAAATGCATGCTCTGACAGGTATCCAGATCTCAGAGACCAAATGATCTGACTTTGAAGGGATCAAACATAACTGAGGAAGAGAGTACTGCTGCAACTTAGTGACTGTCTGGAACCATGTCTCAATATAGCTTTGATATCCTTGGTCCTTTTGCTGATCTGGATCATATTTCATGTCACCTTCTAACATGACTTCCTCATCTTCCTCTTTTTGCTGATCTTTCTCTTGAGTACATGGAGGATTTGATGGTAACCATGAGGGAACTCTCTCGATCTTTGATTCTGATCTCTTCTCTTCATCAAGTGCAGCCCATGGTTCTTTGATCTCCTCTTTTGAATCCTCTTTTGCTGGATGTGATCCTTCAATGCTTTCAAGATGATCTCTTTTTTGCAATGCTTTTCCTGAGCTATGGTGAAGATCATTGAGCTCAAGAGGAGTCATTTGGATATGTTGTGCCTCAGCTTTGCACTTGTGTTGAGCTGCTCTAATGTGTGGGTTTGGAGATGATGGTACGGGTAGTTGAGTGGAGGTGTGAAATTGAGATGGAGATGGATGGCATTGTGATTGGGCAGGCATTTGAGGTTGCCTTGGTGGAGGAGGAGGCGATGGTTGTGGATGAGCAGGTGGTGGAGGAAAATGAGCGGGATGAGAGTTGTACTGGGGCCTCCACTCCTGATAAGGTGCATTCCACTGAGGTTGTGGCTGAGCATAAGAGTGAAACGAATGAGCAGCTGGTTGGGCATAATATGGATCTGTGAAGGAGCAAGGAGGAGGTGTGAACCAGTAAGGATGAGCAGGGGGACCCCAAGGAGGCATGAAAGTGGCTTGGTAGGGGTCATAATAGGTCTCGGATGTCCCTTGTAGTTCCTGCTGGTAAGATCTAGGTCCATGTGGCCTCATTTGGTTCATATAAGAGAGTGATTCAGTGGCTCCTTTGGCTCTCTGGTATGCAGCTTTGATTCTGGGCAAGGAAGGGCACTGATCTGTAGGATGGTATTCTTCACAGATGGAACACACTTCTAGAGAGTGCATTGGACATTCGTTCCTAGGATGCTTTCTAGTGCACCTAGGACAAAAAATGGCCAAAGCCCTCTTGGCTTCTTCTTGCTTCTTTTGGATCCGCAAGGTATCCAGTTGCATGGCAAGAAACTGCCTCATATCACTCTTGAAATCTTCGATCTGATTTGCAAATTCATCTTTGAACAAGGTGCTGCTCCCAACATATCTGCTTGTAGCCATTTGCTCCAGAGGAATGTTTTCTTCTTCTTCTCCCCTAGAGGTTCTTCAAATATGTCTTGATGTCCACCCAGGGGTTCTTCAATCACAGCCATCGAAGAAGAGAGAATCTTGGCTGTGTGAAGCAGTGGGGGTGTTGTGCAATCATTTTTCTAACTTATCTCTACTCCTACAAGACATGAAATGAAATCTTTTTGGTTGATTTTTTCTTTTTTCTACTTCTACATGCAAAACTGAAATAGATTGAACTGCAACTAACTATCTTGCTGAAATGAAAATGCGGAATTGAAATGAAAGCAGTAAAGGACTAATGTATTTTGCTCAAATGAAATTGCAGGAATGAAATGCTAGTCTACGCTTGCGAAATTGAAATGCTAATCTACGCTTGCAGAAATGAAATTGCGGAATTGAAATGCTAATCTATGAAAGCGGGAAATGCTAATCTATGAAAGCGGGAAATACTAATCTACTTTTGCATAAACGAAATTGCATAATGGAAATGAAATAAACTACTTAGAAGAAGATTGTAGTGGAAAATAGAAGAAAAGCGACAATCACCAATACTCTGACGCTTCCCTGGCAACGACGCCAAAAAGATGGTGGGCTCCAGTATTGTATCAATAATGCTACAACTCCTGGGGCTTCCTATCTCTAATTTTATCAACTCGGTAGTTCGTACAAACTTGGAAGCGACAGTGTTGTATGCACAAGTACTAGCTCTTGTCGCAGTTGTCACTTGGTCAGCTGGCACAAGTCCGCTAGGGCTCAAGCCAACTTCTATATGCTCTCAGAAGAAGCTTGCTAAATGATGGACGAAAGCTATCTCAAGGGAAATTGATCTACTTTGCAATAATGAACTGAAAGCCAACCAAAACATGGAAACCCTAGTAAACCCTAATCTGACTAGTTTAACCTCTATGATGCAATAGTGAGAGTGCAACTGTCTAAAAAGGATGCCATTACTTCTAATGATGTGAAATGCATGAACTCAAACTACTTCTATGAAAGAGAACATTGTTTTTGTATTTTTGCTTAAGTGATGGAGTGATTATGAATTTGTCTCTTATTAGGGTTTGGCTGTGCAGAGGTGGTGCGAAGGGAGAGAAAGCTTGGGAAAGGTCAGGATGGCTAGGAGAGGTCCCAGAGGGTCCCTAGCATCAGTCCACAGAAGTCTACAACATTCAGATGCTCGACAACCGAGTGTGCAGGCTTCTACAGGATGTCTGCAGGGGTTTCTACAGGATGTTCAGAGATTTCTACAGGATGTTCTGAAAAGAGGATTTTGGAGCATGGATGGAGGGAAAAAGATGATGGAATGAGTATGGGGGTGAAATAGGGGTGTGAAGAGGTCTAGGACTTGGAGGATGGAGTTGAGAAGAAGGTGTGGATGGCTGGACTTGTTCCAAGAAGACTGGAGTAATGTTGCACAAAAAGATGAGAATCATGGCAAAGTAAGCGAATGAGGTAAATGCAAGGTAAGGGTTCTGAGTGAAGGATGAAACAGGTCGGTTGGATGGGGTATGTGCAGGTAAGGAAGGGTAATAGGTACTCTGCAAGTGGTTTTCCAAACTGAACGAACACACACATATAAAACCTATGACCTAGTTACTTTAATCTAATCTGACCTAACAGCAAAAGGAAATGGATGGGAGTTTATTCGAAATGAAATACGTGAAATGACTCTACAACTAAGCAATCATAAACTGAAGCATGCAATCAAAACTGATATCAATTTCGACCACTAAAAATCCAACACTATTAATTGCATGGTGAAGCAAAGAATGTGTTTTTGTGGGCAGCAAGGTTACATTGGTCCCAGCTCATGATTCCACTGAAGGGGAGGTGAGATCCAAAGTACTTGGTAGCCTTTTTCTGAATATATTCCCTGTGATTAACATATCAAGTAAATCTGAACATGAAAAGCTATTTTACTCATCAAAAAGACAAACTAAATAACAAAACAAAATAGCAGATTTTATTCTCAGAATGCAGCAAGACACATAAAGATAAACAAGGGAGGTACTGGGCGCTTGAGATGGGCCCAACCCCAAGAGCTACAGCCTCCCAAGAGAGATTTAGAGCTGGTGCAGAGCTGGATTCATCTTTATTAAACAAGAATGAAGAGTTACATCAAAACTGTCCACAAGGAGAGCTTGAGAATGAGCTGAAAGCAAAGCTAATCCATGGCCTACAAATCGAATTACAAAATGACTAACTACTGGCTAACTACTAGCTACAAAATGACTACCAACTAGCTACAAAAATGACTACCAACTAGCTAACCAAAATGAGGCCCTAATCCTTCTTATTTATACAATTTGAGGACCCAACAGTCCTCCTAAAATTTAGGGACTTGGCTGCCCAAGACTTGTAGTTAACAGCAGTCCTACTTGACTTGCTTGGCTGCCCTTGTGCTCATTGATTTGGTGGCCTTTGAACTCCGAGCTGATGGTGGAGAATTCGAGGTAAGGGCCCATAAATGAGGGGGACACCTTCCTACAAATCCTCTAGCTTGTTCTCCCACGAATTTGGCTGCCAAGTGCTCATTAAGACCTTCAATTTTGTCTCCAAGTTGACCAAAAAGGCTACACAAAGCACCCATTAGACTTGTTGGCATAATGACTAACCAAATTCACTCTATTAACATAAAAATAATCAAAAACATGCAATAAACCAATGAGAATGGTGGACTAAGCCAAATTAGGAGGTTGAATGAGCCCAAATATTTGTCCATTTTTGGGGCTCATCAAACTTGTTGATTTCCTAAAAAAAATTCTTGACCAGCTCTCAATCTAGTAATAACATGGAGGTTTATTGAGTTCAAATGCTCTTGCTTTGGGACAGTCTGAAGAATATATACAACTCTTTTGTTCAATATTTTTTCTAGTATTATGGGGCAATATTCTAAGGAATGATTGCCCAAACCACACATGTTGCAGAATCTTAAGTCGATTTTATCTTTAAGAGGGAAGCTAGGCGCAGCGTGGCCTTCCTTCCAACACATGAAGCAATAGAGCCTCCCTCGATCATGACCTCAACCTCAACCACATTCATTGTATCCACGTCATCTTCCACCAAATCTTCCTCTTCCGTTTCTTGTTCCTCCTTGTACAGTTGGGTCATTAAATTGATTAGATGCCTAATTGTGATAGACAACATGGTAGTTAGGCTTGTTCTTAGCATTCAATTGGAATTCTTGTGTAGAGTATTATCCTCGCAAATGAAACATCATTTATGTTTTACTTTCCGTAAATTATATTGACATTATCTAGTATTATGACTCAGTACAACTTGGTAAATGTCACAATATATGTTTGTTTGGACATGTCGAACATCCTAATCAAAATAGTATGCAAATTTGCAGTTATTTTTGGTGTGCCCCTTTTTCCTATAATTATTGCACAAGAGATTGGTTTTCTTCAAGGATAAAATTTGTAACGACTATTGTATTTGTTCATTTTTTTCTTCTAATCTTTTATCATTCATTGAGGAATTTGATTGCCGGTTGTCATTTGTCTCAATTGGTTGGGAAATTTTTAAAGCTTCTCACATGATGACCCTTCATGCATTCTCAATGGTCCTCATATATTTTGTAATAACCTAACAACAGACCAATAAACTCTGAGAGTTTCATCCATATTAAAATGGATTTGACTTAAAAATTATTTAAACCTTTAGTTGTTTTTTAATTTCTTTTAGTTTGGGGCTGCAAGATGTTTAACATCATGAGCTTTAAAGAGGGAGAAGAAATTGTTCTTGATATCACTTTTATTTCTAGGTTTCTTCTCTGTGAAATTCATAAACCATGTGAGGGATCTCTTTTGGAGAGATACTGCAAATTGCGGCATTTGTTTGTCTTCGTCTGTGATATCGTTGGTTGTCCAGAATTTCTCATAGATGAACCAATTATTTTTTGGATCTTCATCGCCTTCATAGAGGAGGATATGATTTAACCCCATTTTTATTTGAGGAGGTGGAATCTTTTCTATTTTCTTAGGGTTGGTCAGATGATCTAATTTGTTAGCGTCAATAATTGATGGTTGAGTTGTACACATGGTACTTTCCTTTTTTCGTCTTTGAATCTTATAGAATTTTTCAAATTGTCGTTGGTTTGACACCCCTGATCTATATATTTAATGAATCGATTCATACAAGTTTGCATTGATTCAGAGTCTCAACCTGTAATTCTTTCTTCTTCAGCCAATAATAATTGTGGCAAGGGGGTATGTTCATGAGAATCTATTTCAAATATGGAGAAGTATATCTTCGTTATCTTCATTGTCTATCCAAGTTTGGTTAGCTATAGGAATTTCAATTTCGATACGATCTCTCAACTTTCCATGCTTGTTTGTCTCTTCTATGCCAAACTGTGGATGGCTCTGAATTAATATGGAGTCTTTGCCGAAGAAATTCTCTGAATACGGGACTTGATATACTTGTGACAAGGGAACGCAGAATCGTTGGTCCAGAGTCATCAATTTCCATACTATCTACATGCCTACGAAGGTTAATTATATACTATCACTTATATCAAAGAAAGCAGTGCTACGCATATCAACTATAGGTGGGTTATGCCACCTTTAGAGGAGTCTCATGTATCATTACTCTCAGACTCACGAAATTTTTTAGTTTTTATTCTTTGGTTAAATTTTTCGTCCCTTATTTCTTGTCACTTCTTTTGTATTTTGTTCCCATCTATTTTTTGAATTTCGATCGGTTGTTTATATTAATTTGGACATGCTTGGATCCTCCATCAAGTTTCTTCCTCAAGCATATATTCTTGTGTCATTGCAACTAACCATCTTCCTCTCATTTTAACTTCCAATTTATTTTTAATTCTCTCTTTTATCTCTTTTTTTCTCTTATTTATCTCTAACGAACAATTGTTCCCCCATTGTTGACCCAACTTACACCTAATCGATGAGGGTGAATCTAACGAACATTTCTATTTACTTAATATTAAATCTCACACTTCTTTTGTATTTTTGCATTGAGTGTTGAGGAAATTTTGACAGTCAGATTGCCTCTAACTTTGGTTGGAGTCTATTGGAGTTTGCAGGGGTGGTATGTATTCGACTATGTGACTAATTCCCTTGTCAAGGAGAAATTTATTTAATAAAGCAAGTATAGTGCAAAGAAATTGGCTTGAAAATTATTAAATAACCTTGCTTTATTTTTTTCAATAGAAGTGTGTTCTTCTATTGCTTGCTCCTTGCAAAAGTCATCTAATATCTTATCGACCCACTCATGCAATTTTTTTCTTCCTTTGTTTGTTAACTTTAGAGTTACTCGACCATTAGGTTCTGTATGTCGAATTATAGAAGTGGTTGAGATATTTATTTATTTCAGCATGAACTACTTCAATAAACTTCTCATGTGCTTCTCTAAAGAAATGTGCTCTAGATTCTACAATCAATAGTTGGTTTCTCCTCGTGTATTTATTCAATTAATTATTAATCTTTTTCTCCCACCACTCTTGTATCTCTTCCAGTGTTAACATATGCATGCATATTGTACACACTCGAGTCCAACACTACCAGCAACAAAATGGCAACGTTGTAATCTAGTGAAAAGTATCCATTGGTTACCAGTAGCAAGGAATATCAAATAAACTACATATACATGGAAGAGAAAAGAGACACAAAAATGGTAGAGATCCAACAAATCATCACTTGTATTAATATATCCTCAACAACTAATTTCACTAGTACATAGAGTTGAGTACATGCATATGTATAACCTAAATAGACAACTACAGCAGTTTAATTGTCTCAACTGATTTAACCAGACTGATTTGGTAAGTCGACTCGATTAGAGAGTCAGCCGACTTACAATACATTCTTTGGCATGTCGATTCGATTGGGCTAATCGAGTGAGTCAACTAGACCCTCCAACATACGTCTTCCTCCAAACTTCATTGAGGAAGGAACTCTTCATGTCCATCTAATAAACCTTCCAATCAAATTGTGTTTCCATTACTAGAAATAATTAGATGATGCTCATATTTTTATAGGAGAAAAATTCTCCTTGTCGTTGATGCCCTCTCACTAAAGGAACCATTTTACAACCAAATCTACCATGTACTTGTCAAATGTACCATTTTCCTTATACTTGACCTTTACACTCATTTGTAGCCAATAGGTCTCTTCATTAGTGGAAGGTTTGTGAAATCCCGATTGTGATTTTTCATTAGACTCATTTTTTCACTGCAACATTTTTCCATTCACTTATTGCCTTCTCAAAAACCTATGGCTCATAAAATCCCTAAACATTGACCATCAAAGCAAAGTAAGTATGTTTGGTTTTTGTTTTCTCTTTGCCTATAAATGGTTGTCCCTTGAACATCTCCAATGGTATTATGCCACCTCCTTGGCCTCTTCTTGGGATCCTCCTCATCCAAGTTAGTGTTTTCACCATGACTTGGACTACTTATACAGATATCATTTGGATGTTGATTTGGGAAAATATACATCATAAATTATTGGCTTGGGAGACTCCTCGTGCTTGTAATCTTCCTCCATTTTGGGTAGAATTTCCTCAAGCTTGACACTTGAATCCTTGGGCAAAATTAGCTTCTTTGCAATTTTGAGCTTTGAAGAATTTTCAAAAGTCTAGCTTCTTCATCAACTAGGACATATTTGTTGAAGCTCAATTTATTGTTGCCAATATTGTCCAATATATAAGATTTATGACTACTTATTCTCATTGTCCAACTTGGTTCTTTTCTTATTTAGAATCTAGGCATAGGAAATAGAACCAAATACTTTAACATGATTAATTTCTAGCTTCCTCCTATACCATGCTTCCTTTGTGGTATTTTTCTTTACCACTATCATCGAATATAATTCAACAAATATGCTACAAAAACACCACCTCAGCCCAAAATTTGTTGGGAACACACTTTTTATCCATAGTAAACCTAACCATCTGTGTGATATTGTATTTTTACCTCTCAAGCATTCAGTTCTATTACGGAGTGTATGGTGTAATGAATTATCCTTTTATCACATGTTTAGCACAAAATGTTATCAAATTATTTGGAATAGTCATCATCACCATTATCAACCTAAGACCAATAAAGTGATAACTTTGACTTTTTTTTTTATTAACACTTGAAACTTTTGAAATTCATTAAACATGTCATAATTCAATTTCAAAAAATGCACCCACATTTTCCTACTATACTCGTCAAGAAAGGAAAGGAAATACCTAGTATTAGTGATAAATTTCATGTCCACTGGTTCAAAAATGTCTACATGAACCAATTGAAGGACTCTTTATGGTCATTAAGCTTTTCATTCATCAAAGGCACTCTAAGTTATTTTCTTGATTAGGAAGTTTTATTGAAACTATGAATCTATTGTTGGATGTTTTTTTTTACAATAACAGGTAGTTTTTATTTATGATTCGGCAAAACAGCTGCCGAGGGCTTTAACAAGGCTTCTCTGTAATTCATTGTTACAGATTTGTGATTGTTTGCTTGAAAGTGCTCTTATCAGCAGATTTCTGTTGTTCCTTTTCTGTTGTTCCTTTTCTGCTATTCTTTTTCTGTTGTTCCTTTTTTGCTGTATTTTCTGTTGTTCCGTTTTTGTTGTTCCTTTTCTGTTGTATTTTCTATTGTTCCTTTTCTGCTATTCCTTTTCTGTTGTAATTTCTGCTGGTTCTTTTTCCCGATGGAACAGCTCTTGCATTTCTTTGCTATTCCTTTTCCAACGAATCAGCTCTTGGATTTTTCTGTTGTTCCTTTTCCAAAAAGAACAGCCCTTGCGTTTTTGTTGTTCCCCTTTGTTAACTATTCATAGGCGCAGCGCATCAACCTTGGTGAAGTTCCGTTGCTTTTGCTTTCCGAGACGAAGACATGCTTCCTATTTTGCAGAGAGGAGACCAAACGTGATGGAGAGCCAGATCATCCCAAGAGTCATTGCGATTTCTTTTTTATCTGGAGGAGCGTTATAAAGAGTTCAAGAAACCCAAGAGTGGAAACTGGTCTTGAGGAGGCCCTCGTGAACTCCCCAGCACCTACCCAGACGCAGCAGTGATTTCCAGCGACAAACAGAGATCAAAATGCCGAGGTTGTGTTCTAAACTTCCCTTGTGGGTGAGTCCGCAGATCCTAACAGCGGCCAGCACAGAATGGTTCGGTCCCGAGGTCTAGAGAATCGGAATCAGCGAAATGCTCAAAGGAACAGAGGCCCAGACATCTCCATAATTAAGGAATGTTGCAGTCCAATTCCATATCAAAAACTAACAGATATCTCCTACTCCTGAGAGAGCCTAGGTTGGCTGCCAAGTCTGCCTGAGAATTTAACTTTCTCAGAACATGATAGAAGAGATTTTGTGGAACTTGGGCAATAGAAGTCTGATTTTTTTGAGGATGGGGGCTAACTGCACCTGAGAAGGGATCTTTTGAGAGTTCATAGCCTGTATAATTAGTCTGGAGTCTCCAAATACTGAGATGGAGAGGAGGTTCCTCTTGAGAGCCAGATTTAGACCCTGCCACAGAGCAAGAGCCTCCACTCTGTTGTTAGTTTCATGCCCCAGACCCCAAGCAAAGCACAACTCAATTGAGCCACCTGGGTTTAAGATAACTCCACCACCACCCGCCTTTCCTGGGTTGCCTTTAGAGGCCCCATCGAAGAAAAGGCAGTGATCATCCAGAGCAGATCTCCATTTGATGAATTCTTGTTCTTCCAGATGAATTTCCCAGTGAGAGGGGGCTTTAGCAGGAGGAATGGGTCTGTTCTGGTGATTTGGGACAAGCTCTTTTAACCATTGATCTTCCTCGTTGTCCAGAATCATGCCATTTCTTATGGTGGGATTGGTTTCTAAGGCCTCCCCCAACAGAGCTTTGATCTTAGTGATAATTCTGATTGGGTTACAACTCTCCTCCCTAAAAATTCTGTTGTTCCTCTCCAGCCACAGTTTCCAGCATGTGAATTTGGGGATCCACATCCAGGCAGTCTTGAGAAGGCTTTTTTTGGAGAGACAGAACAGGGATAATTTGGCTCAGTTTCTTAGCAGGTCCTGAGTATTTCCTGGAAGTTCTATTTTGTCTGATCCTAACATCAAGACACCCCTCCAAACTTCTTGAGCAAAGGGGCATAATAAGAACAAGTGGTTAGTTGTTTCTTCATCTGAAGCATAAAGAGGGCACCTGGAGGGACCTTCCATTCCACGCTTCCTCATGTTATCTCTAGTGAGGATACTTTTATGTGCCAAAGTCCAGCAAAAGAAGTCAATTTTGGGGAGGGCAAGGAAAGACCAAAT
Organism: Pinus tabuliformis; assembly: GCA_031772625.1. Lineage (NCBI taxonomy): Eukaryota > Viridiplantae > Streptophyta > Pinopsida > Pinales > Pinaceae > Pinus > Pinus tabuliformis. The sequence continues at coordinate 253,650,427 of CM062812.1, read as the reverse complement.
AAGTTTCCATTGAGTTGGCTCTAGGGGGATGCTAGGGACAGCCATCATACTTTTGTTACCTTCTACTACTGAGTAAGGGCCTGAGAAAGAACCCCACCCTCTTTTGTCCTTAGAGGAGGCCTTTAAGGGAGATTTTCCTTGGAGCAAGTCCAATAATAAATTGGCTTCACCATCCAGCCAATGAGGGACCTCCCCCAAATTCCAACCATCCCATAGACTTTCAGCATCATTTGTCCAATTGGAGATGTCCCAAAGGGTTTCCAGATTGCTGGCTTGAAGCCAAACTCTGATATTTTCTAGTTTTTCCATCTGATTCAAGCGTTGATCTCCAAGAATCAAATTTTCCCAAATTTTTATTTTTTTCCCATTACCTGGGATCCAATAAAGCTTATGACTGAAATGTTTCAAAGTTGTGAGACCGAGTTTGAAAACTAGAGATCCTTTGGAAATTCTTGGAGGCTGGTCCAAGCACCTCAAACGCTGCCCATGAAAATATTTTTTCCACAGAACTCTCTTGCTCCAACTGGGATTCCCAAAAACAATGTTCCAAAGGAGCTTGGAGCCCAGAGAAAGATTTTGGGCTACCAGGTCCCGCATTTGGAGACCTCTTTCCAAGAATGGCTTCTTAATAGTGTCCCTATTTACTAAATGGAGCCTTCTTTCATTATTTTTCCCTCCCTCCCACAGAAATCTTCTCAGGAGACCATCCACTTTGCTAATAAAGGTTTTAGGGGCTAGAAGGATGGAGTTCTGATAAACCGGGAGACTTATGAGAACAGATTTCATAAGGATTACCTTCCCAACATTATTCAACCATGAGGCTCCCCAAGCTTGTATTCTGAGTTTTAGCTTGTCTAGCAGAGGCATCCAGTGAGCAACCTTAGGATTTGATTTGAAGATTGGGATCCCAAGATACTTAAATGAATCCCAGGGCAGGGTTCTTTCCATTTCTAATAGCCTGGCCATGTCTGTCAAATCCTTGTTCGAGCAATTCCAGCCATAGATCATGCTTTTTAGATAGTTAATCTTGCTGCCTGAAACCTCCTTATAAATGTCCAGCTCCTTCTTGAAGGTTCTAGCAGAATTTATGCTAGCTCCTCCAAGCAATAAAGTATCATCAACAAACTGGGCATGATTTATGTCTTTAACATTGTGAACCATTCTCAGGCCTGGCAGAGTTTGGATCTGTTGACAGTATTCTAGCTAGAAGTTGAGCACGAAGCTTGAATGGCGTAGAGAAGCGGGGAAAAAGGGAAACCTTGTCTTATCCCCCTTGAGGCCTAGAAGAATTCCGTTGAACAACCATTAACCAGGGGCGCTATCCAAGGGGAGGCAATGCAGGCTTTCACCCAAGTTATGAGAACTTTTAAGAAGCCAAATTTCTCCATCACAGAAAACAGGAAATCGTGTCTCACCCTGTCAAAGGCATTTAACAAATCTAGCTTAATCACCATGCCTTTCTCTTTTCGATGACAGCTTGAATGAATTGCCTCTTGCACCAGCACAATATTGTCAAGAATCTTTCTCCCTTTTATGAATCCTCCTTGGTTTTCAGGGATGATGACCAGCAGAATTTTCTTAATACGGTTGGCTATTATTTTTGTGATTAGCTTATAACTTGTGTTACACAAAGAGATGGGCCTGAATCTGCTGAAATTGGTGGTGCCTTTGTCTTTCAGAATCAAAGCGAGGAAGGTTGAGTTGGTACTGCCTCCAATCTTGGTACAGGTCTGAGATTTACGGATCATTCTCAGAAGGTATTTTTTGATTGTAGGCCAGCAAGTCAGGTAGAACCTTGTTGTGCAATGTGAACCCATCAGGGCCCGGGGCTTTGTCCGGGTCCATGCAATCCAAAGCTTTTTTAATCCATTCATACTAATCGAAGCAGTCAGCATAATATTGTCATAATCTTGAACACAGTGAGGAATAAGATCAATAGGATAGGCTTGAGAACCAACAGGAGTGTCTTCCAGGGCAGAGTAAAGATCTTTGAAGAAGGAGTGGGTTGCTCGCTTTATGCCTTCAGAATATTTAACCACAGTGTTTTGATAGTGAATTTCATTTACCGTTTTGAGGTGCTTGCATGCTTCAGTTTTCTTATGGAAGTAGCTTGTATTTTTGTCTCCAGCCTTTAACCAAAGATTTCTGGACTTCTGTCTCCATAACTCTTCTTCATCCCTACTTGCTCTATGGAGATCTTTTTGCAGTTCTACTTCTTTTTGAAGAAGGGATTGAGTTACATCAGAATTCTCCATTGTTAATTGATGGCCTTCTAAATTGTCCTGCAACTCCTTTCTTTTGGTGGTGAGCGTTTTCAGCCTTTTAGCCCACTCCTTGAGCTCCCTTTTAAGTCTTCTCATTTTTTCTTCCCACACAAAGAAAGGGGATCCTTGGACTTGCCGGTTCCAGGCCTTAGAGACCACGTCCTGGAATCCTTCTTGATGAATCCATAGAGCACTGAATCTAAAGGGAATGGGGCCAAGATTTCCATCCAAGGAGAGCTCAAGCAGAATGGGTTTATGGTCAAAGGTGTAGTTCGGTAGAATTTTAGAGGTGGCCATTAGACCACAGGTCAAGAAGGAGGATTGGACTAGAAATCTATCCAGATGAGCAGCAATGTGGCCAGGGCCTATCCTTTTGTTTGACCAGGTGAATTTCCCAGTTGTGGGCTTGATATCCTCCAATTCCCAATCTAAAATGATGTCTTCAACCCATTCTCTAGCTGGGTCCCTGACCAGCGAGCCCCCCTTTTTCTCTTCTGTGGCTAACATAACATTCAGATCACCTGCAATAATAATATTTTCTGGATTGTGCAAGAAAAGATAGGACTGAAGCGAGTCCCAACAAATTTTTTTCTCAGATGGTAAGACCGGAGCATAAAGATTGAACATACTTACTTGGTGGCCAGATTCTTTATGGAGGAGCTTAGTGAGTAGCCAATGGGGGAAACATTCTTCGTGAATCAGATCATATTGGAGCTATCCCAAAAGGAGGCAATCCCTCCAAAGGCGCCCCTGGCGCTGACTGCTTTCCCTTGGCCTTTATGCCAGAATGCTTTGCTTGCTTGGAGGAGTAGAAGGTCCTCCATTTTTCTCTCCTGGATGAGAAGGATTTCAGGCGAGTACATCCTTACAATGTCTTTCAGAGCTTCTTCTTTCAACCTGCTGCCTAACCCTCTGCAGTTCCAGGAGACGTATTCATTATTTACTGGCTATGAAGTTTGTGGCTCCTCTTGGAGCCTGACCATGCTTGCGCTTAGATCTGGTATTCATCATTCCTTTGAGAGTTTTCTGAGAGCCTTGGAGAACATATAGGTAAGTTTTTTCCTCTCTCTGTTTCTTCTTGGAATTTCGACTCCTGGCCGACTTGAGAGGAGTGACTTGCAAGTTGTCTGCATCTGAGCCTCCACCTTCTAAATATCCCTCAAATTCAGAGCCCAGATTGATGTGCTTCTCGTTTTCTTCATTTTCCCCTTGTTCAACTTCTGCTGGAGGAAGAGTTGACTTTGCCTCGGCTTCTTTCACTTTCTTCGACGGGTCTTCTGGTTCCTCTTGGGTCCCAATGGAATTTGTCTTTTCCCCAGAGGAAGAACCCTCTTTTGGAGCTTCTTTAGCTTTTGGTTTGGGCTGGGGCTTCACCAATGGCCCTGAATTTTTCTTCTCAGTTGGTTTTGGGACTGCCTTGCCCTTTTTGATTTCTTTCCATCCTTCTTCGTCCACTTTGTCCCCGGCTGGGGCTTTTGGGCAGTTTCGTTGGAAGTGTCCATGTTCGTGACAGGTTCTGCATTTGAAAGGCAATTGCTCGTAATCCAATTTTTGATAGTGATGCCATTCTCCAACTGTAAGTTTTATCGCTTCGGGCAGTCCAGCTTCCAGATCGACTTCCACACAGATTCTTGTGCAGGTATATTGGCCCTTGTTATCTGCCTTGTCAATGAAGCGGCCGAGACCATTTCCAATCTTTTGCAGGGTGTGATAGCTCCAGCAGTGGATTGGAAGATTGGGGAGCCTGGCCCAAACTGGGACCTCTTTAGGGGTGTCGATTGAGGGATCGAAGTTGGGGGTCCAGTTATTAAGATATTAAGATACGGACAGTTTCTGAAAACCAAATCTCGATCTTCTTTGGAGGTGAACTCGAAAATGAAATACCCTCTTCCGACAGCATAGCAGATCACATTATTTTCTAGCTGGGGCCTCCAGTTGCGTTGGATCCAGTCATCTGTTGTTTTTGTGGAGGGCTAGCATCCCATAAATTGTCCTACCAACCCTCTGTCAGGCAGTGCTAGGGCGATTTTCATCGGTTGTTCTTCTGGCAGGGTGATCTCAGGAATTTCCTCCAGTTTTTTTATGAATTTCGGGACTTCTGGGGTCAAACGCTTCTTCCCTTTCTGCGAGAGCAGTCTTCTGAATGCTTCTTCTAAAGAGATTAGCGGGGTGGGAGAAGGCTCCTCACCCCCAGGTGCACTCATGGCGACAGCTACGCTCCTCTGCTAAAAATTGTGCTGGAGGAGGAAGGCAGAGCCCGATTGCGGGGATGCATGGAAGGAAATAGGGCCCAACAGCAGGGGCTGCCAGGCAAGAGGCCTGCGGAGGGCCGCAGAGGCCGAGGAAGCAGGGGCACAGGAGCTCAGAACGCGCGCACAGCAGTAGTCTAGGGTTTTCGCCAAAAATCAAGGTTAATATCATTGTTGGATGTTAGTAAGTCCATATATTATATTTTCTTGAACCAACTAAGAGAGGTATGTCAGTTTTAGTTGCTCATATTATTGACACTAAAGTGTACTAATGTTTTATGCGCTCTTGGTTGTTAATGCATGCTCCTTAACTTGTACAACCGTCACTAGTCTAAATATTCCATGGTCCTCCACACAAACAAATAGTCTTCATGGTATGTTTCTCAACTATGTCGAATTTGTGATTACTAAAGTTGAGATTTAGATGGATACAGTGCCTCATAGATGGGTTCTTCATGAATAATTTAAGATTATAAATTCTTGGGGATTTTCAACATTTTGCAACAAATTCATTTTTCTAGGATATGCATCATGCCCTAAAAATTTATGATGTGATACACCAAACGAAAATAAAACGTGTCGCAATGAAATAAGGAGTTCCCTTCAGTGTGAAACGAAAATTTTGTGCGATACAGTGCGTTAAGCCATAAAATTTTGTGGTGTATTACACCACAAGATGACAAGTTTTGTTGTGATGTGATAAATATGAAGAGATTTATTTTCACAAATAAAGAAAAAAATTGTAATGCAATAAATGGGAAAAGCCATCTTGCAGGAATATAATCTTGGTGTGATATACCAAAATAAATAAAGGTACCAATCAAATGGGAATTGTGACATCAAAACGAGAACACTAGCCAAAAATCCCCAAAAAAACATGCAAAAACAGCTCCAAAACGAAAAATGGGTATGTTGGAATGACCTTTTTTTTTAATCCAAGGTAAATTTTCAACATATTTTAAAACTGGGAATGAAAACCAATTTTTTTTGGCACAAAAAACACCCTGAAAAGAAAAGTATTGATTTTGGAACGATGTCTTTTTTTCGGGGTAAATTTTCAACATTCTTTAGCAATGGTGTTAAAGATAAAATAGCACGACTCTGAACAACCTTAAAATTCCAACAATTTTTAGGCATGGCATTAAAGATAAAATATCGTGTCTTTGAACAACCTTAAAATTCCAACAATTTTTAGTCATGGTGTTAAAGATAAAATGTTTATAATTGTTTTCAACCATAGCATTAAATATACAATATCAAGGCTCGGAAAAAAACTTAAAATTTTGACAATTTTTCAACCATGGAATTAAAACCAAATATCATGACTACAAAAAAACTTAAGTTTTCAGCGTATTTCAATCATGGCATTATGGAAAAATTATATGACTAAAAAAACTTTAAAAATGAACACCTTAATGAAAAAGCCATTATACCAAGAAAAAATTATTTTTTAAATGCTAGAAGTATAGCTACTTTAAAATCTTAGCCTAAAGACAACTTGACACATTGCAGTGAAAATTTTAAAATCAACCATCAAATTGACGTGCAGTGTAGGCAAACTCAACCCATTGCAATAAAAACTTAAAAATCAACCATGAAATTGACACATAATGGAGACAAACTTGATTCATTGTAACGAAAACAAAAAAAATCAACTATCAAATTGACACATATTGGGGTCGGGTTGCTAGTCGAACATCAACACAACCTCTAGAGGAAAAAACAAATAAATAAATCAATAAATTAAAAAAACAAAACAAAACAAAATTAAAAAAAAAAAATAAATAAATAAAGAAAAGCATAACAAAAAATAATAATAATAAGTAAAAAGTTCAATTTAAACATTGAAAAAATAAAAATGACAAAAAAATGCCAAAATGAAAAAAAATAAAAAATAAAATAAACCACAAAATGATGAAAATTCAAACCTTAAAAAATAAAAAAAAATATTAAAAAAGGCCCCAAAAAAATAATACAAAAGACCCCAAAAAAATTTAAAAAAAAAAATAATAATAATAAATAAATAAATAAAATTATATATAAATCGGCCGGCCACCCCTGCCCAAGCGCCCTGTCCCATGGCCCCTTTGCGGTTGGGTAACCATGGCAAGCTGATTTCGGAGTTGACCCCTCGTTTGCCAAGGGGTTGCAGCACTGTGAGCGCCCAGCTGGTGGGCACGCCTTGACTCGCAACCCCTCTGCAGTTGGGCATCGGGAATCGTCCTTCCATTCCTGCTCAAGGCGCGGCCCTTTGGTGGTTGGGTAGGGGTGGCAGGTTGATTCATATAAAAAAAAATTAAATAAATAAATAAAATTATTTTTTGTTTGTCTTTTTTTATATTTTCTTGTTTTTTCTTGTTTTTTTATGTTTGAATTTTCTTCGTTTATGGGTTTTTTTTTTTTTTTTTAATGGTTAAATAGCAAACATTTTTTTAAAAGTTAAATAGCAAACTTTTTTTTAAAAGTGCATACTTACGACAAAAAAAAATAAAATTAAAGTGTCAAAAATATGCCTTGGAAAAAAAGGGTTTACGCTTTTCAAAATCTACATGAAAATCAACAACATGTAAAAAAATTATCTATAATTAATATATAAATTTTGGAGTGTCAAAAATAAGACCAAAAATAATGTTTGATGTTATATCAACACGCTTCAAAATTGGATGATTTTTTGCTACCTCTAAAAAATGAGAACTCGGTCAAGTTTATGTTTGTTTGGTAGTTGTGTTAAGAGAGAAAACGCTTAAAAAACATGAAAAGGTTTAGTGTTACCATATGATGCCAAGTGAGTTTAAGTATCACTCGAGCATGATGACCACATTATGTGAAGAAGGTCATGATTACTAAAAGGCCATAACTGATCCGGATTTAAACGGAAACGCAACAAATTACATATATAACCATAAATACACAGATGCAGTAGAAATAATACTTCATTTCATTAATGTAAAATATTGAAATATGCTTACAAATAGAAATGGAAATAAACTATCTCAGGCGATGGTAGCTTATCTCTGAGAAGAGATGTGACAGCTACATGCCTCTGAATTGCGTTACAATGAGGCTCAGGGGCCTTTTTATTATTGAACAATAAGAGCAAACCCTAAACAACCAAAACCCTAACCCGAGGAGATATAACACCAAGAGTTTATGGGCCCCGTTGGGGTTAGTTGGACAACCAACTTCCCGAGGTCATGACTTGGTCATATTATATCCGTTTGACATGCATGATACCCCGTTGGTCATATTAGAGCCTCAAAACGGCTCTGGAAGTTTAGGACCCGAAAAACTGCTAAAAATAGTAAATTGTGCTACAATTAAGGAAACTGAAAAACTAAAAGAAATAATGGTGGGGGTCCAAGTGGAATTGGCAGGTGGCCACCAACATCCACCTGGGTCATTCCTCCCCCCTTAGGAAGCAATGGTCCCCATTGTGTTGAGTTCCTCCATGAGATGAGGAAACTTCTGCTGAACTTGGTCCTTGGTGAGCCACTTGCCCTCGTGAAGGAGTTGGTCTGCTTTGACGACTCGATACAGTTGGATCTTTTGCTGGCGAGTGTGCTTGATCTGCGTGTCCATGATCCGATCAATTGCAGCTTGTTCCATGCAATCTGGATTTAACTCTATTGGTGTGAGTTGTTCTGCAATGTCAGATGTGTCTAGTAATGATGAAAAGTATGGTCGAAGGCGGTCCACATGGAACATTGGGTGCAGGCCAAGGAATGGGGGAATGTTGAGCTCAAATGCATTGTCTCCCACAACCTTGGTAATAGTGTAAGGACCATATCGGAGTGGTCTGAGTTTCCGATAGACTCCAGTAAGGCGTTCCTTTTGCAAATGCAACCATACTTTGTCACCCACCTGAAACTTGTGTGGCACCTAATTTTGATCATGTCACTGCTTGTACTTGGCATTTGATTTCTCTAGAATGTCGTGGACCTACTGGTGGATATGTTGGATGTGCTCAATGAAGCTTTTTGCTTTATCGGTTTTGGACTGGACATGAGCCGAATTTGCTTGAGTAGCTGCAAATGCCATGGCCACATCTATGGGACATAGTGGCTCGAATCTAAAGCCCACCTAAAAAGGTTTGTGGCTAGTCGAGTTGTGGAGAGCCCGGTTAAAGCTGTGTTGAACATAGGGGAGGCTCTCATCCCATGTACGTGGATGCTTTGAGTTTTACATGTGCAGAATGTGTACAATCATCATGTTGACGACCTCTGTCTGGCCATCAGTTTGGGGATGGAAAGTTGTGGACTTAGTGAGTTTGGTGTCCAACATTGACCAGAGACTGGACCAAAATGCACTGAGGAACCTGTTGTCCCGATCTGAGATGATAGACTATGGGATCCCAAAGTGTACCCACACTCGTTCAAAGAAGAGTTTAGCAGTGGCTTCTGTTGTGATATTTTTCTTGCAGGCTGCCATAATGGTCGTCTTTGAGAATCTGTCGACAACCACAAAAACACAGTCATTTCCATGCTTAGTAGAAGGAAGGCCCAATTTGTAATCCATGGAGATGGATTCCCAAGGTCGAATAGGGGTAGGCAACGGAGTATAGAGGCATTGCTTCTTGATAGTCGGTTTGGCAATGGTCGATTTGGCAATGGCGCAGGCAGTGCAGGATCTGATGTACTTCCCGACATCGTGTTGAAGATTCGGCCAATAGAAATACTTCTGCAGTACTTCCACCATTTTCTCGACCCAAAAATGCCCAACAGCCCGACTGTAGTGTGCTTCCCAAATCATCTTGGCACGCTCGCTTAAAGGAACACAAAGGTGACCTAGGTGGCATAATAGGGCATCCTGGAGGGGAAAATCTGGAACATGCTGACCCTCCAAGAGTATCTGATATGTGTGGTTGATTATAGGTCGCTTTTGTAGAGAAGTTACCAATCAGAAGTCTCGTGCCCACAAAAGTTAAGCACAGTGGTTAACACCATGATCAGTGGTCGACTAAGGAAATATGTAACATTATTGGTGTTGCCCTTCTTATACTTGATATTCAAATGGAACTGTTGTAGGTATGTGGACCACTTCTGATGGCGATCATTTTGCAACTTCCTTTGCGTTTGTATGAATTGCAGGGTCGGTGGTCTGTGTGGATGATTGTTTCCTTCCCCAAAATGTGATGCTTCCATTGTCGGCAGGCTTGCACAATGGAATACATCTCTATGTCATAAGTGGGATGCTTCTGGACTGTGTCTGAAAGTGTCTCACTGTGATATGTCATTGGATGCCCGTGTTGAGTAAGGACTGCCCCAATAGCATAGTCAGAGGCATCCATCTCGATCTCAAATGGTTGTTGCAAGTCTGGTAATGCGAGCACTGGTGTCGAGCAGAGATGATGTTTCAACTCTATGAATGCCTTCTGTTGAGATTCATACCAAAATAATTTTGATTTTGCTCCTCCCTTTGTGACTTGACTCAAGGGCCAAGTGATATGAGAGAATCCCAACACGAACATGCGGTAGAAATTGGTAAGACCTAGAAAGCAGCGAAGCTCTGTTAGAGTGGTTGAAGATGGCCAATCTCGAATGACTTGGATTTTTGCTGGATCCACATGCACCCCCCATTCATCAATAATGTATCCCATATACTAAACTTGGGTCATGCCAAAAGTGCATTTCTCCAAATTGGCACATAGCTTGTGTTGCTGCAGTGTTTGGAAAACCTATCGGATGTGGTGAAGGTGTTCTTCCCAACTCTGGCTGAAGATTAGGATGTCATCCAAGTAAACCACTATAAATGAGTTGGTGAATGGCTGCAATATGTCATCCATCAACCTCATGAAGGTTTCAGGAGCATTCATCAACCCGAAAGGCATAACCAACCATTCGAAAAGGCCCTCCTTGGCTTTGAAGGCAGTATTCCACACATTGGAGGGTTCAATTGGTACCTAGTGATATCCTAACTTCAAGTCAATCTTCCTGAAATATTTTGCCCCCTTCAGTTGGTCCAGAAGGTCATCAATCCGTGGGATCGAGTACCTATTCTAGACAGTGATCTTATTTAGCACCTGATAGTCAATACAGAGCTCCAAGTCCCATCCTTCTTTTGTACCAACACGATCAGACTCCCACAAGGCAATGAGCTCGGTCGGATGTGACCTTTCTGCAGCAGCTCCTGAATATGCCTCTTAATTTTGTCGTTCTCAAGAACCGAGCGCCGATAGATTGGTCCATTGGGAAGTGGCGCACCTGGGGTCAGATCGATGGAGTGCTTGACCTGACAATGTAGAGGCACCCCTGCGGGGGAGGTGAAGATGTCCTCGTACTCCTCCACAACCTTGTCCATCTGTTGTTGTCGTGCGGAGGGACACTGTCTGGAGGTTATGGCCAACATCTTCTGTTGGGTCCCTATAATACTAGTGATTACCCCATTACTATTGTATTTATACCCCTTATTTATATTGTTGTGCCCCTATTACCCCCATATTGTTATTTCTGTGCCCCATAGAATCCCTCTATTGTTATTTTTGTGGCTTTATATTATTATTGTTAGGTCGGCTGGATTATATTGTGACTCCCTAGACTCCTATATATAGAAAGGAGGTTTTGTCATTTGTATCATCCAAGAATTGTTCATTTATGTAATGTAAAGGAGGTTGCCCCCTCGAAGAGGCTGAATTCTGAGGCGTGGATCTCTCTTTTCTATCTTTGTGTGAGCTGGTTTCATAACATTTGGTATCAGAGCTTTGGATTCTAGGGTTTCGCTGCTCCAAACAGGTCATCGTGGCATTTTCGCTATAACTTTTTTTCTGTGACGTTTCAAAAGTCGCAAAAAAAACCCATTTGAGAAGAATTGGCTCTGAACCTTGGGTCCGAATTTCAGAGCTTTTCTCGCAATATTTTCGGAGATATGATCTGAGGAAGTTGGTCTTTTTGCAGACTCCTGAATTACATTCAAAACAGGTGACCTGGGGAAAATCGTCATAACTCTCTCTCTGAAGATCGGATTGAAATTTCGTAAAAAGGTACAGAAAGAGGACGGACTGTAGTTTCTTGTGAGTGTGTTTCAGATTCAAAGGTTGAAACAGTGACTCGTGGCACGTCGTACAAGTTTGCTCTACTGAACCAGTCTAAAAGAAAGTAACTGTGGGAGATTTCACATACCTCTTCCTTGGAGAATCCAATTTGGCTCAGACTTGTGGCATTGGAAAGAGGACGCAGAAGGCTACTACAGGTAGAAATTTCAGAATTGGAGGATGCGAAATTACAGAGATACATCAGATTCAATATCAGGCTTCTATAAAGTGAAAAAAGGTGTGTAGTTTTTTTTTTTTTTTTGTGTAAGCTTGGTTTAACGGAATTCAAAGGGCATAGTAAAACTTTATTATCGGTAACTGATGCCCCGAGGAAAGAAAATGCAAACACCTAGTAAGGAACCTGAAAGCTCTAGCATGACTCATGAAGAAGAGGAAGAAATGCTACATGATATATCAAAATTACAAGAACAAGTGCAACAAATGTCACGCTCACAAAAGCTAACAGAAGCTAAGATAAGTGGCGTGGAATCTAAGGTAAATGGCGTGGAATCTAAGATAAAGGGAATGGAAGCTAAGATGGATGGCATGGAAGCTAAGATTGACGCTAAATTTGATGGCATGGATGATAAGATGGATGAATTGAAGAAGTTGCTACAAGAAAGGGTCACTAATGGTGAAAAGGTAGTAAAGGAAACTCATGATGAGAATAAAAGAAATGTTAATCATGATTCCATAGACTCTAATGTTGGATCGAAGACTCACCATGTTCCAAAAATCGATGTGAGGAAGTTTGATGGCAAGGATCCCGCCACATGGATATTACAGATGGAGCAATTCTTCGATCTCAATAATGTGCAAAACACACAAAAGGTACGTATGGCAACTTTATATTTGGAACCAAATCAGTTTGTATGGTATCAATGGCTTTGTTCTCGTAAACAATTTATCACTTGGGCAATTTTTACGGAAGAATTGATAGCACATTATGAGGATACAAAAAGCAACACTTTTTTTAGCCAATTGATAAGTCTCAAACAAAAGGGTTCAATAATGGAGCACATTGAGGAGTTCCAAAAATTGAACATAAGGGTAAAAGATATTCCAGAGGAGCATAGGATTGATGTGTTCATAGGGTCTTTAAAGGATAATATCCAACATGATGTGCGCCTTTGGGAACCTGATTCATTAGAGAAGGCATTCAGGTTAGCAAGAAAAATGGAAAGCAAAATTATGGCAACTAGGAAGCATACCGTTCACAACTATAAAGACGGAAGTGTTGTTGCCCATAGTCTTCCACAACCTACAAGGTTGACACCACAACAATTGGAAGAAAAAAGAGCAAAAGGGCTTTGTTACAATTGTGATAGCAAATACACAAAAGGTCATAAGTGTGCTGAGAAGAAATTATTCTACATAGATTGTGAAGAGGAAGAAGAAAAGGAGCAAGAAAGGTCAAAAGAAGAGGATATATTCCAGGAACAAAGCCTAGATGAAGAACAAATAAATCCGACCATATCTTGTAATGCATTGGCAGGAATTACCACTCCTCAAACCATCAAGATAGAAGGACAAATCAAGAAGAAAAAGGTAATAGTGTTGATTGATTCAGGAAGCACCCACAATTTTATTCATTGTAGGGTAGCAAAAGAATTGAATTGCTTCCTATATCCAGCACCAGAGTGTCAAGTGATGATTGCAAATGGAGGAACAATAAATTGTTCTGGAAAGTGCCATAATATCAAGCTATCCATGGGAGAATATGTATTGACTAGCCAATGCTTTCCATTCCAATGGGAGGTGCTGATGTTGTACTAGGAGTCCAATGGCTACAATCCTTGGGTACAATAGCTTTTAATTTTCAAGAACTTTTCATGAAATTTTCTGTGGAAGGAAAGGAAGTTGAATTAAGGGGTATTGCAGGGAAACCAGGAAAGATAATCAGCTCTAATGGCATGACAAAGCTTCTAAAAAAGGAGCAAAGAGGTGTAATTGCACAATTATGTTCGCTAGATGTTTCCACATTGGAATCATCTATTTCTCCAGATCTCCAAAAAGTCCTGGACAATCATTCCAAGGTATTTGAGACTCCCAAAGGTCTCCCACCTATGCGTGATCATGATCATGCTATTCATCTGATTCCAGGAAGTGTTCCTCCAAACATCAGGCCGTACAGATATCCCTATGTCCAAAAAAGTGAAATTGAACGTATGGTTGCAGAAATGCTAGAGGCTGGTATAATTCAACCGAGTCAAAGTTCTTTCTCAGCTCCAGTAGTATTGGTGCACAAGAAGGATGGATCATGGCGCATGTGTCCGGATTATAGGGAGCTCAACAAGCTCACTATTAAAGATAAGTTCCCCATTCCTGTTATTGATGAATTACTGGATGAATTGCATGGATCAATTTACTTCACCAAGTTGGATCTTCGTTCAGGATATCATCAAATCAGAATGAAGATTGAAGACATTCCGAAAACGGCATTTAGAACTCATGAGGGTCATTATGAATTTTTGGTCATGCCTTTTGGCCTTACCAATGCACCTTCAACATTTCAAGGTTTGATGAATTCAATTTTCAAACCATTCCTTAGAAAATTTGTGTTAGTATTTTTTGATGATATACTAATCTACAGCAAGTCTTGGAAGGATCATGTTGAACATGTTGACAGGGTGCTACAACTATTGGAGGAGAAACAATTATATGCAAAAAGATCCAAATGTTTCTTTGGAGTCCAGGAGGTGGAATATTTGGGTCATATTGTATCTCATGAAGGAGTTAAGGTAGACCCTAGCAAAATTAAAGCCATTAAGGAATGGAAAATCCCCACATCCATAAAGCATCTGCGAGGATTTCTTGGGTTGACAGGGTATTATCGCAAGTTTGTTAAGAATTATGGGAGAATAGCAGCACCTCTAACAACATTATTGAAGAAAGATTCATTTTCATGGACTCCGGAAGCAACAAAGGCCTTTGAACATCTTAAAGAGGCAATGTGCCAAGCACCGGTCTTAGCTACACCGGACTTCACAAAAACCTTTATTGTGGAATGTGATGCTTCAGGAAATGGAATTGGTGTTGTTCTAATGCAAGATGAAAGACCCATTGCTTTTGAAAGTCGTCCAATCAAGGGAAAGTTTTTAAGCAAAGCTATTTATGAGAAGGAAATGTTGGCAATACTCCATGCACTTAAGAAATGGCGACCCTACCTAATGGGAAGACACTTCAAGGTAAAAACGGATCATGATAGCCTTAAATACTTTTTAGAACAAAGATTATCCTCTGAAGAGCAACAAAAGTGGGTCACAAAGATGTTGGGTTATGACTTTGAAATCATCTACAAAAAAGGGAAGCAAAATGTGGTGGCAGATGCACTCTCAAGAAAGGATGAGGATGTGGAAGCATTGTTGTGTGCCATTTCTATTATCCAACCAGATTGGATAAACGAAGCAAGGGAGGAATGGAAGAATGACGAAGAAGTGTGGGCACTTATTCGAAAGTTACAACAAGATTCCAGTACTTCTGATACATTTAGCTGGCAAAATGATTCGTTATGGTACAAAGATCGCTTATACCTCTGTAAGAATTCCCAGCTAAAACAAAAGATTCTTATGGAATTGCACACTTCTCCCTTAGGAGGGCACTCAGGATTTTTAAAAACTTACCACAGGGTTAAGAAGGAATTTTTTTGGGATGGCCTTAAATCAGATATTCAAAAGTTTGTGGCGGAATGTTTGGTTTGCCAGCAAAATAAAGTTGAAACAATTAAGACACCGGGTCTATTACAACCTTTATCCATTCCAAGCCAACGTTGGGAGGAGGTTTCAATGGATTTTATCACAGGTTTACCCAAGTCTGAGGGAAAGAGTGTCATCATGGTGGTAGTTGACAGACTTACCAAGTATGCACACTTTTGTGCATTATCACATCCATTTAAAGCCAGTACAGTTTCTACTGCATTTATGGAAACAGTTCAAAAGCTACATGGAAACCCAAAGATTATTGTAAGTGACAGAGATCCCATTTTCACTGGAAATTTTTGGACAGAATTATTTTCTTGTCTTGGTACTCAGTTAGCTCATAGCTCATCTTATCATCCTCAATCTGATGGGCAAACTGAGATAGTAAACAAATGTTTGGAAGGATATCTTCGTTGCTTTGTATCTGATAAACAGACACAATGGGTCAAATGGTTGCCTCTGGCTGAATGGTGGTATAACACTTCCTTCCATACAGCAACAAAAATGACCCCATTTATGGCACTTTATGGGTATCAACCACCATCCATCACATCATATTTAAGAGAAAATTCTAAGGTTCAGGCAGTGGAACATCACATCGAACATCAACAACAAGTCCTCCAACTCTTAAAGGATAACCTCGTGTTGGCACAAAATAGAATGAAACAACAGGCAGATCAACATCGCAGTGAAAGAAGTTTTGATGTAGGTGATTGGGTATTCCTACGGCTACAACCATATAAGCAAATGTCCCTAAAGCAAGCTAAGAAGGATAATAAATTATCACCAAAGTATTATGGTCCGTACAAGGTGTTGCAAAAGATTGGTACTATGGCATACAAATTGGAGCTTCCTGCAGCTTCTCGATTGCACCCAGTTTTCCATGTTTCATGTTTAAAGAAGGTTATAGGTGACAAGCTCCCAATTCAAACAATATTGCCAGAACTTGACGAGGAAGGAAAAATTATATTGGAACCGGAAGCAGTCACAGAAACAAGAACTCGACAGCTACGAAATCGATCAATTTCAGAGTATCTTATCAAGTGGAAGAACTTATCCGCTGAAGATTCCACATGGGAGGATGAGAATTTTATGCAGAAGTATCCAGAACTACTCAAGCGTTGAGGACAACACTTTTTTGAAGGAGAGGGGCATGTTGGGTCCCTATAATACTAGTGATTACCCCATTACTATTGTAGTTATACCCCTTATTTATATTGTTGTGCCCCTATTACCCCCATATTGTTATTTCTGTGCCCCATAGAATCCCTCTATTGTTATTTTTGTGGCTTTATATTATTATTGTTAGGTCGGCTGGATTATATTGTGACTCCCTAGACTCCTATATATAGAAAGGAGGTTTTGTCATTTGTATCATCCAAGAATTGTTCATTTATGTAATGTAAAGGAGGTTGCCCCCTCGAAGAGGCTGAATTCTGAGGCGTGGATCTCTCTTTTCTATCTTTGTGTGAGCTGGTTTCATAACATCTTCTTCTTTCCCTGCAGGCGTATCATCAGGAAAACAAATTTCCCTGTTTTGGAAATGATTTTACTGCATTTTTTTGCAGTAACCAAAGAGATGGTGGTAGGTGGTGCTACCTCAGGTATCCTGTAAAAATTATTTCCCAAAGTAACAATAACAGCACGAGGCCTTGATTCATACACAGCATGTTGCTTCCACAAGTATGGTTTGCCTAATACTACATCACAAACATCAAGGGGAGAAACGTCACATAATACCTCATCCGTGAAGGGCTTGATGTTGTATGGAAGGCGACACTGCTAGCTCACACGAAGATCTTGTCCTTGGTGAAGCCACCCGATGGTGTACGGTTGGGGATGTGTTTTGGTCAGTAAGCCTAGCCACTTCATGACCTCTGCCGAAATGAGGTTCTTTTGGCTCCCGTTGTTGACAACGAACTGTAGCAAGGAACCCTTTACCCACATCTGGGAGTGGAAGAGGTGCTCTTCCTCCTCCGGATCTTTGGGTTCCTCCTTCTGGATATTCGTGGTGGCAATGGTGGTGTTGGGCTCCACATCAATAATCTACTTCCCTTTGTCATTCCCCTTTTCTGGTTTTGACTCAGAGTCAGAACATGCATCTGATTCTAAAGCCTTTAGCTCGACCACCAATGACTGTTTGGCCCGACACTCACTTGTGTTGTGAGTGGAGCTCTTATGGAACTCACACCACTTTCCCGTGTCCTTCTTCGGCTTTGCGATGTTTTTATTTTCTTGCAGCTTTGGCAAGTTGTCCTGGGCCACCCCGCCTTGGCTTTGTCCTTTTTTCTGTGGTTTGGGGGCACCTTCCCTTGCTTCAGATTTGCAGATCCAAAGTCTTGCTTCTTCTGTTTAAACTTCTGCTCGATCTTGACAGTGTATCGGTATGTCGTGTCGAGTGAGGAGATGTCTAGGAACTCCATCTCATCCTAGATGTACCTTTGTAGGCAGTCGCAGTATTTGAGTACCAAATGCCGCTCAGAATCCTTGATACCCAACTTTGTGCGAAGGGTATGAAAGATATTGGTAAACTTTGGCACGTCTTGGTCCCTTCCCTACCGTAGTATGGTCCACTTTATGTATTTATCCTCATATCTTCCGACAGGGTAGTACTGCTCCTTGATGGCATCCTAGAATGAATTCCAAGTGGGTGTGGCTGAAAATAGTGAGGCCATACTTTCATCCTTCTGCTCGCAGTAGGTTTCCCACCAATATTTGAAGTGGGGGGCGGCTTTGAGAAGAATAAAAGTAATCTTTTCCCGACCGAAAAAATCATGAACAGAAAAATACCCTTCTAACAGATTTAACTATTCATCTACAGTGTCTGCATCTATCTGACCCTCAAATATGGGAATGTCAAAGTTAACTTGACCCTTAAAGGGTGTGATGCTTCCATAGTAGCTGTTGGAAGTAGATGTGTCACCCCTGGTTAGCCGCTGAAGGATCTAGGCAAATTTTTCCATCATTGCATACCTTTGTCGCTTGAGGGCCTCTTCGAGCAAGATTTTGATAGGATCTCTTGCCCCCTCGTCTTTCTTTTCATCCGCCATGGGAGTTCGTCAAGATTTGTGAGGTTGATCTTGCAAAGGTTCGACCAATTCAATCCCTAACTCCTTATATCCCGACCTCGTTGCGGACATGCAATGATAAATAGAGAAAGAGCAAACCGCTCTGATACCACTGATTCGGATTTAAACAAGAACGCAACAAATTACAGATATAACCATAAATACAGAGATGCAGCAGAAATAATACTTCATTTCATTAATGTGAAATATTGAAATATGCTTACAAATAGAAATGGAAATAAACTAGCTCGGGAGACGGTAGCTTATCTCTAAGAAGAGATGTGGCGGCTACGTGCTTCTAAACTACATTACAGTGAGGCTCAAGGGCCTTTTTATTATTAAACAATAAGAGAAAAGCCTAAAGAACCAAAACCTTAACCCGAGGAGATGTAACACCAAGAGTTTATGGGCCCCATTGGGGTTAGTTGGACAACCAACTTCCCGAGGTCGTGACTTGGTCATATTATTTATGTTTGACGCGCATGATACCCCATTGGAAAGATATCTTCAAGGACTACAACAAAAAAGACAATTTTATCAAACAATTGTTGGCCGTAGATTGCCAAAAAAAATGTTGTTTAGTGCCTCAAAACGGCTCCGGAAGTTTAGGACCCGAAAAAACTGCTAAAAATAGTAAATTGTGCTACAAATAAGGAAACTAAAAAACTGAAAGAAACAATGGTGGGGGTCCAAGTGGAATTGGCGGCTGGCCACCAATATCCACCTCGATCAATAACTTATTACTCGAAGCTCGGAATTGAGCAAGAGTATAGTTGTTTAATAGCTCTAGAAGGGTGAGGGGTGGCAAGAGCAGGAGGGGTCATCTTACACACGATGAAAAAATTGAGGTTCAGTATGCTTGGGGTATGTTAGTTGCACCCCATAATCAGGAAGATTTATTGCTCTTTGGAAAGGCTTAGAACAAGCAATTGCAAGGAAAATCCTGAAATTGCTGGTGTTTGGAGACTCATTGATTGTTATACGATAGGTATGGGAAGAAAAAGGATCACACAACAGTAACCTCCCCCCATAATAAAAAGGATTTTCATCCAATTACAACAATTTGAACTTATACAATTATTCCATGTACTCGGGCATTTGAATCCTAAAGCAAATGCATCGGCCAACAATGGGACTAGACTGAATCAAGGGTCCTTATAATTGGACGTTGGGCCTCCAATAAACTCCCCATTGCCATGATGTGTCACCCCAAACTATATCAGTTAAAAAAATTATATAAAGGCTCAAAGCGTCAACCAATTAATGTTAAGCACGAGATCACAGAGGTGTGGGTGTGTGTTAAGGTTTTAACCGACCTCCCGATAAAGGTAATGATGGATCGATAATAGATATTAACTTGTCAGTACTTGAGACCATCAAAATGGTACCCCTATCCAAATCGCAATTACAACTGGCATAAAATCCCTGCTCAGCAAGTGCATAGGTGTCCAAAGTTCTTATTGATCTACAACAACAAGTGGAATTCTGAGGTGGAGTGATCAGTGGAATGATATCACATTTTATTCGTCTCATGTTGGTGTTATTTTGTGCCTTCCATATCAGCCCACAATCTTTGCAAGGAATTTGAAGTAAATATTGAATGGACAATGCAGCTCTACAATTTAATGCTACATGGAGGATGAACAATGGTCAAGGAATACATGACAGACTCGATGTCAAGCTCATCATGGTTTATATAATGTTGAGTTCCCACCATTCTGTTATGGAAAATGTGATGATCAAAAGGAACCGTTGGTAAGGTGACGATTTGTCTCCAGCCATCATTGCCTTGGTTCTAAGCGCTTGCATCTGTTGAAAATAGCAACAAGAAATGCTAAAAATAGAATTTCTATAAATAGCATTTCAGGATATACTCCAACTCTGTTGGAAATAGAAAAAAATAGAAATGCTAAAAATAGCATTTCTATAAATAGCATTTCAGGATATATTCCAATTTTAATTTGTCCTTGAATTAAAATTCGAATTTAGTCTCACTAAGTGTTTGAAAACTAATTAATTAATTAATTCATAATGAGTTAATTAGTTGTACAAATTCAAATATGAAGTCTTTGTGAAGACATGCAATAGTTATACCTTTGATTAAGGAAGTTATCCCTTAATTAAGGAGATAAGGATGAGTAGTATTTGAGTTGTAATTAGTTAGCTCAGTTAACTAAGTTAAGTCCAGTTAGATTAGTTCCAAACAGTTTGTGCAACTAATTGTGAGTTCAGTCAATTAATGCATGCATGCATGCAACTAGTGTTCTCGAGATAACTGAATATTCTATCATAAATAACCAATGCATGTTAGTTCAGAGAAAGACCCAATTGAGATTAAAGACAGGGACATTGTACTATCAGTTGGAGGATTTTTCCTATAAAGGAAACTCATCCATGCAGAAGGAATTATCTCCTTCAGGATTGCGCAGTTATTTTAGAGGTCAGTGTGGTGTGTGAGGTGAGAATCACACAAGTTACAGCTGGAGGACCCAGGAGAAACTGTGCAAGGAAATAGGAGGCTTGGAGGACTGAAGGAAGGCATGTGTGTTGTCTATTCTGTCTATGAGCAGCAGTGAGGGATTGTACTGAGAGTTGGATAGCTAGAGAGCTAAAGCTTTGTGTAATCCTGAGATATTTCCACTTGTATGATAATACAGATAGCGGGGTTTTTAGCTGAGGTTTTCCCCATAGTATTCTTATGTGTTTCATGTGTATGATTTCTTCTTCTCTGTTATATGTGTTCTGATTGATCTTTCTCAAATTGATTAAGCTTCCGCAAAGTTTTATAGTAGAAGTAGATCAAGTATTTTGTTTTAGTTACATTGCATTATCAGGTGATCTACAGTGAGAATTTCTACATGGTATTAAAGGTAGCTGATCCATAGAGAAACTTCTACATGGTATCGGAGCCAGGTTTATCAGAGAAAAGGTGATCAAAGCGAAGAATAGTATACAAAGAAAGGAGAAGTTCGAAGTTTGAAGTTCTTGATTGTAGGTACAAAATCGATTTCTTATCACAACTCATAGTTCACCAATGGCGTTCAATGGCTTGAGACTCGAGTATGCCCTGGATGGCAGCTTGAATTACGTTTCCTGGAAGGATCTCATGGAAGCGATATTAGAGGACAATGGTTTGAAGGACTTCATTGATCAAGAAGTCCCCAAGCCAGCAGTAGCTAATGCCCAAGAATTGGCGGAATGGAAGAAATGCGTGGCAAAAGCGAGGAGGATTCTTCTGTTGGGAGTTCGATACCATATTGTCTCAAGTCTCCATGGGAAGGAGACTTTGTTTTCAATGTGGAAGACATTGAAGGATCTATATCATAACAGTAGCGACCAGAGGAAGCTGGCGCTGAAGGACAAGCTTCGGAAAATCAAGTGTGAAAAGGGCAACTTGATCTCTATATATCTGAACAAGCTCACCACATGCAAAGATGAGCTTGGAAGTCTAGGAATCATGACAACCGATGATGATATGGTGAGTCTTGCTCTTCTCGGTCTTCCTAAGAGCTAGCATAGCTACCAGGACTCGGTGAATGGAAGAGAGAAACTTCCAGATCAGGAACGACTATGGTCGGATCTGATGCAAGAGGAGATCAGGAGGAGCACCAGAGACGGTTCTTCATCCAAGGATGACGAATAAAATCTAGCCTTAGCCAGTAAGGCAAGGAAAGGGAAGGAGAAGGATTCTCATTCCAAATCGAGTTCTTCCCATGGTGGGAAGAAGATTGACAAATCTAAAGTGCGATGCTTTAATTTTCATGAGGTGGGCCATTATGCAACTAATTTTCCATTGAAGAAATCCAAGAAGGGATCCTCGGAAGGATATGAAAGTGATTCATTGGCCTCTCAGTTCGAATTGGATTTTACCCTCATCGCATGCATGGTTTCATCGATGATGGGTTGTGGTTGGTTTCTTAACTGTGAAGCCTCATTCCACATGATTGGTGATAAGAGTTTATTCAGTACCTTGGAGGAGAAAGACCTCCAGATACTCATAGAGATGGGTGATGATGAAAGATATAGTGTGTTAGGAGTGGGCACGGTTGCTTTCCAGAGGCAGCATGGATATTCTATCACCTTGACTTATGTGAAGTATGTGCCTGGACTGAAGAAGAACTTGGTATTGATCGCAATGTTGAGGACAAAGGCTACGATGTTGTCTTTAGTAAGGGAAAGGTTTTCCTTAGACACATCACCACGGGTCAGGTGAAACAGATCGGTTCAGGGGTATAGAACCTGTATGCTCTTGAGGTTCAAGATGCATGCAAAGCCTTGAGGAGTAAGGAAAATGTTAGAGACTTGGTGGTTGAGAGGGAGAGTACATTACCTCTTAACATGCAACGCCAAAAGAAGTCTCAGACAATTGTGGAGGAGCCACAATTGGTGAAGCAGCTTCAGGAGGTTGTGGAGCAGCCACAACTGGAGAAGCCGAGAGGAGATCGAGTGGAGGCATCACTCATGCAGAGACCTCCACTAGGGGGAAATTTCGAGCCAAGTCAGCGTAGGGATCACATGCAGCCATACCTCTAGCTGTGAGGTAGGGCGATGTGAAGTGATAGTTCCATGAAGGCTGAAATAGGGGCAGGATCCTTGAGGTGCCCAACCTCTTTGATTAGACCTTGCTATGGGAGCCCCGACAAGGAGTAGCGGGACTGGTTGAGTGGATAGAGACAGATGTGGATGGAGTGGCAGAGAGAGCTACAGTGCAGGAGTCCCAAGACAGCGCAGAGCTAGCAGGCTGCAGCAATGCGAGAGGCACAGGAGTGTTGCACCAGTGCAGGATGGCACAGAGAGGTGTGCAACAGTGCGAGATGCAGGGAGTTGTTGCAGCAGTGCAGAGGTCAGAGAGGGAGCACTTGTTAGCGGCAGAGGGAGCTTCAGCATCAGAGGGTGTTTCTAGCCCAACAGGGAGGTCAGTTGGGAGATCAGTTACTTACTTCTCAGTAACTGAGTTGCAGTGCAGCAATGGGCAACACGATGCAACATGATGAGAGGAGGTGCAGTGTGGATGCAGTGTTGGAGATAGGACCAGCAGTAGTACGGATGCAGCAGGAGGAATCAGTGTGATTGATGTAGTCAAAGATCAAAGTGACAGAGGCTATAGCAGTCAGATACTGAAGAGCACAGGGTGCAGATTTTTCAGTTGATAAAGGCAATAGCAGTCAGAGACTTTGATGACAAAGGCATCATTCTGATTTAGGTTGGATATTTTTTGTTTCTGGAGTTGCCAGAGCAACAACACTTGAGAGAATTGTTGCATGCAAAACATTCCAAAGGTTCAGGATCGGGTTCGAGTTGAATGCCTTTCTTGTTGAGAGGGAGTGTTGAAAATAGCAACAAGAAATGATAAAAATAACATTGCTATAAATATCATTTTAGGATATACTCCAACTCTGTTGGAAACAGCAAAAAATAGAAATGCTAAAAATAGCATTGCTATAAATAGTATTTCGGGATATATTCCAATTTTAATTTGTCCTTGAATTAAAATTTGAATTTAGTCTCACTAGATGTTTGAAAAATAATTAATTAATTCATTTTGAGTTAATTAGTTGGACAAATTCAAACATGAAGTCTTTGTGAAGGCATGCAACAGTTATCCCTTTGATTGAGGAAGTTATCCCTTAATTAAGGAGATAAGGATGAGTTGTATTTGAGTTGTAATTAGTTAGCTCAGTTAACTCAGTTAAGTCCAGTTAGATTAGTTCCAAACAGTTTGTGGAACTAATTGTGAGTTCAGTCAGTTAATGCATGCATGCATGCAACTAGTGTTCTCAAGGTAACTGAATATTCTCTCATAAATAACCAATGCATGTCAGTTCAGAGAAAGACCCAATTGAGATTAAAGACAGGGACATTGTACTATCAGTTGGAGGATTTTTCCTATAAAGAAAACTCATCCATGCAGAAGGAATTATCTCCTTCAGGATTGTGTAGTTATTTCATAGGTCAGTGTTGTGTGTGAAGTGAGAATCACACAGGTTACAGCAGGAGGACCCAGGAGAAACTGTGCAAGGAAATAGGAGGCTTGGAGGACTAAAGGAAGGCATGTGTGTTGTCTATTCTATCTATGAGCAGCAGTGAGGGATTGTACTGAGAGCTGGATAGCTTGAGAGCTAAAGCTTTGTGTAATCCTGAGATATTTCCACTTGTATGATAATACAGGTAGCGAGGTTTTTAGCTGAGGCTTTCCCTAGAGTATTCTTTTGTGTTTCATGTGTATGATTTCTTCTTCTATGTTATATTTGTTTCGATTGATCTTGCTCAAATTGATTAAGCTTCCGCAAAGTTTAATAGTAGAAGTAGATCAAGTATTTTGCTTTAGTTACATTGCATTATCAGGTGATCTACAGTGAGAATTTCTACATGGTATTAGAGGTAGTTAATCCATAGAGAAATTTCTACAGCATTTGTGTTTTGAGAAAATCATTCTCATCTGGGAGCCATATAACATTATTGCATAGCCCTCCCATAGCGAATATTGGCACTTCATCCCATGGAAATGAGAAAGAAAATACAATCCAACTTTTGGAAAGGTTCTTGGAGGCATTGGAAGGAATTTTGAATGATATAAATCATAAGAATGAAGCAGAGGGCAAGGAGAGGAAAACATTTAAGTTGCTCATAAACACCAAACTTGAGTTGATGCAGAGAAAAATGGAGAGGTTCGAAGGAGAATTCACGATAGAACTAGCAATTATGAATTGTAAATTAGTTGAGGTTAAACTACACCAGTGGCACGCAGATTGCACTAGTGGAGTCCAAAACCAGCGAAGGTCCAGTAAAAAGGAAAGAAACTCCAAGATCCAGAGCGACAAGTCTAATTTGATGAAATTAAGCCTAAAGGAGAGCATGGAGTGGCAAGTCAATCATTTGTTTGATAACATCATTTGTTTAATTTTGTCTTATGCTATGTACTTTCATTTTGTTTTAGGGGTCCTTTGCAGAGAATATAGTAGGCATCTCTTCGAAATAGTGGGAAAAAAATGTCATAAGCATAGGCTTCTAATTTATTTGGACATTTGAATGTAGTTTCATTATAGAACTAGATGAACTATGTAAGGGCTCTGGCCTAGAAACTAGTCTATCTTTTTAATAGAAAAATCATAACCATTCCTTTGGGGAAAAAAAGCTCTTGATGAGTGGAATGCATCCATGAGCTCAGATGTGGCATTGAACTCATGTTAGGGATATGATTTAGTGAAAAAATTAATTACCCCACCCTCCTAATACCATTTAGGGGGTTGGGTATGTGACAAGCATCAAAGGTTTATTGAAAAAATTGTAAATATATATGCTGTTTTACTTCCTTTGTTTATAATTAATGGAACAACAATAAGCCTTTTATTATATCCATAGTTTGTCATGCCATATAAAACTCATAGAAAACAAAGTATGAAGTGGAGCCAACAAAAGAACTTGGGAGATGGCATGGGGCATGGCTTCAAAAATGTGTAGTATTTATAAATCACTCATTGTTATGTTATGCTTTTCAATTTACATAATCAAGTATATTGTACCATAAATGTAGATATAGTCATTACATATTATTTCTAAGGTGGAATGTCAAAATCAAACCAATCCATAAAACATTACCAATTGGATGACATGTGACCAATAATTGTAACAATTATTTATTAATATTTTGAATGTCATAGGCCTCTGAGTTGTCCTATTTTGTATGATGAAGAGTCTTTGAGTCATATATAATAAGTGGATTTATTATTATATTACATTTTTCAATGTCATAAAATACTACATTGTTAATTAAATTTATGGATGACTTGTATTGTTACAATGAAAGTTTAATCACCCTGTATATTTGTTGAAATGGTGCAACACATTAATGTAACAATTGTATCCAAGCATAGTAATTAAAATATAAATCTGAATATTATCATTGTTATTATCATAAACATCATCATAATCTATGGCAATTAATTGTAAAGTTGTTTAAAAAATACATAAAATTTTTAAATACCAACCATATGGAAAATTTTAGCACTTAAGCATAGCAATGGATTGTATACATTTAAATGCAACAATGCAATTCATCCATCTTTATACAGTAATGCATTTTAATAAGTAGTGTGTATCGGTACATATAATTGTGATAAAATCATTGGTGCTCTCAATGACAACAAGAGCATTATTATTTTCAATGGTATTGTAACCACTGACATCATTTTTATCATAATCATCAGAAGACATTGCAATATGCAAGGTAAAATGCACTCCAAATTTATTGCATATGTAATATGCATTGGTGTTATCATTACATACAATATGCAATAAGGATTCAAAAATATATAATACACATCATTAAGTATTATATATTTTTAATGCAACGATGTATATCAAATATTGGCACATTGGTGCATTTTATCAATAGAATCATGCTCGGTGCTTAAAATATCTAAAATATGTACTGGTGCTTCAAAAGTAAATAGTACACATTGTTGTATATTATATGCATACAAACATGTGTATGTATTGAAGCCTTGGTGTGTTTCAATTATTAGAACACTAATGCATATTTTATAGATTTCAGCACACTAGTGTGCACTATCATTATAATAACATTGGCAAAAAAATATTTTTTTAGAACCTTTATCCATCCAAAAAATTTACTTGGAGTGAAAATGCATCAAACCTTGTTTCAAAATCTCTACTACCAATAGTGGATGATTTTTTGATAATTTTTTGTATTCTTGTGACACTGAAAATCTCTTTTAAGTGGAGTTTTCCTTGTGTAAATTAATGGTTTCATCAAACCTTTGAATCTTCTAAGGCAACAAGTTAACAATTATGATTCAAGTAAGAATTCTACTAAGTGGTTGAGTGTTCAATCAAGTCAATTTTATAGTGCATAAGTCAAGGCATTAAAGGAGTTTCATGTGTGCCTTAGCCAATAAATCTTGGATATGTTTTCCTCACTTCAAGGTAGTTTTTTATGATTTGGAAATATGTGTGGGTGTGTGCGTGTGTTCTTATGGATTGATATATAAGATTTTTTTTTGAATTATTTTTGTTTTTTGCGTGTTAAGCTATACCCACTTGTGCTTCAATGTTGTAATGGTTTCTTTAGACACCACATCTTCTTGGAAATTACAAATCTATAAACTCCTTGGTTCTCCAACAAGCCATGCATTCCTTTTAATATTACATTGATTTATCATAAAGTAATTGAGGGGTAGATAATCATTTCAGTGTGTAGAGGAAGCTTCTCAATTTAGGAGACTTTAATTTCTTTATTTATGTCTCCTTACCTAACTCCAATTACATGAGGAGGCTTCTCAAGTAGATCATGAGGATTTCACACTTTTTATTTTGAGCCTACAAGAATTTATTCTCAAGTGGATGAAATTTGACTTTTCTTGGAGGCTTCAAGGTCTCATTTTGGCATGTGTGTAGAATTATTGTTTCTTTAGGGTGGAACACTCCACTTGGGAGATAATTTTTGGAGATAAACTAGGTCAAGTTTTATCTTCAATACTATTTGAAGGAAGAGGACAAATTATTGAGGCCTCTTGGAGTTTACTACTATTGATGATGATAATGATTAAATTACTATTCATCAATACTAAGATTATATTATCATAACTTCTTCTATTTTTTATTATACTATAGATTTTGATCTCTATTCTTGATTCATCTCTATTGTTTCTCCTCTCTTTGTTTATAATTCATTGTATGAGAAAGGAAGTAAAGATAAATGTTTTATTATTTCCCCTCCTTGCTTCGTTATTCTCCTTGAGGGTTGTGATTAAGATCTTGAATTAAAGCACTTGTACTAGATGAGCAAGTTTGCATTCATTATTGTGATTGTTTATGATTTGATGTGCGGTGGAGAAGTTGAAGAATCTTGGCCCCCCAGATTATTTAAGGGTGATATGTATTTCTAGGTGTTTGAAAACTTGTTCATTTTACAACCCTTGAAAATAAAGATATAGAAAATATTATTTTGGTGACCATTTATGTATTCAAGTGTGTAATAAATTTTATAGTTCATAAAATCTTACTTGATCTTGTTGGATGCTTTATATTATGTACCAGTATGAATCAAATATCTTTGTTTACCCTACTTTCTTTCCTTTCATTCATTTTACAACTCCATATAAGGCTTCAACCAATTTATGTTGTTAGCTAATGATTTAAATAAAACAAATTTAATCAATTTTACTCAATTTATGTGCATTCAAGCATATAGGTCATATAGAATAGTTCACTTGTTTTGATTTCTTTATCGTTCTATCAAAAAATAGCAAGTATAACTTCTTGGTTTTTATCTTTTTACAAATTAGATATAAATTCTACTTCACCCTTGATTTGTATGCATAGAAAAAAGACATAAAAACTAGAATTTGCATTTAATTAGCATTTCCCTATATAAAAATAGTGAAGATAGCTCATTGTCCAAACTCTATTTTTAACAAATTAGTTAGCAATTTGGATTTTTATTTTCCATTAGTTAGCTTGTCGCCCATATTTATTGTTTATTGTGTTGATTTCTATGTGTTTCCAACAATTTTAAGTGATTTTCTATGTATTATATTTTATTATTTAACACAACAATAAACTAGAATTTTCCCTTTGAGTACTTTATTTTAAATATATAACACATACCACATTGTGTTTTGTGCATATTGTATAATTGTCTACAATTTATGTTGGTTGGTTTTCTAAAAAACAAATTAAGGAAAACATCATATCATTACCAATATGAGGTCACAAGTCTCTTACTTTTAAGTTAATACCTTATCCTAATTAGGGAAGACCCCCTCTGGTTTGGAAATCATCAAGCTAAAGTGAGATGGGTTCCTAGCGAGGCGGCATTAGTCATATACCTATTTGTTATCTAGAGCCCTTTGTTCTCTGTAGAAACGAATTTTCGAGTGATAACATTTTGGTATCATTGTTAGAGAATAGCCAAGATTCCTATGAGTTGTAATACATTACATGTGATAAGAAATTCATAGTTGTATATTTATATCCCACTTGGTGACTCCACTTTGTATGAACTAACCAAATAGGTACAAGGTAGAGGTTCTAATCAGGAATTTTTGTATCTAGGTTTGATTAAGACTCCTCTTTTTTCTTTAGTTTTTACCTATGAGTTCTTCAATTAATATCTATTAGTTAATGGTTCTCCTAATTCTTACATGACATGTGCACATCTTGATTTTACTGTTATTCCAAGGAAACTACAAAAACTCCCTTCAAAAGTATATCCCGTGTTTTGTTGGGGATTGTAAAATTGCTATTGAGAGAGACTTGGAAAAGTTTCCCTATTTCCTAGATAATTTTGAAGTTGAGCATAAAGATGTTAAGATGAATTGTTTATTCAAAGCTTTCAATCAAGTGTATAAGATTGTTTTAGATATTTCTCTATTGTAAATATAGCTACTTTCATAACCTTTAAGCACTCTTTTAGAGCCAGATGTGGTGATGAAGAGTACTAGTATTTTCTTGTAGATTTCATTTACATCATAAAAATAGAATTTGGGACGGTATGGGAATTTAAAAATAGGTTTTATAAAACGTATGAAAGGACTAATCCATTATTTAGAGAGGAATATGCCTATACATTTGATGCATACTTTCAAACTTCTTCTTCTTCTTCTTGTTCTTCTTCTTCTTCTTCTTTTAAGAAAAGTATATAAGAAAATGTATCAAGAAATTTAGAAAGTACTTGTTTTCTTCTTGAGTATTTAGAAACTTACCTTAGTGATAAATCTCATTAAGTTGATAGCTTCTACAAATATGGTTTTTCAAATAAATGGGATTCTTGGTGCATAGAAGAACAAGTATGTAAAGGAGTCATTAATGATGAAGAGGACCATTTTGAGAAAAATGTGACTTTGGAACAACCTCATCTTTTTATCTTGTAGAAAAAATGTGATTGTCTCTAGCATGCCTTATATCATTCCTTTGTTCATTGAGCATAATGAGGATTCAAGAAAAATATGTAGTTGAGAGTTTTATTAAAGACCCAAAACCAAAGGAAGATATGTTTCTTTATTCAATTGGATTCTTAGAGTATTGTTCTTGTTTTCTCAAAACCATAGGTATAATGCATCTTATACAAACTTATTTCATATTGAATGACAAACTTCAACCTATTTGAATAATTCATTGATATCGGTTCTTTCCATATATAATGCATATGGAAATGTGAGATTATTTATCATGCTCTCGTACACTTTGATCATTCTATTTCAAACTATACAACTACTTCAAAACCATCTACTTGTAATCTAATAGTAATATATTTTATCAAGTATTTATAATCATCTAACTCTGGCATTCGAATCTTCTCTTTATCCTTTCAAATTCATTCATGCTATACAAAATTCAACCATATTGTAGAGTGACACATCAACTTTGTTGAGAAATTAGTGCTAGTAAATTTGGGTTTGATTTCTCTTTCTTGATCATTACTTGTGAATTATGTTGGCTTCTTTTACTTCTTTATTATATTATCTTTCATCAAGAAATTACCAAATTATGTGTGTATGAAGATCACAAGAATAAGAGACACAAGATGTAGGCACTCAGCCAAGGAAAAACCCCTATCTAGGCGAAAACCCAATCAAACTTCTTCCATTAGTAGTTTTCACAAGATAATATGAGATAATCCAAGACTCTTCGACCTAGACAAAGACTTCCTCCAATCACCAAGTCAGACTTTCCTTCCAGCAACTTTGATCTAGATCTTCGACCCTGCAGCAGTAGAACTTCGACCTATCTAGCGACATAACTTCGACCTATGCAGCATCAAAACTTCTCCCTGTGCAGCAACAAAACTTCGACCCCAACAACTCCAGAACTTCGACCTACCCATGAGCAGATCTTTGATCCCAGCAACAATCTAGTAACTTTGTATGAAACAGAGAGATAGATAGCCCAAAAACTTCGACTTTTTCTTCTCCTGCAATTCTTCCTTCTTCTCCTTGAACTTCGCACTTTTCTTCTCTTCCTTCTTGTATATCGAACTTGTTGAATTGATAGTCAAATGGATCGAATTTCACTTGTATATATAGTGTATTTTGTGGGTCGAATTTTCCTCATGTAGGCTAACTTCATCAAGTAAGGGTCGACTTTGTGTGGAGGTGAAAAATTAAATATTTGACTCAGTAATAATTCTTTTTACAAAATCCCAAGAAGGGTCTCATTAAATATACAATGACTCTAATGACTCAATATAAAACCTAGAAGTCCTCAATGGGTACTTTTACCTATAATATGATGACACAAGCATTAAACCCGTGCTCTAATAAGTCATTGTAATAATAATAAAATTTTCCTTTTCATTCTTTGATAAATACATTTCATAATGAGTCAAATACAAATATGAAGACTGAACCTAGTTATATTCTTCAACACTCCCTCTTAACTAGGGAGGTATTCACGATTTACACTTGTATATACAAGTACAAGGAAGATCTCAAAACACAAGAACTACAAATATTTTATGCGCAAGCGGTGCCATGGACTAGATTCCTGACTAGGGAAATCTATCTGGGTGGGACTAAGATGGAATCAATCTTTCATCCTCTCTAGGTACCATTAGTCTTACTTGCTAACCATCACCCCAAGGAACTAGGTTTGTAATGCAAGGTCAGAGCTCTATGACCAACGCCACCTTCCCTACTTCGGTAACTAGACATCAACACATAGGTCGATCAAATGTCCTCCCAGGAATTTTTTATTACACAATATGCCTCATCAAATCTCTTCCAAACATTTGTCATCGACGAGATTAGTAATATCAACCAAACCAAGCATGCTTCTAAGATATTCAAACTTTTTATTAGAAAGAGACTTTGTTAACACATCAGCTACATGTTCGTCGGTCAGGACATATTGTAGCTTCACGATCCCATCTTGTACCAAGCTTCTAATGTAGTGGTACTTATTGTTGATATGCTTCATCCTTGCATGGAACACGAGATCTTCATACATCTTAATATTTCTTTGATTATCACAATTTATTAGAGGATTCCTAAACAAATCTGATAGAAGTTTCCTCAACCATACATCCTACTTTCCTACTTCACATGCAACCACATACTCATCTTCATCACTACTCAAAGCAATAGGATATTTATTTCTACTCATCCATGAGATCATATCAGATCCCAAACTAAAACATCCACTTGTAGTGCTTCTTCCATCAGTTTCACAACAACCCCAATCAAATATGTGAAAACCTATCAACTTGACTTCCTTGTTTTCGTACTTTAGTCAGTGATGTATAGTGCCACGTACATATCTTAATATATGCTTGGTAACTATCCAATGATTATGACGAGGCTCCAACTAAAATTTACTAAGAATGTTCACAGAAAGACATATATCTGGTCTAGTATTTACCAGATACATCAAAGAACCCACCAACTTACGATAGGTGGTAGGATATATGAGACTTGAGTCAGAACTTCTCGACTTCTTGAGATTGGTGATCATGGGAGTAGTCATGGGATTGCAATCCATCATACCAAATTTATGCAACAACTTGATTATATAATTTCCTTGCCCCAAATATATCTCCCTAGGTTTCTGCCATATTTCCAGACCTAAGTAATAATGCATCAGTCCCATATCCTTCATCCCAAACTCAACTTCCATCATCTTCTTGCATTATTGTATCCTTTTCTTTACACCTATAATGAATGGATAATCCACATATAGTAGAATAATTACTAACTCATTATCCACAACTTCGATATAGATATTTGGATCAACAGTACTTTTGATTAACCTAATTCTTAGAAGGTATGCATCCATTTTTACATACCATGCCCTAGGTGCTTGCTTTAAACCATATAGTGCCTTCTTGAGTCTAAAAACATGAGTGTTTTTTCCATTTCTTTGAAAGCCTTCAAGTTGTTCAATGTATGCTTCTTCATCAATAGTTCCATTCAGGAATGTTGTTTTTACATCAATTTGATGGATATTCCATCCCATTGTAGCATCCAATGAAACCAAGGATCTTATAGTAGTATATATTGCGGTAGGTGCAAAGGTTTCTTCATAATCTATGCCTTCCTTTTGAGAGGAACCCCTTGCAATTAATCTAGCTTTGTACTTGTTTGTGCTTCCATCAACAGTGTACTTGATGTTGTAGATCCATTTAGAAGTGACAACTTATTTGTCACTTGGTCTAGGAACTATTTCCCAAACCCCATTCTTCATGATGGATTGATATTCTTCCTGCATTGCCTTTTTCCATACTTCTTGATGAGAAACTTCTTCAAATGTAGTTGGTTCATCTTCTATTAATTTTTTCATGTATGCAGCATATCCAAAATATCTTTTTGGTCTTTTTCTTTCTCTAAAATTTCCTTTCACAACTCCATGTCATTCGGCATCTTCAAGAGTATTTTTTAACCAATTTGGCCTCTTCCTTGTGGCAAGTGTGATCACAGGTTGAATAGGCTCACTTGGTCCTTCTTCTCTTTCTTCTTGATTTGTAGTAGGATTGTCGTGGTGCTCTTCTTCTTCGAATAGTGGTATGTCTTTGTCATCATAATCAATAGGAATATATTTGGATCTTTTGTAGGCATGATTTTCAACAAATATAACATCCCTACTTACTTCAATATGTCTTCCTTCCTTGATGTAGATTCTATATGCATTTGAAGAAATATTGTAGCCAACGAAAAATCCCTTTAATTCTTGTAGAATCTAGCTTCTTTCTTTTGTCCTTTGGAATGTAGATATAGGTGAGACACCCAAAGATTTGGAGATGGTCCACACATGGCTTCTTTCCTATGAATGCTTCTCTAGGTGTCATATTTTCAAGAATTCTATGAGGGATTATATTTTGTATATATATTGGTATAATTGTTGCTTCTCCCCATCGAAATTTTGGTATGTCTTGTTCAAAAATCATTATTTGTATACTTTATTCAATTGTCCTATTCTTCCTTTCAGCCACTCCATTTTTTTAGGATATTAGGGAATAATGAGATCCCTCTTAATTCCTGCTTCTTTCCAATCTGCAATCATTTCTTTGGAAGTGAATTCCCCACCATTGTCGGATCTCAAAGTATTTATTCTTCTTTTGGTTAGGGTTTCCACTTCATACCTAAACTCCTTGAATTTCTCAAATACTTCTTAGTTTTTCTTGAAAAGGTATAGCCATGTATTTCTAGAGTGATCATCAATGAAGGTCACATAATAAAGAAGACCTCCAAGTGATTTATCATACATAGGCCCACACACATCTGAATTAATGAGGTCTAATATATCCTTAGACCTTGTTTCACTGTTTGTAAAGGGTTTCGTTGTATTCTTTCCCAAAGCACATCCCTTGCATATTCATTCACGATTTTATTTGATATTGGGGATGGAATTTACCAATTGATTGAGATAGGGAATAACCTTAAAATGTAAATTTCCATATATTCTATGCCATAGCTCAATGGGATTGATTTCCACGTAAACTAGGGCTTGAATAGATGGTGTTATGACTCGATATAGACTTCCTTCACATTCTCCAATAACCTTAGATTTATTGATGCTTGAATCTTTTCCCCGAACCAGAAATTTTCCATCTACAAAAGCATTTATATCACCTTTATCTTCTAAGCACGAAATTTAAAGTAAATTCTTTTTCAAACCTAGAACATAGACTATATTGTTGAGATGTAGCGTTGTTCCATTTTCTAGCTTCAAAGAAGTTGATCCCATGCCTCTAACAGCATAAATTTTGTTGTCTCCCAATTCCACTGCATGAGAAGATGGTTCCTTTGATAGAGTGTGAAGTTGTTTACTTTATCCTATCATGTGCCTTGATACTCCACTATGAATAATCCATGCATTGTCATCATTGAGTGAACCTGTAAGTGCAGCCAAAAACCCTTTGCTTTTGACCTTATTGAATAAGTTGTAGATGATTCTTTTAATCCAGATTTCTGCAATATTGAATCTCATTATCATAGAGGAAGTAACTTTTCCTTTCAAGCCAACAAAGTGATCTCCAATCTTCTTTGACCTTAGCTCTGATACCATGTTGAGAAATCAATGCTAGTAGTATTAGGGTTTGATTTCTCTTTCTTGATAATTACTTGTGAATTATTTTGGATTTTTTTACTTCTTTATTATAGTATATTTCATCAAGAAATTACCAAATTAAGTGTGTCTGAAGATCACGAGAACAAGAGACACAAGATGTAGGCACTCATCCAGGGGAAAACCCAGTCAAACTTCTTCCTTTAGTAGTTTTCACAAGACAAGAGGAGATAATCCAAGACTCTTCAACCTAGATAGCAACTTCCTGCAATCACCAAGTCAACCTTCCTTCTAGAAACTTCGATCTAGATCTTTGACCCTACAGCAATAGAACTTCTACCTATCTAGCAACAGAACTTCGACCTATGTAGCAGCAGAACCTTGACCTCTGCAGCAGTAGAAATTCAACCCCAGAAATTCCAGAACTTCAACCTACCCAATAGCATATATTTGACCCCAACAACAACCTAGTAACTTCATACAAAAGAGAGAGAGTGATAGCCCAAAAAATTGACTAGTTCTTCTCCTACAATTCTTCCTTCTTATCCCTGAACTTTGCACTTTTATGCACTTTCGTCTTGTGTATCAAAGTTGTTGTGTTGATAGT
The DNA here is from genome assembly GCA_031772625.1 of Pinus tabuliformis. Classification (NCBI taxonomy): domain Eukaryota; kingdom Viridiplantae; phylum Streptophyta; class Pinopsida; order Pinales; family Pinaceae; genus Pinus; species Pinus tabuliformis. Next base: position 253,614,492 of record CM062812.1, on the reverse strand, counting down.
CAAATGGATCGAACTGTACTTATATATATATACCCTCTTCTATGGGTCAAATTGTCCTCATGTACGACGACTTCATCAGGCAAGTGTCGACTTGGTGTGGAGGTGACAAATTACATATTTGACTCAATAATAGTTCTTTTTACATGATTCAAAAGCCCAAGAAGGGTCTCAATAAATGGAAAATGACTCTAATGACTCAATATAAAACCTAGAAGTCCTCAATGGGTACTTTGACCTATAATATGATGACCCAAGCATCAAACCCATGCTTTAATAAGTCATTGTAATAATAATAATAATAATAATAATAAATCCTTCTTTGATAAATACATTTCACAATGAATCAAATAAAAATATGAAGCCCTGACCTAGATACATTCTTCAACACTCCCTCTTAACTAGGGAGGTATTCATGATTTACACATGTGTATACAAGTACAAGGAAGATCTCAAAACATAAGAAATACGAAGAGTTTAAGCACACACGGTGCCACGAACTAGATTCCTAACCAAGGCAATCTATTTGGGTAGGACTAAGATGGACTCAAGCTTTCCGCCTCTCTAGGTACCATCAGGCTTACTTGCTAGCCATCAACCCAGGGAACTAGGTGTGTAATGCAAGGTGAGAAATCTATGACCAACACCAACCTCCCTACTTTGGGAACTAGACATCAACACATAGGTCAGTTAGATGTCCTCCCAGGCATTTTGTATTACACAAGATGCCTCATCAAATATCTTCCAATTATTTGTCATCAATGAGATTAGTAATATCAACCAAACCAAGCATGCTTCTAATCTATTGAAAAATTTTATTAGGAAGAGACTTTGTTAACATGTCAGCTACATGTTCGTCGGTCTAGACATATTGTAGCTTAACGATCCCATCTTGTACCAAGCTTCTAATGTAGTGTTACTTATTTTTGATATGCTTCGTCCTTGAATGGAACATGGGATCTTCAGATATCTTAATGTTGCTTTGATTATCACAATTTATTAGAGGCTTCCCAAACAATTCTGACAGAAGTTTCCTCAACCATACAACCTCCTTTCCTACTTCACATGCAGCCACATACTCAACTTCAACACTGCTAAAAGCAACAGGATATTTCTATCTACTCATCCATGAGATCATAGCATATCCCAAACTAAAACACCCACTTGTACTGCTTCTTCCATCAGTCTCACTACCACCCCAATTAGAATCTGTAAAACATGTCAGCTTGAATTCCTTGTTTCCGTACATTAGGCAGTGATGTATAGTTCCATGTAGATATCTTAATATATGCTTGGCTACTATCTAATGATCATCACGAGGCTCCAACTGAAATTGACTTAGAATGTTCAGAGCAAAACATATATCGGTCTAGTATTTACCAAATACATCAGAGAACCCACCAACTTACAATAGGTGGTAGGATCTACGAGACTTTAGTCAGAGCTTCTCAACTTATTGAGATTAGTGATCATGGGAGTATTAATGGGCTTGGAATCCATCATATCGAATTTATGAAACAACTTGATTATAAACTTTCCTTGCCCCTGATATATCTCCCCAGGTTTCTTCCATACTTCCATACCTAGGTAATAATGCATCAGTCCCATCTCCTTCGTCACAAACTCACAAACTCAGTTGCCAACATCTTCTTGCATTCTTGTATCCTTCGCTCTACACATGTAATGAATAGATCATCCACATATAGTACAATAATGACTAGCTCATTATCCACAACTTTGATATATATATTTGGATCAATAGTACTTTTGACGAACCTGATTCTTAGAAGGTATGCATCCATTCTTGCATACCATTCCCTGAGAGCTTGCTTCAAACCATATAGGGCCTTCTTGAGCCTACAAACATGAGTGTATTTGTCATTTATTTCAAAGCCTTCAGGTTTTTCAATGTATACCTTTTCGTCAATGGTTCCATTGAAGAATGTTTTTTTTACATCCATTTGATGGATATTCCATCCCATTGTAGCAGCCAATGAAACCAAGGATCTTATAATAGTATATCTTGTGGTATGTGAAAAGGTTTCTCCATAATATATGCCTTACTTTTGAGAGAAACCCCTTGCAATGAATCTAGCTTTGTACTTGCCTATGCTTCCATTAACAACATGCTTGATCTTGTAGATCCATTTAGAATGAAAATTGATTTGTCACTTGGTTTAGGAATGATTTCCCAAACCCCATTCTTCATTATGTATTAATATTCTTCCTACATTGCCTTTTTCCATACTACTTGATGAGAATCTTTTTCAAATGTAGTCAGTTCATCTTCTATTAATTTTGTCATGTTTGTAGCATATCCAGAATATATTTTTGGTATTTTTCTTTCTCTAAAAATTCATTTCGCAGCTCCATGTCCTTCAGCATTTTCAATAATATTTTTTAACCAATTTGACCTATTCCTTGTCTCAGGCATGATCACAGGTTGAACAATCTCACTTGGTCCTTCTTCTTCTTCTTCTTGATTTGTAGCAGGATTTTCATGGTGCTCTTATTCTTTGAATAATGGTATGTCTTCGTCATCGGAATCAATAGGAATATCTTTGGATCTTTTGTAGACATGATTTTCATCCAATATAACGTCCCTGCCTACTTCAATATTTCTTCCTTCCTTGATGTAGATTCGATATGCCTTTGAAGAAATATTGTAGCCAAATAAAATCCCTTTAATGCTTGTAGAATCTAGCTTCTTTCATTTGTCCTTTGGAACGTGGATATAGGTGGGACACCCAAATATTCAGAGATGGTTCACACGTGGTTTCTTTCCTGTGAATGCTTCTTCAAGTGTCAAATTTTCAATAATTCTATGAGGGATTCTATTTTTTATATATATTGTTGTCATTGTTGCTTCTCCCCATATAAAGTTTGGTATATCTTGATCAAAAATCATTGTTCGTATACATTCTTCAATTGTCCTATTATTCCTTTCAACCACTCTGTTGTGTTCAAGATAGTAGGGAACAATGATCTCCCTCTTAATTCCTACTTCTTTGCAATATGCAATCATTTCTTTGGAAGTGAATTCCCCACCATTGTAGAGTCTCAAAGTCTTTATTCTTCTTTTGGTTAGGATTTCCACTTTAGACTCTAAGCTCCTTGAATTTCTCAAATATTTCATCCTTTTTCTTGAGAAGGTAGAGCCATGTCTTTCTAGAGTGATCATCAATGAAGGTCACATAATAAAGATGACCTCCAGGTGATTTATCAGACATAAGCCCACACACATATGAATGGATGAGGTCTAATATATACTTAGACCTTATTTCATTGTCTGTAAAGGGTTTCCTCGTATTCTTTCCCAAAGCATATCCCTTGCATATTCCTTCATGGTCTTCTTTGATATTGGGGATTCCATTTACCAATTTATTGAGAAAGGGAATAACTTTATAATGTAAACTTCCATATATTATATTCCATAGTTCAATGGGATTTATTTCCATGTGAACTGGGGCTTGAGGAGATGGTGTTATGACTCTATATAGACTTCCTTCACATACTCCAATAACCCTAGCTTTATTGATGCTCGAATCTTTTCCCTAAACCATAAATTTTCCATATACAAAAAAAATTATATCACATTTATCTTCTAAGCAAGAAATTGAAAGTAAATTATTTTTCAAACCTAGAACATAGAGTATATTGTTGAGATGTAGCTTTGCTCCATTTTCTAGCTTCAAATACGTTGATCCCAGGCCTCTAACAACATAACCTTTGTTGTATCCCAATTCCACTGCATGAGAATATGGTTCTTGATAGAGTGTGAAGTTGTTTACTTTCTCTTGTCGTGTGCCTTGATGATCCACTATTAATAATCCATGCATTTTCATCATTGAGTGAACCTATGAGTGCAGCTAAAACCCTTTGCTTTTGACCTTATTGAATAAGTTGTAGATGATCCTTTTGATCAAGCTTACTACAATATTGAATACCATTTTCAAGTATCTTATCATAGAGGATGTAACTTTTCCTTTCAAGCCAACACAGTTATCTTCAATCTTCCTTGACATTAGCTATGATACCATGTTGATAAATCAATGTTAGTAGTATTAGGGTTTGATTTATATTTCTTGATAATTACTTGTTAATTATATTTGCTTCTTTTACTTCTTTATTATATTATCTTTCATCAAGCAATTACCAAATTATGTGTGTATTAAGATCACAAGAACAAGATACACAAGATGTAGGCACTCATCCAGGGAAAAACCCCTATCTAGGGGAAAACCCAGTCAAACTTCTTCCTTTAGTAGTTATCACAAGAAAATACGAGATAATACAAGACTCTTCAACCTAGACACATACTTCCTCCAATCACTAATTCAACCCTTCCTTCCAGCAACTTCAATCTTTATCTTTGACCCTGCAACAATATAACTTCAACCTATCCAGCAATAGAAATTCGACCTATGCAGCAGCAGAACTTTGACCTATGAAAAAACAAAAATTTGACCCCAGCAACTCTAGAACTTCGACCTATGCAGAAGCAAAAATTTGACCCCAACAACTCCAGAACTTCGACCTACCCAGTAGCAAATCTTTGACCCCAACAATAACCCATTAACTTTGTACAAAAGAGAGAGAGAGAGAGAGAGAGAGAGATAACCCAAAAAATTCAACTTGTTCTTCTCTTGCAATTCTTCCTTCTTCTCCTTGAACTTTGCACTTTTCTGCACTTCCTTCTTGTGGATCGAACTTGTTTACATGATAATCAAATGGATTGAACTACACTTGTATATATAGCCTCTTCTGTGGGTCGAAATGTCCTCATGTAATCCGACTTGGTGTGGAGGTGACAAATTACATATTTGACTCAATAATAATTCCTTTTACATGATTCAAAATCCCAATAAGGGTCTCATTAAATGGACAATGACTCTAATGACTCAATATAAAACCTAGAAGTCCTCATTGGAGACTTTGACCTATAAGATGATGACCCAAGCATGAAACTTGTGCTTTAATAAGTCATTGTAATAATAATAAATTTTCTTTGCCATTATTTGATAAATACATTTCATAATGAATCAAATACAAATATGAAGACATAACCTAGTTACATTCTTCAACAAACTTTGTATTGCCAAAAAAAATTCTTTGGAAATCCTTTATGCTTTCAAATTTGATGTGGCACTCCATGTTGCTTAGCTACTTTATTAATTTTTTCAATAAATACTTCCACTCATAATATCAAACCTTGACCTTTGATCTCCTTTCTTTCTTTTCAAGTATCTTCATTATTAGTTGGAAGTACATATCCTCTTTGACTTTACTATCTTCTTCATCTTATTACAGGTTCATTACATTTGGATTATCTACCTCAACATTCTAGCCTAGCTCTTGGTCGACCCTCTACAATTTTAAATCACTTTGTTTGGGGATTTTTTCCTTCAAAAAAGTCATAATATTTCATTCATAAAAAGAAAAGGGATTAAATTTTGTAGATGTGACAAGAGAATTTATAGAGAGACATCAAAGTATATTACTGCACATTTGAATGATAATGCACTGAGCACCAAAAATAAAAATGACAAGTAGTAATGAGGAAAATAATCCTTGATCTTGCCTTATCATCATTATTATTTTTAACTTCAATCCATCCCCCTAAGAAGGATCCATGAGGTCATAATTTGAAGTCAAAATCTCTTTATTGGAATCGAGGTTATCGTATTCATGAATTCATTTCATTCCTCCCATGGGACCTTCATTAATAGCTACCTCCCTCAAGGAAGAAATCTTGGTATTCACTATTTGTTCTCTATTTTATGAGGGAAAGTTTACTTATTCAACCTATATTTTCGGCCTAGCGTCGGTATCCTTCCCTATATCTATTGATTTCTGAATTTTTTCATTATGGGCATCAACAACTAAAGACAGTTGATCACATACTTGCAAGCATTTTGTTTTGGGATTTTGACCTTTTTTTCCTCTTTGGGTGAACTTCCACCTAAGGAAAAGAATCTGGGAGATGTTCTATTTGTTGAGAAATTCAACATCAAAAATTTGTGTTATTGTAATCCAAAACCTAAGTCCACTAAGAATTTCCTTTTGTAGAATCATAATGTCTTGTTTATTGTATTTGATGTTAATTTCCACATAAATTCAAAAATATGTCAAAAGTCCTAGCCTAACCCACACAAGATAAATTTTTAATTTCTACCTAGGGAATTTATGATATCTTTAAATATTGATAAATTCTATAAGTGTATTGCCATATTTGGAAGGCAAACCCAAATTAACATTTTAGTGATATTTATAGTGTTTGGATTAATTTCTAGAAACCATGGGGTGACAAAAATACTCACTCTTCCCCAAAACTAGGGAACATTATCAAAGAAAAAAAAAGGTGATAATCCCACTTATAAACTTGACCATAATTTGGAATCGCACTCTTAAATCTTACCCTTTTCAAATTAAGGCCTCCCCCATAGATCCGTTAATAAGAGAACTTTTTATCAAATATTTTGTATTCATGCATTTCATCAAACGCTTTATGTGTATGCTTAAATCCAAAGGAGAGCACGACTTTGCAAACCATTCCACTAAAGAAATCCTAATTGAAAATATTTAGTCGCCACATGGATCTGTAGCAATAGGATTTTCGTGATGACCTATAACATGTGAATCTAAAAAAAGGGATCAACAACATCTTCCAATTAGTTAATTATTCAAAAGACAACTACAAAACACATTATCATTTCTCTAGAGTTTAATTGGAAAATCAAATGAAAACTACAAAAACATCATGAATATTACTTTAAACCATGACCCAAAATTAAGTATCAAAGTTGTGGCAACAAAGTATAAAGGATAAAGAAAGAGGATAATATACCCAAAAATAAAATAAAAAAAGATTTTATCAAAGGATCGTAAAAACAAAGCCTATGAGAGCCAGTGTGAGAATGAATCAAAACCCATTATGGGTTGCATAATTGTAACAAAGAGTGTCATCAACCCTAAATCTTAGACCAAATGAGGGTGTCTTATTTTTTCTTTATAGTTTTGACATATTGTTCAAATGCTTTGATAAGTTTAACAACCCAAATAATTACATCAAACTAGATTCACTCCATTATGTTAAATTTTTTTATTTTTTTATTTGAAAACAAAATTTTGATTTATTTAAAATGCACAAGTTTCACATTGAATAATAATATTGAAAGTTCCAAAAAATAAATTTTATTAACTAGAGTAGCAGGGTAGAGTGGGAAAAAAAAAGTATTAAATCATCATTGGGTCTTAGCATTGGCTCCAATAATGAGGCAAAGCCCCTCACAACCCTACGGGGGATAATGAGTAGTATTTGGACCAAGGTATTAAGATGATAAAATTTCATCATATGGGACTCTAAAATTATCATGAGATCTCTCTTGAGGGGAAAACCTATCAAGGAACTAAGACTAGTCAAAAATCTACAATAGAACCTAGCCTTGACTCATAACTTCCACTCCATCTCTGACCAAGTATGAGGAGAGTTTAACAAAGAAACAAATAGAAGGGAAAATATAGGCATAACTTTGGAAAGGAAAACTTATTTCGTGTTAATTCAAGCAAATTATATTTGAATTACCATGAAAACCCTTAATCAAATCTACTTCCAACGAATAGTCAAGACTTGGAAAACGAGAAAAATCAACCTTGTAACCTTCAGAATTCAACCTCCATGCAGATATTGAAGACTAAAAAGGGTCAAAAAAGAATTGTATATGTCTTCTCCCAAGATCCACGCTCAATGCATACCATGAAAGGCTAGAATGATCCATATTTATACAAGTCATGGAAAATTCTAGGAGGGGCCATCTGACTTGATAATGAGAGGGAAAATGAAATTAAATTTCAATTTTAATTTTTTATTTTAGGAGCCAAAAACCCCTCCAACGTTAATCTTAAATTTTGTAATTTATTTTTGAAGAAACATTTCATTTATTTTGACTTTGACTAGAAAGGATAAGCCCCCTTTTTTAATAATATAACATTTACTTGTGCCATAGATTAGCCAATAATATGTTGCCACATCATCCATTTTTGGGTCTTTTGACCACAAGGTGGAGCCATCAACTTTAATTTGACATATCTCTCAAACCATAGAGAGACTCGGACGTGCCACATACTGTCAAAATCGGCATGGTGAGGAGAGTCCAATAAAGGTGACCTTGACCACAAAGACCTTAAGTTTCCTTGTCACATTTGACATGAAATATGGTGTTTCTTGGTTTGACATCAATGACAACCACATTTCAACACCAACTTTGTTAAAATGAGGACTCCAATCCTCTTAGGCTACAACCTTTCCAAATAAACTTTAAAATCGACTTCTTCAAGATGTCTTCAAAGAGGCTTTCCAAAATCACTTCAAAAAAGATCTTCTAGATCTCCTCCAAGTCTATTCCAAGAACGCTTTAAGTCTAATTCAACAAAGGCTTCCAAGGTTGCTTCAAATAACCTCCAAGGCACTCCAAGGAATTCTTCAAAGTCTAGTTCACAATATTTGCTCAAAAGGTTCTTCAAGAGTTACTCCAAGGTCTGCTACAATGAAGGCTACAAAGTATGCTCAAGATATATTCAACTCTACTCCAAATTTTTGCTCCAAGACTCTTCAAATCTACTCTAAACGTGTCTCCAAAATTTCTCAAAGAATGTCCTCATGTTTGCTTTAGATTGTCTTCAAAGGAAAGTCTATAAATGTTGCTCCAAAACTTCACCCACGTTTTTCCAAGAAATGCCTTCAAGATAGCTCAAAGAGGTCTCCAATGAATGCTCTAGAATGCTTCCAAAATACGCCCTCAAATGTCTTTAAAATATGCTTGAAACTTGAGCGAAAATATGTCTTCAAGAGGCTAAATTATAGGCCTATATCAGACCTTGGAAATCCCCAAATTGCAGGGCTGATACTCACCCTCACCAAAGGGTCAAAGTCTGCACTAGACGTGTCTTGGTTACGGGGGCCAAATAGCCTTAAAAGGTCGAATTGTAGGGTCCTAAAATCTTGCCTCAAGCTCAAATTTCGTTGGCCACAAAGGGGAAAAATTGCCTCAAACTTTAGGTAGAACCTCGGGTTTGTAATAGGTCAAAATTATATGCTAAAGTGGAACTAAGGTTAAGCTGAATTTAGCCCTCCAAAACTGGTTGAGATCTGTCTCAGAGTCTCCAACAAATTGATCAAGAAAGCACCAATAACCATTACCAATAACAAAACTAAAACCTTGAATTTCTCCTTCAATTTTCCTTAGGGTTCATGAGGTATGAACCATTGTTCTTCTCTTTCAAACCTAAGTTTCTTCTTATCGTCTATTTTTTGAGTCGCTTGGCTAAAATGGAGGAGACATGACTTGTATTTATACAATTTTAATCACACTAAACCGTCATTATTGTTGAGGAGGGGGGCCGACTTGTATTTATGTATGCCAACTTGATAGAGATCAAAAAATAGGTATTTTTCAACTTGTAAATTCAATCTCTTCAATGAGGAGGGTTATGAGGCATGCAAGTACTCATTGGAAAGGGCTTAAAGTCCTCTTTAATCCTATGCAATTTTCTTCTTCAATTGGACAACCTTTGCCATCAATAATAATTAATTTCTCCAAAAATATCCCCCTTTGTTATTGATGGAAACATCCTCATATGCTACTGTCCCTGTCATGATGTTGCTCCCCCTGTCATCTTGTTACTCCCCCTATCATTTTCTCACCCTTTGGCATCAATAACAAAGGGATGCTCTAATGGGATGCAAGAGAGATTACCCCCACCTTTTGACGAAGACATTCAAATGCTTCTTGAGGTAGGGATTTTTTGAAGATGTCTGCAATATGTTTCTTAGTGTTGACATACTCCATTTTAATGACCTGATTAGCAACCTATTCATGAAGAAAGTGGTACTTAATTGGAATATGTTTTGTTTTTTAGCGAATGAATAGACTTTTTGAGAGACTAATTGCATTGGTATTGTCACAGTAGATGGCGATAGGTTGTTTTGTTTATATTTTTACATCCTTCAAGGCTTCCTTCATCCATATAAATTGTGTACAACAATCTCCTATTGTTATACACTTGGCTTCAATTGTGGAGAGAGATATAAATGAGTGTTTCTTGCTTAGCCAAGATATAAGATAGTCTCCTAACAAGAATGATTTTTTGTTGGTTTTTTCAATCATCAATGCTTCTTTCCTAATCTACATCGGTATATATTGTCATGGTAAGATTTGTGCTCCTAGGACACCATAGAAAAAAAATCAGGAATTGTGCCATTTAGATATCTAAATATCCTTTTTATTGCTTGCATGTGGGATTCCTCAAGGGCTTACTGGAATATTTCCACCATACCTACTACCTACATGATGTCTGGTCATTAAGATGTCAGATATAAAAGACCTCCAATCATTGATCTATAGAGAGTTACATCTACTGTAGGGGATTCATCATCCTTACTCAACTTGCAACATGTAATCATAGGTGTGCTTACAATAGCACATTCTTCCATCCCAATCACTTAAGCATCTCCTTGAGGTACTTTTCTTTTGTTATGAACATTCCAGCATCGGTTTCAGTTACTTGAAGTCCAAGAAAGAAAGAAAACTCTCCAATCGTTGACATTTCAAATTATTTTGACATTTCTTGGGAAAAATTGTGCCTCATCATTGTTGCTACCAAAAATCAGATCACCCATGCATACCAGTGTGATCAGTAGATTGTCTTTGGCCATATTCATGTAAATATTGCTTCCTTCAACTCCTCTTTTGAATCGTTTTGTTGAAGATACTGATACAATCTAGAATACCAACCTCTTAGAGCTTGTTTTAGTCCAAACAAGGCCTTCTTCAATTTGCAAATGAAACCTTTATTTTCTAACAAGTCAAACCCTTTTGGTTGTTCTATGTATACTTCTTCTTTCAAATCTCCATTAATGTTGACTTCACATCCCTCTAAGAGATTTTGAAGCCTTCTGAACAAGCAAATGCTAAAAACATCCTTATAGCCTCTGATTTGGAAACAAGAGCAAAAGTCTCTTCATAGTTAATTCCTTCAATTTGAGTGTATTCCTTGAAAACCAATCTTGCCTTGTTTTTGATGACTTGTTCATCTTCATTCATTTTGTTCTTATACACCCACTTGGTTCCTATGACATTCTTATCCTTTGGACTAGGTATTATTTCACATGTTCCATTCATTTCAATTTGGTTTGTCTCTTCTTCCATTGACTTTATCCAAAGTAGATCCTTACTTGAGTGAAATCATTTGGTTCAACTAGGGATAATAAGGTGATATCACTCCTTTTTGGTATTCTTTTCATCTTTCTTTGAGTTTGTATTCCTCCATCCACATCTCCAATGATTTGCTCTTATGGATGATTTTAGTGTACAAACTTTAAGGTTGTATTTGATGGTGTTTGAGATGGTTCCTCCTTTTGATTATTCGACTCCCGATCTTCATTTGCAACACCTTCCTCTAGATCTACAAATATAAGATCTTCTTCATTGGTTTTAACAACTTATTTTTCAGGAATACCCTCACCTATCTTTACATCAATGATTTCAACTATCTTTCGCAAACGTTTGTTCTAGAATTTTTAGGCCTTGCTTCTTAATGAGTATCCAAGGAAAATTCCTTTTTCAATTTGATGGTGTTTGAGATGGTTCCTCCTTTTGATTATCTTACTCTTGCTCTTCACTTGCAACACCTTCCTCTAGATCTACAAAGAGAAGATCTTGTTCATTGGTTTTAACAACTTATTTTTCAGGGATACCCTCATCTATCTTTACATCAATGCTTTCAACTATCTTTCACAAACGTTTGTTGTAGAATTTTTAGTCATTGCTTCTTAATGAGTATCCAAGGAAAATTCCTTTGTCAACACGTGAATCAAATTTTCCTAGTGAATCATCATTAATCTTCATAAATAATTTGCTTCCAAATATTTTGAAGTGTTTCACAGAGGCAGGCCTTCCTTTCCATAGTTCATATGGAGTTTTATCATTGTTTAATCAGGGTTGAGTTATGTTCATGATATAGAATGCTACCCCAACTGCCTCCCTCCATAAGTTAGCATGTAAGTCAACTTCCAACAACATTGTTCTTACAATCCCTTGTATAGATATATTCTTTCTTTATACTACACTTTGTTGTGGAGTCCTAGCAACAGAAAGTTCCCTCTTGATTCCATATTTTTCATAGAATTCATTGAATTCTCCTAAGGTAAATTCTCCACCTCTATCTATTCTTAAGCATTTGATCTTCAACTCATTTTCATTTTCAACCATTGCTTTGAAATTTTTAAAACAATCTAGTGCTTCTGACTTATATCTTATGAAAAATACCCACATCATTCTAATATAATCATCTATAAATAAAATAAATTACCTTTCTCCTGTAGAGTTGGAGTTCTGGTTGGACTGAACAAATCTGCATTAATTATTTCCAAAGGCTTTGATGTCAAATAATCCTTTGATTTGAAATTGGTCCTAGTTTTTGTTCTATGTTGACATGGTGCACAAATAGCATTTGTTGGCTTTGAGATTCTGGGGATATCTCTTACTACTTGAGTTTTGCTAATATTCACCAAGTTATCAAAGCTTAGGTGTCCCAAACAGGTGCCATAGCTAGATTTCATTTGCTTGACTCATGTAACAGCTCTCTTCCTGAATTTCATTGAGAATGTATACATTACATGTTGTTCTTACTCCTTTTCCTACCAATTTTCCCGAAGATGATCTCCTTATCTTACAATCCTTGGAATGAAAGATGAGATCATGTCCCTGATCGCATATTTGGTTGACACTCAAAATATTATGCTTGAGCCCTTAAACATATAAATCATTTTGCGTGTTCCCCTTGCCATTAATGAGACTCATTATGCCTTTCCCAGCAATTGTACCAGATCCATTGTCTCCAAAGGTCACATTTACATCCTTTTATGTGATTAGTGAGATGAACATTTTCTAGTCACATGTCATGTGCCTAGAACATCCACTATCTATAAACCATTGATTTTCCTTTTTCTGAGGACACAAAGCTAGACTACATTTCCCAAAGTTAGATTCTCCATTCTTCCTTCTCCCAACTTTCTCGCTTGACTCTAGTGTACATTTCTATGCTTCATGGCCTATATTATTGCATTTGTAACATTCTAGACTATACTTTGAAAGTGGGGCAAAGGAATTATAAGTTTTGATTTGGTCTCGCCACTTTATGTCAACAATATTGTCTTGGAGATTTTCCCTATATGCCTTGCAATGTTTTTCTTAATGACCAAAATTTTTACAATATAAATAATTTCCAAGAAAAATGGTTTGTTACCTGTTAGTATAAATTTTCCTTGATGAGATATTCCTTTTGGGGAGGGACCGCTTCTCATTCCTTGGTTGAAACTTGTTTCCTGCAGCATTATTATGATGATATCCTTTAAGAACATCGGCAAAGCTTCTAGGTTTTTCTTCATGATGATGGTATCTTCCTTTGAATTTGAATATTTTCCTGTATAGCCAAGTCCAGATTTGTCCTGTGGCGGTATTTGGGAACTGAGAATAATATCCAAGATCTAAGAACTCAAATTCTTGTTTGATTTGTCCAACTCCCTTTTTAAAGATACTTCTTCAACTTCCAATTTTTCACAAATTTCTTCCTTTTCCTTTGGTTTATTTTTCAAGGCTTCTTCTACCCTTTTAGCTTCTTCTTTTTCTGTTTTGAGAGAGTTGATTTCCTAATATAACCTTCCATTTGTTTTCTTGTGTCTTTCATTTTCTTCTATAACACTAACTAATAGTTCATCTATGTTTCCTTCAAATTATTTTGGACTTTCATCTTCTTCTTTTGAATTTTATGTTTCATTTGTGAAGGCCATGAACAATACTTCTTTGTTTCCAACATATTCTTCTTCATCAGAATCAGCATTATCTTTCTTGGAGAAGAAATTATTTTTGCTTGAGCCTCTCTTCTTGAAAGTTCTTAAGTTCATCTTCATCATCACTGTCATCTTTAAAGGGACACTTGGTTGCATAATGTCCTATTTTACCACATCTAAAACAAATGAGAGGTAGCATACCTTTGAGTTTAGATCCTTGATCCTTTCTTTGGCTTCTTGACAAATTGTGTCATTTCAGTATAAGAATCATCATTGTCGCAATCACAGTTCTTCCCCTTTCTTGATGACTTTGATGCCTTGAATGCAACTTTCTAATGATTTGAATTTATTGACCTCATCTCATATGCCCTGAGGATTCCATAAAGCTCATCCATTGATAAAAATTACAAATATTTTAGTTCTGCTATGGCACAAACCTTGGCATCAAGAGACCTGGAAGGGATCTTAAGACCTTTTGGAAAATCACATTTTCATTGACTTTTTAACCTAGTCCTTTGAGAGTGTTAACTACCTCATCTACTCAGAGAAAGTAAGCAATAATATATTCTTCATTATTCATCATGAGACATTCAAAGTTCTATCTAAAGGTATGAAGCGGTGTCTTTTTTACCTTGTCAACTCCATAAATATTGATGAGCTTGTCCCACGTTTTAGCTATTTCAATACCCATAACGTTGGTGAATTTTGAATTTGAAAAATTGTTTTCTATAGAATTCAAAGCCTTGGTATTTGCAACATGTGCTTGCTTCTCGTCCTAATCAGTTGGTAGAGGAGGGATCTTGTATCCATCTATGACAAATTTCCAAACTTCGACTCCAAGAGACATTAGGTAGTACTTCATTCTGACCTTCTAGAAGGAAAAAAGTTGTTCCATCAAACTGGGGGACCTTAGCATCTTTATTGGGCATTGTGATTCAAAAAATATTTCTTCTAACTGTTAGGACAATCTTGAATAAACTAACTCTGAAACCAATTGTTGGAAATATTGAAGGGGGTTAAATCAATATTCTTTCAATTTTTATATTATGCCACTTAATATTTTTATAGCAAATTAAACCAAAACACAAGAAATAGAACAAAGAATAATTATATTAATGAAGACAGTGATGACTCCAATGCTCTTTTACAAAAATTCAAGCTCCAACCTATACAACAAAATCTCTAACTTCTTCAAGGCTTCAACCTTAAATGAGGATTCCAATCCTCACAACAAATCCAAGCACCAACATGGTCAAAAGTGAGGACTCCAATCCTCCCAACAATCCAAGCACCAACTTGTCAAAATGAAGACGCAAATCCTCTTATGCTCCAACCTTTCCCAATAAACTTTAAAATCAACTTCTTCAAGATGTCATCAAAGAGGCTTGCCAAATTTAGTTCCAAATTCACTTCAAAAGAGGTCTTCCATATCTTCTCTAGTCTACTCCAATAATGCTTTAAGTCTACTTCAACAAAGGCTTCCAAGGTTGCTTCAACTTGTCTCCAAGACACTCCAAGGAATTCTTCAAAGTCTAGTTCACGATAACTGCTCAAAGTGTTCTTCAAGGGTTACTCTAAGGTCTACTACAATGAAGGCTACAAATTCTTCTCAAGAGTTCTTCAACTCTGCTCCAAATTTCTGCTCCAAGACTCTTCAAATCTACTCTAAAAGTGTCTCCAAAATTTCTCAATAATGTCCTAAGGTCTGCTTCAGATTATCTTCAAAGGAAAGTATAGAAACTTGATGCTTCCAAAATTCACCTAGCCGTCCAAGAAATTCCTTCAGGATGTATCAAAGAGGTTACCAATGAATTATAGATGTTAGAAAATTGGAAAGGCATAAATATTTTCTTATTCTTGATAATTACTTGTGATTTCTTGTTATTGTGATTATTTATATCTTCTTTATTTTAGTTCATCAAGCAATTACCAAAGTAATAGCACATAAAACAATGGACGTGAGATGTAGGCACTATGCGAGGGAAAAACCCCCCTCCAAGGGAAAACCCAGTCACGAAAAAGTATTCCTTTCAATATTATTATTTTAGGCTCTTCACTCTAGACAAAGACTGAACCTTCCCTCCACATCAAGTCAGCGTCTCAGATCTTTGACCTCTTTCCAGCAACTTTGACTAGGTAGCAGCTTTCGGCATCAGGCAGCTTCTGGCATCAGTGAAACTTGGAATACTTTGATCTCCTAATATAGGGCACGAAACAGAGAGAGAGAAGCACCAAAATTTTGTTTTTCTTCTTCTCTTTAGACTCCGCCCAACTGGCACTTCCTTTTGCTTCTCGACTTCAAACGTCGCACTTCCTTTGGCTTCTCGACTTCAAACGTCGCACTTCCTAGCTTCCTTAGAGATATCAAACTTCTTGTCTGAGAGTATATTCCAAATGAATTTGACTTGCTTGTATTTATAGGCTTCATGTGAGGTCAAATTAGTGTCCTTAGGCCAACTTGATGTGGAGGATACATAAATTACATTTGACTCAATACTTAACCTTTTTACATGATTCAAAAGTCCAAGAAGGGTCTCTTTAAAAGTACAATTACTCTATTGACTCAGAATAAATCTTAGAAGTCCTCAATGGGGACTTTGACCTGAAACATGGTGACCCAAGCATGAAACCCATGCTTTAATAAGTCACAATAATAATAATTATTATTATTCTCTTTATTCTTTTGACAAGTACATTACAAGTTGAATCAAATACATTAAATCAAGACCGAACCTAGTTACATTTTCCAACACTCCCTCTTAACTAGGGAGGTATTCATGATATACAAATATAATGGAATATGTCAACTATATGAACCATGAAGAACTTTTAGGCACCACAATGTCATGGACTAGATTCCTGACCAGGGCAATCTATCCATTAGTCCCAACAATTTAGGCATTGAAATGCCATAGACTAGATTCCTGACTAGGCCAATCTATCCAAGTGGGAATAAGGTGGAATCAAGATTTCAGCCCCTCTAGGTACCATCAGACTTACTTGCTAACCACCAACCCAGAAATCCAGGTGTGTATCCAAAAATAGAGCTCAAAAATCAACACCACCTTTCCAAATTCGGGACCTAGACATCAACACAACGTGTGATCCGGATCTTGGGCAAAGGACCTCAAGATCTAAAGATTGAAATGGATCTTGGGGGGGAGGCCCCCAAGATCTGAAAATTTGAAATTGCCAGAAGAAAAAGAGGAGAATGCCAAATAAACAAAACCACAAAGAATTTTTTATTAAAATGGAGAATAATT
This sequence comes from Pinus tabuliformis, assembly GCA_031772625.1. Taxonomy (NCBI): domain Eukaryota; kingdom Viridiplantae; phylum Streptophyta; class Pinopsida; order Pinales; family Pinaceae; genus Pinus; species Pinus tabuliformis. The sequence goes on along the minus strand of CM062812.1, from coordinate 253,597,383 downwards.
GTAAGAGCTACATTGTGGTGGACAAACTATCCTTTTACAAAATGCAACTTGTTACTTATAGTATTTTTCAGTTACAATACCACGAGTCAATTCCATAGGTGAATGAATACCATGGTTGGATGTCACAATACCATGGGTCAACTCCATGGGTGAATGAATACCATGGGTGGATGTCACAATACCATGGGAAAATACCATGGTTGAATGAATACCATGGGTGGATGTCACTTACAATACCATGGGTGGATAAATACCATGAGTGGATGCCATTTACAACACCACGGGTAAATTCCATGGGTGGATGAATACCATGGGTTGATGCCATTTTCCATTCGGATCAACGTGTCGGCCAAATGTCCTCTAAGGAAATGCTTCACTCATAAAGCCTCAACTGTTGGAAATAATACTGAGAGGGGGGGTGAATCAGTATTATCACATCAATAAAACTTTTTCATTTCCATATTCAGATTCATATATGCTACTTCCACAACTTCTTATGATTCAGTTAGTTGATCCTTAATGAGTGCATTAGAACATTATCAACCATATTAACAGTAAACAGGTGCAGTAAAATAGAACAAATCATCACACATAAGCCACACACATGAACACCATGATATAAGGTGGAAACCCAATGTGGGAGAAAACCACCTGCTGCAAGTCATCTCAATCTTCTTCTTAATAAGAAAATCCTTTTACAATATTTCTGTACTGGTGCAGTCTTATACCAGTACGCAGGCTTCTACCTGCAGAGAGCTACAACCCCCATAGTTCTTGTACTAGCCGATCCATTTACTAGTACGCAGGCTGCTACCTGCTACAATGCTCCAAAGTTTTCAACTGCTACTGGAAGGGAGCTACCACCCCCGTAGCTCTTGTACTAGCTAAGATACTAGTACGTAGGCGCCGGCCTACAATCTTCTCTCCTCCGGGTACCACGTTTCATACATTTTCAGACTGGATACACCTGAAGCACAACACATAATCTGAAAGGCCACGTTTCATCCAATTTTCATACTGGAACCATAAATATCATTGAAGCACATAATCAATCAATCTTCTGAATCACCCAATCACTAGATCAATACATATACCAGGATAATATGAGTGTTAGCAACCCGATCTATTCCATTAGATCCATTACTAGATCTCATCCATCAACACAATCAATCAAACTGAATATGTAGAATACTAACACCATTAAACAGTCATCAGAACATATCAACAACCTGAACCACCTGTAACATTAAACATCATAGCTCAAATGGTATATGCTACTACAATGAACCAAACCTGCGTACATACGTGCTTTCACCAAAGCCAACCCGCGTACAGATCTATAAATATTCAATCATGACTTGCAGCGATTTCAAACTTAAGTTATACCCAGTTCAGATCATTACAAGCGTCAGTATACAGATCTAGAATAAGCATAATCAACTATATAGAGATAGTTCATTTCAAACCATTTGATCCCGATCTATCCTTAGATCTTGTTCTCCATCAACCGGTGAGATCCCTCTTTAGCTCAGATCCAGATCTGCACCACAACCCAATCACAGTATTCCAGATCTAGATATTCAATAATTCAGATGATGCTTTGCCAAATGATCTCCTTCCTCTTTTATAGCCTTAGTCCTTTCTCAATACCACGGTCCAAAACCATAGGATCAAAAAACTGTTGGACTAATACCATGAACCAACCATGAAAGTGCGTGAGATCAACACTTTTGGATGCAATACCACGGACCAAAACCATAGGATCAAAAACTGTCGGACTAATACCATGAACCAACCATGAAAGTGCGTGAGATCAACAATTTTGGATGCAATACCACGGACCAAAACCATAGGATCAAAAACTGTCGGACTAATACCATGAACCAACCATGAAAGTGTGTGAACTTTTCTCTTCATGAAAGGGACTTTTCTCTGCATGAAAGTGTGTGAACTTTTCTCTACATGAAATAAACTTTTCTCTGCATAAAAGTGCGTGAACTTTTCTCTACATGAAATAAACTTTTCTCTGCATATAAGTGCGTGAACTTTTCTCTTCATAAAAGGGAATTTTCTCTGCATGAAAGTGCGTGAACTTTTCTCTACATGAAATAAACTTTTCTCTGCATAAAAGTGCGTGAACTTTTCTCTACATGAAATAAACTTTTCTCTGCATAAAAGTGCGTGAACTTTTCTCTACATGAAAGAAACTTTTATCTTCATGAAAGTGTGTGAACTTTGCTGCACTATAATTTATCATCTGTGTGATTTTCCATCAAGGACAACACTTGTCTCATAATGCCAACAATCTCCCCCTTTGGACTTGTCATACTGAGAATTGTCATCTGATATCTCTTCCGTAGATTCATCTAGATATATATAAGTGAGTTGATCTTCTATGAGTTGTTTGCCATCAAGTACAACACATGCATCATAATGCCAACATCAACACTCCTTGATCCAGCAAATTAAGGATGACCAATATCTCCCAATCAAACTTATTGGTAACCATCATGCTATCAAAATCTTCGAGACATCCACCTGTACAAACACAACCCCAATCAATAATATACTTTCATACATACATAATCAAATACAAACCTTCGGGTCTTCCAGACAACTTGATGTTGCTTCTCAAATTTTCGTAGTAGGACTATCAACCGAATCTCTAATAGAAAATTCCTCAATCTTACTTTCCTTTCCTACTTCTCATGCAGCAACATATCCTTAGAAATTCATTCTTCAATCAAACCAAGATATACCCTCCCTCTCAACCAAGGGGCATCTCTTTATCCAAACGCCCTCTTAATCTTAGGGAGATATCTTCTATTCAGGCTTCCTCAGGGAGATGAACTTCTTTTCGTCGTCGAAGAATTTTTCATGGCTTCCAACCATTTCATCATAGTTATCAGCATCCCCATCATGCTTATCACATCAAAAAACATCTTCACAATATTGAAGATTGTGTACTTGCACAACTTAGATAGCAAGTACAACCAAATATATACAAGCATAAAGTCATCCATATCATAATTACGGAAGAATTTCAACTTTATACATATCCGATACCCAAACTTAATTACAAAATAGAGACATATACTCTTCAACATCTTGCTAGGGAATTTGTCATAAACCCTAGACTACATCATAACAACTTTCAATCCATCTAGGGTTTCAATGTTTCTTTCAAAGGTGTGGCATAGCCTACTAACATATAGCAAACCCTAGAAACAACTCAAACAAATATAGATCTACAAGACATCTAACAACTTTCAGAAGTCATATGGTAGACTTACCACTAGGATTTCATACAAATCCTAGATTTTATACAAGAGAATCAGTCAAAACCAATCATAGGTTAGCCATTAACATGACCAGCTTTCACTACGTTTAGTTGTAAACCCTGGATTTTCAATCAACCATTAGCCTAAACTAAAACTTAGATTTCAACAATCTTACACAAATCTCAAATTATCATATTGTCATCATTCATCAAAGATTTTCACTTCTACTAAGGTTTAACTCCAAAACCCTAAAACTTCACAATCTCAACAATCATTATATAAATAGATCTCATATTGTTATATCACATATACTAGAGGATTTAACAACTACTAGGGTTTATCTGCAAAACCCTAGATTTCTCAAACAATGTCATCCTAGAATATTAAACTCAGACAAGGGATTTTATTAACCCTAAGACTTATGACCATCAATAATTAGGTCAACACATGTCTAGGAATTCATCATCACACATAAGCATATCATATGTCAGACAACATTAACATATTAGACATATACTGACCTAGACCAAGCTAGGGTTTCAAACAAATATACACATATATACCTAGGGTTTCATTCTTATGACTTTAAAGACATGTCAAGGGTTTTGCTTATAGACCCAACCAAACCCTAAGAATCTAGGGTTTCATAACATAGCAATCAAACCCTACTATCCCAAAAATTTCAAAGGTTTGATATCTCAAACACACATCATTCAACCCTAACAAGTTAAGATTTCATGATCATACCGAAATCCCAATCATGACATCATCAACAAGAACTTCAAACATCATTTCGCAATATCCCTAAGTTTCAGACATTCACATTAGCATACCCTTAGGTTAGGGTTTTCTAGAGAACCTGACCAAGGTTCTATCAAATCAGTTAAGAATAGGAGTGGGGTAGATTTATCAAGTGATGAATCACCCAACAATGTTAGTTACAGATTTTCAAATGAATAAACATTTACTAAAGAAGTCGATGTTTTTTTAGTTTAAGGCATACATTTGTTTCTTGGCAAACCTTATCTTGGGTGGCTTTCTTCCATACTCCTTGAGGATATATCAGATATCTTCCTAAGACAATAGAGGGAGAATGGTGATTAGTATTTAATATAATAAAAAACAAAATGAGTACATGAAACCAAAAACTGAAAGGAAATGAGATACTTATCTTTGGGAGTTGTTTGGGGCTCCCTCCAAAGCTTCAGCGGTACCTATAAAATTACAAAAGAAAATGTATTTTCCAAAAACATGTTAAAACCTATAAATTCTAAATATAAAAAATATGAAATAGAATAACTAAGAAGAAAAGCAAAGGACTTAGTAGTGTAAGTCCCTTATTTCATATTCATCGGGTTTGACTTTCTTTGGGTCTACTTCTTCAGCAAAGTTGGCTTGATCTCTTTATCTCTTCTTGTTTATTAGATTGGTGGGACAGTCACTCCTATAGTGACCCTTCTTATGACATTGATAGCATTCTATCATGGACATGTCAACTTTTTTCCTTGGTCCTTTTGATTTCTTTCCTTTATGTTGAGCAATGTACACATTTGATACTCCTTTGGGATTGGAAACTAGAGAGATCCTCAATTATTTCTTAACTGCAGGCAGTCCATAGTTCTTCAAAAGTGGAAACTTCCTTCCAACTGTTAAGTCCTACAACAAATGCATTCCAAGTAGGTGGCAATCCTAATAGAGCATTGATCACAAGTTCTTTGTCTTGAACAATTTCATCAATGGTTAAAATATCATCCCTTATTCTTGTTATCTTCACAAAGAAGGAGGCCATTGTGTCTTCTTTAGTCATATTTGTGGTCCTCAGCTCATTTTTCAAACTTGCTACTTGACCAATGTTCTTAATAGTAAATAACTTTGACAAGACGTCATACATTTCCTGAGCATGATTTATGTTGGCTATGAATGGGACAAGGTTGTCCTTTATTCCTTATACCATTAGAGTCATGGCCACCAATTCTAATTCCTTGAATTTCACTTTGTCAACATCACTGGAGTCATTCGTAGGCTTCTTTAATTTTCCTTTGACCAAGTCTAGTAGCTTGTTCTTTTCAAGGATGAGGTCAATCCTCTTCTTCCAAGACCTGTAGTTTAAGGCTCCTTCAAGTTTGTTTTCTCCTTTGATTGTGCTAGACATCTTCCTTGAATATAGTAGACTCCTTTCCTGAGATAATCTCTTTGAATGGTTCCTTGATCAAGTGCTTGAGACTGCCTTTTTCTTCTTTCTTCACCAAAGCTCTGATACCATGTTAGAAAATCGGAAAGGCAGAAATATTTTCTTATTCTTGATAATTTTTTTCCGGGGAAAATAGAGTTCGTAATTTCTATTAAAAAGAAGATAATAGAGATTACATGTTGTAGATGCCAAAGCATATGCAGTAGTGTGGTAAAAAACCACTTACAATAACCAATACTTCTGGGAAGTATGCAGATACAGCCCTCAGACAGGGCCTCCAGAAACAGGGTCAAGTAAAGCCCTCAGGGGGCATCCAGAAACAGGGTATGTAAACCCCAACAGGAGTATACGCCTACCCAAAACTAGTCAATAAAAACAGTATATAAAAACAAATGCTCAGAAACCGGGTATGTAAACCCCAAACAGGAGTATACCCTACCCTAACAAGCTAATAAAAACAGTAAATATCGATGGCTCCAGTGGGATGTGTAGGAAAGATGCAACCAGAGGGAAGAGGCACGAAATGGAGGCCACACCCCCATCCCCTCAACTCTCCACCAAAAACCCGCAGAAATCCACACATCTGTCCAATGAGGCCAGAAAAAATACGAACCAAATACAGCCATAGAAGAGTGGCACGAATCGATGCCCAGATCCCTCGACACTCTCCAACGCTGCAATGGTAGACTAGCAGAGGACCAAAAATAGAACCCAGCAACAGCAATGGAGCCTGAACAGGTCCCAAAATGGGCTGAGGCGGGTCGGAACGGGGGCAGAGGCGGCTAGGGCAGCCACCTCGCCCCCATGAAAGATATCAGGCCCGAAACCCCGGTTCCCACACAGCGGCGCAGCACAAAAGGACAGAGGCCAAAACCCCTTGCTAAAACCACCAAGTCAGAGGGACAGTAGGTGCTCAGAGATGCCCAAAGAACCCGAGGTGAAGAACGCCGCCGCCGCTCAGGTCAAAACCCGGGACACCGAAGAGGAAGTCTCACCGCAGTCCCAAAACCTCCAGATCCGGATCCGCTGAACCGACCAGATGCAGCAAGCCCCGGCGAGGAGCAGGTGATGATAGTCTGGAGGGCGACCAGATCCCCACCCGCGTAGGCCCTGCCGCCGCAGGCACAGGCAGCAGCCAAGCCCAGAAAACCCTAAGTCGCCGCGCACCGCCTCCCGTTCATCTTCTATTCTTTCAGCAAAAAAAAAAAAAATAATAATAATAATAATAATAATAATAATAAAAATAAAAATAAATAATAAAAAATAAAATAAAAATAAAATAAAAAAATAAAAATTAAATAAAAATTAAAAAAAATAAATTAAAAAATTAAAAAAATTAAAAAAAATTAAAAAATAAATAAATTAAATTAAATTAAAAATTAAAAAAAAAATTAAAAAAAAATTAAAAAATAAAACAAAAAATAAAAAAATAAAAAAATAAAAAAAAAAAAAAAAAAAAAAAAATATATATATATATATATCTTCTTATTCTTGATAATTACTTGTGATGTTCTTTTTATTACGATTCTTTATATCTTCTTTCTTTTAGTTCATCAAGAAATTACCAAATAAATAGCACATAAAACTATGGACACCAGATGTAGGCATTATGTCAGGGAAAACCCCCCTCGAGGGGAAAACCCAATCAAGAAAAATTCTTCCTTTCAATAGTATTCTTTGAGACTCTTCACCCTAGAGAAAGACCAGACCTTCCCTCCACATCAAGTCAACCTCCCAGATCTTTGACCTCTTTCTAGCAACTTCGACTTGGCAGTAGCTTCCAACATCAGTGAAACTTGGAATACTTCGATCTCCCCATCTAGGGCTCAAAACAAAGAGAGAGAGAGAGAGAGGCACCAAAATTTTGTTTTTCTTCTTCTCTTTAGACTCCACCCAAATCACACTTCCTTTGGATTCCTGGCATCAGACTTTGCACTTCCCAGCATCCTTAGAGATATTGAACTTCTTGTGTGAGAGTGTATTCCAAATGAATTCGACTTACTTGTATTTATAGGCTCCATGTGAGGTCAAATTAGTGTCTTTAGGCTGACTTGATCTCTTCTAGGCTGACTTGATGTGGAGGATACATAAATTACATTTGATTCAATACTTAACATGTTTACATGATTGAAAAGCCCAATAAGGGTCTCTTTAAAAGTACAATGACTCTATTGACTCAAAATAAATCCTAGAAGTCCTCAATGGGGACTTTGACCTGAAACATGGTGACCCAAGCTTGAAATACATGCTTTAATAAGTCACAATATTAATAATAATAATTCTTTTCTTTATTCTTTTGACAAGTACATTGCAAGTTGACTCAAATACATTAAATGAAGAATGAACCTAGTTACATTTTCCAACACTAGAATGCTTCCAAAATATGCCCTCAAATGTCTCCAAAATATGCTTGAAACCTTAGGCAAAAAGGGGGCCAAAAATCTGCCTTCAAGAGGACGAATTACAAGCATGTATCAGACCTTAGAAATCCCTGAATTGCAGGACCGAGATTCACTCTTACCACAAGACCGAAGTTTGCACCATATGCTTCTTGGTTACAGTGCCGAAACATCCTCATAAGGTCGAATTGTTGAGTCCTAAAATCTTCCCTTAGGGTTGAATTTCATTGGCCACATAGGAGCCGAATTGCCTCGGACTTTCGGCAAAACTTTGAGTTTGCATTAGGCCAAAATTTTGTACTAAAGTAGGACTAATCTGTAGCCAAATTTAGCCCTCCAAAACTAGTTGAGAACTATCTCCAAGAGTGTCCAACAAATTGATCAAGAAAACACTAGTAACCATTACCCAAGAACAAAACCAACACCTTGAATTTTTCCTTCCATTTGCCTTAGGTATGAACCATTGTTCTTTTCTTTCAAACCCGAACTTCTTCTTATCTTCTCTTTTTCGAGATGCTTGGCCGAAATGGAGGAGGCATGACTTGTATTTATACAAATTTAATCACATTAAACGATCACAACAATTAAGGGGGGGGGCGACTTGTACTTATGTGGGCCGACTTGACAAAGATCAAAAACTAGGTATTTTTCAACTCGTACATTCAATTTCTCTTTAACGAGGAGTTAGGAGGCATGCAAGTACTCATTGGAAAGGGCTTAAAGTCGTCTTTAAGACTATGAATTTTCTTCTTCAATTGGACATCCTTTGACATCAATAACGATTAAATTCTCCAACAAAGTTCCAATTGCAATGTAGAAAATAATTATACGATATATTCAATGATAATGTCAATACATAAGTATATTATGATGGAAAAACATATCGTTAGAAAGTCATTTTGTATATATATATATATATATATATATATATATATCAATTGAAGTTAACTCAGATGGTTGAGAAAAATGGTTATTATCTTCCCTACCCATGTTCAAATCATTGTTAGTGACATGATGAACTATAATGCCTTGATAAATATTTTTGTAATGGCTTTGTGCCTTGTGAACTCTTGAGTATGCTTATGGGATGGCTTAGTACCAACAGTCGCACTCTAACCCTCAAGCTAAGAGGGCGGCCAAATTATTTCATCGAAAAAATAAATAAAACAAATTCATTTACATGTGTGTATGAGTGAGTAAGAGTTTTAATAGTTGATCTTATTTTTCTACCTATGAGAGCTTTAATGGAAATTTTCATTAGGAACATGGATTGACAAGCGCTATATGAAATCAAAATTTGATCAAAATATCGATTCACATAAGATATTAATATGGATCTAGGTTGGTTTAATTTTAAATTTAATAATTTAACATAAACATCTCTTTATACTAAATTGTAAAACACCTCTCAACACAACAAATTTTACAGAGAATTAAAACCAAACCCTTAGAAAAAATTAAAAAATAGATAAATAAAATCCCAAGCAATTAAAATTTACATTTTAACTGTAATCTTACATCTTAATTCTAGCGTAATTAAAATTTACATTCATTATATATATATATATATATATTAATAGATGGAGGCTCAAATATTAACCTTGCATTTCTAAATCAATCATTACCTTTTCACATTTACATAATGCAATTATAAAATTACCATATAAATTATCAAACAATATCATGATAAACTAAAGTATAGATCACATTGAAAAAAATAATACCTATCCATATATATTATTAGCATTTACTAAAATAATGTTAGTATATATATGATACATCTTTCCATTCTATAATTAATTGCATAAGTTGTACATAAATTGGAACAACTCTATAATTCTTGTCTTTATTGGAAATTCGGTAACTTTTCACATACTTTAAATAGACTATTAGTTTATTTTCTAACTTTGGTACTTTATGTTATAAATTTACAACTTGAAATTTTTTTTAAAAATCACTGAAATTTCCAAAAACAGTGAAATATAAAATATTGACCCTGAATGCTTTGTGAGTTCTACATTTGCAAAAATATATATAAATACTATTAATTTACAGGAAACATTAAATAAAATGAAAGTTAGTAGAAAAAAGGTTAAGTGGAAATTCCATATTATGAATAAACATTCATAACTAAATATTATCAAAATAAATATATTAAAATCATGAATATTAATAGTTAATAATTTAATTAATTAAAAGCCCATTAATTATGAAAGGGCACTAATGTACAAAAGACATGACTTTTAAAAACCTTGTGCCCTGTCCATGCCTATTAAGGTGAACCGCCCAAGGCGCTATAAAAAGCATCCATTCATCATTCAATTTTAATAAAAAAATATTGCAATTTACAAAGCATAAATTTGTAAGTAAATCTAGTATACATGTCTAGTTTCCTAATAGTGGTATCAGAGTCATCATACTCTCACCTGTGCTTCAACGGTCCCGTCACATTTTCCATTGTGTGCTTCACCAGTCACCTATTACTCATCTCGCCTATGCTTCACTGGTCGCCTTCACCTGTGTCGTCGACCCGTCACCAAGTACGTCGGTTGTGGTGTGCATCTCAACAACACATCGAAAACTCGCCCCTCGTTTGCGTCCCTCCGACCAGTTGACAACATTTGTCGCAGTAACGTTTGTCTTTCCCTCGTCCACATCTCCGCTGGCGAACAGTCGAATCCCTCTCCACCATCATTTCCCTGTCTCTACACCGTCGTCACCTCACTGTGTTCACCCTCTGTTGACTTTCACGTCGTTCTTTTTTTTCATTTGGTTATATCACATTACCTTGATTATTAAGTTATAACTTTAATAAATATATAACATAGTTATAAAATATATTTTTTATATAAATTAAAGTTAGTAATTATATATATATATATATATATATATATAATTAAAAAAATGGTTCCACCAGGAATAAGAACAAGTCAAAAATGGGGAGTAATAATGACGATGTAAATTCAAGAAAATTTCAAGGAACTCGATAAAATGTGTCGGTGTCTTGATAATGTCTAAAAAAAGCAAGAAGAATTAGGAAAAGGCCAAGACAAAACCATTATTACTCAAGAAAAAATGGCAAATGATATAAAAAAAGATAGAGAACGTTGAGAAAATGTTGAGCCAGTTGATGGGAGTCAATCCACCTTTTAATCCCTTAATAACACAAGAATCACCACAAAATCCCAAGACTCTAGAAGGTGAAGTTTTTCCAAGTCATGAATTTCCGCAGATGCACAAAATCCCACAAATGTCGCATATACAATTCCGAGGAAGTAAGTACTATACAAAGTTTTCAGAAAGAGACTACCAAAGAATTAAAAGGGAACTACCTAAGTACGATGGTAAGGACCATAGGGACGTAATTATGTGGATAAATAAAATGGAGATCATTTTCGAAGCAAACCCGCCAATAATTGAGTAAGAGAAGATCATGACTGCATCCAACAACCTGGAAGTTGAAGCATATGATTGGTTCATATGATGATCCAACAAATGTGTGGCTCGTTTATTCGTTTGGAAAAATTTTGTGGATGCCCTACTCAAAAGGTCCCATGACGAAATGGAGGCGTTTATGAAAAAATTGTTCATCTCAAACAAAAAGGGTTTGTAGATTATACACCCACGAGTGGGAAGTATTAATTGTAATACAAAGGAGATTTTCCAACTTAGAATTGTTAAAAATGTATAGATGTGGGCTTAAAGAGTATATTTGAGCAGAATTAAAACTATATAAACCCAAAACCATTGAAGAGGCTAAACATGCAGCAGTAATTATAGAGCGAAAATATAAGTTCCATAAAACACTATATGCCAGTAATGAAAAATCAAGCAACTACTCAAAAGGAAGGTCAAATTCTTCAGAAAACATTGGTAAGTACATTCCACTATGTTGCGTGAATGATGAATACAATAGTCAAATTTCAAAAGGAAAACAAAATGAAAAATGTTGGACATGCAGAGATAAATATTCTCCAAGACATAGATGCACTACGCAAAAACTTTAAAACTGTGAAGCAGAACAAGAAGAGGAATCTCCATATAGTAACTCCGATGAAGAAAACGAGACTCCCAATCCAGATCCAGAAAAAGAAAATATGCCAAGAATTTCTCTAGCAGTTATCACAAGGATAGTTCAGCCACAAGCATTAAAGCTTAAAGGACATATTAAGAAGCAAAACATTATTGTGTTAATAGATTCAGGAAGTACACAATTTTATAGATGTCAATGTCACAAAAAGGCTAAACGTTTTTTCCTATCCTGTAGCAGATTTAAAAGTCATGGTGGCAGATGGGAAAAGAATAAATGGAGTAAGAAAGTGCCATAAAGTCAAAATGCAACTAAACGGCTACGAAATGGAGTCCATTTTTTATACGGTTCCCTAAGTAGGTGTAGATGTTGTCTTACGAGTACAATGGTTACAAACGCTAGGGATGTACTCTGCAAATCACCAAAAACAATTCATTAAGTTCAAAATGGATAGAAGAAAATATAAGTTGTTCAGATTCCAAGCCCCTCCTACCCAAATCTTATATGCACAACAAATGAAGAAACTTATTCGCAAAGGAGCTCTGGTATTCGTCGCACAATGCCAACAATTAGAGTTATTAGCGATAGAAGGGACTCACCAACAGTCTGAAGTTACAACCCTAATCCGAAAATATGACAAAGTATTTCAAGGATTGTCAATGAAATTACCTCCTGAAAGAAATATTGAACAAGTCATTGAAGTTAAACCAAATTTGGCACCTATAAATGTCAAGCCATATTGCTATCCCCATCATCATAAAACAGAGATAAAAAAGGCTAATACAAGATTTGCTAAAATGTGGAGTCATTACATAAAGTAGAAGCCCATATGCGGCACCAATAGTATTAGTCTGAAATAAAGATGAATCCTTCCAGTTGTGTATAGATTATCGAGGATTAAACAAAATTACTATTAAACACAAATTTCCCATGCCATTTATTGATGAGATGCTAGATGAACTCCATGACACAATATTTTTCAAAATTATATTTGAGGTCATGCTACTATCAAATTCGAGTAATATTAGAAGACATCGAGAACATTGTGTTCAGAACTCATGAATGGCACTATGAGTTTAAGGTGATGTCATTTGGTCTAACAAATGCACCAGCCACCTTCCAAGAAACCATGAATGAACTCTTTCGCCCGTACTTGCCAAAATTCATATTGGTGTTCTTTGACGATATTCTCATCTATAGCGGGACATGGAAGGAGCATCTCAAGCATTTAAAGGAAGTATTGTCTGTATTGGAGAGAAATCAATTTTACGCAAAATTATCAAAGTGTACCTTTGGTCAAAAGGAAGTTGAATATTTGAAACATATCATATCCAAGGAAGGAGTCAAAGTGGATCCCAAAAAAATTAAAGCAATTAAAGAATGGCCCAAGCCGAAGAATATATCGAAACTTAAGGGATTCCTTGGGATTAACCAGATACTACAGAAGATTCATAAAGAATTATGCACACGAGACTGTTCCTTTAACGAATTTATTAAAGAAAGATTCCTTTCAATGGGACAATAAAGCAGACAAATGCTTTGAAGCCTTAAAAGAGATAATGTCATCTACCTTGGCTATGGAAATCCTTGATTTCTCCAAACCCTTTGTGGTAGAGTGTGATGCCTCATGGTTTGGGATTGGTGCAGTTCTAATGTAAGACGGATGCCCCATAGCTTACGAAAGTCGAAAACTTAATTAAAGGTTAAGCTTGAAGTCTACCTACCACAAGGAGATGTTTGCCATTATTCATGCACTAAGCAAGTGGTGTCAATACTTATTAGGGAGCAAGTTTTCAATCCACACTGATCATAAGTTACAACAAAAACCTTTATCTACATAACAGTAGAAGTGGATAGAAAAACTTGCAGCATTTGACATGGAAATCTTGCACAAAAGGGGAAAGGACAATGTGGTTGCTAACACTCTTTCACGTAAAGATGAAGACACCACAAAATGTGTCGCTTTGGTAATAGTTCCTAATTGGTTGAACGAGATCTTAGTTGAATATGACAAAGAACCAGACTCTTGCTCGATAAACCTGGATAACTCCCAGAAACAACCAAAAGGCGAACATAAAAATTGCTCTACCATTCTGAGTACCCTCTGATTTTGGCAAAGCCGACATAATCCCTGCAGGCCCTGATGGCGGGGATGAGCACTCACATGAGAGGGAGGGGAGGTCCCCTCCTACAAAAACGTTACAGCGGGAGAAACAAGCGTGCAAGTCGCAATAGCAGCGAGAAACAGCATAAATGGTGGAGTCAATGGAATGCCAGCACTGGGGGCTCAATGGCAGAAGAGATTCAAAGGACAATGCATGCCCAGAGTCGTTAAGAACCTAGATTTGTAATCCCGAATAACAAATAGAAACATACCGGAACTATATGAAGGATTGCGCCTTAATATGTAAGTTGATTGGGGTATGGCCTTCAAAGAAGGAACTTGTGAAATGGATACAACAAAAATGGCAGTCGAAAGGACACATAGATCTAACGCTGGGGGCTAGAGGCTTTTTTACAGTGATATTCACCAACCTCGAAGACAAGGAACGAATCTTTGATAACGATCCATACTTCTATTACAATGTCAGACTCTTTATGCGCCACTAGGAGGAATGTTATAACCCCGATCAGGGAAAGCTTATGGCCACCCCAGTGTGGGTCAAATTGTTTGGACTTCCGGTAGATTTTTGGGATCCAGAGATACTGGAGGGTATAGGAAACCCAATATGGAGACTTGTGAAAATGCCAAATTCAACCAGGAGAGGTGGGTGGCCACTGTAGATCGAGGGTCACAGAGCTGGTAGGAAGAACAAGAGTCTTTGTACTCCCAGTGGCTTGGGGAATCCAAGAACCACCCTGCCAAGCAAAATCTGCTTCAGGAGAACTCATATTGAGTCTTTGTATTGTAATATCTCTGCTCAAAGACATAATAAAATAAGGCCACCACTGAAGCTAGACCGGAGACGTAGCCCTGGAGAATAGGGTGAACTCCTTATTAAAAAGTGTTTGTGTCTTTGTGTTGCTTACTGTATTTCTCTGCTGTCTTTCCATTTATTTTCTGTGTATTGCAATCTGATCGATCCATTGTTTCAATAACATAGAACACACATCGGCACATGGGTCTGTAATACCTTCTTGTTTTAATAAATCTTCACTGAGGTCACTCATAGGGTGATTATCAGATCAAGTGGTATCAGAGCTCTAGGCTGTAAGGTTAGACAAGCTTGTGTTGGTTTAGCTGTGAATGATCACTAGGTCAAAGCTCAAATTAGGAGAAGGAGAGTTGGTGGAAACTAATCCTGAAATTGGGAGAATCTATTCTCGAAAGACAATGTCAGAAGAAGGTTCTATAGGACCAAACCCTCAATTCATAGAAAGTTTCCTAGCTATAAATTCCATGGTAGAAGAAATGTATAGGGACTTTAGAAAGCATAAGGGTGAAGATTCATCAGGCTCTAAGCAAGATAAAGAAGAAAATGAATCTCATTCCCATGACCACTCCAAAGGAAAGGGGAAAGAAGAAAACTTCCCTACACCTCCTAGTAGCCCTGTGCATAATAAGAAAGCATCTTTGATTAAGTTATATGTTAAATTTGATTTGCCTATATATGATGGAGAGTTGAATGCTGAGAAGTTGGACAACTGGATAAGACAAATTGATGTGTATTGCAGAGTACAAAATATAGACTCAGACAAGAGCAAGATTCAACTGGCAAGCCTACGCCTAGGGGCCACTACCTTGGTTTGGTGGGAACGCAGAACCCAAGCTGATATGAAGAAGCATGGTAAGACCATCTCTGTCTGGAGTGACTTTGTTTCTGCCATCAGAAAGCAGTTCTATCCATTGGCCTACATGCAACAAGCCATGATGAGTTGGCAAACTCTTTGGCAGTTGAAAGGGCAAAGTGTACAAGGGTATACTCAAGAGTTCTGAAAGAGAGCATTAATGTTGGGTATTTCATTAGACTCACCAGAAACTCTTTTGAAGTACATTGGGGGTCTACACAGCTACATGAAGCACACTATCCTCATGTTTAATCCCACTAGTATAGATGAGGTATATGTACAAGCTATTCATCTAGAAGCAAGAGGAAAGAATGGAAATCCAAAAGTTGGGGGACCATCCCAACCCACTGTAAGCAAGAGCAAGGAGAAAAGAAAGCAAAAGTGGAAAGCAAGGAAGGCTAACACTGCATGGAAAGGCAAAGCCTCATGCACTCACTGTAAAAAGGAGGGGCATGATGATGAGCACTGTTGGATTCTGCATCCAGAGCTGAGACCTAAGAAGTCCGAGGGCAAGAAGAAGACGACTGCTACAGCTATTCAGAAAGATTTGGGGTCAAACTCAAGAGATGAAACATTCATTGCAGCCACAAGTATAAAAGGTTATCTGCTTTAGAGAATGCTGAAATCAAGAAGCAAGTGCAGGAGTTGCTCGAGAAAGGGTTCATCAGGCCTAGCACATCACCATGTGGGTCACCAATCGTTTTGGTGAGAAAGAAAGATGGCTCGTGGAGAATGTGCATTGATTACTGAGCACTAAATAAGATAACCATCAAAAATCGTTATCCCCTTCCTCGCATAGATGATCTTTTAGATCAATTGAAGGAAGTTGTTTATTTCACCAAGCTGGATTTGCACAATGGATACCATCAGGTCAGAGTTGCAGAGCAAGATGCATGGAAGACTACTTTCAAAACAAAGCAGGGATTGTATGAATGGTTGGTTATGCCTTTTGCCTTGACCAATGCCCCTGCTACTTTCATGAGATTAATGAATGATGTACTCAGACCTTTTCTTGATGATTTTGTTATCGTGTATCTGGATGACATTCTGATTTTTAGTAAAACGTGGGAAGAACATTTAAAGCATGTTACGCAGACATTAGATGTTTTGAGAAGAGAAAAACTTTATGTTAAACTCTCCAAATGTGAATTTGGCAAAACCTCTCTAAATTATTTAGGTCATATAGTAGGGGGAGGTGAATTGAAAATAGATCCCTCTAAAGTTGCAGTCATTGTAAACTGGGCTAAACCCAAGTCTGCTATAGAAGTGAGAAGCTTCATAGGAGCAGCACAGTATTGGAGGAAGTTCATTTCAAATTTCTCCTCAATTGCAGCTCCCTTACATGCTTTGACAGGATTGAACAAGGTGTTTTAGTGGGGAGGCAAGCAACAGAAAGCCTTCAACACCTTGAAAGATAAAATTAGTACAGCACCTGTACTAGCACTGCCAGATCTACAAAGACCATTTGAGATCCAAACTTATGCCAGTGACTATGCCATGGGCGCAGTGTTGACACAGCACGGTAAACCCATATGTTATCATTATGAGACTTTTAATCCTGCAGTAGTCAACTATCCTACCTATGATAAAGAATTGTATGCATTAGTTCAGAGTGTGAAAAAGTGGAAACATTACTTAATGGGAAAAGAAACAGTAATACATATTGATCATCAGCCACTTCAATACCTACACTCCCAAACTAAGTTGCAACAATCAAGACATTACAGATGGATGGATTTTCTACAACAGTTTCATTTAGTCATCAGATATAAAAAGGGCATACATAACAAGGTTGTAGACATGTTATCTAGACCCATTATAAATGCATCTACCATACTTAAGCATAATTTTGTGCTGCATGAAAGCTACATAGAACAGTATGCTCAGGATATGGAATTTAGATATGTATATGCAACTTTGAGTCAAGGCAAAAGAGTAGAAGAATTGGACTATCATGTAAAGGACCAACTCTTATATCATTGTGGGAAACTCTGTATTCCACAAACTAAGAGAGCAAAGATAATTAGGGAAGCACACACTTCTCTGATATCAGGTCACTTTGGGGTAAGTAAAACAGTTGCACAGCTGCAAAGGTTCTGTTATTGGCCAAGAATGAATGAGACAATTTCTAGATATGTAAAGGGGTGTGCTATGTGTGCTAAAAGCAAGCCCAGTAACAGAAAACTAGGCTTATACACTCCATTGTCAGTTCCTTCTCATCCTTGGGAAAGCATTTCCATGGATTTTGTTGGAGGGCTGCCTAAATCTAGGAAAGGTCATGATTATCTATATGTTGTTGTGGATAGGTTCAGCAAAATGTGTATTTTGATACTCTGTAGTACGCAGATTACAGCTGAACAAACTGCAAAACTATTTTTTGAACATTTATGGGTTCATTTTGGTTTACCCACTTCTATTATATCTGATCGAGACACCCGATTTGTGGGGAATTTTTGGTCCAGTCTGTGGGAACTAATGGACACCAAATTAAAGAAAAGCACAGCTTTTCATCCACAAACACATGGCCAGACAGAAGTAGTTAACAGGACAGTGATCCAGTTACTGAGAGGATATTGCAGCAAACACCCTAAGCTTTGGGATGAACACTTGTGTTATGTGCAGCATGCTTACAATAGAGCCAAACGCTCTTCTACCCAGAGATCTCCTTTTGAGACCTGCTTTGGTTTCATACCAAGGTCTCCCTTGGATTTTGTCTTTGGTAAAGATACCATGGTTGATGGACACAGTGATGTGGACAAAGCAACTAGGTTCATTGAATAGATCCAGGAGATCCACCAGGCAGTACAGGAACAGCGGGAAAAGAGCCTAGGCATGATAAGCATCGGATGGAGCATAGTTTTCAAGTTGGAGACCAAGTCTGGCTATACATCAGCAAGGACTAGAGGCAAGGTGAAGGTAAGAAGCTAAAACCTATCAAGTATGGACCCTTCAGGATACTTGAGAAGATTGGTGAAAATGATTTTCGCCTTGATCTGCCAGCTTACATGCACATCTACTCAGTTGTGAACGCAGATTGCTTGAGGTTGTTTGAACATTCCATGATTGAGGACCCTGAAGAGCAAAGTCAATTGCCTTCTGTTGATGACCTACTACATAAATATCTTAATGAATTGCAGGAATGCATAGTGCTGGACAGGAAGGTAAGGACGACGCGCAGTGGACAGGTGGAATACCTCAGAATTGGACTTAAAGGTTCGAAGCCGAGCAGTGCTAAGTGGATTGATATTGGACAAGTGAGACGGCAGTTTCCTCACTTAGTCGATGCTTGAAGAAAACCAACTTTTGGTGGTCCAAAAGCTTTTCAGTTGGGAGGTCGTGATCCGAATCGGATCCATAAACGACTGTCATAGAACCATGACTAAAACAGGTCGAACAAATCTCAAATGAAATCCAAAACAGCAATCGAAAACACCCTGAACCAGTGGCCATGGCAGCCGGCACGAAACGACGAGGACCTCGGTCAAAGCGCGTTGACCGAGGCCCATGGAGACTGCGCAGGAGGTCGATGTAGCCCCTGGGAGCCCTGGAATGGGAAAAGGAGCTGATTTTCGATGCGCATTAGCGCTTGGCGCTAACGCACATCGCTAAGCAAACAGGGCTGAAATGGTAAGGCTAAGCACTCGGTCACGTTGGGAGCCAGAGGACCGTGGGCGGAGAACCGAAAAGGCACCATCGTACGACGGTGGGACCCACGACCTGGAAACCGACGGTTTTACCCGGGGTGCCCTTGAATGGTAAGAGGTTTTGGAAAAAGCGGAGCGAGCACCCTCAGCGATCGACGCGTGGCAGTAGAGGTGAGAGAAAAACCGCCATGATCGCACGTTATCGGTCGAGCAAGTCAACCGCGCTCAGCGTGCGAATGACGTTGGATCTGGAGGATCCCAGATCGAACGGCTGAGATTGCGCCCGATAGACAGAGCGGAGCTGACAAAGAATTAAGGCGAGTTCTAAAGAGATTTGGAGTTCATTGACCGCCACGATGGAAAGAGAAGTGAATCGACGAATAGGCTGGCGCTATTCCAGTGAGAACACGTCTCTGCGTCTCGAGCGATCATGCTGACGCCGAACAAGGAATTCCAAGCACACAGGCGACAGGCGAATCGGCGCAGGCGGGAGAGGAAATGAACAAGCATGGAGGTCGAATGGTTAAATCCACGAACAGAGACAGTGAACAGGATTTTCGAAGAAGAGATTCAGAGCGAAGAGTCGAAGAGACCAAGAGAGACAGTGACAGTGAACCCTGAGAGGAGGACTGAGCACAGAGAGCAGTAAAGCCAAGCAGAGGAGACAGAGGGTCGAGCTGACCACAAGCAGCATCGAGCACCAGAGAGCTTGAAGATTCAAGCCTTCCCATAGAGGAATCTATCCGGATTGAGCATCACAATTGGCTCTTTCCACTGTAGACCGAGGGTCACAGCGCTGGTAGGAAGAACAAGAGTCTGTGTACTCCCAGTGGCTTGGGGAATCCAAGAACCACCCTGCCAAGCAAAATCTGCTTCAGGAGAACTCATATTGAGTCCCTGTATTTTAATATCTCTGCTCAAAGACATAATAAAATAAGGCCACCACTGAAGTTGGACCAGAGATGTAGCCCTGGAGAATAGGGTGAACTCCTTATTAAAAAGTGTTTGTGTCTTTGTGTTGCTTACTGTATTTCTCTGCTGTCTTTCCATTTATTTTCTGTGTATTGGCAATCTGATCGATCCGTTGTTTCAATAACACAGAACACACCCGAGCACATGGGTCTGTAATACCTTGTTTTAATAAATCTTCACTGAGGTCACTCATAGGGTGATTATCAGATCACCGCCAGATCATCTGGGTTCACAACCAGGACATGGGACGGAACAAACCATAGCAGGGAAAGGCGGGAAGAAACAAGGACGAAAAACTTACAAGAATCTATAGAGATGGTGGGAGATATGTTAGTGAATTCTGGAAGAGTGGTACCGCTATCAGCAGTTTTCCACTACCTCAACAAACCTTCCCAATGATTATTACATCCTCGAATGTTCGAGGCCTCAATAGTAGGGGAAAGCAAAGGTACTTGAAAGATAGTATTCGCAAGGATCATTCAAGTATAATGATCATTCAAAAGACAAAAATTTCATAAAGTAGACTGAAAGAAATTGTAAAAAGTATGAAACTACAATACGTAGTTGTGGAACAAAACTCCAGTGGGAGCGCGGGTGGATTGGCTATCCTTTGTAACCCGATGGAGGTGGTATTTGATGAATGGGTGAGCTTGCCAAGGATACTATCAGGACACTTCCAGCACTTAGTTTTCCTAAGTTCCTCCAAAACTTAGGAAAACTAAAAAGATTATATGAGGATTTATGGATTCTGGGAGGGGATTTTAACATTATTACTTCGCTTGAGGAAAATAAGGGCGGACTCCGAAGGATGGATGCAAATATGGAGGCGTTCAGGGACACAATAGAGGGACTACATCTAATTGATATACCGACAACCAATGGTGTTTTTACTTGGAACAACAGGAGGGGAGGAGCACAACAAGGAGCATCAAGACTGGATCGTTCATGGTGTCATAAGTCATGACATCTTTTTAGAAGCCTCTATCCTGCCAAGCATGGGATCAAATCACTGGCCGATCAGGATAGAGCTAGATCTAAAAGCAGGCCCAAAGAACCGACCCTTTCGCTTTGAAACCTTCTAGTTACGGGGTCCGTTATTTATGCAAAAAGTGGAGGGTTGGTGGAATGGAAGTGAGGTGCATGGGCAAAACCACATGCACACCTTTCAAGTCAAGATAAAAGACCTCAAAATCCATATCAAGAAATGGAACTAGGAAGAGTTTGGGAACATTCAAAAAGAATAGAAGAAACTAGAAGCGAGCATGACAGACGTGCAACAAAGAATCATATTAGAAGGTAGATCAAAAAGTCTGGTAGAGACTGAAGGTCGGCTACTGAATCAACTAGAAGAAAGAAGAAAGCAAAAAGAAATCCTATGGAAACAGAAATCTCGCATCCAATGGCTTCAGGAGGGA
Source organism: Pinus tabuliformis (assembly GCA_031772625.1). Classification (NCBI taxonomy): domain Eukaryota; kingdom Viridiplantae; phylum Streptophyta; class Pinopsida; order Pinales; family Pinaceae; genus Pinus; species Pinus tabuliformis. Next base: position 253,575,662 of record CM062812.1, on the reverse strand, counting down.
GAGAACAATACACGATTTTTCCATAAGGTGATGATCCAAAATAGTCAACACAACCATATATTCTCACTCAAGGATGAGGTGGGGAATCCACTGTTACAACATGAAGACATGGAAGAGTCGGTGGTCAATCATCTCAAGAACCTACTCTCGAAACCAGACCAGGATAGAGCGAATGCAATTGCGAGTCACACGACACATCCCTCGGCTAGCCTCCCAAGAACAGAACATGGCCTTGATGTAGGCAGCGACATTGGTGGAACTAGAAGAGGTTGTCAAAGGAATGGCGAAGAATAAAGCTCCATGACCAAATGGGTTCACAATGGAATTCTGTCAAGCAGCATGGAAATTTATTGGTAAGGATAACCTAGAAGTGGTGGAGGAATCACGGAGAAATCAGAAGGTATGGTTCAAGTCTCAATTCTACACTCATTGCTTTAATTCCTAAATCAGCTAAATCGGAAGATCCTCAGGGGTTCACACTGATTGCGTATTGTAATGTCATCTACAAAAGTATCTCTATTGTCATTGTCAAACGCCTGAAACCTCTCCTATCAACCTTGATTTCTCTGAAGCAATCAGGTTTTGTGAAAGGTCGCCAAACACTGGATGGTATCATCACCTCTCAAGAAATGGTTCACTCCCTAAAGCACCTCAAATCTCTTGGTATGATGAGTAAGCTTGACCTTTCCAAAGCATATGAATATCTGAGCTAGTCCTGCCTGACAAGGGTTTTGACGTCCTTTAGTTTTGAGCATCGATGGATAAACTGGATATTATCTATGGTGTCAACCCTGGTGTGTTCCATTATGCTCAATGGTTCCCCTTCTAGAACCTTTAATCCTACTCGGGGCCTCCTGCAAGGGAACTCGGAGCCTCCTGCAAGGGGACTCTGTCTCTCCATTCCTTTTCATTCCAGCGGCCGAGGGATTAGGAAGATTCTTGAAAGCAACAGTCCGCTCCTCTCACCTAAAGGTTCTTAGGCCTTAGGGCTTTGATTTACCCATCACCCAGCAAAAAAAATTGGACAACATCATGCTTTTATGCCACGTCTCTTTAAGGGAATTCTGGAAGATCAAGGAAATTCTGCAGAAGTTTATGACGGCCTCAGGCACGTTGATTAACAATGAGAAATCAAACATCTTTTTTAATAACCCTAGAGCTACTCAAGCCTTTTTGGCCCGCCTGATGAGGTTTGGCATAAGGACAATGTCTATGAAATATTTGGTTATGCCTCTAGCGTTCAATTCCCTCAAAACCTCTTGCTAGCAAGACCTCCTTTTCAAGATCCAAGCAAAGTTGAGCGGATGCGAGTTATGTGCCCTCAACCTAGCGGGTAGAACTGTGCTGCTAAAAGTTGTCCTTCAATCTATCCTGATCTACCAACTCTCTAGTATGGTGGCCCCTAAAACCTAATGTTCTGCAATGGTTGATATTTTCAGGAAATTTTTATGGCAAGAGGCTCTTAAAGCAAGGAAATGGGCTTTGGTTTCTTGGAACACGTTGAGCTGGCTGGTGGTGTAAGTCTCCGAGACCCGTATATATTAAACCAAGTCATGGGAGCTAAGTTATGGTGGAGATGGATAAAAGGTGGACCTAACTTATGGAAAAGAATATGGATCCGAAAATATGGTATGTCGAACCAACCTGAAGATATCCTTAGATATAGGGATCCTCCACAAGGATCAGCGATCTGGAAGTTGAAAGCAAGGAATAGGCACCTAATTAATCAACACTTCTTCTAAGAAATTAGAAATGGTTGCACGGCCTTCTTTTGGCAAGACTCTTGGCAGCAAAGAGAAAAACTATTGAGTCGACGGGATCTTGGAGAAATCCTCTTATATACAACTAGCAAGAATTACTATACGGTGGACCAGTTCTGGAAAACCACCCCCCAAAGTGCAAGATGGCATAAATATAAGGAGGTAGGGGACTGGCCAAACCCCCCACCCTCAAAGCAATGGAAAATTATGGATCAAGAACTCCAATCAAGGAAAATAATGCACCAAGAGGGGGAAGACATTCTGTGATGGGGATACACGACTAAAGGCACCTTCAGCATTAAGGAGGCTTATATGCTTAGAGTGGAGGAAAACCAAAACCACCAGTGCCCTCTATGGAAGAAGATCTAGATTAGCAAATTCTGGGCAAATTCTTATGGCTGGTTTGCCACGGCAGAATTCTCACATGGGACCAACTTCAGAAACAAGGCCAGCATGGCCCCTCCTAGTGTGTTCTTTGTGGCCAGCACAACGAAAATATGGAACATCTATTAAACACCTGCCCTTTTGCAATTCAAAAATGGAACCAGCTCAAGAATGTTTTTGGCCATTTAGATAGAGATCCCCTGAGCATCAAAGCAACTATAATCCAATGGCGTAAAGGAATCTTCTCAAGCCCCATCATAAATAGAGCATGGAATCTAGCCCTGGGGTTTATAGTATGGGCCTTATGGAAGGAAAGAAACAGTAGAATTTTCAAAGATAGATAGAACTCTCATGAGATAATATGGGAAGGGATCACACAGAATATAAGAGACTATCCTATCGGAGAAATGGCCCACGGATGACTGTCAAGTCCCCACAGCAGAAGCAACAATCCTAAAACTGTTGAATTTATCAGCAAGCATGATAGCTCCAAACTCATGGAAAGTTTTGAATTCCCCCTCATCGTCACCACTCCATTTCACGAGGCCCTCGCAAGGTTTTATTAAACTAAGCTTTGGCAAGACTTCGAAAGGAAATCCTGGAGATGTTGGTTTTGGTGGCCTATTTTGGGATTATAAAATGAAAAGCAAACTGATCTTCGTTGCAGACAGTGAGTATGCCAGTAACAATGAGGCAGAGTTCACTACAGTCAAACAGGGCTTGTTTTTAGCTCAAAAAATAGGGTTCAAAAGGCTAGTGATAGAAGGGGATTCACGATTGGTAGTGGACACAATAAAGAAGCTAATTCATGGATCCCATTGGGAAAAACCGAGTCACATTTGGCACATAAGTCATTTAGTTCAGGAGGTTGGAGAAATCCAACCCACGTTTGACTACCTAATCACCTCTCATGTCAAACGTGAAGGGAATAGAGTCGTTGATTTCCTGGCTAACTAGAGTTGTGCCCATCCAGGAAGTACGATAGAAATGGCATGGCCACCAAACCCTCTAGAGAACGATCTGACTCCACTCCAAGGTATCCTAGAGAAAGATAGCAAAGATAATCAACAGCAAGAGGTGAGCATAAATCGACATCCTCGATCAGGGTGTGAGCTAGCCCTAGTGGGTGTGTACATGCCCAGGGATGAATGTGGCTCATTAAGATCGTCACGGCCACCCTCCGCATGCAGCGAGCACTTGGAGTGGTGGCAGCAAGCATGCGAGGGTTAATGCATGGGGGAGGCAGCGTGTTAAGGACAATTGGAGAGGGTAAAACTTTGTTTGGATTGTTGAGGGCACTGTGGGTGTTGTCGATCCTGTGGAACGATTGTGCGAGGGGAACTCGAGACAAACGAAGGCAACCAGCATCCTCAGAATTTGGTAGTGAATCCTATTATGTTATCGGCCTTCAAGCTACAATCTTAGTATAATGGAGCAGTGTATTCAGCCTTGGATCGGGGAATTGAATGTGTGTGGGCTATGGGGTGATGGGTTCTAGAAGGGCTAAAGGCATGGCCTCGTTGGGCTCCAGGTCGGGTCAGTGTACATTGTTCTGCCCATCCCTGTGTCAGTGGAATTCGGGATTTGTTCGTCTTTCATGGGTGCATGCATGGTTGAGATGGTCGAGCGTAGGGAAGGTGGAAATTCCCCATCCATGGGGCTGGAAGAGTGGACAGGGGGTTGGGTCTACAGAGAATAGGGTGGGGATTCATACTGTTGCAGTGTAGGGAGAGCCAGGGGCTCAAGAAATCCCAGATATACCATCTAGTGGCAGAGAGGCGAAGGTAAAGAAGCATGGTTGATCAATTTATGGGTCAATCCAGTCCTGTGGTCTCGAATTTCCTGGGTTGGGAACCTCTATTTGGATGGAATTCATCTCGGGTATCAGTGGTGGGTTCAGGTTGACGCTGAGCAATTGAAGCCAACTATGGACAAAGGGGTCTTGATGCCTGCCCACTGCCTGGGCATTCTGTATGGGGTCGCTAAGCAAGGGATTCGACGAGCTCTGGGCTCAATCTCCCGGCCAGCTCGAAACCCATTTCAATTCCTATAATTAAGTCTGGTTGATGAAATCAATTATCGTTGGAAATTGTTGCTATACTAATGATGGCATGGTAATAATTGGCATGGCCAGTCCATTTAAGCTTTGCACTAGGTAAAGGAACGGATGCAAAAATGATGGCATTCGAATCCTGTGTTTGGCATAGAATTACTTGCAGACAATGGAGTGGGTTCCTTACTCGGCTGGTGTCTTTTGAATTTGAAGCAAGTCTGCAGTGGGGGCGCGACCTCTGGTAGCGTCGAGCACCCAACCTGCAACCCTACACTGGTGGAAAGTTGAGGGAAGCAAAAAGACAAGCATTTGACAGGCAGCGACAGCAAAATGACTCAAGTGAAGGGTACAAAGAACAACAGAGTCAGAAGTCGTGGGTGGGAGAGGCAGAGAAAGGTAGCCCTGCCACCAGGAAGCCAACCTAGCTCCTCTAGTGGGGTGGCTGAGATGGGACAAGGGCGTAAGCCAGCCTTGCGTCTAATTGATGAAGCAACGCAAGCTTAACATGCCAATAGCACCAACCCGGTTAGGCAACTGATCGTTGAGTGGGAAAAAGAAATTCGACAGACAGTGGACGATTTTGACTTGGACATCGATGAGTGGCAAGCAATGGCCCCACATCCAGGCCATACTCATGGAAGAGTAACGCAGTACAAGAAGACAATGTGCCTATTCTAGATTATGAAGAGCATTCTAGTGAAAGCTCTAGAACAATTTCCATGCAACCCCTCGGGGGCATCAGTGAATTCAGATTTCACCAAAGAACTACAAAAAAATAAATTCCAACTGCAACAATAGAATGGTTGGTTGAGCCGAATCGAGCAACACATCCCTTCCATACCTCACTCAAAATTGCCTGGTTCTACTGTGAAGGACCCTGCTTCAGTGGATTCTGCTGATGATGAACAGTGACAATGCACCCATGGTTTTCTTATTGAATGCTTTGGTCCTATAGTTTGACTTATTATCAGTTATTTAGAGAATTGGAAGTATAAAGACTCTCGGATATATATAGCATGGCTGAACAGACTTATTATTTTTTGCTTATGGATGGCGTATTTTGTAGTTAGGTGGCCAACAACCCTGGTTTCCCACTGGGCAGGTTGAGGCCACGTAACTCTTGGACATGGTTGTAACCTGCTTTATTTCTGAAATTATTAGAAAGGTACCACCAAGCTTTTATATATATATATATATATATATATATATATATATATATAGTAAGTATAAAGACTCTCAGGTATACATATCATGGCTGGACAGAGTTATTATTTTTTGCTTATGGATGTCATATTTTGCAATAAAGTGACCAACATACCTGGTTTCCCACTGGGCAGGTTGAAGCCATGTAACTCTTCAACATATGGATGTAACCTGCTTTATTTCTGAAAATTAATAGAAAGATACCACCAAGCTTATATATATATATATATATATATATATATATATATATATAACCTGCTTTATTTACGAAAATTAATAGAAAGGTACCACCAAGCTTACAATATATATATATATATATATAGTAAGCTTATATATATATATATATATTGTAAGCTTGGTGGTACTTTTCTAAAATCATAAATATTAATAACTAATAATTTAATTAATTAAAAACCCATTAATTGTGAAAGGGCAATAATGTCCAAAAGACATGACTTTTAAAAACCTTGTGGCCTATCCATGCCTATTAAGGTGAACCGCCCAAATCGTTGTAAATAACATAAATTCATCATTCAAACTTCATAAAAAATATTACAATTTATAGAGCATAAATTTGTATTACAATTTATAGAGCATGAATTTGTACGAGAATCCAGTATACATGTCTGGTTTCCTAACACTCAGGATTGAACAAAACTAAACAACTCAACAAGGTTAAAAAAATTGCATGTTTCAAATATATTATTAATTTGTAGAATACCTTAAATAAAATGAAAGGTAGTAGAAAACATTTATCTCGGGTGAAGTGGGAAAACAAAATGTATGTTTGTAGTGGGATTCAAGTGCCCTTCTTTCTATTGGGCAAATGCATGAATGATAATGATTAATATATCCAAATGGCTGTGGTTGTTTCTTTGCTCCTTTGAAAAGCCAAGAAACAAATGAATTTGAAACTTCTATTGTATTTCTCTTCTTCAATCCTCTAATTTTTCTCCTCTTCTTCGACCCTCTGATTTGTCTCAGAAATTTTGATGATAAAAAAACATTGTATTAATGTTGATAGACACATAATATTTATAATGTTAAATGTGAAATGTTTATGTTAAATGTTAAAGTTTACAAACATTTACACCTACACATCTCCCCCTATATTGGGTTGTAGAGCATCTCTCGACACAATGACAAATAAAATCTAGTTCACCCTAGGTACCATTCTCAAAATACAGGGCATGTGGTAGGTTTCGCATACAAATACATTACACAAATAAGAAAAATAAAAAGAGCTCCACGCTGACACGATTTAAATAAAATAACTATAATTTCAAAACAAGCTTCTGGTTCTCATAATCATCACTTTAATACATCATCAAAAGGGCATTTTCTCAATAAAAATCATTTTAACTTCATATACATCTCCTTCGCAGATGCAACTCTCCAAATTCCTAAAAGAATATCCATAACTTACACAAATTTGGATAGAAACTACAACATTATTTTATTGATAACCCAAAGTTCAAAATAAGCTATTAGTACCAGGTGCAAAGTCCAAGGTCATTTTGATAGAGGAATACCCATTTTGTTGTAACAGACAAAGAAAAGTACGTTTTATCATGCAAACAGGCCAGGCACTTGCGGTACACAAACTTAAAGGCAAAAGTAAGACATGTCTTTTATTAGAGGAAGCATTTTCAATCCAAATATTAAAGTCTAACATGTCAATACACGTTTAAGATTTTATGACTTGTTTATAAATCATCTCTACACGTGAACATGCCTTCGCTCTTAAACAAAACTATTCTTGAGCATATACTCGAGCGAAAAACTTGAAAACGAAAAAATTCCTAACATGGGTTCTTCTGACATAAGAAGCAGGATCCGATGGTACTATGTAGATGCTTTTAACATTATAATGAAACCAGTCACATGAATGTTAATGGTGAAAACCTCGGCTTAGATATCTCACACATCATGACAGTAGTAAGCCACTAAAAAGAATGCCACTTTTAGCCTAACTATAATTCCAGTATGCTTTTCCTTTCCAGGTCACACAGATGATGCTCAGAATTTCCCAAGGCAACCAGAACCTTAAAACTCCAATCATTATCATTGACGCCTTAGCTATGTTTTCACGACACCTAAGCTATGATTTCATGTGATACTGAATAGATATTTCAATGCACGAGTCCCTCTCAGGGTTAGAGATTTCAGCCAAAATAAATGACACATGCAAGCCTATGACTGGAGAATACTCACCGGTCACACAGCTAGATCTTGCCTAATTAATGTCATTCCGACTAAAATAAATTTGAGAAATGATGAAACTTGCTCCTAAGTGGGGCTTAATGCTTGCATGTCAAAAAGAGATATACCATTGGAATCTATGGAGACCGTTACAACTTGTGTCTCTTCAACTATGATACTCGGAGAATAGGGAACTTCAAGTTAGAAGAGGGAAAAGTCTAGCAACGTGTTCCAAGGGAATACCATCTGCCGTGTTCTTCTTCAACTCTGGATGGTTATATTCATTAGGGGGGAAAACAATCAGCTGCAATAAAAAGCATTTAGTCTGTCAGTGCAGGAAATGGAAAAAGTAGGCCAATAAAACTGCCACACTGGATGGAGAATGAACTTACCTGCCCCTTCCCATGCCCTTTCTCTAATGACCAACCATCTTCATTTATATGAGCTTCTAGATACTTATCAAGTGATAAGCCCTCAACATTGACTGCCTGTCATATGAGATAAAGTACTCTTTTTAACAGCCTAATTACTTTGAAAGATCCAAGGACGATTCCACCTCTTCAGCATCTGATGTGAAATAAAAATAAACTGACTAACCAACCTCTGCAAGGACATGTCTTGGTAACTTTTGGTAAGTCAGGGAGAGCACATGAATAGCATATTTCTGAATAGCTTTCTCAAATCCTGTAAAGTTGGCAGAGGGGACATGACATAAGCGTAATGTACAGCTGGAGCATAAGTGATAGCATGACATAACCATGTTAAATATCTCCAACTTAGGCGAGCTATCAAAAAGGTCAAAGTCTTACCAGGAACAACTTCCAATATAGCACGATTCCTGGGAGCCTCATCCCAGAATTCACGAAACCTTGCAGTCTGTAAAATATATAAAATCAGCAAATGCAAGTCCTAAGCAAGTTTTAACATCCGTTTTGATTCAAAACAAAGCAATATGATGATGAACAATTGTGAGAACATCCTTGAGAACAAGATGATAATGAAATGTCACATACTTTATTGTTTTGTGCAAAGGAGTGCACGTATGATTTACTTACCTCCAAGTAGTGGGACAGAGTGATCAAAGTTATAAAAGGCTCCATCATTTGCTGAACAGTGGTCAAGGTTATCAAATTGCTACCATTAAAGCACAAATATTAGAAACACAAAAATTTAAATGGGCATGATAACAGGAAAATGGCAGATAAACCTGCCACACAATGCTAGCTTATGATCCTTAAGGCAATTGTTACTATAATGAAGAATTAATTAACAAATGCTCATACAAAGATAGGCCATGCCAAATAAAAAGATACAAGCTTTTCTGGAATCAAGAACATGCAAAGGTTGAAATCGGGAGCTGGCATTGCCATGAGAGCCTGTTACAAAATACAGTTTATGAGTATATGAGCATTATAGAAGGACTAAATCAGTCCAGAAAATTCCCAAGCATTTCTAATTATCAATAAACATAAGCATGCTATGAACGTACACCAGTAAGCTGTTTTGGATGTAGTTAAAATACCAATGTCCAGAATCTAGAATATGATACAAAGAAAAGCCTTTAGATTTCAAAACATTGCTGCTGCATTTGACAACTGATTGACATAAAGGAGATATTTCAGTGAGGTCCCAAGACGTTTATTTATTTTTATGCAAGTTGTCAAAATTCAAAATAAAGCATTCCCTTTTCCTAAAAGGATTGGGTTTCTTGACTAATTTACAAAATCAGCCCTATTTTTAATCCTTTTTGTCTAGATGGCACAATCAATAATAATAGGTCTCTTTCAATATTCTAGACTGTAAATCGTTATTTCAAAATTCTCCTATTTTTACCATCTGTTTTTTTCCTGCGCCAAACCTGTCATGATTACTTTCTGTCTATTTCTGTCTACAGTGCAGTTAATGGATTTCTCTTTCAATTAATTTAGTTTCACCGGCTAATAGATAATCCATCATCCTTTCCCTAGTCTGAAGAAAGCAAAGATACAATCTTAACTGCAAATTTTAAACTTTAAAGCCAATATAACTGAGACTTATAGATAAGAAATTCACAATTGTACTTTCAGCATGCTCACAATAGGCGAAATTCAAAGATGTCAGAAATATTTGTATTTGAATGACACAAACCAATCATGAATAGAGTTTATCTTGAAATTTGTATTTGGTCATAATTATGGTCCATGGTTCTTAAATTTGTAAACACACAAATGCTAATCTGACCATACTACCATAGTTCTTAAATTTGTAAACACATAAATGCTAATCTCATTCTCTGACTTTATGTTCCTGATTATTTAAACTCTTAATTTTGTTTTAGCTTACTATTCATCTATTTTGGATTCTGGAATAATAAGAATGATATGGTAACCCAAATTAAAACATGAATATATATAGGGCCTTCACAAGCAACTCTAAACATGATGCATCTCATGACCAGCAAGAACAGAGATTACTTATATTGGGACCACTTTCATTCCAAGGTACAAACATATAGGAAGAAAAAATGAACCTTGACCAAGATTCGAGCAACAATTTGCGTACTCATCCTCGCTGGTTCAAACTGCATACCCACAAGAACCATGATCAGCATATAAATAGTCATAGATCTACACGATAAATCCAAAACAGTGATTCAAAACACACTAAGGATATAAACTAAGTCTCTGGCAGAAACTCCAATAAAATCTTTTAACATGGTCATTTAAAATCTCCTGTGTGAAGATGGTCAGAATATATGAAGGTAAAACATGACACTGACAATTTTCGAACATCTCAGAGTCACTCAAATAATAACAAATTGCCTGCTCCATAGAAGGAGTAGCTGCTAGAATTTATTTCATAGCATTAAAAAGAGCACAGTAGAACACCATAGATCTCAATAAGATTACCACAACAACAATCATTAAAGTTTTAAACAAAAAAACACAAAATTATAGAGGTATGTCATTGACAGTAATTAAAAAAGGAGAATTGTGTGAACTAACAATATAATGAATTCTAAGTTTCATCGAAGTTCAGAAAATAATTCTAGTTACAACTGAATGTACAAACCTGGTACAGCCGTAGGAGGCATAGATTGGCATCCAGGTTATATGTATTTGACATAACCTGCAACATAAAGAAACCCCATTAGCTCCTAGAGATTAAGTGCAAGATGTTACTCTTTCAACAATACCTACTTTTTAAGCATTTACATGCTCTTGTTTAATACTAAATAGTTTTGTCAAGCAACCTAGTGCATTATCACGTTCAACATTGGACATGCATTTATAATCAGTTTCTTTAGTAACACTTTAATATTTACAACCCTATCATCAAGATTGCCAAAATGTGGAAAATAGCAGCTTTGGATTTTTAAACATCATGTCACAAATCACAAACCATTTTTTGAGTAGATACTGGGTATTTGGGGACCATTAAATCTACAAAATTGATTCCAAAATGCCTCAGATGCACTAATACCCACCTCTATATCATATGTGCCTGATTGAAGTGTTACATTCTGAAAATAAATCCGTAATGGTAGTTTTGATGTCCGGAACCAAGGGCACACCCAGGCAACCCCAATAAAACAAACCCTGTTAGTTTTGATGTTTGGAACGAAGGACACACCCAGGCAGCTCCAATTAAACAAACCTTGCTGGTGAACCAGCCTGCTGAATTTCAAAAACCCTCTATTCTGCTTATTTTCTCTTTTCATCATCATTTAAATAACTATATATTAGCAATTGTAAATCAAGCACATACATTTTATCTCATTGGCCTTTGGAATTCACTTTGCACATCATTAACATGACTTCCTGGTATTTTAACCCACAAATTATGAAAAGGGAACAGGATTGTGACTCTTGAGTTGAAACCAATTGCTATCACTTGTAAAACTCTCTTCATATGGAAAAGGCATGAGTGGACTTGTCATTACCCCAAATGTATAAAGAACATGTTATACAAGGTTGATTGCAACAGACAAGATTCGAAAGTTAAAACTCTGGCCTGAATTTAAAGAAATTTTTTTTACTGTCAGAGTCAAATCTATGAAAGTGAACATGGTGACTGAGATAGACAGTAGTTGTCTCAGACGGAAAGAGGAAACCATGGCATAATGCAAGCAATATGACCCAATGCAGACATAGTATGACAGAAAAAAAGCAGATATCTATTGAATTGCCCATGATTTTATGTGATGGATTAGTTTCCCATATCCTCACAAACTGTCCAGCAGATAACCTTGTTATGCAGAAGTAACATTTCATGATTGAAAACAACTCTGTATTTTTTTTTACCAAAGTCTACTCCATTATAAGGGTCTTCCATATAGAAGAAAGCTCATAAAGTTATAAGCATTATGATTTGAAAATGGAGGAGAGCATGTATGGACATAAATAGTGTCAACTGCCAAGCACAAGAAAAGGCAGAAGCACTAGAAGACGACTGATTTGCCAACTAAAACTCCAAATGTCCACCACTGGCAATAGCTTTCTAAGTTTCTTTCATGAAACTGCATGGCAGTTGCAATTTAATTTGATATGCAATGTAAAATTCCCCAAGGGTCAAATTGATGTAATTGTTTAAAATATCCTATAGATGCTAGCGCCTTCAACGCAGCTATTCCTTATGACCAAGATAAGCAATACCATAATTTCCTCAGGTAAGGATCCGTTAAAATAGAACTCCTGTTGGCAAGAAAGCATCTTCAACTTCGTAAACTTCCTCAGACAGACTTAGTTTTATTATCTTGAAAATTTTGAATGTTCATCAAACAGCTATAAATGGGGGGCAAGTGCCAAGAAGAGCATCTGACACACTTCAATGTTTCAAATCCTATGTTACTGTCACAGAATTTGCCAATGGAGCAGATTATAAAATAAATTTAGGAGATACAAAAATTATTCTCCCACAGGCAACGAGTAATATCCATGGCGGGGCTGTGTGATCGAGCAGCAAGCTGGAGAACTGATGATGACCCAGGTTGAGGATCTAGAGGGCATGCTACCCATGATAATGCAGCAGAATGAATCTTTCCAAAATTTGAAAATAAGTTTATACTGTAAACAATGTTTTGTGCTAATGTGCAGGTAGTGTCCATGGTGATCTCTGTGGTAATGTGATATCTGTAGATGAGGCCAGGTGCAAACCCTGTGTAACTTTGACCGAGTAAATACCAAGCTGCAGTCATATGGCATAGTCTAACTAATAGATGAAATGTCTTTTTGGCCAGAATTCAGCAATACAATTTCCAGCAAGATTGTGATTTCCCGTTATTTAAAATACACTTTTCAATGCATGAACGGATTTAGCACCCTGAAAAACCCCCGAGGCACTCAAACTTTGCAAATTTAACTTAAACATATGATTGTGAAAAAACTGTACTGAATGTTCAACAAAATTGACCAGAAAAATGCTTGGAAAAGGGCAATTTCATCTATTAGTTAGACTACGCAGCAGTCATATAGCCAACAGTCAATTGCAAACCTGATAAATGTAAGGAGTTATGTCCTCTCTCCAGTCAAACAGGTTTAGCCTATGTATGTGTGTAAGTAGCCCCATGGGTTAGCTCAATTGGCAGATGCTCTCAGTATGAAATCTCATTAAGTCCCTTGAGGTTACCTGCAAAAGGCACAGGGTCAGGTCAAGCACATTGGCTCTTGTGGACATCTGAAAAGCCTCAATCATGAACTGTCCAAGGAGTCATGCATGTGTAAACTAACCTTGGGAGTTATCCCCTCTTTCCTCACATAGAGATATAGGCTAGAAAACTGCTACAGCTTTTAGGTATATCGCACACCCTTTTTAAATGTATTGTCCACGGCTGAAAAAGCCTCATATATTTTCTTTCGGCCCCAACGGTTGTTGATTTTCTAGTGCTACTATAGGCAAGCACAAATTCCTTTCACTGATAATTACTTCCAATGATATACAGTCTTACTTTAGCACTTTTCAGAATATCATTAAGCAATTACACTCAGAAAACTCAACAGTAAATGGAACAGAAACAGTAAAGATCACAAAAGAAAAACATGAACAGTAGACAGCAAAAATTTTAGCCTGGGAAACCCAAACCTGAGAGAAAACCCAACAATCTTTTCTAGGAGAAAATGTTCAGTTCAGCAAAGGTACAATCTTATATTTTAAGTCAAATTTGGTCAAACTAGAACAACAAACTAGCACTGTTCAAACCTGGTCAAACTGACCTAAATTCAGCCTCCTGCAGCTGCTCATAATTTCGGTCAATCCTGAGTCAAACAGGCCAAATTTTGGCCTCCTGCTGCTGCCCAGAAGCTCAGTCAAACTGTCCAAAGATGTTGAAGAATCTAGGGCAAAATAATATCTTAATGATTCTTCACTTCATGATAACTGCTTGTGATGTCTTCCCTTTAGTTAACTTCTTTTATGTTAGTGTGTTCGTTGATCATCAAACGGTTACAAAACTAGAAGATCAACAAAATGCAAGTACACAAGATGTTGTCTCCAAGCCAGGGCAAAAACCTCTCTCCTCTTGAGAGGAAAAACCCTTCAATCTCTTCTTATAGATATTTGTTGACGAATACCAAGACCCTTGAAAACACTAGATACAAAATTACCTCCAGCACACTTGTGACTATCCCAATGCAGTCTTCGTTCTTCAAATGACAGGGTTCTTACTTCTCACTTTATTGTCACATGTCTCCTTCTTTGGACTGTCACTGTCTAAGGAGATTCTCAGTCTCCTTCCTGCTTTACTGTCCAGGCACAGGCCTCGGTCTTCTTCACAGTTCTCGGTACTGTTTAAGTCTCGGCTTCCTTTTTTTCTAGTCTCAGTCACAACCTCGGCTTACTGTAGAATTCGTTCAACAATTGGAGTCACTTATATACTGTCCTATGACAGTATATCTTCACTGAGGTTACTTGCTATCGAAAAGATGTAACCCGAAAATATAACCTGTATCCATTCCTCTACGTGTGGTGATACTTCTTCGTTTCACTTCTTCACTGTATTCATCAGAGATGTCCGAAGATGATGGTCATTTAGAGGTGAGATTATTCCTTATTTATAGTGACTATTGCTTGCACTGTGAGCCGACATGAGTGCTTGGAAATAGGTCGACATTTCCAGTAAGGAGATCACTGTCATCTTCGTAGTCAAGCTGCCAGAGGGATAGTGACAATCGCTTAGGAGAGTAGAACTTGACTTTTATGACTTCTTTATAATATTTATGTCAAGACAACAAATCCTAAAGACATCAAGAAGAAGTCTTTGACCTATAAACACTTCTTACTCATGAAGCCCATGATGCAAGAATAATATATTTATTTGTTTCTTTTCTACATAAATTTATAATTATAAGTCATAAAAAAAACTGAACCTAGTTACATTTTCTTCAACACTCCCTCTTAACTAGCGAGGTATTCATTCAATGGTACATGGCTATTCTCAACACTAAAGAGATCTCATAAGAAGAGTCAGACTAGTAATCCATCTGTATAGCATCATTATAACCAACATTGTCACATAGCTAGGCCTTGACTAACAACTCTACCTCTCAATAGACCGGAGCACAATGTTGGCGAGACCAATGACTTATAGACACCTTAGTCATTGTCTCTCAAGGTACATACCCACCCGAGTGTTCACTGCGTATGACCTTCAAGGACTATTCTTGTCTTGGGTTCCCAGCCCTCAAAGAATATCAGTCCTCTTGCCTACTCTTGTCTTGGATGCCCTACACATCCTCAAAGAGTATCGGATGCCAGATGATTACCCAATCCTCCCATTCATTCTTCCAAGTGAAGACAAGAATGTTGTGTCTATCATGTGTCTTCATTTCAATCCATGGCCTTCACCTAGTCTTACAGTTGTTAGTCTTGGTCTAGTGCATGACACATGAAATAGAAAAACACAATTGTCACTCCTTTGTAGTCAGGGGTGATCTAATCCAAGCTCCCTCTTGATCAGGGACCTGTCAGAGCTCCCTCTTAGCTAGGGACTCTTCTATACATCAGCAACTTCTTCTTTGTGGGTCCTTCAGCTGCTAAATCAACTTTTCTCCTTGATGTCATGAAATTTGGTTGAGCTTCTTTCTTGTAGGGCAACAGTCATCGATCACTTTCCTCCTTAGTTCGTCATGTCATTCCTTTCTTCATGGAAAGTGGCCTTCTTCATATCTAGAACCTTCGTCATATGACTACTTATTTCTCATCATGCTTCTTCCATTCATCACATGAATGCTAGTTGTACTTGTAAGTGTGTGAACTTATCCAGATATTATTTAAGAAATCAAGATTCAAAATATATCATTAAATCAAATCGTACCTTACTAGGTGGCTCTTTATCATGACATCTTTCTGTAGGTATCAGCATCTTGCATTCATGTTGACACATCTCCAAAGATATTCATTGTCAAGGGTCTCCATCTTTTCCAGGCTTTCATCAGAGTCTTCAATTTGCTTTGATGCACTTGAAGGCTGATCCTTGTATGTTTCTTTGCTGCCCGTGATTATAGTTATGCATTCAGACTGCCGAGACAAGGTAAGTTATGAGATCCTTTTATCATGACTGTGATTTAATTCTTGCATTTAGATCTTCATTATGATGGATATGTTGCATCTGTTTAATATGTCGAAACAAAAATTGTGTCTAGTATGTCTGCACTGAGATCCTTATTATATTATCCATTGATGAAAAGAGTCCTTCGGAGATTGCGAGATCTACTTATTCAATATCCTTTGTATAATGACACTAACTCCAGAATTCCTCAATTACTAGACTAAGGTAATGCATCACCAATCCATGTAGACGAAATCAAGGCACAGGATAAACTGAATCAGTGTTACTTAAATGCTAATGATGAGTTGATCTTCTTTATGCCCTGTACTAACCATAGCTCTGATACCATGTTGAAGAATCTAGGGCAAAACAATACCTTAATGATTCTTCACTTTATGATAACTGCTTGTGATGTCTTCCCTTTAGTTAACTTCTTTTATGTTAGTGTGTTCATTAATCATCAAACAGTTATCAAAACTAAAAGATCAACAAAATGCAAGTACACAAGATGTTGGCTCCAAGCTAGGGCAAAAACCTCTCCTCTTGAGAGGAAAATCCCTTCAATCTCTTCTTATAGATATTTGTTGACAAATACCAAGACCCTTGAAAACACTAGATACAAAATTACCTCCAGCACACTTCTCACTATCCCTATGCAGTCTTTGTTCTTCAAATGACAAGGTTCTTACATCTCACTGTATTGTCACAGGTCTCCTTCTTTGGACTGTCATTGTCTAAGGAGATTCTCAGTCTCCTTCCTGCTTTACTGTCCAAGCACAGGTATCGGTCTTCTTCACAGTTCTTGGTACTGTTTAAGTCTCAGCTTCCTTCTTTTCTAGTCACAGTCACAACATCGGCTTATTGTAGATTGCGTTCAACAATTGCAGTCACTTATATATTGTCCTATGACAGTATGTCTTCACTGAGGTTACTTGTTATCAAAAATATGTAACCCTAGAATATATCATGTACCCAATCCTCTACGTGCGGTGATACTTCTTCATTTCAATTCTTCATTGTATTCATTAGAGATGTCCGAAGATGATGATCACTTAGAGGTGAGATTATCCCTTATTTATAGTGAATATTGCTTGCACTGTGAGCTGACATGAGTGCTTGGAAATAGGCCGACATTCCCAGTACGGAGATCATTGTCTTCTTCGTAGTCGCGCTGCCAGAGGGATAGTGACAATTGCTTAGGAGAGTAGACCTTGACTTTGATGACTTCTTTATAATATTTATGTCAAGACAACAAATCCTAAAGACATCAAGAAGAAGTCTTTGACCTATAAACACTTCTTGCTCATGAAACCCATGATGCAAGGAATAATAAATTTATTTGTTTCTTTTCTACATAAAATTATAATTATAAGTATAAGTCATAATGAAAACCGAACCTAGTTACATTTTCTTCAACAAAAGACTCGGTCAAACTGCCCAGAATTTGCTCAATCAACAAATCAAAATCTTGGTCAAACTGCAGTCAAACAAACTGCCCAGAACTTGGTTAAACTTGCCCAGAAAGTCTCAGTCAACTTTCCAGAAAACTCAGTCAACTGCCTTAGAAATTCTCAGTCAACTATCTCAAAATTTCAGTCAATCTATGCCTCAGAAATTCTTGGCCAACTGCCTCAGAATTTCGATCAAACAATGCCTCAGAAATTCTCGGTCAACTGCCTCAATTTTTTGTTCAAACTACGCCTCAAAAATTCTCAGTCAAGTGCCTCAGAATTTAGGTCAAACAATGGTCAACGCTAGTCAAACTTTAATCTTCTTCTCTCTCTCCTTTGCACATGTGAACAAAAGAAGAAATGACTTATGTGTGTGATCCGAATTCTCCAGATGAGGGAGGCCGAATCGATATATAGCTGTCAAAAGGAGGTGGGTTTGCCCAAAGGTCACACCCATTCGCATGGTGGGGCCAACAACCTATCTCTTTGGAGCCTACATGAACTTTAAAATCATAATTTTTCTTTCTTTTAATTTGCCGACTTGTGTAGCTGGCAATACCAACTGCAACTACCCAAAAATCAACACTCCCTCTTCTCTAGGGAGGTATTCACTTTGACTTCCTGAGATGTCTTCTTTGTTGAACAAGTTCTCCATCCTAAGAAAAGATTGAATGAGCCTGCTATGTTAATGTGTCCATCCACTTTATGTTCTATCCTAAAACCGTGTGGAAATCATCTTGCATCAGCATCATACAAAGAATCTAGTTACCTACTAGTCAAATATCCTTTGCAAATGGACCTAGTCACCCACTAGCCAAATACCCTTTAACGATATGGCCAGGTACCCACTAATCGGGGTAAACACAAGACTAGTCCTAGGTCACCAACTATCCAAGTCGTCACTTGGAACTAGGTCAGTGTCCTTAACCAATGGTGAAACCCTAGGCCAATTTACCATTCCTTCATGTCATCACATGATACTTGAATGGTAAAACACTTGCCCGATGTTATGGGGCACTCACTCTACCCACTAGCCAAGTAACCCTTGGCAATATGGTCAAAACCTTCTAACTAGGGGAGCACTATGGGCCCTAATGCTCTCTGGCCAATCTCCCTAGCCACATCACATGGCTCCTAGTCAATACCCTGAAAAGAAGACACAAAGGGGTCTAATGACGAATACACTGTCGATCATTATGAGAGAGATGAGGTCCAAAATATTGACTGCATAAATAGAATAATATTTCCTTGTACTAGGGATCTTCAAATGATATGACAAATAGATGTTCATTAGGAAGATCATCATTCAAGAGAGAGTTTGAGGCACCACTAGGGAGGTTGAAAAATAATTCGGTGAGGACCAAAGCTTTCTTACTCTTGGGAGTAGCAAACTCAAGATCGAACTATTGGAGAATGATGATCCAATGGGTGAACATACCATTGATAATTCACCGACTCAAAAGGTAGGACCTAGGGAGAATATTTGCCCTTGATGTTACAACATCAACACTCCCTCTAACCGAGGGAAGCATTCTCAACCACTCCAAGCTTGCCCCTAACGTAAACAAACTTCATCTTGGGACATAGGAAATGTATTGGAGCCTCACTGCTCCCTTTTGTACCATGTAGTGGTACTTGATCTCAATGTGCTTCGACCTGTCATCACGACCATCTCCAGCACCTGATCAAACAATCCTACGAGTAGCTTTTGAAGCCACACTAATTCACAACTCACCAAACTAGTTGCGATATACTCAGCCTTTGAGTGCGATAGATGTTTGCTTCTTGTTCATCTAAGATATCATAGTAGAACCCAAATTGAAGCAACATCATGATGTGCTCTTCCTGCCTTCAGCACTCCCAACTCAATCTAAATATGTATATCCCTGGAGTTGTACTTCATCATCTGAAACATATCTCAATCCATATCCAATTGTACCATGCCGATATCTCAACACATGTTGTGTAACTGACTGGGTGCCCCCTCTAAAACTGAAATAGATCTTGTTGTGGCAATCTTGTTTGCTCCCTCTGCCACTGTTGCTTCCTAGTCACTGAAGCATATCTGTTGTTTGCATTGTCCCACGAGGACGCATCCCCCAAGGTCAGGTGCACGCACCCCTCGCAACCGAGAGTCATGGGGAGACATAAGGGAGAGTGTTTCCCCAATGTGGGGGACGCGACTCCCCAAAACGAGTGCTTTTGGGCGTCCCATTTGAGGGGGACACCCCCCCCTTGAATTTGTCTAATAACTCCTAATAAAAAATAATAATAATAACAAAATGAAAATCACGTATTAAAAAATTAAAAAAAAAATAAAAAATAAAACTAAACTAAACATTAAAAAGTTACCTAGGTCAACTTACCTATTCATTCCCCAAATTTTCTTGCCCGTCATTGAGCTCTACTAAGTTCTCTTCTACCGTTGTCGAATTGTGCTCTTCTGTTGTTGTCGAACTCTTCTTTCCTGTCGTCTAGCTCTTCTCTCCTGTCATAGAGCTCTTCTCTTCTGTCGGCGAGCTCTGCTCTATTGCATGTCATCGAACTCTACTCCTCCAGCATCTTCTGCCCTCGAGCTCATTCATTTTGAGGTTGTTTTCTGCCCTCGGGCTCATTCATTTTGAGGTTGTTTTCTGCCCTCGAGCTCCAACATCCACCACCAGTCTTGTCGTTGTCAACCTCCAAAATCCAACGCCATTGCTAGTAGTTGTCTCAACCTCCATTGGCGTCTTGTTAAAATTGGCAACTAGGGCCAAATTCCACTTTGGTCTGCTCCTTTGAAGAAGATTATTGTGGCATTGAATTCCTCTTTTCGAGAGGTCCAAAATCGACCTTAAGATCACCAAATTTGGATAAGGAAAAATATTTATTTACTTAAAAGAAATTCTACAAGTCATGACCTTATTAAGGTGGGAAAAATGAAAATTTGAAATTCAAATTTGCCTCCAAAATGTTAAGGTCGGCTTCACCTCCATAAGGACAAATTGTTATATATATAGGTGTCCTCCATTCTCATTAGACATATCTTAGAGACATCAAAAGGCTTCTGAGGTAGCCGAGTTCTTGAAGGAGGACACAGTGCTTGTTGTTTTGGGTCTCTCTTCTCAGGTAGGGCCGAGAATTTCCAGAAGGGCAGCCGCAAACTTTGAGGGAATTTTTGGAGTGTTTTTGTGGGTTAAATTTGTCCTTGCAAGATCAAATTATAGAGAAGAAAGGTTGGTTGTATTCATGCACTGTTGTTGGGTTAGTTTGTGGACGTTTTGAGACTGCTCTTCAAATCTACCCCTCTAGGGCAGCAGCGGGTCTGAATCATCACTATAAAGGGGACCGAGACTACTATCATGGGCCTAGGTCAGCGCGAGGGGTCAGCGATGGTCTTCTTCATGCATGTCAGTGGAAGCCGCAGTAGAAAAGAGGGTCTTTGGATCACATGAATCAAATCAGAGTGGACAGTAAGCAACCCTAACCAGATTCCAGTTGACTAAATATTGGTATTACAGTTTGAGCCCACACTTGTTTAAGATATTGAATCTTCAAATTGTAAGTCATTTTGACTTTGGATTATTGTACTCTCTCTCTCTGTTGAACATTCAATATTAATAATAAGAAGAATTGATATAGGGTTTTCCCCATCTTGGGGTTTTTCCCTGGCTTGAGCCATATCCTTGTGTACTCTTGTCTTGGCTTGTCTTCTACATCTATCTCTTATGTTCTTTCTTCAATCGTTGTCAGTTTGACACTGTTTCATGAGATTGCTAATGGAAATAAAATAGACTAACAAACGAGCTTATATGGAATTTTGAAGTGACCGTCCTAAGCTAAGAACATGTTATCTAAATTAACATGTCTAGACTCCAACTTATAGTGTTTTTGTGGGCCTCAAACCTCCAGCATCCAATTCTTTTTTTGCTAGTAGTTGTCATAATCATCGACCATCCTTCTCTCTGTCTCAAAAGAAGGGAGAATAATTAGGAGACAGCAGATGCAATTTGCAAGTCTCAATGGTCCCTTCAACAAGCCTAATGCAAGGAAAGATCACAATGACTTAGGCCAGGATGACCCCATTGGTTGGTGGACCATGCATGGAGATGATGCTCCAAAGATCCAACAACCATGCAGTAGAGCGGAATTGGTCCACATATAGCTTCATCCAGTCTATCAAGAGGAATTGACTTTCCTCTAGGAGAGCAGAGAAACTAGTCGCAATGCACAGTTCTCTACGTCGTGCACATAGGAAGACACCAGAATATCAGAGGGGACCAGCAACACTATGGGATGTGGGTCCAAAGGATAGTGCACAAATAGATGATGAGGATGGACAAGATGAGTTGCATGATGATTTGATTGGAGTTTCGTTGGTTACTCAAGAGAGTGATTCTGACTCAGATACCGACATTCCCATTGATGGTCTCGATGACTTCATGCAGCAGATGGATGTAGAGGACCAATCATTGAGATTGAGTCTTTGATGTTGATTTTATTTTCAATGTTCATTATCCAATTTTACTTTTCAATTTCAACTTTTGAGTTATGACACTAGATATTGATGACCTCAGATTGATTCTTGACTCCTCACACTCAACCTTTTCGAGTTTGAGACTTTGAGTTATATAAATTTTGAATTTAGTAATTTTACTATTTTAGTGTTCAAACTTCAGTATCTAATATATAGTATATAGTAATACTAATATTAATATACTAGTATGTTTTGCTTTCAATTTAGATTCTGGAATGATGAATGATGAATTTAATTGTTAAATCAATGTAGATCGTAAAATGATGAATGATGAATGATATGGATCAATGTATTTGAATATTTCATTTTTGAATTTTATTATTGAATCTCATGATATGGATGAATGATGAGTATGTCCTATGATTCATGAATGATGTATGTATCAAAATGAGTAATGAGGATGGATCAATGTATGTCATTATTTAATTCAATTATGAATTTAAATTTTACGTGTGGATCAAATTTCAATGTATTACTATTAGTATGTTTATGCTTTCATTATTGAATATGAACCTGAATATATATATATATATATATATATAATTAAAAATTATATACCCCGACGTCCCCTCACACCCCCAAAGTTTCCCTAAAATTTGAGGGTACTCCCACATGTCCCCCCTGTGCGTCTCCCCGCACCCGCGTCTCCCCACACTGGAGTCTCAGTGGAACATTGGTTGTTTGGCATGGTCCACTCATTGAAGGTATACTACTCTTAGAGACCTCTTGTCTCTAAGCATCTAGTCTGACAATCTCATAACATCCACTTGGACGGCTAGTCCTTCCTCTTTGCCTGATTGTCTCTACATCCTGGGATCCACCAAATCTAAATCTGTTAAATTTGGCAACTAGGGCCAAACTCTACCTTGGACAGCTCATATGATGCAGCTGATATTTTTATTGGATTCCTCTTTCCGAGAGGTGTAGGATTCATCTAAATATCATCTCATTCTAACATGTACGAATGGAATTATGAATTTATTTTGTTTATGGACAAATTGTCAAGGTCGGTCAGCGATCTAATGTAGGCTCAAAGCCCAAAAGACGCGTCTATTCATCCTCAACGTTGCATATAAATAGAAGGTGCATCTACCTCATTTGGACATCATTCATTCTCACACATATCTCTCTCTCCTCATCTGATTGGGTCGTACAACTTCAGGGCAGCCTTCTCTCTCTCCACACATGCGAAGGAGAGTCTACGTTTTATGTTTTGGGCATTGACTGAATTGCAAGAAGGGTTTGACCAGCGTTGACAGAGCTGTTGTTGACCGAGTTTGACTGCATTTTTATTGGGGGATTTTCTGTTTGGGCAGGCCGCATTTTTGGGCACAAAAATCGAGGCAAACAGAGTTGTTTGACCAGCGTTGATCACAGGTTTGACCTCTGCATTAACCAAGTTTGATTGTCATTTTCAAAACTATTTTGCATTGATTTGGATGATTGTTGGAGGCCGAGTTGACTGGGTTTGACCAAGCTGATTTGAAGGAGAAATTCTGCCCTGTTGACCAACATTGACTTTCTGGTTAGGGCTTCCTGTGGCTGTTGTTTGACTGGACAGATTTGACTTTGATTGGGCAAGTGAATTTTGCATATTGTACTCTCTCTGTGCTGAACTTTTGAAGAATAATAAGAAGAATTGATCAAAGGGTTTCCCCACATTGGGGTTTGTCCTTAGCATGCACCACATCTTGTGTCCTCTTGTCTTGGCTTGTCTTCTACTGTTTTTATTTATGTTCTATTTGCATTTATTGTCATGTTAATGTGATTTCTAATTTGGAAATTGATATTGGGCTAATAAGAAAATTGAAGTAAATTTCTCTTAAGCATAGAACACACCATTGTTTTCTAAAAATAACATGGTATCAAAATTGAAGTGAAGACAAAGCCTAAGCAAGAGTGAAAAGAGCAATCACTGAGAAGAGCAATCACCGAGATTTGTTGGACAAGGACAAGAGTCAATGGCCTCCGCATTTTACTTCAAGCCTGATGATAAGCTCAATGATAAGTCTGATTATCATGCATGGAAGATGTCTCTTGATTTGACTTTGGAAGAGCAAGATGTTAGGGACTATGTGCAGGGAGAGATTTCTGAACCTCCTTCAAATGCATCGGCTACCACGAAGACAAAGCACAAGAAGGGTGAAGTCAACACAAAGAAGATTATCAGGGCTATTAGCAAGCATTTGGTTGCATATATCTCTGACTTGAACACATCTAAGGAAATGTACGACAGATTGGTTGGCATGTTCAAAGCTAGCAATGCAAACCAAGTTCTCTTTCTCAAGAACAAATTGAAGGACATAAAGAAGGGAAGGGGTGAATATATTCAATCCTATTACATGAGGATTACCGAGATCAAAAATGATATTCTTCCAATTGGAAAAGTTATTGCTAATAGGGAGCTCACTCCCATTTCCCTTGGAGGACTCCCTTGTGAATGGCATGTGTTCAACACTACTATTCTCAACAACGACAGGATTCCGGGTTTTGAATAATTGCTGACTAGGTGTTCTCAAGAAGAAACAAGGATGATGGAAACAAATATGCCTTCAAATAGAAATGATCCTCCTGCATTCTCTGCTCATGCTAAAAGGAAGAACAATGCAAGTTCAAAGAAGCATTGTCAAGAAAGACCAGGATTCAAAAATGGAAGGAAGGGAAGATGCTTCATTTGCAACAAGTTTGGCCACTATGCTAGGGAGTGTCCTAATAGAAGGGATACACCTCATGATGATGACAACCACAACAACAACAATTTCAGGGGCAAAAACAATCAAAGGAATGGCAAGATTAAAAACAAAGGAAAAAGGAATGCTCCCACTACTCAACATCAAAATGGTTGCCATCCCAAAAGATCAAGAAACTCCAGGTATGATGAATCTAATGTTGTTGATCACAAGAAAAAAGAATTTTATCCTATATCTGCCCTCTCTACTGCCTCTCCTCCATATACTTTTGGAAATTGGTTGATTGATAGTGGTGCCTCAAGGCACTTCACTGGGTATACGGAAGCTCTTTCAAATCTGATAGAAAATGATACAAATTTGGAAATCATTCTTGGAGACAATGCCACATATCCCGTCAAGGGAGTTGGGAATGTTACTCTTCAATTGAATAAAGATAACACCATTCATCTAGAAGAAGTACTATATGTACCTGACCTAAAGAAGAACCTAGTATCTATCTTGGCAATGGAGGACAAAAGATTTAAGGTGGCATTCATTGATGGAAAGGTACATGTTTGGAAAAGAAATTTCAAAGAAGCATTTACTCTTGGATTCAGGTTGACAGCGTATATCAAGTTGGAGGAAGTTCACTAGGAGCTATGTTGTGCGATACATCTCTTCAGCCTGAATTATGGCACCGAAGGCTTGCTCATCTTCATTATAAAGCCCTACTCGATGCGAGGAAGATGGTAACAGGTATGCCCGAATTTAAAGTAGAACATGAAGGAGTTTGTCAAGGATGTGCCGAAGGAAAACATACAAGGGGACCATTCCCCTCAAGTGATAGCAAGACTAACGTCATATTGCAATTGATTCATTTTGATCTATCTGGTATGATGCCCATGAACTCTTTGGGAGGATATTTATATTATGTTATCTTTGTGGATGATTTCTCTTGCAAAACTTGGACATATTTCTTAAAGAAGAAGGACGAAGTATTCTCATGGTTCCGTTCTTTCAAAGCCTTGGTCAGAAATCAAACCAGGAAGATGATCACAATCTTGAGGACCGATAATGAACCGAATATGAATCAAATGAGTTCAATGACTATTGTAGAGAAATTGGCATTAAGAGGGAGACTACTACCGCATATACTCTTAAGAAAAATGGTGTTTTTGAAAGGAAGAATTGTTCTATTATAGAAGCCACTCGTGACATGCTTCATGATCAAAGCCTTCCGAAGTTCTTATGGGTAGAAGCTGCAAACACTGCAGTGTACGTTCAAAATAGATGCCCACATCAAGCATTGGACTCAGAAACTCCCAAAGAAGTTTTCACCAATAAGAAACTTGATGTTTCTCACTTTATAATTTTTAGTAGTCTCGTATATTTTCATGTGCCAAAAGAAAAGAGAAGCAAATTGGATGCATCTGGGAAGAAAGGAACATTTGTGGGCTACAGTGAAACTTCTAAGGCATATAGAATCTATGTGCCTGGTCAAAGAGAAGTGGAGATAAGTCATGATGTCACCTTCGATGAAGATGCTGCCCTTGGGAAGATTAGTAACCTTCCTATTCCAAGGAAGGACAAAGAAGCAGATTCAGGAAAACAGGGAGAACCGCAGGATGAGCCGATGCCCAATGTTGAAGGACCAATGGATCCCATTGATCCACCTCCTCATGAGCCCTCCTCCTCGAAAAGGAGACCCTCATGGCTTAGGGAAACTCTCGAAGATGTCGAGAGACATGTTGCACCAAGGGGGACATTTCGTGAAAGTAAGAAGCCGAATAGGTACCAAGGGTACTTAACTGCCATGAGCACCATTGTTCTATCTGAAACTTGCACATTCGAAGAAGCTATGAAGCACCAAGTTTGGAAGGATGCTATAAACAAAGAGTATGAGTCGATTATGAAGAATGATGTCTAGGATATGGTCCCTAGACCCAAGGACAAATCCGTTGTCACCTTGAAATGGCTCTACAAGATCAAACATGGAGCTAATGGAAGTGCTAAAAAGTTCAGGGCTAGATTTGTTGCTCAAGGCTTCTCTCAAAAGGAAGGTGTGGACTGTGATGAGATATTTGCACCTGTTGCCTGATATATCACCATCCATTCGATTATAGCCCTTGTTGCCTCGCAAGGATGGAATCTAAACCAGATGGATGTCAAGACGGCCTTCTTACATGGTTCAATTAAGGAGGAAGTCTATGTACAACAACCCGAGGGATTCGAAGTTCAAGATCGTCAGACACATGTATGCAGGTTGAAGAAATCCCTCTATGGATTGAAGCAAGCTCCCCGAGCTTGGTATGAGAGGATCGATGGCTATCTAATGAAGCTGGGATTTACAAGAAGTGAAGTTGATCCGAACCTTTACTTTAAGGTTGAGAATTATAGACCTCTCATCTTGGTACTTTATGCAAACGATCTCTTTCTATCAGGTGCAGACCCTCTTATTCATCAATGTAAGAGGGAGTTCGCTTCGAATTCGAGATGGACCTAGGACTCATGCATTATTTCCTAGGGTTGGAGATCTGGCAAAAGCCAGGTGAGATTTTCCTTTCTCAAGGAAAATACATTGTGAAGCTACTTGAAAGATTTGGGATGGTGGACTGCAAGCCCGTGACTCCTCTGATGGAACTTAACTACAAGAAGTTATGTGGAAGTGTTGCTGGGCCAGATTTGGGAAATCCTTTTGAGAATCGTCAACTCGTGGGGGCCCTGATGTTCTTGGTGAAATCCCGTCCGGACATATGTTTTGCGTGAATACATTGAGTCAGTTTATGATTGAGCCTCATCACATACACTAGATTGTTGCCAAGAATCTCTTGAGATATCTCTGAGACACAATCACCTATGGACTGAGATACACTGTCAGGAATGTGAGACCCCATGGTTATTCTAATGCTGATTAGGCTAGCAGTGTGGTGGATTGTAAGAGCACATCTGGATGTTGCTTCTCTCTAGGTTCTACTTTGATATCCTGGATGAGCAGGAAGCAAAAGTCGATGGCTTTGAGCACCGTTGAGGCTGAATACATTGTTGCTAATATGGCCTCCTGTGAAGATGTTTGGATGAGGAAGCTCTTTAGTGAGTTGTTTGGACATGTGTTGGATACCACCATTATCTATTGCGACAACCAAAGTGGGATTCGTCTTTCTCAAAATCTCGTGTTTCATGACCGCTCCAAGCATATTGATATCAGGTACCACTTTATTCGGGATATGGTACAACGGGGAGTAATAAGGCTCCGTCATATTGGGACTAATGATCAAATTGCAGATATTCTTACGAAGCCCCTGGGGAAGGTCAAATTCTTAACCTTCCGTGAACGACTTGGAGTCACGAAGAGACCATCTTATGAGGGTCTCGTTTGATTTGGATATTGAGCTCTGGGAGCTTCGGGGGGCTTGGGGTACTTCTTGGAGCGATGAGAGACCATAGGGTAAGTGGTTCACCTTCCCCTGTGATACCCCATGTTGATATATGCATAGGATGAGTGGTTCACCTTCTCCTGTGGCATATGAGCAGGATGAGTGGTTCACCTTCTCCTATCGATACATCCTACCCATGCAGTCTAGGACTCATGGGAAGTACCTCTCATCTGGCCAATGAGTAAGTAAATGAGGATAGGGACCATAATACTACCAATGGCCTCATTGTGTACTACCGTACTCCCTATGCTAGGATGTTTGATACTGATCTGGGATCAATGGAGGCTGACTTCGGGCTAGTGGAGAGTAGTATGATACACTCTTGATTATTGGAGACTGACTTTGGGTCAGTGGAGAATGGTATGATACATTCTCGATCATTTCTTCTTCATTATTTCTTCATGGTTCAGCAGAGCAGAGCAAGGATGACAAGGATGGTTCAGATTGTCAGATGGTTTGGCAGGGGGAGTTCTTCCTAGATGAGAGGGAGTGATAAATTTGGCAACTAGGGCCAAACGCCACCTTGGACAGCGCATATGATGCAGTTGATATTTTTATTGGATTCCTCTTCCCGAGAGGTGTAGGATTGATCTAAAGATCATCTCATTCTGACATGTACAAATGGAATTATGAATTAATTTTGTTTATGGACAAATTGTCAAGGTCGGTCAGCAACCTAATGTAGGCTCAGAAGCCCAAAAGACATGTCTATTCATCCTCAACGTTGCATATAAATAGAAGATGCATCTACCTCATTTGGACATCATTCATTCTCACACATATCTCTCTCTCCTCATCTGATTGGGTCGTACAACTTCAAGGCAGCCTTCTCTCTCTCCACGGGTGCAAAGGACAGTCTGCGTTTACTGTTTTGGGCGTTGACCAAATTGCAGGAAGGGTTTGACCAACGTTGACCGAGCTGCAGTTGACCAAGTTTGATTGTGTTTTTCTTGGGGAATTTTCTATTTGGGCAGACCGCATTTTTGGACATAGAAATCGAGGCAAGCGGAGTTGTTTGACAAGAGTTGACCACAAGGAATTGACCGTAGGTTTGACCTCTACGTTGACCAGGTTTGACTATCATTTTTAGGACTTTTTTGGGCTGATTCGAATGACTGTTGGAGGCCGAGTTGAGTGGGTTTGACGAGGTGATTTGAAGAAAAAATTACGCCATGTTGACCAACATTGACTTTCTAGTTAGGGCTTCCTGTGGCTGCTGTTTGACTAGACAGATTTGACTTTGATTAGGCAAGTGAATTTTGCATATTGTACTCTCTCTCTGCTAAACTTTTGAAGAATAAGAAGAAGAATTGATCAAAGGGATTACCCACATTGGGGTTTGTCCCTGGCATGCGCCACATCTTGTGTCCTCTTGGCTTGGCTTGTTTTCTATTGTTTTTATTTATGTTCTATTTGCATTTATTGTCATGTTAATGTGATTGCTAATCTGGAAATTGATATTGCACTAATAAGAAAATTGAATTCAATTGCTCTTAAGCATAGAACATACCATTGTTATCTAAATTTAACAAAATCAAAGCCTCTCAGCTTCTTCAGAATTGTCACCATAGGAATGGACTTGCAGTCCATCATCCCAAATCTCTGAAGAATCTCAGTAGTATACTTTCCTTGACCAAGGAAGTAATGCATCAAATCTAGATCCTTCATCTCGAATTCAAAGGTCAACTCCCTCTAACATTGAAGCAAGGCTTGACTACTCCCTCTATCATGGAAGCAAATCCTCTCGCCACTGTTGCTCCCTCTATTACCTGAGTCCTGCTCCTATCATAAACAAGTGATATAATAACAAGATCAACCAAGACTCAACAGATATCCATCAATCTGAGAATACCATGCCCGAGGTTCGGACTCTATACAAAACTTTCTTCAGTCTACAAACATGAGACTCCTTCTCATGTACCTCAAAGCCTTCAGGTTGTTCTATGTACAATCACTCCATTAAGGAAAGTGATCTTTACATCCATCAAAAATAACCTCCAATCCATAACAGAAGCAATAAAAATAATAATTTTAATAGAAGTGTACTTGGCAACTGGAGAAAATATCTCCTCATAGTCCTCTCCCTCTTTCTGGGATAACCCTCTTGGCACAAATTTTGCTTTGTACTTCTCTATGTTGCCATCTACCACATGCTTGATCTTGTAGATCCACTTGGAAGTCATCACTAGCTTTTCTTTAAGTATCGGTACAATTTCCACACATCATTCTTCATGATGGATTTCCTCCATCATGGCATCCTTCCAAACTACCCGGTTGTCTGCTCCCTTTGAACTAGAAGCCCATCCAGTCATCTAGCATGGTTCTAGATGCAATACAATTTCGCCCTCTTGAACACAAATCACTCTAGCTGAGTTAATGCTCTATCTTGGGAGAATCCTCTCTCCACAAACTTTGCTTCGTTCTTCCTAATGCTTCCATCTGTTGCAAGAGCCTTGGCAGCCTTCACGATGTGCCTGCAAACCTCATTATGATGCCATGGAAGAAACGATTATAACCATGCAAAAAATAAAAGACACAGATTGTACAAAAAAATAAGTAATAACAATCAAGAAGAAAGAAAAAATGAAATACTTATCTTTTGATCTTAGGATTGTAGGGAATTGTCAACTCCCTATTAGTCCAAGGCCTTGAACTATCTATCTATATTGTCTTAAATAATAAGATCATATGTATTGTCATTCCTAGATCTCTTCTGATGTGGATGCTCATCATCATCAATGTCTGCAGCTGAAGCATGTTGCTTGTCCTTCCTCTTTCTATCATTCTTCCTTTCAGGACACTGGTTTTTATAGTGACCAAACTTGTGACAATTGAAACACTGAATCTTTGACATATCCTTCTTCTTTTGATCCTGAACAGGAGCAAGTCTTCTACCTATATTCCTTTTCTGAAATTTTCCAAATTTCTTCTTCCTTTACCATTCTTTGTATGAGTTGCAAGTGCTTGGGACTCATCATCTTGAGGTTTCTGAATTTTCCCTTTTGATATTAGCCTAGACTCCTCTTGAGTACAGGCAGTCCATAGTTGATCAAACTTTGGAATTTCTGATCTGCCACAAATGCTTGATACAAATGAATCCCAAGATCTAGAAACTCATTAAGAGTCACAGTCACAAGTTCTGATTCGTCAATATTTCCTCCAATGGCTTTAAGTTGATCTCTTAACTGAGAGATCCCGTTAAAGTTGGGCAGCTAGAGAAAGATTCCCCAGCCCATTTGATCAAGCTTCTATAATGGAACAAAATGGATCAAAGAATTAGTATTGGACAAAAGAAAATTAAATTAATGTCAAGTTGGCTTGATCAACCTATTGGAGGGAAAATGAATTAAATGAAAATTGGAATTTGAATTTAATAGGTCGGCCTAATGTTGGCTCCCTCCTCCGAAGGGACATGTCCCTTGACATAAATCACTATAAATATACACCTATGATCTTCATTGGATCGAAACAAAGATTCGAATATCATCTAAGATGAGCTCAGTTCTATCTTAGGTTCTTTTGGGATGTTTTCTATGGCTTGGTGGTGATTCTATGAAGCCAGAATTCAGAGATCTACCTTTCTACAGTAAGGAAGACACCCTTAACACAATTCAGATTTCTCTGAGATTGTTTTGAAGACTTTCTTGGCACAGTTCAGAGGAGATTATTATCTCATCATAATTCGGACCTCTGTTGAGGAAGATTATAATGAAGCTATTGTTTGGATACATGAAGACTAGTTCGATCTCCAACTGGGTGTAGTGGAAAACTCAGTTCTAATCATATTTAGTTCAATCATGATCTTGGCACTTGACCCAGTTCAATGTATATTCTAGTTTGGATCTTGTTAAGGCTAGTGCAAAGGATGATCAAGTTCAGTGCTCTGTGGGATCACAATTCAGAGTACCATTATGGTTACAACAAAGCATGTTTTCTGAAGAAGCAAGACTACAAGCCGAGACTTTGTTTGAGCTACAGGACATGCCTGAATCGAGGCTAAGGTTGTATATATGTAACTGAACCGAGCCCTTATGCAAGTTACAGTATGACTTGATAAAGGGCTTATATACATTACAGTGTAAAGGATTGTGGAACTGCTTCGCATAATATTACCAGTTGAAGTTATGTTTGCATACAGTATGCATATTGATGACACCTAGTGCTCAGAATAAGACATAATTGTCATCCTGACTGTTATCTATTTTATCTCAATTTTCTTTACATATATATTTGGGTTATTGAATATCATATGACCAAACAGTAATCTTGATCATGCTTCTCATCATGGTGCAATGACTACAGTATACTTGGGATGTTGACAATAACCCTACTTTGTGATGACTCAGATTGGACAATGTCAAATTCAGCTGACAGTATAGTAACTCTTTCCAGGGCCATGACAGCAATGACAATTGGACCCTGACTTACATCAGAATGATAATGACAATGGCATTGACAGGGCTTGTTGAGCAAGCATAGTGACTATGACTAGGCTTGTTGGGCAAGCATATGTTGTTGGCCCTCAGTGGTTTGATGTATTACATCTCATTGTATCTCTTTCTACTGACTCTTGATATTATTCTAATAATAAGAAGAATTGAGTTTGGGTTTTCCCCCTTGTGGGGTTTTGCCCTGGTCTCCGACTTAAATACTGGTGTCCTTATTGTCTCTACTTTTCTTCTATTGTTCCTTACTGTTAAATTGCATTACTACTATGTATATTGCTGATAATGATGGAATGAATTTACTATGATGAAAAATCTAAAATTGTCTATATGCAACAAATGCCCTAAAAATTAAAATTAACAGATCCACATAAAGTAGGAAACCACAGTATATGATCTAGACAACTACATATCACGAAGTTGATTCCTCGAGGTCATCTTCTAACCAATGTTGTTGACTGCATACAATCCCACTAGGGCATCATACATTTCCTTTGAAGTCTTCAACTCAGAAACAAATGGAATCAAATGGTCTTTGATGGATTCAACAAGAATCCTCTTGGCCTTAATTTCCATCTTCTCTCATTATCTTGAGGTTCAGTAACTTTGCCTTCTACATATTCCACAACATCATTTTCTTCAAGAATAAGATCTATTCTGGTCTTCCAAGCCCTAAAATTTGTTGCACCTTCTAGCCTATATTCAGGCTTGATAAAGGGAGCCATCTGATCAAGAGTCTAATCACAGGTCAGATTGCAGAAAAG
Source organism: Pinus tabuliformis (assembly GCA_031772625.1). Classification (NCBI taxonomy): domain Eukaryota; kingdom Viridiplantae; phylum Streptophyta; class Pinopsida; order Pinales; family Pinaceae; genus Pinus; species Pinus tabuliformis. The sequence continues at coordinate 253,542,257 of CM062812.1, read as the reverse complement.
GTGTCTTCAAGGAGTGATCTTACTAGTCTTTCTTCACCAATGTTCTGATAACATGTTGATTTTCTAGTGCTACTATAAACAAGCACAATTTTCTGCTACTGATAATTACTTCCAATGATATACAGTCTTACTTTAGCACTTGTCAAAAAATCATTAAGCAATTACACTAAGAAAATTCAACAGTAGATGCAATGGAAACAACAAAGATCACAATAGAAAAACCATGCACAGTAGACACCAAAATTTTTCACCTGGCAAACCCAAACTCGAGAGAAAACCCAGCAATCTTTTCTAGGAGAAATAGCTTATAGTTCAACAAAGGTACAATCTGATTTTTCCAAGCCAAATTTGGTCAAATTAGACCAACAAACTAGCACTTGTTAAACTGGCCTAAAATTCAGCCTCCTGCAGTTGCTCATAAATTCGGTCAAACTTGAGTCAAACAGGCCAAATTTTTGCCTCCTCCTGCTGCCCAGAAGTTCAGTAAAACTTCCCAAAGACTTGGTCAAACTGCCCAGTCAAACTGCGGTCAAAATTGCCCAGAATTTACTCGATCAACAGATCAGAATCTCAGTCAAACTGTAGTCAAACAAACAGCCCAGAACTCGGTCAAACTTACCCAAAAAGTCTCGATCAACTACCCAGAAAACTCGGTCAACTGGCTCAGAAATTCTCGGGCAACTACCTCAAAATTTTGGTCAATCTGTGCCTCGGAAACTGTCATTCAATTCCCATAGAATTTCAGTCGTACTGTGCCTCAAATTCTCTGTCAACCACCTCAGAAATCCAGTCAAACTGTGCCTCAAAAATTCTCGATCAATTGCCTCAAAATTTTGGTCAAACTGTGCCTCAGAAGACTCAGCCAAACACTGATCAATGCTGGTCAAACTTGTTGGTCAAATTTTAATCTTCTTCTCTATCTCCTTCGCATGTGTGAACAGAAGAACATATGACTTGCATGTGTGATCTGAATTCTCCAAATGAGGGAGGCCAAATTGATATATATAGTCATCAAAAGGAGGTGGGTTTGACCAAGGGTCACACCCTTTGTATGGTGGGGCCGACCTGTCTTTCTGGAGCCCACATGAGCTTAAAAATAATATTTTTTCTCTTTTAATTGGCCAACTTGTGTGGCTGGGAATACCGACCACAGCTACCAAAAAATCAACAACAGTTTGCTGGATTGGTAGATGCTATTGTACAAAAATTCATGAAAGTCTCAGGATAAAATCCCATTGAATCAGTTGGGGTTACTGGGTTGGGTCAGGCAAACTGGCTCTCATGGACATCTGGGAAGGCTCCAGCATGAATGGACTGGGGACTCATGCATCTCTGAACTAACCTTGAGAGTTTTCCCTGCTTTCCTGGGATATAAAATTGTTATAGCTTTCGAATAGATGAGACAGCCTATTCTAGACCTATTGTCCAAGGCTGAAAATGCCTCTTGTATTTTCAAGCTCAAAGAGTTGGCTCAACTGGTCATTGCCAATTTTACTAGGCATTTTGCTAGTTCCATGCTATTAGATTCCCATTTTGAATCCCATGGGTGAGGCATGTTATCCACTAGTTTATAGTATATACTGGGGTCTGCACAAAAATCCCAGAATATGAAAGCGAAGGAAATAAGGGTTCTACCTCGTGTCTTTTTCACAATTGGTTGATCCCATGGAGTTAACAAGGCAGCTTTGTTCACCAACAATGGAGAAAATCACTGATAGATGACAGTGATTGGTTATTTTGAATCCTTTAAACATGAAAGCACTGAAGACAGTATTCAAATTCAAATTTCAATGAGGGCAACAATCATTGAAGGCACATCAGGTCTTCACACATAGGGAAGAATTTGCCCTTTGGCAAAAGTTTGTACAAGGCAGGAGTGATTTACACCTGATTCAATCTCCAGGGCACACAAAATCAGTTAGAAGTATTCAAGCCTTTTTGCATCCAAATATCAATGTCACTCAAACAGTCCTCATTAAGATCTTGGCCCACAAACGATGTAGAAATATAGCCTGTCAGAGTCAACTACCTACGGATGATTGTAGTTGTGAAGTTTGTAGCACCAAGAGTGGATTTTGTAGCCTCTACATGTGTGTTATTTGGAGCAAACTTGACTTTGAAGTGAATACTTGACGATGGGTAGTCTATGATACTTGTTCCCACTGGACATAGACAGATTGTGCAATCCGTGAAAAAGAAATAAGCATGGCTTTTAGTAGTAAGGATTGTGCAAGGTCATCCGAAATGTTTTTGAGATGTAGGGCTTGTAAGAGGACACTGCAACTATCAGGGTAAGGGATGCGTTTCCGCAATGTTCACCTGATTGGGATAGGAAAGCCCTCGTGAAGGAATTTGATTGTGTTCAGACGATATTTCATGGAAGTGAGAACTCCAAGGGGAGAAAACTATTTTAAAAGACCGAAGAATTATTGGAAAAAGTGGTGTTGATGATGAGGTTACAGTTTGCAAAGTGATGCAAAATTTCTTTAAAGAGTTAGAGATAGGATTATACTTGGGGACCTCCATATTCCATTTGTGAAATACATTGTCTGATCTTATTGAGCAATCAGACCATCTCTACAGGGTCGTATTGACCGTATGAACTCGCAGAAGGGCGCAGAAGGGATCCGAGTTGGTTTGAAGTGTGCAGACCAATGCTCAAAGGGCTTGCAGAGGCAAAGGGAAGCTTTTCCCTCATGATTATAATCTCTTTCTGAAGGTTTGCTGAGCTAAATAATATAAAAACACCAAGATTGCAAGTTTCCCCAGTTGGGGTTTCCTGGGTAAATTTGTTGTGTATTGTTCATTGTGTGTTTGTCTTCATTTGTTCCTTATTTCTGATGCATGGTAGTTAGTAAACTTAGCTTATTTGTGAATTAAATTTTAAGTTCAGTTTCAGCTCTTTACTTAGTAAAAATTCGGAGATTAGCCAGCTGGGTTTTAGAAAACTAATACTTGGGTTTGGCCTGCGTTATTTAAGGAGGAGGAGGCATATCTTTGAACACTAAACGCTACACTTTTTTAAGCCCACTTGTCAACCCATGGAGAACAAAATTGCATGTTTCGTGAAGCAAGAGATCTTGAAGGGCCTCTGGAAGCTGGATGTTGTGCACCAAAGCCCCACTATTCCCCTCATTTATGGAGATGAGTAAACTTTGAGGGCTTGTGCCCCTTAATTATTGTACAAGTGGCTTACAAACCCATATTTTTTGTAATTCTAAATAGTTTGTTAGAGAAGAGAGCTTTTAACCCCTTCATGGGCTATATTAGGGGCTTTTTCTTAAGAAATTAATATTTTATTGTAAAAGGAAGTTGAGCATCTCCCTAAAAATAGAGACGTACTTCGTATCATTTTGTCATGGTGGCATTAGGGAGAAATCAGTTATAGCTTGTTCTGAAATTTCTATTACTTTTCTCATTATAAAAGAGTGTATGGAAGGATGACAAGAGCAATTTTTTGTGAGGATGGTATTGTGGATGTTTTTGGCATTTTTAGATTTTCATGGCTAGGGTTTGTGGATGATGGATGATTATCATGTTTAATTGTAGTTGTCTAGTGGAGATGGTGCAATCACTTGGTTTATTTTGGCCATATCCCTTCTTGAAAAACCTAAGAAGGTTTCTAGTGGAGAGTCTTACATTGAACTTCCTAGATTTGGTAAGATTCTAGGCTTTTTGGGTCCTCCAAGGTTAGTAATGGACAGCTCTAGATATCACCTATACCCTTTTGCCTTCTCCCAAAGGAATCCTTAGTTAAACTCATGTACCCCGAAAAATATCAGTAGGGGAAGACACTGGTCTCTAGTCATCCCATCAACTTTCATACCCTAAAATTTACCAAAACCATTTTGCTGGATATATCATTCATAGTACCTTGAGATTCATTGCCTTAAATCCTACTAATATTAACCTAGGGAAGTCCCCTTGAGCCAGAGGAGAGCTGGCCTGAAGTGCAGAAGAGGATTGGTGTGGTGACATGGCCCCCTCTTAGTTTCACTCGGATTGCATTTGTGGATCTTGGACTTCATCTCCTAAAGTGTGAGTTTGTCTGATAAGAAGGCGTACTGGCCTACACCAACAGGTTTACTATGGCGTCCACAAATGTAGGGAAACATCCTTTAAGTTTCTGTACAAGGTTTTCCAAGGAATATTTGTGTGTTTTGGCAATAACTATTAATAACAAATATAAAAAAGAATGACAGCTAAAAATAAAAAAAATTGCTTAGAGAACTTGTTCACAGAAATATGGGCTGGTGGATAGTTGCCCGCTTTATAGAGTTCTCTGTTCTGTTTATAAATCATGCAATGAATATAAAACAATGCGTGTGTAACTATGTTTCCAATAAATACTGTAAATCTATTTTTCTCCGCAGAGATACTGTTCTGGCTGTGCTTTGAAAATTCCAAATACTTATCCAGGCGGGTTGGAAGACGTACAGAGATCAAAACAGTCTAGGAAAATGACAGATATTCCACAAAGATTCAGATATATTCTCAATATAAATTTCAAAAAAAAAACCCTTACTAGTATTTGGGTTTGTTCATAGAACTTTCTCACTAGTAACTCATTTCAATGCAAGATCAAAATAGAAGAAACGATACCTGTTCTTGGACGTACGCTTCCAGGTCAGGGAGAAGGTCGGGATTGTAAGGGTTCACAGCCATCAGCTGCACCACCGTGTAAGGCACTTGCTGCTGCTCTCTGTCCATCGATCTCTCTCTCTGCATGATCTGTACCGTTCTATTATTGCGATTGAAAACTCCTTTGCAAAAACCACCCGATATATCAAAATCCAAGATAGGGATTTTCGAGAATGATGTAGGTACTAAGAGTTGCTGGCTACGGTTTTGATTTTGTAGGTGATATGAACCCTGACTAGGTTAAATAGAAGTAATGTTGTAAGTTCCTAAGATTAGTGAAGGTTGGTCCCCAAGCTGAAACTCTATCACGGTCATGTTCACTTTAAAACAGAATGTTCACTTTGAAAGCGTTTTTTATTTTATTATTGTTTCTTGCAAAATGTGTTTCTAATACGAGGGTTTATGGTTATTGAAGTTTGAATATGGATTATTAAATAATTAACTTATATAAATTAAATCGTTTAGTGTATTTATTATTTAAGTGAAATTATAATTTTATTTTCCAAAATTATTATTATTATTAATTATATAAAAAAAGTTGTAATCTATTTCGTCACAATTCCGTGATATAATTTTAAGCAAGAATGTGATTTTTTTGTTATTTAAAATTTATTTTTGAATACATAAATAGATTTAGAACTCTCAAAAATTCTTGGGGCACTCAAATTCTTCAAATTAAACAACTTAAACTCAAGTTTTTAAAAAGAATGGTCAGATTTTTGTTAAAATTAATCAGAAAAGATGACGTGAAAAAAGATCATTTCGTCTCTAAATTAAACTAAGTCTATAAAAAATATATATATATATATATATATGAAAAACAAAATAATAATAAGATTTTTTCAAAATTATTATTATTATTAATTATATAAAAAAAGAAAAACAAAATAACAAAATAATAATAAAAATTTAATAACATTTGTGGATGAAATATTTTATTAATTAAATTAAAAAACAAAAAAAGCATAATTGTTTTTGACATAAATTTTAATACTCTAACTTAACTATTATTAAAAATATTTTGTAAATATTTCATAGAAATTAAATCTTAATTATTATTATTATTATCCAATTTTAAGGTTTCGGCCAAGCCAGATACCAAATTGATGTATGAGACCTCTTGTTTGTGGGACAAGGGACCCACCAAGTTGGTGTATGAGACCCCTTGTTCGTGGGACAAGGGACCCACCTTTGCGTAGCGACTTGACTGCTAAGTCTATGAAAGCATACATACTCTACCCCCAACATACTCTACCCCCCTCTGGTTTTGAAACTGTGACCTCTTAGGAGGAAACACATGCTCTTAACCATTAGGCCCACTGAAGTTGTATTAAATATGGATAATTAGATTAAATTTTTTTAAGTCTTATTCTAAAATAAACATGTTTGTCATACTTAAGATAATAACCATCTTAATTAGATTGTCTTTCAGATTAATCACATTATTAAGATTTGGTCAACCTTTCGAACCATCTAATGTCGTTCATCATCGAGCAAAGGTGAAAAAATCAATCAATCGAAAAGTTTAAATAGCAGAGATGCATCTGGTTCCAGAGTTAGCCTTTAAGAATTAACTATATAATTAAACAATTATTTATTTTTAATAAACTCAATAATAATGTATAATCATAATTAATATACATATTTAAAATATTAAACAGATATTTCTTCCAAGGTAACTCAATAATATTGTATAGTGAATTTGGAAGCGGAAAGAGAGAAAGAAAGAAAGAAAGAAATTATTTTAACGTGCACGAGGCTAAAGATAGCCTATGGGACAGATTGCTTCTTCATCTACTTGATGTATTCAGCCCTTTTTCTGTGAAGCTTCAAAGTAAATGCTCCCAGCTTCTCGACAAACCCCTCGATAAATAGATTATCCCAAGAGCTAGTTTCCAACATATCTACATAATTTTCCTTGTTATCTTTGAAGGCCTCACATTCTAAAATGAAATGTTTTTATGTTTCCACTTTTCGGGAAGAATAAAAAATGCATACTCTTTCCTCCCACACTTCTTTTGGCCTTTTCCAACGTCCTGTTTCACAATGGAGTTTATGAGAATTAGTCCTTAACTGAGCAATAAGAATTTTGGCTCTCTAAGAGATATTGGCCTCTATGTATGCTTTTGGTTGATGACTATGAGTGGGATTAAACACTTCAATATAGTACTTTTTCTTTCTTCCTAGCTCCTTATCCCAAGTACGCTTGTGGAATTTTTCCATAACAAAAGCTTTTATCTCTTTGCTATTTATGGGACATGTGTTCAAGCAAATACCCCATTTACTAAACCATTTGTTATTTTGTTGCATCCAAGTATTTTTTCTCCTGCACAATCTGCCATTAAAGACAATTTTAGTTCATCTACCCTCTTCCATTTGCTCAATTTCTTTTAAATACCTTATGACTCGCACCATAACAATTGCTTCAATTGGAGCAGTCCCTATTTCACTTAACAAGATAGCACAAGGAACTGCACTTTTAATCTTGAATTTGTTTGTAATCAAACGCTTCTGAATTTTCTCAATTTGTCTCCACTGCATGTCGGATTAATTGCTAGCCCATAGTTCACAATTATAGAGAATCACTGGAATCTTTAGAAGCCCAAAAAGAGTTTGAGTGGTTTTCCAATCCCATAACTCTGCCTCTCTACACCTATTTTGAAAAGCATAAAATGCTTTCCAAACCCCCAAAGTTCTTTTCTTTCTACAATCATTCCAGCTTAGATTTTTGTTGAAGTTAATTCCGAGATATTGCAATCCACAACTTCTTCCAAAATGTTGCCTTCAAAGTAGAACTTATGTTGGTTATGTTTTCTTTTCTTAGAAAAAACCACTACTTTCATTTTGTTGATATTGACTCGCATCCCCACACTTCTACAAAAATGCTCAAGGGATAGTAAATGCTCTTGCAAACCAAGAGCCGATTTAGCAATCAGAATAAGGTCATCTACATACAAAAGAAGCCTTATAACAAACTTGCCCAAATAGGTACCATCACCCACTTGTGAATTTAACCACTCCTCAAGCTTGTCGATATATAAACCAAAAAGGGTAGGAGACAGTGGACAACCTTGCTTGACCCCGATATCGCTTCCGAAACTTTTAGAAATGCCTATTGAAGTTCTAATTTTGACTTTCACCTCTTCATACAGCCTATGCACAGCTGCTCTCAAACGTTTAGGAACCCCAAGTTCCTTCATTCTGTGCCAAAGCTTATCCCTAGGAACCGAGTCAAATGTTTTTCTTAAATCAAAAAAGCAACAAAAGACTTCTTCCTTTTTCTTCCAAACTTTTTCAATGATGTGCCTTAAAGTTATACATGATCAATTGTGGAATTTTTAGTTATAAAACCTGCTTGCCCTTTAGCATGCTTATCTCTTTCTTTTGCCCACTTGCTAATTTTGTTTTCTAGCATGCTTCCAAATAGCTTTGCAAACAAAGGGTTTATCTTGATGGTCCTATAATTGGAGGGATTATTGATGTCATTGCTCTTGAAAAGAGGTATTGCCAGACTAGTTCTCCAATCTGTGGGGAGCCCCTAATGTATGACGTTGAAAATTTTTGTAATGTGAGGTGCAAGAATCTTTGAGCCCCACTTTAGATATTCTGCTTGGAGTTCAGCTAAGTCTTTTGCTTTTCCAACACCCAACTTCTTGATACCCATCTCTACCTCTTGCACCATGAAGAGTTTAGTATCAGTGTTGACCAAGGGGGGAGGGTCACCCTTGGGATCCTACTTGATCTAAAATGATCATAAGTTAAAACTGATGTAGAATTGATTAGCCATTAATGATTTGAATGTTAACTGAAAGTGCGGAAAACGAGAGAACTACTTGAGAAGAAAGACTTTGCGATAGTTGATAAAACATAAGTAAGATGCAAAACAGTAATGAAAATAGCAAATACACAGCAATACCAGACAGCGAGACTGATTACGGAGTTCATCCCTGATGGACTACGTCTCCAAGTCTGCTTTCAAGATGGGCGACCGCTTTATTAGGATTGAAACTAAGGAGGTCGATTACACAGAGAATTGACCAGACTGAATGTGCACGCAGACACTTCTGATCACTGTCATAAGGAATCTCTCTGAACCAACTTTCCAACGCCTGTCACAGTTCCCAATTCCGACTCCTAGTGCTCCTGTTACATTGAAAACAAAACAGCCTCTCACTTCTAGAATATGCATACCAAAACTCAAAAACCACTCTCCTTCAATGAGCAAATTGCTTTTAAAAAGACCTGCAAAGACACTCCAACCTCCTCAAGTTGAATTCGGGATGAATAAGTTGCATTCTGGGGTGGTTTTGGGTCTTGGTCTAGTTATGAACTGACACATAGGATAGGTTTAATGGTCTTCGAATTAATATTTCAAACAAACTGCAACCAAAACCCATTTTTAAACCTTATGATAAAATAAACCCGTTGGCGGCTTGCTAACCGGGCGGAGGAGGTTGACTGCTCGCATGTGAACAGGGCGGTCTAATCGTTGTTTGACACCTGTGGTTTATTCGCCCAACGGTTTTGGTTAGTTGACGGTGACAACGTTATGTGCTTGCGATTATGTAACCTCCACCCTGCTGGCTACCACAGTTTCGTTACCTCTGCCGCTTACACACTGTTCACATGCCACCGGTATATCTGCTGCAGTTTGATGCTACGGTGATCTCTAACCTCCGCCTGCTGACTCCACTCACATGAGCCGCGGTCCCCCTGTGGTTAGGGATGGCGGTTAGGGACCTGTTTTAATGTATTTGCAATGTTTTATTGTTTTTGCAATAGGCCGAGGGTTTAGAGTTAGGGTTTTATGAATTTTTTGAATTGTTTTTAATACAGTTTGTAATGTGATAGGTTTTGAACTTAGGTTTAATGGTGTAGACTTAGGATTAGGTTAGGATTTAGGTCTTAGCATGGGTTTTATGTATTTTGATGCATGGATTTGATAGGTTAGGGTTTAGGATTAGGTTTGGATTTAGATGTAGTTTTAGGGTTTTAATACATAGTTTTCATCAAAACCCGTTTACAATCATTTGTCACAAAGTGACATTCACCCAAACACACATCTTCGTCACAAAGCTACTTTTGTGACGACAACCCATATCGAACCCCTGCAACGGACGACACACCCATGTCGATGATCAACTTGGCAAAGCTGACGATGAACACTTGTCACCAACCAGGTACAGCACCATACCAACTAAACGCCATGTAAAACCATAGACATCACCTGAACAATTTGATCCATAACCAACACTATCAAAACTGAACGACACCAGACTGAATTCTTGACGACGACACTGAACATTGATGATGAACTTGTGCAACTGATCTGATGAGATCCTCCTGGATCAATCCTCTCCACTTGAAAGCTTTTGGACCACAAAAGTTTGACTAAACAAATAGTCGATGAGGGTAGAGCTCCCTCACTTTCCACCTTGACCTGATGATGTACCAATACATTCGATCAATCACCTGCAAGTGATGACCCTGATGATGTTGACCATGGCACATTTTGATTCGGTGACCTGTTCCATCCATCTGCAGTATGAACAACTTGCGACGATGGTCAAACAACCTGTTATGAACATGGCAATTGATTTCTTTCCATGAAGAACCATGAGTTAGTGATTCATATTCATCTTTGAAAACAGTCTCTACAGGATATTGTTCACTACCATTGACATGTATTAACAGTCTATTTTGCGGAATAAGAGAGACAATCAAAGATATTCCTGACATCAAACCAACTACTTGACTTGTGATACTTTCCTGATTCTTGCTTACTGAGTGAACTTGTTGCAATAAACCCACCAAACTATAAGGTGAAAATTGTTGCAACTTAGTTTTTCTTTGAAAGTATTGAATTAGCTATTGATTTGTTTGAATTACTATTTCTTCACCTATTAAATGAAGTTTCCATTGATTAGCACTTTCCCCTGATGCATAAGTTTCCCTTAAATACTTTGACACTGCTTTAGAAAAGGCTTGGATATGAAAACAAATGGGTTTCCTCTCCACTTGAAAAGAGGCTTCCAAACTGTTTGAAACATGGATAGGTGACACAATACAAGACAAATTTAACACTGACTTTCCCCAATACTGACCTGTATCCCTATAACTGTTAATTTCCAAATTTGGGTTGAATTGATTCATTCTGACATTAGGAAGAGGAGCTTTAAGCATCAATTGTAATTCATGTTGTATTCCCTGCTTATGACTAAGATGTTTGGTTTTACATAGAACTGGAATAGTTTCTATCTCTTTGATCAAACTACCTTTAAGCCGAGACACATAACCTGAACAAGCATCATGTTGATTGTTATGTTGTTCCTTTACACATGATTACAAATCCTTTATTTGAACTTATTAATCGCTTCATCTGATTAGCAATAACTAAATTCAAGTGATTTCTGTTTTGATGTGCCTTTACACTAAATTCAACCCCATCTTTCTTAAGGTGATATTTATGCTCTCTTCTGTGATATTTATGCTCTCTCTTGTAAAATATTGCATCATGATCATAAAGATAAGGACTTCCTAAGACAACTCCACATATGTCTATTGGAACCACATCTAATTCCACTTCATCAATGTAATTAGTTGTAATGGCAAATCTTAATCGACACTGTTTTGTGACTTTTATCTGAGTTGATTTATTTAGCCATCCTAATGAGTAAGGTCTTGGATGATTCCACGTTTCCAAACCCAAACACTTAACTAAATATTCAGATATTAGATTAGCCTGTGATCCACTGTCAAACATTGTATCTATCTTTGTATGCTTAGAGGTTATCCTTATGTTAAATAATTCAACTCTTTTATCCTCATTTGAAGGATTTATGTTTGATGAATATGCAATAGTATTCGAACTTGAACCAGTGTCAGAAGTTTTACCTGTCGTAACCATAGCAGTTATCCTCCTTTCATCACCTGAATCTGAACCTAGATCTTGTTGGACTGCTGCAATTGCCTTCTTTTCATCCTTCTCCTTAAGGAACTTTTTGGGCTTAAGTTCTGGATGAAGTTTCCAACACTTAGATTCATCATGACCGATTCTCTGGAAATGAGAACAAGTAGGTCTTTCCTTCTGAGCTATCGTTGATTTCTTTCTCTTCGAATTATTCTTCCCCTTACTGTCATTGGAATCTTTGATTTCCAACTCTTTGGATGATTGTGATGAAAACTTGAATGGTTTGCCACCTAATTCAATATGTATGGCCTGAACACACACTTCATCAAAATCATCAGGATTAAACATCAATAATGTATGCTGCAAATATGAATGTAAACTGTCGATGTATTTTAATAAAGTTTCACGTGTATCTAATGAAATACCAAGCACCAATGCTTTCTTTCTGAATTCCTGAGTAAACTCCTGAACACTCTGCCCTTTACCTTGCCTCAAATTCTGCCAATCAATAACAGCTTGCTGCATGTATCCTAAAGGATAGAATTGTTTCCTAAGAGCTTTTAAAAACTTATACCATGAAGAGATGACTTTTCCTTTTCACTTTACATCTATTTGAGTTTTACTTTCCCACCAGATTAAAGATGTTCCCCCCATTCTAAGTGTAGCTAACTGAATTTTAGTTTTATCATCAGAAATGTTCTGAATACGACAATACACTTCTAACTGCTTAATCCAGTTATCTAACTTTTCAGGATTCATTTCGCCATCATAAATAGGTAACTCAAATTTCACATCAAGTTTCAAAAGAGATGTTTTCTTAGGTTTCTTTTCTGTTTCAGATTTTGCACTAGAAGAAGAAGAAGAAGATGATGATGATGGAGATGATGGAGGTGAAGGTGGTTTATCAACCTTGCCTTTACCTTTTTCCTTCTTCGATGTCTTTGAAGAAGAAGCTGCATCTCTCGCCTTCTTGTCTTCGTACAGTTCTCCCAACATCTGCTGCATAGTCAAGAATGCTTGCTGAAACTATTCATCACTCATCTTAGTTTCAATATTTTCACCTGCATTAGATCCTGTCATGGTTGACTTATGAACGACTCGTCGCTTTCCAATCTCTAGATCAATCTGCTCAAGTATTCCTTCTCCACTTTGCGACTTTGACCTGGTTAACATTCAACGGCAAATTCTATAAACGTAACCTACTATGATACCAAATTATATGATCTGAAATGATCATAAGTTAAAACTGATGTAGAATTGATTAGCCATTAGTGATTTGAATGTTAACTAAAAGTGCAGAAAACGAGAGATGTTGGGTTGTGTTATATTCTTTCCACGACTAACAGGGGGCATTTGAGGGGGGTGGGTAGCCCCCCTCTACGGGGTCCGGGGCAACACTCCGAGGATTTTTTTTTTGGACCCTATATTAGGTTGGGCAGACCTACCTATGGTTTTTGGTCCATGGTTTTGGACGCGATGGTTTTCGGTCCATGGTATTAGATGCTTTAGCATGTATAAATATGTATTGTAACATTGAAAGGAATATAATGAAAAATCAAGCTAGTAGTCCCGGTTTTGGGATCCAGGGGAAAATCTCTGTGTATATGTGTTTTATGTGTTATGCTCTCGCATTGTTTATTTTCTGTGTTTTAGAATTCGTATGCAGGTAATTTCTATACGGGGTTCAAACCTACATTTGGTATCAGAGTTGTTTTGGCTTCAAGGGGACACCTTTGTTGCTGAGGGGTTTTGATCGGGCCTTTGGTAGACCCTGTTCAGTGGGAGATCTACGGGATCGATTCTGGTGGTGAAAGAAGATGGCGAGTAGTGGAAAGATAGAGATCGATAAATTTAATAGTCAAAGTTTTGAGTTATGGAAACTCAAGATGAATGATCTGTTGATGGATAAAGATCAGTGGATCGCAGTAGATCTAGGTACTAAACCAACGGGAGTGTCTGATGAAGAATGAAAGAAGTTGGATCGGAAGGCAAATAGCAAAATACGATTGTGTGTCTCAAATTCAGTATTGTTGAATGTATCAGGGGAAGCTACGGCGAAGGCTTTGTGGGACAAGTTAGGGACTTTGTACCAATCTAAGTCTCTGGTGAATAAACTGTTCCTACATAAAAAGCTATATAACCTGAGGATGAAAGATGGAGACTCTGTGACAGAGCATCTGAACGCATTTAATATTGTAGCAAGTCAGTTATTATATGTTGATATTAAAATTTCAGATGAAGATAAGTGCATCAGTTTGTTGTGTTCTCTACCAGATTCATGGGATAGTCTGGTTATTGCAATAGGTAGCAATGCAACTGCCTTGCAGTTTGATGAAATAGTCTCATCCTTGCTGACAGAGGAGATGAGACGGAAAAATATGGAGAGCCAAAATGGTGATTCCTTGTCTGTATGAGGACGGTCCCAGAACAGAAACAAAAATAAGTCATCGAGTGGGAGATCTAAATCTAGAGAGAGATCTAAATCTCTAGGAAAACCTGTAAAGGTGCTATGCTGGAAATGCGGAAAGGAAGGGCACTACAAATGGACTATAAATCTAAAGCTCCTGACAAAGGAAAGGGATTTGATGATGCTTCTTTTGCAGAGGTGAAAACCACCTCAGATGAAGGTGGGGATGTGTACTTGGCTTCTTCAAGTACACATGTAGATCATAAGGCATGGCTGATTGACTCAAGTGCATCCTTTCAGTTCACTCCCCATAGAGAGTGGTTCTACGAGTATGATAAATACGATGGTGGTGATGTCTTCTTAGGGGATGATAGCAAGGCTAGAATCGTTGGTCGCAGAAAAGTGAAGTTGAAGTTGCAAGGTGGAAGGGTTAGAACACTTCCCGGTGTTCTGCATATTCCTGCATTAGCCAAAAATTTGATTTCTATATGCAAGATGGATGATGCAGGTGTAAAAACAGTGTTCGAGAAGGATACCTGCAAGATGGTTCGGGGAGCACTGGTATTGATGCGGGGAGTTCGAACTAGAACTCTGTACAAGCTACAAGGTAGCACTATTGTTGATGGGTGCAACAGCTCTATGGTTTCTGAAAGTGGAGCAAAAAAATCTAGTGGTCTCTGGAGAGAAGACCATGTTGTGGCATCAAAGGCTTAGACATATTGGAAAGAAGGGCCTTCGAATACTTCATGGTAAAGGTATGGTAGAAGGTATGAGTAATAGCTCTTTGGATTTTGATTTCTGTGAAAATTGTGTATATGGGAAGCATAATCGGGTGAGTTCCCCCTTTGGTGGTAAGAGGGTGAAACAGATGTTAAAGCTTGTGCACAGTGATGTGTTTGGACCTGTGAAGGTTCCATTTCTGGGTAAGTCTGTGTACTATGTATCATTTATAGATGACTTCTCAAGGAATACATGGATATATTTCCTTAAGAATAAATCTGAAGTCTTTGACAAGTTCAAAGACTTTAAGGCTCTGGTGGAAAACCATACAGAGAAGAAGATAAAGGTGTTGAGGATAGATAACGATGGAGAGTTTTGCAGTAAGGAATTTGAAGAATTTTGAAAGAAGTGTGGTATAGCACGGCAGAAGACTATTCCATATACACCTCAGCAAAATGGAGTTGCAGAAAGAATGAACAAGACGTTAATGGAAAGGGCAAGAAGCATGCTCAGTGGTGTCGGGTTAGGACAGGAATTCTGGGTAGAGGCAGTGGAGACAACATGTTACCTGGTCAACAGATCACCTTCATCAACATTGGAGGATAAGACTCCACAAGAGGTATGGACTGTTAAGAAACCCTCTCTTTCACATCTGAGGGTATTTGGATGTGATGCATATGTACATGTTCCAAAGGAGAAACGAACCAAGTTGGATAGTAAATCTGAAAAGTGCATCTTTATTGGGTATAAGGATGGTTTAAAGGGTTATAAGCTTTGGAACCCAACAAAAAGGAAGGTTGTGTACATCCAAGATGTGGTTTTCAGAGAGGTGAAATATGTTATTAAACATGAAGTCCAACCAAAGGAACCTGAGAATATAGAGTTTGAGCAAAAGGAGGAAGAATCAGACTCTACAGCAGAGGAGGAATCAGAAGATGAAGAGCCACAAACTCCAGGTGTAAGAAGATCAATTCGAGAAAGCAGGCAGCCAGAAAGGTATAGTCCATCTACTTTCTATTCAAATTTTGCTTCATCTATTACTGATGATGATCCCAGAACTGTGAAGGAAGCAGTGGATTCAGAGGATGGAAAACTCTGGAAAGAGGCCATGGTTGATGAGATGGCATCTTTGCACAAAAATGAGGCTTGGGATCTGGTGGAGTTGTCGGCTGGAAGGAAGCCCATTGGCAGCAAATGGGTGTTCAAGAAGAAGACAAATGCAGAAGGAAAGGTGGAGAAATACAAAGCTCGGTTGGTAGAAAAAGGTTATTCCCAGGTGTCGGGAATTGATTTTGGTGATATTTTTTCTCCTGTTGCCAAGGTAACTTCTATTAGATTACTTTTATATGTTGCTGCTACTTTTGATTTTGAGGTAGAACAGATGGATGTGAAGACAACATTTCTTCATTGGGATCTGGAAGAGGAGATCTACATGAAGCAACCTGAAGGCTTTGGGGTGAAGGGTAAGAAAGAACTGGTATGCAAGTTAAAGAAGTCTCTGTATGGGTTAAAACAGTCACCAAGGATGTGGTATCAAAAATTTGATACATTTATATGGGGACTTGGCTTCACCAGAAGCAAAGAAAATTACTATGTGTATTTTAAATTAATTGGTGACTGTGTTATTTATCTGGTCTTGTATGTGGATGATATGTTGCTGGTTGGAAATGACAAAGAAATTATCCAAGATTTGAAGACCCAATTGTCCTCTAAATTCGACATGAAAGATCTTGGTAATGCAAACTATATTTTGGGCATGGAAATTAAAAGAGATCGTACAAAGAAGAAGCTTTGGTTAAACTAGAGGAAGTATGTCGAGACAATACTGCAAAGCTTTAATATGCAGGATAGTAAACCGGTGAAGGTTCCTATTCCTGTAGGTGTAAAGTTGTCTGCTAAACAGTGTCCCAAGACACAAGAAAAGGAAGAGGATATGTCTCGTGTTACATATGCAAGTGCAGTCGGTAGCCTAATGTATGCAATGGTCTGTACTAGACCAGACATTGCACATGCAGTGGGAGTATTGAGCAGGTTTATGTCAAAACCAGGGAAGGAGCATTGGACAACATTGAACCGGGTTTTCAGGTATTTGGGTGGCACTAGTGATTATGGTTTGTGCTACCAAGGAAGACCAGGATTGGACAGAGTTTTGGATATCCGTGGCTTTGTTGATGCATACTGGGCTGGAGATTTGGATCATAGAAGATCTACAAGTGGGTATGTGTTTAACCTATTTGGAAGTGCAGTCAGTTGGATGAGTAAGAAATAATCTGTAGTGACACTATCAACTACAAAGGCAGAATACATGGCAGCCACTCATGCAAGCAAGGAAGCAGTTTGGTTGCAGAGATTGTATTCAAGTATGGGGTTAGTGTAGGGAGCTATAAGGATAGACTGTGACAACCAAAGTGCAATTTTCTTGGCAAAGAACCCTGCTTTTCATTCAAAGACAAAGCACATTGATGTTCAGTATCACTTTGTGAGGGATATGATAGAAGACAAAAAGGTGTTGTTGGTAAAGGTGGACACTTTGAAGAATAGTGCAGATGCATTGACAAAATCTGTGAGCTCTGAGAAGTTCTCCTGGTGTAGAGAAACAATGGGCGTTTTAGGGCTAGAAAAATGACTAAGCTCTCCTGTGGCCCCTTGTGGAAAGAAAACAACAAGTGGGAGAATGTTGGGTTGTGTTATATTCTTTCCATGACTAACCTATGTAGTGAACCAGGGGGTTAGAGGGGGCCAGAGCTCCCCCTTCGTTGTGCTGATTGCGCAGCGGGGGGGGGGGGGTTTGAGGGGGGCGGGTAGCCCCCCTCTGCTGCCCCAGGAATTTTTTTTTTTTGGACCCTATATTAGGTTGGGCAGACCTACTTATGGTTTTCGGTCCATGATATTGGATGCTTCGGCATGTATAAATATGCATTTTAACATTGAAAGGAATATAATGAAAAATCAAGCTGGTAGTCCCGGTTTTGGGATCCAGGGGAAAATCTCTGTGTATATGTGTTTTATGTGTTATGCTCTCACATTGTTTATTTTCTGTGTTTTAGAATTCGTATGTAGGTAATTTCTGTACGGGGTTCAAACCTACAAGAGAACTACTTGAGAAGAAAGACTTTGCGACAACTGATAAAACATAAGTAAGATGCAAAACAGTAAGGAAAATAGCAAATACAAAGCGATACCAGACAACAAGATTGATTACAGAGTTCGTCCCTGATGGACTACGTCTCTGGGTCTGCTTTTAAAGATGGGCGACTGCTTTATTAGGATTGAAACAAAGGAGGTCGATTACACAGAGAATTGACCAGACTGAATGTGCACGCAGGCACTTCTGATCATTGTCATAAGGAAGCTCTTTGAACCATCTTTCCAACGCCTATCACGGTTCCCAATTCCGACTCCCGATGCTCCTAACCACATGTCGATAGCCAGGTACAACACCATACCAACTAAATGCCATGTAAAACCATAGACATCACCTGAACAATCTGATCCATAACCAACACTATCAAAACTGAACGACATCGGACTGAATTGTTGATGACGACACTGAACACTGACGATGAACCTGTGCAACTGATCTAACGAGATCCTCCTGGATCACTGCTCATAGAGTTGTCTTGCATAGTCAAACCATTTAGAAGTTGTAATACTATTTTCAGTTGGAGCTCCTTCCAAAATAATTTGGAATTATTTTCCCCAAGGAAGATTAGTTCTTCCCTCCTTGAAACCATGAAATCAGCCTTTTTGTTGCTTGATAACTTCTTGTAAGCTTAGAGATTTATCTTATCCTTGTTTGACTCTTTCCACATTCTCCTTGCCTTTTTGCATTCCTTGTCAAACCAAGCATTAACCAGAAAGAAATTTGTTTCAGACTTCTTAATTTTTGCTCTTTTGCACTTTGCAAGTGCGCATTGAATTAAATGTGTTAATTCATGACTTTGAAGGCTATGAATTGTGATTTTCTCCTTCTTGAAGAGCCTCTCTAGCGTCATTTTGAAGTTATTACAATTTTCTAGGGTCAAAAGAATACTGCCCTCTGGGAGGTTTTGTTGGACATGCTAAATTTTTTACTCTAATTGTTTCTTTCCAATCCAAGAGAACCATAAATAAATTGGCTTGTGATCTGATTTTAAGTCCCACAGTTGATATCCAATCAAAACTTCCTCCATTTCTCACACAAACCATGCGAGAAAATTACATAATATACTACACTTGCTCCATTGTAAGTATTGCAAGTGAAATTACCAGACTTTGCCCATTTAGTCAAGCCATTACAAATGACTAAATCAAAGGCCCCACATAGAGTAAGCAATTGTTCACCAAAGAGATTGCAACCCTTGTCCTCTGAAATTCTTTTCCATTGATGATTACTCTTTTCTGTAAGCCAAATAGGGTTGCAATCATCTTTACAACAAAGAATGCTAGCTTGCTCACTTGCAGTCCTAACATTTAAATCACTCACTATAAGGACTTCACCTAGCTACGAATAAGTTGCAATATCTGCTTTTAAGGCTGCAAATGGATCTTTGTGGTCAAGCTCTCTACCTTGTAGATTTTTGAAACTTGCAGTGCAAAATAACATGCTGCAATTCTAATGTGGTTTCCATTTTCCAATATTTTAAACCAAATGAATTGCTTATTTGAGTCTCCTTTTTCTAACTGAATGAGACGGCCTTCTTTCTCCCTTACGAAAACCATGATACCTCGTGCCCTTTGCCATTCCCTACTGCCTTGTTCCACACTGTCATCTTCCAGTATCCTTCAAACAGAGGTGTCTTGCACCCTTCATGCTAATATGTTTCTATAAGACAAATTATAAAAAACTATATTTAGAAATTTATTAAAAAAATAAATAAATAGAAAATAAATTTATTCTAAAATTATTAAAAAATAAATATATATATAATTTCCGTTATAAAAAATAAAAATAAAAATATTGATTAAAACTAAAAAATGGAGAAAACTTAAACCCTCATTGCTTGAAAAGTAAAGTGAAAGGCAATCATAGTTTCTCATTGCTCAGCGATTGTCTTCAATTGTATCTAACGACCTTTTGCTTAAATACTAATGTCTAGGGGAATATTTCCATGCACTCTTTGCCCACTTCTACCCGTGTTGCCATTGATGGATCCAAATTGTGGTCATAACATTTTTAAAATTGCAAAATCCAATGGGAATGGTATAAAGATGTGATGTGGTTGGTATTTTAATACGACAAATCATAGGTGTTCAAGTAATTATATTATTGTAAATTACTTGAATATTTGATCACAATAGAAATATTTAAAAATATATGAAATAACACGCAAGATTAGGTTTAGAATTTGATCTCATCCCTTCGATTTTTACAACAACAAAAGTTTAATGTTTATTAAATTTTGACTATTTACTAAATATTTATTATTAAAAAAACATGTGTTTTGAAACCCCAATTCCAAAACATATGTGCCTATGTGTATAAAAGCATTTAAAAATCATCTCTGTGAAACAAATATTATCTTAGAGTGAAAACATTAAAATCACAAATTCAACATATTAAAATATTAGTAAAGGGTCATTTCTTTAAGTAAATATTAGGTGAGAGTGTAGGCCCCTATTTATCCCTTTAGGGCATGGAGTTGGACGAGGTGGATTACCGAGATAGCTTATATCCATGTTGCACCTTTAGGTTACAGTTAGAGTTTACAAGTCGCATCCCCACATTGTCGTTAAAAGGGGTGGAGTTTTCAAGGGAAGGACACATGACCCGCCAATGATTTCATTGGTTCCTCCCAGTGGGTGTGTATTGAGTGCTAAGCAATGTGGTATGTGTGATGAAGTTTTCCCAAAGTACGCTCCATCAAGTTGTGTTAATGGTGTTTTTGCCCAAATCTTTCTCCCTCTACAACTACTCTTCCCCCTTCAAATGTGCAAGTTGAAGGCGAGGCTTCGAAAAAGCCCAAGTACTGTGTGGGCTCTAGCTATAACTTTAGTGCAAGGGTGAGAAGAAAGTGTATCAGGGAAAAAGTGGGGAAGGTTTATATGATTATAGGCAAAAACATATGTTTCAATGAAATTCCCTACCTCATGGATAAAGCTTTCGTGAGGAGATTCCATGGAAAGTTGGTCTGTGAAGCTACGTTGAAGAGATGGCTCTCCCTCAATTCGACTCCTATGGTTGGTTATGCTCCTACTTTTCATGTTATGGTTAGAGGATGACTTTGTTTTATGCTTAGCTTTGAGGTCAATTGTTAGAGAATTATGGAGAGGGGTTGGCCTTGGAGGGCCTCTGGGTTATTTATTCATAGGTGGTTAGTGGAATTTGACCCTTTAGGGCTTCTATGGCCATCCGCGGGTGTGGAAAATTCTACCAAGTCTTCCTCTGGCCTTTTGATATGAGGCAATGATAATAATTATAGGTAAAAAACTATGTCATTTTGGGGTCTTAACCTTAATTGGGCTTTGAACCCTGATAAAATATGGGTCTAGTTCCAGTCAAAGTGGACCTTAGGGAAGGTGTGATTGAAGAAATATACTTGGTGTGTAGTGGTTCTCTTTAGAAGCAGAAAATCGATTATGGTACGTTTCCTTTTCAATGTTGTGTATGCCGTTATGTTGGCCATTTGAAGAGTTAGTGTTTGCAAGTGCCACATTCAGCCTTATGAGAGAAAAAAGAATGGATTAAAGTTTCTAAGAATTGTTCTAAAACTAAAGAGTCAGTTGTGATTCTGATTCTAGGTAGGGAAGAAGCGGGTGCTTGTCCAATTGAGGCTAACGACACTGATATAGATGATAAGTTGTGTAGTTTGAACTATTGTGTTGGTAAGTCCCATGATATTTCTACTTATTCTCTCATGGTGCTTCTTTTCCTTAAGGATAAAATTTTGTGGACTATGACCCCTCACTGGTCTCTATGTCCATGGCATCTAAGGAGTTGCCTCAAGTTTCCTCCCCTCATAGGCTTACCAAGGCTATCATGGAAGCCTTTATTGTTCCGTGAAGGAGGGGTCAACTAGCCTTGTTATTGCCTTAGAGGGTGTTTCCCCCTCTTGGAAGGGTTATGCCCTTTAGTTGGGAGTTAAGCTCAAGGAGGATCGTTGCTCCATAGGAAGCCTAACCCTTGATCCTCTTATGTATAATCTTATGAATTGTAAGTCTCACTTGTTGAAAGCCTGGGAAAAGGCATTGCAAGACATAAAAAAATCAAGTCACAATATATAGTGCCCTTGGAGTGGGAAAATACCTCAAGAAGGGTTCCATGTGATCAGGTTCCCATTTAATTCCCATGGGGTGGGGGACGCCCACAAACAACTAGCCCTCAAAAGGCTTATCCAAAGCCATAATCTAGATTTTATTTTACTGTAGGAAATTATGTCAAAAGGTGGGAAGGCTAAATTGGTTCTTGAAAATTAACTTAAGAATTGGTATTTTTCTTCTTTGGATGTAGATGATATGTTAAGCAGGTTGGTTACGAGTTGGAGCCCAACTTTTGTTGGTTTGTCCACCTCTTCTTGTAGCTCAAACATCTCGATTTCTTTCGAAATTAAAGGTTCTTGTTTCAAGTTTAATATGCAAAATGTTTATGGTCCATACTCCATTATAAGGCTCTGGACGCCCCCCATATCTTAGTTGAAGGCAACCCAAATCTAACATTGTCACTCAAGGAGGAGTGGGGATCTAACTCCGAGTTGGCTCCTCAAAGTAGGATTGGATGTCTAATCGGTTTTTAATGAAAGCCTTGGGTGTCCTCAGGGGGGCTCTCAAATCATCTTTCAATGCTTTTTCAAGTTGATTTTGGTTTTGTTAAGCCTTTTACAACTTTCTAGTTAAACTATTCATGGTTTTTGAAGGAATATTGTAGAAAAATGGTGGAGAATACTTGGGTGCCTTTATCACCCTATTCTTCCTCTTTGTTTGTGAGTCAACTCATAGATAATATCTCTAGAATCTATATGGTCATGAAAAAGTAGGAAACAACTTTTAAGGCTAGATCACAAGCCAATTTAAAGGAAGTGGAGGAGAAAATCTTAGCTCTTTTATAATGTCTCAGTCACTTTCTCACCTAATGACATTCTCTGGCTTCAATATTTGGAATCCTTTAGGTAATCTTTATTGGAGAAGGAGGAAGTCGAATGGTGGTTGTGAAGTAGTAGAATCTGGATCGAGGAGGGATGTAATCATATTAAAGTTTTCAATCAATATGCCAACTATAAGAAAAAATTGAATACCATATGGAACATAAAGTCTAGTTTTATTGATTTAGTCCATTCTTTTTTCAGACAATGTAGAGGAGGGGGTTTTCCATTTTAATTCTCTATTTGAGGAGTCGAAAGGTTGTCCAATCTAGGTAATCTTGGTGGTTATTAATTTCTTCCCTTATGTTATTTTCAAGTGATATGTATATTTCTCTAATTGAGATGTTGTCTAATTCTAAAGTTCATTTGGCTTTCTCATCTATGTATAAGGACAAGATCCATAGCCTAGATGGGCTTTCGATGGAATTTTTCTTAAGTTTTTATGAGTTATTGAAGGGGGATCTTCTAAAGATGGTTAGGGAGCCCCAATGGTTGGGAAAAGTTCTAGGTGTGTTCAAATCAACTTACATTGATTTGATCCCTAAAAAGAGGAATGGGTCTTCCTTTGGGGATTATTGGTTCATTTCATGTTGTAGTATGGTTTACCAGTTGTTGGCCAAGATCACTATGAGGCTCTTGAAGCCGATTCTAAGTGAAGTGATCTCATAAGAGCAATTCAATTCTCTATAGAAGAGGCAGATCCATGATGTGGTTGCCATTGCTTAAGAAGCAAATCATTCCATTAAGAATGGTAAGCAAGAGTTGTTATCCTTGATCTTGATCTCTTGAAAGCTTGTGACAGGGTTAGGTAGACTTTTCTCTAGCTAGTCTGCTTAAAGATGGGTTTTGATATCTCAGTGGTGAATTGGATTGTGGAATACATTTAGTCCATTTCATTTTTACGTAAATTTCATCAATGGTGCCCCTTCTATATATTTTGGTGCATTTATAGGGCTACAATGGGGATGCCGCCTATCCCATTTTTTGTAGATGATTGTCCCTAAGGCCTTGAGCAAGATGTTCGATAACTCTAAGAGCAACAATTCTTATAATGGTTTTCAAGTTTCTACTCATGAAGCTATTTCACATATCTAGTTCATGGATGATGTGTTTTGATTTTCTAATGGCTTATTGAGGGATATTTCTTCTCTCAACTCTATTCTATCCCTTTACCACAAAGCCAAAAAAATGGTATCAATCACAAAAAATCGTGCCTATTATATTTTGGTTTGCATCTTCCCTCTCCTATTCAGATTGAGGATTTCTTTTTCCCTTTCCCATGAAAATTTTTAGATGTAGGGTTCAATATTTGGGCTTTTCCTTAAGCCTGATGGGTACAAGGTTGTAGATTGGTTGTGGCATCTCAACAAGGTAGTTGTGAGAATATAATTATGGGTTAACGTATTCCTTTCACACAATGGGAGGTTGGTTCTACTTGTTGAGAAATGTAACTAGTATCGGTCTTCATAATTGTATTTCAGTCATGTACTTATCAAAATAAAGAAAAAGAGAATTTATTATAAAAGAAAAACTATTTATTAGCATGGGTTTCATGCTTTATTATTTTATTTCTAGGTCAAAGCCTCCATTGAAGGCTTTTAGGGATGAGTCACGAGTCTTTGTCCTTGTCATTATGGTCTAGACCCTTATTGGGCACTTTGTATCAAAATGATAAAATTATTTTTATGTAATTCTCCTCTGCCATCAATTTGGCCTACATTTTGGCCTCAAGATCCTCATGTCGCCCTCAAAGAATAGCCACAAACCACTATATAGTCCCATGAGTATGACTTATATTGGGACAAAAGACAAGAAAGATTCGATTTGCAACTAGCTAGTCAAGAAAAGAGTGAAAAAAGGATGTTGAAGAAAGGACTTATCATTGCATAAATAAAGGAGACCAAAGGAAGAAGAAGAGAGACTGGAATTATGTGAAGATGTCTGCAATAGGATAGAAAATTTGTAGGGCCAAAGATACAGTTCGAATTTCAGAATTGCAGAACTGAAGTTGCAGAAGTAAACAAACCCTAGCTGACTTGTTTTGAGATGTTTTATCTTGACTTGAATTTGGAAGTTTGACTTATCTTCAAGAGAGGTCGACTTAGTGGATGGAGAGAGGTCTTGATCTTAGTCAAAGGATCTTGGTTGTCTCATTGGATTTGGTTCTTGAAGAAGAGAAGAGATTTAGGTTTTCCCCTCAAGGAGGGGTTTTTCCCTGGCTGAGAGCCTGCATCTTGTGCCATTAATCTTCATGTTTCGTTTTGGTAGTTACTTGATTGTAAAAAGACATAAAGAAAATAAATAAGAACTATAAGAATATATCTAAAAGATCACAAGTAATTATCAAGTTAAGAAAATCTTTCTTTCTTTATGATTTTCCAACATGGTATCAAAGCTAAGTTGAAGAAGAAAAAGGCAACTTGAAGATGTTTTGAAGGATTTTGTTTGCAAGAAAGTTACAAGGAGATCCAGACCTCTTGTTTTCAATAAAAATAAGAAACTGAAGTCCTGATGACTTCTCTACGAGGCCAAGTGAACAAGGAAATAAGTTTATTTTTGGATGATTGTTTGGGTCGATTTTGAGCAGATCGGCCAGGGAAGAGGTGCAACAATGATGTACTAATTTAGGGGACTGTTTTCTCACAAAACAGGTCTGAAATTTTCTAATTTTTCCCTAGTTGTAGGACGGGTATTGTAGGTGGTCTTTTGGAGGGCTAGAAAAACCTATAATGGGTTGCAAAAAGGGATAAAGGGACAATGAGTAAGGCAAGATTCTAGGAGGAGTTAGACAACAAGTTTTGGGAGTTAGTTTACCCTAGTTTATGGGGCCATGACTATAGTTATAGCGTGTCCTAATCAAAGGGCTGAAATTGTAGAGAAAGGATAGATGGTTGAATCATAACAAATTCAGTATATAAGGAGGTTTAAAACAATTTTGAGCATGACAATCAATTTGAAAATGAAGATTATGCTACAATTCACAGTTACAAGTCATTACAAGGATATGAAATCATGAGTTATAGTTGGTATAAAAATAATAATCCAACCCAACCGAAGAACTTTGATTGATAGATGATCAGACAAACTTAAAATATTATAATTCAGTTCAATGCTCTACAAATGAAACTACAATGAATTTGAAATAGAATGTTTGTATCCATAGTCAAGGAAACATGTTTGAAGAAACTCCTTGAAGTTGTCTTTGAACTCGACATCTTTGGAAGAAGAAGATCATTACATTTTGTTGCAGACATGGAGGACTATGGTAAGCAATCCTTGAGGTAAGTATGCTTGTTTTTGTCTAATCCTTATTGTATTAGGATCTATTTTTGCTCTAGGGTTTGTAATGTTGAAAAGTGTTGGCATCTAAACTCTTGAAAACCCTAGTTGGTTGAGAAGCTATAACCCTGTTCTCTTTTCCACTTATAGAAACCCTAGTTTTTGTCTCTAGTGTTTGTAGGTAGCCTAGGGTAAAATGAAAAACCCTAGTAAGTATAGAATTTAATTTGAAGCCCTAGAATTGATATCGTAGGGTTTTTATCTGAAAATCCCTAGTTTATAAGCATGCACTTGTACTTGTCAAGTAAATGTTGCAAGTAAGAGGGAGCCCTTCATAAAGAAGCTTCCACCTTCTTACAAAAGATAAGTATTATGTTGATATATCTAGATTTATCTTTATTGTCCTTTCTCTTATATTTTCCTTGGAAGGACTAAGCTTGCAAGTATGAGGATTATGGCTAGATTCAGAGGGAGACTTCAAAGGAAAGACATGTATTGTAAAAGAAGCCTTGTTGCAAAAGATACCCTACAAGGTTTGTGATAGGAACAACTCAAGGTATGTATAAAGACCTATAGCAAGTCTTCTTCATATAAGAAGATGTGATCATTTTGCATTTGCTTTATATTACTAACTTTCATGTCTAAGGTTGTGCTATAAAGATTCTTATGTTGTTGAGGATGTTTGATCTTTAGATTAGATCAATCCTTATCACATTATCTATCTTTTGTTAATTTTGGTAAAACCCTAAACTTTAGGGTTCACTATAAAACCCTAGCTTACTTAGGGTTTGTTGATAATTCTAGAACATATGATGAAATCCTACTCTCTTGATGTTTAGGGTTTATTGATATTATGAAACCCTAGCCTTTTAGTGTTTGTTGGTGATGTCTAGGATATATGATGAAACCCTAGATTTTTGGAATTAGGGTTTATGACAAAACCCTTGTAATAGTTAATATAATATCCTAGGAATGAAACCCTAGATGTATGTGTTTTTGTTTGATTGAAACCCTAGCTTGGTCGAGCTATTGTATATCGAACATTAGGGTTTTGATGTTTACAATAAAACCCTAGTAGAGATTGACATAAGATTCTAGGGTATGATAATGAAACCCTAGATGTAAAATATGATTAGAATGCTAACTTGATTTAGTTGGTGATATCTAAGGTTTAGTTTTGATGAAATCTAGGGTTTGTGACAAAACCCTAGCAAAGTTGTTGTAAGAAGTCTACGGTATGAAAGATGCAACCGTTGTTTAGGTTTTGGCTGTCTAAAGTTTGATTTTTTGTTTTGTTAACCCTAGATTCTCCCATTATGATGATATG
This sequence comes from Pinus tabuliformis, assembly GCA_031772625.1. Lineage (NCBI taxonomy): Eukaryota > Viridiplantae > Streptophyta > Pinopsida > Pinales > Pinaceae > Pinus > Pinus tabuliformis. The sequence goes on along the minus strand of CM062812.1, from coordinate 253,514,916 downwards.
CTAACATTGATAAAATATATTTCATGCTCCTATACATGTAAATTTGTACTTGGTTGTACTTGTTGTAGAAGATTTGAAAGTACATAGTCTTCAAGATGTTGAAGATGTTTACTTACCTCATAATGACTTGATGAGCATGATGGAAAGAGGGAATTGTAAGTATCTTGTTGGCATTAAAAATTGATAGATGAACTTGTTGCCATGTGAAGTTAGAAGGAATGATGTCCCTGAAGAGATAAAGTTTTGGAAGGTCAAATTCTCTAATGAACCGATGATGCAAAAGAAAGAGCATGTGTGACTAGAAGAACAAGAAAGTTGATGGACTTGTCCCCTAGTTGAGAAGGAACTTGGATAAAGGAAAGTGTATATCTCCCTAGTTGAGAGGGAGCTTGAAGAGAAGTGAATCTTCTCCATATTTGGTGACATGATGAGAAGGCCATGAGGATGTTTGAGATTGGAGAATAAATGAAGCACTACTGATGGTTATTCACGATTAATAAAGTGTAAACAAGACTTGGATGTTTTTGGAAAAAGTGTTGAGGTTGAGTTGGGTGTTGCTAAAGAAGGAACCTTTTGTGGAGATGTGTTTGGATTATGTGAAAAATTAAGCAACATAAAAATAGTTGAAGACCTCAGAATTTCGTGCTAACATACAAGAAATTATACATTGGAAGTTTCATACTGGTTGGGATTGTGAAGCTACTAGATGTTCTAATGGTTGAATAAGTAGTTTATGTGTGAATCTCTCCCTGAGAAGTTTTGAATATTTGACAAGCATGCTTGGATTGATGATTGAGAGGGAGAGATGAAGTACCATAAAGTTTCCTGTATGATGGTACTTGGGAGGACATATTGGCCCACTCGTTGATGATGTCTGGATCTCGGTGAGGGAGGGTATCATTAGTCTTGTGGAGCTTTGACCTTGGATATGATACCTAGATCCTTGTGGGTTGGTGTTAGCCCTGAAGCCTGATAGTACCTATAGTGGAAGATGCATGGATAAAACCTTAGTCCTGATAAGTGTCTTAGATCCCTAGATGAGTGTATGGCACTGAAATCCCTGAGTTGGATTCTTTGTGTTAGTGTCATGATACTTAGATCTTTGATGTGAGATACCTTGGCAGTGATGGTATCCCTAGCATTGTATATGTTGTTGTACTCTTCTTGGATTTGGATAAATTCAAATTGAGGTCAACCTTGTACTAATTGAACAATTATGAATACCTCGATAATTAAGAGGGAGTGTTGAGAAATGTAACTAGTATAACACTCTATAACAAGTTATTCCTCCACCATCTAAAATGTACTAGTATCGATCTTTATAATTGTATTTGAGTCATGTACTTTTTTTTTTTTTTTACAAGGTCGTCTACTCATATATTATAAAACTGCAGAAAGCAGGGGGAAATACATAGGATGCTAGAAGAGAGATAAGTAAAGAAGTCCAAAAGAGGGGCGCAGCCCTTGACTTCTGAGAGTTTAACTTGATAAAGGGGTACTGAAAAAGATATCTACTATACTATCTTACAAAAAGGCCATCTATTAGGCATACTTTGCTTTTCATGGGATTAACTCCAGAACTGGTTCACTGTGTCCTCCATTTGAGCTTCTTTCTGCTGTTCCTGCTGACTGTCTTTTGAGGAAGCCTCTGCCTGCATGCTCTCCGTGATGCTTTTAATGTGTTTGATTGCCTCCTCTAAATGTTCACACTTGTCCTTGAGGCTCTCAATTTCCTTCTTATGTTTTTCCAGCTTTTTGCGCTTGGATCGGCTGTCTGCAATGAAGTCCTCCCGGAGTTCGTTGTGGTGCTTCACAAAGCGAGCAATCATGAAACAATGCTCTTTGCAAAGGGTGCAGGTGTCATTGTCCAGAACTCTGTCAAGCGGATTAGCTCCATCCCTCTGAGCTCCAGGTTGCTGTCTTTCTGCCGTGACTGAGAGCGAACTGATTAGTATAAAAACGATTTTCTGAATACTGAATTTATACCTGAGCGCTGAGTGAAAGGCTGGGGGGCCGATAAAACTCTGGAGGCTTGCTTGCTGTACGCTGGTAAGGTGGTCGGGTGCTGGGGACGGCTGATTGTTGCCGCTGAGAGAGCTTCCTTGCTCTGAGAACTTCACTAGCCCAAACTGAAACTGGTTATGCGAGAGAGGAGTGAAAAACGAATGGGAGGGAGGGGGGATATAAAGGAGCGGGAGGGGGCAGTCGGGGAGGAGATATTTTGCTTGGGGAACTGCAGACAGATCCGATTGTGGATTTAGGAGGGAAAGTTCGCGAGTGTGGAGAGGACGTTTAACTGCAAATTCGTAGGGGAAGTCACGAGGAGGATGAGGAAGAGATACTCTGAGATCAAGGTGTAAGGGAGACGCCGGCAAAATGAGAGAAAAGGGAGGATTTAGTGAGGGAGAGCCCGCAGTGGGATTGGGGTACTGACAAATTCTGCAGAGGCTAATCCTGAAGTCTGTCAGATAAATAGGATTCTTAAGGGATTGCTCTTTCATAGTTTCTGCCATTCTCATTGACCTGTCCTTGCTGCCGGTTGACCGCTTTGTTCGCTAGAGAATCCGCATCTGCATTGTTCTCCCTTAACACGTGCATAAAAGTGACTTCCCCCAGGTGTCTGATATTGTCAATTATCCTCTCTTTGATGTTGTTGAGGCTTGTTTTAGTGAATTCTTTGCCTGAATTCATTGCTGCGATAATGATTGCCGAGTCCCCAAGGATTAAGGCATTCCGCATTCCACGCTTATGTAGAATCGAGGAACCTAGTAACAGGCTATAAGCTTCTGCTACGTTATTGCTGGCGGTCCCGAGCCCCCATTCGTAGCTGCATATGAGGTTCCCCTTCTGATCTTTAATTATACCCCCAGCACCGGCTCTCCCGGGATTGCTCTTTGAAGCTCCGTCAAATAGAAGAAGGGGACGGTTCTGGGCAAGAATCCATTTGTTTATTTCCTCTTTATCTCCCCTAAGTTTCCAATTGTTGTGCTTTTGCGTTGCTTTAGGCTGAGGAGGGGAACTTTGTGAATGACTGATATTGAAGCTGTTATACCATTCTTTCTCTTCCTTTGTCCAACTTTGTTGATCTGGGCGGGCTATATGATTAGTACTGATAGCTTCTGAGATCCCTGCAATTGTTTTGGCGATGATCCTTTCTATTGTTAGCTTTCCATTTTTGAAAACGTAGTTATTCCTAGCTAACCAGATGTTCCAACACAGCGTAGCAGGGATACATTTCCAAATTCTTATGAGGTTATTCTTGCCTCTCCTGTTCAAAGGATATTCTTTCTTCCAGTTTCTCTGAAGGTTGTTTACCTGATCAAATCTTCTATTGATTTCCAGAGGACTAACTAACTGGTCCCAGCAGCTTTGAGCGAAAGGGCAATTAAGGAAAATGTGTTGAATTGTCTCTTCTGCAGCACGACAAAAACAACAGATCGAGGGGCCTTGTATGCCTCTCTTTCTCAGGTTCTCGGCTGTTAAAATTTTCCCTTTTAAGAGGGCCCAGTTGAAGTGTTTCACCTTTGGGATGCATTCATTCTTCCATGCTGCCTTATGAAGATTCCAATTTGCTATTAGTGTCATGTTCTGCAGAGATTTATAGCCTTCTTTTACTGTGAAGCTTCCCCCACAGGTATCCCAGATGTATCTGTCCTCCTTTTCCTTGTTAATAGGGGCAGAGCCGGAGAGAGAAAGTCTCAGATTGTGCCATGGGTCTCGAAGCTCCGGAGGAAGATTAAGATCTTTCCAATCGAGCCACCTATTTTGAGACCAAGAGGATATGTCAAACAGAGTGTGGATGTTTCGCTCCTCCATCCATGCTTGAAGAGGTTGCAATTCTTGAAGCGAATTTCGTTGATTGGAGCCCATTATTCTGTCAACCCAGATTTTGACCTTCTTTCCGCTACCTGGAACTTTAGAGACATTTCCTCTGAAGTGAGGCAAAACTTTTTTAATCAATCTCCACATTGGGGTACATGGCCTGTCCATAATTGGATCCTGAAGAATGTTGGAATTCTGGCCACTGAGGTATTTTCTTTTTATTATCTCCACCCACCACGAGCCATTTCCTGACAGGATCTTCCAGATTAGTTTAAGCCCCAGGGCCTGATTGGAGAGACTAGGTTTTTTTATGGATAAGCCCCCTTTTTCATACGGAAGAATGACTTGTTCCCAGTTGACAAGACTGAATTTCTTTGTGTCTTGTTTTCCCCCTTGCCAGAGGAAACTTCTCATAATGAGCTCAATGTGCTTGTGAATACTAGCGGGAGCCATGATAACCGCATACTGGTAGATGGGGAGGCCTGAAAGAACAGCCTTTATGAGAATGGTTCTGCCAGCAAGGTTCAACCAGGAAGCACCCCAACTTTGGAGGAGGCCTCGCATCTTCTCAATAAGTTTTGTCCAAACTTCTGCTTTAATGTGTTCTTTTGCCAAAGGTAGGCCCAGATAAGAGAAGGAGCTCCAGTTTCTTTGTAAGGGAATGTCTAGGATCTGAGAAATTCTTTGTTGAATCTGAAGGGAGACATTCCAAGTGTAAATCTTACATTTTCTGTTGTTTAGTTTGCCCCCAGAGGCGATGAGGAAAGCGTCCAGGACTCTTTTGAACCTCCTGGCCATTAGACTAGAAGCTCCCCCGATTAGCAAGGTGTCATCCGCGAAAAGCGAGTGATTAATCTCCTTTAATCCTCGTTCAATGCGGATGCCCGTAATTTCTTTTTTACTGCGGAGATTTTCAAGATGGGCACTCAGAGTCTCTGCCATAAGAATGTAAAGGAAAGGTGAGAGGGGACAACCCTGCCTTAGTCCCCTCGAGCTTCTGAAGTAACTGCTGGGGCGACCATTGATCAGAGGTGCTGTCCAAGGGTTGGAGATACACCCGAAGATGATACTGATGAAGTTGGAGGAGAAGCCAAATTTTTTAAGGACTGCTCTTAAGAACGAGTGGTCCACCCGATCAAAGGCGTTGGCCATGTCCAATTTGATGATCATTCCCCGCTCTCCTCTATTGAGGCTGCTGTGAATGGCTTCTTGGACTAGAATGACATTGTCAATGATCTGCCTGCTCGGAACAAAACCGCCCTGATTCTCAGAGATTAAGATGGGAAGGAATTCCTTTAATCTGTTGGCGAGAATTTTTGTGATAATCTTGTATGAGACATTGCAGAGCGAAATGGGGCGGAATCTGTCAAAGGTTTTTGGATTTGCTTCCTTTGGGATCAAAGCTATGTGGGAGGATTTCGTGTTTTCCCCCACCTTGTGATTTCTGAAGGCGTTTTTTATCATTCTCACGAAGTCCTTCTTTATAATTTCCCAATGTTGCCTGTAGAACGCCACCGTGAAGCCATCCGGCCCAGGGGCCTTGTCTTGCTGCATGTTGAAGGTGGCTTCTCTGATTTCTTCTTCTGAAGGCTCTTGTTCGAGCTTGTTATTGTGGTTATCTTTTATTTTGCTCTCTATAATACTGAGGAAAGCCTCGCTGTCTTGATGTTGGGGGTCTGCAGTAAGGAGATCCTTAAAATGATTAAAGGCTGCACCTTTTATTTCTTCTTGTTCCTTCAGCTCCCTCCCTGCCACTTCGATTTTGTCTATTTGGTTGCTGGCTCTTCTGGTCTTGATATTATTGTGGAAAAAAGAGGTGTTCTTGTCCCCAGCCTTCAGCCATAAACAACGGGATCTTATTCTTTGCTCCTCTTCCTCAACCCGATTTTGCCTATAGAGCTCCTTGTACAAAGTTTTTTCTTTCTCGAGGTCTTCAGCTGTATATTGAACTTGCTCTTTTTCTTTGTGCCAGCGTTCCATCTCTACTAGCAAATCTGTTTTCTTTTTCTTGTCAGATTTTGCCTGCTCCCGCGCCCAATGTTTTATTGCTGTCCGGAGCTGTTTTAACTTCGTTTCCCAAACGAAATAAGGCGACCCTATGACTTCTTTAGCCCATTGCTCGCGAATGAGAGTGCGGAAATCTTCGTGGAGATCCCAATTTTTGTTGTATTTAAAAGGGAGAGGGCCAAGGTTTGGACCTTTATCCAAAAGGAGGACCACGGGTTTATGATCAGACGCTGAACCATGGATTATTTTGCTCTTGATTGACTGAAAGTTGCCTGCTATTCCTTCCTGAATGAGAAACCTGTCCAATCTCTCCTTTATGTTGTGGGAGCCTGATCTCTTGTTGGACCACGTGTATTTTCCATTTGACAGAGGGATATCTATCAAGTTGAAGAGCTGTATGATAGTTTCTAGCTTCTCTCTTGAGGGGTCTGCATGAAAAATACCTCCGTACTTTTCTTCCACTTGCCTTATAAGATTCATATCTCCCCCGAGAATTAGCCTGCTGCTTTGGAGAACGCTGATGTCCTCTTCTATGGTGTTCCAGCAGTTAGCTTTGTCCCTGTAATGGTTGGGTGCGTATATATTGTATATGTGGTAAATTTCCTGCGAGCTTTTACACTTTAGATCTGATCTGATCCACCAAGAGCATTGGTGTGAGTTGGTGATTTCCCACTTATTTTTGTTCCACAATGTTCCTATTCCTCCTGATGCCCCATCTGAACCAATGGAGAGACCTGAGAAGTTTTTAAATCGCTGAGTTTGGTGGAGAAAGTCCTGCTCGGTGGTTTTGGTCTCCTGGAGTAGGAGAATATCTGGCTGTTCCTGATTTAATAGGTCCTTGATTGCTTTCATCTTTAGGGAGGAGCCCATTCCCCTACAATTCCAAGAGACCAAATTCATTATTTACCGACTGTGGGGTGAGATCCGGACCTCTCCTTTGTTTTTTCGCCACTTCCTTTTAGCCTTCCTAAATATGAGTCCATGGGTTGCTGAGTTCCAGTTGCCATTTCCTTTGCTGCTGTTTCATCCCTGAGTTCTTTGTTCGTTTTCCTGCCAACTTTTCTCGGGGGATCTGATGGTTGATTGGCTTCTTTGGCTTTGTTTCGGGTAAGGATTCTTTCGATGGTGGGGGGAGGAGAGGGAGGGGGGTTTGAACGGGGAGAAGCTGGGCGCGGGGATTGAGGGGGGGATATTGGGGTTTCCCCTGCTAAAGATTCAAAGGGATTAGAGGATGATGGGAAGGATGAGACAGGGGGAGGAGGGGGGGGGGAGTGGGACTTCTTTCAGGAGGAGCTGTAGAGCTGGGGCCTTGATTAGAAGAGGACTTTTTCCTTTTGACTTGTTCCCAAGTTCCCTCTGTAGTTTCCTCGTTGTTTTCTATTTCTTTTACTTTTAACTTATTACATCTATTGGCAAAATGACCATACTCATGACATACCTTGCATTTGAAGGGGAGTTGTTCATAGTCCAGCTGCTGGATATGCGCCCATTGATCCACCTTAATCTTGATTGCTTCCGGCAGTCCTTTCCCGAGGTCGACTTCAACGTAGATCCTTGCACATGCGTGCATGTTCTCTCTTGGCTCTGATCTGTCGATGTATTTTCCTACTGCGTTGCCGATGGCCTTTATCGATTCGTCTCCCCAACAGTGAAGTGGGAGGTGAGGGAGGCGCACCCAAACAGGAACAGCATTAGGTATATCCATTTCCGGATCAAAATCCGGGGTCCATCTATTCAGATAAAGACCCCTAGTGTCCATGAAGTAGGGGCCATTGCGGAAGATAAGGTTCTTGTCTTCTTTCGATTCGAACAGAAATGTATAATACCCACGGCCACAAAATCTGATGGCGATCTTTCCTTGGGTCATAGTGCTCCAGTTGCGTTCCACCCATTTTTGCACTGTTCTTGGGGACGGCCAGAGCCCAGTAAACTGGCCGACGAGTCCTCTTTCTGATAGAGCTATTGCCGATTTCCTTGGGAGAGAGGGGGGAAGATTCACCTCTGGTATTTCATCCAACTTTTTTATAAACTTTGTTTGAGAGGGGCGCGGTCTTGCATCCGATGGTTCAGTCAATAGAGAGGCGAAAATTTCTTCTTGGTTTTCTGCAGCCGGGATGGGGGAAGCGGATCCTGCCATTGCAGGCCCGCTGAGAGCGCGAGGGATCAGAGCGGCGGGCAGCAGGCCCCGAGAGGGTCCACGCTAAAGACACCGGGGAGCGGGCGCAGGGCCCGACCAGGCAGAGCCTGGGGGCGAGGGCAGAGGCGCACAGGGGTTCAGGCGGGAGCAGGGCCTGCAACGCGAGTTTTTTCTGTGGCAGGAATTATCATGTCTAACATTAGCTATTATTATACATAAGTGGGGGGGTTGTTTCATAGTACAACAGAAGTATTTGAGTCATGTACTTATCAAAAGAAAGAAAATAAGAATTTATTATAAAAGAAAAATTATTTATTAGCGTGGGTTTCATGCTTTATTATTTTATTTCTAGGTCAAAGCCTCCATTGAAGGCTTCTAGGGTTGAGTCACGAGTCTATGTCCTTGTCAGAATGGTATATACCCTTATTAGGAACTTTGTGTCAAACGAATAAAATTATTTTGATGTAATTCTCCTCCACCATCAAGTTGGCCTCAAGATCCTCATGTTGACATCAAAGAACAACCACAAACTACAATATGTACGCATGAGTTCGACTTAGTTTGGGATAAGAGACTAGCAAGATTCGATTTGCAGCTAGATAGTCAAGAAAAGAGTGTGAAAAGGTTGTTGAAGAGAGGAATTATCATTGCATAAATAAAGGTAACCAAATGAAGAAGAGAGACTGAAATTTTGTGAAGATGTGTGCAATAAGACAATGAAATTGCACAACCGAAGATACAATATGAATTTCAGAATTGTAGAACCGAAGTTGCATAAGTAAATAGACCCTAGCTGACTTTATGGATGGATGGAGGTTTTGGTCTTAGTCAAAGGGTCTTGGTTGTCTCATTTGATTTGGTTCTTGAAGAAGAGAAGAGATTTTTGGGTTTTCCCCTCGAGGAGGGGTTTTGCCCTGGTTGAGAGCCTACATCTTGTGTCACTGATCTTCATGTTTCGTTTTGGTAGTTGCTTGATGATAAGAAGACATAAATAAATTAAATAATAACTATAGGAAGATAACTAAAAGATCACAAGTAATTAAAAAGTTAAGAAAATATTTATGCCTTTGTGATTTTCCAACACTACTTAAATCAGTCTTGGAGAGCATACAAGTTTACTGGACCTCCATTGTCTTTGTTCCTAAGAATATTTTGTCCAAAATTAAGAAGGTAAGTCTCCATTTTCTTTGGTTAGGCTCGTGTCATTTGGGAATTCCTCTTGTAAAGTAGAGTCTATTGGCTACTTGAAAAGATTTGGAAGGATGGGGCATCAAGAATACCTTTCTTTTTGTGTAGGAATTAGCAACCATAAATCTTTGGAGCCTCACTAATAATGATGCCCTTTGGGGAGGAGTGATGAATCTAAGTATTAACATAATCAATCAATAGAATATTGGTACAGGTGTACAAGAAAGTCTTCAAAGGGTTCTATCGTGTGGAAGGCTTTGGTAGAATAATTTCCTCTTGTTGGCAGTTGGGTGGTTTGGAGAAATCATAATGGACAAAAAGTTAGGATGAGAGAGGATCCTTGGCTAGGAGATAAGGACAATTTTTGGCTCTTGGGTGCTCTGATCCAATTTCTAAATGAAGCCAGGATTTATTTTGTAGAAGTTGTTAAAGCATGGTCCCCTCAAGTAATCAATTGTGCAGGCTGGAAGTCAATAGAGATCTCAGGCCTGGTAGGAAGAGAAGCAGAGGACTAGAGGTTGTATATTGACAATTTGGCTTAAAATTTTATTAGATTAAAGGAAGATAAGCTAGATTCTCTATATTGGTCCAAAAATTTGAGCATAAGAGAGTTCACTACAAAATTGGGTTATAAGACTAGGTGTGAGGCCTAGTTCTCTAACAAGTTGCAGTGGTGGTGGAGCTACTTATGGAAGTTGCATGCTCCATTAAAATGCAAAATTTGCTTATAGCTTTACTTTGAACAACAAGTTGATGACCTGGGACAATGGTGTCAAGAGGGGATGGATTGGTCCCTGTTATTTTTCGCTATTTAAGTTCATTGAGGAATCCTCCTCGCATATTTTTATTTCATGTTCTTTCATAATTCAGGTGTTTCTTTCGATTGAGAAAGAGTTCAAGTAGAATCCTTTATGGGTTAAGCCTCCTTTATGTGAGCACATGTAGGGAATGCTTATGGATAAGGATATTTATCAATTTGAAGGTTTCCTAAATTTTTTTCTTTTAGTGGGCTGGGAACTATATCAATTTCAGAAGCTTTAGTATTCCCTTTGAAATTACTGTAGCTTCAATTATTATAATGCATAGGGAATATATGGTAGATCCTAAAAGTAAGAAGCCAAGGTTTTTAGTCATGCCTGGATTAGATAAATAAATCCCATGGGGATTTTTTGATAGTGTGAGCTAAGGCCATTCTCCTTTATGCACACTAAGAGTAGTCTTATTCTTCTCTTAGTATCACTATATTCATGTCATATATGCTCCAGGAAGGGGCTCAAACAATAAGGTATAAATTATGGCCCTTTGGACTTTCCTTGAGGTTACAAAAGATAAAGGAATCAAGAAGTTGCAAGTCCTTGATAATTCTCAGCTGATCAATAAATGGGATTCTAAGAGCATATTGGTGGAAAACTTCCATCCTAACTCTTTACTGCAAATTATCCAAGAGTATTTCTTGTCTTTTAATTACTTTCCTTCAAGCATGTATATATGGAATTAAACTTGAAAGCTAATGAGCTCTCTAAAGAAGCTCTTTCCCTCCCTGTAGGCTCTTTTGGTATGTTAGAATTAGTTGATGGATAAGTCCATGGGTTTATGAATATCATGTTATAGTTACTCTCTATTTCAGTTATTTTATAAGGTTGCAAAGTCAATGATGATCTAAAACTGATAAGATCAATTTTTCCTCTATACTAAGGGTGGAAATGTTGTTAGTGGTTGTGTTTTATCGTAAAGTCATCTTGTAGTCTTTGGGCCTTTGGCTAGTTTTAATTAATCAACATATCAAACAATTTTTTAGGATTGTAGGACCTAGGTAATCACTTTTAAATCATAACATGTATATTCAACTTTTGAATATAATATAATATTTTTTACTAAGAAAAGAAATATATTATATAAAAGTATAGTGATTGGAATGGGAGGTTGTATAAAACAATTTTAGGATTACAATTTAATTGACATATTTAGATTATTAAAATCTCATCTCTAACATATATTATTTAAAAATGTAGTGACCGAAATGGGGTGTTAACATACCAGCATAGATCCATCTTAACCCCAAATATATTAAGCACCGATAGGAATCAAATCTCTTGAGGTGAAAACTTCTTTTTTGAGTGCAAAAATCGAGGAAATATTTGCACCTAAAGAGATTTGATCCCTCTCAACGCTTGATAGATCTGAGGTTAAGATGGATCTATGTTGGTTTTTATATACACACATACCATATCTAGGTTGGATCCATCTCTCCATCTCTCCATCTCTCTCTCTCTCTCTCCCGCTCTACTCTCTCCCTCATGCTCCATCTCCATCTCTACTTTCTCACCCTCTCTCTCTTTCTCTCTCTCTACCTTTCTCTATTTATGTATTTCTTCTTTCCTCCCTCTCTACCCCCCTAAATCTCCATTTCTATCTCCCTCCAGCACTCCTTCTCTCAAGTCCTCTCTCTTTTTCTTTGTCTCTTTCCTTTTTCTCCCACCTCCCTCTCTCTCTCTCCTCCCCATTACTCTATCTATCTCTATCCTCCAACTTGTCACTATATGCCTTCCTATCTCCTCTCTCTCCCCTTCTCTCCCTCCAATCTTTGTGTCTCCCTCTCTCTCTCTTTCCCTTCTCTCTCTCCTCTCCTTCACTATGTCTTCCCTTCTCTCCTCTCTCCCTCTCTCTCCATCTCTCCCTTGTCACTCCCTCTCTCTCTACCTCTATCTCTCTATGTCTTTATTCTTCCCTCCCTCTCTCCCCCCCACTCCATGCTCCATTTCTCCCTCCCTCTCTCTCCCCCCATCCATATGATGAAAAATTTCCACTCTATGTAATCAATGTTATATGTAATTTCTAAAATATTTTACATTTTAATGTTGACGTGGTATTGATAAACCATGGTATTGGCCATGGTATCGTAAGAAAACCTATATACAAGTTAATAATATCCATGGTAAAGTGGGGGTGGATATCCTTGGTTAAGAAACTTTTTATATTGTAAGTATTAATTTTTTATGTGCTTATTAATTAAATTGAAATATGGTTATGGAATCAGAAGGCTTTCTGTTGATCACTATTAGATTAGCATTGATCAATGCAAAATATAAAGTTTAACTTTGAAAAATAAATATTTATTTTCCAATATTATTAAAAAAAATCAAACATTTGATTGGAACATAACTTGAAGGTTTTATTGTGGATATATAATATAATGTCATGTAGAAGTGCCTTACATTCTTTGTGTCATAATTAATGGATATGGTTGCAATATTCATGCATGATTTTTAGATATTTGTGTAGTGATTTTTTATTTTTAAGCTTTGCACCAAAACCATCCAAAAATAAAATACTTGAAAATAATTTATATTAAAGTAAATAACATATCTACCATCAATTATTTCACACCACAATTTAAGTGAATCTTATGTAAAAAATGGATAGGAATTAAGATGTAAAAAATATACTTGCCACCATTATTTATGTTTTTTAGATACTTATGTAGGAGTAAAATTGTAAATGTGTAGTCTTACTAGTGGTTATTACCCACCAAAATTTATGCAAGTGTTATTTACTTATCCACTTCACGTATCAATTTATTAGTTACTTCCAAAGCAAGACTATAGGATGTTTTGTCTATCAATAAGTAGTAATTTAGCATTGACAAATGTAACTTATAACAATCTATGCAATTTTTCTCATAGCACAATTTCTAACTTGAGTTGGAGAGCTGCCCTCCAAAATAAAATTAAAATATAACAAATTGAATTTTATTATTTTTATTATTAATTTAGCCAAAATTTAAATGTTTAGGCTACAAAATCTCCACCATAATTAGTTTTATATTACTTATAATATTTTATTATTTTTTAATTGAGTTGACATATAAATGTTAAATGTTAAACATTTACGTCTACACATCTAACCTTATACTTAAAATTTATATATGCTAAAAAAAAATGGTTGAAGTTCTAAAACTTAGTCTCAATGAATGTTAATATGATATTTTTTATCATTACTTATAAAGAAAAAGCATTCACCAAACAATCAACCATGCTTTCTTATGAAAATAGCAACATAATGGTTTTAGAAAAATCGTTCACCAAACAATTAACACGATTCACCATGCTTTCTGATCAAAGTAGCATCATAATTGCTTTAGTTGTAGGGTTGTTTAATGTGATTGTCTATTTGTATTTGATGGAAAATAAATATAGTTGATATGTTATTTTAATGGTCATAAGTACTTTATGGATGTTTATGTGTATTTGTTTGTATAGTGAATATAGCTGGTGTGTTATTTTAATAATTATAGGTTTTTTTAGGATTGTTATTGTAATTGTTTAGTTTGGATGATAAATATAGTTGATTTTTTTTTCTATGTGGTTTACAGTTTCTGGAGATCGGTGATTCATTACATTTATGGAATATTGTTTGTTTTAGGTAGATCTATCCAAAGGGAGTGGGTGATTCACTACATCCATGGAATATTGTTTGTCTAGGCAGATCCATCCAAATGGATCACTTATTGCCAACTCAAACATGGAGCTTGCCCCAAGAGTTTCGAGAGAATTTGAACCCAAGGCCTCTGTATAATAGAGGTGCTTAACTAAAAAGACCTGACCAACTGAGCTAACCCTCGAGGCTAGTTGATGTGTTATTTTAATAGTTATAAGTTTATAAAATGTTATATTTTATAATGTTGGTTTTAATGTTATTTATTGCGATTGTTCTTTTGTATTTGTTTGGGTGGTAAATACAATTGGTATCTTATTTTAATAGTCATGGATTCTATAAAATATATAGATGATGTAGAGTTTTTTTGTGGTGGCTTTGAAGTTGGTTTCCCTATGTCATTAATAGAGCATCATCAAAGGAGCTCAACACAAGCTTCGAAAGCAAAACCAATCTATGTAGACATTACTAGGATATTTTGTCATTTTTTACACATTCACCAAATATTTAACATGATTAGACATGCACCTTTATCAAAATATTATTATGATTGTGTTGATTTTAAGATTATTTATTTAAAGATGGTTTATTATGGTTGTTCTTTTGTATGTATTTTGATGTTAAATATAATATGGTTCTTCTCTAGTGAACAACACCTCGACTTCTAGTTCAACAACTAGTAGCAAGTTAGACTGGCTTCCTTTGATTATTCACATGCCCCAAAACCCTAATCTTTCAATTATCAATTCCAAGGTGACCTTAATCACAAATTTTAGCCCTAGGTTTAACAAGTTGATTAATATTAATATGTCAGACAATTCTAATCTAATTTTTGTTAACTCTTGGCCCCCTATTAACTCTTTTCTGGATTATTCACTAATTCCCTTTAATAACACTAACATTTCCAATTCTTCAAATTTGAGTGGTCCCCATTCTTATATAATTTATATAGATGGTCATTCCTCCATTAGTCCCTCATAGCCTCTTGAGTGCCAAGATACCAATTCCATCAATAGCATGCTTCAATCCCAAAAAAAATATCTTTTCCAACTTCCAACAATTGTCGCATTATGGTTATCAATCTTTAAGACATTGATCTTGACCCTCCTACCCTTCATCTACTCAAAAAAGGCTTTAACTTTTCCATTGTTCCTCATCATATTCCTCTCAAACACACTCTTTGCATTATTGAATGCATATCATATAATCTTTCAACACATGAAGTTGAAGAAATTTAGCAAGAATGTGGAAGGATTTTTTGATGTTCCAAACCACCCAAACCAAACCTTACCAAAGAACGAATTCTAGTTCATTTCTCACCTCTAACGATGAATCTAAACTTCTTTACTTGTTTTCCTCTTCCCATATAAACCTCTTGTCGAAAACCTTATTAATACAATAACATGTTTGGTAAACAACACTATAAAATTCTCTTCTTTGCACCCTAATGTTCAAAAGTGTTTCATTCCTCACAACTCCAAAATGCATAAGATTTAATGGGAAACCTAAAATTCATAAAGAAAGACATCCTCCTCTAACAAATAATTAGTGCCATAGGAGCTCCTATCCGTGCCTTTATTCACTCTCAGTAACAAATTTCATCCCTTTAACAAGAAAAAACTCCTTCCTTCATTAAGACTCCTTTGACATGGACGAACAAGAAATTATGGTCAATTTCAATGTGGTTTCCTTATTTACCAAAATTCTAGTTTTGACAGCTATTGACATGATCTTTAAATTGGTTTACCCCAAAACCCTAAACCTTATCTGAATATGTCTTAACTTTCTTCACCTTTAAAGGGATTTATTATGAACAAACAAAAGGTACATCCATGGGATCTTCCTTATCCCTAGTGGGCGTTAATATTTTCATGGAACATTTTGAGACCTTGGCATTAACTCTTAGCATATCAAAACAAAATGTTGGTACAAGTTTGTTGATGATACCTTTGTTTTTTGGTTCATGGACGTCCTACCCTCTCAACCATTTAAACAACATTTCTCCCAAATTCAATTTACTATGGAAACTGAAAAGGACAAGTCACTTCCATTCCTAGATGTCCTCATTTCCCATTGTTCCATTGGTTCCCTCACCAACCAAGTTTATAGGAAAAAGACTCATACTAACTTATGCCTCCATGCCCAAACCCATCATCATCCAACCTAAAAACCACTATTATAAAAACTTTCTTTACCTGGTCCATTTGAATTTCTGATCCATAATTCTTGGAGAAAGAAAAAGCTCACTTAACACAAGCCTTTGAAGCCAATGTTTATTGTACCTTGCAAATCATCAAAACTTTCTACTCATCCCACCATCATAACCCTAGAAACTCGCTCTCCTCTCTGCCTCAAGCTCTCAATTTTTTGCCCTATATCTAAGGCACCACGAATCATATCTTAAAAATGTTGGCTAAAAAGAATATCAAAACTCTCTTCAAACCCTGCAAAAATCTTAAACAATTATTCTGAACTACTAAGGAAAAGTTAGACCCTATGCTTAGCCTGGGAGTTTACCAAATTCCTTGCTTCGATGACAAATCATACATTGGCCAAACTAGCAGACCATTAAATCTTGTCTTAAAGATCATATTGCTAACACAACCCACAACCACATTTCTAAATTAGTTGTTAGTGAGCATTCCTTCAAATCCAAACACCTTATTTGCTTTGAATAAACTAAAAGTGTTGCCTTTGCACCCTACACCTCTAATACCATTCGGGAGGCTCAGGTGTCAGAGATAATTCCTCACTTGATTTTTCTTTAACATTAAAATGACTATATAAAGTGAGGCCACCCTTTGTTTCATGTTCAAGGGTCCCTTTGCATTCTTCTTTATTTATTTACAATTTATAGGAAAAAAGTCTCGAAAGATTATGTGCAACAATTCCCTCTTAAGCTAAATGGGTTTTTGTGATCCCAAGCATCATCCTGGAATTTTCAAACATTTCACTTCTAAGGGCTTTGATGAATCCGTTTGCATTTTGCTCATTAGTGGAACAATGTGTTAAATTAATAGTATTAGCCTCTACATGATATCAAATAAAATGATACTTTGTGTTGACGTGTTTGGTTCAATCATGGAATTTGGGATTCTTGGCCAACTTGATCATAGAAGTATTGTCAACCATAGGAGGAGTAAAATCCCCTTGTTTATCTTGCAAATATTTGAATATTTTCTGAAGCCACACAATCTCCTTTGTTGCTTCTGTTGTTACCACATATTCTACGTCTATTGTGGAATATGCTGGAACTAACTATTTGTGTGACCTTTGGGAAATAACTGTTGGTCCAAGACTCATGAGATAGCTTAAATTTGACACCTTTTCATTTTCTTTATCAATGTCGAATTTTGAATTTGAATATCTAATTAAACTAAACTCATCCACCTGTGAATATTTGAGTGCAAAGTCTTGAGTTCCTTTCATGTACTTCAAAATTCTTTTTGTAGTAGACCAATGTCTTTCACAAGGTTTTTTCACATAAATCTAGAAAGAATTCCAATAGCAAATGAAATATTTTCACTAGTAGTACTAAGGTAGATAAAGCTCCCACACGTTGTTTGTACTTGGTTGCATCCTCAAATTCATTCCCTTCTTTCGACGTGAGCTTCAAATTCAATTCCATCGAAGTAGATAATTGGTTGTATTTAGCCATGCCAAACTTTTTCAATAATTCTCCAATGTACTTCTTTTGGGAGATATATATTTTGGATGTTGAGTAAGTTTAATGCCCAAGTAGTAGTGAAGGTGTCCCAAATTTGTAATCTCAAAGCCTTTCTTCAATTTTTTTTAATGGATGAAATATAGTTTTTCATTGCTCCTTGTTATCAAAAGATCATCTACATACACCACAATATATACAATAGTTTTGCCAAATTTCTTGAAAAACAATGTTGAATCATCAAGATTAAAGTTTTTAAAATTTGACTTCAAAATATGCTTAGTTAACTTTTCATACCAAGCTTCTAATGCTTGTTTTCGCCCATATAAGGATTCCATAAGCTTACACACTTTTTATTCTTTTCGATTCACAACAAATCCTTTTGGTTGAACCATGAAGACAATTTATTTCAAGCTTACATTCAAGAAAGCTATTTTCACATCCATTTGATGAATTTTCCATCAATTTTGAGCTGCCAAGGCAAAGAGAGTTTAGATGATGGCCCATTTTGTTGTGGGGGAAAGGTTTCTTCATAATCAACTCCTTATTTTTGTGCAAATCATTTTGCCATGAGCCTTGCTTTGCGCTTGTGAAGTTAGCGATATGATTTATACTTTTCTTGTAGACCCATTTGTAGCCAATTGGTTTGGTTTTGAAGGGAGGGTCCACAAACTTCCATGTTTTATTATTTATGTGAACATCGCACTCCTTCTACATTGCTTCTTTCCTTTCACCATGAGAAGTAATTTCTTTAAAAGAATTTGGTTCAAATTTATAGGATAAATTCAATTCAAAATCATATGAAACATCCATATCTTCTACATCAACTAAATCATAATTATCTACACCACATCTATCGTGTTTGGTCAAAACCTTTGGTTCCTGTCTTTTCGACCTCATGAAGATGAACACTTTTGAGTGTTTTGGTGAGCCAATTTAGGGGACCTTTTTTAGATGATCTAGGTTGTTGCACTGATTGATGTGGGGTTGCATCAAGGTTAATCTTTCTAATCCTATCAATCACACCATTCATAGGGTCTTATTGATGTGAATAAGTGGCCAAAAATTCACGAGGGGGGAATAATGATTTAGAAGGAGATTCCATAGATTGATACAAGATAGGGACCCCCCCTTCAAAATGTGGAATGTCATTATCAAATTCATGATAAGTCTTTGCATGATTGGATTATCCAAATTGCTGTTAGCCTTGGCAAATTCAAGGAAAATTGCATCTCTAAATATAATAAACTTCTTGTTTACTTCATTATAAAGACGATATGTCTTGGTGGTATTTGAATACCCCAAGAAGGTGCACTTATGATTCCTTGCATCAATACTTCTCCTTTTTTCCTTGGGAATCAAGGCATCATAGTTGAAACTAAAGATATTGAGATGCCTTACCAAAGGAATGCAACCATACAACATTTCATATGGAGTCTTATTTCTAAGAGCATGAGATGGACATATGTTTTCCACATATACTACACATAGAATCACATCATCCCAAAACATCAACTTTACATTTTTGAAAAACATCATTGATCGAACCATATTCAAGACAGTATCGTCCATTCTTTCAGCTACATCATTTTGTTGAGGATTATATGGAATCATGGCTTGATATTGAATCCCATTTTGGTGAAGATAGTTTTCAAATTAATTAGGTGTATTCTCTTCCATTATCAATATGAAGAGAGCTAATATGTGATTATGCTTCATTTTCATTCCATACATTTATTTTTTTGAAAATTTCAAAAGCTTGAGATTTACTTTTCAACAAGTACACCCAACACATTCTGGTGTAATCATTAATAAAGTCATCATATATTTATTTCAATTAGTAGAAGGAACATGCCTAGGGCCGCACAAATCAAAATGTATCAGTCCAAGTTATTTACATGCTCTAGAAGGACTCTAAAAGTGGAACCATGAAAAGGTTATTTTCTATGATTTCCAAGGATACAAGCATCACATTGCTTCAGTTTCCTAGGAATAGTAGGAAAACTAGAAACACCATTATCTGTATTCTCCAAATATAACATGCCATATAAGACTAGATGTAAATGTACCTTAATCATGATGAAAGATGTATGCATAATTTTGTGTATGAGCATATGTCTCTTTCAACTTCAACAATCTTTCTTCCTCCACTCTAGTCATGGCAACCATGTTGTTAAATGTTTTCCTTATTTATACTTTTCTATCAAACATATGAATAGAGTGGCCTTGCTAGTGAATGTGAATAAGGGACAATAGATTTCTTTGTATCTTTGGAAGATAGAACAAATCATTGAAACGAAAATTAGGAAATCTAGGCAGTTTAAGTCTGATCATGCCAAGTCCTAAGGGCTTAAGACTTGACTTATCGGTAACATACACAATTCCATCTACATTGTCATTGAATTCTTCAAAGAAATCTCTCCAGAAAGCAATGTGGCATGTTGCACCTATATCAAGCAACCATGTGTCTCTCCAAGAAGCAAATTAAGTGCGAAACAAATCTTTAGTTACTCTAATATTTTGTAGATTATCTTCCGGATCCATCGCATTCAATTTCTTTTTGATCGACGTTTCGAACCAACAACGGTGGTTCATCTTCAAGATGTGAAAGAATTATTGAAAGACTGGTCTCATTTTTCCAAATATATAGAGATGTATGAGATGCTTAGCCGACAGATATTAGGATTTATTAAATTATTTTTAATTGTTTTATTTGTTTTGTAAATTTAATTGTATTTTTGTGATATTTCAAAATTATTATGGAATTATTATTTTTTCATTAGGGTTATGGTTATATTAATTATCTTTGTATTAATTATTTCATATTTTAATTCTATTTATTTTAATTAATTCAATTATATTTATTTTAATTTTAATTAATTATTAATTTAATTATATTTCTAATTAATTATTAATTTTAATTGTTATAATTATATTTATTTCAATTTATTTATTAATATACTTATTTTAATTATATTTATTTTAACTAATTATAAAACAATTGTTTTAATATTTTAATTGTTTTAAAATAATTATTTTATAATTAATTAAAATAAATATAATTAAAATAAGTATATTAATAAATAATTAATAAATAAATTTAACTAAATATAATTATAACAATTAAAATTAATAATTAATTAAAATAAAAATAATTAAAATAAAAATAATAAAAATAATTAAAATAAATAGAATTAAATTATGAAATAATTAAGACAAAGATAATTAATATAACCATAACCCTAATGAAAAAATAATAATTCCATAATAATTTTGAATTATCACAAAAATACAATTAAATTTACAAAACAAATAAAACAATTAAAAATAATTTAATAAATCCTAATATCTGTCGGCTAAGCATCTCATACATATGTATATATTTGGAAAAATGAGACCAGTCTTTCAATAATTCTTTCACATCCTGAAGATGAACCACCGTTGTTGGTTCGAAACGTCGATAAAAAAGAAACTAAATGCGATGGATTCGGAAGATAATCTACATAATCATGAGACTCGCAGAAACCTCAAAGACACAATACTCTAATATTAGCATAAGTAACAATATAATGGGCAAATTCATGTGTTTTACCTTTAGCTAGATCTAGTGTTTTACTTTTGTCTTATTTCTAGTTTCTTTTGTGTTTGGTTCTCTCCAAGGGATTCTGCATGCCATGCATCATGTCCATCTTTACTGTAACGAACGTAGCAAAGATCAGGTCTTTCTCCTTGATGGTGTTTACCTCTCTGCCTCTAAAATTCTTTCTTCCACGTCATCTGCTACCACTTGCTTTAGGAGAACCATGTTACTAATTCTTCGCTTTTTGAGCAAGGTATACTGCTTCTTCATGGGAATAAGTTCATGTTGTCCTCCTCTTCCTGAAAACTTTCTTTTGTTCTGCAAACTTCTCCACTAGAGAGCCACAAATAATGAATTTGATTTGCTCACTAGCTTGCAGGGATTTATGTTAATAAGACATGTAGGGTAGGGGCCTCGAGGAAGGTGGTGAGAGGAATGGCAGTCTTAATTTCAGTGGCATCGACATAATACACGATGACTCTAACTTCAAAGGCTAGGGCTATGGCGTCATTGTCTCTCAACTCAAGGTCAAAAGGTTTGACCATCAGTTTGATAAGCTCTAATTCAGAGTATGAGTCATATAGATATTTCAACTTATTTAATGCACCATAATAATTTTTAATGGAAACTAAATGATGGCTCACCTTTTCACTTATAGAATCAACAATTAAGGCATGGTATTTGTTCTTCTTGCTTTCCCAAATGACCAGCTCGTGGGCTTGGTAGGTGCATTTTCCTTTTCTCCTTCATAGATGCCTTTCCATAAGTCATTAAAAATGAGGGTGTGTCTGATCTTGTTAGGATATTCCGACACATAGGAAATACTTAAGTAAAACTTGGTCTAGTGTAGATTTAGGTAAAATGTGTTTCTTTACTATGTACTTTTGTAACTTACAATTTGACAGTCACAATATGTTCTAGACATGAAGTGATCTGATGGTTCATTCTCTCCTCGGTATTACCGACACTTGATCCATGGGTTAACACCCGATTGGTCCATGATCTTTATTTAAAGTGCATGGAGGGTTATTTGTAAGGTGATCGTTCATGAGAGAAACTTATGTAAATTTTCTTTCTTTTACATTAATAAATTCCCTGAAGTGGCTGCGTTGGCTCAGGCCGTGGACTGTTTCCCTCTTTGAGGGTTTTAACACGTCAAGAATATTGGTGTACTGATCTGTGGTCTATTTGTGAGCGATGTCCTTTGGTGTTATATCCGAGGAACTTACCCTGTAAATTCCTACATGGTATCAAAGCTATTTGAGGGCCACATCCGTTGGTGATCCAGATCCGAACCCGGTACAAGTGCATTTGACTGTTGTTTCCTAGATCTATTCTTTTTGACCGCTTTCAGGCCGAGAAGACTGCTCTATTGTGTTAGGAGCATCTGTTCCAGTGAGGAACCCCTTTTGTTTCACGCGAAAAGATTTTCGGTAGCCCTAGTTACGTCATTTTTAAGATCTGGAGGTATATAGTCTTTATTTGCAGTTTTAGTTATTTATCTCTCTGTTTATTTCAGTTTATTTACCTCTCTGTTTTTTAATTACTGGATCCATACATTTCATTTCTACGTATGCTCTTTGCCCGCGACTTTGTGCGATCTGGGCAAATCAGAAACATAAAGGAAGGATTTTTCTTATGCGTATGCTCTTTTCCGTCGCGCCTTAGTGTGATCTTGGAAAATCAGAGACATTGAAAAAAATATTTAGTTTCCAGCGAAAGCTAACTTTAAGCCATAAGGTTTGGTTTTTTTTGCATTTCCGTGTTGGGTTGTGTGGATTTTTGTTTTGTAGGCAAAAATGGCTTTCTCAAGTAAGCACACATTCCAAAGCTTCAGTGACTTAGAAAAAAAGTAAAAAAAAAATGCTTCATTTTTCCAAAGATTATGAACCTTTTAAACTAGCTCACTTGGTCCAAAGTTACTTTATGAGAATAGAGGTCTTGAGTTCAAGTCTTTCTCTTTGTTGAGTTACTTTTTAAAAAAGCACATGTAACTTATGTTTTAAAGTTACTTTATGTAAAAGTGTTCTCACCCATTATAAGAAGTGAGTCACTTATAATTCTAAACTCACTTTATACTTTATTTAAGTTACAATTTAGTGGGTAGTTCATAAAGTACCATTGTAAAAGTGACTTTCACTTATTTTTTTTTTCCCGTAGAAAAAGTCGTAACTTCTATTAGATAAAAGAAATTACATTTTGTAGATGCCAAGGCATATGCATGATGAGGCTGATCGCCTCCACCAGATAGTAGCAAAAAATGTTGTCTACAACCCTGTACAGATGATGTTGACAGTTTCCTCCACGCAGGGAGTTCAGTTTTGTGTCATTTCCCAAAATTTAAACTGAAGTAACAAAAAGTGCTCCACGCAGGGAGGCATGCTGTTTGAAAAACACAAAAAAAGTAAACATCTGCAGTTCATCCAAATAAAGAGATATGTCTGATGGTTCTGTAATGAGATCAAAATGTTTCCACTGGTTAACAACAACTGCTGTCTTCTAGCTTTGTCTGTGTACCAAAAAAGCATCATGATAATACAATCTGTATATAGTTCTGTAACATAGAAAAGAAAAAACATCCTCGTGACTATGTCCTCCAGAGAGAGCGCGGGTCGACAAAAGGTCTGTGGTAGTGTTGATGGAAAAGTCCATCCAACTCTTCCTGTATCAGCCAGTCTTCTTCTTGCCTTTGCGCTGCTTGTTTTGATAAGAGGTCCGCCCTTGAGTTGCGCTCCCTGTAAATATGTTGACAAGAAAAATGTTCAAATAAGTCTATGAGCCTGTGAGTCTCATCCAGAATGTGACTCAATGAAAAAGCAGAGCATTGCGAAGTTCTATTTATCCAGTTGCAGACAAGTTTTGAATCTCCAAATAGTTGTAGCTTTGTGCAACCTTTCTCAAGAGCAAAATGTATAAGATGTTTGGCAGTGGTCAATTCAGCATAATTATTTGTGCCCCTTCCCAGGTGCATCTGTATATGGAAGCAGTGGCCCTCCCTGAGGTAGAGGAGGCCTCCTCCTCCGCAGCCTTCAGCTTGGGCCGAGCCGTCAAAGTAGGCCCATGGGGAGGATCTGTCAATGTGCTCAGGGATGATGGTTCTATGGGGGGGCTGAGAGAGGTCTTCCGGGAGTAATTCATAATCAGAAAGGACCTGGGATCTGATGGTAGGCCAGATGGGGTCTCTAAGATAAAAAATAGCTCGGTTCTTGGCCGTCCAGATGGCCCAGCACATGAGGAGAGGTAGGTTCCTTTCTCTACCTTTGTGTTTCGCTAGCCAAGACAGCCAGGCTTCTGTTGTGTTCTGACCTTGCCATTTGTTGAAAGATGGAGAGGATGAGGTTATGAGGGACCATTGAGTAGAGACGATAGGGTAGGATAGGAAAAGATGATCCGTATCTTCCTCATTGCACCTGCATAGATGACACCAGAAGGGTCCATGGAATGATCGTCTCATTAAGTTAGCGCCAGTGGGAATTTTATTGAACAGTATGGTCCACATGAGCATTTGCGTTCTGGGGGCCGCTTTGAGTTTCCATAGCACTTTCCACCAAGGCTGGACATTTACAGGCTGTACAGATTGTATGAGCTTTAAGTAGCCTTCCTTGGGGGTATAGGTTCCATTTTTTGCGAGTGCCCATACAATCTCATCTTCTCCTTCTGTTATCCTTATGTGGGCTTGTGTGAGGGCTTCAATGTACATCTCCCAGTCATGCCTCCACTGACCTGGTATGTGGAGCTCATCAGCTGACTTCTAGGCTTGCTGGAAAGGGGTGGTGCTTGCTTGGTCTGCAATGTGGGAGACGCCTATATCCTGGAGATAGGCAATTAATGGTGCAGGAAGGCGATGGGTGTTCCTGCACCCGATCCAGGGATCCGATCCTAAGCGTACAGCTTGTCCTTGGTGTATCCTCCAAGTTAGACCTTCCCGGATAAGTGGGAGAGAATTGAGGACAACTTTCCATATATTGGAATGCCTTCGGCTCCCTCTATGTTCCCTGCGAATCCAGCTGAATATGTTTTCCGGAGCGATGTATTTTTCATATACCACTCTTGTCCAGAGGCTTTGAGTGGTGATGAGCTGCCATCCTAGCTTTGCTGCCAAAGCTTTTGCAAAAACCTCTAATCTTTTAATTCCCCATCCTCCCCATTTCTTTGGTCTAGCTATAGTATCCCATTTAACCCATGCAAAGAGGTTTCCCTATTTTTTCCCTTTCCATAAGAATCTGCAGCAGATCTTTTGTAGTCTGTCGAGGATCCCTCTTGGAATCCAGGCCAATGACATCCAGTAAACAGGGGTTGCTTCCAGAACTGCTTTGATGAGGGTGAGTCTTCCAGCCCTGGAAAGGTATCTGTTATACCAGATATTTAATCTCTTTTCCACCTTTGCAATAATCCAAGTCCAGTCAACAATCTTGTATCCTCCATGTTTTATTATGAATCCTAGATATTTCAGCCCTTCCTCCATCAGGTGTGGTGGGAAGGGGAACCGGTGTCGGATATAAAAAACTTCATGTTGTGTACAGCCTATCTATGTGAGGGAGGATTTGTGTATGTTTATGATCATACCTGTAGCTTTTTGAAAAAGGTCGAAGACATACTGCATGGACGAGGAGTCGGCCAAGCTGCCATTTAAGAAGATGAGCACATCATCTACAAACAGTAGGTGAGCGAGGGAGCAATTTTCCGTTATCTTTATACCAGAGATCCTACCTCTCGTGTGTTCTGCCCCTATCAATCGACTTAGACCTTCCATGATGAGCAGAAAAAGTAGGGGAGATAAGGGGCATCCCTGCCTGAGACCTCTTTCTGTAGTAAAGAAGGGTGTGGGGGAACCATTTAGGAGGATGCTATACGGCACTTCAGTAATACAGCTCATTATCCTTTTGATGTACAAGTAGGGAAACCCTAGGTGTGTAAGAAGCATTCGAATGTAGAGCAGGCTTGCCCTGTCGAAGGCTTTGGAAAGATCCACCTTTAATATCATTCCCTTCAGTCTCCTGCTATGCATTGAGTGGAGGAGCTCTTGTGCGGTGCCAATAGCTTCATGGATCTGGCGATGTTGAAGGAATGCAAACTGTTCAGGGGAAATATGAGCCGAGAGGATGGGCTTTAGCCTATTTGCGAGGATTTTGGCCATGATCTTATAAAGGCAGTTACAGAGTGAGATAGGCCTGAAGTCATTGTAAGAGGCTGGCTTGTCGGACTTGGGGATGAGGGCTATGAAAGTGGCTTTGATGGCTGAGGGGATCTTTCCTGAGCGGCTGCAATGGTTGATAACCCTGAGGAGGTCCTGGCCCAGAAGATCAAAGAAAGCAAGGTAGAATTCGATGGTCCAACCGTCAGGTCCCGGGCTCTTGTCTTTTTGGAAACCTCGCATGGTGGCTTCTAGCTCCCCTAATGTGACCTCCTTGATGAGATCTTCAGCATCCTCGTCATCCAAAAACCTGGGAAAGAGCTCGGCAACTCGCATAATCTCTAGCAGGTTGGCTTCCCTCGGGGCCTCATAGATGTTCCTGAAGTGTGAGGTGGCCATTGAGGCTAGTTCTCTGGAGTTGTTCACTAGGTGTCCCCGGTCATTTTGCAGCTCCCAGATAGTATTGATCATTTTCCGACCATTTGCAAAGTGGTGGAAGAATTTTGTGTTTTCATCTCCTTCCCTAATCCAGATTGCTCTGCTTCTTAATCTCCAGCTTGCCTCTCTGTCTCTGAGGATTTGGGATCTCTGATTGATCAGGGATCCATACATGGCTTTCTGTTCCTGAGAGTTGAAAGTACCATCCGACAGCGAATCAAGGTCTGCAATTGCTTGTTCTGCTTGGGAGATAATTAAGTCTTCCTGTTCCCTCTTTTTGTGAGCCCAGTCTTTGGATAGTCCCTTTAGTTCAGAGAGGTTTTTTATAAAGCAAATTGCTGGATCCTCCTCCTCAGGGATAGGGTGAGATTTCCAGAAGTCAGATATTAGCTTGATGTAGGAGGGGTCCCGGAGCCATGTGGAGTTGAACTTGAAGGGAGCTTTTTGCTTCAGGTGTTTTTCCCCAATTTCAAGAAAGATAGGCCTGTGATCCGACAAGCCTCCACTGCCAACCCATTGTCTGGATCTTGGGTGGCTGTTGTGAAAGGCCTCCTTGATGATAAAACGATCCAGTCTTCTGGCCAAGCTTTGGTCTCCTGTCCGATTGTTCCTCCAGGTGTGTTGAATCTTGGCCGAGGGAATGTCGATCCATTGGTGGATCTCGAGCAGCTGCTCAAAGAAATCAGAGAGCGGGTCAATCTGAGCCATATGACCCCAGGATTCTGAGAAGCCCATGGAGAAATTTAAGTCTCCCCCAAGAATTAAATTCCCATTTTGGAGAAGGTGGGAGCTGATGAGCTTTCGCCAAAAAAGTTCCCGACCGTGACATGGTCCATAAACATTAAAGATTCTTAGCTCTTCCTCTAGCTCCTTGGAGTATATGTCCACCCCCAGAAAGCCCTCACCACCCCAAATGTTCTTCAGATTTATCGAACGGTTCTTGAAACCAATTGCAATGCCCCCAGAGCGGCCCGAGACATCGATAGCATGGAAAGACCAGTCATGCAGCCAAGAGCTTAGGATGGAAGTGGCTGATTCCACATTACAAAGGGTTTCTTGCAGGAAGATAATATCAACCGACTCGGAAAGGAGGAGTCGCTTCAGGGCCAGCTTTTTCTCGGGGCTGGCCATCCCTCTACAGTTGAAGGACAAGAGCTTCATGGAGGGGAGGGGGGAAGGGTGTCCTTTGCTCTAAGAACCCTTTCAATGGTGTGTTGTTTACCCTGGATCACTTCGTCCCCAGCTTGTTCTTTAGCCTTGTGAATATTGGAGGGTCGACCTCTACCCTGCTTGGGCGAGAGGATGGAAGGGGCAGAATCCAAACCTATGGCGTCCGGCTCTTTCTGTTTAGCTGTAGAGCGGGTGGAGTACCTCGGAGTGGAATTTACCGAGGGAGAGGGCGAGGGGAGGGGGCGGGATTGGACGGAGGAAAGGGGGCAGGAGGAGAGGAGAGTCGTAGGCTGAGGGAGAGGGCAGGTCACATAGAGGTGGAGAGGTTTTGAGGGGGGAAGGGGCGGGCGGGAGCCCATCACCAGGTCAAGTGCCGAAGGGGATGAGGGGCCAGGGATCCAGACAGGAGGGGGCATATGGGAGGATAGTGATAAACAAGAAGAAGCAAGATGCGATGCAGAATTAACAGGGGGAAGAGACATACCCGATGAAAAAACGACGCCCTTTGCAGCCCTTGAGCGCGTCAGAGGAGGAGAAGGTGGCCTGATCGGGATTTTGCCCTGCTTTTTTCCCATAGGTGCAAGCGGCGCCTCCACTGTGTCTGAGGTCTTGATGTGCTCCGCCCTTGGTGCTGCCGCAGCCTGAGGAGCTTGGGGTTCTGCTGAAGTGGGATGTTCCTGCAATATGGATTCCTGTTGGGCCTTTTTGAGAAGGGGGCAATCCTTGTAGAGGTGACCCACTTGATGACATCTCCTACATCGATAAGGAATCCCTTCATAGTCGAGCTTCTGCTTCCTCGAGAATGTTTTCCACTGTATAGTGATATGTTCCTGCAGTCCTCCTCTCGTGTCAAGGTGGACTAGAATCCTGGCATATGCCATCATCCCCGTCGCAATGTAGGATTTGTTCGATTCCATGAATGTGCCTAGCGAGTTTCCAATTCTCCGAAAGATGTCCTCGGACCAGTACTAAAGAGGCAAGCCCGGGAGTCTAACCTATACAGGCCCGACCCCAATTTGTTCTGTTTCCGGATCGAAGAGGGGCGTCCATCTTTTGAGAAGTACTGGAGCTTTTTCAAAGTGCCAGAAGGATGACAGTACCCAGCTCGTGTGGTCAGCCCTCGCGAACCTCAACGCGAACCAGCCTCGCACGAACGTTTGGACCGAGGGGATTTCTGCCAGGTATTGTCCCCATATTTCTGTTGCCCAGGTCTTCAGTTTTTCCGCTGAGTAGTTCCTGCCCCGGATGCGACCCACAAGTACTCTGTCCGCTAGATCCATCGCGTCTCCCCACTGAATGTCTTCTTCAAGCCTCAGAATGATGTCCTCTGGTCTGGATTTAAAGCAGCGCTGTTTCTTCTTCGGGCGGGAGGACATACGGCTAGGGTTAGCTGATGCCCTAGGATCAGCAGGAGCGTCGACCGGAGGAGGGGGAGAGGGATCGAGAAGGGGGGGGTAGCCTCCGGGAGGGGGGGGATGGGGTTGTAGCTGCCCGATGTGGCAGGGGGCGCAGAGAGGAGGAGGGGAGCTGAAGGGGGGGGCATCAAGGGGAGCGTCTGATTGCAGAGCGGGGGGATGAGAAACCTTCGGATTTGAGGGGCAGGAGTGGAGGCACTCCGCTAGAAACCCTAGGGATGCCGACGAGGGAACAGAGAAAGGAGCCCAGGTGGAGGGATCGGCAGTCTGGAGAGCGGCAGGAAGGGTCGGATCCGACGACTGAGCGAGATCTTCAAAACTAGCGGATAGGCTTTCGCTGTACATACCTCCAGAAGCCGAGAACGTGGAGCGCCAGATGGAACCGTCTGCCAGCGGAGAGTCCGAGTAGTCCACCTCGTCAAGATCCATTGCCAGCTGCTTGGAAATGAATGTATCCTTGGAACCAGGTAACCGTCGGGGACCGTCGCCGACAGTCAGGAGGCCGTTGAGCCGTTCAGGAGCAAGAATAGAGGGCCGACAGATAACCGTCCAGGTGGAAAACGACGGGGGGAAAGCGACAGGCGATTGCAGCAAGAAGTTAGGCGTGGCGACACAGACCTCGCATCGAATGACAGAGAGGGGTAAGGCAGTTCAGGGTAAAAAACCGGAGCGGGATGCGAAGAGCGCCTGCAGAGATATGAGGGGGGTAAAACAGGGAGGTATGATAAAAAGTAAAAAACCCCCGGCTCAAAGCTCGAGGGGGGGGGTATGGAGGCAGGTCTGGCTACAGGACTGATGCCGGCCTGCAGCTCCGTTACACCAAAGTGGAACGCCGTTCAGGCCATGTTACGGCCTTGTCGTACCAGATCTGTCCGCCCTTCGATCGATTCCCCTCGGCTCCCGAATGGAAAAATCGACTTTCACTTATTTATAAAAGTGGGTCACATAATTTTTTTTTTTTTAAAGTGAACTAATTAGATTAAGTTTGGAAAGGGGGAGATTTTTTTAAAATATAACATTATCATTTACTTCCGCGCATTCACGTACTTTGTGGGCATCTTCAACAACTGTTCTTCAAAAAGCCATAACTTTTTCATCCGGAAGTCGTTTTCTGAGCTGCTTATTTTTAATCGGCCTAATTTTTCGAGATTTTTCATTGGAACACTTAGTTTCAGCGTCTACTGCTTCAGTTTTTTTTATAAATGGAAAGTCCATGCCAAGTTATTCTTAACAACACCAACTACTTCTAATGGGTGTCATAAATGGAGGATTTACTTAGAAGTAAAGGTCTTTATAGAATAGCCTCAGGCTAAGAGTCTAAACCTAAAGATGAAGATAAGCAAGCCAAATGGGAAAAAAGGCAAGATCAAGCACGTGGGTTGATAGGGATGTCTATTTCTCTAGACCTTAGATTCCATATCACAGAACTTAATACCCCTGATGAAGCAATGAAACAATTATATAATTTTTTTGGAATTAAAAATGAAATTAGAGCCCATCAACTCGAAAATGAGTTGCTTACGTTGGACCCCAATAATTTTTCTTCCATTGAAGATTTTTTGTCCAAGTTCAAGACCCTTAGACTTCTTGGAAGGTGTTAAGGTTAAGAAAGAAGATGGTAGCCTTATCTATTCCATTCTTACTAAGTTTGGACCAGCCTACTCTGTGTTTGTTTCCACCTTCCATTCTTATAGAGAAGCCTTTATTTCTCAAGGGAAAGACTACAAGTCCCCCTCCTTTGATGCCTTTTGTGATTCTTTAATAAGAGAACAAGAAAAACTCTTACATCTTGGTCTTTTTAATCTTGGAAACTCTTCTAAGAAAGCCTTAGCCGCCCAGCAACAACCAAGTTCAAAGAATCCTAAGAAGCAACATCCTAAAAAGAATGGTCCTAAACCAACCAAGGGTCCTAAGCACTTTCAGTCTCAAAATGAAAAATTAATTCAACAAAATGATAAGGCAAATAGAAATAAAGGGAAGAAGACTGATAGACATTACAACTTTTGTAATCGAGATGGCCACTTAGTGTGGAGTAGGAAGATTCTCTCCACGGACAGAGACAATCCCTCTAGCCCAGGGGAGAGGGTCTAGCCACAAACAAGACAATCTAATATAAGTTCCCTTATATTGAGAATGGATAAGATCCTACCTCTTGTATCACTAATCCTTGTTTGATGAAGTCCTTGTGCCTTTTCTCCAATGATCAACTCCTTAGTGTTAATCAAGCACCTGAAACAATGAGACAAGAAACTAAAGCACACATGATAGCATACAAAATATTCAACCTACTTAAGAGGCTAAGGAGTCTTAAGCTACCAAATAGCATATTCAATTGATATAGGAAACAAAATATTAGTTACATTATTATGACAAAAAGGAAAGTACAACCTTCGCCTTAGCGTTGCAAGTTTCCTTCGACGTGTCCAGGTTCCAGCACCACAGTTAGCATCTCATGATTCACCCTCAAAATAATGGAAGTTCAAGGCTTCTTCCTCTTTGCTCCAAACCAAATAAACTACAAGCTTATTCTCCCTTCATAAACACAAACTAGAAGGCTAAGGATCTCAAGATTGCTATCAAGATTTTCAGATTATTCCAGCCTTTTCATTAGCTAGCCGAGGTTGGAAAAGGAGGAGTTTATATAGATTTGATAAAGGGGAAATGGATCCTCTTATAATGGGAGAGGCCTTATCCCTTTTGGTTTGTTCCATTTAATAGGGGAAAGGAGCCCAAACAGTCTCTCTCGGCTCTATCTCTCTTAACCATTTACCAGACTTCCATTCGCAAAGCTTCTAGACCTCGAAGCTTCAACTCCATTTTTAAAAAAATTCCAAAATATGGTCGGAAGGCCCTAAATCTTCAGGAGTGGATTGCTGCGGATCCAGGAAGCCGATCATCGAACTGTTTGTTGCAGGTAAGAGCCGAGGTACTAATCTTTGCATTGATACCTACTTTTCTAGCATTTAACCATCTTTTAGGGGATTTGAAGGGACTTTTAGCAAAAAAAAATGCCCTCGGTCGGTGCGGGAGCCGGGCACGGGACCACGCCGATCAGGGGCTTCTAGCATGGGGACTTGCGCTGTCAACGCACCTGTTTTAAAAACAGTCGCGCTGGCACAGAGAATAAGATTTTTTCGAAATTTGCCCAATTTTAATGCTTTAAATCCGAAATTTCCCTTTCAAAAGCTAATGCTAAATTCAATGTGGGATGTTTGCAGGCAAATCAAAGCAAAAAGATGGTGATTGAGTGGAAAGAATGAGAGCATGAATGAATAGATAAAATGGCCTTGGAAGATCCAAATTGTCTGGATGCATTGAGGAACTGTGGTCTCAAGTTCTTTCTGACACCGGGCCTACGGGCTCAACCTGAGTTACTACAATACCTGATCAGTCTATGGGACGTTGGACGGGAGGTATTTGTGATCCATGACCAAGAGCTGGAGTTGGAGACTTCAGACATTTACTTCATTACCGGGTTGTCCCGTAGAGGGGAACCAGTCCAATTGTATGGAGGTAGGCCTATTGGGGCGAGTGTAAACATGCTGCTTTCCCAACATTGCCCGGGAGCCCTGAAATCTACAAGTGGCAAGATCGACATCATGACCATAAATGATCTTGTATTGAAGGTAATACTCTTGACCATCAACTGAGTGGTTGGGGCTCAAGCACTACACAAGTCCAACATATCTCAGTTCCAGTATGCTGTGGATTACATGCCCACTATTTTCAACTAGGCGGAAGCCATGAAGGTAAACATGAAAATGAAACTATGCAAGTGCAAAGAAAGGAACTTAAGGCAATTTGGATATGGCTCCGTCTTGGTGACCTTCTTCTTAGAACGGATCCCACCATTCCATTACCAGATGGCGGAGGTGAACCCTCCAATACCACGAGATCCACGGATGGTCTGATGGAGCGAGTTGATGCCTAGATCTGGAGGGGGCCAACAGATGTCCTACAGGCCTGCCTTCTTTGTATGGCTTAGATGACAGTTGATCGTGGTGGAGGATTGGTCGTACAACGGGACTGACTTCCGCAGTGATCCTGACATACCACTCCCAGAGGGAGAAGACTTTGATGATGAAGGTGAGCAAAAAATTTTGTTTTTGGTTTTTTTATTGTTTTTTGCATATATGTATTCGTGACACCTTGATTTTGTAATTGCAGATGTTGGACCAGAAAGGCCAACAGGGATGTCCCCTATAGCTAGACGCGTGGCTCGGCAGTTCGAGGTTGCTCCTTACCAGGAAGGAGTGGACAACGAAGAGGAGATTGCCCGAAATCTGGAGGGCTTGACCAGAGGAATCCCAGAGTATGCACGGATCGAGGACATTCCTCGTCGTTATCAGCGGCACACAACGAGAGTGTCAGATCAGATTCGACGATTACTGACTCGTGTAGTACGAGTAGTAACATGTTATCATGATCACCACGTAGAGTAGTCCATAGTTTAGCATTTACAATTTTGAGGCCTGCGAGCCACGGATGTTCTTGGAACACATATATTATTTTTTAGATGTTGATGTATTACACTCAAACATTATCAACTTATATATATGTTATATTTCCTGTTTATTATGATACAATGTTTTCACATATTGCGTAAATGTCTGTCTAAAACATAATTGGCCAATGCATATGTTAATGTATTCATATGCCTAGGAATGTGATGATATGTGATATAATCAAAATTTCTTTCCAATAGACGAATATGCAAATACATTCTCAATATCTGAGGGTTTCTGACAGAATATTTCCCATTGAGCTGAAGAACAACAAGTTGCGAATCAAGGTTAACTATTTCTCGAATGTCAAGAGCAATGGATTCTGACAAGAGTTCGATAATTTCACTATATTTAACAATGTTATTAGTTGTCTGACCCAAACAAATACCTTGAATATCAATCAACTCACCATGAGGGTCATAAATAGCCCATGCCGCAGAGGATAGATTCAGGGTACTATGACAAGCACCATCAGTGAAATCGACATAAGGAGTCACAAACATTTGCAAAGCAGATGAAAACATAATAAGTAGGAAAGATACTTGAAAAACACACCAAACCAAACTGTACAAAAATGAATAGCACACTTATGTACATAAGTAACCATGCGAGATGACTCACACATAATACTTTTTGAGGTACAACCCATTACGGAACTTGCTCAAAGGGTCACCCTCATAATCAATTAGCTCATATGCCCCTTTTTGTAATATGCGCTTGATAATATAGGGCCCATGCCACATGACTTTGAATTTTCCTGCCTCTAGCTTATCGTTAGCTTGGTCATACAACAAGACCAAATCTCCTTCAAAAAAAGCACGAGGAGTGACCGACTGATCAAAATGGGATTTAACTCACTTTTTCTGTGCTTCAATGACTAGAGTAGCTAGACGACGGGTTTCATCCTATCATTCCAAATATAGGAGATTCTCTTCTTGAGGCGAGGTTTTAGGGAGTAATTTGACAGCCAATTTGAGTGAGGGAATTTCACATTCAATCGGTAGGGTAGCTTCTAGACCATAAACGAGTTGGAAAGGTGTGAATCTAGTTGCGTCTTTGGTCGAGGTTCGATAGGCCCACAGAGCTGAAAAAAGCATGAGATTCCAATTGGATTTGTGCATCCCAATGGTGTGTTGAAGCATAATAACTAAAACTTTGTTTACCGCTTCAACTTGGCCGTTGGCCTGAGGGTAATACGGAGTTGAGCTATCGTGACACAAGCCCAATTTCGAAGTCAACTGAACCATCATATAATCATGAAAACGGGATCCATGGTCAGTGATAATGGCTTGAGGCACTCCAAACCTAGAAATCACATGATTGAATAGAAATTGCATTGTCGTTTTACCATCAGCTGAATATGTAGGCATCGCTTTGGCCCATTTGGTGAAGTAATCCACGATAATGATAATATAACCATGCTCCCCAGTCAAACGAGGGTTACATGTCGTAAAATCAATGCTCCATTTGGCAAAGGGACAAACGGTAATGACGGGGTGAAGGAGAGCAGATGGGGTGCGCATTTTCTGCTGATAAGTCTGGCACTGGTGGCATTTGCGGACAACAAGAATGCAATCCTTAAATATGGAGGGCCAGAAGTAAACACCGCGGAGGATCTTTTGAGTAGTGGCATAGCCAGATAGATGACCACCACATGCACCAAAATGACATCCATTTAAGACTCTTTCAGCCTCATCGAGAGTTAAACAGTGGCGAAGAATTGAATCAACACCAACGCAGTATAAAGTATCCCCAATGATGCAGTAAGGTAGGGATTGATTCTGAATGCATCGGTGATCATCCTTGGACAACACAAATAGGAAGGTAGAAGTTTGGAGATACACGATGATATCACCATTCAAAGGATCGAGAGTGCTAATCAGAAAGAGAGTCTCATCGGGGTGCTGCTCATCAGTACCACTAGGAAGAGAAGCAGAGGGAAAAGAGCAAATCAACTCAGCATATACAAGTGATTTTTTCGATTTGGTAGTAGTGAACACCAAATCAAATTCCTAGAGGATGACAATCCACTTGGAATATTTTCCCCCAACCAACTGACAAGTCAGAATATAAGTCATGGGGTTGCAATTAGAAATCACGGTTGTAGTGCGGAGGAGAATATAATGCCGAAAGCGTTGAAAAACCTGAACAACAACCAAAGCCAACTTCTCGACATGAGCATAACAGGTCTCAGCATTGAGGAGATTGCAACTAAGGTAATAAATGACATGTTCATGACCTTTGTCATCATCTTGCACCAGGACCATAACAATAGTGCTAGAAGCTGCAACTAGATAGAGGAAATAATCACGATGATAGTTCAGAGGGTGCAATAAAGGAGCATTAATGAGGACAAATTTCAAGTCATCAAAAGACTTTTGGGCAGTCTCATCCCAACGAAACGGAGTTCCTTGCTTAAGCAATCGAGTGAACCCTGAAGCTAGCTCAACATAGTTAGGCACAAAGCGACGAAGGAAATTCGCTTTCCCTTGCAGACTCTGTAATTGATGCAACGAAGAGGGAGGGGGTAGATTAACAATAGCCTCAACTTTGAGAGGATCAAGATGAATACCATCCTTCGAAACAATAAAACTGAGAAGTCGTCCGGACTCAACGCAGAAGACACACTTATGCGGATTAAGTCGAATGTTATAGTGTCGACAACGAAGAAAGATTTGTCGAAGGTGATCAGGATGGTCATGATGCTTATGCGAATGAGCAGGAAGATCATCCAAATAAGGTTGAATGATGTTTTTAATGTCATGAAAAGCATAAGACATCGCTCATTGGAAAGTAGCCCCAACATTCTTAAGTCCAAAAGGGAGTTTTTTATGAAAAAGTTCCCCGCGGACAGAAAAAGGTGGTCTTGTGTTGATAAGCAGGTGCAATGTTAATCTGGTTATAACCAGAGAAACCGTCCATAAAGGAGAAAATATCACTCCCAGCACATTCATCTATAATATGGTCTATAAAACGAGTGGGATAATTGTCCTTCGGACAAGCACGATTAATGTCACGGTAATTAACATAGACCTGAATGGTGCCTTATTTCTTAGTCACTGGTACGATATTGGACAACGAATTTGTCATAGGAATAGGATAAATAAATCAATATTTAAGAAGTTTTTCAACTTCCCCCTTAATGGCAGTCGCTTTTCTAGAGTGCACACGACGAAGCCGTTGGCGAATGGGCTTTGCATTAGGATAAGTCGGAATTTCGTGCACGACTATACTTGGGTCAATGCCGGGCATTTCTTCATACAACCATGCAAAAACATATTGAAACTCTTGAAAAAGATGAGTATAAAGCTTGATCTCATCAGGAGAACAAGTTAACCCAATATGAACGTTTTCAACGATACCAGACTTAACATAAATGTTAATAGGCATCGTTTGGGTAATATTACCCATGTTCCCTTCCGACCAAACTTCATAGGTCATGATATGCATCTGTAGTGGTTGGGTCGGGAAACGAGAAGAGAAATTCTCAAGACAAGTAGACATGGCTCCCTGGCCAGGTAAGAACGAGGAACGATGATGAGTATCATTCCAAGGCGCTTCTTCAAGAGACATAATTTCCATGATACTTTCATCAGTAGGAAAAGTATTGATTAGGTGAACGGAAGAATCCGAAGAACCAAGCCAAGGAGATTGAGAATACGTGCCAAGAGACGTACCCAAAGCAGTGCGATAAGTAGATACCGAGGCCGAAGCCGAAACAATCTCCACATAATTAATCTTGGCAGGGTTTAACGACATGACATCACCCCATGAATCAACTTGATCAGGAGGAGGAATGACCCAAGGATCAGACTTAACCGAGATCATGTTGACTGAGACAACATGGAGCACTGGTATGCTTCATGTAAGGAACATTGCCATCTGAGGAAGAAGAAGCAAAGAAAGACAATTGGTCGATTGTGACGATTTTCCCTTAATGAGGAAAACAGAGCACGCAAAACAGAGAGGAGGCTATAGCATGCATAGCATGGGTCCAACTCTGCCCGAGTAGAAGATTATAGTTAAGATTTGCATCAACAATTTCTACTTCGACATTAACTGTCTTACCTTCCAAGGTAATGGCAAGATTAGGAAGGACACCGAATGGTCGAGAATCGTATCCATCAAAGGCTTCCAATGTGTTAGGTGATTGGTTCAAGGTAGGAGAACTGATTTCCTTCCAACAAGACACATACATGATGCAGGTAGAAGCACCTTCATCAATGAAGGTCCTGTGAATTTTCTTTTCATTAATGATCACTTGAATGAGAAAGGCAATTTGATGAGGTAAGCACAGAACATGGTTTTCCAGATCAAAGCAAATGAGGTTTGAATCAGATGGATCAACACCTCCAATGGCCGATAATAATGCTTTCCGCTAAGAGGGACAACTTTGAAGGACCTTGAGAGTAGACATAGTTGATGGCAATTAAGCCAAGTCCTCAACAATATTATAGTGCTAAGTGGCTCGAGCATTTGGATTATACGAGGACTTTCGCAGCACACCTCGAGAGGGTGGTCAGACAACAGAATCAGGATTAGGTCGCTCTATATGGAGAGGATCGGAGGTTGATGGGATAGAGGAGGAAGGGGTACTTTCTTTCTCTTTCCCTACCGTCGAGGTTTGATAATATTTAGATCTGGTAGCCACATTTATAGGCGTGTTCATCATAAACACTTGGGAACTTGAGGGAGCAGAAGACTGAGGCTGGTCTACCATTTGGGTCTGCTGGGATGGAAAGGGTTCTTTTAAGACAGCCGGGGTCCCTTTTAGCAAGCGACTAACTTCAGATTGTCAAGGACAATCCTTAGTGTAATGATCCTCCTCACAGATGAGGCATGGATACTTCGGCTTTCTTTGAGAAGCATCACCAGTAGAAGAATTAGGAGAGACATATTTTAGGGCATCGGATTTGGCCTTGCCTTTGCCATTATTTTTACCCTTAGAGGTTTTTTCCACTATGGTAAACTGGTCAGTGTGAACCTCAGAGGTTTTACAAGGACCACGTGAATTTCGAGAGGGATCATTGGAAACCGTATTCGAGACTGATTTCTGCTTGGAAGAAGATTTCACGGGAGTCTGAGACATGGAACCAATCACTCCATCAACAGGTGGTGTAGCCGGAGACTTCGATGTTCTCAAATCGGATGATGGTCTTGGAGCATCGGGTAACATCTCGTATAATGTGCCACATTGCGAGCAAACTAGGTCCAAATATTGGGCACGAGTAATGGCTTGCTCCTCAATAACACACCCACCCATAGCTATGTCCCTAGAAATTGGGCCGACGAATGATTTGGTGAACCATTCTGTCAACAACTGATCAACAATTTCAAACTTGATCAGGCAACGTCGACGTCTCCATTCGTGAATGTCAACGGAGATATGGGTCACGGTGTCTTGCTTAAGTGACATAAGTAGAGAGGTACTAGTTTCATAGCGAAATGGTAGCTGGAAATGAGTGAGGAAAGCCATAGTGAGAGAGTTGAAGTCACTATAGGTACCTTGAGGCAATTCAATGTACCATTTTGTTGTAGCTCCCGTGGGATTTCTTTGAAAAAGTCATAGGTGGATAGAATCATCAACGTACAAATTGGAGGAGCACTAGAGGTGATATGTCATCACGTGGGTTTGTGGATCATCCTTCACTTTTCCCTCAAATTTGGGGCAATCGCTCGAAACTTTCGTTGGAACTGGAGGCCAATAAGGCGAATGAAGGATAGAATCATTAGTGAGCCTTGAAACATCCGGGAGTTCCAATGTGGCCAAGAACAACAATTACATATTAAAAGGCATTTGGGGTCTCTGAGTAGACCCGAACTGTGGAATCCATCCTTGTTGATAAGGATTTTGCCCCCATAGTGGAGGATTTTGTCCATATGGAATCTGATTTTTCCCCCATTGTTGGTTAGCTTGCCCGTATGGAGGATTCTGTCCTGGGTAGACTTGATATTGTCCTTCCATAGGCCATTGATAGGCATATTGGTTGAAAGGTTGTTGAGCTTGTTGACCTTGGACATAAGGATTTTGAAACTGCTGACAGTGGACATATGGATTTTGCACCTATTGCCCCTGGATATAAGGATTTTGAACCTGCTGCCCCGGGCATAAGGATTTTGCACCTTCTGCTATAGGGGTACAGGGGTTGACCTTGACCTTGCAAAGACCTTGGCCCTGAACGGGCTGACCTTGCTGATATGCATATACGACCTTGATCCCTTAATGAAAAAGGTATTGTAGACTATGTGTGAAGTTGCCTATGTTACTTAGTGCAACGAATCGAAAAGATTGCAAATAGCATAAACACATAAACAACTTGGAAAACACATTCAAACATATCAACACAACCAAGTTTAATAAAGGAGTTCACCAGACTTCCTTGCTACGTCTCCTGGTCCTTTCGCTTCCAGTGCTGACCTCTTTATTATGTCTAAAAATTGTTGTTACAGGATGAGCTCAAAAACAGAGTCTCAAATACAAAAATGGAACTCACCATTGTGTTCAGCTTGAGTTTTTGAGTCAAAACGAGTATAAACTCGACTGTATTTGGCCACTATGACCTCCAGACCCCCTTGAATGGTTCAAAACCACACTAATCATCTTTTTTGGTGATATGGTATTAATATACCATGTATAGTTACAAACTGCGATGAACGTGGAATAATACGATAACATTAAATCAAAGGATAAAACAAAGGACCAGTGGGCGTGGGGTTGACGCCGACTGTTCGGCCTTTTCCCGGCGCAGATCTCGATACCAAGTGATCCAACGACTTGGCTGATCTCCACCATCGATTCATCCTGCTCAATCCTACGGCTGTCGTGCAATATCGCGCTCCCACTAGCCCGACGGTTAAGATTCCAAAAGCACGCGAGAAAAGCTATTTTGGTGTGCTACGTGTCGACCGCTGAGTGGAATCGTGTGAATTTTCAAAAAACCATTTCCAGCCTTTAAGGCGCGTGATGTACCACTTATCGCTTTCTTGCCGGAACTCAAAGAAGTTAAACTTCTTTTGAATAACCATATCGCGTCCGTTTTCAAGGTTAACCTGCTTGCATGTCTTGACGTGATATGCGTCGATCTCCTCTGATCGGGCGATCTCCGCTCTCGTTCGTCGATCAAACTGATCCAATCACCTGTTGTATGAACCAATCACAAATTTCCACGTCACCTTCTATGCTGACATCATCCAGAACTTGTGACTCATTCCCGGGTTGCCACGTGTCCTGCTGACGTAGGCATTGACCATTGACCTAAATCTTTGATTGGCTCTAATTTCTTCATCCAGACTCGGATTTACACGCTGTTTGCACCATTGGATTCGTATTAACGAGCACTTCAACGTGAGCCCACTTTCACATGTATTTGAAGACTTTGATCTGGAGGCAACACTGAATCCATTTTGGATCACTCCTCCCCACTGGAAGCTTTTGGTCCACCAAAAGTTGGTTTTAGTTGTCGAGTAAGTGAGGATAAAGTTCCCTCACTTTTCCAATCTCTATCCATCATGCTTTACTTGGATTTGTACCTTTGAGTCCAACTCGAAGATACTCAACATTTCCTCATCGCGAAGTCCTTATCCTCCTGTCAAGAACTGTGTCCTCCCGTAGCTCATTGAGATACTCGGGCAAAAGATCTTCAATGGAAGGTAGCTGACCTTGCTCTTCGGGATCTTCAATCAATGAAGGTTCATACAATTGCAAGTTTTCAACATTTACGATGGAATAGATTTGCATATAAGCTGGTAGATCTAAGAGGAAAGATTTTTCACCAATTTTGTCAAGTATTTTGAAAGGACCATATCTAATTGGTTTCAACTTTTTACCTTCCCCTTGCAATATTTCTTTGTTGATGTACAACCAGACTTGATCACCAACTTGAAAACTATGCTCAACTCGATGCTTGTCATGTCGCCCCTTATACCTTGCTTGGCTTCTTTCCAGCTGTTCCTGTACTGCCTGGTGAATTTCCTGCATTTGTTCAATGAACTGGGTTGCTTTGTCCACATCACTGTGTCCATCAACTGGTGTCTTTACCAAAGAAAAAATCCAAGGGAGACTTTGGTATAAAACCAAAACAAGTCTCAAAAGGAGATCTCTGAGTACAAGAATGTTTTACATGGTTGTAAGCATGCTGCACATAACACAAATGCTCGTCCCAAAGTTTGGGATGCTTGCTGCAATATCCTCGAAGCAACTATATCATTGTCCTATTGACCACTTCTATTTGACCATCTATTTGTGGATGAAATGCCATGCTCTTGTTTAACTTTGTGTCCATTAACTCCCATAGACTTTACCAAAATTTCCCAACAAATTGAGAATCTCGACCAGATACAATAAAAGTGGGTAACCCAAAATGAACCCATACATTTTGAGAGAACAACTTTGTAGTTTGTTCAACTGTGCCCTATTTATTACATGGTGTCAAAATACACATCTTACTGAACCTATCCACAACTACATACAAATAATCATGACCCTTTCTAGACTTTGGCAATCCCCCAACAAAATCCATGGAAACACTTTCCCAAGGACGAGAAGGAATTAGAAGTGGAGTATACAAGCCTAATTTTCTATTACTTGGTTTGCTTGTAGCACACATAATACATCCTTTAATATATCTAGAAACTGTCTCATTCATTCGTGGCCAATAGCAGAATCTTTGTAATTGTGCAACTGTTTTACTTACACCAAAATGATCTGATATGAGAGAAGTATGTTGTTCTCGAATTATATTAACTCTTTCAGTTTTTGGAATGCATAACTTTCCCAAATGATATAAGAGTTTGTCCTTTATGTAATAATCCAATTCTTCGACCAGCTTGCCATGACTAAAAGTTGCATATACATCCTTAAAATCTGTGTCTTGAGCATATTGTTCAATGTAACTTTCATGAATTACCGAATTATGCTTAAGCATTGTGGATGCATTTATAATTGGTCTTGATAACATGTCTGCAACCTTGTTATGTATGCCCTTCTTATATCTGATAACAAGATGAAATTGCTGTAGAAAACCCATCCACCTGTAATGTCTTGATTGTTGCAATTTAGTTTGTGAGTGTAAATACTGAAGTGGTTGATGATCTGTATGTATGATTGTTTCTTTACCCATTATATAATGTTTCCACTTTTTAACACTCTGAACTAATGCATACAATTCTTTATAATATGTAGGATAGTTAACTACTGTTGATGTGAATGTCTCAGAATGAAAGCATATAGGCTTCCTGTGCTGCATCAACACTGCCCCCATGGCATATTCACTTGCATCTGTCTCTCAAATGGATGCTGAAGATCTGGCAGTGCTAGTACTGGCGTTGTACCGATCCTTTCTTTCAATGTGTCGAAGGCTTTCTGCTGTTTTCCTCCCCACTGAAACACCTGTTTCACACTTGTCAAAGCATGTAAAGGAGTTGCAATCAAAGAAAAGTTAGCAATAAACTTTCTCCAATATTGCACTGCCCCTAAGAAACTTTTAACTTCCGTAGCAGTATTGGGCTTAGGCCAATTTACAATGACTTCGACCTTAGAGGGATCTATTTTCAATTCACCACCCCCTATAATACAACCCAAATAATTCAAAGATGTTCTGCCAAATTCACATTTTGACAGTTTTACATAGATATTTTCTCTTTTCAAAACATCTAAAATATGCTTTACATGCTTTACATGTTCATCCCATGTTCTACTAAAAACAAGAATATCATCTAAATAGACTATTACAAAATCATCAATGAATGGTCTAAATACATCATTCATGACTCGCATGAATGTAGCTGGAGCGTTAGTTAAGCCAAAAGGCATAACCATCCATTCATAGAGTCCTTGCTTCGTTTTGAAAGCAGTCTTCCATACATCCTGTTCTGCAACTCTGATATGATGGTAGCTGCTTCGCAAGTCCAATTTAGAGAAGTAAATTGCATCTTTTAACTAATCTAACAAATCATCAATACGAGGAAGAGGATAATGATTCTTTATTGTGATTTTATTTAATGCTCTGAAATCAATGCACATTCTTCACGAACCATATTTCTTTCGTACTAACACAATAGGTGATTCACACGGTGATGTGCTTGGTCGAATAAACCCTTGATCGAGTAATTCATGTTCCTGCTTCTTTATCTCTGCATTCTCTAGAGCTGATAACCTATACATTCCAATATTAGGTAGTGGAGCATCTTGCTGCAAATAAATCTCATGTTCTATCTCTCGCTTGGGTGGAAGCCCTTTAGGCTCTTGAAACAAAATATCATAATCAGAAACAATTTTGAATAGATCTGCTTTCTGTTTAGGATTACAACCTTGGAATGCATCAGATTTATCAATATCCGTTGCTTTTACAATCATAAGTAAAAACTGCTTACTTGAATTTACAATTCTTTTCATTTGTCCTGAATTTATGAGAGAGAAATTATCTTTGAGTTTATGAGCCCTTACAATATATTCAGTTCTATCCTTAGTGAGTTGATACTTATTTTCAGTTTGATAGAAGATAACATTTCTATCGTACACGTATGGACTTCCTAATACAATTCCACGTATGTCCAATGGGACTATGTCTAACTCAACCTCATCTACAAACTTTGACCTAATAGCAAAACGAAGTTTACATTGTTTCGTAACTTGTAGCTTAGTTTGATCACACACCCAACCTAATGGATATGGCTTTTTGTGAGGTTTTGCTTCTAGACCCAACTTCTTTACAATTGCTTCAGAAATAAAATTAATTGTGACCCACTATCAAATAAAGTATCGATTTTAGTATGCATGGAAATGACTCTAATATGAAATATCTCATTTATTTTCCTCTCATCATTATCATTATCAACATAATGCGAAGAAGTACTTGTAGATGCTTTAGAATCTTTACCTTTTATACCTGTAGCTGTAACCGTTGTCTCATCACTTGAATCTGACCCCAAGTCCTTTTGAATAACAGAAACATTCTTTCGCTCTTTACTCCTGAACTTCTTAGGCTTCAATTCTGGATGCAAAGACCAGCAGTGTGCCTCGTTGTGTCTTTCCTTCTTACAATGAGTGCATGAAGGTTTATCCTTCTTCACAATGTTTGTTTTCCTCTCCTTCCATTTCAGTTTCTTCTTGCCTTTACTCTTGCTTTCAATAGGTTTGGATGATTTCCCAACATCTTGGGTTACATTTTTACCTCTAGCTTCTAGATGAGTTGC
Organism: Pinus tabuliformis; assembly: GCA_031772625.1. Lineage (NCBI taxonomy): Eukaryota > Viridiplantae > Streptophyta > Pinopsida > Pinales > Pinaceae > Pinus > Pinus tabuliformis. Next base: position 253,470,229 of record CM062812.1, on the reverse strand, counting down.
TTGAACTGATACATCATCTAAGCTAGTTGGATTAAACATAAGTATGGTATGCCTCAAATAACTATGAAGACCACCTATGTATTTCAACAATGTCTCTGGTGAGTCCAATGATATGCCTAATGTTAAAGCTCTCTTACGGAATTCCTGAGTATAACTTTGAACACTTTGACCTTTTAATTGACGTAGTGTTTGCCAACTCATCATTTCTTGTTGCATATAAGCCAAAGGATAAAATTGCTTTTTAATAGCAGAAACAAATTCATTCCAAGTTGAAATGATTTTACCATGCTTTTGGATATCTGCTTGTGTCTTGCCTTCCCACCATACAAGTGCGGTTCCTCCAAGTCGAAGGCTAGCAAGCTGGATCTTCTTCCTTTCTAAATCAACTTTTTGCACCCTGCAATATACATCAATTTGTCTTATCCAATTATCAAGATTTTCAGCGTTAAGTTCTCCATCATAAATTGGCAAATCAAATTTTACATCTAATTTGATCAAAGAGGATTTCTTCTTTTTCTTTTTAGAAGAACTAGTTTTATGAGAAGAAGAAGATGATGATGATGATGATGGTGATGATGGAGGAGATGGTGGAGGAAGCATTCCTCCTTTTCCTTTATCTTCTTTATCTGGAGGAACAAAAAGAAAAGGTTCCTCTGCTCCTTTGTCTGGTTTAGGTGATGAAGTGCCTTCACCTTTACCCTTTTTAAACTCATTATACATCTCTTCCACCATTGCATGTATCGTCATGAAACTATCCAAGAATTGGGATTCTGACCCAAGTGGAGTTTCATCTTCCATCCTTCTTTGTGAAAATACCCTTCCAATCTCTAGATTCACCTCAACAAGTTCACCTTCACCTCGTCCAAGTCTCAACCTAGTAAGCATTCAAATCTCCACACAAACTTGTCAAGCTTAAAAACCTTGAGCTCTGATACCACTTGGTCTGTTAATGAAAAAGGTATTATAGATTATGTGTGAAGTTTCCTATGTTACTTAGTGAAATAGATCAAAAAGATTGAAAATATAAACACATAAACAACTTGAAAAACACATTCAAACATATCAACACAACCAAATTTAATAAAGGAGTTCACCAAACTTCTTGGCTACGTCTCCTAGTCCTTTCGCTTCCAGTGCTGACCTCTTTATTATGTCTTCAAATTGCTGTTACAAGTATGAGCTCAAAAACAGAGTCTCAAATACGAAAATGGAACTCACCACTGTGTTCAACTCAAGTTTTCGAGTCAAAACGAGTATAAACTCGACTGTATTTGGCCACTATGACCTCCAGACCCCCTGGAATGGTTCAAAACCACACTAATCATCTTTTTTGGTGATATGGTATTAATATACCATGTATAGTTACAAACTGTGGTGAACGTGGAATAATACGATAACATTAAAATCAAAGGATAAACCAAAGGACTGGCGGGCGTGGGGTTGACCCCGACCGTCTGGCCTTTTCCTGGCGCAGATCCTGATACCAAGCGATCCAATAGTTATCGCATTCCCCACACGATCCAACGACTTGGCTGATCTCCACCATTGATTCATCCTACTCAATCCTACAGCTGTCACGCAATATCGTGCTCCCACTAGCCCGATGATTAAGACTCCAAAAGCACGCGAGAAAAGATGTTTTGGTGTGCTAGGTGTCGACCGCTGAGTGGAATCACGTGAATTTTCAGAAAACCATTTCCAACCTTTAAGGCACGGGATATACCACTTACCACTTTCTTGCCGGAACTCAAAGAAGTTAAGCTTCTTTTGAATAACCATATCGCATCCGTTTTCAAGGTTAACCTGCTTACATGTCTTGACGCGATATGCGTTGATCTCCTCTGATCGGGCAATCTCCGCTCTCATTCATTGGTCGAACTGATCCAATTGCCTGTTGTATGAACCATCCACAAATTTCCACGTCACATTCTATGCTGACATCATCCAAAACCTGTGACTCATTCCTGGGTTGCCACGTGTCCTGCTGACGTAGGCATTGATCGTTGACCTAAATCTTTGATTGGCTCTAATTTCTTCATCAAGACTCGGATTTACACGCTGTTTGTACCGTTGGATTCGTATTAATGAGCACTTCAATGTGAGCCCACTTTCACCTGTATTTTAAGACTTTGATATGGAGGCAACTTTGAATCCATTTTGGATCAGGTCTGCTGCTGCAAAGGCTAGCTCTGTTGCTGCAAAGGCGGGCTTTGCTATTGCATAGGTTGGCCCTGCGAGGACGAAGGTTGGAAGGATTGCTGAACAAACTATGTCTATGGCTGCAAAGGTTGTTGTGACTATTGAAAAGGTTTCCCTTGCGGTTGTAGCAGTTGTCCTTGCTGCTGTAATGCTTGCCCTTGCTGTTGTGAAGGTTGCCCTTGTTGCTATAAGGGTAGCTAGACAGTTCTTGGATAGTTCCTGAATTGAATCTGGCCATACCCACCGGGCACAACGGATTGGCCAGGCTGAACATAAGGTCCAACTTGAGGAATGTAAGGCGAGGTAACTAAGGCTTGTGAACCATATGAAACATAAGTCAGTTGGAACGAAACTTGAGCCACATATGGCTGCTGGTATTGGACGTTACTTGACCCAGATGGATCAATAGGGTTAGGAATAGCACCGTAGAAAGGTTGATTTGTTCCAACCATGTGAGTTTATGATCCACTCACATTGGTTTGGCTTGGAATCATAGAGATATTTGGATATTGCTCCCTAGGTGGTGGCACATTCTGTCCACTCACTGGAGCGGTAGAAGAACGTACCGAGACCTTACTTACCGATATCGTTGGTTGAAATGACGAAACAAGCAAAGACAAAATGGTAGGTTGAACCGGAACTGAAGTGACTGCAATTTGTACCATCGGTCGAGAGGTCCTGTTTTGGACGAACGGACTTGATGTAGGCATGGTGCCAGAAGACCAAATAGGATTCTGATACAATTACGAGGCACTAGGAGTGCTTGAAACCAATTGAGCTAGAGAGTTATAACCATGCGGCAGTAAGGGCTCACTAAACTCAGGATAAATGCTATATGGGATGCTTCCCATATAAGGAAACCTTTTGGAGAGAACTCATATGCCTACTCATCACCCACTTGAGGAGTGTGAGTAGTAGAAAATTTTGACTGACTCAAAGAGGAGATTAGAATTTTTCCTTCTGACTCCATAGAAAACAGCTGGCGACGAGCTGAAGATGAACGAGGAGACAACTCCAATGGAACACCAGGCTGATTGTACAGACTATAAGGATGTTGTGGAGATACCACAAAAGGGTCTATAACCAGTCCTTGCGGACTATCAAAAGTCTGTGGACTCTCGGGAGTCTGGATAGGATTATCAGGGGATTCTGGGCCAGATTCGTAAGGTGACCCAGTATCTGACGGAGGCGGACGAGAAGACAAAGGTTGAATACTCAGAACAATTCCAAGTTCAACACCTTGATCCTCAAGCGATTGTGGAAGTTCAGGGAAAGTTTCTTCGGATGACCTTCCAGATGGAGGAGAGGAAGAGGAACGAGGCAAACCTGATGGTTCAGCCACGATGACTTTGTCTCAAACAAAAGAGAAGAGATATTAATTTCAAGGCTTTTAAAATATATTAGGGATATACTCACGATGTGGTCCAGAATAAGACTATCAGGAATGTGATGTGATCGTGGGAAAAAAAATTTTAAGACACTGAAATAGACTGATGCCTTTTCATGTTTTAAGAGTCGAGAAAAAGGCAAAGATGACTCTAGTCTCTTTCGGTTTGAATGAGCTCGAAAGGAAAAGTGCTTGATGATATTTTAAATTTAAAGAGTCAAAAAGACCAAAATGACTACTGAGGATAATCTAGGCAAAAGGGATTACTAGGTAACCATGAACTGCAGAATACCTCCCGATGAACCGAGAAGTACGGACAGGCAATCTCCCTGAATGTTGTGTTCGGTGTATCACGTTTACAAGGCTACAGAATTGGCTTCCTGTTGATCAGGAGCTCATGTCCTAAGTGTCGTAAAATGCTCAAACGGTTCGAAAAACGGTCGCCGTATGAGGAAGTTATGGCAAAAAGAAGAATTTGTCCATAACATTAGAAATTTTAATTTTTCAAAAAAAATTAAAAAAGGAATATTCTGCAAAATATTCCTTGGAATATTCTAGGGAATATTCCCTTTGCACAGCCAATCAAAAGCTGCCACGTGGCAGGCCCTGAGGCCGCCACGTGGCCCCCAGATGACGTCAGCAAGAATGGGTTGGGCAGATGTGTTCAAATTTTTTTGGTCAGATGGGGGATCGAACCCCCGACCTATGGTTTCATAGTCAAGCGCCTTACCGTTAGGCCACCACATCAGTTCTTGTTAAATGGGCGCAAAAAATATTATTTAACGTTTAAATTTGTGTGAGGCGGGGCCCGAAGGGGGCCAGCCCCCATGCCATACAACCAGTGCCCAAAACCATGGGCCTAAACCCTCACCGCTCGGCGCGAAATCCAAAGATAACCGCTAACCGGATTTTGTGGTCACATGCGCCTTTTAATGTAACTGCAGTTAGGATTTGGCGGAAATTTTGGCGGACATGGCGAATTTGGCGGACCCGCCATAATTGGCGGAGTTATCTGTAGTTAACTAAAGTTAGCTGGAGTTCTTTTAGGCAAAACTGGAGGGGATCATTAAATGGCCATAACTTTGGCTAGGAAAGGTGGTTTTGGACGAATTTTTTTTTTGATTTTGGGTATTTTCGACCTTCTGAAGCCATTGGTGCAGGTCTTAGAGCCATCTGAGGTCATTTGCAGAGGTTTTGGAGCCGTGAAAGTTCTAAGAGCCACCAGGGCCCAGTTTTGTGAAGACTGTATAGGGTTGCAGGTATCCATTGGAGGTGATCCAATAGTCAATCCTGAAGGATTCAAGTGTTCTGAATCCATTTTTACCATCTATTTCACCTGTAGATGCTTCTATTCAGCTGTATATTCAATTTGAGCATTTAATTGAAACAAGGACAAGCCCATTTGGGAGCTTTGGACCCAGCAGATGTAGCCTTGGAGGGGGTGAACTGCTTTATCAACTTCTTTTGCATTTGTGGTTGATTTATTTTGCAGAACAAATTCGTTTTAATGTGTTTAAAAAGTAAAAGGAAATAACTCTGCTATGCTTAAATGGGTCATGAACAGCTGAAAATTCATGTGTTTTCTTTCTGCAAGACATGGAAATCTTTTAAACATGTTTAATTATGAATTGAATACCTTGCAAACAAATTTCAAGTAGTTTCAAATTCAGATCAAGTTGGTATCAGAGCTCAGGGTTTTGTGCAAAGATCTTCTAACTGTCTTGCAAGTATTGATGCTTACCAGGTTGAAACTTAAAAGAGGGGAAGGACAGCTGACTAGAGAACGAGAGAATCCTCAGTTAAGGAAGGCCAGAGAGCCATCACCTCCACCTTCAATTTCGCCCTCAAGAGTCTCAGCAGAAGCTTCAAGAATGTCTGCACACGAAGGAGAAATTCCTACAGAGACAGATCTAAGAGAAGAAGAAAGAGTCTTCAGAAAGGCTTTCTTGGACCTCACTGAAATGGTGAGGATATTGTACCAAGAAAGAAATGAGAAATTGGCTGGAGAAGGGTCCAAACATCCACATGAAGGAGAGGGCTCTTCAGGAGGTAAGAAGGATGATGATCATTCCAAGAAAGGACATGGAGGAAATGGTGATCCACCACCCCCATCTTCACCTTCTTCCTCTTCATCCTCGTCTTCTTCTGTTCATAAGCATAGATCCTCTGGAAAAAGTCCTTTTTTGAAGCTTGATGTAAAATTCGAATTACCTATGTTTAATGGTGAAGTGAATGAAGAAAAGCTTGACAACTGGATTAGGCAGTTGGAAGTTTACTTGAGGATCCAAAATATGCATGATGATGCCACAAAGATTCAGTTGGCTTCTTTAAGAATGGAGGGAGCAGCATTGGTCTGGTGGGAGGCCAAGACTAAAGAGGAGATCAAGAAATTTGGTAAGGTTACCTTAACATGGCCTGAATTTCTGTTAGCCATTAAAAAACAGTTTTATCCTCTTGCTCACATGCAGAAATCCATTATGAATTGGCAAAATTTCAGACAACTTAAGGGTCAGAGTGTCCAAGACTACACCCAAGAATTCAGGAGAAGAGCTCTCTTGTTAGGGGTAGATTTAAAGACCCAAGAAACCTTGCTGAAATACATCGGTGGCTTGCATAGCTACCTTAGACACACCATCTTGATGTTTAACCCTACTAGCCTGGACGAGGTTTGTGTCCAAGCTACCCATTTAGAGGCAAGGTGAAAAAACACATTTGAAGAGGGTAGAAACAAGCCCCCCAAGGGGAAAAACAAAGAGAAAATCTCCAAGGGAAAGAGCAAAAAGAATGCATCTGTCAAACAGGAGAGTGAGAAAGTGATCTGTAAACACTGTTCTAAACCAGGCCATGAGGAGAAAAACTGTTGGAAATTACATCCTGAAAAAAGACCTCAATTTAACAAATCCAAAGGGAAACAAAAAACTGCTGCTACTACATCTACACCACAAGATTTAGGGGAAGATTCAGGTGATGAAACCAAAATTGTAGCCATGGGTTTGAAAAACTTGAAGGGAAAAGAAATTGAAACTCAAGCCAGCACTAGTACCTCAAACTGCCATGTACAAGCTCCTAATGAGGAAGAAAGAATTGAACTGTTTCATGTGAGGGTGATTTCAAAACATACTAAAATTGACACACTTTTTGATAGTGGGTCACAAGCAAACCTTATATCAGAGGACTTGGTCAAGCAGCTTAAACTTGAGACCGTTCCACATCCGAAGCCATATCCACTTGGATGGATTTGCAAGGATGCAAATTTACAAGTTTCAAGAAAGTGCACATTGCGCTTTGCAATTACTGCACATTTTATTGACACAGTTGAACTTGATGTGGTACCTTTTGATATAGCAGGAATTGTTTTGGGAAGTCCTTACTTGTTTGACAGGAAAGCTATCTTTCATCGCCATGAAAACAAATATCATCTGCTCAAAGATGGCAAGGAGTTCATTGTTAGAGCTCATCGCAAGAAGACAAATATAGCGATGGTGAATGCAGGACAGGTAAAAAGGCTGGTCAATTCAAGTAAGAATTTTGTTCTTCTTATGATTAAGCCCAAGGTTGATGTGAATCATGAGTCATTTGACAATTGTGATCCAAAACTTAAATCAGATCTGCATGATGTAGTTGATGCATATCATGAGATGTTTCAGGAGCCAACAGGTTTGCCTCCTAAGAGGGAGATTCAACATGAAATCCATTTGCATCCAGATTGTCCTCTTCCAAACATAGGTATGTACCGCATGTCTATTATGGAGAATGCTGAAATAAAGAAGCAAATCAAGGACTTGTTGGACAAGGGTTTCATAAGGCCAAGTACTTCGCCATGTGGGTCACCGATTGTATTGATTCCAAACAATGATGGCACTTGGCGTATGTGTGTTGATTTCAGGGCCTTGAACAAGATAACGGTAAAGAATCGTTACCCACTCCCAAGGATAGATGATTTGCTAGACCAGCTGAAAGATGCTCGATATTTCACTAAGCTAGACTTGCGCAGTGGATATCATCAAGTAAGAATTGAAGAAAGTGACATTTGGAAGACAACCTTTAAAACCAAACAAGGACTCTTTGAGTGGCTTGTGATGCCGTTTGGTTTGTGCAATGCACCTGCAACTTTCATGCAGGTAATGGATGATGTCTTGCGTCCTTTTATTGATGATTTCGTTATTGTCTACTTAGATGACATCTTAATTTTCAGCAAGTCTAGAGAAGATCATGTCATGCATGTTAGGAAAGTACTTGATGTTTTGAAGAAGAATCAGTTATTTCTTAAAATGTCAAAGTGTGAATTTGGAAAGACTTCTTTGGTTTATTTGGGACACATAGTAGGAGGAGGTGCTTTGAGAATTGATCCTGCTAAGATTGAGGCTATTGTGAAGTGGCCTACTCCCAAATCCATAACAGAGGTAAGAAGTTTTTTGGGTGCAGCTCAATATTGGAGGAAGTTTATCTCTAACTTCTCTTCTATAGCAGCTCCTATGCATGCAGTGACAAGTGTGAAGCATGCTTTCCAATGGGGAGGCAAGCAGCAAAAAGATTTCAAATCTTTGAAAGAGAAGATTAGTTCAGCTCTAGTCCTTGCATTACCGGATTTGAGACAGCCATTTGAGATACAAACTGATGCTAGTGATTATGCTATGGGTGCAGTTCTTCTATAGCATGGTAAGCCTATTGCTTTTCATTCTGAAACTTTTAACGGTGCTGTTGTAAATTATTCTACATATGATAAGGAGTTGTATGCGTTGGTACAAAGCGTCAAAAAGTGGAAACACTACTTGATGGGCAAAGAAACTGTTATACATACCGACCATCAGCCCTTACAGTACTTGCAATCACAAAGCAAAATGTGTATACTTATGCCTTGTAAGAAAACTATAACTGCTGAACAAACTGCTGAATTATTTTTTCATCATGTATGGATTCACTTTGGTTTGCCTACTTCCATTATTAGTGACAGGGATTCCAGATTTGTGGGGAATTTTTGGTCCAACCTATGGGAGATGATGGACACAAAGTTGAAGAAAAGTACTGCTTTCCATCCACAAACAGATGGACAAACCGAAGTTGTGAACAGAACCATTGTGCACCTCTTGAGAGGTTATTACAGCAAGCATCCCAAGCTTTGGGATGAACATTTGCACTACATACAACATGCTTACAATCGTGCCAAGCACTCTTCCACAAACACCTCACCGTTTGAAGCTTGTTTTGGTTACTTGCCAAAATCACCTCTTGATTTCATTCTTGAGAAAGATGTCGCCATTGAGGGACATAGTGATATTGACAAAGCTCGTTCATTCATTGAAATAATTCAGCAAATACATCAGCAAATTCAAGAACAGCTTGAGAAGAGTCAAGGCAAGTACAAGGAAAGACACGACAAGCATAGAGTCGATCACAAGTTTCAAGAAGGGGATGAGGTACGGCTGTACATTAGTAAGGAAAGGATGCAAGGAGAAGGTAAAAAGCTGAAGCCTATTTGTTATGGTCCATTCAAAATCCTCAAGAAGGTTGGAAATAATGCTTTTCAATTAGATTTGCCTTCCTACATGCAAATGTATTCTGTTGTCAATGTGGAGAACTTACGTTTGTATGAACCTCCTTTGATTGCTGATCATGAAAATGCTGTTCAGTTGCCATTTATAGAAGATTTCTCGCCAGAATTCTTAGATGAGCTGAAAGAAGATACAATCCTTGACCGAAGGACATGCACTTCAAGGAGGGGCAGTGTAGATTATGTTCGGGTTGGTTTCAAAGGCAGCAAACCGAACAAGGCAAAGTGGATGGAGGTGGACAGAGTGAGGGAGCTGTACCCTCACCTCTTTAACAGGTAGTTGAAGGCTTTTGGGGTCCAAAAGCTTCCCAATGGGGAGGCGTGATCAGGAGCTCATGTCCTAAGTGTCGTAAAATGCTCAAAATTTAAAGTGCTTAGAACTGGTTCAAAGTTGAAAATCTAGAAAGTGCTCGTCTTCCCGATTCCGGCGCCGCAAACGATTTCGAAAAACAGTCGCCGTATGAGGAAGTTATGGCAAAAAGAAGAATTTGTCCATAACATTAGAAATTTGAATTTAAAAAAAAAAATTAAAAAAAGGAATATTCCGTAGAATATTCCTTGGAATATTCCGTAGAATATTCCTTGGAATATTCCAAGGAATATTCCCTTTGCACAACCAATCAGAAGCTGCCACGTGGTAGGCCCGGAGGCTGCCACGTGGCCCCCAGATGACGTCAACAAGAATGGGTTGGGCGGATGTATTCAATTTTTTTTTGGTTGGATGGGGGATCGAACCCTCGACCTATGGTTTCATAGTCAAGCGCCTTACCGTTAGGCCACCACATCAGTTCTTGTTAAATGGGCGCAAAAAATATTATTTAACGTTTAAATTTGTGTGAGGCGGGGCCCGAAGGGGGCCATCCCCCATGCCATACGATCAGCGCCCAAAACCATGGGCCTAAACCCTCACCGCCCGGTGCGAAATCCAAAGATAACCGCCAACCGGATTTTGTGGTCACATGCGCCTTTTAATGTAACTGCAGTTAGGATTTGGTGGAAATTTTGGCGGACATGGCGAATTTGGCGGACCCGCCATAATTGGCGGAGTTATCTGTAGTTAACTAAAGTTAGCTGGAGTTCTTTTAGGCAAAACTGGAGGGGATCATTAAATGGCCATAACTTTGGCTAGGAAAGGCGGTTTTGGACGATTTTTTTTTTTGATTTTGGGTATTTTCGACCTTCTGAAGCCATTGGTGCAGGTATTAGAGCCATCTGAGGTCATTTGCAGAGGTTTTGGAGCCGTGAAAGTTCTAAGAGCCACCAGGGCCCAGTTTTGTGAAGATTGTATAGGGTTGCAAGTATCCATTGGAGGTGATCCAATAGTAAATCCTAAAGGATTCAAGTGTTCTGAATCCATTTTTACCATCTATTTCACCTGTAGATGCTTCTATTCAGATGTATATTCAATTTGAGCATTTAATTGAAACAAGGACAAGCCCATTTGGGAGCTTTGGACCCAGCAGACGTAGCCCTGGAGGGGGTGAACTACTTTATCAACTTCTTTTGCACTTGTGGTTGATTTATTTTGCAGAACAAATTCATTTTAATGTGTTAAACAGTAAAAGGAAATAACTCTGCTATGCTTAAATGGGTCATGAACAACTGAAAATTCATGTGTTTTCTTTCTGCAAGACATGGAAATCTTTTAAACATGTTTAATTCTGAATTGAATACCTTGCAAACAAATTTCAAGTAGTTTCAAATTCAGATCACCTGTGGATAAATGATTGCACACCTAGTGGGGTCTCCCTTTATATACGTGATGGTATGAGGAGCACAAATCCGTACTAGCACTGTCTAATGCCAAAGTGAACGACAACTGTTAGGTTTAAAGACGCCGGAACACGTCTCTAGCCCAGACCTCTAAATGTGAGTGTTTAGTTTCAAATGTGCCTTAGGTTAATTGAATATATTCGAAAGATTTATCTTGAAATTAAGTCTCAGTTTTAAGGCCCTATCAATATCACCTGAAAAACTCTTATGTGCAACTATATGAGACAAAACCCTTTCAATTTGATGAATGCTTACACTAATTGAGAGAAGAGAAAACAGTCAATGCAACAAAAAAGCAATTGAAAGTAACACAACTCTTCACTACTTCACTTTTCAAAACAAAATAATGAAAATTCTTTCCACTTCCTACTCTTCCTATCAGATGCACTTCAACTAGTCCTTTTAACAGTAAACAAAGTTCATTTCATTTCAAATTCTCATGATGATGTAGTTATAGTTTTCATTGATGCTACTCAATGCAACATATCAATTAAACAAACTATAATGATGTATTTTCTTCAATGGAATGCTAAAATGAATCTTTCACATAAACATTTCAATGAATATTTTAAAACAACTAAACATCAATCAAATGCAAAGCACGATAAAAAGAACTCCTTTCAAACCAAAAGCAACGATTCAACTGAAACAAGCCGAGCAATGTGATATATGCTCAAAAAAGAGATGTTCAACAAGAGTAGAGTAAACACAATTTTTTCACTTGTTCAATTGAAACCAAAGCAAGATAGATGCAAGGACTAAAAAATGAAATGCATGAAGCGACAAACCAACAAATTGACTTAATGAGCAAACAAACAAATGAATGGACAATGACCTAGATTCCCTAGGAACACAAACCATCCAAAACTCAAAAAATCAAATAAGGCAATCTCAAACCAATCAAGCAAACAAATCAAGCTAACAAAGCATTCTAGCCAGGGAGAATACAGGCAAACAAGCCAAAAAACAAAATTTATGAGGACAAGGCACACTAGCAATGATTTAAGAGAAACCCTAATTTTAACCTACAGGCATCGACACGACTGTCTAACTACCAACAAGTGGTAGAAGGGTTTGTGGTGCGACTGTTCAATGGGAACTCGCGCTGGTTGGAGCTACTGTTGAAAATTAACAACGCTGATCAAGGGATTGGAGAAAAAATAAAAAATTTCACAAACCAAAACTAGACCTATCACTCTAAATTCCAGAATCAAATCAGTAGATGACTTGAAGTACAGATTACAAAAGAGAAAGAGTGAAACGATAAAAGTTGTCACAAATCATGAAATGAAAAACAATACAAAGAGAGGGATGGATCCCTAGTGGAGTCGCCAATTTGTGGAGTAGGAAGATTCTCTCTGCAGACATAGATAATCCCTCTAGCCCAGGGGAGAGTGTCTAGCCACAAACAAGACAATCTAATATAAGTTCCCTTAGATTGAGAATGGATAAGATCATACCTCTTGTATCGCTAATCCTTGTTTGATGAAGTCCTTGTGCCTTGGCTCCAACGATCAGCTCCTGAGTGTCAATCAAGCACCTGAAACAATGAGATAAGAAACCAAACCATACATGATAGCATACGAAATATTCAATCTACTTAAGAGGCTAAGGAGTCTTAGGCTACCAAATAACATATGCAATTGATATAGGAAACAAAATATCAGTTGTATTATTATGACAAAAAGGAAAGTACAACCTTCGCCTTAGCGTTGCAGGTTTCATTCGACACGTCCGATTTCCAACACCACTGTTGGCATCTCATGATTCACCCTAAAAAAAATGGAAGTTCAAGGCTTCTTCCTCTTTGCTCCAAACCAAATAAACTACAAGCTTATTCTCCCTTCACAAACATAAACTAGAAGGCTAAGGCTCTCAAGATGGCTATCAAGATTTGCAGATTATTCGAGCCCTTTCATTACCTAGCTAAGGTTGGAAAATGAGGAGTTTATATAGCTTTGATAGAGGGGAAACGGATCCTATTATGAATGGAGAGGCCTTATCCCTTTTGGTTTGTTCCATTTTAATAGGGGAAAGGATCCCAAATAGTCTCTCTCAGCTCTATCTCACTTAACCATTTACCAGACTTCCGTTCACAAAGCTTCCAGACCTTGAAGCTTCGAGTCCATTTTTAAAAAATTCCAAAAGGGGGTCGACGCGAGTCATGAATGGATTACCAGCGCCGTTCGGCGCTAGGCCCAATGTTAGACTCTGCAAATCAGCGCAGGAAAGAAAATGAGTGATAACGATGGTCTTGAAAACTAAGTTTGAAGGAATAATCTCGGGAAATGATGTAAGTGGGAAATGTTATGTAAATGAAGAGGGATGTAGGGACATGTTCTTCACGATAGGGAAACACATGAAGGTCACTTTAGAGGTCCTCCAAGATCAAGGAATGGGGAGTACAGGGACAATGACAAAATGTTGTGTAACACTTAGAATCCAAATGCTTTAAGAAGATGAAAGCCTAGGAAGCAGCAACGAAGAAGCATAACATCCATTTGGAGCACTCTTCAACTTCAACTTCATCTTCAGGAATATCACTTTCTGCATGTGGTTGTCAAGCATCTCGGTCTAGTTATGCACTAAATGTATCTTCTTCTTCTCATTCTGATGAGTGGCTCATTGATTCTTGAGCTTCTTATCACATGGCCAAAAAAAAAGCCATGTTTTCTTCTTTAAATGATTGTAACACCAAAAATATATATGTTGGCGATGATAGATCTCTTAGTGTTGTAGGGACTGGAACTATTCATCTAGACAATGGTCAATTTAATGATGTATTACGTGTTCCTACCTTATCTTGCAACCTTCTATCTGTATATCAGATAACTCATTCAGGTGAAGCTAAAACCTTTTGAATTTTTACCTACCTTAAGGACCTAAGAGATCCTAGATAGATTTTAGCTACTAGCATTGCTGATGATTCTACAAGGTTGTATAAGTTTAACAAATTTGGGTCATCAACTCTTCCCTCAGTATTTGTTGCTCATAATGATGAAGTGAGCAAACTTTGGCCACTTAAACTATCACTCCCTTCAAAATCTATATAAGGAAAATATGGTGAAAGGTCTTCCTATGGTATCTTGCAGAGATGGTGTTTGTTCCGGATGTGTACTCGGAAAACATCTTTGGGACAGTTTTGAAAAACGTGCCTCTTGGCATGCCTCAGCCCCTTTACAGCTTGTGCACAGTGATTTATGTGGTCCACTTCCAGTGTTTCATTCTCTGGCTACAAGTATTTCTTAATTTTCATTGATGATTTCTCTAGACACACTTGGGTATACTTCTTAAAACTCAAGAGTGAAGTCTTTAACATGTTCTTGGCCTTTAAGGCCTTTGTTGAGAAACAATATGGACATCAAATTCCTAAGCTAAGATCTAATAATGGCGAATAATATGTTAACAACAAATCATCAACTTTTGCATTGAGCATGGAATTCAAATGCAACATACTGTTCCATATACTCCACAACAAAATGGTGTAGCTGAAAGGAAGAATCACACCTTAAAGGAAATGGCTAATTGTATGCTTCAATCTAAAGGTCTTAGTCTTAATTTTTGGGTAGAAGAAATTAACTGTGCAAATTACATAGTAAATCGCACTCCTACTAAGGCTTTAAAGAATATCACTCCAGAAGAAGCATGGAGCTCAATTAAACCAGGTGTAAGTCACTTTCTTGTCTTTGGAAGTGAAGCATGGGCCCATATTCCCGATGAGAAACATAAAGCCTTAGAACCTAAGAGTGAAATATATATTTTTGTTGTATATTCTGAAGATGTCAAATGATATAGACTTCTTCCCCCTAAATCCAAAAATGTTATCATTAGAAGAGATGTAAAGTTTGATGAAAATATATTGGCCTACGAGCCTAGTTCGACGAATGTGCCACCTCTCTGTATCCCTTCTACTTCTGAAAACATTTCTTTTTCAGATGATGATAGCAAGGATGACAATCCTCCCCCACCTTCTCAGGATCCTCCTTCAGCTCCTCAGCTTTCAAAATGGGTCTGCGCTACTCAGGATGCAACAGATGCTCTTGCAGGTGATCCTACAGATCAACATCACACACGTTCTAAATTTGATAAAGCCTCTTCTTTACTGGCTCAAGCTTCAGTGGATTATGATCCTGACACCTTTGCAGAAGCTTCAGGCCATCTAGATTGGGACGCAACTATGAATGAAGAATATCGTCCATTATTGGCAAATTATACATGGGATCTTGTTTCTCTTCCAAAGGGACGAAAACTTGTTAGATGCAAATGGGTTTACAAAACCAAGTTTGAACCATATGGAAAACTTGATAAACATAAAGATCGTCTTGTTTCTAAGGTTTTTTCACAAGTTGAAGGCATTGACTATACTGAAACCTTCTCCTCTGTTGCCAAAATGAACTCTACCTGCCTTGTTCTTTCCCTTACTGCCTCTTTCAAATGGGAAGTCCATCAGATGGATGTTAAATCTACCTTCTTGCATGGGGACTTACATGAAGAAATCTATATGGAACAACCTCCTGGATTTATACAAATAGATTGCAGCCTTGTATGTCAGCTTAAGAAATCCCTTTATGGTCTCAAGCAAGCCCCTTGGGCTTGGTATGCCAAAATGGATATCTTTCTTTTTGATATTGGCTTTTCTAGGCGTCATTCTAACAATACTATCTACACCAAGAAAGTGGGTAAGTCTCTTATCATTCTTGTTCTTTATGTTGATGATCTTATCCTTACTGGTAGTGATCCCAACCTTATAAGCCATGTGAAGTCCAACCTTAAAGAGCAATTTGAAATGATAAACATATGACACTTTTCTTGGTCTTCAAGTCTTGCAATCCAAGGAAGGTATTTCCCTTTCCCAGTCCAAGTATGCCTATGATCTACTATGCCACTTTCACATGGAACACTGTAAGCTAGCCCCTTCTCCCTTTCAGTCTGGAGCCAAACTTTCAGTCACTTGTACTTACCCTGAAGTTGATGCTACCTTATACCGTCAGCTTGTAGGAAAATTTTTGTATCTGACCCGTACCTGTCTTGACCTTTCCTTTGTTGTTGGTCTTATTTCTTCGTTTATGCAAAATTCACATGAAAGTCATTGGAAAGCTGCTAAAACAATACTTCGTTATGTTTGAGGTACAATTCAGTTTGGGATTCATTACAGTGCAAAAGCATCTCCTCTATTGGTTGGTTTCACTGATTCTGATTGGGTTGGTGACCCTGATGATCGAAAATCCACTGTAGGTTATGTCTTCACTCTTGGTTCTGGACCTATTACATGGGTTCACAAGAAAAAAAGTGCCATTTCTCTTTCTTTAGCAAAAGCAGAGTATCATGGCACTGTATAAGCTAGTAAGGAAGCCCTGTGGCTTCGTAAAATCCTGTCAGAGTTTGGCTTTCAGAAGCAACATCCAACTACACTTTAGTGTGATAATCAAAGTGTTATTCAACTATGCAAAGATCCAGTCCAACATCAGCGCAGCAAACGCATTGAACTACACATGCACTTAATCAGAAAGCTCATTCATGACCATGTTCTTGAAGTGCAATATTGTTCAACTGATGATCAAGTTGTAGACATCTTTATAAAGGCTCTCACAGAGGCGAAGTTTACTAAACTTCGATTTATGGTTGGAGTTCAAGAAGTTGTCACTAAGGGGGGATAGGCTCTAATGCCTCCTTCCTTCTCCTATTGTGTCATATTTGTACATCCTTCAATCATATCCCAAGTTGTTCTTGAGGGGGGATGTTAGGATATTCCGACACATAGGAAATATTTAAGTATAACTTGGTCTAGTGTAGAGTTAGGTAAAGTGTGTTTCTTTACTATGTACTTTTGTAACTTACAATCCGACGGTCATGATATGTTCTAGACATGAAATGATCTGACTGTTCATTCTCTCCTCGGTATTACCGACACTTGATTCGTGGCTTAACACCTGATTGGTCCATGATCTCTATTTATGGAGGGTCATTTGTAAGGTGACCGATCATGAGGGAAGCTTATGTAAATTTTCTTTCTTTTACATTAATAAATTTCCCGAAGTGACCGCATTGGCTCAAGCCGTGAACTGTTTCCCTCTTTGAGGGTTTTAACCACGTCAAGAATACTGGTGTACTGATCTGTGATCTGTTTGTGAGTGGTGTCCTTTGGTGTTCTATTTGAGGAACTTACCCTATAGATTCCTACAGATCTTTCTCGACCACTCTTGGTAATTACTGATAATAGAGATAAAATAATGCCTCTTCAAACAAAGCTTTGAGCTATCGAAGTGAAAAACAAATAAGAAAAAATTCTCCAATAATAATAATATATAGTGAAGAAAACAAATAAGAAAAAATATTGTAATGACAATAATATTAGATAAAGAAAACATGAGTAAAAATCCCGTAATAATAATAATCTCTAGTGAAGATTAACTTGCAAGTAGATAGAGAATCAATAGGTGGGTGCAAATTACTTGAAATGCTTAAGATCAAATTGCAATCTCTCCTTTACTTAGATTATTTCCTATCATTTTCTATCTTTGACAACCTTGACAACAGATCATGGTAGTGTGGTATGACTATGTGGGGACTTATGCTACAATCCTCAATTTGATCATTCTCTAACCAAACCCTCCTCTGGGTCATCTACAACATATTTCCAATTTCTTAACACTAAATCTCTCATCAAATTTGGTCGTCGTTATTCCTCCTCTTCTCCAGCATCTTTTATGGTTAAGATGATGAAAACTCCCTACTTTAGAGCTTATGGTTCTAGAATCTCATGCGATCGCAACAACTATAGATTCAATAGACGATGATTTTCAAAATTGGTGGTGCAAGGGATAAAAAAATGTCAGATGGATGGAGAATATGTTATAGACTATGCAAAAAGCCACCATAGCATGCTCAAATTGAAGGGCCAAAATTACGGTTAGGGTTACGCTTCCCCATTAACAAAATTTTACAAATCAATGTGTTGTTCTAAGAAAGCAGAGCTTTTGTTATGCTCTTAACCTGCAAAATGATACCCAAATACATAATATGCAAAGAAAAGATACCCAGAACACAGAATAGCAATGATTTTATTATTCAGAGAGTAATGTTCACTTGCCTCTTCGAGGGGGCAACCTCCAATAGAGCAGAGCTCGACTACAAAATAAGACACGATGCTCCTCGCATGGAGTCTCTATCCTTTATATATGACTCATACATGCAATACCACGGGCCAATACCGTGGGTTTTATTAATACCATCTATCTAATACTACGACCCATTTGCAACTAACTGTGGTCCCGTCATTAATTGCGGATTAACCACTTACAATTATTAATATGGGCTTTATTGACTCTTGACTATGACGTGATCCCATTACATAAATAAGGGGGTTAGGGTGGGACCCTAACATGCCCTCCCCCTTAAGACTAGCCTTGTCCTCAAGGCTGAAGCTGCGGAAACCGCTGAAGAATAGTGGTTGGTTCCCAAGTTACATCTTCCGGAGAGGTGTCTTTCCATTTGACGAGGACTTCCTTAATCATGCGGCCTCGCATTTGTTTGTCTTGTGTGTCTAGGACCTGTTCGGGTTGAAGCCAGATGGACCCTTCTTCATCCAATTCAGGTAGACTGGTCTGAATTCTGCAATTGTTCCCAATCACTTTCTTGAGGCATGAGACATGGAAAACTGGATGGATTTTTGCAGTAGGTGGCAAGGCCAACTTGTAGGCCACTTCTCCAATGCGCTGAAGTACTTGATATGGTCCGTAGAATTTGGGAGAGAGTTTCTGACACCCCTTGTCTTTGAGTGATGTTTGCTTATATGGTTGGAGCCGTAAAAAGACCTGATCCCCTTCTTGAAATTGGCGCTCTGAGCGATGCTGGCCTACCTGTTGCTTCATGCGGTTCTAAGCTTGATGAAGATTCTCTCGAAGATGGGCGAGCATGGTTGCGCGGTGTTGTAGGAGTTGATCCACTACTTGTACTTTTGAGCATCCCTTGAGATACGAAGTAGGTGAAGGCGGAAGTTGACCATATACTGCTTCATAGGGAGTCATTTTGGTGGTGGCATGATAGTTGGTGTTATACCACCATTCAGCCAGAGGCAACGACTGTACCCAAAGGTGTTGCTTTTCTGAAGTGAAACACCTAAGGTAGGTTTCTAGATATTTGTTGACGGCTTCAGTTTGACCATCTATTTGCGGATGATAGGAAGTACTGAGTTTTAGTTGAGTGCCTTGTATTCTGAAGAGTTCCTGCCAAAAATTACTGGTGAAGATTGGGTCGCGGCCGGACACAATAGAAGTGGGCATGCCATGCAATTTGAAGATCTGATCCATGAAAGATTGAGCAACCAAAGTTGGTGTAAATGGGTGGGGTAGGGCGTAGAAATGAGCATACTTCGACAGTCGGTCCACAACCACCATGATGACTGACTTGTTCCCTGACTTTGGAAGACCTGTAATGAAATCCATAGAAACCTCCTTCCAAATTGATGCCATAATGGGCAATGGTTGTAATGTGCCTGGTGTGTTGATGGTTTCCCCTTTGTGGCATTGACAGACATCGCATTCTGCTACGAAAGTAAGGATGTCCTTTTTCATGCCTGTCCAAAAAAATGATCTTCTGGTGCGAGCATACGTCTTTTGAAAGCCCGAATGTCCTGCAATGGGAGATGAGTGCAATTATGCCAAAATGCGACTTTTGAGGGTGGATGTTGGTGATATTACGACTCTGTCCTTGTAGTGAAGAATATCATCCTGCCACGAGTAGCCCTTGGTGGAATTTGGATCTACCTGCAATTGAGAAATGAGTTGGGAGAGCCCGGAGTGTGAAAACCATTCCATGCGAGCCTCTTCAATCCATTCTGGAATGGGGAGTGAAATTGCTAGCATAGTACTTTCCTCCTCAAATTGGCGAGATAATGCATCTGCTACACTATTGTCTTTCCCTTTCTTGTAAATGATCTCATAATCATATCCCAGCATTTTGGCTAGCCATTTATTTTGTTGTGGGGAGGATAGGCGTTGCTCCAAAAAATATTTAAGACTGTGATGATCTGTGTGGATTTGGAAACGTCGCCCCAATAAGTAAGGTCGCCAGGTCTCGACTGCATGTAAGATGGCCATCATTTCCTTCTCGTAGGTAGATTGGCCCAGATTCCTCCCACTGAGTTGTTGGCTTGTGAAGGCCAACGGTCGCCCTTCCTGCATTAAGACCGCCCCAATACCTGTACTCGAAGCATCACATTCAATGACAAAAGATTTGGTGAAGTCAGGTAGTGCTAAGACTGGAGTGGAACACATGGCATTTTTTAGAGCTTTAAAGGCCTGTTGTGCTTCCTCATTCCAGAAGAATGAATTTTTCTTTAGGAGTTGGGTGAGGGCTTTGCTATGCGACCATAGTTGCGGACAAATTTACGATAATAGCCTGTGAGACCCAAAAATCCTCTCAAGCTCTTCAAGGTCTTAGGTTGAGGCCATTCCTGCATTGCTTGGATCTTTTTGGGGTCCACCTTGACACCTTCACGCCCCACAATGTGGCCCAAATACTCTACTTCTGCCATGCCAAACGAACACTTGGACATCTTGACAAATAATTTATGCTTGCGGAGCAATTGCAAGAGTAGATCTACATGCTGAAGATGTGCGGCCCAAGTGCAACTATAGATGAGGATGTCATGGAAGAAGACAAGGACAAATTTCCTGAGATATGGTTTGAGAATGTGGTTCATAAGGCTCTGAAAAGTAGAGGGGGCATTACAAAGACCAAATGGCATGACCAGGAATTCATAATGGCCTTCATGAGTTTGGAAAGCAGTCTTGGGGATTTCGACTTCCTTCATGCGAATTTGGTGGTAGCCTGAGTGAAGATCCAGCTTAGTGAAGAATTGAGCCCCATTGAGTTCATCCAACAAATCATCAACCACCGGGATGGGAAATTTATCTTTGAATGTCAACTTATTGAGGGCCCTGAAGTCGGGACACATCCGCCACTCCCCATCTTTCTTGAGCACCATGACCACTGGGGATGAATAAGGACTAATGCTGGGACGAATGACACCTGCTTCCAAAAGTTCCTTGATGATTTTTTCTATTTCATTCTTTTGGGTGAACGGATATCTGTATGGGCGTACATTTGGGGGTTGGGCCCCTGGAACCAAGGTGATGCTATGATCATGTTCCCCTCGCAAGGGTAGAAGCTCATGAGGCTTGTCAAAGACCGGCAGATGGTTATTTAAAATCTGTTGCATCTCAGGATGAATTGGCAGAGGCTTGGTTTCGACTGCCTGGATGGCATTAAATTGAGCTACAACTCCATGATTGCCCTTTTTTAACAATTTTTCCATCCTATGCAAGCTGATGATAGAGGGGGCTTCCGCCTGGAGTCCACGGAGGGTATGTGTGTAGTTGTTCTGCTTAAAACTCATATATAACTCTTGGAAATCCATTGTGATTGGCCCAAGATGCGGAGCCATTCAACGCCGAGGACAATGTCGCAACCCCCCATGTGTATGGCAAACATGTGAGTTTTCAACTGATAATCCCCCATTTGAAGTTTGACATTTTCACAGCGGCCTTCACATTTCATTGTGCCTCCATCCGCAATTTGAACTTGGAAGTTAGAAACTGCTCGTACGAAACAATGCACTGCTTCTGTGACTTTTTGATGGATGAAATTATGTGTACTTCCACTATCAATCAAGACTACTACTGGGTGATGTTTAATAAAACCTCTGATTTTGAGAGTTTGAGGGGAAGAAATCCCCGCCAAAGCATGCAACGAAATAACTGGTTCATCAGAGACATTGTCCTTTTGGTTGTCTTCTTCTAGCGGCTCATGTTCCTCCAGTGGTGGATCTTCCTTTGTTGAGTTGTAGTCAGTGGCATCAATTTGAAAAAATTTGGGCTCCTTGCATTTATGACCTGGGGAGTATTTTTCATCACAGTAGTAACATAGGCCTTGCTTTCTTCTTTCGGCCATTTTCGCAGGTGACACCTTTTGGACCTTAAGTGTTTGAGTCGTGTTGTGAGCCTGTGGGGGGCGACCTTTAGCGGAGAAATTTGGGCGACTGTATTGGGCTGCTAATGCACGTTCCACATTACGAGCGACCTTGCAAGCCTCCGTCCATGTGGGAGGGTGGTGCAGTAGGACTTGGGCTTTGATAGCTTCTTTAAGACCGCTGATAAAACATTCCGTGTAGAACACATCTGAGAGACCCCAAGTGCGGAAGGCTAAGGCTTCAAAAGCTGTAATATATTCATCCACTGTACCAGTCTGTCGGAGCTTAGTAAGACGACCCAAAAAAGATGATTCCTGGTCAAAGCGGTCTTGAAGAGCTTTGGTGAATTTGGTCCAAGTCTTAAAAGGTCCAGTGCAACGTTGATTCCATTCCCACCATTGCCACCATTGCCACCTTTCATTGTCTAAGTACATGCTCCCCAACATAAGCTGAGTCTCATCATCGAAGATGCGATTCAGTTTGAAATACTGCTCCATTTGTGCTATCCATGCCGACGGGTGAGAGTCGTCAAATTTATGCATATCCAACTTGGGAGGTCACTGACTGGGTGGTGGGTGGGTGTGCCAGACGTGAGGAGAGTGGCTAGACTCACCCTCATTGTGTTCAATGCCATTATACTCCTCCTCGTGGGCTGGCTCCTTGCCCTTTGGGACTATTTTCTCGACCATGTTACATAGTCCGGTAAGCTGAAGGTGGAGGTTGTGCATTGATTCTTCAAATTTGTCCATCCTTTCATTAGCCATCGCTTGAGCTCTAGTTTCTACCATACACCAACCAGGGTTTTTGAAAATTGGGACCGCCTAAATTTTTTTTTTCACTAAGAAGTGAATGGTACCACCATGCTCAACTCGTCGTCCTAATTCTGATGGGCTAGATCACCAATAAGCACCTAGAAAGATCCCAGATTTTTTTTGTCTGAAAACTCCTAACGAAGTTTTACTCCTTCCTTATCAATATTGCAGTGGCCAAATCCTCAAAATGTCAATGCGGCCAAAAGTCCTGCGAAAATTATACCCCGGTATAGGAACCCTTCACAACGACTCCGATCTGGGGGATCTGAGAGATCTGAATGGCGGATCTGATGGCAGAACAGACTGCTTCTGCGGATCTGATGGATCTAATAGATCGAAATGGCTGATCTGCGAACTCGAGACTGCGGGACTGATGTCTGCTGCTGCTGCACCCCTTTGCACAGGCAGATCTGGAAGAGATGCTGTGTGATCCCCCGATAGAAAAGGGAACTAAGGTCTTGAGGAGTGTCAGGTGCTATAGATCGCAATATACATAAGGGTCTGGCAGTAGTACTCGGCCCAATGTTTCAGGGCTCTAACTAAGGAGGATCGACCGTACCCTTAGCCGTACAACCCGACTACCCTATCGTACGGGTGAGTAATCTCCCCGAGTGCTGTTCTCGGTGTACTGTAGCCGCAAGACGGCCGACGGTTTATCTATGGCGAGGTTTCAAGGGAGCCTAGGGGGCTTCCGATATACCCAGAGGGTATGTGGAAGACAATCCGTGCGCGGTTCTGTCTAATGCGCTACTACTCGAAGGGGTACCCACAGGGGTTACAAGGGAGTCCAACAGACGTGACCACCTCTTGTATTTCCTGCGTGCATGCCTCCCCAAATCCGCAGGTTTATGCGCTCAATGACAAATCCCGTGGTTTAAAGACGCCGGAACACGTCTCTAGCCAAATTTTTTTTTGCTAAGAAACGAAGATCCCACTGGCCCTGGAAAGTGCTCTGATACCACTTGTTATGCTCTTAACCTGCAAAATGATACCCAAATACAGCATATGTGAAGAAAAGATACCCAGAACACAGAATAGCAATGAATTTATTATTCAGAGAGTAATGTTCACTTGCCTCTTCGAGGGGGCAACCTCCAATAGAGTAGAGCTCGACTACAAAATAAGACACGATGCTCCTCGCAGGGAGTCTCTATCCTTTATATATGACTCATACATGCAATACCACGGGCCATTATCGTGGGTTTTATTAATACCATCTATCTAATACTACGGCCCATTTGCAACTAACTGTGGTCCCGTCATTAATTGCGGATTAACCACTTACAATTATTAATATGGGCTTTATTGACTCTTGACTATGACGTGATCCCAATACATAAATAAGGGGGTTAGGGTGGGACCCTAACAGCTTTTGTTCACACAAACTATATAGATCTATTGCTGCAACTAAATCTAGAAGAGAAAAAAATAGCTCAATGTAATTCTTGGGAGAAAACTTCAAGTCAACAAGGGTTACCTAAGACCAATTTTTGACCTTTGAACCTGACGTGAATTGGACCTCATTACCTTTGTCTAGATTGTAGATAGCTACGAGCAGGAAGCCTGGCATTAAATTTGAAGGTGATGAGGCACATGCCTGTAGATGAACAATCATTGACAATGCACAAACATATACTCTTGACACGGAGATAGATAGGAGTGTTAGGGTTCCTATGAGGAAGAGAGCATAGTGAAATGGACACGGGACTTTGGGAATTCATGAGAGAAAGGGATAAGGGTAGCCAAAACCGGGAACACTTAGCCTAGAAAAGTTGTGACGAGCATAGAGGACATAGCTGAGGGGCAAAGGGATGACCCACCCAAATAGGTTGTATGCCCTGGTAACTTAATTGATGGACCTAAGGAGAATTGAATCTGCTTCTCATGACAAAGGGAAAAGGATTTAGCAGAGGGCACTTCAATCAACTGAGTTACCCACTAAGGATAGGATGAACCAAATGTTGAATAGGAAAGGAGTTAAATTAGAGTATGCTCTCCTCACTCATTAACATTCAATTATTTATATATAATAAGGTGATCAATCATTTCACATTCCAAGGGTATCTTCACATTCTTCTTTATTTATGTACAATTTATACAACAAAAAATTCAAAAAATTATGTTCAACATCTCGAAATTGAAAAACACCCCCAATATTTTAATCAAGAGGAGGATTATAAAATAATCCATTCCAGAAAGCCTATTATTCCTAGCCTCAAACACTAAGCCTTTGTCTTTATTTTGTTCAATTTTATTAGATTTGGCTCCTCTTCTCTAGCCTTAGACTCTTGTGATTTTAATAATTTTTCTCAATTATTATTATTATTTTTTCTTTTCACCCTTTTCTCTTCCCTATCCTCATAAATTAAACTTTATACCTATTTTCATTAATTTACTTATTTTGTAATTCTTGGTTTAAGTTATTTGATCCCATTGGTCTTATTTCATTCATCATATTTATTTATTTTAAAATTCTAAATCATTTTTAGTTGTTGGTCATCCTCATAATGTTTAATTCATTATCTAGTTATCAATAATTATTAATTTAATACTCATTCATATATTTATTCATTTACTTAACTTTAGTTCCTTTTCTAACCATAATTCCTTTTCTAACCATAATTCCTTTTCTCATCAACAATACTTTTTCCCCCTATCGTATGTATATATTCGTCTCTTGCACTTTTTTCTAACACTTAAGATCAATTTGTCCTTAATGATGAGTGAAGTGTCCACTTGAAACATTAGATGTTTCAAAGCTTCTTATAGCACAATTTACTCTAGAAACCCCAAATAACAAATATAATTTGTTTTATTTTAATAATTGTGCAAGGTTCATGTTGAAAATGCAACAAGAAAATCCTAAATTTAATTTTGCCTTGATTAAATTAGGAGAAATTCAAATTTCAATTTCAGTAAAATACTTGGAGGCAGTTAATTGAGGTGACATGGGTCTTGTCACTAAGTTAACTCAGTAAATTCGAGTTGGAGACACTTGAGTTCAGTTCTACATGATTGATTACTAATTTGTAGCAATCTAGTTTAGTTGATTTGAGTTATTGTCAGTGTAAATAGTTCTCACTTTTAGTAGACTAGTGGAGGTTCAGTCCAGGGTGTGTAACTTTTTTCACAGAGTGATAATCCAGTTAAACTGATCAATTAGCCTAAATTAACTCATGCATGCAGAGAATCTGATTTACCCAGTTGAGATTGGAGTTCAAGGGCAGTGTACTATAAGTTGTGAACTATTCCAAGTTATACAAGTGGTGCATGCAGTCAAGGAAGGGTCTAAAGTAATTACACATTCCAAATTGGTGAATTTCCTAGTTGATAGGGGCCTAATTCCCAAGGAAACAACACAAGGAAATAGGAGGTTGGAAAGCTGAGAAATTGGCTAAGTATTGGCTTGAGTCGGTTAGTGAAGCAGTGAGATAGGTTATACTAGTGCAGAGGTTGCTCAGGCTTGAACAAGCATTGTATTTCTTCTCTATTCTTTGATTAATGAAATACAAATAGTAAGGGGTTTTGAGCAGTTTCTTTCCCCTAGATAAATCTATGTTTATGCGTGTTGGACCTTGATGCATGTTAATGGTTTGTGTTCTCGACCATGATTTTCTTTCCGCAGATGAGTAGAGTAGCTTCAAGTCTCGTGAGATAGTAAATTTCATGAGCAGTTTTTAATCTACACATTAAATTTCTACAATTGGTATCAGAGCAGGAATCACAATAGAGAAGAGAATCCAAAGTTGTCTTTGCAGGTGGATCGAATTTGCAGGATCAATTCTTCAAAGCTAGCAAGATGGCTTTCTATGGGCTGAGACTCGAGTATTCCATTGAGGGTAGCTCGAATTATGTTGTGTGGAAGGATAGGATCGAGGCAGTGTTGGAAGATAATGGGTTGAAGGAATTCATAGATAATAATATCTCGAAGCCTCCAACATCGGATGCTCAAGTTCTAGCAGAATGGAAGAAGTGTGTAGCAAAGGTGAGCAAGATCATATTGGAGGGAGTTCGAGATCATATTGTCTCGAATATCCATGCGAAAGAGACTCCATATGCAATGTTGCAGGCCTTGACAAATTTGTTCTAGAAAAGTAGTGACCACATGAAGCTGGCACTGAAGGAAAAGCCTCAGAATACCAAGATGCATAAGGGCGACACAATTCCATAGTACCTCAGCAGGTTCATAAATTGTCGGGATGAACTTGGTCAAGTTGTTGTTACTGTAACAGAGGATGGTCTAGTAAGCTTATCATTTGTAGGCCTTCCTAAGAGCTGGAACAACTACTAGAATTTGGTAAATGGGAGGGAGAAGCTACCAAATTGGGAACATCTTTGGTATGATTTGGTACAGGAGGAGATAAGGTGGAACACCAGGGATAGAACCTCATCCAAGGGTGATAATGAGAAGAATTGTGCCTTAGTCATAAAAGAAAAGAAAGGGAAAGGGAATAAATCCCAATCCAAAGTAGAATCGGGTCAAGGGAGCAAGAATAAATACTTGTCCAAAATTAAGTGCTTTCATTGTCATGAACTGGGACACTATGCCACGAAATGTCCACACAAGAAAGCATGCAAGAAGACTGTAGGAGGAGCAGTGGGGTGAAGCCTTGGCTTCACAATTCGAACTTGATTTTATCCTCATTTCATGCATGGCAAGCACAGTGATGGGTAGTGTGTGGTATCTCGACAGCGGTGCCTCATTCCATGCGACAGGAAACAAAGAATTTTTTAGTGACTTAGAGGAGAAGGATCTCCAGATGCGCATTGAGATGGGATATGATGGAAGGTATAGCACGACCGATATTGGTACAATTACTTTTTAGAGGGAGCCAGGCTCCCCTCTCAAGCTCAAGGATGTGATGTTTGTACCGGGATTGAAGAAGAATCTAGTTTCTTCTGCGGTGTTGGAAGAAAGTGGCTACGATGTGATATTCAATAAAACAAAGGCTTTCTTGAGACACTTCACCATGAGACAAGTGAAGCAACTCGGGGTTTGAGTGAAGAACCTCTACAAATTAGATGTGGAAGGTTGTGCAACATTAAGCACAAAAGAAGAGAAGGTGTAGAGCCAAGATGTCGATGAATTATGGCACAGATGATCCAGGTGGATATTGGTGGCCACCCACCTATTCCGCTTAGACCTCCAGTCAATTTCATCTATTTCCTTGTTTATTTCAGCATTTACTATTTTAATAGTTTTTGGGGTCCTGAACTTCTGGAGTAGTTTTGATCCCCTAAACGACGTTTTTTTGAGGTCCGCAGCAGATCCATAGACATAGGTAGGGGCCTGCCAAAAATCCTGTAGTACTTAGAGATACCTTTCCAACAAGGTAACGTATGTGCCAGACAGAGATAATATGACTAATTTACGACCCTAGGAAGTTGGCTACCCAACTAACCCCAAAGGGGTCCACAAAATCTTGACATTCCATCTCTTGGGGTTAGGATTTTGGTTGTTTAGGGTTTTACATTGTTATTAAATAATAAATAGGCCCTTGAGCTCCATTGTCACATAGTTCAGAGGCATGTAGCCGCCACATATCTTCTCAGAGATAAACTACCATCACCCGAGCTAATTTATTTCCATTCTGTTTGTAAGCATATTTCAATATTCTGATATTAATGAAATAAAGTGTTATTTCTACTACATCTTTGTGTTTATGGTTTGATCTGAAATCACTTGTGAATGATCTTAGAGAATTAATGAAGGTATTACAGTCTCATGTGATGGGGTGTGCCTATGTTATTTTAAGCAACGGATCGATAAGATTGTGAAATACATAGACACTGAAGCAGTAAGAGAAACACAATAAGCAAACACATAAACACAATAAGTTTAATAAGGAGTTCACCCAATCCTCTTGGGCTACGTCTCCTGGTCCAGCCTTCAGTGGTGGCCTTTCTATTGTGTCTTAAAAAGCAGAGTTTTTACAATAATGAGCTCAATTTGAGTCTCATTCAACAGAGGATGATCAATAGGATTGTACTTGGATTCCCAAAGACTCTAGAGTACATAGACTCCCCTTACTGAATCTCGACCTCAACTGGTCATAGTGGTATGAGTCCAATCTGAGACTCAATACCTGACAGGTTTACTCAGAGGAGTTAGCTTGAACCTCTCAAGCCTTCTCTGGAGTTCACAGACTCTTGGACTCTCTCTGTCTCTATCTGGCTCGATACTGCCTTTGCTCTGTAGGTCAGCTCGGCTTCTTCTCTGTTCTCTGCAATTCACTTCTCTCTGGCCTCTCGGCTTTCTGCTTCCTCTCTCTGCCTTCTCTTACTCTTTGTCTATTTGTGGCTTAAAGCCAATCTGCATCCTGACTGTTCGTTTCCTCTTCCCGGCTCTCTGGATCTCCTGCCTCTGCCCGCTTTAATTCCCCTGCTCTGCGTCATCATCACTGTGTGACGCTTCACAGAGAGGTGGCCACCTGTTTCCTCATGAACTGAGTGTCAGTTCTCTTTGAATGGTCATTATTTTCGTTGCTTCCAAGATTTCCCACGAAACTGATTCCTCTACCAACTCATCGGTCATGCTGAATCTCAAATCTTATGCGACTCGGCCTATATTCCCGTCGAATCCAGTCATCCATCGGATTGTTCCTCCGTCGTTGATCTGGAGCCTCCAGATCCTACGGTCTCCATCCATATCGTGCGGGTAAGTAGCATGCCATTTACCCGTCCGATGTGAGTAGTTTTCTCTCTCATCCACCGGACGCGTGTCACCCAGCGTGTGGCATCGGGCAGGACTTTGTCAAACCCGCTTACTGCTTGAAGCCCTTCCGATATCCTGTTGGTTTTAGTGTGGGACCCGCATTCTGACGGAATCGGCGATTCCCATACGGTTTTATGCTTTTCTCGAGACTGAGCGTTTAGGGGCTTTCCTTCATTGAGGGGGACGTCTTGTGATACGCGATTAGCGTTAATCGTGATAATCGCATATCAGAAACTACCCCTGTTTCTGGATTTGACCTCCTGTTTGTCAATTTGTGCCAGCGCGTGGTTACCATGGGCCAACGGTCTGTGCGCTTTGACCGAGGGTCCTCGTTGCTCCGTGCTGACCACAAATTTCCATTGTTTAGAGGTTATTTCTGATAAGTTCGACATCCATAAGACTTTGAAACTTTAGTATGAGTTTTACAGAGTTCAGGAAACTTTAAGAGTGTTTAAGGATCCGATTCGGATCACGACCTTCCCACTGAAAAAGCTTTTGGACCACCAAAAGTTGGTTTTCAAGCATCGACTAAATGAGGGTATATCTATCTCACTTGTCCAATCTCTATCCATTTTGCACTGCTTGGCTTTGAACCATTGAGTCCAATCCTGAGGTACTCAACATCTCCCTTGCGTGTTGTCCTCACCTTCCTGTCCAGAACTATGTCTTCCTACAATTCATTGAGATATTCAGATAACAGATCATCAATAAAAGGCAATTGACTCTGCTCTTCAGGATCTTCAATTAATGAAGGTTCAAATAGTCTCAAGCCGTCGGCATTAACGACTGAGTAGATGTGCATGTAAGCTGGTAAATCAAAGCGAAAATAATTCTAGCCAATTTTCTCAAGTATCTTGAAAGGTCCATACCTTATTGGCTTCAGCTTCTTACCTTCACCTTGCATTCTGTCTTTGCTGATATACAACCAGACTTGATCACCAACTTGAAAACTGTGCTCCATCCGATGCTTGTCATGCATTGCCTTGTACTTGGCTTGGATCTTTTCTAGTTGTTCCTGTACTGCTTGGTGAATCTCTTGGATTTGTTCAATGAACCTGGTTGCTTTGTCCACATCACTGTGTCCATCAACCGCTATGTCTTTACCAAAGAAAAAATCCAAGGGAGACCTTGGTGTGAAATCAAAACAAGTCTCAAAAAGGAGATCTTTGTGTAGAAGAATGTTTAGCATGGTTGTAAGCATGCTGCACATAACATAAATGTTCATCCCAAAGTTTAGGATGCTTGCTGCAATAGTCTCTGAGGAACTGGATCACTGTCCTATTGACCACTTCTGTTTGGCCATCTGTTTGTGGATGAAAGGCTGTGCTCTTCTTCAGTTTGGTGTCCATCAGTTCCCACAGACTCGACCAAAACTTCCCAACAAATCAGGAATCTCGATCAGATACAATGGAAGTGGGTAATCCAAAATGAACCCATACATGTTGGAAGAACAACTTTGCTGTTTGTTCAACTGTAATCTGTTTGTTACATGGTATTAGAATACACATTTTACTGAACCTATCCACAACAACATATAGATAGTCATGACCTTTTCTAGATTTGGGCAGTCCCCCAACAAAGTCCATGGAAACACTTTCCCAAGGATGAGAAGGTACTGGTAGTGGAGTGTACAAGCCTAGTTTTCTATTGCTGGGCTTGCTTTTTGCACACATAGTACACCCCCTTACATATCTAGAAACTGTCTCATTCATTTTAGGCCAATAACAAAATCTTTGCAGCTGTGCAACTGTTTTACTTACACCAAAGTGACCTGATATTAGAGAAGTGTGTGCTTCTCGAATTATCTTTACTCTTTCAGTTTGTGGAATGCATAACTTTCCCAAATGATACAAGAGTCGGTCCTTAATATGATAATCCAATTCTTCTATTTGTTTGCCATGACTTAAAGTTGCATATACATCTTTAAAATCTATATCTTGAGCATACTGTTCAATGTAGCTTTCATGCAATACTGAATTATGCTTAAGTATAGTAGATGCATTGATGATTGGTCTGGACAACATATTTGCAACTTTATTGTGTATACCCTTTTTATATTTGATGACTAAATGAAACTGTTGTAGGAAGCAAATCCACCTATAGTGTCTCGATTGCTGCAACTTAGTTTGGGAGTGTAAATATTGAAGTGGTTGATGATCAGTATGTATAACTGTCTCTTTGCCCATTAAATAATGTTTCCACTTTTTCACACTCTGTACTAATGCATACAATTCTTTATCATATGTGGGATAATTAACTACTGCAGAATTAAATGTCTCAGAATGATAACATATGGGTTTACCGTGTTGTATCAACACTGCTCCCATGGCATAGTCACTGGCATCTGTTTCAATCTCAAATGGTCTTTGAAGATCAGGCAGTGCTAGTACTGGTGCTGTACTAATCTTTTCTTTCAAGGTGTCGAAGGCTTTCTGCTGTTTGCCTCCCCACTGAAACACCTTGTTCAATCCTGTCAAAGCATGTAAAGGTGCTGCAATTAAGGAAAAGTTAGCAATAAACTTTCTCCAATATTGTGCTACCCCTAGGAAGCTTCTAACTTCAGTAGCAGATTTGGGTTTAGGCTAGTTTACAATGACTGCAACCTTAGAGGGATCTATCTTCAATTCACCACCCCCTACTATATGACCCAAATAATTCAAAGATGTTTTACCAAATTCACATTTTGAGAGTTTAACATAAAGTTTTTCTCTTTTTAAAACATCTAGAGTCTGCTTGACATGCTTTAAATGTTCTTCCCATGTTTTACTAAATATAAGAATGTCATCCAAATATACAATTACAAAATCATCAATAAACGGTCTGAGTACATCATTCATTACTCTCATGAAAGTAGCAGGAGCATTAGTTAAGCCAAAAGGCATAACTAGCCACTCATACAATCCCTGCTTTGTTTTGAAAGCAATCTTCCATGCATCTTGCTCTGCAACTCTGACTTGATGATAGCCACTATGCAAGTCCAACTTGGAAAAATAAACAGCTTCTTTCAACTGATCCAGTAGATCATCTATGCGAGGAAGGGGATAACAATTTTTGATCGTTATCTTATTTAGTGCTCGGTAATCAATGCACATTCTCCATGAGCCATCTTTCTTTCTCACCAAGACAATTGGAGACCCACATGGTGATGTGCTAGGTCTGATGAACCCTTTCTCGAGTAGCTCCTGTACCTGCTTCTTGATTTCTGCATTCTCTAAAGTGGACAACCTGTACATTCCAATGTTAGGCAATGGAGCATCTTGCTACAAATTAATATCATGTTCTATTTCCTTTTGGGGTGGCAGACTTTTAGGTTCTTGGAATAGTATATCATATTCTGAAACAACTTTTTCTAAATCAGCTTGCTGTTTAGCATTACATCCCTCAAATATTTTGGTTTTATCAGGTTTCTTTTCATTTACAACCATCAGCAAAATTTGCTTGCATGAATTTACAATTCTTTTCATCTGCCCTGAGTTTATGAGAGTATAATTATTTTTGAGTTTGTGAGCTCTTACAATATATTCGATGTAGGAATTTACAGGGTAAGTTCCTCAGACATAACACCAAAGGACACTGCTCACAAATAGATCACAGATCAATACACCAGTATTTTGACGTGGTTAAAACCCTCAAAGAGGGAAACAGTCCACGACCTGAGCCAACGCGGCCACTTCAGGCAATTTATTAATAAAAGAATGAAAATTTACACATGCTTCTCTCATAGACGGATTACCCTACAAATGACCCTCCATGCGCTTTAAATAGAAATCATGGACCAATCGGGTGTCAAGCCACGGATCAAGTGTCGGTAATACCGAGGAGAGAATGAACCATCGGATCACTACCTCTTGTGACCATCGGATTGTAAGTTACAAAATGTACAAGGTAAAGAAACACACTTTACCTAACTCTATACTAGACCAAGTTGTACTTAACTATTTCCTATGTGTCGGAATATCCTAACATCCCCCTTTAAGAACAACTTGGGATAGGATTGAAGGATTTACAAATATGACACAATAGGAGAAGGAAGGAGGCACTAGAGGCTATCCCCCCTTAGTGACAACTTCCTGAACTTCAACCATAAATCGAAGTTTAGTGAACTTCGCCTCTGTGAGAGCCTTTGTAAATATGTCTGCAACTTGATCATCTGTTGAACAATATTGCACTTCAAGAACATGGTCGTGAATGAGCTTTCTGATGAAGTGCATGTGCAGTTCAATGTGTTTGCTGCGCTGATGTTGGACTGGATCTTTGCATAGCTGAATGGAACTTTGATTATCACACCAAAGTGTAGTCGGATGCTGCTGCTGAAAGCCAAACTCTGACAGGATCTGACGAAGCCACAAGGCTTCCTTACTAGCTTCTACGGCACCACGATATTCTGCTTCTGCTGAAGAAAGAGAAATGGCACCTTGTTTCTTGCAAGCCCATGTAATAGGTCCTGAACCAAGAGTGAACACATAACCTCGAACATAACGAAGTATTCTTTTAGCTGCTTTCCAATGACTTTCACAGGGGTTTTGCATAAACCGAGCAACAAGGCCAACAACAAAGGAAAGGTCAGGACGAGTATGGGTTAGATACAAAAGTTTTCCTACAAGTTGACGGTATAAGGTAGCATCAACTTCAGGAGAAGTACAAGTGACTGAAAGTTTGACTCCAGACTGAAAGGGAGAAGGGGCTGGCTTACAGTCTTCCATGTGAAAGTGGCGTAGAATATCACAGACATACTTGGACTGAGAAAGGGAAATACCTTCCTTGGATTGCAAGACTTGAAGACCGAGAAAATAATGTAAGTGTCCTAAGTCTGTCATTTCAAACTTCCTTTTAAGGATAGACTTCACATGGTTTATAAGGTTGGGATCACTACCAGTCAGGATAAGATCATCAACATAAAGAACAAGAATGATAAGAGACTTGCCCACTTTCTTGGTGTAGGCAGTATTGTCAGAATGACATCTAGAGAAGCTAGATTCTAAAAGAAAGTTATCCATTTTGGCATACCAAGCTCGAGGAGCTTGCTTGAGACCATAAAGGGATTTCTTAAGCCGATATACAAGGCTAGAGTCTGTTTGTATAAAGCCAATAGGTTGTTCCATATAGATTTGTTCATGCAAGTCCCCATGCAAGAAGGCGGATTTAACATCCATCTGATGGACTTCCCATTTGAAAGAAGCAGCAAGGGAAAGAACAAGGCGGATAGAGTTCATTTTGGCAACAGGGGAGAAGGTTTTAGTGTAGTCAATGCCTTCAACTTGTGAAAAACCCTTAGCAACAAGACGAGCTTTATGTTTATCAACTTTCCCATCCGGTCCATACTTGGTTCTGTAAACCCATTTGCATCTAACAAGTTTTCGTCCCTTTGGTAGAGGAACAAGATCCCATGTATCATTTGCCAATAATGAATGATATTCTTCATTCATAGCTGCTTCCCAATCTGGATGGCCTGAAGCTTCTGCAAAGGTGTCAGGATCATAATTTACTGGAGCTTGAGCCAGTAAAGAAGAGGCTCTGTCAAACTGAGAACGTGTGCGTCACTGATCTGTAGGATCACCGGCAAGATCACCTGCTGCATCTCGAGTAGCACAAACCCATTTTGGAAGCTGAGGAGCTGAAGGAGGATCCTGAGATGGTGGGGGAGGATTTTCATCCTCACTTTCATCATCTGAAGAAGAAATATTTTCAAAAGTAGAAGAGATAGGGAGAGGTGGCACATCTGCCGAACTAGGCTCGCCGGCCGATATATTTTCATCAAATTTTACATCTATTCTACTGATAACATTTTTGGACTTAAATGGAATAAGTCTATAGCCTTTGACATCTTCAGAATATCCAACAAAAGTACATTTTTCACTCTTAGGTTCTAAAGCTTTATGCTTTTCATCTGGAATATGGGTCCACGCTTCACTTCGAAAAACACAAAAGTGACTTACATTTGGTTTGATTGAGCTCCATGCTTCTTCTGGAGTGATATTCTTTAAAGCCCTAGTAGGAGTGTGATTTATTATGTAATTTGCACAGTTAACTTCTTCTGCCCAAAAACTAAGACCAAGTCCTTTAGATTGTAGCATACAATTAGCCATTTCCTTTAAGGTGCGATTCTTCCTTTCAGCTACACCATTTTGTTGTGGAGTATATGGAAAAGTATGTTGCATTTGATTCCATTCTCAGTGCAAAAGTTGATGAATGTGTTTTTAACATATTCTCACCATTATCAGATCTTAGCTTAAGAATTTGATGTCCAGATTTTTTTTCAACAAAGGCCTTGAAGGCCAAAAATGTGTTAAATACTTCACTCTTGAGTTTTAAGAAGTATACCCAAGTGCGTCTGGAGAAATCATCAATGAAAGTTAAGAAATACTTGCAGCCAAAGAATGAAACAACTAGAAGTGGACCACATAAATCACTATGCACAAGCTGTAAAGGGGCTGAGGCGTGCCAAGAGGCACGTTTTTCAAAACTGTCCCGATGATGTTTTCCGAGTACACATCCGGAACAAACACCATCTCTGCAAGATACCATAGGAAGACCTGTCACCATATTTTCTTTACATAGATGCTGAAGGGAGCGATAGTTTAAGTGACCAAATCGCTCATGCCAAAGTTTGCTCACTTCATCGTTATGAGCAACAAATACTGAGGGAAGATTTGATGACCCAAAGTTGTGAAACTTATACAACCTTGTAGAATCATCAGCAATGCCAGTAGCTAAAATCTGTCTAGGATCTCTTAGGTCCTTAATTACAACATCGTGAGGTGAAAATTCAACGATTTTACCTTCACCTGACTGGGTTATCTGATATACAGATAGAAGGTTGCAGGATAAGGTTGGAACACATAATACATCATTAAACTGACCATTGTCTAGATGAACAGTTCCAGTCCCTACAACACTAAGAGATCTATCATCACCAACATATATATTTTTGGTGTTACAATCATTTAAAGAATAAAACATGGCTTTGTTTTTGGCCATGTGATAAGAAACTCCAGAATCAATGAGCCACTCATGAGAATGAGAAGAAGAAGATACTTTTAGTGCATTGTTGTTGGGAAAAGTATCTATTTAGAACGCCCCTATCCCACTCTAAGGTGTGATAGTGCCTTAGCAACAAACAAGGAAAAATACTTGAGTATTTATTCTTTATGAAATGTAAATGAGGAGGAAGGATGTAACTAACCTGTGTCTTTTTCTAGTTTGTTGATCCAATCGCTCTTCTCTTCAGTGGCTCCCAGCTCCCTGCTCCCTTACCGGCCCAGCTTCACCGAATTCCTGCAAGGTCACAAGAGAGAGAAACTACACGAAGATATAGATATACATTCATAAAAAGCTCAAGATCAGATTAAGCTAAACATGTAAGTATAACAAAACATCATTGATACACAGCATGTAGGAGAAACTCAAATAGTTTATTGATAGAATAAGAAAGTCTAAGAGGAGATACAACCAAGTGAGTTCCGATCCAGCATCTACCTCCCAGCAAAGGAATCCCTTCCTCTCCTCCAACAAAGCATAAATCACCCAATGTACTAATCTCAATCTCAAACCAACAACAATTCTCTGCAAAGTACAAAATTCCAGCCTCTGGATCTCTGGGATGAGGGATCCATAGATAGATGTAAGCAGAGAGGATGAGTCAGCTTATGTTTTGACTTGTGGCTTCTCTCTGTCAGTTCTTGCTTCCACTTGGAGACTGAGAGCCTCTTACTCATCACTTGGTCGAATTCAGTGAGGCAAGTGTCATTGGAGAAGATTCTGGAAGCTTCCATGGTCTTTCCACCTCGTTGAATGACTCTGCCACTTGTCATTTCCCGCTCAACGCACCTGGGTAGTGCATTCAAGTGCGTTGCAACGCACCTAGACAGTGTACTGGGGTGCTTTGCAACGCAGGCAGCTAGTGGAGCACTTGAATTGATCCTGAATTGACTGTTTCTGAGTGGTTTTTGGTGGAGAACTTCTGGGAGGAGCTATCATTGGTTGACCTTGTTCCTTTAGGAGCTGTAACAACATCTTTAGGGACTTTGGATCCCTTGGATTATGGACATTTCATGCTCAAAGCTGTAAGGCACAAAAATGTCTATAACAATTGCCCCCTAAAGTATGAGGCCGTTTATCGGGTGAAATTCTTTATTAGGAGGATCCGAAGTTCATCCAATGCTGGGAGGAGACCTGTAATAAGATACAATACAATACATTATTTTTCATAATGTTTTCATGATCTAGCTGAGGCGGGCATTCCCATGCTTAGCTTTATAAATTCATTTTTATGTACATAGGACAGACAATCGTCTGATGGTAGACTGATGATTCTGATGAAATCATCATCCTTTTGGTAGGATGATTATCTGTTCTGCAATGCTGTACATGTCAATGTCTTTATTTGTCCTGAATATATATCGCAGCCCGGATGGATGAAACTAGATCCGGGGTCTTCAATCTCGTCCGATCTTCACTCTAAGTACAAGTCGATCCATGTGAGAAATGTTTTGAAGTCGAACATGGAAAGACATCGCTTGATTACCAGTCAATGATGTAAACTGTTAACAAGCGCGAGAGGAATCACCGATAATGATAACAACCCTCAAGGTACTGCAGTACAATTCACGTGGTGTGAATAAAGGACTTGGCATCGAACACCACGCAAAATCTTTCGGTCGAAGGTCATTGATGTCTACCTGTCGCTGGAAGTGAGAAACTTGCCATTGAGGCATGCAAGCTTCAAAGTACTGAAGGGGGTGTTCCTAGATCAACTTCTTGGATAATGAGCTGATGTCGACAAGAAGTGATCCGTCACAGGAGGGCCTTGATGTATCCCACATCAGTGACACGGAATGGAGCAAATGATTTTGATGGAGGTGAAAATGATCTGATGATATATGGTTCAGGGTGGCGGTCATGAAAGAATGAAGTATAATGCATGGTAGTGGATGGGACACGGTTGACTTCTCTGGATGACTTCTCTTGAACATATCAGCGACACTTATATGATGGATTGGTAGCATTTAGCCCAAAGGTGGATGGTATGGCGAGACCATGGTGATGTGACCGGTGAATGAAACAACCCAACCCGACTCAGGCACAGAACGGAAGTGTCATGTTCAAGAGCGACTTGCTACCAATAAAGGTTCTTTGAGTTTCTTCCCCAGTGATTTGTTTTTATTTGTCTTATCATTTTGTTGAAATGATTTTTCATTTTGAGGCTGAGATTGCTTAGGACCCTTGTTTGGTTTAGGACCATTCTTTTTAGGATATGACTTCTTAGGATTCTTTGAATTTGGTTGCTGTTGGGCGGCTAACGCTTTCTTGGTAGAGTTTCCAAGATTAAGAAGACCAAGGTGTAAGAGTTTTTCTTGTTCTCTTATTAAAGAATCACAAAAAGAGTCAAAGGAAGGGGACTTGTAGTCTGTTCCTTGAGAAATGAAGGCTTCTCTTGTAGAATGGAAGGTGGAAACAAACACAGAGTAGGCTGGTCCCAACTTAGTAAGAATGGAATAGATAAGGTTACTATCTTGTTTCTTAACCTTAACACCTTCCAAGAGATATCTAAGGGTCTTGAACTTGGACAAGAAATCTTCAATGCAAGAAAAATTATTAGGGTCCAATGTAAGCAACTCATTTTCAAGTTGATGGGCTCTAAGTTCATTTTTAACCCCAAAAACTTTATTGATTTGTTTCATTGCTTCATCAGGAGTATCAAGTTCTGCAATATGGAATCTAAGATCTGGAGAAATAGACATCCCTATCAATCCACGTGCTTGATCTTGCCTATTTTCCCATTTAGCAGCCTTATCTTCATCCTTCGGTTTCTTTTCTTGGCCTGAGGCTATTCTGTAGAGACCTTTACTTCTAAGTAAATCCTCAATGTAGGACAACCATTGGAAGTAGTTGGTGCTGTTAAGGGTAACTTGGTATTGACTTTCCATTTCAATGGAAACTGAAGCTAAAGATGCTGAAACTAAGTGTTCCAATGGATAGATCTCGAAAAATTAGGCTGGTTTAAAAAAACGGCTCTGAAAACGGCTTCCGGATGAAGAAGTTATGGCTTTTTGAAAAAAAGTTGTTGAAGATGCCGACAAAGTGCGGGAATGTGTGGAAATGAAAAATCCGCCCTCAAAAAAAGGAGATTTGAACCCAAGACCTCTACTCTCATAAATTAGCTTTGCACCAAGTGAGCTATACAAAAAGTTTGATTGAGATAGAGAGAGAGAGAGAGAGAGGAGGGGGGGGTTGATGCTTTGGGTTGCGTGCTTGCTTTGAGAAGGCTCTTTTTCCCTACAAAACAAAAACACAAAACCCAACACGAACATACAAAAAAAAACGAACCTTGTGGCTCGAAGTTAGCTTTAGCCGAAAAACTAAATATTTTCAAGAATGAACCTTGCGGCTCAAAGTTAGCTTTAGTCGGAAACTAAATATTTTCCTCAATGTTTCTGATTTTCCGAGATCACACTAAGGCGCAACGGAAAAAAGCATACGCATGAGAAAAATCCTTCCTTTCTGTTTCTGATTTGCCCAGATCGCACAAAGTCACAGGGCAAAGAGCATACGTAGAAATGAAATGTATAGATCCGGTAATAAAAAAGGCTAAATAAACCGAAAACCGAAATAAACAGAGAGAAAATAATTGTAAACTGCAAATAAACACTGTATACCTCCAGATCTTAAAAATGACGCAGCTAGGGCTACCGGAAACCTTTTCGCATGAAACGAAAGAGGTTCCTC
Organism: Pinus tabuliformis; assembly: GCA_031772625.1. Classification (NCBI taxonomy): domain Eukaryota; kingdom Viridiplantae; phylum Streptophyta; class Pinopsida; order Pinales; family Pinaceae; genus Pinus; species Pinus tabuliformis. Next base: position 253,430,095 of record CM062812.1, on the reverse strand, counting down.
ACTGGAACAGATGCTCCCAACACAAAAGAGCAGTCCTCTCGGCCCGAAAGCAGTCAAAAATAGTAGATCTAGGAAACGGCAGTCGGATGCAGTTCTACCGGCTTCAGATTTGGATCACCAACGGACGCGACCCTCAAATAGCTTTGATACCATGTAGGAATTTACAGGGTAAGTTCCTCAGACAGAACACCAAAGGACACCGCTCACAAACAGATCACATATCAATACACCAATATTTTGACGTGGTTAAAACCCTCAAAGAGGGAAACAGTCCACGGCCTGAGCCAACACAGCCACTTCAGACAATTTACTAATAAAAGAATGAAAATTTACATATGCTTCTCTCATATACAGATTACACTACAAATGACCCTCCATGCACTTTAAATAGAAATCATGGACCAATCGGGTGTCAAGCCACGGATCAAGTGTCGGTAATACCGAGGAGAGAATGAACCGTCGGATCACTACATATCGTGACCGTCAGATTGTAAGCTACAAAATGTACAAGGTAAAGAAACACACTTTACCTAACTCTATACCTAACTCTATACTAGACCAAGTTGTACTTAACTATTTCCTATGTGTCGGAATATCCTAACATTCGATTCCATCTTTAATGAGTTGATACTTGTTTTATGCTCTATAGAAAATTGCCTTTCTATCATACAAGTAAGGACTTCCTAAAACAATTCCACATATATCCAAAGGAACTATATCTAACTCAACCTCATCTATAAATGCTGACCTAAAAGAAAACCTAAGTTTGCATTGTCTAGTCACTTGTAGTTTTGCTTGATCACATAACCAACCTAATGGATATGGCTTCTTGTGGGGTGTAGTCAGTAATCCCAACTTCTTTACAATTGCTTCAGAAATTAAATTTACTTGTGAGCCACTATCAAACAAAGTATCAATATTTTGATGCTTGGAAATAATCGAATATGAAAAAGCTCATGTCTTTTCCTCTCATTTTCTTCATTATCAGTAGATTGTGCATAATTACTACTAGATGCTTTAGAATTTTTACCTTTTATACAGGTGGCTGCAATGGTTGTTTCATCTCCTGAGTCTGACCCCAAATCTCTTTGAATAGCTGCAACTGTCTTCTTCTTTTTGCCCTTGAACTTCTTAGGTCTCAGCTCCGGATGCAAAATCCAGCAGTGTTCATCATCATGCCCATCCTTTTACAGTGAGTGCATGAAGACTTTGTCTTTTGTATAACATTGGCCTTCCTCTCTTTCCATTTCTGTTTTCTCTTCTCCTTTCTCTTGCTTGCAGTGGGTTTGGATGACCCCCCAACTTCTGGGACCACATTCTTGCCTCTAACCTCTAAATGGGTAGCTTTAACAGAGACCTCATCTATGCTAGTAGGGTTAAACATGAGAATAATATGCCTTAAATAACTGTGTAGACCACCTATATACTTCAACAGAGTTTCAGGTGAGTCTAAAGAAATGCCTAGAATCAATGCTCTTTTTCTAAATTCTTGAGTATAACCTTGTACACTTTGCCCTTTCAATTGTCGAAGAGTTTGCCATCTCATCATGGCTTGTTGCATATAAGCTAGTGGATAGAATTGCTTTTTAATTGCAGAAACAAATTCACTCCAGACAAACAGAATTTTACCATGCTTCTTCATGTCAGCTTGTGTTCGACCTTCCCACCATACCAAGGCAGTTCCTCCAAGGCGTAGGCTGGCTAGCTGTATTTTACTTCTGTTTGAGTCAATATTCTGCACCCTGCAATACATATTGTTATAGACATTTTTGTGCCTAACAGCATGAAGCATGAAATGTCAATAATCTAAGGGATCCAAAGTCCCTAAACATGTTGTTCCTACCCCTAGAGGAACAAGGTCAGCAAACCGCAGCACTGAAAATCAGTTCTCCACCTGAAAACACTCAAAAACAAGCTATTTCTGGATCATGTCAGCTGCTCCACTGAGCATCTGCGCTGAATGTCAACTGCTCCACTTTGTACCTGCGCTGAATGTCAAAAGCAATGAAGGCTACCTGCGCTGGGCGAGATTGGCCAAGTGGCACAGTCATTCTGCAAGGTGTCAAATGCCCAGGAAGCTTCCAAAATGACACTTGGATCAGGGAATTCGCCTTGTGATGAGTAAGAGGGTCTAGATCTCCAAGTGGAAGCAAGAAACTCCAAGTGGACTCAAGAACTGAAGTATAACTGAAGTGGGAGAGGACACTAGTCAGCTTCATGCCAGCCTCAAGCTGACTCATCCTTTCTCCAAAACTCCTATATATAGAGCTCTCTCATGAGGTCTAGGGAGGCTGGAATCTTGTGAATGTAAGGAAGTGCTGTTGGTTTGTGCATAGAACTATTGGGTGATTGCTTTGAAGGAGGTGAAGAGGAGATTTCTTTCTGCTGGGAGGTGTTGCTGGATTGGGCCTATTATGGTTGTAACACTCTCAGAACTTTACTTCTTCTATTAATAAAGTATTTGAGGTTCTTCTATATGCATGTGTCTCTATGGTGAATTGATGCTTGTATATTTGATTTATTCTAATCCTTGAATCAGTTATGGATGTATGCTTCTTGTAGTTTCCTTTCTTTGTGCTTTTACAGGATCTTTGTGTAGCTGGGCCGGTGAAAGAGCAAGGAGCTAGGAGCAAGAAGCAAGAGGGAAGATTGGATCAACCATTAGCGGAAGATAACGGTTAGTGGATCCCTTTTCTCTTCTCTCTCTCATCTCATAAAGAAGTAATCTTGAATAGCTTTGCATTCAGTTGTTGCTGAGGTACTATCACCCTTAGAGTGGGATAGGGTCATTCCGTATTGGATACTTTTCCCAACAACAAATTGGCGACTCCACTGGGGATCGTATCTTGTTGGTTGTTTGTGTTTTTTGCTATTCATTTCATAAACAAAGGGAGTACCGAATCGAACTGTGTTTGAATCATTCAAATACAAAGTAGAGGGCAGCTACTCTAGCTCAGTTTCTGGGCAAGTTTATGATTTGAAGAGCTGATCCACAAGGACTCTAATAAGCTCTTAGTGATAGCTTTTCATCCTCCTTGTCATCCCTTAGTGTGTCCTTGACTGATAGCTTCTGATTTGAGCAAAAACTGTGAATTTTTGAGCAATCTGTGACCCGGAAACCACCAGAAACGAAAGTTTCGTTCTTCAGTGCAGGCTGTACAAAGGCTGTTTGCATTTCAGCGCAGTTCCCGAAGGGGCTACCTGCGCTGAAGGTCAAACAGGCAGTGTTCCACCTGCGCTGGACCAGTCCTGCCTTGTGCTGCTGGGGTTTCCTGCTGTTTCTTGCCCTGTTTTCACTCTTGTTTTTGCTGTTTGTTACCAGTCAGTGGGCCTATCTGAAACCAACTTTCCTTGTCACTATTCCGCCTCGGTTGTATAAAGAAACTGTGTTTGTTCTTTGTGTATTTCTTGTACATTTACAGTTTCCCATAACGAAAGTGAACTAGTCTTGCTGTGACCTCTTAGATCTAGACCTGTGATAAAGTGTCGTTTTGATCTTAAGAGTTAGTTTGTTTGCTGTTCATAGCTGATTGGGTTTTTACTTTCGTCATTTGGTTTGAGTTTATATATTTCTAGTGTCGAAACAAGTAAATCTTAAGGTGTCTTTTGATTTTGGACAAGCTTGTTTGCTTTCACTTGAAATTGAATTCAAAATTATACAACAGCTTTCTTTTTTGCATTACACCAACATTAAGAAAGAGAAAAGAAATACTTGCATTGTGCATATACATTATGACAGTCTGCATGTTGATTTAGGGAAAAATGCATTAGTGTGTGCTCTATGATCTGTGTGAAAAGGTGTTATCTTTCTTTTCCCTCAGTAGTTAAGGTTTTCAAAGTTGAAAGATTGAAAAGCTTGCTTATCATCTTAGACTGCATTTAGGAGTGTTATCATACATCTCGTGGTGATCCATAAAGGCAAACTGCTAAACAAGATCAACCTTAAAATAAATTGAATTTACATAACAACGCATTGAAACATAACGCAAACACATAGAGGTCTAAGCTAGAGACGTGTTCCGGCGTCGTTAAACGTGATATCTTAGCGTTGAGTGGTTGGGTGATTCCTCCACGGTGAAGCGATAAGTATCAATACGGACTTGTGCTCCCATGTACCGTCGCGTATATATTGGGGGACCCCTATAGGAATAAAGCCTTTATCCAATAGGAAACCGTGTCGGCCGCCCTACTGATCGCAATGCAGTGAACACAGCATTCACGAAGATCGACCACTCGTACCGTAAAACGTATTCTGTGGTTTTGCGAAAAGTTTGGCACACCCTCTGCCTAGAACTCCAGAGCAGTTTCTTTTGGCCTTTTTCAAACTCTATAACTGAAAAAGTCCATCCGAGCATTTGTCACTTCGGGCTCGTTAAAACATCGAAGGAGACTAGAGTCATATTTAGCTTTTTCTCGACTCTTAAAAAGTGAAAAAGCAAGTTGTGTCTAAGCGTCGTTATAAAATTTATTTTAAACGGAACATAATCACCTCCTATTCCCGCGTTGATCTTAAGTTGAGGACATGGAATGCCCCAACCAAGGAACTCCACATGATGGAAATCCTAGTCCATTCTCCTCTTGGGGAGAAGTTGGTGCGCCCCACATGGCCACATTGTCGCTTCCAGGACTGACAATTGGCCTGCCTATTTGGCTTTTCTCAACTAATGTAGTTCAGACCACCATGGTTCCTGAACAGTCGAGTCAACAGTTAGATCAGTCTAGAGCTGCCCACCAGCCTTCCACTTCTTATAACTCTTCCTCCAATCCTTCATCTTCGCAGGGTAGAGCCGGGAAAAGCCAAGCTCCCATGGAGAAGAAGGAGAAGAAGAAGAAGGAGCCTAAGGCGACTGGGGGCAAGCAAAAGACATCTGACAAAAATCCACACACAGCACAGACCGGGCCTAAATCGCCATGTGTCATATGTAGAGGAGACCACTTCCATAGAGATTGTCCCAGTATTCCCCGGATACTAAGGGACTGGTCCCCTCGGTTGCACAATTCGGGAGCATCAACCTCTGATAGCCAGGTTGAGTGCTTACCGTCAACCAGCGAAAGTGAAGGTTCAAGACAAAGAGGGGGAGCAAGATCCCCCTGCAGACCGTGTGAAGGCGATCACGCCATCCACCGTTGTCCCTTCTTAGACGAAGCGAAGAGAGTTTTGGAAGATCGCCCGGTTTCACCGTTGGGGCTTCCTCCTGGATACAAAAAACTCGTGCCAAGTCCTTCGTTGGTTGAAAATACAGCTGGCCCACTCAAGTGGTCAACTGAAGCGTTAGTCATTGAAAATGAACCTACTGAATCCAGACCAGACGAAAGTCTAAAGGTCGATACGGCAGTTGACCCGGTTCTTCCTTCAGAGGTTTCATCCTCAAATGACGCCGTCACTGAAGATTCATCTTCAAATGACACCCTCACTGAAGAGAATAAGGATGACACCATCCAGATTCTTTTCGTCAACACCGACTCTGATGAGCATCAGGGCAATGCGCCCATTCCTTTATCGCAGGAAGGAACATCGTCAGGATCGTATCCGACCGTGTATTCGGTCCCACCACCAAGCAACCTGGTTGTGTCTTTTGATTGGAACCAACTAGGCAGACCCCGGTTACCAGCCAGTATACCATTCAGAATCATAGTCCAAATCTACAGAATGGTAATGGATGGAACTATCATTGATGAAGGGGCATCTGTGAGTATCCTTTCCTCTATTGCTTGGAAAGCACTGGGTTCCCCAGAGCTTTTACCTGAGATAAGAAATCTCTCGGGTTTCGATAAAGGAACCAGTCGACCGTTAGGGATCCTCCCCAATGTACCTGTTACATTGAAAGGGAAGACCGTTCAAATGAACGTGATGGTCGTTCAAGGACCCTTGGATTATAACCTACTCCTTGGACGAGACTATATATATTGCATGGGAGCTATAGTCTCCTCACTCTTTAGAGTAATGTGTTTTCCACATGAAGGAAGAATGGTCAAGCTCGTAGACCAACTTTCATTTCCGGGATCACGCATCGCAAATAGTCAAATACCAACCTTGAATGGTCTATTCACCCAAGAAATGTCTCCACCCCCAGTCCTCCTTCCCGATGAATGCGAGTAATTCGGAAAGATGGGACTGGAACCCAGGGGGCATGCATCCTGGTCTGCTTCGGGCAGAGGAAACCCTGGGTATAAGGTAGAATTTCCGCGAAAGAATATGACGAGTCCGTACCCCGTCCGAAAAAGGAAGAGAGGGTTGTTCTAGAATAAGATTCTTTTGTCAAAGTTATGTGTTTGATGATTTCTAGTCATTCACCTTTGTCTAAATAAGTAGGCAATACCAAAGAAAGAGATTCCTTTGCGGCAGCAAATTGTAACCATCTTTGGGTAAAAAGGCAAGCCTCACCCATTAAAACAAATGTTTTGAAGGATAAGTAGGGGCAGCCTCCAAAGAAAGAGATTCCTTTGCTGCAACAAATTGTAACCATCTTTGAGTAACCTAATGATAGACATCGCCGAAGAAAGAGTTTCATTTGCGGCAGCAAATAAAACCATTTTTTGGATAACCTGAAAGAGGCAAGCCTCACCCATCAAAACAAATGTTTTGAAGGATAAGTAGGGGCAGCCTTGAAATTGTACTTTATACCTGGGGGCATGCGAACCTTTTGGAGTGCAAGCAAAGAGCGGTTATTTATCTGTTTTTTGGATTAGTCGTTTCCGAACTTGCATAAAGAAAGGATGTGGGGCAAAGGTCAAAATTTGCCAAATGAGGAGCATAGCTTCGTGAGATAAAGCTCCATAAAAAATAGCTATCTCACAGGAGACATTTCTTATCTTATGACTGGTATATCGAGCAGTTTTACCGCGGAATTTATGCTCGTTAAAAAATAGAAAAGCGAGATCCGAGCAGTTTTAGCGTCATAGTTCATGCTCGTTAAAAAATAAACATAAGCTTTTGAGCAGTGTTTTGGCACGTTCAAGCTCTTTAAAAAATGAACCCAGTACCGGTAAATAACCATTGTGATCGTAAATTTATTAGCCATAAAAGCCTTGGTCGTGTTTGCACCCGCCACCTCCATTTCATTTGGCCAATTGTTCACCTCCATATGATTGTTTACCCATTTTGAGGAACAACTGCGAAGAGTGATTTCACTTAGCCATCCTTGTGACACTGCCGTGATTGGAAAATTCCAACCTGTACCTGGAATCCGCTGCTATCCCTGTTTATCACTCGTTCCTCAAAAGACGAGTCTTCTTTGAGCTCTTTTCTCCTGACTCGTAAAATATGAAAAGTTTGCCGAGTTTTGGCCTTCCAGCTCGTTAAAGTGACCGGAAGAGCTATCCCTCCTCTAGATTTTAATCTTTTTGGACCTGAGGGATTATTGCACAAAAAGGTCGAGCGCTTGTTTTATTCGGCTCGTTAAAGTTATTGAAAACTCATCCCTTCTGTATTGTTTTATACTTTTTCGGACTTAAGGGATTAGATGACGAAAAAGGAATTTTGGAGTTAACTTTCTGTACCTTTTCAGACTCTCTAAAAATGAAAAGGACCGAGTTTTCCTTGTCGTTAGACTCGTTAAAATGATTAAATAGCGACAAACTTGTCTTTAGACGAGAACGAGTTTCCCTATCGCTAGGCTCGTTAAAACATAGCGATGGGCTTGCCCGAAGGGCAGGTTATAGAACAAGCATATGTTATCCTCCTCAAGCTTGACAAAAATAAAGAGGTACTGGTCAGAAATGACTGGGGAAAAATTGGGAGAACCTCAAAGCTTTAATGGTAGCAAGTCGCTCTTGAACATGACACTTTGTCCTCCGTATCACATCGGGTTGGGTTGTTTCATTCACCGGTCTCATCACCATGGTCCTCGCCAAACCATCCACATTTGGGGTAATGCTACCGATCCATCACATCAGTGTCGTTATATGTTCAAGAGATGTTGTTCAGAAAGAGTCAACCGTGTCCCATCCACTGCCATACATTATCCTTCATCCACCCATGATCGCCACCCTGAATCATATTTCACAGATTGTTTTCGCCTCCACTAAAATCATTAGCTCCGTTCTGTGTCATTGATGTGGGATTCATTAAGGCCCTCCTTTGACGGATCGCTTCTTGTCGACTTTAGCTCATTATCCAAGAAGTTGATCTAGGAACAAACCCCCCCCCCCCAGTACTTTGAAGCTTGCATGCCTCAACGGCAAGTTTCTCACTTCCGGCGACAGGTATACATCAATGACCTTCGACCAGAAGATTTTGCGTGGTGTTCGACGCCAAGTCCTTTATTCACACCACGTGAATTGTACTGCAGTACCTTGAGGGTCATTGTCATTATTGGTGATTCCTCTCGCGCTTGTTAACGGTTTACATTATTGACCGGTAATCAAGCGATGTCTTTCCATGTTCGACTTCAACGCAATTCTCACATGGATCGACTTGTACTTAGAGTGAAGATCGAACGAGTTTGAAGACCCCGGATCTAGTTTCATCCATCCGGGCTGCAATATATATATTCAGGATATAAAGACATTTGTTATGTACATCATTGCAACAGATGATCATCCTACTCAAAGGATGATAATTTCAGCAGAGAATTATCAGTCTACCATCAGACGATCGTCTGTTCTATGTACCAAAATGAATTTATAAAGCTGAGCATGGGAATGCCCGCCTCAGCTAGATCATGAAAGCAGAATGAAAAAATAATGTATTGTATTGTATTTTATTACAGGGCACCTCTCAGCGATTGAATGAACTTCGGATCCTCCTGATAAAGCATTTCACCCGATAAACGACCTCATACTTTAGGGGGCAACTGTTATAGACATTTTTGTGCCTAACAACATGAAGCATGAAATGTCAATAATCTAAGGGATCCAAAGTCCCTAAACATGTTGTTCCTACCCCTAGAGGAACAAGGTCAGCAAACCGCAGCACTGAAAATCAGTTCTCCACCTGAAAACACTCAAAAAAAAGCTATTTCTGGATCATGTCAGCTGCTCCACTGAGCATCTGCGCTGAATGTCAACTGCTCCACTCTGTACCTGCGCTGAATGTCAAAAGCAATGAAGGCTACCTGCGCTGGGCGAGATTGGCCAAGTGGCATAGTCATTCTGCAAGGTGTCAAATGCCCAGGAAGCTTCCAAAATGACACTTGGATCAGGGAATTCGCCTTGTGATGAGTAAGAGGATCTAGATCTCCAAGTGGAAGCAAGAAACTCCAAGTGGACTCAAGAACTGAAGTATAACTGAAGTGGGAGAGGACACTAGTCAGCTTCATGCCAGCCTCAAGCTGACTCATCCTTTCTCCAAAACTCCTATATATAGAGCTCTCTCATGAGGTCTAGGGAGGCTGGAATCTTGTGAATGTAAGGAAGTGCTGTTGGTTTGTGCATAGAACTATTGGGTGATTGCTTTGAAGGAGGTGAAGAGGAGATTTCTTTCTGCTGGGAGGTGTTGCTGGATTGGGCCTATTATGGTTGTAACACTCTCAGAACTTTACTTCTTCTATTAATAAAGTATTTGAGGTTCTTCTATATGCATGTGTCTCTATGGTGAATTGATGCTTGTATATTTGATTTATTCTAATCCTTGAATCAGTTATGGATGTATGCTTCTTGTAGTTTCCTTTCTTTGTGCTTTTACAGGATCTTTGTGTAGCTGGGCCGGTGAAAGAGCAAGGAGCTAGGAGCAAGCAGCAAGAGGGAAGATTGGATCAACCATTAGCGGAAGATAACGGTTAGTGGATCCATTTTCTCTTCTCTCTCTCATCTCATAAAGAAGTAATCTTGAATAGCTTTGCATTCAGTTGTTGCTGAGGTACTATCACCCTTAGAGTGGGATAGGGTCATTCCGTATTGGATACTTTTCCCAACAACACATATCAATCTATCTAATCCAATTATCTAGCTTCTCTGCATTCAACTCTCCATCATAGATAGGCAAATCAAATTTAACATCTAATTTAATCAAAGATGTCCTCTTCTTCTTTTCAGGGCTATTAGGAGGTGTGAGAAAGTTTTCTTCTTTCCCTTTGCCTTTGGAGTGGTCATGGAGGAGAGATTCTTCTTCTCCTTTATATTTGGAGTGTGAGGAATCTGCATCTCTACCTTTCTTAATCTCCCTATACATTTCCTCTACCATGGACCTCATGGCTAGGAAACTATCTATGAGTTGGGGGTTTGATCCCAAGGGAATTTCTTCTAACATTTTCTTCTTGGGATAGACTCTTCCAATTTCTGGGTTAGCTTCAACCAACTCTTCTTCCCCTAATTTAGGCTTTGACCTAGTTAGCATTCAATAACAAAATCCAGGATAAGCTTGTCTGACCTTAACAACCTAGAGCTCTGATACCACTTGATCTGAAATCACTCGTGAATGATCTCAGAGAATTAATGAAGGTATTATAGACTCATGTGCTGGGGTGTGCCTATGTTATTTTAAGCAATGGATCGATAAGATTATGAAATACACAAACACTGAAGAAGTAAGAGAAACAAAATAAGCAAACAAATAAGCACAACAAGTTTAATAAGGATTTCACCCAATCCTCCCGGGCTACGTCTCCTGGTCCATCCTTCAGTGGTGGCCTTTCTATTGTGTCTTAAAAAGTAAAGTTTTTACAATAATGAACTCAATTTGAGTCTCATTCAACAGAGGATGATCAATAGGATTGTACTTGGATTTCCCAAGACTCTAGAGTACACAGACTCCCCTTACTGAATCTCAACCTCAACTGGTCACACTGGTATGAGTCCAATCTGAGACTCAATACGTGACAGGTTTACTCAGAGGAGTTAGCTTGAACCTCTCAAGCCTTCTCTAGAGTTCATAGACTCTCGGACTCTCTCTATCTCTGTCTGGCTCGATACTGCCTTTGATCTGTAGGTCAGCGCGACTTCTTCTCTGTTCTCTGCAATTCACTTCTCTTTGGCCTCTCAGCTTTCTGCTTCCTCTCTCTGCCTTCTCTTACTCTCTGTCTGTTTGTGGCTTAAAGCCAATCCGCTTCTTGACTGTTCGTTTCCGCTTCCCAGCTCTTTAGATCTCCTGCCTCTGTCCGCTTGAATTCCCCTGCTCTGCATCATCATCACTGTGTAACGCTTCACAGAGAGGTGGCCACCTGTTTCCTCACGAACTGATTCTCAGTTCTCTTTGAACGGTAGTTGTTTCCATTGCTTCCAAGATTGCCCGTGAAACTGATTCCTCTGCCAACTCATCGGTCATGCCAGATCTCAAATCTTATGCGACTCAACCTATTTTCCCGTCGAATCCAGTCATCCATTAGATCGTTCCTCCGCTGTTGATCTGGAGCCTCCAGATCCTACAGTCTTCGTCCATATCGGGCGGGTAAGTAGCATGCCATTTACCCGTCCGATGTGAGCGGTTTTCTCTCTCATCCGCCGGACGCGTGTCACCCAGCGTGTGGCATCGGGCGGGACTCAGTCGAACCCGCTTACCGCTTGAAGCCCTTCCGATATCCTGCCGGTTTTAGTGTGGGACCCGCCTTCTGACGGAATCAGCAATTTCTGTACGGTTTTATGCTTTTCTCGGGACCGAGCGCTTAGGGGCTTTCCTTCACTCAAGGGGACACCCTGCGATACGCGATTAGCACTTTAGCGCTAATTGTGTATTAGAAACTACCCCTATTTCTGGATTTGACCTCCTGTTTGTCAATTTGTGCCAGCGCGCGGTTACCATGGGCCAACGGTCTACGCGCTTTGACCGAGGGTCCTCGTTGCTCCGTGCTAACCACAAATTGCCATTGTTTAGAGGTTATTTATGATAAGTTTGATATCCATAAGACTTTGAAACTTTGGCATGAGTTTTACAGAGTTCAAGAGACTTTAAGAGTGTTTAAGGATCCGATTCGGATCATGGTTATATCTATAATTTGTTGCGTTCCTGTTTAAGATCGGATCAGTGGTATCATAGTGGTCTAATCTTTCTCTGTTTTTCTTTGCATGTCCCTAACGAGGTCAGGGTATAAGGAGTTATGGCTCAATTTGGTTGAACGTTCGCAAGACCAAACATACAAACCCTGACGACCTCCTATGGCGGAAGAAAATAAACACGAGGGGGCAGGAGATCCTATCAAAATATTGCTCGAGGAAGCCCTTGAGCGACAAAGGAATGTGGTGATGGATAAATTTCCCAGATCCTTTGACAACTACCCACAGGTGACACATCTTCATCCAACAACCACTCTAGAGGCTCCACTCCTTTTAAGGTACAAGTTAACTTTAACATTCCCATATTTGAAGGCAAGATAGATGTAGACGCCATATATAAATGGTTGAATATTTTGGAAGGATATTTTTCAATTCATGACTTTTCCAATCGGGAAAAAGTTACTTTTTCACTTCTCAAAGCCACCCCACACATCAAGGACTGGTGGGAAACCTATTGTGAATGAGAGGACGAGAGGGAATCCTCACTTTTTTCAGCCGCGCCCACTTAGGATTCTTTCCGAGACGCCATCAAGGAGCAATAGTACCTTGTTGGGAGCTATGAAGATAAATACATAAGGTGGACCATGCTAAGGCAGGGAAGGGACCAATATGTGCTAGCGTTCACAAATGTTTTCAATACCGTCCGCACAAAATTGGGTATCAAGGATTTTGAGCAGCATTTTGTACTCAAGTATCACGGATCCCTACATAAGTACATCCAGGACAAGATGGAGTTCCTGGACATCTCCTCGCTCGGCACGACATACTGATATGATATCAAGATTGAGCATAAGTTTAAATAGAAGAAGCGAGACTTTGGATCTGCGAATCTGAAGCAAGGAAAAAGCGCTCCCAAACCACAGAGAAAAGGCCAAAGCCAAGGCGGGGCAATCGAGGCTAACCCGCCAAAGCCATAGGAAAAGAACAACACCCCGAAGACAAAGAAGGACACAGAAAAATGGTGTGAGTTCCATAAGGGCTCCACCACAACACAAGCTAGTGTCGAGCCAAGCAGTCATTGGTGGTCGAGCTGAAGGCTTCCAAATCAGACGCATGTTCCGAATATGAGTCAGAACCCGACTAGGGGAATGATAAAGGGAAGCTGATCATTGATGTGGGGCCCAGTGCCACCATGGCCACCACCAAGACCCAGAAGAATGAGCCTGAAGATATAGAGGAGGGAAACACCTCTTCCACTCACATATCTGGCTGAAGGGTGAAGGGTTCTCCGCTGCAGTTCATTGTCGACAGTGGGAGCCAAAAGAACTTCATTTCAATAGAGGTCATGAAGAGCCTGGGCCTACCAATGACAACACATCTCTAGCCGTACACCATTGGGTGGGTACATCAAGGACTATATCTTCGCGTCATCCAGCGATGTCACCTTCCCTACATCATGAAGCCCTTGAAGGATGAGGTACTTTGTGATGTTGCTCCTCTTGAAGTTTGTGATGTATTATTAAGACAATCATACTTGTGGAAGTGACATGTTGTATATGAGTCTAGACCTCGCTCTGTGATTATTACTTTGGGCAATAAGTTGTACAGGATACCGGAGTTAGCCTCTCCTACAACCATCTCTTTGATCACTGCAAAGAAATACAGTAAGATAATTTCCCAGATTAGGAAATTTGTTTTCCTTATGATTCACCCTCGGGAAAGAAGAAGGTTGTGGCCACGTCTTCCAGACAGGGCTCCTCCGCATAGCAGTAGCAGATGGAAAAAGTCGTAGAGGAGTACAGGAACATTTTCACCTCACCTACAAGGGTACCTCTGCATTTTGAGGTCAAGCACTCCATCGATCTGACCCCGAGCACGACGCTACCCATTGGACTGATCTATCGACACTCTATTCTGGAGAATGATGTGATCAAGAGGAATATTGACGTAGGAGGTTGGCGAAATGGGGTGGTAGTCTGGAATTAGACTATTGGTTAACTTTGTAACCAATCAGCTGCGCACAAACATATTTTGTACGTGGATTTTCCCCCTGAGGGCCCCGCTTATCTGACCAATCACTGTCGGTCCCTCGTTGACTTCTCCTTTTATCAAGAGCTTCAATCCACACCATTGATCTCACTTCTCCAGATCCAACGAATATCGCGTCATCCACTCACCAACTAACTCGGACGATCTCCACCGTTGATGTGACCCGTCCAATCGAATGATTGTCACGCAATCTCGCATGAATTATTGCACGACCGATATTAGGTCGAGAGTGCATGAGAGAAGTATTTTCCTATGCTACATGTCGCCCGCTAAGGTTAATCATGTGAAATTGAGAAATACCATTTACTAGTTTTTGTCCACGCGAGATACTTCTTACCACTTTCCGAATACTACCCACGTGCTTAATTCCTACTTTTAAGAAAGACGCTTAAGGAAAGATTTAGCGCTTAAGCTCAATATTAACTCTTAATACTAATTGACTGGGATTTATAAATAAATGTTTAAACAAAGAAAAATACCCGATTATGGTCCAGAACGCCGATACACAGCTACAAATGAATTTCTGCACTAGAACAATGCGTCCACACCACACTTCAATCAATTATTCAACAAAATGGAAATTATAGAGTCTTGGCTCTGTCACTCGATTACAACAGTTTATCTGACCTCTGTTCAATCTCAAACCCTATCTCTGTCACTCAAACTCTCGCTTACTCACTCTATTCTCGATCATCTAATCTCTCTGTCATTACATTCTTTCCTCTTTTATGAATCAAATTGTTATGAAACCAAGTCACAAAAAGATAGAAAAGATTGATCAACGCCTTAGAAATAAGCCTCTTCGAGGGGGACACCTCCTTTACATTACACAATTGAACAATTCTCCGATTATACAAATGACAAGACCTCCTTTCTATATATAAGAGTCTAAGGGGTCATAATATAATCAAAGCCGACATAACAATAATAATGTAAGGGCACAATAATAACAATAGTGGGCTTCTATGGGGCACAATAATAAAAATATGGGGGCTACATGGGCACAACAATATAATAAGGGGGTTGTACTAATAACAATAAGGGGTTACACTAGTAGTATAGGGACCTAACATGCCCCTCTCCTTCAAAAAGTGTTGTCCTCAACACTTAAGTAGTTCTTGATGCTTCTGTATAAATTCTTGTCCTCCCATGTGGAATATTTAGCGGGTAAGTTCTTCCACTTGATGAGATACTCTAAAACTGATCTATTTCGTAGCTGTCGATTTCTCGGTTTTGTGATTGCTTCAAGTTCCAATATGATTTTTCCTTCCTTGTCAAGTTCTCGCAATACTGTTTGAACTGGGATCTTCTGCAACTTTTGAATGAGTTCCCACTCCTTTGGGCATATGGATATTTGTAAGGCCTGATGTTTGGAGGAACACTTCCTGGAATCAAATGAATAGCATGATCATGATCACGAATAGGTGGGAGGCCTTTGGGAGTCTCAAATACCTTGGAATTATTGTCCAAAACGTCTTGGAGATCTGGAGAAATACATGATTTCGATGTAAACATAATTGTGCAATTACGCCTCATTGTTCTTTATTTAGAAGCTTTGTCATGCTGTTAGAGTTTATTATCTTTCCAGGTTTCCCTTTGATACCCCTCAATTCAACTTCCTTTCCTTCCCAAAAAAATTTCAAGAAAAGTTCTTGAAAATTAAAAGCTATCGTACCCAAAGATTGTAGCCACTGGAATCCTAGTAAAACATCAGCACCACCCATGGAATGGAAAGAATTGGGCTATTCAATACATATTCACCCATGGATATCTTGATATTATGGAACTTTCCAGAGCAATTTATGGTTCCTCCATTTGCAACCATCACTTGACACTCTGGTGCTGGATATAAGAAGCAATTCAATTCCTTGGCTATCTTACAATGAATAAAATTATGGGTACTGCCTGAATCAATCAACACTATTACCTTTTTCTTCTTGATATGTCCTTCTATCTTGATAGTTTGAGGAGTGGTAATTTCTTCCAATGCATTACAAGATATGGTCGGATTCATTTCTTGATGCTCGATGTGATCTTTCAATTCTTGAACATTTTTCTTCTTGATATGTCCTTCTATATTGATAGTTTGAGGAGTGGTAATTCCGGCCAATGCATTACAAGATATGGTCGGATTCATTTCTTCTTTCTTGATGTGATATTTCACTTCTTGAACCTTTTTCTTCTTGATATGTCCTTCTATCTTGAGAGTTTGAGGAGTGGTAATTCTTTCCAATGCTTTATAAGATATGGTCAGATTCATTTCTTCTTTCTCTAGGGTGGGTTCCTGGTGTATATCCTCTTCTTTTGATGTTTCTTGATCCTTTTCTTCCTCCTCTTCATAATCTATGTAAAATAATTTCTTCTCAGCACACTTATGACCTTTAGTGTATTTTCTATCACAATTGTAACAAAGCCCTTTTTCTCTTTTTTCTTCCAATTGTTGTGGTATAAACCTTGTAGGTTGTGGAAGGCTAGGAGAAAAACCACTTCCATAATTATAGTTGTGAGTGGTGGGATTCCTTGTTTCCATAATTTCGCTTTCATTTTTCTTGCCAACCTGAATGCCCTCTCCAATGAATAAGGTTCCCAAAGACGAACCTCGTGTTGAATGTTATCCTTTAAATTCCCTATGAAGACATCAACCATTTTCTTCTCTGTAATACGATTTACCTTTATATTCAATTTTGGGAAGTCCTCAATGTGCTCTGCCATTGAACCCTTTTGTTTGATATTTATCAATTGGCTAAAGAAGGTGTTTCTCTTTGTATCCTCATAATGTGCTATCATTTCCTCCGTGAAAATTGACCACGTGACAAGTGGTTTACGAGAACAAAGCCCTTCATACCATAAAAATTGATTTGGTTCTAAATAATTATATGCAATATGTACCTTTTGTAACAATGGTACACCATGTAGATCAAAATATTTCTCCATTTGTAGTATCCAATTTACCGAATCCTTGCCATCAAACTTCCTCATATCGCTTTTTCTTGATTTTAGGAGCTCGATCTTGAAAAGGCTGTAACTTTGTAATTTCGGATTATTAAGTTCTGAAATTTCAGCCTGTAATAGCCCTCTCAGTCCTCTTTCAAACTCTACAAGTCTTAGCGCAATTGGATTCCTGAAGAAATATCTATTCCCAATCTCCCGCGATGACCTAATTATAGACTAGCTCAGTAGAGTGAACTTGTACGACATGCCACGTGTCATTGTTTCAACTTTAGGTTCTGAAAATTATACCCAAACAAAATATAGTTTTTCCTCTTTGCATAAATTCTTACGAAATTTAAATCTGATGCTTAGAGAGAACGTTATGATGATTTTCCCAAGGTCACCTATTTAGTATGTAATTCGGGAGTCTGCAAAAACCCTAAATTCCTCATATCATATATCCAAAAATATAGCGAGACAAGATCTGAAATTCGGACCCGAGGTTTAGACCGCTTTCTTCTCAAATGGGTTTCTTTTTAGCTTCTGAAACTTCATAGCTAACACGTTATAGCGAAACTTCCACGATGACCTATTTTAGATGAAATTCTGGAGCTTGCAAAAACCCTAACTTCCTCAGATCATATCTCCAAAAGTATGGCGAGAAAAGATCTGAAATTCGTACCCAAGGTTCACCTAGATTGCTTCTCAAATGAGTTTTTTTAGCTTCTGAAACGTCACAGAAAAAAGTTATAGCACAAATGCCACGATGACCTGTTTGGATTAGCGAAACCCTAGAATCCAAAGCTCTGATACCAAATGTTATGAAACCAACTCACAAAAAGATAGAAAAGATTGATCAACGCCTTAGAAATAAGCCTCTTTGAGGGGGCGACATCCTTTACATTACACAAATGAACAATTCTTCGATGATACAAATGACAAGATCTCCTTTCTATATATAAGAGTCTAAGGGGTCATAATATAATTAGAGCCGACATAACAATAATAATGTAAGGGCACGATAATAACAATAGTGCGCTTCTATGGGGCACAATAATAACAATATGGGGACTACATGTGCACAACAATATAATAAGGGGGTTGTACTAATAACAATAAGGGGTTACACTAGTAGTATAGGGACCTAACACAAATCCTATCCTAACTGCATTGGCAACTCAATCTCTATCATTAAATTCCTATTTCAAGCTTTGATACACACCTATACTAACAACTTATCTCCTATTCTAAAAATAATACAATATTCTAATTATTACAATAATTGGAGTAAAGATAATTTTCGAGAGATCCAACCCTCTCTACTAAGAATTGATTTTGACCACTCAGGTCAATGAAATTCATCTCTTGTTAGCCACAACATGTGAACATACAATCACATTGCTGGCTAAGTCCGGATGCTCTTGCATCAGACTCCCGGGGAAGAAAAGAATTCTTCATCTAACTTTTAGGATTTACTCCATACTTCTATAATTCTCCTATTGTTATCCAACTAGCATCCATCACTGGCTGTCCCTTCCATTTGACTAGATACTAAAAATAAATTCGTCCTCTGGTTCTTTTGGATACTCTTTTCTCCAAAACAACTTCCACCTCTTTCTTGACTGCATTTGGCATTTGTTCTTCCCATTTTAAAGTTTAAACTTCATCTTCTGTAGGTTCCTTCTGTAGATCTGACTCTGTCTCCTTGTATGGATACAAATCTGCAACATTGAAGATAAGTGATATTCCAATCCCTTCTGGCAATTCAATTTCATAAGCATTAATTGAAAACTTCCTCACAATTCTGCATGGTCCTATATTTTTCATCTTTAGTTTATTGTAAGTCCCAACAGGAAATCTTTCTTTTCTCAAGTATACCATCACTAGATCTCCCACTTGGCATAATTTTTCTCTCCTCTTCATATCAACTCTTTGTTTGTATTTGCCATTGCTTTCTTGCAATCTATCTTTGACATCTTCTTGTAGTCTCTACATCTTCTCTGCAAACTCTTCAGCTTTTGCACTTCTTGTCTCCTGTTTACCCAAATTTATGAGTTCATACACACCTCTTGGATTCATTCCAAAAACAATATGAAATGGACTCATCCCAGTACTTCGGTTTGGAGTGTCATTATAAGAAAACTCAGCTTGAGAAAGTGCTAAATCCCACTGCTTAGGATTGTTATACACTAAACTTCTCAATATGTTTCCAAATCTTCTGTTTACCACTTCGGTCTGTCCATCTGTTTGAGGATGATATGCTAAACTGAAACTAAGGTTGGCACCTAATTTCTTCCAAAGAGTTCTCCAGAAATGGCCAACAAACTTTGTATCCCTGTCAGACACAATACTTATAGGCAATCCATGTAACCTTACAACCTCTGAAAAAACAGATTAACAAAATGTGTTGCATCACTAGTCTTTTTACATGCAATAAAATGTGCCATTTTGGAAAATCTATCTACCACAACATAAATGGAATCATTCCCTCTTTGAGTTCTAGGTAAACCCAAAACAAAGTCCATACTAATTGCATCCCATGGTCGGTCTGGTATTGGCAATGGCTGGTACAATCCTATATTTTGGCTTCTCCTTTTAACATGCTGATAGATTCTGCACTTCTCAACAAAATTCTTAACATAAGTTTGCATCTTTGGCCAATAGTAAAAATCATTTATCTGAGCAAAGGTTTTGTCTTGTCCAAAGTGACCAGATAATCCTCCGCTGTGTTTCTCCTTGATTATGTTTTCCCTCATAGAACATTTGGGAATGCACAATTTGTTACCTTTAAACAATAAATATCCTTGGATAAGATAATCTAACCACTGACTTCTGTTATGAACTATTGGATTTTTTACAACTGCATAAATATCTTTGAATTCTGCATCATCTTTATACATATAAACCATTTCTTCAAATCCTACAACACCGACTCTTAATTCTTACACAATGAAATTACCCTGTTCAAAGCATCAACAACTTTGTTCAACTTGCCACTTGTGTGTTTTATCACAAAAGTAAAACTCTGTAAAAACTCTACCCACTTGGCATGTTTCTAGTTCAATTTTGGCTGGTTGTTTATGAACTGTAATGCATGATTGTCAGAATACAATACAAACTCCTTTGGTAGCAAATAATGTCTCCATTTTTTTAAAGCTTGCACAATAGCATAAAATTCTTTATCATAAGAAGAATACTTCTTCTTAGCTTCGTTTAGTTTCTCACTAAATTAGACTATTGGTCTTTGTTCCTGACTCAAAACTGCTCCAATTGCAACTCCACTAGCATCAGTTTCAACTTGGAAAACTTTCCCAAAATCAGGTAAAGCTAAAACTGGTTTCTCTCTAAGTTTCTTCTTCAACAACTTAAAATTTCGGTCTGCTGCTTCTGTCCACTTGAATTTCTGATTAGTCTCTTTGATTGTTTCAATAATTGGTGCAAAAATCTGACTAAAACTTCTGATAATTTTTCTATAAAAACTTGCAAGACCATGAAAGCTTCTTACCTCAAATATGTTTCTTGGAGTAGTCCAGTTTCAAATTGCTTGGAATTTATTTGGATCCATTTTTAAACCTTCTTTAGAAACTACAAATCCCAAATAGATTAATTCTTCTTTCATGAAACTACATTTCTTCAGATTTATCAGCAATTTCTCTTTCTGCAGAGTTCTTAAAACCAACTTAAGATGCTCCAGATGTTCTTCTTTGCTTCTACTGAAAACTAGAATATCATCAAGATAAACAATGACAAACTTGCCTGCATATTCCTTCAAGACTTCATTCATTAATCTCATGAATGTGCTAGGTGCATTAGTGAGTCCAAAAGGCATCACTAACCATTCATACAACCCACTATTTGTTTTAAATGCAGTCTTCCATTCATCTCCTTCTCTAATCCTTATTTGATGATATCCACTGTTCAGATCTATTTTAGAAAAATACTTTGACACACTTAAACAATTCATCAAATCAACCATGCATGGTAAAGGAAATCTATACCTGATAATAATCTTGTTTATGGCTCTGGAATATGTACACATACACCATTCACCACCTTTCTTTGGACTGAGTATTGTTGGTACGTCACATGGACTAAGACTCTCTCTGATGAATCCCTTGTCCATTAGTTCCTGTACTTGTCTCACAACTTCTGAATTTTCTTGAGGAGATAACCTATATGTTGCTTTGTTTGGCAAACTTGCTCTAGGTATTAGATAAATAAGATGGCTAATACTCCTGATGGGTGGTAATGTATTTGGCAACTCATCGACAATAATATCAACAAAATCATTCAATAGAGTTTTTATTTCTTCAGATAAATCATCTAAGTTTGTGGAAGTTAAAATTACCTTAGGTCTCCTTATGATAGCAAAATGCATCTGTTCATCCTTCTTGGCTTCTTGCAGCAATTCTTTCCCACTCATCAACATAACACTATTTCCAAGCGCTTCTTTGCCTGCTTCATCCTTCAATGGAAGCATTGTGTGTTTATTTCCATCCTTCTCCAGATTGTAAGTATTTCTTTTCCCATCATGAATAACTTTCCAATCAAACTGCCAAGGTCTTCCCAGCAACACATGGCATACATCCATTGGCATTACATCCCACAATATCACATCCTTATAAGTACCAATCTGTATCTCTACCTTGCATTGTTCTGTCACAATAAGATGATTTCCTTTTTGCAGCCATGATACTTTGTAAGGAGTAGGGTGTACTGTTTTCACTAGTCCTAACTTGTCCACCATTTCTGTAGAAATAAGGTTATCAGTGCTTCCACTATCAATTATTACTTTACAACATTTTCCTTTGGACTTGCATGTTGTTCTGAATAAACTCTTTCTCTAAGCTGGTTCTCCTGTTTCTTTCTCTGCCTTAAGCAATACCCTTTTCAACAACAAGGATTCTCCTATTTCAGGTGATTCTTCCTTGTGTGCAATTTGAGGTTTCTCTTCCCTTGCCTCAACCACATTCACATTCCTCTGATTTGTTACTTTATTATGAGGAAAATCCCATGATCCATGTCCCCATTCTCCACATGTGTAACACCGAATTTCTCTTCCTCGGCCTCTTCCTTTGGGTGCAAATATTCCTCTACTAAATTCTCCTCTCTATGGGGGTCGACTACTTGAACCTCCTACTTCACCCTGAGGGTGCTGAAATCTTGATCTGGTAGTTCCTCTACCTCTTGCTAAAATTTTTCCTATATTCCTCTGATTTTGCTTCCTCAACATCTTCTCTTCTGCCTTCAAAGCTGCTTGATAGGCATCTTCAATTGTCTTCAAACTCAACAAGCTGATTTCATCATGTATGTCATATATCAAGCCACTGATGTACCTGGATACCTTTTCTACATCATCCTCTGCATGTCCTGCTCTAATGCTCAGCTTATAAAACTCTTTTATGTATTCTTTGACAATCATTTCTTTTTGCCTCAAATTTTGTTACTGTCTGAAAAGATTTATTAGATAATCTTTTGGCATGAATTTGGCTTTCAATCTACTTAAAATTTTATCCCATTGTTTAATCTTGGAATTCCCTTTTCTTGATCTGGATGTTTGTAGTTCATCCCACCAGATAGCTACATGACTCTTCAATCTGGTAACTGCAAATTTCACCTTCTTTTTATCATCAACCTTCTCATAGTCAAAATACTTGTCTAATGAACTGATCCAGTCCATCAACTCTTCTACATTGAGATTCCCGTCATACAAGGGTATTTCCACCTTTGGTCTTCCACTTGCTTTGGCTAATATCTTGATAACTTTGGCAGCTTCACTTTCATCCTCTTCTTCTTCCTCGGAAGATTCTTCTGCAGCACTGGCATCTCCTTCATCAGGTGCTCTCCTCTGAGCAGTCTCCATTGTCTCCATCCTTGTACATAGATTTTGGATCTCATCCAGCAGAATTGCATTCACTACAGGTCTTCCCCGACCTATGCCTCCTTCTCTCCTTGGTGGCATGTTTACTGTAGCAAAACTTAATCTCTGTGCTCTGATACCAAAATGACGTAGGAGGTTGATGAAATGGGGTGGTAGTTTGGAATTAGACTACTGGTTAACTTTGTAACCAATCAGCTGCGCACAAATAGATTCTGTATGTGGATTTTCCCCCTGAGGGTCTCGCTTATCTGACCAATCACTGTCGGTCCCTCGTTGACTTCTCCTTTTATCAAGCACTTCAATCTGCGCCATTGATCTCACTTCTCCAGATCCAATGGATATCGCGTCGTCCGCTCACCAACTAACCCGGACGATCTCCACCGTCGATGTGACCCGTCCAATCGAACGGCTATCGTGCAATCTCACGTGAATTATTGCACGACCGATATCAGGTCAAGAGCACGCAAGAAAAGTAGTTTTCCTATGCTACGTATCACCCGCTAAGGTTAATCAAGTGAAATTGAGAAATACCATTTACCAGTTTTTGTTCGCGCGCGATACTGATTACCACTTTCCGAATACTACCCACGTGCTTAATTCATACTTTTAAGAAAGATGCTTAAGGAAAAATTTAGCGCTTAAGCTCAATATTAACTCTTAATACTAATTGATTGTGATTTATAAATAAAATGTTTAAATAGAGAAAAATACCCAATTAGGGTCCAGAACGCTGGTACATAGCTACAAATGAATTTCTGCACCAGAACAGTGCATCCCACCACACTTCAATCAATTATTCAACAAAATGGAAATTACAGAGTCTTGGCCCTGTCGCTCGATTACAATAGTTTGTCTGACCTCTGTTCAATCTCAAACCCTATCTCTATCACTCAAACTCTCGCTTACTCTCTCTATTCTCGATCATCTAATCTCTCTGTCATTACATTCTTTCCTCTTTTATGAATCAAATCCTATCCTAATTGCATTGACAACTCAATCTCTATCAATAAATCCCTATTCTCAAGATCTGATACACGACTATACTAACAACTTATCTCCTATTCTAAAAATAATACAATATTCTAATTATTACAATAACTGGAGTAAAGATAATTTTTGAGAGATCCAACCCTCTCTACTAAGAATTGATTTTGACCACTCAGGTTAATGAAAATATACTCTTGTTAGCCACAACATGTGAACATACAATCACATTGCTAGCTAAGTCTGGATGCTCCTGCATCAAAGATTCAAGAGGTGTTGAAGAAAGGGCACATCAGGCCAAGCTCATCATCCTAAGGAAGCTCGATTGTATTGGTATAGAAGAAGGATGGGACTTGAAGACTCGGTATTGACTATTAGACATTGAACAAGATCACTTTCTAGAATAGGTATCCAATCCCACAGATTGACAACCTTCTGGACCAGCTCAAGGCGACCAAACATTTTAGCAAGTTTTACTTGAAGTTTGGTTATCACCAGGTGTCTATCGAACCCTTCGATGTGTGGAAGACTGCCTTCAAATCCAAGGAGGGCCTTTTCGAATGGTTGGTCATGCCTTTCAATTTGACGAATGCCCCCGCAACCTTCATGAGATTGATGGACGACATCTTGCAACCCTTCACAAATGCATTCATGGTGGTGTATTTAGATGACATCTAGATCTTCAGCCAGAGTTGGGAAAAGCACATCCACCATATTCGACAGGTCCTCCAATCCCTGTGACAACACAAGCTGTGTGCCAATTTGGAGAAATGCACGTTTGGCATGACCCAGGTTCAATATCTGGCATACATCATTGACAAGTAGGGTGTGAATGCGGACCCATCCAAGATACATGTCATTCGGGATTGGCTAGCTCCAACCACTCTAATAGAGCTTAGCAACTTTCTGGGTCTTGCCAATTTCTACCGTAGGTTCGTGTTGGGGTTCTCTCATATCACTTGGCCTTTAAGTCAAGTCACCAAGGGCAGAGCGAAAGCAATTTATTTTTGGTATGAAACCTAATAGAAGGCATTTGATGAGTTGAAGCATCGCCTCTACTCTGCACAAGTGCTCACATTACCAGGCTTGCAATAACCATTTCTCATTCAGTAGGGGCATCCAGTGGCTTACCACAGTGAGACACTTTCAAACACAGTTCGAAATTATCCCACTTATGACAAAGAAATGTATTCCATTGTGCAGGCCTGCTGTCAATGAAAGCATCACATTCTGGGGAAGGAAACGATCATCCACACAGACCATAGACCCTTATAGTTCATACAGACAGAAGGGAATTTGTAGAACGATTGCCATAAAAAATGATCCACATACCTGCAACAATTCCATTTGAACATTAAGTACAAGAAGGGAAACACCAATAATGTTGCAGAGTGCCTCAGACGACCACCAGTCATGGCGCTGATCACTGTGCTCGACTCCTGTGCGCACAAGACTTTGGGGTCACCGCATCTTTACAAGAGCAATCCAGAATTCGACAACACATACCAAACACTCCTGGAAGCTAAGAAAGTTCCAAAATTTCACCTCCAGGATGCACCGTTATCCCATCGGGGACACATATGTGTTCCTTCAAGCAAGCGTGCCAAGATGATTTGGAAGGTGTACTACAGTAGGGTTGCTGGACATTTCGGGGTAGAGAAAACAATGGCAATACTACAAAAGTATTTTTATTGGCCGAACCTTCATCAAGATGTTGGGAGGTACATTAAATCCTGCACTTCGTGTGCCATTACCAAAACAACCATCAAGAAGAAAGGCCTATATACTCCTCTTCCTACTCCTAGTTGACCTTGACAATCCATCTCCATGGATTACATGTTGGGCCTTCCTTCTTCTAAGCACGACAATGACTGTGTTTTCGTGTTTGTTGACAGATTCTCTAAGATGGCCATTATGGCGCCCTGCAAGAAGAGTATCTCAACAAAGGTCACTACTAAACTCTTCTTTGAGCGAGTGTGGCTACACTTCAAGATCCCATAGTCATTGTCTCAGATTGGGACATCAGATTCCTGAGTACATTTTGGTTAAGTCTCTGGTCGATCCTGGATACCAAAATTACTAAGTCCACGACTTTGCATCCCCAAATTGATGGCCAAACAGAGGTCATCAACAGGATGATCGTACACATTTTTCACATGTAAAACTCGAAGCAACCATGCATATGGGCTGAAAGCCTTCCCTCTGTGCAACACAGCTACAAAAGAGCTCTCCACAACTCAACGATCCACAACCCCTTTTAGGTAGGGTTGGAATTTCAGCCATTATGTCCCATTGATGCGGCCACACCATTTGCAGCTACTCAGCCAGATTCGGCTCACGTCTAGTCCGAAGCCGACAGGGCTAAGAGCTTCATTGAGTGCATTCAACACATCCGCCAGTAGGTCCATGATATCTTGGACATAGCCAATTCTATATACAAGCAACACCATGATTAACATAGGGTTCCACACAAGTTCTAGGTGGGTGACAAAAATTGGCTACATTTGTAGAAGGAGCACCTTGCTGAACCCCACCAAAAGCTTCGCTCACTCCGATATGGGCCATAAATCATCACCAAGGCTATGGGGGACAATGCCTTTGAGATCAACATTCCATTGTTCCTTAGTCTTCATCCAATGTTCAATGTAGACCACCTTTGACCATACTTTCCACCATTGCTGGACACATCCGACATTGCAGAACAACTCACACCAATAGAGTTGAACCTAGACTACATGGAACAGGCCAAAACTAATCAAATCATGGATACACAGATCAAGAACACTCACCAACAGAGGATGCAACTATATCGAGTTTTCAAAGCATGCCAACTCCTTCATCAGAGCAAGTGGTTCACTAGGGAGTAGGTTCAACATAAATTTCTTCACCTCATGGAGGCTCTGCATGCAATGGGAACCATTTCTTCCTAAGGAGGGAGGAATGTTCTAGGTGGATATTGGTGACCACCTATCGATTCCACCTAGACCTCAAGTTAGTTTCATTTGTTTCCTTGTTTATTTC
The DNA here is from genome assembly GCA_031772625.1 of Pinus tabuliformis. Taxonomy (NCBI): domain Eukaryota; kingdom Viridiplantae; phylum Streptophyta; class Pinopsida; order Pinales; family Pinaceae; genus Pinus; species Pinus tabuliformis. The sequence goes on along the minus strand of CM062812.1, from coordinate 253,403,361 downwards.
AACATTTACTATTTTTAGCAGTTTTTCGGGTCCTGAACTTCCGGAGCAGTTTTGACCCCCTAAATGGAGATTTTTTGAGGTCCAAAATAGGTCCATAGCCATAGGCAAGTGCATGCCATAAACCCTGTAGTACTCAGAGAGAGCTTTCCAACAAGGTATTGTACGTGCCAAACGGAGATAATATGACCAAGTTACGACCTCGAGACGTTGGCTGCCCAACTAACCCCAACGGGGCCTACAAACTCTTGGCATTCCATCTCTCGGGGTTAGCATTTTGGTTTTTTAGGGTTTTCCCTTGTTTTTAAATAATAAATAGGCCCTTGAGCCTCATTGTAACATAGTTAAGAGGCATGTAGATGCCACATCACTTCTCATAGATAATCTACCATCGCACGAGCTAGTTTATTTCCATTTTGTTTGTAAGCATATCTCAGTATTATGATATTAATGAAAAAGTGTTATTTCTGTTGCATCTCTCTGTTTATGGTTAGATCTGTAATTTGTTGTGTTCCTGTTTAAGTTCGAATCAGTGGTATCAGAGCGGTCTGCTCTTTCTCTGTTTTTCTTTGCATGTCCCCAACGAGGCCAGGGTATAAGGATCCAGGGCTCGATTTGGTTGAACCTTTGCAAGACCAACCTCACAAACCCTGACGGCCTCTTATGGAAAAAGAAGAGAAAGACAAGGGGGCAGGGGATCCTATCAAAATATTACTCGAGGAATCCCTCGAGCGACAAAGGACATGAAGGACATGGGACTCATGCATTATTTCCTTGGTTTGGAAGTATGGTAAGGAGATGGGGAATTGTTTGTCTCTTAGGGAAAGTATGCCAACGAGATACTAAAGAAGTTTCGCATGGAGAGTAGCAAACCCATGGACACTCCTATAGCAGGAAATTGGAGGAAAGAGGATGTCACTTCAGGTGAGGAAGTGGAGGCTAGAATCTATAGGCAACTTGTGGGTTCACTCATGTATTTGGTGAACACATGTCCAGACATGTGTTATGCAGTTAACCAACTTAGTCAAGCCATGATTAAGCCAAACAAACTGTATTGGAAGGCAGCAAAACATGTGTTGAGATACCTCAGAGGCACTACTCAATTTGGTCTTTGGTACAAACGGATAGAGGGAGTGAAGCTACAAGGCTTCACAGATGCAGATTGGGCGGGGAGTCCATCAAACATGAAGAGCACTTTAGGAGGAATTTTCAGTGTTGGGACAACAAGAGTTTCCTTGTACAATAGGAAGTAAAGATCTATGGCACTCAGCTCAGCGGAAACAAAATACATGGATGCAATTCAAGAAACATGTGAGGTTATCTAGATGAGAATGATTCTTGTTGGGTTATTTGGTCAGAAGATGGATTATCCAGTGATTTAATGTGACAATTAGAGTTGTATCAAACTCTCTGAGTATCCAGTATTTCATGATCAATCCAATCATATCGACATTCGGTATCACCATCTACGAGATTGTGTGTAGAGGCGGATCGTGTTGTTGTTGTAGTACATTTCGAAAAAGGAACAAGAAGCATATATTTTGACAAAGGCTTTGTCAAGAGGCAAATTCAAGTTCCATAGAAGCAGGATTAGGGTATCTGATAATCATTTCTTACTAAGGGAGGGTGTTGAAAATGCAGCAAGAAAATCCTACTTTCATTTTGCCTTGACTCAATTAGGAGAAATTCGAATTTAAATTTCAATAAAATACTTGGAGGTAGTTAACTAAGGTGACATGGGTCTTGTCACCTTGTTAACTCAGTAAATTCGAGTTGGAGAAACTCGAGTTCAGTTCTACATGATTGATTGCTAATTTGTAGCAATTTATTTAAGTGAATTTGAGTTATTGTCAGTGTAACTAGTTCTCACTGTTAGTAGAACTAGTGGAGGTTTAGTCAAGGGTGTTTAAATTTTTTCACACCGAGTGATCATCCAATTAAATTGATCAATTGGCCTAAATTAACTCATGGATGTAGAGAATTCGAGCTACCCAATTGAAATTGGAGTTTAAGGGTAGTGTACTATCAGTGATAAACTATTCCAAGTTATACGGGTGGTGCATGCAGTCAAATAAGGGCCTAAAGGAATTTCACAATCCAAATTAGTGAATTTCCTAATTAATAGGGGCCTAATTCCCAAGGAAACAACACAAGGAAATATGAGCTTGGTAGCCTAAGAAATTGGCTAAGTATTTGTTGAAAATGCAACAAGATGATGGAGCTTAATGAAAAGAAGTCGCCTTCACTAAGTGGGCCCACATGCTATTTTTGGCGCAAAGTCTATTTTTAGACATATGGATCATGGTCTAGGAGTTGCAGGATGCTATTTGTGGATGATTGGTCATGTTGGTAAATATAGATGTACTTCTATTTTTAGACATATGGGCGGAGTCTATTTTTACTGCCAGTCTAAAAATAGAACAGTCGAATATTATTAGCTCTTAATAATATTTGGACTATAAACATTATCTTATCCTCTTGGAGCACTTCAGTTCAAGCTACGGATGTCGCACATGCAACTGCCAGAAGGAAATATGCTTTTCCTATGTGTTAGTTGAGCTATTGCATGATGGACTTCTGTTAGAACTCAAGTGATTGAGTTTGGTGGAGTTGATTGAGGAGTTGATGGAGTTGTGTTCAGTTTGACTTAGTTGAGCTAATTGTATTTAGTCTAACTGCCAAATACACTAGTGATGAGTGATGTGAATTAATTATTAATTAATTCACTAATTATTAACTCATAAATCAACTAAAGAATACATCAGTTAACTCAGTGCATGGACAGTTCAGTGGAGACAAGTGTTAGAGGTGGGTGAAAGGGTGAGTCTACTATCAGTTGTGACTATAGCTGTGCATGAGATTTGCACAATCATTGTTTGAGATTGCCAATGAGGATTGCGTAGTACAAGAAAAAGGAATTCGAACTTGGATCATTCCCATTCTCACTTTGGATTGCGCAGTAGAGGCATGCAAACAGTGGAGGAGATTTGAACCTGTGACTTGATTAAGATCTGAGCTAGTTTGTGTGTAGCAGGTGGAGATAGTACTGAGTACATGTGAGGAGTATTGTACTATGTATTGTTACATGTTATCTATCATTATAATATACAGATAGTTGGGGGTTTTCAACTGTATGCTTTCCCCAGTACATACTGTGTTGATATGTGTGATTGATGTTTCAATGTGCGCATGCGATTGTTTTTGATTCCGCAAATTGATGATCAATGTAGAGGAGGTTATGTATTATGCATGCATTCCGCAAATAGTGTATAATCAGGATAATCTATGTGAATAAGTGTTATATTATTCAAAATTTCTACAATATTGGCTTGAGTCAGTCTGTGAAGCAGTGAGATAGATTATACTAGTGCAGAGGTTGCTCAGGCTTGAGCAAGCATTGTATTTCTTCTCTATTCTTTGATTAATGCAATACATATATTAAGGGGTTTTGATAAGTTTCTTTCCCCTAGATAAATCTCTATGTATGTGTGTTGAATCTTGATGCATGTTAATGATTTGTGTTCTCAATCGTGATTTTCTTTCCGCAGACGAGTAGAGTAGCTTCAAGTCTTGTGATCTAGTAGATTTCATGATCAGTTTTGAATCTACACATTAAATTTATACAGTCCTATCTATTACATTTACTTGGATAATGAATAGAATGAATGCATGTTGCAATATTGTTTGATGGATAAAATAGCATAGATCTTGTGTCATTTGCTCACTAATTCTTCTATATGATGCAATGAAATGATTTTAGTGAGTGGTGGTTGAAGCCCATATAATTTATATATATCTCTATCCCTTTTGAACTTAATAAAGCATTTTTGGTATACATTCCCAACATTTGCAACCATACTACTCCTAGAACCATATCAAGCCCTTTCAAAAGTATTAAATATTCTATTTCTAGGTTAAATTTCTGTATTTGTAACTAATTTTTATGGCATCTACATATGCCTCATATTTCCTTTCCGTATACAACCATTACCTTGATGCCTAATGCTAAATATATAAACAACTTTGACCTTGTTATGATGTTGATGTCAATGAAGTAATGGATACTTCTTGAGTCTACCAAAGAGTACTTTCTGGACTTGCCCCTTTAATTTCAATGTTCGTGGCTAGACTATACTTGTTATAATTGTAAGTGAAATATTTGGTGTCTCTTTATCATATGATTCTATTTGAATATCTTGATCCCATGTTTCTTCTTATTCACCTAGCCATTAAATTCCAATTTCTAACTCATCTTCTTATTCTATCTCATATATGTATAATTTGTTTAAATTTTCATTTTGCTTACATTTATGTGCTTAGTTCCATTTTTCACATAGTTTGTACATTTTACTTTTTTCCTTCTTCATGCCTCTATATCTCATTACTTGTTTTCTTCTCATATGTGTGGTCGAATATATTTTACTTCATTTATTGTTTGGTTAACTTCATGTTGATTTGTGTAGTTTCACTTGTTATTGTTCCAATAGGTTTGGCATTTCCTAGCATAGCCTTTTTGGTTAAACTATTAGTACCTTGGTTGTAGATTTGTTAGTTTTTTTCACCAATTTTATTTTTTCCTAACATCATCCATTGATATAATATTGCACATCTCTAACTCATTCTTGATATAGTGTTTTAAGCTAGATATGTAGGATTATTTTGATTGTTTCAATGTTAACGTTGGTACTCAAGTTGTCATAACTTCCCATTCATGGGTACACTTGTCTATATTTCCTCTCTAATTTAGTCTAGTTGCGCTGAGAGGTGCATTTTATAACCTAGTATGAGAGCGATGTGTGATTCTGTTTCTGCTCAACGTGGAGTTGACCCGTATTCTTAAAAAAAAATAGTTTTAGTTAATAAGAAAACCCGTATACTTTAAAAAATATATAATTTTAGTTAATAAGAAAACAAGTTTTATTATTATATTTACCATTTGAAATAAATATTTAGTGATTTTAGATTATGAAAATAAAATTTAAAATCATTATTTAATTTTTAATAATTTATTTTCCATAATTAAAAATTGAAATTCACATGATTTTTTATTTATTTTTAAATAAATTTACTTTTATTTTTATCTTTCATTAGTATTTAATATCTAGAGTTATTATGGATCTTAGGCTGGAATATGATCCCTCAATCATGTTATTATTGATCAAATAACATTATCATTATAATTTAAAATAATTAATGTTAATAATATTAATAACATTAATTAAGAAAATAATTAATAAATTAATAAATTAATTAAGTAATAATTATTAATGTTATTAATAACACTAATTAAGAAAATTAGGTGGCAAGAGTGGGACAGGTTATTCTCAACCCTAATGGGAAAATTGAAATTAAGTAGAGTTGGGGGTTAGGAAATTGCACAAATAATATCGCAGAGGCATATGGATTATTGCAAGGGCTCTTTTTGGCCAAAGAAGCAAATATCAGAGATTTGGCGGTGTTGGGAAATTTGCATTATCCATCATCTTGTTCATGGATCTTTGTCTAAGGATTGTGTTGAACTCCAAAATTTATTCTTTTTGACAACCCTTTTTCACTCTAATCCTTCCTTTTTTACCTTCATAACTACAATTTGGGTATAAATTTACAAGGTTGAAAGCATAGCAAGTACATAGTCATCTTATATTTCATAAATTTCACTTGTCTTTATTATTTAACTTAATATCTACATGAGCCACTGAATTACAACCATTCTGCAACTAATGAATGTTTTGCAGCTAAGTCCAAGGTTCAATAGGTTGTGGAGCCTCAACTGAGAAACAGGGCACATGGGTAGTTGATAATTAGTTGGGACAACAATTTGTTCCTATTTGCATAAGTTGGATCGACGAAAAAGGAACTCTATTAGTTCTGTCAAAGGATAATTCAACCATTGTGGAAGGCGAATCAAGCGAGCAAGATGCAAATTTTCCCCCTCCTGATTTGCCGCCTTGATATCAAATCATGAGCAAGATTATGATATCTTATCTCTTAATTCAATTATAGCCAGTGTTAATTAGCATAGGCGTAAAGCTTTGAAAACATTTATTGTGTAAGGGTTTTATAAAGATGCCTCTCAACATAGCTAAAGGGGACTTGAATTTTATTTGTAAGCACAACGTTTTGATATATAAAAACTCTATTTCAATTCCATCCTACTGTGCAATCTCAATGTGTGGATAATTAACTTGTGAAAGCTTGATAGTGCTACCTGCTTCTCGTAGGAGGGCCCCCTCGAGATAGTAAGGTCTTTCTTTATTAACAATTAGTATTTCAGTTCATATTTCTTGTAGATTTTTATCAATTCATTTGAGTATTTGAGTTTTGATTCTTAGATACAAGTTTGAGATTGTTTTTGCTACTCATTTTATTGTTCAGGTGAAGAGAGATTTTAGATGCACACGGATAGAGTATAATCTAACATAGCCGTAGAAGTATAAGCTTTACTTATGCTAATCCTTCAGTTTTAGTGATTTTCAATTATTGAACTAATCCTTCTTTAAATTAAAAGAGATTTAGTTGTAAGTGTGATTTTACTGCAGAGAGTGATTTGATTTGAGTACAAGTGTGATTTCCATTTAAGCAAGTGTGGTTTTCAAGAGTGATTTTCATTCAAGTACAAGTGTGATTTCCATTTAAGCAAGTGTGGTTTTCAAGAGTGATTTTTCATTTAAGCAAGTGTGATTTTAAGAGAAAGAGTGATTTTATTTTAAAGCAAGTGTGTGAGTGATCTTATTTCAAGCATCGTGTGAGTGTGATCTTATGAGGCAAGTGTGAAGTTTCTTTCAAATAGAGTGTGATCATTATTCAAGCAAGGAAAGTAGAATTGATTTCATTTTGTATGAGTGATTTATTTACTTACATATCTATAGAGAAACATGTGCATTTTGATAACTCAAATTAACTTAGGAATTGAATGAGAGACAAAGACTCCTAGCACATGCAGTGCATATACATTTCACCAGTTTACTATCCCTGGTTGATAATTCATGTAAGTAATTTAACATCAATTAAATTACCAAATATTTTGGCATTGTTGCTGGGGAAGTGTATATATGAGTCTTTTTTTCTTTTAATTAAAAAAATAAAAATAAAAATGATATGCATAGGGAAGAGATTCTAGAGGTAGATTTGTAGGTAGAGGTAGAAGTTTGATTCCAACATCATCACCCACCCCACCATGACCTCGTAGTGCCACACCATCCACCCAAACTCATATTCCATCCATTACAGGCAGACACAAACTTCCTGAGGTACTTAGATCTAAAATCCAACCTAGAGATTCACCAATTTCATCAACTAAAGCCATAATAGAAGAAGAGGATCCTACATCCCCAACAAAAGGAGTAATTTTTCTATCTTCAACTGGAGAAAAACTTTTAGGACAACAACTAGAAACCCCTAGTGAAGAGGAAGAAGAAGAAACTTATTTTAATATTCCATTGATAGAATAACCAGAGGAGCTAGAAGAGGAACTATAAAATCCAATTTTGGAACCTTACATTAGTTCTAAGGAATCTACAATGACAAGAGAAGGGGGAGGGGAAGTACATAATGTGAATGGTGAACAACCTAGGATTGGAGGTGGAAGATGAGGAAATATAGGAGGTGGAAGAGATGGAGGTAGAGGAAGAGGAGGAGGTAGAGGAGATCCATAACCTTTTGGATTTCCCATCCTCTATGAAGATACCACAACCACAATGAAAAATATCTCACCCTCCATCCTTCCTAATTTTCATGGATTAAGGAATGAGGATCCTGAAACATTTCTCTTTGAATTTGAAGTCTTGTGTAGATCCTATGACTACTTGCTTGATACTCAAAAGTTGAAATTGTTTCCAGCCACTCTTAAGGATGCAACATTAAAATGGTTTATGGGCTTAGGAGTACATTCTATAAGAACATGTGAACAAATGAAAACTACATTCTTAGAGAAATACAAGGATTATTGTATGCCCCATAATCTTAAAGATGAAGTCTTTAAAATGATGCAAAAAGAAGATGAAAATCTTGAAGATTTCATTGAATGATTTTCTTATAATGTTAAAAGGGCTAAAATGCATACTCTAGATGAAGAAACTTTGAAAGTTCTCTTACTAAAATCTATTAAAGATGAGTGGATTGATCTTCTCAATTTCATGGGTAAAGGAGATATTTCTCAGTTATCATTTGGAAATATTTGTGAATTATGCATCATTTCAAGAGGTAAATCAAGAACTCAGAAAAATACAATAGATCCTACTATGTCCAGGATTAATAAATATGTAGTTGGGATAGTAAGTAGGGCTAAAATAGGAAATTTGCTTGACAACTTTAAAACGTATATTTTGGGGAGACTTGGTGAACAAATAGATACCCTTAAAGTACAAAACAAGCAAAAGGCTGAAAATGCTGCATTATCTATCTTTTGTCCAAAATGTAGAAAGAAGCATGCCTTGAGAGAATGCCCTCTTGACTTAAAAAGTGTAGAAACCTGTGTTATATGTGCATAAAATCATGATACAAAGGAATGTCCTTCAATACCAGGTCTTAAAGCTGTCTATCAAGAGGAAGTAATACCAAATCAAGTAGAACCCCTCCATTTTATTTCTAAGAGACCATGGCAAAATCCATAATCAAATATAACTCAAGGTTTCAACACTCAAACATATGCACAACCATCATAAAGTAATTAGACTGCACCCATGCCTTGGCAACCTTGGCCTCAAACTTGGGCACAAGGATGGAAGAATCCTTATGGAAAGTATCCTCAATATCCTCAATATCCTCAATTTCAACAACCTTATCATGTTTTTCCACCATAATATTTTCCTCAACCTGTTCAACCATCTCAACCTCAAAATTCAAATCCACAACTTTCATTACCATTTCCACAAACACCAAATCAACTGTCTGCCCAACCACTTCCAAATCCAAATAATAATAAAAGTTCACACATTGTTTACAATATGGAAGGACATAATTTCAAAACTTACATGATAAATCCATTAGATCTAAACAATGTCTAACTTAGATCTGGTAGAGTATTGGAAAAGAAGTCAACATCTATTGTTATTTAGGAATTTGAAAAATAAAACCTCTCTGAGGAAGAGACATCTCTTCACCAAGAGGAAAATTCTCAAAAACAAACCGCCCCTTCACATCCTGATGATATTCCAATAAAATCAACTCCCATCATAAAACAACCTTCAATATCTGTTCAAACACCACATTTTCCTGAAAGATTGAAAATTGATAAAGGGGTAAAAAAACTAATTGTGTTCCCTGATTATGATATGATAGATGAACTGAAGAATGTTTGCATAAAAATTCCTTTGTTACAAGCTATCAAAGAAATACCAATATTTGCAAAGGCAATTAGGGAGTTAAGTATTAAAAAACCTGGAAGAAAAATAAAAGAAATTAAAATAATTCAGTTAGTAGGAAAATTGCAGATATCATGACGGGAAAAACAAGAATTCAGAAATATCTTGATATAGGAAGTCCCATTGTGAAAACACACATCAATGGTATTGAAATCCCAAACACATTTATTGATTTAGGAGCAGCCATAAACATCATGAGTAAACAAACTATGAATCAATTGAAACTTCCTAATCTTCAATATACACCTACATTATTGCAATTAACAGATACTTTGTTATCAAACTTGATGGTGCGTTAGAAGATATATTTGTATCCTTATATTCTTGGAATATCCTATTTACTTTATGATCTTGACACCTAAGAATAATTTAGGAGGACATCCATTGTTTCTAGGAAGACCGTGGTTAGCTACAACTAATGCTTTTATAAGTCGTAGATCAGGTGATATGTTTATCTTTGATGGAAGTTCAACAAATAAATTCACATTATATCCTCCTACAAAAACAACAATAGAAGTAGAAAGTGAAGAATGAATAGATTATGATATTGATATACGACAAATCTTTTCTACTCCACAAATATATGAAGAAGATAATATTTTAAATCTAATGGAAAATAATGAATCTTCTTCATATTGTGAATATAGTCAAAGTTTTCAAGAAAAATGTAATATTGAATATCTATTGTCTCGTCAAATGTCTTTACATTCTATGGAAAATTTTGGCAATTCTTTAATAGAAAATTTTCCAGGGAAAACTTTAAATATTAATGATAACCTGGAAGAATCTCAAAAGGAAGAATTAATAAAGATATTACAAGAACATTCCTCTACTTATGCATGGGAATACACTGATATGAAAGGAATTGATCCTAACACTTGTATATATCATATCTATATTGAAGAAAATTCCAAACCAATATGACAACCCCAGGGAAGAACGAATCCAAATTTAAGGGAAATAGTTAAAGAGGAATTACAAAAATTGTTAAATGTGAATTTCAATTTATCCATTATCAGATAGGCTGTGGGTTTCACCATTGGTAATTGTTCCGAAAAAGAATGGAAAATGGAGAGTATGCATTGATTATAGGGAATTGAATAAAGTTACTTTAAAAGATCATTTTCCACTTCTTTTTATAGATCAAGTCTTAGATACATTGGTAGGAAAAAAATACTTTTCATTCTTGGATGGTTTTAGTGGATATAACCAGATCCAAGTAGCTCTAGAAGATAAAGATAAAACCACTTTTACCTGTCCATGGGGAACCTATTCTTACCGAGTACTTCCTTTTGGGTTATGTAATGCACCTGCAACATTCCAAGGGGGAAATTTTAGGAATTTTTTCCGATCTAATTCATGATTGTGTAGAAGTTTACATGGATGGTTTTATTGTTTATGGAATTATTTTGAAGAAGCTCTTAAAAATTTGGAAAAGGTTCTCATTAGATGTAAAGAAACAAATCTCTTATTAAGTCATGAAAAATGTTTTATGATGTTTACAGAGGGAATTGTTATAGGGCACCATATTTCAGGAAATGGAATTAGAGTCGATACATCTAAAGTGGAAGTTATTTCTAAATTATTAGTTCCAACTTGTCAAAGAGATGTTAGAAGTTTTCTTGGTTTTATGTTATGAAACCAGCTCAAGAAAAGATAGATCAACGCCTTAGAATTCAGCCTCTTCGAGGGGGCAACCTCCTTTACATTACATAAATGAACAATTCTTGGATGATTCAAATGACAAAACCTCCTTTCTATATATAGGAGTCTAAGGAGTCACAATATAATCCAGCCGACCTAACAATAATAATATAAAGCCACAAAAATAACAATAGAGGGATTCTATGGGGCACAGAAATAACAATATGGGGGTAATAGGGGCACAACAATATAAATAAGGGGTATAACTACAATAGTAATGGGGTAATCACTAGTATTATAGGGACCCAACATGCCCCTCTCCTTCAAAAAAAGTGTTGTCCTCAACGCTTGAGTAGTTCTTGATACTTCTGCATAAAATTCTCATCCTCCCATGTGGAATCTTCAGCGGATAAGTTCTTCCACTTGATAAGATACTCTGAAATTGATCGATTTCGTAGCTGTCGAGTTCTTGTTTCTGTGACTGCTTCCGGTTCCAATATAATTTTTCCTTCCTCGTCAAGTTCTGGCAATATTGTTTGAATTGGGAGCTTGTCGCCTATAACCTTCTTTAAACATGAAACATGGAAAACTGGGTGCAATCGAGAAGCTGCAGGAAGCTCCAATTTGTATGACTTGTTGTTGATGTTCAATGTGATGTTCCACTGCCTGAACCTTAGAATTTTCTCTTAAATATGATGTGATGGATGGTGGTTGATACACATAAAGTGCCATAAATGGGGTCATTTTTGTTGCTATATGGAAGGAAGTGTTATACCACCATTCAGCCAGAGGCAACCATTTGACCCATTGTGTCTGTTTATCAGATACAAAGCAACGAAGATATCCTTCCAAAAATTTGTTTATTATCTTAGTTTGCCCATCAGATTGAGGATGATAAGATGAGCTATGAGCTAACTGAGTACCAAGACAAGAAAATAATTCTGTCCAAAAATTTCCAGTGAAAATGGGATCTCTGTCACTTACAATTATCTTTGGGTTTCCATGTAGCTTTTGAATTGTTTCCATAAATGCAGTAGAAACTGTACTAGCTTTAAATGGATGTGATAATGCACAAAAGTGTGCATACTTGGTAAGTCTATCAACTACCACCATGATGACACTCTTTCCCTCAGACTTGGGTAAACCTGTGATAAAATCCATTGAAACCTCCTCCCAATGTTGGCTTGGAATGGATAAAGGTTGTAATAGACCCGGTGTCTTAATTGTTTCAACTTTATTTTGTTGGCAAACCAAACATTCCGCCACAAACTTTTGAATATCTGATTTAAGGCCATCCCAAAAAAATTCCTTCTTAACCCTGTGGTAAGTTTTTAAAAATCCTGAGTGCCCTCCTAAGGGAGAAGTGTGCAATTCCATACGAATCTTTTGTTTTAGCTGGGAATTCTTATAGAGGTATAGGCGATCTTTGTACCATAACGAATCATTTTGCCAGCTAAATGTATCAGAAGTACTGGAATCTTGTTGTAGCTTTCGAATAAGTGCCCACACTTCTTCGTCATTCTTCCATTTCTCCCTTGCTTCATTTATCCAATCTGGTTGGATAATAGAAATGGCACACAAAAATGCTTCCACATCCTCATCCTTTCTTGAGAGTGCATCTGCCACCACATTTTGCTTCCCTTTTTTGCAGATGATTTCAAAGTCATAACCCAACATCTTTATGACCCACTTTTGTTGCTCTTCAGAGGATAATCTTTGTTCTAAAAAGTATTTAAGGCTATCATGATCCGTTTTTACCTTGAAGTGTCTTCCCATTAGGTAGGGTCGCCATTTCTTAAGTGCATGGAGTATTGCCAACATTTCCTTTTCATAAATAGCTTTGCTTAAAAACATTCCCTTGATTGGACGACTTTAAAAAGTAATGGGTCTTTCATCTTGCATTAGAACAACACCAATTCCATTTCCTGAAGCATCACATTCCACAATAAAGGTTTTTGTGAAGTCCAGTGTAGCTAAGACCGGTGCTTGGCACATTGCCTCTTTAATATGTTCAAAGGCCTTTGTTGCTTCCAGAGTCCATGAAAATGAATCTTTCTTCAATAATGTTGTTAGAGGTGCTGCTATTCTCCCATAATTCTTAACAAACTTGCGATAATACCCTGTCAACCCAAGAAATCCTCGCAGATGATTTATGGATGTGGGGATTTTCCATTCCTTAATGGCTTTAATTTTGCTAGGGTCTACCTTAACTCCTTCATGAGATACAATATGACCCAAATATTCCACCTCCTGGACTCCAAAGAAACATTTGGATCTTTTTGCATATAATTATTTCTCCTCCAATAGTTGTAGCACCCTGTCAACATGTTCAACATGATCCTTCCAAGACTTGCTGTAGATTAGTATATCATCAAAAAATACTAACACAAATTTTCTAAGGAATGGTTTGAAAATTGAATTCATCAAACCTTGAAATGTTGAAGGTGCATTGGTAAGGCCAAAAGGCATGACCAAAAATTCATAATGACCCTCATGAGTTCTAAATGCCGTTTTCAGAATGTCTTCAATCTTCATTCTGATTTGATGATATCCCGAACGAAGATCCAACTTGGTGAAGTAAATTGATCCATGCAATTCATCCAGTAATTCATCAATGACAGGAATGGGGAACTTATCTTTAATAGTGAGCTTGTTGAGCTCCCTATAATCCAGACACATGCGCCATGATCCATCCTTCTTGTGCACCAATACTACTGGAGCTGAGAAAGAACTTTGACTCGGTTGAATTATACCAGCCTCTAGCATTTCTGCAACCATACGTTCAATTTCACTTTTTTGGACATAGGGATATCTGTACGGCCTGATGTTTGGAGGAACACTTCCTAGAATTAGATGAATAGCATGATCATGATCACGCATAGGTGGGAGACCTTTGGGAGTCTCAAATACCTTGGAATGATTGTCCAGGACTTTTTGGAGATCTGGAGAAATAGATGATTCCAATGTGGAAACATCTAGCGAACATAATTGTGCAATTACACCTCTTTGCTCCTTTTTTAGAAGCTTAGTCATGCCATTAGAGCTGATTATCTTTCCTGGTTTCCCTGCAATACCCCTTAATTCAACTTCCTTTCCTTCCGTAGAAAATTTGATGGAAAGTTCTTGAAAATTAAAAGCTATTGTACCCAAGGATTGTAGCCATTAGACTCCTAGTACAACATCAGCACCTCCCATTGGAATGGAAAGCATTGGGCTAGTCAATACATATTCTCCCATGGATAGCTTGATATTATAGCACTTTCCAGAGCAATTTATTGTTCCTCCATTTGCAATCATCACTTGACACTCTGGTGCTGGATATAGGAAGCAATTCAATTCTTTTGCTACCCTACAATGAATAAAATTGTGGGTGCTTCCTGAATCAATCAACACTATTACCTTTTTCTTGTTGATTTGTCCTTCTATCTTGATGGTTTGAGGAGTGGTAATTCCCGCCAATGTATTACAAGATATGGTCGGATTTATTTGTTCTTCATCTAGGCTTTGTTCCTGGGGTATATCCTCTTCTTTTGACCTTTCTTGCTCCTTTTCTTCTTCCTCTTCACAATCTATGTAGAATAATTTCTTCTCAGCACACTTATGACCTTTTGTGTATTTGCTATCACAACTGTAACAAAGCCCTTTTGCTCTTTCTTCTTCCAATTTTTGTGGTGTCAACCTTGTAGGTTGTGGAAGACTAGGGGCAACAACACTTCCATCTTTATAGTTGTGAGTGGTATGCTTCCTAGTTGCCATAATTTTGCTTTCCATTTTTCTTGCTAACCTGAATGCCTTCTCTAATGAATCAGGTTCCCAAAGGCGGACATCATGTTGGATATTATCCTTTAAAGACCCTATGAACACATCAATCCTATGCTCCTCTGGAATATCTTTTACCCTTATGTCCAATTTTTGGAACTGCTCAATGTGCTCCATTATTGAACCCTTTTGTTTGAGACTTATCAATTGGCTAAAAAAAGTGTTGCTTTTTGTATCCTCATAATGTGCTATCAATTCTTCCGTAAAAATTGCCCAAGTGATAAATTTTTTACGAGAACAAAGCCATTGATACCATACAAACTGATTTGGTTCCAAATATACAATTGCCATACATACCTTTTGTGCGTTTTGCACATTATTGAGATCGAAGAATTGCTCCATCTGTAATATCCATGTGGCGGGATCCTTGCCATCAAACTTCCTCATACCGATTTTTGGAATATGGCGATTCTTCAATCCAACATTAGCATCTATGGAATCATGATTAACATTTCTTTTGTTCTCATCATGAGTTTCCTTTACTACCTTTTCACCATTAGTAAGTATTTCTTGTAGAAAATTTGTCAAATCTGTCTTCAAATCTGCCATGCTTGTCTTCAAATTTGTGTTCAAATCCATCTTCAAATTGTCCATCTTAGCTTCCATGCCATTCATCTTAGCTTCGACGCCATTTATCTTAGCTTCTGCCAACTTTTGTGAGCATGACATTTGTTGCACTTGTTCTTGTAATTTTGATATATCATGTAGCATTTCTTCCTCTTCTTCATGAGTCATGTTAGAGCTTTCAGGTTCCTTACTAGGTGTTTGCATTTTCTTTCCTCGGGGCATCAGTTACCGATAATAATGCTTTACTATGCCCTTTGAATTCCGTTAAACCAAGCTTACAAAAAAAAAAAAAAAAAAACTACACACCTTTTTTCACTTTATAGAAGCCTGATATTGAATCTGATGTATCTCTGTAATTTCGCATCATCCAGTTCTTAAATTACGACCTATAGTAGCCTTCTGTGTCCTCTTTCCAATGCCACAAGTCTGACCCAAATTGGATTCTCCAAGGAAGAGTTATGTGAAATCTCCCACAGTGACTTGCTTTTAGACTAGTTCAGTAGAGCGAACTTGTACGACATGCCACGAGTCACTGTTTCAACCTTTGGATCTGAAACACGCATACAAGAAACTACAATCCGTCCTCTTTTTGTACCTTCTTACGAAATTTCAATCCGATCCCTAGAGAGAAAGTTATGACGATTTTCCTCAGGTCACCTGTTTTGAATGTAATTCAGGAGTCTGCAAAAAGACCAACTTCCTAAGATCATATCTCCACAAATATCGCACGAAAAGCTTTGAAATTCGGACCCAAGGTTCAACGTGATTTCTTCTCAAATGAGTTTTTTTTGCGACTTCTGAAACATCACAGAAAAAAAGTTATAGTGAAAATTCCACGATGACCTGTTTGGAGCAGCGAAACCCTAGAATCCAAAGCTCTGATACCAAATGTTATGAAACCAGCTCAAGGAAAGATAGAAAAGATAGATCAACGCCTTAGGATTCAGCCTCTTCGAGGGGGCAACCTCCTTTACATTACATAAATGAATAATTCTTGGATGATTCAAATGAAAAAACCTCCTTTCTATATATAGGAGTCTAAGGAGTCACAATATAATCCAGTCGACCTAACAATAATAATATAAAGCCACAAAAATAACAATAGAGGGATTCTATGGGGCACAAAAATAACAATATGGGGGTAATAGGGGCACAACAATATAAATAAAGGGTATAACTACAATAGTAATGGGGTAATCACTAGTATTACAGGGACCCAACATTTTACCAGTTATTATAGAAGATTGATAGAAAACTTTACAAAAATAGCCTCTCCACTTTTCAAATTTCTCACAAAAGATTTTGAATTCATCTGGAATTCTGACTACCAAAATCTTTTGAAACATTGAAAAAAAATATCTTTGAAGCACCCATTTTAAGAGGACCAAATTGGAAACTACCTTTTCACATTTCGACTGATGCCTTAGATACAACTCTAGGACCTGTATTAGGATAGAAGGATTTAACTCCTTATGCCATTTATTACACGAGTAAAAATTTAACTCCTGCAGAGTTAAATTACATTGTAACAGAAAAGGAGTTTTTAGCAGTTATACATGCCATCAATAAATTCATACATTACATCACTGGTTATGAACCTTCATACACACAGATAATTCTGAAATTAGATATTTAATGAATAAACCAATTATTAATGGAAGAATTACAACATGGCTATTGTTATTACAAGAATTCAATATTACTATTTTGGATAGACCTGGAAAACAAAACACCATTGCTGATTTTCTATCTAGAATCCAAAATGATAATAATGATGTTCCTGCAGAGGATAATTTTCCCCGATGGATATGTTTTTGCAGTATCTATTAAATCTCCTTGGTTTTCAAATATTGCTAATTATTTGGCTACAATGAAGTTACTGTCATACTTGTCTCCTTGAGGGAAAAATAAGGTTATTCAAACTAGTGAAACTTATTCATGGATATATGAAGAATTGTACAAGACAGGACCTGACTTAATCATTCGAAGATGTGTTGGAGAAGATGAAGTACCATAGATATTGAAGACTTGTCATGATAAACCATGTGGAGGACATTTCGCTGATAAAAGAACTGCATATAAAATCCTTATCTTAGGATATTATTGGCCTTCTCTTTTTAAGGATGCCAAGGAATATGTTAGCCGATGCGAAAATTGTGAGGGAATGGGAAAACTTGTTCCTTCAGATGAAATGCCTTTACAACCTCAGGTATTTATTGAACCTTTTGAAAAATGGGCTTTGTATTTTGTTGGTCCAATCAATCCGCCATCAAGACAAAAAAGGTATATTCTTGTTTGTACATATTATGTCACAAAATGAGTAGAAGCTAAAGCACTTTCTTCTACTACTAAAAATGTTGTAGTTTCATTTCTTTTTGAGGATATTTTCACTCGTTTTGGTGTCCCATGGGAAATTGTGACAGATCAAGGCACTCAATTTACGTCCAAGTTGGTACATAAGATAATGGAGGAATACAAAATCAAACATAAAAGGTAACTCCATATCATCCACAAGCCAATCGACAAGTTGGATCTACGAACAAAGTAATTGAAGCAATTCTTACCAAAACTGTGCATTTGCATAGAAGGGATTGGGCAGAAAAGCTTTTGGAAGATTTGTGTGCATATTGTACCACATGGAGAAATACAATTAGACACACTCCTTATGAACTTGTTTATGGAAAACAAGTCCTGTTTCCTATTGAGTTCCAGATAAAGACTTTTAAAACAACAACCAAATTGGGTCTTGATTTACCATAGGCTCAAAGACAAAGAATGGAACAATTGAATGAACTTGACGAGATCGACAAGATGTTATACAAAGAACCAATATAGTCTAGCAACAAAGATCGAGTGACACGATAAGTTTATCAAAGAAATAAAATTTCAACCTGGTGATTGGGCATTGATTTTTGATTCAAAATTTGAAGATTTTCAAGGAAAATTTCAAACTCATTGGCTTGGTCCATATGAGATTGAAACTGTCTTAGATAATGGAGCAGTCAGAATCAGAACTATTGATGAAGAGAAGGTGACCTTCCTTGTAAATGGTCATAGATTACGAATATATCATAAACCATTAACAAGGGAGGAATTCATGAGAAATCTGCAAGACAATATTGATTTGAAGCTGGTCAAGGAAAACTCTTCTTCCTCTCCAACTTAGTATTTTTCTTTCTTTTTTCAATATATATATATATAGACACACACACACACATATAAAATATAAAAATATAAAAAAAATAAAATAAAATAAAATAAAATTGTATAAACATGAAAACCAACATTGTTGCCATTTTTATACAAAAAATCCAAGTTGAAAACCAAGAGTTCTTGCAGCTTAGATTTTGTTTTCCCTATTCTAATCCCATTTTCTTTTTATTCCTCTTTTTCTCCTTTGAAATAATGCAGCAACGAAATTGTCAACAATCTGCCGCTCTAACAGAATTCTACAGTTGAATTGGTAGATTATGACTAGAGAAAATGGAAATTATGACAAAAGCAAAAACCAATGAAGATTGCAGTTGAAGCAACTAGACAACCTACAAAAGACAAATCAAAAGCAGTAAGAAAAAGAAGCAAAGGTATGTAAACATTGAGTTATATAATAAAGGTAGAACATTTGAATTATGAAATAAAATGATGAGTAACCATTTCTACTGCCATACTGAATAATGATTACCCTTAATTGTTTTCACATGACTTTGGTTTAATGAAAATCTCAGTGTCTTGTCAATCAAGTTAGGTTTTAACCGTGATATAATTCAAAAATCACCCTCGCCTCTCCATTCATCATTCCTCTACATGTCAAACACTTCCATTTCACTCAACCCTGTTTTAGTGTCGAGACCACCCTCGCCTAAACTTTATTTTCCTAACTCATTTCATACTCAAATTTCTTCCCATTCCTTAAACCTGTCAAAAGAGTGATTGTGGGTTAGACTTCCTCTGCCATGGGGGTCATTGTAAGGTCGGAACCGAATGGAATTAGGCTTCTGTAGGGATACCCACAAGTCAAACAAATGTTGCAGCAAGCTCGGTGGCTAGAATTTGCGGGAAATTCAATGGCCATGAGAAGGAGGTAACAAAATATTTTGCCAGGGCATATGATGACATTGAAGCAGAAATTGGGGACGTGAAGTTGGTGTTAACAAAATCCTTCATGGCAGAAGCCACATGATTACCAAGAATTGGAGAAAGTTGGTTTAAGAACAAAAGCATTGAAGAAAGAGAATGGAGGGTTTTTCTCTAGAATCCAAGTATGAACATTTCTGAGTTTAAAAATGGAATACTAGTCATGGATTTGAAGAATAAATGGAGAAACCTACTGTTAATCATTCAAAAGTTTATAACAGGAAGATTTGGTAATATGTTCTTTTATCATGCAAGATTAATGATGAATTTTCTAGACGGAAATGAAATTAACCTACCATATTTTCTACTTCAAAGCTTAAGAAAATGGCTGGTAGCATTCAAAGGAAAATTCAATCTATAGATAGTGCTCTATATCATCATGGTCTAGAAAAAATATTGATTAAATCACATCTTAGAAACATTGGAGACAATTGGGAAGATTTCTTAGTTAGAAATAATTTCAAGGAAGCATAAATAGAAGAGCCCAGTGGTAAAACAAAGAAAAGTAGAAGGAAGCTACCCATAAAAGATAACTCACCTCCAGAAGGAGAGAAACATTCAGAGGATGAGACTCCTCTCGCAGATATGTTAGTGAATCTTAAAAGACAAATCTTAAGAGAAAGGTAACTAGCACTAAGGAAGGAAGTTCATCTAAAGAGAAAACATAGCAAGGAAAGGTTAAGGAGCAACCCCTTATTACTAAATCGTCATCTAAAACATCATCTTCCATAAGAATAAGTGTAAGGCTTAATAAAACAATGCATGAACAACCTCGATGGTCCCCATAGTTTGTTGATTTAGAGAGAGAAGAAATGGAACCTACAGTTCCATCATCACCAATGCCATCACCCACAGTTGCCAGTCCAGTTAGAATAAATCCAGAGATTGATCCTGTACAACAGGAAATTTATGACTACATAGAGTCTTTGGAAAGAAAAGCTACAGGTAAAATCATTGCATCATCCTCAAACCAAGGAGAAAATGAAGTAGTTCATTCTAATATCTCAAGAGAACATCAAGTTGAAGAAACCCTCAAATAAGAAATTTATGAGTTAGAAATACCGAATAGACATTTAAAGTAGGAGAATGAAGGAGTAAAGGCACAAAATGAAATCCAAATAATTCAGAATTACAACATCCTGCTACACCTTGGTTGTGGTATAAGAAAAACAAGATATTGAAAGCTCATAACAAATTTCTTAAGAGGTAGATTATGGGCTTGCAACACAAAATTCTGATGAAAAATCCGAGGATGACAATCACTACTAAGAAATCAAGGAGGAGTAACTTGGATGTACTTACTCAAGTATCTGAGGAGGTTCAGTAACAGAAAGGACTCACAAATTTTGAAATTTTGCATGAGGATATGCAATGTCTTCCGTGTGGGAGAATGTTGAACTCCATAATTTCTTCTTTTTGACAACACTTTTTCACTCTAATCCTTCCTTTCTGACCTTCATAAATACAATTTGGGTATCAATTTACAAGTTTGAAAGCATAACAGGTACATAATCATCTTATATTTCATAAATTTCATTTGTCTTTATTATTTAACTTAATATTTACCTTAGCTACTGAATTACAACGATTCTGCAACTAAGTTTGAGGTTCGATAGGTTGCGGAGAATCTTTAGAGAAATAGGGCACATGGGTAGTTGAAAATTAGCTGGGACAATGATTTGTTCCTATTTGCAGAAGCTGTATCGATGAAGAAGGTACTCTATTAGTTCAGTTAAAGGATAAGTCAAACATCATGGAACGTGAATCAAGGGAGTGAGAGGTAGGTTTTTTGCCTCATGATTTGTTGCATTTATAGAAAATCATGAGAAAGATTGTGTTATATTATGTCATAATTTAATTATAGCCAATGTCAATTAGCATAAGCATAAAGCTCTGAAAACATTTATTGCGTAAGGGTTTTAGAAATATGCCTCTTGGTATAGGTAAAGGGGACCTGAATTTTATTTATAAGCACTCTGTTTTGATATATAAAAGCTTTGTTTCAATTCCATCTTGCTGTGCGATCTCAATGCGTGGATAATTAACTTGTGAAAGATTGATAATGCTACCTGCTTCTCGTAGGAGGCCCCCCTTGAGATAGTAAGGTCTTCATTTATTAACAATTAGTATTTTAGTTCATATTTCTTGTAGATTTTTGTCAATTCATTTGAGTATTTGAGTTTTGATTCTTAGAGACAAGTTTGAGATTGTTTTTGCTAATCATTTTATTGTTAAGGTGAAGAGAGATTTCAGATGCACATGGATAGAGTATAATCTAACATAGAAGTAGAAGTATAATCTTTACATTGTAGTGATTTTCAATTACAGAACTAATCCTATCTTAAATTAAAACAGATTCAGATGTGTTGTGGTCACCAACAACCCCCCTCTTTGTTTGATATTAGTAATAACATCAAGCAAAGGGGGACCCTTAACCAAAAATCCAAAAAATATTTTGTTTTAAAAATCTTTTGTATTAACTCCCTAAGAGCTATATCGCGTCGCAAAGATAGAGAGAAGCGTTTTCCCAAAGCGCATAAATACACTGAAAAGGAGCGACGCGAGAACCCATCGCATCGCGTGCATTAAAAACGCTCAAAAAGGGAAAACCTAAGGAATCGCCGACGGCCGATATGCGACGTCGCACGTCGCAATGTCGCATAAGCAGCACAGAGTGATAAAGCGAAAACCTTGCGATCTTGCGATCTGCGATCATTCAAAACTGCGATCTGCGATATTGGCAATTTGCGATAACACTTAATGACGTCGCAGTCCTCAATACTGTGATTCCAATCGCAGAAAGGACTCATCGCAAGAATTCTCCGACATAAACGGTAAACCCAAAATTGAGCGCGCACCTTAAGGGAAATTAATGATCGCATGCTTCAGTATCCAAGAATGATTGTATCGCGTTTTTCGAAGAGTCAAATCATGATGAGTGTCAGAATTACGCATTCATTAGAACTTAATGCTTTCATGTCAATCTTTTCGTCATTTCTCTTCTTCTTTGCGTAAACTGCAAGACATGTTACTGATATAAATCTATATGCAGGAAACATCCAAGGAAAAGAGGAAAGTGCCAATGGGGTAACAGAGAGAAGATGCCTCCGCAAATGGATGCCGCATGCAGCAGGACCGCGGATTCCAGAGTATCACCCAACAGGCGCTGATGAAAATAGACTATCTAAGACTCAGAGTCAAAGGCGCACAAAAGCAGCGTGTTTGCAAAAGATCTTGAAGCTCAGACTGGGTAAAGCAAAAAGAGAAACACAATAGAAGGAGGACGCTCCAGAAAAGCCTGGAACAAAGAACAGAAGCAATTCTCAATACAGGGGATTGTCCATACAACGCGACTCCTAACTCATTGAGTCATTCGCACGACCGGAAACCAAAATAGCAACAACAAAATTAGTTCGAAAGGAACCTGGGTTGTACTAAGTATACGCACAGCGAATACACCCATCTAGAGAAAGGTTTTCAAAAATATCTTCTAGTCTGTCAGAAAGAGGTGCCAGCTCTTGTCATTTCTAATTTTCAAGCTCGAACAAAAGGAAAGGACAACCAGCCGACTCTTTCACAGCGAACAGCGCATTGCTTACAGCACTAAGGAGCAGATACAGAAATGGTTAGAAATTAGATTTGATTTTTAGAAATAAATTTGCTTTTAGTAAAAGGGCGGTCATTTGAAGCCGTTCCCTAAATTTGTGTAATTAAGATTAATTAGTTAGTAGTATTTAACCCTTCTCATGGCATTTGGAGAAGGGTTCGGAAATCTGTCAAAAAACTTGTCCTCAGAACATGCACTTTTGCACCCTCGGAGGGGGTTTTTGATGAATGGATGGATCGAGATTTATTTATGTTTGCATTTTAATGTCTGTTACTGATGTTGCACTTCTGTACTCATAGCAGATATTAGAACAAGTAGAAATAAATCGTTATTGCTTGAATTTTATTAGTGAAATCAGTCATAAATGGTACTTTTATCTCTTGACTAATTTCTGCTTGTATTCCTAAAGTGATATGCAGCTGAGTTCTTTATATGTTAATGTATGAATGTGTGTATTACCATTTGGCACTTCTGTACGGTGGAGTCATTTATTTGTGCTTGACATATGAATAACTAATTATGCGATATGCTGTTCACAACTGTTTTTCCTAACTTCTTATGCAGAATGGTTCATCTTAATTGATTTATATTCTTATGATAACTGAATGATCTTTATTACCAGCTATTGTTCGAAATCTTTTTAGATCGCATAATGAAAGAATTTTACCCCAGGTTAGCGTAGATTAGATGTATTGTTTTTCATTAGATTACAATAGCATAGAGTTAGTTTAGAAGTTAGAATTAAATTAGCTTAAAATACCCCTAAATCAATACCATCAAACTCTACACACACACACCCCTCATATTGGGAAACTGGTCCCATTATCCCCAGTCTGACCCGCTACTCCAAACGGGCACGGAGCCGCCAACCAGGTTGCCGACCGGGTGGGTATCCCCCTTGTTGTTGACCCGATTTCGGGGCCCTCAACAAGATGTAAGTGTGATTTTATTGCAGAGAGTGATTTGATTCGAGTACAAGTGTGATTTCCATTTAAGCAAGTGTGTATAATTTCTTGTAGATTCACAAGCTCATGCAATTTACTAAAGCACAGGACAAGAATCTACTTCTACTTTCAACCAGCAGAATCTAATAGATTGATGAAAATAAGATGAACAAGAAGAAGACAAATGAATGACACATAACATAATAAGTTTTCCCAGGGAAAGCCACTTCTCAAAACCTCATCTATCTATATTGCATTAAATTAGAAATATGAGTGAAGATACAAATCTTGTTCTCACTAGAACAATTCCACATAAGTATATCAACTATCTACCTCACAAGCCCGTTATTATCCAACACTTAGCCAATTTCCAATGCCTGCCAAGCCCCTATTTCCTTGTGCAATTCCTAGGATGAATAGCCTGTATTTAAAGGGAATTCATGCTTCCAAAACCGCGCAATCCAAACATAGGTCCTTCTCTGATTTCATGCATGATATTTACAACTGAGTAAATCATACAACTGATAGTACATTTTCCCTGCACTCTAGTCTCAACTGGGCCTTTCTTTTAACTGACATGCATGAGTTTATCATGAGGGAATATTCAGTTAACTGGAGTAGCACTTGTGGATGCACCAGTGCACCAACTGACTGTTAGTCCTCTATTAGTTCCAAAAATAGTTAGAACTAATTTAACTAACCATAACTCAATAAACTAATTTATCTAATTACAACTCAATTTAAACTCATACTAGACCCCTAAAATTTAGGGAGAACATATACATGACTACAAAAAGACCTCCAACTCAAAATTCCTAAGCTAATTAAGTTAATTAAACTTAATTAACTATTTACAAGTTTCTATGAGAATTAAATTCTATTTTAATTCACAGTTTAATTCAAGGACAAATTAAACTGGAATTTCTTGTTGCCATTTCTCAACACTCCCTCTCAACAAGAAAGGGATTATCAGCTACCCCGATCTTGTCTTTGTGAAACTCGAATTTACATCTTTACAATGTCTTTGTCAAAATTTCAACATCTTGCTCCTTCGTGGGAATGTACTCTAATAACATGATCCACCTTAATACACAACCTTTGAGATGATGATATCGGATATCAATATGCTTGGACCTATCATGAAAAACTGGATTTTCAGAGAGTTTGATACAACTTTGATTATTGCAGTAAATCACTTTCGGATCCATCTGCTGACCAAATAGACCAACCAGGATCTTCCTCATCCAGATGGCCTCACATGCTTCCTAACTTGTAGCCATGTACTCTACCTTTACCGAACTGAGTGCAACTGATTCTCTTTCTTGTTGTACTGCCGCAGACCCAATACTGAAAATCCCTCCTGATGTGATCTTCCTGCTGGAACGAATCCCTGCCCAATCTGCATCGGTGAAGCCTTGAAGCTTCACTTCTTCTATCCTTCTGTACCATAATCTGTATTGAGTAGTGCCCCTGAGGTATCTCAATACATGATTTGCTGCCTTCCAATACAAATAGGTAGGCCTAACCATCTCTTGACTAAGCTAGTTAACTGCATAGCACATATCTGGTCATGTGTTCACCAAGTACATGAGTGAACCTGCAAGCTGCCTGTAAACAATAGCTTCCACTACCTCTCCCGAAGTAACATCCTCCCTCCTCCAGTTACCAACTAGAGGAGTCTCCATAGGCTTGCAGCTCTCCGTGTGGAACCTACTGAGTATCTCATTGGCATACTTTTCTTGAGACACAAACAACTCCCCATCACCTTGCCATACTTCCATTCCCAGAAAGTAATGCATGAGCCCCAAGTCATTCATCTTGAACTCTCTTGCAAAGTCCTCCTTGCAAGATTTGATTAGCTGATCATCACCTGTCAGTATGAGATCATTAACATAAAGTACAATGATCAACAATTTACCTTCCACTACTATGTGGTACAGGTTCACATTCGCTTCAATCTTCGTGAAGCCCATCCCGATGAAGTAGCTGTCTATCCTGGTCTACCAAGCACGAGGTTCTTGCTTCAGCCCATACAACGCTCTCTTGAGCTGGCACACATGCGACTCACAGTTGAAGGTTTCAAAACCTTCAGGCTACTCTATGTACCTTCCTCAATTGTGCCATTAAGGAAGGTTGTCTTTACATCCATCTGATGTATCTTCAAACCCATCTGCATTGATAGTGCCAATATATATCTGATCGACAAGTACCTTGCAACAGGAGAAAAGGTATCATCATAGTCAATCCCCTATAACTGTGAAAAGCCACAGGCCACAAATTTAGCCTTATGCTTCTCCACACTACCATATGCAACTTTCTTTACCTTGTAAAGCCAACGGGAGCTCACCATGGACTTATCCTCCAGTCTTAGTAGCACATCCCAAACACTGTTACGAACCATGGCCTCATACTCCTCCACCATGGCATCAACCCAAATCATTTGCTGTGATGCTTTCTCAGAGGAAGATGGTTGTGTCACAACACATCTGCTCATAAGAGCCATGTATCTAGTGTAGCTTTGAGGTGACCTCCTCTACCTGCACTGAGATGTGGGTGCTCCCACATTCTCTCTAGCATCCGACAATAATCTACTTGCCTCTCTGGTGCACTTTCTCCCATCTCTAGAAGACTTTGCCTGAGTGGATATCTCCACTCTTAGATCCTCTGCATGTGGCTTCTCCACATCAATATGAGGCTCCTCAATATTAGGAGCTAAAAGCTCCTCAATCTCATGTCGCTGAAGCTCCCTCTCAAGGGAAACTCCATGGCCTTCTCCTCATTGAATTTGACATCCCTGCGAACCATTGTCATCCTGTTGGTCGACAAGTACACCCGATAGTTGCGAGTTGTATCAGTGTACCCCACAAATATCCCCAACTCTGTTGTCGACTCAAGATTCTTCCATACATCTTTGATCACATGGAAATATACTGATGACCCAAAAATCCTGAAGTGACCAACATCTGGCCTCTTACCAGAATAAGCCTCCTCTAATGTCTTCATCCCAAGTATCTGATGTGGGATACAGTTTTGAACATAAAAGGATGTGTTGCATGCCTTAGCCCACAAGTGTAGTGGGAGACCCTGATCATGCAACATCATCCTCACTTCCCTTACTACGCTTCTATTCTTCCTCTCGGCCACCCCATTTTTTTGAGGGCTTGGGGTGTCGTCAACTCTCATTTAATACCTTCCGCTGCACAGAAGTTCTTAAATTCGTTTGAGACATACTCACCACTATTATCACTTTGTAGAGCTTTAACCTTCTTGCGTGACTCTTTCTCCACCAATGCTTTAAACTCACAAAATTTTGTGAAGATTTGATTCTTTTTTTCTGCATGAAAAATATCCAACATTTTCGAGAAAAGTCATCAACAAATATAACATAATACTTGTGTTTGGTCGTGCATGTTGTCGAGAATGGTCCACATACATCTGACTGGAATCACTCTAGAATATCTTCTGCTCGACTGTCTCTGTCGTGAAAGGAAGACTTGGTGTATTTACCTAAGGTACACCCCTTGCATGTATCAACTTGCTCTAGTGTACCTTTGGGCAAATCGACAGAGATATGTTGCATGATCTTCAAAACCTCGTGATGCAAGTGGCCTAATTGCTTGTGCCACAACGCACCAATGTCTCGACTCTACACCATCTTTGCTTTCGTGCTCAAAGCAACACAATCCTCTACCTCCCACTTATAGAGATTCTTCACCCAAATCCCTATCTTATTTACTTGACTCGTGGCTATGTGTTGAAGGAACGCCTTTCCTTTCGAGAAGATCACATCATAGCCTCTATCCTCAAGCATGACAACGCATACCAAGTTCTTCTTCAGCCCAGGCACATACATAACATTCTTCAGGGTGAGTGGAGCCCCATGCTCCCTCCGAAAAGTAATCATCCCCAATCCAGTAGCACTATATTTCCTGTTGTAACCCATCTTGATATGCATCTAGAGATCTTTCTCCTCTAGGTCGCTGAATAGCTCCTTGTCGCCAGTCACATGGAATGAAGCTCCACTGTCTAAGTACCATACACTTCCAATCATTGATGACACCATGCATGTAATGAGGGAAAAGTCCAATTCGAATTGAGAGGCAAAAGCCTCACCCACCGATCTTCTTGATGACTTCTTCTTGGACTTCTTGAGTGGAAAATTTGTAGCAAAATGGCCCATCTCATGAAAATGAAAGCACTTAACTTTCATCATGTCTTTCTTCTTACCTCCATGGCAAGAATCCGATTTAGAATGGGAAGCTTTCCCTTTCCCCTTCTTCGCCTTAATCACTAAGGCACAATTCTCTTCATCATTAGTCTTTGATGAAGAGACATCCCTAGCGTTCCTCTTGATCTCCTCCTGCATCAAATTTGACCATAATCGTTCCCAATCTAGCAACTTCTCCCGACCATTGACAGATTCCTGATAACTATGGAAAATACTTGGGAGTCCCAGAAGAGAAAGACTCACTGTTGAGTCTTGAAAATGTCATTCATTTCCATTACACTCTCACTATTATGTCCATTATATCACCTCCATTTCACCTCCATTTTATTACTATGTCACCACATTCATCCCACTTTCATTATCATTGGGCCACATTTATGTTTTTCCAATATTTATTAATTCTAAGCCTTTTAAGTGAATTTGTGGTTAAAAATTAGAAAATAATGTGCATATGCTTATACCTAACAAATGGGTTGAGGTTGTTGACATGTATAGGTTGAAAGGAGACTTCTAGAAGACCCTTATGTGGCACTCTAAGGCCAAATTCGAATTTGGTTGGAAAGAATCATGGGATCATGAGGATATGTGTCACATCTCCTAATTGTATTGTAACTCTAAGAAGACATGTGTCTTATCAGTTCCTATTTTGATTAGGACTCTAGAGGTAGAGGGAGAGATTCATGGACTATCATTAATGAGATGGCTCTCATCTTTTTGTATAAATAGGAGATCTCTCTCCTTCATTAGTTAGTCTTTTAGTCCCTAGTTCTTAAGTTTGTAGTTCTTCCTTGATGGCTTTTGAAAGCTTTGGAGAACTTTGTTGTACTTTGTACTTTTGAAGAATTTGAATAAAGATTTGATGTTCTCAACATGGAAGGAGATGTGAAGTAGATGTCATGGAGCATATTAGAATGTAAGGTAGAGTAGATTTCATTTTGTAAATAATGTAAGGTAGAGTAGATTTCATTTTGTAAATATTGCTTTGATTTCATTATGTTATTTGATTGCTTTCAAGTTTGATAGATTAGATTTTTCATTCATGCAATTTTAATTCATGCAAGTGTGTTCAATTTTGCTTTGATTTCATTATGTTATTTGATTGCTTTCAAGTTTGATAGATTAGATTTTTCATTCATGCAATTTTAATTCATGCAAGTGTGTTCAACCGGTTGATTGTAGATTAGTGATGCACATAACCTTTTAATGACTAATGACATGATAGAATCATCTTGTCCTTTTGCTGAAGTAGCAAGGATACTGGGTCTCATAGTCACTAGCTCATTGTTTGGTTGTTGCATTCTATTTTGATTGTAGATTACTGATGCACATAACCTTTTAATGACTAATGACATGATAGAATCATCTTGTCCTTTTGCTGAAGTAGCAAGGATACTGGGTCTCATAGTCACTAGCTCATTGTTTGGTTATTGCATTTTATTTTGATTGAATTAGCTGTATATTTACACTTTTGTTTAAATACGAATTCCATCAATAACATGTTTTAAGTTCTTTTGAAGTGCTAAGTTTTGGAAGTTACCATTAGGGACATAGGCCTTGTCTTGAAATCTTTATCCATACTTGTCCTTTAAAAGTATTCTTAAGACCTTAGAATAGGATTTCCATTTGCATTAAACACTTTAGAAAACCAACAAGAACAAAACCCCAAAAAAACAACATAAACTATAAAACAACGAAGTAAGAGAAAGGTTAACTAAGCACATATGGTGCACCACACTTCATCATTTTACGATACCCGGATTGATAATTTATGTAGAGCAATTTAAGACATTAAATTGACTAGACACTCACCATATCATCCTAGGAAACCGTGATTCTAACACTTCCAAGTTCATCATGACATTGAGCGAACTTGGTCAATTATTTTGGAATAGTATTACCTTTCTCCATTTTGATTTTTTTGTAGTTTGTCCTTTAGTGCCAATTTCCTTTGGTCACTATTGTTATGATACAAGTTCGCCAATTCTCTACACATAGCATACGGAGTTTCCTTTCTGTGGAGACTCGAGACAATGTGATCTCGAACTTCCTCAACGATTATCTGCCTCGCGTTCGCCACACACATCTTCCATTCGACTGGATTCTATGCATCTGATGCTACTGGCTTAGCAATGTCTTGATCAACGAATTCCTTTAAGAAATTAACCTCCAGCACAGCCTCCATTATGTCTCTCTAGTCTATATAATTTGAGTTGCCTTCCAAGGCATACTCAAGCCACAAACCGTAGAACGCCCTCTGCCGATCCTAAAGTATCTATTGCAAATTCAAATTTCACTTGTAACCCAAAACTCAAAACTTCGAAATCTCCTATAGTATATTGAATTCAAATTTAATACCATGTAGAATTTCCTGTAGATTCACAAGCTCATGCAATTTACTAAAGCACAAGACAAGAATCTACTTCTAATTTCAACAAGGGGAAGACAATAGATCAATGAAAATAATATGAACAAGAAGAAGACAAATCAATGGCACATAACACAATAAGTTTTCCTAGGGAAAGCCACTGCTAAAAACCCTGCCTATCTGTATTGCATTAAATCAGAAATATGAGTGAAGATACAAACCTGTTATCACTAGAATAGTTCCACACAAGTATATCAACTCTCTACCTCACAAGCCCACTATTAGCCAACACTTAGCCAATTTCCGTTGCTTTACAGGCCCTTATTTCCTTGCACAATTCCTAGGATGAATAGCCTGTATTTAAAGGGAGTTCATGCTTCCAAAACTTCACAATCCAAACATAGGTCCTTCTCTGATTTCATGCATGATATTTACAACTCAGTAAATCATACAACTGATAGTACAATGTCCGTGCACTCTAGTCTCAACTGGGTCTTTCTCTGAATTGACATGCATGAGTTTCTCATGAGGGAATTTTCAGTTAACATGAGTAGCACTTGTGGATGCACCAGTGCACCAACTGACTGTTAGTCCTCTATTAGTTCCACAAACAGTTAGAACTAATTTAACTAACCATAACTTAGAAAACGGATTTATCTAATTACAACTCAATTTAAACTCATACTGGGCCCCTAAAATTTAGGGAGAACATATACATGACTACAAAAAGACTTCCAACTCAAAATTCCTAGTCTAATTAAGTTAATTAAACTTAATTAACTATTTACAAGTTGCTATGAGAATAGAATTCTATTTTAATTCACAGTTTAATTCAAGGACAAATTAAACTCGAATTTCTTGTTGCCATTTCTCAACACTCCCTCTCAACAAGAAAGGGATTATCAACTACCCTGATCCTGTCTCTGTGAAACTCAAATTTACATCTTGACAATGCCTTTGTCAAAATATCAACATCTTGCTCCTCCGTGGGAATGTACTCTAACAACATGATCCGCCTCAATACACAATCTCTAAGATGCTGATATCATATATCAATATGCATGGACCTATCATGAAAAACTGGATTTTCAGAGAGTTTGATACAACTTTGATTATCGTAGTAAATCACTGTCGGATCCATTCGTTGACCAAACAAACCAACCAAGATCTTCCTTATCTAGATGGCCTCACATGCTGCCTAACTTGTAGCCATGTACTCTGCCTCTACCGAAGTGAGTGCAATCAATCTCTGTTTCCTTTTGTACCAAGAAACTGCTGCTGACCCAATACTGAAAATCCCTCCTGATTTTATCTTCATGTTAGATGGACTCCCTGCCCAATCTGGATTGGTGAAGCCTTGAAGCTTCACTCCCTTTTTCCATTTATACCATAATCCGTATTGAGTAGTGCCCTTGAGGTATCTCAATACATGCTTTTACACCTTCCAATACAACTTGGTAGGCCTAACCATCACTTGACTAAGCTGGTTAACTGAATAACACATATCCGTTTGTGTGTTCACCAAGTACATGAGTGAACCCACCAGCTGCCTTTGAACAATAGCTTCCACTACCTCTTCAGAAGTAGCATCCTCATTCGTCTAGTTACTAGCTATAGGAGCCTCCATAGGCTTGCAAATCTCCATGTGGAACCTCTTGAGTATCACGTTGGCATACTTGTCTTAAGACACAAATAACTCCCCATCACCCTGCGATACTTCCATGACCAGAAAGTAATGCATGAGCCCCAAGTCCTTCATCTCGAACTCTCTTGCAAGGTCCTCCTTGCAAGATTTGATTAGTTGGTCATCACTTGTCAGTATGATATCATCAACATAAAGTACAATGATCAACAATTTAGCTTCCACCACTATGTGGTACAAGTTCTCATCTGCTCCACTCTTCGTGAAGCCCAACCTAGTGAAGTAGATGTATATCCTAGTGTACCAAGCACGAGGTTTTTTCTTCAGCCCATACAACGCTCTCTTAAGCTGGCACACATGTGACTCATGATCGAAGGTTTCAAAACCTTCAGGGTGCTCTATGTGCACCTCTTCGTCAATTGTGACATTAAGGAAGGTTGTCTTTACATCCATCTGATGTATCTTTGAACCCATTTGCGCTGATAGTGCCAATATAGATATGATCGACAAGTACCTTGCAACAAGAGAAAATGTCTCATCATAGTCAATCCCATCTACCTGTGAAAAGCCATGGGCCACGGTTACTTGGTAATCCCTTTTTCCTAGAGCATCCTAAGCAGTCATTTTGATTTTTTCCGACTCCTTAGCCTTATGCTTATCCACACTACCATTTGCAGCTTGCTTTACCTTGTAAAGCCAATGGGAGCTCACCATGGACTTATCCTCTAGTCTCAGGACCACATCCCAAACACTGTTACGAACTATCGAGTCATGCTCCTCCACCATGTCATTAACCCAAATTAGCTACTTCACTGCTTTCTCAAAGGAAGATGGCTCTATCACAACACATCTGCTCATAAGAGCCATGTATCCAATGTACCTCTCAGATGACCTCCTCTGCCTACGCTGAGATCTGGGTGCTCCCACATTCTCTCTAGCATCTGAAAACAATCTATCCACCTCTCTGGTGTGATTTCTCCCATCTCTGGAAGACTCTGCCTGAGTGGATGTCTCCACTCCTGGATCCTCTGCATGTGGTTGCTCCACATCAATCTGAGGCTCCTCAACCTCAGGAGCTAAAATCTCCTCAATCACATGTAGCAGAAGCTCCCTCTCAAGGGAAACTCGCATGGCCTTCTCCTCATCGAATATGACATCCTTGCGAACCACTGTCATCTTGTTGGTCGGCAAGTACATAATGTACCTGAAATTCTTTAATTCAATCTGCAAGCAACAGATCTTAGTTTACATACATATCAATCTGCTACACTTCTAAAATGCCGATCTACCAACATAGAAACTCTGTTTTTTTTTATGAACAAGAGCGCGAAGGCGATCCATACAATATAGACCAAAGCCACCTTGCTAACCTGCTTCGTCGTCATCTCTGCAACTGTTTATAAAAACGTTGAGATCTTTATTTCAAGAATTTATCTATGCTTCCTATAAAACAAAACGAAGAACAAAGATCTGCATCACCTATCTGTGCATGACAGTTTTTTTTAAATCAAAACTCAGTGAATGAGAAACATCATAAATTCAGTTTATCTACACAGCACTGGTCATCCCATTATTATTTGAAAACGCAGGCCCTTATTTTACATGAAATCTGAATAAAAGAATAATTAAAAAAACGCTGGTTTAACACACAGCTTCAGGCATATAAAGACGTTGGTATCTAATCATAAAAAACATCACACTATCGACCTCTGAGCTGATTTTTCCCCTTTTACATACAATTACATAATAATATATATGAATCCGGTTTTATCAATGTTGAACGCTCTAATACTACCCCTACTAAACCGAGAGAGAGTCCTAATTTGGATCACGTTAATGAAATAAGTAACGACACAACTAAAACGAGAAGAATGAGGAGAACGAAGCCGTAAGCATGGCTGGTCCATCATTGGAATAGTTAGCACTTCGGAAGGTCCTTCGGAGGAGGCAAAACGGATTGGTTAGGTCCATCTCCATTCTCCACAATAAACGCTATCTTCAGTCCCCACATTGCGTGTACTTCCAGATGACAACGCATGAACCAACACCTGGACTGTCAGTTCTAAAACGGATTGCCGTCCAGCCGCCGGTGGGCATGCCGCGATTCCGGGGGTTGACACTTATAATTTGTCGGCGCTCTAATCTAATCTGAGCTAACAGAGGATCACACATTAAAACTAACTCAAATCTCCTCGTTTTTTTATTACATTGTCTACAAACAAATACACAATCTTTTAATTTAAAATTCTAGCAAGTAAAACTCCTAGCTAATAGCGCTCACTTACACCTATTGTAACACACCCACTTACAGTAATAACTAATTATTTAGGAAATCGACCTCTTTAGTAACTGGACATTAACACACAAAAATAAATTTCACCCTGTCAGGCCACAACATGTGGACAATTTTCCACATTGTTGGCCAGGTCCGATGCTCCTGCATCAGACTCCCGGAGAAGAAAATATTGGTTCTTTAAACTTTCAGAATTTATGCCGTATTTCTGCAATTCAGTTGCTGTCAACCAACTGCAATCTTCCCTTGGCTGTTCTTTCCACTTGGTCAAATACTGATAATGAGTCTGACTCCTGGTTCGCTTTAGCGCTTTCTTTTTCCTTTTTCTTGCTTTGGACTTTCGTCTGTTATGGCGTCTCTTTGTGGTTCTTCTTCTGGCTTTTAGTATAGGTACCATTCTGCAATACATGACTAAATCACCTGTTTGGAATTCCTTTTTCCGCCTCCTCATATCTGCTCGCTGCTTGTCTTTGCTACTGCATTCCCGCCATCTGCTTTTGACATCTCCCTCAAATATGCTTCTAGGAGTTAGCCAATTCACATCTACTTGGATTTTTTTCGGATCCAATTTCAGCTCTTCTTTAGAGACTGCATATTCCTTCAAATCTTCATTCTTCACCCTGATGGTGATTTTATATAAGGCTCGAGAATTTGGATTCATGCGCCATTCAACTTCTTTCTTCGGACTGAGTGCTATTGGCACAACACATGGATTAAGGCTTTCACTGATTAGCCATTTATCCATCAACTCTTTCACTTGTGTTCCAGCTTCGACATTTTCCTGCAACAAGATCTTCTCATTCATCAATGTAACACTATTCCCAGCTGCTTCAGCTTTCAACGGCAGTAGTGTATGCTTATTCCCATCTTTTTCCAAAGTATAAGTATTTCTTCTGCCATCATGAATGGCATTTCGGTCAAACTTCCAGGGCCTTCCAGGCAATATGTGGCATACATCTATCGGCATTACATCACATAAAATGACATCCTTATAAGTACCAATCTGAAATTCAACTTGACATTGTTCAGTTACAAAAATTTGATGACCTTTCTGAAGCCACGACACTTTATAAGGAGTGGGGTGTACTGTTCTCTCCAACTTCAACTTGTCTACCATCTCTATAGAAACAAGGTTGTCAGTACTACCGCTATCAATTATTAACTTGCAACACTTACCCTTGGTCTTACATACAGTTCTGAATAAAGTCTTCCTTTGAACTGGTTCTTTGGCTTCCTTAGCTCCTTCCAGTAATACCCTCTGCAGTAATAGGGACTCTCCGTCT
This sequence comes from Pinus tabuliformis, assembly GCA_031772625.1. NCBI lineage: Eukaryota > Viridiplantae > Streptophyta > Pinopsida > Pinales > Pinaceae > Pinus > Pinus tabuliformis. Next base: position 253,367,476 of record CM062812.1, on the reverse strand, counting down.
TCTGGTGGTTCCTCTTTAGCTTCAGGTTGAGGAATCTCTTCCTTGGCTTCTGCAACATTCACGTTGCGCTGGTTTGCTGATCTCTGATGAGGACAATCCCATTGTACATGTCCCCATTCACCACATGCAAAGCACCAGACATCTCTTGCTCGGCCTCTGCCTCTGGGCACAAACCTTCCACGGCCAAAATCTCCTCTTTGTGGTGCTCTATTGCTCGCACTCCCTGCCTCATTCTGAGAGTGTTGAACTTTGGATTCAAGTATCCCTCCTTCTTTTGCTGCAAACTTCACCCTCTTATTCTCCTCAATCTCTTCATAATCGAAATACTGATCTATGGATCTAATCCAATCCATGAGCTCCTCGGCATTTAAACTTCCTTCGTACATAGGAATTTCTATCTTGGGTTTGCTTCCAACTTTTGCCAGCATCTTGAGGACTTTGGCAGTTTCATTTTCTTCTCCTGCTTCCGCTTCTTCCTCAGATTCTTCTGAAGAACTTTCAGCTCCCTCATCAGGCGCTCTTCTCTGGGCTGTTTCCATTGTCTCCATTCGTTCACGCAGTCTTCGCACTTCTTCTATCAGGACTGCATTTGGTTCTGGTCTTCCTCGACCAATTCCTCGCCTTGGCGGCATCTTGGCTGCAAACACCTGTATCTTTTGGCTCTGATACCAACAATAATGTACCTGAAATTCTTTAATTCAATCTGCAAGCAACAGATCTTAGTTTACATACATATCAATCTGCTACACTTCTAAAATGCCGATCTACCAACATAGAAACTCTGTTTTTTTTGATAAACAAGAGCGCGAAGGCGATCCATACAATATAGGCCAAAGCCACCTTGCTAACCTGCTTCGTCGTCATCTCTGCAACTGTTTATAAAAACGTTGAGATCTTTATTTCAAGAATTTATCTATGCTTCCTATAAAACGAAACGAAAAACAAAGATCCGCAACACCAATCTGTGCATGACAGTTTTTTTTAAATCAAAACTCAGTGAATGAGAAACATCATAAATTCAGTTTATCTACACAGCACTGGTCATCCCATTATTATTTGAAAACGTAGGCCCTTATTTTACATGAAATCTGAATAAAAGAATAACTAAAAAAACGCTGGTTTAACACACAGCTTCAGGCATATAAAGACGTTGGTATCTAATCATAAAAAACATCACACTATCGACCTCTGAGCCGATTTTTCCCCTTTTACATACAATTACATAATAATATATATCAATCCGGTTTTATCAGTGTTGAACGCTCTAATACTACCCCTACTAAATCGAGAGAGAGTCCTGATTTGGATCACGTTAATGAAATAAGTAACGACGCAACTAAAACGAGAAGAATGAGGAGAACGAAGCCGTAAGCATGGCTGGTCCATCATTGGAATAGTTAGCACTTCAGAAGGTCCTTCGGAGGAGGCAAAACGGATTGGTTAGGTCCATCTCCATTCTCCACAATAAACGCTATCTTCAGTCCCCACGTTGCATGTACTTCCAGATGACAACGCATGAACCAACACCTGGACTGTCAGTTCTGAAACGGATTGCCGTCCAGCCGCCAGTGGGCATGCCGTGATTCCGGGGATTGACACTTATAATTTGTCGGCGCTCTAATCTGATCCGAGCTAACAGAGGATCACACATTAAAACTAACTCAAATCTCCTCGTTTTTTTATTACATTGTCTACAAACAAATACACAATCTTTTAATTTAAAATTCTAGCAAGTAAAACTCCTAGCTAATAGTGCTCACTTACACCTGTTGCAACACACCCACTTACAATAATAACTACTTATTTAGGAAATCGACCTCTTTAGTAACTGGACATTAACACACATAAATAAATTTCAGGCCACAACATGTGGAAAATTTTCCACATTGCTGGCCAGGTCCGATGCTCCTGCATCAGTACACCTGATAGTTGTGAGGTGTATCAGTGTACCCCACAAATATCCCCAACTCTACTATCGGCTCAAGCTTCTTTTGTGCATCTTTGGTCACATGGAAATATACCGATGATCCAAAAATCCTTAAGTGACCATCATCTAGCCTCTTACCCGAATAAGCCTCCTCTGGTGTCTTCATCCCAAGTATCTGCTGTGGGCTACGGTTCTGAACATAAACCGCTTTGTTGCATGCCTCAGCCCACAAGTGTAGCGGGAGACTCTAATCATGCAACATCGCCCTCACTGCCCCTACTATGCTTCTGTTCTTTCTCTCGGTGACCCCATTATGCTGAGGGCTATGGGGTGCAGTCAACTCCCGTTTAATCCCTTTCGCTGCACAAAAGTTCTTAAACTCATTTGAGACATACTCACCACCATTATCACTCCATAGAGCTTTAACCTTCTTGCTTGACTGTTTCTCCACCAATGCTTTAAACTCAAAAAATTTGTGAAGGTTTGATCTGTTTTTTGCATGAAAAATATCCAACATTTTCGAGAAGAGTCATCAACAAATATAATATAATACCTGTGTTTGGTCGTGGATGTTATCGAGAATGGTTTGCACACATGTGAATGGACTCACTCTAGAATAGCCTTTGCCTGACTGTATTTTTCGTGAAAGGAAGACTTGGTGTATTTACCCAAAGTACACCACTTTCATGTATCAAAATGCTCTAGTGTACCTTTGGGCAAATCGGTGGAGATTTGCTACATGATCTTCAAAGCCCCATGATGCAAGTGGCCCAATCGCGTGTGCAAAAACTCGCCAACATCTTGGCTCTGCACCATCTCTACTTTCATGCTCAAGGAAACACAATCCTTTACTTCCATCTTATAGGGATTCTTCACCTGAATCCTTATCTTCTTTACTTGACCCCTGGCCATGTGTCAAAGGAACGCCTTTCCTTTCGAGAAGATCACATTATAACCTCTATCCTTAAACATGGAATTGGATACCAAGTTCTTCTTCAACCCGAGAACATACATAACATTCGTTAGGGTGCGTGGAGCCCCATGCTCCCTCTGAAAAGTAACCATGCCGAATCCAGTAGCACTATACCTCCCGTCGTCGCCCATCTTGATATGCATATGGAGATCTTTCTCCTCCAGATCATTGAATAACTCCTTGTCGCCAGCCATGTGGAATGAAGTTCCAATGTCAAAGTACCATACACTTCCCATCATTGATGACATCATGCATGCAATTAGGGAAAAGTCCAATTCAAATTGAGAGGCCAAAGCCTCACTTGACGCTCCTCTTGATGACTTCTTCTTGGACTTCTTGAGTGGACAATTTGTAGCAAAATGGCCCAGCTCATGACAATGAAAGCACTGAACTTTCATCATGTCTTTCTTCTTACCTCCATGGTAAGAATCAAATTTGGAATGGGAAGCCTTCCCTTTCCCCTTCTTCGTCTTAGTCTCTAAGGCACAATTCTCTTCATGTTGGCTTAGGAGGTCCTGACCCAGGTTCAGAGTTAGTTGCACCAACCAACAAAACCCTAAAGTACTAGCCCTTTTAGCAACAACCCACATAGGGTAGGCTGCAGTCTCACCCAAAGCAGTATGGGGGGATGCAAGAACAAAGTTTCTGCATCCAAAGACTAGTGTGATGTCTTCTAGCGCATTGGATCTGCCCTCGTGTAGATCGATAAACTCCTAGGGCACGTTACTGCAACTCTGTTAAACAACCTTCATACCTTCATGAAGGTCTACAATCAGTCCTTGCAGACCTTTAACAATCGATTTACCTACTTATGCGCATCAGAAAGCAATCCTAAATTGGTGTTCACGTAGATCTACTTAAGTCGTTAATAAACATAAGAGGAATCACTAGAGTCTTCACGAAATTATTTAAACATGCATTGTGTACATTATTAAGACTTATTCAAGAGAATTGCGTAGCATTCAATCAATATTTCATAAAACAAGTCATTCATCAACGACATATAACATAAATAGACATGAACATAAATACTCAATAATTCTTCAGAAACTTGTCTTTATTGATCTCAATTCATAGATTACAGACTCTAAGTGCCCTGCGCACACAACTGTAGGGATCTGCATACTCAGCTGTGGACTCTACCTAGGCCTCTGCGCACTCAGCTGTGGAGCCTTTCTTTCTCTATCTAAGCGTAGGAAGCAAAGCCTTCTTGCCCTAGCTTATTCAATCAAACCAATACTTTATCTTAGCTCTACTTAGTTTTTTCTTCCTTTCACTAAGACTCACTATTTATAGCCCTTTTTCATACAATGCCATGGTCTGCGGACCATGGGTGAATCTCAAAAATCGACTCAAAACTTATCCAAAATAAGGGGCTAAGCCCCTTTGACTGCTAATCATCTACACACTCTGCATCCACAAATCGCAGAGACTTTACATTATTTATAAGATTGTACCAAAATATGGGTTATCTTAACCCCAAACTAACCGAGGGGACCCCATCCCAATGGGCCCCCAACACAAATATCGTGACTCTCCCTCGAGTCACTCTGCTGGTGCTGCAATCTTACTGCGAAGATCCCCCAACTCCACCTGGAGCACTGGAATTTTAGCAGCGCTATGTGTTGCTGCCTATCGAACCTCCTCGACCAATTTTTCAGTTGCTGGTCCTTATGCTGCCAGCCTCATCATCTACTGCGTCTACTGCAGTCCCTTAAGCTTATCTTGAATGGAGATCATGATCTGATAAGCCTCATCCAACCAAGGCTACAACCTGGCCTTTAGAAAGGCCTCTTTCTTCTACGCTTCCTCTACATGTGCTAATAACTGCTTTCCTTCTTGTAACTTAGCAAGGCGTCATGCTGGTGTTAAGGTGCACGCAATCACCCTGACCTCGTCATATTGGCACTGCATCTCCCTTACCTTTGTGTTCAATGTTTGTAGGTTTGGATCCTCCTGCAGATTGGTCAATAGCTCCATAGCCTGTTCAAACAATGCTGCACAGTCAGTGACTGTGGTGTCCAAGGTAGCCATGCCCTCCTTAATTGCTATTCCGCGCTACTCCCGGACCTCAGGCGGAGTCGTGGGCTGAACCTTCAACTGCAGCGCTGCAATCTTCATGTTGAATTTGAAAGTTACTTGTTCAATTTCTGATATAGCCTCACACACACCAACGACTAATTTTCTAATTTTGGCTTCAAGTTGTGCATCCTCCAGGATGTGAAGTTCAGGCACTATCTTACAGGCCTCCGCCACTTCTAACTCCAGACTTGAACTATGTGCCTATAGTACCTCCTTTTCTTTTAGAGCTTGTGTCTTTTCAACGAACATTTGTTCATTGTTAACTTTTTACTCACTTATTTGGTTGAGGGCGCGTTGCTCCCTAGTTCTCAACTCATCTGTCACCCCTTTATGCAGCGCGTGGAGGGTTTCGTTGGAGAGAGCCGATATACTTAGTCCTATATCCTTGATTGTACTAAGTATAATGTGATCATCAACTGATTCTGCATGAATGGACCCATCTGGAAATGGTATAGTTATGAGATTTATGGGCCTTGTTAGAGCCTAGATTTACCTCAAGCTAAAAAGGTAAGATTCTAGGTCCACATCAAACCACGCTCAGCCTCGTAGCTAGCCCTACGAGGACAGAAGAGGGCTCTCACCGGGTCAATCTCAGCAAAAGATAATCAGATGGGGCTTGAGATGACTAATTTAACAACTAATCTTAGGCTAGGTATGAAGTGCAGGGATTTGATTTGAGTTTCCGAGGGTTTTGTTGGAAAAAAGGGAAAGGCAAATTTGGGTCCGGGGATGAGGCCAAATTTTTGTAGAGTTCCCGTTGGGGCGAGGTAGGCAGTAGTTTTGATGCTTTAGATTAAATGAATGGATGGAAAAGACCACTGAGGAGCTGAAGAGGGAAAGTGGCTGCAAGAATCCTCTCCAAACAGATGAAAACATGTAAAACTAAACAAAGTTTAAGGCAGAGCACAACAAACTCATGGATTCTACCTTTGTCACTCAATTTGTTTAATTCAGAAGCAAAGAGAAGGGAAATGGCATACATAAAACATCAATGAACTTACAATTACATGAAGAAAAACACCATCAAAACATAGAGCCACAAGGATCCCAACAAGTGCTGCAAAACCCTGGTCTTTCCTTTGCCAAAAATGCAGAAATCAAATGTACAATGGAGTGCCAAGCAATCCCAAGTGTCCAACCCTGAAAATGACTGAGAAATTACATGATATAGGCAAGCCTAACTCATTCCCATGCCTCTAGGGGTCGAGCTCATCATTCTAGGAGCTGTTTCAACCATATCTAAACAAGGAACTGAAAAATAGGCAATGAAACAACTTGCCTCTATATGTTAGGAAACTGATTCATTAAGTTGTTTTTCACTTTTTAGTGAATGAATCTACTAAAACAAGTAAATATGTGCCAAAATTACATCATGTTCATGAAATTACATCAAGGTAGATCAAGAGTTACATGAAAAAGTGAAACTAGTCAAAACTGGCCGAAATTCTGAGCTGAAGAGTGAAAAATAGGCCAAAATTCTCTATGCGCCACGCCCAAAATTTGTATGCGTAGCACAACTTTGGATCTGATTTTGAGGCACTTCCCAAAGTCCAAATTGAGCTCATAATAGCTCGTTGGAAAGCCCTACCTGTCTGCTTTCCAGCCCAAGTGGAATTTCTAGATTTGGATGTCATTTGCCCCTCCAAAAATTCAATCTCCCAAGACTGCTTCCTGTGGGTGCAAAAGGTGGTAGAGAGGTCATTTTTAGGGTGTTTTTGACCCTTTAGGCAACCTAGAACTTGATGAAATCCTTAGGTAATCCATGAGAATGCATAAATTTTGATAAAAAATCTAGAAATGTGAAGTTTTTCTCCAAAGGATCTCCCAATTATAAGCGCGTGCCAATTGGCGCTATGCGTTGGGCAGGGAAATATGTTTTAAAGCCAAAAAAAATCAAAATTGACAAAATTTTCTCCAAATTTGTTGAAATTTGGACTGAAGGTCCATCATTAAGTATCATGCTCAGCCAAAAAGGGTTCAGCCAATATTCAGAGTCTATCCTCCCTTTTTCGACATTTTAGTGTCCTCCTGGTGCATGCAGTTTCAGTGGTGGAAAGATATGTCGGTGTCCATCTCCATGGTGCTGCAAGGTGTATGTCAAGTGTATGTTTGATTGGTTGAAAATGAGAAATGAAGACTTGATGTCTTTGTCTCCAAGTGCCAAATATGCCAAAGGGAAATGAGGGACTGTGGTAAAAATGGGACAGTGGGAACAATGAAGTCTTGCCAAGTAGTAGTTTGCCCTTTGAGGGTTTGACAAACTTTGGAGGAGGGGACAACCACTGAATGTTGGAGTAACTTGGGATCTTGCGAATTTTTATACAAATGAAATAGGAAATAGGAATGATAAGGGATAAAGTTACTTAGGGATAGGAAAATGGAACTTAGGAATAAGTGTATAAGGGGATATAAGGAAATAAACTATAGTAATGGGATCATGAGATGTGAAAACAAGGCGGGGAGTGGCACAAAAAATGTTTTAAAACTTCAAATAGCAATCTTTAATAAGAGACTATGGCTCAAAGTTTGATATTCAAATTCTCATAATTAGTCATAAAACCACACCAAACACTGATCAAAGGTGATTGCCAGACGACTTGACCTTACTTGGAGCAGAGGAGACCGTTCCATTTGATGTTTGAGTTAGGTAGCAAAAATTTCAACGTTCTATCCCTGTGCGCCGTGCACCAGCCCAACGCGCCACACACGCCATGTGCACCGTACCAGTGTATTTTTACACTGCGGAAAATTACCCAATGCGCCGCGCACGCCATGTGCGCCACGCCACTCAGCCAACACGATGCGCAGCTGATTTCAACACACAATTCAGCCTAAAACAATGCTTTCACTCCTCCACAACTTGTCTTTGGTTCTCTGATGTCTTTGGCGTGTGAATGGATTATTTAAACACCAGAAATGCCTTATATATCATGGACCTTGATTTTTGATGTGAAAAACCCACTTTTGTAGTTTTGAAACCTTTGACACTTCACTCTAACTCTGTTTTGCTTCCTTTATGATTTTTTGAGCTGAATGATGAAACTCTTGTCTTTTGTGTAGGGATAGCTATCATTGGATTCGGCAAATGAGACCAGGGCTACGCTTGAAGAATTTCACAACTGAAAGAGCTTTGAGAATTACATATTTATTACAAAGATAAAATGGACGATTTTTCTTCAAAACAGAGTTTTGAAGAAGAATCATGATCAAGCATATTGACGATGAAATTTATATCATGAAAACTTATTTCGAACCTCCCTCATATGCCTGCTGGTATTATGGACACTTTGAAGACAAAATTTGCGAAACCCTAGACCTAATGACTGAAATGACTCTTTGCTGACCAAAAGACCAAACAGGACTGTAAATGACTTTAAAATTGACTTTGATGAGCAAACACAGACTAGCAGGTACATGACATGAGGGAGATGAGTGACAAGACCCTTCCATCATAAAATTGATGCTCCTAATGTAATGCAGATGATCGAACTGAATGAGACCCCTAAAATGAAATGCAACAAAAGAGATTTTGATCTCTGACGGAGGGCTGAAGAGAACGACTCTAACAGGTCTAACTAGATCTGTTGCTTGGATTGTCCCTGGTGTCAGGCTCACTTGCTTCACGCTCACTTGTCCAATGCCTACCTGTATTCTGCTTTTTTAGATCTGCATCTCGCGCAGATCCTTCTAGACGCTCCCCAACGTCTACATGTATTGCTGCTGAAACTGCTACAACACTTCTGTCATGTATCCCTAATTTTATCACTGATCTCATCAAGATCACTTTCTGTTAATACCATGGGATCAACCTGTGTTTTATCAGATTTATGCTTTTTGCGTGTTCCACCCCTCTGCTTCGTGCCACATCTTTTCAAAATAAAGGGGGTGCTCTGCTCCTCATCACTACCTCTGCCTTGGCCTGAAATCTCTTCTTCCTCGGTTTTTGGTGAAGGTGACTTATCACCTTTCTGTGACTCACGCTATTCTGTTTCCGCCTAATCCTTAACAACAAGTTCTTGTTCTATGTGAGCCTTTTCTACAACTTCCTTCTTTTTCTGTTCTGCTAGGGTACGCGCAACTTTCTTAGCAACCTCCTTTCTTTTCTACGCAACAAAACTTTTGGCGCCCGTGCTTGTTCCAACATCTAACTCTAATAGGGTGCACCACTCTGTAGGCCATAACCCTACGACCTCCTGCACATCCGTTTTTGACACCAAATAGGGAAATTGGTGCCATTTCTGCTTTGGATCCTTTCGTGCTTGGATATAGACTCTGTGGAAGTCAGCCTTGAATGCTGCGTAGGCTGACAGTTGCATGAACAAGGTTGGGGACAACCTTAGACGCTGATTGATTGCCATATGGAGATCCATTTCCATAAAAGTCCAAAATATCTTTGTTTCTGTAATCCACACGACATCCTTCGTAGACCATAAAGAGGTGAATTGTGTGGCCTCTGGAAATCCTTCTTCGAGAGGAGGAAATTGGCGATCCTCCAAAAATATCCATGCAACAAGCACAATTGATAGAAACAACCAAGCATAGTGGAACGAATTGGTTTCCTCCTGGGCTTCTTGATAGTTTGCTAGGAACTCCTAATAGAGGTACATGGCCCAATTAAATTGTACGCCTTTCGTGAACTGCACAGTAAGCAAAACTACTGGCGCTGGAACTTCGTCTGCGTGACATTTTCTCATAACCTTCCCTGCTAAAATCTGAGCAACAAATTGAACTGCCTAGTCTGTAATAGAGAGGATGGAATACCTTGTGACTTTTTGAGGAGGCCGTAAATCTTCTTCATTTTCCTGCAATCTCTTTCTCCCCAGTCTTCCCTCCAAACTCCTTGGTAGGGTTCGCGCCTTTATAAGGCAACCGTGTGATTTTGTGAATCAACATGTCCGTGATGGGGATAGTCTCTCCTAGCCATAACCACACATCATGTACCAGCGTGAGGAGCTAGCGCACACATGTCTTATTAATGGGGGTGCGGTGATAATGTGGCACTAACAACAGCTTGAGCAACCCTGATTGCTCAACATCGTAGACCCATTCCATCGGTTCAATGCAGTAACACATGTTTCTTTGTAATAGATCTTGCGCATATATTTATCCATCACCAAATGTGGAAACTTAGTGTGGTCCGCGTGGTCCCAATCCTCCATCTTTAACAATGGGATCTGCGATAACTAAGGACCTTCAGAGGGGACCTGCTTAGGCAGCAGGGGCATGGAAACTGTAAAATTCTTAGTATCAGGGTCCTTCGTTACGTTTGCTTTCCCTTCCACCTAGGGATATACTTTGGCAACCTTGTCATGAGTTCCACCCCTTCGACATCAGTATCCTTCGTTCCCTGTAATTCTTCCACCTCTAGGTCAACTACTTTTTCTGGTTGCTTATCTTTCTTCTGCTTTGCCTGTGTTTCGGTATGCTTTCTTGGTGACACGCGCACCGAGACCTTCTTCTGCTTGTCCTTTGTAGATTGTTTTGGCTTGGGTGGTTTGTTTTCTTTGGTAGGGGTGCGCTTCGGCCTATGTGACCTCGATGCTGTAGGCACAACAACAGGAGCTTCCATACTTACAAATTTCGAGGCTGCTGCGTCAGAGACAACATCGCCACCACTAACAGTTTCAACAGGGCTCGAGGCAGACATTTGCTCAAGGATAAGCTTACGGTTTATATCAGGCAATTCAGAAAAAATTGGGCTTCCAACTAAATCTTCCCAATACGCGCGACTCATAGGCGACAGATAGCGAAATTCAGCAACAAGTCTTAGAGCGCAAAGTGTTCTCTGTTGGACCGGCACGCGTAATTTATAGGGGGTTTTGAATTAAAATCTGACCGTTCCCCCCAAATTTTGATAATAAATGTTGTTTTGGCAGCAAATCTTCAAATATTTTTGCCTTAATTGCCGCCACCCCGCTCCTCTTAACCGTTTTCTAGCTATCCAGTCATGAATAGTAACTCCAACGGTCATTTTCCTGTTGCACTGCGCGGTACCTTCCCTTTTGGCACAATGTCCTAAGCGCAACTTCATTGATTGCATCTTCGTCACTCTCCATGTAGCGTTGTTGCTGCATTGTCCACCAAGCTGGGCAATGTAGTTTATAGTCCCGCGCTCCCTTGAAATTGCCTAGAGCACTAGGACTATCTTGCTGCCATATAGTCATTTCATAGGATCCCCTGTATACAACTTTAATATGCTCCCATTCACTCTTCCTGGGAAGGGTTCCCCATTCAGCTTCACGAACTGAACTGCGCCTCCATCTATAATTTCTTTGACAATATGGCCCTAACCAATGCATCTGGAATTTATCTGGAAATTTAGTGAATTTACTATCATATAACAGGACAAGATCGTTTAACTTAAATGTGCAAAGCTTGATATGGCGATCATTCCATGCTTTTTCACATTCCTTCTGTACTTGTTGATGGAATCCTGTCAAAAATCGATCTTCTTCGAGCTCCATGAGCTGCACGAGCCATTCTTCCAAGGCCTCGCGATCCGCCATATCCGTCAAAGCTGTTATGCATAGACTAGGCACAATATATTCCATTGGCATCACAGCTTCAACCCCATAGACCAATCTGAACGACATTTTTCTTGTCAGCTTCTTACAAGTAGTCTTATAAGCCTATAGCACTGTAGGTACGAGTACATCCCAGTCATTCTGCTACGCGTTGCAGATATTCTTTAGTGCGGTCTCCAAAATCTTGTTAAAGGCTTCAATAGTTCCGTTTTCCTATGGGTGATATGGTGTACTCTTCTGATGGTAGACTTGGAATTCCTCAGTTAACGCGCTGATCATTTCATTCAGAAAGTGCGTACCCCTGTCACTCATCAACACTTTTGGGCAACCAAATCTGGTTAAGACATATTCAAACAAGAATTTTGCTGCCGTAGCCCCTGTACAATCCTAAACTGGTTGTGCTTCTGCCCATCTAGTTAGATATTTTTTTGCAGTGATAATATAGTGCGCACCAGTTTTCTTTCCAGGGGGCTGAATTGGCCCCACAAAATCAATTGCCACTTTTCAAAGGGCTGCAATGATACTTCAGGTTGTAGTGGTAGCTCATCTCTTCGCGACAGTCTGCAGGTTTTTGACAGGAATCATATGCCTTACAATATGCCTTGGAATCTTTATGCAATGTTGGCCACCATAGACCGACGCACAAAATATTTTGCGCAGTTGCCTTCCCTGCATAATGGCCTCCCGCAACTCCCCCATGAGCTTCAGTGAGAATGTTGTCCCGCTCAAAGTCTGGTACATATCTTCGCAATATTTCATCTGCACCCATTTTATACAAATGTCCCGCAATAACTGAAAAATCGACCGCGTGCCCTACTAATTCCTTCTTCTGATGACTTGTATAACCTTCCGGTGCCATCCCCGTAGTCAAGAAGTGAATAATGTATGCAAAATGGTCATCCGCTACGCTCACCATAAAGAGCTGCACATCTGGCAACCATTCCTCCAAATTATTAGACTCTTCTCCTAATTCGATTCACAATAGATGGTCAGGTCCAACATTTAACCTCCCCAACTTCACAATGACTTCAAAGTCACAATCCTTAAATAATAGCAACCATCTGCAGATCTTCCCCCAAAACACAGGCTTGTTGACTAGGTATTTCAAGGTAGAATGATCTGTGTACATCTTGAAATGTCCTCCTAACAGATAATTCCTGAATTTTTGCAATGCGTATACCATGGCCAACCCTTCACGCTCAATCGTTGAATAATTTTTCTCGGCCTTCGATAACTTCCCACTTGCAAAGGTTATAGGATGGTATAATTCTCCTTCATCGACCTGTGTTAGTACTATGCCTAGCATAATGCAAGAAACATCCACATGCACATGAAACTCCTTTTTCCAATCGGGGAATACCAAGATCGGCGTAGTGACCATATTTTCTTTCAGCATGTCTAAACTACACTAACATTCTTTGTCCCAATAGAATGTTGCGTCCTTCTTTAGCAGTTTCTCCATGGGCAGAGTAATTTGAGCATAAGATTTGATAAATTTTCTATAGTATCCGGTATGTCCCAGCGTTGCATGCAGCTGCTTAACGTTTGTAGGGGCTTCCAAGTTCACAATTACCACAATCTTTGTTGGGTCCACCATCAATCCTTGCTTGCACACATGACCCAACAAGATCCCAAAAGGAACACATATATGCAGTTCTTCAGATTCAACACGATCTGGTATCTGCGACATGTATCCAACATCAGGGGCATACTTGCTACATGGCGCTTCACTAATCCAAACACCATCCAATCATCAAAGTATACCTCCAGAAACTTATGAATGAAATCCTTGAACGCTGCTATGACTACGCGGGAAAATATCGCAGGCGCATTTTTTAGTCCAAATGGCATCACAGTGTACTGGAAACAACCCCACTCTGTGGTGAAGGTTGTTTTGCTTCTATCTTCTAGTGCGATCTTGATTTGATGATACCCTGAAAACTTGTCAGTAAAGGAATAGGCCTCCTGCCCTCCAACATTGTCTAGCACTTCATCTGTGAACGACGTCGGAAATGGATCGTGGACACATGCATCGTTAAGCTTTTGCATATCTACGTAGATCCTTATTTTTCCCTTTTGTTTCTTTTCTTGAACCACCATCGGGCTCACCCAATCAGATTCTTCAACAGGTTCTATGATGCCTGCCTCCAGCATCTTATCCAACTCCTGGCGAACCTTTTCCTTATACTTAGGATTAAGGCGGTAAGGCCTTTGTTTAACAGGCTTCGCATCCGGCTTCAATGTGATCTTCATAACACCCAAATCACTGATTATTCCCTTTAGATTTGAAAACTTAGTTGGAAAGAGATCCTGGTATTCATGGAGTAATTCAACAACTTTATCTACTGTAGCGTCATCCCAGTAATCTCCAATTTTTGTGAACTTCGGTTCTTCCTTAGTGCCAATATTTACTTTCTTTGTCTTCAGAGGTGCGAAGATGTCCGGGTTTTCTATTTTGGGTCCTTTGACTTCGCGATGCCCTTCTACCTCTGGAGTATTGATGTTCCTTGGGTCTTTTTCTTCCTCTTCAGTGGTCATGTTATAACATTCCAAGGTGTGGCACAGCTGGGTGCACTAGTCTGGTTGGGTCCATTCTATAGGTTCCTTCGGTGTTCTGAAGATAACCGCCTTAATCTCTTGCAACACTTCATCGATGCTGACAAAGCCATCTTCCAAGCTGAAAGTCAATAAGAACCCTTCCTTTAGTACATCCCATTTTGCGGTTCCATGGCGGAGCTCTGTTTCCAGATACCAGTTCATGGGAATATTGTCCAAGGTATGAAAAAATATGTGTACCCATTCTGGCTACGGTTATGTTTACTATGCTTTTGTCCACTTCACTAGGTGATCGTGCATATTGCCCCTTACATTATCCTTCTTAGTCATTCCGGTGTTAGCACGCTTGAACCGTAGCTTCATCATTCTTATGTAATCTCGCCATCCAACAAAATTATCCTTATGCGTACCCCACCATCGTGCAGGCGTAGCGCGCAATGGCAACTCTAATGCTTAGAAATGGTGGTCCTCAGGGACTTGGTGCTCAAATTCATCCAAAAAACAGATCTACGTCAGTTAAACCATCATAATAGGGTAATTTTATTACCTCCGATGAAACACAACGCAGCGACTTTGTCATCATATTGCATCGCAACGTAGAGACTTTATGCAAGCGATTCTACTAATGTTCTAATTCCTCATCTGAATTAGAGGTGCAGGAACTCTCTCGGTCCCATGCAATCCACCCATCTTCCGTTGGATTGATCCAGTCCTGATCTCGCATTGTTATTTTGTAAATTTGATCCATTTCATCATCACTTTCCTCATAATCACGGACTGTTTCAGTATAACGTGCCCCTTCTGTTGGGTCCAGTGGCACTATAACTTGAAGCGAATTTCTTTCAAATGACATTGTCCTCTTCTTCAAATTAATGACCCCATTCATATCAATAGCCCAGTCAATTCCCAGGAGCGTGGGGTAGGGATTACTGTCATCAATGATTTCTATAACTTCAAAGTCTGCCACCCCACTCACGCCTTCAATATCAACTGTTAATCCATATAACCGTCCCATGAGGATGATATTCTGCTAGTTCACCATCCTGAGTTGAATTAGAGACCACTGTAACGCAGGTCTCCCCATCCTTTCCCATGTCTGTTTCGTTAATACATTCGCGTCGGACCCTAGATCAAAATGACCTTGTCCATCTCATAATCACCTATCTGCGATTTTAGCCTCATCTCTCGCCCTGTTCGTGCCTTATGCTTGCCAATCTTTCTGACCGCGTGGTATTCTCTAGGGGCCTTTTCCTTGCTGGCACATTTATTTATTAGTTCTTGCAGGCCTTCCACAACCTTAATATTGCGCAATAGTTTTATGTAGGTCTCCAAAAACAAAGTGAGTATAGAAGGATCAACCTCGACAGACGTGCTGAGTTCTTGTATCTTGCCCTGACTTTCTGAGGTGGAGGCCTCCACGAAGCTCTTCTTAGCTTTCAAAAAAGTTTCCTTAGCGTGGTCTAGATCAAATCCGACTTCTTTCTCTGGTGCTTTGCAAACCCATCCTTCTTCTTCAGGATGTTTACCTATATTAGCGCCAATCATCACTCCACTTCTTAGTGCAATATTGACGCTTTTATATTCCTCGCAAGGCTCAACCCTCATCATCTGCAAATTCCGCTTAGGCTGCTGAGGCTGTGTTTTCTTCTCTTGCATTTTAGATATTAGCACCGAGAATTTTCTATAGTATGATCAAACTATCTGCAGTATTGGCATGATGGGTGTGTAGGATTCAGGCAGTCTCGCACATAGTTCCCCGACTGTTTGTAGTTGTAGTAGATAATCTGACTGCGACCTCTACCAGGTCCTCCTCCTCGACCCCATCCTTGACCCAGATAACCTCTACGCGCTCCTCCGGCACCTTGATCTAGAGGACGAGTTTCTGCTTGAATACGGTACATAGGGGTTCTTTCCATCATCAGTTCATAGCTTCGACAATGGCACTCATCGTGGCCCACAGATTTACAAAAATTACAGAACAATTGTTGGTGTGTCTGAATAAACTTCTGTAGTAAATGGAAATTATCTGTTGCATGTTGCCTAGTAACTTAACAAATGGCGCACCACAGTGCAACCCCCATGCTCGACCCTGCAAGGGCTTTTGGTTTCAGGGGAATCATCCCCACTCCTGTAATATAACTCGCGTACATGGGACATTGATCCTTGTCATGTCCATAGCCCTTGCACTTCAAACACCAAACTTCCGTGCACACCTCAGGCTTAATTTCCTCATATTTTTTCAAACTCTGTATTTCTACGTGTAGGATTTCTAACTGTGAGTGGATTTGCTGTACTCCCAGGTTTGTATTCTGAATAGGTGATGCATGCAGCCTCATCACAATCTCCAAGGCTTCTTCCTGTGTTTCTATCTTCTGTTGTGATAGATAAATTCTCAAGTGGGGCAAAAGTGACGCTATAAACCATTCACGATGCTGGCTATCTGTGATCTTCATGTTAGCCTCTCTAATCTAACATTTCAACCTCTGATCAAATTCCCAAGGCATTTCTTCGACCCTCATCATGATCTATTTAAATCCAATTTCTGACTGTGAGTCATATTTAGGTTTACTAAACTCTTTGTTGAAAGTTGTCTTAGTCTCTGCTAGCGCCGCAAGAGGATTATCAGAACAATACTTAATGTACCACATTAGCGCGCGATCCTGCAAAGTGGTAACCAACTGTGCCTTCTTTATATTGTCATCAGTAATCTGTTGTACTATCCATACAGTGTTTGCAACAAACTAGAACTACTTCGGATCTTCATTTCCTATGCCCTTGAAGATGGACATCTTCATTACATTCGCCATATTGAAGGGTGGAGGTGGGGTGGATGGATGGTTTATTCTAGGAATCCCCTGAGTGATTAGTTGAACAACGCTTCACGACATAGTCTGCCCCGCCCCTTCGTCATCACTTGAAGGGGGTCCAATCAAGGGGCTATACTTTGGTCCTAATCTTTCACGAATTCTAAAGAATCTTCCACTTCACGTAGACACGAAAATCAAGGTAATGGCATCACCCATTTTTCACATAACAGCATTTTAATCCAATTATTCAATGATCTTAAATACTTACCTCACAGTCCCTTGAAGAATATTTACTCCACTTTGTTATAGCTGACTGAGGTATCAACTGCAAATTCTGTAACAAAACCTCCTAGAACTCGATCGAGCCAATGATCGACAGCCCGCACGATCTTATTTTCAGAGGCTTCTAGTCGGCGCACTAATTTTGGAGTCCACACTATAGGACTATCGAGCTTCCACCTTCATTGACTGTCTGTCAACTTGGCTAACCACTCATACAGTTTAATTGGGAAGGTGCATAAGAATATTTCATGTATCTTTGCATATAGATATTTTTCCAATCAATCTTCCTTTGACAGGTGCAGATTCCTGTTTTCTTATGCTGCAAACTCGTGAATCTTCCGATCCAACCACTTTTCAATTTCTTTCTTGGTTGAGTTCCAATGATGTGACATTGCACATGTCTTTCAAGTAGATCCCGGTCCCACCAACGGAACCATTTGTTGGCTTAGGGGGTCCTGACCCAGGTTCAGAGTTAGTTGCACTAACCAACAAAACCCTACAATACTGGCCCTTTCGGTAACAACCCGCATAGCGTAGGCTGCAGTCTCACCCGAAGCAGTATGGGGGGATGCAAGAACCAAGTTTCTGCATCCAGAGACTAGTGTGATGTCTTCCAGCACCTTGGATCTACCCTCACACAGATCGATAAAATCCTAGGGCACATTACTGCAACTCTGTCAAAACAATGTTCAGACCTTGGTGAAGGTCTACGATCAGTCCTTGCAGATCTTTAACAGTCGATTTACCTACTTACATGCATCAGAAAGCAATCCTAAATTGGTGTTCAAGCATATCTACATAAGTCGTTAATAAACATAACAGGAATCACCAGAGTCTTCGCGAAATTATTTAAACATGCATTGTGTACATTATTAAGACTTATTCAAGAGAATCACGTACCATTCAATCAATATTTTGTAAAACAAGTCATTCATCAGCGACATATAACATAAATAGACATGAACAAAAATACTCAATAATTCTTCAGAAACTTGTCTTTATTGATCTCAATTCACAGATTACAAACTCTAATTGCCCTATGCACACAACTGCAGGGGTCCTCACACTTAGCTGCAGACTTTACCTAGGCCTCCGTGAAGTCAGATGTGAAGACTTTCTTTCTTTATCTAAGTGCAGGAAGCAGAGCCTTCCTACCCTAGCTTCTTCAATCAACCCAATCCCTTATCTTAGCTCTACTTAGTTTTTTCTTTATTTCACTAAGACTCACTATTTGCTGCCCTTTTTCATACAATGCCATGGTTCGCGGACCATGGGTGAATCTCAAAAACTAACTCAAAACTCATCCAAAACAAGGGGCTAAGCCCCTTTGACTCCTAATCATCTACACACTCCACATCCACAAATCGCGGAGACTTTACATTATTTACAAGATTGTACCAAAATATGGGTTATATTAACCCGAAACTAACCTAGGGGACCCCATCCCAACACTTTATCAACAGTCTTTGATGAAGAGCCATCCTTGGTGTTCCTCATGATCTCCTCCCGCATAAAATCCCACCATAGTTGTTCCCAATCTGGCAGCTTCTCTCGACCATTGACAAAGTCTTGATAACTATGCCAACCATTTAGGAGTCCCAAAAGAGCAAATATCATCCTTGACAACTGTGATTCCAACACTTCCAAGTTCATCACGACATTGAGTGAAATTGAACAATTATTTTGGAATAGTCTCGCTTTTCTCCATTTTGATTTTTCACAGTTTGTCCTTCAGTTCCAATTTCCTTTGGTCACTGTTTTTATAATACAAGTCCATCAATTCTTTCCACATAACATAGAAAGTTTCCTTTCCATGGAGACTCGAGAGAATGTGGTCTCGAACTCCCTCAAGGATTATTTGCCTCTCCTTCGCCACACACTTCTTCCATTCAACCAGATTCTGTGCTTCCGATGTTGCTGGCTTAGGAATGTCTTGATCAACGAATTCCTGTAAGCCATTATCCTCCAACATAGCTTCCATTCTGTCCCTCCATGCTAGCTTCCTTCCAAGGCATACACGAGCTGCAAACCGTAGAATTCCATCTGCCGATCCTGAAGTACGTATTGCAAATTCGAATGTCACTTGTAACCAAAAACTCAAAATTTCAAAATCTCCTCTAGTATATTTAATTCAACTCTAATACCATGTAGAATTTTTTATAGATTCACAAGCTCATGCAATTTACTAAAGCAGAAGACAAGAATCTACTTCTACTTTCAACCAACGGAAGCCAAAAGATTGATGAAAACAATATGAACAAGAAGAAGAAAAATCAATGGCACATAACACAATAAGTTTTCCTGGGGAAATCCACTACCCAAAACCCCACCTATCAATATTACATTAAATCAGAAATATGAGTGAAGATACAAAGCTTGTTCTCACTAGAACAATTCTGCACAAGTATATCAACTCTCTACCTCACAAGCCCGCTATTAGCCAACACTTAGTCAATCTCCACTGCCTACCAAGGCCCTATTTCCTTGCACAATTCCTAGGATGAATAGCCTGTATCTAAAGGGAATTCATGCTTCCAAAACTATGCAATCCAAACATAGGTCCTTCTCTGATTGCATGCATGATATTTACAACTCAGTGAATCATACAACTGATAGTACACTGTCCCTGCACTCTAGACTCAACTAGGTCTTTCTATGAACTTACATGTATGAGTTTCTCATGAGGGAACCTTCAATTGACTGGAGTAGCACTTGTGGATGCACCAGTGTACCAACTGACTGTTAGCCCTCTATTAGTTCCACAAGCAGTTAGATCTAATTTAACTAGTTCCATAACTCAGTAAACTGAGTTATCTAATTACAACTCAATTTAAACTCATATTGGACCCCTAAAATTTAGGGAGAACATATACATGACTACAAAAATACTTCCAACTCGAAATTCCTAAGCTAATTAAGTTAATTAAACTTAATTAACTATTTACATGTTTCTATGAGAATAAAATTCGATTTTAATTCACAGTTTAATTCAAGGACAAATTAAACTGGAATTTCTTGTTGCCATTTCCCAATAAAGTGTAGTTTTAAAGAGTGATTTTCATTCAAGTACAAGTGTGATTTCCATTAAGCAACTGTGGTTTTCAAGAGTGAATTTTCATTTAAGTAAGTGTGATTTTAAGAGCAAGAGTGGTTTTATTTTAAAGCAAGTGTGTGAGTGATCTTATTTCAAGTAAAGTGTGAGTGTGATCTTATGAGGCAAGTGTTAAGTTCATTTCAAATAGAGTGTGATCATTATTCAAGGAAGGAAAGTAGAATTTATATCATTTTGTATGAGTTATTTATTTACTTACATAGCTATAGAGAAACATGTGCATTTCGATAACTCAAATTAACTTAAGAATTGAATGGGGGACAAAGGCTCCTAGCACACATAGTGCACATACATTTCACTAGTTTACTAGCCCTGGTTGATAATTCATGTAATTAATTTAACATTAATTAATTACCAAACAAATTGCAAGTTGTGAAACATTATTGATCGAATCAGGAATATGAAACTAGCCTTCTCTACAATTAACTTCTCTCATGTGTTGATAATGAACAATTATGGTGCTGATCATATTTCCAACAAAGGTGTAAACTTGGACGCAAGAGTCCTAATGGGAAACAATAGTCCTTCCCTCACAACTATTCCTTAAAAAAGGGTCTTATATGCATTGTACATTTTGTCTATATCTATAAGTCTTTTAGAGAATCTAGACCACCAAAGTCCGATGTCGTTTAGGATAGTAAAATGACTAGTAGATATTGAGAAAAAAGATAGTTGTGAGGTTAGAAGAATAATTGGCCTCAAAGGATTTTCATTGTACTCACCTACTATACAAGCTATAATCCAGATGCATATTTTGATCTAATATAATATTCTCATCATGGTTAAAAAATAATAATTAAGAAAATTAGTTATATATGTGTGTGTGTGTGTGACTAGAGGAATCAACAACTCGGGTGGTCTCATACTCAAGTGACACGAGGTTGATTCCAACTGCTATCATTATAACCCCTAGGTGAGTTGTGCCACCCCTGGCATGTGACAATTGGCAAAATCATGGGATTTGAACCTATAATCTCATGCCACATAACACTTCATTTTCATGGGCATCACTAATTGAGATGACCCTAAGGGGCTAATAAATATTAATTTAATAAAATTATTATAAATAATTTATAAAATATTAAAAATAATTTAATTTATCAATTATAATCAATTATTAATTGTTTAAGAATATTCTACTCTCCAAAAATAAGGTTTTCACCTCGAGGGATTTGATCCCTCTCGGTGCATGATAGATGCAGATTTAGATGGATATAGGTTGGTTAATTTCACAAACATCCCTTTTTCTTCCATGTTTTAAAGAAACCATTCTTAAATGTGTCCCACTTAAAGGACATATTAATTGTTGGGATAACCACTTGTTGACGATGCTGGACCTGCCAACATTCATGGGATCTCTCCAATATGAAGTCCCAACTAGAACTCAAAAAGTTTGGAGTAGGAGTTCTAGTAGTGGGTGGTAGTGTAATGCCTTGACCGCGGTAGCGCGCAGAGGTAAGTATGATAAATTTGGGTGAAAGCAAGTGTGTGACCCCGCAAAGAGTCAAGTGCGATGCATGAAGGTTCTAACACACAAAGGGGAAAAGGAAGTGTGCTCCTTAGAAGCCTGTAATAGTACATAGCTTGAAAGGAACACACAAGCAAAATAACATGACAAGCTAAAATGTAGAATAGTCCACAAATTAAAGTGATGAGTTAATCCAACAACACACATTCAACATGATTCGTACGATTGCATACAAAGAAGTTCATAACCAAATGTGTAAGTTAAAAAACACACATTGCTAAAGAAAATAGAATAGTCCAACTACATTAACAAAATACGCATGAAAGCGTGCTGGCTATTATATTATTATTATTATAAGTGAAATTTCCATCCATACATACACCATTAATGACAACTAGCCCCAATAGTGGAACGTTACAGTTAAGAAAAACTGCTCCTCCAAAGAAGTATACTTACTCTACACTATGGAGAAGCCAAGGCTCTTCGCAATACTCCCAAGCCTTCTCTAAGCGTAAGCGTAGCTAAATACTTGGCTCCCAAAAGCCTATTCTATGAGTTATGGGGTTCTATTTATAACAAAGGGTGGGGTGACCCTTGACATTCCCCTTTGTGACTCTTTGAATACCCTCATGACTCTTCAACTTCCTTACAAGTAACTCACTAAATGACATGATGACCTTTCACATTCCACTAATGAGACTTGGAATTTCACTTACAACATATTTACAATAATATTACATTTTCCACGTGTACCCATGTAAGACAAAATAGGCTAGAGTCAACCTAACAAGACAAGACAATATGATTCCAAAGTTTGGGGAAATACCAACTCGACAACCTCCACTTGATGCTTCTCGGTCACATATTGATGCCAAGCTCGGTATTGCATGATGGTGTCCCCAAACTATTTGATGGTGTCTTTCTAAAAACAAATTCTTGCCTCCATGGCATCTGGGTATATGGTCTTGGAACTTGTATCCAAATTATTCTTGAAGCATGTGAAGCATGGTGTTGACCATAACAGGACGATTATTGTACTTCTGCATGTTATGCGCTCTCAGCTCCAAGTCTTCCTTGGTGGTCTCTCGTCTTAGCTGCTCCATGTACTCATCGATCTCTAGCCAAAATTGGTTCTTGGTTTTAGAATCGTTGAGGGAACTGATTGTTGGGATCCCGTGTGTTCTCACCATTACATCCAAGTTGTTGTGCAAACATGCATATGAGGCCTGTATTCTACTGACGAATGGGACGAGATTCTCGTAGTTCTGGATCAACATCCAGACCTTTGCTAAGTCAAGTGGGGCCCCTTTGTACTGCATTGTCCATTCTTGCACATGAGCGATGGAAACATGTATGTTATTGAGAGTTTGAACAAAATCTTTGCTCTGTTGCTATAGGCCATGCACACTGATAACTTCTTTATGCATGGTGGAAAATCCGTCGTAGAGCTTCTGCATGGTACTCTCAAGTGTTGATAGTCCAGTGAGTATCTCTTTCCTCGTCTCCCCATTGCGGAAATTGTATTTTGTGATGACGCTCAGAGTTGTTCTACCTCTTACATGGAAGCCTGCATGTTCTTTGCTAGTTGTTAATTCTCGGCCGTTAAGTACTTAACATTTGAGCTTGTTGCTCCTGCATAGGCCAAGCTAGCTTCGAGAAAGGTGGTTGGATGCTACCTAGTGTCTACCACTATCACCCTTTCCTTGATGAATGCATGTGATGCGTGATCATCCAGAAAGTGCTTCCTATGCGTCTGTATAATCCTCTTCTGCAACTCGTGAAATGATAGATTATACACATCCATGATCAGATCATCATCAAGGAGAACAACTTCTCCTTGCTCGCTCGGGACTGGTTTTAACACTGGAAGTGGCAGAGACTGAGAGATGACCTCTAGTGCTCTCAGCATAAGCTTAGTGTCTTCATTCTGTGGCTCCTGTTCCAACTCCATGTCTGTTACTTTGATCAGTTACTCAATCTACTAAGCAAGCTCCCGATACTACATCTTTTCACCCTCTTCCTCAGTTGCTCGCTGTTCCGACTCATCAACCTATATGGGCATTGTTTTCTCTGTCATCGTGCCTTGCCTTTTTTCCTCTTCTTGCTTCTACGTCTCTTCTCTTTCTCTCTTCCTTACCTCCTGTTCTTACTTCAACTTCTTCTCTGTCTCTTGCAACGTCAGTTCTGCTTCTTGCAGACTCTTCTGTTCTCTCTTCCTTCACTCTGCTCTCCTTATCTGCTACTCCCTCTTTGCTTCCGCTACCAAAGCTGCCTTCTCTATGATAGGATCCGCCTTCATCTTGCAACTTTGCTCTTCTTCTGGGTTCTCAACAATCTTCCTCTTTCCCTTGTCTTGCACTGGATTGCTCCCTATTACTGTTGTTGTTGTTGCTTCCTGTGTTTCTCCTGTCTGTAGAGCAACTTTCCAAGTTCCTACTAAGTTGACCGACTCATTGAGTCTGGAGGCATTATAGCAGTACCTACAAGGGTCCTCCTCCGGCCAGTGAAATGTCCCATGGATCCATGGAAAATACACCCTCACACAGTGGTCCTTGAAAATACCGCGGGGATCATACAGATTAAAATATTTGGTGTCGAACTTGAATTTGACTATCTCCTTAGCCTCAACATCTACATCCTTCAAGATCTTAATGTCATATAATCTGATCCGCAAAGGAATAGCGGGCCATGGTGCTTTCTTCTTCCTATGTAGTCTTGCTGACAACCCTATGAAGAGGTGATATGAAACCTCTTGCATGATTAGCTTGTTATTGGCATACCTTGGTAGAACATGTGGAGGCTTCTCTTTGCCAAACACTCTCATGAAGGTGCCACCTACTGAGGCATACCAATCTACAATGTTTACTACCGCCTCCATTTCTTCTCGGGACATTCAAGGTGGATCCTGCTCAAAGATGAGCTTGTACAACGGGATGATAAAATGGTTAGTTAGCTTTGCCATCACTTCTTGATAACTGCAGTTCGAAAGAAACTTGGAATAAATGTTGACAACAATCTCTTTTGGTGTCCATGTCCAGTTCATGCCAGGGAACTACTGTTGGGCACATATTGCATCAAGTAAGTATGCAGACATGTAAAACCTTGCTTGCTCATTCTTGGGTAGATTCTGAGTGTTAGTCACATGGATCTTCAACTGATGAGCTAACAAAAATGACCAGTTGAATGGATTCCCATCATTGACCAACTAGTCCAGTACGGATACCCAAGCTTCAGGAAAGGTTTATATGTTCCCTTGACCATATATTCTATAGGAAAAGATGAGCAAGTATTGATAAGACTTCCTAAGAGACTTGTAAACATGATTGGGTGTTTGTCTAAACTTTGACGGCTCTTTCACCCAACACTTCACGATATCTATAGTGTTCACAAAGCTATGGGTGGCATATAAAAATGAGTCCATGCACTTACCTACTGGGGTAAATGATACATTTGCTATAAGTTCTCTTCCCTGAAGGTGGCAAGCTCTATCCCACTAGCACTGATCAGTATCATAGTTTGTTCATCTATGTGTGAGACAATCCAGCTGATAATGTCCGCATATGGGAAGGCGAGGTACCTGCATGCAACCTTGTATAAGATTGACTACTAGATACTAAGATAAACCTGCCGATCCTCTAAGTCTTCCTTCAATTCCTATGCAAACGTATCTTTGATTGCTGCCATGTTAATGTTGTACCCTTCTCAATGAACAACTGAGTATCAGCATAAACTGGTAGATCAAATGATATCTGCTCAACTACTTCCCCAGTACTGCTCTCGACAATTTCCTTTGATGCAACTCTCTTGGATGCCATGTTAACTGTAACTTCTAGAGAGATGCTCAACAACTGCTATACCTGTGGGACAGAGAGGACACTCATGGCAAGAAAATTTCAGCTTAAAAACCAAAGAAACTTTAAGACAAGACCAAGCAACAAACTAAGCTCATGATGGGAGGGATTGCGCACTTTTGGCTAACAGAGGTCACTGGTTGACCACGGGAACTGTGCATTGTGTAGTCCCAATAATCAACTGGGAAGCTTGATGACTGGAACTGCGCAATGCGCATTTTAGTCTTGGGCCAAGGCCGAGAGAGACTTTTGCATTGCGTAGTATTAGTGGCTAATATGGGAGGCTGGCTCTTGGAACTACACAGTGCACAGTTGGAGCCAGGCCAAGAAAACCTTTGCACAATTCTAGAAGCTAAGACAAAGGCTTTGAGCTCCCATATTGCGCAGTGCATGAAGTGAAGTGTGAGATCTAGGCAAGGGGAGCCTAGATATGCCCATGGGGACTATGCAAACAAGAAGATCTAAAGGATGGTGTGATGCTGAGTGAAAATATGACTAAGTGATGATTCATGCATGTGAAACAAGTGCAAGAATCAATCAAACTGAAGAAAAATGAAGCATGTGAAGAGAGTTTCCGCAATGGCGACCGTTGGTGCAAAAAAAGGGTAACTCATGCGACACTTGGGAAAGGCAATCTAAAACTTGAAACAACACTTATACAATCTAAAACAAGTTAAAACGCCATCATTTGTTCAAAGAAACAAGTGAAACAACACTCTCACAAGATAAACAATAAAAAGCAAAGCTGCAAAAGGCTAGAAAAGAAAAACTCACCTGGAAAAGCGATGACGACCGCACCAAAGGTTCCTTGATCTCCTCGAGAATGTTAGAGCTACAAGATTGAATGTGAAAATGATATTTAGTAGCGTAAATTAAATAGATTTTGTCAAGTTAGGGTTTATGACGTGCATGCCAAAAATCAATGAAAACGTGACACTTGGCTGCAGTTTCCAAAATAACTCAAGGGCATCCTTCAGGTTGCTAAAATTTTTAGGGATGCTTTTCTGTTTTTTTTTTGTGTTTTTAGGAAAAACTGCCATGCATTGCCCAAAAATATTGTGCAGTTCTAGGAAGGACTGAGCAACTCTCTAGTTCATGCATTGAGAAATTTTTGAGCACAGTGGGTTCTGCGCAATATCTAGGATGAGTGGCTATGAGCTGCTTCTCTTGTCTGCACAATTTCCTAGCTTAATATTGGCTGCCATTGTAAAATCTCTCGTGAAAATTCCATGTAAAAATATATATAAGGCCACAGTGATGGGACATGCATTCCAAGCTGAATGGTGGGGGAAACACCCTAATGGGTGTTCATTTGGTTGTTTATGGTTAAGGAAATTGGAAATTGGCAAAGGAAATTGTCTAGTTTCAGTCTCTTCTGGTGTCCATGTCCATCTCATGCTAGGGAACTGCTGCTGGGCACAGATCACATCAAGTAACTATGCATACATGTAAAACATTGCTTGCTCATTCTTGGGCAGATTCTGAGCATTAGTCACATGGATCTTCAACTGATGAGCCAAAAAATATGACCAATTGAAAGGCTTCCCATCATTCACCAACTGGTCCAATAAAACTACCCAACCTTCAGGAAAGGTTTCTATGTTCTCTTGACCATATATTCTGCAAGCAAAGATGATCAAGAATTGATAATCCTTCCTAAGAGACTCTATCTTATAAACATGATTGGGTGTTTTTCTAAACTTTGACATCTCTTTCACCCAATGCATGACGATATCGATAGTGTTCACAAAGTTATGGGTGGCATAGAGAAATGAGTCCATGCACTTTAGCGACTAGGGTAAATGATATATCTGCTGAAATTTCTCTACCATAAAGGTGGAAAGCTCTATCCTATTGGCATTGCTTAGTGTCATAGTCTGTTCATTTGTGTGTGAGACAATTCAGCTGATAATGTTCATACATGGGAAGGCGAGGTACCTGCATGAAACCTTTTATAAGGCTGACCCCTAGATACTAAGATAAACCTGCCGATCCTCTAAGTCTTCCTTGAAGTCCTCTACAAAAGTATCTTTTATTTGTTGCCATGTTAATGTTGTACCCTTCTCAATGAACAATTGAGTATCAACATAAACTGGTAGATCAACTGATATCTGCTCAACTGCTTCCCTAGTACTGCTCTCGACAATTTTCTTTGATGCATCTCTCTTGGATGCCATGTTAACTGTAACTACTAGAGAGATGCTCAACAACTGTTGTACCTGTGGGACAAAGAGGACACTCATGGCAAGAAAATGTCAACTTAAAAACCAAAGCAACTTCAAGACAAGGCCAAGCAGCAAACCGATATCATGATGGGAAGGATTGTGCAATTCTGGCTGACAGAGGTCAGTGGCTAACTATGGGAACTACGCATTGCGTAGTCCCATTAATCAGCCGAGAAGCTTGATGACTGGAACTGCGGAATACATAGTTTAGTATTGGGCTAAGTCTAGGAGATGCGCAGTCTCAGTGGCCAAGCTGGGAGGATGGCTCCTAGAACTATGCAATGCGCAGTTGGATCTAGGCCAGGACAACCTCTACATAATTCCAAAAGCAAAGGCAGAGGCCTTGAGCTCTTAGATTGCGCATGAAGTGAAGTGTGAGATTCGGGCAAGGGGAGCCTAGATTTGCCCATGGGGAGTGTGCAAACAAGAAAATATGAAGGATAGTGTGATGCTGAGTGCAGATCTGACTAAGTGATGATGCATGCATGTGAAACAAGTGCAGGAATCAATCAAACTGAAGGAAAACAAAGCATGTGAAGAGAGTCGCCACAACGACAACTATTGGTGCAAAAATAGGGTAACTCATGCAACACTTGGGAAAGACAATCTAAAACTTGAAAAAACACTTCTAAAAGATAAAAAAAGTTAAAATGGTAGTACTATTTCAAAGAAACAAGTGAAACAACACTCTCACAAGATAAACAACAAAAAGCGACAAAAAAAGCGGTAAAAGGCTAGAAAAGAAAAACTCACCTAGAAAAATGATGATGATCACATCGAAGGTTCCTTGATCTCCTTGGGAATGCTAGAGCTCCAAGATCGAATGTGCAAATGAGCTCTAGTATCATTGATCAAATAGATTTGGTCAAGTTAGGGTTTATGATGTGCATGCCAAAAATCAAGGAAAAAGCGACACTTGGCTGCAGTTTCAAAAATAACTCAAGTGCCTCCTTCGAGTTGCTAAAAATAGATCCCTATTTTTA
This sequence comes from Pinus tabuliformis, assembly GCA_031772625.1. NCBI lineage: Eukaryota > Viridiplantae > Streptophyta > Pinopsida > Pinales > Pinaceae > Pinus > Pinus tabuliformis. The sequence goes on along the minus strand of CM062812.1, from coordinate 253,338,686 downwards.
GTGATGCTTTTTACTTTTTGCTTTTTTTTTTTGGAAAAACTGACATGCATTGCTTGGAAATATTGCGCAATTTTGGGAAGGACCAAGCAAATATTTGGTTCATGCATTGATAAGTTTCTAAGCACGATGGATTCTGCGCAATTTCTGGGCTGAGTGGATTTGGGCTACTTCTCATGTCTGCGCAATTTCTCAGCTCAAGATTGGCTGCCATCTAATACTGTGCATTTCCTAAGCTTAAGTCTCACTCGCAGTCAAGACTACACAATTCCCAAACGCAAGGCCAGTTGCCCTCAAGGATTGCGCAGTTATCTAAGCCAAGCCCGAAACTGTCAAGGACCAAGTCAAGCGATCGACTTGTGGGTTAGAAAATGAACTAAGTGAGAAACCACAAGCCATGATGAAAATAATAAATTTCATTTGAAGCACAAGTACCTAGATCAGTGCAAGATGAGCTACTGTGGTTTAGAAGGGAGGCTCCAAAAACGAAGCGTAGGAAAAATTTTGGAGGGTGGTTGTAGCCACTACAACACCTCCTAATGAACCAATGATATGATAGGTCATCAAAGTGCATGGATTTTTTTTTTGATTTTCTCAATATCATCCTAGACATTGTACAGTTCAAAGTATTTGTTTACTTTACTCTTCCATCCTATACTTTCAATTGTGTCCCTTCACCACTAAAATATAGGGTCATAGCATCACTATGTAATATAATTATTTCAGGGAGAAATTTATGATGAAAAATACAACACACAAGGGGCATCATTATTTTTGGCATGAGTGCATTATAATGTCCCTTTTTTCTATCATATTTTTTGAGATGTGTTCCTTGAGATACCATCTCAGTGACAAAAAATATGACCTAGGAAGCAATTTTCATTATAATTGATTCATAGTTTCTTCAATTTGTTTTGAAAATAACTTTAGAAAGTCATTTTTGTGTTAGTTTTAAATTAAACATGTGTTTTTTTGTGACTTTAGAGATATTATGAGTCATAATAGCATCATCATGAGTATTGATAGCCTAATTTCAATGTTATATTTTAGTCCATTAATGTTGTTGTTGAGTGAAATATTTGATAGGTTAATATCTCAACACTTAATATGTTAATCTGGGCTTTGTAAACTTCAAGGCAAAACACAATCTATGCCAGAACAAGACCTTTAGGAACCTGCAAATCAATCTCTGTCTATCTAGACAATGCACTTAATCATCACTGCTAAAACTCCATCTCTTGGGTTCAGTTTACCAATGGAATCCTAGTGGCATTATTAAACATAACACAGAAAATCAAACCCTAACTAATGGCCACTGAGATCTTTTATTCTGGCTCCTTCTGGGCTAAGAGAATCAAGGTTTGACTTAGTTAAAGAAAATAAAAAACCTCTGTGGTTTTCACACTTCTAAGGCAAGAAGGAACAAAGTTTCTGGTCCTGGATCCTCCTGGGTTGGAAAACCTAGTGCCTTTCGCATGTATATAGAGGACAAAAGGACTTAGGATCTCTTTACAAGCATCAAACAAAAAATGAATCGAGCTCAACTGAATTCACTCTTTAAGCAACGTTGAAAGATCTACTAAACAATGATGAAAAGCAACAAAACCTAGTCCTAAATCTTTCCAAAGTTCCTAACTGCAAATCACTCTATTGCTAGTATAAATATGTTCCAAGAAGAAAAGGTGTAGCTTTTCATATCAATATATGTTTCAACAAACCATCCACATATGTTTTATACAAGTAAATATAATGTGTATATCAATCAAAATAGAGCATCACAAAATAAGTACAAAGACAAAATATGCGATTGCCCATATCTAAGGTTTATTCTTTCACCAACAAAACCTGTGTGCATATTTATTTCTTAGCAAGAAAACTTATCTAGTGTTGACAACAAATGATATACCGGATATGTATAGGGTTTTACACAACTAATGCCATGAATTCACATACCAACAAAGAAACAACATAACTATGAAGATCCTCCTATAATAATTGAATACCCAGTTTTAATTCGAGAGATCAACATTTGAATACCGTGTAGATTAGAGTTAGGTAAAACACAACCATTCAATCTAGATCAAAGCTACATGGTACTTTTAAATTCTTTTGCTATGTTCCTTATGAAATGTTTAACTTGTGAAAGGTCATTGAGACCCTGCTTATAGAAAACAGAGTAACATTCACATAAAAAAAGGAGGCTTTAAAAAGAATGTTAATGGTGCTTGCCTCTTTCTAATAGGATCACAACCCATAAATCATAAAATGGGCCACATCACATTGTTACTCTTCATGCATTTCCAGATTTATGCACATATATTCATGCATCCAAAGATATTACTTCAAACAAAGAATCCTTACGCTATTCAAACCAATTCAACTTGGATATGAGAAATATGAAATAAATTCACAACCACACCTCTGAATCAAACCATAAAAATTTAGATCTACACATTTAAGCATAAAATAAACAAAGGGAGAGTGGGAAATGGGATGGATTGGTGGGCACAAGCAATCCAACTCATTGCCTCTAGAAAACTAACTCATAAAGCTTAACAAGATTAGGAACAATAACTAGAGAAACCTGGCTTCAACATTATATTAGAAGATCTCTAGTCTGTTACATAGAGGACAAAGATACAATGCAACCCAGTTGCCCATGGAGCGATTCACCAATTCAAAATGAAAACATAACGTTATACAAGAACTGCTAGCTTGATCTAAGGCCAAATCTAGGTTTTTATAATATTTACAATATAAGAAGGGGTTAAAACGAGCTATAATAGTTATGAAAATGAACATATACAAATCACAACAATCTGCTATATGGATCGATCTGGTAGCTTCTATTTGCCTAAATTGGAGCAAACTGGAAATATTCTGGAGGGAGACTCGAAGAAAAAGTCCTCAGATCTTGGTCAAGCAACCAAATTGAATACCAACCAACACACCTTCCTTGACCTCGTTTGTGTTGATAAATTGACAAAGTGTCGAGATGACCTTTCTTCATGGGCCCACATGGTGAATACCTATTGGAGACAACATGTACATTCCCACCTACCTCGGTTGAAGGATCCTGAAAAGAGTGCAGGACTTGTATACTCTCATTAGCAACACTTAAATAAATATTAAGCTTTAATAATGTGCTTGAACCATGAATCTTGCCATAAGTTATAGATTTACTTTATAACTTCAAAATAAATGTCTAGTTTAGCACAATCACCCATTGTTATATGTAAACATGCTATATGGATACAAAATGGGGAGTTTCAAGGAGGTAAAATGAGGGAAAAAGGGGAATTATGATAGTGAAAACATCTGCAATCTCTGTCCCAACAGTTGCAGTAACATTGAAATAGAAAAATTTTGCATTGTCTTTTTTCTTTTAAACATCATATTACTTCATTTATGCATCACTTTAGCATCATATTACTATCTTTAACATCTATTTACTATCAAAATAACATCACATTAGACTTTTTTTACATCAAATTAACATATCAAAAGCACCAAAATTGTCTTATTACATCACAAATGTCTTGTGTTCAATCAAACTATGTCAAACTTGAAACACATTAACATCACATTAATATTATTTTTATCTAAAAGAATTGGCAACTAAGCTAGTCTCATACGTGTGTGACATGGGGTCAATTCCAATTGCTACCACTATAACCTCTAGGTGTCTATGTATGCCCCTTCTATAAGCACATGTGAATCGAGGGAATTTGAACCTTGAACCTCATTTCACATAACACTTCATTTTCACGTCCATCACTAATTGAGTTGCCCCCTAGGGCTAACAATTTTATAATTTTATTAATTTAATCACAATTGAATATTTAATTAGTTTTATTTATCATTCTTATTGTTATTAATCCAATTATTATTACTTGTTTTTGTAAGTAAAATAATTCCATTTCATCAAAACTACTTTACAACCATGAGTTTTCTTTCTGACACGTTTTGCCACTATGGAAACCAGACTAGGAACAAAAGCGTAATATGCTTAAGAACCAGACAAAAGTTTAACTAATTGAAAACTAAAAACAAAACAAGTTTATCTGAGAGTCATTATCTCTTGGGATATAATATGGAAAAAAAGGAATACCAAAGACTAAGTGCATGCAATTATGAAACATAGATAATATTAGATTTTCCTAAAGTCCGAGGCTACATGGATGGTGTCTCCATTACCTCGTGGAGAGTGTGCTAGTGTCGAAGTTAAACCAATATGGTTCTCAGTTCTTTCCAGTATAGTGTCCACAATATGAACCAATATATGAATTGTTCCAACTGGAGAAGCATTTCCTCTCTAGTAATGTTTCTATCCACTAGAACACATCCCAATAAAATCTTTAGGTGCTAGTAGAGGTCAACCATGTGTATGTAGTGGCTGAGGAAACCCTTGGAGCGTCCAGTGTTTAGTAGCTAATCTGCCACCTCAACTAGGGCCTATGAGTTAGTGAAATACTATCATTCTTCGATAATGTTCCTCTCAACTTCCATAATTTCATCCTGAATATATGAAATAGTGAATTATTGATATCGAGTTGTGGGGATTTTAGCTCGCTAATGCGCTTTGGGGATTCCAATGTCCCTGCAGTAGGTAGCCCTATGGAAGACCCAAGAAATTTCCTTGACATGTTAATACCTAGCAAAAAGACTTTCCATTGAAGAGAGTGGAGGTGAATTGGAGTGATGGAGAGGCTCAAATACAGAATCAAGGCCAACTAAAGACGAAGGAGGGGAGGGAGGTGGTGCTTGAGGTGGGGAAAGGAACTCAGGAGATAGAAGGGGAGCCTAAAACTAGGGAGAGATGAGGGGATCCAGGTGAGTGAGGGGAAAGGCCATATAAGAGGAAAGAGTAGAGGAAGAAATACCAACAACCAACGAGGCTTCCCCTTCTCCATGAGATTTGGAGGCGAGAAAGTAGGAATCGCTTAGGGGGATGAAAGTAGAGAAGGTAAAAACCATTAGCATATAGAGGAGAAACATTGTGCCAAATAAATAACAAAGCACCATGTTGATATCTCCATAGAATTGCAGGTGCCATCATACTCCAGGTGCACGAAACTAGAGTGAACACCCTATAAATTACCTCCCCCATGTGTAGAGGGATTATACTGAATGATGACATAATTGTTAACCTCATGATATGACTAATGTGATAGATATTGTTCTTCTCAGAAGCCATAGTATGCTAACTCGTACAAAAAATTTAACTACCCAAAACACTTGTGCAAAACTTTGGAGTGCTTTCATTAACACATGCACCATTGAAATGACTAACCAATTTAGCACATGATTAAGGCACATTAATCCCAATATGATGTGAGTTGCATGGTGAACCTAGAGGGGTGTTGCTACCATGTCCTTATTCTAGTGTGGAAAGATGGACAATGGATTAGTGCCCCTCCACCTGTCTTCGGTGAAACACCTAATTCAAGGAATCTAAAAAAGGAGGACATGGGGGTGGGATTTGATCCACTTATATGTGCATGGGTCACAAAACCATTTAATATGGTTTCTTTGGGTGCAACCACATGTTTGAAAACTACCTCAAGGTGTGCCCATGGCTCCAGGTTAACTCGTCATGGGAATTGAACCTTTCCCAATAGTGGAAAACTCCTTGCTTTCCACAATTGGATCCAACCCCTTTGCTCAGTATTTCATTAGATAGCTTCACCTTTCCTTTGGCTTTGGTGGTGGGATGGAACTTGAACTTGAATTATCTTATTCATTTGGGCAATATGATGGTTATTATTATTTATTATTTATTTTATTGCTATTATTATTTTCTTTAATAGGTACTAGTAGATAATTTATATTATGCAAAAAAAATGGGTGAGACTAAATCCACATTATATATATATATATATATATATATATATATATATATATATATATATATATATATATGGGAAATTATGTTAAGCAAAATTTGTTCAGGGAGGCAAAAAAAAGTTAAACAAATACCAACTCAATGTTGTTACATCAATTTTAGGAAAAACATCATCCTAGTCCAGATCCATACCATCTATTCTATAACTATACTTAACTATATCAAACTAGTGAAATGATATCATATACACTTTGTAAAATGATATCGAGTTGATTCACAAGGTTTTGGTGGGGTACCCTAGTGCTTGGGAAACAAATTCATTTGTTGTGGAGTTGTTAGAGTGTAGAAAATGAAAATAACTTACCTCTAGATGGGATTCCAATCTTGATCTACCGAAATATTGACTGGAGTTGAGGGTCGAGGGGGGAAGTGCCATAATGTAGGTATCCTATGGTGTTTTTGGAATCTCATATTATAATTAGGTTTCCCATATGAAGCAAGACAACTATAGATATTCCTTTGAGTAAGGCATATGTATTTGCTTGGTTGTTGAAGGCATGCCTAAGACTCGAAGAGAAGGTTGCATCTATTATTTCTCTGGGGTGATAAATCACCCTTTGCAAGCATCATTACATAGATATTATAGAAAGATTTAAATCTTGAAATATATTAACAATTCATTGCTATTAAGTTGATTGGGATTAGTTGTTTTGACCTATCTCTTGAGTTTGACCACGATGTCCATAACTATACCTCATTGATTTGATGCCAAACATTCATGATTTTTCTACTGTTGTGAAAGATACATGAAGGAGGCTTAAATGTCCTCTATCTTAACATATTTCTAGAGTATGAGAGATCGTAGTTGCTCCCTTATATCCACTAGAGCCCTTTGGGATGGGCCTTAGCTTGAGAAAAAGAATACGAAGCCGAGGGTAGGATGGAAAAGGGCACCAAACACAAAGGGCCCCTATGGGGTAGGCTAAGTTCCCCACTTGGTCCAATCACAAAGTCGAAACTTCTCGAAGATAGAGGAACATCGAAGCACAATTAGACAACTTTAATATGAGTGAATAAGAACTTTGCAAAAAAAAAAAAAACATATGTACAAAATTAAGTATGAAAGTAAACAAAAATGAAGATTACCATGACTATAAAGTGGCGCTTGCTCTACAACATGGTTAGTAATCAAAGCACACATACTAATCTACCAAGACTTGAAACATAAAGAATGCTTGTATTAGCAAACAATACTTCACATCCAAAAATGATCGAGCCCCTTAAGTTTGGTTCTCTTTTTTTTCATACAAAAAAAAAATCCTAACTATATAATTGCTTGCTAACTTCTGGTGGTTTTTCCCTAACATGAAGTAAGGTAACCAATTTTTAGTTAAAAATATACAAGTAACTATATTTAGCATCCACTACAAAAAAACTAATTAACTAACTATTGTATCATGCCCCCCTTTCAACTTATAATTAAGATGAATGGCCCGAGTGTTTGAATGGTGGCCTGGGAGTTCTGATCTCTCCTCGAATGTTTCCCTCTCCCCCAAGTCATCCTCTCGGCCTCGTCTCATTGTCAACCTATCTCTCCCTCCAATTAACTCCCTCCTTGTGGACTTCGAGAAACCTCCCTCATCTCCCCTGACTTCCTCCTCCGTTAGCTTAATTAGCTCCCCTTTCGAAACCCCCCATCCCCTCTCTGCCATCTCCCTCACCTCACCTCCCCACCATCTCCCTCGCCTCCATTTCAAACACACCTATCCCTTCCCTGTCATTTACCGTGCCTCTCTTTCCCTCATCCTCCTTGTCCTCTTCGACCGTTACCCCCTCGCCTGATCTGTCGATCGACTCCCCTTCGGTTCCTCCCTTCCCCTCTCTACGATTTCCCTCACCTCTGATTCCCTCAACTCCGTCCCCCATGAACTGCTCTTTGAATCCCTCCATCCCTGCATTTCCCCATTCGTCCCTCCATGATAATTTTAATGTTTTTAATAATAATAAATTAAATTATAATTATATTATTAATAATTCAAAATTTAATTATAATCATAATATTAGTAATGAAAATTTAGTTTATATTAATAATAACCATAGTAATATTAATAATAATAATTTAGTGGATAATAATAATAATAATTATATTAATAATAAGCCTAATAATAATAATAATAATGATTTAGATTATAATAATAATAACAAAAATAGGAATAATAAGAATAATTTAGTTGATAATAATAATAGTTATTCCCATAGGAACTGGTCAATTTATTTAGGTTGAATTTTGATTCTCATGTGTTTCGCATCTTGGAAAAAGGGTTGAATTTTGCCTTGGCACCAAGAAAAATTCCCAGGAGGTTATTATTTGTAATATTGAATTTGGGATTCGAGGACTTCTGGACAATATTAAGGAAGCCATTAGGCAAGATTGTGCTGTCATCCTCAAGAGGGCTAAACCTCCCAAGAGTAACATATCCGGGGATGAGTTTCATGTCCTTAAATCCCTTAAAGAGAACCCCGACATTGTCCTGCTTAAAGCCGATAAAGGTGGTGCTGTCATTATTTTAGACAAATCTGACTATATTAGCAAGATGTTGGACCATCTTCACAATAGTGGGAGTTACAAAAAACTCAATAAGAACCCCCTTAAAAAAGTTGCTAAAGAGGTTATTTGTGCCATAAAATCTAATCCTGTTCTTAACCCCCTTAGCAAAAATCTTATTGAAAGTAACCCTCTTCCCCCTAGGATTTATGGTCTTCCCAAGATCCATAAGGAAGGGGCCCCTCTAAGACCTATCGTCAATACGATAGGTGGTCCTACTTATTTTCTTGCTAAATTTCTTTCCCAAAAGCTCAAACCTTTGGTTGGTCACACAGAATCCTTTGTTAAGGACTCTGCTTCTTTTGTTCATGAGTTAAAGGGTTTGAAGCTTGCTCCTCATGACTTGTTAGTTAGCTTCGATGTAGTGTCCCTTTATACAAAGATCCCCATCAATGAGGCCATTAGTGTCATAAATAAAATCACTAATGATGACACTGCCAAGTTAGTAGGTGTTTTCTTAAACTCTACCTTTTTTAGCTTCGAAGGGGAATTCCATGAACAAACTTGTGGTGTTGCGATGGGATCGTCGCTCTTGTGTTTCATTGCTAACTTATTCATGGAGGATTTCGAGACCAAAGCTTTGGCCTCTGTGGTGAAGTAAAATTATGAGTGCGGACACAAACAATTTCTCTAGCTCGATAATGGGTCTAGCCACAACTGATACATTCTATGGAAGATTTCCTTAGGTTAAAAACAATTAAGAGGGCCTACCTTTTAGTACGCTTATCCCATTTGATGATGACCTTGCTTGCTCGCTCCAACTATCTCTCGGTTCCTTCTTCGAATACCTGAAACAAGTAAACAACAACAAACAACAACCGTGATAATAGACAAATTGTAATTCAACCTACTTAACAAGTCAAGAAGCTTTAAGCCATAAACATGTGGGATGACACATTATGTAGGAAATCAATCAATAGTTGCATATATATTGAATCAAGAAGAGATTACAACCATTGTCTTGACGTTGCCGTTATCCTCTGGCAAAACTAGGTTCCCACACACTTCCATTAACATTCCATGATGGCCTCAACAATGATAGTTTTAAGGCTATTCCCTTTAGGCTTCACACTAAACCAAATTCACACTTCTCCCTCACACAACTAAAGAGCTACAATTATGAATAGCTTGCTGTTTACTCCAAACTTAATTAGCTCTAGTACACCAACATTGATACTAGCTTGTGCTTGGGAAAAATGGAGGTTTATATAGCATGAATGGATGGGAGATGGGTCCTCTTCTCATGGGAGAAGGTATTATCTCTTGAGGTAGTTCCATCCTTATAAGGGAAATGAGCCCAAACTGACATCCTCAACTCCATCAGGCTCAACCATTTACCAGACTTCCATTACGAAGCTTCTAGAGCTGGAAGCTTCGACCCCTTATTTAAATTTTTTTCCAAAAGAGGATCAGTGTGAATGAAACAAAGCTTAGTCACTCCAGTCAGCACTATGGATAGTGTTAATCCCTGCATATTGGCGTGAGGAGGATAAGGGCCATAAGCATTGGTCTTGTAAACTGGGAAAAACAGAAGATTTGGGGAAATGGTACAAAAGGGAATTGTTCTGCTCATGAAGAGGGACACAATGGGAGTTTCTTCATGAAGGGAAAGCATGTAGGGTTCATTGTAGAGGTCCTCCAGGATCATGGAATGAGGATTAAAGGGAAAGTGACAAAATGCTATGTAATAGATGCCCCCTAAAGTGTGAAGGCCGAACTAGAGTGAGGGATGAAATGCTTTATGAATCAGTACGGGGAACCAGAGTCTGTCGTCGGAAAACCTACAAGCAAGTACAAATACATATACATAACTAAAAACTATGTCAAATAATACATGAATCGTGGTATGGATGTATCCATCCAGAGAATGATCATGTAAATGGATCCAGGCATGGGCGCAACCATCCTATAAAGAGGATCATATCGAAACCAAGGTATGGTCGCAACCATCCAATAATGAGAAGGATCACATATGATAACTCATGGTATGGTCGCAACCATCCATCTGAAAGAGACATGTATATCAACATAATCATGTCATATCACTTCGCAACTTGGACTTTGGTGATCTGAGCCCAGGGTCTTGTGCTCCAACACACCCGATCAAAGTAAAAATTCTAACATGTGAATGTATGTGTTGACGTCGAACATGCTAGAAAATTGCTTGATTACCAGTCAATGATGTGAACCGTTAACAAGCGTGAGAGAAACCACCAATAATGACAATAGTCCTCAAGGTACTATCAGCACAATTCACGGAATGTGAATAGAGGAACTAAAGTCGAACACCCGTGAAATTACTCGATCGAAAGCCAATGATGCGAACTTGTCGTTGAGTGTGAAGAACTTGCCATTAAGGCATGCAAGCTCTAAGGTACTGGAAGGGAGTCTCTTGGTCAACTTTCCAGATAATGAGCTGAAGTTGACAGGAAGTGACCATGTCGAAGGAGCGCCATAATGTATCCCAAATCACCGACACAAGACAAAGGGATGCAAAATGATTTTGGATGATACAGAGAATCAAGGGTAAGTGTAACTACATAAGGACAGCTCTTGAACATATTGGCAACATGACTGTAAGTTTGGTAGCTTTTGGATCCATAGGATTAGTGGTCATGATGACGTGGTCGAGATCAAATGGAAGGAAAAAATGAGCGGCCCAACCCAAGAAGGTCAACGATACAAAGGAGGATATCCCAACCCGACACGAAACAGAAAGTGTCATGTTCAAGAGTGAGTTGCCGACACAACTAATTAGATTTCCAAATTTCCCCCCACCATTTATGGAAGGTACCCTAATTATTTTTTAATCGCAAGCTTGAAGGGGATAGCATATGCTTGCACTATAAGTTCATCCTTCAAACGAATCCAACCTAGTAAGTTTAACGAGCCCTAGGAAGGAGAAGCTCATGTTCGTCATGGTGATGAATCCGATGTCGTTTAATATTTTAACAAGTCCGACAAAGGTGTAACTCGGTATCTTTTCCATGTTTAGAGACTTTGAAAAAAACATGGAAAATAAAACTCCACATGGTCCCTTTTCGTATATTTGTGTCTCTCGAGCCCGAAAAGGTAGAAAACGATACTTGAGAGAACCGCTCACCATTTCAGTCAAGGAGTACCTTTTTCGTAAATAGTGCATCCCAGCTCAAAAAAGGGGTAAACTTATATAGGGCGCACAACATTTTGCATCCGTTAACAAGTTTGAAACGACAAGGGCTTGGCTGTATTTTTGTTTTTAAAGGGTTGGAAAAGAGCTTGAAAGAAGACCCCCCGTTTTATTCTCTTTTACGAGTCAAAAGGGAAAAATACTCGACAATCTTTTCATTTGAGTTTTACCAGTTGAGAAAAGAGCTGAAACGTGACTTGACATCATCATCGAACATCCATCACCTGTCGCTGCGCAAAAAGGTAAAGTGCATTATCCAATTCTTGAGGAAAAATAGGTCAAAAGATTTACAAAACCTAATATTTCATGAAAAAACTAAATAAAAGGGAGGAAAAGTAAATAATTTTTACCATTTACCATTTTACCTTGTTGTGAAAGACTTTTCACCCACTTTTGCCCTAATTGTTCCAGAGCAGATTGCGGGAGATTTGGGAGGTCAGTCGCTGAGCCGCCAGTTGCAGGTAAGAGCCAAATCCCTAAGCTCTATTTCCATACCATTTATTCCTGTTTTCATCCATATTTTGGATTTTTGAAGGAAGTTTTATCAAAAAAAATTCACCCTCGGTCGGCGCAAGTTCTAGGGACAAAATCACATCGACCGAGGGTGATTAAAACGTCCTATAGCGCTGTCGGTGCAACTATTTTTAAAATAGGCACACCGACGCCATGAACAAGGAAAAAATCAGTTTCCCTTCAAAACCATCGTTGAAATCCAAATTTTATTGGCCAAAAATGATTAGTGACTTAAATATATGGTTTTTGAAGGAAAAAATCATCGAAAATGGTAGACTGGAAAGAACGTGAGCATGAAGATGTGGACACCCAAGCACTGAATGATCCAAATTGCCTAAATTATTTGAGGAACTGTGGGCTCCTTAAGTTCTTTCTCACACCAGGGATGTGGCCCCAACCTGAGCTGCTTCGATACTTGATTAGTCTTTGGGACATAAATCAGGAAATATTCATCATTAGTGACCAGGAGCTGGAGTTAGAAACTTCAGACATATATTTCATCACAAGACTGTCCTGGAGAGGGGAACCAGTCAACCTATATGGGTCACGACCAATTGGGGCAAGCATATCCATGCTGCTTGCCGAACATTGCCCTGAAGCCCTCAAATCCAAGAGCGGCAAGATTGAGATTGCCACCATGCGAGATCTGACACTGAGAGTGCTACTATTGACTATCAACAGAGTGGCGGGGTCCTAAGCAGTGCACGAGACTAACAAGTCGAAATTTCTATATTTCATTGACTGCACAACACCGACGATCTTCAATTGGGCGGAAGCCATGAAGATCAACATAAAACACCTGCTGACAAAAGATAAGGCAGGGAATCTAAAGAAATTTTTCTTTGGATCCGTACTAGTGACCTTTTTCTTGGAATGGGTGCCGTTGTTCTAGTACCAGTTGACTGAGGTAGATCCTTCGATGCCACGCGACCCGTGGATGGCCCACTGGAGTCGTTTGATGCCTAGGATCACTGGGGGCCAGCATATGTCTTACAGGCCCGCCTTCTTTTCATGGCTACGACGACAGCTGATCGTCGTGGAGGATTGGCCATACAGTGGCACCAACTTCCATGGAGATTCGGACATGCCATTGCCAGATGGAGAGGATTTCGACGATGAAGGTAAAAAATCAATTTTTTAATTTTGTGATTTTTTAGTTGTTTTTGATATATATGTGTTTATAACATTTCATTTTGTCAATGCAGATGTTGGACCAGAGCATCTTGCTGGGATGTCCCTAATAGCCAGGCACATCGCCCGCCAGTTTGATGTCACTCCTTATTAGGAGGGGAGTGACAACAAGGAGGAGATCGCGAGGAACCTTGAGGGGTTGACTTGTGGTATCCCAGAGTATGCTCGGGTGGGAGACATTCCTCGCCAGTACTAGAGACACACGATGGGAGTATCAGATCAGATCCACTGATTTCTGACTCATGTTGCACGAGCTGTTTCATGCTACCATGATCACCATGCTGATTAGTTCCTAGGTCTAGCATTTTACATTTTTGAGGCTTGCGTGCCACAGATATATGAGGCCAGCGAGCCGCCGATGTTATTTTAACACACATAATATTTTTTGGGGTTTTGATGTATCAAACATCATCACCATATATATATATATGCTGTATTTTCTTTCTTACGATGGTACAAATGATTTGTTTTGTCTTTTCACATGTTTCGTAAATGTCTATCCAACACATAACTAGCTAATGCATCTGTCAATGTATTCATGTGCCTAGGAATATGATGATATGTAATGTAATCAAAATGTCTTTCCAGTAGACGAATACGAAGACACGTTCTCAATATATGAAGGTTTCTGACGGAATATTTCTCGTTGAGTTTAAGGACAAAAAGCTGTGAATCCATGTTGACAACCAACTCCCAAATGTCAAGAGCAATAGCTTCCGACAACAATTCGATGACTGTAGTGTATTAAACAATGTTATTAGTTGTGCGACCTAAACAAAAACATTGAAGATCAATCAACTCACCATGAGGGTCATAAATAGCCCATGCTGTGGAGGATAGATTCCAGGTACTACGACAAGCACCATTAGTGAAACCAACATGAGGAGTCGCATACATATGCAAAGCAGGGAAAACATAGTAAACAGAAAGCTTTTTGAAAAATAACACACCAAACCACACTGCACAAAAATGAATGACACACTAATGTACACAAGTAACCATGCAAGATGACCTAAACATAGTACTTCCTGAGATAAAGCCCGTTTTGGGGCTTGTCCAAAGGATTTCCTTCATAATTGATAAGCTCATAGGCCCCTTTTTGTAAAACACGTTTTACAATGTAGGGCCCATGCCACATGGGCTCGAACTTGCCTACCCATAGCTTATCATTAGCTTGATCATATAGTAAAACCAAATCACCTTCAAAGAATGCATGGGGGGAGACTGATTGATTGAAATGGGACTTGACTCGCTTCTTTCGTGCTTCGATGACCAAAGTAGCGAGACGACGAGTCTCATCCATTTGTTTTAAATATAAGAGGTGCTCTTCCTGAGGCGATGTTTCGAGGAGAAGTTCGAAAACTAGCTTGAGTGAAGGAATCTCACATTCAATTGGTAACGTTGCTTCCAAACCGTACACAAGCTGGAATGGTGTGAAACTAGTTGCGTCTTTGGTCGAGGTTAGGTAAGCCCATAGAGCTAAGAAGAGCATGAGATGGAAATTTGACTTGTGCATCCCAATAGTACGTTGAAGCATTGTAACCAAAACTTTGTTCATAGCTTTAACTTGATCGTTGGCCTGAGGGTAATACGGGGTTGAGCCATCGTGGTGCAAACCCAACATAGAGGTTAGCTCAGTCATCATGTAATCTCGGAAATGGGAGCCATGGTTTGTGACAATGGCTTGAGGTACACCGAACCTGGAAATAATGTGATTGAAAAGAAATTGAGCTGCCATTTTACCATCTGCAGAGTATGTAGGCATCGCTTCGGCCCATTTGGTGAAATAACCCACAACAACGATAATATAACCATGCCCCCCGATCGAACGAGGGTTACATGTCATATAGTTGATGCCCCATTTGAAAAAAGGACCAATGGTAATGACAGGATGTAGGTGAGAGGGTGGGGCGCATCTTGCGTTGGTAAATTTGGCATTCATGGCACTTGCGAACAACAAGTATGTAGTCCTTGAAAATGCACGACCAGAAATAACCAGCGTGAAGGATTTTTTGAGCGATAGCATAGCCAGACATATGACCGCCACATGGCCTCGAATGGCAATCATTGAGAACTCTCTCAGCCTCCTCGAGAGTAAGACATCGACGAAGAACTGAATCGACACTAACACAGTATAAAGTATCACCAATAATACGGTAGGGTTGGGTGTGATGCCAAATCCGTCGGCGATCATCCTTAGTTAATGCAGACCAGAACGTGGATGTTTGGAGATACATGATGATATCACCATACCACGGGTCAAGGGTGTTGATCAGGAAAAGAGTCTCGTCTAGAAGCTGTTCATCTGCACTAGTGGGGAGAGACGTAGAAGGAAGGGAACAAATGAACTCGACAAAAACTAATAACTTCTTAGATTTGGTAGTGGTAAACACCAAATCAAATTCTTGTAGGATGACAATCCATTTAGAATACTTTCTCCCCAGCAATTGACGAGTCAAGATGTAGGTCACGGGGTTGCACTCAGAAATCACAGTAGTAGTGCATAAGAGGATGTAGTGCTGAAAGTGCTGAACAATATGTACAGTAGAAAAAGCCAACTTCTCGACATGGGCATAACGCATTTCGATGTCGAGGAGATTATGAGTAAGGTAGTAGATAACATGTTCGTTGCCTTCGTTTTCATCTTGGACCAAGACTATAGAAATGGTGCTAGGGGCTGCAACTAGGTAAAGGAAGCAATCTCGATGATAATCTGGGGGATGCAGCAAAGGAGAATTTACATGGAAAACCTTGAGGTCATCGAAAGAATTTTGGGCAACCTCATCCCAGGCAAAGGGAATTCCTTGTTTGAGAAACCGGGTAAATCCTGTAGCTAGCCCAACATAATTGGGTATGAAACAACAAAGGAAATTTTCCTTTCCTTGCAGGCTCTGGAGTTGGTGCAATGAAGATGGAGGGGGTAAATTTACAATGGCCTCGAATTTAAGCGGATCAAGGTGAATACCGTCCTTGGAAACGATAAAGCCAAGGAGTTGTCTGGATTCTACGCAGAAAACACATTTATGCGGGTTTAACCGAATGTTGTAGTGTCTACAGCGAAGAAAAATATGCCGAAGATGGTCAGGGTGATCTTGGCGCTTACAAGAATGAGCGGGAAGGTCATCCAAGTAAGGCTGAACGATGTTGCGAATATCGTGAAACGCATAGGACATTGCTCGCTGAAATGTAGCCCCAACATTTTTGAGGGCAAAAGGGAGCTTTTTGTACGTGAAAGTACCCCATGGACAGATAAAAGCTGTCTTTTCTTGATCGGCTGGTGCAATGTTAATTTGGTTGTAACCAGAAAAACCATCCATAAAGGAAAAATTTTTCTCCTAGCACATTCGTCGATGATTTGATCAATGAAGGGAGTAGGGTAGTTATCCTTAGGACAAGAACAATTGAGATCACATAAATCAACACAAACGCGGATCGTGCCTTGTTTTTTGTCACAGGACAATATTTGACACCCAATCTATAAGAGGGATTGGGTAGATGAATCCAGCTTTGAGAAGTTTTTCAACTTCACCCTTGATAGCGGCAGCTTTCCTAGGGTGCATTGGGCGGAGCCGTTGGTGAAGGGCTTTGTGTGAGGATAAGTTGGAATTTCATGCACAACAATGCTAGGATCAATGCCAGGCATTTCTTTGTATGACCATGCAAACACATCACAAAATTCTTGAAACAGATGAGTATAGGTCTTGATCTCATTTGGAGAATAAGTTACCCTGATATGGACATGCTCAACGATACCAGGTTTGATAGAAATATTAATTGGCATCATTTGGGTAATATTACCCAAATTTCCTTCCAACTGTACTTCATGAGTCAGGATCAGTGTCAGAAACGGGAGGGAAGGAAACTTAGAAGAGAACTCTTCAAGACAGGTAGACATGACCGTTGGGTGAGGCAGGAACGAGGAACGATGATGAGTATCATTCCAAGATGGTTCCTCGAGAGACATTACTTCCATGATACTTTCATCAACAAGGAAAGTCTTGGCTAAGGGATTAGGAGATTCTGAAGCACCAAGCCATGGGGATTGAGAATACGTATCGAGAGTAGTCCTTGAAACGGGGGAATCAGAGGATATAGAACTTGAGGCTGAAATAATCTCCACGTAATTGATTTCGGCGAGACTGAGTGGCATAACCTCGCCCTAAGTATCAACAAGATCTGGTGAAGGTATGACCCAAGGATAAGATTTGACTGAGATCATGTTGACAAAGGAAACATGAGGAGGTGGGAGCGGAAAAATTCCCATCAAGGCAGAATCTTTGAAAAGACCCGCCCCCACACTCTCATAGGGAGCACCAGTGTGCTTGACATACAGAACATTTCCATCCAAGGAGGAAGAGGCAAGGAAGGACAACTGTTCGATAGTGACGATCTTCCCTTGATGGGGAAAACAAATCATGTGGAATAGGGAGGAGGCTACAACATGCATGGCATGGGTCCAACTTTGTCCGAGTAGAAGATTATAATTGAGATTAACGTCAACAATCTCTACCTAAACTTGTACGGTCTTGCCCTCCAAAGTAATGGCAAGGTTAGGTAAGACACCGAAGGGTCACGAATCACGCTCGTCGAAAGCTTCCAAAGTGTTCAGGGATTGGTTCAAAGTAGGGGAACCAATGGCCTTCCAGCAGGCGATTGACATGATGCATGTAGAAGCACCTTCATCGATGACAGTCCTGTGAATGGTTTTCCCATTGATGATTACCTAAATGAGAAAGGAAATATGATGAGGCAGGCGCAGAACATGGCTCTCTACATCAAAACATATCAAATTGGAATCGGTAGGATCAATAGCCCAAATAGCTGACAACATAGATTTTTGCTGAGACGGACAACTTTGGAGCACCTCTAGAGTCAACATAGCTGATGGTGCCTGAGCCAAATCTTCAACAATATTATAGTGCTGAGCGGCTCGAGCGTTGGGATTGTACGAGGATTTCCTTAACACACCTTGAGAGGGTGGCCAAATAGCGGAATCAGGGTTAGGGCGCTCGATATGAAGAGGGCCAGAACTCGGGGTAGAAGAAGAAGGGGTGGCCTCTTTCTCTTTCCCAATTGTCGGAGCAGGAGTTTGGTAATATTTTGATCTAGTAGCCACATTAATAGGCGTACTCATCATGAACACTTGAGATCCTTAGGAAGTAGATGATTGAGGTAAGTATACCATTTGAGTCTAGTGAGACGGAAATGGCTCTTTCAGAACAACTGGGGTCCCTTTGAGCAAATGACTAACTTCAGACCATCAAGGACAATCCTTGGTATAGTGATCCTCCTCACAAATGAGGCATAGATACTTAGGCTTCTATTGTGAATAATCACCAGCAGATGACTTAGGAGGACCCTGTTTTGGGGCATTGGCTTTACCCTTGCTTTTGCCTTTCTTCTTACCTTTTGAGGATTTGTCCACTATGGTAGACTGGATAGCGTGGACCTCTGAGGTTTTACCAGGGCCAAGTGGATTCTGGGAGGAACTATTGGAAGCCGTGTTTGAGATTGACTTCTGTTTGGAAGAAGATTTAGCAGGGGTCTGGGACATTGAACCAATTACTCCATCAATAGGAGGTTTAGCTTGTGACTTCGATGCCGTGGGATCGGATGATGGCCACGGAGTATCGGGTAATAATTCATATAAAGTTCCAAACTGAGAATAAACAAGATCTAAGTACTGGGCATGAGAAATGGCTTGTTCTTCTTTAACGCATCCACCCATAGCTATGTCATGAGCAATTGGAGCTACGAATGACTTAGTAAACCATTCAATGAGCAACTGATCAACAATCTCGAACTTGATTAGGCGACGTTTATGTCTCCATTAATGGATATGATCGAAGATGTGTGTCGTAGTATCTTGCTTAAGTGATGTGAGCAAATAGGTGCCCGTTTCATAGAGGACCGATAACTACAAATGCGTGAGGAAAGCCATGGCTAAAGAGTTGAAGTCATGGTAAGTACTTCAAGGAAGCTCAATGTACCACTTGGCCGTAGCGCCTATGAGGGTTCATTGGAAAAGACAGAGACGAATGGAATCGTCAACGTAAGAATTCGAAGAGCACCAGAGGTGATATGTCATCACATGGGCTTGAGGATCTTCTTTCGCTTTCCCATCGAACTTAGGACAATCACTCAGGATCTTGGATGGAATTGGAGGCTAGTATGGCGAATGAAGAATTGGATCATTCATAAGGTGAGACACATCTGGAAACTCTAGTGTGGCCAGGACAAAAATTGAGTATTAAAAGACATTGGAGGTCGATAAGTGAGTCCAACCGGAGGAGCCCATCCCTACTGGTAAGGATTTGGCCATATGGCATTTGATTCTGACCCCATTGTGGGTTACCTTGGCCATAGGAAAAATTTTGACCTTGAACACCTTGGAATTGTTCGGCCATAGGTTGTTGTTAAGCAACATACTGGTTAAGAGGCTGTTGAGCCTGTTGACCTTGGACATATGGATATTGTACCTGTTGTCCTTGAACATACGGGTTTTGAACCTGTTGCCCCTAAACAAGAGGATTTTGGACTTGCTGTCCTTGGACATAAGGATTGTACACTTGTTGCCCTTGGACATAGGGATTCTGTACCTATTGGCCTTGAGCAAAAGGATTCTGTACCTGTTGACCTAGGGCATTAAGGTTTTGGGCCTGCTGCTATAGGACTTGTCCTTGCAAGGGTTGACCTCGTTGATATGTATATAAGGGTTGCTGCTACCCAGGTTGGTTTTGCTGATGCAAGGGTTGACCTTGCGGTTGCAAAAGCTGTCCCTGGGGCTACAGAGGTTGGCCTTGTGAAGACATAGGCTGGGAGGTTTGCGAAGCATACTGCATCTGTTGCTGCAACTGTTGTGAGGGTTTCCCCTATGGTTGTTGCAGTTGACCTTGCTGCGGTATCATCTACCCTTGCTGTTGTGTGGATGACCCTTGCTGCAACAAAGGTTGCCCTTGTTGCTGCAAAGGCTGTCCTTGCTATTGCAAGGGTACTTGAACAATGCCTAAAAAATTTCCGAACTGAATCTGGCCATAGCCACCCTGAAAAGTGGATGAGCTAGGCTGAACGTACTGCCCAGACTGAAGGACGTAAGGCGGATTAACCATTCCTTGAGAACCATATGGAATGTAAGGAGTTTGGTACTGAACTTGAGCCTCATAAGGCTGTTGATATTGGAAATTGCTTGACCCAGACAGAACAACGAGATTTTGAACCTATTGGTACTGGACATTGCTTGATTTTGTAAGACCAACAACGTTTTGAATAACTCCAGAAGGAGGCTGGTTCATGCCAACCATGTGAGCTTGTGAGCTATTCACATTGGTGGTGCCTGACACCATAGAAACACTCGGATTCTGCCCCCCAGGTGGTGGCACAAGTTGGCCATTTACTGGAGGGATTGAAGGACTGACAGTAACATTCTTCGAGATTGCTGGTTGTTATGAAACCAGCTCACAGAAAGATAGAAAAGATAGATCAAAACCTTACAAATAAGCCTCTTTGATGGGGCAACCTCCTTTACATTACACAAATGAACAATTCTTGGATGATACAAATGAAAATACCTCCTTTCTATATATAGGAGTCTAAGGGGTCATAATACAATCAGATCCGACATAACAATAATAATGTAAATGCACAATAATAACAATAGTGGGCTTCTATGGGGAACAATAATAACAATATGGGGACTCCATGGGCACAACAATATAATAAGGGGGTTGCACTAATAACATTAAGGGGTTACACTAGTAGTATAGGGACCTAACATGCCCCTCTCCTTCAAAAAGTGTTGTCCTCAACGCTTGAGTAGTTCTGGATGCTTCTGTATAAAATTCTTGTCCTCCCATGTGGAATCTTCAGCGGGTAAGTTCTTCCACTTGATGAGATACTCTAAAATTGATCGATTTCGTAGTTGTCGGGTTCTTGTTTCTATGAGTGCTTCAGGTTCCAATATGACTTTTCCTTCCTTGTCAAGTTCTGGCAATATTGTTTGAACTGGGATCTTCTGCAACTTTTGAATGAGTTCCCACCCTTCTTTATCATTCTTCCATTCATCACTTGCTTTGTTTATCAAATTTGGTTTGATAATAGAAATGGTGCACAACAATGCTTCCACATCCTCATCCTTTCTTGAGAGTGCATCCGCCACAACATTTTGCTTCCCTTTTTTGTATATGATTTCAAAGTCATAACCCAACATCTTTGTGACCCATTTTTGTTGCTCTTCAGAGGATAATATTTGTTCTAAAAAGTATTTAAGACTATCATGATCCGTTTTTACCTTGAAGTATCTTCCCATTAGGTAGGGTCGCCATTTCTTAAGTGCATGTAGTATTGCCAACGTTTCCTTCTCATAAATAGCTTTGTGTAAATACTTTCCTTTTATAGGACGACTTTTGAAAGCAATGAGTCTTTCATCTTGCATTAAAACATCACCAACTCCATTTCCTGAAGCATCACATTCCACAATAAAGGTTTTCGTGAAGTCTGGCGTAGCTAAGACTGGTGCTTGGCGCATTGCCTCTTTAAGATGTTCGAAGGCCTTTGTTTCTTCTGGAGTCCATGAAAATGCATATTTCTTCAATAATGTTGTTAGAGGTGCTGCTATTCTCCCATAATTCTTAACAAACTTGCGACAATACCCTGTCAACCTGAGAAATCCTCGCAAATGCTTTATGGATGTGGGGATTTTCGATTCCTTAATGGCTTTAATTTTTCTAGGGTTTACCTTAACACCTTCATGAGATACAAAATGACCCAGATATTCCACCTCTTGTACTCCAAAGAAACTATTGGATCTTTGTGCATATATTGTTTCTCCTCCAATAGTTTGAGCACCCTGTCAAAATGTTGAACATGATCCTTCCAAGACTTGTTGTAGATTAGTATATCATCAAAAAATACTAACACAAATTTTCTAAGGAAGGGTTTGAAAATGGAATTCATCAAACCTTGAAATGTAGAAGGTGCATTGGTAAGGCCAAAAGGCATGACCATAAATTCATAATGACCCTTATGAGTTCTAAATGCTATTTTCAGAATGTCTTCAGTCTTCATTCTGATTTGATGATATACTGAACGAAGATCCAACTTGGTGAAGTAAATTGATCCATGCAATTCATCCAATAATTCATCAATGACAGGAATGAGAAATTTATCTTTAATAGTGAGCTTGTTGAGCTCCCTATAATCCAGACACATGTGCCATGATCCATCCTTCTTGTGCACCAATACTACTGGAGCAGAGAAAGAACTTTGACTAGGTTGAATTATACTAGCCTCTAGAATTTCTGCAACCATACGTTCAATTTCACTCTTTTGGGCATAGGGATATCTGCACGGCCTGATGTTTGGAGGAACAATTCATGGAATAAAATGAATAGCATGATCATGATCACGAATAGGTGGGAGGCCTTTGGAAATATCAAATACCTTGGAATGATTGTCCAAGACTTTTTGGAGATTTGGAGAAATAGATGATTTCGATGTGGGAACCTCTAGTGAACATAATTGTGCATTTATGCCTCATTGTTCCTTCTTAAGGAAGATTTGTCATACCGTTAGAGATGATTATCTTTCCTAGTTTCCCTGCAATACCCCTTAATTAACTTCCTTTCCTTCTACACAAAATTTCATGAAAAGTTCTTGAAAAGTAAAAGCTATTGTACCCAAGGATTGTAGCCATTGGACTCCTAGTACAACATCAACACCACCCATTGGAATGGAAAGCATTGGGCTATTCAATACATATTCTTCCATGGATAGCTTGATATTATGGCACTTTCCAGTGCAATTTATGGTTCCTCCACTTGCAACCATCACTTGATACTCTGGTGCTGGATATAGGAAGTAATTCAATTCCTTGGCTATCTTACAATGAATAAAATTATGGGTACTTCCTGAATTAATCAACACTATTACCTTTTTCTTCTTGATATGTCCTTCTATCTTGATAGTTTGAGGAGTGGTAATTCTAGCCAATGCATTACAAGATATGGTCGAATTCATTTATTCTTTATATAGGGTTTGTTCCTGGAGTATATCCTCTTTTTTTGACATTTCTTGTTCCTTTTCTTCCTCCTCTTCACAATCTATGTAGAATAATTTCTTCTTAGCACACTTATGACCTTTAGTGTATTTGCTATCACAATTGTAACAAAGCCCTTTTTCTCTTTTTTCTTCCAATTTTTGTGGTGTCAACCTTGTAGTTTGTGGAAGGCTAGGGGCAACAACACTTCCATCTTTATAGTTGTCAGTAGTAGGCTTCCTGGTTGCCATAATTTTGCTTTCCATTTTTCTTGCTAACCTGAATGCCTTCTCCAATGAATCAGGTTCCCAAATGCGAACCTCATGTTGGATGCTATCCTTTAAAGTCCTTATGAACACATCAATCCTATGCTCCTCTGGAATATCTTTTACCCTTATGTTCAATTTTTGGAAGTCCTCAATGTGCTCCATCATTGAACCCTTTTGTTTGAGATTTATCAATTGGCTAAAAAAGGTGTTGCTTTTTGTATCCTCATAATGTGCTATCATTTATTCCGTAAAAATTGCCCAAGTGACAATTTGTTTACGAGACCAAAGCCATCGATACCATACAAACTGATTTGGTTCCAAATATAAAGTTGCAATACGTACCTTTTGTGTGTTTTGCACATTATGGAGATCGAAAAATTGCTCCATCTGTAGTATCCATGTTCCGGGATCCTTGCCATCAAACTTCCTCATATCGATTTTTGGAACATGGTGGGTCTTCAATCCAACATTAGAGTCTATGAAATGATGATTAACATTTCTTTTGTTCTCATCATGAGTTTCCTTTACTACCCTTTCACCATTAGTAACCATTTCTTGTAGCAACTTATTCAAATTTATCTTCAATTCTTCCATCTTAGCGACCATGCCATTCATCTTAACGTCCATTCCCTTCATCTTAGCTTCCATGCTTCCATATTAGATTCCACGCCATCCATTTTAACTTGAACACCATTCATATTAGCTTCCACACCATTCATCTTGGCTTCAGATACTTTTTGTGAGAGTGGAATTTGTTGTACTTGGTCTTGTAATTTTGATATATCATGTTGCATTTCTTCCTCTTCTTCACGAGTCATGCTAGAGCTTTCAGGTTGCTTACTAGGTGTTTCCATTTCCTTTCTTCGGGGCATCAATTAATGCTAACAATTCTTCACTATTCCCTTTGAATTCCTTTAAACTAATTTTTCAAACCAATCTTATGAAATTTTTTTAAAAAACTACACACCCGTTTTTCACTTTGTAAGAGCTTGATATTTAATCTGTTGTATCTCTATAACTATGGATCTTGAATATCTAAAATTGAGTCTTGTAGTAGCCCTTTGAGTCCTCTTCGCAAGTCTGATCAAAATTGGATTCACCAAGGAAGAGTTATGTCGAATCTCCCACGGTGATCAGATTATAGAATAGTTTAGTAGAGCGAACTTGTACGAAGTGCCACGTGTCACTGTTTCAACCTTAGTACCTGAAACTGATAAAAAAAATACTACAAGCCGTCTTCCTTCTAAAAATTCTTACGAAATTTCAATCTGATTCTCAGAACAAAAGTTATGATCATTTTCCCTAGGTCACCTGTTTGGAATGTAATTCAGGAGTCTGCAAAAACCCTAACTTCCTCAGATCATATCTTCAAAAATATAGCGAGACAAGCTTTGAAATTTGGACTAAAAGTTCAGAATGATTTCCGATCAAATGGGTTTTTGTTTTAGCTTTTGAAATGTCGCAGAAAAAAAGTTTTAGCGAAACTTCCACGATGGCCTGTTTGGAGCAACGAAACCTTAGAATCCAAAGCTCTGATACAAAATGTTATGAAACCAACCCACAAAAAGATAGAAAATATAGATCAATGCCTTAGAAATAAGCCTCTTCGAGGGGGAAACCTCCTTTACATTACAAAAATGAACAATTCTTGGATGATACAAATGAAAATACCTCCTTTCTATATATAGGAGTCTAAGGGGTCATAATACAATCAGAGCCGACATAACAATAATAATGTAACTGCACAATAATAACAATAGTGGGCTTCTATGGGGCATAATAATAACAATATGGGGACTACATGAGCACAAAAATATAATAATGGGGTTGCACTAATAATAATAAGGGGTTACACTAGTAGTATAGGGACCTAACACCGGTTGAACCTAGCGGGTGACTGGGACGGACGACACAAGAGGGTTCAGAATGATGGGTTGCACCGGAACTGAGGTAACGGCCTGTTGGGAGGTCAGGTTCACAATGAATGGACCTGTAGTAGGTATGGCGCCAGATGCCCAAACAGGTTTATGGTAAAGTGATGAGGCACTAGGTGTATCTGAAACCAATTGTGCCAAAGACACACAATTGGGCGGCAATTCCCGATACACACTGATGGGAATGCTCCCTATATAGGGGAAACCTTCAGGAGAAAATGGATGTTCTTCCTCCTCAATAGTGTGTGGAGTAGAAAATTCTGACTCATTCGGAGAGGTGACTGGAGCACCGCCTTCAGGTTCCATAGCTGGGAACAAACGACGATGAACGACCAAAGAGGTACGAGGGGATAATTCCAAAGGAACACCTGGACGATTGTATGGACTATACAGACGCTGCGGTGATATCACAACAGGGTCAAACAAAGGATTCAGAGGATAGATAACCAGTTAATAGTCAGCGAACTCTCAGGAGTTTGGACGGGATTGTCTGGAGATTTCAGGCCAAAATCAGTAGTTGACCCAGTATTTGAAGTAGGCAGAGGATGAGATGACAAAGGTTGAATGCTAAGAATGATACTGACTTCAACACCTTGGTCCTCGAGTGACTCTGGTAATCCAGGAAAATGGTCCTCAGACAATCTTTCAGATGGAGGAGAGGAAGAGGAACTAGATGAACCAGATGGTTAAGCCACAATGACCTTGTCTTAGTTAACAGGAAAAGAGAGAGATAAACTTCAAGGCTTTAAAATTTTATTTAGGGAAAACTCACGATTTGGTCTAGAAATGACTAACAGGATGTTATAAGATCGTGGGCAATCAATTTTTTAAGACACATAAATAGACCGACGCTCTTTCATGTTTTAAGAGTCGAGAAAGATACAAAGATGACTCTATCACTTTAGATTGGAAACGAGCTCAAAAGGACAAGCGCTCGAATGATCTTTTAAGTTTAATGAGTCAAAAAGATCAAATGACTGCTCTGGATGATCTAGGTAAAAAGGATTACCAGGCAACCATGAACTGCAGAATACCTCTCAGTGAACCGAGAAGTACGAGCAGGCAATCTCCCCGAATGCTGTGTTTGGTGTATCAAGTTTGCAAGGCAGCCGAATTGACTTCCTATGGATAAAGGATTGCAGCCTAGAGGGGTCTCTGTTATCAGGAAATCTAGTGTCTATGCAGAGCTGCTAGTCCCACTAAGACGGGTAGCTATCTTAGAAACAAACAGATTAAAGTCACTTGTTTTTCCTTTACGAGAGAGAGATGAGAAAGAAGCAGAGAGTACCAACCTCAGTCTTCCACTTGGCTCCTTGCTTGTTTCCTTTCCCCTTTGACAGAATCTCGCCACTGCTTCCTTACTTGTCCAGCTTCAAAGAGCACCTGTAGATTCATAGCAACATAATACCATCAAAGCATAGAGATCTTTCACTGTAAACAATATAGGATCAGATATATATTGCCCATATAAATGCATATAACAACACAATATTCAGAAATACCCAAGAATATGGAGGAAAAATCAAATAGCTTTATTAGTAAAAGTCATAGAAGAGAGGATTACAACCACTTGGTCTGACCCAGTGCCATCCTCCCAGCTTGAAAGCCCTCTTCACCTCACACAAAGCAAGATCACCCAACAATGTCTTCAAAGAGAAACCAGCAGCACCTCTTTGCAAATTACCAAATTCCAACCTTTGGATCTCTTGGATGAGGGATCCATTTATAGATATTTGCAGGGGGTGAGTCAGCTTTTGGGATTTTGATTAGTGTCATCTCTCTGATAGTTCCTGGTTCCACATGGAGATTTTAGATCTCTTACTCATCCCTGGGCGAACTCAGAGAGGCAAGTGTCAAATGAGTAGTTTCTAGAAGATTCTCTGGGTTTCCACCTAGCAAACTGCTTGTGCCATTTGTCTACTCTCACTCATCGCACCCTATAGAAGGGATTTCCAGTATGCATCGCACTTTTTGCATGTGGCAGGTGAGATGCATCACACCTTTAGCACTGGGCAGTCTGTATGGTCCTGCTTTGACTAGTTCTGAGTAGTTTTTCATGGAGAACTTCTGGGAGATGATGTAATCAGCTGACCTTTCTCCTTTAGGGTATGAAACAACAATTTTAGGGACTTAGAAGCCCTTGGTTTATGGACATATGTGATTGGGGTTGCAGTTCCCAAATATGTCTATAACAGTTGCCCCCTAAAGCATGAGGTCGTAAATCTTTTGATGTCGAGTGAAATGCTTTATAATGAGGATCCAAGGTTTTTCGCACTGGAAGGTGACCTGTAATAAGATACAATACAATACATTATCTTCATAATATTTTCATGATCTAGCTGAGGCGGGCATTCCCATGCTCAGCTTGATAAATTCATTTTCATGTACATAGGACAGACAACCGTCTGTGTGCAGATTGATGATTCTGGTAGAGCCATCATCCCTTAGTTTGGATGATTATCTGTGCAACAATGATGTACATTTGATGTATTTATTTTCCTGATTATATCGCAGCCCAGATGGATGAAACTAGATCCAGGGTCTTCAAAACTCGTTCAATCTTCGCCTGAAAGTACAAGTCGATCCATGTGAAAAAATGTTCTGATGTCGAACATGGAAGGACATCACCTGATTACCAGCCAATGATGTAAGCTGTTAACAAACGCGAGAGGAATCACCGATGATGATGATGACCCTCAAGGTATTGCAATACAATTCACGTGGTGTGAATATGTGAGTTGATGTCGAACACCACGCAAAATCTTTCGGTCGAAGGCCATTAGTGTAAACCTGTCGCCGGAAGTGAGAAACTTGCCATTGAGGCATGCAAGCTTCAAAGTACTGGAAGGGTTGTCCCTAGGTCGGCTTCTTGGATAATGAGATGATGTTGATAAGAAGTGACCCATCATAGGAAGGCATTAATGGATCCCACATCTATGACACAGAACGGAGCAAATGATTTTGTAGAGGTGAAAACGATCTGATGATAGAAGGTTTAGGGTGGCAGTCATGAAAGAATGAAGCGTGAAGGTATTGTAGCGGATGATACACAAGCTGGGTAGGTGAATTCTCTGAGCGACTTCTCTTGAACATATCGGCGACACTGAAATGGATTGGTAGCGTTAACCCCAAAAGTGGATGGTACGGTGGACCAATGGTGATATGACCGGTGAACGGAATAACCCAACTCGACTCAATCATGGTGATGGAGTGAAAGTGTCATGTTCAAGAGCGACCTGCTACCAATAAAGTTTCTTCAAGTTTTCTTCCCAATTTTCCCTAGTCATTTCTGACCAGTACCTCTTTATTTTTGTCAAGCTTGAGGAGGATAACATATGCTTGTTCTATAATTTTCCCTTCGGGCAAACCCGTCGCTATGTTTTAACGAGCCTAGCGACAATGAAACTCGTTCTTGTCTGAATGGACAAGTTTGTCACTATTGTTTTAACGAGTTTAACGACAAGGATAACTTGGTCCTTTTCAATTTTAGAGAGTCTGAAAAGAGACAGAAAGAAGACTCCATTATTCCTTTTTCATAACACAATCCCTTAAGTCTGAAAAAGTGTAAAACAATGCGAAAGGGATGAATTTTTGATAGTTTTAACGAGCCGAACAAGACAAACGCTCGATATTTTTGTGTAATAATCCCTCAGGTCCAAAAAGATTAAAATCTAGAGGAGGGATAACACTTCCAATCACTTTAACGCGCTGGAGATGCCAATCGCTCGGCAATCTTTTCATATTTTATGAGTTAGCTGAAAAGAGCTTAAAGGAAACTTGTTTTTTGAGGAATGAGTGATGTTTTCAGATAGCAGCTGGTTCCAGGTAAGGTTTGGAACTTTCCAATCACGGAAGTGTAAAAGGGTGGCTACTAGGATTACTCGTCGCAACTGTTCCTCAAAAGGGGTAAAAAATCAAATGGAGGTGAATGATCAGTACCAACAGAGTGGAGGTGATGGTAAGAACACGACCAAGGCTCAAAAGCTGATGATAATGCATTCACAATGGTTATTTACCGGAGATGGGTTCATTTTTTAATGAGCTTAAAATCTGGTGGAACATATGCTCATTGCTAGGTTTAATTTTTAACGAGCTTGAACTTCGCGTAAAACTGCTCGTGCCAGTCGTATAATAAGGATGTCTCATCAATAGGTTCATTTTTTAGGAAGCTTGCACCATTCGAAATTATGCTCCGACTCCTTTCATTATGTAAGTTAGGAACAACCAATCCTACGAGTTTAAAGGGTTAAGAAACTACAAACTAAGAAAATAAATGGTCTCTTTTCATTTTCACGCCAAAAGTTTGCATGCCCCCAGGTATAGCGAAGTAGAGTTTCCCAGGTTACCCCTCAATTTGCAGACAAAACACTTGTTCTATCGGGAAAGGCCTACCTTTCCAGGTTACCCTTCAATTTGCAGACAAAACATTTGTTCTATCAGGAAAGGCCTACCTTTCCAGGTTACCCTTCAATTTGCAGACAAAACATTTGTTCTATCGGGAAAGGCCTACTTTCTAACAAAGGTATCTTATTTCGGTCCAATCCCATTTTCCTAAACAGACGGGTGTGTCAGACCAGTCATATATCCTCTGCGGAAACCTACCCTATACCTGAAGTTTCCCTGCCGAAGTTGACTAGGGTGCATGCCCTCTGGGTTTCACTCGCAACCACCGAATCACTCGCGCTCATCAGGTGGACAAACTGGAGATTGATGAGACATTCCTTGTGCAAAAAGACCTTTCAGGGATGGCATTTGACTATTAGCTATGTGTGAACCGAGGAATGAAAGCTGGTCTACGAGCTGGACCACTCTGCCTTCATGCAGAAAACACATTACTCGAAAGAGTGAGGAGACGATGGCTCCCATGCTACAAATGTAGTCACGCCCAAGGAGTAGATTGTAATCTAAAGATCCTTGGACTACCATTAAGTTCAGATCAATGGTTTTCCTTCTCAAAGTTATAGGAAAACTTGGAAGGATCCCTAACGGCTGACTGGTTCCTTTATCAAAGCCTGTCAGATATCGCATCTCAGGCAAAAGCGATGGCGAACCAAGCACTTTCCAAGCAGTTGAGGAAAGGATACTCATAGAAGACCCTTCATCTATGATGGTACTAACCATGACCATTTTGTAAGTTTGCACTACGATTCGAAATGGTACATTAGATGGTAAATGGGGTCTGCCTAGTAGATTCCAATCGAAGGAAACAACTAGGTTACTTGGAGGTGGGACCGAATAAACGGTCATATACAACTTCGACGAATTTCCTTCATGAGGTAAAGGAATGGGCAGATTGCCCCCATGTTCATCGGAGTCTGTGTTTATGAAAAGAATTTGAACGGTGTCATTCTCATTCTCTTCGGTGACTGTATCATCTGAAGGTAAATCTTCTGAAGCCAAGATGGGGTCGACTGCCATCTCGACCTGTTGACTTTGGTTTGATGTGGACTCAGAGTGTCTATCTTCAATGATAGGTGCTTCGACCGACTCCAAAGGTGGGTTATTTGGATTTTCAACTAGCGATGGATCCGGCAAGAGTTTCTTGTACCCAGGAGGGAGTCACTGTGGTGATACAGGAAGATTATCCAAGACTCTTTTAACTTCGTCTAGAAGGGACAATGGTGGAGGGCATGGTCACCTTCACACAGTCTGCAAGGAAATTTAGATTTCCCTTTCTGTCCGGTGACTTCGCTTTCACTAGTTGACAGTGTACTTTCAACATGATCGTCAGAGGTTGACGACACTGGATTGTGCAAGCGGGGAGACCAGTCCCTTAGAATCCATGGGATGCAAGGAAAATCTCGGTGATAGTGGTCTCCTTTGTAGATGACACATGGAGATTTAGGTTTGGATGGTGCAGTGTGTGGATTTTCGCTAGACGATGCACGGTTGCCCCTTTTCGCCATTGGCTCCTTCTTCTTCTTCTCCTTCCCCTTCTTCTTCTTCTCAGTTACTTGGTTTTTAGTTTTACTATCTTTACCAAGCGAAGAGGAAGAAGGAGAGGGAGAGACAAACAAAGTAGAAGGTTGGGGGGAAACTCTGGTATCATCTAGTTGCTTATTCGATTGTTCAGGAATTACGGTGCTTTGAACGACAGAGGTCAAGAAAAGCCATACCGGCAGGCCACTTATCAGTCCTGGAAGGGACAATGTGGCCATATGAGGTGCACCAACATCTCCCCAAGAGGAGAAAGGACTAGGACTTCCCCCAAGGGGAAACCCTTGGTTGGTGGACTCCATTTTCTCAACCTAAGACCAACGAGGGAACAGTGACGTTATTCCGATTAAAATAAATTTTAGACGCTTTGACACAACTTGCTTTTTCAATTTTTAAGAGTCGAGAAAAAGCTAAATATGACTCTAGTCGCCTTCAATTTTTAATGAGCCCGAAGTGACAAGTGCTCAGATGGACCTTTTCCTTTAAGGAGTTTGAAAAGGAACGAAAGAGACTGATTTAGAAATCTAGACAGAGGGATTACCAAACCAATCACAAAACTGCAGAATACTTTTTACGGTACGGTAGTCAATCTTCCCGAATGCTGTGTTCAGTGCATTGTGATCGATAGGGTGGTAGACACAGCTTCCTAAGGATAAAGTATATAGCCTATTGTGGTCTCCCAATATATACTCGACAGTACGTGGGAGCACAAGTTCGTACTGGCACTTATCGTCTCATAGAGGAGGAATCACCCAACCTACGATGAAAGTGACAGTAACCAGGCTTTACGACGCTGAAATACATCTCTAGCTAAGACTTCTAGATGTTGTGCGTTGGGTTTCAAAGCATTTTTATGTTCATTAAATTTATTTTATAGTTGATCTTTCGTAAGAAATTTTCCTTTCAGGTTCACCGCGTGATGTAGATATACAATTCCTAAAATGCAATCTAAGATGATAAACAATCGTTTAATCTTCTTTTTGCAATGAAAATCCTAGCTACTAAGGAAAGAGAAATGAAATCCTTTCAACATAGAGTAGAGAGCACACACTAGATGCACTGTCCTAAATCAAAATCAACAAGCAGTCTAAATGCAAATGCACATGCATGTATTTGTTTTTCGCTTTCTTAATGTGTGAATGACAAAAAGAATGCTAAATACAAATATGAATTATTTCTTCTTTCAAAGCGACAGTACTAACGATTTTCTTTTCAAAAAACGACAGGAGGGCAAGACTACACTTTGAAATTTTGAATTGAAAACTGCTTTCGACACTTGAAATACTACTAATTCAGATCAAATACAAGAGTAACAGTACAATCGACTATCAAGAACAGTAGGATTCTTTTCTTTGACTGAAAACGACACTTGCGACACTTCCAAATCAAAAGATGACAGTTCGATTAAGCTACTTCTTTGTAAAAGAGAACTGTAAATGGCGCACAATACATAAAAACATTCATAATTCTTTGTACAATAGAGGTTGGATGATGCAAAGAAGGGGGTTTAAATAGTGGTCTACTGATCACAAACAGCAAAAATCCTGAATAAAACTGAAGAGAGTGAAGAAAAAACCAAAATCTGGAGGCAGATCTAGTCTTGTCTGATCATCGCACCTATAACACAGGGAAACAGGGATGCATCCCACCTACTACACATGGGAGGTGCGATGCATCCAGATTTCCTAAAGGAGAGGGTGCGATGGTCAAGGAACGAGACTTTAACTTGGTTTTTGGTCACAGTTTGCAGTTTAGTTCAGGGATTTAGGCCAAGCAAATGATAGTCAGTAACTACAAAGTATAGGGGCTGATCTAATGAGGTTACTCAAGCTACCTCTAGGGCACTTAGGATGTTTGCAAGTCAATTGATCAGTTCATAAACAAACTCGAAGATTGATTGAAGCAGCGTTGATCTACTTTGCACTTGCATAGCAAATGAAATTCAAAGGCTAGCTGGCTTGACTTTAGGCTCCGTCTGTGGTTTATGAATCAAACAAGTAGAGACAAGCAATCAAACTAATCGCTCCCCAGCGGAGTCACCATTTTGTTATCGGGAAATATAGTGTCTATGTAGATCTGCTAGTCCCACTAAGACGGGTAGCTATCTTAGAAACAAACAGATTAAAGTCACTTGTTTTTCCTTTACGAGAGAGAGATGAGAAAGAAGCAGAGAGTACTAAGCTCAGTCTTCCGCTTGGCTCCTTGCTTGTTTCCTTTCCCCGTTGACAGAATCTCACCACTGCTTCCTTACTTGTCTAGCTTCAAAGAGCACTTGTAGATTCACAACAGCATAATACCATCAATGCATAGAGATCTTTCACTGTAAACAATATAGGATCAGATATATATTGCCCATATAAATGCATATAACAACACAATATTCAGAAATACACAAGAATATGGAGGAAAAATCAAATAGCTTTATTAGTAAAAGTCATAGAAGAGAGGATTACAACCACTTGGTCTGACCCAGTGCCATCCTCCCAGCTTGAAAGCCCTCTTCACCTCACACAAAGCAAGATCACCCAACAATGTCTTCAAAGAGAAACCAGCAGCACCTCTTTGCAAATTACCAAATGCATATAACAACACAATATTCAGAAATACACAAGAATATGGAGGAAAAATCAAATAGCTTTATTAGTAAAATTCGTAGAAGAGAGGATTACAACCACTTGGTCTGACCCAACGCCATCCTCCCAGCTTGAAAGCCCTCTTCACCTCACACAAAGCAAGATCATCCAATAATGTCTTCAAAGAGAAACTAGCAGCACCTCTTTGCAAATTACCAAATTCCAACCTTTGGATCTCTTGGATGAGTGATCCATTTATAGATATTTGCAGGGGGGTGAGTCAGCTTTTGGGATTTTGATTAGTGTCATCTCTCTGATAGTTCCTGGTTCCACATGGATATTTTAGATCTCTTACTCATTCCTGGGCGAACTCAAAGAGGCAAGTGTCAAATGAGCAGTTTCTAGAAGATTCTCTGGGTTTCCACCTAGCAAACTGCTTGTGCCATTTGTCTACTCTCACTCATCGCACCCTATAGAAGGGCTTTCCAGTATGCATCGCACTTTTTGCATGTGGCAGGTGAGATGCATCACACCTTTAGCACTGGGCAGTCTGTATGGTCCTGCTTTGACCAGTTCTGAGTAGTTTTTCTTGGAGAACTTCTAGGAGATGATGTAATCAGCTGACCTTGCTCCTTTAGGGTATGAAACAACACTTTTAGGGACTTAGAAGCCCTTGGTTTATGGACATATGTGATTGGGGTTGCAGTGCCCAAATATGTCTATAACAGTCTCCCATTATATACTCGACAGTATGGGGAGCACAAATCCGTACTAGCACCATCTAGTGCTGAAGCTAATGAAAAATGCTAGGTTTAAAGATGCCGAAACACGTATCTAGCATAGACCTTCTAGATGTGATCGTTAGATTTCAAATGCACCTTAGGTTAACTGAGTTCATTTTAAAGTTTATCTTGAGTTATGTCTCAGTTTTCAGGGCTTAGCAATGTGACTCGGAAAACCCTAAATGCAACTAAATGAGACAAGACCCTTTCAGTTCGTTGAATTGTCTACACTAGAGAGGGTAGAAAACACGCAATCAAATGCAAAAAACCAAGCAACCAAAAGCAAAATGACTTTTCAATACTTCACTTTTTGAGAAAATAAACTAATGAAAAATACATTCCAATTCCTAATTTCCTGACAAGTACACTGTAACAGTCCTTTCAAAAGCAAAGATAATTATTTTTCTTTTCAAATTCCAATGCAATCCTAGTCTTCAATGATGCTAACTACCATAACATATTGATGCAGTAGACTAGAATTTTATACTTTTCATGAAATGATGAAATGCATTTTCTCATAAAACACTTCAATGGAAAAGTTTTTGAGACAATTAGCTCTCAAGCAAATGAAAAACACGAAAAGAGAATCTCTTTCAAACTAATGAAAAAATGACTTTACCAAAAAAAATACAAGCAATGTGATCCATGCCGGAAAAGAAACATTTAGACAAGCAAACAAAAAACTTTTTGAACTTGTGTAATGGAGGTCAAAGCCGTAAAAGGACTGTAAATGAAATGCAAGGAGTAAATGCACCAAAAACTTGACTCACTGAGTTCACAATTAGATGAATGGATGACAATATAGATGCCCTAGTGCCACTAACCATCCAATGACCCAAGCAATCAAGTGGAAATATTACAAATCAACAAGAGAACAAACCAAATGAAAAACAACTTTCTAGTTAGGGATAAGACGGTCTAAAAATCTTACAGGGTCAAAATCATGAGAGCAAAACACACTGGCCAAGATTTGGGGTAAACCCTAATCTTCACTTATAGGCATCGGCATGACTGCCTAACTGATAACAAGCGCCAGAAGGGGGTTGGTGTGACTTTTTCTCAGCATATTGCGCTAATCGGCACGACTGTCAGTGAATTAAGCGCGGTGAGTGAGGATGCTAAGAAAAAAACAAAGATTTCCAAAAGTTGAGACCAAACTTGCTATTATGAATTTCAAACCCAGACTAGTAAGTAAAGGAAAGCAAACAGAACTAAAGGGAAATGGTGAAAATAGAAAAATTCACACAAAACCATGAAATTCCAAGCAAACAAACAGAAGGATTGGTCTCCCAATTAGAGTCACCAATTTCTGGTGAAGTAAAATTATGAGTGCGGACACAAACAATTCCTCTAGCCTGATAATGGGTCTAACCACAACCAATACATTCTATGGAAGATTTCCTTAGGTTAGAACCAATTATGAGGGCCTACCTCTTAGTACGCTTATCCTGTTTGATGATGACCTTGCTTGCTTGCTCCAGCTATCTGTCGTTTCCTTCTTCGAACACCTAAAACAAGTAAACAACAACAAACAACAACAAACAACAACTGTGATAATAGACAAATTGTAATTCAGCCTACTTAACAAGTCAAGAAGCATTAAGCCATAAACATGTGGGATGACACATTATGTAGGAAATCAATTGATAGTTGCATATATATTGAATCAAGAAGAGATTACAACCATTGTCTTGACGTTTTCGTTCTCCTCCGACAAAACCAGGTTCCCACACACTTCCATTAGCATTCCATGATGGCCTCAACAATGATAGTTTTAAGGCTCTTCCCTTTAGGATTCACACTAAACCAAATTCACACTTCTCCCTCACACAACTCGAGAGCTACAACTATGAATAGCTTGCTGTTTACTCCAAACTTAATTAGCACTAGCACACGAACATTGACATTAGCTGTGCTTGGGAAAAATGGAGGTTTATATAACATGAATGGAAGGGAAATGGGTCCTCTTCTTATGGGAGAAGGTATTCTCTTGAGGTAGTTCCATCCTTATAGCGGAAAGGAGCCCAAACTGACATCCTTGACTCCATCCAGCTCAACCATTTACCAGACTTCTGTTATGAAGCTTCTAGAGCTAGAAGCTTTGCGCCCCTTATTTAAAAAACTTTCCAAAAGAGGATCAGTGTGACTGAAACAAAGCTCAGTCACTTTGGTCGGCGCTAGGGACAATGTTAATCCCTGCATATGTGCGCGAGGACAAGGGCCATTAGAGCCAGTGATCCAGGTGGATCTTCAGACACAGTGGCATGGAAAAGGCTCAAAATTCAAAGTGGCAGAAAGGAAATTATCTTGACATCAGATCGAAGTGCTCGTCACCCTGATTCCAATGGTGCGAACAATGCTCCAATCTGAGTCCAAATGAAGGAGATGGAAGCAGTCAAAGTTCTGGGTTGACTTGTAGGAAACAGATGAAAATGAAAGTCCAAGGATGCTGCTGGAAATAGTCCCATTTGCATAGATATTTTCATTCTGAATCTACTGCAACTTGAATGGGCTAAAATAGACTTCGGATGATGAAGTTATCGCAGAAAGAAGTTTGCCCCTTATCCTTGAAAAAGGAAGCATTTCTTCTAAAAACGGCATAAAAAGCCTTATAAAGGAAAATCGCAATTGGAGGGGTTCAAAGGGAGGAATTAAGGCCATGCGGAAGGAACCCCCGATCAACAATCTCTGACTTATCGCAATCGGGGGCAGGCTGCATGCGATATCGAGACTTAAGTCCAGGCGACATGCGACTTGGCAATATGCGATGGAGCAATTGCCGATATCGGCATCCACGATCGACATCGACGTATGCCATATGGAAGAACCCTTGGGCCATAGCGATTGCGATATGCCGATAGCGACGTGCGATCTCCGTCGTCAGATCGGAAAATAGATCAACAGTCAGGATCATATCGGCGATATCAGCGATCCTCCCCATTAATCGAGCAGGGCCCGGAGACGTAGTCCAAGTTGGATGAACTCCGTTATTAAGATTCTTGTCTTTTTTCATGCTTTATGTGTTTCTTCTTCTTCTCTCATGTGCACATTAAATTTTTATGGTTAAGCTGTAATTTCTACATGTGATTCTTTAATACATCTATAAGCAAATGATTCTTGGATCAAGTGGTACCAAAGCAGGTCTTTTTAGATGTGAATTGCATGTTTGTATGCTAACAAGAAACAGGCTCCGAAGAGGTGAAGGGAAACTAGAGCCTTTCAATCCCGAAGTGGGGCATGCACATCGAAGGAGAAACATGGCAGATGATGAAGCTCATCTTGAAGAGGAGCGCAATTTCCGCAAAACCTTCTATTCAATGGCATAGAATGTCGGTCAGTTTCTTTCAACGCTGGAGAAAGTAGAAGAGAGAAAATCAGAAGAACAAGGTTCAGTGCATGGGAATGGTGGAGAAGAACCCCCTCCTTCTCCTTCCATGAGTGAAAGTTCTTCTTTCTCTCATCACCATAATCGTAGAAATTCAAGGGACGCATCTAAGAAAACTTTTCTTAAATTAGATGTCAAATTTGATCTTCCCATATTTAATGGTGAAAGTAATGCAGAAAAGCTTAATAACTGGATTAGGCAGATTGAAATCTACTGTAGGATTCAGCAGATCGTGGAGGATGAGGCAAAGATTTAGCTGGCCTCTCTTTGGCTGAGCAGCACCACTCTTGTCTGGTGGGAGAGCAAATTGCAAAGTAGTAAGAATGTGGTTAACCTTTTTTCCTCATGGCCTAATTTCATTTCTGCATTAAAGGAACAATTTTATCCCTTGGGTTACAAGCAAAAAGCATTAATGAATTGGTAGTATTTAAGGCAAGGCAAAGGTCAGGATGTTCAAAGTTTTACAGAGGAGTTTAGAAAGCAAGCACTTAATTTGGGTATTGCACTTGATTCACCTAAAGTAGTAACTAAGTATATTGGATCATTACATAGTTACATTAGGCATTCATTATTATTGTTTGAACCAACTACTATTGACTCCGCCAGTGTGAAGGCAATTCATCTTGAGAACAGGGGCAAAAATGAAAGAGATGATCATTCCAAGAAACCACCTTTCAAACCTCCCAATGGCAAACCTAAAGCAAAATGGAAAGGAAAGGAGAAGAAGACGACATCAACCAAGAAAGAAGAAGGAGAAAGGCCTTATTACAATCATTGCAAAAAGGAAGGTCATGACAACGATCATTGTTGGAAACAATACCCGGAAAAGAGACCAAAGAAGTATGGAGGAAAAGGCAAGTAGAAGACAGTGGCAACTACGCAGCAAGACCTTGGATCCGATTCGGGAGATGAAGCATTGATCACAACAACAGGAAAAAAAGGTACTCTTTCACCTCATGTTAATTCTGAATCACATGAAGGCACTAGTTCAATAGATGAGTCTCTTCCTAATGAACGAAAGAGAATTGAGCTATTTCATATTAGAGTTGTCATAAATCATACAAAATTGGAAACTCTATTTGATACCGGATCCCAAGAAAACTTAATTTCAGAGTCCTTGGTAAAGAAGCTAGGCTTGGAAACTACACCACATCCAAAACCTTACCCACTTAGATGGATACATGATAAAGAAAAACTGAATGTAACTAAGCAGTGTAAGGTTAAATTTGTGATTGATTCTAAGTTAGTGGCTGAGGTAAAACTTGATGTAATACCATTGGATATCTATAGCATGGTGTTAGGGAGTCCATATCTATATGATAGAAATGAAATCTTCTTCCGTCATGAAAACAAATACCAAATCACAAAAGATGGGGTAGAATATATTATAAGGGCTCATCAAACTAAAATCAGTGCCAACCTTGTAAGTGCAGGACAAATGAAAAGGTTGGTGAATTCCAGTAAGGGTTGCATGCATATGGTTGTAAGGGGAAAAGAGGCAGAATTAGCCGACACTTTCCAGGGTTGTGATCAGGAACATAAAAAAGAATTATGTGAATTAATTTCTAACTATGATGAGATGTTTCATGTGTTGGAAATAATACTGAGAGGGGGGGTGAATCAGTATTATTGAGCCAAATATTTCCTTTTCAAATTCCAAATGATATACGCTACTTCAGTTAATAAAAACAACGTATATACGCAACTACAGATAAAGAAACTTGCATATATAAAGCAGACTTATAATTTGAATTATCTTTCAGATGTCAGTTATTAATCTGTGATTCAGATGCACATAAACCGTACCAGAAACAGTGAAACAGAGCAGAAGACAGTCACACACAAGAACACAAGATATAAGGAAGAAACCCAAAGTGGGTGAAAACCCCCTGCTGCAATTCGTCTCTATCTTCTTTTTAATTAGAAACTTCTCTTTACAATGTCTTGTACTGGAGCAGACTTTACCAGTACGCAGGCTGCAACCTACAGAGAGCTACAACTCTCTCTAGTTTTCCAGCTTTCCTGGAAGGGAGCTCCCACCCCCTTAGTTCTTGTACTAGCTTGAGATACTAGTACGCAGGCACCTACCTGCAGAAGGTTGCAACCTTCTCTTAGCTTTCAGGGACCTCATTTCATTAATTTTCAGACTGGATCCACAAATAACATCAATCAAACATCAATAATTTCTGCGTAACCCAAACTCCTTTTCACCAATCAAAAGCTGAAACAAATAAGCACTTCTCTGACCACTATACCCAGAACACCATAACTGTAATCAAACGCCAATTCTGAACCCAGAGCACTGCAGCAATAAAACAGAAGCAACTAGAACATAAATCAAGATATATACGCTACTTCACTGTTCATCAACCTGCGAGTATACGCTTCTGTACCACACCCAACCTGCATATACGCGTCTTTCATTCACAAAAAAAGCGTGTATACGCACCTTCAATTCACCGAACCTGCGTACAGATCTATAAAGGACAATTTATTCTTTTAAGCATTCAGACATTAGTTAGCCCAGATTTATAGATCAAGAGTGCGCCACATATAACAGATCAAAATCATACAGAGATACCAATGATCAAGCCTTGAGATTTAGATCCATCAATAGTCCTTATCCTTCTTGCGCTGAGGTTCCTCCTTCATTCAGATCTAGATCTGCACTATAACCCAATCACCAGTATTCCAGATCTATCACAATATCAGATATTCAATCATTCAGATGATCCCTTGCCACATGATCTCCTTCCTCTTTTATAGTTATAGGCCTTGCACAATACCACGGGCCAAAACCATAATAAACAATAACAAGGGCCCAAAACCTGGGGTCAAATCTTCTGACGAGATACAATGGTCCACAACCATGGGTTCAAATTCCAAGGACTAACAACCACGGACCAAAGGTAAGTTTCTCACCATGTACGTGCTTTTATGTGCATAAAAGTGCGTGTATACACATACGTGACTTCAAAACGTATAACCCGCGTGTATACGCGACTTCTTCAAGGTGTACCTGCATATAAAAGATTTCCTTCATTCTGAGCATCTGAACTGAGATCTGTCACCAAAGAGAGTTGCCATCAAGGACAACACCTGTACCATAGCGCCACACCTGTGTCAAAATGCCAACAATCTCCCCCTTTGGACTTGATGGCAACCCCAAGATCCTCAAAGTCATTCTCCCCCTTTGTCATCAAGGGCAAAGGGCCGTGCTCCCCCTGAGTACATGATGATGTCCCTGCTCTGCTGTGCTGAATATGCTCCCCCTGACTGTAGGCAAGATTTGCAAGAAGATGTTCTTCAAGAAGAACCATGACTTATACATCATAAAAGACCTTCCTAGCACCAAAAGACTCAATACATACAACCATTACCCAACCAAGTGGGGATCATCCACCCAACCAAGTGGGGATACATCAGAAATTTACACATGACAACCAAACACATCAATCATCCCAGGCATAGTGGGGAAACCAAAATAGGCCGTTACATAACCTTGATAAAAAATATACATGAAATAGAGACGAAATATCAGGACTAATCAAATCATCAATAACTACTATCAGCAGCATCTGTCAATCACTGTACATATCAGCAATCATGTTCTCCTTCTTATCTTCTTTCTGCAGCTGATCCACTTGAATAAAAAACAGCTTGAGTACTAGAACCAAGAGCTTCTAAGGTAATGCCAACAATGCATTATTAGAAGATTATCTGCTCCCCTTGAACCTATGCCTGATGGTCTCTAACAGACCCATCTCAGACTCTCTCCAAACAGAGTCTGCCCTTGCTGATTTTCTTCAGAATTCAATATACGTGACTGCACCTGCATAAATCGGCGTATGTACGCAGATATCCCTTATCCAACTCGTGTACACCAACATTTCTTTAAAAACAGACAAGCTTCAACAGCAGGATGAAGTATCAACGACTCCCAGCTTCTGTCTGAGATATTCAAACGTTTCCCTGGGCAGTGGTTTGGTGAGAATATCAGCAACTTGTTCCTTAGAAGGAACATATTCCAATTTGACTTTTTGTTCCAACACTTGTTCCCGGAGAAAGTGATACTTGATCGGTATGTGCTTGGTCTTTGAATGCGTGACTGGGTTCTTTGAAATGCTTATTGCACTTGTATTATCACATAAGATAGAGACAGGTGGAGTACAAGTGATTTGAAAATCCTGCAAGGTTTGCATCATCCAAAGGAGTTGTGTGCAACAGGATGCAGCAGCCACATATTCCGCTTCAGCTGTAGATAAAACAATTGAACTCTGTTTCTTGCTGAACCAAGATACTAATCTGGAACCCATAAAGAATGCACCGCCACTTGTGCTCTTCCTATCATCCATGCTTCCGGCCCAATCTACATCTGTGTAAGCATGAAGTGTGAGATCTGTATCTCTAGGATACCATAAGCCATAGTTTTGAGTTCCTTGAAGGTACTTGAAGATTCTCTTGACTGCCTGAAGATGAGTTTCCTTTGGGTTGGCTTGAAACCTTCCAACTATTCCCACTGCATGCATAATATTTGGTCGGGTACCTGTCGAATAAAGTAAACTCCCAATCATGGATTGGTGGATGCACTGCTGCTGATTCATCATTCGCACTGAGGCTGCATCCTGTAATCATGGGGGTACATACAGGTTTCGAATCTTCCATGCCATACTTCTTCAGAATCTGCTTGAGGTACTTGGTTTGAGACAAGAAGATACCACCTTCATTTTGTTGGATTTGCAATCCAAGAAAGTATGTCAATTCTCCAAGCAAAGACATTTCGAATTCTTTCTGCATCACCAAAGCAAAGCTTTGACTCATAGCTTCTTCATTGCTTCCAAAGATAATATCATCTACATACACAACAAGTATTAGCAATTTGTTATTTTCAATTTTTATATAGAGATTGCTATCTGCTAATCCTTTTGAAAATCCTTGTTGATGAAGGTATTTGTCCAACCGATAATACCAAGCCCTTGGAGCTTGTTTAAGCCCATAGAGAGCCTTTTTAAGTCTGCATACAAGATTTGGATCATTTCCAAGGATAAAGCCATCTGGTTGTTCAATGTACACTTCTTCTTCTAAGTCTTCATTCAAAAAGGCTGACTTCACGTCCATTTGAAATACTTTGAATTTTTGAAAGCTAGCAAGGGCAAGGAACATTCTGATGGCCTCAAGTCTAGCAACGGGAGCAAAGGTTTCTTCAAAGTCTATTCCTTCCTGTTGATCATACCCTTTGCAAACAAGCCTGGCCTTATTTCTAATAACTTCCCCATTTTCATTCAACTTGTTCTTGAAGATCCATTTTGTTCCTATGACATTCTTATCTTTTGGTCTAGGAACCAACTCCCAAGTGTTGTTCTTTTCGATCTGCTCAAGTTCTTCATCCATTGCCTTGAACCAACATTCAACTTTGCATGCCTCTTTTATACTTTGTGGTTCAGTGGAGGAGAGCAATGCCAAATAGCTTGACGCTTCTGCAATTGTTCTTCTAGTTTGTACACCTGCTTCTTTCTGCCCCAAAATCTGAGATTCTAGATGATTCTTCTGCACATACCTGGATGGAGTCTTCTCTTCTATCCTTATCTGTTCCACTGGTGCCTCTTAAGGTTCTTCTTCATTATCGGTTTGATTTGGAGGGTAGTCTTCATCTTCTTCTATATTTTCATAATTTACTTGCCTAGGAACATTTCCTTTTTAATCAACCACAACATCAATGCTGTCAACAATTATTACAAGTCTTTTATTGTAACATATATATGCTTTGCTGTGGGGAGAATAACCAAGAAGAATGCCTTCATCAGTTCTAGGTTCAAACTTGCCAAGATGTTCATCATTATTCTTAATGTAGCATTTGCTTCCAAAAATTTTGAAATGTTTTACCGAGGGAGTCTCACCATACCAAATCTCATGAGGAGTTTGAGTGCTATTTACCTGGACATTTTTTTTGTTGAGAATAACCACCGCAACATAAGCCGCTTCACCCCAGAAGGTTGTGGGAGTTCCAGACTCATCAAGCATAGCACGAGCCATTTGTTGAACCGTTCTGTTCATTCTTTCCACTACTCCATTTTGTTGAGGAGTCCTAGCTGTAGAGAATTCCCTTCTTATTCCATGTTCTTCAC
The DNA here is from genome assembly GCA_031772625.1 of Pinus tabuliformis. Taxonomy (NCBI): domain Eukaryota; kingdom Viridiplantae; phylum Streptophyta; class Pinopsida; order Pinales; family Pinaceae; genus Pinus; species Pinus tabuliformis. Next base: position 253,294,328 of record CM062812.1, on the reverse strand, counting down.
AGAAATCGAAAAACTCATTTGAGGTAAACTCCCCACCTCTATCAGACCTGAGGCATTTAATTTTGTGATCTGATTAATTTTCAACCAATGCTTTGAAAGATTTGAATTTTTCGAACGCTTCATCTTTGTGCTTCATCAATCCTATCCAAACCATCCTGGAAAAGTCATCAATGAATAATATAAAGTATTCTTCTCCTCGAGGTGACCTTTTCCTAGATGGACCACATACATCTGTATGAACTAGCTCAAGAGGCCTGCTAGCTGATCCTTCCTTCTCAGGAAAGTTAGTTCTGGTTTGCTTACCAAACTGACATGATTTGCATATGGTGTTGCCTGGAATTTTGATATCTGGAAGACCACGAACTGCCTGGTATTTGCATGCTTTCCTTATTTGTGAAAAGATTAGATGCCCCAACCTCCGGTGCCATAACCAGTGTTCATCATCCTTGCTCAAATAGCATTGTTGTTGTACTTCTTCAAATATGTATAGATTATTTGGAGTCCTTCTACCTTTGATCACTGTTTCACCTGTATCAAGATCGCAAACACGACATCCATTTGATCTAAATATTACCTCGGTTCCTTGATCGCACATCTTACTGACGCTCAGAAGATTATGCTTCAATCCATCAACATACAACACTTTTCCAGCTTTGACCTTTTCTTTCAACTGAGCAGTACCTTTTCCTTTTATGGCTGCAGGGGAATCGTTTCCAAAAGAAACCTTCTTCCCTTTTTCTAATGCAGTATATGATTCAAGTTTTTCTTTATCCCCTGTCATATGCTTTGAACATCCGTTGTCGATATACCATAGATTTTCCTGTCCTTCTGCATAAAAGGCTATCCCACATCTTTCTGGTTGTGGTTCCTTTATTCTCCATGTTCTGGCACTTGAGGTTTGTTCCTTCTGAGTTGTCTTCCAAAACCTGCTACTGCATTCAGAATCTTCATGACCAAAGTTATTACAAATAGAACATTCAACTTCATTTTCAAGGGCCGAAAAGTTGTTATAGGTCCTTTTCGTGATCCCAATCATATTCCTTTGTTTTTGGGCTTCTCTAGTCATGATTGTTTTATAGGCAACACATTGAGCTACTTTGTGACCAAAATTATGGCAAGAGAAACATTGGGCATTGAAGAAACTCCTGCGATTATCAAATCTATCATCCAACCGATTGTAGTTTCTACTGACATCCATTCTTGAGGCAAATTGAGAAGATTTTCCCTGTGGCTGATTGTAGCTTCTATTTGTCCTTAAGGTAGCTTGCCCCTGATTTTCTTGATAGTCTTTGTTTGTTCTTGAGGTAAATTGTCCCTGATTTACTTGATGATTTCTATTAGGTCTTTGCTCGCTCCTCCTTGCTGCATCAAGATAACTTTTGGATGTGGATGCTTGAGATGTTTCTCCATTATATCCCAGACCTGTCTTGATTAGTGGAGAATGCTGCATATTGATAATCTCATCCAGAGTTTCAGATCCTTTAACAAATTTAAGATTAATAGCTTTTGTTTTCTCAATCTCCTTTCTAAGACAAACAATTTCACATTCCAATTTTTCAAGATGTTTTTCCCTTTCAGCCAGTTGACATTGTAGAGAATCAATAATTGCACTTTTCTCTTCTAAGCAAACTTTGAGATCAGACATTTCATTATAAAAACCCTCTACATCTATAGCATCCATGTACTCATCATCTTCAAAAGCCATTAAAATTTTATACTCATTACCTCGTTCATATTCGTCACTATTTGAGAGACCATCACTATCTTCATGAGTGTAATAGCTTTTCTTATTTGGATTCTGTTTCTTGTTCCATCTAACAGATTCCTTTCCTTTATCAATCTTATCTTTATGAGGACACTTGGCAGCATAGTGACCTACTCTTCCACAAGCAAAGCACTTGAAAGGTAACTTACCTCGGAATCGTCCAGCACCCCTTTGAAGATTTTTGACAAAATTTGATTCTTCTTCTTCTTTTGACCCATGTCCTGATTCATAGTACTCTCCTTTGCCTGAAGCCTTGAAGGCAGCTTCTCTCCTGTCAGATGGACCTCCTTTCCTAATTTCATAAGCAGTTAGAATTCCATGTAGTTGTGACATTTTAAGATGTTGTAGATTCTCCTTTTCTTCTATAGCAGAAACTTTAGATTCAAACCTAGGTGACAAAGATCTTAGAACTTTTTCAACCACAACAGCCTCTTTTATTTCTTCACCCAAATTTTTCATGCAATTAACAATCTCATCCACACGAAGAAAATAGTTAGCCACACTTTCATCATTATACATCTTGAGATTTTCATACTGAATCCTGAGGGTTTGAAGTTTTGCTCTTTTTACCTGATCATCTCCTTCATAGCTCAGAACAATCTTGTCCCATATTTCTTTTGCGGATTTATACTGCATAACTTTGACAAATTCAGATTGCAACAGACATCCCAATAGAGTATTGACCGCCTTTGCATTTGTTTCATATTTCTTCTTCTCAACCGAATCTGTAGGAGTTGCTGCAGGAAAAGTATATCCTGTATCTATGATATCCCAGACTTCTGTACCCAAGGATTGAAGATAGGCAGTAATTCTTACCTTCCAATATACGAAGTTTGTCCCATCAAAAACCGGTGGCCTGATTAATGCTTCCCTCTCGTAGTTGCTCATGATGAAAGATCTTCCTTCAAGAGATCAAGCTGTTTCAGAAGGCCCTGCTCTGATACCAATTGTTGGAAATAATACTGAGAGGGGGGGTGAATCAGTATTATTGAGCCAAATATTTCCTTTTCAAATTCCAAATGATATACGCTACTTCAGTTAATAAAACTAGCGTATATACGCAACTACAGATAAAGAAACTCGCGTATATAAAGCAGACTTATAATTTGAATTATCTTTCAGATGTCAGTTATTAATCTGTGATTCAGATGCACATAAACCGTACCAGAAACAGTGAAACAGAGCAGAAGACAGTCACACACAAGAACACAAGATATAAGGAGGAAACCCAAAGTGGGTGAAAACCCCCTGCTGTAATTCGTCTCTATCTTCTTTTTAATTAGAAACTTCTCTTTACAATGTCTTGTACTGGAGCAGACTTTACCAGTACGCAGGCTGCAACCTGTAGAGAGCTACAACTCTCTCTCGTTTTCCAGCTTTCCTGGAAGGGAGCTCCCACCCCATTAGTTCTTGTACTAGCTTGAGATACTAGTACGCAGGCACCTACCTACAGAAGGCTGCAACCTTCTCTTAGCTTTCAGGGACCTCGTTTAATTAATTTTCAGACTGGATCCACAAATAACATCAATCAAACATCAAGAATTTCTGCGTAACCCAAACTCCTTTTCATCAATCAAAAGCTGAAACAAATAAGCACTTCTCTGACCACTGTACCCAGAACACCGTAACTATAATCAAACACCAATTCTGAACCCAGAGCACTGCAGCAATAAAACAGAAGCAGCTAGAACATAAATCAAGATATATACGCTACTTCACTGTTCATCAACCTGCGAGTATACGCTTCTGTACCACACCCAACCTGCGTATACGCGTCTTTCATTCACAGAAAAAGCGTGTATACGCACCTTCAATTCACCGAACCTGCGTACAGATCTATAAAGGACAATTTATTCTTTTAAGCATTCAGACATTAGTTAGCCCAAATTTATAGATAAAGAGTGCGCCACATATAACAGATCAAAATCATACAGAGATACCAATGATCAAGCCTTGAGATTTAGATCCATCTGTTAGCCTCCTATACCAATAGGTTTTCATTTTTCATGATTGACAGTGGAAATGCCAAAAATGTTCATCTTCCATGGTACTAAGGTTCCATTTTTGTGAAAGAAATAGACAGTTAAAAAATGTAAAGAGGGTATGCCTTAAAAGAATAATCAAAAGGCAAGAAAATGAACTGGTCAAAAGAAAAAATAAATGAAATGAACCCCAAATAAAGACCATGAAAGTGGCTAAGCCAAAATGCCAATGCTATCTTAATGGATGGTCCAACAGTTCAAGCTGGGCCATACCATGTTTTAAATTGCCTGTTCTAGACTAGAGAGAAAGTACCTGCTCAAACAGTTCAAGCTTGGCAGATGACTAGTTGGATAGAGAAAGGAAGGAGCCCAACTGCTTAATCTGGGCCCTTGGAAGACATAAGGGTAGACTTAGATAGGAGGGCAGAAAAAGAAAAGAGGATTATCAGGGTTTGCAAGGCTAAGTGCACCCATCCAAAAGAAGAAAGAATGTTAGGCATATTAGGTAGGGTAGGCAGTCGAAGGTTGCAGAAAACAGGATCTAAGCACATGATATATGAAAATCATATCTGATCTCACAAATAGGAGAAAGGCAAGAGCAATGGCCTATTTGGCAAACTACCAAACCATCACTAACTTCCCTCATTCCCTTCAAAAGTTTTCTTACTAACATCCCTTTGAGGATTGTGGGTTTTGCCCAAACAATCCTCCTTACATTCCTCATTTGTGAATTTCATGTCAAGTTGTGACCTCCTTCTCCGAAAAGAAGCCACATTTCTTGTGTAAAATCATTCTTCACTCTCATCTGCTTCTAAATCTAAGTTTACTCATTAAACTTAGCTCTCAGTTCCTCTCTCACATCCCAAATCCATATTAATTTCTAAACTTACTATATAGCTCCCTAAGTGCTCCCCCTCCCCCTACTATTATAGCATTTTATGCAAAAAACCCAAAAAAGTATGTAAATATCCCCCCCCCCCCCCCCCCCCTTTAGCATTATAGCTAAGTAGTATTCTCATGGGAGACATTAGTCCATCAGGGACTCTAGTCAACCCTTACCTTGGAATTAATCTAACCCCTGGTTAGATTAATAGCCTACAACTAAACCCTTACCCACCATTCACCCGAAAAACCTTTGAAAATCCACCCCCCGCGGTCAAACCCAATGTTTAAATATTTGTTAAACCCCGTCGCATTAACCCTTATCCATTTGAAACCCATTAAACCCTCCAAAACCAAAGTTTTTGAACCCGCAACATTTAAATATTATTTAATTATCGGGCGGGTCCCGCCGCAAACGTGCACGCCGTGTCGGGGCGCCCGCCAACCGTTGATCTTCCGCCGCCCCCAATCCAACGGTGGGCGGGTAATCTGGGCGGTGGACGTGCCGTGGTTTAGCGTCCGGGGAGCGGGTGGTTTTGCTCCCGTACGCAGGACACGCGTCGGCCGCTAGGGTTGTTCGGAGCCCCCCTCCCCAATACCACCTTTCCCCAAAGGCGGTGCGGGGAGACCGGAAACCACCCTCCCGCAAACCGCCACCCCTGTTGCATCAGCCCCTTGTCACGGTGACGTCATGCCCAAGGCCCCCGCCACTGCGCCACGTCGCCCTCCACACCGTCTTGCCACCTCTGCATGCCTCCACCGTATCCCGCCATGCTGGCATCCAAGTCAGCATCCACGTCACCATCCGTACCCGGGGCCCGCTGATGACGTCATGCTGACGTCGTCGCGGAAAAGCGCCAAAAAGTCATATGCGCCAAATTTATCGTTATAAGCATGGAAATAGACCGTTTTTGGTCATTTTCGTTGGAAAAGAGAGGGAGCTGTTTTGCTCGTTTATGCCAAAATTGCCTCCATATTACAAATTCAAAAGATTTGGACACCGCCACCTGCAAAATTCAACTACATTCTTCACCCATCGATCAACCCAACAGCTCTCGGCGATAATTATCCAGGTATTTTGCCAAACCAACCCGTTTGCCGTGTTCTTACCATTTCTCTGCAAATTTCTCCACTGAATTACCTGATAACTCCTAAATTAAATGGTGTTGTTCGGTTAAATGTTGGCCCAAAATAATCCAAAGCGCCTCCCTATTCAAAATTCACTGTTGTACAATCATTCTCGAGCCTAATTTTCGATTTACCCCCCCAACTGCCCGGCATTATTCCGTTTTTGCCGAGCGTATAATTCAAAAAACTTCATTACACCAGGTTATAATCCTGCTCCCCTCTGCAATTGGCCCTCACTGTCAGAATTCCTGTGAATTCACCAGAAGAAATCACAGTCAAGTCTACTCATCCAAGTTGCTCCTTCTAAAAGACAAATCTGGCCCCATCTGCATTCAGTCTGCCACCTTACTTCTAAGGCCTTACAAGCTATCATATTAAAACTGCTACACTCAGAAGCTGCATTCTAAAGATAACACCTGAAAGTTATATAATGGCTACACCATCAGCTCTTAGTGTTGCTCCTATGAATCCACCAAACAAGGAGCTTGAAGCCATGCCTCTTGCTGACAGAGATTACCTCATCCAAGACCTTGTGGGTGACAGGAACCATTTACAGACCTTTCGCCAATTGAGAGACAGCTACTTGAACAACAATGACATATATGGGATATGGGAGTCCAATCTGCCTTACTATTTCCTCCCATATGTCAATATTTTTCCAGAAATCATCCGCTTATGTGCTGAGAATTATGATCCAACTCAGAGAACTGTCAAGTCTCCATCTGGGAGCATACTCTTCCACATCAATCCTGACTCCATCAACCAAATGCTCAACTTCAAGCAAACTCAACTGCTGTTTCCCTGCTCCATGAACTATTTACTGGATGCAGTCGCCAAACTTTCCACTGCTGACATTGAGAAGGTCACCAAGACATTCATGAGAGCTGACCGCCAGCCTACAGGGCCACCTCCTTTCTTGCATGTCCATTTCACTGATGTAGACAAACTCCTGGTTGACATGATCTCCTATGTGTTGGGCTACAAAACCAGTGAGCACGTTGATGAGACAGTACTGGTGTTATTAGCTGCTTACAGCCCAGGCCAGCCTCCCGCCTACGAATATAACTTTGCCAAGTTTATAGCCAACATAATACATGACCAACTCTTGAAAGTGGATAGGGAGGGTGTGTTTAAATATTCATCATATATCTACCACCTGTTCATGTATTATCAGTCTGAGGCCTTTCAATGCCCTATCAAGAAGCTGGATTCTAGGGGAGAAAAGAGGTCTGTCATCTTCTGGTCAGCAGTTTTCCACCAAGTCCAAGATTCACCATATTCATACTGTGAATTTATTGACCAATTTGTCTACCCAGTCTCTTGCCTATTGATGAGATCCCCTCCTCCCAGATTGTCATTTGAAATCCAGAAAACTCTGCAGCTGTCCAAGAGCTATAAAATAGGTGATTGGTACCTATACCAAAATCATACAGTCATCAGAATCTATGGCTGTGAGCTCTGTCCATATAGGCTCCCAAGTTATGTACCAATGAGACTGTTTGCCTTGGAGTACTCTAGGTAGCTTATTAACTCTGACCTCACCCACTTTCATAGTGCCAAGAAGAAAGCCCATCTCAAGTTCAAAGACCACCTGGGCCCCTTTATCATGAATAAGAAAGAGGGTTGGCAAGAGGCTGATCAAATTCTCAAAGATAAATACAAGCTATCAAGAAGCTTCTGGTGGGTCCCTTATGACCCTGAAGGCTTCATCAGTGCTAGAAGAGTCAAGTACAGGCTGCTAGGGTATAAGCACTGTAAATATCCACAAATTGAGCAGTATGCCAACCAGCAAGAATGGTTGCAAGGCACATTAATTGAGGAACTAACTCAAGAAGAAATAATGGAAAGAAATGTCAAGGATTTAGAAAAAACTCTTGACTTAGATTCTGTGCAGCAGGTAACTTTCAAGCAGCCGCATCCAATTGGAGAAGGTACCTCCACTGCTGCAACCGCACCAGTCACCCAGGGGCCATCTACATCAGCATCAGGCATAGAAAAAGGCAAGGGAATAATGGGTGCAGAAAAAGAAATAGTAAAAGAAAAGCCTGCCTCCTCAATTGGGCAGCAGCAAGAGCAAACCCCTCCACCACAAACAGAGGCACCAACAGTGCCTGCCTTACAGACCCTTGCACATGAGGAAAGGGGAAAAAAATGGGACCGAGAGGAGTCCACACCTGCTAGTGGATCCTCTCAGCAACCCAAAGCCAAAAGACAAAGGGTTGATTCTCCGGTCATAGAAGAAATCAGCGAGGAAATCCTTGAGAGCCCAAGGAAAGAAAGAGGAGATAGCCAGCAGATAGCCACAAGCTCTTTTCAACAAGAGCAAGGAGTACAGCTTGGCATGGAGGTGTCCTCCTCCACTCAGCAGAGCAAGAAGCCTTCCAGAACCAAGGCTTCCTTCAAAGAGATAAAGGCACAAAATGAGCTGTTGAGAGTGGAGGTATACAAGCAATTTCTCAAGGCAACGCCAACTAAACAAGAGAGGCTGATGCCAGTATATGACATCCAAGAGGAAAAGATAATCCTCAGCCATTTTAAACCCAAGGTACCGCAGCCTCACTCAGCTGCAGATTTTGTAAAAACAAAGCTAGAAGTCATGGCAAAATACATTCACCCCATGGATCAGATAGAGCTGCATAAGCAAACGGGGGAAATGGTCTATGCCACACTGGTAGACAGGGCCACAATGGCCCATGAATTGAAAGAATCGCTGAAGAACACCAACACTCAGCTAGATTTGGAGAGAATGTCCTCCACGGCCAAAGACAACAGGATCAAAACACTTGAGGACATCATTGTGGACTTAGGACATGATCCTATGGATCCTAAGGGTGTCAGGGCCCTTATGAAAAAGAAAGAGGATGATATTGCTGCATTGAAGAAAACACTGAAATTGCTTCCTACTGAGCATCCTCAAACGACAGAATTGCAAAAAGAAAAGGAGTCTGAATATCAATTGGACCTAATAATGCATCTGAATCAAAGAGTGATTGATTTGGAGAAGGAGCTAGAAAGGGCACTCCTAGACAAACAGGGAGAATCAACCTCCCAGCCTCCTCAGACTGCCTCAACCACTGCCACAACTACAGAGGTAGCAGCAACCCCTGCACCGGCTACAGCAACAACAGATGCGGTAGCAGCAACAACAACAGCCCCTGAGTCCAGCTTAAATATGGATGAATTGACAAAAGTTATCAAAGAGCTGGAGCTTCAGGCGACAGAAATCAAACAAGCCAAGGAGAAATTGGCAGAGCTGGAAGCTAAGTATGACAAATCCAAGATGACTGTAGCAGAGCAGACCAGAGAGATTAAGGCCCTCAAAGACAAAATAAAGGCCTTAGAGAAAGAACTGAAACTAGAAAATACTCTGGAAGAAATAAAAAGGATTTTGTGGGCCCGGATTGACCATTCCCTTACCAGACAGTGGAAGTCCATCAAAACAGTTCATGAACAGATGGAATTAATAGGCCAAGCGCAAAGTGAGAGCCAGAAAGCCAGAACAGCACTAGGGAATAGGCCTGAGCAGGCCAACAGGATGACAAATTTCCTTAACAATCAGACCAAGGAGGAGCTGGCAGCCCTGAACATCATCAACAGAACAGATGCTATCCTCACAGCTAAAAAGGTGCTGACCCTCAGAAATTTTGTACAAACTGTAGAGAGAAAATGTCATGAAATGCAGGCTGAGGTGGATGAATACAAGCTCAAAATGGGAGCACTGCAAGACAACGGATTGCCCAGCCTACTGACCAGCACGGGAAGACTGCTTCCCCGTGAGCAATATGCCACCAGGATGACAAATTTTATTGAAAATTAGATCACAGCATCCGCCAATACTTCTGAAGAAACAAGACCTCCATCAGGGTAGAGCCTCTATGACAAGCTTGAAAATCTATTCTATATTGAGCATGAGATTAATCACTTATTTGAGGTCCCACCAAATTTTTATAGGTATACAGAGGCAGATGAAACCTTGATAAAAATGCGAAGACACCAACTGCCCAAGGAAGATTGGTGGCATGCAATGCTGCAAAGTTTGCCTCAGTAATCTCAGTTTAGTCAAGTCCTAGTCAGCTTCAGCTTAACCAAAGTAAAAAACAGAATTAGGACAGCATGCAAGGCGGCCAAAAAGATGACTCAGCGTAAATGCCACGACAGCAAGCCAAGACAAAGGAAACGCGGAGATTTTGGGCAATACGGCTCCAGCCGACTCAATGGGTCACAAAGTCAAAATTCTCTGACCATTTTGGACAGCTAATACACTATCAGTTATTACAGCATTTATTCTCTCAGCTGCAATTCTCCAGGAGTTGGCACAGTATTTATGAGCCATTAATTCATCAACTAGATATTTTCTGATCTAAATTTTGTATATATACCTCCCCTGGCAACGTATTTGGGGTTGGGGATTTTCTCTCTAAGACAATATATTGTATATTTTCAGAAGATCTAATGCAAAAGGCTGGAAAAGCTCATTATCTCCTGAATGCTTGATGTCTCAATGATGCTATGCGTGCTGTTACAGAATTCCTGTGCTGTCTAATGGAACAATAAGTTTTCCTAAACTATGTTTTGTCTTCTTATGTTTGTTTGAATCATATGTATGTTTCACCAGTCTAACAATAGAGAAAAAGAATAGTGCAGGAGATGTTGGATTACACCCTGTGCTCAATCTCTGTCGTTGAAAATGTTTTCTTCAGAATTAATCATGGACATGAATTCTTAATTGCTCATGTTTGTATTGGTTCTATAAATATGAATGTTATTCAGGAATTCTTCGATGCTCCTAAGTAATGTTCCCACTGTTCCCCATATCAGCTTACTGAAAGATCCTTAGCTGCCTTTCACGCCCTGATTCCGTCCCATCCAATTACAGATTTAAAGAATTGTTCCCTAGACACTTATCTGGCTCTGTAGCACCAATGTTGTTTCACCACAAACATATCAAGCAATTAAACATCACTGAATCCATGCCCAATGGCCTAGATCACCCTGCAAAATATACCTGTTCTGACTGAAATCATCATCCAGCAAACTCAAAACAAAACCTTGTGCAACATAGCTAGCCTAAAACATCATACAAACAAAGTTAAATCATAAAGAGAGAGCCCTCTCTGGTTACAGGTAGGCTAGGACCTGTGACCCAAAGATTGGTTAGTGGTTACCTCGGCCGTATTCCCTTAGGAATCAAAGGGGACAACCTGAGTGATAACATAATTGGCGACTCCACTGGGGACAGAACGAATTTTTCAACTGCTGTCTGCTTTAGATAGTGGTTCCAAAAACTCGAGCAGTTCCTTAACAATACGGAAAAATATTCTTAAAAATACTAAAAAAAAGTTTGGAAGCTGGCTCCTAAAAAGAGAACTAGGCATACCAGGTCAAATCCTGACCCAAATCCTCCACCTGTTTTCGATAATCCTAATTTGATTCCCAAGACTCTTAGGAACCAAAAGGAACCAGAAGAATTTGCTGATTCCAGCCCTGAGGCAGTCCAACAAAGTTATATTCCAACCCCTGCTAAACCATCGGATCATCCCCATATAACCTAGTCTTCCTCCTCTTCCTCATCCACTTCCCAAAACATACTATTCACACCTCCACCCAATACACAAACTGCTATTGTTGTCCCTGTTGTTCCAGTTGTTCCCCTTCTACCTGTTGTCCCATTGATCCCTGCAAATATGGCTAATCGATATGCCCCCCTTCAGCTACCTGCTAATCCTGGGGCTATGCCACAGGACTACCAAAGTAAGATCACTTATTTTGATGGAACCAATACATACACTGCCTTACAGCATAGCAAGAAAATGCAAGATTACTTTGAAAACTATGAAATAGACGATGATGATGTGAGAATGAAAATTTTCGTCCAAAGTTTAACAGGTGAAGTAAGAACTTGGTTCAGAGCACTTGCTGCAAATTCCATAGCTGATTCGGGCGCACTTTATCAATCCTTCCTCAACAGATGGGAAAAGAAAAAGGATGCTCTACACATTTTATCTGAATATGACACCATAAGGAGAGACCCACAAGAAACTGTCCTATATTATTGTACCAGATTTAACACTGTTTATGATGCAATTCCTCAAAATCTTAGGCCTCCACTTGATTTAGCCTTAATCAAATTTCCGGATGGGTTTGATGCTGATATGGCATATCAACTAAGGGAAAGAGCCCCTGCGACCCTGACCGACATGCAAAACATAGCTGTAAGTGTAGAGGCAAATCTGATTGCCAAAAGAAATCGAGCAAGAGCTGAAAGAAGAACTACTTTTAAGGAAGAACCCTCAGCATTTGAGCAAAAGCTAGATGCAATCATCAAAGGTATGGACAGACTTGGGAACAGGGTATAAACCATAGAAAGAAAATCATCATGGGAAGGTCAACCAAGCACTGCTAGAAATCCAAATTTTAGAAAGAATCAAAATCCAAATGTTGGAAGGACTGATCTTGACCAGCACATTAGGCCTCCTTTCCAAGAAAATTATGCTGAAGCCTCAACATCTAGTGAACCAACTGAGGAGCCTCACATCAACCTAATGGGTTTAGACAGTGAACATCAGGTCTTTTTAACACAAGAAGATCAAGAGGTTTATGATGACAATCAATTTCACACTAAGTCAGGAGAATCATTTGATTTTAGAGAAGGTTATGATGCAGCAGTCTATGAGGTACATAAACAGTATAAACTAAGGAGTAGAACTATAGATGTACCTGAACCTCTTAAACCAAGGGACAGTAAGCAGCCAAAAAGGATCAATGACAAGACTGTTCTTCCAGAATCCGCTGGCAACTCAAACCTACATACCACAGAAGTCACTGTGGAGGATATCTCAGAACAACAGCCCTCTGAAAACCAGCCAGCCCCACCCCATCCTTCAAAGGTAAGGTCACATACCACCTCTGAAAATAAATATGGTACCAATTTCACTCAAAATCATGCCAACCATGAAGAAAGGACTACTGAAAACCCAGCTGAAAGGGAAAAATCTGCTACACTTAATGCCAAAATCCAAATGGAAAATCCCTTTAACTTGGAAACAGAAATAAGTAAGCTAAAGATATCGGTCCCCCTTGCTGAATTGGCCAAACATCAAGTGTACAGACAGCAGATTAATAGGTCACTCCAAATATCAGACAACAAAGATGCTGTGAATGTCCTAGATGATCAACCTAAGTTACTGTTTGGTCCTGAGGTTAACGGAAAAACAACAAATGGAGGGGTTCCACCCTTCTATGTTAGTTTAAACATTCATGATAAGGTTCTACACAATGCAATGTTTGATTCCGGGGCCTCACACAACTTAATGCCCAAGTCTGTAATGGAAAAACTTGACTTGGACATCACAAGACCTTATAAAGATCTATTCTCATTTGATTCAAGCCAAGTCAGGTGCTTAGGCTTGATTAAAGATTTATGTGTCTCCCTGGTCCAATACCCAACCAAAACAATCTTGATGGATGTAGTGGTAGCTGACATACCTCCTAAGTATGGTATGCTCTTGTCCAGATCCTGGGGGGCCAAACTCCAAGGCTCTTTGCAATTAGATATGTCCTACGCCACCATTTCGGTCTTTAGACAGCCAAAGCGATTATACCACGAAACATTAATGAAATATGTGGTAAGCAGTCAAGAGAAGCCCCAAAACTTCCCAATTTATTCAATACACTCTGACATGGATTCATTTATCCTCTACAATGCTGACATCTGTAGCAAGGCTTATTCTGAACTATTAATGGCAGTAGAGACAGAGGAGTTGAATGAACAATGTGCCTCCAAAGACCAAAGGACTATAGGTATAGCTGATAAAACAAAGGAACATGATGTATCAAGTGACTTGCAAGAAACCAACCTGCACATGATCCAATTTTCTAAAGATCTCAATCCAAATCTTGATCATGAAACTTTATGGTACCTAGAATTTGATGGTTCTGTAAACAAGTTTGGAGCTGGAGCAGGAGTCTGGATCCACAATATGCAGAATGACAGAGCTGAAGGTCATGCATATCGGCTAAATTTTCGATGCACAAATAATATGGCTGAATATGAAGCCCTTCTGTTAGGTCTCAAACTCATAAAGAATTTAGGTGCAACCAAAATTTCAATCTTAGGAGATTCAGATCTGATCATACAACAGATGAAAGGAAACTTTATCACGAATGATTTAAGGTTAAGAGCTTATAAAGGAGCAGCTATCCAAGTACTTAATACCTTCTCAGAATCCCAGTTAACTAAAATTCATAGAGAGCTCAATCTACACGCTCATAGCTTGGCAACCTTTGCCAGCTCTTGCAAGCTACCATTCAAACCCAATCACACCTTTACTGCTGAAATCAAACATAGACCTGCAGTCCCGGATAACATCAAGAATTGGCAAGTCTTCGAGAGTGACACATAGATAAATAACTTCCTCACTTTAAAGGAAGAATTCTCCGGCATAAAAATTGATACTAGCACTGGAGATGATCAACCACAGGCACATACAATTACACAGAATATATCAGCTGAAACAGCTAATCTGGTTTTGCATCCTACCACCTTTAACAATGAAAGCATACAAAAGTTGAAGCAAACAGATTTTGATGAAACAGCTGAAACAGAAGCCGAAGTAATTGATCTGAAGGACAATTTTCTGCCCACAGGTTTAACCCCTTTAGAGGACTTGTTTGATTCAAATGATATCTCAAGAAAACCAAAGATGCAACCTCTATATGCTGAAATTGAAGACTGTAACATTGGAACCACAGAAAATCCCAAAATGATAAAATTATCCAAGAGATTACCAGCTGATCAGAAGTTGAAATACATTGAACTATTCAAAGAGTTCCAAGATATTTTTGCTTGGAGTTACGAGGACCTCAAGTCCTATGATACCACAGTTATCCAAAACACAATACCTTTGAAAGAAAACCAAAAACCTTTTAAACAGAAGCTTAGGAGAGTGAATCCAGTCCTCCTCCCGCTCATTGAAAAAGAAGTTAAACATATGTATGAAGCAGGAATCATTGCCCCAATCAGGTTCTCAGAGTGGATTTCAAACCCAGTGCCCACTAGGAAGAAGACGGGAGAGATTAGACTATGTGTTGACCTAAGGAATTTGAACAAAGTCTCTCTTAAAGACCATTACCCCTTACCAAAAATGGATCATATCCTACAAAGGGTAGTGGGAGCCTCTAGGATCTCGTTGTTAGATGGATTCTCTGGATTCAATCAGATTTTAGTACACCCAGATGATCAATACAAAACTACATTTACAACACCTTGGGGGACTTTCAAATATGTCAAAATGCCTTTTGGGCTTAAAAATGCAGGGGCCACATTCCAAAGAGCAATGGATATTGCCTTTGCCAAAGAAATCCATGATTTCCTAGTTGTCTATCTCGATGATCTTACCGCCTTTTCAAAATCAGATCAAGAACACTTAGAACATTTAAGGCAAATTTTCTTAAATTGCAGAAAATATGGCATATCTTTGAATCCAAAGAAATCATTGTTCGGCCTGGAGGAAGGTAAACTCTTAGGGCACATAATCTCAAGAGATGGTATTAGGATTGATCCGGACAGAATTCAAGCTATCCTTCAAGTTCCCCATCCAAGGAACATCAAAGAACTACAAGGCTTTTTAGGAAAGATCAACTTCTTGAGAAGGTTTATTCCTAATTTGGCTGAGCTCATAAGACTGTTAAACAATATGTTGAAAAATGATTCCAAGGTCAAATGGACCATGTAAGCTAGACAAGCCTTTGAGGATATTAAAAGGGCATTGACAAACACACCATTCCTAGCAAGCCCTAGGTTTGATAGAGATTTTATCATTTTTTCTTTCGCATCTGAGCATACAATTGCTGCTATTCTGTTACAGAAAGATGACCAAGGATGTGAAAAACCCATTGCATTTTTCAGTAGGGCCCTTAGAGATGCTCCCTTGAAATATCAGATAATGGAAAAGCAAGCCTATGCATTGGTAAAAGCCATCAAGGACTTTAAAATCTACATCCTGTACTCTCATATAATTGCCTATGTCCCTAATGCAGTGGTCAAGGACATTCTAACCCAAGAAGGAATTGAAGGCAAAAGGGGCAAATGGATTGCCAATATCTTAGAATATGACATTGAGATTAAGCCTACCAAACTGATAAAAGGACAAGGTCTAGCCAAACTAATGACTGAAACCAACTTTCAAGCCCTTGACTTTAATGAACTGGACAACGAAGAGGAGATGGCGACTCCACAGATCAACCAAGCCTTTTTACAATCTCCTTGGTATGCTGAGATATGTTTTGTATTTTTAAACCTGCAAGCTCCTCCAGGGTTGTCCAGAACCAAGAAAAGGTTCTTGAAAATGAAAGCATCAAAGTTTTGTATCATTGACAATGTTTTGTTTTGGAGAAACCATGAAGGAATCTTACTTAATTGCTTAACATTAGGTGAAACTGACAATGTCCTCAAAGAATTTCATGCAGGTGACTGTGGAGGACACTTATACTGGAAGTCCACAGCTGACAAAATCCTGAGGGCTGGATTTTATTGGCCTTCCTTGTTTGCTGATGTGAGAAAATTTGTAATGTCTTGTCACAAATGCCAAATTTTTGAAGGCAAAAGAAAGCTGATGCCTTTACCACTCAAGCCAGTTTCAACTGAGAGACCATTCTAGCAATGGGGTTTAGACTTTATTGGTGAAATTCACCCTCCATCCTCTGGCCAGCATAGGTGGATTCTGACTGCTACAGACTATTTTACCAAATGGATAGAAGCCATCCCTTGCAGGCAAGCCAATGACTCCATTATTATACAATTTCTTGAAACCAATATCTTGTCCAGGTTTGGCTGTCCAGATAAAATTATTACAGACAATGCTGCTGCTTTCAAGTCCAAAAAAATGATCAACTTTTGTCACAAATATCATATGACCTTAGGTCATTCCACTGCCTACTATCATCAAGGTAATGGCCTAGCTGAGTCTTCCAATAAAAGCATCATCAACATCATCAAGAAAGTTTTGGAGGAAAATAAAAAGAATTGGCATAAGAAGTTGGTGAATGCACTGTGGGCAGACAGACTGACCACCAAGAGATCAATTGGCACAAGTCCATATGAACTAGTTTATGGAATGGAAGCAAGGTTTCCTTCATCTTTAGGTATTCCTGTAATCAAGTTGCTGCAAGAAATACAAGCTGAGCCCAATGACATTCAAAGAAGGATCAATCAGACAATTCAACTACAACAAACGAGAGAGGAAGTCTATCAAAGAACCCAACTACTGCAAGAAAAGCTCAAAAGAATATTTGACAAAAGAACCAAAGCTGAAGACTTCTTTTTAGGGAACAAAGTGCTGAGATGGGATTCCAGGAGGGAGGACAAAGGGAAACATGGTAAATTTGATTTCTTATGGAAGGGACCTTATGTCATTTATGCTGTACAAGGTAATAACACCTATTTTCTAAAGAGTTTGGATGGCTCAAACACTGAGGAAGGCCCAGTCAATGGGAGGATGCTCAAGCATTATTTTGACCCCCTTTGATCAAACACTACATAGTCATATATTGTACATAAATATTTGTATTTCCAGTATTTTCATTTACAGCAGATAAATAAAGCACCAAATGAAGCACATTTTGAGAAAGATCAGGGTACTGCACCATTTTTTGGAATATGTTTTGATCCCATCATTGGAAAGCAAGGAAAAACACTTGGGAACTATCAAGGTGATGAGGAGAAACTCAGAGAAACAGGTAAAAAATAGAGCTGTAATTTCACAGCAAATCAGCTCAGTGGATACTTCATACAAGTATCTAAAGATCCAGATCAATAGGCTCCAACAACAGGAAAATTCAGACTGCAGCAAGAATGGAGAAATAAGGCAATCTGACCTGCTATGCTTGGCTTTTCATCTGGAAAAGCCATCCCCAAGTGGAGCCACTGTTAGCCTCCTATACCAATAGGTTTTCATTTTTCATGATTGACAGTGGAAATGCCAAAAATGTTCATCTTCCATGGTACTAAGGTTCCATTTTTGTGAAAGAAACAGACAGTTAAAAAATGTAAAGAGGGTATGCCTTAAAAGAATAATCAAAAGGCAAGAAAATGAACTGGTCAAAAGAAAAAATAAATGAAATGAACCCCAAATAAAGACCATGAAAGTGGCTAAGCCAAAATGCCACTGCTATCTTAATGGATGGTCCAACAGTTCAAGCTGGGCCATACCATGTTTTAAATTGCCTGTTCTAGACTAGAGAGAAAGTACCTGCTCAAACAGTTCAAGCTTGGCAGATGACTAGTTGGATAGAGAAAGGAAGGAGCCCAACTGCTTAATCTGGGCCCTTGGAAGACATAAGGGTAGACTTAGATAGGAGGGCAGCAAAAAGAAAAGAGGATTATCAGGGTTTGCAAGGCTAAGTGCACCCATCCAAAAGAAGAAAGAATGTTAGGCATATTAGGTAGGGTAGGCAGTTGAAGGTTGCAGAAAACAGGATCTAAGCACATGATATATGAAAATCATATCTGATCTCACAATTAGGAGAAAGGCAAGAGCAATGGCCTATTTGGCAAACTACCAAACCATCACTAACTTCCCTCATTCCCTTCAAAAGTTTTCTTACTAACATCCCCTTAAGGACTGTGGGATTTGCCCAAACAATCCTCCTTACATTCCTCATTTGTGAATTTCATGTCAAGTTGTGACCTCCTTCTCCGAAAAGAAGCCACATTTCTTGTGTAAAATCATTCTTCACCTCATCTGCTTCTAAATCTAAGTTTACTCATTAAACTTAGCTCTCAGTTCCTCTCTCACATCCCAAATCCATATTAATTTCTAAACTTACTATATAGCTCCCTCAGTGCTCCCCCTACCCCTACTATTATAGCATTTTATGCAAAAAACCCAAAAAAGTATGTAAATATCCCCCCCCCCCCCCTTTAGCATTATAGCTAAGTAGTATTCTCATGGGAGACATTAGTCCATCAGGGACTCTAGTCAACCCTTACCTTGGAATTAATCTAACCCCTGGTTAGATTAATAGCCTACTACTAAACCCTTACCCACCATTCACCCGAAAAACCTTTGAAAATCCACCCCCCGCGGTCAAACCCAATGTTTAAATATTTGTTAAACCCCGTCGCATTAACCCTTATCCATTTGAAACCCATTAAACCCTCCAAAACCAAAGTTTTTGAACCCGCAACATTTAAATATTATTTAATTATCGGGCGGGTCCCGCCGCAAACGTGCACGATGTGTCGGGGCGCCCACCAACCGTTGATCTTCCGCCGCCCCCAATCCAACTGTGGGCGGGTAATCTGGGCGGTGGACGTGCCGTGGTTTAGCGTCCGGGGAGCGGGTGGTTTTTCTCTTGTACGCAGGACACGCGTCGGCCGCTGGGGTTGTTTGGAGCCCCCCTCCCCAATACCACCTTTCCCCAAAGGCGGTGCGGGGAGACCGGAAACCACCCTCCCGCAAACCGCCACCCCTGTTGCGTCAGCCCCTTGTCACGGTGACGTCATGCCCAAGGCCCCCGCCACTGCGCCACGTCGCCCTTCACGCCGTCTTGCCACCTCCGCATGCCTCCACCATGTCCCGCCACGCTGGCATCCAAGTCAGCATCCACGTCACCATCTGTACCCAGGGCCCGCTGATGACATCATGCTGGTGTCATCGCGCAAAAGCGACAAAAAGTCATATGCGCTAAATTTATCGTTATAAGCACAGAAATAGACCGTTTTTGGTCATTTTCGTTGGAAAAGAGAGGGAGCTGTTTTGCTCGTTTACGCAAAATTGCCTCCATATTACGAATTCAAAAGATTTGGATGCCGCCACGTGCAAAATTCAACTACATTCTTCACCCATCAATCAACCCGACAGCTCTCGGCGCTAATTATCCAGGTATTTTTCCAAACCAACCCGTTTTCCGTGTTCTTACCATTTCTCTGCAAATTTCTCCACTGAATTACCTGATAACTCCTAAATTAACTGGTGTTGTTCGGTTAAATGTTGGCCCAAAATAATCCAAAGCGCCTCCCTGTTCAAAATTCACTGTTGTACAATCATTCTCGAGCCTAATTTTCGATTTACCCCCCAACTGCCCGGCATTGTTCCCTTTTTGCCGAGCGTATAATTCAAAAAACTTCATTACACTAGGTTATAATCCTGCTCCCCTCTGCAATTGGCCCTCACTGTCCAGAATTCCTGTGAATTCACCAGAAGAAATCACAGTCAAGTCTACTCATCCAAGTTGCTCCTTCTAAAAGAGAAATCTGGCCCCATCTGCATTCAGTCTGCCACCTTACTTCTAAGGCCTTACAAGCTATCATATTCAAACTACTACACTCAGAAGCTGCATTCTAAAGATAACACCTGAAATTTATACAATGGCTACACCATCAGCTCTCAGTGTTGCTCCTATGAATCCACCAAACAAGGAGCTTGAAGCCATGCCTCTTGCTGAAAGAGATTACCTCATCCAAGACCTTGTGGGTGACAGGAACCATTTACAGACCTTTCGCCAATTGAGAGACAACTACTTGAACAACAATGACATATATGGGATATGGGAGTCCAATCTGCCTTACTATTTCCTCCCATCTGTCAATATTTTTCCAGAAATCATCTGCTTATGTGCTGAGAATTATGATCCAACTCAAAGAACTGTCAAGTCTCCATCTGGGAGCATACTCTTCCACATCAATCCTGACTCCATCAACCAAATGCTCAACTTCAAGCAAACTCAGCTGCTGTTTCCCTTCTCCATGAACTATTTACTGGATGCAGGCGCCAAACTTTCCACTGCTGACATTGAGAAGGTCACCAAGACATTCATGAGAGCTGACCGCCAGCCTACAGGGCCACCTCCTTTC
Organism: Pinus tabuliformis; assembly: GCA_031772625.1. Lineage (NCBI taxonomy): Eukaryota > Viridiplantae > Streptophyta > Pinopsida > Pinales > Pinaceae > Pinus > Pinus tabuliformis. The sequence continues at coordinate 253,273,717 of CM062812.1, read as the reverse complement.
TTGCATGTCCATTTCACTGATGTAGGCAAACTCCTGGTTGACATGATCTCCTATGTGTTGGGCTACAAAACCAGTGAGCACGTTGATGAGACAGTGCTGGTGTTATTAGCTGCTTACAGCCCAGGCCAGCCTCCCGCCTACAAATATAACTTTGCCAAGTTTATAGCCAACAAAATACATGACCAACTCTTGAAAGTGGATAGGGAGGGTGTGTTCAAATATTCATCATATATCTACCACTTGTTCATGTATTATCAGTCCGAGGCCTTTCAATGCCCTATCAAGAAGCTGGATTCTAGGGGAGAAAAGAGGTCTGTCATCTTCTGGTCATCAGTTTTCCACCAAGTCCAAGATTCACCATATTCATACTGTGAATTTATTGACCAATTTGTCTACCCGGTCTCTTGCCTATTGATGAGATCCCCTCCTCCCAGACTGTCATTTGAAATCCAGAAAACTCTGCAGCTGTCCAAGAACTATAAAATAGGTGATTGGTACCTATACCAAAATCATACAGTCATCAGAATCTATGGCTGTGAGCTCTGTCCATATAGGCTCCCAAGATATGTACCAATGAGACTGTTTGCCTTGGAGTACTATAGGCAGCTTATTAACTCTGACCTCACCCACTTTCATAGTGCCAAGAAGAAAGCCCATCTCAAGTTCAAAGACCACCTGGGCCCCTTTATCATGAATAAGAAAGAGGGTTGGCAAGAGGCTGATCAAATTCTCAAAGATAAATACAAGCTATCAAGAAGCTTCTGGTGGGTCCCTTATGACCCTGAAGGCTTCATCAGTGCTAGAAGATTTAAGTACAGGTTGCTAGGGTATAAGCACTGTAAATATCCACAAATTGAGCAGTATGCCAACCAGCAAGAATGGTTGCAAGGCACATTAATTGAGGAACTAACTCAAGAAGAAATAATGGAAAGAAATGTCAAGGATTTAGAAAAAACTCTTGACTTAGATTCTGTGCAGCAGGTAACTTTCAAGCAGCCGCATCCAATTGGAGAAGGTACCTCCACTGCTGCAACCACACCAGTCACCCAAGGGCCATCTACATCAGCATCAGGCACAGAAAAAGGCAAGGGAATAATGGGTGCAGAAAAAGAAATAGTAAAAGAAAAGCCTGCCTCCTCAATTGGGCAGCAGCAAGAGCAAACCCCTCCACCACAAACAGAGGCACCAATAGTGCCTGCCTTACAGACCCCTGCACATGAGGAAAGGGGAAAAAAACGGGACCGAGAGGAGTCCACACCTGCTAGTGGATCCTCTCAGCAACCCGAAGCCAAAAGACAAAGGGTTGATTCTCCGGTCATAGAAGAAATCAACGAGGAAATCCTTGAGAGCCCAAGGAAAGAAAGAGGAGACAACCAGCAGACAGCCACAAGCTCTTTTCAACAAGAGCAAGGAGTACAGCTTGGCATGGAGGTGTCCTCCTCCACTCAGCAGAGCAAGAAGCCTTCCAGCACCAAGGCTTCCTTCAAAGAGATAAAGGCACAAAATGAGCTGTTGAGAGTGGAGGTATACAAGCAATTTCTCAAGGCAACGCCAACTAAACAAGAGAGGCTGATGCCAGTATATGACATCCAAGAGGAAAAGATAATCCTCAACCATTTTAAACCCAAGGTACCGCAGCCTCACTCAGCTGCAGATTTTGTAAAAACAAAACTAGAAGTCATGGCAAAAGACATTCACCCCATGGATCAGATAGAGCTGCATAAGCAAACGGGGGAAATGGTCTATGCCACACTGGTAGACAGGGCCACAATGGCCCATGAATTGAAAGAATCGCTGAAGAACACCAACACTCAGCTAGATTTGGAGAGAATGTCCTCCACGGCCAAAGACAACAGGATCAAAACACTGGAGGACATCATTGTGGACTTAGGACATGATCCTAAGGATCCTAAGGGTGTCAGGGCCCTTATGAAAAAGAAAGAGGATGATATTGCTGCATTGAAGAAAAGACTGAAATTGCTTCCTACTGAGCATCCTCAAACAGCAGAATTGCAAAAAGAAAAGGAGTCTGAAGATCAATTGGACCTAATAATGCAGCTGAATCAAAGAGTGATTGATCTGGAGAAGGAGCTAGAAAGGGCACTCCTAGACAAACAGGGAGAATCAACCTCCCAACCTCCTCAGACTGCCTCAACCACTGCCACAACTACAGAGGCAGCAACAACCCCTGCACTGGCTACAACAACAACAGATGCAGCAGCAGCAACAACAACAGCCCTTGAGTCTATCTTAAATATGGATGAATTGACAAAAGTTATCAAAGAGCTGGAGCTTCAGGCGACAGAAATCAAACAAGCCAAGGAGAAATTGGCAGAGCTGGAAGCTAAGTATGACAAATCCAAGATGACTGTAGCAGAGCAGACCAGAGAGATTAAGGCCCTCAAAGACAAAATAAAGGCCTTAGAGAAAGAACTGAAACTAGAAAATACTCTGGAAGAAATAAAAAGGATTTTGTGGGCCCGGATTGACCATTCCCTTACCAGACAGTGGAAGTCCATCAAAACAGTTCATGAAAAGATGGAATTAATAGGCCAAGCGCAAAGTGAGAGCCAGAAAGCCAGAACAACACTAGGGAATAGGCCTGAGCAGGCCAACAGGATGATAAATTTCCTTAACAATCAGACCAAGGAGGAGCTGGCAGCCCTAAACATCATCAACAGAACAGATGCTGTCCTCACAGCTAAAAAGGTGCTGACCCTCAGAAATTTTGTACAAACTGTAGAGAGAAAATGTCATGAAATGCAGGCTGAGGTGGATGAATACAAGCTCAAAATGGGAGCACTGCAAAACAACGGATTGCCCAGCCTACTGACCAGCACGGGAAGACTGCTTCCCCGTGAGCAATATGCCACCATGATGACAAATTTTATTGAAAATTAGATCACAGCATCCGCCAGTACTTCTGAAGAAACAGGACCTCCATCAGGGCAAAGTCTCTATGACAAGCTTGAAAATATATTCTATATTGAGCATGAGATTAATCACTTATTTGAGGTCCCACCAAATTTTTATAGGTATACAGAGGCAGATGAAACCTTGATAAAAATGCGAAGACACCAACTGCCCAAGGAAGATTGGTGGCAGGCAATGCTGCAAATTTTGCCTCAGTAATCTCAGTTTAGTCAAGTCCTAGTCAGCTTCAGCTCAACCAAAGTCGAAAACAGAATCAGGACAGCATGCAAGGCGGCGAAAAAGATGACTCAGCGTAAATACCACGACAGCAAGCCAAGACAAAGGAAACGCGGAGATTTTGGGCAATACGGCTCTAGCCGACTCAATGGGTCACAAAGTCAAAATTCTCTGACCATTTTGGACAGCTAATACACTAAGCAGTTATTACAACATTTATTCTCTCAGCTGCAATTCTCCAGGAGTTGGCACAATATTTATGAGCCATTAATTCATCAACTAGATATTTTCTGATCTAAATTTTGTATATATACCTCCCCTGGCAACGTATTTGGGGTTGGTGATTTTCTCTCTAAGACAATATATTGTATATTTTCAGATGATCTAATGCAAAAGGCTGGAAAAGCTCATTATCTCCTGAATGCTTGATGTCTCAATGATGCTATGCGTACTGTTACAGAATTCCTGTGCTGTCTAATGGAACAATAAGTTTTCCTAAACTATGTTTTTTCTTCTTATGTTTGTTTGAATCATATGCATGTTTCACCAGTCTAACAATAGAGAAAAAGAATAGTACAGGAAATGTTTGATTACACCCTGTGCTCAATCTCTGTCGTTGAAAATGTTTTCTTCAGAATTAATCATGGACATGAATTCTTAATTGCTCATGTTTGTATTGGTTCTATAAATATGAATGTTATTCAGGAATTCTTCGATGCTCCTAAGTAATGTTCCCACTGTTCCCCATATCAGCTTACTGAAAGATCCTTAGTTGCCTTTCACGCCCTGATTCCATCCCATCCAATTACAGATTTAAAGAATTGTTCCCTAGACACTTATCTGGCTCTGTAGCATCACTGTTGTTTCAACACAGACATATCAAGCAATTAAACATCACTGACTCCATGCCCAATGGCCTAGATCACCCTGCAAAATATACCTGTTCTGACTGAAATCATCATCCAGCAAACTCAAAACAAAACCTTGTGCAACATAGCTAGCCTAAAACATCATACAAACAAAGTTAAATCATAAAGAGAGAGCCCTCTCTGGTTACAGGTAGGCTAGGACCTGTGACCCAAAGATTGGTTAGTGGTTACCTCGGCCGTATTCCCTTAGGAGTCAAAGGGGACAACCTGAGTGATAACATAATTTTCGACTCCACTGGGGACAGAACGAATTTTTCAACTGCTGTCTGCTTTAGATAGTGGTTCCAAAAACTCGAGTAGTTCCTTAACAATATGGAAAAATATTCTTAAAAATACCAAAAACAAGTTTGGAAGCTGGCTCCTAAAAAGAGAACTAGGCATACCAGGTCAAATCCTGACCCAAATCCTCCACCTGTTTTCGATAATCCTAATTTAATTCCCAAGACTCTTAGGAAACAAAAGGAACCAGAAGAATTTGCTGATTCCAGCCCTGAGGCAGTCCAACAAAGTTATATTCCAACCCCTGCTAAACCATCGGATCATCCCCATATAACCCAGTCTTCCCCCTCTTCCTCATCCACTTCCTAAAACATACTATTCACACCTCCACCCAATACGCAAACTGCTATTGTTGTCCCTGTTGTTCCAGTTGTTCCCCTTCTACATGTTGTCCCATTGATCCCTGCAAATATGGCTAATCGATATGCCCCCCTTCAGCTACCTGCTAATCCTGGGGCTATGCCGCAGGACTACCAAAGTAAGATCACTTATTTTGATGGAACCAATACATACACTACCTTACAGCATAGCAAGAAAATGCAAGATTACTTTGAAAACTATGAAATAGACGATGATGATGTGAGAATGAAAATTTTTGTCCAAAGTTTAACAGGTGAAGTAAGAACTTGGTTCAGAGCACTTGCTGCAAATTCCATAGCTAATTCGGGCGCACTTTATCAATCCTTCCTCAACAGATGGGAAAAGAAAAAGGATCCTCTACACATTTTATCTGAATATGACACCATAAGGAGAGGCCCACAAGAAACTGTCCTATATTATTGTACCAGATTTAACACTGTTTATGATGCAATTCCTCAAAATCTTAGGCCTCCACCTGATTTAGCCTTAATCAAATTTCCGGATGGTTTTGATGCTGATATGGCATATCAACTAAGGGAAAGAGCCCCTGCGACCTTGGCCGACATGCAAAACATAGCTGTAAGTGTAGAGGCAAATCTGATTGCCAAAAGAAATCGAGCAAGCGCTGAAAGAAGAACTACTTTTAAGGAAGAACCCTCAGCATTTGAGCAAAAGCTAGATGCAATCATCAAAGGTATGGACAGACTTGGGGACAAGGTAGAAACCATAGAAATAAAATCATCATGGGAAGGTCAACCAAGCACTGCTAGAAATCCAAATTTTAGAAAGAATCAAAATCCAAATGTTGGAAGGACTGATCTTGACCAGCACATTAGGCCTCCTTTCCAAGAAAATTATGCTGAAGCCTCAACATCTAGTGAACCAAATGAGGAGCCTCACATCAACCTAATGGGTTTAGACAGTGAACATCAGGTCTTTTTAACACAAGAAGATCAAGAGGTTTATGATGACAATCAATTTCACACTAAGTCAGGAGAATCATTTGATTTTAGAGAAGGTTATGATGCAGCAGTCTATGAGGTACATAAACAGTATAAACTAAGGAGTAGAACTACAGATGTACCTGAACCTCTTAAACCAAGTGACAGTAAGCAGCCAAAAAGGACCAATGACAAGACTGTTCTTCTAGAATTCGCTGGCAACTCAAACCCACATACCACAGAAGTCACTGTGGAGGATATCTCAGAACAACAACCCTCTGAAAACCAGCCAGCCCCACCCCATCCTTCAAAGGTAAGGTCACATACCACCTCTGAAAATAAATATGGTACCAATTTCACTCAAAATCATGCCAACCATGAAGAAAGGACTACTGAAAACCCAACTGAAAGGGAAAAATCTGCTGCACTTAATGCCAAAATCCAAATGGAAAAGCCCTTTAACTTGGAAACAGAAATAAGTAAGCTAAAGATATCGGCCCCCCTTGCTGAATTGGCCAAACATCAAGTGTACAGACAACAGATTAATAGGTCACTCCAAATATCAGACAACAAAGATGCTGTGAATGTCCTAGATGATCAACCTGAGTTACTGTTTGGACCTGAGTTAACGGAAAAACAACAAATGGAGGGGTTCCACCCTTCTATGTCAGTTTAAACATTCATGATAAGGTTCTACACAATGCAATGTTTGATTCTGGGGCCTCACACAACTTAATGCCCAAGTCTGTAATGGAAAAACTTGACTTGGACATCACAAGACCTTATAAAGATCTATTCTCATTTGATTCAAGCCAAGTCAGGTGCTTAGGCTTGATTAAAGATTTATGTGTCTCCCTGGTCCAATACCCAACCAAAACAATCTTGATGGATGTAGTGGTAGCTGACATACCTCCTAAGTATGGTATGCTCTTGTCTAGATCCTGGGGGGCCAAACTCCAAGGCTCTTTGCAATTAGATATGTCCTACGCCACCATTTCGGTCTTTGGACAGCCAAAGAGATTATACCGCGAAACATTAATGAAATATGTGGTAAGCAGTCAAGAGAAGCCCCAAAACTTCCCAATTTATTCAATACACTCTGACATGGATTCATTTATCCTCTACAATGCTGACATCTGTAGCAAGGCTTATTCTTTACTATTAATGGCAGCAGAGACAGAGGAGTTGAATGAACAATGTGCCTCCAAAGACCAAAGGACTGTAGGTATAGCTGATAAAACAAAGGAACATGATGTATCAAGTGACTTGCAAGAAACCAACCTGCCCATGATCCAATTTTCTAAAGATCTCAATCCAAATCTTGATCATGAAACTTTATGGTACCTAGAATTTGATGGTTCTGTAAACAAGTTTGGAGCTGGAGTAGGAGTCTGGATCCACAATATGCAGAATGACAGAGCTGAAGGTCATGCATATCGGCTAAATTTTTGATGCACAAATAATATGGCTGAATATGAAGCCCTTCTGTTAGGTCTCAAACTCATAAAGAATTTAGGTGCAACCAAAATTTCAATCTTAGGAGATTCAGATCTGATCATACAACAGATGAAAGGAAACTTTATCACGAATGATTTAAGGTTAAGAGCTTATAAAGGAGCAGCTATCCAAGTACTTGATACCTTCTCAGAATCCCAGTTAACTAAAATTCCTAGCGAGCTCAATCTACACGCTCATAGCTTGGCAACCTTTGCCAGCTCTTGCAAGCTACCATTCAAACCCAATCACACCTTTACTGCTGAAATCAAACATAGACCTGCAGTCCCGGATAACATCAAGAATTGGCAAGTCTTCGAGAGTGACACACAGATAAATAACTTCCTCACTTTAAAGGAAGAATTCTCCGGCATAAAAATTGATACTAGCACCGGAGATGATCAACCACAGGCACATACAATTACACAAAATATATCAGCTGAAACAGCTAATCTGGTTTTACATCCTACCACCTTTAACAACGAAAGTATACAAAAGTTGAAGCAAACAGATTTTGATGAAACAGCTGAAACGGAAGCCGAAGTAATTGATCTGAAGGACAATTTTCTGCCCACAGGTTTAACCCCTTTAGAGGACTTGTTTGATTCAAATGATATCTCAAGAAAACCAAAGATGCAACCTCTAAACGCTGAAATTGAAGACTGTAGCATTGGAACCACAGAAAATCCCAAAATGATAAAATTATCCAAGAGATTACCAGCTGATCAGAAGCTGAAATACATTGAACTATTCAAAGAGTTCCAAGATATTTTCGCTTGGAGTTACGAGGACCTCAAGTCCTATGATACCACAGTTATCCAACACACAATACCTTTGAAAGAAAACCAAAAAGCTTTTAAACAGAAGCTCAGGAGAGTGAATCTAGTCCTCCTCCCCCTCATTGTAAAAGAAGTTAAACGTATGTATGAAGCAGGAATCATTGCCCCAATCAGGTTCTCAGAGTGGATTTCAAACCTAGTGCCCACTAGGAAGAAGACGGGAGAGATTAGACTATGTGTTGACCTAAGGAATTTGAACAAAGTCTCTCTTAAAGACCATTACCCCTTACCAAAAATGGATCATATCCTACAAAGGGTAGTGGGAGCCTCTAGGATCTCGTTGTTAGATGGATTCTCTGGATTCAATCAGATTCTAGTACACCCAGATGATCAAGACAAAACTGCATTTACAACACCTTGGGGGACTTTCAAATATGTCAAAATGCCTTTTGGGCTTAAAAATATAGGGGCCACATTCCAAAGAGCAATGGATATTGCCTTTGCCAAAGAAATCCATGATTTCCTAGTTGTCTATCTCGATGATCTTACCGCCTTTTCAAAATCAGATCAAGAACACTTAGAACATTTAAGGCAAATTTTCTTAATTTGCAGAAAATATGGCATATCTTTGAATCCAAAGAAATCACTGTTCGGCCTGGAGGAAGGTAAACTCTTAGGGCACATAATCTCAAGAGATGGTATTAGGATTGATCCGGACAGAATTCAAGCTATCCTTCAGGTTCCCCATCCAAGGAACATCAAAGAACTACAAGGCTTTTTAGGAAAGATCAACTTCTTGAGAAGGTTTATTCCTAATTTGGCTGAGCTCATAAGACTGTTAAACAATATGTTGAAAAATGATTCCAAGGTCAAATGGACCATGGAAGCTAGACAAGCCTTTGAGGATATTAAAAGAGCATTGACAAACACACCAGTCCTAGCAAGCCCTAGGTTTGATAGAGATTTTATCATTTTTTCTTTCGCATCTGAGCATACAATTGCTGCTGTTTTGTTACAGAAAGATGACCAAGGATGTGAAAAACCCATTGAATTTTTCAGTAGGGCCCTTAGAGACGCTCCCTTGAAATATCAGATCATGGAAAAGCAAGCCTATGCATTGGTAAAAGCCATCAAGGACTTTAGAATCTACATCCTGTACTCTCATATAATTGCCTATGTCCCTAATGCAGTGGTCAAGGACATTCTAACCCAAGAAGGAATTGAAGGCAAAAGGGGCAAATGGATTGCCAATATCTTAGAATATGACATTGAGATTAAGCCTACCAAACTGATAAAAGGACAAGGTCTAGCCAAACTAATGACTGAAACCAATTTTCAAGCCCTTGACATTAATGAACTGGACAACGAAGAGGAGATGGCGACTCCACAGATCAACCAAGCCTTTTTACAATCTCCCTGGTATGCTGAGATATGTTTTGTATTGCTAAACCTGCAAGCTCCTCCAGGGTTGTCCAGAACCAAGAAAAGGTTCTTGAAAATGAAAGCATCAAAGTTGTGTATCATTGACAATGTTTTGTTTTGGAGAAACCATGAAGGAATCTTACTTAATTGCTTAACATTAGGTGAAACTGACAATGTCCTCAAAGAATTTCATGCAGGTGATTGTGGAGGACACTTATACTGGAAGTCCACAGCTGATAAAATCCTGAGGGCTGGATTTTATTGGCCTTCCTTGTTTGCTGATGTGAGAAAATTTGTAATGTCTTGTCACAAATGCCAAATTTTTGAAGGCAAAAGAAAGCTGCTGCCTTTACCACTCAAGCCAGTTTCAACTGAGAGACCATTCTAGCAATGGGGTTTAGACTTTATTGGTGAAATTCACCCTCCATCCTCTAGCCAGCATAGGTGGATTCTGACCGCTACAGACTATTTTACCAAATGGATAGAAGCCATCCCTTGCAGGCAAGCCAATGAATCCATTATTATACAATTTCTTGAAACCAACATCTTGTCCAGGTTTGGCTGTCCAGATAAAATTATTACAGACAATGCTGCTGCTTTCAAGTCCAAAAAAATGATCAACTTTTGTCACAAATATCATATGACCTTAGGTCATTCCACTGCCTACTATCCTCAAGGTAATGGCCTAGCCGAGTCTTCCAATAAAAGCCTCATCAACATCATCAAGAAAGTTTTGGAGGAAAATAAAAAGAATTGGCATAAGAAGTTGGTGAATGCATTGTGGGCAGACCGACTGACCACCAAGAGATCAATTGGCACAAGTTCATATGAACTAGTTTATGGAATGGAAGCAAGGTTTCCTTCATCTTTAGGTATTCCTGTAATCAAGTTGCTGCAAGAAATACAAGCTGAGCCCAATGACATTCAAAGAAGGATCAATCAGACAATTCACCTACAGCAAACGAGAGAGGAAGTCTATCAAAGAACCCAACTACTGCAAGAAAAGCTCAAAAGAATATTTGACAAAAGAACCAAAGCTGAAGACTTCTTTTTAGGGAACAAAGTGCTGAGATGGGATTCCAGGAGGGAGGACAAAGGGAAACATGGTAAATTTGATTTCTTATGGAAGGGACCTTATGTCATTTATGCTGTACAAGGTAATAACACCTATTTTCTAAAGAGTTTGGATGGCTCAAACACTGAGGAAGGCCCAGTCAATGGGAGGATGCTCAAGCATTATTTTGACCCGCTTTGATCAAACACTGCACAGTTATATGTTGTACATAAATATTTGTATTTCCAGTATTTTCATTTACAGCAGATAAATAAAGCACCAAATGAAGCACATTTTGAGAAAGATCAGGGTACTGCACCATTTTTTGGAATATGTTTTGATCCCATCATTGGAAAGCAAGGAAAAACACTTGGGAACTATCAAGGTGATGAGGAGAAACTCAGAGAAACAGGTAAAAAACAGAGCTGTAATTTCACAGCAAATCAGCTCAGTGGATACTTCATACAAGTATCTAAGATCCAGATCAATAGGCTCCAACAACAGGAAAATTCAGACTGCAGCAAGAATGGAGAAATAAGGCAATTTGACCTGCTGTTCTTGTCTTTTCATCTGGAAAAGCCATCCCCAAGTGGAGCCACTGTTAGCCTCCTATACCAATAGGTTTTCATTTTTCATGATTGACAGTGGAAATGCCAAAAATGTTCATCTTCCATGGTACTAAGGTTCCATTTTTGTGAAAGAAACAGACAGTTAAAAAATGTAAAGAGGGTATGCCTTAAAAGAATAATCAAAAGGCAAGAAAATGAACTGGTCAAAAGAAAAAATAAATGAAATGAACCCCAAATAAAGACCATGAAAGTGGCTAAGCCAAAATGCCACTGCTATCTTAATGGATGGTCCAACAGTTCAAGCTGGGCCATACCATGTTTTAAATTGCCTGTTCTAGACTAGAGAGAAAGTACCTGCTCAAACAGTTCAAGCTTGGCAGATGACTAGTTGGATAGAGAAAGGAAGGAGCCCAACTGCTTAATCTGGGCCCTTGGAAGACATAAGGGTAGACTTAGATAGGAGGGCAGCAAAAAGAAAAGAGGATTATCAGGGTTTGCAAGGCTAAGTGCACCCATCCAAAAGAAGAAAGAATGTTAGGCATATTAGGCAGGGTAGGCAGTTGAAGGTTGCAAAAAACAGGATCTAAGCACATGATATATGAAAATCATATCTGATCTCACAAATAGGAGAAAGGCAAGAGCAATGGCCTATTTGGCAAACTACCAAACCATCACTAACTTCCCTCATTCCCTTCAAAAGTTTTCTTACTAACATCCCCTTGAGGACTGTGTGATTTTCCCAAACAGTCCTCCTTACATTCCTCATTTGTGAATTTCATGTCAAGTTGTGACTTCCTTCTCCGAAAAGAAGCCACATTTCTTATGTAAAATCATTCTTCACCTCATCTGCTTCTAAATCTAAGTTTACTCATTAAACTTAGCTCTCAGTTCCTCTCTCACATCCCAAATCCATATTAATTTCTAAACTTACTATATAGCTCCCTCAGTGCTCCCCCTCCCCCTACTATTATAGCATTTTATGCAAAACACCCAAAAAAGTATGTAAATATCCCCCCCCCCCTTTAGCATTATAGCTAAGTAGTATTCTCATGGGAGACATTAGTCCATCAGGGACTCTAGTCAACCCTTACCTTGGAATTAATCTAACCCCTGGTTAGATTAATAGCCTACAACTAAACCCTTACCCACCATTCACCCAAAAAACCTTTGAAAATCCACCCCCCGCGGTCAAACCCAATGTTTAAATATTTGTTAAACCCCGTCGCATTAACCCTTATCCATTTGAAACCCATTAAACCCTCCAAAACCAAAGTTTTTGAACCCGCAACATTTAAATATTATTTAATTATCGGGCGGGTCCCGCTGCAAACGTGCACGCCGTGTCGGGGCGCTCGCCAACCGTTGATCTTCCGTCGCCCCCAATCTAACGGTGGGCGGGTAATCTGGGTGGTGGACGTGCCGTGGTTTAGCGTCCGGGGAGTGGGTGGTTTTGCTCCCATACGCAGGACACACGTCGGCCGCTGGGGTTGTTCGAAGCCCCCCTCCCCAATACCACCTTTCCCCAAAGGCGGTGCGGGGAGATCGGAAACCACCCTCCCGCAAACCGCCACCCCTGTTGCTTCAGCCCCTTGTCACGGTGACGTCATGCCCAAGGCCCCCGCCACTGCGCCACGTCGCCCTCCACGCCGTCTTGCCACCTTCGCATGCCTCCACCGTATCCCGCCACGCTGGCATCCAAGTCAGCATCCACGTCACCATCCGTACCCGGGGCCCGCTGATGACGTCATGCTGACATCATCGCGGAAAAGCGCCAAAAAGTCATATGCACCAAATTTATTGTTATAAGCACGGAAATAGACCGTTTTTGGTCATTTTCGTTGGAAAAGAGAGGGAGCTGTTTTGCTCGTTTACGCCAAAATTGCCTCCATATTACGAATTCAAAAGATTTGGACGCCGCCACCTGCAAAATTCAACTACATTCTTCACCCATCGATCAACCCGACAACTCTCGGCGCTAATTATCCAGGTATTTTGCCAAACCAACCCATTTGCCGTGTTCTTACCATTTCTCTACAAATTTCTCCACTGAATTACCTGATAACTCCTAAATTAAATGGTGTTGTTCGGTTAAATGTTGGCCCAAAATAATCCAAAGCGCCTCCCTGTTCAAAATTCACTGTTGTACAATCATTCTCGAGCCTATTTTCGATTTACCCCCCAAACTGCCTGGCATTGTTCCCTTTTTGCCGAGCGTATAATTCAAAAAACTTCATTACACCAGGTTATAATCCTGCTCCCCTTTGCAATTGGTCTTCACTGTCCATAATTCCTGTGAATTCACCAGAAGAAATCGCAGTCAAGTCTACTCATCCAAGTTGCTCCTTCTAAAAGACAAATCTGGCCCCATCTGCATTCAGTCTGCCACCTTACTTCTAAGGCCTTACAAGCTATCATATTCAAACTACTACACTCAGAAGCTGCATTCTAAAGATAACACTTGAAAGTTATACAATGGCTACACCATCAGCTCTCAGTGTTGCTCCTATGAATCCACCAAACAAGGAGCTTGAAGCCATGCCTCTTGCTGACAGAGATTACCTCATCCAAGACCTTGTGGGTGACAGGAACCATTTACAGACCTTTCGCCAATTGAGAGATAGCTACTTGAACAACAATGACATATATGGGATATGGGAGTCCAATCTGCCTTACTATTTCCTCCCATCTGTCAATATTCTTCCAGAAATCATCCGCTTATGTGCTGAGAATTATGATCCAACTCAAAGAACTGTCAAGTCTCCATCTGGGAGCATACTCTTCCACATCAATCCTGACTCCATCAACCAAATGCTCAACTTCAAGCAAACTCAGCTGCTGTTTCCCTTCTCCATGAACTATTTACTGGATGCAGGCACCAAACTTTCCACTGCTGACATTGAGAAGGTCACCAAGACATTCATGAGAGCTGACCGCCAGCCTACAGGGCCACCTCCTTTCTTGCATGTCCATTTCACTGATGTAGGAAAACTCCTGGTTGACATGATCTCCTATGTGTTGGGCTAAAAAACCAGTAAGCACGTTGATGAGACAGTACTGGTGTTATTAGCTGCTTACAGCCCAGGCCAGCCTCCCGCCTACAAATATAACTTTGCCAAGTTTATAGCCAACAAAATACATGACCAACTCTTGAAAGTGGATAGGGAGGGTGTGTTTAAATATTCATCATATATCTACCACCTGTTCATGTATTATCAGTCCGAGGCCTTTCAATGCCCTATCAAGAAGCTGGATTCTAGGGGAGAAAAGAGGTCTGCCATCTTCTGGTCATCAGTTTTCCACCAAGTTCAAGATTCACCATATTCATACTGTGAATTTATTGACCAATTTGTCTACCCGGTCTCTTGCCTATTGATGAGATCCCCTCCTCCCAGACTGTCATTTGAAATCCAGAAAACTCTGCAGCTGTCCAAGAACTATAAAATAGGTGATTGGTACCTATACCAAAATCATATAGTCATCAGAATCTATGGCTGTGAGCTCTGTCCATATAGGCTCCCAAGATATGTACCAATGAGACTGTTTGCCTTGGAGTACTATAGGCAGCTTATTAACTCTGACCTCACCCACTTTCATAGTGCCAAGAAGAAAGCCCATCTCAAGTTCAAAGACCACCTGGGCCCCTTTATCATGAATAAGAAAGAGGGTTGGCAAGAGGCTGATCAAATTCTCAAAGATAAATACAAGCTATCAAGAAGCTTCTGGTGGGTCCCTTATGACCCTGAAGGCTTCATCAGTGCTAGAAGAGTCAAGTACAGGCTGCTAGGGTATAAGCACTGTAAATATCCACAAATTGAGCAGTATGCCAACCAGCAAGAATGGTTGCAAGGCACATTAATTGAGGAACTAACTCAAGAAGAAATAATGGAAAGAAATGTCAAGGATTTAGAAAAAACTCTTGACTTAGATTCTGTGCAGCAGGTAACTTTCAAGCAGCCGCATCCAATTGGATAAGGTACCTCCACTGCTGCAACCGCACCAGTCACCCAGGGGCCATCTACATTAGCATCAGGCACAGAAAAAGGCAAGGGAATAATGGGTGCAGAAAAAGAAATAGTAAAAGAAAAGCCTGCCTCCTCAATTGGGCAGCAGCAAGAGCAAACCCCTCCACCACAAACAGAGGCACCAACAGTGCCTGCCTTACAGACCCCTGCACATGAGGAAAGGGGAAAAAAACGGGACCGAGAGGAGTCCACACCTGCTAGTGGATCCTCTCAGCAACCCGAAGCCAAAAGACAAAGGGTTGATTCTCCGGTCATAGAAGAAATCAGCGAGGAAATCCTTGGGAGCCCAAGGAAAGAAAGAGGAGACAGCCAGCAGACAGCCACAAGCTCTTTTCAACAAGAGCAAGGAGTACAGCTTGGCATGGAGGTGTCCTCCTCCACTCAGCAGAGCAAGAAGCCTTCCAGCACGAAGGCTTCCTTCAAAGAGATAAAGGCACAAAATGAGCTGTTGAGAGTGGAGGTATACAAGCAATTTCTCAAGGCAACGCCAACTAAACAAGAGAGGCTGATGTCAGTATATGACATCCAAGAGGAAAAGATAATCCTCAGCCATTTTAAACCCAAGGTACTGCAGCCTCACTCAACTGCAGATTTTGTAAAAACAAAGCTAGAAGTCATGGCAAAAGACATTCACCCCATGGATCAGATAGAGCTGCATAAGCAAACGGGGGAAATGGTCTATGCCACACTGGTAGACAGGGCCATAATGGCCCATGAATTGAAAGAATCGTTGAAGAACACCAACACTCAGCTAGATTTGGAGAGAATGTCCTCCACGGCCAAAGACAACAGGATCAAAACACTAGAGGACATCATTGTGGACTTATGACATCATCCTAAGGATCCTAAGGGTGTCAGGGCCCTTATGAAAAAGAAAGAGGATGATATTGCTGCATTGAAGAAAAGACTGAAATTGCTTCCTACTGAGCATCCTCAAACAACAGAATTGCAAAAAGAAAAGGAGTCTGAAGATCAATTGGACCTAATAATGCAGCTGAATCAAAGAGTGATTGATCTGGAGAAGGAGCTAGAAAGGGCACTCCTAGACAAACAGGGAGAATCAACCTCCCAACCTCCTCAGACTGCCTCAACCACTACCACAACTACAGAGGCAGCAGCAACCCCTGCACCGACTACAGCAACAACAGATGCGGCAGCAGCAACAACAACAGCCCCTGAGTCCAGCTTAAATATGGATGAATTGACAAAAGTTATCAAAGAGCTGGAGGTTCAGGCGACAGAAATCAAACAAGCCAAGGAGAAATTGGCAGAGCTGGAAGCTAAGTATGACAAATCCAAGATGACTGTAGGAGAGCAGACCAGAGAGATTAAGGCCCTTAAAGACAAAATAAAGGCCTTAGAGAAAGAACTGAAACTAGAAAATACTCTGGCAGAAATAAAAAGGATTTTGTGGGCTCGGATTGACCATTCCCTTACCAGACAGTGGAAGTCCATCAAAACAGTTCATGAACAGATGGAATTAATAGGCCAAGCACAAAGTGAGATCCAGAAAGCCAGAACAGCACTAGGGAATAGGCCTGAGCAGGCCAACAGGATGATAAATTTCCTTAACAATCAGACCAAGGAGGAGCTGGCAGCCCTGAACATCATCAACAGAACAGATGTTGTCCTCACAGCTAAAAAGGTGATGACCCTCAGAAATTTTGTACAAACTGTAGAGAGAAAATGTCATGAAATGCAGGCTGAGGTGGATGAATACAAGCTCAAAATGGGAGCACTGCAAGACAACGGATTGCCCAGCCTACTGACCAGCACGGGAAGACTGCTTCCCCGTGAGCAATATGCCACCAGGATGACAAATTTTATTGAAAATCAGATCACAGCATCCGCCAGTACTTCTGAAGAAACAGGACCTCCATCAGGGCAGAGCCTCTATGACAAGCTTGAAAATATATTCTATATTGAGCATGAGATTAATCACTTATTTGAGGTCCCACCAAATTTTTATAGGTATACAGAGGCAGATGAAACCTTGATAAAAATGCGAAGACACCAACTGCCCAAGGAAGATTGGTGGCAGGCAATGCTGCAAATTTTTCCTCAGTAATCTCAGTTTAGTCAAGTCCTAGTCAGCTTCAGCTCAACCAAAGTCAAAAACAGAATCAGGACAGCATGCAAGGCGGCCAAAAAGATGACTCAGCGTAAATGCCACGACAGCAAGCCAAGACAAAGGAAACGTTTAGATTTTGGGCAATACGGCTCCAGCTGACTCAATGGGTCACAAAGTCAAAATTCTCTGACCATTTTGGACAGCTAATACACTAAGCAGTTATTACAGCATTTATTCTCTCAGCTGCAATTCTCCAGGAGTTGGCACAGTATTTATGAGCCATTAATTCATCAACTAGATATTTTATGATCTAAATTTTGTATATATACCTCCCCTGGCAACGTATTTGGGGTTGGTGATTTTCTCTCTAAGACAATATATTGTATATTTTCAGACGATCTAATGCAAAAGGCTGGAAAAGCTCATTATCTCCTGAATTCTTGATGTCTCAATGATGCTATGCGTGCTGTTACAGAATTCCTGTGCTGTCTAATGGAACAATAAGTTTTCCTAAACTATGTTTTGTCTTCTTATGTTTGTTTGAATCATATGTATGTTTCACCAGTCTAACAATAGAGAAAAAGAATAGTGCAGGAGATGTTTGATTATACCCTGTGCTCAATCTCTGTCATTGAAAATGTTTTCTTCAGAATTAATCATGGACATGAATTCTTAATTGCTCATGTTTGTATTGGTTCTATAAATATGAATGTTATTCAGGAATTCTTCGATGCTCCTAAGTAATGTTCCCACTGTTCCCCATATCAACTTACTGAAAGATCCTTAGCTGCCTTTCACGCCCTGATTCCATCCCATCCAATTACAGATTTAAAGAATTGTTCCCTAGACACTTATCTAGCTCTGTAGCATCACTGTTGTTTCAAAACATACATATCAAGCAATTAAACATCACTGACTCCATGCCCAATGGCCTAGATCACCCTGCAAAATATACCTGTTCTGACTGAAATCATCATCCAGCAAACTCAAAACAAAACCTTGTGCAACATAGCTAGCCTAAAACATCATACAAACAAAGTTAAATCATAAATAGAGAGCCCTCTCTGGTTACAGGTAGGCTAGGACCTGTGACCCAAAGATTGGTTAGTGGTTACCTCGGCCGTATTCCCTTAGGAGTCAAAGGGGACAACCTGAGTGATAACACCATCAATAGTCCTTATCCTTCTTGCGCTGAGGTTCCTCCTTCATTCAGATCTAGATCTGCACTATAACCCAATCACCAGTATTCCAGATCTATCCCAATATCAGATATTCAATCATTCAGATGATCCCTTGCCACATTATCTCCTTCCTCTTTTATAGTTATAGGCCTTGCACAATACCACGGGCCAAAACCATAATAAACAATACCAAGGGCCCAAAACCTGGGGTCAACTCTTCTGACGAGATACACTGGTCCACAACCATGGGTTCAAATTCCAAGGACTAACAACCACGGACCAAAGGTAAGTTTCTCACCATGTACGCGCTTTTATGTGCATAAAAGTGCGTGTATACGCATACGCGACTTCAGAACGTATAACCCGCGTGTATACTCGACTTCTTCAAGGTCTACCTGCGTATAAAAGATTTCCTTCATTCTAAGCATCTGAACTGAGATCTGTCACCAAAGAGAGTTGCCATCAAGGACAACACCTGTACCATAGCGCCACACCTGTTGTTATAGACATTTTTGTGCCTTACAGCTCTAAGCATGAAATGTCCATAAACCAAGGGATCCTAAGTCCCTAAAAGTGTTGTTCCGACCCCTAAAAGAACAAGGTCAACAAATTACAGCTTCTCCCAGAAGTTCTCCACCAGAAACTGCTCAGAATCAGTCAAATCAAGATCATTTCAGCTGCTCCACTAACTAGCTGCGTTGCATAGCACCCAAGTACACTAGCTAGGTGCATTGCAATGCACCTAAATGCACTACCAGGGTGCGTTGAGCAGGAAATGAAAAATGGCAGTGCCATTCCGCGAGGTGGAAAGATAATGGAAGCTTCCAGAATCTTCTCCAATGACACTTGCCTCACTGAGTTCGACCAAGGATGAGTAAGAGGCTCTCAGTCTCCAAGTGGAAGCAAGAACTGATAAAGAGAAGCCACTAGTCAAATCATAAGCTGACTCATATTCCTTGCATACATCTATATATGGATCCCTCATCCCAGAGATCCAGAGGCTGGAATTTTGTACATTGCAGAGAATTGCTGTTGGTTTTGAGATAGATATCAGAGTATTGGGTGATTTATGCTTTGTTGGAGGTGAAGAGGGGATTCTTTGCTGGGAGGTTGATGCTGGATCAGGAATCATCGGTTGTAACTCCTCCTGGATCTTCTTGTTATATCAATAAAACTATTTGAGTTTCTCCTACATGCTTGTGTATCATTGATGTTTGTTACATTTGTATGTTTAGCTTAAATCTGATCCTAAGCTATTTATGAATATAAATCCATGTCTTTGTGTAGTTTTCTTCTTCTGTGATCTTACAGGAACTTGGTGAAGCTGGGCAAGTAAGGGAGCAGGTAGCTGGAAGCTGTCAAAGAGGAGAGAGATTGGATCAAAGGACTAGCACAAGACACAGGTTGGTTCATCCTATTCCTCTTCATTTATAGTTCATAAAGAAGAATACAAAAGCAGTTTTCTCTGTTTGTTTCTAAGGTCACTGTCACACCTTAGTGGGATAGGGTCGTTCTGAATAGACACTTTTCCCGTTAACAAAATGGAGACTCCACTGGGGATGATTGTCTAGTTAGTTTGTTTGTGTTTCTCTTGTTGTTTGTTTCATAAACTTAGAAGTAGCAAATCGAACTGCATTTTCCATTAACAAATGCAAAGTAGACATCTGCTGCTTCCATCCATTCACTGGATTTGTTTATGATTTGAACAGCTGATTCACAAATGATCTGATTGCCCTTTGTGATAGCTCTTACACCTCCTTTAAATCTACCCTCTGATTGTGCATTACTGATTGCTTTTACTCAGAAAAAAACCATAGATTAAACTGCAAATCGTGACCCAGAACCCGGATAGAATTCTCGTTTCTGCCCCAGCGCAGGCTCTGTGAAGAGGTTCTACATTTCAACGCAGTTCCTGAGAGGGCTACCTATGCTGCAATCCAGTTTCTCTGTGTAACAAGTGCGCTGATCAGCCTAGCCCTGTGCAGCTGAGGTTCTTTGCTTCATTTTTTTCAGTTTTGTCTCTAATTTTTGCAGCCTGTGATCAGTGTATGTGTCTGTTTAAAAACCCCTTTTCTTTGCCTTAATTCCGCCTCCTTTGTATAAAAAGACTGTAGATGTTTTTGTGTGTTTGTTACATCATTTACAGTTTTCCATTGCAAAAGTAGAATAGTCATACTGTCGTCCTTTGATTTAGATCTGTCGTAACTGTCGATTTTGATCTTAGGAGAAAGTTTATTTGCTGTCGACAGTCGATTATGCTTTTACTTTTGCCTTTGGTTTGAATTTATGACTTTCTAGTGTCGAAACGAGTATTTATTTCAAAATCGTAAAGTGTCGTAATCATCTCTACCTTTTGATTTCGAAAAGAAGCTTGTTTGTTTTTGTCACTTGAAAGCAAATTCAGATTTGTACATCAACTTTCTTTTTAGGCATCAATATTAAGAAAGTGAAAAACAAATACATGCACATGTGCATTTGCATATTGACAGTATGTTTGGCTTGATTTAGGAAAGTGCATTTACAGTGTGCTCTTTGCTCTTTGTGAAAAGATTGTGTCTTTCTTTTCCCCTTGTAGCTAGGATTTTCATTGCTAAAAAGAGATAAAAGTTTGCTTATCATCTTTAGATTGCATTTTAGGAATTACATCTACATCTCGTGGTGAACCCAAAAGGCAAACTTCATAAGAAAGATCAACTTAAAATAAATTGAATGAATCTAACAACGCTTTGGAACTTAACGCACAACATTTAGAGGTCTAGGCTAGAGACGTATTCCGGCGTCGTAAAGCCTGGTAACTGTTGTCCTCACTGATGGTTGGGTGATTCCTCCACTTTGAGATGATAAGTGCCAGTACAAACTTGTGCTCCCACGTACCGTCGAGTATATATTGGGAGACCCCTATAGGCTTAAATCCTTTTATCCATAGGAAGCCGTGTCAGCCGCCCTACTGATCGCAATGCACCGAACACAACATTCGGGAAGATTGACTGCCGTACCGTAAAAAGTATTCTACATTTTTGCGATTGGTTTGGTACTCCCTCTACCTAGATCTCCAGAGCAGTCCCTTTCGTTCCTTTTCAGACTCCTTAACGGAAAAGGTCCATCTGAGCACTTGTCACTTCAGGCTCATTAAAAATCGAAGGAGACTAGAGTCATCTTTTGTTTTTTCTCGACTCTTAAAAAATGAAAAAACAAGTTGTGTCAAAAGCGTCTAAAATTCATTTAATTCGGAAATATACTTCCCCTTTTTATTTTAGTTGATCGAGTAATCCGCAATCGTGGAAGAAAGTCAATTGAAACCCCGTCGTTCGCAGAGGCTTACGAGTCAACCGTCTTTGTCTCCGGAATCGAAACCAGTACGGACAAAGCGAACTCATTTAACCAGTTCCAAATCTCCTATTAAAGTTAGAACAAGTGTTCCAACGACATCAGAGACTCTGGTTACTCCAAATTTTTCTGGAATCCCTGCCTCTACAGAAGAAGTTCAACAGCTACAGAAGGACAGTGATACTGATCCTAGTCTGAGAGTAAACACTTGTGTTACCGAACCAGTTCCATCTACAACCGGTTCAGAGAGTCTTGCTCTTCAAACATTTGTCGCTGTCGATTCCATACCTTCTTCGGCACCAGAAATATTTTACGGACCTGACGGTCTTCCCCTTCCACTTGGTTTGATTGCAATTGAAGAAATTGTAGAAGATCCTCAAACAAGTACTCCAACGCACTTTGGAGTCGGAATCACTCTATATCCTTCTTCATTAGAAGTTAGTCTACCACAAGCGGAAGCTCCTGTAGAATCGCTAGGTAATCTTTTGGATAGACTACAAATGTTTGAACAACCGTCAACATCTAGGACTGTGTCATCTGACACACCGACAGTAGAACTCCCTGCTATCACTCCGACAATGTTCGCCAGCATACCATCTGTCCCAACTAGCTCTCAATCGCTAGAAGGAGCCCACTCAGGGGCTATTTCGACAGTCTGGTCCGTTCTTGTTTGTTCATCCGGAATAATATCCAGAAACTCTTATGTTGAGTCTCAACAAATTGATCCATTTGGAGGTCAATTTGGGCAGTCCGGTCCCCAAGGGCAAACAATTCCCTTGAGTTCTGGATTACCACCGTATGGGGGGCAGTATGCCCTTTCATTATCCCCTCCGGGAGGATATCCATATGGGAGTTCACAACAATATTCAGGCTATACTGGAATTACCTCAAGTGGTTGGGTACCTATACTACCTCAACAACCAAGAGTTGTGTATTCGATGCAACAATGTGT
Source organism: Pinus tabuliformis (assembly GCA_031772625.1). Taxonomy (NCBI): domain Eukaryota; kingdom Viridiplantae; phylum Streptophyta; class Pinopsida; order Pinales; family Pinaceae; genus Pinus; species Pinus tabuliformis. The sequence goes on along the minus strand of CM062812.1, from coordinate 253,251,187 downwards.
ACCTATGTCAAATATCCCGACTACACTAGCTATTGTGACGGTGTCACAAGTTCAAATGCTGCCTTTTGTATGCCAACCTCAGGTTTCTCAGGTTGTAATGCAACAACCCCTTGACCCTGTGACTCAACCACAATCGCCAACTAGTGGGGCGACACAGGTCCAGACGGGTACAATTACCCCTCACCTTGGTCCAACGGTTAGTATAGCGCAACAGCACATGGCTTCTCAACCATGGTTGGTGCAATACCAACAACCACAATTGCAACAAGTATACCAAGGTTCTGAGGAGCAAATCTTTGCGAACAGTGGACAGCCGTACATTCAAAACGGTCAAAATCAACCATTTTACAATGGTCATGTCCACCAACCTTATCAGTCATACCAGCATCAAATGCATTATGCTGGCATGCAAAGACCAACTGCTCAGGCAATCCCATCTTACCCTGGGTATGCTTCACCTAATCTGAATCAGCAGTTACCATTCGTGGCAACTTTAGAGTTACCTGATTTAAACCGGTTAATAAACGATCCAATTGCTTACGCCCCTTGGTGGCCAGCGATTCCACATAAACTTCCATCAGATATTCCTAAATTTAATGGAAATCCGGGTGAAGATCCATCGAATCACGTGATGACATTTCATCTATGGTGTTCATAAAACACCCTAAACGATGATTCGATAAGACTTCGCCTCTTTCAGAGGATGTTAACGGGTCCGGCGGCAAAATGGTACATTGAATTGCCTAGAGCTTCGTTCGACAACTTCAGTACCTTAGCCACAACCTTTTTAACCCATTTTCAATTACCGATAAGGTATGAAACGGGAACAGAACTCCTTACCAACTTCAAACAGACAACGGCCACTCACATATCTGATCATATACATGAGTGGCGACGTCGTCGTAGGATGGTAAAAACGTACGTCCCCGATCAGCTATTAGCTGAATGGTTTATCAAGTCATTACTACCTTCCATCACGGAAGATGTGGCAAAGGGGGGAGTCGTAACGGAAGAGCAAGTTATCGCTCGTGCACAATATCTGGACTTGATCTATACTCAGTCCGGCACGCTCTACGACAAAATACCTGACTCCCCTAAACCGGAATTCTCAATTCCTCCTCCTCCTAAATCAAACAATGACTCTCACGCCGGCGATGGCATGATTGGCACAATAGACATGAAATCGACAAAGGCTACGTCCAAGAAAGCCCGTAAGATTTTAGGTCAAAATGCAAAAGATGAACTTCTTGCTTCGGAAGTAAATGCCGTATCGACAGATAAAGGCAAAGAAACCAAACAACCAAGAAGCAAGAAGAAGGGTAAAGGGAAGAAGAAGAAACATGATGAATCATCACCTGAAAAATCTTCTTCAAACCCTCCTGGAAATAGGAAACCAAAAACTCCATGCTATATATGCGATGAGGATCACTGGACATCAGAATGCCCGTACAAAGCTGAGCTTAAGAAATTCTTTAAGAGTTTGAAAACCTCAGCAGTGCTAACTGATCCGTTTTCGAATCCAGGAACAAATCTGGTTGAAAGTGGAAATGATTCCCCGTCTCAAGTGCTGATTTTGTCGATTTCAAAACAGCAAAATGATGCTTTGATTTCGACAAGGAACAAAGATTACGGGAATCCGCAGCTGTCGAACAACAAGGATAAAGATCAACCAAGTAGTTCGACAACAACTTCGACAGAAGTTGTACCACCCACCATTCCTGAATTGACAATAAAACCGCTGAAGGGAGTAGTACACAAGTCGACATTTAATCCCCGCGCTAGAGCGGCGCAACATTATAACATAGTGGAAGATTTGGCCCAATCGCCATCCGCTATGTCGACTCTTGAAGTACTACAAAATTGCCCATCCCAAAGGCAGGCTTTATTATCGGCCATTGGTGGGATTGATCCCAAGGATTCCAATCTTGTATCCTTTGACCACAAAGGATACGATCCTCAGTTACCGGCTCAACTAGCTTTCCTTGTTCAAGTGAAAGCCCTCAACAAAACTGTTCATCGAACAATTATTGATGAGGGGGCATCTACATGTATTATGTCGACAAGTTGCTGGAAAACTTTAGGATCTCCAACCTTGTCGCGGTCAGCGATGACATTAAAAGCATTCGACGGAAGGCATATACCACATATGGTATCCTAAATAACTTGAAAGTTGAACTAGGGGGAAAAACGGTAGAAATAGATGTTGAAGTCATCGATGGGAATCTTGATTACAACATCCTACTAGGAAGACCATGGATATATGCCATGGCAGCCGTTGTGTCGACCTATTTTAGAAAGATTGCATTCCCCTTTCAAGGAGGAATTACAATCGTCGATCAACAAAACTTCCTCCCCAATGGTTCTCAAGTTACAGGAAGCATTCCCATGATCCATGGAAGCCCCCATTCGCTTCAGAATATCGGAGTAGGCCTACTAAAAGATCCTATACTAATGGGAACTTTCGCTCTTCCACCTCCAATCAACCTGGCGAAAGTAGCGTCGGTAGGAACCTGCAACATGATATCTTCTACAAAGATCTCAGAAAACGATATCAACATGGATCATGCAATGGTTTTGCCCCCAAGCCCAATAGAAATATTATAGCAATCAATGTTTCTAGCATGGGAGGCAAATCCAAATCAACGCTCATCAAGCGTTTGGATAGATAGGTCTAGAGAATATGGTACTCCTTCAGATCCTTGGTCGCGAGTGCATGTCACCGACGAAGGAATTCTCCAAGCTATGGTAATTGAAGGAGCACCATGGAATGATTCCCACCATCGTTCCCTTCTTCCGGATTGTGAAGAAGAGACTCAAAATGACCTTTATCATCCTTCAGTTTTTGATTTTCTATCAAATACTACAAATACGGTGGATGTTGAGGATGGTTCTTATCTCGTGTCGACCTCGTTAAAAAATGAAACAAAGAGTCATGAGGATAGTTCTTTTACTGTGTCAACCTCATTAAAAAATGAAACAAATCCCCTTTCCAAGTCTCAAAGGTAAACCTTCATTCCAATCACCGAGTTGAATGCAATGAAGCTTGGGGGGCATGCACCTCGATTTGAGTTATTATGCTGGGGGCATGCAAACTTATCGAGCAGTTTTAGCACATAGTTCAAGCTCGTTAAAAAATAAACATAAGACATGAGCAAATGTTTCCACCCGCGTTTAAGCTCGTTAAAAAATGAACTATTCCCCGGTAAATGACCACCGTGAATGTAACATTTCAGCCATTAAAGCCTTGGTCGTGTTTGCACCGTCACCTCCACTTTTCCATTGGCCGATCATTCACCTCCATTTGATTGTTTACCCATTTTGAGGAACAGCTGCGAAGAGTGATTTCACTAGCCATCCTTGTGACATTGCCGTGATTGGAAAATTACAAACCTTACCTGGAATCAGCTGCTACCCATTTTATCACTCGTTCCTCAAAAGACGAGTCTTCTTTAAGCTCTTTTCAACTGACTCATAAAATATGAAAAGATTGCCGAGTTTTGGCCTTCCAGCTCGTTAAAGTGGCCAGAAGTGCTATCCCTCCTCTAGATTTTAATCTTTTTGGACCTGAGGGATTATTGCACAAAAATATCGAGCGCTTGTTTTGTTCGGCTCGTTAAAACTATCGAAAATTCATCCCTTCTGTATTTTTTTATACTTTTTCGGACTTAAGGGATTAGATGACGAAAAAGGAATTTTGGAGTTAACTTTACGTACCTTTTCAGACTCTCTAAAAATGAAAAGGACCGAGTTATCTTTGTCGTTAGACTCGTTAAAAAGATTAATAGCGACAAACTTGTCTTTAGACGAGAACGAGTTTCACTATCGCTAGGCTCGTTAAAACATAGCGATGGGTTTGCCCGAAGGGAAAATTATAGAACAAGCATATGTTATCCTCCTCAAGCTTGACAAAAATAAAGAGGTACTGGTCAGCAATGACTGGGGAAAAATTGGGAAGAAAACTCAAAGAATCTTTATTGGTAGCAAGTCGCTCTTGAACATGACACTTCCACTCCGTGCCTGAGTCGGGTTGGGTTGTTTCATTCACCGGTCACATCACCATGGTCATGCCATACCATCCACATTTGGGGTAAATGCTACCAATCCATCACATAAGTGTCGCCGACATGTTCAAGAGAAGTCATCCAGAGAAGTCACCTGTGTCCCATCCACTACCATACATTATACTTCATTCTTTCATGACCACCATCCTGAACCATATATCATCAGATCGTTTTCACCTCCATCAAAATCATTTGCTCCGTTCCGTGTCATTGATGTGGGATTCATTAAGGCCCTAATTTGACGGATCACTTCTTGTCTACATCAGCTCATTATCCAAGAAGTTGATCTAGGAACACCCCCTTCAGTACTTTGAAGCTTGCATGCCTCAATGGCAAGTTTCTCACTTCTGGCGACAGGTATACATCAATGACCTTCGAACGAAAGATTTTGCGTGGTGTTCGACGCCAAGTCCTCTATTCACACCACGTGAATTGTACTGCAGTACCTTGAGGGCCATCATCATTATCGGTGATTCCTCTCGCGCTTGTTAACAGTTTACATCATTGACTGGTAATCAAGCGATGTCTTTCCATGTTCGACTTCAAAACATTTCTCACATGGATCGACTTGTACTTCGAGTGAAGATCGGATGAGATTGAAGACCCCAGATCTAGTTTCATCGATCCGGGCTGCGATATATATTCAGGAAAATACAGACATTGAAATGTACAACATTGCAGCACAGATAATCATCCTACCAAAAGGATGATGGCTCTATCAGAATCATCAGTCTACCATCAGACGATTGTCTATCCTATGTACATGAAAATGAATTTATAAAGCTGAGCATGGGAATGCTCGCCTCAGCTAGATCATGAAAACAGTATGAAGATAATGTATTGTATTGTATCTTATTACAGGTCTCCTCCCAGCATTGAAAGAACTTCGGATCCTCCTAATAAAGCATTTCACCCGATAAACGACCTCATACTTTAGGGGGCAACTGTTATAGACATTTTTGTGCCTTACAGCTCTAAGCATGAAATGTCCATAAACCAAGGGATCCTAAGTCCCTAAAAGTGTTGTTCCGACCCCTAAAGGAACAAGGTCAACAAATTACAGCTTCTCCCAGAAGTTCTCCACCAGAAACTGCTCAGAATCAGTCAAATCAAGATCATTTCAGCTGCTCCACTAACTAGCTGCGTTGCATAGCACCCAAGTACACTAGCTAGGTGCATTGCAACACACCTAAATGCACTACCAGGGTGCGTTGAGCGGGAAATGAAAAATGGCAGTGCCATTCCGCGAGGTGGAAAGACAATGGAAGCTTCCAGAATCTTCTCCAATGACACTTGCCTCACTGAGTTCGACCAAGGATGAGTAAGAGGCTCTCAGTCTCCAAGTGGAAGCAAGAACTGACAGAGAGAAGCCACTAGTCAAATCATAAGCTGACTCATATTCCTTGCATACATCTATATATGGATCCCTCATCCCAGAGATCCAGAGGCTGGAATTTTGTACATTGCAGAGAATTGCTGTTGGTTTTGAGATAGATATCAGAGTATTGGGTGATTTATGCTTTGTTGGAGGTGAAGAGGGGATTCTTTGCTGGGAGGTTGATGCTGGATCAAGAATCATCGGTTGTAACTCCTCCTGGATCTTCTTGTTATATCAATAAAACTATTTGAGTTTCTCCTACATTCTTGTGTATCATTGATGTTTGTTACATTTGTATGTTTAGCTTAAATCTGATCCTAAGCTATTTATGAATATAAATCCATGTCTTTGTGTAGTTTTCTTCTTCTGTGATCTTACACAAACTTGGTGAAGCTGGGCAAGTAAGGGAGCAGGTAGCTGGAAGCTGTCAAAGAGGAGAGAGATTGGATCAAAGGACTAGCGCAAGACACAGGTTGGTTCATCCTACTCCTCTTCATTTATAGTTCATAAAGAAGAATACGAAAGTAGTTTTCTCTGTTTGTTTCTAAGGTCACTGTCACACCTTAGTGGGATAGGGTTGTTCTGAATAGACACTTTTCCCGTTAACACCTGTGTCAAAATACCAACATCAGGAACTGAAGGGATTACCTCCGAAGAGGGAAATCCAACATGAGATCCATTTGCAGCATGATGCTCCTTTACAAAATATTGGCATGTACAGGATGTCGACCATTGATATGGAGGAAATAAAAAATCAAGTGTAGGAAGTGCTGGACCAAGGGGTCATCAGGCCGAGCACTTCTCCATGTGGCTCACCGATTGTCTTAGTGCCAAAGAAAGATGGCACATGGAGGATGTGCATGGATTATCGAGCACTAAACAAAATCACGGTGAAAAATCGTTACCCTCTTCCACGCATTGATGACTTATTAGATCAGTTAAAGAATGCTATCTATTTCACCAAATTGGATTTACGTAGTGGTTATCACTAAGTCCGAATTTCAGAGCAGGACGTGTGGAAAGCCACCTTCAAGACCAAACAGGGGTTGTTCGAATGGATGGTGATGCCATTTGGACTTTGCAACGCTCCAACCACTTTCATGAGGGTCATGAATGATCTCTTTAGGCCTTTCATTGATGAATTTGTTCTTGTATATCTAGATGATATCCTTGTCTTTAGTAAAAGTTGGAATGAACATATATGTCATGTAAAGAAAGTGTTTGATGTATTGAAAAAAGAAAAACTCTATTTAAAATTGTCAAGGTGTGAGTTTAGTAAAACCTCTTTGGTTTACCTAGGTCATATTGTTGGTCATGGTCAGTTAAAAATTGATCCTTCTAAAGTTGAAGAAATTGTAAATTGGCCTAAGCCTACTAGTGTAACTGAGGTCTGTAGCTTTTTAGGTACAATCCAGTATTGGAGTAGAGTTATTGCCAATTTCTTTGTTATTGCAGCACCTTTGCACACATTGACAAGTGTGAAATTGGTCTTTCAATGGGGAGGGAAACAACATAAGTCCTTCGAAACATTGAAGGAAAAGATCAGCACCGCACCAGTCTTAGCCTTACCAGATCTCCAACAGCCGTTCGAGATCGAGATGGATGCCAACGGATATGCCATGGGAGCTGTACTGAAGCAGCAAAAGAAGCCGATATGTTACCATTCTGAGAAGTTCTCTGAGGCTGCGATAAACTATCCCACCAATGATAAGGAACCTTATGCCTTGGTTCAAAGTGTTAAAAAGTGGAAACACTACCTGATCAGAAAGGAGACCATCATCCATACAGATCATCAGCCCTTGCAGTACCTTCAGTCACAAACCAAGTTGCAGCAATCTCGTCATTTTAGGTGGATGGCTTTTCTTCAACATTTTCATATGGTAATAAAGTATAAGAAGGGCACTAGCAACAAAGTGGCCGATATGCTATCTCGCCCTCCTATTTCTTCTTTTGTTATTTTGCATAATGCTTCATTATCTTTTGAGAGTTATGCTAAACAATATGCTAACGATGATGACTTTAAGGAGATTTATGCAAAACTAACCCATGGTTCATAGGTGGACAACTATCACTTGCAGGGGAAACTGTTTTATCACCTTGGCAAATTGTGCATTCCCATAGGGGAATGAGTACATGTAATTTGAGAGACCCCCACCTCTCTTGTGTCTGGTCACTTTGGTGTCGAAAAGACTTTATGTCATGTACAAAGATTTTGTTTTTGGCCTCATATGAAGAACATTGTGACTCGCTATGTAAAGGGTTGTGTGATGTGTTCTGTTTCAAAGCCCTCTAATAGAAAACTCGGGCTCTACACACCACTCCCTATTCCAAGTTGTCCATGGGAAAGTGTGTCGATGGACTTTGTAGGAGGTTTGCCTTTGTCTAGAAAGAGTCACGACTATTTGTATGTCGTCGTTGACCGTTTTAGTAAGATGTGTATTTTAATGCCTTGTAAAAATTTATTACTACAGAGCAGATGTCAAGCAGTAAAAAGGGTTTTTTTTACCTCTATTTACCCTACATTAATTGTCAATCCAGGAACGATTTGTTATTTCAAAGAGTGTACTCAGTTTGAGGTGGTCATTTGTCAGAGTAATGCTAGTAGTATAGTGCTCTCAATACAAGAGTAAACAGATGCTTGGAATGAAATCTATTTGCAAAAAGAAACCTAAAACTCAAATCATTCATTCAGAAAATTCATCAGTCAAGGGTACAGTAACAGTAACTCTTCCCTTTGTAAACTGATGCAATCAAAAAGGCACTCAAAGGAAGGATCGTCAAACTGGGAACTAGACAGCGTATGTCGATGTTCACTACAGTCTCAGACCTTCTGCACACCAAAGCAATGATAATCTTCAATTGATAGGAAATAGAACATCAACTATCTCTATTTAACAGGATTGAATAGAAAACCCTTAATCTACGAAAATGAATGCAATAATGATTATAATCTACAGGAATTAAGTAACAGCTTTCGAATTGAACAACAAATAGAAATGAAACAACAGACTATTAGAAATAAAGTATAGAACAACAACTCAGATCTGAATGTACAACAACCCAAGTTAAACACGCGACACACTTAACATCAAAAGGAACAGTAATCAGAGCTTCGACACAATACGCATGAATCACAACTATAAAGTAACAACAATTATAACGGAACGATAGTTGTAACGGAATAGCAATCCCGAATGAACAACAGTCACAATTTAAAAATAAATCATATGGTAGTACTGATTTAGGAACATACAACGCAGTTGAACTATAATCAAATGGAAATCTGTAAGGAACAACAATGTTATATCAATTGTCAAAAGGAACAACAATGTGATACAACGCTAGAATGATAACATAGCATTCCTGTTACAGATAACAATAGTATTTAACCAACTATATAGAACAGAGTTGATATGTAAAACAGTAAAGCACATCAGATTACTGAACAGAGTAAACGAAAGAAATCAAAGCACACATGAATCAGAAATATGATACAGGAGCGAGTGATCCACCAGGGCCGGGCCCTTAGCTTCCAGGGACACACCGCTTGAAATTACTCCAGAATCAAAGATGGAACGACAACCAGATCTATATTAAAACATCAAAACAGAGTTACAGTGGATCGAACTTCAACGAGAATTGATGATCAAAGTTTCAAATACAAATGAAAATTACATAAAATAACAACCAATCCTCCCTCGGCTAGTAGTGCTGCCCCTTCTTATAACAACCGAGCGACGATATCAACAATACAGAGAATTGTTAAGATAGCGATCCCTTAGGATCGAAGGATCTTGAGGGATTTGCCAAGCTGTTAATTTGCAGTTATCCTTTTGTTCTATTGCACCGATTGGAGATTTCCTTTCCCTTTTTCTGGCTGTTACGCTCCAATTTGGATCCCCTTGTTTGAACGCAGTTCCCTGCCAAAGGGACAACAGTTAACTTGGTCTCATTCTTTCTTTTGGGATGACGGTCTTCCGTTTTCTCCTTTCTCTGCATAGAAAAGGGTAATTGTTAGTTATTTCATATTACATATAAATCTTCTAGATTCTATCATATTCTTGTGTCATATGCCTAGCTCATGATGTGAAAAGGTTGTGAGTTTTGAAGAAAAGGTTACAAAGTAAATGAAAATAACATACCTTCTCCAGTTCCCAACACACCCCCCTGCTTACCCTTTTTCGTGCCCTCATGAAAACATTGTAGTTGACATGCAAGGTGGTGAGAGAGTAGGTTGGAGATGAGATCTCATGAGGTGGTATACAGCCATGATGCCTAGCTAGGTGTTCCAAAAGATGCCCAGTCTGACCCTCAGGCATTTCATACAAGGCTTGGTATCCAGGTGCAGGGTGCCAGATAACCAGGCTGCGGAACCTGTAACCTAACCAAGATGGCCCTTCCCTCAAAATAAGATCATCGTAGAGGCTCAAGCGATCAGCAGCTAACTTAAAGTTTTCATAATTAAACGGTTCCCTGAGTTGGATATTCGGATTAGAAGTCTGATATCGAAATTTGGCAGCTAGAATGGCAAGGTATTTGATGGTAAAAAAGTATTCTATCCCTTGCCGATTGATTGCAGTATGAATGGGTCCTAATGCTTTGATCACGCCCGGAGTCCTCATGAGGTTTCTATGTTTATTCCATAACTGCAATGGATCTCTAGGCTCCGCTCTTACCCATAAGTCTAATCTGTTTTCTTGTCTTTGGAAGGCATTATAGGCCTTAAGCCATTTTATTTGATTAACTCCAAACGAAACGGATGCCTGCAGTTGGATATCCCCAACGAGAGGGCCGGGGTTCTGTTCTATTTCTTGGTCTAACACAAGGTTGTGAAAATATAACTTGCATAATAATCTCTGAACCTTTACCCCATAGTGCTTACAACGATTTATGAAATCGTCAACAGTATTTATTTCTATTGGGGCTCCTACTTTAACAACTTTAATTTTCAATTGCAAATATCATTCCAATAAAAACAAAGCATAATTCTTAGCAGGCGCTCTACATGCTAGGACGTCAGTGTATAAAGAGCATAAGGTATCCATTTGTATGATAACTACATATAGCCTATGAGTTACTTTTGTGACTCTTTCTTCTTCCTTTCACCATCCTTCAAAAGCCTGACTTTCGGATAAATTGACGTTTCTTAGCTGCTGTTGTAATTCTTCATACTTTTCGCAAGAGACAGTTTGTCCTGTAACTTTTTCTACTGCTTACTGGGCTTGCATCAAACCATCTCGTAGGGTTACTGTCCTCGGATCACTATCCCACATAGTAGTTGTAAGCGGGAGGTTCACCTGAATCTTCTTATTGCGTCATTCCATAATTATGGTTCGAATTTCCTCAGAGGACTGTGCCTCTGTCTGAATTTCTTTGTCACAGGCCATTATGTCATCTATTTGTACTTCAACATGGGCAACAGTTGAATGCTGTTCCTTTTGGTTTTGAACAACAGGCTGGACTTGAGTCCTCCTGATCTTTTTCTTGAGAGGTTTCGCTAGGGTGGTTGCATGCCTTACCACCGAAGTCCTTTTTTCTCTCTTCCCCATCTTCAGAATCCTGATTTGTTGTCGAAGTCGCGCAATTACATTAAGCAGTCTTTGCTGTTCCTTTCATAATTTTTTGATTTCTTCTGTTTTATCGGAAGGAATGACCGTTCGCGCACTTGGGCTTGGACTTTCTTCTTGACCAATTTATTGATTTTTCTCTTGGGGTACTTCCTCATTATTCTGCTGATTGGGTTGTTCAGGGGTAGAAACCGTAGCTTGCTCTGCAATTTCCTGGGTAACCTCTTCTTCCCCCCTCTCTTCTTCATAGACTTCTTCCGGTGTATTTTTACTTGGAACAAATTGTTCCTCTTCTTCATCTTCATCATTTTTCTCTCCAGATGCACTTTCATCATGGCTGGAGTGATTTTCTTCTTCTTCTTCCTCGTCGCATAACTCTTTGGATGCACTCTTATCACAATTAGAGTGCTCTTGTGGCTCTTCCTCCATGTGGAGGTTTAGTGGGATGAGAGGTTGAGTATATTCTCCCATGTTGGCCAAAATCTGGGCCACTTCATCCTCTCGCAACGGATTTTGCAACGGGTTCTCCTCACGTTGCTCTGTTTCTTCTTCAGCCTGACCATATTGTTCAGTAACTTCCTTTGTTTCTCCCTCATCGTTCAATTCTCTTTCGTTCTCTTCTCCTTCCAATTGTGGGGGTTGATCATCCCCTGAATCAACTATTTCCACCGGTTGACTGGTGTTCCCTTGGGAATTTTCCAGCCTTCCTCTGATCCATGCCAATTTGACGAATTTCCTCTGTTTCAATGGTCTATTTGATGTGCTTGCAGTATGCTTTCATTTGGGGGCTGGTAAAGCCAGTCCCCTGTCTATTGTAAAAATTAGTTCTTCCCAGCTGCTCTGTTGCTGAGCAAGACTGTAGCTAACTATCAGTCGTATCAGCCCATGGTGACTTACTACCGATTCTACGTGTCGTGATTTTTTCATGCTTCAGGCAACATCATGTATTAGAGAATTTAAAAATGCAAGAAAATTCACAGAGCATTTATTTTTTTAATACCGCTAAAAGTTTAAGGTGTCGTGGTCTTACCATGTCTTTCTTGCCTTCACAGGTGATGTAGCTCTGGATGACTCTTGCCAATTCTGCCCATGGTTCTCCCAAGGCTGCTGGTAGAACTCCTTTTCCACTTCGAGTCAGGTTCTGACCTTCATCTTGGAAGATTTTGATGGCGTCTCGCAGCCTTACTTTCTTTAGAGTCCACACAGATCCAGTGGTTGGTAGTCCCGAAACTTCTGCAATTATGTCGTCGGTGACTGCTATCTGTCTCCCCCTTACCGTGGAGTGATATTCTTGCAGGTTTTGCAAAAATTCAATTGCCACGGTCTCGTTGGATTGTTGCAGACGATCGAGATAAACTATCCATCCTGCCCTTGTTAGAATTTCCCGTGTGGCATCAGAGATTGTCAACACTTGTGGTTCTCTACGAATTGATCTTCCTCCCATGCTTAGCAAACTGTAAAAACATAGAGACGATAATGGAACAACAGGCTGTTCAAGCTGTTAGCAACCACAGAGAAAATGACGGAACAACAAGCTCGTTTAGAGTTCAAATTATTGCTAATTGTTGCAGAGCATAACACAGAAATAATTTTGAAACAGCAAGCCATGCAAATTGGAAAATGATATACCATTAGGCCTTGCTATTCCCAAGTAAAAGTTCTCCAAATGAAAAACTGACACGTATGCCAGTGAATTATGAGGTCACCTGCTCCCCCCCTGTAATGTGATAGGCCATCCTCGACCGTCAAATGAGGGAGCGGCGTGCTGGACTGACATGATACAGAGTCAGAAAGGAACAACGTATACCGAGATGCCATGTTTACAAGAACGAGCAGATTACCAAAATCGAGGTATATCATAGAATCACTTAATAAATAAGAGAATACCGTGATATGATGTGAGATTTGGAGGATAGGACAACTGACGTGCAAAAAAAGTTCAGTGCAATCACGATCAACTTTTTCCATCATGATTGATTATAATAGATTTCATGTATTAGTGGTTCGAAAGAATTATGTTCATAATCTTTTTTGATCCATTACAAAGATAGAAGAAGGGATTTATAAGTGCTATTGGTGTATAAAGAATGTGACCTCAATACCATCAACAGAGCTCTGCTGCCCACAGGTGTCCATAACCTTGACAGAGCTGTTTATTTCACCCATGGAACCATGATCCTTTGTGTATGCTTAGGAAAGTACTGTGGAATGTCAGAATGCAGGCCATTATGCTGGCTTGGTAACTAGATAAATCATAATGCCATTCACTAGGAAGGAGTGGAAGGTGGGCAGGCCGGCTCGTGATGAGACCTCCTGGTCCAAGGACTTTTTATTTGTCTAAAGTGCCTCTTGTATCATATCCCTGGTGTGGTGGCCATAGTGGGAATGCCACTTCACTTTCTTCCTTATGATCATGGTAGGTTGGCTGCCAATGAGACCCCCTATCCTTCATTGACAAACCATGTTAGCAAATTATATAAACATTTTTCTTTTTATTACTTTTTCTTTTTATAGAGTACTTTCTCTATTTATACACAAAGGGTGGTTCAACACTCCTTAAGAGTAGGGATGGTGGAAGAAGTCTTAACATCTCAATAGAAAAATATGCCCTTCATTCTTATTCTTAATAGTGATCAGAGAGGATTATTAGATTTTAGAAGGAACCATCATGATAAAGATAACCAACCATATCAGTATTAGTAGAACAATGACAACAAGATAATCAATAGTTGTGTCCTTTCCTCTTTTCTCTTATCAATTCAGAGCAAATTCTTGTAAAGATAGCGACTTTTTATGTAATTTGGTGATTTCAGCATCTTCTAGTTCTCATATTCATTGCATAAGTGTATAGCTATGTTTCAGAAGTGATCCGAATGATAGAACAAACACACAAAAAAAGAAAAGGATAAAACAAGTGCTACGTACAAAACTGCAAGCAAAAAGGAAGAAAAACTCTTAACTGTTGTGCACTAAGAAGAATATTAGCAAAGAAAACAAGCGCAAGTGAAATAATGCAAAAATGCTGTGTTTTTCAAAAAAGGAATAGTGGAAATCACAAGTGCTCTTCCTCCACAAAAAGGAACAACAGAAAACAAAACACGCCGTTTAGAACAAAAATGATGTTCCTTCGGAAAAAGGAACAACAAAAACAAAAATGTGCTTTGCAGAATCAAAAATACTGTTCTTTAGGGAAAAGGAATAGCAGAAAATGAGAATGCTGTTCCTTCGGAAGAAGGAACAACAGAAACAAGAATGTGCTGTTCCTTCGGGAAAAGGAACAACATAAACGAAAATGTTGTTCCTTCGGAAAAAGGAACAACAGTGAAAAAAATGTGCCGTTCCTTCGGGAAAAGGAACAACAGAAACGAAAATGCTGTTCCTTTGGAAAAAGGAACAACAGAAACAAGAATGTGCCGTTCCTTTGGAAAAAGGAACAGCAGAAAGGAAAATGCTGTTCCTTCGTGAAAAGGAACAAGAGAAACAAGAATGTGCCGTTCCTTCGGAAAAAGGAACAACAGAAAGGAAAATGCTGTTCCTTCGGGAAAAGGAACAGTAGAAAATGAAAACGCTGTTCCTTTGGGAAAAGGAACAACAAAAAAATGCAAGTGATGTTCCTTCCGAAGAGGAACAACAAAACGACAGAAATGCTATTCCTTTTAAAAGGAACAATAGTAGTGCAAAAGTGCTATTCCTTAAAAAAAAGGAATAGCAGAATGGTGAAAATGCTGTTCCTTTCGGAAGGAACAAAAAAGTGCAGAAGTGTCGTTCCTTGAAAAAGGAACAAAAAAATGGTGAAAATGCTGTTCCTTTCGGAAGAAACAACAAAGTGAAAATGTTATACAACTGTGAGAAAAAAATATATACAAAACAAAAGAATAATGTACAGTGTGTAAGAGTAGTCGAATTACTTAACCAAAGGTGAGGAAGATTTCTCTTCCTCAACCAGAATCTTTATGTCGGAGTCTTCGCAGAGTTACTGGTAGAAGGATTCCCGAGTAAGTGGTTTGTGGTATAATCGAACTCGGTGGCTGTTTGCTTTAAAGGTATGTCCGGATCCATCAATGGTGGTTAGAGTAATGGTGCCATTATCACGTACCTTCTGGATTTCATATGGTCCCAGCCAGTGAGTTTGAAGTTTCCCGGGGAAATCCTGGAACCTAGAGTCATATAGGAGCGCCCTATCTCCTTCACAGAAAGACTTTCTTTTTAATGAGGGCGTCGTGCCATTTGGCTCGTTGTTGTTGTATTAACACAGAGTGTTGAAGGGCAGAGAGCCTGATTTCATCTAGCTCATTGATCTGCTGTGATCTATTAGTCTGAGCCTTGTCTAAATCTAGACCAACCTCTTGTGCTGTTCGTAATGTCTGTATTTCAAATTCTATCGGAAAGATGGGTTCCTTTCCAAATACTAACTGGTATGGTGAATAACCAGTAGTACTTCTCCATGTCATTCTGTATGCCCACAATGCTTTTGGCAGTCTTGTAGCCCAATCACGTTTGTGTGATGCAATGGTTTTTGTCAGTATTGCTTCTATTATTTTGTTCGTTCTTTCTACTTGACCATTTTCCTGTGGGTGGTATGGAGTAGTAATTTTATGGTGGATATGATAGTTTTTTAGTGTTGCATCAATCTTGTTACCAGCAAACTGTGGTCCACCATATGTAATTATATCTCTTGGGAGGCCATATCGTAGAAATATGCAGAACAAGAACTAGATGACAGAGTCCTCTGTAGCTCTCGACAATGCCTTTGCTTCAACCCATTTGGTGATATATTCTGTTGCCACTAGAATGTATGTTTTCTAATTTGACGATGGGTTGATTGGACCAGCAAAATCAAGCGCCCATCGTTCAAATGGTTCAATAACTAGCTATGGGTTCAGGGGCATTTCATCAGCCTGTCCATGGCGTCCTGCTCTTTGGTAGATGTCACAAGCTTGAACGAACTTCTTTGCATCTTTGAAGATCGTGGGTCAATAATACCCTATTTGCAGCACCTTGTGTCCAGTTCTTCGATCGGCGAAATGTCCGCCACACGGTCTGTCGTGACAAGCTTTCAAAATGTCAAAAATTTCATCTTTGCGGACGCATATTCTGATGTGCATACCTGCCCCTGTATGAAACAGGTAGCCCCCAATCCAAGAAAATCGAGTACTACGCTGGAAAATCTGCTTTCATTGATTGGGGGTTAGATGTTTTGGTAATTTGACTACTGCTAAATAATTTGCAACATCAGCATACCAAGGTGTTTTAACAGTAATAGGGAACAAATGTTCATCTAGTAATTGATCTTCGATCGCTGTTGCATCCACTGGTTTTGGCATTTGCGAGAGAAAATCAGCTACAGGATTTTCTTTTCTAGTCGGTCCTTTATTATGATATCGAATTCCTGCAATAAAATCAGCCATCTGGTTACTCTATCATTTGTGATTGGTTTATTTGCTAAATATTTTATGGCAGAGTGATCTGTATATAAAATGACAAGATATCTAGTGATATAATGCCTAAATTTGTTGATGGCATGTATTACAGCTAAAAATTCCTTTTCAGTCACAGTATAGTTCAATTCAGTAGGCGACAAATTTTTGCTAATATAATAAATTGCATATGGTTTTTTATCTTCTTCCTACCCAAGGACTGCTCCAATAGCTGTGTCTGAAGCATCTGATGAAATTTGAAATGGCAGGTCCCAATTTGGTCCTCGGAGTACTGGGGCTGTTGACACGAGTTTTTTTAGATTCTCGAAAGCACGGTCGCATTTTTCTGTCCAAACAAAGTCAACATTCCCTGTCAGTGCATATAAAGGTGTAGCAATATGAGAAAAATGTTCTATAAATCTTCTATAATAACCAGAGAATCCAAGAAAACTGTGTACCTCTGTTTGAGTGGTAGGAGTAGGTATTAACAAAATTATTTGAATTTTGGCCGGATCTACCTATATTCCAGCTGCTGAAATATAATGGCCTAGAATAAGTCCTTCAGTCATCATCATATAGCATTTTTCATGGCTCAGACAGAGCCTGGTGGCAATGCATCGCTGCAACACTTTTTCTAGTGTGTCCAATGCTGGGTCGAAATCATCCCCGTATGGTGTAAAATCATCCATGTATACTTCGAGCCCTTCATTTATTAAATCTGAAAAGATGCTGAGGATATCCCTTTGAAATGTGGCAGGGGCATTGCATAGGCCAAAAGGTAAAACTTTGTAGGCAAATGTTACCCAAGGACAAGTAAAAGTGGTTTTGTCTTGGTCTTCAAGGGCAATCTGAATCTGATTGTATCCACTGAAGCCGTCTAAGAAAGAAAATAATTTCTTTCCTGCCAAAGTGTCTAATACTTGGTCAATGAATGGAAGGGGAAGTGGTCTTTTTGTGTTGCTTTATTTAGCTCTCTATAATCCACACAAATCCTCCAATTTCCATTCTTCTTTGGCACCACAACAAGTGGAGAGACCCATTTACTATCGGAGATAGGGTAGATGAAGTTCATATCTAAAAGTTTTTGAAGTTTAGCTTTTACAATGTCTTTTAGATGAGGGTTAAGTCTCCTCTGTGGTTGGCGAATGGGTCTTGCATCCTTCTCTATGTAAATGTGGTGTGTACATAACTGGGGATCAATTCCTTTAATGTCAGGGTAGTCCCATGCAAATGCTTCTTTGTATTTCCTTAGTAGCTGGATTAGCTTGTATTCTTGTTCAGAAGTCAGGTTGGCATTGATGTTTAAAGTCTTTCCTGGCTCAATTTCTACAATTTTGCTATTTGAGACAGAGGTAGTAGGTATTGTTTGGTCATGAATATCTTTAAGAGGATCTTCTTCTAATTCATTATCAAATGCCGCTTCTATAATGTGACATTATATGTGGGATCTGGATTTAGTCTGGCTAAGAAAGTTGTTAATGACATCATCCTCTGTTTGGTCTTTGAAATCGAGGGCATCTTCTATGGTTAATGGGGATCTAATATTTTCGGTGAGGTATGATACAGGATGTTTGTTAGTTTTTATTATTGTGACACTTGGCTGGGCTGGAGGATATAAAGCTAGATTCTTGATATTAGCTCCTCTAGTTATGGTCATACTGCCTTGTCGGAAGCTAATATAAGCGTCAGCGGTTGCAAGCCAAGGTCTGCCTAAAATCAATGGATGTCCATCAAGTCGGTTTTTGGGGTTTATTATCAGAAAGTCGGTAGGATACTCCCAGGAATCAACAGATACCATGACATCATGTAAGGTGCCCTCTGGCCTAACCATGGATTGGTCAGCTAGTTCTAATAAAGTGGAAGTCGGTTCTATTGATGTAATGCCCAGTTTTTGACAAGTGGTGGTTGTTAAGATATTGATTGCAGCTCCTAGATCAACTAAGGCATTTGAGAAGGTTTGTCCATTGATTTGTACTGTTACTATTGGATTTCCTGGGTCTTCATATTTAATGGGTGTTTCTTTTCCTGATAATAGATCAGATAGGGTACCAACTACTTGGACTGTTGGGTTATTTTCTATTCTCCTCCTTGGCTTTTTTATACATAGTTCTTTAATGGTCTTTGCATATATTGGGATGCCTTCAATGGCTTGGAGGAATGGAATTTTTATGTATAGATTTTTAAGTTCTCCCAGAATGTCGAAATCAGGATGTTGTAGAGGTCGAGGTATAGTTAATCGCTCTGGGAATGGAGGGGAAGATGTGATTACTTGATTATGAGTTTGTTGTCTGATCACATCCTCTTCTTGTAGTGGTTGTTCTATAGGTAACTAATTTTCAACTTGAACGGTTTTATCTCCCTCTGTTTCAATGATGTGCCCAGATCTTAATTGAATATCATTACACTCCCTTAGATTGGTTGTTATCTCTGATGTTTCAATTATTTGAATAGATTGGACTGATTTTTTATTCGGATTAGGGTTGGGTTGGGCTGGGAGTTGCGGTCTTAAATTAGGCTGGGGGTTTTGTTGTAATGCTGGCAGTGTAGGTTGAGGGAGTGGAATGGTTCCTACTGGCTAATTCATCGGTCTTTGCCAGTTTGTCTGCCAAGCTTGACTCTATGAAGTAGGAGGGGACCATTGTGTGGGATATACATTGTTTTGCCAATATGGTGGGGTATAGGGAAAATTTGGCCAATTGGGGTAGCTTGCTTGATTCTGCCATGGTGATGATGAAGGAAATGGTTGTTGTGACCAATTTGAGAATGGAGGTTGATTTTGCCACATTGTATTATATTGTTGAGCATGATATTGTGGAGGCTGAAAAGAAGAAGCTGGGTCTGGGAACATACTTGATTGTCACGGCTGCCATTGACGGCGCTGATTGAATAGGTACACTGGTTCTGGCTCTTCTTCTGCTTCCTTGTATACTGCTTTCAATCCAGGAAGTGAGGGACAACTCTCTGTAGAATGGTCTTTTGTACAAATGGCGCAAACTTGGACTGCATCTAATGGACACTCCTTGTGGCTGTGTTTCTTTCTACATCTAGGACAGAAGATTGCCAAATTTTGTTCTGCCTCTGCTTGCTTTTGTTTGGCCTGCATAATATCAAGTTGTGTCGTCAGTGTCCCCAATATGTCAGTTTTAAAATTTTCTAATAAATTTCCAATTTCTGCGCGAGTTACTCCCTCTGCAGAGATCTTGTTGTCTCTTGTAAACCTGTCATGTTCCGCTGGTTTTAGTCTTGTGCTACCTCTCGAGCTCCTGATACATAAATCAATAATGTCAGCAAAATTTTCCTGATAAATATCTCATTTTCCCATAATATTTAGTGTTTCAATCCATTGTTCCTTCATTCCTCTAATTAATGCTATTTTTAATACATTATCAGGTAAGGGTAATGATGCATAAGGAGATCTTTGAAGATTATATTGAAAACGCTCAACATATTCTTCTAATGTTTCATTTGGTCTAGCTACCATCTAAAATATTTCATCTTTTAACTCTCTAGACCTGCAATAATCCTGATATTTTTTTAGAAAAGACTCTTTCATTTGATCCTAGTTATTTATAACACCACCCAATCCCATAAACCATCTTAAAGCAGCCCCTTTTAATGTAGAGGGGAACAGTTTCAGTTTCTGGGGATCAGTGGTATAGTCATATCCTCTACACAACATATCAAATTCAAATAGGAATGCAGCTGGATCTTCTGATGTAAGGCCATGGAATGTAGGGATATGCTAGAGAGGGATTGACTTCATGGGTTCATTAGATGCAGTATCCACAATGGGGTACTGCAGTGTAGAGGTTTGGGTGTTTGGCTGGTTCTGTGCCATTTGGTCAAATATATGCCAATAACCTTCTGGGATATCTAGAAGGGTATTCCTAGGCTGAGAAGGAATGACTTTAACAGGAATGGCCTTAACAACACTTCCTTTATCTGGGACGATGAGAGTGCCTAATGTCTGGGGAGATTCTGGTTCTTGAGGTTCTTCAACTTCGTTATAAACGATTTTTGCAGCACTTCCCTTATTTGGGCTACTTAATGGCTGAATTATCCCAAGAGGAGATCTTGGTTCTTCAGTTTCTCCTGTTTCTCCTCTTCCTTCACAAAGGTTGCTAAGGTTCCCTTCTTGCAATGATTTTGGGCTAGAATTCTCAATTTCTTGAAAATCTTGCTCTTTGGTGTGACTATGCACCTCAGCAAAGGCTACAGATGGTGATCCTGTGACCTGAAGGGAACTAGTAGGTTGTCTAGAAGCAAATTTTCTAGGTCCTACTGAAGGCTGAGATTCTGCTTTCTTAAGTATTTTGTCTATAAATGTCGATCGGCCAAGGGTCACCGACCCCTTAGCTTTATCAGGCTTGGGTAGAGGTTTAGGATTCTTTTCAGGCTTTTTCTGCTTAGTCATGCACACAAATCAAATGCTAATTTCTACCCAAAGAAAACAACAACAAATTTGTAGGAAAGCGGGTAGGGGAGCAGGGCTATTACATGCTTCGTATGCAGGTTCTTACCTTCCATTTTTAAAACCCAGTTCTCTCCTAGCAGGTTCTTACATCACTCTAGAAAAGAAACAAATGGCTACACTCTTCCCTGGCAACGACGCCAAAATGTCGAGCAGTAAAAAGGGTGTTTTTAAACCTCTATTTACCCTACATTAATTGTTAATCCAGGAACGATTTGTTATTTCAAAGAGTGTACTCAGTTTGAGGCAGTCATTTGTTAGAGTAATGCTAGTAGTATAGTGCTCTCAATACAAGAGTAAACGGATGCTTGGAATGAAATCTATTTGCAAAAAGAAAGCTAAAACTCAAATCATTCATTCAGAAAATTCATCAGTCATGGGTACAGTAACAGTAACTCTTCCCTCTGTAAATTGATGCAATCAAAAAGGCACTCAAAGGATCGTCAAACTAGGAACTAGACAACGTATGTCGATGTTCACTACAGTCTCAGACCTTCTGCACACCAAAGCAATGATAATCTTCAATTGACAGGAAATAGAACAACAACTATCTCTATTTAACAGGATTGAACAACAAACCCTTAATCTACAAAAATGAATGCAGCAATGATTATAATTTATAGGAATTAAGTAACAACTTTCGAATTGAACAACAAACAGAAATGGAACAACAGACTATTAGAAATAAATCATAGAACAACAGCTTAGATCTAAATGTACAACAACCCAAGTTAAACACGCGACACACTTAACATCAAAAGGAACAGTAATCTGAGCTTCGATACAATACGCATGAATCACAACTATAAAGTAACAACAATTATAACGGAATGGTAGTTGTAATGGAACAACAATCCCGAATGAACAACAGTGACAATTTAAAAATAAATCATATGGTAGTACTGATTTAGGAACATACAACGCAGTTGAACTATAATCAAATGGCAATCTGTAAGGAACAACAATGTTATATCAATTGTCAAAAGGAACAACAATGTGATACAACGTTAGAATGATAACATAGCATTCCTGTTACAGATAACAATAGTATTTAACCAAGTATATAGAATAGAGCTGATATGTAAAACAATAAAGCACATCAGATTACTAAACAGAGTAAACGAAAGAAATCAAACCACACATGAATCAGAAATATGATACAGGAGCGAGTGATCCACCAGGGCCGGGCCCTTAGCCTCTAGGGACACACCGCTTGAAATTACTCCAGAATCAAAGATGGAACGACAACCAGATTTATATTAAAACATCAAAACAGAGTTACAGTGGATCAATCTTCAACGAGAATCGATGATCAAAGTTTCAAATACAAATGAAAATTACATAAAATAACAACCAGTCCTCCCTCGGCTAGCAGTGTTGCCCCTTCTTATAACAGCCGAGCGGCGATACCAACAATACAGAGAATTGTTAAGATAGCGATCCCTCAGGATCAAAGGATCCTGAGGGATTCGCCAAGTTGTTAATTTGCAGTTATCCTTCTGTTCTGTTGCACCGATTGGAGATTTCCTTTTCCTTTTTCTGGCTGTTACGCTCCAATTTGGATCGCCTTGTTTGAACGTAGTTCCCTGTCGAAGGGACAACAATTAACTTGGTCTCGTTCTTTCTTTTGGGATGACGGTCTTCCATTTTCTCCTTTTTCTGCATAGAAAAGGGTAATTATTAGTTATTTCATATTACATATAAATCTTCTAGATTCTATCATATTCTTGTGTCATATGCCTAGCTCATGATGTGAAAAGGTTGTGAGTTTTGAAGAAAAGATAACAAAGTAAATGAAAATAACATACCTTCTCCAGTGCCCAACAACAGACTGCTTATCTTTTCATTCAGCATGTTTGGGTCCATTTTGGGTTGCCCACATCGATTGTGTTAGATCGGGACTCTTGCTTTCTCGAAGAGTTTTGGACCAGATTGTGGAAGATGATGGACACCAAGTTGAAAAGAAGCACGAAATTTCATCCACAGACTGATGGACAGGTAGAGGTTGTCAACTGCATCGTGGTACACTTGTTATGAGGCTATTGTGGGAAGCATCCTAAGTTGTGGGATGAGCATCTCCCATATGTGCAACATTCCTACAACCGAGCAGTGCACTCATCTATGCAACATTCACCATTTGAGACATGTTTTGGTTACTTGCCAAAGGACCCTTTTGATATGGTCTTTGGAAGGGAAGATGACTCCAGTGGACGTAATGACAAGGACAAAGCAAAACAATTCATTCAGCAGATCCAGTTGATTCACCAAGTAGTACAGGAGCAGCTGGAGAAAATTCAAGCCCGTTACAAGGCTTGACATGACAAACACCGAGTTGACCATCAATTTCAAGTGGGCAACAAAGTGTGGTTCCATATCAGCAAGGACAGGATGAAGGGAGAAGGGAAGAAGTTGCGACCAATCCGGTATGGTCCATTCACCATTTTGGAGAAGATTGGAAATAATGCCTTTCGTCTCGATTTGCCGATATATATGCAGATGTACTTCGTAGTGAATGTGGAGAACTTAAAGTTGTATGAGCCACCATTGATTATGGACACCGAGGAGGTGGGCACAGTTCCTACAGTTGATGATTTTGCACCAGAGTATCTTGATGAGTTACCTGAAGACATCATCCTTGACAGAAGAACCATGACTTCACGATGAGGAGATGTGGAATGCCTTCGAGTTGGATTCAAGGGGATGCACCCAAGCAAGGAAAAATGGCTAGAGAAGGAAAGAGCGAGGGAACAATTCCCTCACTTGCCAATTGACTAATAAAGCTTTTGGCAGTCCAAAAGCTCCTTAATGGGGAGGATTGATCCAGGTGGATCTTCAGACACAATGGCATGGAAAAGGCTCAAATTTCAAGGTGGAAGAAAGGCAATTATCTTGACATTAGATTGAAGTGCTTGTCGCCTTGATTCCAATGGTCTGAATGATGCTCCAATCCGAGTTCGAATGAAGGAGATAGAAGCAGTCAAAGTTCTGGGTTGACTTGTAGGAAACAGAGGAAAACGAAAGTCCAAGGATGCTCTTGGAAATAGTCCCATTTGCGTAGATATTTTCATTCTGAATCTACTGCAACTTGAATGGGATAAAATGGACTTCGGATGATGAAGTTATCACAGAAAGAAGTTTGCCCCTTATCCTTGAAAAAGGAGGCATTTCTTCTAAAAATGGCATAAAAAGCCTTATAAAGGAAAATCGCAATCGGAGGGGTTCAAAGGGTGAAATTAAGGCCAGGCAGAAGGAATCCCCGATCAACAATCTCTGACTTATCACAACCGAGGACAGGCTGCATGCGATATCAGGACTTAAGACCAAGTGACATGCGACTGGGCGATATGCGATGGAGAGCTTGTTGATATCAACATCGGTGATCGGCGTCGGCGTATGCCATATGGAAGAACCCCTGGGCCGTAGCGATTGCAATATGCCAATAGCAATGTGCGATCTCCGCCGTCGTATTAGAAAATAGATCAATGGTCAGGATCATATCAGCGATCAGCGATCGACACAGTCAAAGGAAAGACCCCAGGGCTGTTGTGACTTGCGATAAGCGCGGACTCGATAGGAGAATAGGGTAGTTTAGATATAATTTGAGTTGCGGCTTTATAGCTTTGCGGTTGGATTTTTCAGTGTTTCCTTGCATTATTGTTTTAAATGAAAAAAGGCTATTTTCTGGGTTTTGTTGTGAAGAAAGGTCAGACAGCCAGATTCATCGTGCCTTTGATCATTTCATTCGAACAACTTTTATTATAAACAAATAGACTCCCCACTTTAAGCGCCCTTGTAACAAAAGAATGTTATAAAACATAGTGAATGAAGAAAAGTGCAAGGGGAGAGGACAGTGCAAGCGGTTCGAGGCAGGAGCTTGCAGGAGGGGCGAAAGTTCATTTTGTCAAAACTTGACAAATTTTATATTGAGGCCTCCATCCCCGGGAGGCCTACACAATGGGCTATTAGCTTATTTTCTATATTGGTTCTTCCAATATATTGGTGTTGGCGTAGGGGCAGGTCTCCATACCCAGAGGCCTCCACGATGGGCTATTAGCTCAGCGGTAGAGCGCGCCCCTCATAATTGCGTCATTGTGCCTAGGTTGTGAAGGCTCTTAGTCACATGGATAGTTCAATGTGATCATCAGCGCCTGACCTAGAGATGTGGATCATCCAAGGCACATTAGCATGGCGTACTCCTCTTGTTTGTTCGAACCAGGGTTTGGAGCTGAATTTATCCTCAGGAGGATAGATGGGGCGATTCAGGTGAGATCGAATACAGATCCAACTTTCTATTCATTTGTGGATTTGGGCGGTCTGAGAGTGCCGGTAGTTATCCACCTCAGATCCTCTCTTCTCGAGAATCCATACATCCCTTATCAGTGTATGGATGGCTATCTCTCAGGCACAGGTTGAAGTTCAGCCTAGATGTGGAAAATAGAGCACCTAATAACACATCTTCACATACCAAGAACTACGGGATCACCCTTTTCATTTTAGGTAGGGTGACAAAGGGATCATACCATTCAAGCCTTTTCATGCTTTGGAGGTCTGTAGGAAACAACAATCAATAGGATCTCCTCATTATTCCCTAAAGGAATAACGTGAAATCAAATTCTATCAATTCATTTTCTGTAGGGCCTAGTAGATTGGATCTAGTCATAAGAATAGAAGAATGCTTGGTGTAAATAAAAATAACTCCTTCGTCTTCGACCCCCCACTACGAACAACCCTTGGATTAGTGCAATGGATTGGATGTCTTTATCCATCTCCTCACATGGGAGCAGACCAAGTTCAAAAAAGGATCTTGGAGTGTCTCAGGGTTGGGCTAGGAGGGTCTTTCAATGCCTCCTTTGCTCATCAAAAGTGATTTCCATTTTCTCGCCGTTGGCTCGATGAGGAAATAAAAATAAAAGGGGAACAAGCACACTTGGAGACGCAATACAATGGAGAGGAAATTGTATGCTGCATTCAGGAAGGATGAATCGCTCCTGAAAAAGAATCTATTGATTCTATTCCAATTAGTTGATTGGATAGTATCACAGGTGCGAGGATTTACTTCATGGGCGAGGTCTCTGGTTCAAGTCCAGGATAGCCCAGCTGCGCCAGGGAAAATCGTAGGAAGAAAAACAAAAAACATCTTATTTTTTTTTTTTTCATGTAAGGACCACTTGGTCCAAGTACGGGGGATATAGCTCAGTTGGTAGAACTCTGCTCTTGCAATTGGGTCATTGCAATTACCGGTTGGATGTCTAATCATCTAGGTGGTAATGATAGTATCTTTTACTCAAACTGGTGGCTTAGTTTTTCTCAGTAATGGGGAATAGGACCGAAACATGCCACTGAAAAACTCTACAGAGACAAAGAAAGATGGGCTGTTAAGAATGTAGAGAAGATAGAGTGGGTAGTTGGTTAGATCTAATATAGATCGTACATGGGCGATAGTTGGAGTCGGTGACTCTCCTAGGGTTACTTCATTTGGGATCCCTGGGGAAGAGGATCAAGTTGGCCCTTGCGAACAACTTGATGTACTATCTCCCTTCAACCCTTTGAGCAAAATATGGTAAAAGGAAAAAACAACCATGCCATGGACCAACCCCATTGTCTCCACCCCGTAGGAACTAGAGATCACCCCAAGGGTGCCAAAGACATCCAGGGGTCACAGACTGACCATCTACCCACAGTGG
Organism: Pinus tabuliformis; assembly: GCA_031772625.1. Classification (NCBI taxonomy): domain Eukaryota; kingdom Viridiplantae; phylum Streptophyta; class Pinopsida; order Pinales; family Pinaceae; genus Pinus; species Pinus tabuliformis. Next base: position 253,224,609 of record CM062812.1, on the reverse strand, counting down.
AGAACACATTAACTATCCGCTCCAGTTGGACAGGAAGGGTCGGAGAAGGGAAATCATTCTTAGGACCAAAGAGTCGGGTGGAAAAAGGGGAGAGCTCTCTATTCCTAGTTCTCTTGTAGCTAGATAGCCCAGGGGCCAGAACTACAAGAATCCCTAAAATGGGATTTCAACTCAGCACCTATTTGGAAGAGTTGCTCTTTGGAGAGCACAGTACGATGAAAGTTGTGAGCTGTGTTCAGGGGGGAGTTATTTTCTATTGTTGGTCTCTATGGTAGAATCCAGTCGGGGAGGCCTAAGAGACGGTGGTTTACCTTGTGGCGTATGTCAGCGGTTCGAGTCTGCTTATCTCTAGCCCTTCTCGATGCCACGAATGCAATGGCGTTATCCATTTCTCCATCTGAGTTCTGCATTTTTCAGCCATTTTCCAGAATGGAGGTATAAGACTCCTTTTTTTGTAACTGATGATTGTATTCTTCTTTTTCATGCCATTTAATGAATGAAGGCCTCCCCATTGATCGAGCAGGGCCCGGAGACGTAGTCCAGTTGGACAAACTCCGTTATCAAGCTTCTTGTATTTTTTTCATGCTTTATGTGTTTCTTCTTCTTCTCTCATGTGCACATTAAATTTCTATGGTTAAGCTACAATTTCTACATGTGATTCTTTATTACATCTATAAGAAAAAGATTCTTGGATCAACCGGTCTTGTAAACTGGGAAAAACAAAATATTTTGGGGAAATGGTGCAAAAGGGAATTGTTTTGCTCACGAACAGGGACACAATGGGAGTTTCTTCATGAAGGGAAAGCATGTAGGGTTCACTATAGAGGTCCTCTAGGATCATGGAATGGGGAGTACAGGGATAGTGGCAAAATGTTGTGTAATAGCCTCCACTCCCTATCACCCCAATCTTTGGAAAAGGTTTGTCGATGATACTTGTGTCGTGTGGCCCCATGGGCAAGAGAAGTTAGACCTTTTTCTTGATCATCTGAACTCTCAATCTAACTCCATCAAATTCACAATGGAGGTTGAGGTTGATGGGTGTCTTCCTTTCCTCGATGTTCTTCTCTGCAAGTTAGATGATGGCTTCGTATTGCACCATGTTTTACATAAAAAAACTCACACAGAACAATATCTTCATGTGAGCTCCCACCATTTTCCAGCCCAGAAATTTGGAGTTCTTAATACTCTTGCCACTCGGGCCTTAAGGATTTGTGATGGTAGTCACCTCGAGGAGGAGAAATCTCATCTTTTGAAGGTCTTCAAAAAGAATGGCTATAACAAACATCAAGGTCTTAGGGCTTTTCAAAGAGCTAGTAAGGGACCCAGGGTTAAAAATGATACAGATGGTCCTGTTTCCATGGTTAAACTTCCTTTTATCCATGGGACCACTGACAAGATTGCTCATATCCTTAAAAAGCATAAGATCCTTGCTACCTTTAACCCCCTTCGTACCATCAGAAGCTCCCTTAGGTTTGTTAAGGACCCGGTTGACCCTAAAGACATGAAAGGGGTTTATTCAATCCCTTGCTCTTGTGGGATTCCCTACATTGGGGAAACAAGTCGCTCCATCAATCTTCATATTCAAGAGCATGCTGCAAACATTAGACACAGGCGTTCCTGGTCCTCAGCTATAGCTGAGCATGCAGAGAAAACTACACACCATGTTTGTATTGAGGACTCCCAAGTCATCGCTAGGGTTAATCACTTTCACCATAGGAAGATACGGGAGGCCATTGAAATTGAAAAGCATGCGAGAAATATCAATATGGATGATGGTTGGAAATTAAGTAGGAGCTGGGTTTTTGCCCTTTCATCTTGACCTCTTGGTTCTTAATATTATTTTTTTCCCCTTTTTTTTTGTTCTCATATTTTTCATTCTTTTGGTTTTGTTTTTGATTGATCCTTTCCATTCTTTTCCTCTTTTCTATTTGTGTATTTCTTCTATGTTCCTTCTCTTAATTCAATTTATTTTATTTATCCCTTAATAATATAATTTCTATTTATTTATTATATATTTTTTTGACTGGAATTATAGGTTTATAGGATTAATTAATTATTATTATTATTATTTTTCATAAATTTTCATTTTTATTCAATTTCATTTTTAAATTTTTATTTAATTCAATTAATTAATTATTTTTTTTAGTAAGTTTTTTATTCATTTTTATTTACCCTCATGTAATATACTTATTAGTAATTTATTAATTAATTACCAATTTTATGCCTTTTTCTTGAATTAGTTTTGCTTGATCTTTAAAGTAGTATTATTATTTATATAATTTCCTAACTAATTTGAGTAGTATTTTTTTCGTCATTTTCATTTACCCTTATGTAATATATTTATTATTAATTTATTAATTAAATATTAATTTTATACCTTTTTCTTTAATTAGTTTTCCTTGCTCTTTAAAAGTAGTATTATTATTTATATAATTTTCTAACTAATTTGAATAGTATTTTGACCTAACTATACATTAACGTTCATCTTAAAACTGAAATTATTTAATTTATTAACTAAATTTCCAACGACTACTTTTGGGACCTGAGGCATTTCTGCTATTTATACCTAATGACTGATCTTGTTTTTCATCCTTGTCCTAAGGATGAACCACAATAGTTGGTTCGAAATGTTGACTAAAAAAAATCATGATGTGATTATTCCGAAATACATTTCTACAATGATATGGATCACAGAAGTTTGAAATCAATATATATATATATATATATATATATATATATATATCTATATATATATATATATATATATATATCTATATTGAATTCTAGTAAAAAGTAATAATTACAAAATTATATTGTTGATGATGAAAAATCCTATAGCATTAGTTTCATTCTTTTCAAATTCTTCAATTGAAAAAAGTCTTTGTTTGAACGATTGTTTGGATTGATGCAAAATCATTACATCATTCATCTCCTACCTTTTTGTTTTTGTTTTTGTTTGTTTGTCCCTTTCAATATTTTAGGTGTCGACCGATAATTTATATTATTGCATGCATCGATGCATTCTTTTATGAGACTCTTCAAGTGTATATTCTCATGCCTTCCTGGTTGAATTGCTTCCTCTCATACTAGGTCCTTGAAGCTTGACAATTTTTTGACTTATTATAGGTATCTCACAAATGATTTCCCACCCATTGTCGGCCCTAGTTCACTTTTGGTAGATGATGTGGAAGAACATGAATATCATTATTTTATTAGGAAATAGTCCCATGCTTCTTTTGTGTCTTTATAGTGAGCTTCTAAGAATTGCTCCAAGTTGGCTTGTCTCTCTTCTTGGTTGAGATTCAATGATTCATGTAATGAGGATCAATATTCAACTATATGTTCAATGCCCTTGTCCAAAAGGAATGTATGTTTTAGAAAATGTATAATGCAGAAAAATCCTTCATGGAAGTCATTATATAAGATTTCCTTCATTTTATCGACAGAGATGTGGTCTTCCATTACTTGCTCTCTATAATAATATTTGAGTATCTTTTTGATAACCTGTGCATATTTGTTTTCACCCATTTCTAATTTTTAACATTAACCACTTATCCCTATTGAGTTGATGCATTAAAAGGTTGGTTAATGTATTTATTTAATTATGTGGGGATTGATTCAATGAATTTCTCGTGGGTTTCGGTGAAAAATTACGATGTGGCTTCTACTAATGATAGTTGGTATCTACATGCATAATTATTCAGGTAATTATTGATCTTTCTATCCCACCACTCTTGAATCTCTTCCAGACTCAAGATTTATGTGTGCATTATCAGATCAACTCATATTTAAGAACCGTTGACAATAGAACCAATGTTGTATTCTAGGGAATTGTATACGTGTTACCAAAGATGTATACACCAGGAAAATACTACACACACACACACACACACACACACACACACACACACACACACACACACACACACACACACAGATACACACATATATATATGCAACACATATGGAGGCGAGAATAGAAGAAAACAAGAAGTGGTGGTCAACCAACAAGAATCACATTTATATTATACTAGATAATACTCAACAATCATTCCATTCTTGAATATGATAAATATATATTTATACTAGACAATAGTAGTTACAAAAAATTATTTGTTTAACTAAATTTGTTGGTCGACCCAAAAGGAAAGTCAATTGACTTACTTCTTGGTAGGTTGAATATGGACTCCATTCGATTGTCTTAACTTGTTGTGTCCTGTTGACTAATTCGACTAGACCCTCTAGCACATTGTAACACTTGTTTAATCCCAGTGAGAGTTGATGTTGCCCAATAACCTATAAGATTAATGTCAAGAACCACATGTTGGATTATGATAAATGAATTCCCCATTATGATCAACATGTGGTTATGGAGAGAAGTATGTATTCAAACCCCCTTTAAGAGAGCATATGTTTTTTCTAGATTATTAGAGAGAGTTCCTATACTCTAACTGCAGACACACTTAGTATTTCTTCCCAGATCTAAGAGAACCCCACCCACACCTATCATCCCATTATTATTAATATTATTATTTAATTATTTTTATTCATTTGATTATTATTCTTATTATTTTATGTGGAAAAAATTTGGTAATTATATTGATAAAATAGAGATTGCATTATACATATGCTCAAGAGCATTACATAAAATCAATATGGATAAGTAGACTTCTCTCTCAAGTTTTAGACACATCCTTCAAACATTATTAAAACTGTTTTTTCCAAAAAGGATCTTATAGAAACCTCATATATTTCATACCCTCACAAAATTAATGTATTTTCACTTCTTGTTTAAAAATATAACCTATTCAAATCATTACAAAATTTTAACAAAAATTTAAACTTGTTAGCCTAATACAACATCATATTATCATCAACAAACCCCAAAAGAATCAAAACTAAAATAAAGGATCATGAAAAGATTCATAAATTTGACCATCCTACTCCTAAATCTGCCATCTACTTAGATATAGATTTAAGCCCTCTTTTGATAGCCCATTAGCATAAACATTTTGTTTTGTATATATGTGATGGGAGGAAATTAAGTTGATTAATATTTTTAAAACATTGATATTCTCAAGTATAGGATGAAGGGGCAAATTTTTGCAAGTAAAGGATCCTTCCATCCACTTGATGACAACTTGTGAATCCCCAAATGCTTGAATTTTACAACTTATTTTTCATATGGAAATATAAGAGCCAACTTCAGAGCTATAATTATACAAAATAATTAGACCCCCTTGCTAGGCCTTCTTTAGGTTTTAACTAATGAGATTCAAATAGGTGCATTGAACCCCCTATTCCATAAACTATCGATTTCCTTGAGTTGTTCCATAAAACTATATCCAAGCTCTTGGCCTATCTGTGAGATCGTCCTCAACATCCCTAATAGGTTCATTTCCCTTGAGTTGTGAGAATCTAGTAAGAACATTCAAACTTTACATTACACACTGTAAGGGAATGATGAGCCTGTCTACAAATAGTTTGCTGACATTCCTAGATAGCCATGTCCTCCAAGCAACAACTAAAGGAAGTGCCTTGAATATTTTCATTGCTACATTCCCATCATACTTCCTAAGAAATTCTTCAACGCAACTGTCATGTGATATATTTTTAAAACCAATAAAAAGTTTTAACTCCTTCTGGAATATAGAAGCCTACTAACATGAAATAATATATCATATTGTTTCTTCACTTACCTTACAAAAATAACATATACTAGGAACATATTTTTTCCTATGTTGTAAATTATCCTAAGTAGGTACCTTGTTATCGAGTTCCAACCACATATAAAAGGGAGTTTCTAAAGGAAATTTATAATTATGAATCTTCTCCCACCACCAAGATAAATCTTCTATAATATCTCTTTCACTTAATACAATCTAACTAAGCTTTGGAATATAGGAAATGTTACCACAAAATCCAACAGGCCTAGTGCAAAGCCCCACTAGGCTGATCTAAACCCTACGGAAACAAGATATCGACCATCACTATCACCTTAATGAACTATCTCTAGTTGTTTAATGGTGGATTGAACCACAAGGGAGGCTTCCCAAAAGAAATTGCTTAAAGGATATTCAACAAGAAGGGTTTAAGGTGATGCAAGGTCAAATGATTGGGATAAAGTATTGGTGCAACCAAGAAGGCTAAATTACCCTTTACAAAGGTTCTATTTCTTTATCCTTAGACCACTTAAATAGATTATAGAGCTTTTATAAGTTAGGGTTTGATAGATATTCAAAGATATGACATGCAATGTGATATAACAAATTTGAAGATGATTGGGATAAAGTATTGGTGCAACCAAGAAGGCTAAATTACCCTTTACAAAGGTTCTATTTCTTTATCCTTAGACCACTTAAATAGATTATAGAGCTTTTATAAGTTAGGGTTTGATAGATATTCAAAGATATGACATACAATGTGATATAATTTTTTTGAAGAAATAGCCTTACAATGATGGATCAATAAAGGAACAAGGATATCATTTAGGCATGCAAGGATTAGCATATTCAAGTGAGTTTTTATGACTGAAACATGCATAAAACACTAATAGAAATGATGACATCATCCTTAATTATAGGGTTTTGTTGTGCAATAAATGGTAGATTTTTCCTTTTTCCAATTATTAAATGCAATCCCTATTAAGAGGGCAATAACACATCAATTAAAATTACTATTTAGTACACATTCGAGAAAATCATAATGCTAACCCAAGATAACTAGAATTTAAAAAGAAGGAAGATAAAACAATTATAAAGGTTGATTAACACCTACTAGACTACTGCCATGATATAACTAGGCAATTTAGTATTTTAGGGAAAATATTAATGAAGACAACCTTGATTAGGGTGAGCGAGAAAGAGTCCCTTCTTACAAATCCTAGCAACTTCCTCAGATAGTAGACCTTAAATTCAAGAGATGCACATATTAGAGTTATCTTGAAGGATTCAAGGAAAACAATTTCACATAACATGAACAATTAATATTTCAATACTAATATTGCAATTTTAACATGACTCACATATAGAAACCCTAATACATATGTTATAACATGCAAAATTGCAAATATAGACAATAAAATTACAAAAATTCGACAAGAATCTCTTCAATCTATCCAAATGAAGCCTCCTCATGTAAAAAATCTTCCTCAAAATACAATTCACACCATAAATTTACATTGCAGACAAGTAAAAGAGAAGACAAGAACTACTACGAACCTTTAGAGAAGAAGAGTGTGATGAATGATGATTAATATTTCAATACAAATATTGCAATTTTAACATGGCTCACATATAGAAACCCTAATACATATGTTATAGCATGCAAAATTGAACATATAGATAATAAAATTACAAAATTTCCACAAGATTCTCTTCAATCTATCCCAATGAAACCTCCACATGTAAAAATCTTCCTCAAAATACAATTCACACCATAAATTTACATTGCAAACAAGTAAAAGAGAAGACAAGAACTACTATGCACTTTTAGAGAAGAAGAAGTGTGATGAAGGATGATGATGAAAATGAAAAGTAACTGCCCTCTATTTATATGAGGGTAACCAAGTCACTTTTTAATAATTTTACAAGCAAATCCCTAAAAAAAGTTTATTTGAGCATTCAACTAGGTCAAAGATCATAAGACGACCTTGAAATAGCTTTAAAACATAACAAAATGCCAAAAATGGCCGACATATGTAGGATAAAAATGGTCTCCACCATGAAAACACCCTCCAAAATAGGCAATAATGCATCAAGTAAGTGACACAATGGCCAGTTAAATCCCACTAGCACAATTGGTTGAGGATGGGCCTCGTTAGCAAGGTGACCTAGGATCAAACCTCACAGGGGTGGTTGTGCTTGTGCTAAGGGGAGGAGACATGATAAAAAATCCAGTCAGCTTAAGGTCTGGTGTGGACAAAGCTGGGTGTGATCCCCGAGTGAATTTGATGGATTATATGCCCCTGGGTCACGGTTTCTCAAGCCAGAGGTAAAGCATGGATGATCATAAACAACTTGACAAACAAAAAAACAAAAGTGAGTCAGTGGACAACCCCTGGGGGTTAGCTCAATTGGTAGGTGTTGTGAAAATGAAGTGTTATGTACCAAAATATTTAAGGTTCAAATCCCCTCAAATAATTGATGTTTGTAGAAGGGGCATAAGTAGGTACCTAGAGGTTATAATGGTAGTAGTTTAAATCCACCCAATGTCAAGCGAGTAGGAAAATGACCTAGTTGTCGATTCCTCTAGTCACAAAAAAAAAGTGAGGCAATGGTCCAATAGTGATCCTCACTCCAAGAAAATCTCAAAGTGCATGTGCACATCTCTAAAAGGTTCCTCCTCCACAATGATGTCATCCAAAAGGTGGCCAACGTCACCTTCCCATGCATGTAGGATTGACATAACACCACTTAGGGAAATCATTGGCATTAAAAAAGGGATGTGATATCCCTCCCAAGTTGTATCAATGACAACCATCCTCAATTGGGCTACAAAATAATGCATGATCTATCATTTAGGCTCAAGGCTAGCTTAAGGGTGCCGTGGGTCCATTTGGGTATATCATCAAATAATTTAACACCTAAAATTTCAAGTTTAGTGTTTCAACATTTGGAGGCTTGTCAAGAGGTGTAGAAACATGTGGAAGTTGATTATGGACCAAAAATTGTTTATGAGTAGGAAACATCGAGGTCAAAAAGTCACGTCTACTCTTAGAATGGGGAAAATAATCCCCTAGAAGGTGCTAAAGAGGAGTCAAGCTATCCCTCAAGAGGTCTCTGCTGCATGTATAATACCACCTAAACAAAACCTCTCAAGATCAAGTGAGATCATCTTCATTAGGGACATAAATCCATTAAAGCATCACAATGGACCATATCTAATGCTAGGGGCACAAAAATACTTCACACAAAGCTCAACATCAAACATTTAACTAGATCAAGACCTGTAAACAAGTTACCTCACTTATGTTAGGGATGATTATGAAAAAAAATATATTATATTTTTCCATTCCCTAAGGGGAATGACATGCCCCAGGTTGAACCATCAATAGATGGGTTTGTGTGATCTAATGGTCATGGAGTGGGAAATACTTAAAGGAAGATGCCACATCCATGAGACTAGCTAAATGAGTTCCATCGTCTAGATTGTAATCATGTAAGGAGTGAGAAATTGTGGCAAGATTAGTTACCTCTTTCCTCAACTTGCTTTTTCCACCCCTCTAGTGCACCTTTTAATTTAATGATTTTTATTTTATGGTGAATAGCTCAGGAGACCAAGCTTGCTTTATGATTTTACAATACCCCTTTAAGATGCAACTATTGATTTTCCATGACACACAAGAATCTGGTTTGAGTCTAATATATCGAACACAAACACACTAAAATGCCACAACACTTATACTTTGCACAACAGAATAAACAACACAATGAATCAAATAGTACATAAGGCATCATTTTTGACCCAAATTTGTTATATTACAAACTTTAAACAACAATCTTAGGGCTCTATTACTAGGGATCATGGCTCTTACAACCAAGCATGATATAAGAAAACAACTAGGGCTTGGAATTAACAACTATCATGACCAACCTACCCTGAACAAAGTACAACTAAACTACTTTTGTTGGTGTGCATCCATAGTCCTTTCAGTCCACATACCCTGAACACATCTGGTGGTCGTATGCCTTCTAATCTGCATCTCCACAATCTCCCACTATCAATGATCGCAACTCCTTTAGGTCAGTGATCTTTGGCCCAACCAATCTTCCCACTAACTGCCCCTTTCTCCTTCAAGGACTCCAACACATATGGTCTTCAACAATGTTGCCCACTTCTGCCACACTACTGCTCTAAATATGACAAAACTTAGGGCTTTGGAGGTTGGAAACTTATCACTAAAGATGACCTCTGTAGCACAATGAACTAGGGCTCAACAACTAGGCATCTTGGTTGCCCTTTCTTCCTTCAAAGGTAAATACTTAGAGTTCCAAAAAACCTACCCTCCTAACAACCATGTTGTCCTTGACAAGGGGTTGTGCATAGGGCACAAAAATAAGCTATCTTACAACCCTCCACATTATACATGAATTGCTACACAAATTTGTCCAATAGGGCCTACACCATCTTGTAAAATTCATCAACTTGGAAAGCAAACAACATACCTCTTGAAGGATGTTAGATATACCATATACAACTTGTCCCTATGCACACTTTATCTCTAAAATTTAGGCCTTGGTTAGGGTACCTTGTGGTAGCTACAAGACTACTCCCTTTCTTAGCCAAACAACCCTTCAACTTGTGTTAAACATCCTCTAACAAGACCCATATTTTTGAATTATTATGCTAGGATAATGCAGCCTTTATTACTACTATTATAGATCTCAAATCAACTCCCAAATAGGGCTAGACCCCTTATGCAACAACACATAAAACTTTGTCCATGTCCATAGAGATTTTACCCATAAACATGTGCGCAGAATATGTCCTTCAAGATTGGCCAACACCCTGTGTAACTCAACCTAGTCTAGTCACAATAAAGACACCAAAACAAACCTTCTCTCTACTTTGGCTAGTCCACTTAAGGCTGTGGCTATCTCATATGATTTCTCCTTATATGTTTTTCACTTGCGATGTGAATTTTGATCAAATGAGGCTCCTCTTATTTATATTATTTTAGGGCGCAATGTCTAGCCGTCTATAGGGCACTCCTCAAGCCAAGCTGACCCGAACTTTTCATCAATTAGCCCAATGCATATAAATAAAAATTATTTTCCTCTATTTGACCAAATATTCCATGATAGCCTTAGTTTCCCCTTGCTCCATTAAGGGTGACCCACGTGCAACAATGGTTCAACTATCAAAATCATGTTTGGTTTCATGCCCACAACTTTGGGTGCAAAACCCACTACTTGGGTACTTCTCCCACAAAATTCTTTTGTGGTTCCAACTCACACAAACCAAATACCTATGGTTTTGGAGTACATCCCAAGGTACATGAATAAATAGTATCAATTTCTCACTCATTGGGATTGGGAAATTTAAGAGTTCCTTTATTTAGATGACGCATTGAGTGCTTGAGATATTGGGCGATGGCTAATGAGGGGGGGAGAGCTCATGCTAGGATTTTTCCCACACACTAAATATGTCCTAGCCATATTTTGGATTTTTCATTTTCCTTCCATTGTGGATTTATATGATTTTATTGTTCTTTTAGATGCATCAACCCCTAGGGCCAAGTTTATAGGCCTTGAATCAAAGATGTGGATATAGGGTGTCAATCCCAATAAACAATGACAATCAACCTAAAAAATAGAGATGGATAATTGTGGGAGATATAAAATGGTAAGCATGGATTACCATGGACATGCTATATCAAGCAATGCCTCCCTGGTAGTTCCCTCCCTAAGACTCTAAGGCCTCAGAGGAGGTGCCACTGGACTAGAGTGAAAGACTAATATCGCAAGTGAAGTGTGGGGAAAGGATACAATCAAGGTTGATCAATCATACAACTTGCCTTGTGATCCATATTCATATGTAGATTGGTGGAATCTACATTTAAACCTTGAGAATACTGTCCCTTTAATAGTCTCTGTGTGGGGCAAGTTACCCCACTTTCCACTCCTACATTTCAAAATATAGGAAATTCTCTTAGACGCTATATTGATTGGGCTAAAGCATGGGAAATTATGTTTGTATGTGCATAGATATGTGTTGAAATGGATTTGGATAAGGGTTTGCCTAAATTAGTTTATCTTTAAATAACTTGAATTTTCTTCAAGAAATTTCCCTTTAAGTTCAAATAATGTTATGAATAATGGCACTTTGTTAGGAGTTTCCCTAAGTTGGAAGAATACCAAAAGTATCCCAAAGAGGAAAAGTAATAGAAACAACCAAAGTGATAAATAGGAAAAAACATTCAATCGATAGCAACAAAATCCTTGGAAGCAAATTATATAGGGTCTAAATCCCCTTCCTCCCCAAAAAATCATCTGAGGTGCAAGCTTCTTCCTTAACCAAAAACAAGGATTTGGGACCTCAAAGTAATAAGTATGTAATATTGGAATAGATGGGAGCATAAGAGGACAACCATATTAATGGTAATAAGGGGATCCATCAAAGTCCACCCCCCATTAAAATTAGTGAATGGAAGATATCCTAGTGGTTGAAGATGTGCGAAACATTGAAAAGATAGAAGATGAGGAGGAATATATAGAAGAGGATGGTTTTCACTCTCTAAAAATCTAAAAAATCTCGAGGGACATTATTCCATGGGATCTGCAAATGAAAAATATAAAGGAGAAAGGGAAAAGGAGCTTGGCCAAGGAAAAACATCTAAAAGAGTAGGAAAACAAAGATATTAGAAATTAACAGGCATATAAAGACAAAGAGTTGGGAACACAACAAATGATAGAAGTAGCACTTAATAAAGGATAGAGGTATCCCAAAAAAGGAGATGGACCAACCATTACATAAGTAGGGCTCCTTAAGAAAACCAACAAATGATGAAGATAAACTCCTGAAATTGTAGGGGATTAGGATTAGAGAGAGAAATATACAAATTTAAAAGTCTTATTAAAAAGGAAATATCCCTTATCCTCCACGAGGAGATAAAAATTGGGGATTAAGAAGCCCTTAGGAAATGTAAAAATTTATGATGAGACAATTTAGATAAAACTTTCGGCAATAATCACATAAGAGGAGCTTTGTCGACGTGTTTTGAACCATCCAGTGTGGTTCATTGCCAGGACAAGATGAACCACACTGGATGGTTCGAAACGCGTCGACAAAGATCCTCTTATGTGATTGTTGTCAAACTTTTTTCTCAATTGTCAAATATGGATCACAAAAGCTTGAATTCAGAAGTTTATGATGAGGTTGTGGGGGGTTTATAAGTAAGATATCATGAGGCATCGAGAGGATTGTGTACTCTCTAGTCCTCTTTTGTCTTTTAACTATTCCAGAGCTCATATTGGATACTAGTTTGATTATTTCATATTCCAAGCCAAAAGGTATGTAACATTATTAAGATTTGTATTCTTGTGGTTTATCATAAAAGTTTCTTGTTGGTGATCCTTGCTTCATATTGGGGATTTTGAATATAATTATTGTAGTATATATGGGGGGAGTTCAACACAACCCTTCATTCTTGGAAAAAATGGGGGATAGGCTAGTCCAAGACCCTTTCTGAGAGAATATGGAGGATTGACTATATAAACAAATAAAAAAATACACCTATATCATTAAACAAGTTGGGGAAAGTCATATTGTTATAAGATTGGACTGATTTCTAATCAATAATGAAATTTTAGAATAATGTTTCTCATTGCCCTTGCAACTCTAGCTTGGGGTGGCTTGGATCATCATCTAGTCTCGCTCTCTCTCCTTCTAGAGGTGGACTATGGACTGCTCCCTTTTCATTTTAATTTGTAGTGGATGCAAAGATAGGGGTTCCATTATGTGGTATTATAGGCTTGGGGAAAATAGGTTTCAGGATCTCTCGTATATGTTGATGACCCTCAATATTACAACAAGAATGTTGAAACTCTTGAGGGTCTCAACTTTAATTTATCAACCGAGGGTTCGTACAAAACTTAAGAGGTTTTGACACTATATGTGCAGTATGCAATGTATTCTCCATTTGGTTTATTTGATGCAATTGAAGGGAAGCTAAAATGTATAGATACCACTTCTTCTATCTAAGCTACAAGAAATGATTAGAAAAACAAGGAATAACAAATAAACCTAATATAGCTTGTAGGAAAGGAAATAATAGAAAGAAACCCCACACTATTTGCAGAAAGGTAAATGAAAAGAAATAAACCTACTCTATTTTGTAGGAAAGTAAATGACATAAGGTAACCCTACTCGACTTGTAGAAAGGTAAATGAAAATAAATAAACCTATTCTATTTTGTAGGAAAGTATATGACAGAAGGTAACCCTACTCTACTTGCATAAAGGTAAATGACAAGAAGTAAATCTACTCCATTTTACAGGAAGATAGATGACAGGAAATAAACCTATGTTAAATACAAGAAAGCAAAGCAAACCATTCAAGAATGCTATGGAAAAATCAATCCTATTCTTTGGTGCATGATAAATCAACTTGTAGCTAAAAGAAGACATCTAAGATACAACTACTAGGGTAAAGTTTATAAGGGGTCTTTGAACTTCTAAACTCCATTTCCAGGGTCTAATGAGTGTTTTATTTTGGTAATGAATGATAAACAAGATTTGGGTACAAATATGGAGGCTTTCTAAGGAAATCTACGTACACTACAAGATGCCCTTTTTTTGCTTAAAGGAAATAGCTAAGAGCAGTTTTATATGGTCTAAATGTGGTATCAGGGGTGAAAAAGGTGGAGGAAGGTTTTATAAGGGTAAAATAATATTTTCCAAGCTCAAGTACCTCCAATGGATTAGTTAATGCAAGGAATGTGCAAATCTATAGTTTCATGTAGCTCGTCTAGACATAAGTCAACTTGCTGAAAGATTGCAGGAATGGGTAACAGTGGGTGAAAAGATGATGTTCTAAGTGAAACCAATGCATGAAAACAATACTAACTATACTAATGAGGAAATAATATCTAATTGAAATAAAAATGATGGTTGACTGGTAAAAGAAAAGTGCGTAAATAACTGATAAACTAATAAATGCAAAAAAAGTAAAATGAGAGAAAGATGAGTTGGATTTTAAATGAAGAATATCATTGCATGAAAGAAACAATTTTTGATTCTATGAGAGAAAGATACATAAACAAACTCTGAGAGAATCTTATTCATTAACCTTGCAAAGACAATACTTTTTTGGAGATGATATTTATAGAAAAACACGACTAAACTAAATGAATGTAAAGTATAGGTACTAGAAGGGGGTTTGAGCACCTGCGTTGGGCCCTAACCCAAGAAGACTCAGGTCCCTTAGAGGAAAATTATATTGGAAAAAAAAGAGTTCCTTTAATTAATAAACAAATGTACTCATTCATGAAACATGACAAAACTGAAATAGTAGGAAAAAGCCTTTCTCTATTGTTGACTATCTTCTCCAAAGTTTCGAATCCCTATTGGGCTACTAAGGCCCCTTATTTATACAAAAAATGCTTGAGAGGAAGCTCCCTTGAAGAGAGGACTTATTCCCTCCAAAATCCATAGAAACTAAGGTTTGGTTCCCCGATGAGTTCACAACTACAGGGAGGTGATAATGTCCTTGAGCTAGTTGAGTCTTGATTATCCTTCAACAGGGGACAAGCCCCATATTCTTCTCTTGCTGGACTTCTGCATGATCTGCATATAATATCCTCAATATCATGCAAAATAAATGAATTAGGAACACATGATGTGGAAATCATCTATTTACAATCCTAAGAACATATTAAAGTTGAAAAAGGCATTATTAAGTACAAAATAAAAGGTTAAATATACTTAAGGATATTTAGATGGGCCTTAAGTTGTATCTATTTTGGAGGCCCATCATACCCCCCTACTAAAATTATTGAGCATCCTCTAAGAAACCTTTTCATCTTGGTTTTTTTCATTCATTATCCTGATGGCTTGCTTAACATCTCAGGCTATTTCATATGTGGTAGCCCCTTCTGGATGGAACCCTGCATTCTCTTCAATTTCTATCCACTCCTTATTTTCCTCTTTTTGATCTCGATGCTCCTGTAGGCCCAATAGTAAAGGAAGAATGAACTTGAGTCCAATCCAGTGGAATCCAAGCCTTTGTATGATTCTTTTGTATAGAGGGTTTTTGGCCAATGCATTTCTTAACCTCTCATGTGAATGGTACTATCATATTCTTAAACTGTGTGGTAATGCATGCCATCTTGTTTCACATTCTTATAGGGTTTACTCACCCAATAACATGAAATTATCCTCAAAGTGAAGGATTTCATGTCCTTTCCTTCCCTTATAGATTTTTTCTATGTTGGGATATTCTACTATGAACTTGTGATTGGCAATGATGAGATGTGGGGTTGGCAACTCTGCCTTGACCCATAGTGGTTCTTCTACTTCCTTGGCTAATATTATCTTGATCTCTTTTTCCTTGATTTCTTCATGGTTCAACCATGAAACTCTAGCCATTAATTGTACATCACCCAATTAAGAATTTGGGTCCCAAATATTCATGTCAGGTAGTACTACATTATGCATGTAAAATTTTGCAATTCTAGCTCTATCCTCAATGCTACATTGGAGACAAAAATCAATGAATTTTATAACATCTTGTAGGGGAAGGGAGCCTTTTTGAGCTAATGTCCTGATCTAAAATTTAAACCACTGATATTTTAAAAATAGTGAGTAAGCTTTTTAAGGGTTTTTGCAATGTATAACATCCATGGAGAGACTAGAAATGGTGGAATTTGATCTTCTTTATCTTACAAAAACTTTTGTGTTTGTTGCAGCTGACCTTTCAACTTCTTGTTTTCCTTTTGTAGATGATCAAGCTTATGCTTTCTTCATGAAATATGAGGCTGGCCATTTCTTCTCCCATCTTCTTCATCTTTTCCTCCATAATGCCGATATCAACAACCTCTTTAGACTTTACAATTTTCATCCATCTATAAGTTCTACCTCTCTCTACCTCTAGTTCAAAGAATAGGACTGGTGAAAGGTGGATAAGAGGCACCTTCCCTACATCAATCCAAGAATAATAAGATTTGAGGACTAAATGAGGATCTGGTTCTTGTAACTCTATATTCTAAAATATTCTCTTATAACTATGCATTCTATTCTTGTGGCATTGTGGGTTCTTCTAGAAGCACTGTATCTTGAGTGCTTGGCCCTTCTAACTGAGCCTGTGGCTCTTTTCCCTTGAGTGATTTGGAGGTTATCTCAAATTCTTGTTCATCTTCCTTTTTAGGTTCTTCCTCCTTATGGGTAAGTGACTCCTCAATGGAGATTGTAGTGGGATATGCTGGTTGAGGTTTTCTAGTGGGCCTTATTCTATTTATCTTCTTTATTCTGAAGTAAAGGTGGGTTTTCCTTGGTTTCCTCAATTTGGGATTTATTGGGGTACTCAAGACTGCTAAGGTAGCAACAACTTCTTCTTCTAAGTTTTCTTTTGGAGTTCTCCCTTTTTCCCCCATTCTCCTTTTATTTTCTAGCATGGATGATGTCTCAATAGCCTCTTGGGGTATTTGAGCCTTTGATTCTGTCAAATTTAGCTTAGCCAACCCTTCCTCATCCATTTCTTCCTCTACCTCTGTTTCAACTTGTGTCTCTCTCTATTTTTATGCTTCTTTTGCTATCTTTTCTTGTGATTCTTCCCCTTTAATCTCAACTTCTTCTTCTGCTTCCACTTCAATTTATTCTTCTATTTCTACCCCCTATAGCTCTAGTTGAGGTTGAACTTCGGTCTCCAAAAAGGATTCCCTGTCCATGTTGATGAAATCAATCCATGAGACACAATTTTGTAGGCTTTCTAAGGTATCTAGGAATATCAATTTAATTAATCCATGGTGATCTAGATAATTATTGTTTTCCCCTTTCAACCTTATACACATTTCTTTTATAGACTGGAGGAGGAAATAAGGAATGTTGAGTCTCTCTTGGGTAGGTAAATCTATTTGAAATCTTAGCTAGAAAAGTAGTCTAAAATGAGAGGCATATACAATGTTGAGATTTTCCTCACATGAAATGTATTTGAGGATATGGTAAGCCACCTCATCCCATGGGTAAGGCAAGATTTCCCTTCTTGTTCCATTTTTTCCTCCACGGGTTTCTCATTCCGAAGGAAGAAATTTTTCTTGGTTGTAGTAGCCTTAGGCCTCTCCTCTTTGTTCCATTTGAACCCCGTGGGGAGTGTGGTGATCCTACTGATAATTTCTTCATTTAGATAGATGATGAGGGCTCTAAACATAGTAATAGCCTCACTGCCTTCTGGTTTTTGGATATTTGAGGTAAACTCTTGAGAAATTTCACCATCAAAGTTTCTCAACTTCTCAAAAAATCCTAGCCATTCACAATTTGCAAAAATGTTTCTAACCTTAGAGTGTTGATGGATCCTAGAGAGGTCTGTCATCTCTCTCCTATTAAATCCTCCTCCCATGGCTTAATATAGTTCTAATAAAATGAAGCACAGGATTTGTCTTCTGCTACTATACGATCCTAGGGTTTCCTGTATAGTGGAGAATGATGTAGCGGAGAAAAGTTGACAATTTTTTTAAGGTTGAGGAAAGGAAAAATTACAACATGCACCCCTTCCTTATTCAACACACCATATACTTAAGCAAATGATCATCCCATTCAATTGCTGTCTTTACTAAAATTCAAGTTGTAAATTTCAGAGTGCTTTTTGCTAACAATTGTGATGTTTTCTATGAATGCTTATGCCAAATGTTAGTGAGGAGATTTCACTTACATTTCTTTTGACAATTTCCTTTGTTTCTAGAGGCTTGATGGCTATTTTGGGTGGAATTGGCCTTGCTATAGAACTTTGTCAACTTCCTGTAGCTAGTGTTTGCAGATTCCTGTAGCAGCTTGTTCTTGAAATATTTAGGCTGGTTGATCTCTTGTAGCAAAGGTTGGGCCTCCTTATTGTTTAAAATAGAATTGCATGCAATATATACTTTGAGGGACTTGAATTAGATGGTCAATTTTTGAGGTGATGGTATCAACACGTAATGTGAGTTGGCCCCCACCTACCACATCATGCTCCACATTCCATAATGAGTAAGCAATGTCGACCCACCCTCTTGAGTCATTTCCTTTTTTGTCTTGTCTTCCTCTCGCATGTGTGGGTGTCCTTTGGAGAAAATTGAAGTTTATTTCCAGATATGGCCAAGGCCACTCTAACTAAATATGGTTTGTAAAATATTTCCATTCTTACACTTTCAATGTTTCTTCAAGCTATAATAAGTTTGAAGGGAAGGTTTTGAGAGATGCATATCTGGGCCTTACCTTTGGTGGATCTTATAGATTTTATGGATGTTGATAAATGACTTTCGGATTAATCACATAATTAGGATTTGGCCAACATTTCAAACCAACTAATGTGGTTCATCCTCAGGACAAGGTGAAAGAATCATACAATCTTCATGAATAAATAGCAGGGATGCATCCCAAGGTTAGTCGTTGCAAACTAGTTGTTGAAAAACTAGTCGTTGGAGATTAGTTAAACATGTAACTAAAAATTCTTAAAAATTCTTAAAAAGGTAGATAAGAATTATATAAATGATTTAATAATCTAAAATTAGTTATAAGTCATTTAATCTTCTAAATTTAGTTATAAATTAGTTGTATATTGTTAAGAATACTATCAATAAGGGGATTAAGAATAAGTTTAAAAATATTAATAAAAATAGTAGTTAGGATATTATATATAATATTAAATAATAATAAAGTTATAAGGGGGTTATAAATATTAATAGAAATAGTTGTTGTTATATAATATTAAATAATAATAAGGTTAACATATTATAACGTATAAGGTTAAGAGTAGGATTCAAAATATTCTAAAAAGGGAAAGGGAATTACTTAATATTATAAATAGTAATGTATCATTAAGAATACCTCAAAAATTAATAAGGGGGTAAGAATAAGAAATAAATGTTTGTTAGGAGTTTATATATTAATAAGGTTTAATATCGAATTATTATAAATAATAAGGTAAAGAGATGTTAAGATTATATATTAATGAAGTAATTAGGAGATCAATAATTTATGAGGAAAAAATAGGGTTAAAAAGAGAATCAAAGGTAAAGTGATAATATATGATATAAATATAAAAATAAAATGAGAGGAGAGAAGTTACTAAAATATCAAGCACTTGGGAGCTTGAAAATTGTATTTTTAATTGTGTTAAATATATAATAAGATATAATTATAAAAAGTGAAAGGGAGGATGGAAAACATAAAAATATATAAAAGGGGGGTGGGGGGGAGGGGGGGAAAGGGGGGGAAGATAGGAGGATCATAAGGAGAGGGCCAGAATCCAAATCTTACTCAATTTCCAACCATTGTCTCTATTGAGATTTCTAGAATGTCTCTCAATCTCAATAGCCTCCCTAAGTTTCTTATGGTGGAAATGATCAACCCTAGTAATGACTCTGGATTCCTCAATATGTACAAGGTTCATCTCCCATTTATTCAAGGGATCATTGATAGGATTGCACGTATCCTTAGAAGGAATAATGTCTCCTCTTCGTTCAAACCTCTAAGGACCATTAGAAATTCTCTTGGTTCGGTTAAGGACCCTATTGACCCAAAGGACATGAAAGGGGTTTACCTGGTTCCTTGTTCCTGTGGTATTCCATATATTGGACAAATGGGTTGATAAATTAACTAGAGGATCCATTAGCATGCTGCAGACATAAGACTCAATCGTTCCCACTCATCAGCTCTTGCTGAGCACGTGGAAAAATCCAAGCACCACATCTGTATTGAGGAATCTAGCGTCATTGCGAGGGTTGATCATTTCCACCATAGGAAACTTATGGAGGCTATTGAGATTGAGAGACATGCTAGAAATATCAATAGAGGTGCTTGGAAATTGAGTAAGAGTTGGATTCCTCCCTCTCCCTATGATCCTCCTGTCTCCCCCCCCTGCTCCCCACATCCCTTTGATATATTTTTATATTTTCCCTCCTCCCTTTCACTTTTTATAATTATATCTTATTATTTATTTAACATAATTAAAAATAAAATTTTGAAGCTCCTAAGTGCTTGATATTTTAGTAAATTCCCTCCTCTCATTTTCCTTTTATATTTATATAATATATTATTACTTTACCTTTGATTCTCTTTTTGACCCTATTTTTTCCTGATAAATTATTGATCTCCTAATTACTTCATTAATATATAATCTTAACATCTCTTTACCTTATTCTTTATAATAATTTGGTACTAAACCTTATTAATATATAAACTCCTAACAACCATTTATTTCTTATTCTTACCCCCTTATTAATTTTTGAGGTATTCTTAATGATACATTACTATTTATAATATTAAGTAATTCCCTTTCCCTTTTTAGAATATCTTGAATCCTAATCTTAAACTTATACGTTATAATATGTTAACCTTACTATTATTTAATATTATATAACAACAACTATTTCTATTAATAACCCCCTTATAACTTTATTATTATTTAATATTATATATAATATCCTAACAACTATTTTTATTAATATTTTTAAACTTATTCTTAACCCCCTTATTGATAGTATTCTTAACAATATACAACTAATTTATAACTAAATTTAGAAGATTAAATGCTTTATAACTAATTTTAGATTATTAAATAATTTATATAATTCCTATCTACCTTCTTAAGAATTTTTAGTTACATGTTTAACTAATCTCCAACGTGGCTAGTTTGCAATGGATAACCTTGGGCAATGATGCATCCCTGCTATTTATTCATGAAGATTGCATGATTTTTTCACCTTGTCCTGAGGATGAAACACATTAGTTGGTTCAAAACGTTGACCAAATCCTAATGATGTGATTAATCTGAAAGACATTTATCTACAATATGGATCACAAAAGTCTCAGATCTAACTTTATGGATGTTGCTGATGTAATTGTTGAGGTTGTCTTCGATGATCCTAAAGTATTGAATTCTATTGCTGCCTTTGATGATCTATTGGAGGTTCTAATGCTTCTACTACTGCTTCTAGAGACCTTCTAGAATATTTTTATTGTTACTATTGTTGCTCCAAATAATTCTGGTTCAAGTGGATGAAATACTGTTATTGTAGGTGGCTGAAGATCCTATAGCAACTACTAGAAGATCATGTATCTACTTAGGCTTGATTTTTTGTACTACATATATGGTGGAATTCATGGCTCTTCTTATCCATAATGAGAACTTAGACTTGTATGGCTTTTGAATACTGCTACAAGAATGTGTGTTCTCATGTAGCATCCATAGAATCTCCTTAAACTCACAATTTATTCTTGTTGGAGCCTTCACAATATTTTCATAATTTAGGAGGAAACTATTTATGGTGATGGAGAGGAATTTTGCACTTGTGACTGGTGGGAAAGACTGGAAATGTTGGACTTTTGTGATTGAACAGTAAAACAATGAAGGGAAAAATGGAAACTGGTAGGTGTTTATGGTATGTATGGATGTGAGGGGTCCCCTGGTACCTTCTTCTTTGCTCACAGGTAAAAAAAATTCAACGTTTCATCCTTTCTCTTCATTCTTTGGCATCTTGTAGCAATACAAGATCTTCCCGTAGTATTTCGGGACAATGAATGAAATAAATTAAAGAGACCTGGGAATGATGGAGAAGCTTCATGACTCTTTTGAAGGTGAGTGCTAGTAACTATAGGTTGATATGCCTATGTTTCTATTGGATTTCTTCTGCACCCACATAACTGTCAGAATAGATAAAGTAGAGAATTTTTGTGTGTCTTTATCTTTTCATTTTTTTCTTTTCTCTTTTATTATGAGGCCTACTTACTACCCCATGGAGGTTTTCAGCCTTAGTGGGTTTGCCCCAAGTGCCTCAAGGGATGTTTTCACTTGGGGATCTTTAATTTTTGTTTCTTTTTCTTTTCTTTAGGCTCATTGGATGCCACACGGATGTTTTCAACCTACGAGCCTATCTTAGGTGCTTCAAAGGAGGTTTTCACTTGTTTTTTTTCTCATTTTTTCCTCTCTTTTTTCCTTTTTCCTTTTTTATTTTTCTTTCTTTCTTTTTTATCAGAGGTTGAATGGATTGGGAGCTCTAATTCTCTCAATCACATTTAGTTCTCTTGTTATTGAATTAGGAAACTCAACCCTTGAGAGGGGGTTATTGTAGAAATTCAATATGTAGCCATTCACTAGAAGCGAGATTTGTTCTCATTAATTGTATTGATCTGAACTAAGCCATTATCATGGCATTTTTCCACTAGATAAGGTACCAACCATTTGGTCATGATTTTTCCTTTGAAATATTTGAACCTAGAATCATATAAGAGGTCCTAATCACCTGCTTGAAAGGTTCTAGCCTTAATGTTCTTATCATGCCAAACTTTTATTTGCATTTGAACTACTTCAGTGTGCATTAGAGATTGAAATTTGAGTTCATCAGGTGCATTTAGTTGCTGCAGTCTCTCTTCCTGAGCTTTTGTGATTTCCATGGAAGTTTGTGCTGCCATTCTTAGTGTATTGTACTAAAATTCAATAGATAGTAGGACCTTATTTCCATAGACCAACTCAAAGGGGGTTAAACCAATGGTGGTCTTCCAAGTAGTGTTGTAGGCCCAAGTGACCTCAACAAGCCTTTCTTCCCAATATTTCTTTCTGCTTCTAACCACATTGTTGGGTGTGGAGCCTGATTATCTTCTGTATGCAAAGGTATTGCCGCATTGGACCCTAGTTCGAAATGGGGCGGCAATGTCACCTGTAAAATATTCGATGCAGGGGGGGTCTAGTGGGGTAGCTATGACCTTTTGGGAGCCCCCCCCTGGCGGGGGGTTTCGGGGGCAGTGCCCCTGAAGCTAAGAATATATGTAAAATTGCCTTGTAAAATGTTGTAATTTCATAGTCAATCTGGGTCATTCATTAGGCGGAGATCTGACGGTAGAAGTTATGTTTAATTTAGGGTTTTTTTCCCTAGAAGGAAACCCCTCACTATATATGAGGGAATTGTATTGTGTCTATGTATATCTGTATTCTGAGTGAGGAAGAGAGAGGAGATTGAGAGCGAAGAGGGAGTTACAACTGATCTGTTGTAGGTTGTATCTCTTCAGTTTGCTGGAAAATATAAAAAATAAGGACTGGCTGTTTCTCCGTGGACGTAGCCCAAACAGGGTGAACCACATATATCTGTGTCTTTATTGTTTTATGCATTTTCTGTGTTTATATTTTTGCAATATTTTATGTGTTCCATTGCTCCGTAATATATAATTTTCTAACAATTGGTATCAGATCTGAAGGTCTATTTAGCTGATAAACTCGCAGGAGAGAAGGGTTCTTGGTTCGAGTGGGAGCAATGGCGGAAGATGGTAGGTTTAGGGTCAAAAAATTCAATGGCCACAACTACCAGCTATTGAAGATGCAGATGGAAGATTCTCTGTATCAGAGGGATCTGTACCTACCATTGAGCGGAAAGACAAAGAAGCCAATGAGTATGACAGACATAGAATGGAATATTCTCGACAGAAAGGCACTTGGAACAATACGGCTGTGCCTAGCGGTGTCGGTAGCATTTAATATTTCAAAGGAAATGACAACAAAGGGTTTTAATGTCGACATTGGCCAAAATATATGAAAAATACTCAGACTCAAATAAGGTATTTCTTATGAAGCGTTTATTTAATATGAAGATGTCAGAAGGTGGATCTGTTGCAGACCATTTAAATGATTTTAATACAGTTATAAGTCAGTTAAGTTCTGTAGGGGTAACTTTTGATGATGAAGTTAGGGCTCTGTTATTTCTGTGCTCATTGCCAGAAAGTTGGAATGGTTTAGTTATGGCCATTAGTAACTCTGTCTCTAGATCTAGTACTTTAAAGATTGATGATGTTGTCAGTGCAATCCTTAGCAAGGAAATGCGACGGAAAAGCGCCGGTGAGACATCAGGTAATGCTTTGACTGCAGAGACTAGGGGAAGAAAAATGGAAAGAGGAAAGAGCCCAGGATATTGCAGTAAGTCAACAAAAGCCAGATCCAAGTCCAGATCGGGGATAGTGTGCTGGAAATGTAGGAAGAAAGGACACCTGATGAAAGACTACAAGTCTCGAAAGGGAAAAGAAGGAGACGCGCAACAAGAAACTAAGCATGAAGCGAATGTAACAGGTGATGTGTTGCAAGATGCTGTGATTCTTTCATTAGAAAATATTATTGATGCCTGGATGGTAGATTCAGGGGCCTCATTCCATGCCACACCTGATAGGAAACATTTTCATGATTATGTTGAAGGAGATTTTGGACAGGTTCGATTGGGTGATGATAAACCCTGTAAAATCGTTGGAATGGGTACAGTTTTCATAAAACAGCAAAATGGAAATCAGTGGCTATTGAAGGAGGTAAGGCATGTTCAAGATCTGAAGAAAAATCTGATTCCAACAGGGCAGTTGGGAGGTGAAGGTTGCATCACTACTTTCACAGATAAAACTTGGAAGGTCACTAAAGGATCCCTAGTAATAGTGAAAGGAGGAAAGGTTGGTACATTGTATTTATGCAATGGTATTTCTAATTCTATTAATGATTTAACCTCTACAGGAGAAGATATGGCATTGTGGCATCATACGCTCGGGCACATGAGGGAGAAGGGGATGCAAATTCTTCACTCAAGAAATTTGTTGCCAACTTTGAAGCATGTTGATTTAAAATTCCGTGAGAATTGTGTTTATGGAAAACAGAAGAGAGTCAGATTCCTTAGAGTTGGGAAAGAAAAGAAGAGCAAAAAATTAGAGCTTATGCATACAGATGTATGGGAACCTGCTCAGGTATCATCTCTTGGTGGCTCTTTTTATTATGTTACTTTTATTAATGATGCAACCAGAAAAATTGGGATTTACTGTATTCGAAATAAATCTAATGTATTTGATACTTTCAAGAAATGGAAAGCTTTGGTTGAAAATGAGACAGGAAAAAGGTTGAAGTGTCTCAGATCAGACAATGGAGGTGAATATTACAGCAAAGAGTTTGATAGGTATTGTTCTGAGAATGGAATTTGCAAAGAGAAGACAGTTCCAGGAACACCACAAGAAAATGGTGTGTCAGAAAGGATGAACAGGACAATCATGGAGCGTGCAAGGTGCATGAGATTGCATGCAGGATTGTCTTTACAATTTTGGGCAGATGCTGTAGATACTGTTGTTTATCTAATAAACAGAGGGCCTTCAAGTTCCTTGGATGGTGGTATTCCAGAGGAGGCATGGATAGGTAAAA
Source organism: Pinus tabuliformis (assembly GCA_031772625.1). Classification (NCBI taxonomy): domain Eukaryota; kingdom Viridiplantae; phylum Streptophyta; class Pinopsida; order Pinales; family Pinaceae; genus Pinus; species Pinus tabuliformis. The sequence goes on along the minus strand of CM062812.1, from coordinate 253,198,767 downwards.
AGGTAAACTACTCTTTTTAAAATACTTTTGGTTGTTAAGCCTTTGTCCACATTAATAAAGAAAATAGAACAAAGCTTGAGGCAAAATCAAAGAAATGTACCTTTATTGGATATGGTGTTAATGATTTTGGTTATCACTTTTATGATTATGAAAAACACAAAATCATTAGGAGTAGAGATGTCATATTCAATGAAAAGGTTTTGTATAAGGATCAGTTACAGGAAAAGAAACAGGAAAAAGAAAACAGAGAATACACAGTGCTTGACGATATCATAGGAAAAGTGATGGAGCCTGAAAATCATAATGATCAATAGCCAAAACAACAACCACAACAACAAGAAGCACCCCAAACACCTAAAAATGGTGTTAGAATATCTACCAGGATAAGTAGATCCCCTGAACGATACTCTCCTTCATTATATTATGTATTGTTGACTGATTATGGTGAACCAGAATGTTATGAAGAAGCAGTGTAGGTAGAAACCAGGAAGAAGTGGGAGCAAGCCATGAAAGAAAAGATGGAATCCTTAGCACATAACTAGACTTGGGACTTAGTCAGGTTGCCTACAGGTAAAACAAAATTACAGAATAAATGGGTTTATAGGCTGAAGGAAGAAGATCGAGTAAAACAGAGGTACAAAGCTAGACTTGTGGTGAAGGGGTTTGCACAGAAGAAAGGTATTGATTTTGATTAAATATTTTCTCCCATTGTTAAAATGACTTCAATCAAAAATATTTTAAGTCTAGTAGTAGCTGAAGATTTGCATCTTGAGCAGTTAGATGTAAAGACAACCTTTCTCCATGGGGATTTGGAGGAAGAGATATATATGCAGCAACCACAAGGATATGAGGTAAAAGGGAAGGAGAAACTAGTGTGCAGGTTGAAGAAGAGCTTGTATGGCTTAAAACAGGCTCCAAGGCAGTGGTATCTAAAATTTGATAGGTTTATGTCTGAACAAGGTTATACTAGATGTCACTCTCATCATTGTGTTTATCTCAAAAGGAAAAATGATGGCAGCTATATTATATTGTTATTGTATGTAGATGACATGCTTGTTGCAGGTTCTAACATGCAGGAAATAAATGTGATCAAAAGGAAATAGGAAAACTCATTTGCAATGAAGGATTTGGGTGCTGCAAAACAAATCCTTGGTATGAGAATAACTAGACAGGAAGAATCACAAATTAACATTATCTCAAAGTGAGTACATAGAAAAGGTGTTGAAAAGGTTTAATATGCAGAATGCAAAACCAGTTGGTATACCTTTGACTAGCCATTTCAAATTAAGTAAGGAGGCATGTCCCAAGACTCAGGAAGAAATGGCTCATATGTCTAAAGTTCCATATGCATCAACAGTTGGAAGCTTAATGTATGCAATGGTCTGCACAAGGCCTGATATTGCACACGCAGTGGGAGTTGTAAGTAGGTACATGAACAATCTAGGAAAAGAACATTGGATGGCGGTGAAGTGGATTCTTAGGTATTTGAGAGGTACCACAAATCAAGCATTATGCTTTGGTGATTTAAATATTGCTCTACAGGGATATGTTGATGCAGATATGGCAGGTGACGGAGATAACAGGAGGAGCACTCCAGGATATGTATTTACTATAGGTGGAATAGCTATCAGTTGGGTTTCAAAACTACAAAGTGTTGTTACACTCTCAACAACAAAAGCAGAGTATGTTGCTGCTACAGAGGCTAGTAAATAAATGATTTGGTTACAAAGGTTTTTGGATGAATTGGGTAAGAAGCAAGAGTTGGGCAGGTTATACAGTGACAACCAGGGTTCCATACATCTTGCAAAGAACTCTGCATTTCATTCCAAGACTAAGCATATATAGCTCAAGTACCATTTCATACGGTCATCATTAGAAGATGGACAGTTGAAGTTGGAAAAGATACACACTAGCCAGAATCCTGTAGATATGTTAACAAAAGTTGTAACCAGGAAGAAAATAAGAATCTGCTCAGTTTCAATTGGTCTTCTAGTATGATGAAGAAGATGAGAAATAGCCAGGTCCAAAGTGGAGTCATTGTCTAGCAAATGAAGCAGTAGTGGAGTTTCTATAATCAGTCTCCAAGTGGGAGATTGTTGGGTGTGGAGCCTGATTATCTTCTATATGCAAAGGTATTGCCGCATTGGACCCTAGTTCGAAATGGGGTGGAAACGACGCCCATAAAATATTCACTGCAGGGGGGGTCCAGGGGGGGTGGCCGTGACCTTTTGGGAGCCCACCCCTAGAGGGGGGTTTGGGGGGCAGTGCCCCCGAAGCTAAGAATAGATGTAAAATTTCCTTGTAAAATGTTGTAATTTCGTAGTCAATCTGGGCCGTTCATTAGGCAGAGATCTTATGGTATAAGTTATGTTTAATTTAGGGTTTTTTTCCCTAGAAGGCAACCCCTCACTATATATGAGGGAATTGTATTGTGTCTATGTATATCTATATTATGAGTGAGGAAGAGAGAGGAGATTGAGAGCGAAGAGGGAGTTACAACGGATCTGTTGTAGGTTGTATCTCTTCAGTTTGCTGGATAATATAAAAAAGAAGGACTGGCTGTTTCTCCGTGGACGTAGCCCAAACTGGGTGAACCACATATATCTGTGTCTCTCTTGTTTTATGTGTTTATATTTATGCAATATTTTATGTGTTCCATTGCTCCATAATATATAATTTTCTAACACACATTAGTAAGAATAATTTCAGTGCTCTATTGGTTGCCTCCACTTGCCCATTTTCTTGAGGGTGATATGGGGTGGATTTTCTATGATGATGCTACCTCATCATCCCCTTTATCGGATTGAAAGTGAATTGAGAACCTAGGTCTCTCACTAGTTCCCTTGGGAAACCAAATTTGTAAAAAATGTTCTCCCTTAAGAACTCATCTACTTTTTGTTCTATTGCTACCTTGAATACCTTCACCTTATTCCACTTGGTTAAATAATCTATCCACACAATGATGTACTTATTTTGTCCAGATGGAGGGTCAATAGGTCTAATGAAGTCCATGCCCCACTTCTCAAATGGCTTGAAAATTACTTTAGGTTGTAGAGGCATCTCATCCCTTCAAGTAGGTTTCCTCATCCTCTAACATTCATCACACTGGCACCTCGATGAAGAGTAGAATAATAGTATCATGCCTAAAGAATATTTTAGGATTTCCTCTTAGAAGCAAAATGGCTGCTATAGGGTCCATCATGAAAGCCTGAGAGGATGTGATAGATCTCATCTTCCCTTGCACATATCGTTAGGACTTGTCAGGTCCCAAACTGAAGAGGTTGGCCCCAATACAATTATAAGGAGCACTTTTCCTAACAATCTCACTCTTCTCCTTTAAAGACAAGTTAGGGGGAAACAAGCCAACAAAAAAGAAGTTTGCTGTATCAGCAAACCATGGAGACAATAATGATATGGAAAAATGGTGCTCATTAGGAAGTTGGTAATCCACCATTTGTTCATTTTCTGCAGATAAGGTTAGCCTAAACAATAAATCTGCAACAACATTTTCTTTCCCTTGTTTATCAACAATGGTTAGATAAAATTGTTGTAGCAGCAATAACCATCTAATGATTTGAACATTTACATTAGGTATGTAATTACTACACGGTTAGCATGCACAAAAAGCTAATATCTAGTAACACAATGCTTGAATTTATTCAAAGAATGCACAACAAACAAAAGTTTGTTTTTGTTTGTTTGTTTGTTTGTTTTTGTTTTGTTTGTTTGTTTTGTTTTTGTTTTTGTTTTTTGTTTTTTTGCTTTATTTGTTTTTTTTTTTGTTTTTTTGTTTGTTTGTTTGTTTTGTTTTGTTTTGTTTTGTTTGTTTGTTTGTTGTTGTTGTTGTTTTTGTTTTTGTTTTTTGTTTTTGTTTTTGTTTTGTTTTGTTTTGTTTTTTGTTTTGTTTGTTTTGTTTTGTTTGTTTTGTTTTTGTTTTTTTGTTTTGTTTTGTTTTTGTTTTTGTTTTGTTATGTTTTTGTTATGTTTTGTTTTTGTTTTGTTTTTTTTTTGTTTTTTTTTTTCTCGGTAATTGTGTAATTGAGCCCATCCTTGGACAAGTTTTTACTAATTAAATAGATGGAATAAGGAAATTTTCCTTCAAGCTGCCCCAATGCTACCCCCATTTCTTTGTCTAATGCATTTGTGTGGTTGTGGAAAGGCAAGGCCAAATTTGGGCCCCTAAGGAACGGTGCAGCTGTCGATTTGTCTATGATTTATTCAAATGCCTTTTGACATAGGTTTGTCTAACAAATATCTGAATCTTTTGTTAATAGATAAAACAAAGGTGAAGAAATTTTTCTAAAATCCTTAATAAATATTCTATAGTACCTAAAAGTCCTAAAAAGCTCCTAACATCCTTTTGTCTCTGCAAGACAAGAACCTTTCTGATGATGGCTATTGTATTGGTATCAACCTGAATTCCTTTAGAGAGGAAGTTCCCTAAAAAATTCCTTCATTCAATATAAATTGGCACTTTTCAAACCTTAAGGAGAGATTCATCTCTATGCGTCTTCGTAAAAAATTGCATAGGTTGGAGAGAGCTTCTTGAAAAACATATCCATAAGGTGTGAAGTCATCCATGTAAATATCTACTGAGTCATGTACAAGGTCAGAAAAATTACTCAATATCGCCCTCTGTAAGGTGGTAGAGGCAATGCTCAAGACGAATGGAAGGAACCTGTAGATAAAAGTCCCCCATTGGTAGGTGGAAGTATCTTGGCCTTCAAGACTAATTTGAATATGATTATAACCACTGAACCCATCTAGACATGAAAAGAACTTCTTTCCTGTAAGAACATCCAAAAATTGGTCAATAAAAGATAAAGGAAAGTGATATTTCTTGGTGGCCTTATTAAGTTCTCTGTAATCAATGCAAACTCTCCATTTCCCATTCTTCTTAGGCATAATTACTAAAGGTGACACCCACTCACTGTTCGAAATTGGATAGATAAAACCCACATCTAATAATTTATATAATTCCTCTCTTACAATCTACTTTAGTGCAAGGTTCATTCTTCTCTAAGGTTGGTGAAATGGTTTATGTTCTTCCTTAATGTATATATGATGAGTACATATAGAGGGGTGAACTTCATTCATCTCCTTGTAATCCTATGCAAAAGCATCAGGATTCTGCCTCAAAAAAATCAATAACTTTTCTTCTTGATCAGATGAAAGAAAAGGGTTGATTTTTAGAGTTTTAGAGGGGTTTATTTCTATGATTTTACATTACTTTGGTCAAAACTGGCAGTGATTAAATCTGCCCATGAGCTGTCTTGAGAGCACACAAGCTATCTGTTGGGTAGCGGAGGTCCCACGTAACAGTTTTGGGTTTGATAGCCTAGAAGTTAGTGTAAAAATATTATAAACCTATGAAATATGCGGAGCACGAAATGCAAAAAGTCAAGTCAAAGGGTTTTCCACCCAAGAAATAATATATAATAATAGGAAGTAAGTGGGTCCGCGGACCATAGGAAGGTATAAATAGAGTGTGGCTCTATGGGGAGAAGGCAGTTCCTTTTGTATGATCTTGGATTTGAATTGTAATGGGTTTTTGAGAAGGAAAGTTTTGAAGCGTCTGTAAGTCCGAGTCAAGGGTTTGGGTAGGGGATAGAGGCTTTGCAGCTGTGTGCATAGAGGCTTGGAAGAGTCCATTGCTGTGTGCGTGGACCCCTGCAGCTGAGTGCGTAGGGCGAATCTAGATGTATTGGTGATAAAGTGGAAATAAAGATAAGTTGCTTTTGTAATTCTGTGATCTGGCTTTCTGTATGGTGAATATAATTGTTTGATCTATGCACATATGCTTATGTTATGAATGTATGTGAATATGAGTTTATTCTAAGTGCGCGAACTGGTTAAATCTGATAAATGTTTGCTTAAAGACCCTGCTAAGTAGATCTGATTTATACAAGTAATTAATATTACAAATTAACCCAGATCTGGATCTACGCAGAGGTAGAGCAGCGCGAGGCTTTATAAGGGCGCTCAAACCCTCCATACCACATCTAAACATCCCAAGGGTGAAGAAACCTGGTTCCAGCACCCCCCCTTCTACCTCAGGTGAGACCTCAGTCCGTGCTCCATGGGCTGTTGTCAAAAGGGCCGGTAGCTGCGGGATTTGTTTGGCTAAGTAATTATTCCAACCTTGGGTCAGGCCCATATAAGCCAAAAAATGGTTCTATTGCTGGGACCGGGATCTACCTAAGGGGTGTATGATGTGGAATGTGGGGACTCTGTAATAAAAGAATTGAAGGATTGAAGGGACCAGGAGCAGTATTAGTTCAGAGTACGGTGGCAGAGTTGACAATGACGAGCACGATCCAGCTACCAATATACAAAGGAGCAAGAAGCGAAGACCCAGAACAATTTTGGTTCGTGCTAAACTCAGTATGGAACACACATAGAATTGCAGATAATAATATCAGAAAGGCTACCTTAGTTAGCACGCTGCAGCACCGGGCGCTGACATGGTATATAAAGTACTCAAGCGATCACCCAACTACGGGGACAACAGAAATCCAGACGAACTAAAGAAAGCATTTAGCTGACCAAAGTCAGAAACACAATCGATCATAGGGTTCAAAGAGATTGCGATGATACCTGGTGAAACCCTGTGGGATTTGGACCAAAGACTGAAAGTGCTATTCGCGAGGCTATCATGACATTGACAGATGCACAACACTGTGCTTGGTTTATGGCATCCTTAACACCACATCTGAGGATGGTGTTGTCACAACAAAAGATCTCAACCCAGGCTGAAGCATTAGAGACAGCAATGAGGTTGCACGAAACTCCATTACAAGACCCAGGGTTGGGATTTCAGCAAATCCAAGCGTATATCCAGAATTTGTGTTTGGAAATGAAGAAGTCAAAACGAGAACAGGCACCGTGACCAGAAGTCCGAGAGGAAGTATGGTGTATAAAGTGCAGGAGCCAGGGGCACAATAAAGATCACTGCCCCCTCTCAATGAATTATGTGGCAACGGGGGGACCAACACTATTGCGACCAGAGGCACAGGCAGGGCTAAGCACAACAACCTCGCTCTGGTGCACAATCTGTCAGGTGGGAGGAAAACACCACACTGATAACTGTCATCTACTACCAAAATACAACCAGACCCCGTAGTAGCTATTTTGCAACTTTTGTAGATTGCTGGGCCATGAGGAAAGAGACTGTCGTAGCTACCAATTATTAATGGACCCGTCACCTGCTTATAGAATGCAGATTGAGGCGCGAGGTCAAGATCCAGCTATGGCGATCGCGCGGTGGGTTCCAACACCGTGGACGAGGACGAGGTGGAATTGGGCTAGGAAGGGGTCGCGGGCAGCTAATCTGTTACAACTGCGAAGGTAGAGGACATTACACATGGGATTGTACCAACCCAACTAGAATTTCATGTAGTTATTGTGAGTAATTCAATCATGAGCTGATAGATTGCCCTACGCTGATAGCACAGATTCGTGAAAAAAAGTCAGTGCAACCAACAACGACCTAGAAGTACAAATGACGAGGTCCGAACCCTGCGAGGAAGATCCCAAAGTAAACATGGTACTAAGAACTGACACGACCATAAGAGCGAATAGACGAAACTTGAGTAAGGAAGAAGCAGGGGTTGGTAAGGAGACATATCGGAAGCTAGGGAGAGCTTCGCAGCAGTCTCTACCCTAGGTAGTAGGGATCAGCCTGAGCTAGATAGGGATCCTTCGATGATAACTACCTTTTTAGAGACATGTATAAAATTGCTTTGTGACAACAGGGTAGTTAAAGGCTTACATGAATTGATAAATAGATGCGCAGGATGGAGTGAACCTCACGTAGTTCGAAAGTTGGGAAGACATGCATCGTAGACCGGGAGGGAAATGTGACTAACAGCGCAGATTGGCGATTATGAGATGGATCAGGTCATTCTGGATCTGGGCTCAGATGCCAACGTACTGCCTAAAAAGACTTGGGAGTGCATGGGTAAGCTTACGCTACAATGGTCCCCTATCAAATTATGGATGGCAAACCAGCAGAAGGTCCTGCCCATGGGAAGGCTGCAAGGAATTATAGTAGATATTGACGACGCAAGTACTCGGACGGACTTTGAAGTGATTGAAATCATGGATGAAAGCACACCTTATCCTACGTTGTTAGGAATAGACTGGGCCACTGACATGAATGGGGTTATTAATTTAAAGAAGTGGACAATGATATTTGAAACAAAGTCGCTCCGTGTAGTCGTTCCACTAGATCCGGCTGAAGGACTGCGCTATATTGAACCCGTGCGCAACAAAGAGAGCGATGACGAATTAGATGGTATCTATAGAATGGCTGCACAAAGGAAAGAATGGGTCAAGACAACGAAGGATAGAAGAATATCACGGGGCTATGTAGAGTCTTGCACCATCGATTCAAATGAAGAAGACGAGTAGTGGTGTAATAGGTTGAACAGAGTGATCACGCTACATTGCAATATGGTGACTAAATCTCTGCACTGTGTAAGGGCCTAGGATCACAAATTGCTGACATATGATGGGTTGACCATAATAGATGAATTCTTGACCAAATTTGAAATCACAGTACTAGAGCACCAACGGTTTGATGCGTTGAGATGGGCATTGCGCACAACGCCTGTGCGATGGTGGGGCACACATGAAGGTACTTTCAAATATTGGCGTGGCTGCAGGCGCATGACGAAGATCAGATTTGGGAAGCTGAAACTACGCATAACGGAGAAATATGATGGACGTGATGACCTGCACATGCACCTTACCAGATGGATCAAAGCCTACGAAGAGGAACCTCAACCAGAATGGGTGCACTTATTTTATCACACCCTGGATGTCATTCCTAGAAATTGGTATACTAAAGTGGAGCTCCAGCACGACATAGGCGAGTGGGATATCTTGCGCGAAGGGTTTTTGTCGACATTCCTCTTTTAAGATCAATGGATGGATCCCATGGATGATGCGTTACAGCTGGTAAAGGCCGCCATTTTCAAGATGCCACTGGAACCAGAAGAAACTATGCAGCCCGACTGGTTGCGACAACTGAACCAGGCTCTCGAATGCTATAATGTCTAGGTAGAAGATGATGAGGACGATTTGCGAAACATCAATATTCTAAAATCAGAGGGGAACCGTGAGGTGCGTGAACCCGAAGTCGAAGATCTAGATATCACGACGCCATTGAAAAGGAGACAAGTCAATATCGGAACAGAAGAGGAGCTGAAGTATGCAACTCTTGGGGACTATTGGGACAACGCCACAATGGAGAAGGTCGTCGTAAAGCTGGGACATCTAAACGCAGGCCCAGATCACCTGTCCCGAATTGAGACTGGCAAAGAGCCCACAAATTTAGAGGACAGACTCCCGGATGCACAACTATATGCGGTGCGTGTAGCAGATGGTCATTTTGAGGATATAATCCATTTCTTAACTACAGGAACCACGCCGCAGGGATATTCTATTCAGCAGAAGAAGGAATTGGTGATACGCGTAGCAGACTTCACCATGATTGCAGGACACCTCTATAAAATGGGTAACGACGCAATATTACGTAGGTATGTCCTAGAGTTCGAGCGAGGATAGATCCTGGTTGAAGCACATGGGGGGGTTGCTGGCGGACATTATGAGGGTCATGCCACTGCCTAGAAGATTCTTCATGCAAGATTATGGTGGCCCACTTTGCATCAAGATTCGAAAGAATACTGCTGAGCCTGCGATGTATGTCAACGGACAGGGAAACCATCGCAGAGAGATGAAATGCCGCTCCAACCACAAATGACGCTATAGCCATTCAAGAAGTGGGCAATCAACTTCATAGGACCTATTGACCTACAAGGGAAGACGAGCACGTGCTATATCATCACTGCGACAGAATATTTTACCTGATGGGCAGAGGCACAACCGGTTAAGGACTGCACGACTGTGACAGCTGTGAAGTTTTTGTTCGAGAACATACTGACAAGGTTTGGATGTCCCAAAATTATCATGAGCGATTGGGGAACACATTTTATGAATGAAACGATCAGCACACTCACTGAGGAATTCTAGATATATCACCAATAGAGTACGCCATACCACCCACAAGTGAATGGGACCGTTGAGGCATTCAACAAAATCTTAGAGACCGCGTTAACCAAGGTTTGTAACGCACAAAGAAATGATTGGGACTTGCGCATCCCTACTGTGTTATGGGCATACCGAACCATGTGCAAGAAGCTGACGGGCCAAACACCTTTTTGGTTAGTCTATGGCAAGGAGGCCATTATGCCTATGGAATATATTGTGCCTAGTTTGTGGATCGCGACAATAACAGGAATGGCCGATTGCGGGGCTTTGGAGGAACGGCTCGCGTAGCTCGAAGAATTGGAGGAGGAACAGTTTTTGGCTAGATTCCATCAACAAGTACAGAAACAGCGTGAGAAAGCATGGCATGATCACCATATCAAGGTGTGCACCTTCAAGGAGAATGATCTAGTATTTCTATACGACAATAAGTTTGAGAAATTCCCTGGCAAACTCTGAATGCATTGGTTGGGACCCTATGTCATCAAAGAAGTTACCGATGGGGGTGCGGTTCAGCTTTCCAAACTCAATGGAGACCCCTTCCTGGGCTGAGTGAATGGCAGTCGCCTGAAGCTCTACACGGGCGGGCCAGCCGCCTGACTAACCGTTTGAGGGATAGTCTCACCGCTCCAGCCAGTTGAAAGAGAGCGCGGGACGGTAAAGAAGTCTGGGGGAAAGAGGCGCGATTTCCAGGATACACGTTATTTGGCCCATCACCAAGATCGCAGTTGCGTAGTAAGAAGTGCATTGATGCGGTGCTAAGAGGAGAAATAACCGTTCCTGTCACCATTCACGACAAGATGTCTGCACTATGGCAAAAGGGAGCGGGCGGTGGGCAATTAAGAGGAGTATGAGCCAGATATGGAACGAGCTACCACAAATTTTACACGAGGATGCCCGAACAGGCAGGAACCAATGAGTTTGAAATTCTAACCGCTTTTAAATCCCCGAGGGGCATCCACCGGGCGACCTACATTTTTGGAAAACATATGTTGGTTATCGATATGGAACTTTTCATTATCTCTGCACAAGGAGTAAGCCCGAGGGTAGTGATACGGCCGATGGAAAGGCAGGACTCTCTGAGGAACATGGTGTTGGCAGCTGCGGGCGTCCCGCAGAGTACATCATTAACCGTAGGGGATGTACCAGAAAAGGGGAGACATGAAGTAGAATTGGTCCAGATGCCATCGCCCCGCCTGGGGATAGGCTGATGAACTACAAAAAAAAAGAGAAAGGATGGAAAGATGGACCACTGGTAGAAATGCAGTTAATACGTCATCTCTAAGGTACCTTGAGGATTGGGATTTCGTGGATAGCAACAAAGGTCTTGCAAAATTGCGACACAAGCTGCAACAGACAGTGCGAAGAGCAGATACAAAGATCGGAAGTGGCTGTGGTGGTACAAGGAGGTCCTGTATGTGGCTCCCCCGCTCGAGCTAAAATCCTATGCGGGGGTGTTTTGTGTTAACCGAGCAGAGCATAATGAGCATTGTCAGTCGCAAGAATTGGTAGCAACAACGAAGCAGGAGCCGGACGAAGCGTTATAGGAGACAAGGAATAAGCAATAGGATGAGCAGCGTCACTCAGAGGGAGGTGAACAACGAAGCCAAGGCAGTGCGTCTTGCTGCACTAATGATTGATTCAGGACGAGTCATGATAATTGTGTTGAGGGACTGTTAGGTAGCGGAGGTCCCGTGTAACAATTTTGGGTCTGATAGCCTAGAAGTTAGGGTAAAAATATTATAAAACTCCGAAATATGTGGAGCGCGAAATGTAAAAAGTCGAGTCAAAGGGTTGTCCACCCAAGAAATAATATAGAATAATAGGAATTAAGTCGGTCCGCGGACCATAGGAAGGTATAAATAGAGCGGGACTCTATGGGGAGAAGGCAATTCTTTTTGTATGATCTTGGATCTGAATTGTAATGAGTTTTTGAGAAGGAAAGTTTTGAAGTGTCTGTAAGTCCGAGTCAAGGGTTTGGGTAGGGGATAGAGGATCTGCAACTATGTGCATAGAGGCCTGGAAGAGTCTGCAGTTGTGTGCACGGACCCCTATAGCTGAGTGCGTAGGGTGAATCTAGATGTATTGGTGATAAAGTGGAAATAAAGATAAGTTGCTTCTGTAATTCTGTGATCTGGCTTTCTATATGGTGAATATAACTATTTGATCTATGCACATATGCTTATGTTATGAATGTATGTGAATCCGAGTTTATTCCAAGTGTGTGAACTGGTTAAATCTGATAATTATTTGCTTAAATACCTTGCGAAGTAGATCTGATTTATACAAGTAATTAATATTACGAATTAACCCAGATCCAGATCTACGTGGAAGTAAAGTAGCGCGAGGCTGCAGAATGACGCGCGAACCCTCCAGACCACATCTAGACATCCCAAGGATGCGGAATCCTGGTTCTAGCACCCTCCCCTGCTACCTCGGGTGAGACATCAGTCCGCGCTCCATGGGCTATTGCCGAAAGGGCTGGTAGCTAACACTATCTTAAAAATTTTTCTTCCAGACCATCAATATTCATGGCAGTAGGATACTTATCTTTTATAAATTTGTCAATAAGATTGTCTTCATCCAATTTCCTGCTACCAATAGTGTTTTCTAATGTACAAATGGGGTAGGGTGATTATTGATAAATTTCTTCTTCTTCTTCCTCTTCTACCCACACAGGAAAATACTGTTCAATGAGGGGTTGAGTAGGAAGGTATAGTACAAGCTATTTTCTTAGCTTCTTATTTGCGACTGTCATATTTCCAACCCTACAAATGATGTAGACATTAGAAACAACTAACCGAGGCATTCCTAGGATAAGAGGATAGCCACTGAACCTGGTTTTGTGTTGGAGAACAAGTAAGTCAGTAGGGTACTCCTAGGAATCAATGGAAACTGTTAGAGCCTAAATATGCCTTAGGCTGAAGGAAGGAAAAATTCAGGGTAACCACAAACCACGCTCAGTCTGGTAGCTAGCCCTACTAGAACAGGAGAGGGCTCTCTCCAGGTCACACTCAGTTAAAATAGACAATAGGGTTTGAGATGACTCAAAACGAATGCTGATTTTAGGCTAGTAAATGGATATGAAAAAGGAAATTTATTGAATGACTGAACTTTCTGGGCTGTATGGGACAAAGGGCAGCCTGAGATGGGAAATTAAATCAAAGACGCAGAGTATTTCGTGAGGCAAGATAGGCAGGAGGTTTAGCAGTTAAACTGAAATAATATGTAGTGGAAAGATAGTTGAGAAAGCTGAAAAGGGCATATACATGAATCCTTCTTAGACAGAGGAAAACACACAAAGTATGAATTCTTTACAAGGAAGAGCATAAAAATGGATTCTACCTTTCCTACTTAAGAGCATTCAAACGGAAATGATTTCTGAATGAAATGTAAAACATAACAAGGCACATATGAAACTGAAAGAGGAAACATCTGCTAAACTTCATACCGCATGAATCTCATGAATCAGAGCTGCATCATTTATTAAATTCCTGGCCAAGCTGTACAATGAAACACTGAGTTTTTTCTCCACACCGTTTCCCAAAAACTCCAACCAACCCTTTACCAATGATCTTTCATACAATAAATAAACTTTTTCATGAGGAAATGGATCGACCCAGAATAGGGGGTGGTTTAATCATTATTAACTGAAGATGGAAAGCCAACCATCTGTAACAGGAGCAACGCTACAAGATCTGCTCAAATCTGCTAATGAACAACGAGGAGGCACACCTGTAGCGTAGATTTGGTAACTGAAGAAAAACATAGGCAATCACATCATATTTTTCTGCCACTATGGATATCTACGTTTAAAAAAAATTTAAGCGTTTTGGTTTTTTGACTTTTCATATTCCCCTTTTTTCCTTTTGGATAAAAACGGTCCTTTAATGAAAGTGGTTTTGAATTTCTCCTTAGTTGACGGGAAACAGCGTTTTGCCAATACTAGCCGAAATTTCTCTTTTAACACCAGTGAATACATATCCAACAGATTCGCAACACTTCCATTACCCTGGATGCCCAAGGTTGCAATGACTTCATTCACTTTACACAATGCCTCGGTGAGTTTTCTGTATGAGGACCCTTATGTTGAATATCGTTATAAATATGACAGATCTGGCACATTAGTCATGTTTCAAAATTTCACCTTCTAGTTATAGAATTCTATTGTCTCGTCATTTGATTTTACATAGTTAAATCCCCCATTGGCGCTGTTCTTCAAATCTGTAGGGCTGCCAGTGAAATGGTTACAGGCCATTTGGAGATCTGCATCCATGAAAAAAAAGTTATATCCCATTGCAAGCATAGTCTGCAGAAAATTGATTTTCCTCCACATCCTCTTTAAATAATCATCTGTCATGAAAATCTTCACCCTAGCGAAGTCGACTCCATCAGTCTTGAGAACAAAGCTTGCATATTCATCATTATGAAGCAGAGGAGCCAAAAAAATTAGAGATTTGATAGAGGCAATGAGAAATTTGGAGTAGCTGCTCTATGTGCCGCGCGCACGCCCAATGCGCTGTGCCGGCTCTGTGTGCCGCGCGCAAGTAAATTAACACTGTGTAGAGGCGCCCGATGCGCTGCACCTTGTGGATGCACCACGCCTGCTCCCAATGCACCGCGCGCATTTCGAACACGCATCTGGATGGGGTCTTTCACCTTGTTTGAGGGATACCTGTGGAATCGACCATATGATGAAGCTTGGGAGTGTTCACCGCACACAAAACTTGTACATCGCCTGGGTGAAAGCATGGATTTTTGGCCACAACTACTTTTCCTTGGACTATGCTAGTTTTAGAATCCTGGGGATTTTGTGTAGATGCAGAAAGCCCAGCATCATGGAATTGGTTATTTCCTGGTGTATATGAAACTTGAACAAATACTTCTTCATACTTCAATGTTTTTCTTTCATTCAGGCACTCCATCAAGCATCGTTCCCTTTTAACATCGTTTTTCCATTCTCTCTTTAAAAAACCAGAAATAGTTGAGCCTCTGCCACACCTTTTGTTCAGCATTTTCTCGAATCACACATGTGTTGATGAAGATGATTTTGGCATTCTCTAGTGTATCTACAACCTCTGTCTATTTAGCACTTTTCATGACTGTCGAATCTGTGCAAGTTTTGAGCGTTTGGAACGAGTTTTGACCAATTTTTAGGCTTTCTGGCTGTGTGCGCCGTGCGTGCGCCCAGTGCGTCGCGTGCGCCATGCCTTTGTTAATTTACACTGGGTTTTGAGGCCCAGTGCGCCGCGCTCAGCGTATGCACCGCGCCACCTGTTCTATGCGCCGCGCAGACTTGTAAACAGAGTCTTGGTTTTCCATCTGTTGTAATCTCTAAACCAGTTTTGAATTGCAGTTTCATGTGCCCAGAAAGTGCTTCTCAACGTTGTTGACATCATTGAAAAGTGGTGCCCTTGGATCATCAACCGAAATAGCAACAATTTTCCAATCCACTACACCTTCATCAACCATTGCTAAAGCAGTTGATGGCTTCACTTTGGGTACTCTTCCAATTTTATCTTGCCTTTCCCCAATCTTCGCTACATTAACTGGATCATTGTCATCAAATGCTCCTTTAACTTTTGTATTTGCAAGAGATGAATCTTCCCATGTTCGTGGAAGAAATCCATAGTTCCAATTTCATGTTATATGGGTAATATCGAAGTTTGCCTTTTTTAGTGTTTTGCTTGATTGGAAGTTTGCCCTTTTTGCAGTAAAATGTATCTTCAGTTGCAACTTATATTTTTTCACCTATTCCCTTTGGTATTTTAACCACAAAATTGATAACCCCATCTCCTAATTGCAACATCATGCTGAGGTGAAATCTTATTCCCACTGTTCTCAAAATAAGAAACCTCTGTAATCCAGAGTTTATGGCTTATTCTCTCAACTCTGTTTTGGGCATTTTATATCATTGTGTTTCTAATTAACTGAATGATGGATTTCTGTTTATATTATAGGGTATAGAGCTGCTGAAGATAATAAGGTGACCAAGGCCTGCATTTGAAATTCTTCATGATGGAAGACTTTACATATTAATTACAAACATTAATTTGAGGATTTCCTCTTCAAAAAAGAGTTTTGAATAGGAATCAACCTTGAGCATTACTGATGATGAAAATATGGAGATGAAACTTATTGAACCTCCCTCTGGCTTGCTGGCATTATTGAGCATTTTGAGGACTAAATCAACTACCCTAGACCTAGTGACTAAAATTACTTGCTGATCAAGAGACGGAAATAGGACTGTAAGTGACTTTAAGACTTGATTTAAATTAATAGACCTGAGCCAACAGGTACAAAACATGAGGGAAACGAGAACACCAAGCCCTTCCGTCAGTCAATGGCATGCCCCTAACGGAATGAAACTGAATGAATCGAGTGAGACCCCTAAAAATGAAATGCAAAAAGAGTTTTGATCTCTAACGGAGGACCGACAAGACCGACTCTAACATTGGCTCCAATGGGGGGTGGTAGCTCCTTGGAGGTGCCAAAAACTGCAGATCTTTGGGAGAGTAGCCAGTGCCTTCGTCCATTGGGCTATGGAGTCATTATTTCAACAACAACACATGACTTTGACTCATCTATTGACTGAAATTGACTCAAACTGACTCAAATACTGACTTGACTAACTCAAACCAAAACTGAAATAAAATGGTATTTACAGTGACAATGGAAACAACAGAAACAACTCAGAGATGGTACCGCTTGAGCAGCCGACCATTGATCGACCCTCCTGGACAATCTTCCCCGTTCATCTCCTTCAGAAGAAAGCCATTCTGACCCCGATATGCTGCAATCTTGAAGGGACCTTTCCAGAGGTTCTCAAACTTACCATGCTTACCCTTTTCCTCATTCCTTGTGTCCCACTTCAGCACCACATCATCCAATTGAAATTTGTCCGCCTTTGCTTTTCTGTCATAAATTTTCTTAATCTTCTCCTGCAAATTGGATGTGTTTTGGAAAAATTCTTCTCTTGTCT
The DNA here is from genome assembly GCA_031772625.1 of Pinus tabuliformis. Classification (NCBI taxonomy): domain Eukaryota; kingdom Viridiplantae; phylum Streptophyta; class Pinopsida; order Pinales; family Pinaceae; genus Pinus; species Pinus tabuliformis. The sequence goes on along the minus strand of CM062812.1, from coordinate 253,181,735 downwards.
GCTGCAAATGAATCAATTGATTCAATCTTCTCTGCATAGGATCGTCTTCACTGCTGGCTTCCTGAAGAACTTTGACTACCGGAGCTGCGAGAGAGGTAGGGAACACTGTATCAACTCCATAAACAAGCTCAAAGGGGGACATACCAATGGATTTCTTCTGACTAACCTGATCTGCCCAAAGTGCATTGACCAACTTCTTATGCCAACTCTTCTTGTTGATTTCTAGCAGCTTCTTAATGATATTGACTAAAGATTTGTTAGAAGACTCTGCCAACCCATTGCCTTGCAGATGATAGGTAGTTGAGTGACCCAAAATGATTTTATACTTGTTACAAAACTCAATCATCTTCTTTGATTTGAAAGCTGCTGGGTTATCAGTGATCAACTTATTCGGGCAACCAAAACGAGACAAAATGGTATTCTCTAGGAATGAAATAATTACCGCATCTGTAGCTTGTCTAGTGGGAATTGCTTCGATCCATTTCGTGAAATAATCTATTGCTGTGAGAATCCACCGATGCTAACCTGAAGAAGCGGGATGAATTTCACCAATGAAATCCAACCCCCACTGCTGAAAAGGGGCACTCACCTCAATGGGCTTAAGCAGCGAAGGCTGTAATTTCTACCTTCCTTCAAAAATCTGAAGTTTATGACAGCTCTTGACAGCCTTATGTACATCTGCAAACAATGTCGGCCAATAGTACTCGGCTCTCAGAATTTTATTTGCCGTAGTTTTCCAAAATAGGTGACTGCCACAATCTCCTTTGTGGAAATCATCCATGACCTGCTTTGCTTCTTCTTCCACCAAACAATTCAACAGAACGCCACTGGGATCTTTCCAATAAAGTGCAGAATTTAGAATCAAAAACTTGACAGCCTTTAATTTGAGAGTTCTAGCTTTGTTTCTAGTCATGCCGGGTGGTGGTGACAAATTTTGAAGCATGTATATGATATCTGAATACCACGGAGAGAGAACAAACATTTCAGATACCTGAATTGACGAATTTTCCTCATTCTCATCGGACATAGCAGCGATCAGATTTATGTCCAAGGCGTGCAAGTTTGATTTAGCCATTAACTTTTCCAATCCCTGTCTTTTAACAAGCTTTGTGGGTTTTATTTCCACATCATACTCCAGCAAAAGCTGCAATCCACTTGCCTCGTCTTCCTTCAGGATCTGTCTGCACTAAAACATCCTTGACAACAACGTTAGGAACATAAGCCAAAATATGAGAATGCAGAATGTATACCCGAAAATATTTCAATGCTTTCACAAGTGCAAGGGCTTGCTTTTCAATGATGTTGTACTTTAAGGCTACATCTCTTATAGCTCGGCTGAAAAAATAAATTGGTCTTTCGTGCTCATCTCTTTTTTGCATCAACACAGCTGCCATAGTATGCTCTGAAGCAAATGAAAACAATATAAAATCCTGAGTGTAATCCGGGCTGATTAGAACTGGAGCTGAAGAAAGAGCCAATTTGACTAAATTGAAAGATTTTACAACCTCTTCCGTCCACTTCACTTGGCTGTCCTTATTAAGCATGTTTGTAATCTCTCTTAGGTGTTAAGCAAGATTAGGTACAAAGCGGCGTAAAAAATTCATCTTACCATTAAAAGATTGAATCTCCTTCTTATTCCGGGGCAGATCAATTTGCTGAATCGCTTGTACACGTGTTGGATCAATACGAATGCCATCCTTTGAGATAATGTGCCCAAGTAGTTTCCCTCCTCCATGGAAAACAAGCTCTTTTTTGGATTCATTGACAAACCATATTTTCTGCACTTTTGTAAGACAATTTTCAGATGATACATGTGTTCTTCATCAGGTTTGGCAAACACCGTCAGGTCATCAAGGTACACAACCAAAAAGACATCCTTCTAATTTGCAAAAGCCAAGTCCATTGCCCGCTGGAATTTGGCACTCACGTTCTTCAAACCAAAAGGCATTTTAGCATAATGAAACGTTCCCCATGGAGTGGTGAACGCTGTCTTGTCTCGGTCATCTTCATGGACAGAAATTTGGTTATATCTAGAATAAGCATCGAGTAGTGACATATGAGATGCTCTAACTACTTGCTGAAGTATATGATCCATTTTGGGCAATGGATAGTTATTCTTCAATGAAACTTTATTGAGATTTCTAAAATCAATGCATAAGCGAATCTCACCTATCTTCTTTCATACGGGCACCAAATTAGAGATCCAGTTAGAAAATCTGATGGGGGAAATGATTCCTGATTTGTACAACCTGTTTATCTCCTTTTCAATTGATGGTAGCAGTTTTGGATTTAGCCTTCTCAACTTCTGTCTAAAAGGTTTCTGATTAGGCTTAATGGGTATAGTGTGCTGAATTATATTAGTATCATATGTCTTTAAGTCAAAATAATCCCAAGCAAACACATCAGCAAAAGATGACAACAAATTGATATATTTGGCCTTTATCTTTTGTGGCAATGCTTTAGACAGTTTTACCATTTTTGGATTTGCAGCTGTTCCAATATTGACCTCTTCAACCCCCTTCTCTGTTGGCTGCAATGTTGGTTTGCGAGCTACGTCATCTTGATCAAAGAGTTCTTCTAAAGGTATCAAGCCTTTAGGAATAATATTATCCTTGAGCTGCAACATGTCCATTTGATTGATCTGCACTTCATCTTTACCATCATCATTTTCTTCATCAATTGAGGTATCTTTGAACTTGCCTTTGTTTTGCAGAAAATCATCAATCTCCTCATCATCTTGGAAAACTTGCTAATATCTCTAATTGTTCGGGACAGTCAGACGATGTTTGACATGGATTTTGAATTTGTTACTGGAGTTCATTGGAATCTTCAAACTACTTGCTTCCTTAGCAAGTGCATCAGCAATGCCATTTTGAGCACGAGGCACACACGTCAAGGTATATTCTGAAAATAATTTCAGGATGTCTAGGATTGCATTTCGGTAAGCTCACATCCGAGCATGTTTTGCTTGATACTCGCCTTTAACTTGCTTACTCACCAATTCGGAGTCACCATATACTGCAATCCTCTTAGCATTCAGTTTTCTTAGAATTTTCAGGCCAGCAATCAAAGCTTCATACTCAGCCTCATTGTTCGAACAATCAAAAGCTAACTTGTAAGAACATACCCGCACATTACTAGGAACTTTGTTCGGGGTGGGGAAAGGACTGTGTACCCAAATACCAATTCCAACACCATCATTTCCCACTGCATCGTCGAAATCCATGGTCCATAGGCCCTCTTCGTCTTCCTCTAAGTGCTGAAATTCTATTGGCTCTGTTTTTCCTGCTTGCTGTCCTTTATTTTCAGCAGATTGCTCAATGGTGTTCTGCTGTTCTTGTCCTTCTTTCTTCGGAACTTCTCTGAAAGTCTTTGTTATTTCTGAAATATTTTCTGTTTCAACTACCTGACTATCTATCTCATTGAATATATCTGAATACAAAACAAATGACTCTAGATCTGTATGTACATAACTAATCAGATGATTAATTGGTTTCTCCTTGCTTGTGACCATGTATTTCATTTTTTGTTCCCGATACAGTTTTCTCATTTGGCCAAACACTGGAATCGTTGCATAGGAGAAATCTAGTTGTAGTGTCCTTTTCAATTTTGCTGCCCAAGACCTGGAAAGAAACATACCGAATCGGGGAGGAATATATGCCACAACAATATCCATCAAAACATACTTCATTGGGATTTGATCCAGACTTACAACCAAGTCTTTGATGAGCCCGATACATCTTACTCTACTAGAATCAAATGAATAGAGATCGTGGTATTTCTTCGTGATGTCCAAACCCAAACTTATCCATGATAGCCTTTGTTATCAGATTGTGGGAAGCTCCGGAATCGAACATGGCATTATGTAACACAAAATCATGCAATCTTAAACTGATATAAAAAGGTGGCACATCGCTATCTGGAGACTCACCATTCAATTTTGGTCCAAAAATCATTTCGGGTTGATCATCTTCGACATTCACCATATTAGACATTGGATCAAAATTCAGAATTTTAGAAACTTTCCCTCTATAACTGCTGTTCCTCATTATTTCAGTCAAGGGAATGGATACCTTCAATTTAGTAATTTCATTCTCTAAACTAAAAGCTGGAGACTTTTCAACCTCTTTGGCTGGGACTTCTTTCTTTTCCTTTTCTTTCGATACAATGGGCTATTTTGATTTTTCTGCTGATGGTGATTTGCTGATATTGGAATCAACTGCTTCTTTTCCTTTATTTTGTACAACAGGTGAATCATTCTTTTCTGCTGAAACTTCCTTCCTCTTCTGAATTGGGTTGACCGGCACATCTCTGTTTCTAAGTGATTATTGTCGCTGCTGAGTGGGCAGAGCATTCATATAACCTCTTTGATACTCATCTGATTCTTCTTCCAAAACTGTATCACTTGCTAGAATGAAATCTGCATCTTTGTGTGCAGCTGAACTTTTTACATACTCCTCATCTTCAGTAATGTAAATAGATAAATCATCAGGAGTAAAGAAGTGGTTTTCTTCCCCTATTACATTCCCTTCCTCATCTGACTCCGGTCCATGCACAAAATTTTGCTGCAGAGGTGGATGTACTGGCTGCTGTACTGTCTGATCTTGGGCTCGTTGCTCCCTCTGTCTTATTCTATATTGTGGCTGCTGCTGGCCACGGAAGTTAGGATTTCTAACTTTTGGCTCAGGTTTGTCAAGTTTCACCCTTTCAAGCATTTGCTCTATCTTCCGGAGTAATTGATCCACTGAGGAAGATTCTTCTTTTACTGTGACCTTCTTTTCTGCTTTTTCTCTAACCCTCTTGGTCAGCAGATTTGCTTCAACACTGACCACAATCTTCTGCATCTCTTCCATTGTGGCTAGCTCTCTCTCTCTTAGTTGATAAGCCATGTCAGCATCAAAACCATCTAGAAACTTCATCATTGCTAGCCCCACAGGTGGCCTTATATGATCAGGAATTTCATTATAAACGGAATTGAATCTAATGCAGTAGTATTGGACCGACTCACCAGTGTTTCGCTTGATCTGCTCATATTCAGCCAGAATTTGAAGAGGATTCTTTTTCACTTCCCAGCGGTCTAGAAATTGTCTTTGTAGTTCAGCCAAGGTAGTGATACGTGTAGCCGGCAAAGCTCTGAACCATTTCCTAACTTCACCCGCAAATGTTTGTACAAAGAGTCTCATTGTCACATTTTCTGCATCAATTTCATGAAGGTCATAGAAATCTGCCATTCTGTCCACATGTTGCTGAGTGGTAATGCTGTGAGGAGTACCATCAAACAAAGGAAATTTTCTTTGGTAATCTGTGGGCATATCATCTAAAACTTGAGGCAGCACAAGAGGTACAAAATGAGCAGCCATCACTCTTGGTGGATTTGGTCTTAAACAATGATATTTCAAACTGCTCATCAAAATCAAGCTCTTCAAGATACTCAAAAATGGCAAGACATGAATGGGATTTGAACACGGGAGTTATAGAGCTTTCTTGACGAAGGAGTCTTGGAATCAAATTGGGATTTTTGTAGATATGAGGAGGATCTGGGTCTGGATTAGCTCTAGTATATCTTCTTGAAGCCAGCGTGTTATTTTTAAAAGATGAAAAGGACATAAACAACTTACTCAACCTATCAAATCCTAAACTTATCATCCAGAAGCTTAGAATTATCAGAAGTATGGGGTGTTTCTAGGTTAAGCTTGCCGTTTACACAACGAAGAAGACTAACAAACAAAGAATTTCGTTCCCCAGTATGGTCGCCACTATGTTAGAGCCTAAATCTGCCTTAGGCTAAAGGAAGGCAAAATTCAGGGTAACCACAAACCACGCTCAGTCTGGTAGCTAGCTCTACCAGAAAGGAAAGGCATCTCTCCAGATCACACTCAGTTAAAAATAGACAATAGGGTATGAGGTGACTCAAAACGAATGTCGATTTTAGGCTAGTAAATGGATATGAAAAAGGAAATTTATTGAATGACTGAACTTTCTGGGCTGTATGGGACAAAGGGCAGCTCGAGATGGGAAATTAAATCAAAGAAACAAAGTATTTCGTGAGGCAAGATAGGCAGGAGGTTTAGCAGTTAAACATGAAATAATATGTAGTGGAAAGACAATTGAGAAAGCTGAAAAGGGCATATACATGAATCCTTCTCAGACAGAGGAAAACACACAAAGTATGAATGCTTTACAAGGCATAGCATAAAAATGGATTCTACCTTCCCTACTTAAGAGCACTCAACCGGAAATGATTTCTGAATGAAATGTAAAACATAACAAGGCACATATGAAACTGAAAGAGGAAACATCTGCTAAACTTCATACCGCATGAATCACATGAATCAGAACTGCATCATTTATTAAATTCCTGGCCAAGCTGTAAAATGAAACACTGAGTTTTTTCTCCACATCGTTTCCCAAAAACTCCAACCAACCCTTTAAAAATGATCTTTCATACAATAAATAAACTTTTTCATGAGGAAATGGATCGACCCAGAATAGGGGGTGGTTTAATCATTATTAACTGAAGATGGAAAGCCAACCATCTGTAACAGGAGCAGCGCTACAATCTTTGCTCAAATATACTGATGACCAACGAGGAGGCACATCTGTAGCGTAGATCTAGTAACTGAAGACAAACATAGGCAATCACATCATATTTTTCTGCCACTGTGGATATCTACGTTTAAAACAAATTTAAGCGTTTTGGTTTTTTGACTTTTCATATTCCCCTTTTTGCCTTTTGGATAAAAATGGTCCTTTAATGAAAATGGTTTTGAATTTCTCCTTAGATGATTGGAAACAGCGTTTCGCCAATACTAGCCGAAATTTCTCTTTTAACACTAGCGAATACATATTCAACAGATTCGCAACACTTCCATTACCCTGGATGCCCAAGGTTGCAACACCTTCATTCACTTTACACAATGCCTTGGTGAGTTTTCTGTATGAGGACCCTGATGTTGAATATCGTTATAAATATGATAGATCTGGCACATTAGTCATGTTTCAAAATTTCACCTTCTAGCTGTAGAATTCTACTGTCTGGTCATTTGATTTTACATAGTTAAATCCCCCATTGGCGCTGTTCTTCAAATCTGTAGGGCTGCCAGTGAAATGGTTATAGGCCATTTGGAGATTTGCATCCGTGAAAACAAAGTTATATCCCATTGCAAGCACAGTTCACAGAAAATCGATTTTCCTCCACATCCTCTTTAAATAATCATCTGTCATGAAAATATTCACCCTAGCGAAGTCGACTCCATCAGTCTTGAGAACAAAGCTTGCATATTCATCATTATGAAGCAGAGGAGCCAAAAAATTGGAGATTTGATGGAGGCAATGAGAAATTTGGAGTAGCAGCTCTATGCGCTACGCGAACGCCCAATGCGCCGTGCCGGCTCTGTGCACCGTGCATGAGTAAATTAACACTGTGTAGAGGTGCTCGATGCGCCGCGCCTGCTCCCAATGTTCCACGTGCATTTTGAACACGCATCTGGATGGGGTCTTTCACCTTGTTTGAGGGATAACTGTGGAATCGACCATATGATGAAGCTTGGGAGTGTTCACTGCACACAAAACTTGTACATCGCCTGGGTGAAAGCATGGATTTTTGGCCACAACTACTTTTCCTTGGACTATGATAGTTTTAGAATCCTGGGGATTTTGTGTAAATGCAGAAAGCCCAGCATCATGGAATTGGTTATTTCCTGGTGTATATGAAACTTGAACAAATACTTCTTCATACTTCAATGTTTTGCTTTCATTCAGGCACTACATCAAGCATCGTTCCCTTTTAACATCGTTTTTCCATTCTCTCTTTAAAAAAATAGAAATAGTTGAGCCTCTGCCACACCTTTTGTTCAACATTTTCTCAAATTGCACATGTGTTGATGAAGATGATTTTGGCATTCTCTAGTGTATCTACAACCTCTGTCTATTTATCACTTTTCATGACTGTCGAATCCGTGCAAGTTCTGAGCATTTGGAACGAGTTTTGACCAATTTTTAGGCTTAGTGCGCCACGCGTGCCATGTGTGCCGCGCCTTTGTTAATTTACACTGGGTTCTGAGGCCCAGTGCGCCGTGCTCAGCGTATGCGCCGCGCAGACTTGTAAACAGAGTCTTGGTTTTCCATCTGTTGTAATCTCTAAACCAGTTTCGAATTGCAGTTTAATGTGCCCGGAAAGTGCTTCTCAACGTTGTTGACATCATTGACAAGTGGCGCCCTTGGATCATCAACCAAAATAGCAACAATTTTCCAATCCACTACACCTTCATCAACCATTGCTAAAGCAACTAATGGCTTCACTTTGGGTACTCTTCCAATTTTAGCCTGCCTTTCCCCAATCTTCGCTACATTAACTGGATCATTGTCATCAAATGCTCCTTTAACTTTTGTATTTGCAAGAGATGAATCTTCCCATGTTCGTGGAAGCAATCCATAGTTCCAATTTCATGTTATATGGGTAATATCAAAGTTTGCCCTTTTTAGTGTTTTGCTTGATTGGAAGTTTGCCATTTTTGCAGTAAAATGTATCTTCAGTTGCAACTTCTATTTTTGCACCTGTTTCCTTTGGTATTTTAACCACAAAATTGATAACCCCATCTCCTAATTGCAACATCATGCCAAGGTGATATCTTCTTCCCAGTGTTCTCAAAAGAAGAAAACTCTGTAATCCAGAGTTTATGGCTTATTCTCTCAACTCTGTTTTGGGCATTTATATCATCGTGTTTCTGATTAACTGAATGATGGATTTTTGTTTGTCTTACAGGGTATAGAGCTGCTGAAGATAATAAGGTGACCAAGGCCTGCATTTGAAATTCTTCATGACGGAAGACTTTACATATTAATTACAAACATTAATTTGACGATTTCCTCTTCAAAACAGAGTTTTGAAGAGGAATCAACCTTGAGCATTACTGATGATGAAAATCTGGAGATGAAACTTATTGAACCTCCCTCCAGCCTGCTGGCATTATTGGGCATTTTGAGGACTAAATCAACTACCCTATACCTGGTGACTAAAATTACTTGTTGATCAAGAGACGGAAACAGGACTGTAAGTGACTTTAAGACTTGATTTAAATGAATAGACCTGAGCCAACAGGTACAAAACATGAGGGAAACGAGAACACCAAGCCCTTCCGTCAGTCAATGGCATGCCCCTAACAGAATGCAACTGAATGAATTGAGTGAGACCCCTAAAAATGAAATGCAAAAAGAGTTTTGATCTCTGACGGAGGACTGACAAGACTGACTCTAACAAAAACCATGAAATCCTCAATGATGCGCTCCGATGCTACTATGGATTTGTTTGCAAGTTGTAGCACCATGGTGGTTTTTATTAGGGCTCCTTGGAGATTAATATTGAGCATAGTCTCCTTAGTCATGTCATTGATTGCAACCCCTAAGTCAATGAGGGTGTTGGGGACTACAATGTTGTTAATGTGCACATCTACTACTGGGCTATCAAGATCCAAATACTTGGGATGGTGATCTTCCCAAGCATGAGATTAGCTAGTTTCCCTATGACATTGATAGTAGGGGAATCTTTACTTCTCCTTCCTAGTCTCTTAAGACATTCCTCTTTGATGAATTTGTTGTATATAGGAACATCCTTGATGGCTTGTAGGAGGGGAAATTTGACACAATTTTTTTAGTTATCCCAAAAGTTAAACTTCTTTTGGGGCGTGTATTTTATGATGGATCAATATTTTCTATTGGACAAAGTGGGTGAGAATTAGGAAGTACCTTCCCACACCTAAGGTTGATTACTTAAATTTCTACAACACAGGTAGGACAAGATTTCTCTCTAATGTAGAATTGTCGGGCCTTCTTATTGTTAAGGTTCATATTTGGTTGAGTAGGCATTTGTGGCTACTTCAGAGGGTTGTTTTAGGGTAGTTTCGGTTGAGGATGAGGATGCATTATGGTAGGTAGTTGGGCTTCCTGAGGCCTCCACCCTGATGATGGATTACCCCATTGAGGAGTTTGGTGTTGGTATGGCTAGAAAGGGGAAATGACAAGTTGGGGAGGAGGGGACCATGGAGTAGGCATAGACCAAGGTGAGGTGTTAGGTGGATACTGTTATCACTCAGGTTGTCCCTTGGCTCCTTAAGGGATACGGTCGAGGTAACCACAAACCAATCTTTGGATTGCAGGTTCTAGCCTACCTGCAATTAGAGAGGGCTCTCTCTTTGTAATTTAGCTTTGTTTTGATATGATTTTAGGCTAGTTATGGTGTACATGGGTTTTGTTTGAGTTTGGTGGGATGGATGGATGATGTCTTCAAGCAAAGTTGGCATGAAAAGTGAGAAGTTCAGACCATTGGGCATGGAGTCAAGGATTAAGGGCTGTTGGGTGTGTCTTCTTTGGCAAAGAGGGACTACAGAGCATGATAGCTAAACAAGGAACAATTTCAAGCTGGAATAAGGGCGAAATGGTGGTCAGGGAATGAAAGGAAACTAAGTAGCTCTCATTATGCTAACAGAGGGAAGGTGAGTGAACATTATATAGGAGCAATCAAGGATTCCTAAACAACATTCATATATGAAGGAACTAGTGCAAATATGAGCAAATAAGTATTCATATTCAGGACTAATTCAGAGGAAAACATAGATAAATCACAGAAATTGAGAACAGAGTACAACTAAGTAACCTCTGAACTATTCTTTCTTCCTGCAACTTAGATCATGACACATAGATGATATTACAAACATAGAAACTGAAAACAGGTAAGAAAGACTTATTGATCCATGTAGAAGCACTAGAATTCTGTAATCTACTCTTCAGCCATCAAATCCACACCAGACAGTTCATAGGCAATGCATTCCAGCAATCTTTGTTCATAAAAGTTCTCAAAATATACAGCGCAAGTCTAGAATGAGTTTTTCAAACAACAACCAACCAACCAACCCTTAATACATTGTTCAGGGTGGTATTTATAAGAAAAATATCTACAAAACAGATCTGAGGGAAGATCTGGGGAAATAACTATGATTAATCTAACTTCTATTGCAATTAATGTAACAAATATCTACTTTGAGCTGCGCTGGAGGCAACAACATCAAAAATGAGGCTTTGAGGTGTCCTTTGAGCTCTGCGCTGGCCATCTTGCCATAACTGTGCTTTGGTTTCTGCAGTGCTGCTCTCATGTGGCTTTAATGCATTAAACTCTGATCTGGTGAGCCTTAATGGCTTTAAATTCCATCACTGATACTCTTTGACTTTGCTGGGGCTCTTTATTGCTCATCTGCTTCAATATTAAAGTTTTCCACTGATATTCTTTAATCTAATACTCTTTGCCACTACTCTGATACTCTTTAATACTGAATCAGGGCCTTTTCTCCACTGCTGATACACTTTAACTGTCAAATCGCCCCTTTTTTCATCTCTTTATGGAAAAAAATAGGTGATGTGGTGCTTCTGCGGGCTTTTAGAGGAGTATCAACGCTTGGCCGATCAAAATATGAACAAAAATGAAGAAATACTGCAAAAATGGCGGAGGATTTGTGAAAACACGACTGTACTGAGGCCGTGCCTGTTGTCCAGAGCAAATCTGGGCTGGAGCGATAAAAAGTGGCTGAGGAATGATCAACTTTCCTTGAAGAAGGAGCGCGCATAGGTGCTGAATGGAAATGATAAGGAAATGCCTCTTTACCTTATAAAAGGCAATAAACCATATTACACGGGAAAATTTATGAATACACAGGTGGGAGCGACACTGTAGCAGAGAATAAATTAAGGCCGTTGGATCTAGCGTGGGCAGATCCAACAGCTGCGATTAAATCGCAATATCGCTATCGGCGGGGTCATGGGGTAATGGCGTAACAATAGCGATGGAGCGATTAGATGTGGGCCGTCGGATGGGCAGGGGCAATCGGGCGATTAAGATTAAGTTGGCGATATTGCATCGGTGAGGTGAATGGGGCGACTTGCGATATCGCTTCGGATGCGATAGCGATATCGCATCGGCGGAAGTGATCGGAGGAGTGTTAAGGGGCTTTAAACCATTGCGACTGCCGATTGCGAAATCACATCGGCGAAATGATATCAGGGAGCATATATAAGGGGGCCAACACTGCTGTGACCTCCGACTGTGATATCACGACGGAGGGGGGAAAAACTCATCGGAGGAGGGATTATTCAATCGGAAGAGGGTCAATGCGATCGGAGGGAGATTCCCTTGATTGGAGAAGGGTTTATGAAATCAGAGGGGGGGTTTTTATATGTCTTTGAAGGATTTTTAATGCATCGGAAGGGGTCCGATTGCATGGAAGAGGGTTTTTATGCATTGGAAGGGGTTGAAATGCATAGGAAGATGGGAAAAATGAGGGTTCTTACTAAGTTTCAGCCAAACTTAGTAATTCCCAAGCAATATTTATGGGTATATTTCAACCAGAGGAGGGGATATGTAAATAATGGGGATTTTTACTATATTTTTAGTATGGGAAGGGGAAATAAGGAGAGATTTACATAATAGAGTTAGGAGTTAATATGAATTTTGTGAAGAAATTGCTAAGGATAGAAATCTTAGGCTACAAAGGGGAAATAGGACTTTATAGAAGAAATATGAGCACTCCTAAGTAAAGCAGATCTTTACTTAGGCAAAGCTTATGGAATATGATGATTTCTAAAGATATCAAGCAGATCTTAACATATTTTAGGGGAAATTAATGAATGATTTGGGGTAAAGGATGAAGGGGAAGTTAGTCGTGCCTCGCTTGAGCTGCTCCAAGGGAAAAATTTCCTTGCACTTGTGATCTGAAGTAAAATAACACTTTGAAATACAAAATTGATCACGCTTATTCATTATGCAACCTCAAAAACTACCTACCCAGCCTACTTAGCCTAACATTTTTTCTTCTTTTTGTTTGGGTGCACTTAGACTAGCAAAACCAACTTTTCATCTTTTCTTTTGGCTATCCTCCTATATAACTCTACCCTTATTCTGCGAGGGGCTCAGATTAAGCAGTTGAGCACCCTTGTTTCTCTACCTATCTAATGATCTGCCAAGATTAAATAGTTTGGACATATATTTATTCTCTATCTTCTAAAACAAGCAATCTAAACCTAGGGAAGCCAAGATTAAGCTGTTTGGCCTTCCCTTAACTGTGAAACTCTTCAAAAATGGAATAGTTCTTCAAAAATGGAACAAAGTAGTGGCATTTGAGCTAGCACACTTTCCTGGCCTTTTGTTTGGGCTTCATTTCATTTTTTTGGCCAATTGATTCTTCTTTTTACCCTTTGATTTTTCTTTTAGGGCATACCCTCTTTACATTTTTTAAATTTTTCTGAGTTTTCTTGGAAATATGGAACCTTTGCAGCATGGAAAAAATGACATATTTGGCATGTAAACAGTCAATCATGAAATATGAAACCTATTGTAATAGGAGGCTAACAGTGGCTCCACTTGGGGATGGCTTTTCCAGATGAAAAGCCAAGAACAGTAGGTCAGAATGCCTTGGTCTTCAACTGTTGCTGTAATCTGAAAACTTCCTTCTTCTTTGATGCTTTTGACTGAATTCATGTAATCTGATATGCAGTATCCTTTTTGAGCTGAATTGCAGAAAAATTACAGCTCTGCTTCTTGCCTTCTGAGTGCTTATAAACAAATTCAAATATGCCCAAGCACTTCTTTTTGAGATAAATTCAAAACAGAGATCGAATGGTGCATTTTCTTTGATCTTTCCTTCAAAATTTGCTGCGTTATTCCCTTATTGGACTGCTGTAAATAGACATGCTGAAAATACAAATATTAATGTACAAATATAGAGCTGAGTCATATACATCAAAAGGGATCATGATAGTGCTTTAGCATTCGGCCATTGACAAGGCCGTCTTCAGCTTCTGTGCCATCCAAACTCTTTAGAAAATATGTGTTGTTGCCTTGCATAGCTTGAATAACATATGGCCCTTTCCACAGGAAATCGAATTTGCCATGCTTTCCTTTGTCCTCTCTTCTTGAGTCCCAACTTAGAACTTTGTTGCCTATGTAGAAATCTTCAGCCTTTGTTCTTTTATCAAACATCTTCTTCAGCTTCTCTTGTAAAATCTGAGCTCTGTTATACACTTGCTCCCTTGTTTGCTGTAGATGGATGGTTTGATTGATTCTTCTTTGGATATCATTGGGCTCAGCCTGAATCTCTTGCAGCAGCTTGATAACAGGGATTCCCAAAGATGAAGGGAATCTTGCCTCCATTCCATAGACTAACTCATATGGGCTTGTTCCAATGGATCTCTTAGTTGTCAATCTATCTGCCCATAGGGCATTCACAAGCTTCTTGTGCCAATTCTTTTTATTCTCCTCCAAGACTTTCTTGATTATATTGATGAGGCTTTTATTGGATGATTCGGCTAGGCCATTACCTTAAGGGTAATATGCTGTGGAATGACCTAAGGAAATGTGGTATTTGTGGCAAAAATTGATCATTTTCTTGGATTTAAAGGCAGCAACATTGTCTGTGATGATTTTTTCGGGATAGCCAAATCTGGACAGAATTTTGGATTCTAGGAATTGGATGATGTTTGAGTCATTGGCTTGCCTACATGGGATGGCCTCAATCCACTTGGTAAAGTAATCTGTGGCAGTTAAAATCCATTTGTGCTGGCCTGAGGATGATGGGTGGATCTCATCAATGAAGTCTAAACCCCACTGCTGGAATGGTTTCTCAGTTGAAATGGGCTTAAAGGGTAAGGGCAGCAGCTTTCTTTTGCCTTCAAAGATCTGGCACTTATGGCAAGACATCACAATTTTTTTCACATCAGCAAACAAAGAGGGCCAATAGTAACCAGCCCTTAGTATCTTATCAGCTGTAGATTTCCAATATAAGTGCCCTCCACAGTCCCCTACATGAAACTCCTTCACAACACTATCAGTTTCATTCAATGTTAGACAATTAAGCAATATTCCTTCATGATTTTTCCAAAACAGGGCACTATCTAAGACACAAAACTTTGATGCTTTGATCTTTAAAAATCTCTTTTTGGTTCTAGACAACCCTGGAGGAGCATGCAGGTTTAACAATATAAAACAAATATCAGCATACCAAGGTGATTGCAAGAAGGCCTGACTGATCTGTGGAGTCGCCAGCTCCTGTTCGTTGTCCAGTTCATTTATGTCTAGGGCTTGAAAATTGGTTTCGGTCATTAGTTTGGCTAGACCTTGTCCTTTTATCAGTTTAGTGGGCTTGATTTCAATGTCATATTCTAGGATATTGGCAATCCATTTACCCCTTTTTCCTTCTATTCCTTCTTGAGTTAATATGTCTTTTACAACGGCGTTTGGAACATACGCAATGACATGGGAGTATAAGATGTAAACTCTGAAATCTTTGATGGCCTTAACAAGGGAATATGCTTGCATTTCCATGATTTGATACTTCAAGGGCGCATCTCTAAGGGCTCTGCTGAAGAAATCAATGGGATTTTCATTTCCCTGGTCATGTTTTTGCAAAAGGACAGCAACAATGGTGTGTTGAGAAGCAAAGGAAAAAATGATGAAATATCTATCAAATTTGGGGCTAGTGAGGACAGGTGTTTCTGTTAAGGCTATTTTTATGCCCTCAAAGGCTTGCTTGGCCTCTAATGTCCATTTAACTTTGGAATCTTTCTTGAGCATGTTGTTTAACAATCTTATCAGCTCGGCCAAGTTTGGGATAAATCTTCTTAGGAAATTGATATTTCTTAGGAAGGCTTGTAATTCTTTGATGTTTCTTGGATAAGGGACTTGAAGAATGGCTTGAATTCGGTCTGGATCAATCCTAATACCATATTTTGAAATGATATGGCCTAGCAATTTGCCTTCTTCTAGGCCAAACAGGGATTTCTTTGGGTTTAAAGATATGCCATATTTCCTACAAGTTAGGAATACTTGCCTTAAATGTTTTAAATGCTCTTGATCTGATTTTGAAAATGGGGGTAAGATCATCAAGGTAGACCACTAAGAAATCATGGATTTCTTTGGCAAAGGCAATGTCCATTGCTCTTTGAAAATTAGCACCTGCGTTTTTTAGTCCGAAAGGCATTTTGACATATTTAAAGGTTCCCCATGGTGTTGTGAATGCTGTTTTGTCCTGATCATCCGGGTGAACTAATGTCTGATTAAATCCTGAAAAGCCATCAAGCAATGAAATCCTAGAAGACCCCACTACCCTTTGTAGAATATGATCCATTTTGGCAAGGGGTAGTGGTCTTTGAGGGAGACCTGGTTCAAATTTCTTAAGTCAACACACAATCTAATCTCACCTGTTTTCTTCCTTGTGGGCACTAAGTTGGATACCCATTCTGAAAATCTGATGGGTGCAATAATTCCAGCCTCAAACATTCTCTTTACTTCTTTTTCTATCAAGGGGAGAAGCACAGGATTGATTCTCCTTAGTTTCTGTTTGAAAGGCTTTTGATTTGGTTTCAAAGATATGGTATGTTGAATGACTGAAGTGTCATAGGACTTGAGGTCCTCATAAATCCAGGCAAAAACATCTTGGAACTCTTTTAAAAAGTCAACATACTTGGGCTTCTGATCAGGTGGCAAAGATCTGGACAGTTTTATCATTTTGGGCTTTTCAACTGTCCCAATATTGCAGTCTTCAATTGCAGCATTTAAGGGTTGCATCTTTGGCTTTTTGGGGATATCATTTGAATAGGAAATATCTTCTAAGGGCGTCAGGCCTGTGGGGAGAAAATTGTCTTTCAGTTCAATAATTTCAGCCTCTGCTTCAGCTATTTCATCCAAATTCATTTGTTTGAGCTCTTGTATGTTTTTGTCATCAAATATGGTTGGGTGCAGCATTTGATTTGCTGCTTCAGTTGTTATAGTCTGCTCATTTTGGCTCATTTGCTGTTGTGGGTCATCCATGGCATCTGTATCAATCTTTAGGCTTGAAAATTCTTGCTGTAAAGTAAGAAAATTGTTGATCTGTGCATCATTTTCAAAGACTTGCCAGTCTTTGACATTATTAGGGACAGCAGGCCTGTGCTTAATTTCAGCAGTAAAGTGGTGATTGGGCTCGAAAGGCAGCTTGCATGTACTGGCAAAAGTTGCTAGGCTATGCGCATGTAGATTGTGGCTTCTTGAGACTTTAGTAAGTTGGGATTCTGTGAAGGTATTGAGTATTTCAGTGGCTGCCTTCCTATAAGCTCTCAGCCTATTATCATTAGTGACAAAATTGCCTTTTATTTGTTGTATAATTAGGTTAGAGTCTCCTAGAATTGAAACTTTTGTTGCTCCTAGAGATTTGATTAGCTTAAGGCCTAAAAGGAGGGCCTCATACTCTGCCATGTTGTTGGTACATCTGAAATTTAATCTATAAGCATGACCCTCTACATGGTTATTTTGCTTGTTGTGAATCCAAACTCCTGCCCCTGCTCCTAGTTTGTTTACCGAACCATCAAACTCCAAATACCATAGGATTTCTTGGTCCTGACTAGCATTGGGAGTTGTAATCATTTTTGGAGTGGGCAGATTTGAATTTTCTGTTTCATGTAGTTTGTATTGTGTGCTGGTTGCATCAATTCTTTCAACAGTTTCTTGGTTATGGGCAACCGAATCTTCATTTGTGTAGATTTCTAGCTCTAAAGCCAAAGGTTTATCATCAGTCAGAGGGCAACTATCATCATTAAAAAATATGAAAGAATCCATATCAGAATGGATTGAATAGATAGGAAAGTTTTGGGGCTTTTCCTCACTGCTTACCACATATTTCATTAATGTTGCTCGGTACAGTCTCTTTGGTTGCCCAAAGACTGAAATAGTGGCATAGGAGAGGTCTAACTGCAAAGATCCTTGGAGTTTGGCTCCCCAAGATCTTGATAAGAGCATACAATACTTGGGTGGAATATCAGCTACCACCACGTCCATTAGGATTGTTTTATTCAGGTATTGGACTAAAGACACACACAAATCTTTGATTAGGCCTAAACACTTGACTTGACTGGAATCAAATGAAAATAAGTCTTTGTATGGTCTAGTGACATCTAGGTTTAGTTTCTCCATTATAGCTTTGGGCATTAGGTTGTGTGAAGCTCCAGAATCAAACATTGCATTGTGCAACACTTTATCATGGATATGTAAGCTAGCATAGAAGGGTAGAACAACTCCATTTGCTGATTTGCCATCGACTTCAGGACCGAAAAGCAGCTCAGGTTGATCATCTAAGACATTAACATCATCCCTATTCTCTGGCATTTGCAACGATCTTTTGATTTTCTGTCTATATATATCATGTTTAGCAAGCTCAGAGAGAGGAATAGATATCTTTAGTTTACCATTTTTTGCTTCTAAATCAAAAGGCTTTTCCGATTGGGTTTTAGTATTGTGACTAGCAGATTTTCCCTTTTCAATTGCACTTTCAGTGATTTTCTCTTGGTTTTCAGTGTTATCTTGAAGTATTTCTGCTTTGGAAAGGCTTTCAGGAGTGCTATTTGAATCCTCTTTTAAGGAAGAGGATACAAAAGGCTATTTCTTAAAGGTCTGCACATCTGATATATCCTCTATGGTCACTTCTTTTGGATTTGGATCTGTTTTTTCAGTGGGTTCTGTGAAAACATCTTTGTCTTTTATCTTCTTGGGTTGTTTGGTATCCTTTGGTTTGATGGTTTTAGGCACATCTATGGTTCTGGTTCTCAATTTGTATTGCTTGTGGACTTCATATACTGTTGCATCATAGCCTTCTCTAAAGTCAAATGACTCTCCGGATTTAGTTTGAAATTGATTGATATCATGATCATCTTGGTCTTTTTGGGTTAGAAAAACTTGTTGTTCACTCTTCAAACCCATCAAGTTTATGTGAGTGTCTTCGGTTGGTTCACTAGAAGTGGATGCTTCAACATAGTTTTCTTGGAAAGGAGGTCTGGTATCTTGGTCTGGGCCAGCCCTTCCAACGTTTGGGTTTTGGTTTTTTCTAAAGTTTGGGTTTCTAATAGTATTACCTTGTTGTCCTTCCCATGATGTTTTTCTTTCAATAGTTCCCATTCTATCTCCAATACTGTGCACGGTATTGCTGATTGCATCCAATTTTTGTTTAATAGCTGAAGGATCTTCTTTAAAAGTAGTTCTTCTCTCAGCTCTTGCTCTATTTCGTTTGGCAATCAAATTTTCCTCAACACTAACAGCTACATTCTGCATGTCTGCTAAGCTTTGAGGGGCTCTCTCCCTCAATTGATATGCCATGCCAGAATCAAATCCATCAAGGATTTGTATAAAGCTAGATCAGGTGGAGGTCTAAGGTTCTGTGGAATAGCATTGTAAATATTGTTGAACCTAGCACAGTAGTTTAAGACAGCTTCTTGAGGGCCTCTTTTGATGGTGTCATATTCGGATAATATGTGTAGAGGGTCCCTCTTCTTCTCCCATCTGTTAAGAAATGTTTGGTAAAGAGCCTCTGGATCAGCTATGGAATTTGCAGGGAGAGCTCTAAACCAGGGCCTTACATCACCTATTAAAATTTGGACAAAAATCTTCATTCTTACATGATCATCATCTATTTCATAACTCTCAAAATAGTCCTGCATCTTCTTGGTATGTTGCAGGGCAGTGTTAGAACCAGTACCATCAAAATATGTGATTTTGGTTTGATAATCCTGAGGCATAGCCCCTGGATTTGCAGGTAACTGTAAGGGTGCATATCTATTAGCCATATTTACCGGTATAAGTGGAACAACAAGAAGAAATGGAATGACTGGAACAGTAGTAACAACAGTGGTAATAGGAGGAGTATGTGTAGTGAATGGAGGTGTAGAAAAGGTGCTTTGAGAGGTGGATGATGAACTAGGAGAAGTTTGCACAGTGTGAAGTGAAATTTTACTAGGGGTTGGAATATATCCTTGGGGAATTGCTTCAGGGCTTGAATCAGCAATATCCTCTTTTCCCTCTTGTTTCCTTAGAAACTTTGGGATTAAATTGGGATTTTCAAAAAAAGCTGGGGGATTTGGGTCTGGATTTGACCTGGTATTGCGAGATTTCTTCTTTGGAGCCAGCTTCTAACTTGTTTTTTGGAATTTTCTGAAGATTGTCCCCAGTGGAGTCGCCAATGATGTTATCACTCAGGTTGTTCCTTGGCTCCTTAAGGGGTACGACT
Organism: Pinus tabuliformis; assembly: GCA_031772625.1. Classification (NCBI taxonomy): domain Eukaryota; kingdom Viridiplantae; phylum Streptophyta; class Pinopsida; order Pinales; family Pinaceae; genus Pinus; species Pinus tabuliformis. Next base: position 253,161,666 of record CM062812.1, on the reverse strand, counting down.
GAGGTAACCACAAACCAATCTTTGGATTGTAGGTCCTAGCCTACCTGCAATCCAAGAATTGGCACAAGAAGCTTGTGAATGCCCTATGGGCAGATAGATTGACAACTAAGAGATCCATTGGAACAAGCCCATATGAGTTAGTCTATGGAATGGAGGCAAGATTCCCTTCATCTTTGGGAATCCCTGTTATCAAGCTACTGCAAGAGATTCAGGCTAAGCCCAATGATATCCAAAGAAGAATCAATCAAACCATCCATCTACAGCAAACAAGGGAGCAAGTGTATAACAGAGCTCAGGTTTTACAAGAGAAGATGAAGAAGATGTTTGATAAAAGAACAAAGGCTGAATATTTCTACATAGGCAACAAAGTTCTAAGGTGGGACTCAAGAAGAGAGGACAAAGGAAAGCATGGCAAATTCGATTTCCTATGGAAAGGGCCATATGTTATTCAAGTTGTGCAAGGCAACAACACATATTTTCTGAAGAGTTTGGATGGCACAGAAGCTGAAGAAGGCCCTGTCAATGGCCGAATGCTAAAGCACTATCATGATCCCTTTTGATGTATATGACTCAGATCTATATTTGTACATTAATATTTGTATTTTTAGCATGTCTATTTACAACAGTCCGATAAGGGAATAATGCAGCAAATTTTGAAGGAAAGATCAAAGAAAATGCACCATTCGATCTTTGTTTTGAATTTATCTCAAAAAGAAGTGCTCGGGCAGATTTGAATTTGTTTATAAGCACTCAGAAGGCAAGAAGCAGAGCTGTAATTTTTCTGCAATTCAGCTCAAAAAGGATACTGCATATCAGCTTACATGAATTCAGTCAAAAGCATCAAAGAAGAAGGAAGTTTTCAGATTACAGCAACAGTTGAAGACCAAGCCATTCTGACCTGCTGTTCTTGGCTTTTCATCTGGAAAAGCCATCCCCAAGTGGAGCCACTATTAGCCTCCTATTACAATAGGTTTCATATTTCAGATTGACTGTTTACATGCCAAATATGTCATTCTTTCCATGCTGCAAAGGTTCCATATTTCTAAGAAAACACAGAAAAATTTAAAAAATGTAAAGAGGGTATGCCCTAAAAGAAAAATCAAAGGGTAAAAAGAAGAATCAATTGGCCAAAATAAATGAAATGAAGCCCAAACAAAAGGCTAGGAAAGTGTGCTAGCTCAAATGCCACTACTTTGTTCCATTTTTGAAGAACTATTCCATTTTTGAAGAGTTTCACAGTTAAGGGAAGGCCAAACAACTTAATCTTGGCTTCTCGAGGTTTAAATTGCTTGTTTTAGAAGATAGAGAATAAATATCTGTCCAAACTATTTAATCTTGGCAGATCATTAGATAGGTAGAGAAACAAGGGTGCTCAACTGCTTAATCTGAGCCCCTGGTAGAAATAAGGGTAGAGTTAGATAGGAGGATAGCCAAAAGAAAAGATGAAAAGCTAGGTTTGCTAGTCTAAGTGCACCCAAACAAAAAGAAGAAAAAATGTTAGGCTAAGTAGGCTGGGTAGGTAGTTTTTGAGGTTGCAGAATGAATAAGTGTGATCAATTTTGTATTTCAAAGTGTTATTTTACTTCAGATCACAAGTGCAAGGCAATTTTTCCCTTGGAGCAGCTCAAGTGAGGCATGACTAACTTCCCCTTCATCCTTTACCCCAAATCATTCACTAATTTCCCCTAAAAGATGTTAAGATCTGCTTGATATCTTTAGAAATCATCATATTCCATAAGCTTTGCCTAAGTAAAGATCTGCTTTACTTAGGAGTGCTCATATTTCTTCTATAAAGTCCTATTTCCCCTCTGTAGCCTAAGATTTCTATCCTTAGCGCTTTCTTCACAAAATTCATATTAACTCCTAACTCTATTATGTAAATCCCTCCTTATTTCCCCTTCCCATACTAAAAATATAGTAAAAATCCCCATTATTTACATATCCCCTCCTCTGGTTGAAATATAACCATAAATATTGCTTGGAATTACTAAGTTTGCCTGAAACTTAGTAAGAACCCTCATTTTGCCCATCTTCCTATGCATTTGGACCCCTTCCAATGCATAAAAACCCTCTTCCATGCAATCGGACCCCTTCCGATGCATTAAAAATCCTTCAAAGACATATAAAAACCCCCCCTCCGATTTCATAAACCCTTCTCCAATCAAGGGAATCTCCCTCCGATCGCATTGACCCTCTTCTAATTGAATAATTCCTCCTCCGATGAGCTTTCCCCCCCTCCGACGCGATATCGCTGTCAGAGGTCGCAGCAGTGTTGGCCCCCTTATATATGCTCCCCAATATCATTTCGCCGATGCGATTTCGAAATCGGCAGTCCCAATGGTTTAAAGCCCCTTAACACTCCTTCGATCACTTCTGTTGATGCGATATCGCTATCGCATCCGAAGCGATATCGCAAGTCGCCCCATTCACCTCACCGATGCGATATCGCCAACTTAATCTTAACCATCCGATTGCCCCCGCCCATCTGACGGCCCACATCTAATCTCTCCATCGCTATTGTTAAGCCATCACCCCATGACCCCGCCGATAACGATATTGCGATTTAATTGCAGCCGTTGGATCTGCCCACGCTAGATCCAACGGCCCTAATTTATTCTCCGCTACAGTGTCGCTCCCGCCTGTGTATTCATAAATTTTCCCGTGTAATATGGTTTATTGCCTTTTATAAGGGAAAGAGGCATTTCCTTATCATTTCCATTCGGTGCCTATGCGTGCTCCTTCTTCAAGGAAATCTGATCATTCCTCGGCCATTTTTTATTGCTCCAGCCCAGATTTGCTCTGGACAACAGGCACGGCCTCAGTACAGTCGTGTTTTCACAAATCCTTCGCCATTTTTGCAGTATTTCTTCATTTTTGTTGATATTTTGATCGGCCAAGCACCGATACTGCTCTAAAAGCCTGCAGAAGCACCACAACACCTATTTTTTGCCATAAAGAGATGAAAAAGGGCGATTTGGTAGTTAAAGTGTATTAGCAGTGGAGAAAAGGCCCCGATTTAGTATTAAAGAGTATCAGAGTAGTGGAAAAGAGTATCAGATTAAAGAATATCAATGGAAAACTTTAATATTGAAGCAGATGAGCAATAAAGAGCCCCAGCAAAGTCAAAGAGTATCAGTGATGGAATTTAAAGCCATTAAGGCTCACCAGATCAGAGTTTAATGGATTAAAGCCACATGAGAGTAGCGCTGCAGAAACCAAAGCACAATTATGGCAAGATGGCCAGCGTAGAGCTCAAAGGACACCTCAAAGCCTCATTTTTGATGCTGCTGCCTCCAGCGTAGCTCAAAGTAGATATTTGTTACATTAATTGCAATAGAAGTTAGATTAATCATAGTTATTTCCCCAGATCTTCCCTCAGATCTGTAAATACCACCCTGAACAATGTATTAAGGGTTGGTTGGTTGGTTGTTGTTTGATAAACTCATTCTAGACTTGCGCTGTATATTTTGAAAACTTTTATGAACAAAGATTGCTGGAATGCATTGCCTATGAACTGTCTGGTGTGGATTTGATGGCTGAAGAGTAGATTACAGAATTCTAGTGCTTCTACATGGATCAATAAGTCTTTCTTACCTGTTTTCAGTTTCTATGTTTGTAATATCATCTATGTGTCATGATCTAAGTTGCAGGAAGAAAGAATAGCTCAGATGTTGCTTAACTGTGTTCTGTGCTCAGTTCCTGTTATTTCTGTATGTTTTCTGCTGAATTAGTTATGAATATGAATACTTTATTGCTCATATTTGCTCTAGTTCCTTCATATATGAATGTTATGTAAGAATCCTTGATTGCTCCTATATAATGTTTACTCACCTTCTAATTTGAAAGAAGATAGAGACATATTGCAGCAGGTGGTTTTCACCCACATTGGGTTTCCACCTTACATCTTGTCTTCTTTGGTGTGACTATCTGTTTTCTTTGTTCATGCTCATTATTTTATGGTATTAACATGCAAAAATAATTCAAAGAACAAATAAGGAAGATTTATTAAAAGAATTAGATAATACTGATTCACCCCCCCTCTCAGTATTATTTGCAACAATTGGTATCAGAGCAGGTCCTTCAGAGAAGCTTGATCGCTTGAAGGTAGATCGTTCATCATGAGCAACTACGAGAGAGAAGCATCAATCAGGCCAACGGTTTTTGATGGGACAAACTTCAATTATTGGAAGGTAAGAGTTACTGCCTATCTTCAATCTCTTCGTACAGAAGTTTGGGACATCGTAGAGACAGGCTACACTTTTCCTTCAGCTACTCCTACAGATGCAGCTGAGAAGAAGAAGTATGAAACAAATGCGAAAGAAGTCAGTACCCTATTAGGATGTATATCCCAATCGGAATTCATGAAGGTAATGCACTATAAATCTGCAAAAGAGATATGGGACAAAATTGTCACGAGCTATGAAGGAGATGAACAGGTAAAGCGTGCTAAACTTCAAACTCTCAGGATTCAGTATGAGACTCTCAAGATGTATAATGATGAAAGTGTGGCTAACTATTTTCTTCGAGTAGATGAGATTGTTAATTGTATGAAAAATTTGGATGAAGAAATAAAAGAGGCTATTGTGGTTGAAAAGGTTCTAAGATCATTGTCCCCCAAGTTTGAATCTAAAGTATCTGCAATAGAAGAAAAGGAAAATCTACGAATTCTTACTATGTCTCAGCTACATGTAATTCTAACTGCTTATGAAATGAGAAAGGGAGGTCCATCAGATAGAAGAGAAGCTGCCTTCAAGGCATCAGGCAAAGGAGATTATTATGAAGCAAGCCACGTCCCAGAAGAAGAGGAAGAAGAATAAAATTTTGTCAGAAATCTTCAAAGGGGTTCTGGAAGGTTCAGAGGTAAGTTACCTTTTAAATGCTTTGCTTGTGGAAGAGTAGGTCATTATGCTGCAAAATGTCCTTATAAGGATAAAGGAAAGGAACCTGCTAGATGGAACAAGAAACAGAGTGCAAATAAGAAAAGCTACTACACTCATGAAGATAGTGATGGTCTATCAAACAGTGATGAAGATGAACGAGGTAATGAATATAAATTGTTAATGGCATTTGAAGATGATGATTATATGGATGCTATAGATGTGGATAACCTTTATGAAGAAATTACTAGACTCAAGAGATGTATAGAAGAAAAGAATATGATCATTGATACTCTACAATTTCAAATTGATGAAAAGGAAAAACATCTTGAAAAATTAGAAGGTGAAATTGTTGGTCTTAGAAAAGAGATTGAGAAAACAAAAGCTATTAATCTTAAGTTTGTCAAAGGATCTGAAACTTTGGATGAGATTATCAATGTGCAGCGGTCTCCACTAAACAAGATAGGTCTGGGCTATAATGGAGAAACTTCTCAAGCATCCACCTCAAAAAGTTATCTTGATGCAGCAAGAAGAAATGAGCAAAAGCACAATGAAAACCATCAGGTAAAGCAGGGACGAATTGCAAACAGAAACTATCAGGGGCAATCCATCTTAAGGGTGAACAAAAGATACAACCAGCCACAGGTAAAATATTCTCAATTTGGTTCAAGAATAGATGACAATAGAAATTACAATCAACTGGCTGGTAGATTCGATAACCGCAGAAGTTTCTTCAATGGACAATGCTTTTCTTGCCATAACTTTGGTCACAAAGCAGCTCAATGTGTTGCATATAAAACGATCATGACTAGGGAAGCTCAAAAACAAAGAAGTATGACAGGGATTACAAAAAGGACCTATAACAACTTTTCGGTTCTTGAAAATGAAGTTGAATGTTCTATTTGCAATAACTTTGGTCATGAAGACTCTGAATGCAGGAGCAGGTTTCAGCAGAAAAAGGAACAAGCCTCAAGCACCAAAACATGGAGAATAAAGGAACCACAAACATAAATATGTGGGATAGCATTTTATGCAGAGGGACAAGAAAATCTATGGTACATTGATAGTGGATGTTCGAAGCATATGACAAGTGATAAAGAAAAACTTGAGTCATATTCTGCTCTAGAAAAAGGAAAGAAAGTCTCTTTTGGAAATGATACTCCTGCAACTATAAAAGGAAAAGGCATTGCTCAGTTAAAAGAAAAGGTCAAGGCTGGAAATGTTTTGTATGTTGATGGATTGAAGCATAATCTTCTAAGTGTCAGCCAGATGTGTGATCAAAGAACCGAGGTTATATTCAGATCAAATGGATGTCTTGTTCGTGATCTTGATACAGGTAAAACAGTGATCAAAGGCAAAAGAACTCCAAATAATCTGTACATATTTGAAGAAGGACAACAACAATGCTATCTGAGCAAGGATGATGAGCACTGGTTATGGCATCGGAGGTTGGGACATCTAAGCTTTTCACAAATAAGGAAAGCATGCAAATATCAGGCAGTTCGCGATCTTCCAGATATCAAAATTCATGACAACACCATATGCAAATCATGTCAGTTTGGAAAACAAACCAGAACTAACTTTCCAGAGAAAGAAGGATCAGCTAGCATGCCTCTTGAGCTAGTACATACAGATACATGCGGTCCTTTCAGGAAAAGAACACCTCGAGGAGAAGAATACTTGATATTATTCATTGACGATTTCTCCAGGTTTGTCTGGTTAGGACTTATGAAGAACAAAGATGAAGCATTCGAAAAATTCAAATCCTTCAAAGCCTTGGTTGAAAATGAATCAGGTCACAAAATTAAGTGCCTCAGATCCGACAGAGGTGGGGAATTTACTTCAAATGAATTTTTCGATTTCTGTGAAGAACATGGGATAAGAAGAGAATTCTCTATAGCAAGAACTCCTCATCAAAATGGAGTTGTGGAAAGAATGAACAGAACAGTCCAACAAATGGCTCGTGCTATGCTTGATGAGTCAGGAACTCCCGCAACTTTCTGGGGTGAAGCTGCACATGCTGCGGTTGTTATTCTCAACAAAACAAATGTTTGGGTGAACAACACTCAAACTCCTCATGAGCTCTGGAGTGGTAGGACTCCTTCGGTAAAGCACTTCAAAATCTTTGGGAGAAAATGCTATATCAAGAATACTGATGAGCAGCTTGGCAAACTTGAACCTAGAGCAGATGAAGGCATTCTTCTTGGTTACTCTCCACATAGCAAAGCATACAAATGCTACAATAAAAGACTTGGCAGAATTGTTGACAGCATTGATGTAGTGGTTGATGAGAAGGGATACATTCCTAGGCAAGTACATCATGAAGACATCGAAGAAGATGAAGGCTACCCTCAACGACAGAATGATGAAGAAGAAGAACCTCAAGAAGAACCAGAGGAGCAAACAAGAATAGAAGAAAAGACTCCATCCAGATATGTTTAGAAGAATCATCCAGAATCTCAGATTATGGGGCAGAAAGAAGCAGGTGTACAAAAAAGAAGAACAGTTGCAGAAGCTTCAAGCTATTTGGCATTACTCTCTTCTACTGAACCACAAAATGTGAAAGAGGCATGCAAAGATGAATGTTGGGTGAAAGCAATGGATGAAGAACTTGAGCAGATCGAAAAGAACAACACTTGGGAGCTGGTTCCTAGACCAAAGGATAAGAATGTTATCGGAACAAAATGGGTCTTCAAAAGTAAATTGAATGAAAATGGAGAAGTAATTAGAAACAAAGCCCGACTTGTTTGTAAAGGGTATGCACAGCAAGAAGGAATAGACTTTGAAGAAACCTTTGCTCCTGTTGCAAGACTTGAGGCCATCCGAATGTTCCTTGCTCTCTCAAGTTTTCAAAACTTCAAAGTATTTCAAATGGACGTGAAATCAACCTTTCTGAATGGAGACTTGGAAGAAGAAGTATACATTGAACAGCCAGATGGGTTCATTCTTGGAAATGATCCAAATCTTGTATGCAGATTGAAAAAGGCTCTCTATGGTCTCAAACAAGCTCCAAGGGCTTGGTACTACCGTTTGGACAAATATCTTCATCAACAAGGCTTTTCAAAAGGATCAGCAGATAGCAATCTTTATATAAAAATTGAAAATGACAAATTGCTAATACTTGTTGTGTATGTAGATGACATTATTTTTGGCAGCAATGAAGAAGCTATGAGTCAAAGCTTTGCCTTGGTCATGCAGAAAGAATTTGAAATGTCCTTGCTAGGAGAACTGACATATTTCCTTGGTTTGCAAATCCAACAAAAGGAAGGAGGAATCTTCTTATCTCAAACCAAGTATCTCAAAACCAGTATGTACACCCATGGTCACAGGATGTAGCCTCAGTACAAATGATGAATCTGCAGCAGTACATCAACCAACCTACAGATCTATGATTGGAAGTTTACTTTATTTGACAGGTACCTGACCGGACATCATGCATGCAGTTGGAATAGTTGGAAGATTTCAGGCAAATCCGAAGGAGACTCATCTTCAGGCAGTGAAGAGAATTTTCAAATATCTTCAAGGGACTCAAAATTATGGCTTATGGTATCCTAGAGATACAGATCTTACACTTCATGCTTATACAGATGCAGATTGGGCCGAAAGCGTGGATGACAGGAAAAGCACAAGTGGTGGTGCGTTCTTTATGGGTTCCAGACTGGTATCTTGGTTCAGCAAGAAACAGAGCTCGATTGCCTTGTCTACAGCTGAAGCGGAATATGTTGCTGCTGCATCTTGTTGCACCCAACTCCTTTGGATGATGCAGACTTTGCAGGATTTTCAAATCACTTGTACACCACCTATCCCCATCTTATGTGATAACACAAGTGCAATCAACATCTCAAAGAATCCCGTTATGCATTCAAAAACCAAGCACATACCAATCAAGTATCATTTTCTCCGGGAACAAGTGCTTGAACAGAAGGTCAAGTTGGAGTATGTTCCTTCTAAGGAACAAGTTGCTGATATACTCACCAAACCACTGCCCAGGGACACTTTTGAATACCTCAGGCAAAAGCTAGGGGTTGTTGATGCATCATCTTATTGCTGAACCTCTTCTGATTGATGGTTGTATATGCATACATGAGCTGGGTGGCTGATTGGTTGAAGATTGATGGTACAGGTTCAGGGGGAGCATATAATGCATTGTTGGCATTATGGAGGATGTGCAGAAGGAGATCATGGAAGTAGCTGCAATATGTCTCTATCTCTTTCATGGTGGATTATGGTTTTTCGCTGCAGATCTGGTTCATATTCAGGGGGAACATGTTCTTAGGGGGAGCATAACCCTTTGCCCTTGATGTCAAAGGGGGAGAATGAAGCTGAAGTTTGTGAGGTTGCCATCAAGTCCAAAGGGGGAGATTGTTGGCATTATGTTTCTGGTATGGCTATATGTTACAGATGTTGTACTTGATGGCAACTCCCGTGGCAAGGCTCTCAATATGTTGAAAATTAAGAAGTACGCAGGAGATCAGTTCAGAAAGTGCGTACCCGCAGGTACACCGTGAAGGGACCGCGGCCTGATACGCAGATAAGCCGTCCAGGAGGTGCGTACCCCAGTGCACACATTTCAAGGCAAAGAAAAGCACACGTGGGGTTTCTTATGTTTAACTAGCCGACGGTATTTGTGTTTCTATGGTTTTGGCTCGTGGTATTGATCCATGATTTTAGGAGGAGCTTGCCTATATAAAGCAAAGGAGATCACTTGGCTAAGTATCTTTTGCAATTGAATATCTTAAGATCTGAAATATTGGGTTATGGTCTTAAAAGCTTGATCTAAATGAAGTTGAAAGTGAATCTGTGAAGGGTGATCTCTCGAGTGCATGATCAGATCTGGGCATCTGAGCATCTGTGCCACTCTGGTGGACTGCCTATTCAGCCCTAATCAGAAGTACGCAGGTGTTTAACAGGAGAGCGGCGTGGGTACGCAGAGCAGAAACAGAAGATCTGCGTGGGTACGCAGAGCAGAAACAGAAGATCTGCGTGGGTACGCAGAGAAGAAACAGGAGATCTGCGTGGGTACGCAGAGCAGAAACAGGAGACCTGCGTGGGTACGCAGAGCGACAAAGGTTCAGGTGCGTACGCACAGTAACTGTACGCGGCGCAATAGTATCTCTGGGCGCGTACCTGCAGCAATAGTACGCGGCGTAATAGTGTCTCTGGGTGCGTACCTGCAGTAACAGTAAGCAGCGCGGTTGAAGAAACAGTGCGTGGACATGCAGTGCGACAGAAGGGTCTCTGCGGGTATACGCAGGGGAGCAGAAGGTGAAGTGCGTACGCACGCAGACCAGAGAAAGAAGAACTGCGTATCTGTCTTAAGACATTTTGTTTGGCTGTATTTTTCTTTTGATAAGGTGTTCTGAGTTTGGTTCTATTATTGTTGATCTGGTTACTACAGTTGACTGGGTGATTTTCTTATACTTGATGATCATTTGATGCTTGTGGATCCAGTTTGAAAATTTATGAAAAGTGGTCCTTGTAAGAAGTAGGGGGTTGTAGCTCCCCTCCAGGAGAGACTGGAAAACGAGAGAGAGAGTTGTAGCTCTCTGCAGGTTGCAGCCTGCGTATTGGTAAAGGACTGCACCAGTACAAAACCATTGTAAAAGGAGTTTCTAATTTGAAAGAAGATAGAGACATATTGCAACAGGTGGTTTTCACCCACATTGGGTTTCCACCTTACATCTTGTGTTCTTTGGTGTGACTATCTGTTTTCTTTGTTCATGCTCATTATTTTATGGTACTAACATGCAAAAATAATTCAAAGAACAAATAAGGAAGATTTATTAAAAGAATTAGATAATACTGATTCACCCCCCCTCTCAGTATTATTTGCAACAGAGAGAGAGAGAGAGAGAGAGAGAGAGAGAGAGAGAGAGAGAATAGTATGGTTCGAACTACTAGGGTATATGCAACAATAGGAAGGAAAAAACAAATTACTATAGGCAGAGGATGAAGAGAGTTCAATTTTGCGTAGGAACAATGTAGATAACCAAGGGAGGCTCAAATTTGCTAAAAAAAAGACAGGATTCGAGATGCTAAATAAGGGAAGAGAAATTTGAACTGTGCAGAGTAACATTCCATGGGAGCAGAGAAGCAAAGTTAGAGAGGGCAGTAGAGAAACATTTTGTTTTGATTAGTAGGAAGTCAAGAAGAAAACATTTCCAGGTGAGGAGTTAATTTCCTCTCAAATCCCCATGGACCAGAGGGTGGAGATGGTATTTCTAAAAAATCCCTAAGGGTTGGGGTGGAGGAATTACTCCTGGGAAAATGCAACAAGAAAATTGTAGTTTGACTTTGCCTTGGTCAAACTAGAGAAAATTTGAATTTCTATTTCAACAGAAATCTTGGAGGTAGTTAACTGAGGTGACATGGCACTAGTCACTCAGTTAAATCACTAAATTGATCCCACAAATCTTATCCTCCTGCAATAAAAACTTCAAAATTTCTGCTCTATTGTGAATCCTGCTTTGATACCATGTAGAGCAGAAATTTCAAAGTGGTACTTGGACAATGGTGCCTCATTCCACATGACGGGGAATAGAGATTTTTTTAGTAATTTGGAGGAGAAATATCTCCATATGCACATTGAGATGGGAGATGATGGAAGGTACAATGCGATTGGGATTCGTACAATCATATTTCAGAGGGAGTCGAGCTCCCCTCTCAGACTCAAGAATGTGATGTTTGTTCTGGGCCTAAAGAAAAATATCATCTCTGTTGCAATTTTGGAAGGCCATGGTTATGATGTGATATTAAACAAAGGGAAATCATTCATAAGGCACATAACCATGGGACAAGTGAAGAATATTGGATTTCATGTGAAGAACCTATACAAGCTAGATGTGGAGGATTGTGTTGCATTGAGCACGAAGCAGAGAAGCTGTAGAGCTGAGATGTCGGTGAACTTTGGCATATAAGAATTTTCCATTTGCATCATGGTTCTTTGAATATTATGCAGTAGATAACCCCAAACCTCCCTAAAGGAGAACGAGAGCAACAAAATACATGGAAAGGGTGTACCTTGAGGAAGTACACAAAAACCACTTTCCATGATCGAGACAACAAAGCACATGCAATCCTTGAAAGGATGCAATTTGATGTCTGTGGACCTTTCTTGACAACCTCCACTACCAGGCACAAGTATTTTGTTATTTTTATTGATGACATCTCACGAAAGTGTTGTATCTTCTTCATGCGGAAGAAGGATGAGACATTCTCCAAGTTCGTAGAATTCAAGGCACTGATTGAGAAAGAAATGGGAAAGAAGGTGAAGGCTCTCAAGAGTGATAATGGAGGTGAGTACATGTTGAATGAGTTTAAAATTTTTTGTGCCAAGGAAGGCATTCGATGGGAGTTGAGAGCACCCCACAATTGATAGCAGAAAGGGGTGGCTGAGAGGAAGAACCGTAGCATTGTGGGAGCAACAAGGGTGATGCTGCATGATCAAGGCCCACCTCTACATTCGTGGGATGAGGCATGCAACACAATGGTATATTTGCATAACCAGAGTCCTCATTGGATTTTGGGCATGATTACACCGGAGGAGGATTTATCAAGGAGAAATCCAGATGTGTTGCGCTTCAGGATTTTTGGAGCCTCTGTTTACTACATTACCTCCAAAGAATTAAGGAAGAATATAGAGTCAACAAAAAAATTGGGGGTACTTGTGGGTTACATAGAAACTCACCACAACTACCGTGTGTACTTTCCATCCCTCATCATGAGATTTGTGCGAAGGGATGTAAAATTTGACGAAGACAAAGCCATGCAGTGCTCTCTTGAGAGGGATCTTCAAATCCCACTAGAAGAGGAGCTTTTAGCTCCAAAGGAGGAACCTCAAGAAATTTTGGAGTAGCCAAAAATTAAGGAGCAGAGAGTGGATACATCCACTCAAGAAAAGCCATCCAGAGAAGGAAGGAAAAGGACCAGGGAAGCTAAGAGAATTGTGCAGGATGCGAGGGAGAATGTGGATGCTCCTTCGAATTAGTGCAGGCAAAGAAGGTCACTAGATCGGTACACTAGCTACATGGCTCTAATGACTGAGCCATCCTCTTTCAATGAAGCAATAGAGTATCCTGTATGGGTTGATGCAATGGTGGAGGAATACAAATTCATTGTAAACAACAATGTTTGGGAAGTGGTCCCAAAATCATGAGACAAATCAGTTGTGGGTTAGAGATGGATCTTCAAGGTAAAGCATGCAATAGACAGAAGCATAGAAAAGTACAAGGACAAATTTGTGGCCAAGGGGTACTCTCAAGTTGAGGGGATTTACTATGAGGAGACCTTTGCTCCTGTAGAAAGGTACTCATCCATTAGATCAATTCTTTCTCTGGCTGTGCAGATGGGGTGGAAGATCCACCAGATGGATGTGAAAACAACATTCCTCAATGGAGTTATTGAGGAGGAGGTGTATATCAAGCAATTAAAAGGCTTTAAGAATTTTGATCAAGAGTCTCATGTGTGCAGACTCAAGCGAGCATTGTACAGTCCCAAGCAAGCATTATGCTTGGTACATCGGGATCAATAACTATCTCACCTGTTTGGGCTTCATCAAAAGTGAAGTGGATGAAAACTTCTACCATATTTTGGTAGAAGGTAAATTTTTTATTATTGTCTTATATGTTGATGACTGGATTTTAACTGGTGATGAGAACCTGATCAGATATTGCAAGGAGGACCTTGCAAGAGATTTTTAAATGAAAGACATGGGTCTCATGCACTACTTTCTTGGATTGGAAGTATGCCAAGGTGATGAGGAAAAGTTTGTCTCTGAGGGTAAGTATGCCAATGAGATACTTTAGAGGTTCTGCATATATAGTTGCAAACCCATCGAGACTCCTTTATCGACCAACTAGAGGAAAGAGGATGCCACTTCAGGTGAGGAAGTGGATGCTACTGTTTACTGACAGTTGGTGGGTTCACTAATGTATCTTGTAAACACACGACCAAATATGTGTTATGCAATAAACCAATTGAGCCAAGCTATGGTTAGGCCAACAAAACTATTTTGGAGGGTAGGTAAGCATGTTCTACGGTACCTTAGAGGCACCACCTAGTTTGGACTATGATACAAATAGACAGAGGGAGTGAAGTTGTGTGGTTTCAAAGATTCAGATTGGGCAGGGAGTCCATTAGACTAAAAGAGTACATCAGGTGGAATTTTCAGTGTTGGATCCATAGCGGTTTCTTGGTACAACATGAAGCAAATATCTATGGCACTCAACTCAGCAGAAGCATAATACATGACTGCAAGTCAAGAAACATGTGAGACGATCTGGATGAGAAAGATAATTGTTTTATTGTTTGGTCAGATGTTGGATCCAACTGTGATGTATTGTGACAATCAGAGTTGCATCAAGCTCTCTGAAAATTCTGTTTTTCATGATCAATCCAAGCATATAGATATCCAGTATCACCATTTATGGGATTGTGTGCAGAGGCGGATAATTTTTTTTGTATTACATTCCGCCAGAGAAAAAATATGCTGACATTTTGACAAAGGCCTCATCAAGAGGGAAGTTTGAGTTCCACAAGTATAGGATAGGGGTGGTTGATAATCCCTTTCTTGCTGAGAGGGAGTGTTGAAAATGTAGCAAGAATATCTCAATTTGACTTTGGCTTGGTCAAACTAGAGAAAATTCAAATTTCTATTTCAACAGAAATCTTGGAGGTAGTTAACTGAGGTGACTTGGCACTTGTCACTCAACTAACTCAGTTAATTCGAGTTGGGGAAGATTGATTTCAGTTCACTATGATTGATTGCTAATTTATAGTAATCTATTTTAGTTAAATTGAGTTATGGTAAGTTAAACTAGTTCTAACTATTGGAGGAACTAGTGGATGGTCAGTTGTGGAAGTGTAACTTTAACCACACTCAGTGATCAACCAGTTAACTAATCAATCGACCCAAAATAAATGATGCATGCAGAGAATTTGAGTTACCCAGTTGAGATGGAGATTCCAAGGAAGTGTACTATCAATTGTAGACTATTCCAAGGTGTACCTGTGGTGCACACAGTCAGAGGTTGAGCCTAGAGGAATTGTGCAATCCAATTGAGGGAATTTCCTAAATAATAGGGGCTAATATTCTCAAGGAACATCGCAAGGAAATAGGAGCTTGGAAGGCTTGAAAATTGGCTAAGTGTTGGCCAGAGTTAGTCAGTTAGGAAGAGAGATAGACTATACAGTTGTAGGTTGTACTCAGGCTTGAACAAGCATATGTATTCATCTTTATTCTTTGATTAATACAATACAGATAGGAAGGGGTTTTGAGCAGTTTCTTTCCCCGAGATAAACTCCATGCATGTGTGATAATTCTTCTTTCATGTTTATGATTTGTGTTCTCGATCATGAATTTAATTCCGCAGAATAATAGAGTAGATTTGAGTCTTATGTTTTAGTAAATTTCATGAGAAATTTCAGATCTACACAATAATTTCAACATAAAATTATTGGAAGAATTCTAGAGGATTCCTTGCTAGATGGTT
Source organism: Pinus tabuliformis (assembly GCA_031772625.1). Lineage (NCBI taxonomy): Eukaryota > Viridiplantae > Streptophyta > Pinopsida > Pinales > Pinaceae > Pinus > Pinus tabuliformis. The sequence continues at coordinate 253,146,299 of CM062812.1, read as the reverse complement.
GATTTTGTTTTGGTTATGGAGTCCCTAAATTGAGTGGAATCATAGTGTCCCTATGCATTGGTTGTTTTCAACATAGTTTTAAGGAGTAGGTGGTAAAATCTTTGTGTTCCTGGTTCAATTGGTAGTTGTGCTTAAATCCCTAAGTAAAGGACCCCTCAATGTCTAGAATTTGGCTCAGGGGGTGATAGTTGCAACTATCTATGGTTCAGTGGAGATTCATTGTCCCTAAATCAGTTTCCCAACATATTTAAAGATAAGTGTCCCTCATATATTTTTAATGTTAATGAATGTGTGTTACATTTATGGTATGAAATGGTAGTATTAATGTGTGAGGAATGATTACAATCTATTGATTATATGAGTGACTAATATGATGTTGTTACTATTGTAAAGGTGTTGGAATAGGGCATGTGTTTGTAGAAATAACTAGTATGGACATTCTCTCTCTTACTATAGAGATTTGAATTTAATTTGATGGCAACTCCTTCCAGCACTCATCATGTCTTTGAGTAGTAATATTGAATATTTGTTTCTTTGCAGCCTTGTAGGCAGTCTATCTCACTTAGATATCCTTTCAAATTTTTTTTTAGTGATGTTTTCCATATTTTGGGTTCACATTTTATTCTCCTTAATAGTAGGCAAAAGATAAGAAAAAAACTCTCACTCACAGTAATGTCAACGGAAATGCATAATTTGCTTTGTAAAATTTTCAAGCTTTTGTCACTCTGAGATTGAAAGGATATCATATTTATGTTATATTTTGGGTCACATTCCAATAAATATGTCCTAATATGAACAAGAGTATAATATAGTCAAGCAAATTGGACCTAGGGATTGCTTAGTAACATAACAAATCTGATATGATTTATATATATTTTGAAAATAGATGGATAATATTATCCTATAAAGGCATGATCCACCTTTCTTGGTGCTAAATATGAGATCTACTTTTGTATTATGAGTGTAAATTCAACAAGTGTGAACTGCCCTAAGGGCGAGTTCTGGGAGCTATTGTTTTAAATTATGGTTTGGCGACACATTTGTATAAGTGGTATGGATCACCAATTTCAATACATAATTAAATACATCTACTGCATAATAGTTTTATTTATTCATCACAACTAAAATGAAAATTCCAAACCCATGGCTGAGACAAAATTATAGTTTCAAGCGTAAGCAAGTTTAGCCCTTAGGGTCTTAATTCTGGAAACAGTGTAGTATGGATATTCTCTTATGAGCTAGGTTGGAGGTTGGGGCTTAAGTTGTGGTGATTGGTTTCCACAATTGTGAGTGTAGAGGATGGGCCAACTATATATATGTCGACCAAGGTGTAAGAAGGTCGTGGTCGGGCCTGAGCCATTGGAATCAATAGATGCCATTGGAAGAAAGTGCTCACCTTCGACCCAATGTTTCGTCTAATTATACTCACAACATATACATACATTTATATGTAGTGTAGTTACACATAAAAAGTGCACAATGCATACCCACTGAATATAGGGTAGCTAATGTCTATATATATATATATATATATATATATATATGTGAATGATCTTGTACACAAGGAGCTGGATATGTCGGTTAAACTCAAAGTCTCGGCTGACCAATGACCGCTATGACCTTGCGCCATGACCAAAGGTGGATTTCGAGTCAAGCCTTTTAAAGAGACAAAAAACATAAGAAATATGTGTCTCCAACCAATCATGCGGAGTTGGAGGCATAGGTTTTATGGCCATAATCCATATGACTTTGTGCTGCAAACTGAGGGAAGAAGCCTTATCCATCCAATGGCAGAAATTTAATATACCAAAGAAGAAGTAGAAATTATTTTAACGTCCACGTCTATGGTACAAGGGACTTCCTCTTGGTGACATGGGTGGAGATGTAATCTGTCGAGATCATGACATCTGGTTAGTGAGTGGTCCAAATCACAATGGAACCTTCCCCTAGTGATGTCAATGGGGAAGGATTGAACCCTCGCTCACCATCGATCTCACCGTTGATTCCCATATGTCAGATTGGTAATGCATATAGAGTGGTGGGGACCATTATGTTGGGGCACTGTAGTGAGTAAAACTATGGTAAAAACCATATGAATTATATATATATGCCATACACACACATATGTGTGTGTGTAACAACTACTTTACATATTGATATGGGAACACCAATGCTACGCACCCACACCATGAATGTGATGTAGATATGTGTACATGTTGGATAATGCATATATAATATATATGTATTTATATACATTAAAGCATGCCAAACCAACGTATGGTGTAAGGTGGGAATGTCTCTCTCTCTCTCTCTCTCTCTCTCTCTCTCTCTCTCTCTCTCTATATATATATATATATATATATATATATATATATATATATATATATATATATATATATATATATAGATACAGACACACACACACACACACCGTACATTCTAGTTCTGTCCATAACTGTTTATTTATATATATAGGTATCTATGCGTATTTAGTGTAACCTAAAGGTTACAATTCACCAAGCAAGTCCTTTCATTGCTAGGCATTGTGTCTTATCATATATATATATATATATATATATATATATATATATATATATATATATATATATACATATACATATACATATACATATACATATACATATACATATACATATACATATACATATACATATAAATAGTTATGGACAAAATTATAATGTACGGTGTATAACAAAAGAAAAAAATTATCCCATTTTTCTAACTATGTAAGAGAAATTGGATTAACAAGTTGACACTTCAATGAGATAAGTGGGGTGTTTATAGGTGGTATCAAAGCATCTTGGTTCAAAGCTTGGTCTGGATGGGCTCTATCATGGGCAAGTAACAACTGATTCCTGCATAAGAATCTCATACTGATTTCAGAAAATTAACAAGACAAATACTTAGGTGTTAAAAGTCGGCCAATGATTATTTGATTATATGTATGATTGATACAGTTACTTTGTGATTTGATTATGTAGCATGAGCTAACAAATGATATGTTTTCATGGCCAGTGATGAGCCAACAACTATGTTGATATATATATATATATATATATATATATATATATATATATATATATATATATATATATATATATATATATATATATATATATCTATTATTGATTATGCAAGCCTGTGTTTTGATGTTAATAATTTGCCGATTTACTGACAATAGTGTGCTAATTGTTGAAAATGCAGCAAGAAAATTGTTGAAAATAGCAACAAGAAATGCTAAAAATAGAATTGCTATAAATAGCATTTCAGGTACCAGTGTTGAAAATAAAAACAAGGAATGATAAAATAGAAATGCTAAAAATAGCATTGCTATAAATAACATTTCAAGATATATTCCAATTTTAATTAGTCCCTGAATTAAAATGGAGAATTAAAATTCGAATTTGGTCTCAGCAGCTGTTTGAAAAATAATTAATTAATTCATCTTGAGTTAATTAGTTGGAAAATCAAACATGAAGTCTTTGTGAAGACATGCAATAGTTATCCCTTTGATTGAGGAAGTTATCCCTTAATTAAGGAGATAAGGATGAGTTGTATTTGAGTTGTAATTAGTTAGCTCAGTTAATGGAGTTAAGTCTAGTTAAATTAGTTCCAAACAGTTGGAGGAACTAATTGTGAGTTCAGTCAGTTAATGCATACATGCATGCAACTAGTGTACTCAAGATAATTGAATATTCTCTCATAAATAACCAATGCATGTCAGTTTCGAGAAAGACCCAGTTGAGATTAAAGACATGGACATTGTACTATCAGTTGGAGGAATTTTCCTATATAGGAAACTCATCCATGTAGAAGGAATTATCTCCTTTAGGATTGCACAATTACTTCTGAGTTTGGTGAGTTGTGTGAGAGGTGAATTCACACAGGTGGCAGCATTGGACCCCAGGAGAAACTGCACAAGGAAATAGGAGGCTTGGAGGGCAGAGGAGAAGGTTTATGAGAAGCCTTTGACTATCTATGAGCAACAGAGGGATTGTATTAAGAGCTGGATAGCTTGTGAGCTAAAGCTTTGTGTAATCCAGACATATTTCCACTTGTATGATAATACATAGATCAGGGTTTTTAGCCGAGGCTTTCCCCAGAGTATTCTTCTGCGTTCATGTGTGATTGATTTCTCATTCTCTGTTATATGTGTTCTATTTGATCTTGCTCATAATCGATTAAGCTTCCGCAAGTTTGTTTGTAGAAGTAGATCAAGTATTTTTCTGTAGTATATTGCATTATCAGGTGATCTACGGTGAAATTTCTACATGTTATCAGAGCAAAGGTGATCAAAGCGAAGAACAATATACAAAGAAAGGAGAAGTGTGAAGTTTGAAGTTCTTGATTATAGAATTCGAATTCTTATCACATCTCAAATTTCACCAATGGTGTTCAACGGTTTAAGACTTGAGTATGCCCTTGATGGCAGCTTGAATTATATAGCCTGGAAGGATCACATGGAAGCAGCATTAGAGGAAAACAGTATAAAGGACTTCATTGATCAAGAAGTCCCCAAGCCAGCAACAACTAATGCCCAAGAATTAGCGGAATGGATGAAATGTGTGGCTAGAGCAAGGAGAATCCTTTTGGAGGGAGTTCGAGACCACAGTCTTGAGTCTCCATGGGAAGGAGACACTGTTTTAAATGTGGAAAACATTGAAAGATCTATATCAGAACAACAACGATCAGAGGAAGCTGGCACTGAAAGGCAAGCTTCAGAAAATCAAGTGTGAAAAGGGTGACATGATCTCTACATATCTGAACAAGCTCACCACCTGCAGGGATGAGCTTGGAAGTGTAGGGATCACGACAGCCGATGATGACATGGTGAGTCTTGCTCTCCTCAGTCTTCTCAAGAGCTGGAATAGCTACTAAGACTCAGTAAATGGAAGAGAGAAACTACCAGATTGGGAATGACTTTGGTTGGATCTGATGTAGGAGGAGATAAGGAGAAGCACCAGAGATAGTTCTTCATCCAAGGAGGATGAATAAAATTACACCTTAGCGAGTAAGGAAAAGAAAGGGAAGGAGAAGGATTCTCATCCCAAATCGAGTTCTTCCCATGGTGGGAAGAAGTTTAACAAATTGAAAGTGCGATGCTTTCATTTTCATGAGGTGGGCCATTATGTAATAAATTGTCCATTGAAGAAATCCAAGATGGGATCCAAGGAAGGATCTGAAGGTGAGGCATTGGCCTCTCAGTTCGAATTGGATTTTACCCTCATCGCATGCATGGTTTCATCAATGATGGGTTGCAGTTGGTTTCTTGATAGTGGAGCCTCATTCCACATGACCAACGATAAGAGTTTGTTTAGTACCTTGGAGGAGAAAGACCTCAAGATACTCATAGAGATGGGTAATGATGAAAAGTATAGTGTTTCAAGAGTGTGCACGGTTTCTTTTCAAAGGGAGCATGGAGCTCACATTACCTTGACAGATGTGAAGTATGTGCCAGGACTGAAGAAGAACTTGGTATCGATCGCGATGTTGGAGGACAAAGGCTATGATGTAGTCTTCAGTAAGGGAAAGGTTTTCCTTAGACACATCACCACGAGACAGGTGAAGCAGATCGGTTCACGAGTCAAGAACCTGTATGCTATTGAGGTTCAAGATGCATGCAAAACCTTGAGGAGCAAGGCAACTATTGGAGACTTGGTGGTTGACAGGGAGAGTACATTACCTCTCAACATGCAGCACCAGAAGAAGTCTCAGAAAATTATGGAGGAGTCACAATTGGTGAAGCATATTTAGGAGGTTATGGAGCAGCCACAACTGGAGAAGCTTAGAGGAGACTGAGTGGAGGCATCCACTCATGTAGAGACCTACAGTAGGGGGGAATTTCGAGCCATGTGGGCAGAGGGATCACATGCATCCATACCTCCAGGTAGGAGGTGGGGCGATGTGAAGTGATAGTCCCAAGAAGGTTGAAATAGGGGTAGGATTCTTGAGGTACCCAGCCTCTTTGATTAGACCTTGCTACGAGAGCCCTGATGAGGAGTAACAGGACTAACCGAGTGGGTAGAGACAGATGTGGATGGAGTGGCAGAGGGAGCTTCAACATTAGAGGGTGTTTCTAGCCCTATAGGGAGGTCAGTTGGGAGATCAGTTACTTACTTCTCAGTAACTAAGTTACAGTAGCACGATGCAACATGATGAGAGGAGGTGCAGTGCGGATGCAGTGCTAGGAGATAGGACCAACAGCAACACGGATGCAGTAGGAGGAATCAGTGTGATTGAAGCAGTCATAGATCAAAGTGACAAAGGCTAGAGCAGTTAGATACTGAAGGGCACAGAGGTGTAGAATTTTCAGTCGACAGAGGCAATAATAGTCAAAGACTTTGATGACAGAGGCATCATTTTGATTCAGGTTGGATATTTTTTGTTTCTAGAGTTGCTGGAGCAACAACACTAGGGAGAAGTGTTACATGTAGGACATTCCAAAGGTTCAGGATCAGGTTCAAGTTGAATGCCTTTCTTGTTGAGAGGGAGTGCTGAAAATAGCAACAAGAAATGCTAAAAAAAGAATTGCTATAAATAGCATTTCAGGTACCAGCGTTGAAAATAGCAACAAGGAATGCTAAAGTAGAAATGCTAAAAATAACATTGCTATAAATAGCATTTCAGGATATATTCCAATTTTAATTAGTCCCTGAATTAAAATTGAGAATTAAAATTCGAATTTGGTCTCAGTAGCTGTTTGAAAAATAATTAATTAATTCATCTTGAGTTAATTAGTTGGAGAAAATCAAACATGAAGTCTTTGTGAAGACATGCAACAATTATCCCTTTGATTGAGGAATTTATCCCTTAATTAAGGAGATAAGGATGCGTTGTATTTAAGTTGTAATTAGTTAGCTCAGTTAACTGAGTTAAGTCCAGTTAAATTAGTTCCAAACAGTTGAAGGAACTAATTGTGAGTTCAGTCAGTTAATGCATGCATGCATGCAACTAGTGTACTCCAGATAATTGAATATTCTCTCATAAATAACCAATGTATGTCAGTTCAGAGAAAGACCCAGTTGAGATTAAAGACAGGGACATTGTACTATCAGTTGGAGGAATTTTCCTATATAGTAAACTCATCCATGCAGAAGGAATTATCTCCTTCAGGATTGCGCAGTTACTTCTGAGTTTGGTGAGTTGTGTGAGAGGTGAATTCACAAAGGTGGCAGCATTGGACCCCAGGAGAAACTGCGCAAGGAAATATGAGGCTTGGAGGGTAGAGGAGAAGGTTTGTGAGAAGCCTTTGACTATCTATGAGCAGTAGAGGGATTGTACTGAGAGCTGTATAGCTTGTGAACTAAAGCTTTGTGTAATCCATACATATTTCCACTTGTATGATAATACAGAGATCAGGGTTTTTAGCTGAGGCTTTCCCCAGAGTATTCTTCTGTGTTCATGTGTGATTGATTTCTCATTCTCTGTTATATGTGTTCTATTTGATCTTGCTCATAATATATTAAGCTTCCGCAAGTTTTTTTGTAGAAGTAGATCAAGTATTTTGCTTTAGTATATTGCATTATCAGGTGATCTACAGTGGGAAATTCTACAAAAATCTCAGTTTGACTTTGCCTTGGTCAAACTAGAGAAAATTCAAATTTCTATTTCAACAAAATTCTTGGAGGTAGTTAAATGAGGTGACATGACACTTGTCACTCAGTTAATTAGAGTTGGGGAAGCTTGAGTTTAGTTCAGTATGTTTGATTGCTAATTTATAGCAATCTGTTTTAGTTAATTTGAGTTATTGTTTTTTTTTCTCGGTAAAACTAGCTAATCTATTATATTGTATTTACAAGTAAACTTTACATGCAGAGAGACAGGCCGTCCAGGGCCAACTGTGGCACCTTGGATAGCTTAGCTTGACACAAAATGCTCCCTCGCAGGGGCAGCACCTCCAGAACATACCAAAACACTTCCAGAACATACCAAAACATAAGACAGTAATGATACGGCTATACCAGAACATAAAACAGTATTGAGCTCAGACAGTAGCGATACGGCCCACGCAGGGGCTTCCAACAAAAAACACACGGTAAACCTTGCCCAGACGCATGACCGCCATGCACATGACATGATTAAGAACTGAAAATATACATACACAGTAGCGTAGCATAATCCAAATACCCGCCGAGACCTTTGACTTAGACCATAGTTGAGAGAGAGAAGAGAAAGCCGGAGAGTGCCTTTGGGGATCAATCTTCAGGCTCTTCCTCAATGATGTAGCTCCAGCCTTGGCCTTCAGGGATGCCTGCCCACATTGCCATAGGATCCTTTGCAGTGGCCCGAGGTTCCTGCTCTGGAGGTTGGGGAGGGGCTTGCTTGGGCTCTTTCCCAGAAGTTCCTTCTTCAATTGGTGGCTGCAGCACTGGACTTTCCTCACGTTTGCCTTCTGGAAGTAGCTCAGCCGAAACTGGTAGCTTTCCATCTTCATTCTCCTCAGGAACCTTAGTAAAGAGAACTGAGATATGTGCACTGATGCCTGCATTATCCTTCGAGCTGCCCAAGGTGAAAACGACTGAGCCGAATGCTGGAAGCACGGGCTCTCCTCCACTGGAGCTGCCGACCTCCATGAACTGACTGGCCTGAATTAGGGTGGCTCTCGCCCTCCTGTGGTAGTAGCAGCAGCAGCAGTGATGGTGCACATCTGCTGCAGGGGGGCGTGAAGATGCACCTCGCCCCGGTCCCCTTCTGCTCGGTTGTCTTTCCCGCAATCGTGCCATAGACTCCACGTCTCCTTCAACTTGTTCCAGGACCTAGCTCGTGGGCTTGAAGTCCCCGCTGTGACTGCCAAAGGATTGCAGTACCCGGATTGATGCAGGGCAGAACTCAACTGCCCAAAGACCACGCACAGGAATAACAAACACGGAGCGGACTTTGCCCGAGTGATTGTCTTCACTTTTCGCCTCAAATTCACTCCAATTGCTCTTGGAGCTCTGTTCCCACCTGAGGCATTCACCAGAGTCACAATGACGGATTGCAGTGGCTGCGTTTTGAGGGAGGAGAGCGCCCACCCGTCCAGAATCCTTCCGAGCCTGCACCACCCAGGCCTTACCATGCAAATGAGCCTGCAGTGATCCGCCTTCCCTGTGAAATCTCGCAACATTCCCTCGATAAGAGCCCTCCATAACTGCTTCCTGCATCCACATCGCTTCACCCTGCGTAGCATTGAATGCCAAGAGCTCGGGTGGCTGAACATTAAACCTCGACGACAGTGAACCATTACTATGCATCGTTAGCACGGGGCGGCACATGCTGGGCATGTGGCTCGTCCCTGTCTGACGTGCCATCACCCGCATCCGGGGTAATTTGAGTTATTGTTAGTTTAACTAGTTCTAATTGTTAGAAGAACTAGTGGAGGTCAAGTTGTGGAAATGGAACTTCAACCACACTCAATGATCAACCAATTAACTGATCAATTGGCCCAAAATAATTGTTGCATGCAGAGAATTCGAGTTACCTAGTTGAGATGGAGATTCCAAGGCAGTGTACTATCAGTTGTAGCATATTCCCATGTGTACAGGTGATGCATGTAGTCACATGAAGGACCCTAGGGAATTGCACAATTCAATAGTGGAAATTCCTAAATAATATGGGCCAATTTGCTAGGGAAACATCACAAGGAAATAAGAGCTTGGGGGGCTTAAAATTGGCTAAATGTTGGTTAGGGTCAGTCAGTCAGGCAAAGGGATAGACTATACACGTGCAGGGTGTGCTCAAGATTGATTAAGCATACATATTTCATCTCTATTATGTGATTAATGAAATATAGATAGTAAGCAATTTTGAGTAGTTGCTTTCCCCTAGATAAATATGTGTGCATGTGTGTGATGTTTCCTTTTGCATGTCTATGATTTGTGTTCTATATGGTGAATTAACTTCCACAAATCAATACAGTAGCTTCAAGTCTTGTGATTTAGTAAATTTCATGAGAAAAATTGAATCCACACATTAATTTCTACATGGCGTCAGAGCTATAATCTCTATAGAGCAGAGATTTCGAAGTTGTCATTGCAGTAGGTTCGAATTTGCAGATCAATATTGCAGTTTTCTTCAGGGCTAAGAAGATGGCTTTCAATGGACTAAGGCTCAAGTATTCCATTGAGGTAAGCTTGAATTATGTTGCATGGAAGGATCGCATGGAGGCAATATTGGAGGATAATGGGTTGAAGGAATTCATTGATAATGATATTCCGAAACCAACAATATTTGATGCTAAGGATCTGGCAGAATGGAAGAAGTGTATAGCCAAGGCGAGGAGAATCATATTGGAGGGAGTACAATACCATATTGTCTCAAATATCCACGAGAAAGAGACTCCATATGCAATGTGAAAGGCACTAACAGATTTGTTCTAGAATAGTAGTGACCACAGGAAATTGGCACTCAAGGACAAACTTTGAAATATTAAGATGCAGAGGAACGAGACCATTCCACAGTACCTAAGTAGGTTCACACAATGTCGTAATGAACTTGGTCAAGTTGGTGTTATTGTAGCAAAGGATGATGTGGTGAGCCTAGCCATTCTAGGCCTTCCCCAGATATGGCACAACTACCAAGATTTGATGAATGGGAGGGAGAAACTACTAAATTGGGAATGACTATGTTCCAATTTGGTACAGGAGGAAATAAGGTGGAATACCAAAGACGAGACTTCATCTAAGGGAGAGAATTATGAGAACCGTGCCTTGGATGGAAAGGCAAAGAAAGGGAAAGGAAAGAAATCACAATCCAGAGTAGAATCTAGTCAAGGGGGCAAGAAGAAAGACTTGTCTAGAATCAAGTGCTTTCATTATCATGAATTCGGGCACTATGCCACAAAGTTTCCACACAAGAAGACAAGCAAGAAAACCTTATGAGGAGCAGCGGGTGAAGCTTTGGCTTCACAGTTCGAGCTTGATTTTACTTAAGTTTCATGCATGAACAACACAGTGATGGGTAGTGTGTGGTATATAGAGAACGGTGCCTTGTTCCATACGATGAGGAATATACATTTTTTTAGTGATATGGAGGAGAAGGATTTCTAGATGCACATCAATATGGGAGACGATGTAAGGTACAACACAACCAATATTGGTGCAGTCACCTTTCATAGGGAGTCATTTTCCCCTCGCAGGCTCAAGGATGTGATGTTTATTCAAGGTCTAAAGAAGAATATTGTCTCCGTTGCAATTTTGGAAGACTGTGGTTATGATGTGATATTTAGCAAAGGAAAGGCATTCTTGAGACACAACCATGTTTAGTCAATTTAATGTTCTTAAATTGTAAGAATAAATTATCGACCAGGGCAGGTAAACTGATGAAGTGCAAGTGCACTATATGTGCTAGAAGTCTTTTATGTCGTTAAGGTGATTATGTTATCGTTATCTAAGTTAATGTCAAACTCTAGAATTAGTGTTGAGATGATGTTATTATTTATACTAGGATGTTATTTCTAATATTTTATTGTTAATTGATTATCCTAAATGCTATCTCTAGAATTCGTTCTGATTGAATTGATTTTTTAGAATGATTGGATAATAATTTTAACTCTTTTCAATGAATATGTAATGTTAATATTCTTTTCAACATCAATTGTTTTTGGATTTTTATGCTGCAGCTAAAAAAAGATAATTATGAAAGCATGAAATGACATAAAGAAAATCTTAATTTATCAACTTGGAAATGAAATGTGCTTGAATTTCAGAAGTTGAGAAAGACTGCAACTCTTATCTACTACAACTCTTATCTACTGCAACTTTGTTTCAATGCAAAAAGCAAAACAAAAACGAGATTACTGAGCTATGAAATCACTAAGCTATGCTAGGAAAATGAATGAAATGAAATTACTGAGTTTATGCTAGGTATTAAGCAAATGAAATGAACGATACAAAAATCAATCAAGTGAACCTAGTCGCAAACTTCATTGAACTGCATCTTAAAAACATGAAAACATGGCATCCATGAATTAAATCTATGAAACAAAAGAAAATCTAATTACTGTGAATCAAAGACCTGATCTACGCGCAGGGGCCCTCCACAAGGCAGTCAGTTGCCTTAAATCAACATCACATAAAATATATGAAACAAGAACTTTGCATTAAGCGAAAAAGAGTTCTACAGGATGCTCAAATTACATACGGTGGTGCACCCGTTACACAGAGCTATCGATGTTTTTATAGAGTTCTTATTAACCATATGGGAAATTTAAGCATACAGGACTTCAGTATAATCCTTATCAAAACTAAATCATATCGCTTATTTGTCGATTTTCTATTGAAAAATCAAATCGATGAAATCTCTTAAAATTCAGACTTTGTTCCAGCGCGTTGTCCTGTTGTTGACCGCCATGGTTGACCGTGTTATAGTGTGGATCTCCTAGTGAATTAGCTTGAGTAAATAGGAAGAAATCCATGAGAGGATCATTCCCTATATCTTAGGGTCCAACCCTAACCCCCTTATTTATGTAATAGGGTCGAGTCATAGTTATATTTAGTCAAAGAGTCAATAAAGCCCATATTAATAATTGTAAGTGGTTGACCTGCATTTAAAGAAGGGACCATAGTTAGTTGTAAATGGGCCATGGTATTAGATAGATGGCATTGATAAGAACCATGGTACTGACCCATGGTATTGCATTTATGAATCCTATATAAAGGATAGAGACTCCCCTTGAGGAGCGCCATGTCTTATTTTGTAATCGAGCCCAGCTCTATTGGAGGTTGCCCCCTCGAAGAGGCAAGTGAACATTGCTTTCCTTTCTGAATAATAAAATACATGTTGTTATTTCTCATTGTTCTATGTTATGGGTATATTTCTTCGCATATTTGGTATTCTGGTATCTTCTCGCAGGTCAAGAGCATAACAAGTGGTATCAAAGCACTTTCCAGGGCCGGTGGGATCTCCATTTTTAGCAGATTTTTTTTTTTGGCTAGAGACGTGTTCCAACATCTTTAAACCACGGGATCTGTCATTGAGCGCATAAAACTACGGATTTGGGGAGGCATGCACGCAGGAAATACAAGAGGTGGTCACGCTTGTTGGACTCCCTTGTAACCCTTGTGGGTACCCCTTCGAGTAGTAGCGCATTAGACAGAACCGCGCACAGACTGTCTTCCAAGTACCCTTTGGGAATATCAGAAGCCCCCTAGGCTCAACTGAAACCTTGCCATAGATAAACCGTCAGCCATCTTGCTGCTATAGTACACTGAGAACAACACTCGAGGAGATTACTCGCATGTACGATAGGGTAGTCGGGTAGTACAGCTAAGGGTATGGTTGATCCTCCTTGGTTAGTGCCTTGAAAGATTGGGCCGAGTACTATTGTTGGACCCTTATGTATCACTGCAATGTTCCTACTCATACTTTGCAGTTGAGGGTTTCGCCGACAGATCTCGGGACGCTTATAGGATACTTAGCCCATAAGAATCAGGTCGACGGGCTGAGCAAGGTGGTACCATTCACTTGTCAGCATCAAAATTTCGGGTGGTCCCAATTTTTTTTTTCACAGTAACGACAAGTGCACCGAATCTGCATGGTACAAACCAGAGCTCAAGCTATGGCCAATGAGAAGATAGACACCCTTGAACAAACATTGGAGGAATTAACAAAGCAAATCCAGTCCTTAAATGACACAATCACAAAGGGCAAGTCGGGGGTACAATCGGAGGCATATGATTTTACTGAAAACCTTGAGGGCGGATCTAGCCATTCTCTTCACTTCTATGGAAACCACCAACAGTCCAGCCTCAACCACCCAAGTTGGACATGTATAAATTTGATGGCTCTCATCTGGCCATATGGCTATCACAAATGGAGCAATATTTCACATTGAATCACATCAGAGATGATGCGACTAAGCTAAGTGTGGGAAGCCTATACTTGGACCAAGAAATATGACAATGGTGGCAGTGGCATCAATGCTGCTATGCAAGGCCAATGACTTGGCAGATATTCTCAAAAGTCCTTTTTGATTGCTGTGACCATGAATCTAACTTTTTGGGTCGTCTTACTAAGCTCTGACAGATAGGCACAGTGCAAGAATTTATTAAAGCCTTTGAAGCATTAGCCTTCTGCACAAGAGGTCTAGCAGATGAATTCTACTTGGAATGTTTTATCAGTGGTCTCAAAGACACCATACAAGCCCACATCAAGATGCACCACCCAGTCACATGGCTGGCAGCTTGCACAAAATCTCATGAAGTAGAATGCGCGTTAGCGACCCAGTCAACTCGTCCAAATTTCATAGCCAAGGGATGCCCCACCTAGGCTCTGAGCACTACCCAAACACTTAAGGTTCAAAAGGTGTCACCAGCAGAAATGGCGGAAAGAAGAAAGAAAGAATTGTGTTACTATTGTGATGAGAAAGACTCCCTGGGGCATAAATGCAAGGAACCCAAATTCTTTCAAATTGATGCTACTGATCATAGTTCATCTGAGGAAACCCCACCATTTGAGGGACCAGAGGAGGAAGATGAGGACAACCAGCCGGAAAATGAGCTCCTAGCTACACTAGAAGAACTAGTTATCTCACTCCATGCTTTGACAGGAATTTCTTCTCCCCAAACTCTCAAAATCAAAGGTTTTATTAAACATCGCCCTGTAGTAATCTTGATTGATAGTGGAAGTACACATAACTTTATCCATCAAAGAGTCACCGAAGTAGAGCATTGTTTTGTCAGAGCAGTCTCTAATTTCGAGGCCCAGATTGATGATGGGGGGACAATGAAATGTGAAGGCCGCTGTGAAAATGTTAAACTTCAGATGGGGGATTATCACCTAAAGACCCACATGTTTGCCATCAACATGGGTGGGTGTGACATTGTCTTGGGTACTGAATGGCTTTGCACACTCGGCCCAATCACAATGGATTTCCAGGAGTTACATATGAGCTTTAAGCAGAATGACCACACGCATACCCTCCGTGGACTCCAGGTAGGTGCTTCTTCTATCATCAACTCGCTTAGGATGGAAAAGTTGTTAAAAAAGGGCCACCATGGAGTTATAGCCTAATTTAATGCCATCCAGGCCTTCGAGCCCACTTCTCTTCATATTCATCATGAGATGCAGCAAGTCTTAAACAACCATTTGCAGGTCTTTGACAAGCCTCATGAGCTTCCACCCTCGAGAGGGGAACATGATCATAGCATTACTTTGGTCCCAGGGGTATAACCACCAAATGTGCTCCCATATAGATATCCTTTCGCCCAAAAGAATGAAATTGAAAAAATCATCAAGGAACTCCTAGAAGCCAGTGTCATTCGTCCTAGCATTATTCCTTATTCATCGCCTGTGGTCATGGTGCTCAAGAAAGATGGGGAATGGCGTATGTGTCCAGAATTCAGGGCCCTCAATAAGTTGACGGTCAAAGATAAATTTCCCATCCCAGTTGTTGATGATTTGCTGGATGAACTAAATGGGGTTCAATTCTTTGCTAAGCTCGACCTTCGCTCGGGTTATCACCAAATTCACATGAAAGAAGTAGATATTCAAAAGACTTCTTTCCGAACTCATGAAGGCCATTATGAATTCCCGGTCATGCCATTTGGTCTCTGTAATGACCCATCCACTTTTTAGAGCCTCATGAATCACCTGCTCAAACCATATCTCAGAAAATTTGTCCTTGTTTTCTTTGATGACATCCTCATCTACAGCCTCACCTGGGAAAAACATCTTCAACATGTAGACCTGCTCTTGCAACTGCTTTGAAAGCATAAATTATTTGTCAAATTGTCCAAGTGATCTTTTGGAATGAAAGAAGTCAAGTATTTGGGCCACATTGTGGGGCGTGAAGGTGTCAGGGTGGATCCCAAAAATATCCAGGCAATGCAGGATTGGCCTCAACCAAAGACCTTGAAGAGTTTGAGAGGATTTTTGGGTCTCACCGGCTACTATCGTAAATTTGTCCGCAATTATGGTCGCATTGCTAGACCCCTCACTCACCTTCTCAAGAAAAATTCATTCCTCTGGAATGATGAAGCGCAACAGGCATTTATAGCTCTCAAACATTCCATGTGTTCCACTCTCGTATTGGCACTACTTGACTTCACCAAATCTTTTGTGATTGAATGTGATGCTTCAGGTACGGGTATTGGTGTTGTCTTAATGTAGGAAGGTCAACCCTTGGCCTTCACTAGCCAACAACTAAGTGGGACAAATTTGGGACAATATACCTATGAGAAGGAGATGATGGCCATCTTACATGCAGTGGATACCTGGCGACCATACTTACTGGGGCGACGTTTCAAAATCCGCACAGACTATCAAAGCCTTAAATATTTTTTGGAGCAACGCCTATCCTCGACACAACAAAATAAATGGCTAGCCAAAATGTTGGGATATGATTATGAGATAATTTACAAGAAAGGGTGCGAAAATGTCATAAAGGATGCTTTATCACACCAATTTGAGGAGGAAAGCACCCTTCTAGCAATCTCTCTTCCCATTCCAGAGTGGATTGAAGAGGTTAGCAAGGAATGGTTTTCACATCCTTCACTCTCCCAACTCATTAATAAATTGCAGGAAGATCCAAATTCCACAGTGGGCTACTCTTGGCAGGATGAGATTCTTTGCTATAAGGACAAAGTAGTGATATCACCAATATCCACCCTCAAAAGTCACATTTTGGCAGAGTTGCACTCATCTCCCACTGCAGGACATTCAGGCTTTCAGAAGACTTATGCTTGCACTTGACATTCATTCTTTTGGACAGGTATGAAAAAAGACATTCTTACTTTGTAGCTGAGTGTGATGTGTGTCAGCGCCACAAAGGAGAAACACTCAAATCCCCAGGCACCTTACAACTATTGTCCATCCCTGCCTCAATCTGGACGGAGGTTTCTATGGATTTCATTACTGGTCTTCCGAAGTTAGGCAACAAGTCAGTCATCATGGTGGTTGTGGACAGACTTTCTAAGTATGCTCATTTTTGCGCCCTACCCCACCCTTTTACACCTGCTTTGGTGGCTCAATATTTCATGGACCAGATCTTCAAATTGCATGGCATGCCCACTTCCATTGTGTCTGATCGTGACCCGATCTTCATTAGTAACTTTTGGCAGGAACTCTTCAGGCTATAAGGTTCCCAACTACAACTTAGTACTTCCTATCATCCCCAAACTGATGGTGAAACTAAAGTAGTCAACAAATGTCTAGAGACCTACCTTAGGTTTTTCACTTTAAAAAATCAACATCTATGGGTACAGTGGTTACCTCTAGTCGAATGGTGGTATAATACTAACTATCATGCCACCACCAAGATGACTCCATATGAAGCAGTTTATGGTCAAATCCCCTCTTCACCTACTTCTTATATCCAGGGATGCTCTAAGGTACAAGTAGTGGATCAACTCCTAAAAAACTGTGCAGCCATGCTTGCCCACCTCAAAGAGAATCTCCATCAAGCTCAAAATCACATGAAGAAATAGGCAGACCAACATCGTTCAGAGCACAAATTTCAAGAAGGGGATCAGGTATTCTTGAGTCTACAACCATATAAGCAAACATCACTCAAAGACAAGGGTTGTCAGAAATTATCTCCAAAATTCTACAGACCATATCAAATACTTCAGCGCATCGGAGAAGTAGCCTACAAGCTAGCCTTGCCACCCACTGCAAAAGTCCATCCCATCTTCCATGTCTCATGCCTCAAGAAAGTGGTGGGGAACAATTGCAGAATTCAAACCAGTCTACCAGAATTGAATGAAGAAGGTTCAATCTGGCTCCAACTTGAATAGGTTCTTGACACGCGAGAACGACACCTATGCGACTGCACGATCAAGGAAGTCCTCATCAAGTGGAAAGACACCTCCCCAGAAGATGCGACCTAGGAGCCAGCCACTGTTATTCAACAGTTTCCACAACTTCAGCCTTGAGGATAAGGCTATTTTTATGGGGGAGGGCATGTTAGGGTCCAACCCTAACCCCCTGTTGGGCCTAAGAATTATCCTTGAAATACATCCACTTTCACTTCATTCAACATCCACTTTCACTCCATTCACACATTTTCTCACCTTTATTCCACCACCATGTCATCACATTAGCTTCACTTCCATCATTAAATGGGTTACCATTGTGTTTTCAAAAGCATTATTAATTCTTAGTATTTTTAAGAGAATTTGTGGTTAAAATTTAGAAAATAATATCCATATACTTATACCTAACAATTAGAATGAGTTTGTTGGTATGTGTAGGTACAAAGGAAGCTTCTAAGGCACCCTTATGTGGCACTCTATGTTCAAATTTGAATTTGAGGAGATCATGGACCTCATGGAGAAGATCATGGAGGATAGGGTTATGTGTCACCATTGGTTGAGAGATATGTGGATTTGAAGAGGGAATAGTGGATCCACATTTACGAGTTTGTTATCATAACTTTTGTATAAATAGGAGTGTTATCTCCTTCATTTGTAACTTTGGAATTTATAATTTAGAATTGAGAAGTTAGAATTTAGTACCTTAGGATCTTATAAGCTTGTAATGAGAAGTTAGAATTTGGAATCATTGTAATGGAGATTTTAGAACCTCTTGGGATGTAGAACTTGTATTTTCAATTTACAATTGATGATAAATAAAATTGAGCTTCTTTGATCTTCTATATTTGACTTCTCTTTTGATGTGCTTGTGAATCCTTGAAGGGCCCCCATTGTCTAGCAAGTACACTTTTGTTTTGGTAAGCTTTCATTTTATGTTTGTTTGTAAATTTCATTAGGTTCATATGTTTGAAATATTAACGAATGACCTTTTGTAAGAAAGTATTAATATTTATTTCAATGAATCTGATTTGTTTGATTTCATTAGTTTAAATAGTTTGTTGATTAAGATGATTAGAAATATTAATGAACAGTCTCCTATAAGGGAGCTTTAATATTTCTTACACTTGTCACAATGCCTTTAGATTTCGTTTTGATTAAATGATTAAATAAGTGTTGGAGATCCCAATGAAATACCTCCTGTAAGGGAGTTTTGGCATTTCTTCACCTAGCTTAGTTTAGTTTGTCTCTAAGTCCATGTATATTGGATGATCCTCGAAGTTTACTTACCCGGATTGATAGTAAATGAAAGTCTAATTTTCATCCACATTTTAGACAAAACACCCCCTTATTTATGTAATAGGGTTGAGTCATAGTTATAGTTAGTTAAAGAGTCAATAAAGCCCATATTAATAATTGTAAGTGGTTGACCTGCATTTAAAGAAGGGACCACAGTTAGTTGTAAATGGGCCATGGTATTAATAAGAACCATGGTACTGACCCATGCTATTGCATGTATGAATCCTATATAAAGGATAGAGACTCCCCTTAAGGAGCGTCGTGTCTTATTTTGTAATCGAGCCCAACTCTATTGGAGGTTGCCCACTCAAAGAGGCAAGTGAACATTGATTTCCTTTCTGAATAATAAAATACATGTTGTTATTTCACATTGTTCTGTGTTCTGGGTATATTTCTTTGCATATTTGGTATTTTGGTATCTTCTCGCAGGTCAAGAGCATAACACTATCTACCCATATACTCCTTTGCTGAGATGGCACACTCGAACCCTATCAACAATGGAAGTAGTTGCAGATCTGTGGATTAGCTGCAGAATCAGGTCAATTCTGCAGCTGCATGTAAAATTTAATAGAAAAATAAGAAATTTTGACAAAATATGAAAAAGAGGACATATGAATGTTTACCTTATCAAAACCTTATGTTTACTGCATTTATTTGGATGATAGCAGTAGGAAAAAGGAGGTAAATATGGACAAAAAGGAGGTCAAGATAAAGCAGTTCTTGGACTCTACAAACCACGGGACGAGTGAAGCAGATTGAGGTTCACATGAAGAACCTCTACAAGTTAGATGTGGAGGATTGTGCTGCATTGAGCACAAAGGCGAAGAAGGTGCAGAGTCATGATTTTGACGGAATTTGTCATAGAAAACTTGTCCATTTGCATCATGTCTCTTTGAATATCATGCATCCTATTACCATAGACCTCCCCAAAGGAGCATTGGAGCAGCATGACACATGCAAAGGGTGTACCTTGGGGAAGTACACAAAAGCCACTTTCCATGATTAGGATAACATAACACATGCAATCCTTGAAAGGATCCACTCTGATGTTTGTGGACATTTCTCAACAACCTCCACTTCCAGGCATAAGTATTTTGTCATCTTTCTTGATGACTTGTCACAGAATTGCGGGATCTTGTTCATGTAGAAGAAGGATGAGACTTTCTCCAAGTTCTTATAGTTCAAGGTACTTGTGGAGAAAGAAACGAGCAAGAAAGTGAAGGCTCTCAGGAGTGATAATAGAGGTGAGTAGTTGCTGAATGAGTTTAAAAATTTATGTGCATAAGAAGGCATTCAACAAGAGTTGACAACACCCTAGAACCCACAATAGAATGGGGTGGTTGAGAGGAAGAATTGAAGCATTGTGGGAGCAACACAGGCGATGTTGCATGACTAAAACCTACCTTTACACTTGTGGGCTGAATCATGCAACACACCAGTCTATTTGCAAAACAAGAGTCCTCATTGGATTCTTGGAATGATCACACTAGAGGAGGAATTTTCGGGGAGGAAGCCAGATGTGTCGTACTTCATGATTTTTAGAGCCTCTATCTATTGTCACGTCTCCAAAGAATAAAGGAAGAAGTTAGAATCAACAACAAAGTTGGGGGTATTTGTGGGTTACACAAAAACTTCCCAAACTATCGTGTGTATTTTCCATCCCTTAGAATGATAGTTGTGCAACGAGATTTCAAGTTTGATGAAGACAAAGCCATGCGATGCTCTCTTGAGAGGGAGCTTCAGATCCCACCAAAGGAGGAGCTTTTAGCTCCAAAGGAGGATCCTCAGGATGTTGTGGAGTAGCCACAAGTTGAGGAGCAGAGAGTGGAGACAAACACTCAAGTAGAACCATCCAGAGAATATAGGAAGAGAACTAGGGAAGCTGAGAGACTTATGCAGGATGCAAGGGAGAATGTGGGTGCTCCTTCAAAGCAATGTAGGCAAATAAGGTCACCAGATCTGTACACTGGCTACATGTCTCTAATGAATGAGCTAGTAGAGACTGAGCCATCCTCTTTCGAGGAAGCAATAGAGAAACCTATATGGGTTGATGCAATGGTGGAGGAGTACGAATCCATTGTGAAGAAAAATGTTTGGGAAGTGGTCCCAAGAATAGCAGACAAATCAGTTGTGGGTTCAAGATGGATCTTCAAGGTGAAGCAGGAAACAAACGAAAGCATATAAAAGTACAAGGCTATATTTTTGGCCAAGGGGTACTCTCAGGTTGAGGGGATTGACTATGAGGAGACCTTTACTCTTGTAGCAAGGCACACATCCATCATATTAATCCTTGCTTTGGCTACATAGATGGGGTGGAAGATCCACTAGATGAATGTGAAAAATTCATTCCTCATTGGAGTTATTGAGGAGGAGGTGTATATCGAGCAACCAGAAGGATTCAAGACTTTTGATCGAGAGTCTCATGTGTGCACACTCAAGTGAGTGTTGTATGGTCTCAAGAAAGTACCCTGTGCTTGGTACACTAGGATTGATAACTATCTCAACGGTTTGGGCTTCACCAAAAGTGAAGTAGATGCAAACCTATATCATATTTTGGTAGAAGGTAAATTGTTTATTATTGATTTATATGTTGATGACTTGATCCTGACTGGTGATAAGCAACTGATCAAATATTGTAAGGAGGACCTTGCAAGAGAGTTTGAGATGAAGGAAATGGGTCTCATGCACTAATTCCTTGGATTGGATGTATGGCAAGGTGATGGAAAACTGTTTGTCTCTCAGGAAACTATGCCAATGAGATACTTCAGAGGTTCCTCATGGACAAGTAGAAACCCATGGAGACTCCTCTAACGACCAACTGGAGGAAAGAGGATGCCACTTTAGTTGAGCAAGTGGATGCACTATTTACCAATAATTGTTGGGTTCACTCATGTATCTTGTGAACACACGACCAAACATGATATTTGTAGTCAACCAGCTAAGCCACGCTATGGTTAGGCCAACCAAACGGTTTTGGAGGGTAGCTAATCATGTTCCACGATACCTTAGAGGCACTACCCAGTTTGGACTTTGGTACAAATAGACAGAGGGAGTGAAGTTGTGTGGCTTCACCGATGTAGATTGGGTGGGAAGTCCATTAGACCGGAAGAGTACATCAAGTGGAATTTTCAGCAATGGGTTCACAACAGTTTCTTGGTACAATAGGAAGCAAATATCAGTGGCACTTAGCTTGGCAAAATTAGAATACATGGCTGCAAGTCAAGCAACATGTGAGGAAATCTTGATGAGAAATATACTTGTTGGCTTGTTTGGTCAGATGATGGATCCTACTATGATTTATTGTGATAATAAGAGTTCTATCAAACTCTTCAAAAATACTGTTTTCCACAATTGATGCAAGCATATTGATATACGATATCACCATCTATGGGATTGTCTGCAAAGACGGGTTATATTGTTGTAGTACATTCCAAAAGAGGAATAAGATGTTGATATTTTGACAAAGGCCTTATCAAGAGGAAAGTTTGAGTTCCATAGGTGCAAGATAGGGGTGGTTGATAATCCCTTTCTTGATGAGAGGGAGTGTTGAAAATGTAGGAAGAAAATCTCAGTTTGACATTGCCTTGGTCAAACAAGAGAAAATTAGAAATTCTTTTTCAACAGAAGTCTTGGAGGTAGTTAACTGAGGTGACATGGCACTTGTCACTCAATTAAATCAGTTAATTTGAGTTGGGGAAGCTTGAGTTCAATTCAATATGTTTTTTTGCTAATTTGTAGCAATCTATTTTAGTTAATTTGAGTTATTCTCAGTTTAACTAGTTCTAATTGTCAGAAGAACTAGTGGAGGTAAAGTTGGGGAAGTGGAACTTCAACGACACTCAATGATCAACCAGTTACTTGATTAACCTACCCAAAATAAATGTTGCATGAAGAGAATTCAAGTTACCCAGTTGAGATGGAGATTCCAAGGCAATGTACTATCAGTTGTAGCATATTCCCATGTGTACAGGTGGTGCATGCAATCATAGGAAGGACCATATGGAATTACACAATTCAATAGTAGGAAATTCCTAAATAATAGGGGCCAATTTACTAAGGAAACAATACAAGGAAATACGAGCTTGGAGGTCTTGAAAATTGGCTAAGTGTTGGCCATAGTCAATCAGTCAGGAAAAGGGATAAACTATACACTTGTAGGGTGTTCTCAAGCTTGAGCAAGCATATGTATTTCATCTCTATTCTTTGATTAATGCAATATAGATAGTAAGGGGTTTTGAGCAGTTTATTTCCCCTAGATAAATCTTTGTGCATGTGTGATGTTTCATTTTTCATGTCTATGATTCTTGATCTAGATGGTGAATTAGATAAGTAGAGTAGCTTCAAGTCTTGTGATTTAGTAAATTTCATGAAAAACATTGAATATACACATTAATTTTTATGTTGATATGGGTTGTTTGTTCCAGCCAACTTGCGATAACAACTTTTCAAAAACAAGATTATGGGTATGAGTTCTTGTTATTCATTTATTATTTGTCTAACAATTTTGTGTGAATGAAAACACATCACAAGAAACAAAAGACAATGAAAAAAACATGAATGAGGACTTGAATGGTTTAATATAGCTATGATCTGTCACAACATGGAAATGAAGAGGTTAGGAGAAATGAAGAAGAAAGATCAGTTGGCCAAGGGGGGAGGGGAAACTCTCCTGATTGGATGGATACTCTGAGGAGCCTAAGGGACAAGGTCAAAATCTTCAAGGCAAATAATGAAAGGCTGGTGAGAGCTCAAGAGAGGGAGGTTGAGATAAATGTAGTCATTTTGCAAAGCCTAAAACATAAAAAGACAAAATCAAACTTAGTTGGGGGCTAGTCATAGAGATTGGAGAAGCATTCAAGAGTCAGAAGAGAAAAAAAATGGGGCATAGGCAGGAAAGTGAAGACACTGTGAGACGAAATGCACAACTGAGTACTCCATAAGGAAGAAATAACACTTATCTGCATCATTCTAGTATATATTCACGCTCTACTACCAGGACACCATCATCATCATCATCATCAAAGAATAAGGGAAAAGGACTATATGCCCAAGGAATTTAAGAAACTCAAGTCGCCCACATTTGATGGAGACATGAAGAAATATGAATATTTGGAGGCTTGGTTGCTTGGCATGATGCAATTTTTCTGAATCCATGATTATTCTAAAAACATGAAAGCCAATATTTCCACCTATAGTTTGAAGGGAAAAGAAGACATATGGTGGGAAGATTTGAAAAATGTTAGAGGCATTGTTGAAGAAGAATTGACTTGGAATGAATTTGAGAAGCTCTTTAGAAGTCAATATTTGATAAAGGGACATTATGAAAAAAAACCAAAAGAGTTCTATGAATTCAAGATGGGACAAATGACGGATGATGAGTATGTCACCAAGTTCATGGAACTACTGAGATATGTGCCATATCTCAAAGATGAGAAGGAAAAAATCGATAGATTTATTAGTGGGCTACCCATGGAATTTAGATATAGAATTGAACTGTTGGAACCCCAGAGATTGAAAGTTTCCATTAAAAATTTAAAACACAGCTATGAGCAAGGAAAACATAGACTAGAAATTAAAAGTGACTAGAATACAAAGAAAAACATTAGAAATAAAAAGAAATGGCCCAAGAAAATGTTAGAAAAGAAGGAAAGTAAGCATCTAGTCATTACAAATCAATTTTAGTAGAAAATTAGTGCACATAAACTAGCAACAAAGTAGCACAATCCTGGAGGAAAAGAGAAACTAAAGTGTTGAACATGTGGTGAAAATCACTGGAAAAGAGAATACCCACACCATAAAAATGTAGGGCCAAAAATTTACAGTGCCGAGGAAGATTAGACTGTAGGGGATGTGGCTTAGAGTTTGGAAAAATTTATGAAGCTGTGGACAATATCTAGGCAGACCACCAGGAATCTATCATTAATATGGAAGGTAATTTTTGAATCAATTTGTTTCCATTTTAATTGATCCTGACTCTAACTACAACTATATCAGTCCGTAGCTCATGGAAAGATGCAATTTGGAAAAATATTGCATGCAGAGCCATGGTTGGTTCAACTAGCAACAAAAAAAAGATAAAAATTAACCATTAAGTGAAATCATGTGCATTTGAGCTCAATTGAATGCCCACATAAACACATTTGAATTTATTTCCATTGGGTGCATAAAACATATTATTGGGAATGAATTGGATGCACATGCACATGACCAAAGTGGACTATTTTTAAAAAGAAATTGAATGCTTGAATGATGTCGGAGAAAAGAAAATTTTATAGGGAAATCAAAAGCCAATTTCAGTGAGGTTGATCACAAAAATGCAAGCCAAACACAGTTGTCAAAAAGGCTGCTAAATATTTTTCATGCAAATTTTCAGCAATGAAAAAGTCGATGTCAACTTTAGGAAGGAGGAAATCGATATGCTGAGGAAGAATCTAGTGTTGCAACAATATGAGGATGTGTTTTTGGTAGACATTCCGGGTTTACCTCCTCACAGGGAAGACAATTTATCTATTGAGCTCATGCCTGGAGCAACATCAATGTCAAAGGCACCATATCGGATGAACACGCTTGAGTTAGTTGAGTTAAAAATATAGTTAAAAGAGATGCTTGATAAATGCTATATTCGTCCAAGTGTGTCACCATGGGGAGCTCTAGTGTTGTTTGTAAAATAAAAGGATGGGACACTCTGGCTCTGTATAAACCATAGGAAATTAATTAAAGTGACAATCAAGAACCAATATCTATTTCCATGGATTGATGACTTATTTGATTAACTGAGGGGAGCAACAATGTTCTTTGAGATTGATTTGAGGTCTAGGTATCATCAAGTGCACATCGAATAAGAAGATATCGATAAAAATGAATTTCAGACAAGATACATGCACCATGAATTTGTAGTAGTACCCTTCAGGATTAGTAATGCCCTTGCCATTTTTATGTATTTAATGAACGATGTGCTATGCCCCTATTTCGACAAATTTTTTATTGTATTTGTTGATGACATATTGGTATACTTGAAGATTAAATAATAGCACGAAAAGAAGCTGGTTGTAGTACTACAATTGCTGAGGGAACACATGCTTTATGTAAAGCTCAATAATGTGATTTCTTCTAGTCACAGATACACTATTTGGGGCACATTATCTCCAAGGAGGGAATATTAATTGATCTAGAAAAGATCAATTCGAGTGACCAACATTAAAGAATTTGAATGAGGTTAGATCATCCATAGGATTGGAAGGTTACTACAGGAGGTTTTTTAGGAACTTCTCCAAGATAAGCCATCCTATCACATCCTTGCAGAGAAAAGGAAAGAAATTCGAGTGGACAATTGAATGTGTAGCAAGATTTGAGTATTTGAAGCAGTTTCTCACTAATGCACCAGTGTTGAGGATTGCAAATATGGATAAGGATTTTGTGGTATGCACAAATGCCTATAAGGAAGGGCTCGTTGGAGTCTTGATGTAGGAGGGACATGTAGTTTCCTATGAGTCACAGAAATTAAATGAGCATGAAGCGAACTATGTGACTCACGATCTAGAGTTAGCTGCCACTATTCATGCATTGAAGGTGTGTCAGAATTACCTCCTCGATAGGAGATTCACACTCATGACAGATCATTGTAGACTTAGTTATTTGTTTGGTCAACCTAAGGTGAATGAAAGATAAGCTAGGTGGCTACCCATACTTAGTGAGTTTGAATTTGAGATCAAGTACATCAAAGGAAAATATAACAAGGTTGCTGATGCACTCAGTAGAAGGACTCAATTGATTTACCTGGTAGCCGTATGATCTTGTGAAGTGGACCTAATGGAAAGGGTAAAAAATGTAGGACATCATGATAAAAAATATCAGCAAGTGAAGGAAATGCCGCACCAAGATGGTGAGGATGAGGAATATCATCTCATCGATGATGGCCTAATTAGATTCAAGAAAAAAATCTATGTACCAAATAATGATAATTTACACCCTCCTCCCACATCTACCCAAGCAACTAGCCAGCTAGGGTAAACATATGACGAGAGGCCACTATGATATGATTCGACCTCCTAAGTCACGTTAAGGAAGTGGAACTAATGGGAACACACAATATAGAGATTTAACATCATAATTTGGACCCTTAGGAACCAACCCAACCTTTTTGCCAACTAACCCCTTGGTCCCAGTGACATTTTGGACCACTTGACCTATGGATTCTCTCATGATATGGGCATGCCAACGTCTAGGGACCTCTGGATGCTCTCACAGGCCTACAAGCTAGTGTCCGGGGACTATTTTTCTTGGTTATGTGCTAGCGTCCCCGGGATTTAAGCCACATTTTCAAGCCTAGAGCCCAGGTCACTGCCTAAAATTGAATAACACCTTTAGAACAGTAAGATACATGGAAATACCCATACTAATGCAACTACTTGAATAATAACTTGAATGGACCCCTAATAGCCATGATAGGAATTTCATCAAACATATCATGAATATCTAATCTACAGGTGTAAATAACCGATCTGAGCATATGGGTCTCATACTTGCCTGAGATTTGTTGTGAGGCATTGTTTCCTTGTCACCTTAGCTGCGGTTTCATCCATTACGCCATAGATACATTGATCATTCATATACCAGTGGAAACATCATGGGAGCCATACATAGCCACTTTCATAATACATATTCATAACCCGCATAATAACAACAAAAATACCAAGGATACAATAGCTATAGAATCCACATATAAACCAATATTTTACTCATAGAAGTACAAGGAGAAATAACCTCATATTAATGATGCAAAAGCCACCACAGTATGGGACTACCACGTTCCACCTGACCGTAGAATGGCTGAGCCAAATGTCTCTTCAACCATTCACCCCCGTGCCATATTCCAAGAATGAATGTGGGATCTCATAAAACACCAATAGGGCTTCTAGAGGCAATCCACCTCAACCCATCAAATAATGATTCCAACTCATGGTCATAAATCAGAAAACCATCATCAGATTGGTCTCTACCCAAGCCTTCTAGGGCTCCAGAGTGTTTATTCCAACCAAGGCTTCCAAGACTAATAACTCAACCCACAACTGCCACCGGGATTCCACGACATTTGTCCAGCCAGGGATTCCAGGACTAGTAACTCAACCCACCAAGGTCTTCTAGATTTTTTTTCCAACTAAGGCTTCTAGGAATAGTAACTCAACCCAAGCTGTTATAGGGCTCCAAAGAATTTGTTCAACCAAGGCTCCAGGAACTAGTAACTCAACCCAAGAAACATGAGAACCAACCAAAAACAAAGAAAATGAACCCACAACACCATGACTATCCAGGAAATCGAAAGGCTAGGAAAGTCCACTGTCAATCTAGGTAATCCTCCATGCCAATGACAAATCATGACCAATAAACCACATGCATGCGCCATGAATGCCAAAACTAGTGAGGAAAACATACATGCAACTCGGTACCTACAAGAAAAACCCACTGTAGCTGTTGATCCAGATGTCCTCTTGCACTTTCTTTCTCTTCCTTTTCCTTCTTGCTCCAAAAATCCAAGTATGCCACACTCTCCAAGAGTGATCCAAGAAAAATATGTGTCCAAGAGTATGAGAGAGAGAGAATAGAGAGAGAGCTCCAAAACTAAACTGACCAAGCTTACATTGACCGAGCCTGCCCACTGATCCTCAAAAGTATTTTTATCAATGAGGCCTCTATTTTCTTCAATTTCCATTATTTTCCTTTGGTACAAACAGACAGAGGGAGTGAAGCTGTGTGGCTTCACCGATGCAGATTGGGAAATAAGTCCATCAGACTGGAAGAGTACATCAGGTGGAATTTTTAGCAATGGGTTCACAACAGTTTCTTGGTACCATAGGAAGCAAAGATGAGTGGCACTTAGCTTGGAAAAATTAGAATACATGGCTGCAAGTCAAGCAACATGTGAGGCAATCTAGATGAGAAAGATACTTGTTGGCTTTTTTGGTCAGATGATGGATCCTACTATGATTTATTGTGATAACCAAAGTTGTATCAAACTCTTCAAAAATACTGTTTTTCACAATTGATGCAAGCATATTGATATACGATATCACCATCTACGAGATTGTGTGCAAAGGTGGATTATATTATTGCATTACATTCCAAAAGAGGAATAAGATGCTGATATTTTGACAAAGGCCTTATCAAGAGGAAAGTTTGAGTTCCATAGGTGCAAGATAGGGGTGGTTGATAATCCCTTTCTTGATGAGAGGGAGTGTTGAAAATGTAGGAATAAAATCTTAGTTTGACTTTGCCTTGGTCAAACAAGAGAAAATTCGAAATTCTATTTCAACAGAAGTCTTGGAGGTAGTTAACTAAGGTGACATGGCACTTGTCACTCAATTAACTCAGTTAATTTGAGTTGGGGAATCTTGAGTTCAATTCAGTATGCTTTTTTGCTAATTTGTAGCAATCTATTTCAGTTAATTTGAGTTATTCTCAGTTTAACTAGTTCTAATTGTCATAAGAACTAGTGGAGATAAAGTTGGGGAAGTGGAACTTCAACCACACTCAATGATCAACCAGTTAATTGATTAACCTACCCAAAATAATATTTGCATGAAGAGAATTCAAGTTACCTAGTTGAGATGGAGATTCCAAGTCAATGCACTGTCAGTTGTAGCATATTCCCATGTGCACAGGTGGTGCATGCAATCATAGGAAGGACCCTAGGGAATTATGCAATTCAATAGTAGGAAATTTCTAAATAATAGGGGCCAATTTAATAAGGAAACAATACAAGGAAATACGAGCTTGGAGCGCTTGAAAATTGGCTAACTGTTGGCCACAGTCAATCAGTCAGGAAAAGGGATAAACTATACACTTGCAGGGTGTTCTCAAGCTTGGGCAAGCATATGTATTTCATCTCTATTCTCTGATTAATGCAATATAGATAGTAAGGGGTTTTGAGTAGTTGCTTTCCCCTAGATAAATTTCTGTGCATGTGTGATGTTTCATTTTTCATGTCTATGATTCTTGATCTAGCTGGTGAATTAACTTTCACAGATTAGTAGAGTAGCTTCAAGTCTTGTGATTTAGTAAATTTCATGAGAAACATTGAATATACACATTAATTTTTATGTTGATATGGGTTGTTTGTTCCAATCAACTTGCGATAAAAACTTTGCAAAAACAAGATTATGGGTATGAGTTCTTGTTATTCATTTATTATTTGTCTAACAATTTTGTGTGAAAGAAAACACATTACAAGAAACAAAAGACACTGAAAAAAACATGAATGAGGACTTGAATGGTTTAATATAGCTATGATCAGTCACAACATGGAAATGGAGAGGCTAGGAGAAATGAAGAAGAAAGATCAGTTGGCCAAGGGGGAGGGGAAACTCTCCTGGTTGGATGGATACTCTGAGGAGCCTAAGGGATAAGGTCAAAATCTTCAAGGCAGATAATGAAAGGCTGGTGAGAGCTCAAGAGAGGGAGGTTGAGATAAATGTAGTCATTTTGCAAAGCCTCAAACTCAAAAAGACAAAATCAACCTCAGTTGGGGGCTAGTCGTAGAGATAGGAGAAGCCTTCAAGAGTTAGAAGAGAAAACAAATGGGGCATAGGCAGTAAAGTGGAGACACTATGAGACGAAATGCACAACTGGGTACTCCAGAAGGAAGGAATGAAACTTATGTGCATCATTCTAGTAGATATTCATGCTCTACCACTAGGAGACACCATCATCATCGTCATCACCAAAGAAGAAGGGAAAAGGACTATATGCCCAAGGAATTGAAGAAATTCTAGTCGCCCACATTTGATGGAGACATGAAGAAATATGAAGATGTGGAGGCTTGGTTGCTTGGCATGATGCAACTTTTTTGAATCCATGATTACTATGAAAACATGAAAGCCAAGATTTCCACCCATAGTTTGAAGGGAAAAGCAGGCATATGGTGGGAAGATTTGAAAATTGTTAGAGGCATTGTTGAAGAAAAATTGAATTGAATTTGAGAAGCTCTTTAGAAGTAAATATTTGATAGAGGGACACTATGACAAAAAACCGAAAGAGTTCTATGAACTCAAGATGGGACAAATGACGGATGATGAGTATGTCACCGAGTTCATGGAACTCTAGATATATGTGCCATATCTCAAAGATGAGAAGGAAAAAATCCATAGATTTATTAGTGGGATACCCATGGAATTTAGATATAGAATTGAACTGTTGGAACCCTAGAGATTGAAAGTTTCCATTAAAAATTTAAAACACAGCTATGAGCAAGGAAAACATAGACTAGAAATTAAAAGTGACTAGAATGCAAAGAAAAACATTAGAAATAAAAAGAAATGGCCCAAGAAAATGTTAGAGAAGAAGGAAAGTAAGCATCTAGTCATTACAAATCAATTTTAGTAGAAAATTAGTGCACATAAACTAGCAACAAAGTAGCACAATCCTGGAGGAAAAGAGAAACTAAAGTGTTGAACATGTGGTGAAAATCACTGGAAAAGAGAATACCCACACCATAAAAATGTAGGGCCAAAAATTTACAGTGCCGAGGAAGATTAGACTGTAGGGGATGTGGCTTAGAGTTTGGAAAAATTTATGAAGCTGTGGACAATATCTAGGCAGACCACCAGGAATCTATCATTAATATGGAAGGTAATTTTTGAATCAATTTGTTTCCATTTTAATTGATCTTAACTCTAACTACAACTATATCAGTCCGTAGCTCATGGAAAGATGCAATTTGGAAAAATATTGCATGCAGAGCCATGGTTGGTTCAACTAGCAACAAAAACAAAGATAAAAATTAACTATTGAGTGAAATCATGTGCATTTGAGCTCAATTGAATGCCCACATAAACACATTTGAATTTATTTCCATTGGGTGCATAAAACATATTATTGGGAATGAATTGGATGCACATGCACATGACCAAAGTGGACTACTTTTAAAAAGAAATTGAATGCTTGAATGATGTCGGAGAAAAGAAAATTTTATAGGGAAATCAAAAGCCAATTTCAGTGAGGTTGATCACAAAAATGAAAGCCAAACATAGTTGCCAGAAAGGCTACTAAAATATTTTTCGTGCAAATTTTCAGCAATGAAAAAGTCGGTGTCAACTTTAGGAAGGAGGAAATCGAGATGCTGAGGAAGAATCTAGTGTTGCAACAATATGAGGATGTGTTTTTGGTAGACATTTCGGGTTTACCTCCTCACAGGGAAGACAATTTCTCTATTGAGCTCATGCCTGGAGCAACATCAATGTCCAAGGCACCATATTGGAAGAACATGCCTAAGTTAGTTGAGTTAAAACTATAGTTGAAGTAGATGCTTGATAAATGCTATATTCGGCCAAGTGTGTCACCGTGGGGAGCTCTAGTATCGTTTGTAAAATAAAAGGATGGGACACTCCGGTTTTGTAACAACCATAGGAAATTAAATAAAGTGACAATCAAGAACCAATATCCGTTGCCATGGATTGATGAATTATTTTGTTAACTGAGGGGAGCAACAATGTTCTCTGAGATTGATTTGAGGTCTAGCTATCAGCAAGTGCACATCGAATAAGAAGATATTGATAAAAATGAATTTCAGACAAGATACATGCACCATGAATTTGTTGTAGTACCCTTCGGGTTTAGTAATGCCCCTGCCATGTTTATGTATTTAATGAACGGTGTGCTATGCCCCTATTTTGACAAATTTTTTATTGTATTTGTTGATGACATATTGGTATACTTGAAGATTAAATAATAGCATGAAAAGAACTTGGCTTTAGTACTACAATTGCTGAGGGAACACATGCTTTATGTAAAGCTCAATAATGTGATTTCTTCCAATCACAGATACACTATTTGGGGCACATTGTCTCCAAGGAGGGAATATCAATTGATCTGGAAAAGATCAATTTGAGTGACCAACATTGAAGAATGTGAATGAGGTTAGATTATTCATAGGATTGGCAGGTTACTATAGAAGGTTCTTGAGGAACTTCTCCAAGATAGGCCATCCTATCACATCCTTGCAGAGAAAAGGAAAGAAATTCGAGTGGACAACTAAATGTGTAGCAAGATTTGAGTAGTTGAAGCAATTGCTCACTAATGCACCAGTCTTGAGGATTGCAAATATGGACAAGGATTTTTTGGTATGCACAAATTCCTACAAGGAAGGGCTCGTTGGAGTCTTGATGTAGGAGGGACATGTAGTTTCCTATGAGTCACATATATTAAATGAGCATGAAGCGAACTATATGACTCACAATATAGAGTTAGCTGCCATTATTCATGCATTGAAGGAATTACCTCCTCGATAGGAGATTCACACTCATGACAGATCATTGTGGACTTAGTTATTTGTTCGGTCAACCTAAGGTGAATGAAAGATAAGCTAGGTGGCTGGCCATACTTAGTGAGTTTTAATTTGAGTTCAAGTACATCAAAGGAAAATATAATAAGGTTGTTGATGCACTCAGTGGAAGGATTCAATTGAATTACCTGGTAGCTGTAAGATCTTATGAAGTGGACCTAATGGAAAGGGTAAAAAATGTAGGACATCATGATAAAAAATATCAGCAAGTGAAGGAAAATACACACCAAGATGGTGATGATGAGGAATATCATCTCATAGATGATGGCCTAATTATATTCAAGAGCAAATTATATGTACCAAATAATGATAATTTACACCCTCCTCCGACATCTACCCAAGAAATCGGCCATCTAAAGTAAACATGTGATGAGAGGCCACTATGATATTATTCAACCTCCTAAGTCATGATAAGGAAGTGGAACTGATGGAAATACACAATATAGAGATTTAACATCATAATTTGGACCCTCAAGAACCAACGCAACCTTTCTGCCAACCAACCCCTGGGTCCCACTGACATTTTGGACCACTTGACCTATGGATTCTCTCATGCTACGGGCATGCCAACGTCTAGGTACCTCTGGACACTCTGCTTGCAAGCCATTGTCTAGGGACTATTGTGCTTAGTTATGTGCTAGCGTCCCCTAGATTTAAGCCACATTTTCAGGCCTAGAGCCTAGGTCACTGCCCAAAATTGAATGACACCTTCAGAATAGTAAGATAACATGGAAATAATCGTACTAATGCAACTACTTTAATAATACCTTGAATGGACCCCTACTAGCCATGAAATGCATTTCATCAAACATACCATGAATATCTAATCTACAGGTGTAAATAACCGATCTGAGCATAGGGGTATCATCCTTGCCTGATATTTGCTATGAGGCATTGTTTCCTTGTCACTTTAGCTGCGGTTTCATCCATGAGGCCATAGATACATTGATCATTAATATACCCGTAGAAACATCATGGGAGCCATACATAGCGGCTATCATAATACATATTCATAACCTGCATAATAACAACAAAAATACCAAGGATACAATAGCTATAGAATCCACATATAAACCAATATATTACTCATAGAAGTACAAGGAGAAATAACCTCATATTAATGATGTAAAGGCCAACACAGTATGGGACTACCACGTTCCACCTGATCGTAGAATGGATGAGCTAAATCTCTCTTGAACTATTCACCCCCGTGCCATATTCCAAGCATGAATATGGGATCTCATAAAACACATCAATCAAAACCATCTAGGGCTTCTAGAGGCAATCCACCTCAGCCCATCAAATAGTGATTCCAACTCATGGTCAAACATCAAAAAACCATCACCAGATTGGTCTCTACCGAAGCCTTCTAGGGCTCCAGAGCATTTATTCCAACCAAGGCTTCCAAGACTAATATCTCAACCCACAACTACCACTGGGATTCCACAATGTTTGTCTAGCTAGTGATTCTAGGACTAGTAACTCAAACCACCAAGGTCTTCCAGAGTGTTTTTCCAACCAAGGCTTCTAGGACTAGTAACTCAACCCAAGATGTTATAGGGCTCCAGAGCATTTGTCCAACCAAGGTTGTAGGAACTAGTAACTCAACTCAAGAAACATGAGAACCAACCAAAAAACAAAGAAAATGTACCCACAACACAATGACTATCCAGGAAATCGAAAGGATAGGCAAGTCCACTGTCAATCCAGGCAATCCTCCATGCCAATGACATATCATGACCAATAAACCACATGCATGCACCATGAATGCCAAAACTAGTGAGGAAAACATACATGCAACTTGGTACCTGCAATCAAAACCCATTGTAGCTTCTGATCTCGATGTCCTCTTGCACTTTCTTGCCCTTCGTTTGCCTTCTTGCTCCAAAACTCCAAGTATGCCACACTCTCCAAGAGTGATCCAAGAAAAATATGTGTTCAAGAGTATGGGGGAGAGAGAGATCCAAAACTAAACTGACCAAGCCTGCTCTATTGGGTCCCTATAATACTAGTGATTACCCCACTACTATTGTAGTTATACCCCTTATTTATATTGTTGTGCCCCTATTACCCCCATATTGTTATTTCTGTGCCCATAGAATCCCTCTATTGTTATTTTTGTGGCTTTATATTATTATTGTTAGGTCGGCTGGATTATATTGTGACTCCTTAGACTCCTATATATAGAAAGGAGGTTTTGTCATTTGTATCATCCAAGAATTGTTCATTTATGTAATGTAAAGGAGGTTTCCCCCTCGAAGAGGCTGAATTCTAAGGCGTTGATCTATCTTTTCTATCTTTTCTTGAGCTGGTTTCATAACATTTGGTATCAGAGCTTTGGATTCTAGGGTTTCGCTGCTCCAAACAGGTCATCGTGGACTTTTTGCTATAAATTTTTTTCTGTGACGTTTCATAAGTCGCAAAAAAAACCCATTTGAGAAGAATTGACGCTGAACCTTGGGTCCGAATTTCAGAGCTTTTCGCACGATATTTTCGGGTATATGATCTGAGGAAGTTGGCCTTTTTGTAGACTCCTGAATTACATTCAAAACAGGTGACCTGGGGAAAATCATCATAACTCTCTCTCTGAGGATCGGATTGAAATTTCGTAAAAAGGTAAAGAAAGAGGACAGACTGTAGTTTCTTGTATGTGTGTTTCAGATTCAAAGGTTGAAACAGTGACTCGTGGTACGTCGTACACGTTCGCTCTACTGAACCAGTCTAAAAGCAAGTCACTGTGGGAGATTTCACATAACTCTTACTTGGAGAATCCAATTTGGCTCAGACTTGTGGAATTGGAAAGAGGACGCAGAAGGCTATTACAGGTAGCAATTTCAGAACTGGATGATCCGAAATTACAGAGATACATCAGATTCAATATCAGGCTTCTATAAAGTGAAAAAAGGTGTGTAGTTTTTTTTTAATTTTTAATCTAAGCTTGGTTTAACGGAATTCAAAGGGCATAGTAAAGCATTATTATCGGTAACTGATGCCCCGAGGAAATAAAATGCAAACACCTAGTAAGGAACCTGAAAGCTCTAGCATGACTCATGAAGAAGAGGAAGAAATGCTACATGATATATCAAAATTACAAGAACAAGTGCAACAAATGTCACGCTCACAAAAGCTAACAGAAGCTAAGATAAGTGGCGTGGAATCTAAGATAAATGGCGTGGAATCTAAGATAAATGGTGTGGAATCTAAGATAAAGGGCATGGAAGCTAAGATGGAGGATTCGATGGTAAATTTGAAGATAGATTTGAAGACAGACATGGAAGAATTGAAGAACTTGCTACAAGAAAGGGTCACTAATGGTGAAAAGGTAGTAAAGGAAACTCATGATGAGAACAAAAGAAATGTTAATCATGATTCCATAGACTCTAATGTTGGATCGAAGACTCACCATGTTCCAAAAATCGATATGAGGAAGTTTGATGGCAAGGATCCCACCACATGGATATTACAGATGGAGCAATTCTTCGATCTCAATAATGTGCAAAACACACAAAAGGTACGTATGGAAACTTTATATTTGGAACCAAATCAGTTTGTATGGTATCAATGGCTTTGTTCTCGTAAACAATTTATCACTTGGGCAATTTTTACGGAAGAATTGATAGCACATTATGAGGATACAAAAAGCAACACTTTTTTTAGCCAATTGATAAGTCTCAAACAAAAGGGTTCAATAATGGAGCACATTGAGGAGTTCCAAAAATTGAACATAAGGGTAAAAGATATTCCAGAGGAGCATAGGATTGATGTGTTCATAGGGTCTTTAAAGGATAATATCCAACATGATGTGCGCCTTTGGGAACCTGATTCATTAGAGAAGGCATTCAGGTTAGCAAGAAAAATGGAAAGCAAAATTATGGCAACTAGGAAGCATACCATGCACAACTATAAAGATGGAAGTGTTGTTGCCCATAGTCTTCCACAACCTACAAGGTTGAAACCACAACAATTGGAAGAAAAAAAAGCAAAAGGGCTTTGTTACAATTGTGATAGCAAATACACAAAAGGTCATAAGTGTGCTGAGAAGAAATTATTCTACATAGATTGTGAAGAGGAAGAAGAAAAGGAGCAAGAAAGGTCAAAAGAAGAGGATATATTCCAGGAATAGAGCCTAAATGAAGAAAAAATAAATCCGACCATATCTTGTAATGCATTGGCGGGAATTACCACTCCTCAAACCATCAAGATAGAAGGACAAATCAAGAAGAAAAAGGTAATAGTGTTGATTGATTCAGGAAGCACCCACAATTTTATTCATTGTAGGGTAGCAAAAGAATTGAATTGCTTCCTATATCCAGCACCAGAGTGTCAAGTGATGATTGCAAATGGAGGAACAATAAATTGCTCTGGAAAGTGCCATAATATCAAGCTATCCATGGGAGAATATGTATTGAATAGCCCAATGCTTTCCATTCCAATGGGAGGTGCAGATGTTGTACTAGAAGTCCAATGGCTACAATCCTTGGGTACAATAGCTTTTAATTTTCAAGAACTTTTCATCAAATTTTCTTCGGAAGGAAAGGAAGTTGAATTAAGGGGTATTGCAGGGAAACCAGGAAAGATAATCAGCTCTCATGGTATGACAAAGCTTCTAAGAAAGGAGCAAAGAGGTGTAATTGCACAATTATGCTCGCTAGACGTTTCCACATTGGAATCATCTATTTCTCCAGATCTCCAAAAAGTCCTGGACAATCATTCCAAGGTATTTGAGACTCCCAAGGGTCTCCCTCCTATGCGTGATCATCATCATGCTATTCATCTGATTCCAGGAAGTGTTCCTCCAAACATCAGGCCGTACAGATATCCCTATGTCCAAAAAAGTGAAATTGAACATATGGTTGCAAAAATGCTAGAGGCTGGTATAATTCAACCGAGTCAAAGTTCTTTCTCAGCTCCAGTAGTATTGGTGCACAAGAAGGATGGATCATGGCGCATGTGTCCAGATTATAGGGAGCTCAACAAGCTCACTATTAAAGATAAGTTCCCCATTCCTGTTATTGATGAATTACTGGATGAATTGCATGGATCAATTTACTTCACCAAGTTGGATCTTCGTTCGGGATATCATCAAATTAGAATGAAGATTGAAGACATTCCAAAAATGGCATTTAGAACTCATGAGGGTCATTATGAATTTTTGGTCATGCCTTTTGGCCTTACCAATGCACCTTCAACATTTCAAGGTTTGATGAATTCAATTTTCAAACCATTCCTTAGAAAATTTGTGTTAGTATTTTTTGATGATATACTAATCTACAGCAAGTCTTGGAAGGATCATGTTGAACATGTTGGCAGGGTGCTACAACTATTGGAGGAGAAACAATTATATGCAAAAAGATCCAAATGTTTCTTTCGAGTCCAGGAGGTGGAATATTTGGGTCATATTGTATCTCATGAAGGAGTTAAGGTAGACCCTAGCAAAATTAAAGCCATTAAGGAATGAAAAATCCCCACATCCATAAAGCATCTGCGAGGATTTCTTGGGTTGACAGGGTATTATCGCAAGTTTGTTAAGAATTATGGGAGAATAGCAGCACCTCTAACAACATTATTGAAGAAAGATTCATTTTCATGGACTTCGGAAGCAACAAAGGCCTTTGAACATCTTAAAGAGGCAATGTGCCAAGCACCGGTCTTAGCTACACCAGACTTCACAAAAACCTTTATTGTGGAATGTGATGCTTCAGGAAATGGAATTGGTGCTGTTCTAATGCAAGATGAAAGACCCATTGCTTTTGAAAGTCGTCCAATCAAGGGAAAGTTTTTAAGAAAAGCTATTTATGAGAAGGAAATGTTGGCAATACTCCATGCACTTAAGAAATGGCGACCCTACCTAATGGGAAGACACTTCAAGGTAAAAACGGATCATGATAGCCTTAAATACTTTTTAGAACAAAGATTATCCTATGAAGAGCAACAAAAGTGGGTCAGAAAGATGTTGGGTTATGACTTTGAAATCATCTACAAAAAAGGGAAGCAAAATGTGGTGGCAGATGCACTCTCAAGAAAGGATGAGGATGTGGAAGCATTGTTGTGTGCCATTTCTATTATCCAACCAGATTGGATAAACGAAGCAAGGGAGGAATGGAAGAATGACGAAGAAGTGTGGGCACTTATTCGAAAGCTACAACAAGATTCCAATACTTCTGATACATTTAGCTGGCAAAATGATTCATTATGGTACAAAGATCGCTTATACCTCTGTAAGAATTCCCAGCTAAAACAAAAGATTCTTATGGAATTGCACACTTCTCCCTTAGGAGGGTACTCAGGATTTTTAAAAACTTACCACAGGGTTAAGAAGGAATTTTTTTGGGATGGCCTTAAATCAGATATTCAAAAGTTTGTGGCGGAATGTTTGGTTTGCCAGCAAAATAAAGTTGAAACAATTAAGACACCGGGTCTATTACAACCTTTATCCATTCCAAGCCAACGTTGGGAGGAGGTTTCAATGGATTTTATCACAGGTTTACCCAAGTCTGAGGGAAAGAGTATCCAGAACTACTCAAGCGTTGAGGACAACACTTTTTTGAAGGAGAGGGGCATGTTGGGTCCCTATAATACTAGTGATTACCCCACTACTATTGTAGTTATACCCCTTATTTATATTGTTGTGCCCCTATTACCCCCATATTGTTATTTCTGTGCCCATAGAATCCCTCTATTGTTATTTTTGTGGCTTTATATTATTATTGTTAGGTCGGCTGGATTATATTGTGACTCCTTAGACTCCTATATATAGAAAGGAGGTTTTGTCATTTGTATCATCCAAGAATTGTTCATTTATGTAATGTAAAGGAGGTTGCCCCCTCGAAGAGGCTGAATTCTAAGGCATTGATCTATCTTTTCTATCTTTTCTTGAGCTGGTTTCATAACATATAAACCAATATATTACTCATAGAAGTACAAGGAGAAATAACCTCATATTAATGATGTAAAGGCCAACACAGTATGGGACTACCACATTCCACCTGATCGTAGAATGGCTGAGCTAAATCTCTCTTGAACTATTCACCCCCGTGCCATATTCCAAGCATGAATATGGGATCTCATAAAACACATCAATCAAAACCATCTAGGGCTTCTAGAGGCAATCCACCTCAGCCCATCAAATAGTGATTCCAACTCATGGTCAGACATAAAAAAACCATCACCAGATTGGTCTCTACCGAAGCCTTCTAGGGCTCCAGAGCATTTATTCCAACCAAGGCTTCCAAGACTAATATCTCAACCCACAACTACCACTGGGATTCCACAATGTTTGTCTAGCTAGTGATTCTAGGACTAGTAACTCAACCCACCAAGGTCTTACAGAGTGTTTTTCCAACCAAGGCTTCTAGGACTAGTAACTCAACCCAAGATGTTATAGGGCTCCAGAGCATTTGTCCAACCAAGGCTGCAGGAACTAGTAACTCAACTCAAGAAACATGAGAACCAACCAAAAAACAAAGAAAATGTACCCACAACACAATGACTATCCAGGAAATCGAAAGGATAGGCAAGTCCACTGTCAATCCAGGCAATCCTCCATGCCAATGACATATCATGACCAATAAACCACATGCATGCACCATGAATGCCAAAACTAGTGAGGAAAACATACATGCAACTTGGTACCTGCAATCAAAACCCACTGTAGCTTCTGATCCCGATGTCCTCTTGCACTTTCTTGCCCTTCGTTTGCCTTCTTGCTCCAAAACTCCAAGTATGCCACACTCTCCAAGAGTGATCCAAGAAAAATATGTGTTCAAGAGTATGGGGGAGAGAGAGATCCAAAACTAAACTAACCAAGCCTGCTCACTGATCCTAAAAAGTATTTTTATCAATGAGGCCTCTACTTTCTTCAATTTCCATTATTTTCCTTCATTTTCTTCCTCACATGCAACCTGTGACCTTTCACCTTCCTTTTCTCCTAATTTCCATTCTTTTCATAAATAAAATTCCAATTAATGCCTCATGCATTTTCAAAGCCTTTGCCATTTTCCTTTAGCCATAATAAACTGAATGAACAACCACTAGGATGTTTTTCCCACCATTGAGCTTGGAATACGTGTTCCATGACCATGGTATTATATATTTTTACATGGATTTTTAACCAAGGCTGTTACAGAACCCTCCCCTTTGGAGGAACATTGTCCTCGGTGTTCAATGACACCTATAACCAGAGAGGCCGTTGAAAACAACACATACTGCCCATGGAGCTTTATAACATAACTTGTTGCAGTATATACAATGACCATATGCTAAAACATGACAAACATACCATTTATTGGATCTTTATAGCATAACTCATTACGATATTTACAACTATAAACACATATACACACATACACATTTGCTTCACCCAAAAAGTAATCATACTGTCTATGGAGCTTCATAAATCCAGCTCGATATAGTATTTACAATAATACACACATATACACATGCACATTTTCTCAACCAACAAATAAAAGGATATGATGCCTACATCTGCAACAAGGGAATCTAGAGGCTCACACCTCCACCCTCATGGTAATACTAGGATTCACCTCCTTCCCAGGAAGTTTAGAATCCACTGCAAAGTCAAATATGCATCCAATGTACAACACTATAATCCTGCGCCACTTATCCTCTCAGTGAACAGTTACCGCCTCATTGTTCCAGGGTGCACTCCCAATGTGAATTTAATTCCATCTGGCAATGCTAATGACCAAAACCAGTATATCCCCAACCTTCCCTTCTTTGCTTCATAGTCCCTCGGGCAATCTGGTCACCCCCTTCCGTGAAGTCATACACCTTCCAAGTTTTGCTGGCACCTCCATCCCAGGAAGTCCATCCCTTGGAAAGGCTTCTTCACATCATAAGATACAACAACCAAGGCATACCCTTACCTTAAAACCATCATACCAGTCATATCATGCTCATGGAAATCAATGGACACTATTGGGTACCAGTGTCCCACAATGGCCCTGCTCCTGAATACTTTACCAGCATACTACTTCCTATTCTAATTTCTTTCACTGCTGCTGCTAATTTTTACAGTCAATTTCAACCACCCAACCGAGAATTTCATGCTTTTTTGTACCAAG
This sequence comes from Pinus tabuliformis, assembly GCA_031772625.1. Classification (NCBI taxonomy): domain Eukaryota; kingdom Viridiplantae; phylum Streptophyta; class Pinopsida; order Pinales; family Pinaceae; genus Pinus; species Pinus tabuliformis. The sequence continues at coordinate 253,103,832 of CM062812.1, read as the reverse complement.
CACATAACTGCCATTAGATTCAAAATAAATCGAAATAACTTCAAATCATACCTCATTGGTGGCCTGTCAATAAGGTACACTTGCAATTCTATTCACTTCCTGTCACAATAAGTCAAACTAGCATCTTTGACCAAATCATCATGTATAAACATATCACATCAAGTTAGCTCAAAACACAACCATCATAGATCAAAATCATAATCACATGTAACCATGATAATCTAGAATCATAGATCACATGTAATCTTCATAGACCAAAATCATAAATCACATGCATAATAAAACTGAAGTAAAATACTGATACTCATCCTTTAATCAATCCCTAGCTTCTACCTTTGTGGTTATTTCGTATGCACACTGGATCGATTACCACACCCGAAGAATTCCTAGTGCCTTCTCCTCAACCATGTGCACATAGACATAGTGTGAATCACACACATACAACCACACACGACATACAACACCATGCAATACATGCACCTACACCTGACATACGACTCATACACCTACACCCAATGTACGACACAACACAATACATATGCCTACACCTGACATACCACACATACATCTACACCTAGTGTACAACACAATGCATACATACACCTACATCCGATGTAAAACACAATACATCCATCTATACCCGATGTACAATGCCACACAATACATGTACCTACACCTGGCATACAACACAACACAATAAATCTATACCCGATGTACAACTCCACACAATACATTTAGCTACACATGGCGTATGACACAACAAAATACATGTACTACACAAAGTACAATACAACGAGTACACATGTCGTGATACCCCAACTACACAATGCACATACATAGTACCGCATGTACACAACACAACATGTACGACATGAACATAGTGCCACATGTACAACATGTACACAATACCACCTATACACATCACCACCTGCACAACTTGTACACAACATCACATGTACACGACACCACCTACACAACGTGTACACAGTGCCATATGTACATCGTACCGCCTGTATAACATGTACATAATTCCAGATGTACACAACACCACATGCATGACATGTACATGACACCACATGTACACAACACCATATGCACGACAGTTACATAACACCATCTGCACATAGCACCACTTGCACATAGTACCATATGTACAACATGTACATGGCACTACATGCCCACAACACCACTTGTACAATCATGCACACAACACCATATGTACAACATGTACATAAAATTGCATATACAACATTTATATAATACCCTATGTACACAACATTGCATATCCAACATGCGCACAACACCATATGCACACAACACCACATATCCATCATGCACACAGTACAATATGTACACAACACCACATATCCAACATGTACATAACACCATCTATACCCAACACTACATATGAAATATTCGCACAACACTATCTATACCACCCTGTACATAACATTGCATAAACAACATGTACACACACTATATGTACACAAAACCACATGCGCACATCACATATGCAACATGTACAACATATACAACGTATACAACATATGCACAACAATAGTACCACACATCCAAAACCACATTTTCTCGACCAAGTAACCTTGCTTCGAGTGTCTCTCGCCATCCATGCTTATCCTAGCATGCCCTAGACCATGCTGCTTTCATTTCGCTGATGCATCCCTCGGTATAGCCTATCCATAACGTAAACATACAAATAATACAAACATATAATAACAATTCATATCCATATGATACTGACCTCATATATTTTTCATGGCTACTATTCCTACTTGATTCGACATAGCCAAGAACCTTTTCATGCCATTCACCTGCATAAGCAATCATTCCTCCACAAGAATGATCCCTCACAACCCTGTTAGACAGTGATATAGATACATACATACATACATACATACATACATACATACATAGAAACATTAGCATAAGAAAAAAAATCATGATCCATAATGACCCTGTCATACATGACATACATATATAATACATTTAGACATATATAGACATCAACATAATCATGATCATAACATAATTACCATATATCAAGGTCAAGGTCAAGAGAACTTCCTTTATCCATGCACACCATGCACAGCATTGAGAACAATTTTTCCCAACATAGCCAAGGCATATGATGCCTAAAATCCATTCACCTTACCCTTTCTTAATTACCTTTCCAATGAATGTCCCACCATTTTTCATTTACACGAATTGACCCAACCAATCCAATTGGTTTTCATTCTCTTGCCTTTGACTGCCCTTATACATGCACCGAGTTTCATTTAGGCCTTGCCTTACATGTCGGGTACCACACAACTCTCCCTGAGATCTATTAAATTTCCTCTTTCCAAACAATTCCCAAGACTCTCAAAGCATAAAATGCAAGACCATGAAGAAAACAAGAAGAAAACCATGGAAAACCAACAATATGACACCACAAACAAAGTGGCATGATCATGCACTAGACATAACAAAACTACAAATCAAGCACAAGCAAATCACAAAAGACCAAAAGCACAAGACTAACAACAAGCACCATGACTCAAACCCCATGGTTCACAGTGCTTCCCAAGGAAAGATCAACCTGACCCTTCTTCAAGATTTCATGGTAGTCTCTTTTCCATGCAATCCCCTGCATCATATTTCCATGAACGCATAACTGCCAGTGCATAAATAAAACAACATACTCATTACATTACCTTGTTGTTCCAAGCACATTTCCTTATAACTAAACACATCCATTCCATCTCTCAAGGGGATCCAATTCCCTTGACGAATCCATCCATAACTAGAAACTAGCTGATATACCTGTCAAATACATGTTCATGACTATAGAACATATCCACATAATGTCAGACAAAATCAAGGTTAAGAAGACTTCCTGTATGCAAAACACCCATTTGTTTGGAATTAGGGTTTCCAAACATAGCCAAAGGAATTCTTGCCCAATTCCTTTCTTCTACCATTTTACTTTGTTGGAATCGAGGCTTATTATCACCCAACTATTAGTTATATAAACACATCAACTATTACCTTGTCACGCTAATACCAAGCATGTTTCCTGTAACTACTCGCACATGTCAACCACATGTTCCAAATATCAAGACAAACATATTTATCAATTTGAAAATCAACCTTTACCAAGATTAACAATCATGTCATAATCCATATTCAACTCATAGTCATTAGACATAATGCTACAACTGTCACCTACTACACTCAAGTACATATAAACTATCTCAACACATATGTGTTAGTACAATCATCTTAAAAGAAGATCATTCATTTAGACAATCTTACAGGCACATACTCATATCATGCAAGTACTCAACATTCAGAAAACAGATAGGTGGCATAATAGACACCAACACTCAAACACCAAATAGATGACATAATAAAACAATCAAGCAACAAATATTCGACATAAGCAAACTCATACGTTAATGTATCTCAGGGGAGGTTATCTTGTCTGCACAATCAATCTAGTTAGCATGATATAACTTTATAACACATCAACTCAAACATAAATTAGATCACGATATCCATAATAGTCACTAGCTAGCATGTTCACATCATAAACTCATAAATATCTTTTGTTTATGCATAGAAATCACATATGTATGATCAATTTAGATTAGTACAACACAATGTCACAAATAAGTCGACTCATAACTGAATGTCATAACCCTAACCATCTACATAGGCCAATCCAATTTAGCACGATACATATAACATCAATATCTTAATGTAATAACCCTAATCATCAAGTTATTAGCATATAACAACAAGTATATATCATGCTCATCAACAACATATAACCTAATCATCAAGCTAACTATCATATAATAGCAACAAGTTAACCTATAACATACTCATCAACAACATATAACATAATCATCAAGTTATCTAACATAAAACAACAAGAGTAATTCATACAACCACAGGTTACCATCATTCATGACTATTCGACACATATGCATATGACTACACTAATCAACTAACATCTATCATGTATGTAACCATAACATCAATAGACATGTACATAAACCTAATGTATATAACAATCCTTAACCTACATACTTGCATGCCCAACATACAAACCTGTATGATGACATGCTCTTGCCTCGAGGTCAAATGCTGTGACTTCACTTTGATGGTCTCCATCTCCTTCTTTATCTAAACCAACTCATTAGCATCATAACATACCAATAGCATCATGATGACCTAATTCCATACAGTGACCTCACAATGCATGTCTGACCTACCGTACATGCATGACCATAACCATGACAATGCATGCATAACATCATATAGACACTGACATGCATAACAAATACATATACAACCATACACTCATGATGACACATCCCACAACAAAAACATCAACCTTCACATGGCGACATCACTACAACCATGATCAACACCATGAAAATGCAACAAGAAAATGGACTACAAACATAAGGAACACATATGCAATTGAAATGAATGCATGAAAAACACATTGATCCAAGTTTAAATAGGAATGCAAAAAATTATAGAGATAACCATAAACACAAAGATGCAGTGGAAATAATACTTCATTTCATTAATGCAAAATACTAAAATATGCTTACAAACAGAAATGGAAATACACCAGCTAGGGCGATGGTAGCTTATCTCTGAGAAGAGATGTGGCAGCTACATGCCTCTGAACTCAACTACAATGAGGCTCAAGGGCCTTTTTATTATTGAACAATAATAGAAAACCCTAAACAAACAAAACCCTAACCCAAGGAGATGTAACATTATGGGCCCCATTGGGGTGAGTTGGGCAGCCAACTTCCCGGGGTCGTGACTTGGTCATATTATCTCCCTTTGATGCGCATGATAACCCATTGGAAATATCTCTCCGAGGACTATGACAAAAAAGATGATTTTGATAAAAAATTGCTGGTAGTAGATTTCCAAAAAAAACGTCGTTAAGGGCCTCAAAACAACACTGGAAGTTTAGGACCCGAAAAACTGCTAAAAATAGTAAACTGTGCTACAATTAAGGAAATTGAAAAACTGAAAGAAGAAATGGTGGGGTCCAAGTGGAATTGATGGGTGGTCACCAATATCCACCTGGATCATTCCTCCCCCCTTAGGAAGCAATGGTCCCCATTGCTTTGAGTTTCTCCATGAGATGAGGAAACTTCTGCTGAACTTGGTCCCTGGTGAGCCACATGCCCTGGTGAAGGAGTTGGCCTGCTTTAACAACTCGATATAGTTGGATATTCAGCTGGCGAGTTTGTTTGATCTATGTGTCCATGGTCCGATCAGTTGCAGCTTGTTCCATGCAATCTAGATTTAACTCTGTGGGTGTGAGCTGTTATGCAATGTCGGATGTGTCTAGTAATGGTGGAAAGTATGGCCGAAGGCGGTCCACATTGAACACTGGGTGCAGGCCAAGGAATGGGGGAATGCTGAGCTCAAATCATTGTCTCCCACAACTTTGGTAATGGTTTAAGGACCATATCAGAGTGGTCTGAGTTTCCGATAGGCTCCAGTAAGGTGTTCCTTTTGTAAATGCAACTAGACTTTGTCGCCCACCTGAAACTTGTGTGGCACCCGATGTTGATCATGTCGCTGCTTGTACTTAGCATTTGATTTCTCCAGAATGTCATGGACCTGCTGGAAAATATGTTGGATGTGCTCAATAAAGCTGTTTTCCTTATCTGTTTCGGACTGGACATGAGCCGAATCTGTGTGAGTAGCTGCAAATGGCATGGCCACATCAATGGGACATAGTGGCTGGAATCCTAAGCCCACCTGAAAAGGGCTATGGCCAGTCGAGTTGTGGAGAGCCCAGTTGTAGCTTTGCTGAACATAGGGGAGGCTCTCATCCCATGTGCGTGGATGCTTTGATTTGTACATGCGCAGAATGTGTACAATCATCCTGTTGACAACCACTGTCTGGCCATCAGTTTGAGGATGGAAGGCTGTGGACTTAGTGAGTTTGATGTCCAGCATCAACCAGAGAATGGACCAAAATGTACTGAGGAACTTGCTGTCCCAATCTGAGATGATAGAGTGTGGGATCCCAAAGTGTACCCACACTAGTTCAAAGAATAGTTTAGCAGTGGCTTTGGCTGTGATATTCTTCTTATAGGCTGCCATAATGGCCATCTTCAAGATCCTGTCGATGACCACAAAACACAATCGTTTCCATGCTTAGTGGAAGGAAGGCCTGACATGTAATCCATGGAGATGGATTCCCAAGGTCGACTAGGGGTAGGAATTTGGGTACAAAGGCCTTGTTTCTTGATGGTCGGTTTGGCAATGGCACAGGCAGTGCATGATCTGATGTACTTCTCGACATCCTGTCGAAGATTTGGCCAACAGAAATACTTCTTCAGTACTGCCACCATTTTCTCGACCCCCGAAATGCCCAACAACCTGACTGTAGTGTGCTTCGCAAATAATCTTAACACGCTCACTTGAAGGAACACAAAGGTGACCCAGGTGACATAACAAGGCATTCTAGAGGTGAAAAACTGGAACATGCTGACCCTCCAAGAGTGTCTGGTATGTGTGGCCGAATTCTGGGTTGATTTTGTAGAGAAGTGGCCAATCAGAAGTCTTGTGACCACAAGAGTTGAGCACGGTGGTTAATGCCATGATCGGTGGTCGACTGAGGCAATCTGCAACATTATTGGTGTTGACCTTCTTATACTTGATATTCAAATGGAACTGTTGCAGATATGTGGACCACTTTTGATGGCGATCATTCTGCAATTTCCCTTGGGTCTGTATGAACTACAGGGGTCGGTGGTCTGTGTGGATGACCGTTTCCTTCCCCAAAATGTAATGCTTCCATTGTCGGCAGGCCTGCACAATGGAATACATCTCTTTGTCATAAGTGGATACTTCCGGAATGTGTCTGAAAGTGTCTCACTATGATATGCCACTAGATGCCCGTGTTGAGTAAGGAATGCCCCAATGGCATCTATCTTGATCTCAAATGGTTGTTGCAAGTTTGGTAATGCAAGCACTGGTGCCGAGCAGAGGCGATCTTTCAACTCTGTGAATGCCTTCCATTGAGATTCAGACCAAAAGAATTTTGCTTTCACTCCTCCCTTGGTGACTTGACTCAAGGGCCAAGTGATATGAGAAAATCCCAACACGAATGTACAGTACAAGTTGGCAAGACCTAGAAAGCTGCAGAGCTCTGTTAGAGTGGTTGGAGATGGCCAATCCTGAATGACTTGGATCTTCGTTGGATCCACATGCACCCCCTGTTCATCAATAATGTATCCCAGATACTGAACCTGTGTCATGCCAAAAGTGTATTTCTCCAAATTGGCACATAACTTGTGTTGCCGCAGTGTTTGGAGAACCTATCGGATGTGGTGGAGGTGCTCTTCCCAACTCTGGCTGAAGATCAGGATGTCATCCAAGTATACCACTATAAATGAGTTGGTGAATGGCCGCAAGATGTCATCCATTACCCTCATGAAGGTTGCAGGGGCATTCGTAAATCCAAAAGGCATAACCAACCATTCGAAAAGGCCCCCCTTGGCTTTGAAGGTAGTCTTCCACACATCGGAGGGTTTGATTGGTACCTGATGATATCCTGACTTCAAATCAATCTTGCTGAAATATTTTTCCCCCTTCAGTTGGTCTAGGAGGTCATCAATCCGTGGGATCGAGTACCTATTACGGACAGTGAACTTGTTTAACGCCTGATAGTCAATACAGAGTCTCCAAGTCCCATCCTTCTTTTGTACCAACATGATCAGGCTCCCACAGGGTGATGAACTTGGACGGATGTGACCTTTCTACATAAGCTCTTGAATCTGCCTCTTGATTTCATCATTCTCCAGAATGGAGCGCCGATAGATTGGTTCATTGGGAAGCGGTGCACCTGGGGTCAGATCGATGGAGTGCTTGACTTGACAGTGCAGAGGAACCCCTGCGGGGGAGGTGAAGATGTCCTCGTACTCCTCCACTACCTTGTCCATTTGTAGTTGTCGTGTGGAGGGGCCCTGTCTGGAGGTCATGGTCACTGTCTTCTTCTTTCCTTGAGGGCGTATCATTAGGAAAACAAATTTCCCAGTTTTGGAAATGAGCTTACTGCATTATTTTGTAGTAACAAAAGAGATGGTGGTAGGTGGTGCTACCTCCGGTATCCTATACAACTTATTTCCCAAAGTAACAATAACAACACGAGGCCTTGATTCATACACAACATGTCACTTCCACAAGTATGGTTGTCCTAATAATACATCACAAACTTCAAGGGCAGCAATGTCACACAATACCTCATCTGTGGAGGGCTTGATGTTGTATGGAAGGCGACATTGCTGGTTCACGTGAAGATCCCGTCCTTGGTGAAACCACTCGATGTTGTACGGTTATGTATGTGCTCTAGTCGGTAAGCCCAACCGCTTCATGACCTCTGTCGAAATGAGGTTCTTTTGGCTCCCGCTGTCAACAATGAACTGTAGCAGGGAGCCCTTTACCCACATCTGGGAGTGGAAGAGATGCTCCTCCTCCTCTAGATCTTCGGGTTCCTCCTTCTGGATCTTCGTGGTGGCAACGATGGCGTTGGGCTTCGCATTGATAATCTGCTTCCCTTTGTCATTCCCCTTGTCGGGTTTTGACTCAGAGTCGGAACATGCATCTGATTCTGAAACCTTTAGCTTGACCACCAGTGACTGCTTGGACCGACACTCACTTGTGTTGTGAGTGGAGCTCTTATGGAACTCACACCACTTTCTCGTGTCCTTTTTCGGCTTCGCGGTGTTGTTATTTGCTTGCATATTTGGCGGGTTGTCTTGGGCTGCCCTGCCTTGGCTTTGTCCTTTGTTTTGTGGTTTGGGGGCACCTTTGCCTTGATTTGGATTCGCAGATCCAAAGTCTCGCTTCTTCTGTTTAAACTTTTACTCAACCTTGACAACATATTGGTATGCCGTACTGAGTGAGGAGATGTTCATGAATTCTATTTCTTCTTGGATGTACTTGTGCAAGCAGCCGTGGTATTTGAGTACCAAATGCTGCTCCGAATCCTTGATACCCAAATTTGTGCGAAGGGTATGGAAAATATTGGTAAACTCCGGCACGTCTTGGTCCCTTCCCTACCGCAGCGTGGTCCACTTCATGTATTGATCCTCATAACTTCCAACAGAGTAGTATTGCTCCTTGATGGCATTCCAGAATGAATTCCAAGTGGGTGCGGCTGAAAATAGTGAACCTGTACTTTCATCCTTCTGCTCACAGTAGTTTTCCCACCAGTCCTTGATGTGGGGGGCTACTTTGAGAATAGTGAAAATAATATTTTCCTGACTGGAAAAATCATGAATAGAAAAATAACCCTCTAGCAGATTTAACCATTTATCGACGACATCTGCGTCTATCTGACCCTCAAATATGGGGATTTAAAAATTAACTTGTACCTTAAACGATGTGGCGTTTCTAGAGTAGCTGTTGGAAGCCGATGCGTCGCCCCTAGGTAGCTGATGAAGGATCTGGGCAAAGCTATTCATCATCGCATTACTTTGTCATTCGAGGGCTTATTCGAGCAAGATTTTGATAGCATCTCTTTCCCCCTCATCTTTCTTTTCATCCACCATGGGAGGCCGTCGGGGTTTGCGACGTTGGTCTTACAAAGGTTCGACCAGTTCAAGCCCTAACTCCTTATATTCCGACCTTGTTGGGGACATGCAAAGAAAAAAAGAGAAAAAAAGAAGATCGCTTTGATACCACTGATCCAGATTTAAACAGGAACACAAAAAATTGTAGAGATAACCATAAACACAGAGATGTAGCGGAAATAATACTTCATGTCATTAATGCAAAATACTGAAATATGATTACAAATAGAAATGGAAATACACCAGCTAGGGCAATGGTATCTTATCTCTGAGAAGAGATGTGGTGGCTACATGCCTCTGAAATCAACTACAATGAGGCTCAAGGGCCTTTTTATTATTGAACAATAAGAGAAAACCCTAAACAACCAAAACCATAACCCGAGGAGATGTAACACCAAGAGTTTATGGGCCCCGTTGGGGTGAGTTGGACAGCCAACTTCCCAGGGTCATGACTTGGTCATATTATCTCCATTTGATGTGCATGATAACCCGTTGGAAAGATCTCTCCGAGGACTACGACGGAAAAGATGATTTTAGATACAGAATTGCTGGCGGTATATTTCCAAAAAAACGTCGTTTAGGGCCTCAAAACGACTCCGGAAGTTTAGGACCTGAAAAACTGCTAAAAATAGTAAATTGTGCTACAATTAAGGAAACTGAAAAACTGAAAGAAGCAATGGTGGGGGTCCAAGTGGAATTGGTGAGTGGCCACCAATATCCACCTGGATCACACATCGCCCATCCAGTCTGAGGGGTGAACCATGCTCTGATACCACTCTGTGGTATCATATATGATCCAAAGAGAGCGCAGCTTGGATTTGATACCACGTTGTAACACCCTCCTCCCACATCTACCCAAGCAACTGGCCAAATGGGGTAAACATGCAACAAGAGGCCACTATGATATGATTCAACCTCCTAAGTCACGTTAAGGAAGTGGAACTGACAAAAACACACCATACAAACATTCAACATCAGCATTAGGACCCTCAAGAACAAACCCATCATTTTTGCCAACTAGCCCCTAGGTTCCATTGACATTTTGGACCACTTGAACTATGGACGCTCTCATGCTATGGGCATGCCAACATCCAGGGACATCTAGACACTCTCACAGGCCTTCAAGTCAGCATCCGGGGACTATTTTTCTCAGTTTTGTGCCAACATCCCTGGGATTTAAGCCACATTTTCAATCCCAAAGCCCAGGTCACTGCCCATAATTGAATGACACCTTCAGAACAGTAAGATAATATGGAAATAATAGTACTAATGCAATTACTTGAATAAGACCTTGACTGGACCCCTACTAGCCATGAAAAACATTTCGTTAAACATATCACGAATATGTAATTTACATGTGTAAATAATAGATCTAAGCATATGGGCCCCATACTTATATAGATTCACTATGAGGCATTGTTTCCTTGTCACTTTTGTTACAGTTTCATCCATTAGGCCATAGATACATTGTTCATCCATATACCAATAGAAACATGACGGGAGCCATACATAGCCACTATCATAATACATATTCATAACCGTCATAATAAAAACATAAATACCAATGATACAATAGCCATACAATCCACATATAAACCAATACATTGCTGATGGATGTACAAGGGGAAATAACCTCATATTAATGATGCAAAGGCCAATCCAGTATGGTACTACCACATTCCACCCGATCATAGAATGGTTGAGTCAAATATCTTTTCATCCATTCACCCCTGTGCCATATTCTAAGAATGAATGTGGGTTCTCATAAAACACATCAATCAAAACCATCAAGGGCTTCTAGAGGCCATCCACCTCAACCCATCAAATAATGATTCCACCTCAGGGTTGGACATCACAAAACCATCATCAGATTGGTCTCTACCCAAGCCTTCCAGGGCTCCAAAGCATTTATTCCAACCAAGGCTTCCAGGAATATTAACTCAACCCATAGATGCCACCGGGCTTCCAAAGAATTTATCCAACCAGGGCTTCTAGGAATAGTAACTTAACCCACAAAGGGCTTCCAAAGCGTTTGTCCAACCAAGGTTTCTAGGACTAGTAACTCAACCCAAGCTGTTACAGGGCTCCAGAACATTTGTCCAACCAAGGGTCCAGGAACTAGTAACTCAACCCAGGCTAAGGAAACATGAGAAGCAACTAGAAAACAAAGAAAATGAACCCACAACACCATGACTATCCAGGAAATGGAAAGGCTAGGAAAATCCACTATCAATCTAGGCAATCCTCCATGCCAATGATAGATCATGACCAATAAACCACATGCATGTGCCATGCATGCCAAAACTAGTGAGGAAAACATACATGCAACTTGGTACTTGCAAGAAAAACCCATTGTAGCTACTGATCCCGATGTCCTCTTGCAATTTCTTACTCTTCCTTTGCCTTCTTACTCCAAAACTCCAAGTATGCCACACTCTCCAAGAGTGCTCCAAGAAAACTCTAAGTGTCGAAGAGTATGAGAGAGAGAGAGAGCTCCAAAATTGAACTGACCAAGCTTACACTGACCAAGCTTGCCCACTGATCCTCAGAAGCCTTTTTATCAACGAGGCCTCTATTTTCTTCAATTTCCATTATTTTCCTTCATTTTCCTCCTGAGATGCAACTAATGACCTTTCACCTTTATTTTCTCCTAATTAGCATTATTTTCATAAATAAAATGCCAATTAATGCCTCATGCGTTTTCAAAGCCTTTGTCATTGCCTTTTCCAATTGCCTTTAGCCATAATAAATCGAATGAACACCCACTAGGATGTTTTTACCACCATTTAACTTGGAATATGAGTTCCATGACCATGGTATTATATATTTTTACATGGATTTTTAACCAGTGCTGTTACACTTTTTCTCATTTGATGTATAATCATATGTCTTACAAACTACAAAAAATTCAAACATGAAGGTGTCAGGGTCCTCAGAAGCCATTCCATGGAAATGTGGAAGGGCAGTGGGGATGATATTTTTCATTTTAGCTTCCTCATTTTCCTCCCTAATAGGAAAGACTTCAGGTTTCCTGTTTCCATCCATAATATCATTGGGTGATGGAGGTTCTTCTCCACTTGTAGACTCCTAAAAAATCCCTATTTATTCACTAAATAAGGCATCTATATCTCATGTAGATAGAGTGGGAGGCCCATAGTCAACAAGTGATTGTTGACTATTTGTAGGAGTGGGGGTTTTAGGTAGAAATTTTCCCAAATTTTCCCTAACTCTACAAGGCATGAAATAAATGATTTTTTTGTTTTGTGTTTTTTCAAGAAATGAATGTAGATGAATCAACTTAGAGAAGAAAACAATACATACTTTGACACCTCCACGCAACAATGCCAAAAAGTGATGGTCCTTGGTATTACAAAAAGAATGTTGAAACTCCTAAGGGTCTCAACTTTAATTTATCAACCCGCGGTTCATACAAACTTAAGAGGTGTTGGCACTATATGTGTAGTATGCAATGTATTCTCCCTTTCGATGATCTGATTCAACTGAAGATAAGATAAAATGTATAAAGACCATTTTTGCTATCTAAGCTACAAGAAATGCTCAGAAAATAAAGGAACAACAAATAGACCTAATATAGCTTGTAGTAAAGGAAACAATAGAAGCAACCCTACACTATTTACAGAAAGGTAAATGACAAGAAATAAACCTACTCTATTTTGTAGGAAAGTAAATCACAGAATGTATCCCTACTCTACTTGCAGAAAGGTAAATGAAAATAAATAAACCTACTATATATTGCAGGAAAGTAAATGACAAAAGGTAACCCTAATTTGCTTACAGAAAGGTAAATGACAAGAAATAAACCTACTATATTTTTCAAGAAAATACATGACAAGAAAGAAGCCTATGCTAATTGCAGGAAAGCAAAGCAAACCATCTCAAGAATGTTGGAGAAAAATCAAGCCTATTCCATGTGATGGGCCTTCAAATTAGACACAAATTAAGGCCCATATAACCTTTCTTAGGCACATGAAGGCTATATTAAACCTCTCCTTCTACACTTCATAATGCTTTTTTAGCTTTAATATGTTCTTAGGAAGGTTTAGAGATAGTTTCATGTTATGTGCCCAATATTATTTATTTTTGCAGAATATTGAGAGAATATGGAGTAAATTCTGAATGAGATAATATAGGGACATTCTCCCTACTACAGATGGGCCAATATTGGATAATAAATGAACAAGATATTATGAAATTATTGCACACATTCTGGAGCTCCAGTGGTTGAGGAAATCTAGGAATGTGTTCCCTGTCATTTAATGCAAATTCCTAGTGTTGGGAACAAGATCCACTGTTTGAAGGATTTTGGAGGGGAAATATTCTTCATTTCAAGGAGAATGATTCCCCCAATTTGTATAAGTACCAATGCAAATTTTCCTCTAGGGGCATGTATTTCTTAGTCTTCTTGTGGAGAAAACTTGTTATTTAGTAGCTCCACTTTCATTTCTAGCAAGGATCTACTTGGAATGATTCAAATAATGAAGTTTGGTGCCATTTTTAGCTTCTAAAGCTTGGTTTTCTTCATAGGAATCTGAGTTTCCTAGGGCTTGGCCATCCCAGGATCCTCATATCCCTCTTGTATAATTTATTTATTTCCTTTGAATGTCTTTTTCACTTGCATCTCTTATTTATGCATTTATTATGCATGCCTCTTTTGTTGTAAGTTACATTGGTTAAATGATTGAAGTGAGTTGTTTTGCAGGTTATTTACAAATTCGCAAGCATGATGCATCCTTAGAACAACTTTGAAAAGTAATATTCATCATTGAGCTAATTGGATTGGTCTACTAGTTCACAAATCTAGAATTTCTGGAAATCCCTTGTAGCAAAATACTTGTAATTTAAAGCTAATTTTTTAGAACGTGTTAATGAGATTCATTTGATTTGATTCCATTTTTATTGGGTCATAAAATATTAAATTTAATAATTTTTTTCACCCCATATCATTTGCGCTTGATTAGGTTAGGCATTTGGTATGTCAACTAGCTCACTAGTTCTTGAATTTCTAGTTTTTAGAGTAGTAATTTTCTGCTATTTTTTAGCACTTGTTAACAGGGGTATTTTGGAGTGATTCCACTTGGGATGGAGTCCTAAGGAATCCTACTTAATATAATAAATTTTCCTATCTCATTTTCATTTGATTTACTTGGGATTTGGCAATTTATCTTGCTCCTATAGCAAAACAGGGCCTCCTGTAGCGCCTCCTGTAAAACTCCTATAGCATGTGTAAACTTAACCAGATTTGCTTCAAAATCTTGTTTTTTGTATCTTAGGTTTGAATCATGACCCATAGGCTCTAAATCCATGATTTAGTAAGACCAAAATACCTATTAATACGTTCCTCTTCTCCATTGCAATTCACCTATGTAGTTTGGATTAGTGGACAGATTCATGACTCGAAGAGCATAATGATGATTTTCATGATTACTTTATGAAGAACCTTGTGAACTCTATTGAAAAAATCTATCTTGAATGCAGTGATTGAAGAATGATTTCATAGGCTAGGCTTCCTTTTGATGTACCATTTACACTCTGCAAATAGGTTGATGTTTACATACTAATAGGATTAACATTTACATTCATGTAAAGTAGAATAGCCTTTCCTTTTTGCAAAAGTAACTAGGATTTCCTCTTTGAAAAAGAAATTAAGTTTACTTTCTGAAAATAAAGTAACATTTCCATTTCTACAATTATTTTAGGCTTTGATTTCATGACATTCACTCCATTACATCAGATCAACGAAAGAAGGACACATTGTATGTTGCACATATAGTGTCAATACCTCTTAATTTTGTATAACCCCAGGTTGATAATTTAAACTGGTAGCCTTGGGAGTTGCAACATTCTTGTTGCAATACTAGGGCTCATCACCATGATGCATGATAAATCAACTTGCAGTAGAAAGAAGACATCCAAGCAGTAAACCCTAATTCCAGAAAGAAGGAAATTTTTTCTATAGCTACTAGGGTAAAGTTTCTAAGGGGTCTCTGAACTTCTAAGCTCCATCTCCAAGGTCCAATGAGTGTTGTAATGTGCTAAGGAATTGTAAACAAGATTTGGGTACAAATCTTGAGGTGTTCTAAGGCAATTCGCATACTGCTACAAGTTGTCCTTGTTTTGCTATAGGAAACAACCGAGGACAATTTTATGCAGTCGAAATGCAATTTGAGGGGTGAAGAAGGTGGAGGAAGGTTGTATAATTGTAAAATATTTTTTCTAAGCTTAGGTGCTTGATGTATGGGAATCTGTAAAATTCCATTGACTAAGAGGTCGAAAGCATTTACTAGAGGAGTTGGTTCCTCATTGAGTGGTTTGTTAGGAGAGGATTTATTTAGAATTTCCATGTAATTCTTTAAATTAGACAATTTGTGGCGGTGGTTGTAATTTTTGTTAGTTTTACATAAAATGGTCTTTTGATCCTACATTCGGGGATTTGGTCCAAACCATGATGCAATATATATATTATTTTGATTTTAATAAGAAAAAGGGTTTGAGAGTGTGAAGCAAGAGCTCTTGATTTTATTTTCCAACCAATCCTCTATAATCCCTTATTGATATCACATATATATTAACTTTGCATACGACCCAATAGTTATTTCTGTGTTTAATTGTTGCAGTCAAGAGCTATATATATATATATATAAGTTGTTGGATTGTAGGAGGAGAAAATAGGGTTGTGAGAGAAGGCACAAGAAGGAGCTACCAAGAGGAGCAGGCTTAAATCTAGAGGAGAGCCGAGATGGAACCCACATATATATATATATATAGAACATAAACTAAAAGCACCCAACACTTAATTGATTTTTCATTCCTCGTAGGGAATTCATCACTTGATGGGTTGTCATTAGATGAGAATCAACTCAGTGGGACCCACCTAGAGATTTTACCCTGGTACTCTTTTTAAGTTGAATTATCCAGCAAGACGGGCTTAAGTGAGTGGTTTGAAGGTTTCCACCTCGATGGATCTTGGAAACCTTCCTTTCCAGAAAGTGACTTTGTAAGAGGTTGGAATATTAACCATGGGTCCCACCTAGAGGATTTACCCTAACGGCCTTTGTGAGCACCCTTTTCCATTGCATCGTGATATATATAAAGTGTCCTGGAACTATTAACTGTGGGTCCCACCTGGAGCGCTTACCCTAATGGTATTTGTAAAGACCTTTTTCTATTGCAGGAAGATATATAAAGTAGGTTGAAGATATTAAATGGAGGCTTGAGCAGGCCTTTGTTTAATGTAGTATGATATGGACTCTGCCGTGTAGGCCTGATACTAATCCATAAGAGGGCTGCGAAGGCCTTGTTACTCAAAAGGGAAATCAAGAAAATCTTCGGCCATACTTGTGTAAAGTTGCCTATCCTTCGAACTACTCCCACTTTGTAATAGAAATTCCCACTTGATTTTTAACGGGATTGTATCCTGAAGGGTTGAGGAAGTTGATTATGGGAAATTGCTTCTGGTAGGACCAACTCCTAACGAATATGAGTTAGATTTGCATCAATATAAGGTGAATTTGCATCAAGTGGTATCAGAGCATACCTCGCATCTACTTCTGGAATAGGAGGAACCATGCCACTAAGAGTTGATCAAGGTGTTGAACGAGGCATAAGAGGAGAAAGAAAAAGGTCAATTGCTAATAGAGAAGCACTGTGAGCGATGTAGCAATTGGAAGCAATAATGGATATAATGGAGACTGGTTTGCAGAGAGGATTAGAAGCAAGAGATGTGAGTCCATAAGAGGAACAATATTTAGAAGAAGAAGCAATAGAATAACCTATAGAAGCTAAAGTGTTGAAATCAGTTTTGGGATCTATTATGAAACCAAAACTATATGTGTCGTATTATTCAGGGAACATGAATCTAGAGGATCTTGTTGATTGGAACACAAAGATAAAAAAATTCTTTGAGTATGATGAGATGGATGGAGAGAGAAAAGTTAAGTTTGATGTAACTAAGATAAAGGGTCATGAAACTATCTGGTGGGATGGTGTATAGGCAAAGAGAAGGCTCGAAAGAACAAGTAGAAGATTAAAAGCTGGGACATGATGGTAGCTTACCTTGTTTAGGAGTATGCAGAATCTTAGGCAGAGAGCTATGATAGTCAAAGAGTATACAAAATAATTCTACAAAGTGAACCTCAAGGCATGATATGTAGAGGAGTCTACAAAAAGACAATAAGATACATAATTGGCTTTAAATTGGAGATACAAGATGAGATTAGTGTAATTTCACCTAAAATAGTGGGGGAGGAATATCAGTTGGCTTTGAAAGCTGAAGAGAAACTTACAAGGAAGCAAGTTGGTAGAGGTAAGAGTGTTGTTAGAAGAAGAAGGAAAAAACAAATAGAGGGAGATCTACTGCACCAAGAGACAAAGCTAGTAACTTAAGTCCACAAAAAAAACAAGAGGGAGAATCTAGAGGCCGAAGATCCTTTTCCATAAGACGAGGAAGAGGTAGAGGAAGAGAGGTTCTTTTCTACTGTTGTGGAAAGTTTGGACACATGGTGTATTATTGTCCAAAGGACAAAGAGACATGCCAAAGGAACATTGTCACTGCTCCAGTAGAGGAAGAGAAAGAAAAGGTGCAGGAAGTTGGGAATGTGCCAGAGACAAGACCTGCCTTGATGATGAAAAAGGAGTTGATTAAGAAGTAGAAAGAAGTTGTTGAGTCCGTCCAAAGGAGAGCCTTATTTTGAACTGTTTTCAAAGTTCAAGGGAAGTGTTATAATGTGGTGATTGACAGCGGTAGTACTACAAACCTGGTGTCTACAAAGGTTGTAGAAAAGATGAAGTTGAAGAATAAAAAGCATCCAACGCCCTATAAGGTGTCTTGGCTACAGAAAGGGCATCAAATTTTGGTGAATGAGCAGTGTGAGATAGAGATTCAGATTGGCAGTTACAAGGATAAGATCTTATGCGATGTGATGCCAATGGACATGTGTCATATTTTGCTGGGTAGGCCATGGAAGTTTGACATAGGAGTTGTACATGATGGTAAGAAAAATACCTATAAATTTTAGAAGGATGGCATCAATCATACCTTGTTTCCACTACAAGAAGAAGGGACTTTTTAATCCATTTATCCTAAATCTTTGTTGATGAGTGGGAAAGAGTTTTTACAACAACTAAAGATAGAGGAGGTAAATTTTGCTATTATTTATAAAATTAGAGTAGTTCTTACTTCCACTATTATTTATGATTTGCCTTTAGAGATTCAAGAGTTGTTGGAGGAACACCATGAAAATTTTGTGGGAGATTTTCCAAGTGAACTATAACCTAGAAGGAGTATTAGTGATCATATCAATCTGATTCCAGGAGTGAGTTTGCCCAATAAAGATACTTATCTCATGAAACTTAGGGAGAATGAAGAAGTTAGGAAACAAGTACAAGAATTGTTGGATAAAGGAATGGTCTGAGAAAGTCTTAGTCCATGTGTAGTGCCTATAATATTGAGCCCAAAGAAGGATTGTGGATGGCGCATGTGTACAAAATCCATAGCTTTGAATAAGAGCACAATCATGTATCATTTTCCCTTGCCACGTATTGACGATTTGTTGGATAGTTTAAGTGGTGCCAGTTGGTTTTCAAAAAATTATTTGAAATATGGGTACCATCATATTAGAATAAGAGAGGGAGATGAGCGGAAAACCACCTTTAAAAGTAATGAAGGATTGTATGAATAGATGGTTATGCCATTTGGATTGTCCAATGCACCCAGTACATTCATGATTATGATGAATGAAGTATTGAAAGGGTTTATAGGGAAATTTGTAATTATTTACTTAGATGAAATCTTAGTTTACAATCAGTCAAAGGAAGAACATTTGTGACACTTAAGGTATGTGTTGGAGAGATTACAACATGAAAAATTACTTATAAATTTGAAGAAATGTTCCTTTTTAAAGTCAGAAATTGTATATTTAGGATTTTTCATTTCTAGAGAAGGGTTGAAGATGGATCCAGGAAAGGTAAAGGCTATTGTTGAATGGCCCTCTCCCAAAAATAATTTTGAAGTCAAAAGTTTTCATGGTTTAGCGAGTTTTTACAGGAACTTCATCAGGAATTTCAGCAGAATTAGCGCACCAATTGTGGAGACAATTAAGAAGAACCAAAAAATCCCTTCGGTGGACTGGTGAAGCTGAGACGAGGTTCCATATGATAAAGAAGAATATTATAGAGCAACCAATGTTTGCACTTCAAGATTTTAACAAGCCTTTCCAAGTGAAAATCAATGCCAACAATGATGCGATTGGGGTAATACTCATCCACGAGGACAAACCCATTGCTTATTACAGTGAGAAACAAAATGAGCCCAAATGGAAGTATACAGTCTATGACAAGGAATTCTACGTAGTGGTTCAATCTCTTAAAAAATGGAGGCATAATTTATTGTCTAGTGACTTTATTTCATATACAAATAATCATGCCTTCCAGTATAACATGAAACAACCTAAACTGAACCAAAAGCACATTAAATGGGTCGAGTACTTGCAATGTTTTACATTTGCTTTAAAGCACATCAATTGACAATCTAATAGAATTGAAAATTATTTGAGCAAGAGATAGTTATTGTTGCAGGAAAGTTGAATTCAGGTGTTGGGATTTGATTTTATAAAGGAATTTTATGTGAAGGATGAAAATTTCAAAGAAGCCTTTGAAGCTTGTAAGAATCCAACTTCTTAAAATGAATCCCATGGCTTGACTATATGATGAAAGATGGACTTCTCTTTAAGAACAACCAATTGTGTATTCACAATTGTTCCATGAGGTAAAATTTAATTAAGGAAAAGAAAAATGGAGGTCTTGGAGGACATTACAGACAAGACAAGGGATATGATTTGCTAAAAACACATTAATACTAGCAAAAATTGAGGAATAATATATAGAAGTTTGTAAAGAAATGCAAAACCTGTCAATATGCTAAAGGGAGAAGCTTGAAGACTAAAATGTATACCCCATTTCCAATTCTAGAGAGGCCTTGGGATTTGGTGAGTATGGATTTTATTTTGGGACTACCAAGAACTCAGAAAGGTAATGATTCTATCTTTGTGGTTGTAGATAGATTTTCAAAAATGGCTCATTTTATTCCTTGTGCTAAGACTAGTGATGCTAGCCATGTTGCTAATATGTTCTTTAAAGAAGTGGTAAGACTACATGGAATTCCCAAGAGTATTTTTTCAAATCGGGATAATATATTCTTGGGACATTTCTGGAGAACATTGTGGAAGAAACTTGTCATAAAATTGAATTTCAGCTTAGCATATCACCCATAGAATGATGGTAAGACTGAAGTAGTGAATATAAGTTTGGGTAACATTTTACAAAACTTGATTGGAGATCACCACAAACAATGGGATAAAATTTTAGCACAAGATAAATATGCATATAATGACACTACAAACAAAAGTACTAGACAAAGCCCTTTCTAGATTGTGTATGGAATGAAACTAAGAGGAGTGCATGAGCTCAAGAATTTAGGAAGAATAGAGAAGAGAAGTGCAACAAGAGAAGAATTTTCTACAACTATACAAGAAATCAATTACCAAGTAAACTAGAATCTTCATGACAATAATCTTAAATATAAGAGCAGAGTGAATCTCAACAGAAGGGAGAATTTTTTTGAAGTAGGAGATTTGGTATTTGCACATTTGAGAAATAAATATTTCCAAAGGGCGAGTACAACAAATTAAAATTTAAAAAGATAGGACATTGCAGGATCTTGAAGAAATTCTCTGCTAATGCTTATGAACTTGAATTTCCACCTGGAGTTGGAATTTCACCAATATTTAATGTAGCAAATTTATATAGGTATGAGCCTGAGACAAAATAACTGGAAAGTGATTATTAGAAGAAACAACTAGTACATTGGGAGAAGTAGTTTCCAATAACTAAACCCTTTCAGCCTAAAAGAATTTTGGACAAGTGATTGATCAAGAAAACCAGGGACAAAGAGTATTTATAATACTTCTTAAAGTGGAAAAATCTTCCAATTTCAGATGCAACTTGGATGACTTCCACACTCACACAAAAAAGTGGCAAATCTATTGAAGAAACCATGGAAAGGAGTCTGTGAAATCTTTGTTCCTTGGGAGTATGATGTAGGGGAATCTGTAAAATTCCATTGAATGAGAGGTTGAAATCATTTACTAGAGGAGTTAGTTCCTCATTGAGTGGTTTTTTTGGAGAGAATCTATATAGAATTGCCATGTAATTCTTTAAATCAGAAAATTTGTTGCATTGGTTATAATTTTTGTTATTTTCCCCTAAAATGGTCTTTTGATCCTACATTCATGGATTTGGACCGAACTATGATGTAATCTATATATTATTTTGATTTTAATAAGAAAAAGGGTTTGAGAGTGTGAAGCGAGAGCTCTTGATTTTATTTTCCAACCAGTCCTCTGCAATCGCTTATCGATATGATATATAGTGCACACGACCTAATAGTTATTCCGAGTTTAATTGTCGCAGGCAAGAGCCACATATGATATATATATGTGTGTGTGTGTGTGTGTGTGTGTGTGTGTGTGTGTTGTTGGATTGTAGGAGGAGCGAACAAGGCTATGAGAGAAGGAATGAGAAGGAGATACCTAGAGGAGTAGGCTTAAAGACAAAGGAGAGATGAGGGGGAACCCACATATATATAACATAAATTGAGAGCACCCTGGAGACTCTACCCTGGCACCTGCCTGGAGACTCTACCCTGGAACTTTTGTTAAATTAAATTACCCAGCTAGCAGCTTAAGTGAGCGGGATAGAGGTTTCCACCCCCGCGGATCATGGAAACCTTCCTTTCTAGAAAGCAACTTTGTAAGCAGCCGAAATATTAATCGTGGGTGCTGCTTGAAGGGTTTCCCTCAATGAAATTTGCAAGAACCCTTTTCCATTGTGCTGAGATATATATAAAGTGGCCCGAAAATATTAACCGTGGGTCTCATCCAAAGGGGTTACCCTTACGGTCTTTGTAAGCACCTTTTTATATTGCAACAAGATATATAAAGAGAGCTGGAGATATTAAATGGAGGCTTGAGCGGACCTCTATTTACTGTAGTATTATACAGATGGTGTCATGTAGGTTTGATCTTAAGCCATAAGAGGGCCATGAAGGTCCTTCTACTAAAAAATAAATCAAGAAAATCTTTATCCATGCTCGCTAGAGTTGGCCATCGTTCCAACTCCACCCACTTTGTAATAGACATGCCCATTATGATTTTTAATGGGATTGTATTCCGAAGGGTTGAGGAAGCCGATTCTGGGGAATTTCTTGTGATAGGACCAACTCCCAACAAATCCGTTTTATATTTGCATCAAGATAAGGCACATTTGCATCAGTACCTCCAATGGATCAGTTCTTGCAAGGAATAAGAAAATCTAGAGTTTCTTGTAGCTTGTTTAGACATAAATTATCTTGTTGGCAGATTGTAGGAATGGGTAATAGTGGGTGAAAAGATGATTTTCTATGTGAAACACATGCATCAAAACAATACTAACTATACTTATGAAGCAATACTATCTCACTGAAAGAAAAATGCATGGTTGACTGGTAAAAACAAAGTGCATAAATAACAGATAAACTACAAAATTCAAAAAAGTAAAATGATAGAAAGGACGAGTTGAATTTTAAATGAAGAATATCACTGCATGAAAGAAATTATTTTTGAGTTTATCAGAGAAAGATACATAAACAAACACAGAGAGAAGATTATTCATTAACCCTACAAAGACAATACATTTTTAGAGATTAGATTTGCATTAAAGCATGAGTAAATGAAATGCATGGAAAGTAAAGGTATAAGAAGGGGGCTTGAGCACTTATGTTGGTCCCTAACCCAAGGAGACTCAGGTCCCTTAGAGGAAAATAATATTGGAAACCAAATAGTTCCTTTCATTAATCAACAAATGTACTCATATATGAAACATGAAAAAACTGAAATGCCTTTCTCTACTGCTAACATTCTTCTCCAAAGTTTTGAATCCTTATTGGGCTACTAAGGCCCCTTATTTATACAAAAAAATATTTCGCGGAAGCTCCCTTGAAGAGAGGAATTCTTCACTCTAAAATCCCTAGAAAG
This sequence comes from Pinus tabuliformis, assembly GCA_031772625.1. Lineage (NCBI taxonomy): Eukaryota > Viridiplantae > Streptophyta > Pinopsida > Pinales > Pinaceae > Pinus > Pinus tabuliformis. The sequence goes on along the minus strand of CM062812.1, from coordinate 253,080,119 downwards.
TAAGATTCGGTTCCCTGATGACTTCACAACTACATGGAGGTGATAATGTCCTTGAGCTAGCGAAGTCCTGATTATCCTTCAACAGGGGACAAGCGCCATATTCTTCTCTCACCAGACTCTTACATCATACGCATAGAATATCCTCAATATTCTACATAAGAAATGCACTAGGCACACAAGATATATTAATAATCTCTTAACCCTCCTAAGTGTTGATTTTTAATAGGATCTTATTAACTCATAATTATTTCTTAATTTCTTACATTAATATTTTCTTGCATTCAAATTCATCATAAATAAATTACACGAAGATCTCAACAGTAGAAACAAAATTCTAATAAGATCATAAAGATACAACCAAACAAGAGACACAAGAGTTTACCATGGGAAAACCCACATGGGGGAAAACCCAACAGGCTTTTCTTAGAGAAATCATTAAGTTCAATAGAGATGCATCAACTCAACATCTAGTCAAACACAACTCTCATCACACCTGGTCAAATTTACCTTTAGATAAATCTTAGATATCTTGTTCTACGAGAGATATCTGCCTTAGATGCGTCCTTTTGTCTTGCGTTATATCTATCCAATATTGTGCTTAAATTTCATCCAATGCACTTCCTTAGATGGTATGAATTCTTTCTTTGTTGAAGATGATCAAGTTTAATTTTAGAGGGGATCTAGTCCTTTACTTATACTTGTATAGGAGGTTGAATGGGTGCGACCATAGGGGCAAGCCGACTTTACTTCTTGGAGGGTCGAATTTATGTTTTGGAGCCAAAAATTTAATATTTGAAATTCAAAATTTTGAAGCCAACATGAAGAACATGTCTTACATTATATATTTTTAGGGATAAAATAAAATGACATGAAGAATATGTCTTATATAATTCAAGGGAAAAAATATTAATTATGAAGATTGACCCTAGCTACAAAATTCAACACTCCCTCTTAGTTAGGGAGTTATTTATAATTACTATAAGATGTTCTCTTGTTGAAAAATTTTCTCCAAGAAAAGGTTATATAAATTCACCATCAGCATCATTAGCATCAACATCATACAATTACCATAATCTTGGTCAATAACTTTGACACATGGTAAATCATTAGTATCAACAAGTTACCATAATTTTGGTCAGTACCTTTGACCTATTATGAATCATCACGATAATCTTGGTTGGTACTCCTGACACATGGTACATCATTTAACATCAAATAGTCACCATGATTATGGCCGATGCCTTTGACCCATGGTATACTAACTAGTCCTAGTTCACCATCATCTTGGTCAATCTCTTTACTTGTGGGGAAGCCCTACGGGCACACTCAATCCATTTGAGTAATCTGGTCCCAAATCCAAAGGCCTCACTCTATGCCATGATGCTAAATGGTATCACTCTACATATCTAGAGAGTAATCTGAGCTTGATGCAGAAAGGCACCCACTCAACAGAGTGATCCTGGGCCTCTAGGACCATTCTTTCTAATTCTCGTCAACATAGTTGACATACAAAAAATTATTGTCCTTTTTTGGACCATTCTCCTTAATCTAGTCATATTTGAGACATGGATAATATCTATCCTCTACTGGACCATTCGCCCTAATCTAATCATATTTTAAACAAGGATAATGTCTATACCTGATGCTATCGTTCTGGACCATTTTCCTTGATCCTAGTCAACTTGACATAGGGAGAATGACTAACCTGTATGTTGTAATTTCATCACCCCCTCTTTCCAAGAGAGACATGATCAATCACTCCAAGCTTTTCCTTGAAGTATATAGACATCATCCTGGGACATAGGCTTTGTCATTAATATGCTTGACTGAAGAATAGTAGTGAATCCACACTGCTTCCTTCTGTATTATGTCTAGGTACTAGATCTCACTATGCTTTTCCCTATCATCATGGTCGTCACCTGCAACTGATCAAGAAAATCTTGTAAGTACCCTTTGAAGCCATACTTCTTCTCAACTTGCCAACCAAGCTGTAATATACTCAAACTTTACAATATGGAGTGCTACAAATGTCTACTTCCTGCTCAGCCAAGAGATCATGATGGATTCCAAACTAAAGCAACATCTTGATGAACTCTTTATGCACTCTCTTCCTAATCAAAATATGTGAATCTCAATTCTCTACAACTATACTTCTATGTCTGAGACACATCTCAAACCATAACTAATTGTGCCATGACCAACTATACCATGTTGGTACTCCAACACATGTTGAGCTACATGCCTTAAATTGTTCTGATTCCTTCATTGGATCCATTACCACAACTCCTTTCCTATCACCCTGAATGGGTGCTCCTTCTCATACTGAAAGATATCCTACTATGGTAATCCTAGTTTCTCCCTAAGCTTGATAAACCATCATATTGAACTTAGAGGTCAACTCCCTCGTAAGCTAAAATAAGGCTCTCTAACTACTCCCTCTATTACATAAATAATTCTTTATGCCACAACTGCTTCCTATGATGCATGAATCCTTCTGATGCTTTGTCAAAGATAAATCATATAATAATAAGATCAACCAAGACTCTTCAAATATCCATTAATCCATGAATACCAAGCCCACTATGTCTTCTTGTGATCGTACAAAGTATGTTTCAATCATGAGACTTCTTCTCATGTACCTCAAAGCCCCGAAGTAGCTTTATGTACATTTCTTCTTCTTCAATTACTTCATTGAGAGAATGATCTCTGCATCCACCTTGTGCAAATTTCAAAGCAAAAGTGTACCTGACGTCTTGTCATGATCCTCTCCCTCTTTTTGGGAGAACCTTCTATTCTTAACTCTCGCTTTGTACTTGTCTATGCTAGTAATGGATGCATGCTAGATCTTGTATATTCATTTGGGAGTCACCATTGACTTCTCTTTGGCACAGTCAAGGTATACTTCAAAATTGTTGATCTGCCTACTCCCTCTGAGCTTGGATATCATCTATTACAATATCTCTCAACATAAATAATGATTTAGGGAAAGTATTCTTGTCACACACTTTGCTTTGTTCTTCCACTACTTCCATCTGCTGCTAAAGCCTAGGAAAAATTCATTATGCACATACAATCCTCACTAGGAGGTCATGGAAGAACAATTATAACCAAGCAAAGAGTTCAAAGATAAGAGGCTAACTAATAGTAAAATAATAGCAATAATAATCAAGGAAGAGATATGTATGTTACTTATCTTTTGAGAAAATTCCATCTCCCTCTTGATTTTAGCCTTCCTGCATCCAATTTGTAAATTTATCAGCCTCATCCTCATCATGAACATGATTTCATTCCATCCTTTCTTGAGTTAGGGTTTCTTCTTTCAGTAGAAACATTAATCTAGATCCAGATCTAGGGTTTTTTCCATAAACCCTAGGGATTTCCTATCCTAACCCTTTTAGATTGATAGGGTTTAAAAAAAAAATATTTTCAATACTCATTTTATACCTCTTGAAAATCCAGTATACTTTGTCATATTCAAATTCTCTTTTTCATAACCAAATGTCCAAAAATATATACAATCCCCATGCTTTAGCAAACAACCAAGAATACTCTAGTTAAAATAAAGGATCTTTCAATGATATGTCTTCATCAAGAGAAATATGGTATACCCACAACATACTTGGTTACTGTTCTAGTATTCTCAGCTAAACATTGATTTCAACCCTTTCAACCCAAGTAACCTATACTCCATTATCAAGTTCTGCAATTCACTCATCTTTCTTGAGAAGATTTTGGTATCAAACTTGAAAGGGGACTAGATTGCTTTTTCATTGTAAGCTTGTCATATCGAAGGTGTGTTTTCTTCAAATAATAGCGATCCTCTTCTTGATGTGTAAATAATAGATTCCAAGACTAATAGGATCTGAATTATAATGTTGTCATTTCTTTTTTCCATATTAGAATAATTTTCATGTCACATAATATTTACTTGAAAATTGTAGGTTTTAACCCCATATAGAAATTACCTACATACGATTCTAGAACACAGAAAATAAACATTGCGAGAGAATAACACATAAAACACATATACACAGAGATTTTCCCTTGGATCCCAAACTGGGACTACCAGCTTGAGTTTTCATTATGTTCCTTTCAATGTTACAATACATATTTATACATGTCGAAGCATCCAATACCATGGACTGAAAACTATCATGTCCAAAACCATGGACCGAAAACCATCGCGTCCAAAACCATGTGTGAAAATCATGCACAAAACCATAGGTAGGTCTACCTAACTTAACATAGGGTCCAAAAAGAAAATTTACTGGGGCGCTGCCCCGGACCTCATAGCGTGGGGTTACCTGCACCCCTCAAACCCCTTGTGACTCCTCCCGCTACGCAATCAGTGCAATGAAGGGGGGGCTCCACCCCCCTCCTAACCCCCCCGGTTAACTACGTGGAAAGAATATAACACAACCCAACATTCTCCCACTTGTTGTTTTCTTTCCACAGGGGGCCATAAGAGATCTTAGTCATTTATCCATACTTGCAACGCCCATTGTTTCTCTACACCAAGAGAACTTCTCAAAGCTCACAGGTTTTGTCAATGTATCTGTAGTATTCTTCAAAGTGTCCACCTTTACCAGCAACACCTTTTTGTCTTCTATAGTATCCCTCACAAAGTGATACTGAACATCAATGTGCTTTGTCTTTGAATGATATGTGATGAGCCCCAAATTTGGTAACATTTTGGGCTCATTTGACCTAACTACCTTTGCTCAATCCTTCATTTTTCATAACTTCTGCATCATTTTTTAGTATGTTTATGTCATTTGTACGAATAAGGGTAGTCACTATTCCTAGGTGGCTAACACGTGCTCATTTCAGGATTTTTTGACACATGTGGAGCAAAACCAAGCAGACAAGGGCTAGGAGACAGCCAAGCTTGGGTTGAGGATTCGTAGGGGGGTTGTCTATGGCATTAAATAGCCTCCCTCGGGATCTTCACCCCCAACTCCGAGCTCCAAAGGCCACCAAAACCGGATCTAGAAGGCAGCCAAATAGATTTTGTGGAAGCAGCTGTTCACTCCCAGTTTGGTCAGCCAAGTCCCATGGATTTAGGAGGCCAGCTAGGGCCTCGTGGTGTATAAATGTGAGGGCTTCAGCCTTCGAGAGGGACTTTTTGAAAAACTTTTGCACATTCTGCACTACAAGCTGCTAGCTCTGTTTTGTTCTTTTGTAGCCATTATTGGCATGACCCTTGACTTATGATTATTATTTTTTAATGGGAAGCAGTCAGATTTGATATCAGCTCTGAGTTTTTTTGAGGAGCCATAGCTCTCGGGGTTGGGCCCAACCTGAGAGCCTAGGGCCTCCTTCTTTGTATTGATATCTTTCCTTTCAGCATTATGATTTTCCTTGTATGCATTTGAAACACAGTTTGTTGAGCTAGATCTCGTTGTGTGGTTAAAATAGGTTATTGTTGAAGAATAGAGTTGCTTCAGATGTCTAGAATAGATTAACGAGATAAGAATTGATAAAAGCTTCAGAAAAGGGTTGCCTGCACTCTCATTTCCACCTCTTTCTAGGGGCTGGAATTGCAGACAGTGCTGCCCAACAAAAACACTAGTTTGCTTACCCATGCAATCTTTGGTGCAATGTTTTCATTTGTAGGAGTTATTCATGCGTTCAGACCTCTTGGAATGTTTCTTTGCTTCAGTACTGTACATGGTTCTCTTTAGAAATAACGCTATTGTTCAGTGGTTTCGTTGACAGTTAGGATAGACTAGTTAATATTTTGATTGTGTGCAGGACGTGGTTGATTTGGTTAAGTATCCACTGTGCTGTGCATCTCCATCACTCTCTCATCCATATAAGCTTTGTCCAGGCCAGCTACTCCCTCTCCAAGTTAGGTCTCTCGTCTCACAACTACTTTTCTGCCCACGTAACCCTACCTTCTTGCCCTTCCATTGCCTCAGCCTTCCTTAAGACAAGTTAGCTTCCCACACCCTCTCATCACTTCACCCCTCGGTCACCGAGTCATTTCAGAACCCTACCCTACCTCCCTATCCATTCATGCATCCCCTTTCACTCACCCATCACCCAAAATCCAACCTTAGAACATCCTGTACAAATTCCTGAAACATCATGTAGAACCCCTGCAGACTTACTATAGAAGCTCACAAATGAGGTTTCTTGGTACCCAAACTTTGTGAGACTCTCCGGAAGGGTGTTAGGGACTCCTTAGACCCCTGCCGAACCTTCCCAACCTTTTCTAAGCCTTTTTCCTCCTTGATTCGCCCTTGCAAAGTGAAAATCCAGTTAAAAGCTTCTGCATGATAACTCAAATAACTTATTCAAAAATACAAAAAGATATGTTCTTCAGATAGGGACAGCATAGGCATGTGCATTTTACCTTTGTAGGAGTAATGGCATCTTTTTCCATAGTTCGTATCTTCTCCTTTGCATCAGTAGGACTAGTTGGTAACATTAGGGTTTGCTAGGGTTTTTGCTACTTTTTGGCTTTTAGTTTCTTTCTACAAGTAGATTAGTTCTTTTGAGTTAGCTTCCATCTATCAGTTAAAAAGCTTCTTCTAAGAGCCCATAGAAGTTGGCTTAAGCCCCTAGCGGACTTGTGCCAGCTGACCAAGTGACAGCTGCGGCAAGAGCTAGTACTTGTGCATACAGCACTGTCGCTTCCAAGTTTGTTACGAACTACCGGGTTGATAAAAGTAAAGAAGGGAGTCCCAGGAGTTGCAGCATTATTGCTGCAATACTGGAGCCCACCATCTTTTTGGCGCCGTTGCCGGGGAAGCGTCAGAGTATTGGTGATTGTTGCTTTTCTTCTATTTTCCTACTCTCGCCTTCTGCTAAATAGTTTATTTCATTTCCATTCTGCAATTTCATTTCTGCAAAAGTAAAGTAGACCTTTCCTGCTTTCATAAATTAGACTTTCAATTCTGCAAGCGTACAATAGAATTTCAATGTTGCAAGAGTAGACTAGTATTTACTTCTTGCAATTTCATTTGAGCAAAATAGATTAGTCCTTTCATGCTTTCATTTCAATTCTGCATTTCCATTTCAGCAAGATAGTTAGTTGCAGTTCAATCTATTTTAGTTCTGTAGGTACCAGAGGAAAAAAAACAAAAGCAATCAAAAGTCTTTCCATTTCATGCCTCGTAGAAACCGAGATAAAACAGGCAAATTCTTACCCAACACCCCCACCACTTCACTGAGTCACCCTTCTCTCTTCTTTAGTGACAGTGATCCAGAAGAACCTATAGGCGAGCCTCCTTAGATATACAAAGATCCTATAACAGAAGAAGAGTTAGAGAACACTCCATCTGAAGCCATGGCTGACAATAGAAGAGAAGATGAGAGAATAAAAGGTGCCTTTCCCATCCGAGAGACCAATGGAGACATGAAAATGAAAAACATAAGCCCCTCCGCTTTACCTCACTTCCATGGAATGACTACAGAAGACCCTGATACCTTCCTGTTCGAGTTTGCTGTCCTTTGTCGAACCTATGACTATACCGAAGATGAGCAAAAACTAAAACTCTTTCCCTCTACCCTCAAGGATGCAGCATTACGCTGGTTCATGGGCTTACCTGGGAACAGTATCACCACTTGGGCTCAGATGCAGCAAGCTTTCAATACCAAGTACCGGGACTACTGTAGGTCCAAGGAAGCCAAGGGAGAAATCTTTCGGATGACCATGGGAAACAATGAGTCTTTAGAGGATTATGAGGAAAGGTTCCAACTTAGCTATAAACGGGCCAGGTGCACACTTGACCCTGAATCTCTCAAGTTGGTCCTGCTCCGAGGAGTCCCTGAAGACCTTTTAGATACCCTTCACATGCTAGCTGGAGGAGATATTTACCAACTACCTTATGAGGATATAAAGACTGTGTTTAGAAACCACTCTAGGGCAGCCCGGAAAAGAGGTAGAGGAAACCCCCTTTCAGCTAGTACTACTTTCTCCAAGCATGAGTTTGCAAATCAGCTAGAGGACCTCAAAAGTGAGGTGAGGCAGACCATTGCCATGCAACTTGATACATTCCAAATCCAGCAAAAGAAAGAGGAAGCTGAGAGTGCTTTGGCCATCTTCTGCCCCAGGTGTACAAGAAAGCACCCTAAGAATGAGTGCCCATTGCATTCAGTAGAGGTATGTTTCATTTGTGAGGAGGACCACCCCACAAAACAATGCCCAACCTTACCTGGGCTTAAAGCCATGTACCAAGGAACGGAGGCACCCACTGAACCTCTCTACTTCCTCAACCAAAGGAGGCCACATGGACCTAGACCTTACCAACAGGGGATGCAAGGGACATCCCAAGTTTATTATAGCCCCAACCAATCTGCTCCTATGCCTTCCTGGGGTCCCCCTGCTCATCCTTCCTGGTCTATGCCTCCTCCATGGTCTTACCCACCTCAATACCATACTCAGCCCACTACTCATTCGTTTCACCCACATGTCCAGCCACAGCCTCAGTGGAATGCACCTCAACCGGGGTGGAGGCCCCAGTACAACACTCCTCCTGCCATTTTGCCTCCACCACCAGCTCAGCCACAACCATTACCTCCTGCTCCTCCAAGACAACCCCAAATGCCTGCTCAACCGAACCCGAACCCCAACAACCGACAGGCCCAGCAGGTATATACTGGGGAGACAACATGCCCTACCTATGCTGTGGAGATCCAGGAGATCAACCTGCGATCTGGAAAGACTCTTCCGGATCGCCAACCTCCTCCCCCAGAGGACAAGGAAGACAAACATGAAAGTGAACCAAAAGCCATTCCACCCTTTCCTGAGAGACTAACAGCAACCGCACAACCCAACCCATAAGAGAATGAGCTTCTGGGAGAACTCAAGTAGTTGTGTGTGAAAATACCACTTCTCCAAGCCATCAAAGACATACCAATATACAACAAATTGGTTAAGGAAAAGTGTTTCAGGCACCCAGGCAGGCGAAAAAGAGATGCCTCAACCATCAATCTCATAGGACAACTGTCCGATCTTATGTTGGGGCAAGTTATCTGTCAAAAGTATCTGGATCCTGGGAGTCCTGTAGTTGATGTCCACATCAATGGCACCATCATACCTCACACTTTGATTGATTTAGGGGCTGCCATTAATGTGATGACCAGGGATACCATGCTCAAACTCAACCTTCAGGGTTCCTTAAGAAAGACCTCGACAGTCTTGCAGCTAGCAGATCGCTCCACCGTGACTCCCGAAGGGATTGTGGAGGATGTCTTGGTCTCTGTTGACTCTTGGGAGTACCCTGCGGACTTCTTGGTTCTTCAACCAAAGGCAAAGCTTACTGGATACCCCCTTATTTTGGGAAGGCCTTGGTTAGCCACTGCGGATGCTTACATAAGCTGCCGAGCAGGAAACATGACCATAAATTTTTTTTCTATGTCCAAGCAGCTAGTCCTATACCCTCCTGCCCAACCTCTATTAGAGCATGACTTACCACTTTGGTTGGAAGAAGGAGAAGAGGATGAGGTGTACTCTGCACCCTTGTGCACCCTAGAAACCACCAGGGGAGGTCCTCAAACCGAGGATGATTTGATTGAGACCTTGATTCAGAATCCACCTCCCAGTGCATTGTCCTTAGAGAAATTGGTGGAGGATACCCAAGTCAGCACCTTAGTGGACCCTTGTGTGACCAATCCAATCACTCCCAGAGTAAAAAATGTGGAGTTTGGCCCTGAGAGAACGTTAAAAATCAGCTCCTCCCTATCTCCTTCCCAGGAAAAGGAGCTGTGCAGTCCGTTGGCTAGTCATCTAGATGCTTTTGCTTGGAGCTATAAGGAGATGAAAGGAGTCCATCCTTCGGTCTGTACCCATCACATCTACATCAAAGAAGATTGTAAACTGGTCAGGAAACCTCAAAGGAGAATGAATCCAGCCCTTAAGGACATTGTCAAAGAAGAATTGCAAAAACTGTTGGATGCAGGATTCATCTACCCCATCTCGGATAGCGAGTGGGTGTCCCCTCTGGTGTTGGTTCCCAAGAAAAATGGGAAGTGGAGAATCTGTGTGGACTACCGAGAACTGAACAAAGCCACCAAGAAAGACCACTTTCCTCTACCCTTCATAGATCAAGTGTTGGATGGACTGGCAGGGAAGAAGTTTTTCTCTTTCCTAGATGGGTTTAGCAGGTATAATCAAATCCAAATCAGCCCGGAAGACCAAGATAAGACCACCTTCACTTGTCCTTCGGGTACCTTTGCTTACCGAGTTCTTCCCTTTGGGCTATGCAACGCTCCTGCCACCTTCCAGAGAGCCGTCTTGAGCATCTTTTCTGAGCTGGTACATGATTCGGTGGAGATCTATATGGATGACTTCACTCCTTATGGGTCCAACTTCCAGGAAGCATTGTCCAATCTGGGAAAAGTCCTAACCAAGTGCATTGAGATGAACCTGTCCCTTAGTCCTGAAAAATGTGAATTCTTGATGACTGAAGGGACCGTGCTAGGACATACCATTTCTCGCCAAGGGTTATAGGTGGATCCTAAAAAAATTGCTCTCATCAAAAAGGTTCCACCCCCTCAGAAGGTAAGATATGTTCGAAGTTTCTTAGGCTTGGCAGGATATTATAGAAGATTCATTAAAGACTTCAGCAAGCTAGCCTCGCCATTATTTGGCCTCTTAGCAAAAGATGTGGAGTTTAAATGGATTGACGATTGTCAGAGGGCTCTGAATGAATTAAAGGATAAGTTGGTGTCTGCCCCAATCTTGAGAGGTCCAAATTGGGCCCTACCTTTCCACATCCACACTGATGCCTCGAACAAAGCCATAGGGGCAGCCTTAGGACAAGTTGAACAAAAACTTCCATACGCCATATACTTTGACAACAAAAACTTATCCAAGGAAGAACTGAATTATACTGTAACTGAGAAAGAATTCTTGGCCGCGGTCCATGCCCTGAACAAGTTCCGACACTACATCACTGGCTATCAAACATTTATACATACTGATCATGCTGCAATTAGATATTTAATGAATAAACCAGATGTGAATGCTCGTATTATTAGATGGTTACTTTTGTTGCAGCAGTTTGATTTGACTATCGTTGACAAACCAGGTAAAGAAAATGTTGTTGCTGACTTCTTGTCTAGATTGGATTTACCTGCAGGTGAGGATGGAACAGTGGATGACCAGATGCCAGATGAACATCTGTTTGCTATCTCAGTACTCTCTCTATGGTTTGCTGATATAGCAAACTACCTTGTCTCAGCACAGTTCCCTCCGCACCTATCCTTAAAAGAGAAGAGAAGAATCGTAAGCAAGAGTGCCTCATTCACTTGGATCGGGGGCAACCTGTTCAAGCTTGGCCCCGATCAGATCTTAATGCGTTGTGTAAGGGAGGAGGAAGTCTTTGACATCCTCCTAACCTGTCATGACAGGCCTTGTGGAGGACATTTTGCAGCCAAAAGAACTGCCTTCAAAATTCTACAGGCAGGCTACTATTGGCCCACGCTTCATCAAGATGTCAGAAGATATATCAGCCAATGTGACCGATGCCAAAGGATGGGGAAGCCGACTCCAAGGGACGAAATGCCTCTCCAACCTCAGGTGACTCTTGAGCCATTTGAGAAGTGGGGTATGGATTTTTTGGGTCCTATCAATCCTCCTTCAAGGCAAAGGTCTTACATCATTGTGTGCACAGACTATCTGAAAAAGTGGGCAGAAACCAAGGCAATCAAAGCAGCGACAGAAGAAAAGGTGGCTGAGTTTTTAAGAGAAAACATCTTCTACAAATTTGGCTACCCAAGAGAGCTAGTCACCGATCAAGGAAGCCAGTTCACCTCCAACTTAATTGAAGGCCTACTCGCTCATCACAAGATCAAGCATAGGACTTCCACCCCCTATCATCCTCAAGCAAATGGGCAGGTGGAAGTCACCAATAGAGCATTAGAAGGGATCTTGACTAAGGTGGTGAGCAGCAGTAGGAAAGATTGGGCAGATCGCCTGGTTGAGGCCACTTGGGCTTACAACACCACTTGGAAGACCACAACCGGCTTCACACCTTATGAGCTGGTCTATGGGAAGAGAGCTTTGCTGTCAATTGAGTTCGAATACAACACATTAAGGATGGCAGCTCAGCTGGACCTAGATCTCAGCCATGCCCAGCAAGAAAGGTTATTGCAGCTGAATGGGTTAGACGAGCACCGAATGCAGGCCCTTCTCCACTCAGAAGTGGTTCAACTTCAGAGGAAGGTATGGCATGACCAACACCTCAATGACAAGCAATTCCAGCCGGGAGATTGGGCGCTGTTGTACGATTCCAGACATAAGGATTTTAAGGGGAAGCTGAGAACAAGATGGCTGGGACCATATGCAGTGGAGAAGTGTAATGACAATGGGTTTGTTCTTATTCGGACCATTGATGAGGAAGCCATCCCCATGCTCGTCAATGGGCACGACTAAAGATCTACAGGAAACTTCTTTCGAGGCAAGAATTCATCAAAACTGTGGAAAAATCAGTGCTGGTCATAGAGAAGGGTTCTGCCTCTGTTTTGGGCATACCCTGAGCAAAAAAAAAAAAAAAGAAAAAGAAAAAAGAAAAAAGGATCCTTGGTTGAAAACCTTTCTGAGGCTCCCAAGGCAGATGGTAGGGGTGAAAACCTCATTGACGCGCCCCTGCTGTCTTTCTGAAAATTTTTGAATAAAAAAAAAAGACCCTTGGGTGAAAACCTCTCTGAGGCGCTCAAGGCAGATGGTAGGGGTGAAAACCTCACTAAGGCGCCCCTGCTATCTTTCAAAAAAAAAAAAAAAGAAGAAAGAAAAAAAAAAAACAAAGAAAAAGAAAACATAAAAGAAGGAAGCAGAAACAGGAAAACAGGCTCAAGATTTGACAATTCATGCAGGTTGCAGGTATTCCATGAAGAAAAGGAGGTCTCTCAACTCAAGGACAAGGGTCCCTACCACGCTACCAGGTGACCTCACCAGCACTCCCTCCAGAAACACCCATCTCTTCCAAGGTCTGGGCACGATTTGGTCACAGTTTAGCCTTCTACAGGAAGCTACAGGACTTTCTACAGGAAGTTCTGTATTTCTACAGGAAACTTCCTGTAGAATCTTTGGACGACCCAAGACCGACTGTGTAGAAGAATGTGAAGCTCGAAGTCCAATCAGGAGGCATGCAACCAATGTTTTTCTCCATCACCCACTGCTGTCGCCTCCTTCTACCACCCCTGCTGCCATACAATGGAAATACCTGCACAGTCAAACCAGAACGTTGGATTCTCAGAAGAAACAATTCTCAAATGGAATAAAGTACGTAGAGGCCAATGCGCTACTTATCAAGGCAATCCAAGGACCCTGCAACCGTAACCGTGATTCCACCGTTTCGGCATGCACCCTAGGAGGAGAAACGGCTACAGGATATCCTACAGGAATCCAGTAGCAGTTGATCCGGCTAGAGCATACGCCATGAAGGCACCTGCAACTCATAAAGCTGGTGCATGCACCATCCACAGCCAGGCAACCGGTCTCGTAACCAGCAGCAGTCGACAAGAAGGAGCTCCCGTGCCTGCGCATGAAGCAACAGCAAGCGGGTCCGTCACCCTCGTCCTGAAGCATGAAAATAATGTCGCGGCCGCACAGGTAAGTGCCTCACCCTGTTTCGTCAAATTACATGAAAAATGCTCTAAAATGTGTGCGAGTATGAAAATGAATGGGTTGAGCAAGTCGGGTAGCCATTCAACTGGCCACCATGACCAGTCCGATGGTCTCGTCTGATCCGAAAAGCGTTGCTTGTGTCAAACAAGACAGGAAATGGACACGTGGGAAGCGTCCAGTCGGAGAGAAGCGGTGATCTAATAGAAAATGGCGGCGGTAGATATGCAGGGAATGATTCGGCGGTCAGGCAGACTTACAGTGGAATGATAGCAGGTGACGTTGTCCACGGGTCGGCGGGGACAGCTCACCCCCGCGCCACGAGTTCCGCAGGGATTCAAATCCACTGGCTAGATCGCGTATGGCACTCCACTCATTTATCCTCAACCACTTTGCAGTTGAGTAAGCATCCGAAATTCCCTTAAGACTGTTACTCCGAGTCCTCGGCCTGTTCAAACGTCCGGTGGTTGCACAGAAGGCCCAGAACCACTGACGCGCTCTCCAGAACCCGTGCACGACTTCTACAGGAAGCTGCGCTACAGGAAGCTCACCGCTACGGAGGAAATTAAACTATTCACGTCAAAGGTGGCAAGTTGGAACGAGGTAAGACTGAACATAGTCCTCCCATGCAATTGGTTCGAAGGGTGGTGAAGTCGACGTCCTAAAAGGGTAGAATTACAGTCTGTGCATGAATTTGCAAGCGTCGTCTTACTTCTGCATGAGAATTTTCGTCGTAGTGTGTATGCAGGGTTTTTCTACAAGGTTTGCTTCATGATTGACCCACTGTCAAGGCTCACCTGTAGACAGTCGTGAATTTATCAACTGTGTGCATGATAGAGGCGTAGCTCTGCACTCTGTCTAAGGAAATCCGAAACGACCATCTTTTTTTTACGCGCCAGCCCGCTTAGACAAACACAACAAGATTTTACCATGCCGGGTGGGTTCATTAGGAAAGAGCCTATAGACTCAAAGAAGCTACAGGAAACCCCTGAGGTGGTAGAACTGTTCTCTCGTGCCCGGTGGATGTCATTCTGTGACAAACTTCAAGGTTATGATGACGAGGTTGCAGAAGAATTCCTGGGAGCTTTGCAGCCAAAGTCAATAACGCTGGCCATTGTCAATTTCAGAGGTTTGACCGTCAGACTCACCCCACAGTTCATTAGCAGGGTCACTGATCTCCTGATGGGGGTACCTTGGGATAAGGAGGAGAGAAAACTGGGCCAGAAGGCTAAGAAGGAGTTCTTTCTCCCGAAGGAGCAATTCTCAGAGGATAAGAATGGAGTTTGAAGAGCCAACCTACAGCCGCTCTGGAGTGAGGTCAGCCTCCAAATTATGAAATATATCACGTGCGAGGGGTGATTCAGCATCGTGTATGGATACCATTTCCGGCTACTCACAGAACTTAGGCACCAAATGGACCTACCCTCAGACAACAAGTTGAGCATTCCTTACTTCCTCCTGCAGTCCATGACTGAATGTGCCACCAAATTAAGAGAGGGAACGCCAGACTAGGTAGCCCATCATGGGCTCATTAAGCTCCTCATGGAGGATGCACTCCACACGTACACCATCCCTCTCTCCTGGGAAGCCTTTCGAAATTTGACTAAGGATGATGACATCAGAATTTTGGCTGAGGAGCTCACCTCCTCCAGCAGCGAGGAGAAGGAACCAATTCAAACAGAAAAGAAAGGAAAGGGCCAAGAAACCATGGCCAAAGCACCAAAGAAAGAGCACAAGGGGAAACAAGAGAAACACCAGGCTGCCAAAACAGAGGATGACAAACCCACATTAACACCTAGGGAGAAAAGATTACAGAGTAGGGTGGAAAGGACTGGACAAGTCCATGTCAGTGAAGGCACCTCTAAGGCAGCCTCAACAAAGTCAAAAGACAAAGCACCCTCAGCCAAGCAGGCTAAAACGGTGTCATCTGTGTCTACAGGAAAATTAAAAACGGCTTCTACAGGAAGCCAGAAATCAGCCGCTACAGGGCTTTCTACAGGAAGCCAGAAATCAGCCGCTACAGGGCTTTCTACAGGAAGCCAGAAATCAGCCGCTACAGGGCTTTATACAGGAAGCCTTGAGAAAGGAAAGCAGAAGGGGAAGACGGCCGAAATCCTTGCTAGGGAGGCAGCAGCTGTGTTGGCCACCCTAAGTACCCCTCCCAAGCCAAAGGAAAAACGAAAGAGGGAGACCCCTCTGTATTTCAAAGAAAGGAGAAGTGTAAGAATGAAAACAGGCAGGCCCCAACCTCCATCCAATGACCCAATTACCATAGAAGACACCCCTACCTCGCCAAGGGAGAGGTCCCCCTCAAAAATATCAGTCACTTATGAGCGAGGGAGCCCGAAGACAACTGCCTGGAAGGAGAGAATGGAAAGGTTAGCTTCAAAAACCCCTCTACAGGATGCTGAGGCCGTTCTACAGGAAACATTGGCCAGGCTCAAGGAGACCGAAAGGATGGAGGGAGAGGCAGCCACATCACCACCAAGGGAAGAAGGGGTAGAGCCACGGAGGGAAGAAGAGGTAGAGCATATTCCAGAACCTAGTCCCCAGCCAAGCTTGAGCTCTTATTATAACTTTTTGGAGGCTGGAAAAATTATACCACAGAAATTCACGGTGCCGCTTTTCTTTGCGTTGGAGGAAGAAAGAGTGAGAACCCACACATGGATGAGGATAGCTAAATCTAAAGGAGTAGCAGATATAGGCCCCTTGGAGGAACAACTCAAGGAGGCAAGAAGAGAATTAGCTATGGCAAAACACGTGGGAAACTTCCAGCGGGTATTTCTACAGGAAGAGAATGAGAAACTCAAACTGCAGCTATAGGAACAGAGGAAAGAAAGGGGCACATCATCAGAGGACACTACAGCAGAACCTCAAGGCAAAGAAGAAATGCAAGTTGGTCTTGGGGAGCTAAACCAACATCTACAGGAAAGGGAATTGTAAGCACAAATCGAGATACAAGCTCTCAAACAGCAGTTGCAACAAAAAGAGGCACAACTGGCCTGCATGGCCAGTTGGGCCATGGATGCTCTACAATGTAGACAACTGGCCAAATCTTATGGCCTATACCTACGGGACCAGTGGCTGCAATTCCAAATTAATGCATTGGCACAGAGGGGTATCTCCCAAATCCAAGACCCCCAGCAGTTCACAGATTTATGCAATAGCAGTTCAACAGAGGACAAGGCCAAGCTATCGAAGTTCTATCTCCATAATTTGGCCCTTCCTAATGTGACTTCATGAGATCCCAACACAGTCGTGGGAGATATGCAGTTGATGGAATTTGCCTCATGGTTGAACCATGAAGAAAAGAGAGCAGCAGAGGTCAAAGAGGTCATGAACCGAGAGTTACATGAACCACTGCTGATTAGAGCAGAGCCAGGGGACCCCACTGCATTGATATCAGCCCACCAACACTTAGCAACCGACTCTCAGGCTTTATTGAAATACATGGATCAGCAGGCTTAGGCCATAGCACATTTCGAGGATATGGAGCGATTATTAGGGGACAATTGTGTTCATGCTTGCACCCGCCGGTGGAACACCTTGTCCCACAGCCTCAAAATCAGGGAATATCACACTCCAACTCGAATGAGGGAAGCTCTAGTATGTGTGCCCCTCTACAAGAAGTCCATACAGAACCTCCAAGCCAGCTGGATTGGCCTCAAGCTAAGCCCACCTTTGCTTTTGGGATTGATGGAAGGCAGCACAGAGAAAGAAGAGCATAAGCAGTGGGAAGAGGTGGAAAGGAAGGCTGGGTTCCATGGCAGTGAGGAGGATACTACTTCAGAAGCCTGGGATGTGAGAGTGGCAGTGAAAGCGATGAAGGACGAGGAGATGGATTAGTTGCTCAGGGATGAGCAATCATTTTAGCAGGGGGGTGATGATGAGCCCCAAATTTGGTAACATTTTGGGCTCATTTGGCCTAACTACCTTTGCTCAATCCTTCATTTTTCATAACTTCTGCATCATTTTTTAGTATGTTTATGTCATTTGTACGAATAAGGGTAGTCACTATTCCTAGGTGGCTAACATGTGCTCATTTCAGGATTTTTTGACACATGTGGAGCAAAACCAAGCAGACAAGGGCTAGGAGACAGCCAAGCTTGGGTTGAGGATTCGTAGGGGGGTTGTCTATGGCATTAAATAGCCTCCCTTGGGATCTTCACCCCCAACTCCGAGCTCCAAAGGCCACCAAAAATGGATCTAGAAGGCAGCCAAACAGATTTTGTGGAAGCAACTGTTCACTCCCAGTTTGGTTAGCCAAGTCCCATGGATTTAGGAAGCCAGCTAGGGCCTCATGGTGTATAAATGTGAGGGTTTCAGCCTTCGAGAGGGACTTTTTGAAAAAACTGTTGCACATTCTGCACTACAAGTTGCTAGCTCTGTTTTGTTCTTTTGTAGCCATTATTGGCATGACCCTTAACTTATGATTATTATTTTTTAATTGGAAGCAGTCAGATTTGATATCAGCTTTGAGTTTTTTTGAGGAGCCATAGCTCTCGGGGTTGGGCCCAACCTGAGAACCTAGGGCCTCCTTCTTTGTATTGATATCTTTCCTTTCAGCATTATGATTTTCCTTGTATGCATTTGAAACACAGTTTGTTGAGCTAGATCTCGTTGTGTGGTTAAAATAGGTTATTGTTGAAGAATAGAGTTGCTTCGGATGTCTAGAATAGATTAACGAGATAAGAATTGATAAAAGCTTTAGAAAAGGGTTGCCTGCACTCTCATTTCCACCTCTTTCTAGGGGCTGGAACTGAAGACAGTGCTGCCCAACAAAAACACTAGTTTGCTTACCCATGCAATCTTTGGTGCAATGTTTTCATTTGTAGGAGTTATTCTTGCGTTCAGACCTCTTGGAATGTTTCTTTGCTTCAGTACTGTACATGGTTCTCTTTAGAAATAACGCTGCTGTTCAGTGGTTTCATTGACAGTTAGGATAGACTGGTTAATATTTTGATTGTGTGCAGGACGTGGTTGATTTGGTTAAGTATCCACTGTGCTGTGCATCTCCATCACTCTCTCGTCCATCTAAGCTTCGTCCAGGCCAACTACTCCCTCTCCAAGTTAGGTCCCTCGTCTCACAACTACTTTTCTGCCCACGTAACCCTACCTTCTTGCTCTTCCATTGCCTCAGCCTTCCTTAAGACAAGTTAGCTTCCCACACCCTCTCATCACTTCACCCCTCGGTCACCGAGTCATTTCAGACCCCTACCCTACCTCCCTATCCATTCATGCATCCCCTTTCACTCACCCATCATCCAAAATCCAACCTTAGAACATCCTGTAGAAATTCTGAACAACCTGTAGAAATTCCTGAAACTTCCTGTAGAACCCCTGTAGACTTCTTGTAGAAGCTCACAGATGAGGTTTCTTGGTAGCCAAACTTTGTGAGACTCTCCGGAAGGGTGTTAGGGACTCCTTAGACCCTGCTGAACCTTCCCAACCTTTTCCAAGCCTTTTTCCTCCTTGATTCGCCCTTGCACAGTGAAAAGCCAGTTAAAAGCATCTGCATGATAACTCAAATAACTTATTCAAAAATAAAAAAAGATATGTTCTTCAGATAGGGACAGCATAGGCATGTGCATTTTACCTTTGTAGGAGTAATGGCATCTTTTTCCATAGTTCGCATCTTCTCCTTTGCATCAGTAGGACTAGCTGGTAACATTAGGGTTTGCTAGGGTTTTTGCTACTTTTTGGCTTTTAGTTTCTTTCTGCAAGTAGATAAGTTCTTTTGAGTTAGCTTCCATCTATCAGTTAAAAAGCTTCTTCTAAGAGCCCATAGAAGTTGGCTTAAGCCCCTAGCGGACTTGTGCCAGCTGACCAAGTGACAGCTGCGGCAAGAGCTAGTACTTGTGCATACAGCACCGTCGCTTCCAAGTTTGTTACGAACTACCGGGTTGATAAAATTAAAGAAGGGAGTCCCAGGAGTTGCAGCATTATTGCTGCAATACTGGAGCCCACCAATATGCAGGGTTCTTTGCCAAGAAAATTGCACTTTGGATGTCATAGTCTATCCTTATAGCTCCCTGTACTAACCCTATACTTGAACACAATCTCTGCAACCAAATTGATTCATTGCTTGCATGAGTGGCTGCCATGTATTCTGCCTCTGTAGTTGATAGTGCCACTACAGATTGTTTCTTACTCATCTAACTGACTGCACCTCCAAATAGGTTAAACACATACCCACTCTTATATCTTCTTAGATCCATATCTCTAGCCCAGTCTGCATCAACAAAGCCACGAATATCCAACACTCTATCCAATCCCGGTCTTCCTTGGTAGCACAATTCATAATCACTAGTGCCACGCAAATACCTGAAAACCCGCTTCACTGCTGTCTAGTGCTCCTTCCCTGGTTTTGACATAACCTGCTCAATACTCCCACTACATGTGCAATGTATGATCTAGTACAGACCATCGCATACATCATGCTACTGAATGCACTTTCATATCGAACACCGGACATGTCCTCTTCCTTTTCTTGTGTCTTGGGACACTGTTCAACAGATAACTTTACACCTACAGGAATAGGAACCTTCACCGGTTTACTATCCTGCATATTAAACCTCTACAATATTGTCTCAACATACTTCCTCTGGTTTAACTAGAGCTTCCTCTTTGTCCAATCTCTTTTAATTTCCATGCCCAAAATATAGTTTGTAGCACCAAGATCTTTCATGTCGAATTTGGAGGACAAATGGGTCTTCAAATCTTGGATAATTTCTTTGTCATTTCCAACCAGCAACATATCATCCACATAGAAGACCAGATAAATAACACGGTCACCAATTAATTTAAAATACACACAGTGATCTGATTTGCTTCTGGTGAAGCCAAGTCCCCGTATAAATGTATCAAATTTCTGATACCACATCCTTAGTGACTGTTTTAACCCATACAGAGACTTCTTTAACTTGCACACTAGTTCTTTCTTACCCTTCACCGCAAATTCTTTAGGTTACTTCATGTAGATCTCCTCTTCCAGATCCCCGTGAAGAAATTCTGTCTTCACATCCATCTGTTCTACCTCAAAATCAAAAGCAACAACAATAGATAAAAGTAATCTAATAAAGGTTACCTTGGCAACAGGAGAAAAAATATCACCAAAATCAATTCCCGACACCTGGGAATAACCTTTTGCTACCAACCGAGCTTTGCATTTCTCCACCTTTCCTTCTGCATTTGTCTTCTTCTTGAACACCCATTTGTTGCCAATGGGTTTCCTTCCAGTTGGAAACTCTACCAGATCCCAAGCCTCATTTTTGTGCAAAGATTCCATTTCATCAACCATGGCCTCTTTCCAGAGTTTTCCATCCTTTGAATCTACTACTTCCTTCATAGTTCGGGGATCATCATCAGTAATAGATAAAGAAAAATTTGAATAGAAAGCAGATGGACTATACCTTTCTTGCTGCCTTCTTTCTTGAACTAATCTTCTCACACCTGGAGTTTGTGGCTCTTCATCTTCTATCCTCCTCTGCTGTAGAGTCTGATTCTTCCTCCTTTAGCTCAAACTCTATCTTCTCAGGTTCCTTTGGTTGGACTTCATGTTTAATAACATCTACCTCTCTGAACCCCACATCTCGGTTGTACACAACCTTCCTTGTTACTGGGTTCCAAAGCTTATAACCCTTTAAACCATCCTTATACCCAATAAAGATGCACTTTTCAGATTTACTATCCAATTTGGTTCGTTTCTCCTTCGGAACATGTACATATGCATCACATCCAAATACCCTCAAATGTGAAAGAGAGGGTTTCTTACCAGTCCATACCTCTTGTGGAGTCTTGTTCTCCAATGCTCATGAAGGTGATCTATTGACTAGGTAACATGCTGTCTCCACTGCCTCTGCCCATAATTCCTATCCTAACCCGGCACCACTGAGCATGCTTCTTGCCCTTTCCATCAACGTATTGTTCATTCTTTCTGCAAATCCATTTTGCTGAGGTGTATATGGAGTAGTCTTCTGTTGTGCTATACCGTACTTCTTACAGAATTCTTCAATTCCCTACTGCAAAACTCTCCACCATTATCTGTCCTCAGCACCTTTATATTATTCTCTGTCTAGTTTTCCACCAGAGCCTTAAATTCTTTAAACCTGTCAAAGACTTCAAATTTCTTCTTAAGGAAATATATCCATGTATTCCTTGAGAAGTCATCTATAAATGATACATAGTACACAGACTTACCTAGTGATGGAACCTTCATAGGTCCAAACACATCACTGTGCACAAGCTCTAATCTCTGTTTTTCCCTCTTACCACCAGAGGTGAAACTCACTCGATTCTGCTTCCCATATACACAATTTTCACAGAAATCAAAATCCATAGAGCTATTAATCATACCTTCTACCATACCTTTACCATGAAGTATTTGAAGGCCCTTCTCTCCAATATTTCCAAGCCTTTGACGCCACAACATGGTCTTCTCTCCAGAGACCACTAGATTTTCTACTCCACTTTCAGGAACCACAGAATCGTTGCACCCATAAACAATAGTGCTACCTTGCAGCTTGTATAGATTTCCAATCTGAACTCCCTGCATCAATACCAGTGCCCGCCGAACCATCTTGCAGGTATCCTTCTTGAACACTGTTTTTACACCTGCATCATCCAGCTTGCTTACAGAAATAAGATTTATGGCCAATGTAGGAATATGTAGAACACCCAGAAGTGTTCTAACCCTTCCACCTTGCAACTTCAACTTTACCTTTCCACGACCAACGATTCTAGCCTTCCTATCATCCCCTAAGAAGACATCACCACCATCGTATTTCTCATACTCGCAGAACCACACTCTATGGGGAGTGAAGTGAAAGGATGCACCTGAGTCAATCAACTATGCCTCATGATCTACATGTGTACTTGAAGAAGCCAAGTACACATCCCCACCTTCATCTGAGGTGGTTTTTGCCTCTGCAGAAGGAGCATCATCAAATCCCTTTGCTTTATCAGGAGATTTATATTTATAGTCCCTTTTGTAGTGCCCTTCCTTTCTGCATTTCCAACACACCACCTTTACAGGTTTTCCTGGAGATTTATATCTCCCTCTATATTTAGATCTCCCACTCGATGTATTATTTTTTATTTTTATTTTTTCTGTTCTGGGACCATCCTCATACAGACAAGGCATCACCATTCTGGCTCTCCATATTTTTTCGTCTCATCTCCTTTGTCAACAAGGATGAGACTATTTCATCAAACTGCAAGGCAGTTGTATTGCTACCTATTTCAATAATCAGACTATCCTACAAATCTGGTAGAGAACACAACAAACTGATGCACTTATCTTCATCTGAAATTTTAATATCAACAGACGATAACTGACTTACCACAATATTAAACGCATTCAGATGCTCTGTCACTAAGTCTCCATATTTCATCCTCAGGTTATACAACTTTTTCCGTAGGTACAATTTATTCACCAGAGACTTAGATTGGTGCAAAGTCCCTAACTTATCCCACAAAGCCTTCACCATAGCTTCCCCTGATACATTCAACAATACTGAATCTGATACACATAATCGTATTGTGCTCTTTGCCTTTCGATCCAAATTATTCCATTCTTCATCGGACACTCCCATTGGATTAGTACCCGGATCTACTATGATCCACTGATCTTTATCCACCAACAGATCCTCCATATTGAGTTTCCACAACTCAAAACTCTGACCATTAAATTTCTCGATCTTTATCTTTCCACTGCTTGCCATCTTCTTTCACCAGCAGAATCAATCTCGCAGATCTCCCACTGAACAAGGTCTACCACAGGCTCGAGCGAAACCCCTCATCAATAAGGGCGTCCCCTTGAAGCCAAAACGATTATGATACCAAATGTAGGTTTTAACCCCATATAGAAATTACCTACATACAATTCTAGAACACAGAAATAAAAATGAGAGAGCATAACACATAAAACACATATACACAGAGATTTTCCCCTGGATCCCAAAACCAGGACTACCAGCTTGAGTTTTCATTATGTTCCTTTCAATGTTACAATACGTATTTATACATGCCGAAGCATCCAATACCATGGACTGAAAACCATCGTGCCCAAAACCATGGACCGAAAATCATCGCATCCAAAACCATGTGAGAAAATCATGCACAAAACCATAGGTAGGTCTGCCCAATCTAACATAGGGTCCAAAAACAAAATTTTCTAGGGCGCTGCCCTGGACCCCATAGAGTGGAGTGACCTTCACCCCTAAAACCCCCTGTGACTCCCCTTGCTACACAATCGACACAACGAAGGGGGGGCTCCGGCCCCCTTCTAACCCCCCGGTTAACTACGTGGAAAGAATATAACACAACCCAACAAAAATGATCGAAAAATCATCAATGAATTCATAGGGTGATGGGACTCCTTCAACATTCATATGCATTATAACTATCCTTTATGGTTTCTTAAAGGTTCTATTCAGATATGAAAACAAATCAGATTTGTTCCTATGATCTAATTAAGGAGCAGATCATAGTCCTATCTACTATCTCACAAAAACAACTTTGATACAAGTCTTATGATCTTTCTAAGGTATATATCATTGTCTTATTTAGTTTTCATGAGACAATCTTGAAACATACTTTTCAAGAATATAAATTATCCAAATGAAATCACTATAGATAAATACATACCTTTCACCTGCAGACTTATAACTTTGTTGGTTTCTTTATATGTCTATATTCCCATGTTTAACTCCTCATTGTTGTGTGATAACATGGAAACAAAGTCATGCTTTCTTTCAACATCTTAGTCTCTCCACAATATCAATTTTAGTATCCATATCGAGTCTTCAAGAGGAATTGGGCATGAGGTTTATGAAACACTTCAACTTGAGGCATTAGTCCAATGTATAGTAGACCTCATGCACAAAGTAAATGACATTACTAGCTTATCTTTAGACACAATTATTTTCAAACTCTTTTTAGGCTACTTCATGAGGCTCTTCGACCTGAGTGATACATGCTTAGTATACTTACAATCATGTCAGTGAAAAACATCACAAGTTTATTCTGAAGACTTCTCAAGGTATGCTCCAATGATTCTTCCTTCTTATGAACCATTGATCAAATCACAAAAGTGATTACAAACCAAAATGAACTGTGATATTTCATATTTTTATGAGGTCACTTGGTGAAGCCACTCAAAATTCTATCATTAGTCCTGAGGCCATTTTGGCCTTCCTAAAACTAATCTTGAGGCATTTTGGCCTTCTGTAACCTAACTGAGGTATCCTTTTTCAGACTTATTGTAATAATATTGGGGCATAGGATTTCAAACTTCTTCATAATCTTTACCAAAGGCATGGACATATCTTTCGTATATATTTGTTCTTCTTCAAAATTGTGACATTTAACTAGTAATCCTTTCACAATAGACTTTCTACCTTCTGTGATTTTGGCCCTCAGGTGACTTTGGCCTTACTGCAACATATTGTGAGGTATTCTCGGCCTATTGAGACAAACTAGGATATTTCATACTTCACTGAGTATTATTATGATCAAATAGATTTCAACAATATGAATCTCGACTCCATAAGAAGGGTATGAAAATTTGGAATTCCTTTGATTGTTTGTATCATTTGATAATAGGTTGATGGCATACTCCTTTATCATAGATATCTAAGGGTTATTTCAAATTATGCTAACTTGACAAGGCTACTTCGCCCACTTCCCGAGGCTTTCAGTCCTCTATAACATGCCCATTGGATTGAGGTATTTTTACGAGGTTAATTTCAGTTCTTTGAAATAGGGCTGAGGCCATTAAAAAATAAGTAAATTGATCTCTTATCAAGAAGATAAATTATAAATTCTCAGCTAGTAATTAAAACTATTGTTGTAGAAGGATTGTGTCTCCTTGTTTAGGGCCTCTGTTTCAAAACTTTGCTCTGATACCATATTTATTTTTCAGAGGATCTTATTAACTGATAATTACTTCTTATGATTTATTACATTAATATTTTCTTGCATTCAAATTAATCATAAAGAACCACACAAAATATCTCAATAGTAGAAAAAAATTTCCAATAAGATAATAGAGAGATAGACAAACAAGAGACACAAGAGTTTACCCTGGGAAAACCCACATGGGGGAAAAACCCAACAACTTTTTCTTAGAGAAATCATTAAGTTTAATAGAGATACATCAAGCCAACATAAATTTTAATGCAACCCTGGTCACATTTAGCCAAAATTCCCTTTAGATAAATCTCAGATCTCTCTGTTTTGCCTAAGATCCACCCTTAGTTCTGCCTCATATTTGTCCTTTTGCCTTGCCTCAGATCTGTCCAATATTCTACCTCAGTTTTATCTAGTGCACTGCCTCAGATGGTTTGAATTATCTCTCTATTGAAGATTATTGAGTTTCCTATTGGAGGAGGTCGAATCCTTTACTTATACTTGTATAGGAGGTCGAACGGGTGTGACCATAGGGCCAAGATGACCTGATTTCTTGGAGGGACAAGTTTATGTTTTGGAGCCAAAACTTTAATATTTGAAATTCAAAATTTTGAAGCCAACACGAAGAACATGTATTACATTATATATTTTTAGGGCTAAAATAAAATGACATGAAGAACATGTTTTATATAATTCAAGGGCCAAAAATATGAATTATGAACACCAACCATAACTACAAATTTCAACACTAAGAACATATTAAATTTGAAAAAGAAATTATTAAGTGCAAAAGGAAAGGTTAAATATGCCTAAGGATGGTTATATGGACCTTAATTTATACCTATTTGGAAGGCCCATCATATATATGGGAACAAAAATTCAAATAAGTAAAGATAACCTTAAAATAGTGGAAAAAAGAAAATATTTTAGAATGGAAGAAATATGATAAATAACATCAAATAGATTATAAGAAATTCAACAACAAATGGAGTAGGAAAACATATCCTAGGAGGTTCTAGATGAAGAAAAGATATATTTTTCTCTTTATCATAGGGATTTGAAAAAAGTGGAGGAATGTTGGTTCTTAAAATCCTAGAGTTTGTGGATGAGTGTTAGAGATAGAAATGCAAAATTCTTTCATAACTAGGCTAAAACAAGGCAGTGGTGAAATGATGTTAAATCTATTATAGTTAATGGAGAAATTATTTCAGCATATTCCAAAATAAAAGAAGCTATTGTTAACCACTTCAACAATCTTTATAAAGATCCAAGAAATCATGAGGAGGAAGCTGTTGGGATTATGATAGAACATATTCCTAAAAAAGTCTCTCATGAGGACAATGAATTCATTCTTAGGCCAAATTTAAAGGAGGTGATTTGGAATACCTTTAACTAATTTAACATGGATAAAGCTCTTAGGCCCAATGGGTTCTCAACCCATTTTTGTAAAAACTACTGAAATATTATAAAGTTTGATCTATGCAGGATGGTAGATTTTGTTGACAGACATTTTAAAATGGGAGGTGGTATAAATTCATCCTTTTTGGAATTGGTACCTAAAATTGTGAAACTATTTTCCTTTGTGATATTCATGCCTATTTCTCTTTGCAATGTGTCTTATAACTTTTTTCTAAAATTATCACCTCTTGGTTGAAACTCTTGCTTCTTAAACTGATTTTGAGAATTAGGGTGGGTTTGTAGGAGATCAATAGATTTTAGATAATATCATATTGGTGTGAAGCAAGTCATTATGATAAATCTTAAAGGGAGAAAGGATAATTATCAAATTGCAAAAGGAAAATTCCTTTAATAGAGTAAACCATCGATTTTTATTTGTGGTGTGTTGGAGCACTACAACGATCCTAAAATTTTTTGACAGGAGGAAAATTTAGGGTCTCCTCATTCAAAAAATATAAGGTATCTATGTAACCTAGACCATAAGACCATTATTCATACCTTTGAATTGAAATAGATGATGAGGTGATAACTTAGAAGATTCACGAAATTTTAAGAGCGCATAGCATCACCTCAGGGCATCACATTCTTGCATTGCATCATATGATAACTTTTCAGTGCATCATGACCTTGCATTGCAATATTCCATCAAAATATCCTTGAGATATCACAATTAATGCACATTTAATGCATGCCCATGGTGAAATTTCTAACAAAGCTATGATGTAAGGGTGGATTGCAATATGACACTTTTTTTCGCTACTTATCGGATGAGAGTCTACTTTATGAAACCATGATTTTCTAACATTTTGATACATCTTGATGTCTTCCTCTGCATTTGGATATTATTTTTTTGTGCCCCTAGTCACTTTTAGATTTCTAATTTATCTTCTTTAATGAATATCTTTGGTCTTCTAGCTCAATTGATTTGGAGTATTTTAGCATATCGTGATTTGAAGACATGGATCCTCCCAAGAGGTGACCTAGAAAAGACCCAGTGGAGGAAGAATCTAAAGAAAATCCAATCACATCAGTGCCAACTTATGTTGACACAAAGTTCCATATTTATAAGTCAATTTCTATCAAGTGGTCAGAGATCTATAATTTGTTCACAAGGAAATTATATCTAGATGGAGAAGAATATGTCAAGGTGTATCAAAATGTCAAAAAATCATGGTTTCATAAAGTAGCCTCACATACGAAAATGTTTCCATGTGATGAGGCTATAGAGTGGATAGTCAAATGTATTGACACAAGAGATATGAGTATCAAAGAAAACTATGGTAATGAAATTGTTTCACTTACTTATCCTTAGGTAGAGGAATACTACAAGTTTCCTAAATGTAAAATTGCATTCTTAGTGGTCTAGTACAACATGTTTAATCTGAACATCAAATACATCTTAAGTAGTTGGTGGAAAGACCACAACAATTTCAAAAAAAAGTTAGACAAATTATATAAAACAAAGTCACTCACAAGATCATATTAGATGGTCACAACTACGTGTTGTAGGTTGTATGGCAGAGTGACAACTGAATTCTTCCAGAAAAGATGGGTCCCACTCTTATACACATGTGATCATGATGGGATCATATTTATTTGGGCCAAAAACATTATTATATCTATCTAGGAAAATGTGATAGTTTCTCAAAATCTAGCAAAGGGAAAGCAACTTGAATTCTACATAGCTTTGTACCTACTTGACTGCATATGTTCCAGGTGTGAATTTGAGATAATGGGGTGGAGCTAGACTCTAACTCTAGGTATTTATCCGATTCATATTTACTGCAGGGATATGTGGGATAACCAACATAAAACATCATACATAAATATAGTTGAAGGCTTCATCTCACCACTCTTCCATATTTTACTTGACCATGATTCACCTTGCATGTTGGATCATGCCAAAGAAGTAGTGTAGGAAGTTTTTAATTGGTTTAGTCAACTAGATTCAATGTATATCAAAGTTTTTGGGTCATGGAAACCTCTGCACCAACTCCTACTATTTGTCACTGATAAGAAAAGTTTACAAGAAATTACATACCAGGTGACCACAAGTGTTGGTGGCATGCTAGCATGATTGAAGGCACCATGGCATATATATCCATTTTATGTAGGTATGTAAAATATAAAGAATTATAAAGAAGCAAAAGCAGAAACTGCTGACCAAGAATCTTTCAAGATCGGAGAGCTAAACCTCCATAGTTATGAACCAAGGAGTGTGGCCTCAACACATTTCTCCAAATGTAAGTGAAAATGGTATTACTCATAGAAAAACCAAGAAATATGAAGAAATAATAAAAAAATGCTACAATGTTATAGAATCCTAGGAAGAATGAATGACTTTGATCTTGAAGTAGGAGAATCTTCCAAAGGAAAGGATGCAAACGATAAGAAATATACATAGAACAAAGGGTAAGGGAAGAAAAATAAAGTTTGCAAAAGGAGGAAGACAAAAAGAAAGGAAAAGAAAAGAATAAGGGCGGCTTGAAATAGATAAGTTGGAAAAACAAACCCAAGATGAGGCATGGTTGAAATAAAAACAAGAACAAGAAACCAAAAACACGAGCAATGATGGTTTTCCTAACATGGATATTGATCCGACAACCTCAGACTCCACACTATTAACAAGTGTCCATCAACCGATTGGGGAGATGTGAATCACTGTAAGTGATGATAATCCAGTTATGAACCTGACAAGTTTCTATTTTGATAGCAACACCAATAAGATTGTCTAGGAGTGGAGGAAGTATTTAACTTGAGAAATAGAAAAGCCCATCTCAGTGACCAGGTCGAGAAAGCTATCATCTACCAATTTAGATAATCTATTTGCCATATCCTCAGTTGGGAAAGCATTTTCCTTGGAAATATTGAAGATTTGATGGAAAAGGTAAAAGAGTAAGATAAGAGCATGAATAAAGAACATCGAGAAATTGAGAGATTGTGGAAGGAAAACCAAGCATTGCTGGCTTCAATCTCTTATGATAAACATTATGAGAGTCAACATTGAAAGTGAATAAATAATTGGAAGACAGTGTGAGGCAGCTATACCAAGATCTTAGGAGACTCCATAATTTGACTTCCATACTCATCTCAATTCAAAATATGGTTTAAAGGAAAGGTGTGCAACTCAAAAACACATTTTTAGCCATTGATATAATAAATGCATGGAGTAAAAAATGCCCCTGTTCACTGGAAGAATTGCCAAGAAAATATGAACTAAGTTGGGAAATAGATAAAGCTGAAATCAAACTCACCATTCGAGCACAAGAAAATCTTGAAGAGATGTGATGAAAATTATGACTACTTATCAACAACACCACAACATGATGGAGATACTAATAAAATCTTATGGGTTAGTCTCCATCAAAGCTTGAGGAGAGATGAGGCCCGAGAAGGATATTGAACATGAAGTACATGCAATTATTCGTGCATGACAACTAGCATTCATAGAAAATGATAGAGAGCCAACACGAGAGGCATTGACACAACATATGGTGGAGCCAACTAAGTTACATACCATGCTCACTTCATCATTCCATAGAATCCAAGCTAACTTGAAGTTAATGGTGCCTAATAAACATGAATACAAAGTTACCAATGAAGGTTTAATTCAAGAAAAAGGTTTATCTATTGCAACAGACTATAAGGCTTGACACACTCATATGACAGAGGAGTTACAAATCCAAGTGCAAGACTTGTAAATTTTGGGGTTGGGCTCGAATTAAATTTATTCTTTATTCAAAACATTATTTTGGAATTTTTTTGTAATTATGTAAAACAAAACAAAACTAGAAAATAAAGTGAAATAGAGATTAGAGATGAGGGTGGGTGAAAAGCCACCTCACTTTTGTATAAATATAACCCTCTAGTGAGGAGAGGGGGATCTTGGTTTTGGGACTCTTGAAGGAGTTTGAAAGGGAGAAGTTTGTAATCACCTTTATGCACTCTCACTATTTGGATTCTTGAAGATACTCTATGACTTGACATTGAATGTTTAGCTCTAATATTTGGAAACCTAAAGGGCCACAGTAAGAACTTTCTTATCATGTGTTATTGACTGTTGTAAGACTTCTCTTTATTATTGTTTGATAGCATATGATTTCTATTTATTTGTGGCAGGTTAATTAACTATTTTGTTAATTGTAAACTCTTATCATTCTAAGAATTTTTTTGTTGATTTTTGCATGTGTTTATGCTGGTTGTTTATTGTAAATTGTTTCACAATTAATAGTTAGTATGCTTTAGCTATAATGTATCTTAATTAGATATTGCTATCACTATTTATTTAAGATTCATGCTTATTATAAATATGCTTTACCATTCATTGTACAAATTAATTTAAAGTATTTTCATTAAACCTGATTTTACTTGCATTTAATGAAGGGCATATTTTAAGTTTCCTTTCATATATCATTCATCCAAAAATCTAACATTCACAAAAGCATGAGATGGTAGTTGGGACGAAAAACTAGATGGGACTCTTATCCCAAGTAGTGTAAATCCTAATTGGGGCCTCATACCAGAGAGATCCCCTTAAGACTGTACGAAATGCATTCAACCACATCAATAGTCTTTTTGTTGCTAGAAGGAGGGCCATTGTATGTCTTAGTAGGTTTCCTCATTTTTATCATATCCAAGCTTCTGGTCAAGATAGTAATCAACCCATTACCTCTCAAGTTAATCCTGAGCCTATTGAAAGTTCCAACTATGAGGAGTTTCCTCATCTGAAGAACATTGAATCTTTATACGCGGTCTTAGAAGAGGAGTTAAGATCTCTTATACATTTTACTTGTGCTTACGCAAAGAAAATATGGAGACTTCCTATTGTTGGTATGCTATCTCATAGATGTGTTGTGAGAATACCAATGACTTCGAAAGGTGTATTGGTAGACTCTGTTGAAGATTTGGTTGATTTGTCTCTAGTAGATATGGTGGAATCTATTGAAATCCTCATTCAATTTACCCCCCAATGAGGAAGACGAAGAGTACAAGGCAATGAAAACTCTGAAAGTGAAGGAGAACATAACAACTCATTCATTGAAGAGAATCTAGATAACATGATGGCTGATAATAAATAATCCATGTGGACAGCTCAAGGATCTTTGAACATTGTAGGAATTTTACATGACTTTTCTCGATATCCTGAAAAAAATTTCAAAGTTTGACCCAGATAAATATATCACTCCAAAAGATCATATTCAAAGTCTTTATTTTTCCTTGTGTTTTATGAATTTTCAACACGAGGATGTGGCATGCCAATTATTTCCTTTTACTTTCAAGAATAAGGCTTCCACTTGGTATAACAATCTTCTTACAAGATCTATTGCTAACTAAGATCTATTTCAAAACATGTTTATGAACAAGTTTGGAGATGATAAAAAAATTGGTACGATATTGAGAGAATTGATCTCCTTGAAGATGGATAAGAAAAAAAATTTCAAGGACTTCAATCAATGCTTCACTACAAGCTTAAACAAGTTTCCTGCCAACACTACTCCCATGATTCCATAACTATTGAAAATTACACCTCAAACCTTCATTCTTCCATTACAATGTTCATTAAAAGAGAAAATAAGGGCACACTAGTTGGGAGATTTATTAAGGTGTTGGAAGTGGAAAAGGGAATTCTCTCTATTGGTGTTCGCCACTCTCAAGAAGAATAAAAATGTAGCAGGAAAAACCTCAACCCACCACAAGTAAACCTTAACAGAAGGAAACCAATGATTTAGCGAGTGTTGTCAAAATGGTCAAGAAGCTAACTAACAAGGTGGTAGATTTGATGAGAAGTGCTTGAGAAAGTTCCTCTAGTAATCTATCTTCTAAGTCTTTTCACAAGCGTAACAAAAATCCTCCATCCAAATCGGTTGAGAGTTATAATGTCAAATTGAATGTAGAAGAACTTGGAATGGATAAATTTTGTTCATATCATAAAGGTTGTCATTCAGAGAAGATGTGTCCATAGTAGATTAATTTGATATCGCTTGTAATCAATCAATTTCTAGAGCAAAAATCCATTGAAGATCAAACATAGCAATTGTTAAAAGAGGAGTCTCCTCCAACATATAATGAATCCCATGTAATATCAACCATGTTGTTATGGGATTGGGTGGTTGGTTGTGAAACATAGACAATAGGACAAGTTTCACTTGGAAAGAGTCAATCGACTAAAGCTGATAAATCTTATAACTTGTGGAGTAAAGGAATGAAAGTTGACCCTAGCACTTAGGAGAAGGGCAAAGTTTAGCTTAGGAAAATAATTCCTCCTCGGACTAGTAATTAAGAACAAACTTCTCAAAGAAATAATGCTCAAATAACCAAGAATATAATGGGGAATACTAAGCAAATGCAAAAACACCTGAGTTAAATACGAAGTCTATCCCAATTCCACTATTGACCAACACAAAGACAGAATGTAATGTGATGGAGTATAATGTGATTGATGATATGTAGAAAACAAGAGGCAATGTCTCTCTCTATGATTTAGGCAATATTCCACATCAGAGAGAGTTGTTTCTTAAGACATTCAAATTTCCCAATATAGAAACTAAATCTACTTCCACATTGGCTAATTTTGGTAATTCAATATTGATTGCTCAAGAAAAGGCTATAGAAAATGATAAGGTTGCAATTAGTTCTGCATATATTGGAGCACACTCAAGATCTCCAACACCACCCTTCTTGCTTATGTTTAATATTTTTAATCATAATGTGCATAATTTTTCAATGGACTCTGATGCCTCAATAAATGTTACACATTTATCAATTTGCAAAAAATAAATGCTATCCTAGAGAACACAAAGCTAAGATTATGCAGTTGGGTAGAACCGAGGTACAAGTTGTTGGTGAACTTAATGATGTGATTATTAGATTTCCATTCAACTCAAAAAATCACCATGTTATTGATATCATTGTGGTAGGCATACCCAAGGCTTATGGTTTGGTATTGAGATGATATTGGCCTAAGAATCTATAAGGTTTCTTCGCAATTAATTGGTCTCATTTGTGGCTCCCTTTCAAACGTAATTAGACAGTGAGCCTCACATGAAGTATACTGTTATAGAGTTGGAAGTGCATAATGAACCAATAAGTTTTGCTGAGACAATTGTGGGAAATGTTTTCTTGGAAACAAATCTTAGTTGTTATTCATCCCAACAATCACCAATACCATTTGATAAACAATTAGAAATCCTTCCTTGTACCCTAAATAATGCTAATGAACAATTTATAATAGATGTAGATAATCTTAGTGCAAATAGTAATGCCTTTGTAAATAAAAATATCTAGATTCTTTATTATGATGGTTCCAAACATAGGATGAAGTTGGTGAAGGTTGTAACTTGTTGGATTCAACAAAGAAAAAAATACTTATCTCATGCCACTTGGAATTCAATTGCACTTATAATACAATATAATATGAGGCTTTAATCTTTGGACTGAAAAAAACCATAGACTTGAAGGTAGAATGTATCAAATTCATTGGTGATCCTGCGATCATCACCAGGAAGGTACAAAATATTATCAACTGTTTATCTATGTATCTAAAGAATTATCAACAAGAGGTATGGCATATAATATCATGTTTTAAATCTTTTAATATTTATTTAGTTCCTAGATCTAGGAAGGCTGCAACTAATACCTTAGCTAATCCAATAACTTGTTTGGCACTTCTTTAGGAGATGGCTTTTCTATTGAATAAGTTTATAAGCCTATTGTACGTAATAATGTAACTAATTTTAGAGTGTTCAATGATGATGACCATATTTTAGATTTTATTACAAATTTATATGTGTTCATGAACAAGACTATTGATGAAGAAGAACATGAACAATCCTTGGAAGATGAGACAAAGATACATAAAGGAAACCTTATGCCTAAATGAGTAGTCACATTGAAGAAGTTGTATGGCTTGCATAATCACTTTAAACAGCCTATGAATACCAAAATTTAAAGTTCCATGCTAAGGCATGAACAAGTAAATCTTGGTACTAAACAAGACCCCAAGTATGTCAGTCTTGCTACCTATTGCACTAAAGCAAGATGAAAAACATTCATCCAATTATTTACGAGTTATAGTGATGTGTTTGCTTGGACCTATGATGATCTAAAGACATATGATACTCAAATTATTCAACATGTCATTCCAATCAAAGAGGGTTTCAAGCCTTTCCAACAAAAGCTGCATGAAGTGCATCCAAATTTAGAACCTCTTATCGAGAAAGAGTTGAAGAAATTATTAGATGAGCGAATCATATTTAAACTAAGACACTCTACTTGGGTTTCAAATCGAGTTCCTGTAAGAAAGAAATCAGGGGAAATATGCTTATGTGTGGATTTTCATAATTTAAATCAACCCTTTGATAAAGATAACTATCATGTTCCATCTATAGAGCATATTCTTCAAATAGTATCAGGTTTTGATATGTTTTCCTTCTTAGATGGTTTTTTAGGATATAATCAAGTCTTGGTTTCTAAACTTGATCACCTAAAGACAACTTTCATAACCAAATATGGAACTTTCTCTTACAAGCACATGCCTTTTGGATTGGTAAATACTGGAGCCACTTTTTAGCTCACTACAAACACAACCTTTAGAGGGTTGACTGGGAAAAGTGTGGTTGTATATCTAGATGATGTCATAGTGTTATCTAAGAAGTATTTAGATCATTTATGTTATCTCAAGAAAATTTTTGAACATTGTCACAAATATGGAGTATCGATTAACCCTGAGAAGAGTATCTTCACAATATCTAAAGGAAATCTTTTGGGACATATTATTTACAAAAAAGGAAACACTGTTGACTCTGAGATAGTGAAAGGTATCACATATATTCCATACCCAAACAACAAAAAATCTATGAAATCCTTCTTATAAAATATTAGTTTCAAAAGGAAATTCATATCATATTTTGCACAAATTGTAAAACCACTACAAGATATGATCAATAAGGATCTTATGTTTAAATGGAATTAGGAAGAAAAGGAAGCTTTCACTAGGATCAATGAAGCTATCTTTGTGGCTCTCGCTTTATGCAACCCATATTTTACTAAAGAATTCATGTTATACACAATTGCCTCAAATTTCTATCTCATAACTATGCTAACACAATAGGATGAACAAGGGAGCGAACGACTAATATTTTTTATGAGCACAACAATGTAGGGAATTGAAAAAAACTATCCACCTATTGAAAAATAAGCTTACACCATTTTCGAAGTAGTAAAGCATTTAATACTTTATATTCTTAAAATCCATGTTAAAGTAATCATTTCCCAATGGTGCAAACATTATTTGTATAGAAAGAGATTGGAGAGTTAAGGGGAAACTGTTATGAAACCAGTTCACAAAAAGATAGAAAAGATATTTGAATGCATTAGAATTCAGCCTCTTCGAGGGGGAAACCTCCTTTACATTACAGAAATGAACAATTCTTGTATGATACAAATGACAAGACCTCCTTTCTATATATAGGAGTCTAAGGGGTCATAATATAATCAGAGTCGACATAACAATAATAATGTAAGGGCACAATAATAACAATAGTCGGCTTCTATGTGGCACAATAGTAACAATATGGGGATTACATGGGTACAAAAATATAATAAGGGGTTTGTACTAATAACAATAAGGGGTTACACTAGTAGTATAGGGGCCTAACATTCCCCTCTCCTTCAAAAAGTGTTGTCCTCAACGCTTGAGTCATTCTTGATGCTTCTGTAGAAGATTCTTTTCCTCCCATGTGGAATCTTCAGTAGGTAAGTTCTTCCACTTGATGAGATACTCTGGAATTGATTGATTTCGTAGCTGTCGGGTTCTTGATTCTGTGACTGCTCCAGGTTCCAATATGATTTTTCCTTCCTCTTCAAGTTCTGGCAATATTGTTTGAATTGGGATCTTCTGCAACTTTTGAATGAGTGGCCACACTTCTTCGTCCTTCTTCCATTCATCCCTTGCTTCGTTTATCCAATCTGGTTGGATAATAGAAATAGCACAAAACAATGCTTCCAGATCCTCATCTTTTCTTGAGAGTGCATCTGTAACAAAATTTTGCTTCCCTTTTCTATAGATGATGTCAAAGTCATAACCCAACATATTTGTGACCCATTTTTTCTATTCTTCTAAAGATAATATTTGTTCTAAAAAGTATTTAAGACTATCATGATCCATTTTTACCTTGAAGTGTCTTCCCATTGGGTAAGGTCGCCATTTCTTAAGTGTATGTAGTATTGCCAACATTTCCTTCTCATAAATAGCTTGCTTGAGATGTAGCCATAAAAATACCCAATCACCTACATAAAAAATTTTTCACTGGGATGTTGATCTACCTGTTGTTTCATTCGATTTTGCACCAAAGTGGCATTATCCTTTAAAAGTTGGAGAACTTGTTGTTGATGCTCGATGTGATCTTTCATTGCTTGAACCTTTTTCTTCTTGATATGTCCTTCTATCTTTAGAGTTTGAGGAGTGGTAATTTCTTCCAAGGCTTTAAAAAATATGGTCGGATTCATTTCTTGATGCTCGATGTGATCTTTCACTTTTTGAACATTTTTCTTCTTGATATGTCCTTCTATCTTGATAGTTTGAGGAGTGGTAATTCCGGCCAATGCATTACAAGATATGGTTGGATTCATTTCTTGTTTCTTGGTGTGATATTTCACTTCTTGAACATTTTTCTTCTTGATATGTCCTTCTATCTTAATAGTTTGAGGAGTAGTAATTCTTTCCAATGCATTACAAGATATGGTCGGATTCATTTCTTCTTTCTTTGGGGTTGGTTCCTAGTGTATATACTCTTCTTTTGACATTTCTTGATCCTTTTCTTCCTCCTCTCCACAATCAATGTAAAATAATTTCTTCTCAGCATACTTATGACCTTTAATGTATTTTTTATCACAATTGTAACAAAGCCCCTTTTCTCTTTTTTCTTCCAATTGTTGTGGTGTAACCCTTGTAGGTTGTGGAAGGCTAGGAGAAACAACACTTCCATCTTTATAGTTGTGAGGGGTAGACTTCCTTGTTGCCATAATTTTGCTTTCCACTATGTAACAAAGCCCTTTTTCTCTTTTTTCTTCCAATTGTTTTGGTGTTACTCTAAAGAAGGTGTTTCTCTTTGAATCCTCATAATGTGCTATCATTTCCTCCATGAAAATTGACCATGCAACAAGTTGTTTACGAGAACAAAGCCATTTATACCATAAAAATTGATCCGGTTCTAAATATGAAGATGCAATACATACCTTTTGTAACAGTGGTACACCATGTAGATCAAAATATTGCTCCATCTGAAGTATCCAATTTACTGAATCCTTTCCATCAAACTTCCTCATATCACCTTTTCTTGATTTTAGGAGCTCGATCTTGAAATGACTATAACTCTGTAATTTCGATTCTTCCAATTCTGAAATTTCGACCTACAGTAGCCCTCTGTGTCCTCTTTCTAACGCCACCAGTCTGATCGAAATTGGATTCTCCAAGAAAGAGTTATGCACAATATCCCAAGATGACCTGATTATATACCTTTTCAGAAGAGCGAACTTGTATGAAGTGCCACGTGTCACTTTTTTGACCTTTGGATTTGGAAAATATACACAGGAAACTACAATTCGTACTCTTTCTGCAACTTTTGACGAAATTTCAATCTGATGCTCAAAACAAATGTTATGACGATTTTCCCCAGGTCACCTGTTTGGAATGTAATTTAGGAGTCTACAAAAATGCCAACTTCCTCATATCATCTCTCCGCAAATATAGTGCGAAAGGATTTGAAATTCAGACCCGAGGTTTGGTGTGATTTTGTCTCAAATGGGTTTTTTTTTTCGCTTCTGAAACATTGCAGAAAAAAGTTATAGCGAAAATTCCACGATGACCTATTTGGAATAGCGAAACCCTAGAATCCAAAGCTCTGATACCAAATGTTATGAAACTAGCTCACAAAATGATAGATAAGATAGTTGAATGCCTTAGAATTTAGTGTCTTCGAGGGGGAAACCTCCTTTCCCTTACACAAATGAACAATTCTTGGATGATACAAATGACAAGACCTCCTTTCTATATATAGGAGTTTAAAAGGTCATAATATAATCAGAGCTGACATAACAATAATAATGTAAGGGCACAATAATAACAATAGTGGGCTTCTATGGGGCACAATAGTAACAATATGGGGACTACATGTGTACAACAATATAATAAGGGGGTTGTACTAATAACAATAAGGGATTAGACTAGTAGTATAGGGGCCTAACAGAAATTAGATGAATTCATTGTAAGAGTATGAACTATAATTCAAACCTACGCATACCATCAAGGGTCAAGGGTTGTGTAAAGTGGCTGTAGAAGCCCCCAACCCTAAAGTTGAAGATGGTGTATATTGGGACAATGAAATTGAAATGTATAATTTGGATACTCTATATAGGAATGTTGCTGACTCCTCTTAGTACAAATAATTGAGGCTATATTTGGAGCAGGGAACCTTACCCTTTGAGGTATTAGGCTTAAATAAGCTCAATATCAACTGATAAATGACATCAGTTTCAAAAAACACCATAATGGAGTCTTATTACGATGCCTAGAATTGCCGAAGGCAACAAAGTTTTGGTTGAACTCCATGATGGACCAGTTAGAGGCCACTTCTATGGTGATACCATGACACATAAAATTATTCGAGTAGAATATTATTGGCCTAATTTATTTAGAGATGAACATTGTAGAAAATCTGTGATAGGTTATCCTGATAATACAATATAAATCAAAGCAGAATACTATAACCTACTTCTACTATCAATTTACGGAAGCTTAAAGATCAAGCTAGACAATATAACCAGAAGAAGAAGAATCAATGGCACAATACACATGAAAATACTTTGGGGAATGTCTCAGATAAAAACCCCACACTATTGTATTATCATACATGGTGGAAATACATAGGAATTATACAAAGCCTTAACTCTCAACTAGCCAGCTCTCAGTACAATCCTCACATATGCTCACTGGCAATCTTGGCTTCTCTCCAGCCTTCGTCTCTGCCCTCCAAGCTCCTATTTCCTTGCGCTGTTCCTTGTGGATGATTAGTCTTCAAAAACTGCGCAATCCTCAAGGATGAATCCTTGACTGCACGCATGAGTTTTCTCCATGAGAAAACACATGCAACTGATAGTACACTGTCCTTGAAAATTAATCCCAATTGGGTCTTTCCCAGAATAGACATGCATGAGTTTCTGATGAGGGAATCTTCAGTTAACTGGAGTAGCACTAGTTGAGTGCATTAATGCATCAACTGACTGTTAACTCACTATTAGTTCCTCAAACAGTTTGGAACTGATTTAACTAGACTTAACTCAGTAAACTGAGTTAACTAATTACAACTCAAATATAACTCAATCTTATCTCCTTAATTTAAGGGATAACTCTTGCATGACTTCAGAAAGACTTCTAACTTGAATTTCTCTAACTAATTAGTTTAAAATAAATATATAAATTATTTCCAAGTAGCTGTTAATACTAAATTCGATTTTAATTCACAATTTAATTCAAGGACAAATTAAATTGGAATATTATTGTTGCCATATTTCAACACACATGCTTATGCTAAAAATTGTCTTATATGTCAAAAGTTTGCTAGGAGAGAAAAAAGAGAAGACACTCCTTTGTAACCTGTCAAAGTTGAAAAATCCCGTAAACAATGGGGTCTAGACATTATTGGCAGAATTTTCCCACACTCTTCCAAACAAAATTAATATTTTCTCATCGCCACATATTACTTCATTCCTTGGGTCAAAGTTGTACCTCTTAAGCAAATCAGTGATCATGTGGCAATACAATTTACTAAACAACAAATTACTGCCAGGTTTGGAGTTCCAATGTCTCTTACTTTTGATAATGCTTCCTATTTTTCATCAATAAAGCTATCTAAATTTTCTCTAGATAAGGGTATAGTTTTAAGACATTCCTCCAATTATTATATACAAGGAAATGTTTTAGTTAAGTCAAGTAACAAGAAATTGATCCGAAGTATCAAGAAAACTATACTTGAGCAACAACGCAATTGGCATAACACTTTATCCAACGCTCGATGGGTCAACTAGGTGACCCCTAATTCTATGCTAGGAGCTTCCCCATCCTCCCTAGTGCATGGAAAAAAATATTTCCTCCCTCTAAACTTTTATCTTCTCACATTGCAATTCTCACAAGACTCCCGTGGTCAATCTTGTCCCATCATTCAAATCCAAATCAATACTCTGCTTAAGCTCAATTAAGAAATAAAAAAACCCACTCTAAATTTTCCACCTGCCAACAATGAATTCAGAGAGGTGGTTCAATAAGAAATCCACTTATGAAAAGAGTTACAAGTCGATGACTTTGTGTTGGAGTAGGATAAATCCCATTAAGACAAAGGAAGGCATTCCAAGTTTCAATCCCTCTGGCTCAAACCATTTTTGATCCATGAGAAACTTTGCTTTAATACTTATTGATTGCAAACTTTACATAGGGAGATAGAGTACCTTCATATTAATGGAAAATATTTGAAAACCTACTTTAGATGACAACTCTTTGAGCTATTCTACCTTGACATATTCCAATTCATGCCATTCCTTTTGTTTTGATTTATTTTTCCTTTGTTTTAAATTTGAATGTGAAACCCTTGTGCATAGATAATTGGTTTTCTCATATAAAATAAATCACCTATGTAAATAAATAAATGATGCTATACTCGAGCCGTGAATGGGCCTATAATAGCTATTCGTCAGTTGGATAACATTGAATC
This sequence comes from Pinus tabuliformis, assembly GCA_031772625.1. NCBI lineage: Eukaryota > Viridiplantae > Streptophyta > Pinopsida > Pinales > Pinaceae > Pinus > Pinus tabuliformis. The sequence goes on along the minus strand of CM062812.1, from coordinate 253,038,413 downwards.
TCCATCAATTAATTGAGTCTTAAACATCTATATGAGCTTGCATTGTCGATACAAAAAATAAGAATTGAGCCTTGTGGGGAACTCTACTAAGCTTGTAAAACCTGAAATTTTGATAGAATATTTGCAACTATTTTGGTACTAGATCAATGGATTATGTGTGCAAGTACATCAACATATTGGTTGGGAAAGGTATGGGGAGAAAAGTGTAATTGTGAGCAAACCTATTTTAAAAAATCTTAGTCTTTGACTAATAAGCCTAACAACCCATATGTTTTATAAATTTAAGTCGAGATCCCTCATCCACCCTAGCATCAAATTCCCCAAAATAATAATGCAAAATTGCATACAATGAAAATAAGTAAAAGGGTATAGACATGAGAAAGGATTATTACACAGAAGGGTGATGCAAGTAACTTCGTATGGACTATAGATGCTCGCTAGAAACAAACCAATGGTTGTGTTCCTTGAGTAACTCTGTTGGGGCTATGAACACTGGCTAGCAACGAAGTAACACCGAAGCCTCATATTAATTTTGAGAATTTCAAAATTACTTAAATAATATATCCATTTCTCATCAAAACTTTTGGTGTATGACCTTTGTTAAAATCAGTATGCTATGAATCAAGACCAATTTAGTTAATAGAGAAATGAAATATCTTTAATTGGAATCACACAACTACACAAGTGGTACTCACAGAGTCAAATCAATACATCCAAAAACATGTTCAGATTTATCTTAACTAAAAGCTAAAGTTGAGATGATGATGTTCTACCAGTGGTTTTCAGTTTGTTGTAGTAGCTACAATAGCCCTAAATTTTTCTGATAAGAGGCAAATTTAGGATCCCCTCATTCAAAAAATCTAAGACATCTATGTAACCTAGACCCTAATACCATTCTTCATACCTTTGAACTACGATAGATGATGAGGTTATAACTTAGAAGATTCATGAATTTGAAGAGTACATCACAACTCCTTAGTGCATTACATCCTTCCATTGCATCGCCACCTTGCATCACAAATCTCCTTGTGATATTGCAATTAATTCACATTTAATGTGTGCCCATAGTGAAATTTCTATATAAAACCCCCCTCTTTTTCAATTTCATCATGCTATATTGATAAGCAAATTTCTCTTAAGTGGTCAGAGATCTATCATCTATTCGCAAAAAATAATATCTAGATGGAGAGGAAGACATCAAGGTGTATCAAAATGTCAGAACATCATGGTTTCATAAACCAGTCTCTCATCCAACAATGTTTCCATGCAGTGAGACTATAGAGTGGATATTCAAATGTATTGATACAAGAGATATACCATATTAGAGACAACCATGGTAATGAAATTTTTTCACTTACTTATCCTCAAATAACTAAATACAACAAGTTTCCTAAACATCAAATTGCATTCTTAGTGGCTTGGTACTGTTGTAACATTTTTTGGTTTTGATAAGTTAGAATCAATTAGTCAAAAATGAAAATATTTTTCAAAAAATGTTAAGCTAGGATATGGACAAAAAGAATACTTAACAAAAATGTTAGGAAATATCTTGATAACATGTCCATATCAAAGAAAATGTTAGAATAGATGCCCTAAAAAATGAAGGCAAAAATAAAATGTTAGGTTAGAGAGAAAAGAAAAAAGCAATAAACTCTGAAAGTGTGCAAGTCCAAGTGCCACTACTTTTACTTTATTATGCAAAATAATGGTTGTGTGCAGCTTGTCATAAATGCCACAACCCATGACAGTCAAATAATTTAATCTTGACTAGTTCATTCTTTAAATTTCATGTTTATAGTTAGAGAATAAATATCTAGCCAAACAGTTTAATCTTCGCAGATCAGTAGTTAGGTAGAGAATAATAAGGATCTCATCAGTTTAATCTGAGCCCTTGGATGTTATAAGGTTAGAATTAGATAGTTTTCTTTTCAAAAGAAAAAGGAAATAAAGGGGTCTGCTAGCTTAAATTCACCCAATTAAGTGAAGAAAAAAGGTTAGGGTAAGTAAATGGGTAGGTAGAAGAAAAGTTGCAGAAGTACATTTACCATGCTTGATCATGTGTTTCAGTGTGCATGAGTAGTTATGAAAGTGAAAAGATGTTCACAAGTTGATTTAGTTAACTTCCCCTCATTCATTTCATTCCCCACTACATCCTTACTAATTTCCTCATCATCCCATCATTTCTTAAGCAAACACCCTTTTCCCTTCATTTTCACCCTTTCCATTGGTTTCACAGATTTCCCTTTCAAATTACCCTCCAAACTCATTCTCCTACCTAAAAACCCCTTTTCCCTAGTGTGAAACCCATTCCCCTTTGAAAATATTAATTTCCCTTGTGATTTCCCTAAAACCGTATAAAAAACCCTTTACCCTAAGTATAAATTCCCCCCTTCACTTTATGTAATTAAACTCCACCACTCATGTATTTACCGACGAAACCCATTTAACATATAAAACCCTTCTAGTCTAAGTTTTGTCTCCCCCAACATTATTTAACATTAACTCCGTTATATTGCCATTTTCCGATATAAAAACTCTTTTAACCCACTACCCTTGGTGTGGTTAAATAAAACCCACCGCCGTTAACCTTGGTCCCACTCTTAAACACATCGCGATATGTTTTAATCACCACTTTATTCAATAAATAATTACAAATCCTTGTAATTATTCCCTGGGCCCCGCTAATCTTAGTGCCTGTTCCCTCCGTGCATCTCCACCGCGCGATAACCATCAGACCATCCGCTCCCAGATCCAACGACCCACAACAATATCACGCGCTCCCGATCTCCTAGCTTTACCTGCTCGAGAGCAGATGAGATTTGTGGTTTTGCTCGGGCCCCTTGTGGTTACGTGGCAGTCCCACATTAACTCGCGTGCCCTCAGTGAAAAACCACCCCATGACCAAAAGTGGTGCAATGAGCCTCCGAAACCGCTCCCCCGTGTACGGTAAAACCATCATTGTTCACTTTGTGCCAAATTTTAACAAGTTAATGTTTACCCGTTTAAATGCGAAAACCCTCACTTTCGCTCTTTTCGTTCGTTTACACTATAAAACCTGTATAACCCTCCTGCGCCACCCTAAGCCTCTACAACCAATTTAACCACTGTTTACCTCCCAAAAATGCTTTGGACTCCATCCACAGATCTTTAAACTCAAATGAAGCCATTGTGGCCCTCCCTGTCAACCTGTGTTTTTCTTAACAATTGTTGTATTTTGCAGGTGATTAGCAGAAGACTAGGAGACTGGATAAACAGTTTTTATACCAGTTAAAAACCTGTTTGTTCCAGATTCTTGAGAAATGAATTCAAATGATTTTCTTGTACAAACAGAAATCAGGTCTAAACCAAAGACAAAGCAGAAGAAATCATTTACACAGTAAATGTTAAAACAGACAATTTACACAGTTAAAAGACAAAATAGAGGAGGCAAATAAAACATATAGTTAAAAGACAAACAGATGATTAATATCCAAACTACCTGATGCGGAGACATAAAAAAAAACTAAATGATTTACTATTGAAATACACAGTAAAAACTTGAAATGTACAATAAAAGTAAAAAGGCACAGTAAAGGATATTGACAAGTCAATAAAGTCAAAGAGTATTAGATTAAAGTGTATCATATGAAAGGTCATAAGTGAATATGACTTCTAGCATGAATATTAAATAAACAAGTATCTTAAAGGGAAAAATATCAAAGACCAAAGCTAGCAAAGCCTAAATAACAGGGACAACAAGCAACAGTTCAATAGCTGTCTCTATCTTCTTGCATGAAGATATTTCCTTTTCCTAGAATAAATCCTTAAACAATTTAGGATATTTTCTTAGTTCTACTATTGTATAAATAACTCTCTTCTTGAGTTATTAAGGGTTCATTGTTCACCATTGAACCAGGTTGACCATTGAAAGAGATTTCACCCTTGAAGAAGCATTTGTAAACATTTGATGTACTAGCTTTTCTGGACCCTTAATACAAAGAAAAGGATTCTGAATTTAGTTTTACACATTTTGTTTTTCCTGTAATTTTTTCCAGTATTACACATTATGTTTTTCTTCATATTCTTATGTCTTACAGAGATACCTAGGTAGGAATAATTGTGTCTCAACCTATTCCTACAAGATTTTGAAGTGATAATCATTAAAGAGAATGGATTAATGAACTGTTTGTTTAATTAATTCCCTCTGAATCAATAAATCATCAACATCTTGTTGTGAGCATAAGCATATTCTCTTGAACCTTCTGAACATCGGTCAGAGGTTTTCATACTTATGAAAATATAATTTTATGTCTGAAAATTGTGATAATCATATTATTTTTTGTTTCTGCTCACCACTATTCAAGCTTTATCACTGTGTGAAATTTTATAGTAGCCCTCTGCTTTGGTATTATTATTATTCAAAAGGTTAGGCATTATAGTGTTATATTTGTTTCATTCATTGGTCTTCCAAATCAAAACAAAAACCCCAAAACAATTATCTTATATGCTCTGGCTTGATAGTTGGCCATTATCAACTCAGAGGTACAACATCAGTTTGGCGCCGTTGCTGAGGATTCGAATTCCATTAAGTTTTCCTAGGACAACGATATTAATTCTATTCTTTTAAGGTGATTAAAGGTTAAAATCCTTCACTTGGCGATTCCACTAGCCCAAACTGGCACCTTTTAAGCACACAAGATCTCATTTAGAATCTGACTTAGCTAACCCTTTGTCAGATCCTGAAAAACTTATGAGAAAAGCCAGTTCTAAAAGGAGACATCAACCATCTTCTTCTTCCTCTTCAGCCTTGCAGTTTGAAGAGTTAGTATCATTTGATCCTTTTAGTAATATTCCATCTGATCCCGATTTGACATAAATACCTCCTAGGGTTTCTGAACTATTAGATAGGGGACTTGACTTAGATTCAGCTTTCCTCATTCATTCTTTTGAAAAGCATCTAGAACCCCCACTACCACCAAGATCACCTAAAACTGTGTCTGACTTGGGTGTTCATTTACCTAAATACAAACCCATAGATTTCATATCCCCTACCACTTATTCATTTCCTTCTACTTCCGAACAACTTGAAGAGACCATCTCTATGTATACAAATCCACTCCTTGAAGCATAAGAGGATATTTAGTCATAGGTCCCAAAGTTAGTTCTTAAGACTCCTTTAAAGTTATTCAGGAGATCCCCTCCTTCTTCACCTCCACATAGTCACACACCCCCTCAATCACCTTCTTCTACTTCATCTTCTTCTTTTTCATCTTCTTCTTCTTCATCCACACAAACACCTCATACACCACCTTCTACTATGGCATTCCAACCTATTGTATAGGCTAGATATGTAGCTTTAGTCTTACCTGCTAACCTCGATGCATTCCCAGCTGGATACTTGAAATACCTTCCCAGGTATAATGGAGAAACTGGTCCCACAACTAAGGACCATCTTCAAGCTTTTCTAGACTTTGCAGACAACATGAATATCGAACAAGAAAATGTTTACATGAGATTGTTTATACAGTCACTTGAAGGAAATGTAAGAATCTGGTTTAGGCAGTTACCTGTAAATTCCATTAGAAATTGGGAAGAGCTTACAAACATATTTAAAAACCAATGGGGTGTAAAGAAAGATTCTCTTTACTTTCTAACTAAGTTTGAAGAACTTAAAAGAAACTTTGGTGAAACTATATCAGATTTTATCAAAAGGTTCAATAAACTTTATCATAAGAAGCCCCCTGATTGTAAACCCCCTGCAGCAGCAGCTAAGTCTAGGTTTTCTAAAGCCTTTGACCATGATTTTGTTGTAATGATAAGAGAGAGAACTTCAAGAACTCTTGAAGATATGAAAACAAATGCTATAGAGGTGGAAGAAAATTGGGCTGCTTCGACTTCCTTGAAAGCTAAAGAGGAAAAGGCCCAAAGAAAACTCAAATCTATTCAAGAAGCCTCTAGTTCCTCTAGTTCTTCGAAGACTAAAACTGAAGATTCTAAAATAGATGAAATAACTTCTCTTCTTAGAAATCTATCTAATATAATTTCCAACATTGAGACTCAACCTAGGATAGTTCAACAAACTGCTACTAGACCCCTAAATCAAAATCAAGGTCAGTATAGAAGGAATCCACAATTACAAATTCTTCAGATACCTAGTAATGATCAGCAGGTTCCCACTCCTTTACTGATAGATGACCAGCAACCTGATGAAAATACTATGACTATTACTGAAGATATCAATAACATGGATACGTATTCTAATCAAACAGTTATGATTCCTCTCTCACAACAAAATCAGGTTCAAGAAGATAAAGAATCTTCACAGGTGTCTAAATACCATGCCTTCTCTGAATTTTTAATTGTAGAGTTGAACAAGAGATATGATCTTAGGCCTAGACTTGGCCCTGGAAGACCTCCTAAGGAGACTCCGATAATTGAACCTCATACCAAAGATGCTGAAACTCAAACAACTGTTATTCGACCATTAAATCAGTCAACTGATACTGCTCAAAATGATAAAAAAACTTTGACTACATTTAATGTTGAAAAAGAGTTAGAAAGAGTTAAAATCCCAATTCCACTTTCAGAACTTTCTAAAAACCCTGGGTATAAAAATCAAGTCTCCAAATGGATACAAAACACCTCAGTTGATGTTGAAAGTGATATCATTAGTCTGCAAGATGAAAAACCAACAGTTGTCTTTGGTCCTAGCTCATATTTGATAGATGAAATAGTGCCTCCTTTCTATGTAACTCTTAAGACAAATGATTCCATGTTATATGATTATATGCTTGATTCTGGAGCATCACATAACCTCATGCCAAAAACTATCATGGACCATTTGAAACTTGACATAACTAGATCATATCATGACTTGTACACCTTTGATTAAAAAAGGGTGCCCTACTTAGGATTGATTAAGGATTTAGTAGTCACCCTTGCCCAAATTCCAGTAAAAAGTGTAGTGCTTGATATAGTTGTCACATATATCCCTCCCAAATTTGGAATGCTCCTTTCTAGGTCTTGCTATACCAAATTAGGGGGAAATCTTCAGATGGATATGTCTTATGCCACTATTCCAGTTTATGGGGGAGAACAACTAAGGTTATATAGAGAGGTAAGATTTGTGCACATTGTTTGCAAAACTGACCAGCCAAGGAACCATCCCATTTATGCAATTGATCTGGATTATCGTTGCTTTCAACTCTCTTCAAACCAAATACATGAAACTCAAGTTAAAATAGAAGATGTAATTGTAAGTCCTGAACCAAATCAAAATGATATATGGAAACTATTTTTTGATAGTTCTTGTACAAAAGATGGAGCAGGAGCTGGGGTAGTTTTAATTTCACCATAAAAAGAAAATATCACCCAATCATGCAAACTCGACTTCGAAGTTACCAATAATGTGGATGAATATGAAGCTTTCCTTTTGGGATTGCAATTAGCCAAAAGTTTAAAGGTTCAAAACTTAAGTGTTTTTACTAATTCGGGACTTATTGTCAAACAAGTGAGAAATATTTTCCAGACTAAGCATCCTAGACTTAGGTCTTATCGAAATGAAGTTTTGGATTCAATTGAAAAATTCTTTGATGCTTTTAATTTGACTTATATTCCAAGAAATCAGAATATTCATGCAGATGCACTAGCTGTTTCTACTAGTCCATTTAAAGTTCCTGATCATACCAATGTACTCTATCAAATACAAGTCAAGTACAGACCATCCATCCCAGTCAATCTAAAACACTGGCAGATATTTGAAGATGATGAACATTTGAAATCTTTTTTGCAGGTTATAAATGAATTTTCAGTTCTACAAATTGATGAAGATAGAACATAAATAAATGAAAATGCAAATGAAAATGATACTTCAAATTTCAACTCAAAAATTGTTGATCATGAAATTATTCAATTGTCTAACAATTTTATTCCCAAAGGCCTCATTCCTTTAGAAAAATTGTTTGATCAAAATGATGTCCTCCAAAACCCTCTATCCATTTCTTCACAAGATGACATAGAAGAAATTAATATTGGAACAAATGATGATATTAAAAACATCAAAATCTGTGCATCTCTAGATCTTGAGATCAAAGCTCAATATCTTAAGCTACTTCAAACTTATAAGGATGTTTTTTCATGGACCTATTCTGATCTAAAGACTTATGACACTTCATTAATACAACATACGATTCCTTTAAAGCCAGAAGCAGTTCCTTATCAATAGAAACTTAGGAGGGTCAATCCAGCTCTTCTACCAATTGTAGAGAAGGAAATTAAGAAAATGCTAGATGCCCAGATCATCCTCCCTCTTAGATATTCTAATTGGGTTGCAAACTTAGTTCCTGTAAGAAAGAAGAATGGAGAAATTAGACTTTGTGTGGACTTTAGAAATTTGAACAAGGCATCATTCAAAGATAACTATCCTTTGCCCAAAATGGATCAGTTACTTCAAATGGCTTCAGGAGCACAAAGACTTTCTATGCTTGATGGTTTTTCAGGCTATAATCAGGTAAATGTTGATTCAATAGATGGAGAGAAGACAACCTTTACTACACCCTGGGGTACATTCATGTATGCTAGGATTCCATTTGGCTTAACCAATGCTGGAGCAAAATTTCAGAGAGCTATGGATGTAGCTTTTGTGGCTCAGGTAAATAAATTTGTAGTCATTTATCTTGATGACATAACTATTTTTTCTAAATCTGATTAGAAACATCTAAAGCACTTGATGAAGGTTTTTGACAAGTGTAGAAAATTCGAAATATCATTGAATCCTAAAAAGTCTCTGTTTGCTATCAAAGAAGGAAAACTGTTGGGCCATATAATTTCAGAAAAAGGAGTAGTGATTGATCCCAAGTGTGTGTTTGCCATTGAAACATTGACCTTACCTAGAAACAAGAAGGAGATTCAAGCTTTTCTAGGCAAGATTAATTTTTTAAGGAGATTCATCCCAAATTATGCTGAGATTGTAAAAGATATAACTGACATGCTCTGAAAGGATCATGAAGTTAAATGGACTGTATCTTCCAGGCATGCCTTTGATCAGATCAAGAAATCCATCTCTGAAGCTCCCACCTTGGCCAGCCCTGATTACACTAAACCATTTAGTATCTTTTCTTTTGCCTCAGAAACAACCCTTTTTGCTGTTCTACTACAAAAGAATGAAGATTCCCATGACCAACCCATAGCATTTTTTAGTAAGGTTATGAGAGATGCCAAGCTTAAGTATGACATAATTGATAAGCAAGCCTATGCCCTTATTCAAGCCCTGAAATCATTCAGGATGTATGTCCTACATTCTCCTATTACTGCTTATGTTCCTAACAATGTTGTGAAAATTATTTTAACCCAACTAGACATTGATGGGAAGAGAGGTAGATGGATCACTCAAATACTTGAGTTTGATATAACTATCAAAACTACAAAGCTAGTAAAAGGCCAAGGATTAGCTAAGCTTCTAGTTGAATCCAACTGTAAAGTTCTTGGAATCAATTCTGTTTTAGAGATACAAGAGAAGAATCCACAAGAACCTTCTCAAACTTCAAATGGGAAGAATCCACAAGAACCTTCTCAAACTTCAGATAACAAGAATACACAAGAACCTTCTGTCCTTGTAGAAGGGGAGAATCCACAAGAACATTCTGTCCTTGTAGAAGGGGAGAATCCACAAGAACCTTCCCTTTATCCTAAAGAGGAGAATCCACACGAACCTTCCCTTCATCTTGAAGAAAAAATTCCACAAGAACATTTACCTTTAGATCATATCAACCCCTTATACATTGATGACAATTTTTTGTCGTTAGATTGGTACCAAGACATTGTAAATTTATTGATCCATTTTGAATGTCAAACATCATTCTCCAAAAGCCAGTGTAATACTCTTAAACTGAAAGCATTCAAGTACTGTATCATAAATGCAAATTTGTACTGGAAAGATCCACTGAATATTTTGTTATTATGTTTAACAGAATTAGAAACTGAAGGAATCATCGACCAGTTTCATACAGGATTTTGTGGAGGACATTATGCTTGGAGAGAAACATCATATTAGATATTAAGGGGAGGATTTTATCGGCCAAAATTGTTCTTAAAAGTAGGATCAAAGGTCAAAGGATGTGTTCCTTGTCAAATGTTTGCTGGTAAGAAAAAATTAGCAGCTCTTCCACTTGTTCCATCAATAGTCTCAGAACCTTTTAGCCAATGGGGATTAGATTTTTTTGGAGAGATTCATCCTACTTCAAGTAATCAACATAGATGGATCCTCACTGCGATAGACTACTTCACTAAATGGGTGGAAGCAATTCCAGTAAGAAATGCTACTGATTCAGTAGTAATCAAATTTATTGAAGAGAACATATTATCTAGATTTGGTTACCCAACTCAAATTGTCACTGATAATGCAACAATTTTTTCTAGTGTTAAAATGATTGAGTTTTGCCAGAAATATTAGATTCCGTTACATCATTCAACTCCATATTACCCATAAGGCAATGGCCTTGTAGAATCCTCCAATAAAAGTCTGCTAAAGGTAATAAAAAAGACTCTAGCAGATCATAAAAAGAGATGGGACTCTCATTTAATTTATGTAGTATGGGCAAACATAATTACTCCAAAGAGATCTACTGGAAAATATCCTTTCCAGTTAGCTTATGGGAAAGATACAATCTTCCCTGCCAATTTGGCCTTCCCTATTTTAAAATTCCTGCAGGATTCAACAGATGAACTTGATGATTTTTCAAGGAGAATAAATCAGATTATTGAACTAAATGAAAAAAGAGATGAAGTTCAATACAAATTGAAAAAGTATCAGAATAAGATGAAGATTCTGTTTGACAGAAGAGCCAGGGAAAGGGACCTTAAGGAAGGTGATCTAGTTCTAAGATGGGATTCCATGAGAGAAGAAAAGGGAAAACATGGAAAGTTTGACAACCTGTTGTTTGGACCTTTAGCGATTGCTGAAGTGAAGGGAAACAACACTTTTGTGCTACAAAATCTTGAGGGGCTATATTCTACTTACCCTATAAATGGAAGGTTTCTCAAAAATTACATTCAATACTAAGAAGTTGAAGTAGGTTTCATTACTACCAATGTAAAAACTCTGGTTTCTTTTACTTTTCAAGCTGTCAGTGTGATTTTTTACAGCAAAAGACTCCATAGCCCGAGGAGAAGGCACATGGATCTACAGGTTCTCTACATTCTACATGAGAAAGAAGTCCCCAGTTGGAGCCAATGTTGTAGCTTTTTTTGGTTTTGATAAGTTAGAATCAGTTAGTCAAAAATGAAAATATTTTTCAAAAAATGTTATGCTAGGATATGGACAAAAAGAATACTGAATAAAAATGTTAGGAAATATCTTGATAACATGTCCATATCAAAGAAAATGCTAGAATAGATTCCCTAAAAAATGAAGGCAAAAATAAAATGTTAGGTTAGAGAGAAAAGAAAAAATAAATAAACTCTGAAAGTGTGCAAGTCCAAGTGCCACTACTTTTATGTTATTATGAAAAATAATGGTTGTGTGTAGCTTGCCATAAATTCCACAACCCATGACAGTCAAATAATTTAATCTTGACTAGTTCATGCTTTAAATTTCATGTTTAAAGTTAGAGCATAAAGATCTATCCAAACTGTTTAATCTTGGCAGATCAGTAGGTAGGTAGAGAATAATAAGGAGCTCATCAGTTTAATTTGAGCCCTTGGATGTTATAAGGTTAGAATTAGATAGTTTTCTTTTCAAAAGAAAAAGGAAATAAAGGGGTCTGCTAGCTTAAATGCACCCAATTAAGTGAAGAAAAAAGGTTAGGGTAAGTGAATGGGTAGGTAGAAGAAAAGTTGCAGAAGTAAATTTACCATGCTTGATCATGTGTTTCAGTGTACAAGAGCAGAAATGAAAGTGAAAAGATGTTCACAAGTTGATTTGGTTAACTTCCCCTAATTCATTTCATTCCCCACTACATCCTTACTAATTTCCTCATCATCCCATCATTTCTTAAGCAAACACCCTTCTCCCTTCATTTTCACCATTTCCCTTGGTTTCACACATTTCCCTAGCAAATTACCCTCCAAACTCATTCTCCTACCGAAAAACCCCTTTTCCCTAGTGTGAAACCCATTCCCCTTTGAAAATATTAATTTCCCTTGTGATTTCCCTAAAAACCTATAAAAAACCCTTTACCCTAAGTATAAATCCCCCCCTTCGCTTTATCTAATTAAACTCCGCCACTCATGTATTTACCGACGAAACCCATTTAACCTATAAAATCCTTCTAGTCTAAGTTTTGTCTTCCCCCGCATTATTTAACATTAACTCTGTTATATTGCCATTTCCTGATATAAAAACTCTTTTAACCCACCACCCTTGGTGTGGTTAAATAAACCCCACCGCCGTTAACCTTAGTCCCATTCTTAAACCCATCGCAATATGTTTTAATCGCTGCTTTATTCAATAAATAATCACAAATCCTTGTAATTATTCCCCGACCCCCGCTAATCTCAGTGCCTGTTCCCTCCGTGCATCTCCACTGCGCGATAGCCATCAGACCATCCTCTCCTAGATCCAACGACCCACAGCAATTTCGTGTGCTCCTCATCTCCTAGCTTTACTCGCCCGAGAGCACGCGAGATTTGTGGTTTTGCTCGGGCCCCTTGTGGTTACGTGGCAGTCCCACGTTAATTCGCGTGCCCTCGGAGAAAAACCACCGCACATCCAAAAGCGGTGCAATGAGCCTCGAAAACCGCTCCCTCGCGTACGATAAAGACATTCACTGTTCACTTTGTGCCAAATTTAAAAATTTAAACGTTTACCCGTTTAAATGTGAAAACCCTCACTTTTGCTCTATTCGTCCGTTTACACAGTAAAACCTGTATAGCCCTCCCGCGCCACCCTAAGCCTCTGCAACCTATTTAACCACTATTTACCTCCCGAAAACTCTCCAGACTCCATCCACAGACCTTTCAACTCAAATGAAGCCATTGTGGCCCTCCTTGTCAACCTGTCTTTTTCTTAACAATTGTTGTATTTTGCAGGTGATTAGCAGAAGACCAGGAGATTGGATAAATGGTTTTTATATCAGTTAAAAACCTGTTTGTTCTAGATTCTCGAGAAATGAATTCAAATGATTTTCCTATACAAACAGAAATCAGGTCTAAACCAAAGACAGAGCAGAATAAATCATTTACACAATAAATGTTAAAACAAAAATTTTACACAATTAAAAGACAAAACAGAGGAGGCAGATAAAACATACAGTTAAAATACAAATAGATGATCAATATCCAAACTACCTAATGCTGAGGCATAAAAAAAACTAAAAGATTTACTGTTGAATTACACAATAAAAACTTGAAATGTACAGTAAAAGTAAAAAGGAACAGTAAAGGATATTGACAGGTCAATAAGGTCAAAGAGTATCAGATGAAAGGTCATAAGTGAATATAACTTTAGTGTTAAGATCAAACAGAAAAGAAACTTAAAGGGAAAAATATCAAAGACAAAAGCCAACAGAACCTAAATAACAGGGACAACAAGCAGTAGTTCAATATCTATCTCTATCTTCTTGCATGAAGATATTTCCTTTTCCTAGAATAAATCCTTAAACAATTTAGGATATTTTCTTAGTTCTACTATTGTATAAATAACTCTCTTCTTGAGTTATTAAGGGTTCATTGTTCACCATTGAACTAGGTTGACCATTGAAAGAGAGTTCACCCTTGAAGAAGCATTTGTAAACATTTGATGTACTAGATTTTCTGGACCCTTAATACAAAGCAAAGGATTCCGAATTCAGTTTTAAACAATTTGTGTTTCCTGAAAATTTTTCCAATATTATACATTATGTTTTTCTTCATATTCTTATGTCTTACAGAGATACCTAGGTAGGAATAATTGTGTGTCAATCTATTCCTATAAGCTTCTGAAGTGATAATCATTAAAGAGAATGGATTAATGAACTGTTTATTTAATTAATTCCCTCTGAACCAATAAATCATCAACATCTTGTTGTAAGCATAAGCATATTCTCTTGAACCTTCTGAACATCGATCAGAGGTTTTCATACTTATGAAAATCTAATTTTCTGTCTGAAAAATGATAATCATATTATTTTTTTGTTTCTGCTCACCACTATTCAAGCTTTATCACTATGTGAAATTTTATAGCAGCCCTATGCTTTGGTATTAATATTATTCAAAAGGTTAGGCATTACAATGTTATATCTGTTTCATTCATTGGTCTTCCAAATTAAAAAAAAACCCCAAAACAATTATCTTAGATGCTCTGGCTTGATAGCTAATCATTATCAACTCAAAGGTACAACAAGTACAACATGATTAGTGTAAACACCAAAGACATCTTCCAAAGTTGGTGGCGCGACCCCAACAAGTTCAGAAGCATGTTAAACAAAATATATAAAAAAAGTCACTTGGAAGAGCATATTAGATGGTCACAATTGTGTGTTGCAAATAGTATGGTAGAGCGCCACCTGAATTATTTGATGAAAGTTTGGTCCCACTCATATACACATGCACTTATGATGGGGTCATATTTAATTGAGCTGAAATAATTAGTGCATCTATCCAAGCAAATGTGATAGATGCTCAAAATATAATAGAAGGGAAGCAAACCAAATTTTAAATGGATTTATACCTACTTGACTACATATGTTCCATATGTGAATTTTAGATAATGGGGTGGAAGTGGACTCTAACTCTAGATATTCAACTAATTCATATTTATTGTAGGGAGTTGTGGGATAGCCAACATAAAACATCATACACAAATATAGTTGAAGGCTTCGAATCATCACTTTTCCATATTTTATTTGACCATGATTCATCTTACATGTCAGATCATGCGAAGGAAGCAGTGAAAAAGGTTGTTGATTGGTCTATTCCACTAAATTCAATGTATATCAAAGTTTTTGGGTTGTGGAAACCTTCGCACCAAATCCCACGATTTGTCATTGATAAAATAATTTTACAAGAAATTGCATACTAGGTGACCTAATGTGTTGATGGCATGCTAGCATGATTGAAGAAGGAACCGTGGCTTACATACCCTTTATATGTATGTATGTATAATATAACGAATTACAAAGAAGCACATGCAGAAGCTACTTACCTATATCATTCCAAGTTTAGAGAGCTAGACCTCCATAGGTATGACCAAAGGGATGTGGTCTCAACGCACTTCTCCAATTTAAGTGAAAATGGTCATACTCATTGCAAACCAAGAAATATGAAGAAAGAATAAAAACTACTACATGTTATAGAAGCCTTGGGAATAATGAATGACTTCGATTCTTAGGTAGGAGAATCTTCCAAAGGAAAGGATGTGAAAGATAAGAAAGCTACATAAAACAAATGGCAAGGGAAGAAGAAGAAAGATTAGAAAAAGAGGAAGAAGAAAAGAAAATAAAAGAATAAGAGTGGCTTTAAAGAGATAGGTTGGAAAAACAAGCCCAACATGAGGCAATATTGAAATAAAAACAAGAAAAAGAAACCCAAAAAATAGGCAATTATGGTTTTCCTAGCATGGTATTGATTTGATAGCCTCAAACTCCACACCATTAACTGGAGGCCATTTTCCATTGGGGACATGGGAATCATTGTAAGTGATGATAATCAGGTTATGAACCTGGCGAGTTTCCAATTTGATAGGAAACCAATTAGATTGTCCAAGAGAGGAGGGAGTATTTAGCCAAATAATTAGCAAAGGCCATCTTAGTAACCACAAAGAGAAACATAGTATCTAATGCTTTAAATAATTCATTGGCATAGCCTCAGTTGAGAAAAATTTTCCTTGGAAACAAAGAGGAATATTGAAAATTTAAAGGAAAAGGTAAATGAGCAAGATAAGATCTTGAAGAAAGAACATACATAAATTGAGAGTTTGCGGAAGGAAAATCAGGTTTTGTTGGCTTCAATCTCTTATAATAAACATTATTAGAGTGCATCACTAGAAGTGAATAAATAATTAGTAGGCATTGGGAGGAAACTATACTAAGAGCTAGGGAAACTCTCAAAAGTGGCTTCCATACTCATCTCAATTCAAAATGTGGTTAAAGGGAATGGTGTGCAACTCAAAGACACCTTGTCAGCCATTGATATAATGCATGCATGGAGTACAAAACAACCCACTTCACCTTAACCATTTATAGGAAAAGATGAACTAAGTCGGTAAAGAGATAAAGTTGAAATTAGACTCACCACCAAGCACAAGAAAATATTAAAAGAGACGTGATGAAAACTATGACTACCTATCATTAAAATTACATCATGATGGAGAGACTAGTAAAATCTCATGGGTTAGTCTCCATTGGAGCCCAATGAGAGGTGAGGCCTGAGTAGGATATTAAACATGATGTACATGAAATGATTCATGCACGACAACTATCATTCAAAGAAAAATATACAAAGCCAACCAAAGAGGCATTGACACAACATTTGGTGGATCCCACTAAGCTACATACCATTCTCACTTCATTATTCCATAAAATTCAAGATGACTTGAAGACAATGGTGCCTAATACTTGTAAGTACAAAGTTATCAATGAAGGTTTAATTTCAAGAAAAGTTTTATCTATTGCAATGGACTATAAGGCTTGGCATACTCATATAAACCAAGAGTTACAAATACAAGTGAAATCCTTGTCAATTTTGGGGTTGGGATCGAATTATATGTTTGTTTTATTCGAAATATTATCTTGGAATTTTGATGTAATTATTTAGAATAAAATAAAATTAAAGATAAAGTGAATTAGAAATTAGAGATGAGCGTAGGTGAAAAGTGATGGAAGGTGATAAGTCACCTCACTTTTGTATAAATATAACCCTCTAGTGAGGAGAGGGGGATCTTGGGTTTTGGACACTTGGAGGATTTTGAAAGGGAGAAGCTTGTAATCACCTTGATGACTAGTTTTAGCTTTATGCACTCCAACTATTGGGATTTTAGAAGATACTTTTTGACTTGGCATTGAATGTTCAACTCTAATATTTGGAAGCTCGAAGGGCCATGGAAAGAACTTTCATATAATATCTTATCAACCATTACAAGACTTTTCTTCATTGTTGTTCATTAATATATGATTATTGTTTATTTGTGGCAGGTTAATGAACTATGTTGTTACATGTAAACTGTTATCATTTTAAGAATTTATTGTTTATTTTTACCTATGTTTTTGCTGGTTGTTGATTGTAGATTATTTCACAATTAAAAACTCATATACTTTAGCCATCATGTATCTTAATTAGAGATAATTATAACTTCTTCTTTAAGATTCATGCTTATTAGAATTCTTCTGTATCATTCCTAATACAAATTCATTTAAAGTATTTTTATTGAAGCTAATTTCACTTGCATTTCATCAAGAGCATAATTTAGGTTTCCATTTTTATATATCCCCCATCCAAAAATCTAACATTCACAAAATCATAAGATGGAAGCTTGGTGATCTAGGTGGCTCCAGACACATGCAGAAGTGCCAGAGGACTAAGAAAGGGTCAAATTTCAAAGTGGCCATATTGCTCCCAAACTAGCACCAAATCAAAGTTCTCATCACCCTGATTCCAACAGTGTGAATGACACTCAAATCCGAGCTCGTATGAGGGAGAAAGAGCCAGTCAAAGTTGCCATGTGGGCTAGGTTTAATGGTCCTACAAATCGACTGAGTCCGAGACATGGAATTTGGCTCTCGAGGAGCGAGAGAATTTGTTGGATGCATAATTTGTCTAATAACCCTTATATTAGACAAATCGAAAATGTGACCATGTTTAATAAAAGTAAAAAAATATATTATAAAACGGGTGGCGGGCCATGACCCTTGCCACCTCCACTGGACCCCAAAACCATGTATCAAAATTTGTATAAAAAATAGGTTGCAACCATGACCCCACTTCCCCTCCAACCCATACTCACATGTGGTTATAACACATTAAAGTCAAACCGGGGTGGGCGGGCCACCTCCGGTGGACCTGGCCCACACCCAACCACAATACGCCAAAATGCACATATCACATCAAATGTGGAGCCGATGGGGATTGAACCTGGTTGGCCCATGTGGGTCGGCCCAGACTGGGCGGCCCGATGTGGCTCACACCATAACATCACACCAACCAAAATCCACTCCATATTTATTCAAAAAAACAAATGGTTACAACGGAACTGTTACAACTATAACGTGCCATTAAAAAAAAATCAATCTCACAACAATTTGGGAGGGGCAGGGTTTGATCCCGCAACCTCTTCCCTCCTAAATGCCTCCACCACCAACGTGCCACAATGGCATCGTTGTTAACTCCACCATGAAAATGTATAAAATGAAATTTCTACGTAGTGCGCCGGGGGTGTAGAACGGAGCACCAAACGGGTGGAGAACGGGACATAGCGTGTGGAGGAGCTAGAATGTCTTTAAACCAAATTCATTATTTCATTTCTGAGGTGAAACCGTGACTGTGCGGAACCATGATTTGTAGGTTAGAGGTGGAACCATGATGGCACACTTTTCGAGACAAAATTTTTGCAGAGAATCTTAAGATGCTAAAAAGATTCCTTGGGAGGTAAAAATTCTTTTTGTCAGAATGTAATCAAGTTTACAGTCATTTTTCTCAAATTTTCACAGGGAATGCAATGGCAAGGTTGGTTCACCTTTTGAGCAACGTATTTTCATATTCCCAGTGAAGGAGAATGTTCGAGAATCTTGAGGGAATCTTCTAGATTCCTAGGAGGCTGAAATTTCCCAAATCTAGAATGCAGCCAACTTTATACTAATTCTTCTCAGAATTTTGCAAGGATCTCGATGGAAAGATCAGTTTTCTGATTTGAGTTGCAGATATCCAGTCAAGCCAGAGGAGGGAATCTTTGGATAATTGCGAGGGAATCTAAAAGATTCCTACATGCCCAGATTTTTCCAGTGTTAGAATTCAGAAAATGGATAGTCGATTTTACACCTCTCAATGACAAAAATTCAGTGGTGCAGTTAGTTTTTGCAGCTTATGTTATAGAAATTTTTGTGCCTTACAGCATGAAGCATGAAATGTCCATAATCTAAGGGATCCAAAGTCCCTAAACATGTTGTTCCTACCCCTGGAGGAACAAGGTCAGCAAACCACAACACTGAATAGCAGTTCTCCACCTGAAAACACTCAAAAACAAGGCAATTCTGGATCATGTCAACTGCTCCACTGAGCATCTGCGCTGAATGTCAACTGCTCCACTATCTACCTGCGCTGAATGGCAACTACAAAGAAGGCTACCTGCGCTGGGCGAGTTGGGACATGTGGCACAGTCATTCCTCAAGGTGTCAATGCCCAGGAAGCTTCCAAAATGACACTTGGATCAAGGAATTTGACTGGTGATGAGTAAGAGGGTCTAGATCTCCAAGTGGAAGCAAGAACCTCCAAGTGGACTCAAGAACTGAAGAATAACTGAAGTGAGAGAGGACACTAGTCAGCTTCATGCCAGCCTCAAGCTGACTCATCCTTTCTCCAAAACTCCTATATATAGAGCTCTCTCATGAGGTCTAAGGAGGCTGGAATCTTGTGAATGTAAGGAAGTGCTGTTGGTTTGAGTTTAGAACTATTGGGTGATTTGCTTTGAAGGAGGTGAAGAGGAGATTTCTTTCTGCTGGGAGGTGATGCTGGATTGGGCCTTTTATGGTTGTATTACTTCCTGAACTTTACTTCTTCCATTAATAAAGCATTTGAGGTTCTTCTATATGCATGTGTCTCAATGGTGTATTGTTATACTTGTGTATTTGATTTATTCTAATCCTTGAATCAATTATGAATGTATGCTTCTTGTAGTTTCCCTCTCTTGCCATTTTGCAGGATCTTGGTGTAGCTGGGCCAGTGAAAGAGCAAGGAGCTGGGAGCAAGCAGCAAGGAGAGAAGACTGGATCAACCATTAGCGAAAGACATCGGTTAGTGGATCTCTTTCTCCCCTATTTTACTTTCATAAAGAAGAAATCTTAGATAGCTTTGCTTCGATTGTTGCTGAGGTACTATCACCCTTAGAGTGGGATAGGGTCATTCTGTATTGGATACTTTTCCCAACAACAAATTGGCGACTCCCCTGGGGATCGTATCTTGTTGGTTGTTTGTGTTTTTGCTATTCATTTCTTAAACACAGGGAGTACCGAATCGAATTGCATTTGGGTCTTTCAAATGCAAAGTAGAGGGCAGCTACTCTAGCTCAGTTTCTGGGCATGTTTATGATTTGAAGAGCTGATCCACAAGGACTCTAAACAACTCTTAGTGATATCTTTTCATCCTCCTTTTCATCCTTTAGTGTGTACTTGATTGATAGCTTTTGATTTGGCCAAAAACTGTGAATTTTTGAGCAATCTGTAACCCGGAAACTGAGAAAAACGAAAGTTTATCTCTTCATTGCAGGCACTGTGAAGGCAGTCTGCATTTCATCGTAGGTCCCAAAGGGGCTACCTGCGCTGAATGTCAAACTGACAGTGTACTACCTGCGCTGAACCAGTTTTGCCTTGTGCAACTGGGGTTCCCTGCTGTTTATTGCCCTGTTTTCATCCTTGTTTTGCAGCCTGTTATCTGTCAATGTACCTATCTGAAACCACCTTTCCTTGCCACTATTCCGCCTCGGTTGTATAAAGAAACTGTATTTGTTCTTTGTGTATTTCTTATATCATTTGCAGTTTCCCATAACGAAAGTGAACTAGTCTTGCTGTGGCCTCTTAGATCTAGACCTGTGATAAGTGTCGTTTTGATCTTAAGAGTTAGTTTGTTTGCTGTTCATAGCTGATTGAGCTTTTGCTTTCGTCATATGATTTTAATTTATGTATTTCTAGTGTCGAAACAAGTAAATCTTAAGGTGTCTTTTGATTTTGGACAAAGCTTGTTTGCTTTCACTTGAAATTGAATTCAAAGTTATACAACAGCTTTCTTTTTGTAATACATCAACATTAAGAAAGAGAAAAGAAATACCTGCATCGTGCATTTTGCATTTGATAAGTTTGCATGTTGATTTAGGGAAAAGTGCATTAGTGTGTGCTTTATGATCTGTGTGAAAAAGATGATGTCTTTCTTTTCCCTTAGTAGTTAAGATTTTCATAAGTCGAAAAGATTGAAAAAGCTTGCTTATCATCTTAAACTGCATTTAGGAATTTGTATCATTCATCTCGTGGTGAACCTTGAAAGGCAAAACTTAAAAAGATCAACTTAAAATATATTGAATGAACCTAACAATGCTTTGAAACATAACACAAACACATAGAGGTCTAAGCTAGAGACGTGTTCCAGCGTCGTTAAACGTAGTGACTGTCGATCTCGAAGAAGGTGGGTGATTCCTCCTGAGAGTCGGTGGCACTAATATGGACTTGTGCTCCCACGTACCGTCGCGTATATATTGGGAGACCCCTATAGGCATATATCTTTTATCCATAGGAAGTCGTGTCGGCCGCCCTACTGATCGCAATGCAGTGAACACAGCATTCACGAAGATCAACCACCCGTACCGTAAAACGTATTCTGTGGTTTTGCGAAAGGTTTGGCACACCCTCTGCCTAGATCTCCAGAGCAGTTTCTTTTGGCCTTTTTCAAACTCTATAACTGAAAAAGTCCATCCGAGCATTTGTCACTTCGGGCTCGTTAAAACATCGAAGGAGACTAGAGTCATCTTTAGCTTTTTCTCGACTCTTAAAAAGTGAAAAAGCAAGTTGTGTCTAAAAGCGTCTAATAAAATTCATTCAATTCGGAAACACAAATTTCCCCTCTTAATATTTTGGTTGATCGAGTAATCCGCAATCGTGGAAGAAAGTCAATTGAAACCCCGTCGTTCGCGGAGGCTTACGAGTCAACCATCTTTGTCTCCGGAATCGAAAACAGTACGGACAAAGCGGACTCGTTTAACCGGTTCAAAATCTCCTATAAAAGTTAGAACAAGTGTTCCAACTACATCTGAGGTTCCGGTTACTCCAAACATTTCTGGAAACCCTGCCTCTATAGAAGAAGTTCAACAGCCACAGAAGGACAGTAATACTGATCCTAGTCTGGGGGCAAATACTTGTATAACTGAACCAGTTCCATCTGTAACCGGTCCAGAGAGTTTTTTTCCTCAAACAACTGTTGCTGTCGAAACAACCACTTCTTCGGCACCAGAAATATTTTATGGACCTGACGGTCTTCCTCTTCCACCGGGTTTGATTGCGATAAAGGAAATTGCAGAGGATCCGCAAGCAAGTACTCCAACTCATTTTGGAGTCGGGGTCACTCTATTTCCTTCATCAGAAGTTAATCCACCACAAGTGGAGGTTCCTGTAGAATCGCTAGGCAATCTATTGGATAGACTTAAAATGTCTGAACAACCGTCATCATCTAGGACTGTGTCAAATGACACAGCGACAACAGAAGCCCCTGCCGTCACTCCGACAATGTTTGCCGGCATACCAGCTGTCCCGACTAGCTCACAACAGCTAGAAGGAGTCCACCAAGGGACTATTTCGACAGTATGGTCTGTTCCAGTTTGTTCATCCGGAGTAATACCCGGCAACTCTTATGTTGAGACTCGCCAAATTGATCCATTTGGAGGTCAATTTGGGCAATCCAGTCCCCAAGGACAATCAATCCCCTTGAGTTCCGGATTGCTACCGTATGGGGGGCAGTATGCCCTTTCATTACCCCCTTCGGGAGGGTACCCATACATGAGTTCACAACAGTATTCAGGTTATACTGGAATTGCATCAAGTAGTTGGGTACCTATGCTACCTCAACAACCAAGGGTTGTATATTCTATGCAACAGTGTGTACCTATGACGAACATCCCAACCACACCGGCTATTGTAACAGTGTCACAAGTTCAAGCGATGCCTGTTGCATGTCAACCTCAGATTTCTCAGGTTGTAATGCAACAGCCCCTTGACCATGGGTCACAACCACAATCGCCAACTGGTGGGGCGACACAGGTCCAAACGGGTACAATTACCCCACACCTTGGTCCAACGGTTAGCATAGCACAACAGAACATGGCTTCACAACCATGGCTAGTGCAATACCAACAACCACAATTCCAGCAAGTATACCAAGGTTCTGAGCAGCAGATCTTTGCGAACAGTGGACAACTGTATATCCAAAACGGTCAAAACCAACCACTTTACAGTGGTCAAGTCTACCAACCGTATCAGTCATACCAACATCAATTACATTATGCTGGTATGCAAAGGCCCACTGCTCAAGCGATTCCATCGTACCCTAGTTATGCTTCGCCTAACCTGAATCAACAGTTACCATTCGTGGTGACTTTAGAGTTACCCGATTTACACCGGTTAACCAATGATCCGATTGCTTATGGCCCTTGGTGGCTAGCGATTCCTCATAAACTTCCATCTGACATTCCTAAATTCAATGGAAATCCAGGTGAAGACCCATCGAATCACGTGATGACTTTTCATCTGTGGTGTTCGTCGAACACCCTAAATGACGATTCGATAAGGCTTCGCCTTTTTCAGAGGACATTGACAGGTCCAGCGGCTAAATGGTATATTGAATTACCTAGAGCCTCTTTCGACAATTTTAGTTCCCTAGCCACGACTTTCTTAACCCATTTTCAATTACCGATAAGGTTTGAAACGGGAACATAAATATTAACCAACTTCAAGCAGACAACTGCCACCCATATATCTGATCATATACATGAGTGGCGTCGTCGTCGTAGGATGGTGAAAACATACGTTCCCGATCAGCTATTAGCTGAATGGTTTATAAAGTCGTTACTTCCAGCTATAACGGAAGATGTGGCAAAGGGGGGAGTCGTAACAGAGGAGCAAGTTATCGCTCGTGCACAGTATTTGGACTTAGTTTATACTCAGTCCGGCACGCTCTACGACAAAATACCTGACGCTCCTAGACCGGAATTTTCAATTCCTCCTCCTCCTAAATCAAATAGTGACTCTCATGCCGGTGATGGCGTGATTGGCACAGCAAACGCGAAATCGATAAAGGCTTCGTCAAAGAAAGCCCGTAAGAATTCGGATCAAAATGCAAAAGAGGAAATTCTTGCTTCGGAAGTAAATGTCGTATCAGCAGATAAGGGCAAAGAAACCAATCAACCAGGAAGCAAGAAAAAGCAAAACAAAGGGAAGAAGAAGAAACAAGGTGAATCATCTCCTCGGAAAAATTCTTCAAACCCTCCTGGGAAAGGGAAACAAAATTATCCATGTCAAATATGTGATGATGAGGATCATAACACAAAGAATTTCCCATTCAAAGCTGAGCTAAAGAGGTTCTTTAAAAGTTCCCAAACCTCAGCTGTGTTAACTGATCCATTTCCCAACCCAGGTCAAAATCTGGTTGATAGTGGAAATGCTTCCCCGTCGCAAGTACTTATGTTGTCGGTTTCAAAACAACAGAATGATGCTTTGATCTCGACAAGGAACAAAGATTACGGGAATCCTCAGCTGTCGAACGAAAAAGGTAAAGATCAACCAAGTAATTCGACAACAACTTCGACAGAAGTTGTACCACCCATCATTCCTGAATTAACAATAAAACCGCCAAAGGGTGTAGTACACAAGTCGACATTTAATCCTCGCGCCAGAGCGGCGCAACATTATAACATAGTGGAAGATTTGGCACAATCGCCATCCGCTATGTCGACTCTTGAGGTACTACAAAATTGTCCATCCCAAAGGCAAGCGTTGTTATCAGCTATTGGTGGGGTTGATCCTAAGGATTCCAATCTTGTATCCTTTGATCACAAAGGATACGATCCTCAGTTACCAGCTCAACTAGCTTTCCTTATTCAAGTGAAAGCCCTCAACAAAACTGTTCACAGAACAATTATTGATGAAGGAGCATCAACATGTATTATGTCGATGAGTTGCTGGAAAACTTTAGGGTCTCCAACCTTGTCGCGATCTTCGACAACATTAAAAGCTTTCGACGGAAGGACTTATACCCCATACGGTATCCTTAATAACTTGAAGGTTGAACTGGGGGGAAAAACAGTAGAAATCGATGTTGAGGTCATTGATGGAAATCTTGACTATAACATCCTACTGGGTAGACCATGGATTTATGCCATGGCAGCTGTTGTGTCGACTTATTTTAGGAAGATCGCATTCCCGTTTGAAGGAGGGATTACGGTCGTCGACCAACAGAAATTCCTCCCTAATGGTTCACAAGTTACAGGAAGCATTCCCATGATCCATGAGAGCAACCATTCGCTTCAAGATATCGGAGTAGGATTATTGAAAGACCCCACATTGATGGGAAATTTCGCGCTACCACCTCCTATTTACATAGGAAATGTACCATTTGTAGCAACCTGCAACATGATATCTTCCACGAAGGTCGCAAAAGACAATGTCAACATGGATCATACAATGGTTTTGCCCCCAAGCCCTTTAGAAATATTGTAGCAATCAATGTTTCAAGCATGGGAGGCGGACCCAAATCAACGCTCCTCAAGCATTTGGGTAGATAGGTCTAGAGAATATGGAACCCCATTAGATCCTTGGTCGAAAGTACATGGGACTGACGAAGGAATCTTACAATCAATGTTGATTGATGGGGCACCATGGAATGATCACCACCATCATTCCCTTCTTCCGGAATATGAAGAAGATACTCAAAGTGACCTTTATCACCCTTCAGTTTTTGAATTCCTAACAAATACTGTAAACACGGTGGATTCCGAGCGAAACTTATCCAATATTGAAGAGACTATAGCCATAAATATCTCGACTAAAACAGATGTTGTAGAGAATATTTATGTCGGCAAAGGTTGTTCCCCTTCAGAACTGGAAATATACAACGCTCTTTTTCGCGAATTTAGAGATGTCTTTGCTTGGTCATATGATGAAATGCCAGGCATTGACTCGAGTATCGTTGAACATGAAATTAAAATGTATCCTGATGTCAAACCAGTAAGACAACGGCTTCGGCAGGTGCACCCCAAGAAAGCCGCTGCCATTAAGGCGGAAGTGGAAAAACTTCTCCATGCTGGATTCATCTACCCGGTTCCTCTAACCGATTGGGTATCGAATATTGTCCCTGTTATGAAGAAACAAGGGACGATTAGAGTGTGTGTTGATTATAGGGATGTAAACCAAGCTTGTCCGAAGGACAACTACCCTACACCCTTCATCGACCAGATAATTGATGAATGCGCCGGATGTGAAATCTTTTCATTTATGGATGGATTTTCCGGGTATAATCAAATAAATATCCGCCCACAGGACCAGTCAAAGACTGCATTTATTTGTCCGTGGGGCACATTCGCTTATCGAAAATTACCCTTTGGTTTAAAGAACGCAGGGGCGACGTTTCAGAGGGCAATGAATTATGCCTTCCATGACATCAAGAACATTGTTCAACCTTATCTCAACGACCTCCCGGCTCATTCGCGAAAGCGGACTGATCATTCGCAGCATTTAAGAGCGATATTTCTACGTTGCCGACACTACAAGATAAGACTCAATCCGCACAAATGTGTGTTTTGCGTCGGTTCTGGTCGTTTACTTGGCTTTGTAGTCTCTAAGGATGGGATTCGTCTCGACCCCTGCAAGGTTCAGGCAATCATCAATTTGCCTCCACCTTCAAATTTGCTTCAGATTCAGAAACTCCAAGGGAAAGCAAACTTTCTGAGGAGGTTCATTCCAAATTACGCAGAACTTGCTAAAGGTTATACTCGTCTTTTGAAAAAGGATGTACCTTTTGTCTGGGACGAGGTGGCGCAAGCTTCCTTTGATGCTCTGAAAGATTGTCTAGTAAAAGCATCATTAATGTACGCCCCAGACTATCAAAGAGATTTTAACCTGTATCTGGCTGCAGCGGATACGACCATTGCGATGGTTTTAGTTCAAGAAGTCGACGGAATTGAACATCTTATATATTATTTAAGTAAAAACTTAAATGATACAGAAAGTAAATATTCTTATGTTGAAAAACTAGCGCTTGCAGCTGTTCAAGCGATTCAAAGATTTCGACATTATGTCCTCTTTCGGAAAACTACCATCTTGTCAGATTGCAACCCCATGACTTATATACTGTCGCGACAGTTGCTGGGGGGCAAATATTCAAAATGGATAGCGATCCTTCAAGAGTTTGATCTGGAATTTGTAAAATCCAAATCAAAGAAAGCTCTAGTTTTTGCAGAATTATTATGCGATCTCCCATCGTCGTCCAACGATGAAACATCAGAAGAGTCAATAGTGGACGAAAGTTTGTTTCTGATATCTGTAAGCGATGAATGGTATGGAAATATCATAGTTTATCTCCAAACCCAAAAATTCAGGCCTAACACCTCTCGCTCCGAACAAAAACGTATACGATACCAAGCAAAAGACTACATGATCGTCGGTGATACACTTTACCGTCGTGGTATCGATACAGTTCTGAGGAGGTGCCTTACCCATGAGGAGGCCGAAAAAGCCCTGAATGAATGTCATTCAGGTGCGTGTGGGGGGAATCAATCTGGATATGCAACAACACAAAAAATCTTACGAGCAGGATACTTCTGGCCAACCATGTTCAAAGATTGCATAACCGTAGTCAGAAGTTGCCATGCTTGTCAAATTTTTGATAGCAAAACCAGACGATCACCCGCACCTTTACAGCCGATAGTTGCTGTTGGGCCCTTCGCCAAGTGGGGCATCGATTTCATGCAATGTAACCCCACCTCGACCGGGGGGCATGGGTATATTATAGTCGCTGTTGACTATTTTACCAAATGGGCCGAGGCGATGCCTACATTGGATAACACTGGTGAAACAGCTGCCCTTTTGGTAAAATAGTCAACAGCGACTATAATATACCCATGCCCCCCAGTCGAGGTGGGGTTACATTGCATGAAATCGATGCCCCACTTGGCGAAGGGCCCAACAGCAACTATCGGCTGTAAAGGTGCGGGTGGTCGTCTGGTTTTGCTATCAAAAATTTGACAAGCATGGCAACTTCTGACTGCGGTTATGCAATCTTTGAACATGGTTGGCCAGAAGTATCCTGCTCGTAAGATTTTTTGTGCTGTTTCATATCCAGATTGATGCCCCCCACACGCGCCTGAATGACATTCATTCAGGGCTTTTTCGGCCTCCTCATGGGTAAGGCACCTCCTCAGAACTGTATCGATACCATGACGGTAAAGTGTATCACCGACGATCATGTAGTCTTTTGCTTGGTATCGTATACGTTTTTGTTCGGAGCGAGAGGTGTTAGGCCTGAATTTTTGGGTTTGGAGATAAACTATGATATCTCCATACCATTCATCGCTTACAGATATCAGAAACAAACTTTCGTCCACTATTGACTCTTCTGATGTTTCATCGTTGGACGACGATGGGAGATCGCATAATAATTCTCCACACCCTCTGCCCTTTTCTTTTTCAATCATGTAGTCGCCAGGTTCGGCGTACCACAGGCTATAGTGACAGATCATGGGTCGCATTTTCGCAATCACATGATGGTCGAATTAGCTGCCAAGCTAGGGCTATCTCACGACAGCTCTACCCCGTATTATCCGCAAGCCAATGGGCAAGTTGAAGCAATCAACAAGGTCCTGAAGCGTATGTTGCAAAGGATGATCGGAGTTCATAAAAGAAGGTGGCACCTAATCCTGTACTCAGCTTTGTGGGCTTACCGAACATCGGTAAAGAACGCAACTGGGTTCACACCTTTTCAACTGGTGTATGGCCTGGAAGCAGTCTTGCCAATCCAGTGCGAAATTTCGTCGCTTAAACTCGCAATTGATCTCCTCCCCGGAACCCCAGAAGAAGAGGCTCGTTTCTTGAAATTAATCCAATTGGATGAAACCCGTCGTGATGCCGCTTTGGCTAACGAATCCCATAAGAAACGAGTCAATGCTCAGTTTGACAAAAGTATCAAACCCCGTGTCTTCTCAGAAGGTGATTTGGTCTTACTTTATGACCAAGAATCCGATAAATTGGGAGCAGGTAAATTCAAATCCTTATGGATGGGCCCCTATATTGTTAAAAGGGTGTTAGCAAAAGGAGCCTACGAGTTAATGGATTATGACGGAATTCCACTGGCGCAGCCCCGTAACGGGCTGTACCTCAAGCGTTACTATGCTTAAATAGTAACCTGCATGCTTTTGTTGTATTTTGTTTTCGCTAAAGTATTTGTTCTGGTCGAGTGATCCACCTTTTTCATTTGTTGCAGATGTCGAACCTTCTGGAGACATGTGTTGGATATGCTGACGGAGCGAGTCGTAGTTCGCGGAACCTATCCTCCGCAGCCTGGGCCATTTTTGATCCAAGCGGCGAGTTAGTAAGTTTCAGAGGTGTGTGTATTGGGCAATCAACGAATAACATCGCTGAGTATAGCGCGTTGATAGAACTACTCTCTGATGCCATCACACGTGGCATACGCCGACTAATTGTCAGGCTAGACTCACAACTCGTAATACTACAACTCAATGGTATATATTCCGTTCGTAATCCAGCTATTTATCGCATGTTCCTAAGGGTTAAGATTTTGGAAAGACAATTTGATTCAATTCAATATCAACATATTTCCAGAAACTTAAACACATTAACTGACTCATTAGCAAACTATGTGTTAGATAGACATTTGCAACATTTATAAAAAGGACACATCATCAAAGATTATACGTATGGATCATATAACTCAAACAGAATAAAACTCGAAAATAAAAATATATATATAAGCTGTTTATAGTTCATACATAATGTTCTGTAACCAAGACAAAATTGGTCATATGACCTAAAACTCAAAAAGTGCTAGGGGGCACCCTAGCCTAGTGGTGCTCATGATAGCACGTCACGGCCTGTGCAATCATGCGCAAGAGACGAGTCCATCGTCTAGGCACGCCAGTAGTGTGTCGCTGCAGCTGTAAAGGTAACTCATCAATCCTCACATCGGGAATGCCGAGAGTAAGGCTCTCAACCTGGTCCTGCACAGCTGTAAGGGTCTCAGTATCGTCAAGGTCGCGGAGGATAGCTCTCCTAGCAGGCTCCACTGCCGGGGCAGCAACTGGCGGTCTCGGACGAACTGCTGGACGGACAGGACCAACATCTGCATGCACACAAGAGTATGATTAAAAGTCTTGATAGAATAAAGCACAACAACATTATGAATAAGAACAGTAAACAGTGATATGGTCAAAGAGCTTACCAATAGCGCCCCACTGTTCGCCATCCGGTAACACCAAATCCGGATCACCTCGGAAATCCATACCCACATATGGATACTCGGAAAAGACCATCTCCTGGCGCTCGAACCACCTGAAGAAGGCATCAGTAAAAGTAATCTGAGGTTGACCAGCATGCCTAGACATGTGATCGACCCACCTCTGCATGCGTGGCTCGGTCGGAGAAGGCAAGTCGAGTATAATATACTGAGGCTGCATCAGTGGGATTTTCTCCAAGGTGAAGGCAGTCAGAATAGAACCAAATCCAAAGTTCTTCAGCTTCCCGTCCTTCACCTTGGTCAACTGACTTTTCATCTGAACAAGTACTGCATCACACCAGTTGAATATTTTCGGTTGGAGACACTCCAAGGCGTGCTGCACATAAGATCTGTTGGCAACATGTAGAGATGCGCTACCGGCCATCCTACCAATGGTATACAGAATGGACCTGAGAGACCTGTCAGTAATCTCACAGATAACAACCTTGCCGTCTCTGCTCGGCTGGGAACCTTCCCTGCAATACTGGCGGACATAATCTCGCACAGAATCGGTCCCCCGGGCCGTACCTGACAAGGAAATGGGAGCACCTCGCTTTGACAATCCAGTCAAGAAGTACATGTCCTCTATGGTCAAGGGGATGGACTTTCCCCTAATCTGGAATACTTGGTTAATAGGATCCCAAGCATCAAGCATATACTACAACAAAGTAATCTGTGCTCTCATGCTAGAGATACGGAAAAACTTCAGCAATCCACAGTTCCGCAGCACGTTCACCGTGACAGGGTCATGGAGGGCAATCATGTCCTCCTCTTCATGTTCTCGTTCTCGCCATGTAAGGGACATTTTGTTCAAAGTTCCCTGCAAAGCAAACAAAAGAAGGAGTAAGTTCCTGCATTTGGTGAAAAACTGGCGAAAATTCATCAAAAAATGAGCCAAAAACTCAGTTTTCTGAGCCCAACGCAGGCAGAGAGTGTCCCACCTGCGCTGAAGGTCAGGCTGCCTTAAGGCAGCTTGACATTCAGCGCAGGTTTCGAATGGGGAACCTGCGCTGAAGTTAGGGTGCCTTGGCAAAACCCCTGAGGCTCAGAAAAGCTGGGAAACAGGCACAAAACTGAAAAAGGAAACCATGAAAAGAAAGAGCTAGGGTTTAGCTCCTACCTGGTCCAGACGGCGCTGAAAATCGTCCGCGGAACCTCCTGGAACCAGCTGGTGAAAATCAAGGGGGAAGAGCCACCTCCAGAGCTCCAACAAACCAAATGCAAATGAAATGGTAAAATGAGAGGTAAAAACACCTTTTAATGGCTTTTTACGTAGTTCAAAGCGAAATATTAGGGTTATAATCTCATTTTCATGCAAATATTATTCATTTCTAACAAAGTTTATTGCAGCAATTGAGAATGCAGTACTATCCTTGAAAAGAGAAGAGCTAGTAATGGTAAAAATCAAAATTTGACCATATAATCGAGCAGTTTTAGCATAAAGTTCATGCTCGTTAAAAAATAAACGCAAGATCCGAGCAGTTTTAACGCAGTCTTCATGCTCGTTAAAAAATAAATAAAAGCAGTGAGCAATGTTTCCCCCAGAGTTTAAGCTCATTTTTAAATAAAAAATGAACCTATTCCGGTAAATAACCTCTGTGATCGTAAATTTATCAGCCATAAAAAGCCTTGGTCGTGTTTGCACCTGCCACCTCCACCGTCATTTGGCCGATCGTTCACCTCCATATGATTGTTTACCCATTTTGAGGAACAGCTGCGAAGAGTGATTTCACCTAGCCATCCTTGTGACACTGCCGTGATTGGAAAATTCCAACCTGTACCTGGAATCTGCTGCTATCCCTGTTTATCACTCGTTCCTCAAAAGACGAGTCTTCTTTGAGCTCTTTTCAACTGACTCGTAAAATATGAAAAGTTTGCCGAGTTTTGGCCTTCCAGCTCGTTAAAAGGACCGGAAGAGCTATCCCTCCTCTAGATTTTAATCTTTTTGGACCTGAGGGATTATTGCACAAAAAGGTCGAGCGCTTGTTTTGTTCGGCTCGTTAAAGTTATCGAAAACTCATCCCTTCTGTATTGTTTTATACTTTTTCGGAATTAAGGGATTAGATGACGAAAAAGGAATTTTGGAGTTAACTTTCTGTACCTTTTCAGACTCTCTAAAAATGAAAAGGACCGAGTTTTCCTTGTCGTTAGACTCGTTAAAATGACTAAATAGCGACAAACTTGTATTTAGACGAGAACAAGTTTCCCTATCGCTAGGCTCGTTAAAACATAGCGATGGGCTTGCCCGAAGGGTAGGTTATAGAACAAGCATATGTTATCCTCCTCAAGCTTGACAAAAATAAAGAGGTACTGGTCAGAAATGACTGGGGAAAAATTGGGAGAACCTCAAAGCTTTAATGGTAGCAAGTCGCTCTTGAACATGACACTTTTCCTCCGTATCACATCGGGTTGGGTTGTTTCATTCACCGGTCTCATCACCATGGTCTCGCCAAACCATCCACATTTGGGGTAATGCTACCGATCCATCGCATCAGTGTCGTTATATGTTCAAGAGATGTTGTTCAGAAAGAGTCAACCGTGTCCCATCCGCTACCATACATTATCCTTCATCCACCCATGATCGCCACCCTGAATCATATGTCATAGATTGTTTTCACCTCCATTAAAAATCATTAGCTCCGTTCCGTGTCACTGATGTGGGATTCATTAAGGCCCTCCTTTGACGGATCGCTTCTTGTCGACTTCAGCTCATTATCCAAGAAGTTGATCTAGGAACACCCCCCTCAGTACTTTGAAGCTTGCATGCCTCAATGGCAAGTTTCTCACTTCCGGCGACAGGTATACATCAATGACCTTCGACCGAAAGATTTTGCGTGGTGTTCGACGCCAAGTCCTTTATTCACACCACGTGAATTGTACTGTAGTACCTTGAGGGTCATTATCATTATCGGTGATTCCTCTCGCGCTTGTTAACGGTTTACATTATTGACTGGTAATCAAGCGATGTCTTTCCATGTTCGACTTCAGCGCAATTCTCACATGGATCGACTTGTACTTAGAGTGAAGATCGAACGAGTTTGAAGACCCCGGATCTAGTTTCAGCCATCCGGGCTGCGATATATATTCAGGAAATATAAAGACATTTGACATGTACATCATTGCAGCAGATGATCATCCTACTCAAAGGATGATAATTTCAGCAGAGAATTATCAGTCTACCATCAGACGATCATCTGTTCTATGTACCAAAATGAATTTATAAAGATGAGCATGGGAATGCCCGCCTCAGCTAGATCATGAAAGCAGAATGAAAAATAATGTATTGTATTGTATTTTATTACAGGTCACCTCTCAGCGATTGAATGAACTTCGGATCCTCCTGATAAAGCATTTCACTCGATAAACGACCTCATACTTTAGGGGGCAACTGTTATAGACATTTTTGTGCCTTACAGCATGAAGCATGAAATGTCCATAATCTAAGGGATCCAAAGTCCCTAAACATGTTGTTCCTACCCCTGGAGGAACAAGGTCAGCAAACCACAGCACTGAATAGCAGTTCTCCACCTGAAAACACTCAAAAACAAGGCAATTCTGGATCATGTCAACTGCTCCACTGAGCATCTGCGCTGAATGTCAACTGCTCCACTGTCTACCTGCGCTGAATGGCAACTGCAAAGAAGGCTACCTGCGCTGGCCGAGTTGGGACATGTGGCACAGTCATTCCTCAAGGTGTCAATGCCCAGGAAGCTTCCAAAATGACACTTGGATCAAGGAATTCGACTGGTGATGAGTAAGAGGGTCTAGATCTCCAAGTGGAAGCAAGAACCTCCAAGTGGACTCAAGAACTGAAGAATAACTGAAGTGAGAGAGGACACTAGTCAGCTTCATGCCAGCCTCAAGCTGACTCATCCTTTCTCCAAAACTCCTATATATAGAGCTCTCTCATGAGGTCTAAGGAGGCTGGAATCTTGTGAATGTAAGGAAGTGCTGTTGGTTTGAGTTTAGAACTATTGGGTGATTTGCTTTGAAGGAGGTGAAGAGGAGATTTCTTTCTGCTGGGAGGTGATGCTGGATTGGGCCTTTTATGGTTGTATTACTTCCTGAACTTTACTTCTTCCATTAATAAAGCATTTGAGGTTCTTCTATATGCATGTGTCTCAATGGTGTATTGTTATACTTGTGTATTTGATTTATTCTAATCCTTGAATCAATTATGAATGTATGCTTCTTGTAGTTTCCCTCTCTTGCCATTTTGCAGGATCTTGGTGTAGCTGGGCCAGTGAAAGAGCAAGGAGCTGGGAGCAAGCAGCAAGGAGAGAAGACTGGATCAACCATTAGCGAAAGACATCGGTTAGTGGATCTCTTTCTCCCCTATTTTACTTTCATAAAGAAGAAATCTTAGATAGCTTTGCTTCGATTGTTGCTGAGGTACTATCACCCTTAGAGTGGGATAGGGTCATTCCGTATTGGATACTTTTCCCAACAACAACTTAGCGTTCTATTTTTTGGCCATTTTCTAGATTGGAGTAACGGTGTCAGATTTTAGAGTGTGTACAGTCGATCTTATGCCATGCGACACCACGATTTCAATGGTGCATTCAGATCCAACAACTGAGTATTCTATTCTTTATCCATCATCAGAGTTGAGGTATATGAAGTGTTGTCGTCATGTACTTACTTGATCATTTTCTGTGAGATGTATGATGTTGTTTCGATTCTTGCTTGATGTATGATGTAGAATCTTTGTGTCTATTTCATGTGAGATATATTCACCATGGATTGTTATGTGTGTTTTGATTGAGATCCCTTTGTTTCCATGATGACGAGATACTAATTGTCACCATAGGTGTTTTGACTGAGATCCCTTTGATGCCATGATGGCGGGATACTCATTGTCACCATGTGTATGTTATGTCATGTTGATAGGAGGTCTGTTGTGAGTGATAGTTCCTGTAGTGAAACGTCTCGTGGAGAGACTCTACCACTCATATAGAGGGCACATGCCCTTGTATGACAGAAAACATAGTCCATGTACATCCTCACTATTTTCGACACTGAATGAAGCAGCCAACACCATCTTGACACCGGGCCCAAAGACGTAGTCCACGTTG
This sequence comes from Pinus tabuliformis, assembly GCA_031772625.1. Taxonomy (NCBI): domain Eukaryota; kingdom Viridiplantae; phylum Streptophyta; class Pinopsida; order Pinales; family Pinaceae; genus Pinus; species Pinus tabuliformis. Next base: position 253,003,197 of record CM062812.1, on the reverse strand, counting down.
GATGAACTCCATGATCAACATCTCATGTCTATGATTTGTTGATTGTCATTATGTTTCCATTTGCTTAAGCATGCATATATGTTCATTTATGATATGTTAAAATGAAATTCTAACTACATCACGGAAGAAAAAGATCTTGGTTAAATCCGGGAGTTGAGTCAACTCGGATCACTTGGTTGAAAAAATTGATGGGAATCTTATCCCAAGTTGTGTCAAGCCTAATTGAGACCTCATATGAGAGAGATCCCCTTAAGACTGTAAGTGGTGCATTCAACGTTGTCAACAAGTTGTTGGGTCAATTTGGATTTGAATATTGTGTCATCAAATGGATTTACTCATGCATTTTAGGTCCTTGGATGTTCCCTTTATTAATGGGGGATCAATTGGCTTCCATCAAGGGGTTCACATAAATGTTTCCCTCTCTCTCCTATTATCTATATCATTATGGGAGATCAAGTAAGCACGAAATAAAACTTTTAAAGAAGAGAAAATATCTTAGGTATTAGATTGTTCGAGGGTTCATGAAAATCGATTACTCACAACTTATGGATAACACCTTTCTTTTGGGAAAACCATTAATAAATATTTATTCAAGATTCTAAGCAATTTTAGAAAATTTTGTTTTGGCACCAGAAAGAATGCTTAATAAAGATAAAAAACAACTTTTCACATGGAATGTAAGTAGATTGATACAAAGGCATATCTTACAAATTTTGGTATTTTTATCTTCCGAAGCTTGGAAGGAATTTAAATATTTGGGAATGTAATCAACTTAAATCCTTATCCCCACCCATCTTGGCTCACCCCTTGTCTCCAAATTTAAAAGGAAATTTGAGCAATGGGGAACACATTGGTTGCATCCATTAGGGAGAGTGATCCTAATAAAGGTGGATTTGTTCACATTACCTCTGTCTCAAATTTAATCCCTCTTAGCTCCCTATAGGGTTGCGTTGATAATGACATAGACATTTATAAAATTTATATTGAAAGGGGAAAAATACAACACCAATAAATTCAAAAATTTTAAATGGACTACTGCACATACTCCCAAAAATCAAAGGGGGATATTAATTAGAGATATGCCCATGATAAATTCATCCCTTGGGATGAAAAATTTCTTAGAGCTTGGTGAGTCTCAACAAAAGGAGTGATGAAAACAAGTCATTTTGCAAAAGTATTTCTTTATAGTAAATCATGTCTGAACTTCCCTATTTGTTCTAGGGGAGGATCATTAATTTTAAGTCACTTCAAGCATTTCCCCACCCAATCAAATAACATCTCTATAGGATACCAAGGAATGGATATTAGATAAAAAGTTGGAGCTATGACATAATGGGTCACATACCTTTATGAGGAATCTAGTCTCTTTTAACCCTACATGAATGGATGGGTTGCATGGGAAAATATTATTTGGAAAATATTTCTTCCTAGATGAAGGATGGTTATTGGAATAGATGGGAATTTGTAAATGTGCCAGAACATTTGATATTGCATGCATGGTCATTAAAAGGACACTTCTTAGGATATGCTCCTAGCCACCTCAAATAATAAGACTTAAGGGGATGGGGAGTGTTAGAATATACAATTAAAGATGGATATTTATACCTGCTCTTTATTAATTCCCCCTCTAAAATCGAAGATTTGGACTAATATATGGAATGCAGATGGATTGCCAAAACATGTTATGTTGGACTCTTTTTCACCATAAAATATTAACTGATGAGAATTTAAGGAAATGAGGAATCTATGGACCTTCCTATTGTCATATTTATCAAAATAGTAATGACTTTATCCGTCATCTATTTATGGAGTGCAATCTTACAAAACTGGTCTCAGAAGTTTCCATGCAAGGAACAAAATGAAGATTACTTTGGTGTAGTAATGTGTAAATTTTCTTTGAACCATGGGGAAAATTATGTAGGAAATTTGCAAGGGGAGTTGCTTTTCAAAAAGAATGGCTAAGACTACCTAAATTCTTGCGTTGGAATATATGGTTAGATAGAAATAGGGCTATATTTTAGGATGAAAGAAGTCTAACTCAATCAATAGCCTCTTAGGAAGTCTCACTGCAAGTATAGCAATTGAACTGAAAGGGACATTGCAACTCATACCATCATTCACTAGATAATAGGGAACATGTTTGGTCAATACAGTGTTATAGTTTGGGTCCCTAGTCTAGGTTCCTTAAAAGGTTTCTCCTCTTAAATCAAACTTGAAATTAAGACTTTTGAAGGAGAAGTTCAAGGATTGGATCTCTTCCTAGTTAAGGCACAATTTATGTTTTGATGGAGCTGTAAAGAATAATCTAGGGCAGGCATGAGCAAGGGCGATTGGTTATTCTTTTTTTCCGAAAGGAAAAAATGAAATTGTTAATTTTTCATAGGGATATATTGTTCTTTTCTTTGATAATTTCATTTCTTCATTAACACATTAAGTTCACCCCATAACATGATAACATTATTCATATTTACATCATTATTTAGCAACATATGCAAATATGTAGAAAGAATAATATCATCGTCATCATTAATGCAACGTAACATAAAGGAACAATAGAAGAAAATAATTCACACATAGAGACACTAGGATTGGTCAGAGACCAGGGAAAAAACCACTATGGGGAAAACCATTGCAAATTCTTCTTCTTATATTGTCATCAAATGATTCAAAAGAATAGAGTACAATGATCCATATCTTCATATATGAAAACAACCATCAAAACAACTACACCATCCATGAAATTAACCCAATAATGTATATACTCAAAATCTGATTCTATAGTTTGTACTGAATTGTCACTATTTGTGGTCAACTGGCGAACCATGTGGTCACTAAGCGAAATCCTTAGAAGGCTGATATTTCATCTTTTAGGTCTAGTTCGCACAAAGGAGGTTACATGTGAGCAACTATAGCTTTCCTAGTTACTCCCTTAAGCTTGTCATGCGAGCCACTGGGGTTAGATCTGGACTGCAGAAACTGTAAACCCCCAATCGCATGGATTCTATGTGTGTGACTATGGTCAAATACTTCTTGTGCTGTGCTTACAACTGGAGCCCCAAACCCTAAATCAGAGATAAAAGCTTTAGACCATGCAATTCCACCTTAGAGTGAACTTATTCCTCCATGGACGAGCTTCAGACTTGTGCGAGCCAAAAACCAAGATATAAGAGTGTCTCATCATTATGTGTAAATGAGGTAGAGGTCCCTTGTATTTATAGCCTTCCAAGGTGGTCCACTTTTCTTTAGGGTTGACCTTATCAAATATTCACATGTGGTATTTTCTTCATAAGTACACTTTACCTTATCTGATTTGAGTGATATTTTGGTTGATTTTGGTCCTCTCGAAAATAGGAATTCAATGCAATCATTATCTCCATCAAGGGAGCTATCCACAATTGCATATTTTAACACTCCCTATAAACTAGGGAGAATTCCACCTACCAATATCAAACCATTGATCATCATATCATCCTGTCATCATATCCTATATAGTCTCAAGTATCTCATCATCTTGTATCATCACTGATCATATAAATTCATCTCTTTCTCATTCTTGCGTATCTCTTGATTGTCATTGCTTAGATTTCGAATATTATCGAATCTAAAAGAAGAAGAATTTGCCATCAAAGGGGAGCCTAAGCTACCACCCTCTATTCATCAGGCTACTACCTAGAATCTCTACCAGTGGACTACTACTCGGAAACTTTGTCTGTGGGCTACTACCCAGAAGTATTGGTGGGGTCTCAGATTTACGACCCACATCATCATTAGAGAGCATATCACCAGGGAGCATATCTCGACCTAGAACCACATCGAGGAGCTTAATATCAATCTGAAATTTCAAGGGGGAGATATACATATACAACCCCATATCAAGCAATATGATATCCAAACACGCAGGGAAGCACATCTCAACCCCAGAATCACATTTGGGAGTTCATTCTCAACCCGGAATCATATAGGGGAGAAAATATCAACCCAATCCTATTTCCTACTGATCTTCCCATTGATGACTCTAGGAAGTCATTTGGTAGAATGCCTACATCATAATTGACTTGAGTTGTACACCCAAAGTACACTCTCAACCCATTGGCCAAATGTGGAGCGGTATTCCCAACAAGCCTTTCTTGTGGGTATGATGAAAACTGGGGTATAATATGCATAGACTAGATAGTGGAACAACATCTCCGACCCTATCAAGATAGGGGAGAAACAATATCCAACTCGATAGGTAATAGATAGGTGTGATACACAACTGTCCAGATACCCTATTGTCAAGAGTTTCCTCAACCCAAGGGGCCCTCTATCTTAATTACACACCCTAGGAGATCAAACAGGGGAGGAAGAGTTGGCTCAGTTTTCTCTATTAGCGCTACACTCATCATAATTATATATGGTATTATCTTGATCATCATGTAGCAATAACAACAGTCTCCTGTTCATGTAGGTCATCAAATAAAATATAATATTAGATATATATATATATATATATATATATATATATATATATATATATATATATATATATATATAGATATATATATATATATATATATCACAAAAGGATACCATAGTCATCCTCCCTTTCAACGAGGTACCAACCAGAAGCCTGAGTTTGTATCGTATAGTAGCACTGTCTCAATATATGAAGGTATCTCAATCCCAACTATATGTGGGATTCTCTACCAATCGGTTCCCTCTTTGTCATCATAATGTATCCATGTCATATCAAGATCTTTCTCATACGACTCTCTAAGGAGCTTCTTCATCCCGCCTCACAACTAGCCATGCTAGCAACATCGTACTCAACCTCAATCGTGCTACATACCTCTCATCCAAGATATCATGGTAGATTTCATACTAAGGTAGCATCCAAATCTTCTCATCTCATAAATAAAAATCCTAATCATCATTAGTAGATTCAAGTAGTCACATGTCATAGGAGGAATGTCTCAAAAATTGATCATCCCATGAAAATATCTCAAAGGATGTTAAGTGAAAACTCTATGTGTATGATGCAACTCAATTGTGAATTCATTCAAGTTCTATGCACACCATGTATATATTTGAATGTATGTTCAAAATGAAACATCAATGCTTCAACCAACTGTCGGTTGCCAAGTCAAGTTCAACAATATCTCTTCACAAATTCTTGATATTTGATTGGAGTGTCCAAGGATTTGGATTTCCACTTTCCAATACTTCTTCAATAGCTTCACAATATAGATTTTTTCTTCCCAACCTAAAAAATGAATTCATCATGCCATGATTCATTATTTCGAGACTTAGAAACCATCTCCCTCTTACTTAGATCATCATAGGCTCATTACCTGCCAAGGGTAAATCATTAACATAAAAACCAAATTCAAAATCAAATTCATACCTTGGATCACATCTGAAGTAGAGGTTTGGATCAACACATCTTCTTGGATTCACCAGATAACTGTCAATGTAGACATATCTGGATCGGGAAGCTAGCTTCATTCAAAGCTCTTTGCAAACATAACACTTTTCCAAACCAATATGCTCAACGTCACATAAATAAATATTGTACAATCAAAGCAACCAAGTTAGCTCATCAAAGTTTAGATTCGGGATCAAAACCAATATAAAAAATCATCACAATATCATAGTATCAGATTATTTAGACCAAGTGACAGGTAGGGCTTTCATCAAGTCATGATTTCATCTATTATCATGTCAACAAATTGTCATAAGCAATATCAAACCAAACTTCATCAAGTCATCCTAATGATCATAATATAAATCATTTCTGTCACTAGATGCAAATGCATACACAAAAGATAAGTCATGCAGGTTCCATCCATTTATCATGAGGTTACTTCATACTGAATCACATATGTCAATACTTTAACCATTTTCCTAATAAAAATGAAGCCAATGCAAAACCATTATCAAATACCAATATTAGTCACTGAAATTCACTATGCCCACATAACATTGTTATCAAGGAAAATCATCAATTGTCAAGTCAAATCACAAGTCATAAGGTCAAATCCAAATGTGCTAGCATACAAAGATCTATAGCCCATATTAACATATCTCAATCATCAAGTCAAAGTTATAAGTCATTATCATGTCAAAACTCCAAACACTACTCATCTATATCAATAAGCCAAATCTAGTCAAAATCTTGTAGCACAAACTTCAATGGTTAAATCATAATGACATATCTATGTGCATATCCTAGTCACCTACAAACAAAAGTTAATTCTACATATTCATATTATTCTAAACATTCAAACTCCCTTGCTCACAGATCTTTTTGTTGTCTGTTTCACATCTATAAGACTGTCATCCTTCAGTTGTACTTCTGATTTCATGCTCAAACTTCATTTTTCCTATAGGCATAGTCACACCCAAGGACCTTCCTTTGTGTGGTTGGAAGATTATAGTCACACCCTTCAAGATGTTATCGGAGTGACTGTGGCTTCACATTCGCTCTTTGAAGCACTATAAGTGGGCAATTGTGGTCAGATCTCCCTAGAACTATCTCAGTGCCTCAGTCACATCCTAGAGCTTGCTTCTGTGTGACTGGGAGGCTATAGTCCCACCTGTAGGCTTTCTTTCATGCAACTAAGGCTTAGAGTAGGAGAAAACTCTCTCAACTTAGATCAAAACTTTGTTGCAGATCAAAAATGTCAGATATTTGTCTATTCATGCCTATAAATCATACTTCAATAATAAAGAGTATATAATGCGAATGACAATAGGAAAAGGGATCTTATGGAGAGGTTCTCCCTCTGAATGGGAATCCACTTCAATAATATTCATTCATGCCATCAACCTATCTATAATGCTATCATGCATCAACATATCTGTTAGATCATAAAATTAGGCCATATCACATATTCATCATGGTTATATTATGTTATCATATCATTAATCTGTCATCAAGGGTTAGAGTCAAATATTTAATAGGAGCATACTTCAAGAGTCATGATCACAACATTACTTATTTTCCACGTAAGTCAATCCATCAAATAAGGGCATTCAATTTTACCATATGCCATAATTACTAAGCACATCAAATCATAACCATGGTCAACAAAATATCCTGAATATCAATCTCATCGTTACACTTCTATCATCATGGCTATCATGCTTTCACAAACAACATCAAGATACCATCTATTAGAATCAATTTGTTAACCTTCTTCACAGGATCAATATATATCCAAAGTCAATATATGTTTTCCAAACATCAAGTATACCACTATATCAATATTAAGTAGCCTCATAGAATCAGGAAGTTCATCATGTTTAAAAAGTAAGATACATGTTCGATACTAAGTGCAACATTTCATCATAAGAGCCATGAATCAAAATTACTTTCATATGCATGCATGAGCCATTTGTGAAGTTGACATACACAACATACCATAGGGCTTACCTTTCCATTACAATTGAAACATAACATTAAAGCAATATACCAAGCATACTTTGTAGTATTCAAATACCTGTGCATATTTTCATTTGACATAGATAGCTTGTAGCACTTAGTCATATTTTCATCAAGAGCCTCTTTTCCGATGCTATATCTTCTCTTCCTGCACTACCCATGATCCTCAAGAAGGATCCACTTATCATATCTCATCAAGAAGTTAGGAGAATCCATATATATATATATATATATATATATATATATATATATATATATATATATATATATATATATATATATATATCTATCTATATATCTATATATATATATATATATATATATATATATATATATATATATATAGATATATATATATATGCAGGAAGGCATAATAAAAAAAATATTCATATCTATAAGTCTAAACAAAAGTAAATACATAAAGGAGCATCATAAGCAGATAAATACTTATCTTTAATGAGAGGTGATCCTCTCCCTCTTGAACCAACCTTCAAGAGCCATCACTGTCCATTGTCAATGTTGCCTTCAATCAACTTTACCAACAACCAGGCCTACTAGAGACTATCCCATTTAGGGCTTCATTAGATCTGTCACAAGTGCTTAAGAATCTTCACATTGATCATGCCAAGTTTCATATCTCATATCTTTTCCATAAACCAGGGTTTCTCTCAAACCCTAACCTCATAATATGCATCAAACCCTAATACAAAAATTGGCTAAGGTTTTCTTCAAACCCTAGAATTGTTTTAGGGCTCCTCCATTTTCTCTTTCTTTCATCAAATGTGTCTCCATGGGAGTGATCTCCATGAATTTTATTCAGCCCACCTCTGATACCATGTTAATTTTTCATATGGATATATTTTTATTTTCATTGATAATTGCATTTCTTCATTAACAAATTAGGTTCACCCTATAACATCATAACATTATTCATATTTACATCATTATTTAGCAGCATATGCAACTATGTAGAAATAACAATATCATCATCATCATCAATGCAAAATAACATAAAGGAACAATAGAAGAAAAGAATTCACACACAGAGACACCAAGATTGGTCGGAGACAAGGGAAAACCCACTATGGGGAAAACCCTTGCAAATTAGCCTTCTTAGATTTTCATCAGATGATTTAGCAAAATAAAGTACAATGATCCATATCCTCACCTATGCAACTAACCATCAAAACAACTACGAAATCCATGAAATGAACCCAACATTTTATATACGGAAAATTTGGTTCTGAAGTCTGTACTAAATCGTCACTGTTTGTAGTCAACTATTGAACCCTGCGGTCACTGAGCGAAATCTTCGGAAGGATGAGATTTCATATTTTAGGTACTGGTTGCACATCAGAGGTGACATGCAAGCAACTATGAATTTCCCACTCGCTCCCTTAAGCCTAACATGTGAGCAACTGGGGTAAGATCCAGACTACGAAAACCCTAAAACCCCAGTCACATGGAAACCCTAAACCCCTAGTCGAAAACTTCCTGTGATGTGCCCACGACTGAGGCCCAAAAACTTAAATCAAAGATGTGAGATTTGAACCTTGCAATTCCACCTTAGATAGAAGAGTGTCTAAATGAGGTAGAAGTCCCTTGTATTTATAGCCTTCAAAGGTGGTCGGATTTTCTTTAGGGTTGACCTCATCAAATATGCACATGTGGGATTTTCTTCATTAATAAACTTTCCCTTATCTTATTTGAGTGATATTTAGGTCGATTTTGGTCCTCTAGAAAAGAGAAATTAAATTAAATCATTATCTACATCAAGGGAGATGTCCAAAGTGGAATTTGACCACAGTTTCATATTTTAATAGAAATATCCTATGCCTAGGGCTTGTGAAAATCACAAATAATTACACATACGTGTATGCTCTTTTCAAGGATTAACTTAGGTCTGTGTCAAAAACATAACAAATTTGATAATTATAGGTGATTTAAGGAACCTTATAGGACACTTAATGGTCGACACTAGACTAGGGGATGTCAAACTGAAATGTATTCTTAATAGAATAAACTCCATATTAAAAGGATTCTTTCTACTTCAATGTTCCATGTCCTTTGGCATGATAATCAAGTGGTTGATTGATTGGAATACATGGAGGTTGAAATGGTTATTGGAACCATAATTAATAGACAAGAGGGGCTCCATCCTATCCCCTAATGATGTGTATTAAGAATTCAGAATGTTTAATCCACCTTAAGGATTGGTTATAGGTGGCAGCTTTTAGTGATCTGAAGCATGCATGAATAATTAAAGTTATCCCTTGGTTAGTAGGGTTCATATGGAGGAATTATTTCAACCATCCCCTAGCACTGATGAGGCAAGGGTTGAAGCATTGGTAGAACATGCTACCAAGAGTTATGAAAATGCTCCATATTGAGTGTGAGGCTGGATGGTAGGGGCACATACAAATTAATTGTCAAGTTCATTATGAGTATTATGATAACTTGAGGTTAGTTTCTATATGGAAAATAATACAATGTATAACACAATTTATGAACCACCTACTTAATGCATGGGAAATGGGAGGGGATAGGAGGGTGAAGATAGAAATGGTGGGTGATGCTCGTAATAGAATCATGAGTTTTGATGGAAGTTTGCTCCTAAAATGTGATATTGATGTAATCAACATTTATTAATAATTCTATCATTATTGTGAATTGGGAATATATGCAAATGATGATACAAAGTTCGTGAAACATAGGTATGTTGATGAAAGCATCACCTTATGTTATTCTCAATGTTATGAAACCAGCTCAAGAAAAGATAGAAAAGATAGATCAACGCCTTAGAATTCAGCCTCTTTGAGGGGGAAACCTCCTTTACATTACATAAATGAACAATTCTTGGATGATACAAATGAAAAGACCTCCTTTCTATATATAGGAGTCTAAGGGGTGATAACATAATCGAAGCCGACATAACAATAATAATGTAAGGGCACAATAATAACAATAGTGGGCTTCTATGGGGAACATTAGTAACAATATGAGCACTACATGGGTACATCAATATAATAACTGGGTTGTACTAATAACAATAAGGGGTTACACTAGTAGTATAGGGGCCTAACATGCACCTCTCCTTCAAAAAGCGTTGTCCTCAACGCTTGAGTAGTTCTTGATGCTTATGTATAAAATTCTTGTCCTCCCATGTGGAATCTTCAGCAGGTAAGTTCTTCCTCTTGATGAGATACTCTGAAATTGATCGATTTCGTAGCTGTCGGGTTCTTGTTTCTGTGACTGCTCCGGGTTCCAATATGATTTTTCCTTCCTTTTCAATATCTGGCAATATTGTTTGAATTGGGATCTTTTGCAACTTTTGAATAAGTGGCCATACTTCTTTGTCCTTCTTCCATTCATCCCTTGCTTCATTTATCTAATCTGGTTGGATAATAGAAATAGCACAAAACAATGCTTCCACATCCTCATCCTTGAAGAGTCTTCCCATTCGGTAAGGTCGCCATTTTTTAAGTGCATGTAGTATTGCCAACATTTCCTTCTCATAAATAGCTTGCTTTAGATGTAGCAGTAAAAATACCCAGTCGCCTACATCAAAACATTTTTCACTATGATGTTGATCTACCTGTTGTTTCATTTTATTTTGCACCGAAGTGGCGTTATCCTTTAAGAGTTGGAGAACTTGTTGTTGATGCTCGATGTGATCTTTCACTACTTGAACCTTTTTCTTCTTCATATGTCCTTCTATCTTTAGAGTTTGAGGAGTGGTAATTTCTTCCAATCCTTTACAAGATATGGTTGGATTCATTTCTTGACGCTCGATGTGATCTTTTACTTCTTGAACATTTTTCTTCTTGATATGTCCTTCTATCTTGATAGTTTGAGGAGTGGTAATTCCGACTAGTGAATTACAAGATATGGCTGGATTCATTTCTTCTTTCTTGATGTGATATTTCACTTCTTGCACCTTTTTCTTCTTGATATGTCCTTCTATCTTGAGAGTTTGAGGAGTGGTCATTCTTGCTAATAGTTTACAAGATATGTTCTGATTCACTTCTTTTTTCTCTGGGGTCGGGTCCTGGGATATATCCTCTTCTTTTGAGGTTTCTTGATCCTTTTCTTCCTCCTCTTCGTACTCTATGTAAAATAATTTCTTCTCAGCACACTTATGACCTTTAGTGCATTTGCTGTCACAATTGTAACAAAGCCCTTTTTCTCTTTTTTCTTCCAATTGTTGTGGTGTAACCCTTGTAGGTTGTGGAAGGCTAGGAGAAACAACACGTCCATCTTTAAAGTTGTGAGCGGTAGACTTCCTTGTTGCCATTATTTTACTTTCAAATATGTCACAAAACTTTTTTACTCTTTCCAATTGTTGTGGTGTTGCTCTAAAGAAGGTGTTGCTCTTTGTATCCTCATAATGTGCTATCATTTCCCCCGTGATAATTGGCCACGTAACAAGTTGTTTACGAGAACAAAGCCCTTTATACCATAAAAATTGATTCTGTTCTAAATATGAAGATGCAATACATACCTTTTGTAATAGTGGTACACCATGTAGATCAAAATATTGCTCCATCTGAAGTATCCAATTTACAGATCCTTGCCATCAAACTTCCTCATCTTGCTCTTTCTTGATTTTAGGACCTCGATCTTGAAACGACTGTAACTCTGTACTTGCGGATATTTAAGTTTTAAATTGATACCTGTAGTATCCCTCTGTGTCCTCTTCCCAATGCCACCAGTCTGATCCAAATTGGATTCTCCAAAAAAAAGTTATGCACAATCTCCCAAGATGACCTGATTATAGACCTTTCCAGAAGAGAGAACTTGTATGAAGGCCACGTGTCAATTTTTTGACCTTTGGCTCTAAAAAAGATATACAAGAAACTACAGTTCGTCCTCTTTCTGTACCTTCTTATGAAATTTCAATCCAACGCACAGAGAGAAAGTTATGACTATTTTCCCCAGGTCACATGTTTTGAATGTAATTCAGGAGTCTGCAAAAAGACCAACTTACTCAGATCATATCTCTGCAAATATCGCGTGAAAAGCTCTGTAATTCGGACCCAAGGTTTAGCGAGATTTCTTCTAAAATGGGTTTTTTCTTGCGACTTCTGAAACGTCACAGAAAAAAGTTATAGCAAAAATGCCACGATGACCTGTTTGGAGCAGCGAAACCCTAGAATCCAATGCTCTGATACCAAATGTTATGAAACCAGCTCAAGAAAAGATAGAAAAGATAGATCAATGCCTTAGAATTCAGCCTCTTCGAGGGGGCAACCTCCTTTATATTAGATAAATGAAAAATTCTTGGATGATACAAATGAAAAGACCTCCTTTCTATATATAGGAGTCTAAGGGGTGATAACATAATCAAAGCCGACATAACAATAATAATGTAAGGGCACAATAATAACAATAGTGGGCTTCTATGGGGAGCATTAGTAACAATATGGGCACTACATGGGTACATCAATATAATAAGTGGGTTGTACTAATAACAATAAGGGGTTACACTAGTAGTATAGGGGCCTAACACTCAATCTAAATCATTATTTATGTGAGAAGGTTCCATTCGAGGAAATTTTTATAGGTATTTACCTTTAACTAAAGTTATATATTTTAACTCATGTGGGCAGACTTCCATTTGGGGTAATTTCCCGAGTAACGAAACCTATACCTTTTTCTAGTTCTATTAAGGTGAGGTTAGTGCTCGGGTCGAGGTATTGTTGCTTTAAGTTTGCCCTGCATATAATTTTAACTAGGGATTTTGTATTTTGGAAGGCCTACCTTGAAGGTTGGAGTTGGAATGAAAGACAAAGTAGCATTGGGCATATTGATGGCTAATGTATAATAGATTGATGACACCTCATGAGAAAAATTACAAGAGAAAATGCAATAGATGCAAATATTGATGGCTAGTGCATAGGGGATTGATGACACATCGTGGGGAAAATTGCATGAGAAAATGTAATAGATGTAAATTGACATCACAAAGATACAAATTTTCCATAATCAATTAACCTCTATCCTCATTGCCACAATGGAAACACTAATTGATCGTAGTAATTATGCAATGTTCTAAGGACAAAATGGCTAAGATTAAATCACAAATTGAAGGTGTTCAAAGGACGTTGTGCCAGAGGCAGGAAGAATCTTCATCCACTAGTAATTCAATTAGTCACTCCATGTTAGGAATTCCTAATCTTAATGTTCTAATCCTATTCAGGATAGGCAAAGAGTTCATGGAGATCCTGATACCCCTAGTTCCGAGACATAAGATGTTTACAAAATCTTGCAATTTTTATACCCTTTTTGGAAAGTTTACATCATTAGCTACTATTGGGGAATTTAATTTTTGTTGAAAACAATTCATTAGTTCAAACATTAATTGTCAACCAGGATGTTCATAAACTTCGAGATGCTACACTATATGTGTGGATTTCAAGACATTAATTGTCTTCCTATCCTATTGATGCAGAATGGAAATTAAAGCAGGCAGCTCACAATTATCTAAGAACCCTCATGCACAAAGTAAATGCATGCCAAACCAAGTAAAAGGTACAAAAAAGGAATGCGAGCCTAAATTTGCTCACTATCTTCACTCAAAACCACACAACTTGTAAGCAATGAAAATAAGGCAAGAAGTAAAACCACACAACTATAAGTATTGAAGGGAATGCAACTAAACTATTATATATTGTAGAAAGAACAGGAAAAGGAATCAATCCACCCATGATTTGTAAACACCAACAATTACTACTTCCATTAAAGAGAAATTCTCACAATATATAATGAGCAACTCTAATGATTAATAATCTCTTCATTACAGAGAGGTGAATGATCTAACAATCCTAGATACTTTCTTTGCAATCCTTCGCAAGCTCCCTACTCCTTCCAACCTATCTCTTTGAATAACTAAATATTCTCATATGACCTTCACATATATTTTATACAAAGAAGCAAGGGGTGAATTAGAACTAATTCCCCCAAATATGGATTATCAAGGTTATGGACAAATTACAAAATATTGTGTTTACTTTTTTTGGCTGATATTACTTAGAGAAAAACTCAATATACGATTACATATAATCCATATAACATACAATCAAATGAGAATAGTTTTGATTCAGTTCATTTTCTAAATGGCTGCTCTATTTGGATTACAGTTTTCTAATGATCACAACAAGAAAATACCCTTTTTAAGAGCCATGCATATCTCCCAATCCATGAAAATTTTGGAGAAAATTATCATGATTAACCTAGATGGGGATGTTCTAGAAGAAACCCATGTCGCAAATTTTCAATATTATTCTTTGTTTCTCCATAAATCACAACAAAATTTCAATACCTGATTCTACTTGATGCAAGTTGCTCGAACTGTAGATCATAATTTAGATCCTTATGAAGTGTTCCTGGGTATGAATTAGGTAGCATATTTTCATTTCAACGTCCCTAGGAACCAAGCCCATGTTCCATAATTTGTCATGGAGCTGCAATCTGTCAAACACGAAGGATGATTATAGTTATAACTACATAGGAGCCACAAAAACAACACTAGGGAAACCATCATCAATAAAACCAACAATGATCCTTTATAATCCATTGAAAATAAAGGAAAATAATGATAATTAACTATTTTAACATTTGTAATATTATTGTGGAAAATTCATGAAGAAACACAACGATATGGGTAATAGACAGATAAAGAAATGTGATAAAATGACATAAAGTGGGTGTTTAAGGGTGACAATTTGACAACTCAACAACTACTATAATATTATAATATATTTCAATTAGATTTTTTTTTTTAACTTCAGGAACATGGAAAATATTTTCAACAATAACCCGATCTTTCTAATTTTGTAAACTTTGATGTAAGGCTACACCCCAAAGAAGAAATTTAATATGAACACAATTTCGTGTTATGGTTAAAACAATCAAATTGTTTTTTCACGCTTAGTTGGAGTTATGAATTCCTTAATTTCTTTCTTATCCTAGGAATCAATTTGAGATTTTTTTTTCTCCATTGGTACCCCATGGTTGTTCCATATTAACTTTGCATAATTGACTAGGAACCACTTGTTTTAGAGGCCTAACATATGACATATTATAATGTTCCATAATATCTAGGGCCAAAATCCTAAAGAATGGAACACCATTGAATAGATTTATTGATCCAATCATTAATATTTGAACATGTGAATTCCAAGTGCCTAATGATATCTAGATCTGCAATTTTTCTCTGTTAAATGCCTTGTGGATATTTTATAGTATCGACTTTATTTCCCGGATTCTAATTTTTCCAATGCTTCTTGAGAAATCTTATGATCATCCATATGTTCTTCCACCCCATCAAAATGATTCAACAACTCATGATAAAATTATTAAATTTCACTTATTTTCTTGTAAATTTCTTCTTGGTTTTCTTTCAACTGTGAATGAATTGATAATGCTTCAATTTTGAAGAAATCTGCATATCTTTTTTCAATTTGTAGTTATTGGATCTAAGTTTAAAATGAGTTAATTTGTTATTGAAACTAAATAAAACCTCTTTCAATTTCATTTCTTACTTTGTATTTCTAAAAGCCATTTGTTCTGAATATTCCTTTTTTAACCTTTCTTGTTCTTTCTTATGTTGATATTCAATAGGGATAATCCATGTACTATGCTACTGCTTGATTTCATTGGTCTACTACATATATTTCTCCTCTATTGCTAACCTTTGATTTTTCATTCTTTCTTCATGTAATGTCATTTGATCCTTTTATTTCTATAATTCAAATAGTAGTTCATCTATTGACCAAGCATTAGCATTTACAAATTCCCTTGAGGTTGAAGCTATTTCCTATGATATTTTCTTTGGTTCTTATCCTATAGGATTCGAAGCCACATATTTTTTTTAGAAGTATATTCTTCTAATGAAGCTAGTTTTCTCTTCTTTGGTTTGTGTCTTACTACCACTTTCTTAGAACTTATAAATAAGTAACCACCCAATGGCACCAAAATCTCTTCTACATGATATAATTGGTCCAAGTTGAGCATTTTAGGTGTTATAGCTCCACTCCTAGTAGCAATTTGTGTGATCGCAAAGTTAGGAGAAAATATTTCAAAATTCTCAGTAAAAATACTTTGGGTAAGAGTGTTTTTTGTCAAAATCACATTCCGGGATTAATAAGTTAGTCCTTTTGTATTAATTTATTCTTCAATAGGGTTGTCATTAAGATTTCTTTTTTGCACTTCATTATGTGCATCTTTCTACATATCTTGTGTGGGTCCAATTTTATTTTGTTCAACAACTTAGATGAGCTAAGCTAGATCCTCAATACCTTATTCAATACTTTGAATTTCTTGTGTTTCTTGTACTGTCACACTTACGGTCTACTCATGCTTTTGTATATTGTGAATAATGTCTTATTTATTCTATTCATCATTTGCCTACTCATCCTCTATTTCTTGGTAAACTAATTCTCCTTCATGGGCATCAATAATACCCATTACCTTGTTCCTTTCTTAAAAAAACAACTGATCTCTTTGTCGCTGAAAAAATAGAACTTGTGCCTTTCCAATGGCATCCTCCATACTAAATTTTTTCATCAAAACATATTTATATGTTTCTACTCTAATAATAGAATCAAAGGGATCATATTCATTAACGAAATATTTGAATTTTGTATTGATGTACAACGAGCATTAACCACATCCTTGGGATCATGCCTCTTGAAGTCTGCAAATGTAACTATATATCTTATAACATTTTTTCCTCCTTTCTTCTAATATTTTGGATTTATCAAAGTATAAACTCCAAGATTAAAAAGGAAATATGGCTATAGTTTATTAGAATTCATGATTAAGGAGCTAGTTATGCATGATACCACTATTTAGTAAGAAATTTGTCACATTGCAAGTTTTTCAAGAACATACTTCATTAACAAATGAGGTCTTGTTGCACATACAAATATTATGATGCAGAAAAAAATTTGGCCTATGCACCAATCCCTATTTTTATGATAGCATCTCTAGGTTCCTGAGTTAATATAGGAGCTATTCTACTGAACAATAATTCATGTAAAGGAGCCATGAAATTATCACAAATGCTATAGAAATAATTTCTTCATTTATGGTTCCACAAAATAGAACAATACATGTGAATTGGTTCTTCAGATAGTATCCAACTCCATTTCATGAGTATAAATGTTATGAACCTTGTTCCTTTTCTCTCCTTGCAAGTTTGTCTAGAACAAACTTCAGTAATAAATGGGGTCTTGTTGCACATCAAAATATTCTTATGTAGAAGATATTTTGGTCTATGCAACAATCCCTATTTTTCTGATGGCATGTCTAGCCTCCTGAGTTGATATAAGACCTAATCTATTGAACAATAATTTATGTAAAGGAGCCATGAAATTACCAAAAATGCTATAGAAATAATTTCTTCACTTATGGTTCCACAAAATACAACAATAAATGTGAATTGGTTCTTCGGCTAGAGTCCAACTCCATTTCATGAGTGGAAATGATATGAACCTTGCACCTTTTCTCTCATTGCAAGTTTCTCAGGAACATACTTTAGTAACAAATGGTGTCTTTTTGCACATCCAAATATTTTGATGTAGAATACATTTTGGTCTATGCACCAATCCCTATTTTTTTGATGGCATGCCTAGCCTCCTGAGTTGATCTATGAGCTAATATATTGAACAATAATTCATGTAAAGGAGCCATGAAATTGTCATGGATGCTATAGAAATAATTTCTTTATTTGAGATGGTATCAAACTCCATTTCAGGAGTGTAAATGTTATGAACCTTGTGCCTTTTATCTCATTACAAGTTTATCAGGAACATACTTTAGTAACAAATGGGGTCTTGTTGCAAATCCAAATATTTTGATGTAGAATACATTTTGGTCTATGAACCAATCCTTATTTTTTTGATGGCATCTCTAGCCTCCTAAATTGATCTCAAAGCTAACCTATTGAACAATAATTCATGTAAAGGAGCCATGAAATTATCACAAATGCTATAGAAATAATTTCTTCATTTATGGTTCCACAAAATAGAACAATAAATGTGAATTGGTTCTTGAGATGGTATCCAAATCCATTTCATGTGTGGAAACATTATGAAACTTGCACCTTAAAAATGATAATAAACCAATAATTATAATTCTCTTCGAGGGGGAAACCTCCTTTTACAATCAATACAATGTATAATAAAATATTTGATAATCCTATGAATAGATATCATTAGTATATATATTGGAGAGAAAGGGTACATTTATACTAAGATGGGAACATGAGAGGTTCTATCCTACAAAACAATATAACAATATGTTTTAGCGGCTACAAACACCCTAAATTTTTTTTCCTATGCTTCGATTTTGGAGCCTTATCTCCTCTCCACAGGAGATAATATTGCACTGATCCATGTATTATGCTTCGAATGAGACTTATATTTTTCATTTTTCTTGTGTTTGATTGTTTTCACACTTAGCGGATCTTTATAACTCACAAGATGATCTCCCAAGTTGGTCTCACAACAGTTCTAGGCTTTCCTCTAGAAATTACGCAATCCTTGAGGGCAAGCAGCCTTAATGATGGGAATTAAGAAGTTCTGAATGGATTTCAATATTGAGCTCAGAAACTGTGTAGTCATGGAAGGAAGCCCAACACTGAGCCAAGAAACTGCACAATCCCTCATTGAGCTCAGAAACTGTGTAGTGCACTGAGCCGAAAAGTTTCCCAGTTCCCAGAATTGTGTAGTCTTTCTAGTGTGCATGACAAGTTTCCCTGGAAAAAGAAAAAATCATCTACAAAAGTAGGGATCTATTTTTAGTATCTTGAAGGAGGCACTTTTTCTATTTTTAGAAACTTCCGCTAAGTGTCGCTTTTTCCTTGATTTTCGACTTGCATGTCATAAATGATAATTCACTCAAATATATTTAATCGAAACTTTTAGATCTCATTTGCACATTTGATATTAGATCTATAGCATTGCTGAGGAGATCAAGGAACCTTCAATGCAGTCCTCGTTGCTCTTCCGAGTGAGTTTCACTTTTGTCGTCTTTTGTTGTTTTTCCTGTTGCTTTTTATCGTTTCACTTATGTGAGTGTTGTTTTACTTATTTCTATTTTTATTTGCCGGCGTTTCAACTTATTTTAACTTGTATAAGTTTGTTTTGAGTTTCTATTTTCCTTTCACAAGTGTCGCACCATTTTTCCTATTTTTTCACCGATGGTTGCCGTTGCGGCGACTCTCCTCACATACTTGATTTTGCTTTTGTTTGATTAGTTCCTACACTTATCTACATGGATTTACTCATACTTAGTCAATTTTTCAATCAACCTTACATCATCACTCACTTCTGCTCATTTTTCACACTTCCATCAGGCATATCTTCACTTTCTTTAGCCAAATCTTTCCTTACCCAGCTGGGCACTGCAAAATCCTAAGGTTCAAGCCACAAGCTTGGCCTCTAGAACTACACAATGCATAGTACAAATTATCTCCAACTACACACTAAGCAGTTCCAGGGGTCAGCCTGTCACCTTGGCCACTAAGACTGCGCAATGCGCAGTCTCTCCCAGACCTCTACCGAGGCTAAATTTCACATTGTGCAATCTCAAGTCAAAAGATTCAACCCTAGATGTTGAGGTTGCATAGTGCGTGGTTCCCACAAGTAGCTCGTCCCTCTTGTCAATGAAAATTGCGTAATACTCCCCATCAGATGCCCGATTTGTTGCTTGAACATGCCTTGAAAGTAGATTTTATAAATACTGATATTTTCTTTCCATGAGTGTCTTTTCTGTCCCATAGGTACAAAAATTGTTGAGCACCTCTCTAATAGTCACTGTTATCATGGCACCAAGGAGAGATTCTTCAAAATAAACCACTGAAAGTAGTATCGGGGAAACAATTGAGAAAGCGCTAGTTAACTTTCCAGTATATGCGGACAATCAATTGTTTATAGAAAATGAATCATCACTGACATGGAAACATGTCAAAGATGATTTTGTAAAGGAATTTGAGGCAGACTTAGAGGATTGATAGGTTTATCTCAGGATCCGACAGTTAAGACTACACAAGGTTTCATGCTGATATCCAACCTTTCCATGTGCATAAGTCATCAACTGGATAACCTCACACATTGATGAGAATCCCATGACATTGAGTAGTTCCAACAGAAAAGATATTGCCACCTTTCGGGAAAAATATTATCAGCACATGTATCACTTTCCTAAGCCAGTGCAGCACATGGACTCAGTTTTCTATGCCACCCACAACTATGTGAATACAAGAGACATTGTCAAAGGCTGGGTGAAAGAGCCATCAACTTTTCGACAGACACCCACCCATGTATATATGATAAAGTCCCACAGGAAGGCCTACTAGCTCTTGGTTATCTTACCTTGCAGGATCCTGTTGTGCTATACAACAACCCTCCCCATTTCAAAATTTTTATCTAAAACTTTAACAAGAAATGGGTCCCCTTTTTAGAACTTAGATAAGATCAATAAAACTTTTAAAAAATCAATAGTCGTGATAAGTTTTTTGATTTTAGGTTAAGTTCAATAATAATCGCAACCTTGCAAAATATATACAACACATGAAAATCCTTATGAAAAGGTATGATCCGATTTAAATATTAAACAAGACCTTGTCGTAAAACAAATATAAATGAATGTGTCGCATCCTTTGTTTAAAAGATAGACTTAAGGTTTCCATTGGCAATTGCCAATGTGATAACGCTATCGTTAAGCGCAGATCGCAACTTATCAAGGGATCATTCCAAGGGGCCATATAAATCTCCCGATGCGATAAGCTGGTTGAAATCGACCATTGTTGAAGGCACGAAACACATAACAAATGACCATTTGGAATCCACCGATGCAATTTTATTATTGGAAAGCATGCTTTCCAATAAAGGTGAAATATAATCGTTAAGCGAATGTTTGCGGGCCTAAATTACAATTCAATTATAAATAAATAGCAAAACGTTTTACGCAAGTGATCCCGCTTACCATCTATCACAATTAGAGCTTTACAAAGGAAACAGTTAAGCATAATGGCTATACCTCCCGATCTGCGATATGAGATTAATCGCTTATCGCTGATCGGGAAGTTACAATATTTATTTTTAAAGAACTGTTATTAAAATTCGCGATGTGACATATCTTTATGGCATTTAAGTGTCACGATTGGCAGTTACGGAAAACATTAATAGAGCAGTTATGGTTGAGTCCTTCAAGGATTTCATCTGTAGCAGCGTAATATATCAAAATCTGTATTACCCATTGCGCTTAATTATTGTTATTATTGTATACTGTGTATTAGCTTTGAACGAATTTATCCTCTGTTATGTTCTTCTGTTTCGTTGTGTAGAGCAAGTCTGAATTTATGAATCCAACGAAAATGACGAAGAAATCAAAGAAACCAAAGGCTCTCGTCATAACCAAAGAGGAACTAGTGAAAAAGGTCTTGATAGTGATACTACCTGCCTCGCTCTAGGCAAGGCTTCATGGGAAAGCATATAAAATTTACTAGAAGCTGAAGATCCATAAGAGATTGAAGAAGAAAAGGGAACAATATAGTCCACTGACAAGTCAGAGAGTACTCTTAAGGATTTGGCCAACTCTTATCTTCACAAAATAGCAGCTCGCACTAAAATATTACCCTACAATGACTTGGTCAGATGGGTAATTGAAAGTATCAACATAACAGATATAACATTCTTTACGACTGATGGAAGGATGTTTGGGTCATTCAGGGCGGAAGATATAAAAAATATGTACCATTTTCTTGAACCATAGAAGCAGTACAACAAGGCATTTTTGGAATCCTTTGCCAAGGAAAATGCTGTGGAGTCGGACCCTATCAGACAGTGGAGGAATTATCCAAAAAAACACAAGCATGAATCATCGAGTATGTACTTCGTAGACTCCTTAGCATCTCCTTACTCCTATGCTGGTGCTATGATATGCAGACTTTTTGGAATCCATGATTCAGCTAGGTTTTCTATAGAGATGGTACCTTTAATGGAAGTAGTAGTTAACTCTTATATCATGGATTGGGCAACCATTTTGTCTGATAAAATGGCCAACCAAATCCTTGATTATAGGAAAAACAGGTTTGTGACTACCCGGGTAATACCCCCGTTTTATATGAGTGCCTACATTTTGGACACCATCTATTTCAACTCTGATTACCCCATTTTAGGTTGGAAATGGACTCCACAAAACCCAATCCCCATTCATATTTATCATAAGGAATTGTGGAAAACCCATTATAAAAATCATCTTTATAGAATTTGTCATGGTTTCGTCTTGCCTATTCATTATGCTATATTCAACAAAATCGCTCCTTGTCTATCCTATGAAGCTAGTGTCGACCTAACATCAATTGGTAGTTGGTTGGTGAAGAGATGTTCACCTACATCAGAATTTTTGGCAACACTACTGATCCACATGTCCTCCCCTTATACATTCTTGATAAATTATTTTCCAGAGAAACAGCTTATCAGATAACAAAAACAGGGATGTCAAGGAACCTAAAGGAGTCCAAAAAACAAATGTGGCCTTCATTCCCCCTTCAATGTGGTACTTTCACACTACATGACTTCAAACATGCAGAGAAGGAAGCTGAGAAAATTAAAGAGTTAAAGTTAGCAGTCATCCCAAAGAGGCAGTATGATCCAAAAGCAGTTGCCTACAATTTCACCTCCCATGTCAAAATTGCCAAGTTTGAACATGAGAAGGATGATTATGATGATTTTTTCACTTCAGCTAAGTTATTTTCTCAAGTGAAACATCTAGCAAAAATTAGATTGGGAGCAGAGGGATTAGAGGATTTTTTGAAGTTCAGGGCACAAAGGTTGCAAACACTACCTCTGGACTTGTTAAATACTACCTCTACGGTGCAATTGGAAGGCCACTGTGAAGAAAAAACTATTGAAAAGACTCCTAAAAAGGAAAAGAGCCCTGAAAGGGAGCAGACAAAGGAAGGAACTAGTGAGATCCTTGATACTGATATAAATATTGATCCTGCTTTAATCAAGGAATGGGAGCAGTTCGACCTAATCATCAAAAACCCGAATAAATCCCAAGAGCTCACTACACCAAAATCGCCCGCAGCACAAAAGCCTGAGGTTATTAGTGTTCCAATTGAAGGGACAAGCAGCCTACCCAAGATTCAACAGGATTTAGAAATAATTCCCAAAAATCCTACAGAGGAGATTGTACTAAGAACAAAAGAAATACCACTCCTAGATGTATTATACAGTCCAAAGCACAAGGATGTGGTTAAAAGACAGAGGAAAAAGAGGAAAATTGATCAAGGACCTCTTTTAACTCCTCAGGACGAAATGATGAATGTGGTATGGAAGGAAGAAATCAATCCCTTTGAGGATTTAACTAAATTATCTCAGTATGCAGGGGCTTATATAACAGCGACAATGGATAAAGCCTCAGAGGTTAGCCAGCTAATTAGGGAAAAAGATCAGAGGATCACTCAACTTGAAGTGCAATTGGCAAAAGGAAAACAAAGGATTAGTCAGCTTGAACAGTAGCTAGTAGAGCAGAGACAACAAAATGAGTGACTAAAAGAGCAGTTGAAATTGGAGAAACAGAGGATTGATGAGTAGACTCTCCAGAAACAACAGGACTTGTCTCAAGAATTAAGCAGGCTTCAGATGACAATTGAGCAGGAAAAGAAGGCAAAGGAAGATCAAGTTGCACAAATGCAAGTATAGATAGAAAGGTATAGGGGTTATCCACGGGTTAGTGAGTTCAGAAAATAAGCCTTGGAGATAACCAAAGCCTTGTCCCGACAGTTGAACATCCTTTGCCATAACATATCATTGGCTAACCCATTGTGTGATATCTATGCATCACTGATTGAGAAGGCAGTGAATGCCAAACTAGAATTGGAAAAAACAGATGAAAGGATAAAAAATTTTCTTTCTTGGCAAGATTCTGTAAAAGGAATGGATACCAATTTGCTAAAAAAACAAGAATCGCACAAGGAAATCTTGTTTTCAAAATGGGAGTCCGAGCTAATGAAAGCTGAAAGAGAAACTTTCAGATCCAGAGCTGCAATGAACAGTTTGATCGAATTAGTAAATAATAGTTTACATATGTCTAATTTGATCTCCGATTGATCTCCAAGTAAACTCTCGAAAGCAAAGGCACTGGAACATCATTGGAGATAGGAGCTAGTGAATAGAGGAAAACATATTGGAGAAGTCCAAAACTTGACATGGGAAACATTCTGGTTTTCTCTAGTCAAGCCACATAACCAGCACATGACCATGAAATGCCTTTCCGACATGGTCAACTGCATGATCCCCGAACTCTCCGATGCCACCTACACAGCCCAGCTACACTCCAGGATGAGTCAACCTCCAGAAATCCAGCCCATGCTCACAATCTGTCAGCTACAAGCACAAGAAAAGAAGTCGATTCAATGAATTAGTTCAATCGCTATTGCACTGCTATTTTTATAGTAAATCCCATATTTTCATGTCTATAGTTAGAACAACACATAGTGATTTTTGTTGATAGTTAGTTTTTATTTTTATTATTTAAGACCCTTTCATGTATTTAGAAAGGGTCCTCAAATTTGTAAAAAACTTGACTTGGGAGTTGCACTTCTGTACTTCTAAATATTTTTTTTTCAAAAGTGGATCAAGATTCTGCATTTTTGTGAAAGAAGCTTTTTCAAGACTTGCACTTTTGCATCTTCTGGAGGTTTCTCAAATAGGAAAGTGGAATCGAAGTGTTGTTTACATCGGAAGGATTCAGAACGATATGGTACTTCTATCATTGTTTTTGTCTTATTTCTCTATGTGAATGAACATTTCTTAAAGCTTGCTATTATTGATATATGTATGTTTTCAGACAATTCTTTAGCATATAATTTCTGAAGGTTTAGAATTGTTATTATTTGAATATATATGTTAGTGATATATATTGTGATAAATGCGATAATGTTTTTTATAATTACTTTGTTTAACTTTTTAAACAAAGTAATCATTATATGAATACATCTTTCTATTTTACGAATAAGCCATCTTCATGATTATTTGTCTAAAAGAAACAATCAAAAATCACATAGTTAACAGGATACTTGGGTTATATAGTTATATTTGTATATTTTTGAATTGTAGGATAAAAACTTTATCACCTTCGTTACACATTACAAAACAATCATCCATCAACTCATACATCACTAGTAAACTGGTCCCGTTATATCCAGTCGGAGCCACCACACCAAACGAAAAAGGAGCTGCACTAAGGTCCGGATCGGGTGGTTTTCCCCAATGTTGATGCAGTGATTTTAGAGGCATCAACATATCCATGGTTAGCAGAGCACGAAGAACTTCCTTGAAGGGTGGGAATTAGTATTGAACCAACTTGTGAATGAGGGGAAGCCTTTCAACCGGTTAGATCTGTTGGCTCAATTGTTGAGGGCCCATGTAACACAGGTTCATGGTCCTCCTGATGGTGAGAAAGCAAGGTTCTATCTATATGCATATTTACTGGATGCAATCTATGTACAACAATAGTTCCCTAGCATGAACTAGACATGGACACCATGAGAATCTGCCATGCATATCTATTGCAAATTATTTTCAAATTGCAGTCATCGAGGAGAAATGGCACAACTAGTTGACCACTTCATCATCCCACCATACGAGCTCATCTTTGAAGAAGATCCACCTTGCATGCCACTAGGAGAAATGGAGGCAATAACAAGCATCACATATTGGTATACCTCACCAAGTGGTACCTTCCTTAGAGTGTTTGGCAGAGAGAAGCCTCCTGATCTGAATTGGATCCATGAAGATTATCAAGGTGCCATGGCTGTATCAAATCAGGACAGACTTCAAAATTTATGCAAAGAGCGATCAAGAAGACCTCTGGATAGTGGCAGTTTGCAGCCAGCAAGGAGTGATGAGGACCTTGGTCAAAGTGTGTTGACTGAGGCCCATGGAGACCGCGCAGGAGGCAAAACTAACAACTGGGAAGCTCGGATCAGGAAACGGAGGCCATTTCTGATGCACGCTTAGCGCTAATCGCGCATCACTAGGAAAAACCCCTTGAGAAGGAAAAGGCAGAAGTGCTCAGTCGCATGGGAAGCTGGGAAACCGTGGGGAAAGTTCTAAGGTGAAAGGCGGGTCCCGCGCTCCAAAACCGACAGTATATCAGAGGCATCCTTGGGCGGTAAGCGGATTTAGCAGAAAACGAGCGATTCCATTCAACACATGATGCGTGTCTAGTGGATGACAGATAAAACCGCCTCTCATCACACGCTAACGGTTGAGCAAGTCAACCACGCAAAATGAGCGAACACCGTAGGATCTGGGGGTTCCAGATCTGACGATGGAGATTGCAGCCAATGGAGGAACCGGATTTGACAGGGGATTAAGCTGTGACACATAAGAGTTTGACGTCCGATTTGACTGATGAGTTGGCGGATGAGTCATTCCACAGTGTAACCGAAAATACTGAACCGTCAAGGAAGAGCTGGCACAGTTCGTGAGGGGACAAGTGGCCACCTCCCTGTGAGACGTTGGCGATGACTCAGATACAGGGAACTCCAAGCAAACAATAGCAGGTGAACCGCAGGGATGGAAGGGGAAGCAAATAATCAAAGACAAATTGGCTTTAAGCCATGAACAAACAGAGAATAGAATAGGAATAAGAGAAGAGAACGAAGACAGAGAGGGCGAGAGAAAAGAAAATACAGTGAAGCAAGAAGCAGAAAACGAAGAGCTGAGTTGACCTCAGGCAGCATCGAGCAGATAGAAAGCTTGAGAGGTTCAAGCAATCCCTAAGAGGATTTGTCGGGAATTGGGTACCACATTGGGGTCCTCCAATTAAAGACTAGAGAGGTCAAGATTTGGTAAGGAAAAGAGTCTGTGCACTCTAGTGGCTTGGGGGATCCAAGAACCACCCTACCAAACATTATCTGTTTCAGGAGACTCAAATTGAGATCCTCATTATAAATCTCTGCTTTAAAGGCATAATAAAAGAAGGCCACCACTGGGAGCTAGACCAAAGATGTATCCCTAGAGAATAGGGTGAACTCCTTATTAATTATTGTGTTCTTGCATGCTTATTGTGTTTTCCTTACTGTTTTCCATTTTCCTGTGTCTATGTATTTTGCAATCTGATCGATCCGTTGCCTAAAATAACATAGAAACACACCAGCACATGAGTCTGTAATACCTTCATTCATTAATTAATTAATTGAGGTCACTCACGAGTGATTTTCAGATCAAGTGGTATCAGAGCTCTAGGATGTTAAGGTTAGACAATCTTGTGTTGGTTTAGCTGTTGAATGCTAACTAGATCAAAGATCAAATTAGGAGAAGGAGAGTTGGTGGAAACTAATCCTAAAATTGGGGGAGTCTATTCTTAGAAGACAACGTCAGAAGAAGGTTCTGTAGGGCCAGACCCTCAATTCATAGATAGTTTCCTAGCCATAAGGTCCATGGTAGAAGAAATGTATAGGGACTTTAGAAAACATAAGGATGAAGATGCATCAGGCTCCAAACAAGACAAAGGAGAAGATGAGTCTCACTTCCATGACCACTCAAAAGGAAAAGGGAAAGAAGAACACTTTCTCACACCTCCTAATAGCCCTGAACATAAAAAGAAAGCATCTTTGATCAAATTAGATGTTAAATTTGATTTACCTATATATGATGGAGAGTTGAATGCAGAAAAGTTGGACAATTGGATTAGACAAATTGATGTTTATTGCAGAGTGCAGAGTATCGACTCAGACAAGAGCAAGATTCAGCTGGAAAGCCTACGCCTTGGAGGCACTGCCTTGGTTTGGTGGGAAGGTAGGACCCAAGCTGACATGAAGAGACATGGTAAGACTATCTCTGTCTAGAGTGAATTTGTTTCTGTAATCAAAAAACAGTTCTATCCATTGGCCTACATGCAACAAGCCATGATGAGTTGGAAAACTCTTGAACAGTTGAAAGGGCAAAGTGTGCAAGGGTACGCTCAAGAATTTAGAAAGAAAGCATTGATTCTAGGAATCCCATTAGACTCACTTCAGACTCTGTTGAAGTACATTGGTGGTCTACACAGCTACATGAGGCACACTATCCTCATGTTTAATCCCACTAGTATAGATGAAGTATCTATACAAGCTACTCATCTAGAAGCTATAGGAAAGAATGGAAGTCCAGAAGTTGGTGGAGCATCCCAACCCACTGCGAGCAAGAATAAGGAGAAAAGAAAGCAGAAATGGAAAGCAAGGAAGGATAACACTGCACAAAAGAGCAAGGCTTCATGCACTCACTGTAAAAAGGATGGGCATGATGATGAGCATTGTTGGATTCTGCATCCAAAGCTGAGACCTAAGAAGTTCAAGGGCAAGAAGAGGAAGACTTCTGCAACTATTCAGAAGGATTTGGGGTCAGACTCAGGAGATGAAACAAATATTGCAGCCATAGGTATAAAAGGTAAGAATTCTGAAGCATCCACTAGTAATTCTGCACAATCTATTATTGATGAAGAAAATGAGAGAAAGAGGCATGAGCTTTTCCATATTCGAGTTATTTCCAAACATCAAAAGATTGATACTTTGTTTGATAGTGGCTCACAAGTAAATTTAATTTTTGAAGCAATTGTAAAGAAGTTGGGATTAGTAACTACACCTCACAAGAAACCATACCCATTAGGATGGT
Source organism: Pinus tabuliformis (assembly GCA_031772625.1). Classification (NCBI taxonomy): domain Eukaryota; kingdom Viridiplantae; phylum Streptophyta; class Pinopsida; order Pinales; family Pinaceae; genus Pinus; species Pinus tabuliformis. The sequence continues at coordinate 252,974,097 of CM062812.1, read as the reverse complement.
TGAATGATAAAGCACAACTACAAGTGACTAGACAGTGCAAACTCAAGTTTTCTTTTGGGTCAGCTTTTGTAGATGAGGTTGAGTTAGACATAATTCCTTTGGATATATGTGGAATTGTTTTAGGAAGTCCTTACTTGTATGACAGAAAAGCTATTTTCTATAGAGCTGAGAACAAGTATCTACTTGTTAAAGATGGAATCGAATACTTTGTAATAGCTCATAAGCTCAAGAATAATTATACTCTCATAAACTCAGGTGTTACCGGGAATAGTGTCTATGCAGAGCTGCTAATCCCACTAAGGCTGGTAGCTACCTTAGAAACAAACAAACTTAAAACTACTTTTGTTTTCCTTTATGAAAGATAGATGAGAGAAGAATAAAGGAGACCAACCTCTGTCTTGCGCTTGGTTCCTTGCCCGATTCCTCTCTCTTCTGATAGTCCTTTGCTACTTGCTTCCTTGTATACCCAGCTTCACAGAGTACCTGTAGAATCAAAGTAGGATAACACTATACGAGAACATAGATCTATTATCATAAACAATATAGTATCGGATGTATATTAACCATACAAATGCATAAAACATAAATCATACAAGAGTATGGAGGAAAACTTGAATAGCTTTATTGACAATCAAGAAAGAGACAAAAAAATTACAACCAATTGTTCTGACCCAGCATCATCCTCTCAGCAAGTAAGCCCTTCTTCACCTCATGAAAAGATTAGATCACCCAACACTATGATGTTGTCTCAAGAAACCAACAGCAATTCCTTACAAGATGCAAAATTCCAGCCTCTGGATCTCTGGGATGAGGGATCCATATATAGATGTCTGCAAGGGAGGTGAGTCAGCTTTTGAGATTTGATTAGTGTCTCCCCTCTGATAGTTCTTGATTCCACTTGGAGATTGATGATCTCTTACTCATCCCTGGTCGAATTCAGAGAGGCAAGTGTCACAGGAGAAGTTTCTGGAAGATTCCATGCTTCTCCACCTCGCGGATTGACACTGCCATTTGTCCCTTCTCGCCCATCGCACCCTATAGAAGGGCTTTTTGACATGCAACGCACCTACTGTGTGTATTTAGGTGGGATGCAATGCACTTTTCCTATGGAGCAGGTGAAATGGTCCAGTTTTGACCAGTTCTGAGTGGTTTTTCATGGAGAACTTCTGGGAGATGCTGTAATCAGTTGACCTTGTTCTTTTAGGGGTTGGAACAACACCTTTAGGGACTTAGGAGCCCTTGGTTTATGGACATTTATGCTTGGGGTTGTAGTGCCCAAAAATGTCTATAACATCAGGGCAGATGAAACAAATGATAAATTCATGTAAACAATTCTTATTGATGGTTGTAAAGGAAAAGAAACCTGATAAAACCAATGTATTTGAAGGTTGTAATGCTGAACAACAAGCTGATTTAGAAAAGGTTGTTTCAGAGTATGATATCTTGTTTCAAGAACCTATAGGTCTGCCACCCAAAAATGAAATAGTACATGATATTATTTTGTAGCAAGATGCTCCATTGCCTAACATTGGGATGTATAGGTTGTCTGCTTTAGAGAATGCTGAAATCAAGAAGCAGGTGCAGGAGTTGCTCGAGAAAGGGTTCATCAAACCTAGCACATCACCATGTGGGTCACCAATCGTTTTGGTGAGAAAGAAAGATGACTCATGGAGAATGTGCATTGATTACCGAGCACTGAATAGGATAACAATCAAGAATCATTATCCCCTTCCTCACATAGATGATCTTTTAGATCAATTAAAAGAAGTTGTTTATTTTTCCAAGTTAGACTTGCATAGTGGATACCATCAGGTCATATTTGCAGAACAAAATGCATGGAAGGCTGATTTCAAAACAAAGCAGGGAATGTATGAGTGGTTGGTTATGCCTTTTGGCTTAACTAATGCTCTTGCTACTTTCATGAGATTAATGAATGATGTACTTAGACCTTTTCTTGATGATTTTGTTATTGTGTATCTAGATGACATTCTGATATTTAGAAAAACATGGGAAGAACACTTAAAGCATGTTAAGCAGATGCTAGATGTTTTGAAAAGAGAAAAACTTTATGTTAAACTGTCAAAATGTGAATTTGGCAAAACATCTCTGAATTATTTGGGTCATATAGTAGGGGGTGGTGAATTGAACATAGATCCCTCTAAAGTGGCAGTCATTGTGAACGGGCCTAAACCTGAATCTTCTACAGAAGTTAGAAGCTTCTTAGGAGCAGCATAATATTGGAGAAAGTTAATTTCTAACTTTTCCTTAATTGCAGCTCCCTTACATGCTTTAACAGGATTGAACAAGGTGTTTTAGTGGGGAGGCAAACAACAGAAAGCCTTCGACACCTTGAAAGAAAAGATTAGTACAACACTGGTACTAGCACTACCTGATCTTCAGAGACCATTTGAGATCCAAACAGATGCCAATGACTATGCCATGGTAGCAGTGTTGACACAGCACGGTAAACCCATATGCTATCATTCTGAGATATTTAATGTTGCAGTAGTTAACTATCCTACATATGATAAAGAATTGTATGCATTAGTAAAGAGTGTGAAAAAGTGGAAACATTACTTAATGGGAAAAGAGACAGTAATACATACTGATCATCAACCACTTCAATATCTACACTCCCAAACTAAGTTGCAGCAATCAAGACACTATAGATGGATGGGGTTTCTACAATAGTTTCATTTAGTCATCAGATATAAAAAGGGCATACATAATAAAGTTGCAGACATGTTATCTAGACCCATTATAAGTGCATCTACTATACTTAAGCATAATTCTGTGTTACATGAGAGTTACATTGAACAATATGCTCAAGAAATAGACCTTAAATATGTATATGCAACTTTAAGTCAAGGCAAAAGAGTAGAAGAATTGGACTATCATGTAAAGGACCGACTCTTATATCATTGTGGGAAGTTATGCATTCCACAAAATGAAAGAGTAAAGATAATTCGAGAAGCACACACTTCTCTAATATCAGGTCACTTTGGGGTAAGTAAAACAGTTGCACAACTGCAAAGATTTTGTTATTGGCCAAAAATGTATGAGACAATTTCTAGATATGTAAGAGGGTGTACTATGTGTGCTAAAAGCAAGCCCAACAATAGAAAACTAGGCTTGTACACTCCATTACCAGTTCCTTCAAACCCTTGGGAAAGTGTTTCCATGGATTTTGTTGGAAGACTGCTTAAATCTAGGAAAGGTCATGATTATCTGTATGTTGTTGTGGATAGGTTCAGGAAAATGTGTATCTTGATACCTTGTAATAAACATATTACAACTGAACAAACAGAAAAACTGTTCTTTGAACATGTATGGGTTCATTTTGGATTACCCACTTCCATTGTATCTGATCGAGACACCCGATTTAGGGGGAAGTTTTGGTCAGGTCTATGGGAACTGATGGACACCAAACTAAAGAAAAGAACAGCCTTTCATCCACAAACTGATGGCCAGACAGAAGTAGTTAACAGTATAGTGATCCAGTTACTCAGAGGATATTGTAGCAAACATCCTAAGCTTTGTGATGAACATGTGTGTTTTGTGTAGCATGCTTACAACAGAGCAAGACATTCTTCTACACAGAGATCTCCTTTTGAGACCTATTTTGGTTTCACACCAAGGTCTCCTTTGGATTTTGTCTTTGGTAAAGACACCATAGTTGAGGGACACAGTGATATGGACAGGGCAACTAGGTTCATTGAACAAATCCAAGAGATCCACTAGGAAGTACAGGAACAATTGGAAAAGAGCCAAGCCAAATACAAGGAAAGGCATGACAAGCATCGGATGGAGCATAGTTTCCAAGTTAGTGACCAAGTCTGGCTGTACATCAGCAAGGACAGGATGCAAGGTGAAGGTAAAAAGCTAAAGCCTATTAGGTATGGACCTTTCAAGATACTTGAGAAGATTGGTGAGAATGCTTTTCGCCTTGATCTACCAGCTTACATGCACATCTACTCAGTCGTGAATGCAGATTGCTTGAGGCTGTTTGAACCTTCACTAATTGAGGATCCCAAAGAGCAGAGTCAATTGCCTTCTATTGATGACCTGCTACCTGAATATCTTAATGAATTGCAGGAAGACACAGTTTTGGACAGGAAGGTGAGGATGACGCACAGGGGAGATGTTGAGTACCTCAGAATTGGGCTCAAGGGTTCAAATCCAAGCAGTGTAAAGTCGATGCTTGAAAACCAACTTTTGGTGGTCCAAAAGCTTTTTCAGTGGGAAGGTCGTGATCCGAATTGGATCCATGAAGATTATCAAAGTGCCATGGCTGTATCAAATCAGGACAAACTTCAAAATTTATGCAAAGAATGATCAGGAAGACCTCTAGATAGTGGCAGTTTGCAGCCAGCAAGGAACGACGAGGACTTCGGTCAAAGCACGCTAACCGAGGCCGATGGAGATTGCGCAGGAGGAAAAACTGGAAACTGGGAAGCCCAGACCGGAAAATGAAGGCCATTTCTGATGCGCTTAGCGCTAATCACGTATCGTTGGGCAAAACCCCTCGAGAAGGAAAAGCCCCAAAGCGATCGGTCGCATGGGAATCTGGGAAACCGTGGGGAACGTGCTAAGGCGAAAGGTGGGTCTCGTGCTCCAAAACCGGCAGTATATCAGAGGCATCCTCGAGAGGTAAGTGGATTTGGCAGAAAATGAGCAATTCCATTCAGCGCACGACGCGTGTCCAGCAGATGAGAGAGAAAACCACCTCTCATCGCGTGCTAACGGTCGAGCAAGTAAACCGCACGAAATGAGCGAACATCGAAGGATCTGGGGGCTCCAGATCTGATGGCGGAGATTGCGCTCGATGGAGGAACCAGATTTGATAGGGGATTAAGTTGCGACACATAAGAGTTTGACGTCCGATTTGACCACTAAGTTGGTGGATGAGTCATTCCACAGTGTAACCAAAAATACCAAACCGTCAAGGAAGAGTTGGTGCAGTTCGTGAGAGGAGAAGTGGCCACCTCCCTGTGAGACGTTGGTGATGACGCAGAGATAGGGAACTCCAAGCGAACAACAACAGGCGAACCGAAGGGACGAAAGGGGAAGCAAACAGTCAAAGGAAAATTAGCTTTAAGCCATGAATAGATAGAGAATAGAACAAGAAGAAGAGAAGAGAACGAAGATAGAGAGGGCGAGAGCAAAGAAAAGATAGTGAAGCAAGAAGCAGAAAACAAAGAGCTAAGCTGAACTTAGGCCACATTGAGCAGACAGAAAGCTTGAGAGGTTCAAGAAATCCCTGAGAGGATCTATCGGGAATTGAGTACCACATTGGGCTCCTCCCATTAAAGACCAGAGAGGTCAAGATTTGGTAAGGAAAAGAGTCTGTGCACTCTAGTGGCTTGGGGGATCCAAGAACCACCCTACCAAACATTATCTGTTTCAGGAGACTCAAATTGAGCTCCTCATTGTAAATATCTGCTTTAAAGACACAATAAAAGAAGGCCACCATTGAGAGCTAGACCGAAGATGTAGCCCTGGAGAATAGGGTGAACTCCTTATTAATTGTTGTGTTCTTGCATGCTTACTATGTTTTCCTTATTGTTTTCCATTTTCCTGTGTCTGTGTATTTTGCAATTTGATCGATCCATTACCTAAAATAACATAAACACACACCTGCACATGAGTCTATAATACCTTCATTAATTAATTAATTAATTGAGGTCACTGACGAGTGATTTTCAGATCACCTCCACATGTTTCACCAAGGTATGCCACTGACAAGCTTATCTACAAGAAGTGTCATATCACCTTGCCAAAGGGTTGTCAACAAATTTGCATAGGAAGAAGAAAGCACCATGGCCCACTCTTCCTTTTCAAATAAGATTATATGAGATAAAGAAATTGAAAGTTGTAGATGCTGAGGGAAAGGAAGTAGTTAGGTTTCCATTCGGTACTCGAGATTTTAATCCATATTATCCTTGTGGTATTTGTAAAGACCACTGTGCGAGATTTTACTTTCTGTGGATCGATGAGGCATTCATTGGTGAGAGGAGGATCCATGGAGGAATTTCTACAATGCCTACAGAATCCATGAGCCAGTCAGTTCAACAGGGACTTAATAGGCTGATCCATAGATGGAAACAACTTCGAAAGAAACAACAACAGAAGGAAACAATCCCATGTAGGACAAGGGAAAGAGGAAGATTGCTGACAGTCCAGAGGAAGAAAAAGGTTGCAAGATGAAAGTAGATCCTATTCTCATGAAAGAATATTTAGCAGCAGAAGTGAAGAAGAAGCATATGATATAGAGAGAAGAGCGGAGGAAGAGAGAAAAATAGAGGTTGCAGGAAGCAGAATTGAAGCTGCAATAGGCAGAGTAGAAACATAAGGAAGAATAGGATTTGAGGAGGAGGTAAAAATAAGAGAAGCGAAAGCAGGAGGAAGAAGAAAGGTAAGGTGCAATGACAAAAGAAACAATGCCAGTACAGGTCAAAGAGCTGGAACAAAACTAGCCAACAGTTGAGGAGGAAGGTGATCATATGTAGGATCAGGAGCTTGCTCAACAAATTGAACACTGGATTGAAGTAATAGACATGGAGATGGAATATGAGTTGTAGAATGAAGATGTTGATATGATGCCGAGTGCACCATAGGTCACCACTCATTCTCCACCACCTCCAGTAGCAGAGCTAGCCCCAAGTGAAGAAGGGGATGTTGTTCCCCTCGATGATGATCTGGTAATGGATGTGTACAATTTTTCATTCAATGAGTTCCAAAAGAGGATTGTACAAGCACAGAAAAATCATTTTCCGGATGATCACACATCACCTGCATTCGTTAGAGAAAAGGTGATAGTGGCAGATACCAAGAAGCATCCAAATTCCATTGCTGAAGCCAACTTGGCCTTTGCAGTAGCAACAAGATCAAATATTGAGTATTTGACGGTCGAGAATGAGAAATTGGCACAAAAATTGCTGGCTGCCAGGCAGAACAACTCCGTGCAGAAGTAACAAATGCAGTTTCTGAACAAGTTTACTTGGGAGGAGATGAGAGCAGTGATACTTGTTGAAGTATCAACACTCGGAGAAACCACACATAAGCTTTATGAGGAGTTTGTGACTGTATGTAAAGCAGTTGTCTATTTTCATGACTTACAAAAGTAGAGCAAAGAGTTTGTTAAAACTCTCAACAACATACAAGCTGCCATTACTAGTTTGTAAGAGTGGATAATGCGATACAAAGGGACCGCTTGACTTAGTGAAGAAAATGAAAGAACTAGAGAAAGCGAAAGTTCAAATGTTGATTCAGAACAACAAGCAACTCGCCTCATTTATTGGTAGCATTCAGGGCTCATATGTATGATTATTTAGTAGTTTGGATGTCTTGGTGAAAGCACACAATATCCCATCACTTGGTTCACTCACTAAAGCCAAACCCAGGAACCATGTCCAGCAGGAGATTGAAGAGTACTTGGAGCAGCTGAGACAAATTTCCACCAAGGAAGATTTAGAGCTGAACCAAAAGAACATGCATAATGACATCGGTGGTCTTGTCCAAATCAGAACAATGTTTCTCATGCTTCAGAACGAACTTGAAATTGGTTCCAAGACATTGTACCCGGATTCTATGGAGGATAGAGTCCACTTCCAGCCAAACACCACCAAACATTTTGGGGACATCATCACACAATACCGAGCTTGGAACCAATATGTGACCGAGAAGAAGCAAGTGGAGGTTGTTGAGCTAGAGTTCTCCCAAACTCAAGCATCATAGTGTTGTGTCTTGTTAGGATGTCAAGTTGTCTCTACCCTATTTTGTCTTATATGGGTACAAGTGTAAAATGTAATATTATTTGTAATTATGTTGTAAGTGAAATTCCAAGTGTCAATATTGGAATATGAAGAGTCATGATGTAATGTAATGAGTCATTTTGTAAAGAAGTTGAAGAGTCATGAGGGTAGTCCAAAGGTCACAAAGGGGAGTTGAAGAGTCACCCCCTCTTGTTATAAATAGAACCTCATAACTCATGTAAAGGGCTTTTGGGAACTAATATTTTAGCTAGGCTTAGGCTTAGAGGGAGCTTTGGATTATTGTGAAGAGCCTAGGCTTCTCCATAGCGTAGAGAAAGTATACTTCTTTGGAGGAGCATACGTTCTTGACTTTAATGTTCCACTATTGGTGCTAGTGGTCCGTCAATGGTGTATGTATGAATGGAACTTTCACTTATAATAATAAAATCAGAGCCGATACACTTCCATGCATATGCCATGAATATAGTAGGACTATTCTTGTTGTATTTGCAATGTATGTTATTTAACTTACGCTTATGCTTATGAATTATTTTGTTTGCATTTGTACGAATCTTGTTGAATGCGTGTTGTTTTAATTCATCACTTTAACTTGTGGACTATTTCGCATCTTAGCTTGTGATGTCATTACACTCATATGTTCCTTTCAATATATGTACTATTATAGGCTTCCAAGGGACACACTTCCTTCCCCCTTTGTGTGTTGGAACCTTCATGCACCGCACTTGAATTTTCCGCAGGGTCACACACTTGCTCTCACCCAAATTTACCGTACTTCACTCTGCACATGTTCACAATCAAGGCATAACATTACCACCCATTGCTGAGACTCCTACTCCAAACAGTATGAGGTCTAGTTGGGACTTCATATCGAGGAGATCCCATAAATGTTTGCAGGTCAAGCACTGTCAACATTTCTGGTGCTAGAAGGAGAGCCAGATGACAAGTTGAGCCCTTGAAGTCTATTTTTAATTTTCGCAGTCATCTAATGACTTCTCCCCAAATAATAAACCTGACTTTTTTTTTCATAAACGAAAGACTACAAGTGCCGACGAGTATCATAGATGACTTTTCAACTCTCAAATTCGATAGTGAGGGTGAATCAACATTATTTGATCATACTGCTTGTTTTCTTGAATTCTACATAGAACACAACATCCATTGTGAGGATGTTGGTTGTAGGTTGTTCATTCTCACGTTCAAAGGGTGCATAAGGGAATGGTGTCGTACATTGGCTGATGCCTCCATACACTCTTTTGAACATCTTGTCATAGAACTGTTTTGTGATTTTTATATGTATGATTGTAAATTTCTGTGCAAGAAAATTATGCAATTACAAAAATCACCTGATGAATCACTGCATCATTTTCACAATCATTTCATGCATTTTTGTTTTGAATTTCCTAAATATGAAGTTGATAATTTCCTAAATATGAAGTTGATTGGTCTTTCTTGTCAGGTATATTTCAATATCTTGTTCATATTTTAGAAAATCCACATGAGCTTGAATTTTTGGAACCTATCCCAACATACCTTAGTATTAGAGCTTCTAAATCTGCGATGGACAAGGTTGATGTTCAAAGTGACCCTCCATCCCCTTCTCATAAAAAATCTCTAGTTCTGCAAGTTGAGGTGGGAGAAGTTGAGATTTCATCCATTGAACTACCACCATATTCTCCTACTCACATACTTAGAATTTCAGTGCAAGTTTGGACTGTGAGTCTAATGGTTGTGATGAAGTGTTATCTCCTCATCCTCCACCCTTTGGTCCCTCTGATCCTCCAGATTGTGATGTGTTGTGTTCACTTGTTTCAAATCTCTCTTTTGATGTTCATGAGGATCAAGTTCTGGATGGAGTTGGTGTTGAAAATCCAAACTATGATATCATTTTCAATGATTATGTGTGGGAGTCTGAACAAGTATCAGCAATGAAGGATGACCTCCTTCCTTCCGCACTTCTTCTGCGTTATCCTAACATTTTCCATGATTCTGTCGTTCCTACTGAATCTTGTGAAATTACAGTTTCTGTTGATTTTACTGCTTTTAATCATCCTGAGAACATGTGGAATGTTAGTTTCTCATCTGAAGTCGGAGAGGACAAATCTATTTTTATAAGAAGAGCTTCGGCGTAAATCACATATAGAAAGACCTTTGTCGACGCGTTTCGAACCAACAAGTGTGGTCCATCGTCAGGACAAGTTGAAGAAACAGATCCAGCTTAGCATGTTAAATAGTCTGAGCAGAGACTCCAACGGCTAAATCGAACAACGGCTACTTTTGACCTATCATCCTGAGAACATGTGGAATGTTAGTTTCTCATCTGAAGTCGGAGAGGACAAATCTATTTTTATAAGAAGAGCTTCGGCGTAAATCACATATAGAAAGACCTTTGTCGACGCGTTTCGAACCAACAAGTGTGGTCCATCGTCAGGACAAGTTGAAGAAACAGATCCAGCTTAGCATGTTAAATAGTCTGAGCAGAGACTCCAACGGCTAAATCGAACAACGGCTACTTTTGACCTTAGGTCAAAAGTAGCCGTTGTTCGATTTAGCCGTTGGAGTCTCTGCTCAGACTATTTAACATGCTAAGCTGGATCTATTTCTTCAACTTGTCCTGACGATGGACCACACTTGTTGGTTCGAAATGCGTCGACAAAGGTCTTTCTATATGTGATTTACGCCGAAGCTCTTTTTATAACTGTTATGGATCACAGAAGTCTCAATTCAACAAATCTATTTTTCCTAACCCTCCCAATATCTCATCTTATATTCTTAGAAATATAGAGGGTGAAATTTCTCATTCTCCATCATTCCCTCTTTACGATTTGTTAGATCATGAGGATGCCTCTGTTTGTAATCTTTAATTTTCTGATTGTGGTTGTTGTGATCTTTTCATTGATTCATTTGATCATGATTCTGATTTTCCGACTATCAATCTTTCTAAGCCATCGATTTTTTATGATCCACCTTCTGATGAATTGGAACTTCCCCAAGATGTTGAGGCACTTCAAACCAAGTTGATGGTTATGTCAGGTTCTCACAGTCCCGAGGTCAGTTCCACTTCTGATCAGAAATGTGTTGGATATTTCAAGGCTCCTCATCACTCTGTCGCACACATTGAAAATCATTTCAGTTCTACGATTTTTTCATTCTCCATCCATATCAAACAATACTATCACTTAGTCATTGGATTCGTACATGGAAAGAATGGTTGAAAAACAAAAAAATTCTTCTTTCTTTATGTTCACCTGTTTTTTCATGTTCACCCATTTTTGTCTACACACCACCATGCACCCAAAAAATGTCTCCCATGCACATTTCTTTCTTTCTTTTTTGTGTGTTCTTTCAAACTTCGAACGTTTTGGTTTGCATTGGGTTATCTTTTTTGTTTGTTGTTAGGTTTTTATATCTTTCTTGACTTATATTCCCTCGCATACAAAGGCTAGCCAATGCGCCGATGGATGCGTTGGAAGTATCACTTCACATGAGTCTGGCCTATTCACTATTAGGTTATGAGTAGGAGTATTTGTTTTCTTCTCTTGTTTGTTTCTTTGATTTGATTTCTTTTACTTTCCACTTCGCACTTTTCTTGTTGTTGTTTTATTTTCAGTCATAGGGTAGCTTCCACATGAGACCATGTTTGGCTTCTTAGACAAGCAAGGTGAAGTCCAAGAGGAAGTTCTACTTCTATAAACGCTTGGATGTCTATATATTCCCTCTTTATGTTAATCTTGGATTTCTTTTAGTTGATGATACTCCAATGGAAAATATGTTCCTTTCAGAGAGAGTCATAGTGAAATCATGATGCTTGCACTTTTAAATAGTACCACCTACTCTAATTTTTCTTCTATTTTTGGTTAATCCTTGTCAACTAAATCGAGTAGGGTAAGGAGGGGACGAAAACCTTAACAAGTATGTCATAGGTGTATATAAATATCCTTCTCTGAAGGGACAACCTATTTTGCTGTCAATAAGTCAGGATCTCTCTTCCATCCCCATAAAATAAATAAGTGCCTATGCACAGTTCTTTGATAAAAATGAAAAATGAAATAAAGGGTGAAAGAAGAGAAAGGCTTCCTACGCAGAGAGGTGAAGCAAGAAACTTTCCCGAGGTACTGTATAGGCTTGCTAGCAGCGGAGCAATGCTTGTGTTCCTGAAGTGACTCCATCGCTGTAATATCTAGGCCTGCTGGCAGTGGAGCAACACCAGAGATGAAAACTAAGACACTGATAATCTCTTTTACTTTTGCATTTATATACCCCCCATCCCCAATCAAAACAACTTATTTTGACTTGGGTTAGTATGTGTGTTGCTGATATAGAGAATGATAGGGACTATATCTTTAACTCAAGCTCAGTGAAGATGTTGCGATAATCAATGAACTGAACAATACTTCCGGAAGAGTTAGACCTGTTTTGCATGAGACAAGATCTATACAGAGAGTTAGATTTATACTAGTGTCTCCAGTGTTGTAATTGCTACAACCACCCTCCAAAAGTTTGCCTATGATTAGATTTTGGAGCCTTCTTTCCTACCCACATGATCTAATATTGCACTGATCCAGGTATTCATGCTTCAAATAAGACTCATCTTTCTCATTTTGCTTGTGTTTTCTTATTTTCACACTTAGCTGATCTTTCTAACTCACAAGCTGATCACCCAACTTGGTCTCACAATAATTCTGGGCTTGCCTCTAGAAACTATACAATCCTTGAGGGAAAGCAGTCTCGATGATGGAAATTACATATTTTTTACTGACAGTCAACCTTGAGCTCATAAAATGCGCAGTCATGGAAGGAAACCCAACATTGAGCCCAGAAATTGTGTAATCCCTTATTGAGCTCATAAACAACACAGTGCACTGAGCTGAAAAGTTGTCGAGTTCCCCAAAATTGTGCAATATTTCCTGGAAGTGTGCATGGAAAGTTTCCTCGGAAAAAGGAAAAAGTTAAAAAAATAAAAAGAATCCCTAAAAATTAGGGATTTATTTTTAGTATCCCGAAGGAGGTACTTTCACTATTTTTAGAAACTTCCACCAAGTGTTGTTTTTTCCTTGATTTTAGGCATGCATGTCCTAAACCCTAATTCACTCAAATATATTTAATCAACACCTCTAGAGATAATTTTCACATTCTATCTTGGAGCTCTAGAATTCTTGATGAGATCAAGGAACCTTTAGTGCGGTTGTCATCGCTTTTCTGGGTGAGTTTTAATTTGTCATCTTTTGCCACTTTTTTCTATCGCTTTTTGTTGTTTCACTTGTGTGAGTGTTGTTTTACTTATTTCTCTTCGCATTTTCTGGAGTTTCAACTTATTTTAACTTGTAGAAGTGTTGTTTTAAGGTTTCATTTTCCTTTCACAAGTGCCACATCAGTTTTCATTTTTTTGCACCGATGGTCGCTAATGTGGAGACTGTCCTCACATACTTGATTTTCCTTCTATTTTATTAGTTACTACACTTGATCTACATGGATTTACTCATAATTAGTTAGTTTTGCACTCAACCTCACATCATCACTCCTATTCCTTTTTCACACTTCAATCGGGAAGATCTTCACTTACTTTGGATATATCTTGCCTTGCCTAGCTAGGCACTGCACAATCCTAAGGATCAAGCCACAATATTGGCCTCTAAAATTGTACAATGCATAGTATAGGCTGGCTCCAACTACGCACTGCGCAGTTCCAAGAGTCAGCTTGTCACCTTGGCCACTGAGACTTCGCAATGCACAGCCTCTCCCAAACCTCTGCCCAAGCTGAACTGCGCATTGTGCAATCTCAAGCCACAAGATTCAACCCTAGTTGCTGGGACTGCATAGTGCGCAATTCCCATAGGAAGCCAGTCCCTCTTGTCAATGGAAATTGCACAATCCTCCCCATAAGATGCCTAGTTTGTTGCTTGAACATGCCTTGAAAGTAGATTTTCTAAACATTGATATTTTACCGCCATGAGTGTCTTTTTTGTTCCACAGGTACAACATTTGTTGAGCACCTATCCAGTAGTGGCTGTTACCATGGCACTAAAGAGAGATGCTTAAAAAGAAACACTGAAAGTAGTACCGGGGAAGTAGTTGAGGAAGTGCCAGTTAACTTTCCAATACATGCAAACACTCAACTGTTTAGAGAAAAGGAATTATCAATGACATGGAAACAGGTTAAATATGCTTTTGTAAAGGACTTTGAGGCAGACCTAGAGGACTGACATGTTTATCTCAACATCCAACAGTCAAGACTACACAAGGTTGCATGCAAATATCCATCCTTCCCATGTGCATATGTCATCAATTGGATAGTCTCACATATTGATGAGAAGACCATGACATTGAATAGTGCTAGCGGATAAAAGTTTTCCACCTTTCGGGTAGAAGATCATTAACACATGTATCAATTTCCCAAGATAGTGCAGCTCATGGACTCAATTTTCTATGCCACCCACAGCTATGTGAATACACAAGACATTGTCAAAGGTTGGGTAAAAGAACCATCAAAGTTTTGACAGACACCCACCCATGTATACAAGAAAAATTCCCTCAGGAATGCCTACTAACTCTTGGTTATCTTACCTTGCAGGATCCATGGTCAGCAGAGCACAAAGACCTTCCCTGAAGGGTGGACAGTCCTATTGAACCAGGCTGTGTGTTATGAAACCAACTCACAAAAAGATAGAAAAGATAGATAAACTCCTTCAAAATGAGCCATTTTGAGGGGGAAACCTCCTTTACATTACACAAATGAACAATTCTTGGATGATACAAATGACAAGACCTCCTTTCTATATATAGGAGTCTAAGGGGTCATAATATAATCAAAGCTGACATAACAATAATAATGTAAGGGAAAAATAATAACAATAGTGGGCTTCTATGGGGCACAATAATATAATAAGGGGGTTGTACTAATAACAATAAGGGGTTACACTAGTAGTATAGGGACCTAACATTCCCCTATCCTTCAAAAAGTGTTGTCCTCGATGCTTGAGTAGTCTTGGAAATGCATGTCCAACATGTTGACAGGGTGCTCAAACTATTAGAGGAGAAATAATTGTATGTAAAACCCTCCAAATGTTTCTTTGGTATATAGGAGGTGGAATATTTATGTCATATCGTATCTCTTGAGCGTGTTAAGGTAGACCTTAACAAATTTAAAACCATCAAGGAATGGAAAATACCCACAACCTTAAAGCATATTCGAGGATTTCTCGAGTTGACAAGGTATTGTGATGAGTTTGTTAAGAATTATGGGAAAATGGAAACACCTCTAACAAAATTCCTCAAAAAGATGTATTTTCTTGGACTCCAAAAGAAACTAAGTCCTTTGAACATATTAAAGACGCAATGTGTTGAGCCTTGTTCTTAGCTACACAAAACTTCACAATTTTTTTATTGTGGAATGTGATGCCTCAAGAAATGACATTGGTGCTATTTTAATGCAAGAAGTAAGACCCATTTCCTTTGAAAGTCATCCAATCAAGGGAGATAATTTACACAAACCTATTTATGAGGAGGAAATATTGGCAATACTACATGCCCTAAAGCGATGATGCCCTTACCTTATGGGAAGGCGCTTCAAGGTAAAAATAAATCATGAAGATCTTAAATACTTCTTGGAACAAATAATATCTTCAAAAGAGAATAAAAAATGGGTCACAGAGATGTTGGGTTATGACTTTGAAATCATCTACAAAAAAGGGAAGAATAATGTGTTGGAAATAATACAGTGGGGGGGGGGGGGGGGTGTGAATCAGTATTAGTCAAGTCAATAAATGTTTTCTTTTTGCATACTCAAAATTATATACGCTACTTCAATGAAGGTAACCCATGTGTACACGCAACTGTGTTTAAGGAAACTAGCGTATATTCAACAAACTTATGATTCAATTAATTCATCATAGGGTGATATTTTAATTAGTGCATCAGTACTTCATTAACCATATAAATAGTAACCAGGTACAGTAAAAACAGAACAAACCATCACACATAAGAAACACACATGAACACCATGATATAAGGTGGAAACCCAATGCGGGACAAAAACTACCTGTTGCTGTCTTCCTTTTAATATAAGAAAACCTGTTTAAAATCTTGTACTGGCGTAGACTCATACCAGTACAAAAGCACCCACTTGCAGAAGGCTACAACCTTCTCTCATTCTCTAGCTACTACTGGAAGGGACCTACAACCCCCTAGCTCTTGTACTAGCCGATATGTTTACTAGTACGTAGGCGCCAATCTACTGAAGGCTCCAACCTTCAATTGTTCTCCAGCTACTACTGGAAGGGAGCTCCAACCCCCTGGCTCTTGTACTAGCCGATATGTTTACCAGTACGTAGGCGCTAGCCTACAAAAGGCTACGACCTTCTCTCTTCCTCAAGGGACCATGTTCCATAAATTTTCATACTGGATACTCCTAGAACACAACATCATAATATGAAGGCCACGTTTCATCCAATTTTCATACTGGACCCATAAAATACCATGAAGCACAAAATCAATCACCATTGTAATACAATCATCAACTATATTTGCATCATCAATCTTTGAATCGCCCAACACTGAATCACTGAAACCCTGTCATCAAAACACAGTCACCAGAACACAGAGCAGAGCCCAGAACTCTGCAACAACCACTAGAACCATCTGCAAATTCAGATATCATATTTCATAATGTATACACTACTCTTATGAGCTGAACCAGTGTGTATACGCGCTTTTACCAAAGCTAACCCGTGTACAGATCTGCAAATATTGACTCATAACTTTGCAGTTATACCAGACATCAGTCATACCTAGATCATAACATTTATAGAATAAAATATGTATCAGTAATTCAGATGTAACCTATCCATGATCAAACCACATAATGATAATCCAAGCCTTAAGATCTCAATCCATCATCCATCATCATCCACATAGGTGCATCCTTGGTTCAGATCATGCAAAGCATCACAAACCCATAACCTATAGACTAGATCTCACACTTAATCAAATATTCAATACTTGCTCCACTTGCACCCTTTGGCCTAATGATCTTCTCCTCCTTATGTAATTTTAGGCCTCTCTTAATACCATGGACCAAAACCACTTAGGACCAATACCTTGGACCAAATACCTGGGGTCAATGCCTCGGACTAGATACCTTGGACCAATACCATGGATCAAAATACCACGGACCAAATACCTCATACCAAAACTTAGTTTTCCAAGATATACACGCCTTTCCTTCTGTTATCACTCAGGTTGTCCTTAAAGCTCCTTAAAGGATACGGCCGATGTAACCACAAACCAATCTTTGGACTGCAGGTCCTAGCCTACCTGCAATCAGAGAGGGCTCTCTCTTTATAATTTAGCTTTGTTGAAGATAATATTAGGCTAGCTAATGCATTCAAGGGGGTTTTGTTTATGTTTGGTGGGATGGGGGATTCTTTCAAACAGAGTTGGGATGCATAGTGTGAGAAGTTCAAACCATTGGGCATGGAGTCATGGATTAGGCTTGCTGTTGCATTTTCTTGGTCACAAGAGGAATACAGAGCAGGATAGCTACACATAAAACAATATCAAGCTAGAATAAGGATGGAATGAAGGTCAGTGAATGACAGGCCACTAAGTAGCTCTCATTATGCTAACAAAGGGAAGGTGAATGAACATTTATATAGGAGCAATCAAGGATTCCTAAACAACATTCATATATGAAGGAACTAGTGTAAATATGAGCAAATCAGTATTCATATTTAGGACTAATTCAGAGGAAAACATAGATAAATCACAGAAATTGAGAACAGAATACAACTAAGTGAGCTCTGAACTATTCTTTCTTTTTGCTATTTAGATAGTGAAACAATGATGGCATAAAACAAATAAACTGTAATCAGAGATAAGAAACACTTATTGGGCTATATAGAAGCGTTAGGATTCCATAGTCACTCTTTAGTCATTAAAACACAACAGCCAGTTCATCTCCCAAACATTCCAGCGATCTTTGATTATAGAGACTCTCAGAAAATACAGTGCAAGTCTAGAGAGGAAGTTATCGACCAACCAACCCTTAAAACAGTGCAGAGGGTGGTTTAAATAGAAAAAATATCTACAAACAACAGATCTGAGACAGATCTCATCAAATAAATGCCTTTAACCTAATTTGTACAGAAGTAAATGGCAGAAATATCTATCTAACAGCTGCACTGGGGCAACTGTCAACTCAAAATATCTATTACAACAGATCTTAGGTAGATCTGAGGAAAAAGAGTGCTTTAATCTATTTTATCTTGAAGTAAATGCTTAAAACATTTATCTAAGTGCTGTGCTAGGGCAGCTGCCTCAAAAATGGATCAACATCTATCCTTATGGCTCTGTGCTGGCTCTTTTAGCCATAAGTGTGCTTTAAATTCATTCATCTGCACCTGTAAGTGGTTCTGCTACCTTAAGTGGCCAAAACTGTGAGTTGGTGAGCCTTTATGGCTCAGAGCTGCTTTATTGACTTTGCTAGGAGGCTCTTTAATGATTTCGTGCTTTGGGTTCAAAGTTTCCATTGAACACCTTCACTGATACACTTTACCGCAACACTGATACTCTTTGCCACTGAAACTGGGCCTTTTCCTTCCTTGATATGCTTTAAATTGTCTAATCGCCCCTTTATCTGCCAATTAAATGCAAAAATAATTGCTGCAAAGACTTCCGTGGCCTTTGGGATGCTATCGGTGCTAGCCGATCCAAAATAGTATTAAACTCTGAAGAAATGCCGCAAAAGGAGGAATTATATGCTGCTGGTCGTGCTGAGGTCGAGACTGGCTTCTGGAGCTTAAACAGGGATTTGGAGCAATCCATAATGGCTTAAGGATGCATGAATTTCTTTAACTGGAGCCGGGCGCGGGCGCTAGAAGAAACCCTGTGAAAAATGGCCGTTTTCCTTTTATAAGGCAAAAATGCCTTAAAACATGAAATTTTACCAAAACTAGGGCAGGAGCGATCACTGTTCATTAGATTAAATCATAGCCGTTGGATCCGGCGTGGGCCGATCCAACGGCTGGCGCTAACTCGCATCGGGGCGGACCATTGGTCCCAACATGTAAAACCGCCGAACTGCCGCGGACCCGAAATGCTTTGAGGCTGCCCTTTATAACTTTTTGGCTTCGCCATATCGGAGCCTTCCCTTTTCGCTGTGCAAAGGATCCTTACGGACCCGAAATCCTTATTGTGCCATGCTATAATTTATTTGGGCTCCGCCAGTAGGACATGGGGAGAGCCGCGAACAGATCATGACCATTGATCTAGGAGGGCGATCGGACGGCTAGTGCTAACTCACATCGGGGCGGACCATTGGTCCCAACATGTAAAACCCCCGATGAGTGAAATAGCTGGCGGACCCGATCTAATTATAGGCCCTTCTTTATTGCATTTCGGGTCCGGCCCATCGACGATGTCAATCGGCGGGTTTAATAAAAAAGAGTTAACGGACCCGAAATCCTTTATATGCTGCAGTTTATTATATTTCGGCTCCGCCCCGTCGGAGCCTTCCCTTTTCGCTGTGCAACGCCCCCTTATGGACCCGAAATCCTTTATATGCCGCACCTTAATTTTATTTCGGCTCCGCTGGTCGGAGCCATATACATGGGGTGACCGCCGATTACATATGGGCCATTGATTTGGGGCCCAAAAATGGATGGTTGTGATTAATTCGGAAATTCGCTATCGGCGGGGTCATGGGGCTACCACATAGAAACACCGAAATGTGGCGGACCCGATATGCTTTTACCAGTCCACTTTATCTGTTTTCGGGTCCGGCCCATCTGCATTATGCCCCATGCCTTGAGACTTAGCCATTTCGCTTATATATGCCACTGCCCCCTCCCGATAGCGATATCGCATCGGAGGGGGATCAAATAGATCCTTTTCTCATCGGGGCATGCATTTTATTAAAATGCAAAGGAAACATGAATTCGGAGGAGTTATATATGGTGTTTGAACATATGATTGCCCCCTCCCGATAGTGATATCGCATCGGAGGGGGACCCAAAGGACCCATTTCTCATCAGAGCCATTATTTATTCAAAAATGCAAGTCTTTTGAATTCGAAGGGGGTAACCTTTAAGCTTTTGCTTGGATTCTAAGGCATCAAAAGGGGTCCGATGGCCAAAAAGGGAGGATTTTGTCATTTTTTGAAGGTTTTTCATGGTTTTTGCATGGTTTGCATATTCTTATGCCTTGGAAGGAGTCCAAAGGCACTTAGGAAGAAAGTGATGTGGTTTTGAGAGGGGTTTAGTGGCCAAAGAGGGTTTCATGCTTTATAAAGGAAAACCAAGGTCAAAGGGGTGATTTTTAAACATGTGAAGGGGAATTATGCAAAGGAATGAGTCCTTATGCACTTGGGAGATAGTTAGGGGGGATGAAGGGTTCTATGCATTGGAAAGTGTCCAAAATGCATGAGAAGATGGTTTGAGGGGGCAATGAGGGTTCTTGTTGAGTTTTAGATAAACTTAGCAATCCCCAAGGATGCATATGGTTATTTTTTAACCAGGGGGAGGGATAAGTATATAGGGGAGTTATATACATAGTTTTAGTAGGGGAAGGGGAAATAGATAGGGAGCTACATAATAAAGTTAGTAGTTAACATGACAAAGATGAGAACAAGCACTAAGTATGATGTCTTAGGCTATCAATGGGGGAAAATGACTGATAGAAGAAGTGTAAGCATTCCTTGAGTGAAGCAGATCTCCACCAAGGCAAATGATATGGAGAATGATGAATCTAGGAGGTATCAAGCAGATCTTGACCTCTTTGGGGGAAGTTAGTGAGTGATTTGGGGAAAGAGGAAGAAGGGGAGTTAGACATGCCTCGCTTGAAGTCCTCCAACTGAACAAATGCCTTCAACTTGTGATATGATAGATATAACACTTGAAAATATGAGATGGATCACAAGCCATGATTCTGCAACCACAAAGCTACCTACCCGACCTACTCACCTAGCATTTTCTCTTCTTTTTGGTTTGGGTGCACTTGAACTAGCATACCCAGCTTTTTGTTCTTTTCTTCTTGCTGTCCCCCTATCTACAACTACACTTATTGCATCCAGGGGCTCAGATTAAGCTGTTAAGAACCCTTGTTTCTCTAACTATCTACAAATCTGCCAAGATTAAGCTGTTTGGACAGATGTTCATTCTCTATATTCTAAAACAGGAAATTGAAACCTAGGGAGACCAAGATTAAGCTGTTTGGACCTCCCTTAGCTGAAAACTCATGAAAATGGATCAACTCATAAAAAATGGAACACGACAGTGGCATTTAGACTAGCACATTCTCATGGATACTTCTCTGGCCATCTGTAGCAAATATGGAGCATTGCAGCAAGCAAAGTATGACATATTTGGCATGTAAAAATGTCTATCATGAAAGATGATTAACCTACTGCAGCAGGAGGCTAACACCTTCTGTGAAAGTGCGTGTGTACGTTATACTCTCCTTTTGGTCTATTCACCCGCGTGTATACGCTCCTTCGTCAAGATGAACCTACGTAAATCTCTCTCTGATCATTAATTATTTGCTATTGACCTACTGCACTGTGATATATTATCTGAGTGAGTTGCAATCAAGGACAACACCTGTATCATAATGCTAACAATCTCCCCCTTTGGACTTGATGGCAACAACGACACCAAGTCACTCTCCCCCTTTGACATCAAGGACAAAGAGCGAACCAAGATATTCTCTCCCTTTGATATACATTATGTTGTCCATACCCCCCTTGAGTACATGCTGAAATCTCTGATTGGGCTCCCCCTTTGTATATGCTTAGATGCACCAAACCAACCATGCTCCCCCTAAGCACATGTAGAGTCTGCAAAAAATAATTTTCAAAAGAATAACAAGACTCTACAGTTGAACTAATTGAGTATGACCTTCCTATCACCAATGACTCATACATACATCAATCTCCCAACCAAGTGGGGATACACCATTTTTTACTCATCCACCCAACTAAGTGGGGATATACCAAATGTTTATACATGACTGAAATCGACATTATTATATCATCCTTCCCATGCAAAGTGGTGTTACAAATTAGGTCTTTTCATGACCTTTACATCAAATGATATACATGACTTTTATAGCAAGGAACAACAATCTAAACAAGACCATGATAGTCATCAGCAACAACATCTATAATATCATTCTCTTGACCAACCAACAATGAGTAGCAAGATGTATCATTTAGCCACATAAGCATCATCACCACAAACTTCTAACCATAATGCCAATAATGCATTATTTGAAGCATATGTTCCCCTTGAACCTGTTCCATCTGTTCATTGTCAGATTTGATCATGCATATATCAACAAGAAGTATCAAGGCATCATCATCAATTAGATATACATCAAGTTAACTTGTGAGAATAAAAAATACTTCTAGATAACATCTTATGAGTACTAACACATTTCCACACATCATCAACAGATTGTAACCAACATCAAACAGAGAAAATGATTGTCTAAACCACATCAGACACTTTTTCTCGAGTTTGTCCCACTGCTTTTCCTCAAACCAACATATATGCAACTTTGTAACTTTGAACTCACATATATACATGACTTGTCTTCATGAAACCTGCGTATGAGATTTAGAACACTAAAGTTTTGCACTTTCAGCTCCCTCTGAGTCTGTCATGTCTGTATACTCTGCTATGCCACATCTTTCTGACTGTACTTCCTTCTTCTTCCATATCTTCAACTGTGATGATGTTTTCTCCTTTTGATATGGTGCCCAAAATCTTCTCCTGCATTCCTTTGCTATGTGTCCGAACTTTTTACATGCATAACATCTTACATGTTTCATATTCCTTTTGTAGCAGTCAATGGATTTGTGACCAAACATATTGCAAGCAAAACAATATCCCTTAAAGTACCTGGAATGTGATGATCTTTCTATGTGACGGTCTTGAACCATTCTACTTCTGCATCTGGCTACAAAATGTCCAAAATTATGACATATGAAACATTCAACATTATTCATTGGAGGAAATAACCATCTATCACTTCCATAGTTAGGAGTGAAAGATTTTCTTTGAAGAATTTCTTTCCTTGTTTGATCATGGGGTTGACCTCTTATCTCCTTGTTGAGCATTTCAGGTTTTGCATTAGAGTTCCTTGCCTCACCCTGTGAGCTAGATTCACCTTCAACAGATTCATAAAAACCAAGACCATTTTTGATGGCAGGAGATCTTTGACTACTAAGAATATCATCCAAAATCTTAGTACTATCTTGAAATCATAACAGTTTATCCTTTTCTTCTAATTTACCTTTTAAGATATTTACCTCAACCTGATATTGCTCTTCCTTTTCCAGATGTTGCTTCTTCAAGATTTCTGCAGCCTTTCTTCCTTCTTCCACTTCTTGCCTTAATTTGAGAATATCATTTTCTTGCTCTTTATCTACTTCATTCTGCTTATTTTTTAATGATATAACTTCATCCTGCAGCATTTGACGTACTTTGAAGGCACACTCCAGCTAGGCTTTTAATCTGGTAACTTCTTCTTTGAGGGCACACTCCGTTTTGTTAAATAGATCTTGTTAATATATGATTTTGTCTGATGCTTCATTTTCTTGTTCATCTTCAATCTGAGGTGATTCAAAATCTGAATACTTGCTTCCACCTAACGGCAAGCTGTCACTGTTCCCTTGAGCTATCTTCTTCTTCTGACGTGCTTTCTTTCCCATTGTTCTACAGATCTCCTTCAAGCGATCAAGCTTCTACCAAAGGACCTGCTCTGATACCAATTATTGGAAATAATACTGAGAGGGGGGTGGGGTGAATCAATATTAGTTAGGTCAATAATCTTTTTCTTTTTGCATACTAAAATTTATATACGCTACTTCAATGAAGGTAACCCGCATGTACACACAACTGTGTTTAAGGAAACTAGCGTATATCCAACAAACTTATGATTCAGTTAATTCATCATATGTTGATCTTTTAATCAGTGCATCAGTACTTCATTAAGCATATAAACAGTAAGCAGGTGCAGTAAAAACAAAATAGATCGTTACACATAAGAAACACACATGAACACCATGATATAAGGTGGAAACACAATGCGAGACAAAAACCACCTGCTGCTGTCTTCCTTTTAGTATAAGAAAACCTATTTACAATCTTGTACTGGTGCAGACTCATACTAGTATGCAGGCACCCACCTGCAGAAGGCTACAACCTTCTCTCGTTCTCCAGCTACTACTGGAAGGGAGCTACAACCCCTAGCTCTTGTACTAGCTGATATGTTTACTAGTACATAGGCGCCGACCTACTGAAGACTCCAACCTTCACTCGTTCTCCAGATACTACTGGAAGGGAGATCCAACCCCTTGGCTCTTGTACTGGCTGATATGTTTACCAGTACACAGGCGCCGACCTACATAAGGCTACAGCTTTCTCTCTTCCTCCAGGGACCATGTTTCATAAATTTTCATACTAGATACTCCTTGAACAAAACATCATAATATGAAGGCCACGTTTCATCCAATTTTCATACTGGACCCATCAACAACATTGAAGCACAAAATCAATCACCACTGTAATACAATCATCAACTATATTTGCATCATCAATCTCTGAATCACCCAACACTGAATCACTGAAACCCTGTCATCAAAACACAGTCACCAGAACACAGAGCAGAACCCGGAACTCTGTAACAACCACTATAACCATCTGCAAATTCAGATATCATATTTCATAATGTATACCCTACTCTTATGAGCCGAACCAACGTGTATACGTGCTTTTACCAAAGCTAACCCGCGTACAGATCTGCAAATATTTACTCATAACTTTGCAGGTATACCAGACATCAGCCATACCTAGATCATAACATTTATAGAATAAAATATGTGTCAGTAATTCAAATCTAGTCTATCCATGATCAAACCACATAATGATAAAACATTCCAAGCCTTAAGATCTCGATCCATCATCCATCATCATCCACATAGGTGCATCCTTGGTTCATATCAAGCAAAGCATCACAAACCCATAACCTGCAGACTAGATCTCACACTTCATCAGATATTCAATACTTGCTCCACTTGCACCCTTTGGCCTAATGATCTTCTCCTCCTTATATAGTTTTAGGCCTCTCTCAATACCATGGACCAAAACCACTTAGGACCAATACCTTGGACCAAATACCTGGGGTCAATGCCTCAGACTAGATACCTTGGACCAATACCATGGATCAAAATAACATGGACCAAATACCTCGGACCAAAACTTAGTTTTCCAAGATATGCACACCTTTCCTTCTGTGAAAGTGCGTGTGTACGTTATACGCTCCTTTTGGTCTGTTCAGCCACGTGTATATGCTCCTTTGTCAAGATGAACCTGCATATACCTATCTCTGATCATTAATTCTTTTCTATTGACCTACTGCACTGTGATCTGTCATCTAAGTGAGTTGCCATCAAGGACAACACCTGTATCATAATGCCAACATAGTGTGGCTGCAGATGCACTCTCAATAAAAGAGGAGGATGTGTAGGAATTATTCTGTGCCATTTCTATTATCTAACCTGATTAGGTAAGTGAAGCGAGGGATAAATGGAAGAATGATGGAGAGGTGTGGAAACTCATTCAAAATTTACTTTAAGATCCTAGTGCATCTAATACACTATGATTAACTTTGGTACAAATATCACTTATATATATATAAGAAACATCAAATCAAACAAAAGGTTCTTTTGGAATTATACACCTCTCCTATAGGAGGGTACTCAGGATTTTTAAAAAATTACCATAGGATTATGAAGGATATTTTTTGGGATGGTCTTAAATATAATATTCAAAATTTTGTGGCAGAATGTTTGGTTTTCCAACAAAATAAAGTTGAGACAATTAACACCCCAAGTATTTTACAACCATTAGCCATTCCAAGTCAGTGTTGGGAGGAGGTCTCAATGGATTTTTATCATAGATCTACCCAAGTTTGAAGGAAAGAGTGCCATCATGGTTGTAGTCAATAGAATTACCAAGTATGCACACTTTTGTGTGCTATCTCATGCTTTCAAAGCAAGTACAATTCTATTGCATTCATGGAGATAGTTCAAAAGCTACATGGAAACCCAAAGATTATTGTAAGTGATAGAGATCCCAATTTCATGGGAAATTTTTGGATTGAATTATTTTCTTATCTCGATACTCAATTGGCTCATAACTCATATTATAATCCTCACTTTGATGGAAAAATAAATATAGTAAACAAATGTTTCGAAGGATACCTCCATTGCTTTGTATCTGATAAACAAACATAATGGGTCAAGTTGTTAACTCTAGAAGAATGGTGGTATAACACTTCCTTCCATACCAAAGCAAAAATGACCCTAGTTATGAAACTTTATGGATATCATCCATAATCTATCACATCGTGTCTAAGAGACAAATCTAAGTTTCAATCAGTGGAAGATTACATTGAACATCAACAACAAGTTCTCCAACTCTTAAAGGATAAATTGACTTTGGTGCAGAATCAAATGAAAAAACTATTGAAATTCGAATGCAAGGTGATTTTCTTATCATGGTAATTACTTGCGATTTTTTATGTATGTATTTTTCATTCAGTTTTTACTTCATTCATTAAATCATCAAGCAATTACACAAACATAATGAACAAAAGGACACAAAATTTAGGCTCCAAGCCAGGGAAAAACCCACAAGGGGAAAAACCTGTCAAACCTTTCCTTAAAGAGTCTTCATCAACAAGAGAAATCCAAGTTAACCAAATAGTGATCTAAGTGACAAGTTAACCCTCCAAATTCTGCCATGATTCACCAACATAATGTTCAACCAAGTTGTTTACTCAAGCCTCCCACGTCACAAAGAACCACATCATCATTATCACTAATATTTCACATCATCATCACTGATGTGTCACAAAGAACTACATCATCATCATCATCATTGATATGTCACAAAGATGTAGCCACAAGTAGCATGAATTGTCCATAGAGAAATAACCATAGGTACCCCAAACTGTCACATAAACGTAGCCTCAAGAAATACGAATTGTCCATAGAAAAATCTGCATCATTTTAAAGATATCATTGTCTTCATGGAAATCACATAAAAAAGGTATTGCGGTATTTCTATAATTTGCATTAAAAAAAATTTGTGTCTCTTGCAATTCATTTTTTCACAAGGAGAAGATGCCACAGAAAAAACTCGTTGAATGCCTCAAATTCCATTCCTCAAATCCAAGATATCTTCTTCATAAGGAGATTCGAATTGTTGCAAAAATGATGAGGGATAGGTGTTGGGTCCTTATAATACTAGTGATTACCCCATTAATATTGTAGTTATACCCCTTATTTATATTGTTGTGCCCCTATTACCCCCATATTGTTATTTCTGTGCCCCATAGAATCCCTCTATTGTTATTTTTATGGCTTTATATTATTATTGTTAGGTCGGCTGGATTATGTTGTGACTCCTTAGACTCCTATATATAGAAAGGAGGTTTTGTCATTTGAATCATAAAAGAATTGTTCATTTACGTAATGTAAAGGAGGTTGCCCCCTCGAAGAGGCTGAATTCTAAGGCGTTGATCTATCTTTTCTATCTTCTCTTGAGCTGGTTTCATAACATTTGGTATCAGAGCTTGGATTCTAGGGTTTTGCTACTCCAAACAGGTCATCGTGGAATTTTCTATATAACTTTTTTCTGTGACGTTTCAGAAGTCGCAAAAAAAACCCATTTGAGAAGAAATCACGTTGAACCTTGGGTCCGAATTTCAGAGCTTTTCGCACGATATTTGCGGAGATATGATCTGAGGAAGTTGGTCTTTTTGCAGACTCCTGAATTACATTCAAAACAGGTGACCTGGGGAAAATCGTCATAACTTTCTCTCTGGGAATAAGATTGAAATTTCATAAGAAGGTACAGAAATAGGACGGACTGTAGTTTCTTGTATATCTTTTTCAGAACCAGATATCAAAAATTGTACACGTGGCACTTCATACAACTTCGATCTTCTGGAAAGGTCTATAATCAGGTCATCTTGGGAGATTGTGCATAACTCTTCATTGGAGAATCCAATTTGGATAAGACTAGTGGCATTGGAAAAAGGACACAGAGAGCTACTACAGGTCACAAATTCAGAACTAGATGATTGGAAAGTACAGAGATACACCAGAGGCAATATCGAGCTCCTACAAAGTGAAAAAAGGTGTGTAGATTTTTTTTAAATTTTTGCTTAAGCTTGGTTTGAAAATTTATTTTGAAGGAATTCAAAGGGCATAGTAGAGCATTATTATCAGTAACTGATGCCCCGAGGAAAGAAAATGCAAACACGTAGTAAGGAACCTGAAAGCTCTAGCATGACTCATGAAGAAGAGGAAGAAATGCTACATGATATATCAAAATTACAAGAACAAGTGCAACAAATGTCATGCTCACAAAAGCAGAAGCTACGATAAATGGCGTGGAAGCTAAGATGAATGGCATGGAAGCTAAGATGGACAATTTGAAGATAGATTTGAACACAAATTTGAAGACAGGCATGGCAGATTTGAAGACAGATTTGACAAATTTTCTACAAGAAATACTTACTAATGGTGAAAAGGTAGTAAAGGAAACTCATGATGAGAACAAAAGAAATGTTAATCATGATTCCATAGATGCTAATGTTGGATCGAAGAATCACCATATTCCAAAAATCGATATGAGGAAGTTTGATGGCAAGGATCCCACCACATGGATATTACAGATGGAGCAATTCTTCGATCTCAATAATGTGCAAAATGCACAAAAGGTACGTATGGCAACTGTATATTTGGAACCAAATCAATTTGTATGGTATCAATGGCTTTATTCTCGTAAACAATTTATCACTTGGGCAATTTTTACGGAAGAATTGATAGCACATTATGAGGATACAAAAAGCAACACTTTTTTTAGCCAATTGATAAGTCTCAAACAAAAGGGTTCAATAATGGAGCACATTGAGGAGTTCCAAAAATTGAACATAAGGGTAAAAGATATTCCAGAGGAGCATAGGATTGATGTGTTCATAGGGTCTTTAAAGGATAATATCCAACATGATGTTCACCTTTGGGAACCTGATTCATTAGAGAAGGCATTCAGGTTAGCAAGAAAAATGGAAAGAAAAATTATGGCAACTAGGAAGCATACCACTCACAACTATAAAGACGGAAGTGTTGTTGCCCCTAGTCTTCCACAACATACAAGGTTGACACCACAACAATTGGAAGAAAAAAGAGCAAAAGGGCTTTGTTACAATTGTGATAGCAAATACACAAAAGGTCATAAGTGTGCTGAGAAGAAATTATTCTACATAGATTGTGAAGAGGAAGAAGAAAAGGAGCAAGAAAGGTCAAAAGAAGAGGATATACTCTAGGAACAAAGCCTAGATGAAGAAAAAATAAATCTGACCATATCTTGTAATGCATTGGCAGGAATTACCACTCCTCAAACCATCAAGATAGAAGGACAAATCAAGAAGAAAAAGGTAATAGTGTTGATTGATTCAGGAAGCACCCACAATTTTATTCATTGTAGGGTAGCAAAAGAATTGAATTGCTTCCTATATCCAGCACCAGAGTGTCAAGTGATGATTGCAAATGGAGGAACAATAAATTGCTCTGGAAAGTGCCATAATATCAAGCTATCCATGGGAGAATATGTATTGACTAGCCCAATGCTTTCCATTCCAATGGGAGGTGCTGATGTTGTACTAGGAGTCCAATGGCTACAATCCTTGGGTACAATAGCTTTTAATTTTCAAGAACTTTTCATCAAATTTTCTACGGAAGGAAAGAAAGTTGAATTAAGGGGTATTGCAGGGAAACCAGGAAAGATAATCAGCTCTAATGGCATGACTAAGCTTCTAAAAAAGGAGAAAAGAGGTGTAATTGCACAATTATGTTCGCTAGATGTTTCCACATTGGAATCATCTATTTCTCCAGATCTCCAAAAAGTCCTGGACAATCATTCCAAGGTATTTGAGACTCCCAAAGGTCTCCCACCTATGCGTGATCATGATCATGCTATTCATCTGATTCCAGGAAGTGTTCCTCCAAACATCAGGCCATACAGATATCCATATGTCCAAAAAGGTGAAATTGAACGTATGGTTGCAGAAATGCTAGACGCTGGTATAATTCAACCGAGTCAAAGTTCTTTCTCAACTCCAGTAGTATTGGTGCACAAGAAGGATGGATCATGGCGCATGTGTTCGGATTATAGGGAGCTCAACAAGCTCACTATTAAAGATAAGTTCTCCATTCCTGTCATTGATGAATTACTGGATGAATTGCATGGATCAATTTACTTCACCAAGTTGGATCTTCGTTCGGGATATCATCAAATCAGAATGAAGATTGAAGACATTCCGAAAATGACATTTAGAACTCATGAGGGTCATTATGAATTTTTGGTCATGCCTTTTGGCCTTACCAATGCACCTTCAACATTTCAAGGTTTGATGAATTCAATTTTCAAACCATTCCTTAGAAATTTGTGTTAGTATTTTTTGATGATATACTAATCTACAGCAAGTCTTGGAAGGATCATGTTGAACATGTTGACAGGGTGCTACAACTATTGGAGGAGAAACAATTATATGCAAAAAGATCCAAATGTTTCTTTGGAGTCCAGGAGGTGGAATATTTGGGTCATATTGTATCTCATGAAGGAGTTAAGGTAGACCCTAGCAAAATTAAAGCCATTAAGGAATGGAAAATCCCCACATCCATAAAGCATCTGCGAGGATTTCTTGGTTTGACAGGGTATTATCGCAAGTTTGTTAAGAATTATGGGAGAATAGCAGCACCTCTAACAACATTATTGAAGAAAGATTCATTTTCATGGACTCCGGAAGCAACAAAGGCCTTTGAACATCTTAAAGAGGCAATGTGCCAAGCACCGGTCTTAGCTACACTGGACTTCACAAAAACCTTTATTGTGGAATGTGATGCTTCAGGAAATGGAATTGGTGCTGTTCTAATGCAAGATGAAAGACCCATTGCTTTTGAAAGTCATCCAATCAAGGGAAAGTTTTTAAGAAAAGCTATTTATGAGAAGGAAATGTTGGCAATACTCCATGCACTTAAGAAATGGCGACCCTACCTAATGGGAAGACACTTCAAGGTAAAAACGGATCATGATAGCCTTAAATACTTTTTAGAACAAAGATTATCCTCTGAAGAGCAACAAAAGTGGGTCACAAAGATGTTGGGTTATGACTTTGAAATCATCTACAAAAGGGAAGCAAAATGTGGTGGCAGATGCACTCTCAAGAAAGGATGAGGATGTGGAAGCATTGTTGTGTGCCATTTCTATTATCCAACCAGATTGGATAAACGAAGCAAGGGAGGAATGGAAGAATGACGAAGAAGTGTGGGCACTTATTCGAAAGCTACAACAAGATTCCAATACTTTTGATACATTTAGCTGGCAAAATGATTCGTTATGGTACAAAGATCGCTTATACCTCTGTAAGAATTCCCAGCTAAAAAAAAAGATTCTTATGGAATTGCACACTTCTCCCTTAGGAGGGCACTCAGGATTTTTAAAAACTTACCACAGGGTTAAGAAGGAATTTTTTTGGGATGGCCTTAAATCAGATATTCAAAAGTTTGTGGCGGAATGTTTGGTTTGCCAACAAAATAAAGTTGAAACAATTAAGACACCGGGTCTATTAAAACCTTTATCCATTCCAAGCCAACGTTGGGAGGAGGTTTCAATGGATTTTATCACAGGTTTACCCAAGTCTGAGGGAAAGAGTGTCATCATGGTGGTAGTTGACAGACTTACCAAGTATGCACACTTTTGTGCATTATCACATCCATTTAAAGCCAGTACAGTTTCTACTGCATTTATGGAAATAGTTCAAAAGCTACATGGAAACCCAAAGATTATTGTAAGTGACAGAGATCCCATTTTCACTGGAAATTTTTGGACAGAATTATTTTCTTGTCTTGTTACTCAGTTAGCTCATAGCTCATCTTATCATCCTCAATCTGATGGGTAAACTGAGATAGTAAACAAATGTTTGGAAGGATATCTTCATTGCTTTGTATATGATAAACAGACACAATGGGTCAAATGGTTGCCTCTGGCTGAATGGTGGTATAACACTTCCTTCCATACAACAACAAAAATGACCCCATTTATGGCACTTTATGGGTATCAACCACCATCCATCACATCATATTTAAGAGAAAATTCTAAGGTTCAGGCAGTGGAACATCACATCGAACATCAACAACAAGTCCTGCAACTCTTAAAGGATAACCTCGTGTTGGCACAAAATAGAATGAAACAATAGGCAGATCAACATCGCAGTGAAAGAAGTTTTGATGTAGGTGATTGGGTATTCCTACGGCTACAACCATATAAGCAAATGTCCCTAAAGAAAGCTAAGAAGGATAATAAATTATCATCAAAGTATTATGGTCCGTACAAGGTGTTGCAAAAGATTGGTACTATGGCATAAAAAATGGAGCTTCATGCAGCGTCTTGATTGCACCCAGTTTTCCATGTTTAATGTTTAAAGAAGGTTATAGGCGACAAGCTCCCAATTCAAACAATATTGCCAGAACTTGACAAGGAAGGAAAAATTATATTGGAACCAGAAGCAGTCACAGAAACAAGAACTCGACAGCTACGAAATCGATCAATTTCAGAGTATCTTATCAAGTGGAAGAACTTATCCGCTGAAGATTCCACATGGGAGGATGAGAATTTTATGCAGAAGTATCCAGAACTACTCAAGCGTTGAGGACAACACTTTTTTGAAGGAGAGGGGCATATTGGGTCCCTATAATACTAGTGATTACCCCATTACTATTGTAGTTATACCCCTTATTTATATTGTTGTGCCCCTATTACCCCCATATTGTTATTTCTGTGCCTCATAGAATCCCTCTATTGTTATTTTTGTGGCTTTATATTATTATTGTTAGGTCGGCTGGATTATATTGTGACTCCTTAGACTCCTATATATAGAAAGGAGGTTTTGTCATTTGAATCATCCAAGAATTGTTCATTTATGTAATGTAAAGGAGGTTGCCCCCTCGAAGAGGCTGAATTCTAAGGCGTTGATCTATCTTTTCTATCTTCTCTTGAGCTGGTTTCATAACAATAGGTGCCAATATACAATTTTTTCCACATGTAAAGAGACACAACTATTAGGTAAACCAACTTGTTATCCTGGAGGGCCAACTTGGCAACATGGAGGAACAAATGATGCTTACAAAAATTCAAGTTTTTTTCTTTTCATAGGGTAAAAAAGAACATGCTCTTTGACTCTTTGTTTTGAAAAAAATAAAGCATGAAGAAAAAGCTTGATAAATAATAATAATAATAATAATAATTTTCTTTCTCTTCGATTTTACATAAAATATATATTGACATAAGTACAATGAAAATTATGAAGACCGAACCTAGTTACAATTCCAACACTCCCTCTTAACTATGGAGGTATTCATAATGACTTATGAGTATATTATCAAGTTGAGAAATTATATAAGAAAGGATCCATATTGATAAGCATCAATGATGATTTTTGTCATCATAACCAACATTTTCAAAATATTAAGGCCTTCACTTACAAGCTCTATCTTTTGATTAGATCAGAGAAAAATGTCGGGAGGCATAAATTTGGACACCACCAACCCTCTAGGAACATACCCCACCTGGGTGTTCACCAAGTAGGTCCTCATAGGAATATTTCCTAATCCGTTATCACAATATTTGACACCAAGAAATATTAGTCCTCAAAACTATTCTTATCTTGGATTAATGTACTTGACTTACGATGGTTAGTATTGGTCAAAGTACAAATCCTTAAAGAATATAGGTCTCGTATTCTTATCCAATCCACCATTCTCCCTAGAAGTGCCTTTACTAGGCTTATGACTATTAGTCCTGCCCCTTATACATGACACATGGAGAATATGGTGTCTACCCTCACTCCCTCTCAACCAAGGAGGAGATCCTCACTCCCTCTCAAATAAGGAGAAATAACCACAAGCCTAAGCTTGTCTCAAGAATACTCATCAATGCATAGTTTACCTATTCTTTCATGGATATCTATTGTAGCTTCTTGGCTCCTATCTGCATCACACTCTTTAATCATAAATCACTTTGACCTTCCTACATCTCTAACAATATTCATTCTACTTTGAATCCAACACGTCATATTGTCATCAAGTAGTTCATAAAACACTTTATGGAGCCAAACTTCTTCACCATTGATTGCAAAATCTTTCACATCTTCTTTTAACAAAATTTTGCTTCACACTCTTCCAAGAAATCATATAAAATCCCAATCATTAGTAGTATGTCTATTAGCATCAATCCAACCAATGTGTTTTCGAATCGAACCAATTAGTTGTTGGTTCAACAATATAAAAACTCTTTAATTCATTGCTAAAGGGTATTTCTCTAGATCTGTCATCTTCTCTTTTGATCAGAAGCTTTTCTAAGTTTTATGTTAAACTTCAAGTATCATTGTATCTAACCAAGATATTACACCTCCTTCTTTCTAGCTGAGGTAAGTGAACTTATTTTTGTGCTACCATATAATCGAATTCTTCTTCTTCCTTCTTAATCTTCATGCTTTGCCACTCTCTTCCAATTCTTCCATTTGCTAGTCAAGTTTAGATAACTCTTGTCTTAACCTGCAAGCTATATGATAAGACTATGAAAGAATAAATGGAAAAGTACAAAGACAATAGTGTTGGAATTATGGCTAATGTGTTTTCCTTGATGGTAACCTGATTGATAGAGATGTACTTGATGTCAGCATTGTGATAATATGATCTCATGTAGTTTGGTACATGTACTACAGAGGACATGGACATAGGAATGGAAAATGAGTGACAACTGGATGACAATTCAAGAAAGTATACATGGTTCCTATAAATAAGGGCTGCATACATACGTAGGTCCTATGAGGAAAAGTCACGTACAAAATTCGAACCATGGAATTCTGGATACTAGGGGTCATTACCATGCTA
The DNA here is from genome assembly GCA_031772625.1 of Pinus tabuliformis. Taxonomy (NCBI): domain Eukaryota; kingdom Viridiplantae; phylum Streptophyta; class Pinopsida; order Pinales; family Pinaceae; genus Pinus; species Pinus tabuliformis. Next base: position 252,939,306 of record CM062812.1, on the reverse strand, counting down.
TTGACCAATAGTAATTGGAGTGACAACAATTATTTGATCCCGTCAAAGAATACTAATGAAATTACCAAGGGTTTTACCTAAGGTATTGGATAAGGCTAAAAATATATAAGTATATGGAGATCAAGGTGTTAAGTGTGCATGTAATGAGTTATTCATGTGTGATATGATCTGAAATAGGTGTGCACTAGGGAGCAAGGAGAAGACTCATATCTGAAAGGTATGAAGTATGTTGACATATATGCTTCATTGATTTACTTATTGCAAATGTTTAAGTAACTGAAAATGATATATATGTGGTTATAATGATGTTGTGATCTAAATGAATTATTCATAAGGCTATAGTTTTGACAATAAAGGTTGCAAAGAGTGAAGTTGTGTTTACAATAATTTTTTCAGCTTTGTACGTTGGTTTGCTTCTGAATGGTAGTGTACATATGCATATATGTCTATGTAGGGTCGCGCATATACTCTGAGATATGTTATTCACTATGTTGAGATTTGTACATGGGTGTTATGCATGGTAGTTGCATACATACACTGATATGATTCATGAATGTCACATCTATATTCTAGGGTTTTGTAGTGTGTCTTGATGATCACATTTGATGAGTTCTGTTCTATTTTCTATTGTCTATCGATGAAGTCTCAATCATACTGATATCTATTTGATAGTGTTGATTGGGTTGGTTGTTCATGATTGGAATATTGGTTAGTAATTATGATACAATGATCTGTGATTAGTTTAGTGATCTATGTATGGTTCAATGGTTGATTCCGTGATCCAATAATTTAATGTTCAAGTATTCTGAGATCTGTAAATAGGTGTGATATAGAGGAAGCTCGTATATATTCATGTATGCTTCAGAACAATAACATATACTTTATGAAGTAAATATGATCACGGTTGGTAGTGACACCACTTTGTTTTTGTGATGGTTAATAGTGTATGGCTTATTTACGAGTGGTTGGTATGATCTAGTTATGATGGTTCATATATTTTATAGATTGGTTTGATCTTGTTGCAATTATTAATTGAGACTCAATTCAAAATGATGTAATGATTTAGTTGGTTCTATAATTGTAGTTCAGTTTCAGTATTTAGTTTGGTATTGAGAATAATGTTAGGTGTGGGTCCAGTTTGAAAATATTATGAAAGGTGGCCTACATGTTTTAATGTTTTGAGTTAGGTGGATCTAGTATGAAATATTATGAAATGTGGTGCACAAGAGGCACTGAGGGTTGAAGCCTTCAGTGAGGGAGTTGCAGCTTCCTTCCAGTGGTAGCTGGTAAATTTGTTCACGGGGTAGGTGCTCCCTTCCAGTAGGAGCTGATAAATGATATTAGGGGGTTGGAGCTCTATTCTAGTGGGTGCTGGAGAACGAGTGGAGGTTGTAGCCACTTGCAAGTGGGTTCCTGCATGCTGGTAAGAGTTTGCACCAATACAAGATTTTAGAGAAGATTTTCTTTATATTATAGGAAAGAAGACATAGACAACAACAATGGTGGTTTTATCCCACATTGGGTTTCCACCTAAAAAATCCTGGTGTTCTCATGTGTTGTGTGTTTCTTATGTGTGATGATTTATTCTCCTCTTTATTGCATACTATATGTTTGATGAAATTAATAATGCACTAGTTAAAGATAAAGGTCTGATGGAACTTATGAATAATTGGTTAATTGGATATACATTGTTTTCTTTCACTAAAGTCGTGTACATATGCTATTTGCATAAATAATAGTAACGTACATAATCCAGAATAAGAAAATGAAAAGTTAAAGTGAGTTAAAAATACTGATTCATTCGCCCCCCCCGCCATTACTTTTCCTAACAAATAACATAATTTAGTAGTAATCAAGGAGATGTGGAGTAATTAACTTTTGTGGAAGGTCAGCTCCACCTTAATCTTGTATTTATTCACCAACCTTGTTCTCACATTAGCATGACGTCATTATCATCAAGGGTTAGATATACTTCATACAATGTAAATAATTAGATAAAGTTTTGTTCCTAGGGTTCTTCTTAGTCTAAATTTTTCTAGGGTTTATAAACCCTAGATGCTAAAGTCTTCAAGAACTGCTATTAAAAATTGCAAATTCTACAAACATACTAGAGAATTAGTTGAAAAACCCTAGTGATATTATTAACAAGCCTTCTATGCATGAGATTTCATATCTTGATCATAAAACCTAGTCTTCATATGAAAGAAGAGACTTCAAATGCTATATCAATGATTTGTAACATATCTACATATATATTTTCATAATATGACACTAACTTCAAAAGAGAACAATACCATTAGCTTGTTTCTCATGTGATTCCACCATGATCTAGATAACTTAGCATTATATGAAAAATAGCTTGCATGAAAACTTTGAAATGAACAAGAATTATACATACCTCTTTTGACATTACCTTATCCCTTCTTGCAAAGATTCAGTTCTTTGATTTTTTTTTCCCAGTTGGCATGTATATTTTTCTTCCAACAAACATACTTCAGATCTAGTAGACTTCAATGTATCAGATAGGTTAGTTTTTTTGATGCAAATAGTCCTTGTTCTATGTATAGGAGGAAGTCTTGATGGTTTCTTTATATACTAATGTCACAAAGATATGTTTAATATAACTTCAGATTCCTTGTCACATTTTTTGCACATAATTTTGTTCCTTCCATAGATTTAACAATATTAGCACTATTCTTTAAGAAGACTTGGTCCCCAAAGGTCTAGTATTCACAATGTCACCATAGTGCCATAGAAGGCTTGAATGTATTTTGCAGTAGAAAATTTGGTTACTTCCACATAAGGTTCAAATAGTTCTAATATGTAATGCTTGGATCTTGGAAAAGTGTTATCAAGTGTCATCATTGATTCAATTCTTGCATAGTCCCTCAAGTATTTGATGTTGTATATCACTATAGTTGACTTGTATGAACCACAGAGAAATGCCATATGACCAGATTCAAGTTGTAGGGGTCAAGAGCCACATGTACGCAATGTAGATTTATTACTAAAGTGTCAAATCAATTCTTCACCAAACAACAATTGCACTCATAAATTTTTTCTTGGGCTTGTCCATAGGAATTCAATGAAAGGTTCCTTTAATAAGCTCACATATCATAGTTCCACAATCTTGGAAATGTATACCATAATTTCAAAGTGGCTCAGATAAATGTTGCCATTGTAAGTTCAAGTGCAATAGTGAGTTGTCACAATGATATCTAGTCACACCAATTACCATATACTTTTATATTCTAGCTTAGAGTGCAGACTTCAGTTCATAAAGCATCACAGTCTCGAACTTCTAGCATGGATGAAAACCTATGTTCACAATGTATCACTACAATCTAAGTCTCCTAGAATAGATGCATACCTCTTGTAAGCAATTATGATTTCTTATAGTACTCTCAGAAGTTTGGTTTGTTCCTCACAATTTTCACCATAAAATTTAGGTCTAACCCCATAATTTTGTTTGTCATAGAGTTTGGGTATGCATATGAGATAAGATATATGATTAGTCCTTCATAGATTTGTATCAAGCCATCACAAATTTGGATTATTCACAAATGCTACCACAAGATTAGACTCCTCAAAATTTTCATTACACATTTGGATGGATTCAGATGCCAAGCAAATTCTTCCTATGCTCTAGATTCTTCATTAACGCTCATGTATCCACTTATGAGTTCAAGTGTCTCACATTGCTTGAACAAACCTTATAACCTTCCTTAGAAGATTTATCTTTAATATTACTATCTCCGATACCATGTTGAAATTCGAATGCAAGGTGAATTTTTTTATCATGATAATTACTTGTGATTGTTTATGTATGTATTTTTCATTCAATTTTTACTTCATTCATTAAATCATCAAGAAATTACACAAATACAATGCACAAAAGGCACACAAATTAGACTCCAAGCTAGGGAAAAAACCACAAGGGGAAAAATCCATCAAACCTTTCCTTATAGAGTCTTCATCAACAAGAGAAATCAAAGTCAACCAACCAATTATCCAAATTTCAAGTCAACACTCCAAATTATTCCATGATTCACCAATAATATGTTCAGCCAAATTGTTTACTTAAGCCTCCCACGTCATAGAGAAACACATCGTCATTATCACTGATATGTCACATCATCATCTTCATTAATATGTCACAAAGAACTGCATCATCATCATCACTGATATGTCACAAAGAACTACATCATCATCATAATTGATATGTCACAGAGATGTAGCCATAGGTAGCCCGAATTGTCCACAAAGAATTAGCCATAGGTAGCGTGAATTGTCACATAAATTTAGCCTCAACAAATTTGAATTTTCCATAGAAAAATTCACATCATTTTAGAGATATTAATGTCTTCCTGCAACTCACATCAAGGAGGTATTGTGGTCTTTCTATAATTCGCATCACAAAAATTTTGTTCCTCCAACAATTCATATTTTCACGAGGAGATGCCACAAAAAAACTCATCTTATATGCCTCAGATTCGATGCCTCAAACTTGAGATATATTCTTTAGAAGGAGATCTAATTTTTTGCCTAAATGATGAGGGATAGGTGTCAATATATAGTTGTTTTCACATGCAAAGAGACACGACTATTGGGTAAGCTAACTTGTCATCCTAGAGGGCTGACTTGGAAACATGAAGGAACAAATTCCGCTTACAAAAATTCAAATTTTCTTCTTTTTATAGGGTCACAAAGAACATGCCCTTTAGATTTTGTCTTTGACCGAAATAAATCATGAAGAACATGATTGATAAAATATAATAATGATTTTTCTTCTCTTTGATTTTACATAAAATATATGTTGACACAAGTACAATGACAATTATTAAGACCAAACCTAGTTACAATTCCAGCAACAACAAGTAGGTCAACATCATAGTCAAATACGATTTGGCCTGGGTGATTGTGTATTTTTATGGCTACAACCATACAAACAAATGTCACTCAAGCAAGCTAAGAAGGATAATAAATTATCACCCAAGTACTATGGCCTTTATAACTTGTTACAAAATATTGGTACTATGGAATATAAATTGGAGATTCCTACATCTTTGCGAGTACACCCCATTTTCCATGTTTCATACTTAAATAAGGTTATAGGTGACAAACTCCCAGTTCAAACTATATTTTCAAAACTTGAAAAGGAAGGAAAATTCATATTGGAGCCTGAAGAAATCATGGAAACAAGAATCCAATAGCTACGAAATTGATCAATTTTAGAGTATTTCATTAAGTGGAAGAACTTAGCTGCTGAAGTTTCCACATGGGAGGATGAGTATTTTATACAGGAGCATTTAAAACTACTCAAACATTGAGGAAAACACTTTTTTGAAGTACAGGGGCATGTTAGGTCCCTATAATACTAAGGTATCCCCTTTATTGTTATTGTTGTGCCCAATAGAAGGCCATTATTTCTATTTTTGTGCCCCTACATTATTGTTGTTATGTAGGCCCTAGTTATAGTTTTACCCTTTAGACTTCTATATATACCAAGTAGGTTTTGTCATTTGAATTATCTAGGAATTTCTCATTGTATTATTTTTAAAATGAGTTTTCCCCCTCGAAATGGACTGTAATTATTTGTTTCTTATCATTTTTAAGTTACAAGGATCATAATGTTGAAACTAATGAATATTAATATGCCTCTGTGCATATATATAAGTGTTAGGCCAGTGGGCCAAATTATGAATGTGGTTAAGGACAATGTGCTTGTGTAATGGGTCTAAGGACCATGAATATTAGGTTGGTGAACCGGGAGTTACTTTTGGGGCGATAAGCCCATGTGTATGTGTGTTAGGGTGGTGTGCCCGCTTGTATGTAATTTTTATGCTACAAGGCTATAATTCCATATGCGGTAAACATGTTTAATGTATGGATATTAATAAACCCATAATGGCTATAGGTGGACCTAGACAAAAGAGTATGGGGAACCCACGACTCCACGAATGGAAAAGGAAGGTAATATTATAATATTACAAAATAATATTATAATATTAAATAATGAAGAAATATATTTATAAAATGGGGGGAAGTGGTTACTTGTTCAGGCATTCAGACTGAGCATTCAATGATTAGTGGACTAGTTGGTGAGCTTGTGTAGGGGTTCTAGAAATGACTGGAGATTTTTAGTTTGTGGGTCTTATGCTTGGACTCTAGAACCAAAATCAATTTTGGTGACTAGTTGGTGAGCCCTGGAAGGTGGGCATCATAGAAGGATTGGCCATCCCAAATAAGGGTGTGCCACTTGGGTTCTAGAACCGAATAATGAGCTGAAATGGTTATGGATTGGAGGGTGCTTAGAGCCATGGAGCAACATGGCTATTGGGTTGGCACCTTGGTAGTTAGCCTGCAGTGTGTATGGAGCCATGGATTGAAATGACTATTGGGTTGGAACCTTGGCTATGGAGGTACGATTATTATGATCATCATTTCCTATGGAGTTGGAGCCCTAGCTCAGGGGTGACCTGTGGTTGAGAGTTTATGAACCACAATGTCTATGGTTAGGAGGAATGTCAGAGGTTCATAACTAGTTGGTAACATTTATAAATAACTATTTGAGAATTTTTTTTATGGTTATTCCACTTCATTTACATATGATTCTATAATATTGTGGTCAACTCTGCTCAATTTTCCTATGGTGGTTAAATTATGCTTATATTTTTGGTTATGCTCGGGAATAATGAAATCTGTTAAATGTATATATATATATATATATATATATATATATATATATATATATATATATATATATATATATATATATATATATATATAGATCTATTTCAGGTTTAATTTTTTCATATGGTTTTGAGTTAAAGGATAAAATTAAGGGGTTTGTTTAAGTGGCGTTGCCTAGGGGTGGCTTGGGACATTACAATGTTGCTTACACATGCAACTATTTTGAGGATAGTATACCTAGAGAAGGAATTTTTGGTTTGCACAAATGCATACAAGGAAGGACTAGGTGGAGTCCTAATTCAAGAAGGACATGAAATTTGTTAAAAGTAAAGGAATCTGAATGCAAATAAAAATAAATATGTCACTCATGACTTAGAGCTTGCAACAACCATATATGCACTAAAAATGTGGAGGTATTACTTGCTTGGGAGGAATTTTGTGTTGCTGTTAGATCACGGAGGGCTAAAATATTTGATTTACCGACCCAAATTAAATGCAAGACTATTCAAGTAGTTGGCCTTGATCATTGAGTCAAACATATTAAGGGTAAAGAGTAAAAAATGACAGATGAATTTAGAAGAAGCTTGCAAGTAGGTCACTAGGAAACCATGAGAACTCATGATGTTGACATCAAAGAAAGGATCAAATAGGAATTACAACATGATGAACACTTACATCATGTGAAGGAGTGCTTACAATATGAACAAACGGGGATCATTATGCAAGAACTACAAGCTCACTAATAATGGTATGTCACTTTCCAAAGATATATGGCATGAGCCTTATGTGATTAACTTAAATAAATTCATAGTGGATGAGTATCATATAAGTTTGTATTGAATTCATCCTGTGTATCAGAAGATGATAACATGTAAAGAAGATGTATTATTGGCTAGGAATGCAGAAGGAAATTGTTGAATACATTGCTAGGTGCCTGGAATTTCAACAAGTCAAAGTGGAATACAGACACCTAACATGGCTATTACAACTAATTCCAACCCTTGAGTGGAAATGGGAAGTCATTTCCATGGATTTCATTACAGATTTAGTAAAAGCATCCAAATAGCATGATGCTATAATGGTGGTAGTGGACAAGATGAGAAATGAAGCTCACTTTATAGCTTTCAAATCCATTGAAACAAATCATATTTACATGAGAGGAATATTCATATTACATGGAATACTTAAGAAGATCATTTTAGATCGACATTTTTGCTAGTTTTGGAACCTAACTAGCTTTTAGTACCACACATCATCCTTAGAAGGATGGTCAAACATAGAGAGTGAACAAAGTTTTAGAGGACCTTCTGAGAATGTGTGTCATGCATCAACCAAAAAGGCAGGAATAGTTCCTACCATTAGTTTAGTTTTCATAGAACAATGGGTACCAAAAGTCACTAAGGATGAGCCCTTTTGAGGTGTTGTGATCTGAATGTAAACTTGAAGAATTTTTAAACAGTTTTGCAAGTGTAAATTATATGTGTTTTGGGTAGAGGATCAATTTAATAAACACATACAAGATGATTTTTATCTCAGTTTTGCAGAAAATAAAGAAGACATTAGTACCATGACAACATACACAAGACAACAAATGATAAAGGAGTTCACCCCTCCTGTGCTACAACTCCTGGTCCAACATCTAATGTTGGGCCTCTTTCATTATGCTGAAAAAATATGTGTTTATATCAAGTTAAAATGCTTGGAATGATAAAAAAAATGTCTCCAATGGCTCCATAATAGTCAAAAACCCCCATCTTGGTTCTTTTTTCACCTCACTTGGCCAAAAACTAAGAAAGTTATGCTTGTTTCTTCATTTTCCCAAAATTCTGCAGCTAACCATCCTCCAATTCGGCCTCAACCTGGCTTGAGTGCCCCAAATGTGGAGCTGAAACACAAAACTAGCCTACATTCCTGCTTGGTGGGTAAATTTGTAGGACTGTTAAGGGCACCATTAAGGCCCCATCTCGAAATTCTTGGTCGCATGATGGCCATATGACTGTGAAATGTGTCGAAATTTTGGGGCTCTATCTATCACCTGTCTCCACGTGCGCCCTTGGTTCTATGCTACGCATGTGTCCTTGGTATGGCCCCTCCTCAACTCTCCGCTTGGTCATGCGTTGTTGGTCACATTGAGGCCCCATAGGGCTTGGGGTTGGCCCTCGTCTTCTTTTGTGCTCCCGGTCTTCAACTGTGGCATATGAATGTGAAAACAGGTCATGAAGGTTGGCTAGGCCCTATCCGTTAGGCTCCCACTCATGGTCCTGTGGTGTGGGGGTGGCCAGGGGTTAGGGCTTATCCCGAACCCTCCCCCAAAGGCACATTTAATAACTTAAATATGACCATTCATCGTTATGTAAATAAGTAACACGGTGGTGTGGTGGTGTTGGCCTTGGTTTCTTGGTACTTGGTCTCGAGTTTGACTCCCTAGGGTGTTGTTTGGACTCCAAATAAATTTTTATCGGCCATGAGGAGGCCACGTGGAAACCATTGGTTAGCCCACACGATACTCCCTCATTGGACCACTACAACAAAACATCAACCAATGAAAACAAACCAAATTCAAACCAATCACGCCGTGCCGAGTGTCAACCAACCATTGGCCGACGAAGAGCCCAGTCACCTGCCAAATCATGGCCCAATCAACATACGGACTACTAACTGGGCATCCCTGTAACCCAAATTTCAATTCTTTTAGTTGTTTCCCAAAATGAATAGAATGAGAATCCAGAAGAATTCGATGTTGGATTTGAGTGAAACAAGTTGCATTGGATTCAGGTCACCGAGGTTTATCCAATTGTATAAGTTTCGAGCTCCGTGACACACTTTCAATTTTGAGCATTTTTTTGATCCCTTGGATCACTCCTCCCCATTGTAAGATTTTGAACCTCCAAAAGCACATTTTTATTCAAAAAATAGATGACGGTACAATTCCCTCAGCGTTCCTTTCTCAATCCACTTAGGTTTTCTTGGATTTGTGCCTTTGATACCAACATGAAGGTACTCCACATTCGCTCATTTTAGAGAGAAATATTCTATTGAAGGAATCTGAACATGCTCTCCTTGATCATCAATGAAAGGAGGTTGATATAGTCTCAAATTATCAACTGCATACATTTGCATATAAGGGGGAAAATCCAAACGGAAAGCATTGTTACCAATCTTTTCAACAATCTTGAACTTATTGGTTTCATTTTTACCTTCTCCTTTAAGCCTCTCTTTTCTCATGTAAATCCATACTTCATCTCCAACTTGGAAACTGTGATCAGCACGATGCTTACCATGCCTTGTCTTGTACTTGGCTTAGCTCTTTTCCAACTGTTCTTGAACCATTTGATACACCAATTGAACTTGTTCAATGAACCTCTTGGCCTTATCAATGTCACTATGACCATCAATAGAAAAATCCTTCCCAAAGATAAAATCTAAAGGATATTTTGGTAAGTAACCAAAACATGCCTCAAATGGAGATGTTTGAGTCGATGAATGCTTTTCCCGGTTATAAGCATGTTGAATGTAGTGTAAATGTTCATCCAAAAGCTTGGGATGTTTGCTGCAATAACCACAAAGAAGATGTACTACTGTTCTGTTCACCACTTCTGTTTGACCATCGGTTTATGGATGGAATGTTGTGCTCTTTTTCAGCTTGGTGTCCATGAGTGCCCATAATCTTGACCAAAAGTTTCTGATAAATCGAGAATCTCGATCAGAAATAATGGATTTGGGCAATCGAAAATGTACCCATACATGTTGAAATAACATTTTTGCAGTCTGTTCAACTGTAACCTACTTCTTATAAGGCATCAAAATACACATATTTATGAAATGATCCACCACAACATAAAGATAATCATGATTTCTTTTATACATAGGCAGTCCTCCTACAAAGTCCATAGAAACACTTTCCCAAATACGGGAAGGAATTGGAAGTGGAGTACACAATCCTAACTTTCTATTTCTAGTCTTACTTGTAGCACATAAATAACATCCTCTTACATTTCGTGATACACTTTCATTCATTCTAGGCCAATAAAAATACGTTTGTAATTGTGCCACCATTTTTCCTACACCAAAATGGCTAACAATAAGAGAAGTATGTGCCTCCCTTATGATGTTGACTCTTTCACCCTGTGGAATGCATATCTTGCCAAGATGATACAAAAGTTTATCATGCACATGGTAATCCAATTCCTCTACTTGGTTTCCTCGACACAAAGTTTCATGTACATCTTTAAAGTCTTCATCTAAAGCATACTATTTAACATAGCTCTCATGCATGATAGAATTATGCTTAAGAATAACCGAAGCACTAACAATTGGTCTAGAAAGCATGTTAGCAACCTTGTTATAGATACCTTTCTTATACCTTATCACCAAGTGGAATTGCTACAATAAACTCAACCATCTGAAGTGCCTTGCTTGTTGCAGCTTAGTTTTTGATTGCAAGTATTGCAATGGTTGATGATCAATTTTAATGATATTTTCCTTTCCCATCAAATAGTGTTTCCACTTTTTCACACTTTTCACCAATTCATACAATTCCTTGTCATAAGTAGGATAGTTAACTACTACACCATTAAAATTTTCATAATGGAAACATATGGGCTTACCATGTTGCATCAAGATCGCTCCCATGGAATAGTCACTTGCATCTATTTGTATCTAAATGGTTGTCTTAAATTAGGAAGTGAAAGAATTGGAGTTGTACTGATTCTCTCCTTCAATGCATCAAATTTTTTTTTTCTTTTTGCCTCCCCATTGAAAACCTTGTTTAATACTTTTTAATGCATGTAATGGAGCTACAATTGAAGAAAAGTTAGAAATTAACTTTCTCCAATATTGGGTTTCTCCTGCTCCCAAAAAACTTCTCACCTTAGTTACATTAGTGGGCTTAGGCCAATAAACAATGAATTTTACCTTTGAGGGATTTATTTTCAATTCACCCCCTCCAACAATATGTCCCAAATAAACTAATGATGTCTTCCCAAACTCACATTTAAACATCTTTAAAAAAAAATCTCTTTCTGAAAGACATATAAGACTTATTTTACATGCATGACATGCTCTTCACAAGACTTTCTGAATATCAATATGTCATCTAAGTATACAATTACAAAATAATCAAGAAAAGGCCTTAATACATCATTCATAACTCACATGAATGTTGCAAGAGAATTACAAAGCCCAAATGGCATAACCAACCATTCAAACAATCTTGTTTTGTTTTGAAAGTTGTCTTCCATGTGTCTCCTTCAACAATCCTAATATGATGATAACCACTCCTCAAGTCCAACTTAGTGAAATAAACAACATATTTCAATTGATCAAGCAAATCATCAATTCGAGGAAGAGGGTAATGATTCTTTACCATTATCTTGTTCAAGGCTCTGAAATCTACACACATGCGCCATGTACCATCTTTCTTTGGTACTAACACAATTGGTGACCCGCATGGCGATGTGCTTGGTTTGATGACCCCTTTGTCAAGAAAATCTTGTATTTGTATTTTAATATTTGCATTCTCCATAACTAACATCCTATACATGCCAATATTTGGAAGAGGACAATCTTGCTGCAATTGGATCTCATGTTGGATACCTCTTTTAGGAGGCAGTCCTTTGGGCTCCTGAAACATCTCATCATATGCGTTAACAACTTCATACAAATCAGATTTTAACTTTGAATCACATTCTTGGAAAGCTTCATTTTCAACGTTCTCTTTGGGTTTGACCATCAAGAGTACAAAGTTATTACTAGCATTGACTAACCTCTTCATTTGTCCAAAATTTACAAGTGACAAATTCAACTTCTTGTTATGTGCTCTAACAATGTACTCAACTCCATTTTTAAACAAGTGATATTTGTTCTCATGGCAATGAAATATGGCTCTCCTATCATATAGATATGGGCTTCCCAAAACAATACCACAAATATCAAGTGGAATGACATCAAGTTCTACCTCATTTATAAAGTTTGCAGTGATGGAAAATCTTAATTTACAAATTTTGTCACATGCAATTTTTCATTGTCACATATCCAACCTAAAGGATATGGTTTAGTATGAGGAGTTGTTTCCAAATTCTATTTATTGACAATCTCTTCAGAAATGAGGTTTTCTTGTGAACCATTGTCAAACAATGTGTCTATCTTGATGTTTTGAAATGACTCTAATGAGGAAAAGATATGTTCTTTCCTTTTCACATTGAGTTTCATTAATATTACTACTTGAAGAACTAGTATTTGCAATAGAGTCCTTACCTTTGAATCCCATGGTTGTGATCTTTGTTTCATCCCTATAGTCAGATCCTAAATCATGTTGTGTAGTTGCAGCAATATTTTGTTTCCCTTTGTTGTTAAACTTTTTGGGTCTCATTTCAGGATGAAGTTTCCAACAATGGTCTTCATCATGTCCTTATTTTGAACAATGTTTACATGTGAGCTTTTCTCCCTCTTTCTTGATTGAAGAATTTTTCTTTCCTTTTCCTTTGAATTTCCCCTTTCCTTTGTCACCATTCTTGAATGGCTTTTTGCTGCCCTCTTGAGGAACATTCTTCCCCCTTGCTTCTAAATGAGTTTCTTGTACACAAACTTCATCTATTTTTGTAGGGTTAAACATGAGAATTGTGTGTCTCAAATAACTATGCAATCCTCCAATGTATTTGAGAAAAGTATCTTGTGAGGACAAATCTATACCCAAAATCAAAGCCCTTTTTCTAAATTCTTGAGTATAAGATTGCACATTTTTCCCCTTAGCTTGTCTAAATTTTTTCCAATCCATAATAGCTTTCTGCATGTATGCTAATGGATAAAATTACCTTCTTATTACAACAACAAAATCATTCCAAGAGGATAAAACCTTATCATGTTTCTTCATGTCCTCTTGAGTTTTGGCTTCCCACAAAATTAGTGTTGCACCTTCCAATTAAAGAGAAGCAAGTTGAATCTTGGTTTCATCATCCTTAATTCTTTGTATCGTACAACACACTTCAATCTGACGAATCCAATTGTCTAATATTTCTATATTTACCTCTCCATTGTACATAGGTGTGGAGTACTAAAGAAGGTATGTTTTTGATGATTATTTCAGTATCTTTTCATTAGAACTTACAAACCTTTTGCATCATGAACTAGGAAAATGATAAAGGATTATAATAGACCATGTGAGATTAATATGCAAGATGAAAACACTGACAATTGTCATTTCCTTATGCAGGAAGGAGGAAAAACGAGAAGTTTCCATTCCAAAGGAAAGGACAAGGACGGGTTAACCGATGTCCCTTTGATGGGAGACCGAATGCAAACAAGGCAAAGAAAATCAAAGCGAATTAGCCCGGGAAAGGAGGTGGAGATATCATCTCGGCGTAGGAGAGAAAAGAAATGACTGAGGACTAACGGTTCGGTGAATCCCTCAGGATCCTTGATCCTGAGGGATCACTGTTTTATCTATTTCTGCACTCAGATATCTCCGCCATCACCCTTATAAAAGGGGCAGCACTGTTAGCTCGGGGGAGAGTTAGAGACAGTTATGCTTTTATGTAATTTCTTTTAAGATCAAAACTTTGATCATCAAGTCTCGTTAAGAACTGGTTTATTGTAATTCTACTCTATGCATTAATACAAACTTGGTTACTATTTCATCTCTGAGTCTGTAATAACTTCAAGCAGTGTACCCCTTGAGGCTAAGGGCCCGTCCCTGGAGGACACTTGCTCCTGTATTATTACGTTTAGTTTATGCGTGGTTTGCTTATCGACGTTATTTGGTAATCTGATGTGTTTTATAAGTTTACATCACATGCTCTATTATGTTTAATTTATTAAGGTTTCTACAGACAGAACGATTGTATTGACTCTGCATCATATTACTGTTATTTTAGGAGTTAATATAATACTGCTAGTCTTTACAGAATACTATTACTATTCCATTACAGAGCCTTTGTGTTGTGCACTTGTTCATTAACATTACGTAATTCATCTTGGAAGTTATGGTCTTTGCGATTGTTGGATTTATGAACAATGTTGTTCTATTTTGAATTGCAATCGTATTCTTTCTAACTGAGATTGGTACTTGGATTAGATTACTATTTAAGTGTGTTGTGTGTGTGTATGGTTTTCAAGCACTGTTCCATAATTTATCAGTAATCAGTGCTGTTCCATTGGCGTGTGTTATTCAATCCGCCCTTAAGAGTGAAAGATTGCCGTTTGATTCCTGTAGATTACGATTAATGCATTTGATCTTATCGACTAAGATGTTACTAGTTGTGAGACTTAGTTGCTATTCTATTTCTTAGTTGTTGTTCCATTTCATACTTGTTGTTCGATTTCTTAACTGCTGTTCTATTTCTTATCTGTCGTTCCATTTCTTGGTGTTAGCGTGAAGAAAGATCTCAGGCTGTAGTGAGCATTGACATCTACTGTCCGGCTCCCAGATCCACGATCTGTTTTCTAATTTCCTTTTCCATCAGTTTCCAAAGGGATGGGTTATTGCTACCGAACCCTTGACTGATAAGTTGGTTAGTCTTCTGAATGTGTGATTTAATCTTTTGAAGTGGTTAAGTTGTAGACAATCATCCATTTACTCTTGTATTTCTGAACACTGTACTACTAGCATTACTCTGACAAATGATAGCCTCAGGCTAAGACACTCTTTGAAATAACAAAATGTTCCTAGATTGACATATTAATGTGAGGTAATTAGAGGTGAAAGAGACCCTTTTTATAGCTCTACATTTTGGCGCCGTTGCGGGGGAAAGAGTGTAGCCATTTTTTTTATTTTTTATTTTTATTTATTTATTTATTTAATTTTTTTTTTTTTTTTTTTTCTCAGAGTAGCGTACGAACCTGCTAGGGAAGAATTGGGTTTTAAAAATGGAAGGTAAGAACCTATGTATGGAGCATGTAAAAGCCCTGCTCCTCTACCTGCTTTCCTACAGATTTGCTGTTGTTTTGTTTGAGTAGAATTTAGTAGTTAATTTGAGTGCATGACTAAGCAGAAAAAGCCAGAAAAAAATTCCAAACCTCTACCCAAGCTAGAAAAAGCTAAGGGGCCGGTGACCCTTGGTCGACCAACCTTCATAGACGAAATCTACAAGAAAGCAGAATCTCAACCCTCAGTAGGACCCAGGAAAGTCATTTCTAAACAACCTACTAGTTCCCTTCAGGCCACAGGATCACCATCTGTAGCCTTTGCTGAGGTGCATAGTCAAACTGAAGAGCAGGACTTTCAAGAAATTGAAAATTCTACTCCAGAACTATTGCAGGAAGGGAATTTCAACAATCTTTGTGAAGGAAAAGGAGAAACAGGGGAAACTGAGGAACCAAGGTCTCCTATTGGAACAACTTAGCCATTAAATAGCCCAGACAAGGGAAGTGCTGCAAAAATCATTGTTGAAGAAACTTAATCTCCTCAGACATCAGGCACTCTCATTATCCCAGATAGAGGAAGTGCAATTAAAACTATCCCTGTTAAATCCATTCCCTCTCAACCTATGAATACCCTCCTAGATATCCCAGAAGGTTATTGGCATATATTCGACCCAATGGCTCAAAACCAACCAAACACTCAAACTTCTATATTACAATACCCAATAGTGGATTCTGCAGCAAATGCGCCTATGAAAGAAATCCCTCTTCAACATATCCCTACATTCCACGGTCTTACATCAGAAGATCCGGATGCATTTTTATTTGAATTTGATGTACTGTGGAGGGGATATGATTACACCACCGACCCCCAGAAACTAAAACTATTTCCCTCTACACTAAAAGGGGTTTCTTTAAGATGGTTTATGGGATTAGGTGGCCGGGTTATAAATAACTGGGATCAAATGAAAGAATATTTTCTAAAAAAATATCAAGAATATTGCAAGTCTAGAGAACTGAAGGACAAAATATTCCAGATGACAGCTAGACCAAATGAAGCATTAGAGGAGTATGTGGAATTCTTTCAGTATAATATTCAAAGATCTCCTTATGCATCACTACCTTTACCTGATAATGTGTTAAAAACAGCATTACCTTGACGACCTCACGGCCAAGTCCCAAAAATGCACAGACCATTGACAAGATCTCTGCACCATCTTTTTACGCTGTTGGAAAGACAATATCTTCTTGAATCCACTCAAGTGCGTCTTCTGCATCACGGCTAGGTGCCTACTTGGATTCATCATCTCTTAGAAGGGCCGTCAATCCACTTAAAGTGAAAGCCATCCTCGAGCTACCGGTGGGAATGAGGGGCATGGTCTTGCGGGTATCGGTAACTGGGTATCGGCACCTCCTGTGAATGAGGGTCTCTCTGGTTCGTCAATGATCTATGGCAATGATGCTCGGGGGTCTGATATCCTGTCGGCTGATTGGTAATGACTGGCTAGTTCGTGCGTTGGTAAACATACCGACCTCCATAGGCAGATGATGCCCTTTTCAGAAGCTTTTTTCCACCCTTTGAACGCTAAGGGAACAATGGATTGAAACATTAAACATTATGGGAAAAGGAGATATTTATCAAGAAAGTTTTGCTGACATGATTGATTTATGTATCAGGAGCTCGAGAGGCAGCACAAACAAGAGTAAAATCGGCAGAACATGATCAGTTTGTAAGAGATAATAAAATTTCGACACAAGGAGTAACACACGTAGAAATTGGAAATTTATCGGAAAATTTTAAAACTCATATACTAGGGACACTAACTACACAACTTGATATTATGCAAGCCAAACAGAAGCAAATGGAGGCAGAACAGAATTTGGCAATCTTCTATCCCCGATGCAGGAAAAAGCATAGCCATAAGGAGTGTCCACTGGATGCAATCCAAACATGTGCCATATGTACAAAATATCACCTTAGGGAGAGTTGTCCCTCACTTCCTGGATTGAAAGCAGTATATAAGGAAGCAGAAGAAGAGCCAAAATCAGTGTATTTGCTCATCCAACTCCGTAAGTGGTAGCCGAGACAAGCTGGTATGTTTCCAGACCCAACTTCTTCTTTTCAGCCTCCGTAGTATAATGCTCAACAATATAACATGTAGCCAAGTCAATCCCAATCCCTATTTCCAAACTGGTCACCGCAATCGTTTCCTTCTTCAAACCCTTGGCTGAATCAGGCAAGCCAATCTGGTTGGCCGAATCTTCCTTATACTCCACCATATTGGCAAAGTAACTCATACCCACCACAATGGACTCCCCCTACTTCACAAAGTTTAGTCTGGCAGGAAAACTGGCAGAGACCGATGCATCAACCAGTAGGAACCATTCCGCTCCCTCAACCTACACTGCCAGCCTTACAACAAAATCCCCAGTCTAATTTGAGACCGCAACTCCCAGCCCAACCCAACCCCAATCCAAATAACAGACCGGTCCAATCTGTCCAAATCATAGAAACACCAGAAATAGGAACCGATCTGAGGGAGTGTAATGATATTCAGTTAAGATCTGTGCGTATTATTGAAATCGAGGGAGATAAGACAGTTCAGGTTGAAAATCAGTTACCCAGAGAACATCTGTCACAAGAAGAGGATGTGAATAAACAACAAACTCATAATCAAGCAACCACATCCTCTCCCCCATTCCCAGAACGATTAGTCATACCTCGACCTATACAATATCCTAATTTTGACATTCTGGGAGAATTACAAAATTTGTACATAAAAATCCCATTCCTCCAAGCCATTCAAGACATCCCGATATACGCAAAAACTATCAAAGAATTGTGCATAAAGAAACCAAGGAGGAATATAACAAATAATCTAAGAGTCCAAGTAGTCGGCACTCTATCTGATTTTCTATCAGGAAAAGAAACACCCATTAAATATGAAGACCCAGGAAATCCAATTGTAACTGTCCAAATTTATGGTCAGACCCTGTCCAATGCCTTAGCTGATCTAGGAGCTGCAATCAATATCTTAACAACCACTACTTGCCAAAATCTAGGCATTACATCTGTAGAACCCACCTCTACCTTACTAGAATTGGCTGACTGATCTGTGGTTAGGCCGGAGGGCACACTACATGATGTCATGGTCTCTATTGATTCCTGGGAATATCCAATCGATTTTCTGATAATAAATCCCAAAACTCGACTTGACGGACATCCATTGATTTTAGGTAGACCTTGGCTTGCCACTGCCGATGCTTATATTGGCTGCCAACAAGGAAATATGACCATAACCAGAGGACCAAATATCAAGAACTTAGTTCTATATCCTCCAGCGTAGCCAAGTGTCACAATAATTAAAACTAATAAGCACCCTGTATCATACCTTACCAATAACATTAGATCTCCATTAACTATACAAGAGGCACTTGATTTCAAAGACCAAACAGAAGACGATGCCATTAATAATTTCATTAGTCAAACTAAACTCACATCCCGCACACAATGTCATATGATAGAAGCAGCATTTGATAATGAATTAGAAGAAGATCCTCTGAAAGATACACATGATCAAACAATACCTGTTACTTCTATTGCAAATAGTAAAATTGTGGAAATTGAACCGAGTAAAACCTTAAATATTAATGCGAACCTCACACCCAAGAAAGAAATGAAGCTCATCCATTTGTTAAGGAAATATAAAGAAGCATTTGCATGGGACTACCCTGATATGAAAGGAATTGACCCCCAATTATGTACACACCACATTTATATAGAAAAAGATGCGAGACCTGTTCGACAGCCTCAGAGGAGACTAAATCCTCATCTAAAAGATGTGGTAAAAGCTGAACTTCAAAAACTTTTAGATGTCAATTTCATCTATCCTATCTCTGATAGTAAATGGGTCTCTTCGCTTGTGGTGGTACCAAAAAAGAATGGGAAATGGAGAATCTGTGTGGACTACAGGGAGCTAAATAAAGCAACACAAAAAGACCACTTCCCTCTCCCATTCATCGACCAAGTATTAGACACTTTGGCAGGAAAGAAATTCTTTTCTTTCCTGGATGGCTTCAGTGGATACAATCAGATTCAGATTGCCCCTGAAGACCAAGACAAAACTACTTTTACTTGTCCTTGGGGAACATTTGCCTACCGAGTTCTACCTTTTGGCTTATGCAATGCTCCGGCCACATTCCAAAGGGCTATCCTTATCATTTTTGTAGATTTAATAAATGAAGGACTTGAAGTATACATGGATGACTTTACACCATACGATGATGATTTCGATCTAGCATTGAATACCCTAGAAAAAGTCCTACAACGCTCCATTGCTACCAGGGTTTGTTTAAGCCACGAAAAATGCTATATGATGATGACTGAAGGACTTATCCTAGGATATTATATTTCAATAGCTGGCATTCAGGTAGACCCAGCCAAAATCCAAATAATTTTTCTCATTCCCACTCTTACCACTCAAACGGAGGTATGCAATTTTCTTGGATTTTTTGGTTATTATAGGAGATTTATAGAACATTATTCGCACATTGCTGCACCTCTGTATGCACTGACTGGTAACATTGATTTTCTTTGGATAGAAAAATGTGAATGTGCTTTCAAGGATCTGAAGAAGCTTGTGTCCACAGCCCCAGTCCTTCAAGGACCAAATTGGGATTTGCCATTTCAGATATCATCTGATGCCTCAGATACAACCATTGGAGCAGTCCTTGGGCAGGAAGAGAATAAAAAACCATATGCAATTTACTACATCAGCAAAAGTTTATCCCTTGCTGAATTAAACTACACTGTTACTGAAAAAGAATTTCTAGCTGTAATACATGTTGTCAATAAGTTTAGACATTACATTACTGGATATCCTGTTATCTTGTACACAGATCATTCTGCCATAAAATATCTAGCAAACAAGCCTATCACAAATGGCAGAATAACTAGATGGTTGATTTTATTGCAGGAATTCGATATTACAATCAAGGATCAACCTGACAAAGAAAATCCTGTAGCCAATTTTCTCTCAAGAATGCCAAAGCTAATCGATGCAGTAGCAGTTGAAGACCAATTTCCAGACGAGCATCTGTTTGCTATGGCTGTTCAAACACCCTGGTATGCTGATGTTGCCAATTACCTAGCAGTGGGTAAATTACCGAAGCATCTAACCCCTAATGAGCGGAAACAAATTGTTCAACGGAGTGTTTGATTTTCTTGGATTGGGGGCTATTTGTTCCATACAGGGGCCTACATGCATATCAGGAGATGCGTTCGATAAGATGAAACCTTTGACATTTTAAAAGCTTGCCATGATGGACCATTTTGTGGACATTTTGCCGATCGTAGAACTGGACATAAAGTGCTGCAGACAGGGTATTATTGGCCCATGATTTTCAAAGATGCAAAGAAATTTTTCCAAGCCTATGACAATTGCCAAAGAGCAGGACGCCCTGGTCAGTCTAATGAGATGCCTCTAAAACCATAGCTAGTCATCGAACCATTCGAGCGATGGGCTCTTGATTTCATTGGACCAATTAACCCATCATCAAACCAGAAAACATATATTTTGGCGGAAACAGAATATGTCACCAAGTGGGTTGAAGTAGAGGCATTGCCAAGAGCTACAGAGGACTCTGTCATACAGTTCCTGTTCCATCTATTTGTACATTATGGCCTTCCAAGAGAAATAATTACAGACGATGGACCATAGTTTGCTAGGAACAGAATAGCTGCAACACTCAATAACTATCATGTCCAACATAAAATCACTACTCCATACCACCCACAGGAAAATGGGCAGGTAGAAACCAACAATAAAATAATAGAAGCAATCCTAACGAAAACCATTGTGTCACATAGACGTGATTGGGTTGCCAGACTACCTGAAGCACTGTGGGCTTATAGAACAACATGGAGAAGCACCACTGGTTACTCACCTTATCAATTAGTGTTTGGAAAACAACCCATTTCCCCATAGAATTTGAAATCCAAACATTGCGAACAACACAGGAAATTGGCTTAGATTTAACCAAGGCACAAATTAATCGATTGCAGCAGATCAATGAGCTGGACGAAATTAGGCTCTCTGCACTTCAAAACACTGTCCTAATCCAACAACAACGAGCTAAATGGCATGATGCTCTCATTAAAAATAAAGTCTTCCACGAAGGAGACTGGGCTCTTTTGTACGAATCCAGGTTTCAGGACTTCCCGGGGAAACTCCAAACTCGTTGGTTGGGACCATACGAACTCCAAAAGGTACATGACAATGGGACCCTTACTCTAATCACTATTGACGGTTATGGATATGCCTTCAAGGCAAATGGCCACCGAGTTCGTCTCTATCGTAAACCACTCACTCGGGAGTCCTTCTGCCAGCAGCTACGCCGAGACTCTGATATGGAGATTTTGGGGGAGGAAGAGAAGTCTTCCTCACCTGTAATTCATTAAGGAATTTATTTCTTTTTACAGTTTGTACATAATTTCTTTTCTTGAATCATTTTTGTACATATTTTTGAATCAACGTTTTGCTGCTATTATTTTCGTTGTTCCTTTTTTCCAAAAGAACAACATTTTCTTATGGTTGTTCCTTTTTCAAAAGAGCAACCCCCTTTGGATCAGCCGTCATTTTTTTGTAATTTGGTTCTTTTTCTTTATTTTTGTGTTCTTTTGTTCCTTTTCCAAAGGAACAACATTTTTTATTTCTGTCGTTCCTTTTCCAAAGGAATGGCATTTGTGTGTTTTTGTTGTTCCTTTTCCGAAGGAACAACATTTTTTTGGATTTCTGTCGTTCCTTTTCCAAAGGAATGGCATCTGTGTGTTTTTCTGTTCCTTTTCCAAAGGAACAACATTTTCGATTTTTGTTGTCCCTTTTCCAAAGGAACAACATTTTCGATTTCTTTTGTTCCTTTTCCAAACGAACGACATTTGCCTATTTTGCTGTTCTTTTTCCAAAGGAACAATGTTTTTTATTTCTGTTGTTCCTTTTCCAAAGGAATGGCATTTCTGTGTGTTTTGTTGTTCCTTTTCCAAAGGAACAACATTTTTGATTTCTGCTGTTCCTTTTTCAAAGGAACAACATTGGTTTGTTCTACTGTTCCTTTTCCAAAAGAACAACATTTTTGATTTTTGTTGTTCCTTTTTCAAAGGAACGACATTGGTATGTTCTGCTATTCCTTTTCCAAAGGAACAACATTTTTTATTTCTGTTGTTCCTTTTCCAAAGGAACAACATCTGTGTGTTCTGCTGTTCCTTTTCCAAAGGAACAACGTTTTCCAGCATTTGCATTTTCTGTTGTTCCTTTTCCAAAGGAACATCATTTGTGGTCTTTTCTTGTCCCTTTTTCTAAAAGGAACACCACTTGCATGATTTTGCTCTCCTTGTGAAACAACTTGTTCTTTTTGCTGTTCTAAATTAAGGATGCTTATTGCTCCTATTCTTTCAAGTCTTTTAGAATACAGCTATGCACTTATGCAATGGATACAAAATCACAACATACTGAAATCAGTCAATCATAACTCGTTATCTTTATATGAAATTGTTCTAAATTGGTAAGAGGACAGAAGGAAGGACACGCTTATTTATCATCTTTTGTTGTCATTGTTCTACTAATTCTGCTCTGATTGGTTATCTTGATCATGTTGATCTCTTTTAATCTTCTTTGATTATTATTTAGGAATAAGAGCAAAGGGTTTATATCTTCCTATTGAGATATTAAGACTTCTTCCACCATTCCTACTCTTAAGGAGTGTTGAACCACCCTTTGTGTATAAATAAGGGAAAGTACTTTATGAAAAACAAAGAAAAAAAGAACAAACATGAATTATAAGTTGTCAAATGTAGATAGGGGGTCTCATCAAGAGCCAGCCTACCATGATCATGAGGACGAAAGCGAAGTGGCATTACCACTATGGCCACCACACCAAGGATATGGTCCAAAAGGTATATCAAATAAACAACCCTTGTAACATGAGGTCTCATCACGAGCCAGCCTACCCACTTTTCGCTCCTTCCTCATGAATGGTATTATGGCTAACTGGTCACCAAGCCAGCATAATGGCCTACATTTTGACATCACACAACATTTCCTAAGCATACTCAAAGGATCATGGTTCCATGGGTGAAATAAACAACTCTGCCAAGGTTATGGACACCTATCGGCAACAGAGCACTGTTAATGGTATTGAAGTCACATTATTTACACCAATAGGTAAGTTATTAGAACCCTTCTGTTTCTTATACCTTAGTAACCAATCATATATTATTTCCCGAACCATATAATGCATGGACATCTATTATTACCAATCATGACAGAACAGTTGACAATGACCGCATGAGATTCCGTTCCACAGCAGATGTCCTATCCCCCAGCCTCGCATCATATCACAGCAGTTTCTTACGTATTAAGCGATCCAACTCTACTTCTCGATTTCAGTAATTCGCTGCTTTTGTAAACATGGCATATTGCCATACGCTGTTTCTTTACAACTCTGCTTTAGAGCAGGCGCTGCTCCTTTATTTGACGGTTGGGACAACCTATCACATTGCGGGGGGGGAGGTTAACCTCATCATTCCCTGGATTACGTGTCAGCCCACTATTCGGGGAGTTGTGTACTAGGGTATAGCTCGACTCAACGGCATACTATTTTTTTATTTTTCTGCATAACTTGTTGTTCATAAGCCATTTCTATTGTATACTCTATAGCATTAGATTTTAAACAAGTCTTGCGTTTGTCAGCCTCTCTGTGTTTCAATAGCACGAACAGTTGCCGTTCCATTGAGAGTTTACAGTGAAACCATGGGAGGAAGATCGATTCGGAGAGAACCGCAGGTGTTAACAGTCTCTGCTGCTGCCCGGGAAATCCTGGCAAGAGCATGGTGGTTGACTTATCTCAACTGCTTGCAAGAGTCTAACGAGACTGTGGCAATTGAATTCTTGCAGAACTTACAAGAGGATTACTCCACAGTGAGGGGGAGACACATAGCAGTCACTGATGACATAATCGCAGAAGTTTCGGGACTACCAGCCACTGGACCTGTATGGATGTTAAAAAAGGAGAGATTGCAGAAGATTATAGAAATCTTCCAGGATGAAGGCCAGAGCCTGGCAATTAGAGGAAAGGGAGTTCTGCCAGCAGCACTAGGAGAGCCGTGGGCAGAATTGGTAAAGACCATTCAAAGCTACATCACTTGTGAAGGCAGAAAAGACGTGGTAAGACCACGACATCTTAAACTCTTAGCTGTACTAAATAAAAAATGCTCTATAAATTTACCTGCATTTTTGAATTCATTACTTCATGACGTTGCACGAAGCATAAAAAAGGCACAGCATGTAGAGTCAGTTGTTAGTCATCATGGGTTGATTCGGTTAATAGTCAACCATAGCCTCACCCAGCAGCAGAGCAGCTGGGAAGAGCTAATTGCCATGATAAATGGGGTACTGACCGCACCATCCCCAAAACGTAAACATGCCATCAGTACACCCGAGCGTCCAGAAAAATGTAAACATGCCACCAGTACACTCGAGCATCCAGAAAAACGTAGGGAATCGGCAAAGCGTAAACATGCCACCGGTACACCCGAGCGGCTAGAAAAACGTAGGAAATCGGTTCGGCTAGCATGACTACGAGGGAGGCTGGAGAAGCCCCAAGAAAACACCAGCCAGCCGTTAGAAATAGAAGATGAGCAACCCCCACGGCCAGAAGGAGAGGACAATGAGAAAGGAGTGTAAGAAGAAGAAGATAAATAAGAAGAAGCCGAGCAATCCGAGCAGGAGGAGGAAACAAAATAGCAGGAAGGTAGCCCATTGCAGGACCTAGTGGGAGAAGATGAATTGGTCGAAGTTTTGGCCAATATGGGCGAATATGGCCAACCTTCCAGTCCATCAGACCTCCATGCCGAAAAGAAACCCCAGGTGGAAAATGAACCTGAAGAATCACATGCAAAGGAGGCAGAAGAAGAAAATTTGCCTGTTCATGATGAAAAGATGACAGGAGATGCTGAACAGGAACAATCCGTTCCTAACTAGAAGACACCAGAAGAAATTCCGAAGGAAACAGGGGCAGAAAGAGAAGTTGCCCAAGAAATAACAAAACCAATTAGGGTTCCTGCCCCAGAACAACCAGAGCAGAACAGTGAAGAAACACCCCAGAGAGAAAATCTGGGAATTAGTCACAGTCCAGGCCGTAGTGAACAACCTGTTGTTCCTTCTAAGGAAATTCTAGAAATTAAAGAATTGCGAAAGGAACAGCAGAGATTATTGAATATAATAGTCCAGCGCCACCTGTAGATTAGGATTCTAAAAGCAAGGCAAAGGGTAAAAAGGACTTCGGGAAGGAAAAATGTGACCACTCCAGCAAAACCCCTCAAGGCAAAGGGGCGGAGGACCAGAATCCATCCTGCTGTTCAAAACCCTGTCGAAAACCAGGCTGCTGTTCCAAATGATGCTGAGAAACAGACTACTGCTCGAATTGAAAAGGAACAGCAATGGACTGATATCCATGTTAAGATAGAAATGGACAAGATGTTGACCCGTGATAAGGAAATTCAGACGGAGGCACCACTTTCGGGAGTGATAAGGGTTATGAACTCAAAGAAACGCAATAGGAAAGTTCAGGTAAAACTCCCGGCCTCCACTGCCGCATGGAGAAGAGATCCAAAAACAGTAACCCTACGAAAGGGTT
This sequence comes from Pinus tabuliformis, assembly GCA_031772625.1. Classification (NCBI taxonomy): domain Eukaryota; kingdom Viridiplantae; phylum Streptophyta; class Pinopsida; order Pinales; family Pinaceae; genus Pinus; species Pinus tabuliformis. The sequence goes on along the minus strand of CM062812.1, from coordinate 252,913,065 downwards.
TGAAGCAAGCTCAGCAAGAAGTAGAAAATCTTAGAGAGCAAACGATCCCTCACGAAAAGTATGAAGAGCTACAGCAGCAGCTTAGGAACGTCAATCTATCCGAAAGCCAAGCCTTTGAAGGGTGGTGAAGGGAACAAGAGAAAGTCGCGAAGGTAACTCGTAGGTTAGATATAGTTATCAAGCAGATGGATACCTTGTGTTTTTTTTACAATGATGTCTTAGCATGTAGAGCCCCTGCTAAGAATTATACCTTGTTTTTACTGGAATGGTATTTGCAATTAAAAATAAAGGCTGTTAAAGCAGGTGCTCCCATACAAATTAACATTGTCAATGATTTTATAGACTGTTGTAAGCACTACGGGGTAAAAGTACAGAGACTACTATGTGAGTTCTATTTACATAACCTTGTATTAGACTAGGAGACCGAGCTGAACCCTGGCCCTTTTGTTGGGGATATCCAATTGCAGGCATTTATTTCATTTGGGGTTAATCAAATTAAATGGCTTAAAGCCTATAATACTTTCCAAAGGCAAGAAAACATATTAGATTTGTGGGTAAGGGCTGAGCCTAGGGACCCAGTACAGTTGTGGAGAGCATATAGAAACCTCATGAAGACTCCAGGTGTAATTGAAGCATTAGGACCCATGCATGAGGCACTCATTCGACAGGGATTAGAATAATTTTTCTCTATCAAAGACCCTGCCATTGATGCAGCTAAATTTCAGTATCAAATCTATAATCCGAATATCCAACTCAGGGAACCGTTTAAGTATGAGAATTTTAAATTAGTTTCCAGCCGCTTGCACCTCTATGGTGAAATAGTTTTAAGGGCAGGGCCATCCTAGTTAGGATATAGATTCCAGAGTCCAATTATTTGGCACCTTGCACCCGGATACCAAGCCCTGTATGAGATGCCTGAGGGTCAGACAGGCCATTTCTTTGAATACCTAGTTATGCATCATGGCTATAGGCCTCCACATGAGATTCCATCTCCAGCCTATTCTCTCACTGCCTTACATGTTAACTACAATGTTTTCATGAGGGCATGAAACAGGGTAAGCAGGGGGGTGTGTGGAGTACTAAAGAAGGTATGTTTTTTATTATTATTTTAGTATCTTTTCATTAGAACTTACAAACCTTTTGCATCATGAACTAGGAAAATGATAAAGAATTATAATAGACCATGTGAGATTAATATGCAAGACGAAAATGCCCACAATTGTCATTTCCTTATGCAGGAAGGAGGAAAAACAAGAAGGTGCCGTTCCAAAGGAAAGGACAAGGACGGGTTAACTGCTGTACCTTTGACGGGAGACCAAATGCAAATAAGGCAAAGCAAATAAAAGCGAATCAGCCCGGGAAAGGAGGTGGAGATATCAGCTCGGCGTAGGAGAGAAAAGAAATGACTGAGGACTAATAGTTCGGCGAATCACTCAGGATCCTTGATCCTGAGGGATCACTGATTTATCTATTTCTGCACTTAGATATCTCTGCCATCACCCTTATAAAAGGGGCAGCACTGTTAGCTTGGGGGAGAGATAGAGACGGTTATGCTTTTATGTAATTTCTTTTAAGATCAAAACTTTGATCATCGAGTCTCGTTAAGAACTGGTTTATTGTAATTCTGCTCTATGCATTAATACAAACTTGGTTACTTTTTCATCTCTGAGTCTGGAATAACTTCAAGAAGTGTACCCCTGGAGGCTAAGGGCCCGGCCCTAGAGGACACTTGCTCATGTATTATTACGTTTGTTTTATGCGTGGTTTGCTTATCGACGTTATTTAGTAATCTGATGTGTTTTATAAGTTTATATCACATGCTCTGTTATGTTTAATGTATTAAGGTTTCTACAGACAGAACGATTGTATTGACTCTGCATCATATTACTGTTCTTTTAGGAGTTGATATAATACTGCTAGTCTTTACAGAATATTGTTACTGTTCCATTACAGAGCCTTTGTGCTGTGCACTTGTTCATTAACGTTACGGAATTCATCTTGGAAGTTATGTTCTTTGCGATTGTTGGATTTATGAACAATGTTGTTCTATTTTGAATTGCAGTCATATTCTTTCTAACTGAGATCGATACTTGGATCAGATTACTATTTAAGTGTGCTGTGTGTGTATATGGTTTTCAAGCGTTGTTCCATAATTTATCAGTAATCAGTGTTGTTCCATTCATGTGTGTTATTCAATCCGCCCTTAAGAGTGAAAGATTGTCGTTTGATTCCTGTAGATTACGATTAATGCATTTGATCTGATAGACTAAGATGTTACTGCTTGTGAGACTTAGTTGTTGTTCTATTTCTTAGTTGCTGTTCCATTTCGGATTTGCTGTTCCATTTCAGATTTGTTGTTCGATTTCTTAACTACTGTTCCATTTCTTATCTGTCGTTCCGTTTCTTGGTGTTGGCGTGAAGAACGTTCTCAGGCTGTAGTGAGCATTGACATCTACTGTCCGACTCCCAGATCCACATCTGTTCTCTGATTTCCTTTTCCATCAGTTTCCAAAGGGATGGGTTATTGCTATCAAAACCTTGACTGATAATTTTCTTAGTCTTCTGAATGTGTGATTTAATCTTTTGAAGTGGTTAAGCTGTAGACAATCATCCATTTACTCTTGTATTTCTGAACACTGTACTACTAGCATTACTCTGACAAATGATAGCCTCAGACTGAGAAACTCTTTGAAATAACAAAACATTCCCGGATTGAAATATTAATATGAGGTAATTAGAGGTGAAAGAGACCCTTTTTATAGCTCTAAAATAGGTAATTCAAAATTAATATCAAGCTTAAGCAAAGAAGTTTTACCATGACCCCTTGGGTAATTTGGAGGTGTTTGTGAAAGGGTAGAAGAAGTTGAAGATGAGGATGAGGATTTAGGTGAGGGTGGTGGTTTGTCACCATTTCCTCCATTCCCTTTTGGAGGTTTATCTATTTTTACTCCATGAGGTTTTGATATTTCTCCATACAGTTTGGAATTACTCTCCTCATATAGAATCTTAACCATCTCTGACATATCAAAGAATGTTTTTCTAAAAGTTTTTTCATCTTCCGACATCTCTTCAAGACCTTCTTCATGTGCCATGACTATCGAAGCTTGAGGTGTGTTTTTTCTCCTTGAAACAATTTGAGATCTCAACTCCACAAGTTATCCTTCTCCCCTTTTAAGCTTCAACCTTGTAAGCATCAGAAAAACATTTGCGAACAAATCAAATTTTCACAATAAACCTGGGTTCTGATACCAAAATGATATGAATGTAAATTTGAATATTTTTTAAACAAATTTTCAAGTGTAAAGTATATGTGTTTTGGTTAGAGGATCAATTTACTAAACACATAAAAGATGATTTGTATCTCAGTTTTGTAGAAAATAAAGAAGACATCAATACCATAACAACATACACAAGACAACAAATGATAAAGGAATTCACTCCTTCTGGGCTACATCTCCTGGTCCAAATTCAAATGTTGCACCTCTTTCATTATGCTCAAAAGATATGTGTTTACATCAAGTTACAGTGCTCAGAATGCTAAAACAATGTATCCAATGGCTCCATAACAGTAAAAAACCAACATCTTGGTTCTTTCTTCACCTCATTTGGCCAAAAACTGAGAAAGTTATATTTGTTTCTTCATTTTCCTAAATTTTGCAGCTAACCATCCTCCAATTCAGCCTCAACATGGCTTGAGTTCCCTAAACACAGAATCGACATGCAAAAAGGGCCTACATTCTCACTCGGTGGGTGAATTTTTAGGACCGTTAAGGGCACCATTAAGTCCCCAGTCCTGAAATTCCTGGCTGCATGACGACCATATGGTTGCGAAAGGTGCCAAACTTTGGGGGCTTTGTCTAGCCCCTGTCTCCACACACACACTTGGTTCTATGCTATGCATGTGTCATTGGGTTTCACCCTCCTTCGCTCTCCGCTCAGTCATGTGCTATTGGTTACATTGAGGCCCCATAGGGCTTGGGGCTGGCCCCCGTCTCCTTTTGCTCTCCCGGTCTTCAGCTATGGAATATGACTGTGGAAATGGGCCATGAGGGCATGGCTAGGCCGTAGCCCTTGGCCCCCCACCTACAGTCCTGTTAGATACCTATACCAATAGGTTTCATATTTCATGATTGGCAAAGAAAGTTCCAAATATGCTCTGCTTTGGTGATGCAAAGATCCCATATTTCCAAGAGAATGCAATATGTGTACATAGCTTGATGTTAACTGAATTTTGGATGGATGGTCCAACAGCCTAATCTGGATCATGCCATGTTTCAATTTCTTGTCATTAGAATAGAGAAAGAAGCCTGTCCAAACTGTTTAATCTTGGCAGGCCAGTAGTTAGGTAGAGAATTAAGGTTCCCAACTGCTTAATCTGGGGCCTTGGAGGTAATAAGGTTAGTTGTAGATAGAAAAGCAAAGAAAAAAGCAAAAATGAAAAGAAAAGAACAAGTGAGGGTTTGCTAGTCCAAGTGCACCCTCTATGAAGAAACAAAAAATGCTAGGCAAGTAGATGGGCAGGTAGATGGGGTTGCAGAAGTCAACTCTTTTCAATTTTGTTGGTCTAAAGCAAGAAAACTTCATTGGATAGAGAATCTCCTCTTCTCTATCATTTTTGCAGCATCACCATGGAGCATGTCTAACTTCCCAAGTTTCCCTATCTGAAAATCTTGCTAACATCCTATGTTTACTTGTATATATGCCATTTCCACATTTCTTGTGTAAAAATTCTTTTCATTTTGATCTACTTCCTAAACTAAGTTGATTTCATATAAAACTTAGTGTTTTTCCCCCCTCATCCATCTTTTCCACTCATACTAACTGCTAATCTATCACTATTTAACTCCCTATACCCCCTATTCCCCCTATTACTATGTAAATTATGCAAAAAACCCAAAAAATCTATATATCCCCTCCCCGAGCATTATAGCTCTATGTATCGTTTCGAATGTTTTCAAGTGCTAAAAAAATTGAGCGCGACCCAAAAAGCGCTAAAAAATTAATCTTGGGATTAATCCGAGATCTGCTTGGATTAATAACCTAAACCCTCTTTGTAAATAAACCTTTGAAAATCCCAGACGACCCCTTTTAACCCGTAACACTGTTAAAACCCGCAAAACCCACTTTTTCTAAAGTTCCGCCGGGCGCATATTTCAACAAATAATAATATTTTATTTTGCCCCGCCTGACCATATCGCCCTGAAAACTTGCCCTCCCGCCAGTCGTCGGATCTGGGCTTTCCCATCTGACGGCCCTCATCAATTTCGGAACGGCCCCGATGTACTGCCATTAGCGCCCGAAATTTGACGTCCGCTGACGTATGGGCAGGGACACGCGCTGCTATCTCACTGGATCAGGTGGCCCTCTGACATTCCCGCTTCCGTATGAAGGGCGGTCTGATATCATACCGCTTACCGCTTCCGGTTTTCCGCTATCCTGTCATGCCAACGTCACGCCACCTCACCGCCGCATCAGCGCCCCCGCCCGCCATCACTCCGAGCTGTCACGCCACCTATGCAGTCGCCGTGGACCACTCACAGGCCGCCACGTCACCCGATGACGTCATGCTGACGTCACCCAACCCTGACCCCACCTGATGACGTCATGCTGACGTCATCCAAATTTTCGCGCCAACGCAAAAATTCCATATTTGGCCGAATTTTGCCATTTTTGTGCATTTTTCTGTGTTTTTCTGCTCTGCCTCCTGCATGCATTTTCACGTCCTTTGCTGCCGCACCTTGCCAAGACCATTAAGAGCTGCTGCCGCCCAGAATTTGACTGCAACCAAGCTCAAATACCGCCATTAAACCAGGTATTTGTCAATTCCCCAACTGCGCGCTCTGTTTCGTCCTGCATTGTTAAAAAACCATTAAAATTGACCATTTTCCCTGGAGAAATAGGCCAGCTACGCCTTAAAACCACTCCCTTTAGTTTTTAACCGGCCAATTGTGCCCAATTACACCCCTGTTGCTCTGAAACAGGCTGTAATTCAGCAAATTACTCAACCTACCGCGCAGGACGGTATTTCTCTCAAAATAGTCGAAATTTAACCCAAATTCGCTTGTAAAACATGGATACACCAGTAGCACCTGTTGCCCTGAATATTGCTCCATTGAATGCCCCTCAGAGAGAGTTGGAGTGGCAACCATTAGCAGATAGAGATTACCAAATATCAGAGGAAATGCCGATGAATAGCAAGTATCACATTCACTTGCTAAATGAATTGAAAATTAAGCACAATAGTGGAACTGATATATTGGGCATTTGGGACTCTTTCCTCCCCATCTTCAAGCTCCCTCAGGTCAATATGTTTCCTGACCTAATCCACCGGTGTGCTGCCTGCTATGACCCCACTCAAAGGGTTGTCCTTGACCCTTCAGGCTCAGTTGTTTTTTATGTCACCCCTGCAGCCATTAGAGAGATGCTAAACTTCAAGACTGATAAGAAATTAGTTCCTTTATCACTAATGGATCTGATAAAACAGGGAGTTAAACTAACAGATGCTCAAATCACCAAGATAAATCAATTGGGCACAGACCTTGCAGACATGATTAGTCCCATATTGGGCTATAATTCAATAGAAATTATTGATGAAATTGTGCTGGCGATAATGGCCATGTTTTCCCCTGGTAAGCCCCCAATATGTTATGACTATGCCACCTACATCTCCAACAAAATACATGAGCAATTGATAGACTTGGAAAGAGAAAGGGTGTTCAGATACACCTCCTATATCTATCATTTAATCCTATACTATCAGCATGAGAAATTTCCTTTTTCTGTGAAAAGAATGGATGCACAAGGCAACCCAAGGTCAGTGGTCTATTGGTCCTCTGTTTTCCACAATAGGTCTTGTTCCCCTTACACTTATTGTGAGTTTATAGACCTCTTCATCCACCCAGCTATGTCTTTGCTTCTGAGCTCACCTCCTCCAAGATTAACTGATGATATGCAGAGAATTCTTCAGTTGTCCAAGGTATACAGCATTGGGGATTGGTATTTTTACCAAAACCACACAGTTATCAGAATATATGGGTGTGAATTGTCCCCATACAGATTTCCCAGGTATGTGCCTATGAGATTATTTGCCCTTGAGTATTTCAGGCAATTTGGGAATGCTGATGTACTCCATTTTTCAAGAAAGGGCAAGAAAGCACAGCTTAAAGTCAGAAACCAATTAGGCCCCTTCATCTACAATAAAAGGGAGGAAGCTTGGCAAGAGGCAGATAGAATGCTAAGTGGCCTTGGCTTATAGACCAGCTTCCTTTGGATACCATATGACCCCACTCATTTCATAAGCTTAAGAAGGGTCAGATATAGGCTGGCCAGTTATGATCATGTAAGGTTGTCTCACATAGAAAAATATGCAAATCAACTAGAATGGAGGGAAGGCACCTTAGAAGAGGCTACTACACAAGAAGAATTAGCTCAAAGAGGAATAAGAAATCTCCAAAAGTTAGCTGACTTAGAGCTTTGTTCACAGGTATTTCCTCTTCTAGGCACTCAAGTGGGAGCAGTAGCCTCATCATCCACAGCTCCACAAAAGGCAACCCAAGCCCCAATTACAGCAGAGACTTCAGCCAAGGATAAAGGCAAGGAAACAGAACAGCAAGAGGCCCCTGAAGAGCAGCAATCAGCCCAAGAAGAACAGCCTGAAAATCATCCTAAACAGCAGGAAGAAATGGCACAGGCTCCTGGTCCTAATGATGAGCAAATGCAAGAAAAGGAGGCCCCAACACAGAATTTTACAGTGGAGACTTCGGTGCTCCAAACCCCTATCAATGAAGAGAGGGGTAAGAAGAGAGATAGAGAGGAACAGACTCCCCTTAGTACCGCAACATCACAGCAAGGGGAAAAGAGACAAAGGCTCAATCCTTTTTCAGAGGAGGAGATGCCTTTTGGTCAAACACAGATGGGTCCCCCCAGCACAGAGGTATCAGCTAGCTCATTACAGCAAGAGCCGCAAAGAATACTTGAAGGAGAGGTCAGCTACTGAGGGCAACAAAGAAAGGGTGAGTCTAGCATAAAGAAACAATTCATAGACATCAAGGCCAGAAATGAGCCAGTGAGGTTACAGCTGTACAATCGCTTGTTGAAAATGGCTCCTACAAACCAGCAAAGATTGATGTCTGCATATGATGTGCAAGAGGGCAAAATGATAATGAGCCATTTCATGCCCACAGCACTGTAGCCACAATCTGCAGCTGATTATATAAGAACAAACCTGGAAATCTTGTCCAAGGACATCCACCCAATGGATCAAATTGAATTGCACAAGTAGACGGGTGAGATGGTGTATGCCACTCTTGCAGATAAAACATTGATAAATTACAGATTGCAGAATTCTTTGAATAATACCACTGCACAGTTGGAGTTAGAAAAGGCATCCTCCCAGGCTAAAGACAACAGGATCAGGTCTCTGGAGGAAATAATTATAGATCTCGGGCATGACCCAAAGGATCCGAAAGCTGTGCAGGCACTGCTAAAACAAAGAGATGCAGATATTGCGGCTTTGAGAAAGATGGTGAAGATCCCAGCAACCCTTCACCCCCAAACATAAGAGGTTGCTCAGCAGAGGAAAGACCAGGATACAGCAGCCATGCTGATAACACTACATCAGCAACTGGTCTAAACAGAAGGTAAATTGGTAGAAACAGAGGCTTCACTGCAGGAGGCACTAAAGCAGAAAGAGGGAGGCCAGCCATCTCAACCCCCTCAGCAAGTCATAAACCTTGATGAGTCCCCTCAAACTACTGCTCCTCCCACAGGGCAGACAGCCCAAACAGCTCCATCAACATCAGCACCAGCAACGGCACCAGAACAGGCTCCAAGCCTAGACATGCAAAAGATGATGAAGGAGATTCAAGTCCTAGAAGCCCAGATGGCAGAGCTGAATGAAGCCAAGGAGAAATTGGCCACACTCAATGAGAAACATGAAATCTAAGCAACAGGTGGCAGAAAAGACAAGGGAAGTAAGGACCTTGGAAAGAAAGATCAAAGAACTAGAGAAAGAGATGGCCATGGGCAAAGCAATAACAGAGCTCAAGAAAATCATATGGTTAAAGATTGGTCAATCAATCACAGACCAATGGCAATATATAGAGACCATCCATGAGCAAATGGATTTGCTGGGCAAGGCTTATGCAGAAAGTCAAAAAGCCAGAGATTCTCTAGGAAGTATGCCAGAGGTAGCTACTAGAATGATCAATGTGTTGAACAACAGAACTGGCATACAGTTAGCAAACATGGGTATCAGAGATAGAACTGATACAATTTTGCTGATCAAAAGGGTACTCACCCTCAGAAACTATGTACAGGCACTAGAAAGAAAATGTCAGGACATTCAAGCAGAGGTAAATACTTTTGGTGCCAAGATCACAGCATTATATGACAGGGGACTCCCCATGTTACTAAACAGTGCAGGAAGGCTATCTTCTCATGAGTAATATGCAAAAAGAGTCAACAACTACATCACTGATCAATTGACTACCTCATCTAGCACTTCGGAAGAAACTGGGCCGCCCACAGGACAAGAGCTGTATGATAAACTAGAAAATCTGTTTTATATAGAACATGAAATCAATCATCTGTTTGAAGTCCCCCCTAATTATTACAAATATACAGATGCTGATGAAACATTACACAAGATGCAAAGGCATCAGATGCCCACTGATCAATGGTGGACAAATATGATAATGACTTTGCTGTGATTTGATAAAATAATCTAATCAAATGCATTTTACAGCAAGCAAAGAATCAATAAAGAAGTCACAGATCAGCAACCACAGGTCAAAGATCACAGGTCAGCACCCCAAAAGCATCAGAGCCGCAACATGTCATCTACAGCCACCGTCGTCAGCAGGAGCCATCCAAGAATTAACGCAGCCGGCCCTTGGGCCCAAAAGTCATCATCAACTGACAAACAGCAAACAACTATTATGTACTTTACTACAGGCTTTAAATTTTGTAAATAACTTCACTGTACAAAGTTGGTATAGATAGTTATTGCTCAATAACTATCATTCTAGATATTTTACTTGAGATTTTTGTATAAAATCTCCCCCACGCAGTACATTTCGGGGTTGTTGTTTTCTTGTTACAAAGGAGAACTCGGCTGTAATCTCTGGAGAAATAATAGAAAAAGGCTTTGGGGTTTGCAGAAATTGGTCTTACTGATGCTTGCTGTCTTGGAACTACTGAATGCTGCAGGATTCTAGTGCTGTGTCTTGATATAATATGTTTTCTCTATCTCTTTTCAAGTTTATTATCTGTTCAACTCATATCTTTCACATGTTAATATAAACTTAGGAAGAAAGAAAAAGAATAACTCATGATTTGCCCATGGAGACACCCTGATTTCAATCTGTCTTTGCTATGAATGTTTTCTATAAGCTCAGCTGTTTAATTGGAATTCTTAACTGCTCCAATAAACCCTGAATCTTTCACAGTTTCTATTTAGTAATTCTTGTATGATACTAATTAGAAATTGTTGTTCAATTTGTTATCATACTGTCTGTAATTCCATCTCCCACTGTTTCACTCACTAATCAGAATTTATATCAAGAATAGTCATCTAGCCTTGCAGTAAAACTTTCCCATTACAGGCACCAGGACTGACCCAAATCTCTGACTCCATATGCCCAATGGACTAACATCTCCCAAACATTTCATGCCCTTCTCACAACAACATTTCACAACCAAAACTTTAAACAAAAAACTAAACTCATAACTAGCCTAAAATCTTTACAAAACAAAGCTAAAATTTAAAGAGAGAGCCCTCTCTGATTTCAGGCAGGCTAGGGCCTGTAATCCAAAGATTGGTTAGTGGTTACCCTGGCCGTATTCCCTTGGGAGTCATAGGGAACAACCTGGGTGTTAACATAAATGGCGACTCCACTGGGGACATCAATTTCATAAACCTCTGTTTGGTATTTAACGTTGTAGATAAAGTCTGAAGGAAAGCCAGAAAGCCTTGGAAACTGCCTCTGCTTTGCATTAACATGAGTATATAAAAGCTTCCTCAGTCAATATTTATTCAGTTTTAAGTCTCATGCAGTTAGTTTATACCTGGTCAGTCCCTTTAAACATTCATACATCTTAGAGACCTTTCCATAAGAAGATCTTAGAAGGTTGGCTCCTAAAAAGAAAACCCGGCATACAAGATCTAATCCTGATCCAAATCCATCACCTGAGTTCCAAAACCCAAATCTGATTTCAAGAATACATAAAAAACAAAGGATACAAGAAACATTTTCAGATTCTGGTTCTGAAATAGGTGTTCATACTGAGATTCCAACCCCTGCTAAGGTTTCTCGCCATCCTCATACCACAGTTCAACAATCCCCTAGTTCTTCTTCCACCCCACATAGTGCCTCCTCAACTCCTCCATTAGTTACACATATCCCGATTATCCCCTTTCCTCCACTTGTCCCATTCATCCCTGTTATTCATATTGTCCCTCCAAACATGGCTAATAGATATGCTCCACTGCAGTTACCGGCCAATCCAGCTCCTATGCCTCAAGACTACCAAAGCAAGATCTCATACTTTGATGGTACTGGCTCCTATCCAGCCCTTCAACATACTAAGAAAATGCAGGACTACTTTGAAAACTATGAAATAGATGATGATGGGGTTAGAATGAAAATTTTTGTACAAAGCCTAACAGGAGATGTAAGAACATGGTTTAGGTCACTTACAACAAACTCAATAGCTGATCCTGAAGCCCTGTATCAAACATTTATCAACAGATGGGAGAAGAAAAAGGACCCACTTCATATTTTAGTTGAATACAATACAATCAAAAGAGGTCCACAAGAAACTTTTTTGGACTACTGTGCTCGGTTTAACAATGTCTACAATGCTATTCCCCAAAATCTTAGACCCCCACCAGATCTGGCCCTATATACCTTCCCTGATGGATTTGATTCAGATATGGCATACCAATTAAGAGAAAGGGCTCCCCGAACTTTAGCTGAAATGCAGGACATAGCAGTTAGTGTAGAAGCCAACCTGATAGCAAAGAGAAATAGGACAAGAACGGAGAGAAAGACTACCTTTAAAGAAGAGCCTTCAGGCTGGGATCAGAAATTGGATGCAATAATCAATGGTATGCAAAGATTAGGCGAGAGAGTGGAGTCAGTTGAGAGAAAATCATCATGGGAAAGCCCACAAAACAATCCTGTCAGAAATCCAAATTTTAGGAGAAACCAAAATCAACATGCTGGAAAGGCAAGCCCTGAAAATGAGGTCAGACCCCCTTTCCAATAAAATTATGCTGAGACATCTACTTCTAATGAACAAATAGATGACACCCACATCAATTTGATGGGTTTGAACGATGAACAGCAAGTTTTCCTAACTCAAGAAGATCAGGAAGAAGATGAAGTAAAGCAATTTCAAACAAAATCAGGTGAGTCTTTTGACTTTAAGCAAGGATATGATACAGTTGTTTTTGAAGTTCATAAACAGTACAAACTAAGAAGTAGGACCATAAATGTGTCACAGCCCGAAAAAGTAAAAGATGACCAGCAATCTAAGAAAGCTACCATTTTAGAATCCAAAGACAAATCTGACCCTATCACTAATGAAGTCACAGTGGAGGATATCACTGAAACATATGCCTCAAATCAAGGGCCATCAGTTGTACTTCCTTTACATACCAATTCAAACAACCCTCCTCAGAAGATGGGTAAAAAGGACAAACCCCAAAATCAGACATAGAACCAAGAGGAACCCTCTAAAAGGTCAAATGACAAAGAAAAAATGGTCAACCAGAATGCTAAAATTCAAACTGAAAAACCTTTTGACTTTGAGTCTGAAATTGGTAAATTAAAAATAGCCATACCCCTTGCTGAATTAGCCAAACATGACATTTACAAACAAGAAATTAAAAAGTCCCTTCAATTGAAAAACAATAAAGATGATGTTAATGTGTTGGATGATACCCCAGAATTACTTTTTGACCCTGAGGTTGATGGAAAAACAGCAGGTAATGGAATTTTACCTTTTTATGTCAGCCTGCATATCCATGACAAGATACTACACAATGCCATGGTTGATTCTGGGGCATCCCATAACCTTATGCCCAAATCTGTGATGGAGAGACTGAATTTAGACATAACAAGGCCGTACAAGGACCTATTTTCATTTGACTCCAGCCAAGTTAAGTGTTTAGGTTTGATAAAGGATTTATGTGTTTCCTTGGTTCTATATCCAAATAAAACAATTTTAATGGATGTGGTGGTTGCTGATATCCCACCAAAATATGGAATGTTATTATCAAGATCATGGGGTGCTAAACTTCAAGGCTCCCTTCAATTAGACATGTCCTATGCCACAACCTCTGTCTTTGGGCAACCAAAGAGACTATACAGAGAAACACTCATGAAATACATGATCAGCAGTGAAGAAAAACCTCAAAACTTTCCCATATATGTTGTCCATTCTGACATAGACTCCTATATTCTCTTCAATGATAATACAGGTCCTACAAATGATGATGAGACCAAGACACTCAAACAAGATCAATATATAAATGAACAAACTGCTGCTCTAGAAATAATGGTTGAGCAATCAATGAGCAAAACTGTTCAAGAAGAAAAACCAAGTGTAAGCCAAGATCTCAAGTTGTTGCTGCCAAGTCCCATAATAGTTGACAATTCTTCCCTTAACCAAGAAGTCCTCTGGTTCCTTGAATTTGATGGGTCAGTCAACAAATTAGGGGCAGGAGCAGGGGTTTGGATTCATAACAAACAAAACAGTCATGCAGAGGGCCGAGCCTATAGGCTAAACTTCAGGTGCACCAACAATATGGCAGAATATGAAGCTCTTTTACTAGGCCTCAAACTAGTAAAATCCTTACAAGCCACAAAGGTTTCAATCCTAGGAGACTCAGACCTAATTATCCAACAAGTAAAGGGAAATTTTGTCACCAATGACAAAAGACTGAGATCTTATAGGTCTGCTGCTGCGGAAATACTAAATTCCTTCACTGAATTTCAAATTACCAAAATTTCTAGAACCCATAATCTTCATGCTCATAGTTTTGCCACATTTGCAAGCACTTGTAAACTACCTTTTGAACCCAAGCATTGCTTTGCAGCTGAGATAAAACACAGACCTTCTGTCCCAAACAATGTCAAGGATTGGCAAGTGTTTGAGGATGATACACAAATAAATAATTTCTTGACTTTGCAGCAAGAGTTTTCAGGACTAAACATTGATACAGAGGCTGCAAGTGATTCACAAACACTAGGTGAACAACGCCAAACAAATATTTCACCCAAAACAGCAAACCAAATGCTACATCCAACAATTTTTAACGAAGAAAACATACAAGAAATTAAACAAATTAGTTGTGAGGAAATAGCTGATGTTGAAGCTGAAGTTATACAATTGAAAGACAATTTTCTTCCAACAGGCCTCACTCCTTTGGAAGACATTTTTGACTCAAATGATATTCTTAGGAAGCCAAAAATACAGCCCCTCAATGCTGCCATAGAAGAATGTAACATTGGAACTGCTGAACAGCCCAAAATAATAAAATTGTCTGCTTCCTTACCTCCTGATCAAAAGCCCAAATATGTCGACCTTTTCAAAGAATTCCAAGATGTCTTTGCATGGAGCTATGAGGATTTGAAATCATATGACACCTCTGTCATCCAACATACTATCCCCCTCAAGCCAAATCAAAAACCTTTTAAACAAAAATTGAGGAGAATCAATCCTATGCTTCTCCCATTAATGGAGCAAGAGGTACAGAAAATGTTTAAAGCTGGCATCATAGCACCAATCAGGTTTTCTGATTGGATTTCAAATTTGGTCCCTACAAGAAAGAAAACTGGTGAAATAAGGCTTTGTGTTGATCTAAGGAACTTGAATCAAGTGTCCCTAAAGGATAATTACCCCTTACCCAAGATGGATCACATCTTGCAAAGAGTAGTGGGGGCCTCAAGAATTTCTTTACTTGATGGATTCTCAGGCTTCAACCAGATCCTAGTTCACCCTGATGATCAGGATAAAACAGCATTCACAACCCCATGGGGAACCTTCAAATATGTCAAAATGCCTTTTGGGTTGAAAAATGCAGGAGCTACCTTTCAAAGAGCAATGGATATTGCTTTTGCCAAAGAGATTCATCATTTCCTTGTGGTTTACCTAGATGACCTTACACCATTTTCAAAATCTGACTCTGAACATTTGAAACATCTAAGGCAAATATTCTTAACTTGTAGGAAATATGGAATTTCCTTAAATCCCAAGAAATCCCTGTTCGGTTTGGAAGAAGGCAAGTTATTGGGTCATATTATTTCAAAGCATGGTATTAGAATTGATCCAGACAGAATACAGGCCATCCTACAAATGCCTCATCCAAGAAATGTAAAAGAATTGCAAGCCTTTTTGGGTAAGATCAACTTCCTAAGGAGATTTATCCCAAACTTGGCAGAATTGATCAGATTACTTAATAACATTCTTAAAAAGGATTCTAAGGTAAAGTGGACTGTGGAAGCAAATCAAGCGTTTGAAGGAATCAAACTAGCCCTCACCCAAACCCCAGTCCTAACAAACCCTCAATTTGATAGAGACTTCATTATATTTTCCTTTGCTTCCCAACACACAATTGCTGCTGTCTTGTTACAAAAAGATGATCAAGGGAATGAAAAACCTATTGCTTTCTTTAGCAGAGCACTAAGAGATGCACCTCTCAAATACCAGATCATGGAAAAGCAAGCTTATGCTTTAGTCAAAGCCATCAAAGATTTCAGAATTTACATCCTATACTCTCATATCATTGCCTATGTACCAAATGCTATTGTCAAGGATATTTTGACTCAAGAAAATTTAGAGGGTAGAAGAGGAAAATGGATTGCAAGCATCTTAGAATTTGACATTGAGATAAGACCTACAAAACTGATAAAGGGCCAAGGTTTGGCCAAACTAATGTCTGAAACAAATTTCCAAGCCCTAGACATAAATCAAATGGACAATGAACCGGAGCTGGTGACTCCAAAGATCAATGTAGCCTTTGAACAATCCTCTTGGTATTCTGATATATGTTATGTGTTGCAAAACCTGTATGCTCCCCCAGGATTGTCCAGAACTAAATGTAGGTTCCTAAAAATGAAAGCTGTAAGATTTTGTGTCATGGATGGCAATTTGCTTTGGAAAAACCATGAGGGTATATTGTTAAACTGCTTAATTGAGAATGAGACTAACAATGTCATGAAAGAATTTCATGCAGGTGATTGTGGTGGACATTTGTATTGGAAGTCCACTGTGGATAAGATACTGAGGGCAGGTTACTATTGGCCCACTTTGTTCTCTGATGTTAAAAATTTCACTACCTCATGCCATAAGTGTCAAATGTTCGAGGGAAAGAGAAAGTTGTTGCCACTTCCTTTGAGGCCAATTGCAACGGAGAGACCTTTTCAACAATGGGGCTTGGATTTCATTGGGGAAATTCATCCCTCATCTTCAGGCCAACATAGATGGATCCTCATAGCCACAGACTACTTCACCAAATGGATTGAGGCCATCCCATGTAGACAGGCAAATGATTCAACTATCATTCAGTTTTTGGAGAATAACATATTGTCTAGATTTTGTTGCCCCAGCAAGATAATAACAGACAATGCTGCTGCTTTTAGATCCAAGAAGATGGTGAAATTCTGCCACAAATTTCATATTACTTTGGGCCATTCCACTGCATACTACGCCCAAGGAAATGGCCTAGCTGAATCATCAAACAAAAGCCTTGTAAACATCATAAAGAAGGTGTTGGAAGAAAATAAGAAGAATTGGCATAAGAAGCTTGTGAATGCCTTATGGGCAGATAGACTAACAACCAAGAGATCCATTGGGGTCAGCCCATATGAGTTAGTCTATGGATTAGAAGCCAAATTTCCTTCATCACTAGGGGTTCCTGTTATGAAACTGCTTCAAGAAAGTCAAGCTGAGCCCAATGACATGCAAAGAAGGATCAATCAAATAATATGTTTGCAGCAAACTAGAGACCAAGTTTATAGCAGAGTTCAAGTTTTACAAGAAAAGTTAAAGAAAGCTTTTGATAGAAGGACTAAGGCTGAAGATTTCAACATTTGTGACAAATTCCTCAAGTGGGATTCAAGACGGGAAGATAAAGGAAAACATGGAAAATTTGATTCTCTTTGGAGAGGACCATTTGTTATCCAAGCAGTGCAAGGAAACAACACTTACTTCCTAAAAAATCTGGATGAAACTGACTTGGATGAAGGTCCTGTGAATGGCAGGATGTTGAAGCACTATTTTGACTACTTCCCGTGCATATAGTTTGACTCTCCCTTGTACATTATAGGGCGTATATATTACTTTCTGTTAACATGTATAAAATGCAACTTCCCAAGTTTTGTAAGTTATCAGCAAAAGGCAAATAAGTTCAGAGGTCTACCAAGATGGAAAGGGCACAATTTTGAGATTTCAAGGAGGAAAACTCCAAGTTTTGGTAAAAGAAGTCAAGGGCCAAGGCATTCTGACCTGCTGTTCTTGGTTTTTCAAATGGAAAAACCATCCCCATGTGGAGCCACTGTTAGATACCTATACCAATAAGTTTCATATTTCATGATTGGCAAAGACAGTTCCAAATATGCTCTGCTTTGGTGATGCAAAGATCCCATATTTTCAAGAGAATGCAATATGTGTACATAGCTTGATGTTAACTAAATTTTGGATGGATGGTCCAACAGCCTAATCTGGATCATGCCATGTTTCAATTTCTTGTCATTAGAATAGAGAAAGAAGCCTATCCAAACTGTTTAATCTTGGCAGGCCAGTAGTTAGGTAGAGAATTAAGGTTCCCAACTGCTTAATCTGGGGCCTTGGAGGTAATAAGGTTAGTTATAGATAGAAAAGCAAAGAAAAAAGCAAAAAAGAAAAGAAAATAACAAGTGAGGGTTTGCTAGTCCAAGTGCACCCCCTATGAAGAAACAAAAAATGCTAGGCAAGTAGATGGGTAGGTAGATGGGGTTGCAGAAGTCAACTCTTTTCAATTTTGTTGGTCTAAAGCAAGAAAACTTCATTGGATAGAGAAGCTCCTCTTCTCTATCATTTTTGCAGCATCACCATGGAGCATGTCTAACTTCCCAAGTTTCCCTATCTGAAAATCTTGCTAACATCCTATGTTTACTTGTATATATGCCATTTCCACATTTCTTGTGTAAAAATTCTTTTCATTTTGATCTACTTCCTAAACTAAGTTGATTTCAGATAAAACTTAGTGTTTTTCCCCCCTCATCCACCTTTTCCACTCATACTAACTGCTAATCTATCACTATTTAACTCCCTATACCCCCTATTCCCCCTATTACTATGTAAATTATGCAAAAAACCCAAAAAATCTATATATCCCCTCCCCGAGCATTATAGCTCTATGTATCGTTTCGAATGTTTTCAAGCGCTAAAACATTGAGCGCAACCCAAAAAGCGCTGAAAAATTAATCTTGGGATTAATCCGAGATCTGCTTGGATTAATAACCTAAACCCTCTTTGTAAATAAACCTTTGAAAATCCCAGACAGCCCCTTTTAACCCGTAACACTGTTAAAACCCGCAAAACCCACTTTTTCTAAAGTTCCGCCGGGCGCATATTTCAACAAATAATAATATTTTATTTTGCCCCGCCTGACCGTATCGCCCTGACAACTTGCCCTCCCGCCAGCCGTCGAATCTGGGCTTTCCCATCCGACGACCCTCATTAATTTCGGAACGGCCCCGATGTACTGCCATTAGCGCCCGAAATTTGACGTCCGCTGACGTATGGGCAGGGACACGCACCGCTATCTCACTGGATCGGGTGGCCCTCTGACATTCCCACTTCCGTATGAAGGGCGGTCCGATATCATACCGCTTACCGCTTCCGATTTTCCGCTATCCCGTCATGCCAACGTCACGGCACCTCACCGCCGCATCAGCGCCCCCGCCCGCCATCACTCCGAGCTGTCACACCACCTATGCAGTCGCCGTGGACCACTCACAGGCCGCCACGTCACCCGATGACGTCATGCTGACGTCACCCAACCCTGACCCCACCTGATGACGTCATGCTGACGTCATCCAAATTTTCGCGCCAACGCCAAAAAGTCCATATTTGGCCGAATTTTGCCATTTTTGCGCATTTTTCTGTGTTTTTCTGCTCTGCCTCCTGCATGCATTTTCACGTCCTTTGCTGCCGCACCTTGCCAAGACCATTCAGAGCTGCTGCCACCCAGAATTCGACTGCAACCAAGCTCAAATACCGCCATTAAACCAGGTATTTGTCAATTCCCCAACTCCGCGCTCTGTTTCGTCCTGCATTGTTAAAAAAACCATTAAAATTGAACATTTTCCCTGGAGAAATAGGCCTGCTACGCCTTAAAACCACTCCCTTCAGTTTTTAACCGGCCAATTGTGCCCAATTACACCCCTGTTGCTCTGAAACAGGTTGTAATTCAGCAAATTACTCAACCTACCGCGCAGGACGGTATTTCTCTCAAAATAGTCGAAATTTTACCCAAATTCGCTTGTAAAACATGGATACACCAGTACCACCTGTTGCCCTGAATATTTCTCCATTGAATGCCCCTCAGAGAGAGTTGGAGTGGCAACCATTAGCAGATAGAGATTACCAAATATCAGAGGAAATGCTGATGAATAGAAAGTATCACATTCACTTGCTAAATGAATTGAAAATTAAGCACAATAGTGGAACTGATATATTGGGCATTTGGGACTCTTTCCTCCCCATCTTCAAGCTCCCTCAGGTCAATATGTTTCCTGACCTAATCCACCAGTGTGTTGCCTACTATGACCCCACTCAGAGGGCTGTGCTTGACCCTTCAAGCTCAGTTGTTTTTTATGTCACCCCTGCAGCCATTAGAGAGATGCTAAACTTCAAGACTGATAAGAAATTAGTTCCTTTATCACTAATGGATCTGATAAAATAGGGAGTTAAACTGACAGATGCTCAAATCACCAAGATAAATCAATTGGGCATAGACCTTGTAGACATGATTAGTCCCATATTGGGCTATAATTCAATAGAAATTATTGATGAAACTGTGCTGGCGATAATGGCCATGTTTTCCCCTGGTAAGCCCCCAATCTGTTATGACTATGCCACCTACATCTCCAACAAAATACATGAGCAATTGATAGACTTGGAAAGAGAAAGGGTGTTCAGATACATCTCCTATATCTATCATTTAATCCTATACTATCAACATGAGAAATTTCCTTTTTCTGTGAAAAGAATGGATGCACAAGGCAACCCAAGGTCAGTGGTCTATTGGTCCTCTGTTTTCCACGATAGGTCTTGTTCCCCTTACACTTATTGTGAGTTTATAGACCTCTTCATCCACCCAGCTATGTCTCTGCCTCTGAGCTCACCTCCTCCAAGACTAACTAATGATATGCAGAGAATTCTTCAGTTGTCCAAGGTATACAGCATTGGGGATTGGTAATTTTACCAAAACCACACAGTTATCAGAATATATGGGTGTGAATTGTCCCCATACAGATTGCCCAGGTATGTGCCTATGAGATTATTTGCCCTTGAGTATTTCAGGCAATTTGGGAATGCTGATGTACCTCATTTTTCAAGCAAGGGAAAGAAAGCACAGCTTAAAGTCAGAAACCAATTAGGCCCCTTCATCTACAATAAAAGGGAGGAAGCTTGGCAAGAGGCAGATAGAATGCTAAGTGGCCTTGGCTTACAGACCAGCTTCCTTTGGATACCATATGACCCCACTCATTTCATAAGCTTAAGAAGGGTCAGATATAGGCTGGCCAGTTATGATCATGTAAGGTTGCCTCACATAGAAAAATATGCAAATCAACTAGAATGGAGGGAAGGCACCTTAGAAGAGGCTACTACACAAGAAGAATTAGCTCAAAGAGGAATAAGAAATCTCCAAAAGTTGGCTGACTTAGAGCTTTGTTCACAGGTATTTCCTCTTCCAGGCACTCAAGTGGGAGCAGCTGCCTCATCATCCATAGCTCCACAAAAGGCAGCCCAAGCCCCAATTACAGCAGAGACTTCAGCCAAGGATAAAGGCAAGGAAACAGAACAGCAAGAGGCCCCTGAAGAGCAGCAATCAGCCCAAGAAGAACATCCTGAAAATCATCTTGAACAACAGGAAGAAATGGCACAGGCTCCTAGTCCTAATGATGAGCAAATGTAAGAAAAGGAGGCCCCAGCACATAATGTTACAGTGGAGACTTCGGTGCTCCAAACCCCTATCAATGAAGAGAGGGGTAAGAAGAGAGATAGAGAGGAACAGACTCCCCTTAGTACCACAACATCACAGCAAGGGGAAAAGAGACAAAGGCTCAATCCTTTTTCAGAGGAGGAGATGCCTTTTGGTCAAACACAGATGGGTCCCCCCAGCACAGAGGTATCAGCTAGCTCATTACAGCAAGAGCAGCAAAGAATACTTGAAGGAGAGGTCAGCTCCTGAGGGCAACAAAGAAAGGGTGAGTCTAGCATAAAGAAACAATTCATAGACATCAAGGCCAGAAATGAGCCAGTGAGGTTACAGCTGTACAATCGCTTGTTGAAAATGGCTCCTACAAACCAGCAAAGATTGATGTCTGCATATGATGTGCAAGAGGGAAAAATTATAATGAGCCATTTCATGCCCACAGCGTTGTAGCCACAGTCTGCAGCTGATTATATAAGAACAAACCTGGAAATCTTGTCCAAGGACATCCACCCAATGGATCAAATTGAATTGCACAAGCAGATGGGTGAGATGGTGTATGCCACTCTTGCAGATAAAACATTGATAAATTACAGATTGCAGAATTCTTTGAATAATACCACTGCACAGTTGGAGTTAGAAAAGGCATCCTCCCAGGCTAAAGACAACAGGATCAGGTCTCTGGAGGAAATAATTATAGATCTCGGGCATGACCCAAAGGATCCCAAAGCTGTGCAGGCACTGCTAAAACAAAGAGATGCAGATATTGCAGCTTTGAGAAAGATGGTGAAGATCCCAGCAACCCTTCACCCCCAAACAGAAGAGGTTGCTCAGTAGAGGAAAGACCAAGATACAGCAGCCATGCTGATAACACTACATCAGCAACTGGTCCAAACAGAAGGTAAATTGGTAGAAACAGAGGCTGCACTGCAGGAGGCACTAAAGCAGAAAGAGGGAGGCCAGCCATCTCAACCCCCTCAGCAAGTCATAAACCTTGAGGAGTCCCCTCAAACTACTACTCCTCCCATAGGGCAGACAGCCCCAACAGCTCCATCAACATCAGCACCAGCAACGGCACCAGAACAGGCTCCAAGCCTAGACATGCAAAAGATGATGAAGGAGATTCAAGTCCTAGAAACCCAGATGGCAGAGCTGAATGAAGCCAAGGAGAAATTGGCCACACTCAATGAGAAACATGATAAATCTAAGCAACAGGTGGCAGAAAAGACAAGGGAAGTAAGGACCTTGGAGAGAAAGATCAAAGAACTAGAGAAAGAGATGGCCATGGGCAAAGCAATAACAGAGCTCAAGAAAATCATATGGTTAAAGATTGGTCAATCAATCACAGACCAATGGCAATATATAGAGACCATCCATGAGCAAATGGATTTGTTGGGCAAGGCTTATGCAGAAAGTCAAAAAGCCAGAGCTTCTCTAGGAAGTATGCCAGAGGTAGCTACTAGAATGATCAATGTGTTGAACAACAGAACTGGCATACAGTTAGCAAACATGGGTATCAGAGATAGAACTGATACAATTTTGCTGATCAAAAGGGTACTCACCCTCAGAAACTATGTACAGGCACTAGAAAGAAAATGTCAGGACATTCAAGCAGAGGTAAATACTTTTGGTGCCAAGATCACAACATTATATGACAGGGGACTCCCCATGTTACTAAACAGCGCAGGAAGGCTATCTTCTCATGAGCAATATGAAAAAAGAGTCAACAACTACATCACTGATCAGTTGACTACCTCATCTAGCACTTCGGAAGAAACTGGGCCGCCCACAGGACAAGAGCTGTATGATAAACTAGAAAATCTGTTTTATATAGAACATGAAATCAATCATCTGTTTGAAGTCCCCCCTAATTATTACAAATATACAGATGCTGATGAAACATTACACAAGATGCAAAGGCATCAGATGCCCACTGATCAATGGTGGACAGATATGATAAGGACTTTGCTGTGATTTGATAAAATAATCTAATCAAATGCATTTTACAGCAAGCAGAGAATCAATAAAGAAGTCACAGATCAGCAACCACAGGTCAAAGATCACAGGTCAGCACCCCAAAAGCATCAGAGCCGCAACATGTCATCTACAGCCGCCGTCGTCAGCAGGAGCCGTCCAAGAATTAACGCAGCCGGCCCTTGGGCCCAAAAGTCATCATCAACTGACAAACAGCAAACAACTGTTATGTACCTTTACTACAGGCTTTAAATTTTGTAAATAACTTCACTGTACAAAGTTGGTATAGATAGTTATTGCTCAATAACTATCATTCTAGATATTTTACTTGATATTTTTGTATAAAATCTCCCCCACGCAGTTCATTTCGGGGTTGTTGTTTTCTTGTTACAAAGGAGAACTCGGCTGTAATCTCTGGAGAAATAATAGAAAAAGGCTTTGGGGTTTGCAGAAATTGGTCTTACTGATGCTTGCTGTCTTGGAACTACTGAATGCTGCAGGATTCTAGTGCTGTGTCTTGATATAATAAGTTTTCTCTATCTCTTTTCAAGTTTATTATCAGTTCAACTCATATCTTTCACATGTTAATATAAACTTAGGAAGAAAGAAAAAGAATAACTCAGGATTTGTCCATGGAGACACCCTGATTTCAATCTGTCTTTGCTATGAATGTTTTCTATAAGCTCAGCTGTTTAATTGGAATTCTTAACTGCTCCAATAAACCCTGAATCTTTCACAGTTTCTATTTAGTAATTCTTGTATGCTACTAATTAGAAATTGATGTTCAATTTGTTATCATACTGTCTGTAATTCCATCTCCCACTGTTTCACTCACTAATCAGAATTTATATCAAGAATAGTCATCTAGCCTTGCAGTAAAACTTTCCCATTACAGGCACTAGGACTGACCCAAATCTCTGACTCCATATGCCCAATGGACTAACATCTCCCAAACATTTCATGCCCTTCTCACAACAACATTTCACAACCAAAACTTTAAACAAAAAACTAAACTCATAACTAGCCTAAAATCTTTACAAAACAAAGCTAAAATTTAAAGAGAGAGCCCTCTCTGATTTCAGGCAGGCTAGGGCCTGTAATCCAAAGATTGGTTAGTGGTTACCCTGGCCGTATTCCCTTGGGAGTCATAGGGAACAACCTGGGTGTTAACAGGTCCTATGGCGTAGAGGTGCCAGGGGCTAGGGCTTAGCCCGACCCCTCTTGCAAAGGCGCATCTAACAAACTTTAAATAGGACCATTCATCATTATGTAAATAAGTAACACGGTGGCACGGTGGTGTTGGCCTTAGCTTATTGGTACTTGGTCTAGAGTTTGACTCATGGGGGTGTTGTTTGGCCTCTAAAAAAAATTTGGTCGACCATGAGGAGGCTACATGGCAGCCACTCGTTGGCCTACATGGCACTCCCTCATTGGACCACCACAACAAAACATCAACCAATGAAAACAAACCAAATCCAAATCAACCATGCAATGCCAAGTGTCGACCAACCATTGGCCAATGAAGAGCCCAGTCACTTGCCAAGTCATGGCCCAGTCAACGTAAAGACTGCTAACTAGACATTCCTGCAACCCAAATTTCAATTTTTTTAGTTGTTTTCCAAAACAAATAGAACACGATTTCTGGAGCATCCGATGTCAAATTTGAGTGAAATGAGTTGCGTTGGATTCAAGTTGTCGAGGTATATCCAATCATACAAGTTTCAAGCTTTGTCACACACTTTCAATTTTAAGCATTTTTTTATCCCTTGGATCATGTTGTATGGAAGAAAATGCAATACTCCTATTAAGTGGAATGATCTAGTTAATAGAGCAGTTCTTGAACCAGACGTGTTGAAGGAAAATGGAGCAAGTAGTTCTCAATATAAGGAAGAATTTAAAGGATGCCTAGGACATATAAAAGATTTATGTAGATTACCAAACAATGAAAAAATAATTCCAAGTGGAAGATCATGAATATTTCCGCATCAGACAAAGGAAGAGTTCACTAAAATTTGTGAAAATTACTATCCTCAAGGAACCCCTACTGCAACAAAATTGAATTTACTTCTCCTACTTGATTTTAATATACATTATCAAGTTATTTTATGAAAAATATTGAATTAAATTACTTCTGCATCCTACACCAATTTAATTTGATTACATGAAACAAGAAACTGAGCAAAGAAAAATATACACAGGACACCGTTATTTTTGGACAAAATAGTCCCCGTAAAAACCCAATGCAGGAAAACTGGTGCAACAACTCTGAGGGTTTTATATTATTAAGTAGTAGTTCTGAATAAGATGTTGGATGCCCTCCTGACAATCCAGTTACAGAGAAAAATATAATGGTAGAAAACTGAGTGAGATTACCTCACTTCAGCCGACAGTTTCTAGCTGATCCGACAGCAGAACTAGAAGACCCCCGGCTATCTCTGCATTGGCCCTGCGTCCGCCTCAAAGGCTCTGTGTCAGCCCTGCACTATCTCTTCTACCTCTTAGAGCTTCTGGGTTAACTTCTCCCGACTGTTCTGGAAGCTCCCCAATAGTTATGGATTTCTGCATGAAGGAAACTTCCCTTCTGCACTGGCCCTTTTGGCTCTGCATCAAGCTTGCATGGGCCCAGACTAGCCCAACGTTAGTCCCTCTAGGTGCTGCACTGCCTCCACTAGTGGCTCTCTGCCTCTCTGCCCAGTATTCCCAAACTATCCCTGCCCCTTTGCTACAGAATGCCCACTTAGTTCGAATTTCTTAGCTTCCAAGCCCATGAAATTTCAAACTCTAGATCAATTCGTTCTCTCGATGTTTTCCTGAATGAACCCCAAACCTCCTTCTTAAAATTTTCTTGTTGAGACTTCAACGGCTGAGATTAAGTCTCTATTCAATGGATAATATTAAAAACTTGACTTGATCCGCTTTCTAGAACATTCTCACCCATATTTAGATTAATACCTATTAATACTTTAATTTTCCTAAGTTTAGACTTAGGAACCCCATTAAAAATATTAATTATTTTAATAAAATATAATCCGGGTAGAATTTCACCAAATGGTTTCTGGGTTCTTTAAAACTCATGTGCCTTAACTTCTCCACCATTTTTCATGGCTAGATCACATCTGATACTACCAAAAACTAACACTCCCTCTTAGCGAGGAATGCGCTCTAGCAACAATGTCCAACTGCATGTGCTCTGTCTCTGAAGCATCTCCTTTCTGCATTGTTGCTGCCATCAAAACTATGCTACTGATGCTACTGTCCTGCTTCCCATGACATTGCCACTGCCATTGCTACATCTTCACTACATGTCCCTATCAAATGCTGCATATGCTATGTTGCTAGAACTACCACTGCTAACACTGCATTTGTACAGCAACTCAGTTGCTGAGAGAAGCAACTAAAAAACACCCAAAATTATTAAACTAACTGTGTTCAACAATAATACCATGTGAACGTTGGAATATGACTACTACTAGTCTCAGACCCTCTAAATTTTCTGCGCTGCTGCTGACTTCTGCATGCTACCAACCTTGCTCTGCGTTGATCAGTATTTGGTCTAAGGCTACTATATTTGTCTCTCCAACCAACCCACTGCATCATTTGACACTAAGTCCATCTCACTACTACTGAAGCTCGTACTCCTGTAGCAAGGAATTGATCTAAGAGGTGGGTTCCTCAAGGATCCTTCCCACATGTAGTCCTCTTGACTACAGTTATATATTGCCCCATTTCCTTCCCGGAGATGCGTGGACACTCATGGAAAAATCATCTTCATCAATTTTTGCTGGAGAAACCTTAGGATCATGTTTCTCATCCTTATCCTTTTACTTCAAAGGACATTGGGATGAAAAGTGGCCCATCTCGCCAGATCTGAAACATTTCACCTTCAAAATGTCCTTCCGCTTTTGTTGTCCCTTTGATGCTAGAGCTGTGTTCTCCTCCTCCTCCTTGGTCTTCATGCCACTCCCACTGCTGCCATTGAGGTTAACCTTAAACAAATCCCTCCTTAATTATTCTTGTTGAAGGGCTGCCCACATCTCCTCCCATGAAGGTAGTCTTTCCCTGCCTAATATACATTGGACGAAGACTTTCCATTCACTCGAGACTCCATTCAAGGCCATCTTGACCATCACGATAGACTGAGGAGTAAAGCCCACTACAACAAGCTGGTCTCTGGTGTCCTAAAGATGCTGAAGATAGGAGTTAACCCCTTCTCCCTTCTGCATCAATGTAGCTACAACTTTTGTTTTAAGTACATATTCCGTTGTTCGGAAGAACCTTCATATAATGAAGACAAAGCTTCCCACATTTCTCGGGCTGTATCTTTGCCCTGCAAGTGTGAGACCACATGATCTCAAACTGTTATGAAATCAACTCACAAAAAGATAGAAAAGATAGATCAACACCGTAGAATTCAGCCTCTTCGAGCGGGAAACCTCCTTTACATTACACAAATGAACAATTCTTGGATGATACAATGAAAAGACCTCCTTTCTATATATAGGAGTCTAAGGGGTCATAATATAATCAGAGCCCACATATCGATAATAATGTAAGGGCACAATAATAACAATAGTGGGCTTCTATGGGGCCAATAATAACAATATTGGGATGACATGGGCACAATAATATAATAAGGGGGTTGTACTAATAACAATAATGGGTTACACTAGTAGTATAGGGACCTAACATGCCCCTCTCCTTCAAAAAGTGTTGTCATCAAAGCTTGAGTAGTTATGGATGTTACTGTATAAAATTCTTGTCCTCCCATGTGGAATCTTCAGCGGATAAGTTCTTCCACTTGATGAGATACTCTGAAATTGATCGATTTCGTAGCTATCGGGTTCTCGTTTCTGTGACTGTGCTAGGTTCCAATATGATTTTTCCTTCCTCATCAAGTTCTAGCAATATTGATTGAACTGGGATCTTCTCATTATGTAAGGTCACCATTTCTTAAGTGCATGTAGTCTTGCCAACATTTCCTTCTCATAAATAACTTTGTGCAAATACTTTCCTTTGATTGGACGACTTTCGAAAGCAATGGGTCTTTCTTGTTGCATTAAAACATCACAAATTCCATTTCCTAATGCATCATATTCCATAATAAAGGTTTTTGTGAAGTTTGTTGTAGCTAAGACCGGTGCTTGGCACATTGCCTCTTTAAGATGTTCAAAGGCCTTTGTTTCTTATGGAGTCCATGAAAATGCATCTTTCTTAAATAATGTTGTTTTTAGAATGTCTTCAGTATTCAATCTTATTTGATGATATCTTGAACGAAGATCCAACTTGGTGAAGTAAATTAATCCATGCAATTCATCCAATACTTCATCAATGACAGGAATGGGAAATTTGTCTTTAATAGTGAGTTTGTTGAGCTATCTATAATTCAGACACATGCACCATGACCCATCCTTCTTCTACATCAATACTACTGGAGTAGAGAAAGAACTTTGACTAGGTTGAATTATACCAGCCTCTAGCATTTTTGCAACCATACGTTCAGTTTCACTCTTTTGGGCATAGGGATATCTATAAGGCCTGATGTTTGGAGGGACACTTCCTGGAATCAAATGAATAGAATGATCATGATCACAAATAGGTGAGAGGCCTTTGGGAGTCTCCAATACCTTGGAATGATTGTCCAAGACTTTTTGGAGATATGGAGAAATAGATGATTTCGATGTGGGAACCTCTAGTAAACATAATTGTGTAATTACGCCTAGTTTTTCTTTCTTTAGAAGCTTTGTCAGCCTATTAGAGCTGATTATCTTTATTAGTTTCCATGTGATACCCCTTAGTTCAACTTCCTTTCCTTCCGAAGAAAATTTCATGAGAATTTCTTGAAAATTAAAATCTATTGTACCCAAGGATTGTAGCCATTGGACACCTAGTACAACATCAGCACCACACATTGGAATGGAAAGCATTAGGCTATTCGATACATATTATCCCATGGGTAGCTTGATATTATGGCACTTTCTAGAGAAATTTATGGTTTCTCCACTTCCAACCATCACGTGACACTTTGGTGCTGGATACAGGAAGCAATTCAATTCCTTGGCTATCTTACACTGAATAAAATTATGGGTACTGCCTGAATCAATCAACATTATTGCCTTTTTCTTCTTGATATGTCCTTCTATCTTGATAGTTTGAGGAGTGGTAATTCCGGCCAATGCATTACAAGATATGGTAGGATTCATTTCTTCTTTCTTGATGTGATCTTTCACTTCTTGAACCTTTTTCTTCTTGAAATGTCCTTCTATCTTAAGAGTTTGAGGAGTGGTAATTCTTTCCAATGCTTTACAAGATATGGTCAGATTGATTTATTCTTTCTCTGGGGTTGGTTCCTGGTGTATATCCTCTTCTTTTGATGTTTCTTGATCCTTTTCTTCCCCCTCTTCACAATCATGTAAAATAATTTCTTCTCATCACACTTATGACCTTTAATGTGTTTGTTATCACAACTGTAACAAAGCCATTTTTCTCTTTTTTCTTCCAGTTGTTGTGGTGTAAACCTTGTAGGTTGTGGAAGGCTAGGAGAAACAACACTTCCATCTTTATAGTTGTGAGGGGTAGACTTCCTTGTTGCCATAATTTTTCTTTCCACTTTTCTTGCCAACCTGAAAGCCTTCTCCAATGAATCAGGTTCCTAAAGATGAACCTCATGTTGAATGTTATCCTTTAAAGTCCCTATGGAGACATCAATCCTCTGCTTCTCTGGAATATCATTTTCCC
Source organism: Pinus tabuliformis (assembly GCA_031772625.1). Classification (NCBI taxonomy): domain Eukaryota; kingdom Viridiplantae; phylum Streptophyta; class Pinopsida; order Pinales; family Pinaceae; genus Pinus; species Pinus tabuliformis. Next base: position 252,883,145 of record CM062812.1, on the reverse strand, counting down.
TTATATTCAATTTTTTAAAGTCCTCAATGTGCTCTGCCATTGAACACTTTTGTCTGAGATTTATCAATTGGCTACAGAAGGTGTTGCTCCTTGTATCTTCATAATGTGTTATCATTTCCTCCGTGAAAATTGACCATGTAACAAGTGGTTTATGAGAACAAAGCCCTTTATACCATAAAATTTGATCTAATTCTAAATATGAAGATGCAATACGTACCTTTTGTAACAGTTTCCCCTCATGTAGATCAAAATATTTCTCCATCTGTAGTATCCAATTTACCGGATCCTTGCCTTCAAACTTCCTCATATCACCTTTTCTTGATTTTAGGAGCTCAATCTTGAAACAACTATACCTATAAAATTTTAGATTTCTAAGTTCTAAAGTTTCTTCCTATGGCAGCCCTCTGAGTTCTCTTTCTAACCCCGCAAGTTTGATCAAGATTGGATTCTGCAAGGAAGAGTTGTGTCAAATCTCCCACGATGACCTGATTATAGACTAGTTCAGTAGAGCTAATGTGTACGAAGTGCCACGTGTCACTATTTCAGCCTTAGGACCCGCAACCGATACAAAAAAATTACAGTCTATCCTCTTTCTGCAAATTCTTACGAAAATTCAATCTGATGCTCAGAGAGAAAGTTATGACAATTTTCCCAAGGTCACCTGTTTAGGATGTAATTCGGGAGTTTGCAGAAACCCTAAATGTCGTGGACTGTATCTACGAAAATATAGAGAAACAAGATCTGAAATTTGGGCCCAAGCTTCATCACAATTGTGGCTCAAATGGGTTTTAATTTCAAAGTGTGAGCCTTCACCAAAAAAACAATTATAGCGAAAATTCCATGATGACCTGTTTGAGATGGAATTCTTGAGTTTTCAAAAACCCTAACTTCCTCAGATCATATCTCCGAAAATATAGCGAGACAATATCTGAACTTCGGACCCGATGTTCAGACCGATTTCATCTCAAATATTTTTTTTTTGTTAGCTTCTAAAACTTCGTAGCAAAACCCTAGAATCCAAAGCTTTGATACCAAATGTTATGAAACCAACTCACAAAAAGATAGAAAAGATAGGTCAACACCTTAGAATTCAGCCTCTTCGAGGGGGAAACCTCCTTTACATTACAAAAATGAACAATTCTTGGACGATACAAATGACAAGACCTTCTTTCTATATATAGGAGTCTAAGGGGTCATCATATAATCAGATCTGACATAGCAATAATAATGTAAGGGCACAATAATAACAATAGTGGGTTTCTATGGGGCCAATAATAACAATATGGGGACTACATGGGCACAATAATATAATAAGGGGGTTGTAATAATAACAATAAGTGGTTACACTAGTAGTATAGGGAACTAACATGAACTCCATCGAGTACGTATCTCTTCGCCTTTGCTGACTAGACCTTGTACTTCTTCTTCTGATCATTATTCGCGGGAACAACCACAACACTCTTGACGTAAGCTTTGAGATCATACTCCTCCAGAACAACTAAGATTATGGTCTTCCATATGACATAATTGGAAGCTCCTTCCAATCTGTCTTGATCTCTGAGCCCATGTGATGCCATCTCACCCAAACTGTTGAATTGACTCCTCTAGTCACCGCGCAACACTGGTCTGCTTCCCGGCAAGTGAAAAATTTGAAATTTTGGCGAGAAAAGTCCTTTGAGGAGAAAATTGCCCTTCTATGTTTCTTTGCTTTTTTTTTTATGGATTTCTGCCTTGACAAAAAATTCACCTTTCAAGCATTGTGTTGAGGCTCTCCATCACTCCCTCTACCTCTACAAGCTCACGAATCAGAAATCGTACCTCTCTGTCGACTCTCTCAGAGATATATTTCCTCAGAATATCTGCTTTCCCAGCAAGGAATGCACAATCCCTTCAAGGGGATTCGAATTTCTGCCAAATGAGCTATTGGCCTCTCTTCTCAGCGCTGGATTTGCTCTTCCTGTTTCAAAATCAATGCTCTAATACCATGTGAAAATTCCTATACTCAAGGAACCCCTACTGCAGCAAAAAAGAATTTACTTCTCCTACTTGATTTTAATATAAATTATCAAGTTATTATATGAAAAATACTTAAGTAAATTACTTCTGCATCCTACAGCAATTTAATTTGATTACATGAAACAATAAACTGAGCAAAGAACAAGATACATAGGACATCGTTATTTTTGGACAAAATAGTCCCTAGAAAAACCCAATGTGGGAAAACCGGTGCAACAACTCTAAGGTTTTACATTATTAAGTAGTAGTTCTAAATACAATGCTAGATTCCCTCTCGAAAATCCAATTATAGAGAAAAATATAATGGAAGAATACTGAGTGAGATTACCTCACTTCACCGACAGTTTCTGGTTGATCTGACAACAGAACTAGAAAACTCCTGACTATCTCTGCGTTGGCCCTACATCAACCTCAGAGGCTCTGTGTCAGCCCAACGCCGTCTCTTTTTCCTCTTGGATCTTCTACGTTAACCTCTCCCAGATATTCTAGCAGCTCCCTGACAGTTCCAAATTTCTGCGTGAAGGCAACTTCCCTTTTGCGCTGGCCCTTCTGGCTCTGCAACAAGCCTGTGTGGGCCTAGACTGGCCCAACGTCAGTCCCTCTAGGTGATGCACTACCTCCACTAGTGGCTCTTCGCCTCTTTGCCCAGTATTCCCAAACTATCCCTAACCCTCTGCTGCAGAATGATCACTTAGTTCTAATTTCTCATCTTCCAAGACCTAGAAATTTTGTTCTCTCGGCGTTTTCCTAAATGAACCCCAAACCTCCTTCTTATACTTTTCTCTTCGAGACTTCAACAACCGAGATTAAGTCTCTAATCAATGGCTAAGATTAAAAACTTGACTTGATCCACTTTCTAGAACATTCTCAACCATATTTTGATTAATACCCATTAATACTTTAATTTTCCTAAGTTTAGACTTACGAACCCCGTTAAAAATATTAAGTATTTTAATAAAATACAATCCATGTGAAATTTCACCAAATAGTTTCTGGGTTGTTTCGAACTCATGTGCCTTGGCATTTCCACCAATTTTCATGGCTAGAGAACATCTGATGCTACCAAAAACTAACAAAAGTGGGGTCTTGTACAAAGTTGGCACCTATATTTTTTGGACCATTTTATATTTTCGAAATAGTGGGACTGGTGGCTTATTGATTTTCCTTACCACTCACCGTGAAAGCACATGATGTATTTCACGTCTTTTTTCTTAAGAAGTGTTTACGTGACACTAATCATGTTGTTGAATGGTTTGTGATACATGTGGAATTTGAGGGAGAGTTCCAACTAGAACCACTATGCATCCTAGATCGAAGGTAGATCACACTTTGGAATCCAATAATAGAGTAGGTTAAGGTGCAACTAAAATACTTTGGACTAAATGAGATAACTTGGGAGATGAATATCAAATGAGGGTAATGTACCTATTTTTGTTAATGTAGAAATGAATGTAAGAGTTACACATATAAAGGTAAGTAATTAACTTTTTTTTCCTATTTATAGAACACTAAGTGTTATTGGGAAAACTAGTGTCTATGCAAAGCTGCTAGTCCCACTAAGGCTGGTAGCTACCTTAGAAACAAACAAACTAAAACTACTTTCGTTTTCCTTTATGAGAAATAGATGAGAGGGGAATAAGGAGACCAACCTCTGTCTTGCGCTTGGTTCCTTGCTTGATTCCTCTCCCTTTTGATAGATTTTTGCTACTCGCTTCCTTGTCTACACAACTTCACAGAGCACCTGTAGAATCAAAGAAACATAACACTATCCAAGAACATAGATCTATTATCATAAACAATATAGGACCATATATATATATTGACCACACAAATGCATATAACATCAATCATACAAGAATGTGGAGGAAAACTTGAATAGCTTTATTGATAATCAAGAAAGAGCAAAGAGGATTACAACCAATTGTTCTAACCCAGCATCATCCTCTCAGCAAGAAAGCCCTTCTTCACCTCATGAAAAGCTTAGATCACCCAACACTATGATATTGCACCAAGAAACCAGCAGCACTTCCTTACAAGATACAAAATTCCAGCCTCTGGATCTCTGGGATGAGGGATCCATATATAGATGTTTGCAAGGGAGGTGAGTCAGCTTCTGAGATTTGATTAGTGTCCTCTCTCTAATAGTTCTTGATTCCACTTGGAGATTGATGATCTCTTACTCATCCCTGGGCGAATGCAGAGAGGCAAGTGTCACAGGAGAAGTTTCTGGAAGATTCCATGATCCTCCACCTTGCAGATTAACCTTGCCATTTGTCCACTTTCGGCCATCGCACCCCATAGAAGGGCTTTTCAACATGCATCGTACCTACTATGTGTATTCAGGTGGGATGCAATGCACATTGACGATGGAGTAGGTGAAATGGTCCAGTTTTGACCAGTTCTGAGTAGTTTTTCATGGAGAACTTCTGGGAGATGCTGTAATCAGTTGACCTTGTTCTTTTAGGGGTTGGAACAACACTTTTAGGGACTTAGGAGCCCTTGGTTTATGGACATTTATGATTGGGGTTGCAGTGCCCAAAAATTTCTATAACAGTTGCCCCCTAAAGCATGAGGTCGTTAATCTTTTGATGTAAGGTGAAATGCTTTATCATGAGGATCTGAAGTTTTTTCAAGCTGGAAGGCGACTTGTAATAAGATACAATACAATACATTATCTTCATAATATTTTCATGATCTAGCTGAGGCGGGCATTGCCATGCTCAACTTTATAAATTCATTCTCATGTACATGAGACAGATAATCGTCTGAGTGTAGACTGATGATTCTAGTAGAGCCATCATCCATTAGATTGGATGATTATCTATGCAGCAAAGATCTACATTTGATGTTTTTATTTTCATGAATATATATCCCAGCCCAGATGGATGAAACCAGATCCGGGGTCTTCAATCTCGTTCGATCTTCACTCAAAGTACAAGTCGATCCATGTGAGAGATGTTCTGGAGTCGAACATGGAAAGTCATTGCCTGATTACCAGCCAATGATGTAAGGTGTTAACAGGTGCGAGAGGAATCATCGATAATGATGATGACCCTCAAGGTATTACAGTACAATTTACGTGGTGTGAATAAGGGACTTGGCGTCGAACACCACACAAAATATTTTGGTCGAAGGCCATTGATGTAAACCTGTCGCCGGAAGTGAGAAACTTGCCATTGAGGCATGCAAGCTTCAAAGTACTGAAGGGGTTGTTCCTAGATCGACTTCTTGGATAATGAGCTGATGTCGACAAGAAGTGATCCGTCATAGGAGGGCCTTAGTGAATCCCACATCAATGACATAGAATGGAGAAAATGATTTTAATGGAGGTGAAAACGATCTGGTGATATAAGGTTCAGGGTGGCGGTCATGAAAGAATGGAGCGTGAATGTATTGCAGCGGATGAGACACAGGTGAATTCTCTGAGCGACTTCTCTTGAACATATTGGTGACACTGACATGATGGATTGATAGCATTAACCCAAAATATGGATGGTGTGACAGAACCATGGTGATGTGACCAGTGAATGGAACAACCCAACCCGACTTGGATGCGGAGTGAAAGTGTCATGTTCAAGAGCGACTTGCTACCAATAAAGTTTCTTCAAGTTTTCTTCCCAATTTTTCCCCAATCATTGTTGACCAGTACCTCTTTATTTTTGTCAAGCTTGAGGAGGATAACATATGCTTGTTCTATAATTTTCCCTTCGGGCAAACCCATCGATATGTTTTAACGAGCCTAGCAATAGTGAAACTCGTTCTTGTCTGTATGGACAAGTTTGTCGCTATTCGGTTTTAATGAGTTTAACGGCAAAGATAACTCGATCCTTTTCAATTTTAGAGAGTCTGAAAAGGGACGTAAAGGAAACTCTAAAAATCCTTTTTCGTCACATAATCCCTTGAGTCCGAAAAATTATAAAACAATACAAAAGGGATGAATTTTTGGTACTTTTAACGAGCCGAACAAAACGAGCGCTTGATCTTTTTGTGTAATAATCCCTCAGGTCCAAAAATATTAAAATCTAAATGAGGGATAGCACTTCCGGTCACTTTAACGAGCTAGAGAGGCCAATGGCTCGACAATCTTTTCACATTTTATGAGTCAGTTGAAAAGAGCTTAAAGGAGACTCATTTTTTGAGGAACGAGTGATAGATTCGGGTAGCAGCTGATTCCAGGTAAGGTTTGGAATTTTCCAATCATGGCAGTGTCACAAGGATGGCTAACAGGATCACTCTTCGCAACTGTTCCTCAAAAGGGTAAACAATCAAATATGGGTGAATGATCAGCCAATACAGAGTGGAGGTGATGATGAGAACACAACCAAGGCTTCAAAGGTTGATGATAATACATTCACGATGGTTATTTACTGGAAATTGGTTCATTTTTTAATGAGCTTAAACTATGGAGGAACATTTGCTCATTGCTTATGTTTATTTTTTAACGAGCTTGAATTCCGCATTAAAACTGCTCGATCCAGTCGTATAATAAGGATGTCTCATCTAAGATGCCATTTTTATGGAGCTTGCACCCTACAAAGCTTTGCTACGCATCCTTTCTTTATGCAAGTTAGGAAACGATCAATCCTACAAGTTTAAAAGGTTAGAGGACCTACAAATTAAAAAAAAGTAAATGGTCACTCTTCGCTTGCATTCCAAAAGGTTTGCATGCCCCCAGGTATAACAAAAAATTTCCAGGTTACCAAAGATTGTTCTATCTGTGCTACAGACAAAACACTTCCTCGGCGATGTCTACTGAAATAGACAAAGGTGAGTGGTGCAGACGCCTCCACTCACATAACTTTGACGAGGGACTCGTATTCTAGCCTAATCCCATTTTCCCAAATGGACGGGTGTGTCAAACTAGTCATATATCCTCCGCGGAAACCTATCCTATACCCAAGGTTTTCCTGCCGAAACAGACCAGGGTGCATGCCCCCTGGGTTTCAGTCATGTCCTCCAAATCACTCACGCTCATCAGGTGGACGGGCTGGGGATTGATGAGACATTCCTTGCGTGAAAAGACCATTCAGAGATGGTATATGACTATTTGCTATGTGTGAACCGGGGAATTAAAGCTGGTCTACGAGCTTAACCACTCTCCCTTCATGCGGAAAACACATTACTCTAAAGAGTGAGGAGACAACGGCTCCCATGCAATAAATATAGTCTCGTCCAAGGAGTAGATTATAATCCAGGGTTCCTTGGACTACCATTACGTTCATGTGAACGGTTTTCCTTCTCAATGTTATCGGCACATTGGGAAGGATCCCTAACGGTCGACTGGTTCCTTTGTCAAAGCCTGTTAGATTTCTCATCTCAGGAAAAAGTGATGGTGAACCAAGCACTTTCCAAGCAGTTGAGGAAAGGATACTCACAAAAGCCCCTTCATCTATGATGGTACTGGCCATGACCATTCTATATATTTGAGCAATGATTCGAAATGGTACACTAGCCGGTAAACGGGGTCTGCGTAGTAGATTCTAGTCAAAGGAAACAACCAGGTTGCTTGGAGGTGGGACCGAATAGATGGCCAGATATGACTCTGACAAAATTCCTTCCTGCAGTAAAGGAATGGGTAGACTTCCCCCATGTTCATCGGAGTCTGTGCTTACGAAGAGAATTTGGACGGTGTCGTTCTTGTTCTCTTCGGTGACTGTATCATCTGAAGATTGATCCTCTGAAGGCAATATTGGGTCAACTGCCGCCTTGACCTTTTGACTTTCATCTGGTGTGGATTCAGATGGTTTATCTTCAATGATAGATGCTTCGGCCGACCACAAGGGCGTGTCAGCGAGATTTTCAACTAGTGACGAACTCGGCAATAGTTTCTTATATCTAGGAGGAAGTCGTAACGGTGAAACCGGACGGTCTTCTAAAACTCTTTTAGCTTCATCTAAGAAGGGACAATGGTGGACGGCGTGATCGCCTTCACATAGTTTACAAGGAAATTTATATTTTCTTCTTTGTCCAGGGGCTTCACTTTCACTAGTTGACGGTGTACTTCCAACATGATCATCAAAGGTTGATGACACCGGATTGTGCAAACGAGGAGACCAGTCCCTTAAGATCCGAGGGATGCAAGGACAATCTCGATGATAGTGGTCTCCTTTGCAAATGACACATGGAAATTTAGGCCTGGATGGTGCAATGTGTGGATTTTCGCTAGACGATGCCTGGTCACCCCTTTTTGCCTTTGGCTCCTTCTTCTTCTTCTCCTTCTTCTTCTCGGTTACTTGATTTTTGGCTTTACCAGCTTCATCAAGCGAAGAGGAAGGAGGAGAGGAAGAATTGGACGAAGTAGAGGGTTGGGGGGTGACTCTGGTATCGTTTAGTTGCTGACTTGATTGTTCAGGAATCACGATGTTTTGAACGACAAAAGTTGAGAAGAGCCATACGAGCAAGCTGATTGTCAATCCTGGAAGAGACAATGTGGCCATATGGGGTGCACCAACATCTCCCCAAGAGGAGAAGGGACTAGGATTTCCTCCAAGGGGAACTCCTTGGTTGGTGGACTCCATTTTTCTCAACCTAAGACCAACGTAGGAAAGGTGATGTTTATTCCGATTAAAATAAAATTTAGACGCTTTGACACAACTTGTTTTTTCAATTTTTAAGAGTTGAGAAAAAACAAAAGATGACTCTAGTTGCCTTCGATTTTTAATGAGCCTGAAGTGACAAGTGATCAGATGGACCTTTTCCGTTAAGGAGTCTGAAAAGGAATGAAAGGGACTGCTCTGGAAATATAGAGAGAGGGATTACCAAACCAATCGCAAAACTGTAGAATACTTTTTACAGTATGGTAGTCAATCTTCCCGAATGCTGTGTTCAATGCATTGTGATCGATAGGGTGGCAGACACGACTTCTTATGGATAAAGGATAAAACCTATTGTGGTCTCCCAATATATACTCGACGGTATGTGGAAGCACAAGTTCGTACCGGCACTTATCGTCTCAAAGTGGAGGAATCACCCAACCAACAATGAAAACAATAGTTACCAGGCTTTACGACGCTGGAATATGTCTCTAGCCTAGACTTCTAGATGTTGTGCGTTAGGTTCCAAAGCGTTTTTAGATTCATTAAATTTATTTTATAGTTGATCTTGCTTAAGAAATTTTCCTTTCAGGTTCACCGCATGATGTAGATGTACAATTCCTAAAATGCAATCTAAGATGATAAACAATCGTTTAATCTTCTTTTTGCAATGAAAATCCTAACTACTAAGGAAAGAGAGATGGCGTTCTTTCAACAAAGAGCAGAGAGCACACACTATATGCGCTTGTCCTAAATCAAACCAACAAACAGTCCAAATGAAAATGCACATGCATGTATTTTTATTCAGCCTTCTTAATGTGTGAATGATAAAAATAAAGCTAAGCGCAAATCTGAATTATTTTTCAAAGTGATCTTACTAACAAGTTTCTTTTCAAGACAAAATGAGGACAATGATGACACTTTGCTATTCGGAATTGAAAACTTGCTTTCGACACTCGAAAAACTACTAAATAAAATCAAATACAAGAGTAACAGTGTAATCGACTATCAATAACAATCAAATTCTCTTCTATGACTGAAAACGACACTTGCGACACTTTCAAATCAAGAAACGACAGTACAATTACGCTACTTCTTCGTAAAGGAGAACTGAAAATGACTCAAAATACATAAAAACATTTACAGTTCTTTGCACAATGGAGGTGGAATAATGGCAAGGAAGGGGGTTCCCAACAGAGGTGTACTGACTACAGGCAGCAAAACTCCTGAATAGAGCTGAAAAGAGTAATCACAGAAGTCAAAATCTAAGAGCAGAAGAGGTTTGATCAGCGCACCTGTAGCACAGGGAAACTGAAATGCAACGCACCTACTACACTCGGGAAGTGCGATGCATTCAGGTTTTGAAAAAAGACATAGTGCGATGGACCAGGGATGAGACTTTAGCTGGGTTTCGGGTCACAGTTTGTAGCTCAGTTCAAGGATTAAGCCGAGCAAGTGGTAATCAGTAAATCAATCACAGGGGTAGATCTAAGGAGGTTACTAGAGCCACCACAAGGGCAATTAGAGAGCTTGTAAATCAACTGTTTAATTCATAAACAAAACCCGGAGATAGACTGAAGCAGCATGGATCTACTTTGCACTTGCATAGCAAATGCAGTTCGAAGGCTAGCTCGCTTGACTTCAGGCTCCGTCTATAAGTTTAAAAAGTAAACAAATGTAGATAAACAAACAATATATTCACTCCCCAACGGAGTCACCATTTTGTTATCGGGAAAACTAGTGTCTATGCAGAGCTGCTAGTCCCACTAAGGCTGGTAGCTACCTTAGAAACAAACAAACTAAAACTACTTTCGTTTGCCTTTATGAGAAATAGATGAGAGGGGAATAAGGAGACCAACCTCTGTCTTGCGCTTGGTTCCTTGCTCGATTCCTCTCCCTTTTGATAAATTTTTATTACTCACTTCCTTGTCTACCCAGCTTTACAGAGCACCTGTAGAATCAAAGCAGCATAACACTATCCAAGAACATAGATCTATTATCATAAACAATATAGGACCAGATATATATTGACCACCCAAATGCATATAACATCAATCATACAAGAATGTGGAGGAAAACTTGAATAGCTTTATTGATAATCAAGAAAGAGCAAAGAGGATTACAACCAATTGTTCTGACCCAGCATCATCCTCTCAGCAAGAAAGCCCTTATTCACCTCATGAAAAGCTTAGATCACCCAACACTATGATATTGCACCAAGAAACCAGCAGCACTTCCTTACAATACAAAAAATTCCAGCCTCTAGATCTCTGGGATGAGGGATCCATATATAGATGTTTGCAAGGGAGGTGAGTCAACTTCTGAGATTTGATTAGTGTCCTATCTCTGATAGTTCTTGATTCCACTTGGAGATTGATGATCTCTTACTCATCCCTGGGCGAATGCAGAGATGCAAGTGTCACAGGAGAAGTTTCTAGAAGATTCCATGATCCTCCACCTTGCGGATTGACCCTGACATTTGTCCACTTTTGCCCATCACACCCCATAGAAGGGATTTTCAACATGCATCACACCTACTGTGTGTATTCAGGTGGGATGCAACGCACTTTGACCATGGAGTAGGTGAAATGGTCCAGTTTTGACCAGTTCTGAGTAGTTTTTCACGGAGAACTTCTAGGAAATGCTGTAATCAATTGACCTTGTTTTTTTAGGGGTTGGAACAACACTTTTAGGGACTTAGGAGCCCTTGGTTTATGGACATTTATGATTGGGGTTGCAGTGCCCAAAAATGTCTATAACACTAAGGATGGTGTTCCCTTAAGGGGGAAGGGTCTATAACATCTATGGTTGTCTAAAGCAGCTATACTATAAACTTGAGAATTAAATGTAAACTTATATGAGTACTTGAGGAGAGGATGACAGTTGAGAAGAGTGATATCACTTGTTTTGAGAAGCCAAGAAATTTCCTTGGAAGATATGACTGGAGTCAGTTCTGACCTAATCAGGCTACCATTTCCTTACATGAGTTATGATATTATATAGAGGTAGTGAGGGAATAGGATGGTGCCCATCTCCCTATTGATCTCTTTTCCTGCTAGGGGAAAAGGTCAACCTTCTAGGGCTTGAGTGCATGTCCCTCAATATTATTAGATAGGTGGTACTCCTCTTTATGAACACACTCAAATAACTTGAGGTAAGGTTAAAACATTAATATATGTACATGTGAGTGGACCATGTGTTTTTCAAGAATAAAAGGAATAAACAAAGATATGAAAGTTTAAATTTAAACATGATATACATCCATTCCATCACATCAAGAAAATACCATTGATGCATATGAAAAGGGTAGACACAAGTCAACACATTTCAAATATCATAGAGCTATATAATAATTTCATTCATATAAAATCATGAGAACATTGGAAAAACATTCATGAGATTCATATAACTTTAACTCAAGTTTTTGAACCACAAATGAACTACTCTCCTAAAAGGAGCTCTATACGAGAGTAAAAAAACAATTATAGATTTATGTTTTTGAAAAATGTTTGGTTCATAAGGTACTCAACGAAATCCATATACTCAAACATAATTTAAATGCATTCATCCCAAGGAGGAATGTGATTTGTCTCCTCTAAACTGAAATGTAAATAAGATACCTAGAAGAAAAGAAGAGCTATAGTCAGGGATCAACTTAAATAATGAAAAATATAGTCAAGAAAGCTAAATGATCAAAGACTATGAAAAAGAGGGGGAAATGCTTCAAGATTTTAAAGCTCTTACAAAATATGGAAGGATGGAATTCAATGATGATACTAAAGTTTCTGATAAGATATTTGGGATTAAAAACTTCTTGAAGTGACTACCTTAACAATTCTGAAGTGACTGCCTTAACAATTCCTCAATGTAGTCTTTGATCGCAGGAATTTTGATTTCCATTTTGACACATTGATTAAGTTTTTCCTCCGAGTCTATTTCATGGGCATATTCTTGCAACTATGCAACTATGGAAGATTGATCTTCATTCATATTCACAAAAGTAACTAACCAATTTTTAATTTATTATTTAGAAAAATAAATTATATTTTCAAATTCCGACCCCATTGACTCCTTAATATTATTCAAATCATCTTTTAATATATCCTTTGGAATTAATGTAGAATCTATTATCATATGAGGACCATGTAGATCACCCACAACGTTTATTGCCTTGAGAAAGAGAACACTTCTTCTATCATTAATTTTATTGTAGTAAAAAATAATCTCCTCTAATATATTAATTCTCATAGACCATCCAAATTTGATATGCTTTAGTCTTTTAACTCTTTGGATATTCGGTTGTGATCTACATATCTCTCCAAGTGAAATGAACTTTTGAATAAAAGTAGATAATTCATTATCAACAAAATGATGATTGTGCTCAAGGTCTCCTTTGAGATAGTTAATAGAGGAAGACATTCTTTGTGCTAGATTCCTTAATATGGAAGGCTATTTCCCATATATTTTTGACAATTCACAGTCTTTTACTAATATTATTAACAATCTAAGATTTGACTCCATTGACGACGTGGGCCGCTTTTTTGATCTTGTGAGGTGTCCTGGAGGTGGATATTGTTGCTACTCGTGCTTGTATGACAAGAAGGGTAATAAATAAAGGGACCATATTAAGATCTTTTTCTATCTATTTTATTCTTGTTTTTGAATTTTTCTTTTTCCTCTCACTCAATGACTAAATGTGATAATGGCTATCTCGTGGTTTGATGTAATTTTAAGAATCTAGTAAAATCCATCTTAGTCTAGCCGATAACCTTTCTATTCTAAATCCTCACCTTTTTAATTCTTATTTTTTTGTTACTTATTTCATAATTTTCATTTTGCAAAGTGATAGGGTGATCTTTAGATCTGGTTGTGTCTTTAGCAATTTCTTATATTATTCTTTGGGATTTGTCTGTGCATGCTGTAGCCCAATAAGGTTGTAATGGTACTATCAACTTCAATATCAATGATTTCCTCCATGTTCAGTGCTTATTTTGAACCTTTAAACTTAGATGATTGAACAATATGTGACCTTTCTAGGGTGAATGTGGGAGGGGGTTCTTCTTCATCTCCTCCACCTAAGATCCTACCATTACTCCATCTTCTAGTCAAAGTAGTATTAATTTTTAGTTTGGTGATGAAAACTTGACTAAACTGAGACTGGGGTGAATCAATTTAGTATATTTGTGGAAATTAAAATTAAATTCATTAATCTCATTAACTAAACCATTACATGAGAAACTTAACAAATGATGACCGACAGATTAAATATGTGAACAACAATTAATAAGCAAACCAAAACATCATATCAACACATAATAATGACACATATTGACACCAGATATATGTGGAAACCCATAAAGGGAGAAAACCACTATTTTTATTATTGTTGTGATGTAAAGAAAAGCTCCTATTCCATATTACATCTAATTTTTTGTAGGCTCCAACCTACAGGAGGCTGCTACCTCATTTTTCTACAAGCTGAAACATGCAAGGAAGCTCCAACTCCCATATGTTTTCTGTAGGCTACAACCCACATGAGGCTCCTACCTCAACCAAATCCAACTGTATATTTATGAAGCCACAACTTGAAAGGAAACTACCATCCCCTGATGCAAACAAGAAACAACAATGTGTTGGTTTACCTAGTCATAAATTCTACATGTCTCCCTCTTCATTTCTGCCTTCAAATCTGCATCACATCAGCTCCATACGTGTCGGGTAACAAATGCATAATAGTTCTATCATCTCTCTCACATTATCCCATTCTCTAACCTTCTCAATGCATTCCAAAATCACATATTTTATAAAGATAGTTTGTCGCTGCTTGTATGACACATAGGAATATGAAGTGAATAGGTTTGACTCTTTGCCTTCCACTCATTTCCTTTCCAAGCTCTTCATACCTTGTTTATTAGAACACAAAAATAAATAATCCATCCAATATTAATTTCAACCACATGTAATCATTAAATGAAACCTAATGCCAACATAAAATATCAATATTTATCATTAATGCATCACAAAAATATTTGCAACATCTTAACCTTTGCCTTGGAGTCTTGTCTTCGCATCACAACAATTCAACTCAATCAACAATTTCACATACAACAAATTCTTCAACATTATCCAAGCATATCACAACTCATTTGTGCTACTCCCTTGCTTGGTGCTCTTGTGCTGCTCCTTGTGCAAGCTGGTCCTTTCTTCTCCTTTATTGCTCCTTGATGCTACTCCTTTACCTCTATTGCACTTTTTCCATCAATGAAAATAATGCTAATAATCTCCCCCTTTGTCATTGATGGATAAACACTGATCCTCCCCCTTTTGTCCTAAGAAGTGTCTTCATTTCTTGGATTGCCTCCCCTTTGACATCAATGGCAAGGGGCTTACAAATGTCTTGTGGTGTATAAAAGAGTCCTCATTGTAACTGTCATCATTGCATTAAGCCTTAAAATACTGTAAATGAACCTCAAAGAAATTACCCCGCTGGTTTTAGGACAAGGAATATGCCAAAACTCACCTTAATGAATGCCAAAATAACTTCCAGCAGTCCTTGTGAATACTAGTGAATGATTGCCATCGAGATTCAAATTCAAATTTGTAGTGATATATCTTTGGAATAGGCTTGATAAGTCAAGAGGAGGAGGTTCATTTGAGCCAAGTTTAAGGCATTGTTTTGCCTTCAAACCATCAATTAAAGCCCCGATCCTAAGGTAATGGCATTATAATTCTTATTAGCCTTACTAGTGCTGGCATGATAATCACATCTCTCTCTAATGCAGTGGTATGGAGATCAGTGATCATGGCATCAAATTTCTCTTGTTTTTCATGTACTTCACTAGGTTGATACACTTCAGATCTCTCACCACCAACTCTGAACTCTACTATAGAGTCTTTTCTTGAGGTAAAATCCACAACGGAATTATTAACCAGTAAAGCATGCTGACTCTCCTCACAAATACTAACACAACCTGTCTTTTCTCCCATGGAACTCACCTCACCTCATCCACTTCTTCCAGTTTCTACCAAAACTTCAGATTCACCTGCTCTACTTTCTACTCTATTTACAGAAACATCATTCCCACCAATGTCACCATGACCATCAGTTTGAGTCCCACTTACTTCTGGACAACCATTCATCCACACACTAACAGTAATAACACGTATTCTACCCGTGCTGATAGTTGCAATGTTTGTTCCAGTACCCTCTTCAATGCCTTCATCACTCTTGCATGAAACTTGATGTACATTATCCACACTCTCGGTAGAATTTTCCATCCTATCATGGTAGCATGTATCAACTGCATTCACAGAAGAAAACCCATGAAATTCACTACTGGAAAGTTCCTGAACACGTCTTTCACCAAAAGCAAGCCCATTCCACCTACGCTTGTTTCTAGTATTGTATTCTCCATCACTGAATCTTTTAGATGTCTTTCCTTGACCAACATGAGAAATTCCCTTGGAAACTTCAGAGTTGGCTTCCATTCTTGTACGTTTTGATGACCTTGCAGTGTAAATTCCTTCTTTGTCAACATCTGTGCTCTATGTGTTTTCTGGATTGTTCTGTGTTTTAATACTTTGCTTTGTTGGTGGAAGTCCCCCTGCTATTGTGAGACTCAAATCCAATACCCTTTCGTCTGCGACATCCTTCTGGAAACTTCTAGTCAAGAACCACTGAGGCTGGCTTAGGCTTTCACTGAACACCAATCGATTTGTTCTGTGATGGTTCTATGGCTTCATTCACTCCATGTTTTGATGACATATGAACACTGGGACTGTGAACATCGACCAGACATGGAGATGATTATCTAGGACATGCATCTTCAACAGTCTGAGTACAACAATCCTCAAAATCAACAACATAGGGAAGAAACCTTAGTTCCCATCCACACAAGCTAATAAGCCTTTAACCCTAATAATATAAATTATTACCAGTGGTTGCAAAGTCATCATCAATAATATCAATTCCATAAATCTTTCCACTATTTCGAGATAGCGATGCACTTGGTAATGGAGGAGGTTGAGCAAGAAGTCGGTCTATCTGAGGAGTTCGGGATCTCTTCATTTACTCAATGGCATAACTACAGACAAGTGGTAGAGTTGGCAACTGAAGGAGTACATCTAACAATCCCTGTAACTTTCAACCAGAGCAAGGGAAGGTGTTGGCGGAAAATGTGCTAAATATTCCTCACATTCATTACCCTTCCATGGACAAAGAGCCTTGTTCCCACCATCTAGATTCATGCTAAATATAGCAACTGCACTCTCAACTTGTCATTGTGTCCATGTAGGAGGAGTAAACAAGCTGAGGTGACCACCACATGCTTCACAAGCTATCAAATCCACATCACTTGCAGAAATAAGTTCTCACTATCAACAGTTTGAGAAAGAAATCCCCGGGGGGGTCGACCCGATGGACGTTGGAATGTTAGGGAGAATGCAGAGTCTGAAGGAATGCCAGACCACTCTTTGCAAAGCCCATTGTAATTTTTTTTTTGAACCCTTCATAATTTTTTTATAATTACAATACTTCAAACCCAGTCTATAGATAAATATATTACATAGATAGTCACATGAGTCAAAAACACCCCTAGAAAGTTTTTCTGCAATACCCTGCATACATTTTGAATAATTGCAAAAGGAAATGTGATGGTGCGCATACTTGCAGCACAATTTATATCTAAATTCGCTTGAAATAGTCCATGACCTTCTTGAAGATATCAAGAATCGACACTTGAGAATTGTCATTGGTTGCATAATTTGAATCCCGAGCATGACTGCCTGTATTAGACGAACCAGGCCGAGATATGCCCTGAGATGGCCATGAAACCACTGAAGGAGAAGAATGAACATGAATAGGATGACAAGTGTTCTAGGAGGAAGAGCTACTCGTAGATTCATGACCCAAGAAATATTTATAAGGGGAAGGTGGTGAAATAGTAGTGGGGGCCTAACAATATTTAATATGCTACTTCTCACTCTTCCTCTCATGCAAGGGTAATCGCGAGGGCTGCAATAGTCTCGCTCCAATTGCACATCTAAATTCATGAAAAACATTCGAGACCTCTCTGAGTAACTAGAACTTACAATGTTCACGGTAACTTGTTAGACTCGAGTTCTCCTGAATACCCATAGACGTCTGTTGTCTAAGCTCCAGAGGGTACCATTGTGTCTCACAATGGTCATGGGGGTAAACTCAGTGGCTGCAAGGAGTCCCTTCTGTAATTGTTCCATTGTTCCATTGTATCATCTATTCTCAAAAAATCATATTTGAACTTAATGGCTATGGAGTCCTGAGTAGATCTCAGATCATCTGGGCTTACAATCAGGGCCAACATCCTTCTAACTTCCAAGTCTTCCTCCAAAGCCCATTGTAACCTAACATACATTGATATTATATGACCTCCATATTTCCTCAATCAATCAATGATATATATCAATTCATTTCCATATGTATCATCAATATATGTGTATCCTGTACAATTTCGTTTCACTCTCGAGTGATATGTTCACATACAATACTAGCCAATTTGAATAATAACATGCCGTAGGGTACTCGACTGGGAGTTGACTACAGTGTAGTCATTAGCTCCCTCCTAAAACTGTTTAATACTCTTTCCAACTAATTCAAATACTCATTCAGTGTCCACATATTTCACGACAATTTGTGTGGAAGTCGATACAATTGTAGGATGAACAACTAGCTTGCTGAAGAACGAGCACAAACATCCCCATAATTGACTTGATCAGACGTAAATAAGCAGATCAACAAAAATATATACATTGGCTAAGTTAAATTCATTAGAAATATATTCATTTGCATTGTAAGGGAAGAAGACATTGTGGCTAAACCAACTATCTGAGTCTTAGTTTATAACATCCCCATGACAATGACTTTAGCCTCTGGCACAACAATCATGAAGTTGAAAATAATTATATTATTTTGTATTAATAGAGAAAATGGTTACATAGTTGTAACGTATCTCCCTAGTTTAGGATTAGTTCCTAGAGTTTAGGGGTTTGGTTGCGACTTCCTAATTCCTAGTGTTGTACTTAAATGATGTAATCTTTCATTCATGAATAATAGAGTGTACGAGAGTGATCTCTCTGTTCTGAGTGTAGTCTCCAGGTGCAGGCCTCACCTGTGAGCTACATCTCCTTCATTTTCAATTCTGTTCACATTTTATCTTGGTATCAGAGCTCAGATTGCATGAGCCTGATCTTGTATCACCTCTTGTGACTGAAGTGCCTTTGTGGCTAGCTTGCCTTGTGGCAAAATTGCCTGTGTGGTTTGAGATGCCTCTGTGGCCACGTGTACACAAGAGCTTTGTGCTCAATTGAGCAGGTGGACTGCAGAACACCTGGCTCGGACTCAGATGTTTTTTTTTCTTTGAGTAGAAGGGAATTGGCGCGCTTTTCGAGCTGACAGCGGTGCCAGGAAGGGCTTTTGGCACGTCTGTTCGTATATTAATCGCGCCAGAGCAACAAATTACCCGATTGGTGCGGAATATCCTGGATCTCTCGCGCTAGGAAATTTTACTCTAACCGCTTTTATTCGGGCGCGGTTTTCTCGCTCAAGAACACGCCAATCCACCTTCAAGGAGATCTATGGGAAGCCTCATCTTCGTTTGGCGATTTGTGAAGGTGCAAATCGGAGAAGTTGCAGATCTATCCGGGAGAGGCAGATCGGATCAGTTTTGATCAGATCGATTTTTTGGCTGTATTGAAAAACGACGAATTTTCTCATCGGAGTGGAATTAATCTTACTGAGTTGTCAGATATTGTCGGATCTGAATCAATGAGTAGATCACGAGATCAGCAGATCGGTGACAGATCGATTTAAAAGGTATCGATTTTTTCTTGTTGTTGGGTAGATTCATTTTTTGTAGACCTGATCAGAATGAGTAATATGATGGAATCTTACCTCCACGAGTCTGGAAAACTCGATGGATCTAACTTCACGAACTGGAAGTTTAAGATCCAGACCTTGCTTGAAGGTGCGAACGCTTGGTCCATAGTTACAGGTGATGAGCAGAGGGTGAATGCGGGGACGCAGGAGCAAGACTGGGATAAGTGAGAGAACAAGGTGAAAGTTTTGCTGAAAACGTCTGTGAAGGACAACGTTATTCCGCACATCAGAGATTGTAAAACGTCTGCGGAGATTTTGACGGCCATTAAAATTTTTTATCAGACCCAGAACACAAGCCAAGTTATGGCACTTAAAAGCAAGCTATTTTCGATGAGGATGAATGAAAATGAGACTACTGCTACATTTGTTGCGCGAACCAAAGATGTGAAAGATGCATTGGGGAACATCAGAGAGGCAGTTTCTGACTCTGATCTTGTCTCAATCACACTGAACGAGATGCGAGATGAATTTCAAATGTTCATCACTGGATTGGCAGCAAGGGAGAAAGTACCCACATTTGATGATCTGACAGGGATCTTGCTGCAAGAGGAAGAGCGGCGGCAGAACTTGAACCCCTAGAGTGATGATCTTGCACTGATGGCGAAACAACGATCATTCAGAGGGAAGCAGCCACAACAGCAATCACAACAGAAAGAAGGAACATCGCAGAAGAGTCCACATAAAGGTATGATTGCAAATAATTCTGTAAAGAAATGTTATTATTGTGGAAAGAAGGGCCATGTGCAGAATGTATGCTTTAAGAAACAGGTTGATGATGCAAAGAGGAAGCGGGCAAAGCACAGAGGATACTTTATTGAAGAAGATGTTGGAGAAGATAAAGATTTCAGTCATGAATTTCGACTGTTCATAGTTGATCATGCCCTTTCAGCATCTGATGAGGACGATATATGGTATGTTGATTCCGGAGCATCCTCTCACATGACAGGTAAAAATGAATTTTTTTGATAGTCTTGAAGAAAGTACATACGGATCAAGAATCTATTTAGGAGATAATAGTGGATATGAGATTAAAGGTTATGGGGTTATTCCAATCAAGTTACCAAATGGAAAAATTAGTCATCTTCAAAATGTTTTATATGTACCTGGAATTAAGAAAAATCTGATATCTGTATCCATGATAACTGATCAAGATATGCAAGTCGAGTTCTTCAAGACTCGTTGTGTGATAAAGGATTGCAGGGAAGAAATAGTTGCAATAGGCGTGCGTGTTGGAAGCCTATATAGACTAGATGTGAAGAGTATATCAAAGCAAGCCATGGTTGCAGGAGGATCGACAGCCGAACAACTCTGGCATCAGAGATTCGGTCACTTGAATTTGCAGGACCTCATGTTATTGCAAAGAAAAGGTATGGTTGAGAGGCTCCCTATCTTTCGTAATATTCAATTAAATTGTGATGGATGTGCCTTAGGTAAAATGCATAGAGAACAGTTTCCTGTGCATGATAGGAGGAAGGAAACATATATTTTAGAACTAGTGCACACGGATATATGCGGACCTATGCAGACAAGGTCGCTAGGTGGAGCGTATTATTTTTTTGCTATTTACTAATGATTGCACTAGATACTCATGGGTTTATTTTCTCAGTAAGAAAAGTCAAACTTTCCAGTGCTTCAGAGAATTTAAAACCTTGGTGGAAAAACAATTTGGTAAGAGTATAAAAATTCTCCGATCCGATCAAGGGGGAGAATACAAGCTAGGGGAATTCATGAAATTCTGCAAATCTCATGGGATTGTTCAGCAGTTTACAGTGCCACACACACCACAACAGAATGGAGTTGCAGAATGCAAAAATAGAACCTTAGTGGAGTGCGCAAGGAGCATGTTACAAGGTAAGGATCTATCTAATAGTTTTTGGGCAAAATCTATTAATACTGTTGTATATTCGAAGAATAGAAGTCCTACCAGTTATCTTAGCTTCAAAACTCCTTTTGAAGCTCTATATGGATTCAAACCAGTAGTAAATCATCTAAGAGTATTTGGATCAAAAGAATTTTCCCATATACCCAAAGCTGATAGGAAGAAATTAGATCCTAAAGCTGTGAAATGCATCTTTGTTGGTTATGGCACAGAATTTAAAGCATATAAATTGTTCAATCCTGAGACTCATAAGATATTTGCAAGCAGGGATGTAGTGTTTCATGAACAGGTACAGGAAGGGAAAGATGACATTGGTGATTATTGGCACATTCCATTGTTGATGGATGAAAATAGCGAGGATGAAAGAGAGCAGGAGCAGAAAGAAGAGAAAAAAGAAGAACAGGAAGAAGGTGATAAAGCAAGCCCATTTAGAGATGAAGAAAACACATTCGAGGTAAGTCCCCTACCAAGGAGATCTGGTAGGAAGACTCAAAAACCATTAAAATTGAGAGACTATGCTTTGATGTCAAATGTTTTGAACATTGTAGAGCCCACTAATTATAAAGAAGCTAGTTAATTTAAGGAGTGGAGAGCTGCAATGAATGAAGATATGGAATCAATTCTTAGAAATGACACTTGGGATTTAGTTGAACTGCCTAAGAATAAAACACCCATAGGATGTAAATGGCTGTTTAAACCAAACATGAATGCAGATGGAAGTATAGAGAAATTAAAAGCTAGGCTGGTTGCAAAAGGATATTCACAGCAGGAAGGTATAGATTTTGATGACACTTTTGCACCTGTAGCAAAGTTAAATACAATCAGAATGCTTATTACTTTAGCTACTAAATATAATTGGGAGCTACACCAGCTTGATGTCAAATCTGCATTTTTAAATGGTGAGTTAAAAGAGGAAATTTACTTAGTACAGCCAGAAGGGTTTGTAAAGCAGGGGCAGGAACATCTTGTTTGCAGATTGAAAAAGGCTTTATATGGCTTAAAGCAAGCACCCAGGTCTTGGTACGAAAAGGTTGATTCTTTCTTTTTAGAGTATGGCTTTCATAGAAGTTTGAATGACCCAAATTTGTATACCAAGTACAATAAGCAGGGGCAGATTATTCTTATTTTTTTGTATGTAGATGACATGATTATAACAGGAGATGCAGATGATTTAATCAGAGGAATCAAAAGGCTTATGGCACAAGTTTTTGAGATGAAAGATCTTGGAAGACTTCATTACTGTCTGAGATTAGAAGTATGCAGAGATACTGGGCAAACTTTTCTTACCCAAGGGAAGTATGCTAGAAATCTGATAGAAAAGTTTGGTATGGATCAGTGCAGAAGCGACACCTTTGCAGCAGAATCTGAAGTTGAGCATTGACGATGGCACTAAAGAGGTTGATGCTACAATGTACAGACAACTGGTTGGTAGCTTGATATATCTTACAACAACGAGACATGACTTAGCATACTCTGTTAGTGTGTTGAGCCAATTCATGTCAAAACCACTTGAAAGTCTTTCGGTAGCAGCGAAAAGTGTGTTGAGGTATCTTTGTGGTACTGTTAACTATGGCATTTTATACACTCACATATCTGATGTTATTCTAGCAGGTTTTTCAGGTTCAGACTGGGAAGGTAACTTGGATGATCGAAGGTCCATCACAGGTTACGCATTAGCATAGGATCCGAGGTCATAGCATGGAGCAGCAAGAAGCAGAGTACTATAGCTTTGTCTTCGTGTGAAGCTGAGTATCAAGCATTGTGTGCAGCAACGTGTGAAGGTTGAGAAGGCTTCTCAATGATGCAAGAAAAGAACAGAAGAATTCCACTTCCATCAAAAGCGACAACCAGAGCACCATTAAATTGGCATACAATCCAATGTTTTACAAAAACACCAAACATATAGACACTAAGTTCCATTTTGTCAGAGAGAAGATACAGTCAAAAGAAATTACTGTTGAATATTGTAAAACTTGTGACAATATGGCTGATATTTTTACAAAGCTTCTTGCACGTGTGAAGTTTGAATTGTTTAGAAGGATACTAGGAGTCGAGTACAACCCTTTCTCCATTAAGGGGGGAGTTGAAAATAATTATATTATTTTGTATTAATGGAGAAAATGGTTACATAGTTGTAACTTATCTCCCTAGTTTAAGATTAGTTATTAGAGTTTAGAGGTTTGGTTGCAACTTCCCAATTCCTAGTGTTGTAATTAAATGATGTAATCATGAATAATAGAGTGTACGAGAGTGATGTCTGAGTGTAGTCTCCAGATGCAAGGCTCACCTGTGACCTACATCTCCTTCATTTTAAATTCTGTTCACATTTTATTCATGACAGGAGGGTAATGGACGGGTGCAACAACATATGCGTGCTGGTCGAGTGAGACGCATGAACTGAGAAACTATAATGAACCTGGGGCACAAAACCCTAATACCGACTCAACGCTCCTCCATTTACATAGATTGGCATATATGGTGGAAACTTGACTGTGCGTATATCTCTGTATACAATGAAATTCAGTGGTGGATGTGTAGCCATGACACTCAGCTTAACGCACACCGCAAGACCAATCAACAATTTTATCATTGCTTTTTTTATCAACGATGAGAAAATACAGAAAAAAAATAGTTTTCCTTGGAATAGACCTCACAGCCTCTTCAGGATGCCCTTAGTGCCTACAACGAAGAGGTGTCCATGGTAAGCCACACGCCAGCGCCTCCTATCACTGGTTGGCCATTGCTTCTCAATGCATTGTACTTCTAAATATATATTTTTGTATACATTGATATGAGCATAGTAAATATAATCATAGTTTTAAAACATTAACCATATGCACTTTATAATGATAATGTCAAAATATATACATATCAATATGCCTCTAAGTAGTATATCAATGCATACTGATGGCACATAAAATATCATGTCTTCGACACAGGCATTTGCGAAATCGATGACATATTCGCTGCATTTCGACACGTATTAACGTAAGCCATAATATGACACAAACCTTATAATATTACAATACTTCTTTGGTAGGATACATGGATGGTTGAGATTATGACATAATTCGTTCATCCACAAGATATAAATGATAGTTCTTAGCTTGAAGAATCTGCTTTAAATGCTTCAAATTAATGCTCCACCATAATAATGTTGCATACTTCAAATATTCAACACTGCCTACTTATATTTAGCGCTATTTTTTTCTTCTTATATTTGAATGCGTTGAATACTGTCTG
Organism: Pinus tabuliformis; assembly: GCA_031772625.1. Lineage (NCBI taxonomy): Eukaryota > Viridiplantae > Streptophyta > Pinopsida > Pinales > Pinaceae > Pinus > Pinus tabuliformis. Next base: position 252,858,562 of record CM062812.1, on the reverse strand, counting down.
GGCGAAATATGGTCCGGGTGACACCACTATTTGGAGCATATAATTTGAGTAGCAATAAATGTTGATGACATGATATATGGGCAGCAATAACGATATACATTGATATATGGGCAGTAATAACTCAACGTTGAAATGATAATGGCTGGAGTTGTATAGGTTGAAGCACAACACTGGAGTAATATACGTTGGAGAAATACTGCTGAAGCATGTAATATGCTGGGCATGATATATGTGACATAAAAGTTGGACAAAATACGTGAGATATAAGTTGGAGCAGAAATGATGAACCATGTAATATGCTGAGCATGTAACATGCATTCATTTGTTCCTTGCTGCATTATTGGCATAAAAAATCTTGGATGACTCCTGTGAAGTTTACCACCCAGCAGACTCCGCATCCGAGCAAGGAGCACTAAGAGCAAGATTGGGAAAGAACACAGCAAGATAGGTGCCATTCCTTCCTCTTTCAGTGTACCAGCTTTACCGCCACTAACAAATCGAACGATTCGAACCTGCATGACGTGTTTTCCACTTCTTTCTCCCTGGGGTATGTGAGCTTATCTATCCATTTATTGTCCTATTGTTGAACTAACATTCACAATAACTATTGTTCTTTTTTGGCTCGGTTCTAATCCATCTTAGCGGCAGGCAGGAATCTTCGTCTTCTTCTTGACAACTGTATGATGGATTTGGAGGATGAGAAGAGATAGAGTCACTACATGTTCTAGATCGATCTCTATGACGGGCGGGTAGGCAGAATGACCATAATCAACCAGAAGTTATTTTCTTTTGCTGGAATACCACTATAAATATTGGAACACCAACACCAATATTAAAACAAGTCCACAAAACTACACCCATCTTCTACTTTTGATGCTTCATCCTGTCTAGGTTATACATGTGCTATGCATGAATATAATATGCTCTGAATGCTCACCGTGTTCTTCCATTTTCTTGCATCTTGTTGAATGTACCGATTAGGAAACTAGATGACGAAGAGCGGTATTTGATGGAGCGAGAAGGTTGATAGCTCTCCTCAGAGCATTTGAGGCTGTTGTTACATTTTCCACATTGTTGAAGTTGTAATTTCCCCGGCAGGGCAAATAGTTCCAGCAAAACCATTGTTTCATTTCGCACCGCCCTCACTCAAAAGCTATATCCGTAAGGAGTTGCCACGCGTCAGTGTACAACTCCGAAACCACCAATTCCCCAGACATTAAACTTCGTTTGAGTCATGCGACTTGAGCTTGCAAATTGGGTCCGATCAATTCACCGAACCAGGATCTTCTTCAACTTGCATGAAGGTACATTTTTGGTTTGACCGCCGATGTTGTCAGTAAATCAATTAATGTAATTTAACGTAGTCCGTAGAATGTTAATAAAAATTTTAATTTTAATAGTTTTTAAAAACCACGGAGGTATGGGCAAGTCAATGCCTTATTAAATCCTTTTTCTTTTTGGTATGGTTTTTGATATATGTTTTTTTGTGTGCTCATTCGTATGAGTAATGTAATATGTAATGAATGAAATGAAATGGGCTTGCGGTAGCGAATGAAGAATAAGGGAAATTTTGAAAAGAAAATGTAATGTTCACCAGCACAAAACAAATCTAAGTCATTTTTGTTGTTCACGGCATATGAAATTTACACAGAGTGAATTTTTGAGGAAAAGCAAATTGAAAATGCACACTAGTGCGAAACAAGAAGTGGGTATGTAATTTTGTTTTGTTGGAGGGTTTTGTAATCATGCGTATAATGAAATTGTTTTACAGCAGTAAACTTATGTAAGAATTTCTTATTCTACAGCAGTAAATGTAAAAGCATTTTTTACAGCAGTAAAATGTGAATGAAGATTTTACACAGCAGTGTGAAAATCATTTGTAAAAGAGACACAAACTATTTTGTTTTGGTGAAAGTTCTTGGTGAATCCCTCTGAGTGAGAGGAAGAAAATTGTACCAGACAGTTTATAAATTAATACAAGTTTATTTTGGTTGAGAAACTTTGCTTTGCTCAGAAATATTTTTTTTAGCTTCCCTGTGCAAAAGATCCTGTGGCAGAAACAGAGTATTTCCTCTGTTCAATATTTGTTTGAAATTACCAGAAATTTCCAACATGGTATCAGAGCAGATCCAGGCTCTTTGAAGGTGTAAAGAAGCTGAAGGAAGGTTCCTTTTGTTGCAGCAGTAAATCCTCTCCAGCAAAGTGAAGTCTCAGGCAAAAGGATCCAGGTATTTCTCAGACCAGTTTTTGTGTTACTGCTGAAGAAACAGTCAGTTTTTTTTAATATACAGTCAAGGATTTAGAAGCATAGCTGAGAATGCAAGGAATGGCTAGCACAAGCATTAGCATGGGCATGTTTAATACTCAGCTCCCACAGTTTAATGGGAAAAACTATGATTATTGGGCAATAACCATGAGAGCCCTGTTTGTCTCACAAGATCTATGGGAACTTGTTGAGGATGGTTTTGAAGAACCAGCAGATGAAAATCGGTTTAATAGATTAACTCAGGCAGAGAAGGATCTATTGAAGAGTAATAGGAAGAAGGATTCAAAAGCCCGTGTTTTTTTGTTGTGTTTCCAAGGATAGCAGCAGCTAAGACATCCAAAGAAGCATGGCAAACCCTCAAGACAGCCTATCAAGGCATGGAGAAAGTGAAGACAGCAAAACTACAGTTGCTGAGGAAAGATTTTGAGAATCTGAACATGAAAGAGTCAGACAATATTGACTCATTCTTCACACATGTGATTGGTCTGGTCACACAGATAAGGACTCATGAGAAACTCTTGAAGAAAGGAGGATTGTGGAGAAAATATTGAGGGTCCTACCCTCAAAGTTTGATGTGATTGTCACCACCATAGAAGAGACAAAGGATCTCTCAAAATTTTCAGTTGATGAACTTCATGCATCACTGATAACACATAAGCAGAGGTTGAGCAGAAATGAAAACTCATCTCTAGAGCAAGCCTTCAAGACCCAGATGTCCTTTGGAAGGGGAAGAGGTCAAGGCAGATGAAACAAGAGAGGAAGAGGCATAAACCAAAACAGAGGTGGAAGGAACAACCTAGCAAATGCTCAAGGAAGAGGCAGCGATCCAAATCGGAACCAAGGCCAAGGCAACAACCAACAAAGAGGACAACATCATGCTCAAGGACAAAGGTATGAAAAATCCAATGTCCAATGTTATTATTGTAAAAAATATGGGCATTAGGCAAATGAATGTAGGAAGAAGTAGCATGATATGAGTAATAGACCAAATGCAAATGTCACTAGAGAAAACATCAGTCAAGATAATGTGTTGTTAGCTTGTAACATGGCTGAAACAAACAGTGAAGACATATGGTTTTTAGACTCAGGTTGCAGCAACCATATGATAGGAAACTTAGCCCTGTTTTCTGCCTTAGATAAAAATGTGAAATCAGAAGTCACACTTGGGACTGATAGCAAAATTTATGTTATGGGAAAAGGAGAAGTAAAAATATTTACAAAGAAAGGTGAGAAGAAAACCATAGCAGATGTCTACTATGTCCCTGGAATGAGATGTAACCTCTTGAGTATTGGACAACTTGTTCAGAAGGGGTACAATGTTTTCTTTGAGAATGATGTATGCGCCATCATGGATAGAGCACCCAGCAAAAGATGCATTTTTGAATTAAAGATGACAAGGAACAGGATGTTCCCTCTCAGAATAAGGGCAGATTTTAAAAACAAAGAAGTAATTGCAGCAGTTACCTAAGAGGCTTTCCAAAGTGTACCAAAGGATGAAAATTGGTTGTGGCACTTGAGATTTGGACATCTCAACTTTGGAGGTCTTAACTTGTTGAGCAGAAAAGGAATGGTAAGAGGATTACCATTGATAGAGAAACCGGACAGCCTTTGTGAAGGTTTTATTTTGGGAAAACAACACAGAGAAAGTTTTCCATTAGGGAAAAACATAAGGGCAAAGGCACCCTTAGAGATTGTCCACTCAGATTTATGTGGAACAATGCAAACTCCATTACTAGCAGGCAGCCAATATTTTCTAACATTCATTGATGATTTCACCAGAAAGACTTGGGCTTATTTCCTTAAGAACAAAAGCGAAGTGTTTGAAAAATTTCGAAATTTCAAAGCACTTGTGGAAAACCAAAGCGGGCTGCATATCAAAGTTCTAAGAACTGACAGAGGAGGTGAGTATATCTCCAAGGAATTCCTACGCTTTTGTAGAGAAAATGGAATTCATAAGCAATTTACAGCTAGGTACACCCCACAGCAAAATGGAGTTGCTGAAAGGAAGAACAGGACCATCATGGATATGGCGAGGAGCATGTTGAAGGCAAAGCACTTGCCAAATGATTATTGGGCTGAAGCTGTACATTGTGCAGTTTACATTTTGAATAGGTGTCCTACAAAAGCTGTGATGAACAAAGTGCTGGAAGAAGCATGGAGTGGGAAAAAGCAAGGAGTCACCCACTTGAAAGTTTTTGGATGTGTGGCTTATGCACACATTCCAGATCAGCTAAGGAGGAAGTTGGACATCAAAGGGGAGAAATGTATTTTCATTGGATACAGTGAGGAATCCAAAGCTTACAGGTTGTATATCCCATCAACCAAGAAATTCTTTGTGAGTAGAGACGTTCAGTTCATTGAGGAGGAAGCTTGGGATGGAAGCATAGAGAAAATAGTGAATGTTAAAAACTGTTTATCTCATGATGAAGATGATGAGGAGGTGGCTGAAATACATCCCCAAACAGCAGTGCCAACACAAGGACAACAAGGAACACCCTTGAGGATAAATGAAAGTGCTTCTCCAAGCACACCACAAGGAGGAAATTCAAGTGCATCTTCAAGCACTTGCACACCAAATGAAAGAGGTAAGAAATTCAGAAATTTAAGTGACATTTATGATGAAGGTATGAATTCCTTGTTTGCTTTGTATTGTCATGTTGATGATCCTATTCATTTCGAAGATGCAATTAAGGATAAGAAATGGATAGAAGCTATGGATGAGGAGATTAATGCCATAGAGAGAAACAAGACATGGGATTTGGTTGAGCTACCAAAAGGTAAAGAAGTCATTGGAGTCAAATGGGTTTATAAGACCAAGAGTAATGTTGAAGGCAAGATAGAAAGGCACAAGGCAAGACTTGTTGTCAAAGGATACAAGCAGCAGTATGGAAGAGATTATGAGGAAATTTTCGCACCGGTTGCAAGAATGGAAACCGTGAGAGCAGTGCTATCCATAGCAGTTCAAAACAAATGGAAAGTTTACCAAATGGACGTGAAGTCAGCATTCCTAAATGGAGTGTTAATGGAAGATGTTTATATTGAACAACCTCTAGGTTATGAAAAGAAAGGCCAGGAACACAAAGTGTGCAAATTGAAGAAAGTTCTTTATGGGCTGAAGCAAGCGCCAAGAGCATGGTATAGTAGGATAGATTCCTATCTACTGGAAAATGGATTCGAAAAATGTGAGGGAGAACCCACCGTCTACATCAAATAAAATGATGGTAAATTGTTAATTGTTGTGTTATATGTTGATGATGTTATTTTTACAGGTAATGATGACTACCTCATTGAAAACTTCAAATCAGTCATGAAAGAGAAATTTGAAATGACTGACATGGGTTTGCTGAGATACTTCTTAGGAATAGAAGTAGATCAAAATGAAAATGGGATTTTTATCTCATAGGGAAAATATGTAAATGAAGTGTTAGGCAGATTTAATATGCAAGAGTGCAAGGCAGCAATCACTCCCACAATAATGGGATTAAAACTCAGTAAAGAGGACAGCAGAAAGGACTTTGATCCTAGTTTGTACAAGAGTATAGTTGGCAGCCTAATGTATTTGACTGCAACTAGGCCTGACATAATGTTTGCTGTTAGTTTAATTTCCAGATTCATGGAGAGGCCAAAGGAAGCACATTGGCAGACAGCAAAAAGAATTCTGAGGTATGTTAAAGGTACTAAAAGGTTTGGCATTTTATATACAATCTCAGAATGTTCAAATTTGGTTGGACACACTGATAGTGATTGGGCTGGAAGTGTAGATGATCGGAAAAGCACTTCCGGTTATGTTTTTCACATGGGTTCAGGAGCCATTTCATGGGCTTCTAAGAAGCAGTCCATTGTAGCATTATCTACAGCAGAGGCTGAATATGTGGTAGCTACAGCAGCAGCATGTCAAATAGTTTGGATGAGAAGGATGTTGAGGAGCTTAGGCCAAGAGCAGGCAAAAGCAACTGTGACTTTTTGTGACAATAGCTCAGCTATTGCATTATCCAAGAATTCGGTGTTTCATAAGAGAACGAAACACATCGACACAAGGTTTCACTACATCAGAGAATTGGTGAGCAATGGAGAAATTGTTCTACAACATTGCAGGACTCAGGAACAAGTTGCAGACATTTTGACAAAGCCATTGGACCAGAAAAGCTTTGAATTTTTGAGGAAGTGTTTGGGTATGACTGAATGCCGAGCAGCTGAAATTAAAGGGGAGTGTTGAAGTTGTAATTTCCCCTGCGCGGCAAACAGTTCCAGCAAAACCATTGTTTCATTTCGCACCGCCCTCACGCAAAAGCGGTATCCGTAAGGAGGTCTCCGACACAATCTGTTGCTGCCACGCGTCTAGTGTACAACTCTGAAACCACCAATTCCCCAGACATTAAACTTCGTTTGAGTTGTGTGACTTGAGCTTGCGAATTGCGTCTGATCAAGTCAACGGACCAGGATCTTCTTCAACTTGCATGAACGTTTTTGGTTTGACCGCCGACGTTGTCAGTAAATCAATTAATGTAATTTAACGTAGTCCGTAGAATGTTTGGTAAAATTTTTAATTTTAATAGTTTTTAAAAACCACGGAGGTATGGGCAAGTCAATGCCTTATTAAATCCTTTTGGTTTTTGGTATGGTTTTTGATATATGTTTTTTGTGTGTGCTCATTCGTATGTGTAATGTAATATGTAATGAATGAAATGAAAAGGGCTCGCGGCAGCGAATGAAGAATAGGGGAAATTTTGAAAAGAAAATGTAATGTGCAGCAGCACAAAACAAATGTAAGTCATTTTTGTTGTTCACGGCATATGAAATTTACACAGAGCAGTGTGAATTTTTTAGGGAAAGCAAATTGAAAATGCACAGCAGTGTGAAACAAGAAGTGGGTATGTAATTTTGTTTTGTTGGAGGGTTTTGTAATACGCATGAGCGTATAATGAAATTGTTTTACAGCAGTAAACTTATGTAAGAATTTCTTATTCTACAACAGTAAATGTAAAAGCCTTTTTTACAGCAGTAAAATGTGAATGAAGATTTTACACAGCAGTGTGAAAATCATTTGTAAAAGAGAGAGAGAGATTATTTTGTTTTGGTGAAAGTTCTTGGTGAATCCCTCTGAGTGAGAGGAAGAAAATTGTACCAGACAGTTTATAAATTAATACAAGTTTATTTTGGTTGAGAAACTTTGCTTTGCTCAGAAATATTTTTTTTAGCTTCCCTGTGCAAAAGATCCTCTGGCAGAAGCAGAGTATTTCCTCTGTTCAATATTTGTTTGAAATTACCAGAAATTTCCAACACACATCTCACCTTGTGCTTCACGATTTAAATGTTGAGCTTTGTAATGTATCACCATATAAACATTTCGCATTGCCTTGTAAACTACACTGTTCCCACAACACAATTCAACGTGTCTTAATCTCTATAATGAAAATCATTTCCGTTTATCTTTCAAGTAACGTTTCATTTTGACAAGGTATTCAAGTTTTTTTTTCATTTGGAATTATCATCTATGTCCATCTATAACGTATGTTGAGTAATTGTTTTTCCTAAAAAATAATGCATGTCGCCAACAAATTATTAACTTTTGCTACAGGTTTCTAAACGCTTGCCGATACACAATTAATGCACCCTGCCAATAATATATGGATTGCAGGTTTACCGTAACTGTAATTAACGCATTGAAACGTTCTGTTTGCCATTCGAATATACTCCGTCCCTTTGGATTCTATCCATTCTTTTCATCTGACATTCTCTCACTGATTCCATGGCATTATTTCAGTGCCCCTTTTCTCATGAAATGTTGGATACTTCACACCACCTCTGCCTTTAATACACTTTGATACATCATGATCGTCTAGCATAATGGTTTGTGATTGTTACACATATGCTGAAAGGGCAATAGCATATTACAAGTTTCTAATGCAATGTTTTCCATATAAGCAGTCACAACATCGTTGTTGAACTATGTAATTGGAATTCCTCTCACGGGAGTTGGGATGGCAACAATGGGATGCCTCACATGGATCAACATCAATTCATCTCCCTCAAAAACTAAGTTATCCAATGCCCATTGAACTATATGCTGGCTATTCTTCTCCACAAATACCACAATCACAGAAGAAAAAGATGCAGACAGAGTAGAATCTTGAACCATATTTTTATCTTTCGAGTGGCCCTTGAAGTTACAAGAGAACAAAACTTGCTCTTTTATTTTCATTTTTCCAATCAAAGCAGCTCTAAAATGTATAATACAATAAGTTTGTCCTCATGATATTTCCACTCTCCTTATGGATTTATTATTGATATTGATTTAATTGTTGCCTCTATTTGTATATTTTTTTTTGTTTCCTTCATCTTCCCACTTCTGAGCTACTTTCCTTATTGTGTGCATATTTGTTGAAATTGAGAGCAAAGTCATTTTCTATTATTTTCAAGGAACAATTGTTTGGGGTTTCTCCTTTATGGCCTTTGAAGTTAGAAGATAATTTGCAAACCAAATTTGATTTTTAATGCCAACATCCCAACCAAAGCTACTATAAAATGCATAATGCAGCCAGTTTTTCGTTATTATGTTACCACTCCCCATGGGATGATGCTTCTCTTTCAATACTGACTAAATGATTTCCTTTCTTCTTAGAGTAGCTTCCTTTGAAACCATGATGAATTCATTATATTATTGAAGTAATGGGATGCTTTGTTTTCTTCCTCTTATACACTTTATTGGGTTGCCTTCTCCTGTTTGCATTTCCTTTTGATTCAGAGTTGTTCTGCTTTGATTTGCTTCCATCATCTATTTAGGATTCTTTAGGGTATATGGAAGCATGCAGTCATTGGCTTTGTGTCAAATGTTGCTACATAAATAACACCATATTTGACTAAGGTATGGTTGAAATGGTGTGTGACCTCTTTGATGAGCACCAGTATTATGCTGCAACTCGTGGGGTTACCAACTTTACTTTATCAACTCGGGGTTAGTGTGCTCATTGTCACGCGATAGACCACTAAGGTTTTTCAAACTAGACTTCTATGGATTCAAAAGAAGCTTGATTACCAGTAAGGAAAAAGACTGAAATCAAATGCTAAAACACACGATTTTATTGTTAAGAGGCTATGCTTCAAAAGAATGCTAAGTTAACATGTATGCAATTATACTGTCCTAAGCATGCAAATTCAAAGCATCAAACATTCTATTGCTGTGCATGTAAATGAATAAAATAATTCTATTTTTCTTTTTGTCTTTTTCATGTGAAAGTGTGAAAGCTAACCTCTTTTGGTGATGTGGAAGGCGGCTTAGGGATGATAGTGAATGGCTATAAGGTTGAGGAGACCATTAGGGGATCTCTTCTATCTTCCTAGAGAATTTTTCCTCAATTCAGCCTCAAAACAGGCCACTACAGGTAAACCTACAGGATGTCCTAATGCATTCTACATGATGTCCTGAAAACCCTTCAAGATCCTCTATATTTCTACAAGATATAGCCGAGAGAAAAATGATGGGTGTTGAAGGTGATGGAAGGCTTAGGGAAGGTGGTTGGTGGATGGAATGAGGCAAGGGAGTGCCTAGGACCACTTCAGAACTCAAAACGAAGGTTGGGAGATGGTTGGATTTTCTCAACAAGATTGGAGAAGTTTCCTCATGAAATGATGAAATTGGTGAGGGTTTTAGTGAAAGAAAAGAATGATCATGGATGGATGAAGTTGAAATGAGGTTGTTGACCATGAAATCTCTCTGTACTTCTGAAATACCTGCACTGCATCAAACATTGACATTTACCCAAAAATCATGTAAACAAGAAGAATTTCAATTATCTAAGGAAAATAGAACTTCATGAGCTAGCTGCCTACTTTATACACGAGGAGAACTTGCAGAATAAGATAGAACATTGATGAGATCTAATGTAAGATTGAAGGTAGAAGAAATGATAACCAAATCCTACTTTTCAACCCGATCAAATGTTGGCCTATGTACAGAAAACCCTAAATTCCCTCAGAAACTAGAATTCTGTCTTTTTGGGGCTGCTTAGGAGTTTTTTCCTCAAACCATGATCCCTGAAGGAAGGAGTGAGGCCAAAAACACCTATTGACAACTTTTTTATGTTCCTTGATCTATTCTAAACTACTGCTGAAGTAAAGCACAAATGGAAGCAAACTAATAAAAAACTAATCAAATCTACACTACTTACAGTGAAATAATTATAAGAACAATTCAACCATTAATCTATGAATTCAATCTAAACATACAAATACAATAAGATGAGATTTTGTTGCTAAGGTTGGGCCCTAACGCAAGATCTTCGACCCTCTGAGATAGTGTTGGATCAAGGAATTTCTCATTCTCATTATCAAAACAAAAAATTACATAACAATGTCTTCCACAAGTCTTGAACTCGAAAATGCCTAGTGTTTTTACAACAAAATTTCGAATCCTAATGAGACTCTAGGCCTCTTCATTTATACAACTGAAGTCCCCAATGACTTCCTTAAATATAGGGAGGCTCGGCTCCCAAACTTGAGATAAACTAGCCCTTTAACTGTCACTTTATTGACTTCTTTTTGATCTCCATGACTTGGTTGCTTGTACTCCAAGCTAGTGTGATTGATGGAGGAATATTCGAGTGAGGGAGGATTAAATGAGGAGGATATACCTCCTACAATCTCTCCTCCTTGTCTCATTCGAGTTTCAACCCTTAATTAGCCAAAATTCCATGATTTCCTCTCACAAACCTCCAATCAATGCACATTAGTCCAATAGGCATAATATCTCACTTTGACTCATCTCATTAAACAAAATATAATCGAAATATGTAATAAATTGTGAGAAGAGTTGATTTGACTAAGCTAGGAGGTGCATTAAAGTGGATATAGTTACCCAATGATGAGGTTCGTCACTCTTGTGCTCTTCTTTACAAACAATTTATATTCTACAACTTTATGTCCATATTCATTGCCTATATAGCAATAACCATGAAAATGATTTGTGTACTTGGAGAATGAATGTATTCTCTATTGGATTTCTTGAGGGAGCCTTCTCATTTGCTGTATATTCTGTTGATTACTCTTGGTTTGTTTTTTCTTACAATCCGCTACCACATGTCCATGTTCATGGCAAGAAAAACATGTGATGTTTTTCCCAGGAGCAAAGAACCTCCTTTGAGACCTTTCGAATTTGTTCAACTCATTTTCAGGAGAGATTGATCTTCTTATAGTGAACCCTTTCTTCATCTCATTTATTGGATTTCGATATTTCTCTTTGTTTTTCTTTTCTTATTTATTAATCATGATACTTGTCCCTTCTCCTACGGGGCTTTTTAGGAAAGCTTAATTATCATCTTTAATGTCTGCATTTTCTGAGTTCTTCAAGGAGGCAACCTCCTCTTCTAGTTGCTTACACAACCTGTTCTTTTCATCTAACTGTATTTAGATGAAATAATCCCATACTCTAATATTTCACATTATACCTCTTTCTCCTTTAGTTGGTTATTCATCATCCCTTATATTCTCCTTTCTTATTCAATCTGTGTTTCCAATTTGAAAATTTCCTCCTTGTACTTATGCTCTCTCTCGTTACATATTTGCACCAATTTCTTTATATCTTTGTTTTCATTCTTAAATTTTTCTATTTCAGTCAAGGCTGTGTTAATCTTGGCTTGTTCTTCAGCAATTGTTTTCTTCATGAGGGCTAGGTACATTCACATAGGTAGAGGTTTCATTTAACTAAACACTTTCCTTTTGACAAGGTTTTTTCTCCTTCCTCTTTCCCTTTCGTTTCTCTAAATTGTTGTTTCTAGCCTCTTCATGCATGAGCTGCAATATACCCATATTTCTTTTGTAGAGGTTAGATCTATTATTGTATTAAGATCCTTATTATGAATATTTTTATACATGACACATTTTTCTTTAGCATTCCATTGTTGTTCTTGCAAAGAGGGAGAATCTTTGCAATAGCCATCACATACTAGTTTCCATACACCAGGTCCGTAAGAAATCAGATCATATTTTACCTTATCTTTCCATTCATGAAAGTTTGCTGCACTCAACACACGTACACTTTGATAATCCACGACTCAACCCAATCTACCTTCAAGCTGTTAGGCTTATACAGAAGGATCCTGCTCTGATACCAATTGATGAAAACTTGACTAAACTGAGAGGGGGGAGGGGTGAATAAATTTAGTATATTCATGGACATTAAAATTAAATTCATTGATATCATTAACTGAACCGTTACATGAGAATCTTAACAAATGATGACCAACATATTATATGTGAACAACAATTAATAAGCAAACTAAAACATCATATCAACACATAATAATGGCACATATTGACACCATATATATGTGAAAACCATTAAAGGGAGAAAACCATGATTTTATATTGTTGTGATGCAAAGGGAAGCTCCTACTCCTTATTACATGTGATTTTCTATAGGCTCCAACCTACAAGAGTCTACTACCTCAATTTTCTGCAAGCTACAACATGCAAGGAAGCTCCAACTCCCATATGTTTTCTGTAGGGTACAACCCACATGAGGCTCCTACCTCAACTAGCTCCAACTAGATATTTATCAAGTCACAACTTGAAAGGAAACTATCATCCCTTGTTGCAAACAAGAAACAACAATGTGCTGGTTTACCTGGTCATAAATTCTGCATGTCTCCCTCTTTATTTCTGCCTGTTCTTCCCTTCAAATCTGCATCACATCAACTCCGTATGTGCCAGGTAACTAATTCATAATAGTTTCGTCAGCTCTCTCACATTCTCCATTCTCTAACCTTCTCAATTCATTCAAAAATCACATATTTTATAAAGATAGTTTGCTGGCTATTTGTATCCCACATAGGAATATGAAGCGAATAGGCTTGACTCTTTGCCTTCCACTCATTCATTTCCAAACTCTTCATATCTTGTTTATTAGAACAAAAAAAAAATAATCCATTCAATATTAATTTCAACCACATGTAACCATTAAACGCATCAACATAATGCCAACATAAAATATCAATATTTATCATTAATGCATCACAATAGTCATTGCAACATCTTTTCCTTTGCCTTGGAGTCTTTCCTTTGCATCACAACAATTTAGCTCAATCAACAATTTCACATTACAACAAATTCTGCAACATTATCCAAGCAGATCACAACTTCTTTGCGTTGCTCCTCTTGGTGCTCTTGTGCTGCTCCTTATGCAAGTTGGTCCTTTGCTTGCTACTCCTTCATTTCTTGTTATACTACTCCTTTGCCTCTGTTGCGCTTTTGCCATCAATGATAGCAATGCCAACATTTGGTAGAAGATAAACTCACGAAAGTTTGGGGTGTAGAGGTTGGAGGAGGGTTTGTGGGCTTCGTTCCTCTTTTGTTGTTTCTCCCTCTCGTATTTGTGCTAGTTTCAATAACAGTTTCTTCAGAATGGCTAGGAATTATTTCTCACTTGACGAATCAATATGACTTTCCTTGCTTTCTTTTGAAATTCTTGTGAACAAGTTGTCATATCTCACTATAGTTAAGTTCTTAGAAAATAATCCCTTTGGGACAAAAACCTGAATAACCTTTGCTTCATTTAAATTAAAAGGATTCAACACGTGAGCAAATTATGCAAAATGAGTTGCATTTATTATAGTTATCTCCCCTATAGTAAATGGAAAGGAAATAATACGCTCTTTTTTTGTTCGAATAGAAGTAGCCAAGGGTAATACTACCTGCAAAGTTCATCAACAAAATGTCTATCCATCACAAATTTGGGTAATAATAATAGATTGTCCTGAAATCTATAGATTCAAATTTTTGTATTATATTCTCTTTATTCATGGATCCGCTTTCCCCATAGGAAATATTTTTCTTGTCCCAATATTTTTGTAGGTTCACGTCCAGTTATCATGTAATTAAATTCTCTCACATAATGAAAGGGGGATTTATGTCTCCATAACACTAAATACCAAAATTGAACATGTTCTTCATCAAGATTAAAATTTCGTTTATGGGGTAAGATTTTGAAAACATGACAAGTTACAATATTTTTTATTAAATATGTTGTCATGAAAAATATGTGGGTCTTTGAAAAATTCACCATCTCGAAGGCTAGCTCATTTAAGATGAGGTTTTCCCAGTACAAACCATATAGTATAGACCTTGGAAAATTAGATGTAGTTTCTCGTCCCATTACTTGGGAAAGGCCAAAAAACATATTTGTAAGGTTTTACAAATAAGGAAATATCCAAGAAATAAATTTCAGAGGGAATGTGTGAGACTCGTGAGATGAAGTCTCGAATAATGTTCATTTTTCCATCTTGAGAGTCTAGGAAATTGTCGACTTTAAGTAACTTTAATAGATTATTTTTCTTTGAAAATTTTAACATCTTTCTGAATGCTTTAGGGGTCAGAGGAATTGGATTCCTCTTCACTCCTACTCTCATTGTCCTTGCCATTGAATCAAGATGTTGTGTAGAAAGGTAGACGATTTCTTTAAAGTTAAAAAAGTTAGGAACACATGCAACATTTGCTAACCCACTGGGCCATATATTTTTATTCTGCTTCTATGCAATAATTCCCATTAAACACGCTATTTTTTTAAATTAAGAATATTTACTATTTTTCCTACATTTCTATCTTTATAACTATCATTTGACCTAAAACACCACTTTACAATTTATCACAATGATAAAAATGCTTATATTTCTCTATATACGTTTCATGAGTACAAGGTCTTGCCTTTTTAATAATATAGGTTTCATGAGTACAAGGTCTTGCCTTTTTAATAATATATCTTGGATATAACTAAATCTTCACCTCTTTAATAACCATTTATACACAAAGATATTCTGGTGCATTTTCGACAAGCATTTCACTTGATTCACCAAGGTGTTATTTTTCCTTCTATAGAAGGTTTCGAGGCGTAACCCTTGGTTTTTTGATTACGTCATATGTATATTTTAAATGATACTCTTTAAGCTATATGAATTGCTAGTAATACTTTACTAATATTTAATTTACATCATGGTACATATCTATTTGGGTAATCTGTTTCCATATTCCCTTATTTTGTATATGAGGATCGAACCTAAGTTCACTAGCTCACCTATTGTATTATTATTATATTATTATATTTATGACCACTTTATACCATCGTGCTTTGACTCATTCTTTCTCTTAAAAAAACCTTTATATATGCCTTTGTTTATAAGTATTTTTCCTTGTAATTGGTTAAACGATGGTTTATCATTGTACTATTTACTATTAATTAACAACATGTATCGAATAATCACCACAAAATATGTTATATGTTATGAAACCCTTACTGAAGGCTTACCATATTTACATTTGAATCTCAAGGATTAATTATTATATGTTTGTTATCTTTGGTTTATGACCTCCATGTGGTATATTGTTAATGTCATGATTTTGGATTTTTCCATGGATGTGGAGCACAATTCTATGAACACATGTCACCCCACAATGTTGACACACTGACTCATCCATTCGATAACATCAACAATTGTGATTAAACCCTAGAAGATCGACAATGTGCATGGGATTAAGGTTTTCTGACTATTTAAAAGCACTACTCTAAATGCCGACTTGTCCATTTTCTCATTCAATTACTTTTGAACAGAGCTTCGAGGCTCTACAATGAACCCTATGCTAGCTCTTTCACGTTACAATGTATATAATGAAGAGTCTCGACTTGTAAGTATACTTTAATCATTATTCAAGAATGAAGTCATGAATCCATTCTCGTATGGAGTTTTGTTGAGGTAACTGTGTTTTATTTCCGACAGAGAATTTACATGTTTTAATTTATATATTTTATAGTTGATTCCTTCAAGAGTTACCATTTTTGTTTTTGTGCTTGCAGTTACCACTAGGATTTCTTGGTTTAGTTTTGGGTTTGTTACCAGACAAAACTATCCACCATAATTTGTTCCGCGAGGATGTTTCAGAGTTCTTTTCACTCTTTTGCAAGGTATGAACAACTCACAATATATTTCTATTTTGGTATTTTGTATGGTTGTTCTTATTAATTTTGTTCTTCAGAATATAATATTTTGGTATTTTCTATGGTTGTTCTTATTAATTTTGTTCTTGAGAAAATAATTTTATAGGGTTTAATCCCTCTGATTTCCATTGCAGGTATATTTTTAAGAAAATAAGTTTTATGTGGATACTTCCATGGTTGAACTTAGCATGCAAAACTTATAGAGAATATTTTGTTCTCAGATTTCTCAGCTCTTTTGAACTACGAATTGAATTTTTTTTACAGACAATTCTTATCCATACAATTGCTCACTCTCTATATTATTTCCTTAAATTTGCTCTTTTATCCTTTCCCTATCATTACTATGACTAGGGTTTTTAAGATATAAAACCTAACTTTCGGTGTATCTCTTTGTTTTTCTTCTTATCTGAAACTACTTTGAATTCATGACTAGGGCCTTGGATACTTGCATCTTATTATGCAAACAATTAGTAAATTCTCTGCATAATATGGCTTATTATGAGGTTCTTATTAAATTTCAGTTAGGGTTTCTATACCTTATACACACACATATATGTTTTTGTGCTTTCAATTATCCTCTAGTTTTGTTGTAGGAATTTTTATAGGGTTATAAACCCTTACTCATTTTCAGTTAATTTTCATCAGGTTTTCTTTTCATTTTATGTTTTGGGTTTGACTACAACTATGTGATTTATTTTAAATCCTAATGTGGTTTTGCTCAATATTTACAAGGATTTTAGATGTGCACCATTATGGAAATTTCTCCAGGTAAATAGTTCTTGGAATATTGTTCTTACTTTTGTAAACTAGTTTAACTTACGTATACCTTGAGGTATGATTAATATATATGTTTTCCTATTATTTATAGGTAATAATGTTGTCATGGTTGATTCGGAAACTTTTTCCTTTGATATTTCAGATTGGGGTTTCTTTGCAACTTACAAGACATTCGAATGTCTTAACCAGGTTGGATGTTCGGATTATTTTATGCTTGAACATGAATCCTGATTTTGAGGCAATTACCAAGATATTTGCTATCTAATTTCAATTTATAAGTTGAAGTAGTTAGTTTTTCGTTTCATATATGGAAGGTTATGAACAAAATTCTTCTATGCCTGAATAATTATTGTAATTAAGGGTATTTTCAGCTTATGACTATTGTCAACTGTAATTTATTGAGGTCAATTTCGACCCATTCTGCTATTAAAGCAAATTTCTCTTTATTAATAAAATATTAGTGTTAATATACTTCAGTTTCATGATTATATTAGTATTCTTCAAGTATTTATACTTTCTTATATTCACTCTTATTTCTATGTTTGAATTCTTAATGGTTAAGCTCAAAAATTGAGGTCAATTTCGACCCATTCTGCTATTAAAGCAAATTTCTCTTTATTAATAAAATACTAGTGCTAATATACTTCAGTTTCATGATTATATTAGTATTCTTCATGAATTTATACTTTCTTATATTTTATACAGTGATTATATTCACTCTTATTTCTATGTTTGAATTCTTAATGGTTAAGGTCTTTTAGACCTTTTGCTTACTATACAAGTGTTTCATTCATTCCTGCTAAACATAGATGTTAGGTGTATAAATAAAAACTTTTAAGTTTTCTAAATATCGTAAGGATATTCTTCTAGGAGTTTGTGTTTCTTTATCTATATATCTCTCTTTACTACAGGTCTCTTTACTACAGGTCTTTATACGACCTTTATATATATATATATATATATATATATATATATATATATATATTTTTTTTTTTTTATACGACCTTTATATTTATATATATTTATATTCTCTTTTGTTTAGGTCTTTATACGACCTTTATATATATATATATATATATATATATATATATATATATATATTCTTTATACATTCTTTATACGACCTTTATATTTATATATATATTCTCTTTTGTTTCTCTTCTTTCCTTGGAAATAAGAGAAAAAATACCACTAATTCTATAGTGCTATTCTCTTTTGTTTCTCTTCTTTCCTTGGAAATAAGAGAAAAAATACCACTAATTCTATAGTGCTATTTACACTACACTGATATAATAAATACTTACTTTTCCTTAAATTTTACTCACTCTCTATGATTAACTAGACCAACTTGATTCCACATGTATATATTGTAAATATAAATACAAACAAAAAGTACTAATCACAACAAAATTTTTTAGTAACATCTCATTTGTTCTTTCTGTACACAAAGAATTCTATACATGTATTTATTGTAACAAATCCACAAAGAATTCTATACATGTATTTATTGTAGATAAGCTCCAACATTAATTATCTTTAGACTAACTACTCAAACATTTTGCACTAAATATATAAAGCATACATATGTGCATGTCAAACTATACATATTTATAAGTATCCTTCATACTATTCCATTTCGTAAAAAAAAATTCACATAATAAACGTTTGGGGTACCAAATTCATATTTTAATTATGGAAACTAATATAGGAGCTTACCAGCTCCACTGAACCTTTGATACCTTTTCATCAAAAGTACTTCCTTTTCTATGCAAGTTCTTTGTTTTTGTCCTTCCCCTTTCCTTTTCTCCAGTTCAACACTGCATTACTCCTATTTCTAGAAAGAAAAGACAAAATAGATTAACCATATAGACAACCATCATCAGGACAACTTGAATGCTTTGATAGAAGAAGCCCACACTATTAGGGTTTAAATAGAAAGAAGAGGGAAAAGAAGGGAAGGGAAGGTCGGCTCTCAATTTTTGAGAAGTCTGCTCCCTCATGATTAAATTGATTAATTAATTTTAATTTTTAATTTTAATATTTTTTTTTAATTGATTATTATAACTTTAATTATTATTATATTGATTAATTAATTTTAATTTTTAATTTTAATATTTTTTTTAATTGATTATTATAACTTTAATTATTATTATCAATATAATAATTATTAATAAGTACTTATTAATTATATATATTATTATTGAAATTAATTAAATTGATTATAATTATTTTTAATTATTATTATTATTAATATAGAAATATTAATTGAAATGATTGATTATTATTACTTCAACTATTATTATTATAATATTTGTAATATCAAATAATGTATATTATTATTCAAATTAATTGAAATGATTATAATAATTTATTTTAAATTATTATTATTTATTTAATATAATAATTAATTATATTAATTTTTATTAATATAATAATTAATATAATAATTAATTATTAGTATAATGGTTAATATAAAATTAATTATATTAATATAGTAATTAATTATATTAATTATTTATTATTAATTATATTAATTATTATTAATTATATTAATTATTATTACTTCTATTTCTAGAAAGAAAAGACAAAATAGATTAACCATATACCCACTCAGTTGGTAGTTGGTATGTACCTCGACCTCACCCAATAGTTGGTAGCTAGTTACTATCTCATTTATGAGCTTTACTTCCCACTCTCAAAGACAACATCCTGTCTTTAAGGGAAGTTATGGATTAATCATTTCCATAATCATAAAAACTATAATAATTTAGATTAGATGCATAAGAATTAATAAATAAGGTAATCAATATCTAATCAATATCCAATATCATCTTGCAACCTTATCTCTTTTATGCAACCTTATCTCTTTTATCGAGGTGTAGTTTCAATATTAAATTCTAGACTCTTTTATTTCGTTAACAACATATTTGCATATTTACATTTAATACTTATCAATAATAAAATATGGATATATTGGTTTCCAAATAAGTTCTCAAAATGAAAACAACATCCATACTTAGCCATATCAATTTACATTATATACTCCAAGTCAAGGGATATCACATTCTATGAAAACAACATCCATACTTAGCCATATCAATTTACATTATATACTCCAAGTCAAGGGATATCACATTCTATTTGGCTGATAAATATAAATATACATACCATTGGTATGCAACTAACTAGTGAAATTTTTGTCCCGACAGGAAATCGATTTAAAAGTGTCACTACAAATTGCTTCAAAAGTGTCACTACAAATTACTTCCGGCTTTCTTTTGGTATCCATTTCCCTTTGTACCTAAGCATAATGTTATTAATTGTCGATTTTATTAATAACTCTTGACAATGAATCTTTTGGTATCCATTTCCCTTTGTACCTAAGCAAAATGTTATTAATTGTCGATTTTATTAATAACTCTTGACTATGAATTCCTTGTTCTATGATATAATTACTATTTTTCATCCTTTCACGCGTGAATTTCATTGGGGGCAGGCTAATAAATATAAGTTTAATATAATAAGGCTGCTATTTGTGGGAGGTGATGGAAAGAAATATCGAAGCGTTAAAGCCATCACATCCATTTCACTCTGAGATTGATCCACTTTTAATGTCATTTATAATATTCTTGATATTAGCACTTTTAGAAACTAGGAATTTAATGATTTGAGATGACTATTTGGAGAACCTGTCCATAATTTGGGTCCTGTAGATGCTTGCATAACATTTCCTATTCATAGACCTGCTTCCGCCTTTACAGAGTTGGATACAAAATTATCCATCTTCGAAACAAGCATTAAAGTAGTAGATCTTTTGGCTCCTTACCACGGTGGGGAAAAATTGGTTTATTTGGAGGAGCTGGAGTGGGTAAAACAGTACTCATTATGGAGTTGATCAACAACATTGCTAAAGCTCATGGAGGGGTATCTTTTGGCTCCTTACCGCGGTGGGGAAAAATTGGTTTATTTGGAGGAGCTGGAGTGGGTAAAACAGTACTCATTATGGAGTTGATCAACAACATTGCTAAAGCTCATGGAGGGGTATCTGTATTTGGAGGAGTAGGAGAACGTACCCGTGAAGGGAATGATCTTTACATATATTACACAATATTTTATGATATGATCATGATGGGTGGAATGCATGTAATTAACTGTGCAGAGTGGGGGAATGCGCCAGAGTGGGCTGCGCAACAAAAATGGATGTGCAAAAGGAGGGGGTGTGTGGATCAGGGATGTGAAATTTCTTCCACAGACATTAAAATTGACTATGTATAAAAATATTCGAGAGAATGCAACTTTGGTGGTCAAAATTTGGCTCTAATTGAAGATAATAACCTTATTTTTGGTTACTGAGAACCCAAATCATGACCAATTTCCTAGTCCATTGGGCTATGGAGTCTAAAATTTACATGGTTGTATTTCCAGGGAATATGTTATATGTACATTATAATACAAGAAGACAAAATAATATGTTATGTGAAGAAATGTTTGACATCCTACCCATTCATAGGGAAGCTGAGTAATTGATCATCCATTCCCGTGAGCATATATGAATTGCATCCATTGATTTTGTTTTTGACATAAGGTCTAATCCATAATGCATCAAACATTTTATGCATGGATGGATTTTCTTTCACCTTATTTCATAGTTGTACGATTTGTCCTTTTCAAAAACTCTTTTTAGTGGCTCCTTTATTAATATTCCGGGTGACAATTTCTTGTCTTATTTGAATGTTTTTAAAGGCTTCTTATCTTTGTTCTTCCAATTTTATTAGTTGATGTAGCCCAGTTTGGACTCTATAGGAATACTTGTTTCAAATAAGTTGTTGAAAATGTAACAGCCCTGGTGAAAATTCCATGTAAAAATATATATGAGGCCACGATGATTGAACATGTATTCCAAGCTCAATGGGGGGTAGGACATCATAGTGGGTGTTAATTTGGTTGTTTATGGCTAAGGAAACTTGAAAAAGGAAATGGATAAGGTTTTGGAAAGGCAAAAGGCATTTATTTATGAAAATAATGGAAATTAGGAAAAAAAGAAGTGAAAGGTCACAGGTTGCATGTGAGGAGGAAATTGAAGGAAAATAATGGAAAATGAAGAAAATAGAGGCCTCATTAATAAAAAAGCTTTTGAGGATCAGTGGAAAAGACTTGATCAATTCAGTTTTGGAGCTCTCTCATTATTCGCTCTCTCCCTCATACTCTGGGATACTTAGAGTTTCTTAGAGCACTTCTGGAGGGTGTGGCATATTGGATTCTTGGAGCAAGAAGGAAAATGAAGAGCATGAAATCACAAGAGGGCATAAGGATCAGTAGCTACATCATATCTTCTTGCCGGTATTGAGTTGCATGTAGGATTTATTGAATAGTTTTGGCATGCATGGCACATGCATGTGGTTTCTTGGTCATGATCTATCACTGACATGGAGGATTTCCTGGATTGACAGTGGATTGCCTAGCCTTTCCATTTTATGTATAGCCATGGAGATTGTGGGTTTATTTCCTTGTTTTGTTTTGGCTGGTTATCATATTTCCTTTATCTTGGGTTGAGTTATTAGTTCCTGAAAGCCTTGGTTAGACAAACACTCTAGAAGCCCTATAATGGCTTGGGTTGAGTTACTAGTCCAAGAAGCCCTGGTTGAATAAAAGCTCTGGAATCCCTATAACAACATGGGTTGAGTTACTAGTCATGGAAGCCTTGGTTGGACAAACGCTCTGAAAGCCCTTGTTGGGTTGAGTTAATAGTCTTGGAATCCCTAATTGGACAAACACTCTAGAAGCCTGGAAATGCTATGGGTTGAGTTACTAGTCCTGGAAGCCTTGGTTGGAAAAACACTCTGGAGCCGGTGACAACCATGGTTTGAGTTACTAGTCTTGGGATACGGGTTGGAACAAACACTTTAGAGCCCTGGAAGTCTGGGATAGAGACTACTTTGATGTTGTTTTTGTGGTGTCTGACCGCGAGGTGGAATCACTATTTGATGGGTTGAGGTGGATGGCCTGTAAAAGCCCTGGATGAGTTTTGATTGATGTGTTCTATGAGATCCCACATTCATGCTTGGAATATGGCATGGGGGTGAATGAATAAAGAGAGATTTGGCTAAGCCATTCTACGGCCAACTGGAACATGGAAGTCCCATCCCGGGTTTGGATTTTACATCATTAATGAAAGGTTATTTCTCCTAGTATTCCTATGAGTATTATGATGGATTATATGCCATTTATATGGTTGTGATTTCATGGATAATTTTGTCCCTATTATGTTGGTTATTTACATGTTTTATGACAACAGTTATGAGTGGCTCTCATAATGTTCTTACTTGTTATTGAATGATCAATGTATATATAACCTAATGGATGAAATGGAAGCTAATGTGATAACGAGACAATACTTCATAATGAATCTCAGATAAGTATGAAATGCCTATATTCAGATTTGTTATTTACACCTATAGGTTGCATATTTACTAACTGTTTGACAAAATGTCTGTCATGGCTAGTGAGGGTCCAATTAAGGTCTTGAACAAGTATTTTTTTACTACTGCCATTTCCATGTTATTTTACTGATTTAGAGAGATTTTTCAATTTTGGGTAGTGACCGGGGCTCTGGGTCTGAAAAATTGGATCAAATCTAGGAGTCGCTAGCATAACACTGACAGTTTCGGTGTCTGGTCACTGGCAGGCAAGCCTGTGAGAGTGACTTTAGGTTGTTGGCTAATCCCTTGCCCATAGCATGAGAAAAACTATGGCCCAAGAGACCTAAAACAACATTGGGATCCAGGGACAGGCTGTCTGAGTGGCTGACTTGTTGGATGTTTGTAAGGTGTGTTCCCATGGGTTCCACTTCCTTACTGTGACTTATGAGGTCGAATCATATCATAGTGGCCTCTCATCACATGTTTACCCCGACTGATCGGTTGCTTTTAGATGAGGGAGGAGGGTGTTATAGAGTGGTATTAGAGTGTGGTTTCACTCTCCTTGGGATGTGTTTTGATCATTTTTTCATATTGGTTACATATGTGTCCCTTATGCATGTAGTCCATGTGATTGTTACATTTGCATGGTGTTGATCATGGTTGTAGTGATGTCGCCATGTGAAGGTTGAAGGTGTGGTCCTGGAGTATGTCTTCATATGTGTATGGTTGATTATGCATTGCTATGCATGACAGTTATCACATATTATCAAGTGCACGCGAGGAGGTTGTTATTGTCGTGCATGAGGTCATGATTTGTGTAGTTGGTATGGTCATAAATTGATGAATGGACTCTAGCTAGAATGGTGTGTATATGGTTTTGTACTCGTGTGTTCTATGTATATATGAAGTTGTTATGCATGTATGGTCTTGGTTATAGTTATGCATGAATAGTATGTCAAATATGCCTTGTGAAGTCATTGTATGCAATTTAGGTCATCATGATGCTATTGGTTTTTATGATGCTAATGTGTTGGCTAAGATAGAGAAGGAGATGCAAACTATCAAAGTGAGGTTGCATAATTAGACTTTGGGGTAAGGAAAAACCGCCATACAAGTATGGTATGTTTGGCATGCATGTATGTAAGTTAAGGATATTTATATGCATTAGGTTTATATACATTAGGTTTATGTAGATTTCTTTTGATGTTATGGTTACATTCATAATAGATGTTAGTTGATCAATGTAGTTATATGCCCATGTGTCAGATAGTCAAGAATTTTTGTTTTATGTTAGATAAATTAATGATCATGTTATATGTTGTTGATGAGTATGCTATAGGTTAACTTGTTATTGTTAAATCTGATAGCTAGTTTGACGATTAGGTCATATATTATTGATGAGCATGTTATATGTTAACTCATTGTTGTTATACGTTAGTTAACTTGACGATTAGGGTTATAACATTAATATCTTGATGTTATATGTATCATGCTAAATTGGATTATAATATGCAAATGGTTATGGTTACGATACTCAGGTATGAGCCGACATATTTGTGATGATTTTGCATATGTGATTGCTATGCATGAATGATAATTGTTTATGAGTTTATGATGCAGACATGTTAGTTAGTGACTATTGTGGATATCATGATTTTATTTATGTTTGAGTTAGTATCTCATGAAGTTATATCATGCTAACTAGATTGATTGTGTAGACAAGATTGCCTCCCCTGAGATACATTAAGGTATGAACTTTTTTATGCCATCTACTTTGTGCTTGATTGTTTGATTATGACATCTATTTTGTGTTTGAGTGTTTGATGTCTAGTTGATTTATTTAACATGGTACGTTTGCAAGTTGGTGGAATGTTTGATGGATTGCATAATATGAGTATGTGTTCAAATGATATTGTTTTAAGAGGATGGTACTAACACATATATGTTGAGCCAATTGATATGTACTTGAGTATAATAGGTGATAGTTGTAGTATTATGTGTAATGACTATGAATTGACTGTGGATTATGGCATGATTGTTAGTCTTGGTAAAGGTTTATTTCAAATTGATAGATATGATTCTCTTGATATTTGGAACATGTGGTTGACATGTGTGAGTAGTTAGCAGAAACATGCTTGGTGTTAGCATGACAAGGTAATAGCTGATGTGTTTATATAAATAACAATTGGGTGATGTGAAAGTACACAGTAAGCCTCGATTGCAACAAGGTAAAAATGTAAGAGAAAGGAATTGGGAAAGAATTCCTTGGCTATGTTTGGAAACCCTAATTCCAAACAAATGAGTGCTTTGCATACAGGAAGTCTTCTTAACCTTGACTTTGTCTGACATTATGTGGATATGTGCTATAGTCATGAACATGTACTTGACAGGTATATTGGCCAGTCTCTAGTTGTAGGTGGATCTGTCAAGGGAATTGGAGCCCCTTGAGAGATGGCGTGGATATATTCAGTTTCAAGCAGTGTGCTTGGCACGACAAGATGAGGTAACTGGTGTATTTTTATGTTTATTTATGCACTAGTAATTATGTGTTAATGACAACATGATGTAGGAAGTTGCATGGCAAGAGAGGTTGCCATGAAATTTTAAAGAAGGCTGAGTTTGAACTTTCCTTGGGAACCATGGGGATTGAGTCATGGTGTTTGTTGCTAGTCTTGTACCTTTGGTATTTTGTGATTTACTTGCACTTGATTTGTAGTTTTGTTATGTTTAGTGCATGACCATGCCACTTGGGTTGTGGTGTCATTATTGGTTTCATGGTTTCCTTCTTGGTTGCTTCTTATCTTTCCTTTTATGTTTTGAGTGTCTTGGGAATTATTTGGGAAAGAGAAAGGTTAATGGATCTTAGGGAGAGTTGTGTGGTACTCAACAGTTAATGTAAGACACAAATGAAGATCAGTGCATGAGTAAGAACAATAGAATGTAAGCCTATGACAATCAGTTGGATTGGTTGGGTCCATTGCGGTAAATGGACGGCGGAAATACAGTCATGAGAAAGGTAACTAGAAAAGGTAAAGTAAATGGATATGAGGTGTTAGTTACCTTGGTTATGTTGGGAATGCTTATTCTCAATGTTGTGTATGAATAAAGGAAGTTCTTATAACCTTGACCTTGATATCTAGTAATTATGTCATGATCATGATTATGTTGATGTTTATACATGTAGGTGTGTATGTATGTATGTCATTGTTTGACAGGATGATGATTGTTTTATGCTAATGATTAAATATATATGTGTTTATCTATGTTACTATTTGACAGGGTTGTCAGGGATTGTTCGTGTTATCACAAAATCAAGCACTGAAGGCTGCTAATCAGTCAGACTCTGTGTAACTATTTCAAACCAGACTTTTGACTAAGGCTTAGCCTCCTTAGCCTGAGAGGGCTCTCTCAAAGGGGTTACTGATTTTAAATATTGATGAGATGGCTAACTCTTGCAAAGTAAATTTAACATATGAATTGGCTGGACAGACCTTACAAAGATTTCCATTGGGCTCATGGAGTTAATCATTATTTCAGCAAACTATAAAACCACTCATTCATGGAAGTCAGGGCATGTAATGTTTAAATACTCAAGACACCTCTCAAATAAACCTCAACTTACAAATACACACAGGAAATCAGAGCAGCAGAGTGAATTCTGAGTGATTGTGTATCTATAAAGCTGTAAAACATAAAGGATAAAACAAAACACATATATCTTGAGCATCTGAAACAATGTATGAATCCTGAGAAGAAGAAGCAGTCATTTGTATTACTGAAAACAAGTTCTTACATAAGCCAAAATAAACTCTGTTTCTCAAAAACATCCAACCCTCATTACATCAAAGTTTGATCTATATATAGAGGTACACCCTTAACTAATTTGAGCTTCCTCCTCCAGCATGAGGGGAGCTCGATGACTGCTACTAATTACCCCTATCTACCATTTAACTAACTCATTAAATACATTAAGTGCTGAGCTGTAATTACAAAGAGTCCTAACTAAACTAAAACTCTGATTTTATTCTCCTCGTAGCATGATTCTTTCTTGATCCTTGACACCTGTCTCCTTAAAGTTTGGCCGAGATAGCTGAGAGAAGGATGCAATGAACAAGCTAGCCTTGGATGCTGAATGCGCTGATGGTTCATTAATCATAAGGATAAAACCCCTGTTTTTCCGGTCCTTGTCTCCCACCATTCTTCAAAAATTAAGCAGCATGTTCCCAGCTCTTTAATACCCCAAAAATAACGAGCATCACCATATTCCCAAATGTGCTGGAAGCTTCTCTGATGGACAGGTGTGCCAAAACAACTTCTCGTATGCAGCTCCCTCAAAACCCTAATCACCGAGGATAAAGTGGCTTTATAACCAAAAATCTTAAACTTAGGTTAAAAGATTTCACCTTTTGTTAAAGGTACAACTGGCATATATTGAATGGCTGTAGCAGCTTCCTTTGATCCCTTTCATGTCACTGAGGTGTTCCCTTTTGCAAATTTCCAATTCTTCTTTCAAACTGTTTGCCTGCGTTTTTAAAAACAACACCTATTAAACAATTTCCATTTTCCTTAAGATTTTTACTGCTCTGCCACCTGATTGCAAAACTCCTTTTTACCTTGGATATGTATAGCAGGGTCTACATGCCTTCAAAATAATGGAACTTAAACAAAACTTGACAAAATTTAGAATATGACCTTTCTCATCATTAATGAGCAGCCAGTTAACCTAGCTGTGCTTTTAAATCTGCAACCTCTCTCCTTAAAGCTTTGTTTTCAGCTCTTAAACGCATGTTCATTTTTCTGATGAGTTTAGCTTGTTTAAGAGCTGGAACTGTCCATGTATATACATCAGCCACTGAATCTACTTGACCCACTAGGTGTTTACTACCTTTTAACACAGCTCTTCGATAGTTGGCATACCTGACTGCACGCTCCCTAGTGACATTCTTTGCTTTGGCAATTTCATCTTTTGCTGCCTCCATCTGGTTCTTTATGGCTATGATATTTCCCCCTTGGGAAATAATGACTGTTCTGTTCTTGCCTTTTTGCTTGATTTGTTTTGCCTCCTCTGTTCTAGACAGCTCTTCAACTACCTCTGTTCTGGGCATCTTTAAAACTTTCTCTCCTTTATGCAGCTTCTCAGCTTCCCTGACTTGTTTCCTTGTAACCGGCCTTCGTGGTTTGAAAATAAATTCCTCACCAGGTTCATCAAATTTTAGTCTCTTTGAAGCTTTGGACTTTTTAGTGTTCTCCGGTGATGATTGAGTTAAATCAATGTGCATTGGTTCAATGTGCACTGGTTCAACCTGCTCAAACTCAATTGCCTCAAGCAAATCACTCAAACTGGCCTTAGATATTGGACTTTCCTCAACAGCTACTGATTTGCCCTTCTCTTTGCTTAATTGACTCCTTGTCTTAACTCTTGATACTTTTTCTGACCCACTTGATCCAGGTACATCTTTCTTGTGCTTGACCTCTTCTTTTGATGATGGCTGAGGTGGCTCTTTAATAACCAAGGGCTTCACTGATTTATTTACTTTAGTCTTGGTCTTCTTTTTATCCTTTACCTCCTTTCTAAGCTCAGCTATTGTAGGTTCCTCAACTGATTCTTCTCTTTCTCTAACCGGCTGTGGAGTAAGGCCTGTTTTACTCTGAAAACCAGCCATAAAGATAAAAGAGTTCCAATCCCTACCAATTTTCTGAAGACCATCCAGCACTAACAGTTTCACTAAACCATGGTGAAATAATGATGTCTCACAGTCATCCTTTCTTAATTGCACTTTATCACACATTTTGCTGAGACTACGAAACAGATAAAATGGAATATCTATGGATGCTTTACCAGTAAAGTGCAACAACAACTTAAAGTGATAGGAGTAAACCTTGTTATATCTACCCTCACAGGTTAAATACTTTTGAATGCATGTAAGAAGCAGAGCATAGTGCTCCTTAACATAGCTTCTAGGCACAACCTTTGTTAAATCCTCATTCACATATGCCTCTTTAAGAAATTCTTTGCAGGGGTTCAAATCAAATTTAAAGTTTTTAAACCACTCCTGCCCCCCTCTTGGAATCTCAGTTACATTAGCAATTGCCTCTGGAGATACTTGAAATTCTAACATAGATACTTTAGAACTTAAACCTGTAAAGTTCAAGGAAAACTCCTTTGTTACCTGAGCATGGCCACCCTGCAGCTTCTCACAAAAATTCCAACAGCCAGCATCCTTGAAAGCTTTCCTAACACCTTCGTCTCTCAATGCAAGGTCCAATCCTTCAGGCTCCGTTCTCTGACATCTTCCAGACCTATGCTCCTTTCTCTCCATTCCGCTTTCGAAATTTTGCATAGAGAATGACCTCCAGCCTCAGCTCAAATGGCAAATTGAAATTTTTAGAACGCAGGCTCGCTTGAAAAAGAAACTCGGGCTCTTTTGCAATTCGGATATCTTATCACACAAGCTGGCCACTTTATGCATCATTTACAAACATCATAAAACATCCATGCATGATAAAACCGTTAGAATGATTTTTATGTACATGCCTATGAATCTATTGGTGGAGTGATGGCTCATAAGTGTTTGGGAGGTACGCCAACTGACAATAACCGGACGGAGACAATGACTCATCCCCAGACGTGACCCTTTAGGAATCTGCGCTGCAAAATGCCCAAAACCGTGATTTCGTAGCGCAGACAGTTATAAATTAGCAAAATGCGCTGCAAAATGGCTGGATGCTGATGTGCTGCGAAAAGGCTAAAACATAATTGCGCTGCAAAATCAACCAATAAGACTGCGCTGCGAAAATACGGAAAGGACCAGTGACATGTACAAGATAAGACATGGCTTATGCAATCATGATGGAGGATGACCAATAGTATTAGATAATGATTCACATCAAGACCCTTTAGAAACATGACCCCTAAGTAAGAAACATAGGACAAAAACCCATTTGACACCAATTTTTTGACAGTGAACTTTGGACAAAAATTATATACATGTGACTGTAGTTCTAGGTGATAACAGTTCGTGTGGAGGAATGATTTCTTAGGCAAGTGAATGGCATGAAGAGATTCACGGTTCATGAGGAATCAAGTGGGAAGAGTCGACTAACACATCTACGAGGTCAGTATCATGTGGTTATGAGTTGATATTATGTGAGTATATTATGTCTATGTTATGGACAGGGTATACAAATGGATACATCAATGAAATGAATGGAGTGTGGTCTACGAAATGCCACGATAAGCATGAATAAGACACTGGAAGCAAGGTTTCTTGGTAGACATAGTGTGGTTTCGTATGTGTGGTATTACTGTTGTGCATATGTAATACATGTTGTACATGTTGCATCTCTGATGATTGTGCGCATGTAGTATTGTGCATATGTAGTGTGTGTACATGTTGTTTATGCAATATTATTTACAGGGTGTTATTATAGATAGTGTTGTATGCATGTTGCATATTTAGTGCTGGGTACATATGATTCTATGTACATGTTGCATATACAGTGATGTGTACATATTGTACTGTGTGCATGATGGATATACAATGTTGTATGCATATGGTGCTCTGCATGTGTTGGATATGCGGTGTTGTGTAAAAATGAAGCTATGTACATGTTGGATATGCAGTGCTAGGTACATGTGGTGTTGTGTGCATGTTGTACATGTGGTGCTATGTACATATGGCGTGGTGTGCATGGTTGTACAAGTGGTGCTATGTGCATGTGGTGCTATGTACATGTTGTATAAGTGGCACTGTATGTAGGTGGTGTTGTGTACATGTCGTGCATGTGATACTATGTACATGTCGTATTGTGTAAACATTGTACAAGTGGTGTAGTGTATATGTGGTGTTGTGTACACGTTGTGCAAGTCACGTCATGTACATGTGATGTTGTGCACACATTGTGCAGGTGGTGTGGTGTGTAGGTGGTAATGTGTACATGTACATATGGTACTGGTGCACTTGTGGTATTGTGTGCATGTCATACATTTTATGTTGAGAGCATGTGGTACTAGGTATGTGCATTTTGTAGGTGCACGTATTGTGTGGTGTTGTACATCAGGTATAGGTGTATGAGTTGTGTTGTATACCAGGTGTACATGTATGCATTGTGTGGTGTCACACGTTGTGTGCGGATGTATATCGTGTGATGTTCATTGTGTACATATACATACGTACACTAGGTGTAGGTGTATGTGTTGTATGTCAAGTATAGGTGCATGTGTTTCATGGTGTTGTATGCAGTGTGTGATTGTATGCGTGCAATGCACACTATGTGTATGTGTACACGGTTGAGGAAAATGCACTCGGTGTTTGCTAGGTGTGGCAACTGATTCAATGTGTGTAAAAAAGAACAAAGGCGGAAGTAAGGATTGGGGAAGGATAAGTATCGATATTGTATTTCATTTTTACTATACATAAGATTTATGATTCTGGTCTATGATGATTACATGTGATCGATGATTATGGTTTATGATGGTTACATGTGATTTATGATTTTGATCTATTATGGTTATGTTTTGAGCTAATCATATGTGATATGTTTATACATGATGTTTTGATCAAATAGTTAGTTTGACTTATTGTGACAAGAAGCAAACATGATTGCAAATTTACCTTATTGATGAACTACCAATGAGGTATGATTTGATATTATTTCAATTTATTTGAATATAATGGAAATTATATGCATGGAACAAGAATGCATGAACATGCCTCGTTGGGTGGTTGAAATCACTTGCAAGATTTGGTAGCAACAAAAAAAAATTGGAACATGTAGCAATATGCTGGTAAAACATTCAAGAGTAGGGCCATTGTGGGACACTGGTACCCAATAGTGTCCATTGATTGCCATGAGTATACTATGACTGGTATGATGGTTTTGAGGTAGTGATATATGCCTTATTTTTTGTATCTTCCGATGCGAGGAAGCCTTGCTAAGGGATGGACTGCCTGGGATGGGGGTGCCAACAGAACTTGGAAGGTGAGTGACTGCAAAGAAGGGTTGACCGGATTGCCCGAGGGACTGTGTAGCAGACAAGGGAAGGCCGATGATGGATTTTATTTGTCATGAGTGTTTCCAGATGGAACCAGATGCACATTAGGAGTGCACCCTGGAACAATGAGCCGATGGTTGTTCACTAAGAGGACAAGTGGAACGGGATTGCATCGCTAGATATTGGATGCAACTTTGACTATGGTAGTAGATTTTGGACTTCCTGGGAAGGAGGTGAATATTGGTACTACTTTGAGGATGGAGGTGTGAGCCTTTGAATTCCCTTGTTGATTGATACAGGCATCATATTATCTTATTTGCTGGTTTAGTAGATGTGTATGTGTGTATATGTGATTTTTGTAAATACCGTAATAAACTGCGTTATAAAGCTCCACTTTGTGGTATGTTGTCATGATGTTTTGTTTTAGTAGATGGTCATTGTAAATACTGAAATGAGCTGTGTTATAAAGATCCATGGGAAATATGTTTTGTTTTCAGTGGTCTTGTTTGTATAGGTGTCATTGAACATCGAGGATGGTGTTCCCCCAAAGGGGAGGGTTTTGTAACAACCGTAGTGAAAATTCCATATAAAAATATATATAAGTCCACAGTGATGGGATATGTATTCCAAACTAAATGGTGGGTAGGACATCCTAGTTGGTGTTCATTTTGTTGTTTATGGCTGAGGAAATTGGCAAAAGGCAATGGCTAAGGTTTTGGAAAGGCAAAAGGCATTTATTGGCATTTATTTACGAAAATAATGGAAATTAGGAGAAAAGGAGATGGAAGGTCATAGGTTGCATGTGAGGAGGAAATTGAAGGAAAATAATGGAAAATGAAGAAAATAGAGACCTCATTAATAAAAAGGCTTCTAAGGATCATTGGGAAAGACTTGATCAATTTAGTTTTGGAGCTTTCTCATTATTCTCTCTCTCTCTCTCATACTCTTGGATACTTAGAGTTTCTTGGAGCACTCTTGGAGGGTGGCATATTGGGATTCTTGGAGCAAGAAGGCAAAGGAAGAGCAGGAAAGCACAAGAGGGCATAAGGATCAGTAGCTACATCATATTTTCTTGCAAGTACCGAGTTGCATGTAGGATTTCTTCACTATTTTTGGCATGCATGGCACATGTGTTATAGAAATATTTGGGCACTGCAACCTTGACCACATATGTACATAAACCAAGGGCTCTCAAATCCCTAAAAATGTTGTTTCATACCCTAAAGGATCAAGGTCAACTAATTACATCATTTCCTAGAAGTTCTCCCTGAAAAACTACCTAGGACTGGTCAAAATTGGACCATACAGATTGCTCCATGCTAAGGGTGCGATGTATCTCACCTGCTACACACAAAGGGTGCGATGCATACTGAAAAGCCCTTCTGTAGGGTGCGATGAGCGAGAACAGACAAAAGTTAGAAGCAGTTTGCTAGGTGGAAACTCGAAGAATCTTCTAGAAACTGCTCATATGACACTTGCCTCTCTGAATTCGCCCAGGGATCAGTGAGAGATCATGAAATCTCAAAGTGGAACCAAGAACTATCAATGAAATGACACTAATCAAAATCCCAGAAGCTGACTCACCCTCCTGCAAACATCTATATATGGATCCCTCATCCTAGAGATCTAGAGGCTAGAATTTTGTAATTTGTAAGGAAGTGTTGTTGGTTTCTCTTTGAAGACATTGTATTGTTGGGTGATCTTGCTTTGTATGAGGTGAAGAAGGCTTTCATGCTAGGAGGATGATGATGGATCAGATAGCTTGGTTGTAATCCTCTCTTCTACTACTTCTATCAATAAAGCTATTTGAGTTTTCCTCCATATACTTGTATATCTCCGAATATTGTATTTATATATGCATTTGTATGGTTAATGTACATCTGATCCTACATTTTTTATGGTTATAGATCTCTATGCTTTGATGGTATTTTTCTGCTTTGACACTACAAGTGTTCTTTGAAGTGGGACAAGTGAGAAAGGAGTGGTGAAAGCTCTATCAAAGGAGAGAGGAAACAAGCAAGGAGACTAACGAAAGACTGAGGTTGGTACTCTCTGCTTCTCTCTCATCTATCTCTCATAAAGGAAAACACAAGTAACTTTCGTTTGTTTGTTTCTAAGATAGCTAATCGTCTTAGTGGGACTAGCAGCTCTGAATGGACACTAGTTTTCCCGATAACAAAATGGCGACTCCACTGGGGAGCAAATATTTTGTTTGTTTTGTTACTGTTGCTTGCTTTATAAACTATAGATGGAGCCTGAAGTTAATCAATCTAGCCTTCGAACTGCTTTTGCTATGCAACTGCAAAGTAGATCAACATTGCTTCAGTCAATCTTTGGGCTAGTTTATGAACTGAACATCTGAATTGCAAACATCCTAAGCGCCCTGGTGGTAGCTCAAATAACCTCATTAGATCAGCCCCTATACTTTGTGTTTACTGCCTATCAAAAGCTCAGCCTAAACCCCTGAACTTAGCTGCAAACTGTGAGTGAAAACCAAGTTCAGTCTCGTCCCTAGTCCATTGCACTGTCTCTCACTGGAAAACTGGATGCATTGCACCTCTCGTGTGTTGCAGGTGAGATGCATCCCTGTTTCCTTGTGTTACAGGTGTGATGATTGAGTAAGACTGTTTTTGCCTCCAGATTTTGGTTTTTTCTTCTTCAGCTTTATTCAGTAGTTTTGTTGTCTATGATCAGTATATCCAATTGGATGGAACTCTTCGTGATGCCGCCTTGGCTAACGAAGATCATAATAAATGAGTTAAGGCGCAATTTGACAAAAATGTCAAACCCCGTGTCTTCTTAGAAGGTGACCTGGTCTTGCTTTACGATCAGGAATCCGATAAATTAGGAGCAGGTAAATTCCAATCATTGTCGATGGGCTCCTACATTGTTAAATGAGTATTAGCAAAAAAAGCCTACGAGCTAGTAGATTACAATGGGATTCCACTGTCGCAACCCCGAAACGGGTTGTACCTTAAGTGTTACTATACTTGACTAAGTGTAGTAATCTCTTTATATGTTTTTGTTGTGTTTTTGTTTTCATTAAGAGTGATCGTTTTGTTAGGTAATCCACTTTTGCATTTGTTGCAGATGTCAAACCTATTGGAATCACTTGTTGGATATGCCAACAGAGCTAGTCTTAGTACACAGAACCTATCTTCTATAGCCTGGGCCATTTTTTATCCAAGCAGTGAGT
Source organism: Pinus tabuliformis (assembly GCA_031772625.1). NCBI lineage: Eukaryota > Viridiplantae > Streptophyta > Pinopsida > Pinales > Pinaceae > Pinus > Pinus tabuliformis. Next base: position 252,822,928 of record CM062812.1, on the reverse strand, counting down.
TAGTGAGTTTCAGAGGGGTATGTATTGGTCGGTCAATGAACAACATCGCTGAGTATAGCGCGTTGATAGAACTTCTCTCTGATGCCATTGCATGTGGCATACGCTGACTTATTGTCAGGCTAGACTCACAACTTGTCATCCTACATCTTATTGGCATCTATTCCATTTGGAATCCAGCTATCTATCGTATGTTCCTAAGGGTCAGGATTTTGGAAAGGCAATTTGATTCTATTCAATATCAACACGTTGTTGGGTTGTGTTATATTCTTTCCATGACTAGCCCACGTAGTTAACCGGGGGTTAGAGGGGGGGAGGTCACAGGGGGTTTGAGGGGCACCTGTAGCCCCACTTTATGGCGTCTGTGGCAGCGCCCTGGAAAATTTTGGTTTTGGACCCTATGTTATGTTGGGTGGACCCACCTATGGTTTTGTACATGATTTTCACACATGTTTTTTGGACGTGATGGTTTTCGGTCCATGGTATTGGATGCGATGGTTTTTCGGTCCATGGTATTGGATGCTTCAGCATGTACAAATATGTATTGTAACATTGAAAGGAACATAATGAAAAATCGAGCTGGTAGTCCCGGTTTTGGGATCCAGGGGAAAATCTCTATGTATATGTGTTTTATGTGTTATGCTCTCGCATTTTTTTATTTTCTGTGTTTTAGAATTCGTATGCAAGTAATTTCTGTACAGGGTTAAAACCTACATTTGGTATCAGAGCTGTTTTGGCTTCAAGGGGACACCTTTGTTGCTGAGGGGTTTCACTCGGGCCTATGGTAGACCTTGTTCAGTGGGAGATCTGCGAGATCGATTCTAGTGGTGAAAGAAGATGGCTAGCAGTGGAAAGATAGAGATCGAGAAATTTAATAGTCAAAGTTTTGAGTTGTGGAAACTCAAGATGGAGGATCTGTTGGTGGATAAAGATTAGTGGATTGCGGTAGATATAGGTACTAAACCAACGGGAGTGTTCGATGAAGAATGGAAGAAGTTGGATCGGAAGGTAAAGAGCACAATATGATTATGTGTCTCAGATTCAGTGTTTCTGAATGTATCAGGGGAAGCTACGGCGAAGGCTTTGTGGGACAAGTTAGGGACTTTGTACAAATCTAAGTCTCTGGTGAATAAATTGTTCCTACGGAAAAAGCTGTATAACTTGAGGATGAAATATGGAGACTCGGTGACAGAGCATCTAAACGCATTTAATACTATGGTAAGTCAGTTAGCATCTATTGATATTAAAATTTCAGATGAAGATAAGTGCATCAGTTTGTTGTATTCTCTACCAGATTCGTGGGATAGTCTGGTTATTGCAATAGGTAGCAATGCAACTGCCTTGCAGTTTGATGAAATAGTCTCAGCCTTGCTGACAGAGGAGATGAGATGGAAAAATATGGAGAACCAAAATGGTGATGCCTTATCAATATGAGAACGGTCCCAGAACAGAAACAAAAATAAGTCATTGAGTGGGAGATCTAAATCTAGAGGGAGATCTAAATCTACAGGAAAACTTGTAAAGGTGTTGTGCTAGAAATGTGGAAAGGAAGGCCACTTCAAAAGGGACTGTAAATCTAAAGCTCCTGACAAAGGAAAGGGATCTGATGAGGCTCCTTCTGCAGAGGCAAAAACCACCTCAGATGAAGGTGGGGATGTGTACTTGGCTTCTTCAAGTACACATGTAGATCATGAGGCATGGTTGATTGAATCAGGTGCATCCTTTCACTTCACTCCCCATAGAGAGTGGTTCTGCGAGTATGAGAAACATGATGGTGGTGATGTCTTCTTGGGGGATGACAGGAAGGCTAAAATCGTTGGTCGCGGAAAGGTAAAATTGAAGTTGCAAGGTGGAAGATTTAGAACACTTCCGGGTGTTCTACATATTCCTACATTGTCTAGAAATCTAATTTCTGTAAGCAAGCTGGATGATGCAGGTGTAAAAATAGTGTTCGAGAAGGATACCTGCAAGATGGTTCGGGGAGCATTGGTATTGATTTAGGGAGTTCGGATTGGAATTCTATACAAGCGTCAAGGTAGCACTATTGTTGATGGGTGCAACAGTTCCGTGGTTCTTGAAAGTGGAGTAGAAAATCTAGTGGTCTCTGGAGAAAAGACCATGCTGTGGCATCAAAGGCTTGGACATATTGGAGAGAAAGGCCTTTGAATACTTCATGGTAAAGGTACGGTAGAAGGTATGAGTAATAGCTCTTTGGATTTTGATTTCTGTGAAAATTGTGTATATGGGAAGCAGAATCGGGTGAGTTTCCCCTCTCGTGGTAAGGGGGCGAAACATATATTAGAGCTTGTGCACAGTGATGTGTTTGGACCTGTGAAGGTTCCATCAATGGGTAAGTCTGTGTAATATGTATCATTTATAGATGACTTCTCAAGGAATACATGGATATATTTCCTTAAGAAGAAATCTGAAGTCTTTGACAGGTTTAAAGAATTTAAGGCTCTCATGGAAAATCAGACAGAGAAGAAGATAAAGGTGCTGAGGATAGATAATGGTGGAGAGTTTTGCAGCAAGGAATTTGAATAATTCTGTAAGAAGTGTGGTATAGCATGACAGAAGACTACTCCATATACACCTCAGCAAAATGGAGTTGCAGGAAGAATGAACAAGATGTTGACGGAAAGGGCAAGAAACATGCTCAGTGGTGCCAGGTTAGGACAGGAATTCTGGGCAGAGGCGGTGGATACTGCATGTTACCTGATCAATAGGTCACGGTCATCAATGTTGGAGGATAAGACTCCACAAGAGATATGGACTGGTAAGAAACCCTCTCTTTCACATCTAAGGGTATTTGGATGTGATGCATATGTACATGTTCCAAAAGAGAAAAGAGCCAAGTTGGATAGTAAATCTGAAAAGTGCATCTTTATTGGGTATAAGGATGGTTTAATGGGTTATAAACTTTGGAACCTAGTAACAAGGTAGGTTGTGTACAGTCGAGATGTGGTGTTAAGAGAGGTGAAAGATGTTATTAAACATGAAGTCCAACCAAAGGAACCTGAGAAGATAGAGTTTGAGCTAAAGGAGGAAGAATCAGACTCTATAGTAGAGGAGGAATCAGAAGATGAAGAGCCACAAACTTCGGCTGTGAGAAGATCAGTTCGAGAAAGAAGGCAACCAGAGAGGTATAGTCCATCTGCTTTCTGTTCAAATTTTTCTTTGTTTGTTACTGATGATGATCCCAGAACTGTGAAGGAAGCAGTGGATTCAGAGGATGGAAAACTCTGGAAAGAGGCCATGGTTAATGAAATGGCATCTTTGCACAAAAATGAGGCTTCGGATCTGGTGGAGTTGTCGGCTGGGAGGAAAACCATTGGAAGCAAATGGGTGTTCAAAAAGAAGACAAATGAAGAAGGAAAAATGGAGAAATACAAAACTCGGTTGGTAGCAAAAGGTTATTCCCAGGTGTCGGGAATTGATTTTGGTGATATTTTTTCCCCTGTTGCCAAGGTAACTTCTATTAGATTACTTTTATCTGTTGCCGCTGCTTTTGATTTTGCGGTAGAACAGATGGATGTGAAGCCAACATTTCTTCACGGGGATTTGGAAGAGGAGATATACATGAAGCAACCTAAAGGCTTTTCAGTGAAGGGTAAGAAAGAACTAGTATGCAAGTTAAAGAAGTCTCTGTATGGGTTCAAACAGTCACCAAGGATGTGGTATCATAAATTTGATACATTTATATGAGGACTTGGCTTCACCAGAAGAAAAGCAGATCACTGTGTGTATTTTAAATTAATTGGTGACCGTGTTATTTATCTGGTCTTGCATGTGGATGATATGTTGTTGGTTGGAAATGACAAAGAAGTTATCCAGGATTTGAAGACCCAATTGTCATCCAAATTCGACATGAAATATCTTGGTGATGCAAACTATATTTTGGGCATGGAAATTAAAAGAGATCAGGCAAAGAGGAAGCTTTGGTTAAACCAGAGGAAGTATGTCGAGACAATATTGCAGAGGTTTAATATGTAGGATAGTAAACCGGTGAAGGTTCCTATTCCTATAGGTGTGAGGTTATCTGCTGAACAGTGTCCCAAGACACAAGAAGAGGAAGAGGACATGTCCCGTGTTCCATATGCAAGTGCAGTTAGTAGCCTGATGTATGAAATGGTTTGTACTAGACCAGACATTGCACATGCAGTGGGAGTATTGAGCAGGTTTATGTCAAAACCAGGGAAGGAGCACTGGACAGCAGTGAAGCGGGTTTTTAGGTATTTTCATGGCACTAGTGATTATGGTTTGTGCTACCAAGGAAGACCGGGATTGGATATAATGTTGGATATTCATGGCTTTGTTGATGCAGACTAGGCTGGAGATCTAGATCAAAGAAGATCTACAAGTGGGTATGTGTTTAACCTATTTGGAGGTGCAGTCAATTGGATGAGTAACAAACAATCTGTAGTGGCATTGTCAACTACAGAGGCAGAATACATGGTAGCCACTCATGCAAGCAAGGAAGCAATTTGGTTGCAGAGATTGTGTTTAAGTATGGGGTTAGTACAGGAAGCTATAAAGATAGATTGTGACAGCGAAAGTGCAATTTTCTTGGCAAAGAACCCCGCATATCATTCAAAGACAAAGCAATTGATCTTCGGTATCACTTTGTGAGGGATATGATAGAAGACAAAAAGGTGTTGTTGGTAAAGGTGGACACTTTGAAGAATACTGCAGATGTATTGACAAAATTTGTAAGCTCTGAGAATTTCTCTTGGTGTAGAGAGACAATGGGCATTTTAGGGTTGGAAAAATGACTAAGCTCTCCTGCGGCCCCCTGTGGAAAGAAAAAAACAAGTGGGAGAATGTTGGGTTGTGTTATATTCTTCCCACGACTAGCCCACATAGTTAACTGGGGGTTAGAGGTGGGGAGGTCACAGGGGGTTCGAGGGGCACCCGTAACCCCACTTTATGGGGTCCAGGGCAGCACCTCGGAAAATTTTGGTTTTGGACCCTATGTTAGGTTGGGCGGACCCACCTATGGTTTTGTGCATGATTTTCGCACATGTTTTTTAGACGCGATGGTTTTCGGTCCATAGTATTGGACGTGATGGTTTTTCGGTCCATGGTATTGGATGCTTCGGTATGTATAAATATGTATTGTAACATTGAAATGAACATAATGAAAAATCAAGCTGGTAGTCCCAGTTTTGGGATCCAGCGGAAAATCTCTGTTTATATGTGTTTTATGTGTTATGCTCTCGCATTTTTTTATTTTCTGTGTTTTAGAATTTGTATGCAGCTAATTTCTGTACGGGGTTAAAACCTACACACGTTTCCAGAAACTTAAACACATTAACTGATTCATTAGCAAATTATGTGTTAGATAGACATTTGCAGCGTTTATAAAAGAAAGCATTTCAATCAACATTTGCATCAGGATCATATAACTTAACCAGAATAAAGCTTCGAAAATAAAAAATATATATAACTGTTTATAGTTTTTCAAAATGTTCAGTGTCCAGGACAAAATCGGTCATATGACCCAAAAATCTTGAAAATGTAGGAAAATCACCCTAGACAAATGGTGCTGGTGATAAAAAGTCACAGCCTGTGTGATCATACGTAAGAGCGTAGTCCGTCGACTCAGCACACCAGTGGTATGGCATTGTAATCTTAGAGGTAACTCGTCGGTCCTCACATCCTGAATACCAAGGGTGAGACCCTCAATTTGATCCTACAATACTGCAAGGGTCTCAGGTATGTCCAGATCGCGAAGGACAACCCTCCCTACAGCCTCTCCTGCTGGAACGGCAATGGCTACCCTCGAGCCCACTACTGGTCGCACTGGTCCAATATCTGCATAAACATATGGGTTTGATTAAGTCTTGATAACATTTAAAAAACACAAGAACATTATAAAAGTGATAAATAGAGATATGGTCAGATATTTTACCTATAACACCCCACTGCTCACCAGCCGGCAGCACTAAATCTGGGTCACCTCGGAAATCCATCCCAGCATACAGATACTCAACAAAGACCATCTGCTGACGGTTGAACCACTCAAAGAATGCATCAGAGAACAAAATTTGCGATTGACCAGCATGTCTGGCCATAAGATCGACCCATCTCTGCATCCGTGGTTCTTGCGGCACTAGCACTCCGAGTGAAATGTACTACGGCTGCATCAATGGGATTTTCTCCAAAGAAAAAGCGGTCAGAGTAGAACCATAACCAAAGTTCTTGGATCTTCCATTCTTCACCTTGGTAATCTATTCTTTTATAACTGGAAGTACTGCATCACACCAGTTGAATACCTTTGGTTCAAGGCATTCCAGAGCATACTGCATATAGGACCTGTTGGCCAAATGAAGAGCCACACTACTAGCCAATCTAGCAAAGGTGAATAAGATAGTCCTCAAGGACCGGTCAGTGACATCTCAAATACTGATCTTGTTGTCCCTACTCGGCTGAGAACCATCTCTACAGAATCGACGAATATAATCCCTCACGGATTCACCCCCATGGGTGAATCCTGATAGTGAGAGAGCAGCACCACGCCTCGATAAACCGGTCAAGAAGTAGATATCCTCAATTGTCAAAGGGATGGATTTACCTCGAATCTGGAACACTTGGTTGGTAGGATCCCATGCATCGTGAAAGTATTGCAACAAATTGATTTGTTGCCTCATGCAGGATATACGGAAGAATTTGAGAAAGCCATAGTTACGCAATGCAGTCACCGTTCTCGGATCATGTAAGGAAATCATATATTATTCTTCATGCTCGTATTCACGCCATGTAACGACCATCTTGATCTGATGAATCTCTGAAAGAAAAACAAGAGAAGGATTAGGATCCTGATTCAGGAAAAAACAGGCAAAATTTCCATGAAAAAACAGAGCATAAACATTCCTTTTTGCGCCCATCGCACCCCAGCTGTGTACTAGGTGGGATGCATACGGACTGGCCAATGGCCAACTCAGTATGAATCACACCTTTCGATGTATACTAGGTGCGATGGGGAGAGAAAAAATTGTTCAAACCCTAGAGGCCCAGAAAAACAGGAAAACATGCTCAAAATCAGAAAAGGAAAGAATGCAATTGAAGAGCTCAGGGTTAGCTCCTACCTGGTCTAGACGGTGCCGAAAATAGTCCATAGAATCTCCTAGAATCAACTGATGAAAATCAAGGGGGAAAACACCTCCAGAGCTCCAACAATCCCAAATTTGAATGAAATGGTAAAAATGAGAGGTAAAAACTACTTTTATATTACTATTCACGTAATTCAAGTAAAATGTTGGTGTTTAACTCATTTTTCAAGCATGTATTTACATTTCTAATCATTTTGATGGAGGAATTGAACAGGTAGTACGACCGTCGAAAGAACATAGTGTTAATGGTGAAATTGAGCATCTATGACTATTATCATGAGTAGGTTTATGCGAAGTTCAATATCGTTAAAAAATAAACCTAGCAATGAGCATATGTTCCCCAGAGTTAAATCTCATTAAAAAATGAACCCACCTTCGGTAAATGACCTTTGCGATCGCATAGCTATCAACTTTTGAACCTTGGTCGTGTTCTTACCATCACCTCCATTTTTTTTTAGCCGATCATACGCCTCCATTTGATTGTTTACCCTTTTGAGGAACAGTTGTGACGAGTGATTCTATTAGCCACCTTCTTTACACTGTCATGATTGAAAAGTTTCAAACCTTACCTGGAACCAGTTGCTATCCAAAAACATCACTGGTTCCTCAAAAACAAGTATCCTTTAAGCTCTTTTTAGACTCGTAAGATATGAAAAGATTGTCGAGCAATTGGCCTCTCCAGCTCATTAAAGTGATTGGAAGTGCCATCCCTCCTCTATATTTTAATCTTTTTGGACTTGAGGGATCATTACACAAAAAAATCGAGCATTTGTCTTGTTCGGCTCGTTAAAACTATCGAAAAGTCATCCCTTTCGTATTATTTTATACTTTTTCGGACTTAAGGAATTATATTACGAAAAAGGACTACTGGAGTTTCCTTTCCATCTCGCTAAAACATAGCGACAGGTTTGCCCGAAGGGCAAATTATAGAACAAGAATATGTTATCCTCCTCAAGCTTGACAAAAATAAAGAGGTACTGGTCAGCAATGACTGGGGAAAAAGGGAAGAAAACTCGAATAACTTCATTTGTAGCAGCTCACTCTTGAACATGACACTTTCCCTCCATCACCATGATTGAGTCGGTTGGGTTATTCCGTTCACCGGTCATATCACCATTGGTCCTCCGTACCATCCATTTTGGGGTTAACGCTACCAATCCATTCCTGTGTCGCCAATATGTTCAAGAGAAGTTGCTCAGGGAATTCACCAACCCAGCTAACGTCTCATCCGTTGCGATACCTTAACCCTCCATTCTTTCATGACCGCCACCTTGAACCTTGTATCATCAGATCGATTTCACCTCCACAAAATCATTTGCTCCGTTCCATTTCATAGATGTGGGATTCATTAAGGCTCTTCTACGATGGGTCACTTCTTGTTGACATCAGCTCAATATCCAAGAAGTTGACTTAGGAACAACCCTTTCAGTACTTTGAAGCTTGCATGCCTCAATGGCAAGTTTCTCACTTCCAGTGACAGGTTTACATCAATGGCCTTCAATCGAAAGATTTTGCGTGGTGTTCAACATCGACTCATGTATTCACACCACGTGAATTGTACTGTAGTACCTTGAGGGTCATTATCATTATTGGTGATTCCTCTCGCACCTGTTAACAACATACATCATTGGCTAGTAATCAGGTGATGTCTTTCCATGTTCGACCTCATAACATCTTTTCACGTGGATCGACTTGTACTTCGGGTGAAGATTGAACGCGTTTGAAGACCTCGGATCTAGTTTCATCCATCCAGGCTGCGATATATTCAGGAAGATAAAGGCATCAAATGTACATCATAGCTGCACATATAATCATCCAAGCTAAGGGATGTTGGCTCTACCAGAATCATCAGTCTGCCACACAGACGGTTGTCTGTCCTATGTACATGAAAATGAATTTATAAAGCTGAGCATGGGAATGCCCGCCTCAGCTAGATCATGAAATTATTATGAAGATAATGTATTGTATTGTATCTTATTACAGGTCTACTTCTAGTTCAAAAAACCTCGGATCCTCATGATAAAGCATTTCACCCGACATCAGAAGATTTACGAACTCATGCTTTAGGGGGCAACAATTATAGACATATTTGGGCACTGCAACACCAACCACATATGTCCATAAACCAAGGGCTCTCAAACCCCTAAAAGTGTTGTTTGATACCCTAAAGGATCAAGGTCAACTGATTACATCATTTCCCATAAGTTCTCCCTGAAAAACTGCTCAGAACGGGTCAAAACTGGACCATACAGACTGCTCCATGCTGAGGCTGTGATGCATCTCACCAACTACACACAAAGGGTGCGATGCATACTGAAAAACCCTTCTATAGGGTGCGATGAGCGAGAGCAGACAAATGGCAGAAGCAGTTTTCTAGGTGGAAACTCAAAGAATCTTCTAGAAACTTCTCATATGACACTTGCCTCTCTGAATTCGCCCAGGGATGAGTAAGAGATCATGAAATCTCCAAGTGGAACCAAGAAATATCAGTGAAATGAAACTAATCAAAATCCCAGAAGTTGACTCACTCTCCTACAAACATCTATTTATGGATCCCTCATCCTAGAGATCGAGAGGCTGGAATTTTGTAATTTGTAAGGAAGTGCTATTGGTTTCTCTTTGAAGACATCGTATTGTTGGGTGATCTTGCTTTATATGAGGTGAAGAGGGCTTTCATGTTGGGAGGATGATGCTGGATCAGACAGCTTGGTTTTAATACTCTCTTCTACTACTTCTATCAATAAAATTATTTGAGTTTTCCTCCATATACTTGTATATCTTTGAATCTTGTATTTATATATGCATTTGTATGGTTAATGTACATCTGATCCTACATTGTTTATGGTTATATATCTCTATGCTTTGATGGTATTTTGCTGCTTTGACTTGGGACAAGTGAGAAAGGAGTGGCAAAAGCTCTATCAAAGGAGAGAGGAAACAAGCAAGGAGACTAGCGAAAGACTGAGGTTGGTACTCTCTGCTTCTCTCTCATCTATCTCTCATAAAGGAAAACACAAGTAACTTTGGTTTGTTTATTTCTAAGATAGCTACCCATCTTAGTGGGACTAGTAGCTTTGGATGGACACTAGTTTTCCCTATAACAACATGCATGTGGTTTCTTGGTCATGATCTATCACTGACATGGAGGATTTCCTAGATTGACAGTGGATTGCTGAGCCTTGCCATTTTCTAGATAGTCATGGAGATTGTAGCTTTATTTCCTTGTTTTGTTTTGGTTGGTTATCATGTTTCCTTTAGCTTCGTTTGAGTTATTAGTTCCTGGAAGCCTTGGTTAGACAAACACTCTGGAAGCCCTATAATGGCTTGGGTTGAGTTACTAGTCCTGGAAGCCCTAGTTGGACAAACGCTCTAGAAGCCCTATAACAACTTGTGTTGAGTTACTAGTCATGGAAGCCTTGGTTGGAAAATGCTCTAAAAGCCCTTGGTGGGTTGAGTTACCAGTCCTGGAAGCCCTAATTGGACAAATTCTCTAGAAGCCCATAATATGTTGTGGGTTGAGTTACTAGTCTTGGAAGACTTGGTTGGAAAAACACTCTGGAGCCTGGCAACAACCATGGGTTGAGTTACTAGTCTTGAGAGCTGGGTTGTAACAAATACTCTAGAGCCCTAGAAGGATGTGATAGAGACCAATCTGATGTTGGTTTTGTGATGTTCGACCATGAGGTGGAATCACTATTTGATGGGTTTAGGTGGATGGCCTCTAGAATCCCTATATGAGTTTTGATTTATGTGTTCTATGAGATCCCACATTCATGCTTGGAATATGGTACAAGGGTGAATGGATGAAGAGAGATACGGATCAACCATTCTATGGTTGGTGGAACGTGGAAATCCCATTCCAGGTTTGGATTTTTCACCATTAATGAAATTTTATGTCTCCTAGTATTCCTATGAGTATTATGATGGATTATATGTGGTTTATATGGCTGTGATTTCATGGATAATTTTGTTCGTATTATGCTGGTTAATTACATGTTTTATGACAACAATTATGAGTGGTTGTCATCATGTTCTTACTTATTATTAAATGATCAATGTATCTATGACCTAATGAATGAAATGGAAACTAATGTGATAAGAAGACAATTCTTCATAGTGAATCTTAGATAAGCATGAGATCCCTATACTCAGATCTGTTATTTATGCCTGTAGGTTGCATATTTACTAAGTGTTTGACAAAATGCCTATCATGGCTAGTGGGGGTCCAGTCAAGGTCTTGAAAAAGAATTTGATTTAGTAATGTCATTTCCATGTTATTTTATTAATTTAGAGAGATGGTTCAATTCTGGATAGTGACTTGGGTTCTGGGCCTGAAAAAGTGGCTCAAATCCCAGAGTTGCTGGCATAGCACTGATAATTTGGGTCTCTGGTCGCTGGCAGACAAGCTTGTGAGAGCGACTTTATGTTGCTGGATGCTGCCTTTCCCATAAAATGAGAGTGACTATGGCCTAAGAGACCTAAAAAAATAGTGGGACCCAGGGACAGGCTGTCCGAGTGGCTAACTTGTCTTCTAAGGGTTCTGTTGATGATGTTGGATGTCTGTAAGGTGTGTTCCCATCAGTTCCACTTCCTTAATGTGACTTAGGAGGTCGAATCATATCATAGTGGCCTCTCGTCACATGTTTACCCCGGTTGACCGGTTGCTTGGGTAGATGTGGGATGAAGGTGTTATATAAAACATGGAAATAATCTCCATATGCATGGGTAATCTTGCATCTTTCCCATTTACCAGGTAGAATGAGGATTGTCCAATACCTTTCCTCGGAGTAAGTCTACTAGACCATAATACATCTACCATTTCTTGTGCCATTTATTTTGATTCTCACTAAATGTCTTCTTTAGAATATTGAAAATATTTTTTTAGTTGATTCTACCATGCCATTTCCTTGTGGATAATAATTTGAAGACAGACCCATGATTATTTTGTACTTTCCATAGGACTCAATTAATTTGGATCTGGTGAAATTGAGCCATTATTAGTAGTGAACTTTTCTAGTATCCCATATCATGCAAGAATATATTCTTCCAAGAAAATGATAAATTCCTCAGTCTTTTCTCTTTTTAGTGCCACTGCTTCTAGCCATTTGGTGAAATAGTCAGTTGCAGTTAAAATATAAGTGTGACTTGCACTTGATTCGAGATTGATTGGTCCCATAACATCTAGTTCCCATTGAGCGAATGAGGTATCAATTGAATTTTTTTTAAGGAGCATGTATGCTCTCCTTTCCCTTCTTGCAAACCTTTGACACATAGCACATTTTTTATCAAGGCATATGAATCTTTGAAGAGGGTTGGCAAATACAAAACTGCTCTAAGAATTTTATGGGAAATTGTACTTGGGGAAAAATGTCCTCCACATACTCCCTCATGCATTTCTTTTATGATATGAGTGGTTTTAGATTCAGGGATGCATCTCAATAAGACCCTTTCTTTACTTATTTGGAACATGGCTCCAAAAATTAGTACATATGAATTACATTTTATTTTTAATGCTCTTCTTTCTTTTCTTGCCATGCCAAAATGAAATTTCCCAAATTTCAAGTAAAAAATAATTCCTTTGTACCATTTAGATGTAACTAAAGATTATCACCGAATTCATTGTGAACCTAAATATTTAATACTTTAACCCCTCCAATTATTTACATAATCCTTGTCCCTTGACGATTTTTAGAGGCTTTATTTCTATGTCAAATTCTTTCAAGTTTTCAAGCCAATTTTCTCATCTTCCCTCTTTGATTTGCTTACTTAACATCATTTTAATAGGTGGGTAAGGTACATATGCAATGGTGTGGGAAGTTAATACATAACTCCTAAAATAACCAATTTCCTTTGGAATGGAAAAAACTTGTTTCTCCAACAAAAAATATTTTAACTCATGATATTGGAGGGATTTACTCATATAAACAATTGGATGTCCTTCTTTCAGATTCCTTCTTTGATTTAAGACACTAACAACTGTATCATTATATGAAAAATTGAACAATATGAAGTTGTTTGCATAATAAATATTGTCTAATACTATCTAGCTAAAGAAATTACATTTTTGATGTTGTCAACGTTGATAAGTGGTTTTCATTGATGTCAACCCAAGCAACACCAAGGGATACCCTGATCTTGGATGGGAATTTTGACTTGACAACTTACTATATTCTGAGTCAAGGATATTCTAGATGGATTCTACTTGTCCATATGTTTCCGATGATATATGGCACACCACGTAGTTCTTCACGGTTTGAGAGTTACTGGTGTTTGAAGTTAGTAACACCAATTAGTGGGTTAAAACCCCATGGGGTTGTGGTATGTCACTCTTCATTGGTTGTGGTCATTGAATAGTCAATAGTTAATAATGTTTTATGCTCCTAAAATCCCTCCAACGTTCACTTGTTGAGGACCCTCTCAACTCAAGACATTTCTATAAATAGTGACCCTCATATCCTCCTCTAGCAAGCACTTTTCGATGTGATTCTTTTTAAAATGATTTCTCATACTTTTCAACGATGAAACACGTGACCAAATTTCAGATCTTGGTTCGCTATATGTTCAGAGATATGATCTAAGGAAGTTAGAGTCTTTTCAGGCTCCTGAATTCCATGTCAAATAGGTGACCTCAAGAAAATCATCATTACTTTCTCTCTGAGAATTAAATTCAAATTTCATAAATAGTGACAGAAATAGGACAGAATGTAGATTTTGGGTATTGTTTTCAGGGCCGAAGGTCAAAACAGTGACATGTGGCACTTCGTACAAGTTCACTCTACTGAACCAGTCTATAATCAGGTCATCGTGGGGGATTGGGCATAACTCTTTCTTGAAGAATCTAATCTCGATCAGACTTGTGGGGTTGGAAAGAGGACTCATAGGGTACCACAAGATGAAATTTCAGACCTTGGAGATCCAAAATTACATAGATACAACAAATTTAATATCGAGATCCTAGAAGGCAATAAAATGTATGCATTCAAGGATCACTGCAGTAATGACCACAAATCAACAGTCAAGGGTAAGTCTACTACAACAAGGTATGCATGATTGGTGTTTGCGTTTGAATTTTGAGTATCATCTCTGACATATAACAAAGTTACGGATGAAATGGGAACTATCACCACAAAATGAGTATTTGAGCCCAAAAACCCCAAAAAACCATGCAAAAACAACCCAAAATTGAAAAGTGTTTATTCCAGAACGATGTTTTTTTAAGGGTAAATTTTCAACATGTTTTTTAAATGGAAGTAAAAACCATTATTTTTTTAGAAAAATGGATCAAAAAACACCCTTCAAAAAAATTGTTTATTCTGGAATAACAAAAAAATCTAGTTACAATTCTGACATTTTTTAGCAGTGGAGTTAAAGAGAAAATATTTGGACTTTGAAAAAATATAAAATTCCAAAAATTCTCGGACATGATGTTAAAGATAAAAATATCATGTCTCGAATCCTGATAATTCCAACTATTTCCATCCATGTTATTAAAGATAAAATATCTTGACTCTAAAAAACCTTGAAATTGTAATTGTTTTCGACCATAACATTAAAGATAAAATATCATAATTCAGAAACATCTTAACATTTTGACAACTTTTCAGCCTTGTAATTAAAAACCTTCAGTTTTTAACACATTTCAACCATGAAATTATGGACAAATTATATGACTAAAACAATTTTTTAAAAATGAACAAGTAAATGAAAGATTCATTATTCCAAGAGTAATTTCTAGCAATGGAGTTAAAAATAAAATATCCGGACTTTGAAAAACTGTAACATTCCAAGAAGTCTCGGACACGATGTTAAAGATAAAATATCATGTATTGAATCTTGATAATTCCAACTATTTCCATCCATGTTGTTAAAGATAAAATACATTGACTCTAAAAAACCTTGAAATTGTAAATTTTTCAACCATAGCATTAAAGATAAAATATCATAATTCAGAAACACCTTAACATTTTGACAAATTTTCAACATTGTAATTAAAAACCTTCAGTTTGTAACACATTTCAACCATGAAATTATGGACAAATTATATGACTGATTTTTTTTTTTTAAATGAACAAGTAAATGAAAGATTCATTATTCCAAGAGTAACTTTTAACAATGGAGTTAAGGATAAAATATCTTGACTCTAAAAAACCTTGAAATTGTAATTTTTTTCAACCATAGCATTAAAGATAAAATATCATAATTCAGAAACACCTTAACATTTTGACAAATTTTCAACCTTGTAATTAATCCTTCAGTTTGTAACACATTTCAACCATGAAATTATGGACAAACTATATGACTAATATTTTTTTTTTTTTTTTAAATGAACAAGTAAATGAAAGATTCATTATTCCAAGAGTGATTTTTATTTCAAAGGATAAAACTATAGCTCTTTTCAAATTTTAGCCTAAGAAAACGTATCCTATTGTAAGAAAAACCTAAAAATCGACCATCTAAATGAAGTTTTCTTTTTAATGAGGCATTAAAATTTCAACATTTTTAAAACTATCTTATACCAAATGATAACAATAAATAATATCATGACAATATCACTGTATAATTTTAAAAATCAACATTAATTTCTAATATTTATTTACTTTTAATCAAAATATCAACTTTCCTAAATTGAATATCACATACATTAAAGCATATAATCCAAAAAACATAGGAATGACCCATAACTTCATGTAAGATCATATGGAAGTCAAAAACATTTATTTCAAGTTAACATGCAAACATCTCTGAAGACAGGAATTTCTTTTAATTAAAACATTAAATCCAACAAACATAGAAATGACTCATAAATTCATGTGAGATCATGGAAGTCAAAATATTTATTTCAAGTTACCATGCAAAATTCATTTAAATAAAATGTCTTAGACATTTATTCAAAATCATCCATGGGATCTGGCACACCATCAGAATCTACATCTTCAGATGAATGAATGGATGCAGATGAAAATGACGCATATTCTTATCTTTCATCAACTAGAGCCCCATCTGAGTCAACATGCATGCCCACCATTTCAAGTTTCAAAAGTCTTCTAGATCTACGTCTAGGTTCAGCAGACTCCCATCTCAACACTGTTCCTTCTGGTAGCAACTTCTTCAAAATATGTATGGTCTTCAAGCGGAGGGTTCCTCTCTTTTTTAAATTGAAGTCATAGACAAGTATGTCAACATCCTACAATTTTAATAGGTCTGTGCGACGACGATTGATATTTATACCCTTTCTTTTTCTCTTTCTGCGATTTTTTTTTATCAACTACCATCTCTGGCTTGTACACACCATTGAATGGGTGGGTACTTGTGGCATACCAATGTACCTCAACAACTGTAATATCTTCATTTTATTTAATGACTTTTATAACCTTCGCAACCTAAAATGGATAGCCAAGTGGATCTCCGTCTGCTAATATTTCTATCATGCAACCCTCCTTAACATACTGCATAGAGCCCCTATAAAGGTCTTCCATGGTTTCATGTTGTGCACACGATCTTCTAGAACCAATATATATTTCTCTTTCCTCTTCCTGTTGAGAATTAATAATGCCTTGAGATTGTTGTTGTTCAACAATGTGTCTTTCCTCATGTTCATTTGGCATATTTTGAGGCCAAATAAATGGAGTCTTCAAAAGTGTATATTCATTTCTTGATATTGAGATGATATCACTTTGATCCTTGAAAAAAGACTCCCACCAAACTGAATAAGCAACATAAAAGTAGTCATATGTATCTCTAACACATTTTTTTATTTCTTCCAGACATTCAGAATAATTTATCTCTCTTATTCCTTCGTGCATTATTGAGTTCAACAACTGATTGTAATAATATTATCTATGATAAAAATATTAGATGATCTGGAATGAACTTAAAAAATGTTAAACTTGATGACGACCCCCATTCTGCAACGGTTGAATACTTCTTGCCCCATATAAGTGTTTTGTCATCAATTTTTTTGATACAAAATTGATGCTGGAAGCTAATGTCATTAAGTTGTTCAATGCATTTATCCTTACCATGCGATCCCGAAATAAACCTTCGCTTGTCAATAGTTTCCTCAAGCACATGAAAAAATGGTTCTAGAACATATGTTTTCTTAATACATTCAATTAATGATGGAAGGTTCCAACATTCTTCCTCCACAGTGTTACTGAAAAACGACTGAACATCTGATCAATATGGTCATGAGTGTGCCCAACAAGAAGGAAACCAACCTTTACCTTATTAAAAATCCCCAATTGAACAAGCATGTTTAAATATCCTAAAAGAACTTGATTTTTATTTTCACGGCTTGTGTTGTCCAATTGCAAATACAAAACTTCAGGAAGAATACCAGACCAATGAGAAAGCACATCATGGATTATAGTTATGGTAAGATTTGCATCATTATGAATATTTGGAGCTGTGAAGTGAACCTTTGGCAACATCTTCCCATTAAAGACCATACAACCAACCAAGTGAAACTGAATAAAATTTTCTTCTTGTAGATTTTTTTGCGTGCAGACAAAATGTGGCAGAAGTGTTTTCTTTTGGTCCATACCATCAATTATCAAACCCAAATATTTATTTGGATTATCATAATACTTTTTTCTATGTCTATACATGTTTTGTCTTTCACTTGTTTGCTAATTGCAATGCTCTTGAAGTGCTTTGACAATGGAATCTACACATAAAATAAAAGAAATCTATTAATAAATATATTTTCATAGTTAATAACTATCCAATTTTTAAAATTAATGTTATGAATGCATACCTCTTTCTGCCCCTTGAAATTTATCTCTTTTCTATTTAAGAGAAGGACATGTACTGCAAATCCCCATCCTTGTCTTCTTAGGAATACAAACATTGTTGAATTCGTTCCTCCATATCCTTGTAAAATATGAATATGTCATAAAATTACCATCTCCTTCAGCACCTTCTGCATATTCTCTGTATAAGTTGTCGATTTCTCGTCTTGAGAAATTATCTAGAATATGTATTGTGTCTTTCTTTGGCATACACTCTCAAAACTTTGAAAAGAAGTATTTCATCCATGACATTGCAGTAATTGATGATGGTCCAACCTATCTTTTATAACGTACTTCTGAATAGTATGTAGGGTCTTTTTCCAGTCTGTTTTGGATTCTTGAAAAACAAAAATTACCAAATGAATGCAACATTTTGAAATCCTTTCTACATATCAATACATTTCCAATATGATAATCATAAACTGCCAGTGTGTAGATTGCATGCAACCCACTAAAAATGAATTTTGCATGCTTTTATTCATTGACAAATATTTCTTCCTTTGCTCCTAGAAAACTTGAAATCCATATGTTTCAAGAAATCTTTTTGACAACATTCACTTGAAATCATATCATTGACAAAACTTCTACTTGTGAGATATTCTATCCTATCCATTGTATAACTGGAGTATTTTGGATTGATATGAAAAGGCCTGCTCCTACTCCTAGATACAATATTTGCTTCAACATCTCCCCCATTTCATTATTATCTGAAAAAACATTTTCATCATCAGTAGGAGGAATATTATATTGATGAAGATAGATAGAAAATTCATCACCACCATTGCTTGGAAAATATTCATTACCATCCTCACATGAAGGAAATTCTTCACTACCAACATCTGCGCTTTTGAAATCTTGACTCAGATGAAATTCTTCACCATCTTCATCCCTGCTTTTGAAAACCTCCCTTGGAGGATTCAATTCATCATCACCACAGCTACCTTTGAAACACTCACTTAGAGAAAATTCATTACCGACATTTGTGCCTCTAAAATTATTGTTTGCAAGGAACTCTTCATCCTCCCCTTCATCACCTGTGCTCGCATAATCCTTAGGATTATGACTAAGTGGAAAATATGACTCTCTATTCATAGTCAAATTATGTTTGCACGAAATTCTTCGTCCTCCCCTTCATCAGTGGTGGTTTCATAATCCTTGGGATTAGGAACAAGTGGCAACTTTGAATTTCTATTTAATGGAAATTATTCATCCTCCCCTGAGTTAGTTGTGCTCTCATAATCCTTAGGATTAGGACTAAGTGGAAACTTTGAATCTGCAAATTCTTCATCCCCCCCTTCATTAGTGCTACTCTCATAAACCTTAGGATTAGGAGGAAGTGAAAACTTTGACTCTGCAAATTCTTTATCCCCCCCTTCATCAGTGGTGCTCTCATAATCCCTATGATTAGGAGGAAGTGGAAACTTTGACTCAGGAAATTATTCATCACTGCCGCTCTCATAATCCTTAGGATTAGGACTATGTGGAAACTTTGATTCTAGAAATTCTTCATCGCCCCCTTCATCAGTGGTGCTCTCATAATCCTTAGGATTAGGAGGAAGTGGAAAAATTGACTCTCGATTCATAGGAAATTCTTTTTGCTGTCCTTCATCAATGTTTCTCTCATCATCCTTAGGATTAAGACCAAGTGGAAAATTTGACTCTCTATTCATAGTGAAAGAATTCCTATTACATTCATCAAAATGAATATAGTTGTTGCATGACGAAGATGTCGATGCTGAAGAAAGAAAAACTTCACTATCAGAAGAATCCATGACCTTCAATCAGAAGATGTCGAATGATACAAATGCACTCTCTCCCAATGACAATATATAACTTAAAGATTGAGAATTTCCCTCTAAATTTCCCCCCCAAAAAATTTCGCTGAAAATTTTCCCTCCAAAGTTTGTCGCTAAAAACTTTCCCTGAACATTTTCCCTCCAAAAATTTCATTTTAAAAGTTTTCCCTCCAAAATTTTCATCTATAATTTACTTGAAAACATATTACTAAACTTTTGGTTTTGGAAAATTTCACCCTAGTTTCTATTCAAAATATTAATAGAAACTCAAAATATTTTTTCTATTTAAATTATTTAACATCAACTATGTAAGTTAATTAATTTTTATATTTAATATATTTTTTTTATCCCATAATGAATGTAAACTAACCTAAAGCAATAATATTAACTATAAATTATTTTATTTTAATTTTAAGTTTAATCCTACATTCAAGAAACGATAAATCATTCCCACAATCATCACTATAAAAGAAAATTGATTGTTTCTATTCATCACATCACATCAAGTCTTCTGGGTCTTGCTAAAAAGTTTGGAGCGATTTCGCGGAGGAGTTGCATCGTCATAGATAGCACATTCACCAGGTGTTTTACATTCAATGGGAGTTTTACACATTTTAAAGGTTAGTTTTGTTTCTATTTGGACTATTTATAGATGAATTTGGGGAAATTTTGTGTTTTTACGGGAAAAAACATATAATATTTTTTTTAAGGTACGAAAAGGAAAAAAAACACAAATTTGTAGGCTTTTTGGGAGAAAAATTAAGAATTTTTTTAAATGTTTAGGTTTTTGAAAGGAAAAATGGGTGTTATTTTTTTTTAATTTCGTTTCAGGAACATTAAAATTATTGCAATGTTCAATTAGAAAAAAACATACATTTAATTTTTTTGTTCTATATTTATGATTTTTAATTTTTTTAGTTAAAACTGTATTTATTAAACACTACTAATAAAATTTTATTTTTATTTTTTTAATTCTTATTTTGTTTGTTATTTTTTTTAATTAAAATATATATTTTTGAAAATATTAGAAAATTTTAAATAAAATTAAATTTAAAAAACAAATATTTAGAATTCTGTTTTTTTTGCTTTTATATAAATTTATTTGTTATATCTGTTTTTAATTATCAAAACATTATTTATAAAATAAAATTATTTATTTATTTTGTTTTATTTTTTTGGGTTTTTATTTAATATTATAAAAAAACAATTTATTGGTTTGTTTGTTTGTTTGTGTTTGTTTTTTAACTTAAAATTATAATTTTATTTTTATAATTATTTGTTTTATTGTTATTTTAATTTTAATTTTTATAATTATTTGTTTTATTGTTATTTTAATTTTTTTTAACATAAAGGTTTAATTTTTTTTAATTAATTGTTTTATTTTAATAATAATTTTTGTTTATTTAAAATTAGAATTTTGATTTATAATTATTTCTTTTTTATTTTATTATAAATTGTTATTATAATTTTCTTAAAAAATTGGTTTTTTATTTTAATTTTTCATTTATTAAAAATTATAATTAAAATTTTATATTTTTTTTTTTATTTATTTTTTATTTATTTAAAAATTTATTTTTTTATATATATATATATATATATATATATATATATATATATATATATTAAATTATAATTTATTTATTTGTAAATTCATATTTATTTTCTTAAAATTAAAAGAATATAAAAAACTTATTTTATTTTTTTTGGCGTGGCCCTATGGCCGTTGGCCTGGGGCTCTTGTGGGCAGAGCTGGGTCAGGCCAAAGGGTAGGCCCTCTCTCTCTCTCTATATATATATATATATATATTAAAAATTTTAATTAATAAAAAAATAAATTACTAAAAAATTAAAACAAAAAAATTTATATATATATATTTTTTTAAATTTAATTTATAAATTTTTATAATAATAAAAATTTTAATTAATAAAAAAAAAATCAATAATAAATTTAAAAAAAAAAATTAATTTTTTTTAAATGATTTAATTTTTGTAAATTAATATTTATATATATGATGGTGGTGGTGGTGGTGGTTAATGTCCACTGAGACCAAACTTTGGTCTATCGAACCTAAAAAAACAAATTATTTAGCTTGATTTAAGATTTTATTCCTATGCTCAAAGAGCTTGGAGAGAAGCCTCCCGAGCTCACTATAATTTTGACATCGTAAAAGGCTAGGAAAGTCAGTATTGCAACAAAGATTATGAAACTGAGATCTAATGTAGTTGTACACAGGGCAGTCTAAGAGGAAGTGGTTTTCATCCTCGATGTCCCTATTCTCATAGAGATGGCAGATCCTTTCCATCTATGGTGTTTTAGGAACTGCCCAATGACCTGTTTCACTATGGAGTTCATGAGAGTTCGTTATAATATTTGCTATATTAATTTTCTTCTTTGAGGTAGTTAAAGTAGAAAGATACTTTTGATCTTCTAGGGTGGGGTTAATGACCTTCTTATAATAACTTAATTTTCTTTTAGCCGCTAAATCTTTCTCACACCACACTTTTTCTTTGAACTTAGAAGTAACAATATTTTAATGTTATTAATGTTTTGCAATGCATCATTCTCGTTGATCTCCCAATAGTTTAACCAAGCCCTCATGTCTTTATACCACCCTCGTCTAAGCCTTCGGTGGTTTTGGCCAGAATTTAAAGCTAGCTTAGGGAGTCTATGATCTCCTATATTATTGAGTTTGTGCTTGTACAATAGAAGCCTAATCATAGCTAGGCTCTCGATAGGGGAAAGACCCACTTCTATAAGGAGAATAGGATAGGGTGTATTGCTTTTAATTTTCAAGTTATATGTTATAAAATGCTTCTGGATTTGTTCAATCTTTCTCTAGGATTCTCTAGAGATGCTACAACCCCAGACCTTACATCCATATAAAATAACAGGAGTGACTAAAGTTTCAAAGAGGAATTTCTTTCTATCCCACATTATGAGGTTTGTCATTTTACAATTATTTTCAAGACCAAAATAAGCTTTCTATCCCCCATTAATCCTTTTCTCAATGTTATAGTTCCAGTTGAGCTTGTGATGAATATCAATTCCTAGGTACTTGTAAGAATACACTTCCTCCAAGTTATTATTGTCATACATAAAATTAGTGTAAGTGTCCTTCTTGGATTTGATAATATATATAATTAATTAATTTAAGCTGTGTAAATTATATATATATATATATATATATATATATATATATATTATACTTAAAAAAACTATATTTAAATTAATTTTTGTTTTTAAATTAATATATTATGTTTTAAACAAAAACATTTCAATTTTCTTTTTTTTAAATTTAAATATAATAAAAAAAATTATATATAAAAAATAAAAGAAAAAAAAATATATATAATTTTTTTATATACATTATTGTTGATTTTATTATTTTTTAATTGAATATCTAATAATATTTAAAAAATTGTTTTTTATATATAATTTGTTAATTTGTTAATAATTTAAAATTTCATATATATTGAATTTAATAGTTTAAAATTTAATATATAATATATAATATTTTGTTTTTTATTTTTTATTTTTATATATATAATTTGTTGATTTAATAATTGAAAATTTAATATATAAGTTTTATTTTTAATTTATATATATATATATATATGTTTTTTATTTTAATAATTTAAAATTTAGTATGTAATCATATTTTTATAAAAATGTAGATATAAATCATATAGTTTTTTTTTTTAATTTTTTTTTTATTAATTTCAAAAATATATAAATAAATTTTGTATAATAATTTTTTTATAAATTTGTAGATATAAATTTTATAACTTTTTTTAAAAATTACATATAATTTAATTTATTTTTATATTTAAATAACAATTATAGTGTGAATTTTTTTATTTTATTGTTTTTAATTTTTAAGTAATATCTATGGTTTTTTAATTAACACACACACACAGATATATATATATATATATATATCAAGAAGATGGCATCAAGGAAGGTCTCTGTGAATATGTTTGGAACAAAGGCAACAATTCCATCATCTAAAGTTGCAGGTGGACACGTTTTGAAGATTGTCAAACATACTAGAAGTAAAACTCAACCAACTGGCCCATCAAGTGCACCAAAGATTGTTTCTGAATGGATGAATTCACGAGAAATAAATAAAACAAAGTGTACATGGCATATTCAAGATGTTGAATCTGATGATACTACACATCTCTATCTATACTGTGGTATGATTTATTTGGGTGAACCGTATGAGGTGATAGGCAGAGTACGAGACATATGTTTGGTGCCGAATTCAAACACTGTTTATGTTCTTGCAAAATTGCCCAAGTCACATGAAAAGGTTAGATATCGTCTTGGAAAGTACAAGTATGACACAGATCAAGAATCTACACCATTGTGTGAAGAAATCTCATCCAACATTTCAAATAACATTGTAAGTATGCTTATTTATATTTATGTGTAATGTATTATTGTAATGATCATTTAATTGTTTATAAATGATTGATCATTGACATATTTTATTTTCTTTGATAGGATTTTGCTGAAAGTCTTTCAATGATGCTAGAGGGTATTTATTATATGGAACCAAATATTATGAATGTCATCAGCAATTTCCATATAGAGACAGAACAAGAAAAGAGAATGAGGAGATCAACGATCCATAACACTACAATGTTACATGCAGGGGATCAACAAAGAATCCATACGGTGGGTCAATCTAACAAAGGTAAACATGTTTCTTTTGAAGATGTGGCAGTTATAGTTCACGCTGAAGCTCAAAGATATGTTTCCATTAGTGAGGAGGAGGTTAGAACTGTTGTTGAAAAGGAGAAAAGAGATAAAACACTGAAAAGAAAAATGCCCATGGATGTCGCTCTTTCACTTGATGATGAGGAGATTGTTTCTATAGAAGAAGCAATGTCAACTAGGAAGAAGAAGAAATAAAAAATTGGTGAATCTATTAAAATCATAAGCAACAACGAAGAACAAAGTGAAAGTTCTAAAGTCAACAAAAAAATCATAACACCAGGTGTTGAATTAGAGGATGGCATTATGAAAACAAAACAAATTCCATTTGGAATCACATGAGGAAGAATAAATTAATTAATGGTTGCAAAATATTTGAGCTTAATGTCACCCAATTCTATAGGTAAGATGAAGGACAATCTCAATATCAAATTAGAAAGGCACATCACCTACATGTCCATAATTTGAAAACATTGTTCAGGTATAATCCATATGCACATGTGGTGCCTTATGTGATTCTTGTTGATACATACCAAGTTCCCAATAAGGAGGCATTTGATAGGACACAATGTTTTGACTACAGATATTATGTAATTGGAGGGAACCATTCAGCAGAGGCCAAAAGAAAATTGATCGAGGAATATCCTGGAAACTATCTTTTTGAAACATTGAAATGCATCATTTATGCTGGTTTAATAGAAATGAAGGCAAATTTATTGGCATGGGATCATAATGTAGATAATGGCATGGGATCATAATGCAAATAATGAGTATAGAATGTCTATGAATTTTGTTCAAAGGGTTAGATTTATTCATAATGAATTTTTAGAAAAATGTGGTGGGGATAAGCTTAATGTCAGTGTAAGATTTCGGAAGGAATGTTGTATGGAAACAAGTTATCAAATTGAGGATAGAATCCAATCAAAAGGTCGCAAAGTAAATTCAGAACTATTCAAAGGCATAGATAGCATTTCCAGTTGGCATTTAGAACAGGGGAGATATGGGAATTGATTGATGACATTTTCGAATTGTGGGAGAATATTGGTGTAAAAAATCAGAAGGTTAAAAGGTCTAAACCCATAATATGTACCAACAATAAGACAGGTCTTGAAATGAAGCAACTTCTAGATGATATGACTATCACACCTTGGAGAACAATGCAAGGTGTGAAAGATGAAAAACTAGTCAAATCAATATTATGCTGTGTGAAGTCAGGTGAATTGTCATTGGAGGAAATGTGCTCGGAATTTCAAAAGTAAGTTTGTTCAATTAATTTCACTTTTTCTTAGATTATAATTTTCTTTTAAATATAACATATGGTTGTTGGTATTATTTGTTATACATATCATTATATTAAAAAAATTTACTTTATTTATTCAGCCATAAGATTTATATGAAAATACAAGAACATATGGTTAAAATGTTGAATGAAGAGAGTTGGAATGATGTTGTACTCAACTACCTAGAATCAAGTTCTACAACAACAATTAAAGATTTTTATCTTGCATTCGAAAAGGTATGTTGATTTTTACATTCATTTTATTCATATAATTTTTTTATTTTATTATATTACTTATACTTATATTTATTTATTTCATTAAAGATGTCAAAGAAGGATGCAAATGGACTACCAAATACTTTCAAAAGTTTCATTGAAAAAATTAAGTTGGAAAGGTTGAGAAAGCAGCGTCTTAGGAATGTTGAACTTGATCATACTCTTACTCCTTTCATTTGGAATGGGCTAGCGACTATCCAATATCAAATAATACAAGGTGACTGTGAAGACATTGCAAAACTCATACCTAAAAGGGACTATGCCCTGGTTATTGCAGACATTCCTCATGGTTTCAATTTCCCAAACATTGAATATGATAGTGAGCCTTACACTTATCAAGCTTTTAACAAAGTGGTTGCGGGATTTCAAGAAGTCACAACATCACCACTTTGGAGATTTGTGACATTTCATTCAGAAACACAATTTGCAATGTTATTAACAAGCTTCAAGGGAAAATCAAACTCAAGGATGCAGCTTACATGGTAAGACATTTAAATTGTATGTTTGATTAATGTAATTTTTTTATATGTACAAGTGGATTGAACTTTTATTATGTCGTGTTACAGGCAAAAGTCAAATCTTATTTCTTCTAGAGATCAACCAATTACAAGTAATTGTGAGTTCATCCATGTTGAATGCTGGGCAAAATATGATAACTAAAAGTCCATTCTTCTGAACCAAGTAGATGGAAAGAGTCATAGCCAAGTACTGGTTCATGATGTTGTCGTAAAAAAGTTAACATATGAGATAAAGATGCAAAAGGAGAGACAATTAACATTTATAAAAAACCACAAATATTGATTAACTATCTTATAGATTTATGTTCAAATGAAGGAGATTTGGTTTTAGATTTATTTTCAAGTTGAGGTAAGTTTTATTATATAAATTGAATTTTAATATTTTATTTTTTTGTTTTTATGTGTGTATACTAATTTACTTACTTATTGTTTTTGTGCTTGATGATTAGGTACAACACTAGCGTGTTGCCTACAAAAAGGAAGAAATTGCATTGCGATTGAAAGAGACCCTCTACAATGCAATTTTATTCAAGAGTTAACTTCTTGAATTTCTTCCTCAATTTACTTTTTTGGTTCTTTGTTGGTCCTAGAGTACTAATGCTTGGAATTTCATTTGTGGTTGCAGAAATTAATGGCTCCTTTGGTTCCACAGAATTAGATGGGAGGTTGGTTACATTTAGAGCTGCAGAATTCAATGGCTTCTTTGGTAGTGCATAAATCAACGGCTGTTTGGTTTCATTACTCTTTTGAGGAGGAAGTATCAGAAGTTTTCCATTTTTCTGAGGATCCTTTGAGGAGTCAATGGCGGATACAAGAAAAACATTTTCTGGGTTCAAATCAATGTGAATGATAGAAATTCTGTGATGCAAATAGTCCAATCCTATCAAGGTATAATAACAAATATTCTTAACCATTTTCAAAGGCATGCCCTTGTAATCGTAATACTTAATTAGAGAAAGTAGATTGTTGCCCAAATACTCAAATACCAGACAATAATGTTGTCCATTGGGTTCAATTGGCCCTTCAAGAAATAAATTTCTCTTTATAGCCAACGCTGCATCTGAATCATCATTCTCATCCACATCATCATTCTCATCCACATCAAGATCAACTTCAATTGGATTTTCAACATTATAATATTCTTGATCTATATAAGCTTCATCAGAAACCTTATCTTCGTTTAGATAATCCTCATTCTCATCAATATTAGTTTTATTTGAATCCTCATCTAGATCACCAATTTCTTTTTGACATTCTTTAACTTTTGTAAATGATTTTTCTAGTCGTTGAAATGCTTCTTGAATACTAAACTGTTCAATGTAATCAGGATGTGAACATAATGGGACATTATGTGGCGAACTATGTTCAAAAGCTCGCATGATTATATCGTGTGTCATGGATCTGATACCACTGTAGCATAAAAACTTATGTTGATGCATGGGAATTGATAGCTTGAAGACTTAATTGTAAACATACACAAAGGTATTTAAAATAATTATTTATTATTATATAAAATATAAGATGATTTGAATGTACAATGAGGACCTTGCTTTTATACCTCAGTAGGTGACCTTTCGTGAATGGGCATGTCTTTTAGACATGTCTTTTCACTTAATTTAATGACTAATTAACCTAAATAATATTTAATTA
This sequence comes from Pinus tabuliformis, assembly GCA_031772625.1. Taxonomy (NCBI): domain Eukaryota; kingdom Viridiplantae; phylum Streptophyta; class Pinopsida; order Pinales; family Pinaceae; genus Pinus; species Pinus tabuliformis. The sequence continues at coordinate 252,794,790 of CM062812.1, read as the reverse complement.
TTTAATATTTATATTTATTTTATTTAGCTAATTGTTATGAATTATATTCATAACAGGGAGCTAGAGAAGAATTATTTTCTAGCATTCTAGGAAGTTGTAACTTTCATTTTAGTTGGGGCTGAAGATTAAAGAATTTATTAGAAAAGCGTTTGGTGGTTTTTGACCTAGAGGGGGTTTTCCACCTAAAATTCTTGTTTCTATTGTGTTCTTTTGTTTACTATTGTTACTGGATAAACATTAATAATAATTGAAGATTGAGTAATGCTCTAAAAATATTTAAAAGTGCTAATTCCTAAGGAATATTGATTCACCCCCGCTCTCAGTATTTCCATCAATTGGTATCAGATCTTGGCTCCTTAAATAGAAGTCTAACAACTAGAAGGAGATCATGGAATACACCAAGAATAGAGTTCCTTTGTTCAATAGAAATAACTATGCACTTTGGAGTGGAATAATGGAGGTTCATTTGCTGGCACAAGGATACGAAGTATGAGAAATCGTTGAAAAATGCTTCACATCGACCCTGGATGAACAAGGTAAGAAAAAATGGTATATGATGCAAAGGCTAAAGATCTTATTATTAGTGGGCTTATCAAATCTGTCTATCTTAAGGTATCGAGTTTCAAAACTACTAAAAAGGTATGGGGCAAGCTTGAGAATATATATGCAAGTGACTCACAGGTGAAAGAAGCAATGCTTAAAATTTTCAGGGAAAAATTTGAGCAACTTAGAATGAAGGAAGATGAAGATATTGCTGCATACTTTCAACATGTTGATGAAACAAAAAATACATTGGAAGGTTTGGGAGACCCTATCGACACACAAATTTTTGTCCAAAAGATCCTCAGAACCTTGCTAGAAAGATTCAACCCAATGGTATATGTCTTGGAAGATAGATTGAATCTGGCCAATCTCAACATAGATTAATTGCATGGAATTATTACGGAATATGAAATGAGGATTGAAGAAGAGGATGACACATATCACTTAGAAATAACATTTTCCGCATCCAAGAAGGCTAGTAAGGACAAACAGAATTCGAAAGCAAAAACTAGCAGTTGTAAGGATGAAGAAAAGGAAGAAGATGAAGAATAATTTCCAGATAAAAAATTTTCCTACTTCATGCGGAAAATCAGAATAGGTACGAGAAAATTCAAAGGTAAAAATCCATTAATATGTTTTGATTATGGTGAGGTTGGGCATTTTTCAACCAAGTGTCCTCACAAAAATGAGGTTGTTATGAAGGGAAAGAAAGGTCCTAGAAAGTATAACAAGGCAAGAAGAAATGGTTTAAGTAGAGTTTCTTCTCCAAAGAAGATAGATTCTCATTTGATGAAGATAGCGATAATGAAGAAGAAATCAATGGAAGAGAATTGTTTATGGCCAAGCACAATAAGTAGGAGGCATTTGATGAAGAAGGATAAGAAGAGACGACTGAGGTTGAATTTAAAAACAAAGTGATCAGGGTTATTAAAGAGCTCAAGGCCAAAAAGAAGCACGTCAACACTCTTGAAGATGAATTAAAGACAAAAAGAGAACATGTCCTAAATATTAAAATCATGGTTGAAGAATATAAACGAATTGAAGAATCACTCCGGAAAGAATTAAAGGAAAGAAACAAGGAAAGAGAGGCATTGGAAGCTGAAATAGTCTCTCTACGAAAGGAAGTAAAAAATGGAAAAATTCTTCAAAACTACACCAACATCTCAAAGGTATTGGAATAAATCATCGACCACGTAGTGACAAGAGTGGTCTTGGTTACAAAGAAAAAACCGAAAAGGAATCAAGTCCTTCTATGAAAACAAAAGAAGATGGATATGAAAAATCTGCCAAGCAGGTAGATCTCTCAGCTAAATCAAGAGATCAAGAATCACAGGAAGAACCATGGAAAATAATTCCTCGAAGAAGATTTCCTCCAAGGTATCAAAATATATTTTAATGTCATTGTTATTCATGTGGAAGGATTGGACATAGAGTTGTAGGGTGTCACATGTATGTTTGGAATGTATATAGTTCCAGGAGATCTTTCAGAAATAAATATTCTAGAACTCAACAGAATATCAAAAGATTTGATCATTTGAGATATGATGAGGAATGCTACAAATGTAACAATTTTGGACATCTGGCTAAATATTACAAGCTTGGAAGCTCTTCAAAGGAATTATTTCAAAATAAGAATGAATAAGTATGGAAAAAGAAGACTGAAAAATGTGCTATCACTCTTGAGGCTCAAAGCAACAAAAGGGTTTGGTATGTTGACATTGATCGCTCAAGGCATATGATTGGAGATAAAAATAAGTTCATATCCTTGAAGGAAAAGAAAGATGGAACAATGTCTTTTGGAAATGACGGGTCTTCAAATGTCAAAGGAGAAGGTACAGTCACACTTGGAAGAAAGGATGCATTAGCAAAGGATGTGTTGTTGGTTGAAAATATGAATCACAATTTTCTTAGTGTTGGATAGATGTGCGATCAAGGACACACGATGTTATTCAACTCTAAGAAATGTGAAATCAGGAAAGGAAAATTTGGAAAAATTGTGAAAATAGCAAGCAAAGCTCCAAATGACATATACATTTTGGATAAAACACCTAAAGGGTGCTTTTTGGAAAAAGAAGATGAAAGTTGGTTATGGCACAAATGAACAGGACATATAAATTTTTACAATTTGGTCAGGATCATAAAAAAGGAAGTAGTAAGAGAAATGCCTAAAATTTCAAAACCTACCAATACAATATGTGAATCTTGTCGGCATGACAAACAGACAAAATTTGAGTTCAAGACAAAGGAACACTTTGTGTCACGTCCATCAGAATTAATACATACTGATCTATGTGGTCCTATGAGAACAAAAGGTTTAGACAATGAATTATACTTTATGCTAATGATAGATGATTACATCAAAATGACAGCCACCAGTTTCTTAAAGAAAAAATCTTAGGCACTCGAATGTTTCAAAATCTACAAGGAATTGGTCGAAAATGAAACTTATTTTAAGCTCAAATGTATGAGATAAGATAATGGTGGAGAATTCATGTCCAAAGCATTTCAACAATACTATGACGAAAATGGAATAAAAAGGCAATTCTCAACAACTAGAACACCACAAAAAAATGGAGTTGCTAAAAGAAAAAACAAAACCGTATATGAAATGGCTAGAACAATTTTAAATGACTCAAAATTGTATGATAAATTATGGGTTAGAGAAATCGATACAACCATATTCATTACAAATAGAGGTCTTCTCAGGAACAATTGTAACATGATTCCATATGAACTATGGAAGGGAAGACTAACAAATGTCAAATACTTCAAAATATTTATAAGTAAATGCTACATCAAAAGAGAAGACCAAAATTGGGCAAGTTTGATTCCCATGTTGACGAAGGTATTTTAGTTGGTTATTCATGCAAAATAAAGGCTTATAGATGCTACAATCTGAGGCAAAAACAAATAGTTGAAAGCATAAATGTTACTTTTGACGAAGACTGTGTTCTAAAGGATAACAATGAGATCATCTCTGAGGGGCTTGAGGTAGAATCTATAAAGGATGAAGAAGAAGCTCCAAAAAAATACCAATCAAATAAGGAAACAATAATCAACCAAGAAGAAATAAGAAATGATCAGCGGGATGTACAAGAAACTTCTCCAATTTTTTTAAAAGAATGATTTCAAAAGAATCATCTTTCAAATCAAATCATCGGAAACATAAATGAAGGAATTAGAACCAGAAGAAGTCAATAAATTCGTTCATCACAACAAGGCCAACTTAGTCTTTTAGCAACTTTTGAGCCTAACAATTGAGGAATCTAGTCAAGATGAACATTGGGTAGCAACTATGAACGAAGAACTGGATCAAATTGAGAAGAACGACACTTGGGAATTGGTTCCACGACCAAAGGATAAAAATGTTATTGGAACTAAATGGGTCTTTAGAAACAAATTGAATGAGGATGGACAGGTTACCAGGAATAAGGAAAGATTAGTCTGCAAAGGATATGCATAAGTAGAAGGAATTGATTTTGAAGAAACATTTGCTCTCATTGCCAGAATGGAAGCTATCAGGATGTTTCTCGCTTATGCATGCTCGAGAAAAATCAAGGTGTACCAAATGGATGTTAAGTCAACCTTTCTAAATGGTGAATTGGAAGAAGAAGTTTACATTGAACAACCCGAAGGTTTTCTGCTCTCTGACAAGGAAGACTACATTTGTAGATTAAATAAGGCACTATATGGTCTCAAACAAGCTCCTAGAGCTTGGTATGCTCGTCTTGATGGATATCTACATCAACAAGGATTAAAGAAAGGAAGCATCGACATCAATCTATATGTGAAAGTGGATCAAGATAACCTAACAATTATCAAGGTATATGTGGACGATATAATATTTGGAAGCAATGATGATAGATTAAGTAAAAACTTTGCCACAAATATGCAAAGTGAGTTTGAAATGTCTCTACTTGGCAAGCTGACATACTTTTTAGGGCTTCAGATATATCAACAGGATAAAGGAATATTTATATATCAAACCAAGTACATCAAGGAAATGCTGAAGAAATTCAAGATGGAAGATTGAAATCTTGTCCTTACCCCAATGGTAATAAGTTGCAAGTTAAGTTTAGAAGATGCATCAAAGGATATGGACAAGAGGTTGTATAGATCTATGATTGGCAGTCTTCTATATGTGACAACTTCTTAACCAGACGTAATGTAGATAGTTGGACAAGTAGCAATATTCCAAGTAGCACCAAAAGAATCTCATATTATTTCCGTCAAAAGAATTCTTTGATATCTTAAGGGCACAAAAGAATATGGTTTATGGTATCCCAAAGGAAATGATCTAGTTATCCAAGATTATACAGATGCAGATTAGGCAGGAAGTGTTGATGATCGAAAGATTACCAGTGGAGCTTCATTCTATCTAGGTGGTTGCCTTGTTTCATGGTTAAGTAAAAGGTAGTCTTCAATCTCATTATCCACAACGGAAGAAGGAATATGTTGCGGTAGCAGCTTGTTGTACTCAAGTTCTTTGGATGAAGCAAACCTTGTAATATCTTCAAGTCAAGTTTGATGAGCCTATTCCAATATTCTGCAATAACACCAGTTCCATCAGTATCTCCAAGAATCCTATGGTGCATTCCAAAACAAATAACATTCCATTCAAACATTATTTCGTTAGAGAGAAGGTCGCCGAAAAGTATATCAATCTTGAATATGTTGGCACAAAGGGAAAAATTGCTGACATCTTTACCAAACCATTACCTTGTGAAGTATTTGACTATCTTTGCCAAAATCTTGGGATTCTCTCAAGTTCTCATTAGAATCTTTCTTTTATCTAACTAAGTAGAAAGGGGGAGTAGAGGTGTGTACAGGTCTGCAGGATCACAATTTTTCAGGGGGAGTTTCCATTTTTCATTGATGACAAAGGGGTAGAGAAGGAAGTAGGAAGAGGTGTCATGATCGTAGGGGGAGTACTTGTGTTTCCATCAATGCCAAAGGGGGAGATTGTTGACTAGTGGTTGTCATTGATGTCAACCCAAGCAGCACCAGGGGCTACCCTAATCTTGCATGGGAATTTTTACTTGAAAAATTACTTTATTTTGAGTCAAGAAACTTTTATATGGATTCTACTCATCAACATGTTTATATTGATATATGGAATGCCATGTAGTTCTTCACGGTTTGAGAGTTATTCATGTTTGAAGTTAATAACCCCAGTTAGTGGGCTAAAACCCCACAGGGCTATGGCATGACACTCATCATTGGTTGTGGTCATAGAATAGTCAATAATTAATAATTTTTTATGCTCCTAAAATCCATCCAACATTCAATTGTTGATGACCCTCTAAACTCAAGACACTTCTATAAATAATGACCCTCATATCCTCCTCTAGAAAGCACTTTTCAATGAACTATCTTGTGAGAAGACCTCTGTAATTTTTCAGCCATCATGGCCTTCTAACGCAAGATATGTTGTAGGGAGTTTAAGGTTTCGTTAAATTCTAGTTAGGGCACAAAATTATGATCATGTTTGAAGGCCTGTTTTGAAGCAAGTTTAGAGCCTTGGATTCTAGGATTTCGCTGCTTCAAATAGGCATTGTGGAATCTTTGCTATAACGCTTTTTCTATGAAGCTTCAGAAGCTAAAATTAAAACCCATTTGAGAGGAAATATTTATGAACCTCGTGACCAACATTCAGATTTTGATTCACTATAGTTTTGGAGATATGATATGAGGACGTTAGGGTTTTTGCAAGCTCCTGAATTCCATGTCAAATAGGTGACCTCGGGAAAATCGTCATAACTTTCTCTCCAAGCATTGGATTAAAATTTAGTAAACAATAACATAAATAGGACATAATTTAGTTTGTTGGGTATACTTGTCATGCTGAGGTTCGAAACATTGACACGTGGCACTTCATACAAATTCGCTCTACTAAACTAGTCTATAATCATGACATTGTGGGAGATTGGGCATAACTCTTTCTTGAAGAATCCAATCTTGATTAGACCTGTGGGGTTGGAAAGATGACTTATATGGGGCTACTACAAGATGAAATTTTAGACCTTGGAGATCTGAAATTATGTGGATACAACAAATTCAATATCGATGTCCTAGAAGGAAAGAAAAAGTATGCATTCAAGGGTCATTGCAGTAAGGACCACACATCAACAGTCAATGGTAAGTCTGATAAAGAAAGATATGTATGATTAGTGTTTGAATTTTAATTTTGAGTATCATCTCTGACATATGTTTTTGCAGGATAATGTAAGTATATTGTTTTGTATTTGTTTGGGTCTTGCTTGTTAATGCATGTGCAGGAAGGATGCCACTTTAGAACAACTTAGACACTTACTAGAAGGACATGCAATGCCAAAATACCATTACATAAAGTAAGAACAACAATACCTCAACAACTGCAAGTGATCCAAGAAGAAATGTTGATTCAAGTGTTAGGTCTTGTCAAAAATTCATCTTTGTAAATTTGTAAAAGAGTCATCATTGAAAGAGTCATTATTGTAAAAGAGTCAATCTTCCTAGAGTTAAAGAGGTATTGTTGGGAGGTATTGGAGTCACTATTAGGATTATGTCATGGTTGGGTTGCAGGTCATAGTGTGATTGGGGTTCGGTCAAGTACAAGAAAATATTTGTAAATCATATTGTATCATGGATCATTGTCCCTGGTATGGGGACTCCACACTCTTGTAGGACTTCTGATCATTATAAGGTGGTAGGGAGGTGCTAGGTAGATGCATGAACTCGCCTACAGGTTGGAGCCTATGAAAAATTTAGGATGGTAGGTTGGTTTAAGGTGTTGGGGATCCACTCAATTGACTACTAAAGAAACCAAGGCATTGGGGCATCCTTCCAGTAGGAGATAGAGAAGAATGATTTTATAGAATTCTAGGAAGTTGTAACTTTCATTTCAGTTGGGGCTGAAGATTTAAGAATTTATTAGAAAAACGTTCGGTGATTTTTGACTTGGAAGGTGTAAAATTCTCAATTTGGAATAATTGTTTAAGTCATATTGATACCATGCAATGATCTTTCCAATTAAATCTTCAAATACATGACCCATGTGTTATAGACATATTTGGGCACTTCAACCCCAATCTTATATGTTAATAAACTAGGGCTCTTTAACCCCTAAAAGTGTTATTTCATACCCTAAAAGATCATGGTCAACTGATTACATCATTCCCCAAAAGTTCCACGTGAAAAACCATCCAGAACTAGCCAAAACAGGACCATACTAACTGCTCCATTGTCAGGGTGCGATGCATACTGACTTCTACACTAGCCAGGTGCGATGCATACTGAAGAGGCCTTCTGTGGGGTGCGATGAGCGAGGATGGACAAATGTCCGAGACAGTTTGCTAAGTGGATGCTCATGGAATCTTCTAGAAACTTCTCCTATGACACTTGCCTCTTTGAATTCGCCCAGGGATGAGTAAGAGATCCAAGAAATCTCCAAGTGGAACCAAAAACAACAAGTGGAATGACACTAATCAAAAACCCAGAGATGACTCACACCCTTGCATACATCTATAAATGGATCCCTCATCTGAGAGATCTGGAGGCTGGAATATTGTAATTTGTAAGGAAGTGCTGATAGTTTGTGTCTGAGAAAGAGTATTGTATTATTGGGTGATCTTGCTTTTCATGAGGTGAAGAGGGCTTTGATGCTGGGAGGATGATGCTAGATCAGACAACTGGGTTGTAATTCTCCCTTCTATTTTAATAAAGTTCTTTGAGTTTTCCTCCATATAATTGTGTATTTGTGAATGTTGTTATTTGTGAATGCTATTGTATGTTCATTGTATTTCTGATTCTGCAATGCTTATGATATAATAGATCAAGATGCTTTGATGGTGTTTTGCTACTTTGTTTCTACAGGTATTCTCTGAGTGGGATAAGTAGGAGAGGAGGTGCAAACTCTGTCAAAGGTGAGAGAGATCAAACAAGGAGTTAAGCGGAAGATCCAGGTTGGTTCCTATTGCCTCTCTCTTATCTATCATACATAGAGGAAATAGAAAATTGCTTTAAACTGTTTGTTTCTAGGGTAGCTGCAAATCCTAGAGGGCTAGTCGATCGAAAAGACACTAGTTTTTCCCAGAAAAAAATGGTGACTCTGCTGGGGATCGAAAAGATATTTTTTTGTTATTGTTGTTTGTTTTATAAACTATAGATGGATCCTGAAGTTAGCCAGGTAGCCTTCGAACTGTTCTTGCTTTGCAATTACATAGTAGATGAATGCTGCTTCAGTCAATCTCTGGTTTAGTTTATGAATTGAACATTTGACCTACAAGCATTCTAGATGCCCTTTTGGTAGCTCAGTAACCTCTCAAGATCATACCTCTATACTTTGCTCTTTACTATCTATCATAGCTCAGCTTAACTCATTGAAATCAGCTGCAAATTTGAGCCAAAACCCATCTCAATTGCGCTCCTTGGCCCATCGCACTATCTGTCACTGTCTACCAGTATGCATCGCATATCCTAACTCTGAAAAGTGTGATGCATCCTTGTTTCTATGATGCCTAGGTGCGATGACTGATTGGGCCTATTTCCCTTCTTGAAATTTGGGGTTTTTGTCCTTGTTTTCAGCTCTGTTTAGTTGTTTTGCTGCTTATGAACAGTACCTAATTACTGAAGCCTTCTTTCATTAGATAGGTCAGCATCCATTGATTAGGATTAGTAGATGTTTTTATGTATTTGTCCATCATTTACGATCATTTGTCAAAAAGTTGCTTAAATCGATCTGTCATTTTGGTAGAAAAAGTATCGTAATTGTCGTTTTGTGTCAAAAAGAGAAGTGTCACTGAGTCTTCCTTCCCTGGGTAGTCGATTGAACTTTTTGTCATGTATTTAATTTGATTTATTGATATTTGAAGTGTCAAAAGAATTTTCTATTTGAAATTGAAAAGTGTCATTTAGTCTTCCTTTCTATTTTGAAAAAGAAATTGTCGAAATGTCGCTTTGAGTAAAAATATTTCAAATCTTTACTACATTTAGTTTTCTTTTTTCGCATTTTCACATTAAAGAGAATGAAAACAAATACATGCATTTTCATTTGCATTTAAACTGTGTGCGAAAAATGATTTAGGAAAAGTGCATTTAGTGTGTGCTGTTTGCTCTTTGTTTGAAAGAATCGTAATCTTCTTTCCTTAGTAGCTAGGATTTTCATTGCTCAAAATAAACAATGATTGTTTATCATTATAGACTGCATATTTAGAAATTTTAAATCTACATCACACAATGAACCATTGAAAGGAAAAATTTTAACAAGATCAACTCTAAAATAAATTTCAATGAACTTTACAATGCTTTGGAACTTAACGCAACACATCTAGAGGTCTAGGCTAGAGACATGTTCTAGCATCGTAAAATCTAGTAATTATCGTTTTCATTGAAGGTTGGGTGATTCCTCCTCCTTGATACGACAAGTGCTAGCATGGACTTGTGCTCCACGTACCATCGTGTATATATTAGGAGACCACAATAGGCTTATATCCTTTATCCATAGGAAGCTGTGTCTGTCGCCCTATCGATCGCAATGCACTGAACGCAATTCAGGAAGATTGACTGCCGTACATAAGTCCTTGGTAATTTCTCTTTAATTTATCACCAAGGTATATTTTGTAGTTTTGCGATTGGTTTGGTAATTCCTCTGTCTAGATTTCCAGAGTAGTCACTTTTGTTCCTTTTCGACTCTTTAAAATAAAAGGTCCATCTGAGAACTTATCACTTTAAGCTCATTAAAAATCGAAAGGGACTAGAACTGGGTTTTGGTCATGGTTACAAAACCCTCAAAAAGAAAAAAAATAGTCTCTTGAGAACCTGGAATTCGACGAATAAAACTCATGAGATAGAAAAAAAACCCTCAATGACAGATTTTGTAGAAGTTATTCCTTCCCAAAGAACACTAACCAATGCTGAACATCACTGCATAGCTCAGAGTTAGTGGTCAATCGAAAACATAATAGTCATAAAGTGAATCACAGGTTATAAGAGACAACCATAAGGTCAGATTATACCTTTAAAGGTTACGGAAATCAAGCGAAGTCAAATTATTGTCGTGGAATTCGCAGTAGGAAGATAGGAAAATTAGGAATAACATGAAATTGTAAAACAGTAAGCAGCCCCAAAATCCTTAGCTTGCAAAATCGGATAGCCAGAGACCGCGTATCGAACCTTGGATAAACTTTATCTACATCAAGAGCCATTACAAAGAAAAAATCATTAAATTATCACTCTGTGACCAGAAAGAGGGATTAATTCCCAAACAAACATACACAATATTAACCCTTGTTACAGAAAACATAATTACCTGACCTGAGCTATCCAATTTGGCCCGGTCGGCTGGTGTTCTCATTGTAAGCCTCAATATTAATAAATGTGCACGATGCGGTCATACTACATAAAACATAAAAGAAACCATTGTGATGCCGAAACACTGGAAACATGAACTATAGAACCCTTTGGCAAACCTGAAATATTCGTGGTGGTTTATGGCACAAGTTGCAATTTTTTCATATTTGTACTGGTTTTCGTGTTGCTTACCTCGCTTGCCTTGTTTTTTGTGGTGCAAGTGCTTCGGTGTAGATCAAAAGAACTCACCAGAGACGAGTACACAGAGGTGAAAGGCTCCTCGCAGGTTTTTGTTTGTGATATAAGCTTTGACAGAGTTCCATACGCTGGGTAAGCTTGGGTGGTAAACACGGGCTCTTACAGGTGGCCAACATGCAAATTAGGTGCTGGCTTAACGTGGAACCTTTGCTTCCACAGCCTACCACAACGTACTTTGGATAACATAAGATTGCCTCAATATTTTTGCATCGGGCAACGTGAAGGCTGCAATAAGACCTCAATTGTTTGCCGAACCAAAAACTTTGGGTAAAATTTTGTTAAATAAAATTGGGAGCATCAAACTTAGGTTAAAATGCGAAAACAGCGAAAAAAAACCAGTCAAAATATCCGGTAATGGTAAGTCAACGATCGATCGATCGCTATTAGTCCCAGGCAGGGACTAATAATTGGTGTATCATGTACACGTATCTTAACTACAAATCATAATAAGAAAATTAAAGACAAGTCTAGAACTATAATCAAAATCAATTTTTACAACGAGAAGTATCATAAAGAATAAAGAAGATGATTAGAAGAAAGTGTGAAAACCTGCGGCTGAATTATAAATTTAAGGAATGTACATATATTCTTTTGCAGACAAAGATAAATTATATTATATCGCTCTCATTATAATATACATAAATTATATCGCTCTCATTATAATATACATATAAATAGAGTGCTATTGTAGTAAAAAATAAAAATGATTAACGACAGTGATATCATAAATGCAAGAGGGAAGTATTAAAGGCAAGAATTTGTGGAAGTGAAATATATATAAATAATACATCAACATCAGTATAGAGCCATTATCTTATAGAAAACAAATGAACAAAATTTAAAAAGTAATGGTAAAATACTATACATATACATATAGTAGAGGAGAGGTTAAAGAATACATAAAAGACTTTTCTGTATAAAGTTTGTTGGAAAATAACAATGATTTTTTATTACTATATGATCCAGGTGGATATTGGTGGCCACCCTCCTATTCCATTTGGACCTCGAACACTACCTTTTTCAGTTTTTTCAGTTTCCTTAATTGTAGCACAATTTACTATTTTTGACATTTTTTTTGGGTTTTGAACTTCTGGAGCCGTTTTGAGGCCCTGAATGATATTTTTAGGGAAACAGAGAGACCAAAAATATCCCAAATAGGTTTACCTAGTTATTTTTGGCTTACTCATCGAGATCTTCAAAAAGAGGTATTATGATAGTGAAGCATAGATCGTATGCCAAAGTTACGACCCCGGGAAATTGATGTACCATTTTACCCAAACGACGCCCATAAATTTGGCGCTTCATCTCCTAGGGTTAGGTTTCTCGATGTTTAAGGTTTTCCATGGTTTCTCAATAATAAATAGTCCTTGGAACCTCATTGTAAAATAGTTCAGAGGCATGTAGTTTCCAAATCTCTTCTCAGAGATAAGCTAGTTTATTTCCATTCTATTTGTAAGCATATTTAAGTATTTTGATATTAATGAAATGAAGTGTTATTTATGCTGCATTTATGTATTTATGGTTATATCTATAATTTGTTTTGTTCCTGTTTAAGTTCAGATCAGTGGTATCAGAGAGGTTTTCTCTTTCTTTGTTTTTCTTTGCATGTCCCCAATGAGGTCAGGGTATAAGGAGTTAGGGCTCGATCTGGTTGAACCTTTGCAAGACCAGACTCACAAACCCTGACGACCTCCCATGGCGGAAGAAAGAAAGACGAGGGAGCAGGAGATCCTTTCAAAGTATTGCTCGAGGAAGCCCTCATGTGACAAAGGAATGTGATGATGGATAACTTTGCCTAGATCCTTTGATGACTATCGACAGGCGACACATCTTCATCCAGAAACCACTCTGGAGGCACCACTCCTTTTAAGGTACAAGTTAACTTTGATATTCCCATATTTGAGGGCCAAATAGATGCAGACACCCTAGATAAATGGCAAAATCTATTGGAAGGATATTTTTCAGTTCATGACTTCTCCAATCAGGAAAATATTACTTTTGCACTTCTCAAAGCTGCCCCACACATCAAGAACTGGTAGGAAACCTATTGTGAACAAAAGGACGAGAGGGAATCCTCACTGTTTTTAGCTGCACCCACTTGGGATTCTTTCCGAGACGCCATCAAGGAAAAATATTACCCTGTCAGGAGCTATGAATACAAATGCATAAAGTGGACCACGCTATGATAGGGAAGGGAACAAGATGTGCCAGAGTTCACAAATATTTTCCATACCCTCTACATTAAGTTTGTATCAAGGATTTTGAGCAGCATTTGGTACTCAAGTACCGCGGTTGTCTACACAAGTACATCCAAGATGAGATGGAGTTCCTGGACATCTCCTCGCTCGGCACAACATACAGATATGCTGTCATGATTGAATAGAAGTTTAAATAGAAGATGCGAGACTTTGGATATGTGAATCCAAAGCAAGGAAAAGACACCCCAAAACTACATAGAAAGGCCAAATCCAAGGCAGGGTGGCCCAAAACAATCCACTGAAGCCGCAAGCAAAGAAAATCACCATGAAGGCAAAGGACATAAGAAAATGGTGTGAGTTCCATAAGAGCTCGACTCACAACACAAGTGAGTGTCAGGCCAAGTAGTCACTGGTGGCTGAGTTGAAGGCTTTTGAATCAGATGCATGTTCCAACTTTGAGTCAAAACCCAAAAATGGGAATGAAAAAGGGAAGAATATTATTGATGCAGAGCATACCGCCACTATGGCCACCACCAAAATTCAGAAGAATGAGCTTGAATATCCAGAGGAGTGAGAACACCTCTTCCACTCACAGATGTGGGTGAAAGGTTTTTTGTTGCAGTTCATTGTCGACAATGGGAGCCAAAAGAACCTCATTTTAGTAGAGGTCATGAAGTGGTTGGGCCTACCAACAACAACACATCCATAGTCATACACCACTAGGTGGCTTCACCAAGGACGAGATCTCTGCGTCAGCCAACAATGTCGCCTTCCTTATAGCATCAAGCCCTTCATGGATGAGGTACTTTGTGATGTTGCTCCTCTTGAATTTTGTGATGTATTATTAGGACAACCATACTTGTGGAAGCAACATGTTGTATATGAGTTTAGACCTCACTTTGTGATTATTACTTTGGGAAATAAGTTATACATGATACTAGAGGTAGCCCCACCTACTGCCATCTCTTTGATCACTGCAAAGTAATGCAGTAAGATCATTTCCCATACTAGGAAATTTGTTTTCCTTATGATTCACGCTCAGGCCCGAAAGAAGAATGTTGTAGTCACGTCTTTCAGATAGGTCTCCTCTGCATAGTAGCAGTAGATGGACAAGGTTGTGGAGGAGTATAGGGACATTTTCGGCTCACCTACAGGGGTACCTATGCACTGTCATGTCAAGCACTCTGTTGGCTTGGTGGGGCCTGACCCAGGTTCGGAAGTGATTTAGCCAACAAAATCCCGATACTATTGGCCCTTTCAGCAAAAGTTTGCGGGGCATAGACTGAGGTCTCACCCGAAGTAGTATGGGAGGGTACTGGAACCAGGTTTCCGCACCCTAGGAATGTCTTGATGAAGTTTCTGGAGGTTCGCGGTCCAAACCTACAAGCTTGCGCTACTCTGTGCAGCTCTCTATCCTTCACGACCTGTGCCACTACCTCTGCGCACCTCTATAAGGGCATGACGAAAGTACTACCATGATCTCTATTCTTACTGTGTTATTAGATTAGTGCTTAAATTAATTCTTATTACTTTATTCAACATTTAGGTAAGTGCGCGTAATCATAAACAGTATAAATGCATAAAGATAAACAGAAACATAGATGCACAATATTTCGAATCAAACTTATCTTTATTAGTATTCCTTTTCAAGTACAATCCCACTTACAGACCCAACTCTGCCCTGCGCACTCAGCTGCAGGCGTCTGCGCACTCAGCTGCGGACTCTACTAGGCCTTTGCGCACTCAGCTATAGAGCCTCTTCCTACTACTATGACCTAATACACTTCAACTTTCCCCCTATGCTCTGACCATGCCTTCACATCTATCTATTACTTGCTT
The DNA here is from genome assembly GCA_031772625.1 of Pinus tabuliformis. Lineage (NCBI taxonomy): Eukaryota > Viridiplantae > Streptophyta > Pinopsida > Pinales > Pinaceae > Pinus > Pinus tabuliformis. The sequence continues at coordinate 252,779,623 of CM062812.1, read as the reverse complement.
TCCCAAAAGCTATATTTTCACTTAGAGCCTCACTTTATTTATACAATCCCATGGTCTGTGGACCATGGGTAGGCTGACATGACTTTACATTATTTTACAATTCTTAGGGCGGACAACCCTATGACTCATCCTAGACTTTCGTGGTCCGTGCCTGCACTTCGCGAAGTCTTACAATACAATTGACCAAAACTTGGGCTTTAGGCCCCAAAACCTGCTGCGGGGGATCTCATGCCCAACAGGCCCCCAACACAATCATCGTGACTTGTCCCGAGTCACTCTGCTAGTGCCGCGATCTTGGCACGGAGCCCCTCTAACTGTGCCTGTGCTGCACGAAGGTCTATAGCGCACTGCTCTGCCATTTGCTGGATTTGCTCTACTCTTTCTACCGGATGCTCACTGTTAGGGGCAGATGCCTGTCTTAAGGCATGCATCACCTTCATTTGTGCAAGCTTTCTTTCGATATCGGCATTGGTGTGGAAGGCCTCATCAATCCATGGTTGGACGTGTGCTTTAAGTACTGCCTGTTTCTGTCGCGCAACATCCACCTGTTCCTTTAATGCCTTCGCTTGTTGTAGCTTCGCTAACCGCTTGGTGAGGACAACTGTCTGCGCCATTCTGCGCACATTGTCATACTGCACTTGGAGCTCCCACGCTTTTCTTTCTAGGCATTGTATGGTGGAGTCCTCCTGTAAGGAAGTGAGGACCGCGAGGGATTCTTCCAACATTATGGTACAGTCCTGCGCTACCTGTCCTATTTCCTCCAGCCCTTTTGAATAGCACCAGTGTGCTGTTCCCTCACTTCCGGGGGCATGGATGACTGTGCCTTTAATCACAGTTTGACAATCTGAAGGTTGAGGTCCAGCTATATCCTCGTTGCTTCCTTTGCCTCGTGGAATCCACTAGCCAATTTGTGAATTCACACTCCTACTAGTAGGTCTGTCGCGATTTCTAGCTCCGGGGCACGGTGACATGCTTCCTCTACTATCTGTTTTCGCTGCTGATTCTGCGCCAGCACTTCATCACATTGTAGACTCAGCTACTCGATGTTGATTTTTTCTTCGCTGAGCATTTGTAGGTGCGTCCTTCCCTAGCGTGGAGTTCTGCCATCACTCCGTCCTATAGCTGGTATAATATATCTCGCGGAAGGGCAGCCAAGTTTAGGAAAAGTCCCTTGATTCGGCCCACCACGGCTTTGTCCTCTGTGTTGTCCGCTATCAGTGCTCCTTTCGGAAGTGCGACAGTGTTATCCATTTTTGCCTGAACCAACTGTTCCATTGCCGATATACCTATGGCACCATAGACGGCTACCATTCCCTCCTGGGGGGTCGCACCTGAAGTTGCTATAGTTATGCCCTGAGGGCCCCCAAAACATTTTTCTGCTCCGTCATTTCTAGCGCTTCCTTGATGACCTCACGAAGTGTGTCGCCGATGTCGTATATGTCAGCCTTTGTAAGTGTAATGGGTTCACCATGTAGTTTGGAAGCCTTGGTCTTCTTCCGTAGCCCTGTTCGTTCTGTACCGCACCGCCGTTTCAGTTGTGTAGATGTCGTGCTTGGGTCTGCACCTTCTGCCGTGTCTTCTATCCCCTATCCTATGGTTAGGTCAGGCATCTTTACTCCTGCATCGTGGTGGTCCCGGTTAACAGTGCTGCTGCTGTTTTTTCAGCGGCCTTGGTCTGCTCTGTGACGACCTTCGCTGCCTTGCGGGAAGCCCTTACCTCCTTGGCCAACTGCTCGTTTCACTTCTACTGTGCTAGCAGCTTAGTGGCATCCTTCTGTTTTTGTATCATTGTCTCATCGTGCGCTGCTAGATCTAGGGTGCACCACTCGAGTGACCATGAGTCGAGCATAGTGAAAAAGACATCATCAATCATGATGAAAGGAAGTTTGGTCCAAGTCTATGCCATATCCTTACGCGCCTTGATATACACATTGTGCATATCTGCCTTGAAGTCCGCAAAGTTCCGCAGACTGTCGTACATTGTGGGGGATAGGCACGGCCTTTTGTTGATCCACATCCAGACGCTCACCTCCATGAGCACCCAGAAGATCTTGGTCTCACAGATTCACGTGGCGTTCTATTATTCTCCTATACCAATAGGTGTCATATTTCATGATTGACCTGATTAGATCTGCAATATGTTCATTCCTTTTCTCGTTGTAAAGGTTTTCCATATTATGAAAAAATAAAAAAATTTAAAAAATGTAAAGAGGGTATACCCTAAAAGAAAAATCAAAGGGTGAAAAGATAAATGGTCAAAAGAAAAAATGAAAAGAAATGAACCCCAAATAGAAAGGACCAGGAAAGTGTGCAAGTCCAAATGCCACTACTATTTCATTTTCTGTAAGTAAAGCATCATGTACAGTTTGTTGAACTGTTTAGCACAATTAATGAATGTCCAAATAGCTTAATCTTGGCCAGTTCATGATTGAATTTCTTGTTTTAGATATAGAGAATAAAAATCTGTCCAAACTGTTTAAACTTGGCAGATAAGTAGATAGGTAGAGAAGAAAAGGAGCTCAACTGTTTAAATTGAGCCCTTGGAAGAAATAAGGGAAGCTTTAGGCAGGCTTGCAACGTAAAGAAAAGAAAATCGATGAGGGTCTTCTAGTCCAAGTGCATCCAAAGAAAAAGAAGAAAAATATTAGTTACAGTAGGCTGGGTAGAAAATTTTGGTGCTGCAGAAGCATACTTGTGGTTGATTCTTGTCTCTCAAGTTGTTCATCTTACTATTATCACAAGTACCATGGCAGATGTTTGGATACAGATCAAGCAAAGCATAACTAACTCCCCTTTATCCCTTTCCCAAATCATCTACTAATCTCCCAAAGGTATTAAGATCTGCTTAATATCCTTAAAAGTAACTCATTCCTTTTTCATCAAAAGCTTAAGTAAAACCCTTTTTACTTAGGAGATTGTACAAAATCACATATAAACTTTTTTTCCTTAAGCCTAAGTTTGTAAACTTTATAACTTAGCGCTTATTTTCAATCATTTCTCATATTAACTATTAACATTATTGTATAACTCCCTGTACTTATTCCCCTTTCCCATATTATATTAATATATGCAAAACCCCAAAACTTTATTATTCCTGTCCCCGGCTAAACTACAGCCATATATCATTGTTATAAATGGAGTTATAGGTTTATTTGAAACTGTATAATAACCAATCCCCACGCACAGTTTTGAAATTAATTAACCCCACATTAATTAATTAACAAATCACCCTGCCAACCAATCAAACAAGCCCCGAAACCATTAAAAAACATTAAATATGATCGGGCCCCCACGCATTAACCACCAATCATCTCTATGCAATGCCCACCGTCCGATCTCGGCACTCGCACCCGATGGCTATAGATCATATCGCTAGCCCTCCATCCACCGAACTTTACCGCCCGTGAGATTGGTGGTATCGCCGCCCGTACTAGGACACACAGCACACTCCCGCGTTGCTCGCGGCCCTCCCCTTTGAAACCACTTTAGCCCATAAGCGGTCCGGGGTAAACCACTTACTGCATTCCCCCACCATCCACCATGTCACCATCCCGTACCCTTCGATACACGACAAGATGTCCCGTCATGCTGACGTCATCCACTCAATAAATGCCAAAAAATACCCGCCAAATCAATTTTCATTAAAAAAGCAATAAAATGTCATTTTCGCCTCGATTCTCTGCAAACTGTGCTCCATGCAAAATACGTCCTGTCGATTGTTCGAGCGTTTAGACCGCCACCCAGCCAAGAAAATCTAGCGTCATGCTTGGCAGTCTGCCATTCGACTTGCAAATTCGCAGTTTTACCTCCGCAATCCAGGTATTTATCCGTTTCTGCCCTGCAAACATGCAATTTCACTTTTCCACTGAAAATTTTACCTGAGAAAGCCAACTTTGAGTTGAAATCGGTCTCCTTAGCCCATAAAAAACTCTTAAACCTATTGTTTTAGTCCAATTCTCCATAGAAATCCCAATTCCAGTTTGAATACACAAGAACCAAACATGGAAGCCCCCATAGCCCTGAATGTCGCGCCTATGAATGCACCTCATAAAGACTTAAATTATCTATCCTTGGCCGAAAGAGATTTCCAAATAAAATATTTTTCTGGTCATATGAACCACCTTCAGGCCTTCTGCCAAGTCAAAGATAGTCATCTAAACCACACTGATATTTTTTGACTATGGGAATCCAACCTTCCCATATACTTCCTGCCCTCAGTCTATGTTTTCCCAGACATCATTCACCAATGCTATGCCAGCTATGACCCTGTCCACAGAGCAGTTATGTCACCTTCCCAAACGGTCCTTTTTTCCATTACTGCTGAATCCATAAATGAGATGATACATTTCCATTCCACTGAGCCCCTTGCTCATCTTTCCATGGGATTTTTGCTTGAAAAGGCTTCTCAATTGCCCAACTCAGAAATAACCCGTATTGCTCAGATGTTCATGAAGCCAGACTGCCAGCCCCAAGGCCCACCTCCCTATTTGCATGTCTGGTTCACTGAGACTGCAAAACTCATTCTTGACATGATATCCTTGATCCTGGGATTTAGGTCGAGTGAATATGTGGATGATATCACCCTGGTTCTATTATCAATCATTACTCTAGGACAGCCCCCTGCTGTCAAGTATGACTATGCCACTTTTATTGCCAACAAAATCCATGACCAATTCTTGAATTTGGATAGAGAAGGAGTTTTCAAATACACTTCTTATATATACCATATGCTGTTATATTATCAGCCAGACAGCTTTACATTTCCCATCAGGAAATTAGACTCAAAAGGAAATTGGAGGTCTGTGATCTTTTGGAGCTCAGTTTTCCATGATTGTGACTCCCCTTATACCTATAGTGAATTCATTGACTTATTTGTGCACCCAGCCTCCACTCTGTTGATAGGAGCTCCTCCTCCCAGGATCACTGGTTACATGAGGAAGATTTTGCAGCTTTCCAAACATTACAGGGTAGGTGACTGGTAACTCTACCAGAATCACACAGAAATCAGAATGTATGGATGTGAACTGTGCCCTTTCAAGTTTCCTAGATATGTGCCCATGAGGTTATTTGCATTAGAATATTTAAGACAGATCATCAATGTAGACTTAACCCATTTTTGTAATGCATAGAAGAAGGCTCAGCTGCGAATCAAAAACCAGTTAGGCCCTTATGTCATAAATTCTAGGGAGGCATGGCAAGATGCTGAAAAGATTTTAGAGCACCACATTAAATTGAAGAAGAGCTTTTGGTGGGCACCCTATGCCCCAAATAGTTTCATAAGTGACAGAAGGGTAAAAAATAGGCTATCAGTGTATGTACATCATAGAATCCTAGAAATTGAACAGTATGCAAATCAAGAAGAATGGGTAGAAGGGACTCTAGTAGAGGAAATTAGTGAACAAGAAAACATGGAAAAAGCTATGAAAGATCTTGAAAAAACCCTTGACTTGGACTCTTTTGGAAATGTATCTTTCAAGCTGCCTCAACAATCAGGAGTCGGAACATCCTCTGTTGGAACTTCTCAGCAGTCTGCACAGAAAACTAGCACATCAGTCACAGGGACTTCAAAGGGTAAAGAGGTAGATACCACAGAGTATCCTATAATGACAGATCAGCCAACAATGTCTAGTGAATAGGTTTAGCTACAAATTCGTCCACCCCAAACTATAGCACTAGAAATTCCAGCATTAAAGACTCCTCTAAATGAGGAAAGAAGCAAGAAGAGAAATAGATAAGAGGCCACACCTATCAACGGACCTGCTGAACAACCAGGAGCAAAGAGACAAAGACTGAATCCTTTGTCAGAAGAGGAAATTATTGAAGAAATGATAGATAGTCTAAGAGGTGAGAGGGTAGTCAGCCAGCAGACTTCCTCAGTGATAGAAACATAAACTAGCTCACATAGGCAAGAGCTAGAAAGGCAGCACAGTGTAGAGGTGTCATCCACCACGCCACAGAGCAAATAGGCCTCAGACATTAAGAAAACTTTCACAAAAATTAAGGCTAAAAATGAGCCTGTAAGGATTCAAATGTACAATCAATACTTGAATATGGCCCCTTCAAACCAGCAAAGATTAATATCCGCATATGACATCAAAGAGGGTAAAATGATAACGAGTTATTTTAAGCCAAAGGTACAACAACCCGAGTCAGCAGTAGATTTCGTTAGAACAAACTTGGAAGTCCTAGCCAAAGACATTCATCCAATGGACCAAATTGAACTTCATAAACAGACAGGAGAAATGGTCTACTCCACATTGGCTAACAAAGCAATGTTGGCCCACCAGTTGCAAAGCTCCCTAGACAATACAGCAGCTCAACTGCATTTCGAGAAAGCCTCTTCTCTAGCCAAGGACAACAGGATTAAATATTTGGAAGAGATCATCATTGAGCTGGGGCATGATCCCAAAGATGCTAAGGGCATAAAGGCATTAATGAAGAAGAAAGAAGAGGACATTGCTGCCCTGAGGAAACAACTGAAATTTCCTCCTTCCATGACCATAGACTGCAGAAGTTGTGCAGCAGAAATCAGAGGAAGACATGATGGACCTGCTCATGAAACTCAATGAAAGATTAACTAATAGAGAGTAGGCACTGGAAAAAGCATTAAAAAAGAAGCAGGGAGAGTCGACCTCCCAGCCACCTGAGGTAATCCCTACAGTCACAACTGCAGTCCCCTAAACAATTGGATCAGCATTGGTGCCAAATGTCCCAACAACCACAACTGAGGTAATCACAGGTACAACATCAGCAAGAGCAGCACCAGGCAGCAGTACAATTTTGAGCACAGAAGAATTGATAAAATCCATGGGAGAATTGAGACTCCAAGTGTCAAAGCTGAAACAAGTACAGGAAAAACTGGCAAAAATAGAAAAGAGTTATGATAAACCCAAAATAAGTGTGGCAGAGAAAATAAGAGAGGTTAAAGCATTAGAGAATAAAGTGAGAACATTAGAAAAGGATCTCACTATGGATAAGCCTCTAGCAGAAATCAAAGGAGTCCTTTGGACCAACATCAATCAATCCCTAAGTAATGTTTGGCCATCTATCCAAGCTATTTATGAGCAGATTGACTTAGTGAATGTGGCACATGGAGAAATTAAAAAAGAAAGAGCTTTATTAGGACAAATTCCTGATCAAGCCAACCAGCTTATACACTTTTTGAATTACAGAAATAGGGAACAGCTGGAACAACTTGGCATCCTAGACAGGACAGGCACCATTTTGGATATCAAAAGAGTTCTGACCAAGAGAACTTTAATGCAGAATTTGGAAAAAAGATGCCAAGATATGGAAGTAGAAATTAATTCTTTCATGCAAAGGTTTAAAATTTTGCAGGATAAAGGACTACTGAGTCTTTTAGGAAATAATGATTGGCTTATGAAACATGCAGATTATGTACATAAGTTGAACACATATGTTGTTGATCAAGTTAATTCATCAACAAGCGCTTCAGGAGTAAAAGCACTCCCCACAGGCCAAACTCTCTATGATAATTTGGAGAATTTATTTTATATTGAGCATGAGGTAAAACGTCTGTTTCAGCTCCAACCTAATTTCTTCAGATATACAGAAACTGATGAAACACTAAGGAAACTTCAGAGGCATAATTTGCCGGAGCAACAGTGGTGGGAAGACATGTTGGGAATTCTGTAAAATTATCTTGGGTAAAACATAAAATTCGGGTTATTTTTCCACGATAAAGTAAACAGAGATGAACAAGGATCAAATGGGTCAAAGTGTATTAAAACATAATTGAAGAATATCTGAAAAAGATGGAACAACCAGCACACCATCAATTTATTGTTTCCCTATTTATGACACTGTTTGTCTCTATCTTTTGTAAAAAAAGGATTAGTCATCACTAGATATTATCTCCATCAGATATTTTGTAAGATATGTTTATACTTTGTATAAATACCCCCCAAAACAAAGTATTTGGGGTTGGTGGGTATTCATAGATTTTGACTGTAATACTGAAACTTCTGGAATAAAAGACTATTGGAACCATCTGTTTATCCGGCTCACTGGATGAGGAATTGATGCAGAAGATTTGTCACATAATTCTTGAATCAAACTCCGGATCAATAAGTCCCCTATATCTTGTTTTTTACTATTTTCTTGTTATTATATCATCTGTGTTTCATGATCTGAATAGTAGAGAAAAAGATTAATCTAGAATTTACTTAGCTGCACTCTGTTTTCAGTCTTTACTATTCTCTGTGTTTTCTTCAGAATTAGAATAAACAGAGAATTCTTAATTGCTCCTGTTTCCCCTAATTCTCTCATGTCGATTATTTGATAAAGAACTCTTAATTGCTCTTTGTCGGTAAGTTTTCACTTTTTCTCTGTCAATATGATGAAGGATTCTTGACTACCTTTCACCCATTTGATATCCATTCCATTTGATTCCAGCCTATGTTTGTTCCATGTTTGACTACCTTTCTCTATGATACCATCTTCTGTTAAGAAACCAAATCCAGGAAGCCATCATTCTTTGACTCCATCATGCCCAATGGACTTAACTCTTCAAGTTTTACCTCACTGTTCCATTGAATCTCACCATCGAAAATCAAAACAAAACCCTTGAACTTCATAACTAGCCTAACACATTTCAAAACATAGTTAAATCATAAAGAGAGAACCCTCTCTGGATGCAGATAGGCTATAATTTGTATCTAAAATATTGGTCTGTGGTTACCTCGGCCGTATTCCCTTTCTTACAACTTTTGGGAACAACCTAAGTGATAACATCATTGGCGACTCCGCTGGGGACTTGAATAATTGTTTCTTACTATTGTTTATTTCATAAGCTACAGATGGAGCCTGAAGTTAGCCAGGTAGCCTTTCAAACTTCTTTGCTTTGCAATTGCAGAAATAAATAAATGCTACTTCAGTCTATCTCCATTCTAGTTTATGTATTGAACAGTTGTCTCAAATACTTGATCAGTTCCTTGTTTCAATAGATCTTTAGGAAAGTTCATAATCCCCTCATCTAAAATTTCCTAGAAGACACTGTTAAAGTTGTAGACTATTCCAAGAAAAAACCAAAAAACATACTCAAAAACTGGCTCCAAAGAAAAAGATCCGTTACACCAGATCGAATCCTGATCCAATTCCCCCACCTGTGTTTGAAAATCCTAATCGGATTCCCAGGATCCTTAGAACACAAGAGAACCAAGAACATTATGCTAGTTCACACCTTGACAAAGATCTGCAGAACCCTACCCAATCTGAGCTTACCTCTGGGAAAACACAAAACCTTTCTGTCATTGCTGCAGCTTCTTCAAGTTCTCCATCAGCACCTAAAACCATCTTTCCCACTCCTCCATCTACATCATACATTTCCACTGTTATCCCCACTCTTCCAGCTGTCACACTCATCTCTGCAATCATGGCAAACCGATATGCTCCCCTGCAATTACCTGCAAACCCAAGGGCCATGCCTCAAGACTATCAAAGCAAAATCACCTATTTTGATGATACTGGCACTTACATAGCTCAACAACATACCAAGAAAATGACAGACTATTTTGAAAATTATGAGATTAATGATGATGATGTCAGAATGAAAGTATTTGTTCAAAGCTTAACTAGAGATGTTAGAACATGGTTTAGAGCACTCCCTGCAAACACCATCTACAACCCAGAAGCTCTTTATGAGACCTTATTGAACAGATGGGAAAAGAAGAAATATCCTCTCCACATTTTATCAGAATATGAAAACTTGAAAAGAGGCCCACAAGAAACTGTTCAAGATTACTGTACCAGATTTAATAATGTATACAATGCTATTCCTCAAAATCTCAGACCTCCTCTAGATTTGACCTTGATCGAATTCCTTGATGCATTTGACTCTGATATGGCATACCAACTTAGGGAAAGAGCTCCTGGAAACTTAGAAGAGATGCAGGGTATAGCTGTCAGCATTGAGGCCAACTTGATTTAAACGAGCTCGAGCCAGAGATGAAAGGAAGACACCTTTTAAAGAAGAACCTTCTGCCTCTGAACATAAATTAGACGCTATTATTAAAGGAATGGATAGACTTGGTGGTAGAGTAGAAACAATTGAGAGGAAATCCCCTTGGGATGGTCAACCGATCAATACTGGGAGAAATCCAAATTTCAGAAAAAACCAGAACCCTAATACTGGAAAGACTGGGCCTGACCAAAACATTAGGCCCCCATTCCAGGAAAATTATGTTGGGGCTTCAACTTCTAGTGAGCCAACAGAAGATACTAAAATTAACTTAATGGGTCTCAATAGTGAACAACAAATTTTCTTGACCGAAGAGGACCAAGAAGCTCACACTCTTAATCAATTCCAAACTCAACTAGGTGAATCATTTGATTTTAGGGAGGGATATGATACAGCCATCTACGAAGTCCACAAGAAATACAATTTGAGGAGCAGAAGAATAGATGTCCCTGAGTCCAATAAACAGAAAAATATCAAGCAACCTAACAAAGCTAAGATGAATAACCCCCCTGTACAAACCCTTCCTAGAACAGGTCCTAACCCAAATAATCCAATAGTTGAAGATGTATCAGACAATCAACAACCTAACAAACAACCTTCCACTTCCACTCCTTCCAAAGAAAATACGAAAGAACCCCCAAAAAATGACTTGGAAGCAACTTCAGCCTATAACACCACTCTTGAAAAAGAGAAAAACACTGAAAATACAGCAGTGAAAGACAATCTCAATGTCCAGAATACAAAAACTCAAACTGAGAAACCTTTCAATCTTGAGACTGAAATAGGCAAATTAAAGATAGTCATTCCTTTAATAGAATTGGCTAAACATGATGTCTACAAAGCTCAAATCAGCAGATCACTCCAAATTTTAGAGAACAAAGATTCAGTAAATCTCTTTGATGACCAACCTGAACTAATTTTTGGCCTTGAGGTAAATGGAAAATCAGTAGATGGAGGGGTCCCTCCTTTTTTATGTGAGTCTGAACGTACATGATAAAATACTTCATAATGTCATGTTTGATTTTGGTGCTTCTCATAATTTAATGCCTAAATCTGTAATGGAGAAGTTGGACCTAGATATTACTAGGCCATACAAAGACTTATTCTCTTTTGACTCAAGCCAGGTTAGATGTCTAGGATTGATCAAAGATTTATGTGTATCATTAGTTCAGTACCCCGCTAAGAAATTTTAATGGACATAGTGGTAGCTGATATTCCACCGAAATATGGCATGTTGTTGTCTAGATCTTGGGGTGCAAAGCTCCAAGGATCTTTGCAGTTAGACATGTCCTATGCTACTGTTTCAGTATTTGGTCAACCAAAGAGACTGTACCGAGAAACTTTAATGAAATATGTGGTAAGTAGTCAGGAGAAACCCCAGAATTTTCCCATCTACTCCATGCACTCTGACATGGACTCCTTCATTCTCTATAATAATGAAATTAATCCACCAACTGATGTCAAGGTTTTAGCACTTGAACAAGAAGAAATTATACACAAAAATTCTAGTGTTTAAATTCAAGAAATTTCTGAGAACAATGATATATCAGACACTCGTGAGAAACTAGATGAAACCAAAAAACCAGATCTCCCTACTAAATAAATCTCTGAGACTCCTGATATTAACTATGAACATGAGATCCTTTGGTACTTAGAATTTGATGGTTCGGTTAATAAATTAGGGGCAGGAGCAAGAATTTGGGTACACAATCTAGAAAATGATCATGCTGAAGGGCACGCTTACAGATTAAACTTCAAATGCACCAATAATATGGCTGAATATGAAGCCCTGTTGCTAGGACTTAAATTGATCAAAAGTTTAGGGGCAACTAGGGTATCAGTTTTGGGAGACTCTGATTTGGTCATTCAATAGATAAAAGGGAACTTCCTCACAAATGATCCCAGATTGAGATCTTACAGAGGAGCAGTAACTGAGATCCTCAATACATTTTTGGAAACACAGCTTGCCAAAATTCCAAGAAAACATAATTTGCATGCACACAACTTTGCAACATTTGCCAGAACTTGTAAATTGCCATTTGAACCCAATCATCAATTTACAGCTGAGATTAGACACAGGCCAGCTATACCTAAAAATGTAAAGAACTGGCAAGTGTTTGACAATGATATTCAGATTAACAATTTCTTGACCCTTGCAGAAGAGTTTTCCAGCACTTATATAAACACGGACACTGCTAGTGAGGTTGATCAAATAGATAAAATTGAAACAGACATTTCAGTAGAAAGTGAAACTCAAATGCTGCACCCAACAAAATTTACCAATAAAAAGTTGCAATAGTTTAAAGAAATAGACATTGATGAGATTATCGGAGGAGAATTTGAAGTTATTAATTTAAAAGACAGTTATTTTCCCACAGGATTAAATCCTTTGGAAGATTTCTTTGATTCTAATGATATCCCAAAGAAACCCAAGATGCAACCTCTAAATGCAGACATTGAAGATTGTAACATAGGAACTGGAGAAAATCCTAAAATGATAAAATTATCCAAAACTTTACCCCCTGATCAAAAACTTAAATATGTTGAACTCATCAAAGAATTCCAAGATGTTTTTGCTTGGAGCTATGAAGATCTGAAATCCTACGACACCTATGTAATTCAACATACAATACCCCTCAAGGAAAAGCAAAAACCATTCAAGAAAAAGCTCAGAAGAGTTAACCCTGTACTACTCCCCTTAATTGAAAAAGAAATCAAAAGAATGTATGAAGCAGGGATAATTGCACCTATCAGGTTTTCAGAGTAGGTGTCTAATTTAGTACCCACTAGGAAGAAAACGGGAGAAATCAGGTTGTGTGTTGATTTAAGGAATGTAAATAAGGTTTCTTTAAAATACCACTACCCGTTACCTAAGATGGACCACATTTTACAAAGGGTAGTAGGTGCATCCAGGATTTCACTCTTGGATGGGTTTTCATGCTTTAACCAGATTCTAGTCCATCCTGGTGACCAGGAAAAGACTACTTTTACAACACCATGGGGAACTTTCAAATATGTGAAAATGCCATTTGGATTGACGAATGCAGGGGAAACCTTTCAACAAGCAATGGACATAGTTTTTGCAAAATAAATTCACGATTTTCTAGTCATATACCTAGATGATCTTACTGTGTTTTCTAAATCGGACCAACAACACTTAGATCATTTGAGACAAGTCTTTTTAAAATGCAGGAAGTATGGTATTTCCTTAAATCCAAAGAAGTTGTTGTTCGGTCTAGAGGAAGGTAAACTGTTAGGCCATATCATCTCCAAATATGGCATCAAAATTGATCCTGATAGAATAGAAGCCATTTTACAAATACCCCACCCCAGAAATATCAAAGAACTTCAAGCTTTCCTAGGGAAAATTAACTTTTTAAGAAGATTCATTCCTAATTTGGCTGAATTAATCAGATTGTTGAACAACATGTTGAAAAAGGATTCCAAGGTTAAATGGACATTAGAAGCTAAACAAGCATTTGAAGAAATCAAAATGGCTTTAACCAGAACACCAGTCCTTACAAGCCCAAAATTTGATAGAGACTTCATAATATTTTCATTTGCATCAGAACACACCATTGTTGTTGTTTTACTACAAAAAGATGATCAAGGATGTGAAAAACCCATAGCCTTTTTTAGTAAAGCACTTAGAGATGCACCGCTAAAATACCCAATCATGGAAAAATAGGCTTATGCACTTGTGAAAGCTATTAAAGACTTCAGAGTCTACATATTGTACTCCCATGTAATAGCTTATGTACCTAGTGTTGTTGTCAAAGACATCCTGACTCAGGAGGGAATTGAAGGCAAACGAGGCAAATGGATAGCCAATATATTGGAGAATTCCATTGAAATAAAACCTACAAAGGTTATAAAAGGACAGGGATTGGCTAGACTCATTACTGAAACCAATTGCGAAGCCCTGGATATTAATGAACTAGATAATGAACAGGAGATGGCGACTCCACAAATCAGCCAAGCCTTCTTAAATCACCTCGGTATGCTAATATAACTCATGTATTATTAAACCTGCAGGCTCCTCCAGGGTTATCCAGAACAAAGAAAAGGTTTTTTAAAATGAAAGCCTCAAAATTTTGTATTTTAGATGGTTCTCTTTTTTGGAAAAATCATGAAGGTATTCTACTAAATTGTATAATGAAAGATGAAGCTGACAAGGTACTCAAAGAGTTTCATGCAAGGGACTATGGTGGACATCTTTACTGGAAATCAACTACTGAAAAAATCCTAAGGGCTGGGTTTTACTGGCAAACCTTGTTCGCTAATGTCAAGAAGTTTGTAACTGCTTGCCATAAATGTCAAATTTTTGAAGGCAAGAGGAAGCTGTTACCCTTACCCTTGAGACCAATTTCCACTGAAAGACCATTTTAGCAATGGGGTTTGGACTTCATCCTCCCTCTTTTGGCCAACACAAATGGATCCTCACTGCCACAAACTATTTCACCAAATGGATAGAAGCCATCCCTTGTAGACAAGCCAATGATATAGTGATCATACAATTCTTAGAGACCAACATCTTGTCTAGATTTGGTTGTCCTGAAAAGATCATATCTAACAATGCTGCCGCTTTTAAATCCAAGAAAATGATAAGTTTCTATCACAAGTACCACATCACCTTAGGCCATTCCATAGCCTATTACCCTCAAGGTAATGGTCTAGTTGAGTCCTCCAATAAAAGCCTGATTAATATTATCAAGAAAGTGTTGGAAGAAAACAAGAAAAACTGGCACAAGAAACTTATTAATGCACTATGGGCAGACAGATTAACTACTAAGAGATCCATTGGGAGTAGTCCCTATAAATTAGTTTATGAAATGGAAGCTGTGTTTCCTTCATCCTTAGGAGTCCCTGTAATGAAACTACTGTAAGAAGCTTAGGTGGAATCCAATGATATTCAAAGAAGAATAAATCAGACCATCCATTTGCAGCAGACCAAAGAAGAGGTATACCAAAGATCTCAAGTGTTACAAGAAAAACTAAACAAAATTTTTGATAAGAGGACCAAGGCAGAATATTTCTACCTTGGGGACAAAGTTTTAAAATGGGATTCTAGGAGAGAAGACAAAGGAAGACATGGGAAGTTTCACAAGGCAACAATACTTACTTTCTCAAAAGCCTGGATGGTATGGAAGCAGAAGATGGACCAGTGAATGGTTGAATGCTGAAACACTATTTTGATCTAGTTTGTTGATATATCCTAACTCTAGCATGTACATAAGGAAGTTCAGTTCTTCAGCTTGAAAATAGTGTTCAGCTTGTTTATTACAACAATAAGAATGAGGAGGAATGTGCAAAAAATTTTGAAAGCCAGTGAAGGAACTTTACCATTTCTTGTTTTTCCTCATTTTCGTTTATCAGAGATTGCAGAAGAAGACTTGGGAACAGAAAACATAAGAACAAAAGATCCAAGCAGACTATCCAAAATAGATGTACAGTTGTTGAATCAGCTCAGGAATAGTGTATATATTTTACATGATCCTTTTATACGGTTTGCTATTTTAAGCTAAGGAAATTTTAGAGCACAGTCAAAATTATGGAGAAGGCCATCTGACCTGCTGATCTTGACTTTCCACTAGGGAAAGCCATCCCCAAGTGGAGCCAGTGTTATGCTCCTATACCAATAGGTGTCATATTTCATGATTGACCTGATTAGCTCTGCAATATGTTCATTCCTTTTTTGGTTGTAAAGGTTTTCCATATTATGAAAAAATAAAAAAAAAATTAAAAATGTAAAGAGGGTATACCCTAAAAGAAAAATCAAAGGGTGAAAAGATAAATGGTCAAAAGAAAAAATGAAAAGAAATGAACCCCAAATAAAAAGGACCAGGAAAGTGGGCAAATCCAAATGCCACTACTATTTCATTTTCTGTAAGTAAAGCATCATGTACAGTTTGTTGAACTGTTTAGCACAATTAATGAATGGCCAAATAGCTTAATCTTGGCCAGTTCATGATTGAATTTCTTGTTTTAGAGATAGAGAATAAAAACCTGTCCAAACCGTTTAAACTTGGCAGATAAGTAGATAGGTAGAGAAGCAAAGGAGCTCAATTGTTTAAACTGAGCTCTTGGAAGAAATAAGGGAAGATTTAGGCAGGCTTACAACATAAAGAAAATCAAATTGATGACGGTCTGCCAGTCCAAGTGCACTCAAAGAAAAAGAAGAAAAAATGTTAGTTACAGTAGGCTGGGTAGGCAGTTTTGGTGTTGCAAAAGCATACTTGTGGTTGATTCTTGTCTCTCAAGTTGTACATCTTACTATTATCACAAGTACCGTGGCAGATGTTTGGATACAGATCAAGCAAAGCATAACTAACTCCCCTTTATCCCTTTCCCAAATCATCTACTAATCTCCCCAAGGTATTAATATCTGGTTAATATCCTTAAAAGTAACTCATTCCTTTTTCATCAAAAGCTTAAGTAAAACCCTTTTTACTTAGGAGATTGTACAAAATCAAATATAAAATTTTTTCCTTAAGCCTAAGTTTTTAAACTTTATAACTTAGCGCTTATTTTCATATCATTTCTCATATTAACTTTTAACATTATTGTATAACTCCCTATACTTATTCCCCTTTCCCGTATTATATTAATATATGCAAAACCCCAAAACTTTATTATTCCCACCCCTGGCTAAACTATAGCCATATATCGTTGTTTTAAATGGAGTTATAGGTTTATTTGAAACTATATAATAACCATTCCCTGTGCACAGTTTTGAAATTAATAAACCCCACATTAATTAATTAACAAATCACCCCGCCAACCAATCAAACAAGCCTCGAAACCATTAAAAAACATTAAACATGATTAGGCCCCCGCGCATTAACCACCTATCATCTCTATGCAGTGCTCATCATCCGATCTCAGCCCTCGCACCCGACGGTTGTAGATCATATCGCTAGCCCTCCGTCCGACGAACTTTACTGCCCGGGAGATTGGTGGTATCGCCGCCTATACCAGGACACGCATCACACTCCCACGTTGCTCGCAGCCCTCCCCTCTGAAACCACTTTAGCCCATAAGTGGTCTGGGGTAAACCATTTACCGCCTTCCCCCACCATCCACCATGTCACCATCCCGTACCCTCCGATACGCAACAAGATGTCCCATCATTCTGACGTCATCTACTCAATAAATGCCAAAAATACCCGCCAAATCAATTTTCGTTAAAAAAGCGATAAAATGTCATTTTCACCCGATTCTCTGCAAACTGTGTTCCATGCAAAATACGTCCAGTTGACTGTTTGAGTGTTTAGTCTGCCACCTAGCCAAGAAACTCCAGCGTCGTGCTTGGTAGTCCGCCATTCAACCTGCAAATTTGCAGTTTTACCTCCGCAATCCAGGTATTTATCCGTTTCTGCCCTGCAAACCTGCAATTTCACTTTTCCACTGAAAATTCTACCTGAGAAAGCTAGCTTTGAGTTGAAATCAGTCTCCTTAGCCCATAAAAAACTCTTAAACCTACTGTTTTAGTCCAATTCTCCACAGAAAGCCCAAATTCCAATTTGAATACACAAGAACCAAACATGGAAGCCCCCATAGCCCTGAATGTCGTGCCTATGAATGCACCTCATAAAGACTTAAATTA
Source organism: Pinus tabuliformis (assembly GCA_031772625.1). Lineage (NCBI taxonomy): Eukaryota > Viridiplantae > Streptophyta > Pinopsida > Pinales > Pinaceae > Pinus > Pinus tabuliformis. Next base: position 252,762,038 of record CM062812.1, on the reverse strand, counting down.
TCTATCCTTGGCTGACAGAGATTTCCAAATAAAAGATTTGTCTGGTCATATGAACCACATTCAGGCCTTCTTCCAAGTCAGGGATAGTCATCTAAACCACACTGATATTTTTGGACTATGGGAATCCAACCTTCCCATGTACTTCCTGCCCTCAGTCCATATTTTCCCAGACATCATTCACCAATGTTGTGCCAGCTATGACCCTGTCCATAGAGTAGTTATGTCACCTTCCTAAACGGTCATTTTTTCCATTACTACTGAATCCTTCAATGAGATGATACATTTCCATTCCACTGAGCCCCTTGCTCGTTTTTCCATGGGATTTTTGCTTGAAAAGGCTTCTCAATTGCCCAACTCAGAAAAACCCATATTGCTCAGATGTTCATGAAGCCAAACTGCCAGCCCCAAGGCCCACCTCCCTATTTGCATGTCTGGTTCACCGAGACTGGAAAACTCATTCTTGACATGATATCCCTGATCCTGGGATTTAGGTCGAGTGAATATGTGGATGATATCACCCTGGTTCTATTATCAATCTTTACTCCAGGACAACCCCTGCTGTCAAGTATGATTATGCCACTTTTATTGCCAACAAAATCCATGACAAATTCCTGAATTTGGATAGAGAAGGAGTTTTCATATACACTTCTTATATATACCATCTGTTGTTATATTATCAGCCAGACAGCTTTACATTTCCCATCAAGAAATTAGACTCAAAAGGAAATTAGAGGTCTGTGATCTTTTGGAGCTCAGTTTTCCATGACTGTGACTCCCCTTATACCTATAGTGAATTCATTGACTTATTTGTGCACCTCGCCTCCACTCTGTTGATAGGAGCTCCTCCTCCCAGGATCAGTGGTGACATGAGGAAGATTTTGCAGCTTTCCAACATTACAGGGTAGGTGACTGGTACCTCTACCAGAATCACACAGAAATCAGAATGTATGGATGTGAACTGTGCCCTTTCAAGTTTCCTAGATATGTGCCCATGAGGTTATTTGCATTAGAATATTTCAGACAGATCATCAATGCAGACTTAACCCATTTTTATAATGCAAAGAAGAAGGTTCAGCTGAGAATCAAAAACCAGTTAGGCCCTTATATCATAAATTCAAGGGAGGCATGGAAAGATGCTGAAAAGATTTTAGAGGACCACCTTAAATTGAAGAAGAGCTTTTGGTGGGTGCCCTATGACCCAAATAGTTTCATAAGTGACAGAAGGATAAAAAACAAACTATCAGTGTATGTACATCATAGAATCCCAGAAATTGAACTGTATGCAAATCAGGAAGAATGGGTAGAAGTGACTCTAGTAGAGGAAATTAGTGAACAAGAAAAGATGGAAAAAGCTATGAAAGATCTTGAAAAAACCCTTGACTTGGACTCTTTTGGACATGTATATTTCAAGCTGCCTCAACAATCAGGAGTTGGAACATCCTCTGCTGGAACTTCTCAGCAGCCTGCATAGAAAACCAGCATATCAATCACAGGGACTTCAAAGGGTAAAGAGGTAGATACCACAGAGTATCCTATAATGACAGATGAGCCAGCAATGTCTAGTGAACAGGGTTAGGTACAAATTCATCCAACCCAAACTAAAGCACCAGAAATTCCAGCATTAAAGACTCCTCTAAATGAGGAAATAAGAAAGAAGAGAGACAGAGAAGAGGCCACACCTATCAGCGGACCTGCTGAACAACCAGGAGCAAAGAGACAAAGACTGAATCCTCTATCAGAAGAGGAAATTATTGAAGAAACAACAGATAGTCTAAGAGGTGAGAGGGTAGTGAGCCAGCAAACTTCCCCAGTGATAGAAACATCAACTAGCTCACATAGGCAGGAGCTAGAAAGACAACACAGTGTAGAGGTGTCTTCCACTAGGCCACAGAGCAAACAGGCCTTAGACATTAAGAAAACTTTCACAGAAATTAAGGCTAAAAATGAGCCTGTAAGGATTCAAATGTACAATCAATACTTGAAGACGGCCCCTTCAAACCAGCAAAGATTAATGTCCACATATGACATCAAAGAGGGTAAAATGATAATGAGTTATTTTAAGCCAAAGGTACAACAACCCCAATCAGCAGCAGATTTCATCAAAACAAACTTGGAAGTCCTAGCTAAAGACATTCATCCAATGGACCAAATTGAACTTCATAAACAGACGGGAGAAATGGTCTACTCCACACTAGCTGACAAAGCAATGTTGGCCCACCAGTTGCAAAGCTCCCTAGACAATACAACAACTCAACTACATTTGGAGAAAGCCTCTTCTCTAGCCAAGGACAACAGGATTAAATATTTGGAAGAGATCATCATTGAGCTGGGGCATGATCCCAAAGATGCTAAGGGCATAAAGGAATTAATGAAGAAGAAAGAAGAAGACATTGTTGCCCTAAGGAAACAACTGAAATTTCCTCCTTCCATGCGTCCACAGACTGCAGAAGTTGTGTAGCAGAAATCAGAGGAAGACATGATGGACCTTCTCATGAAACTCAGTGAAAGATTAACTGATACAGAGAAGGCACTGGAAGAAGCATAAAATAGAAGCAGGGAGAGTTGACCTCCTAGCCACTTGAGGTAATCCCTACAGTCACAATTGCAGTCCCCTCAACAATTGGATTAGCATTGGCCCCAAATGTCCCAGCAACCACAGCTGAGGTAATCACAGGTACAACATCAGCAGGAGCAGCACCAGGCAACAATACAAGTATGAGCAAAAAATAATTGATGAAAGCCATGGAAGAATGGAGACTCCAAGTGTTAGAGCTAAAACAAGTAAAGGAAAAACTGGAAAAAATAGAAAAGAATTATGATAAATCCAAAATAAGTGTGGCGGAGAAAATAAGAGAGGTTAAAGCATTAGAGAATAAAGTGAGAACATTAGAAAAGGATCTCACTATGGATAAGCCTCTAGCAGAAATCAAAGGAATCCTTTGGACCAACATCAATCAATCCCTAAGTAATGTTTGGCCATTTATCCAAGATATTTATGAGCAGATTGACTTAGTGAATGCAGCACATGGAGAAATTCAAAAAGCAAGAGCTTTATTAGGACAAATGCCTGATCAAGCCAACCGACTCATACACTTTTTGAATAACAGAAATAGCGAACAGATGGAACAACTTGGCATCCCAGACAGGACATGCACCATTTTGGATATCAAAAGAGTTCTGACCAAGAGAACTTTAATGCAGAATTTGGAAAAAAGATGCCAAGATATGCAAGTAGAAATTAATTCTTTCATGCAAAGGTTTACAATTTTGTAGAATAAAGGACTACCCAGTCTTTTAGGAAATAATGACTAGCTTATGAAACACACAGATTATGTACATAAGTTGAACACATATGTTGTTGATCAAGTTAATTCATCAACAAGCACTTCAGGAGTAAAAACACTCCCCACAGGCCAAACTCTCTATGATAATTTGGAGAATTTATTTTATATTGAGCATGAGGTAAAACATATGTTTCAGCTCCATCCTAATTTCTTCACATATACAGAAACTGATGAAACACTGAGGAAACTTCAGAGGCATAAATTGCTAGAGCAACAGTGGTGGGAAGACATGTTGGGAATTTTGTAAAATTCTCTTGGGTAAAACATAAAATTCGGGTTATTTTTCCGCGATAAAGTAAACAGAGATGAACAAGGACCAAACGGGTCAAAGTGTATTAAATCAGAATTGAAGAATATCTGACAAAGATGGAACAACCAGTGCAGCATCAGTTTATTGTTTCCCTGTTTATGAGACTGTTTGTCTCTACCTTTTGTAAGAAAGGGATTAGTCATCACCAGATATTATCTCCATCAGATATTTTGTAAGATATTTTGATATTTTGTATAAATACCCCCCAAAACAAAGTATTTGGGGTTGGTGGGTATTCATAGATTTTGACTGTAATACTGAAGCTTCTGGAATAAAAGGCCATTGGAACCATCTATTTATCTGGCTTACTGGATGAGGAATTGATGAGAAGACTTGTCACAAAATTCTTGAATCAAACTCCGGATCAATAAGTCCCCTATATCTTGTGTTTTACAGTTTTCTTGTTATTATATCATCTGTGTTTCATGATCTGAATAGTAGAGAAAAAGATTAATCCAGAATTTTCCTAGCTGCACTCTGTTTTCAGTCTTTACTATTCTCCATGTTTTCTTCAGAATTAGAATAAACAGTGAATTCTTAATTGCTCCTGTTTCCCCTGATTCTCTCATGTCGATTATTTGATAAAGAGATCTTAATTGCTCTTTGTCAGTAAGTTTTCACTTTTTCTCTGTCAATATGATGAAGGATTCTTGACTGCCCTTCACCCATTTGATGTCCATTCCATCTGATTCTATCCTATGTTTGTTCCATGTTTGACTACCTTGCTCTATGATACCATCTTTTGTTAAGAAACCAAATCCAGGAAGCCATCATTCTTTGACTCCATCATGCCTAATGGACTGAACTCTTCAAATTTTACCTCACTGTTCTATTGAATCTCACCATCCAAAATCAAAACAAAACCCTTGAACTTCATAACTAGCCTAACACATTCAAAACATAGCTAAATCATAAAGAGAGAGCCCTCTTTGGATGCAGATACGCTAGAATCTGTATCTAAAATATTGGTCTGTGGTTACCTCGACCGTATTCCCTTTCTTACAACTTTTGGGAACAACCTAGGTGATAACACGTTCTTCGTCACCTAGAGTGACGCGTATTTTTCCGCCTCTGGCAAGTCTTATTCAATGGGAGGGAATTGACTATCCTCAGGCAGTTCCCCTATCACTAATAAGATAGACAAGAGAAACCACACATAGTGGAAGGTCTTGCCCTACTCCTAAGCTTCTTAGGAATTCCTCACAGAGGAATTCGACTTAGTTGAATTGGACCCCCTTCGCAAATTGTTTGGCTAGTGCGACAACTGTCGCTGGTACCTCGTTGTTGCGGCATTTCCTCATCACCTTCCCGACCAGCAGCTGGGTGGCTACACGCACCCCTTTGTCTTGAATGCTACTAGTTACGTAGCCTCTTTTCTTTTTTTCCAACTTGTATTTCTTCTTCATGGCCTCTGCGAGCGCCAAATCTCTGCTTTTGCCAGCTATTTCCGCAGGGTCCCTTCCCATACAGGGAAGCTGAGAAATCCTGTGAATAAGCTCCGCCATGATGGGAATAGGCTCCTCTAGCCACAAGTACCCATCGTGCACCAGGCAAAGTAGTTGCCTGATGACAAAGATCGTGATCAGTGCCCAATGAAAGTATGGAATCTATAGTAGGTGGAGTAGCTTGGCCTCCTCCACATCGCGCAGCTATTTCCACGGCTCTAGCACTGTAATTGACCTGTCCTTGCTCTGTTTCATGAGTTTGCTAGTCTCCAAATGTGGGAACGTTTCGTTGTCCGTGAGGTCCCAATCTTCAAATTTCATCATGGGCATGCGGCCCAGAACCGAACCTTCAAACATAATTCCATCTGGGAGGAGCGGGGTTTGGAGTGCGCTCTTAACGACATTCAAATCCTTGGGTACTTTTTCCTTCCCTCTCCGTGGAGGGACATACTAGGGCAGTTTTGCTGTAGTGCGCACTGGCTGAATGTTTTCCTCCATTTCTTCATCCGCCTCGATCTCTTCTACGAAAGCTTGGAGATCCTCCTCCTCCTCATCTGTCTCAAGATTAACAGTCTTTCCCTTGTCTTCCATAGACAGTTTACCAAACCGTGGATTTGCGGAGACATGCAGACTAGTCCTGCTGCCTGTGGATCCTTTTTGGGCCTTAACGTCCTGGGTGATTTTGGGATTTCTGGTGCATCCCCCACTGGCAGTGTAGGGCTCTATGCGGCTTCCTCGGTGGTTGACATCGTTCTATTCAGGAAGTCCTGCGTCTCCTTTGGAAATGTCTCAAACACTGAACTTTCTCTCAAAGCCTCCAAATTTGTAAGGTCCATACCCACTTGATAGCGCAACAACTGAATTCTCAAAATGCCAAGGGTTGTTCTCTGGATAGCCACCTGTGATTTATATGCCTTTTTGAATCCAAATTCGACCGTTCCCCCCTCATTTGGCACATTAATTCTAGATTGGCGGCAGATCGTCCCAAATCTAGTTCTGACTTTGTGTCGTAATTGCTCGCCGTCCGCTCCTCATTGTCTTAAATTGGGCATCTTGTCATGAACAATGACACTAATGGTCACTTCCCAACCTACTCGCGTGGCAGCACAACCCCCTATGCATAGGCACAACTCTTGTGACATACTGATCCTGCGCGAAATCCCCTTATCGCGCAACACCCATAAAGACTCTTTTATAGTCCCGTGCTCTCTTTCAATTACTTGGAGCGCTGAGATTGTGCTCCCTACAAATAGTCAGGTGGTTGCACCACCTGTGTGAGGCTTCAATTCACCTTCCAGCCTAGTTTGCAGGCACTCCTCAATTACCCTCACAACAGTCAGCACTGTGCATTCTTCCTTATGTGGTGCGCTCCCCTGGTTACTTTGTCTAGTAAGGTGCGGTCGCAGCCATGGTAGCAAAGCCACAAATTCTCGTCGACAATCTTCTAATGCAGTAGTATGACTGCCCATATCTTGTCCTGTCATTCTTAGTTTATCGATGCGACATGCTTGTGTGATTTTCTTTTCTAGTTTGTTGATTTCTGCTTCCATTGACATGCTTTTCTTCCTCGGCCTTACCTGACCTTCTTAAAGTTCGCGAAGTTTAAGGTTACCTCACCGAATGGCTTCCTGTAACTGCATAATTCCGTCGTCTAGGTCCTCGCATGCTGTCCCACCTATGAGAGCTATTGCGTGAGGATTCCTTTCCTCCAAAATTATGGTCTCAACTCTGCTCTTCAGCGTTGGAATCATTTCTACGCTCAGGTTTTTGCACATGGCCCTATAGGCTCATCAGACCGCTGGTACGTGCAAGTCCTAATTAGTTCATCTCACCTAGTGAACTCTGTCTAGGATTCCGTATACCTTCTTGAATACTTCTATGTGGAACGTTTATGGCACGTGTTTCCTTTCCTGCTGCTGCGTCCTTCTTGGGGTGTGCTTGTGCGGACTGCCTAGCACACGTCTATACCCATCGACATAGGTGGGCAGGCAATTTGATCCATCCTGGCTTCCTGACTCTCGTTCAATGCTGGGGGCTTCCAAACTATAGGCGCATCATCCTTCTACATCTACATTAGTCCTCAAAGTTTTCTTGATGTGTACCCCACCATCGTACGGGTGTTGCACAAAGTGCCCATTTCAACACATCGAACCGTTGTTGTTCTGGTACTACGCTTTCAAATTTGCTCAAGAATTCATTCACCGCTGTCAATCCATCATATGTCGGAAGCTCTCGTGCCTTTGTTGTCACACAATGTAGTATCATCATGTTGTAATTCAGCGTTGTCACTTCGTGCAACCAATTCTTCCAACACTCTACTTCTTCGTTTGAATCCAAAGTGCAAGAGCTTTCACGCTCCCACGAGATCCTCCCATCTGCAGTCGGATTCACCCAATCCTAGTCTCACATAGTTATCTTGTCAATACAATCAAGATCATCATCTCTTTCATCATCACACATTGGTTCAGTGTAGCGCGCTCCTTCAGCTAGGTCCAGTGGGACTACTACGCGTAGCAACTTTTTCTTGAAGATCATTTTGCTCTTCTTCAGATTGATGACTCTGTTCATATCGATGGCCCAGTCTATTACTAACAACACAGGATAGGGATTGCTATCATCGAAAATCTCTATCACTTCAAAATCCCTCTGTGTGCTCACGCCTTCAATATCAACTGTTACCCCTTGCAACCTTCCCATGGGAAAAATCTTCTGTTGGTTCACCATTTGTAATTGAATAGGGGACCACTATAACACAGGCCTGCCCATATGTTCCCATGTTTTCTTCAGTAATACATTCGTGTCCGAACCCAGATCTAGGATTACCTGATCCATTTCATATTCCCCAATCTGTGCAGTTAACCTCATTTCTCTTCCAGTGCGTAATGCATGCGTCCCCAATTTCCGAACGACGCGCGGTTCCCCTGACCCTGCGCACCTGGTGATCAGTTCATGTAGTCCTTTAACCGCCTTGCTGTCGCGCAACAGTTTCATGCATGTCTGCAGAAAGGTAGTAAGCATTGAAGGATCCATTCCTGGCTCCGGTTGATCCTTACTACTTGAAGTGGAGGCCTCCGTGAAGCTCTTCTTAGCTTCCATGAATGTCTCCTTTGCGCGTTCTAAGTCAAACTCGGGTTCCTTTGGAGGAGCCTTGCGAACCCACATACTTTCCTCTAGCTTCTTTCCCTTATCCTCTCCTCTGGTCGCACCACTTTTGAGTATCATGTTTACATTCGGGTCCTCTTCGCATGGTTCAGACCTCATCATTTGTATATTCTGAGTCGGGGGAGGCTAGAATACCCCTTTTTTGCGCATCTTTGTGATCAACATAGGACAGTCTATTTTTTCATGATCAAACTGAGCACAATATGTATAGGATATCCTCATTGGGTTGGTACAGTCACAGGCATAGTGCCTTGGTCCTCCGCAATTTTAACAAATTAACTATCTGCGGCCCGTTCCTGGTCACATTCCTCCTCGTCCTCGACCTCTCCCCTGAAATCCAGCGCTCACAATCCCTGCATCTGGGTCGAGGGCTCGCATTTCGGTCTGCATTCTATAGGCTGGGGTCCAATCCATCATTAGCTTATAACTGTGACAAGTGCACTCATCGTGGCCTACTAACCTACAGAAATTACAAAACAATTGCTGGGGTGTCTGTGTATATTTCTGCAGCAAATGACAATTGTCCGTTATGTGTTTCCCTCCTATCTGACAGCTCGTGCACCATAAAGTGGGTGCCGCGCTCGGCCCTACCTACACCTCTGTCTTAGTGGCATTGGCCCTCCTCCTGCCAAGTAGTTCACAAATACTGGGCAGTGATCCTTGTCATGGCCCCGGCCTTTGCATTTTATGCACCATACTTCATCACACACCTCTGGCCACAGTGCCCTATCTTGCTTCAAGCTTTGCATTTCCAAACATAGATTCTGTAGTTGCGCATGGATTTGCTGAACTCCCAACCTAGGGTCCTGTATCGGGGTCTCATGTAATCTCATCACCTTCTCCAATGCTTCGGCCTGGATAGAAAGTTTCTACTGTGACAGCACCATCCTCAAGTGTGGTGTCAGAGATGCTACAAACCATGCATGATGTTGTGCATCCGTTAGCATCATATTGACCTCGCGGATCGTACTCTTCATCCTTTGGTCTAGATCCCAGGGGGTCTCACCCAGAAGCATCACTATATCTTTAAACTCGATGATTGACTACGTCTCTGATTTTGGCACTGTTCAACACATTCTGGATCTCTACTATCCTTGCGTTTGGGTGGTCATTAGAGTGCTTGATGTATCACGTTAATGCGCGATCCTGCAGCATGCTCACCAATGTAGCCCTCTTAATGTTGTCATCTATGACACCTTGTGCTTCCCATACTACTCTTACCACGAACCAGAATTGGTCCAGATCCTCATTCCTTACTCCCTTGAATACTGGTAGTTTGATCGCGTTCGCTATACTGAACCGTGGAGGTGGTGGAGGTGGAGTGGGTGGAGATGGAGGTGAAGGAGGTGAAGTGGGTGGCGGTGTGGGTGGTAGTCACAGAATCTATTACCTTATCAAACTGATCGCGCTTCTCGGAGAAACTTTTGTGAGCTCATCTTCTCTCTCCCGCGAGGGTGAAATTAAGGAACTGTTTTCTAATTCTTCACTACTTCCGCTTCTGTAGATTCTTCTGCTTTGCATAGTCCCAAACATTAATCTATTCGCACACCTTTCACATAACAACATCTTAATCCAGGTATTCAAAGATTTAATATAGTTACCTTGTGGTCCCTTGAGAAAACGTTGCTCTGCTTCACCATAACTGACAATCGTGTCCAACGCGAAGTCAGTGATAAATCCTCTTATTATTTTGTCGAGCCAGTGGTCCATAGCTCGCACTATCATATCTTTTGAGGCTTTCAGTTTGCGCACTAATTCCGGAATCCACACTACTGGTTGGTCGAGCCTACACCTTCCATAGCTATCGGCTAACCTCGCGATCCACTCATACAGTTCAGAAAGAAAGGGTGCAAAGAAAATCTCATGGATTTTCGTATACACGTAGCGATCCAACCAGTTTTTCTCAGATACTTGCGGAGTTCTGTTTTCTTGTGTTGCGAAATTGTGAGTCTTCTTGTCCAACCACTCTTCAATTTCCCTCTTTGTTGGGTTCCAATGGCACGAAATCAGACATCCCTTATGCAGATCCTAGTCTCGGCAATGGAACCATTTGATGGCTTAGTGGGGCCTGACCCAGGTTTGGAAGTGATTTAGCCAAGCAAATCCCGATACTACTGGCCCTTTCAGCAACAGTCCACGGGGCATGAACTGAGGTCTCTCCTGAAGTAGTATGGGAGGGTGCTGGAACCAGGTTTCCGCACCCTAGGGATGTCTTGATGAAGTTTCTAGAGGTTCGCGGTCTGAACCTGTGCGCTTGCACTACTCCGTGCAACTGTCTATCCTTCGCGACCTGTGCCACTACCTCCGCGCACCTCTGTAAGGGCACAAAGAAAGTACTACCCTGATCACTATTCTTACTGCGTTATTAGATTAGTGCTTAACTTAACTTGTGAGGGCCCAATATTCTTATTACTTTATTCAAAATTCAGGTAAGTGCGTGTAATCATAAAAAGTATAAATACATAAAGATAAATAGAAACATAGATGCACAATATTCCAAATCAAACTTATCTTTATTAGTATTCCTTTTCAAGTACAATCCCACTTACAGACCCGACTCCGCCCTACGCACTCAGCTGCAGTGGTCTGCGCACTCAGTTGTAGGGTCCGCGCACTCAGCCACGGACTCTACTAGGCCTCTGTGCACTTAGTTGCAGAGCCTCTTCCTACTACTAAGACCCAATACACTTCAACATTCCCCCTATGCTCTGACCATGCCTTCGCATCTGTCTATTACTTGCTTGCCCAAAAACTATATTTTCACTTAGAGCCTCACTCTATTTATACAATCCCATGGTTCGCGGACCATGGGTAGGTTGACACGACTTTACATTATCTTATAGTTCTTAGGGCGGAAAAACCTATGACTCATCCTAGACTTTCACGCTCCGCACCTACACTTCGCGGAGTCTTACAATACAATTGACCAAAACTCAGGCTTTAGGCCCAAAACCTATTGCGGGGGATCCCATGCCCAACACACTCCATTGATTTGAACTTGGGCACACCGCTACCCAATGGACCGATGTATTGATGCTTCGTTATGGAGAACAATGAAATCAAGAGGCAAATTCAGGAGCTTCTAGAAAGGGCACATCAAGCCAAGGTCATCACCCTGTGGGAGCTCGATTGTATTGGTACAGAAGAAGGAAGAAACTTGGAGACTTTGTATTGACTATCAGGTGCTGAACAAGATCACTTTCCAGAATAGGTACCCAATCCCATGGATTGATGACCTTCTGGACCAGCTCAAGGGTTCCAAATATTTAAGCAAGATTGACTTGAAGTCTCGTTATCACCAGGTTCCTATCGAACCTTTGATGTGTGGAAGACTGCCTTTAAATCCAAGGAGGGAATTTTCGAATGGTTGGTCATGCATTTCGAGTTGGCGAATGCCACCACAACCTTCATGAGATTGATGGAAGACATCTTGTGACCCTTCACCAATGCATTCATGGCGGTGTATTTAGATGACATCTTGATCTTCAACCAGAGTTGCGAAGAGCACCTCCACCATATTCGACAACACAAGATGTGTGCCAATTTGGGTAAATGCACTTTTGGCATGACTGAGGTTCAATATCTGGGGTACATTATTGACGAGCGGGGTGTGCATGTGGACCCAACCAAGATACAAGTCATTCAGTATTGACCAACCCCAACCACTCTAACAGAGCTCCGCAACCTGTTGGGTCTTGCCAATTTCTACCGCAAGTTCGTGTTGGGGTTCTCTCATATCACCTGGCCTTTAAGTCAAGTCACCAAGGGCAGAGTGAAAGAATTTTCTTTTGGTTTGAAACCAAACAAAAGGCGTTTGTCAATTTGAAGCATTGCCTTCGATCTGCACCAATTCTCACATTACTAGACTTGCAGCAACCATTTGAGATTGAGACATACGCCTCCAGCTATGCTATTGGTGAAGTTCTTACTCAACAGGGGCATCCAATATCTTACCATAGTGAGACACTTTCAGACATAGTCTAAAAGTATCCCACTTACGACAAAGAAATGTATTCCATTGTGCATGCCTGTCATCAATGGAAGCATTACATTATGAGGAAGGAATCGGTCATCCACACAGACCATCGACCCCTGCAGTTCATATAGATACAAGGGAAGTTGCAGAATGATCGCCATCATAAATGGTCCACGTACCTACAACAATTACATTTGAACATTAAGTACAAGAAGGGAAGCACCAATAATGTTGTATACTGGCGTAGCCAACCACCAGTCATGGCGCTAATCACTGTGCTTGAATCTTGTGGGAATGAGACTTCAGGGTGTACACATATTTGTGAGAGCGATCCAGAATTCAGCAACACATACCAAACACTCTTGGAAGGTAAGAAATTTGTAAATTTTCACCTCCAGGATGCACTGTTATGCCACTTGGGACACATATATGTTCCTTCAAGCGAGCATGCCAAGATGATTTGGGAGGCATACTACAGTTGGGTCGCTAGACATTTTAGAGTAGAGAAAATAGTGGTAGTATTGCAGAAGTATTTTTATTGGCCGAACCTTCGTTGGGATATTGGGAGGTACATTAAATCCCACACTACCTGTGCCAATGCCAAACCAACCATCAAGAAGAAAGGCCTATATACTCCTCTTCCTACTCCTAGTCAACCTTGGTAATCCATCTCCATGGATTACATTTCGGGCCTTCCTTCTACTATGCACGAAAACAACTGTGTTTTCGTGGTCGTTGACAGATTCTCTAAGATGGCCATTATGACAGCCTGCAAGAAGAGTATCACAACAAAGGGCGCTACTAAGCTCTTCTTTGAGTGAGTGTGGGTACACTTTGGGATCCCACAGTCCATTGTCTTTGATCGGCACAAAATATTCCTAAGTGCATTTTATTCAAGTCTCTAGTCGATGATGGATACCAAACTCACTAAGTCCATGACTTTCCATCCCTAATGTTATCACTGAAAAGATTTCAAAGGAAAAGGGTAAGGTAAGGGAGAATTGGTCTTGGTTATTCTCATGCTCCTTTCATGCATAAGAAGCACATGGCAAAGCTCAGGTTCAACATACATCAGAGTTTTCCATTTAAACTCAAGTAAGGCAGTTAGCACTTAAGAAGAAGAATGTAGCTTTGAGGAAGTCAGAAAAGAAATTGATGTCTACCAACCTTGAGATTGCCAAATTCAAGGAAAAGGATTACTTACAAGGTATAAACATCAAGCAAAGGAGACAACATGGTCAGCAGAAGGATTCGAAGACAAGCATAAGAATGAAAAGCATAAAAAGGGGGAACTTTCTCTCCTTGTTTTTAACCAGTCAACTTCTAGGAGCGTTTCCGAGCAGTTAAAAAACTCATCTCTAAAACGTGAAAGAGGTTTTCATTCCTAAGATACTTAAGTACAAAAGCCTCTTCCACTTTCTCCAAATAAATTATGATCTAAGAGAAATTAATGACCAAAGTTGCGCTACGAAACTGCTGTAGGTGCAGTTTTTCATCTCCTGTTCTACACCTGTTTTTGAAAGACACATTCTGGGCAGTAGGAAATATGTTTCAAAAAACCAAGAGAGGTTTTTGTTAAGCATGGATTGGTTCAAAAACCTCTCCTTCAGGTTTTCCAAATACAGCTTTTATGAGAATATATGAACTCTGTCCCAAGACCTATGTTTCAGCCAGAACAGTTGCAATGTGGTTGCTATCAGTGATTGATTCCTTTAATAGTGAAAGTAAAGTGGCCATCATGGAAGCAGGGGAACAATTCTTGTGGTTTAAAATTTAGGAGCATCTGGAGGTATATTACAATTTAAATTACTTAAAGATACAGTTGAGCTAGCTACAAGAATCTCCATAAAGAAATCACTGAAGCAACGTTTTTCAGGAGAAAAAATGTTTTAGGTGGTTAAATTCCAGGAGGTCTCTAGAGAAACTGAAAGCATATTTTTGGAATTTGAAAGAGGTTTTTATTCCTAATACATTGAGCTAAAAAAACCTCTTTCATTTTCTTCAAATTGATTATGAGCTGGGAGAAACGGGTGACTAAAACTTGCGCTACGAAACTGCTGTAGGTGCAAGTTTTTCACAGGCATATTTCTCTGTTTGACATAGGTTTTTCAAAGACATATTCTGGGAGGTAGGGAAGGTTTTTCAAACAACCAAGAGAGGTTTTTTTTTAGCGTGGATTGGTTCACAAAAGCCTCCTTCAGTTTTTCCAAATACATTTTTTACGAGACGTTATGAGCTCTGTCCCAAGACCTATTTTTCAGCCAGAACAGAGCAAGGGACAGTCTCCTAGTTTCTAGGAACACCAAAAGGATGAGTCATCAAGGGCCAGCTGGAAGGTTATGGGCTTCATCAAATTCGACTTCATGGATTTTTGTTTGTCAAAAGGAGTGTTTAATGCTTAGATAAGGTTGTTGTAATCATGATAAGGAGATACACTCCTAGTTGTATTAGGTCTCTAGGACTGCTAGTTAGGTGTCATTTGCATTTAATAGTTAGTTTTGAGTGTCATTAGGTGTCAGGTCAGGTAGAATTCGAATTTTCCTCATCCTAGAATAGGAATCTAAGTTGTGTAAAGAGCTCTATATATAGCAGAAGAGCTGATGTACAAAGGGTTGGAAAATGTTAGAGAAAAAGACTACTTTTGTAAATGATATGCAAGGATTGATATATACAGAAGCAGTTGGACTTTTCTGAAGCTGAGATTCTTAGTGTACTTCAGTGAGCTTCATATTTTATCTTTGAAATGCTTTACTTCCATAGTTTTAATGCTTACTTCTCAGGATTCATGAAGGATTTTTTATGTTCAGAATATGTGATGCTGTCCTTTCCTTAATTGTTACAGTGGTATGGATGTATAATCACTCAGAATTCACTGAATGTGCTCTGACTTCCTGTATACATTCATAAACTGTGTGGTCCCATATGAGTTTATGTTTTGAATGTTTAAATGCTGAATGCCCTGACTTCCATGTAGGTATTAAACTCTGATCTATCACTTTAAATTCTTTCCTTTTGAATACCTTGATGTATCATTACTCAGAATTCATGCCCACATGCTTTGACTCCTATGAAATTCAAGTTATTGAGACTTTCTTGAATGTGTCACTCTTTCATTGAAGTATATACAAGCCTCAGTTTTATAAGAAGAGTTATTTGTTATCCTTATCTCTGTCACTGACTCCATAGCCCAATGGTAGCAAGTCTCCATCTTCCAATCTACAAACATATAAAATCACAAACCATAGAGTTAGCCATCTATCCATATCTTTAATCAATATCATTAACCCTTTGAGAGAGCCCTCTCAGGCTAAGGAGGCTAAGCCTTAGCTAAAAGATTGGTTTGAAATAGTTACACTGAGATAGTCTGATCAGCAGCCTATCAGGGTCCTATTTTGGTGATAACATTTTGGTGCGTCTGCCGGGAGCCTGAAGTCTATTCATTCCCGAAATTAAGAGGTTGAACTTCTAAAGGTAGCAGGAGCTCAGACATCTATTTGAGGCTGCAAAACGACCTTGGCGACTCCACACATCGAATAAGAAATTGGAAGGTGACTCCACTGCTAGAAGATCAGTAGCTTGATGAAGTTTCAATATGAGTTCCACTGCAAGAATGAATGCCTGGTATGCTCCTATGAATCGGTCTCATATCCCTGGTTTTCCAAATCCTATGCCAAAGGTTGATTGGTTAGATGATCTTCCAATATTCAAAGATGAAAATAAGGACAATGCTGCTCTTCATTTGGTTAGGTTCCATATGCATGTACGCAGTCTTAAGGTTCATTTCCCTGAATATTGTCTCATGAAGATGTTTATGACCACTTTAGAAGGAAAGGCATGGTCTTGGTATAAAGGTTTGGAAAATGGTTCAATATATTCGCTTGCTAGTTTTCATTATGAATTCTATGAGATGTATAAAGAATGTTATCCTTCCTTATTGTTGCTTAAAGATTGCTGTAGGCATTCTTTAAGTCTTATTCAGTACTTGGAGGATTGTTATGATGATGATGAATTTATGGATGAAGAAATTTTAGAGGCTCTTCATGACAATGCATTTCAACACCAAGAAGAAAGTATAACATCTCATGAAATGAAGCATGAAGATCAGCAGGGGTTTACTTATGAAAATCATATTACATCCTCTGAGATTGATGTAGAGATGCAGTAGATTTGTCAGGCTTCAGATCATTATGAGTATGAAATTGATTGCAAACGGCAAGAAGAAGTACTGGAAAATAGCTTTTATAGCCCTCAGGCAGAGGAAAAGGTTGTTCAATTTTGTAATTCCTTGCAGCAGCTTACTTCAAAGAATAATCACAATAGTGAGGAAAATTACATTGTCTATGAGAATCATGCAGAAAGGCAGTTGGATAGCACATCAAAGGAATTTTGTGTGGCTAAGGATCAGTTGTCTAAAGAGATAGAATGTTATGATGATTATCAAAATAACCATGTTTTCTTTGACCCTATAAATGAATACATGGCAAAGTTTTGCACATCAGTATTTCAATTTCATTTGCATTATGAAGATCATATACATTATAGGTTGATTTGGTCATCTCACTACCATGGTTATTTTGAGGTTGAATGCAGTCAAGAGCCTCCAATATTAGAGAGGACAATTGATTGGCTTTATTGGAAATATCATGTTGCTTGAGCTACAAGTGGAGCTTGCAGCTGATAGGGTAGGTAGGTAGGGAAATGCAAATAAGCTCAAGGTTGACTGAGCATTTTTTTTTCAATAGTGGTAGATTTCTTTCTCTCACAATGATCATCAAGTTTAAGCCCGAGGTGAAGGCCCAAGAAGCTTAAAGGGGATGCTTGTCAAACAAATTTCCGTTTATCATAAGAGGATAAGGCACTGGACCTGCGAGTTCTTAGTGTACCACAAGAGCACACCATCCCAAGTGGAGCCACTGTTATCACTGAAAATATTTCAAAGGAAAAGGGTAAGGTAAGGGATAATTGGTCTTGGTTATTCTCATGCTCCTTTCATGCATAAGAAGCACATGGCAAAGCTCAGGTTCAACATACATCAGAGTTTTCCATTTAAACTCAAGTAAGGCAGTTAGCACTCAAGAAGAAGAATGTAGCTTTGAGGAAGTCAGAAAAGAAATTGATGTCTACCAACCTTGAGATTGCCCAATTCAAGGAAAAGAATTACTTACAAGTTATAAACATCAAGCAAAGGAGACAACATGGTCAGCAAAAGGATTCGAAGACAAGCATAAGAATGAAAAGCATAAAAAGGGGGAACTTTCTCTCCTTGTTTTTAACTAGTCAACTTCTAGGAGCGTTTCCGAGCAGTTAAAAAAATCATATCTAAAAAGTGAAATAGGTTTTCATTCCTAAGATACTTAAGTAAAAAAGCCTCTTCCACTTTCTCCAAATACATTATGATCTAAGAGAAATTAATGACCAAAGTTGCGCTATGAAACTGCTGTAGGTGCAGTTTTTCATCTCCTGTTCTACACCTTTTTTTGAAAGACACATTCTGGGCAGTAGGAAATATGTTTCAAAAAACAAAGAGAGGTTTTTGTTAAGAATGAATTGTTTCACAAAAGCCTCCTTTAGTTTTTCCAAATACAGCTTTTATGAGAAGATATGAACTCTGTCCCAAGACCTATGTTTCAGCCAGAACAGTTGCAATGTGGTTGCTATCAGTGATTGATTCCTTTAATAGTGAAAGTAAAGTGGCCATCATGGAAGCAGGGGAACACTTCTTGTGGTTGAAAATTCAGGAGCAGATGGAGATATATTACAATTTAAATTACTTGAAGATACAGTTGAGCTAGCTACAAGAATCTCCATAAAGAAATCACTGAAGCAACGTTTTTCAGGAGAAAAACTGTTTTAGGTGGTTAAATTCCAGGAGGTCTCTAGAGAAACTGAAAGCATATTTTTGGAAATTGAAAGAGGTTTTTATTCCTAATACATTCAAATAAAAAAACCTCTTTCATTTTCTTCAAATTTATTATGAGATGGGAGAACGGGTGACTAAAACTTGCGCTACGAAACTGCTGTAGGTGCAAGTTTTTCACAGGCATATTTCTTTGTTTGACACAGGTTTTTCAAAGACACATTCTGGGAGGTAGGGAAGGTTTTTCAAAAAACCAAGAGAGGTTTTTGTTCAACATGGATTGGTTCACAAAAGCCTCCTTCATTTTTTCCAAATACATTTTTTACGAGAAGTTATGAGCTCTGTCCCAAGACCTATTTTTCAGCCAGAACAGAGCAAGGGACAGTCTCCTAGTTTCTAGGAACACCAAAAGGATGAGTCATCAAGGGCCAGCTGGAAGGTTATGGGCTTCATCAAATTCGACTTCATGGATTTTTGTTTGTCAAAAGGAGTGTTTAATGCTTAGATAAGGTTGTTGTAATCATGATAAGGAGATACACTCCTAGTTGTATTAGGTCTCTAGGACTGCTAGTTAGGTGTCATTTGCATTTAATAGTTAGTTTTGAGTGTCATTAGGTGTCAGGTCAGGTAGAATTCGAATTTTCCTCATCCTAGAAGAGGAATCTAAGTTGTGTAAAGATCTCTATATATAGCAGAAGAGCTGATGTACAAAGGGTTGGAAAATGTTAGAGAAAAAGACTACTTTTGTAAATGATATGCAGGGATTGATATATACAAAAGCAGTTGGACTTTTCTGAAGCTGAGATTCTTAGTGTACTTCAGTGAGCTTCATCTTTTATCTTTGAAATGCTTTACTTCCATAGTTTTAATGCTTACTTCTCAGGATTCATGAAGGATTTTTTATGTTCAGAATATGTGATGTTGTCCTTTCCTTAATTCTTACAGTGGTATGGATGTATAATCACTCAGAATTCACTGAATGTGCTCTGACTTCCTGTATACATTCATAAATTGTGTGGTCCCATATGAGTTTATGTTCTGAATGTTTAAATGCTGAATGCCCTGACTTCCATGTAGGTATTAAACTCTGATCTATCACTTTAAATTCTTTCCTTTTGAATACCTTGATGTATCATTACTCAGAATTCATGCCCACATGCTCTGACTCCTATGAGCTTCAAGTTATTGAGACTTTCTTGAATGTGTCACTCTTTCATTGAAGTATATACAAGCCTCATTTTTATAAGAAGAGTTATTTGTTATCCTTATCTCTGTCACTGACTCCATAGCCCAATGGTAGCAAGTCTCCATCTTCCAATCTACAAACATATAAAATCACAAACCATAGAGTTAGCCATCTATCCATATCTTTAATCAATATCATTAACCCTTTGAGAGAGCCCTCTCAGGCTAAGGAGGCTAAGCCTTAGCTAAAAGATTGGTTTGAAATAGTTACACTGAGATAGTCTGATCAGCAGCCTATCAGGGTCCTATTTTGGTGATAACACCTAAATTGATGTCTAAACAGAAGTTGTCAACAGGATGATCATACACATTCTGCACATGTACAACTCAAAGTATCCACGCAGATGGGATGAAAGCCTCCCCTATGTCCAACACAGTTACAACAGAGCTCTCCATAGCTCAATGGGCCAAAACCCCTTTTAGGTAGGGCTGCGATTTCAGCCATATGTCCCATTGATGTGGCCATACCATTTGAAGCTACTCAAGCAGATTCGTCTCATGGCCAGTCTGAAGATGACAAGGCTAACAAATTCATTGAGTGCATTCAACACATCCACTAGTAGGTCCATGATATATTGGACAGAGCCAATGCTAAGTACAAGCAGCTCCATGATCAACATCGGGTGTTGCATAAGTTCCAAGTGGGTGACAAAGTTTAGCTACATTTGTAGAAGAAGTGCCTCGCTAGACCCCATCATAAGCTTTTCCCGCTCCAATATGGGCCATACACCATCACCGAGGTTATAGGGGACAATGCCTTCGAGCTCATCATTCGACCATTCCTTGGTCTACACCCAATGTTACATGTAGACCACCTTTGGCCATTCTTTCCACCATTGCTGGACACATTCAACATTGCAGAACAACTCACACCAACAGAGCTAAACCCAGACTACATAGAATATACCACAAATGATCAAATCATGGACACACAGATCAATAACACTCGCCAATAGAATATTCAACTGTATTAGGTTGTCAAAGCTGGCCAACTCCTGCACCAAGGAAAGTGGTTTACTAGGGACCAAGTTCAACAGAATTTTCCCCATCTCATGGGGGCACTAAATGTAATGGGGACCATTGCTTCCTAAGGTGGATGAATGGTCCACGTGGATATTAGTGTCCACCCTCCTATTCCACTTTGACCCCCAACATTGTCTCTTTCAGTTTTTCAGTTTCCTTAATTGTAGCACAATTTACTATTTTTGGCAGTTTTTCGGGTCCTCAACTTTGAGAGCCGTGTTAGTGTAATGTCACATAATCCTCATGAATATGTCCAAATCTGATTCAACTACTAGTTGATAAAAAATAGAAGGGACACATAAATGAGGGGTTTCAGAATTTATTATAAGAAATTCAACCCATTTTAGGGAGATGCTGAAAAATGATAAAACCCAAATGAAAACCTAGCAATGACAATGGATAAATCCTGGTGTAAAACTAATGAATGGAAGTGGATAATCTTTTGGTAGCTGAGAAAACCCTAAAGTTTAAGAAAGGGTTGAAACCCTTCTAATAACCCTAGTGGGTACTAAATATTCAAAGAAGAAAAAAAAAATTAAACATGGCAGAGTAAAAACAAAAAGAAATTACATTAAGAAGTTTTAAAGAAAACAAATGAAGAATATGTTGACTAATAGAATCAAATAACTATCTATCGAGCTTCAGGAATATATTGGAAGAGATCACATACTTCTCCTTCCGAAAACAAAAATGTGTATACATATAGAGGGTCACTACCTAAATCTGTAGACTGGAGGAAAACACAACGAATACAATTAGATATGTAATCAACAACTACAACTGTAATTTAAGGAGAAAGATTGGAAATTTTAACCTCTGTAGAAACCATTTTAAAGAATTTTTTACCTCTGGAAGGGAGATGAACTCGTTACAAGAGGAAACCATCCATACATGATAGAACACAAAGTCTTCTACCTCAGAGGATAGGTGGAGGCAACACACCAACGAAAATAGGCTTGGAAAACATTTGTGGGACTACGTTGATGGAAAAGATGGACCACCGTTGAAATATGAGAAGGTAACCCTAGCTGCAAAGCAACATAACCAAAGGAGGTCAAGTGAGAAATGAAACAACACAAACAAAATCGAGAAAGGTCATTAACTCAACTTTGAAACCCTAACTTAAAATTTAATTGTTGATTACACCTTGAATGATCAAAGCTGTCGGTTTGTTCTAAACGGTGGTGTATATGTGGCAGTGGGAATGAAATTCCCATTTAAGTACAAAACCCTCCAAACAACATTACAGTGTTATATGTAATAATAACTGTAATCAAAGAAAATATATACCACGTTGGAAATGATAAAAACTAATACCGTGCACATCTATTATCTAATCATCACATATTTTTACAATACCACAGGTCTTTATATAATCATCACATATGGTTACAATACCATAGGTCTTTATAGAGAAGGGATGCATACAAAAAAAAATCGTTAAACCATTATAAATATTTTAGGAATTGAAGCACAATGTAATTCTATGAATAAGAGATAACGCCGACATGTATAAATACATATATAAATGTGGAATGGGATATGACCCTACCCTTTTTCATAAGAAATATATAAATAGTAGCTCTTTGTGAAAAAAACTGATAAAAGGAAATTGTACCATGTAGTTAGTAAATGAATGAAGAATTCTGTAATAAAATTTTGAAGGTGATTTCCCTATTATAAATCATAAATGTTATTATAAGGAACTTAAGATGAATAATTATATAATAGTTTGTATTCATTATACAAACGAATAATGAAATATCCTATATTACACGAGCAATCAAGTGGATTACCAAACAAATAACATATTAATAATTACTCACGTCGAAAAATTAGAGAATAGTTTTATTATTAAAAAAAAATAGGTGTATGAGAGAGTTATTATAAGTGGTATCAAATCTATACGTTACAAAACTTGACCTTTCATGGACCTTAAATGGAAGAATTATTGTTTATGTAATAGTGAATCTAATTCTACATTAAAAAAAAAGAAAAAAAGAAAAAGGAAAAACCACAAATTCCCTCAGTTTAATTTTTACAAAACCCCTCAACTTATATTGTAAAAATGTTAGTTACTTTAAAAATGGGAACTTTCTAAGGAACTCTGATTTATTGCTTGTATGTACTTACTAGCTGCAAGATTCACCTAGTATTATATAATAAGTTTTTCCTCTCTGCTTTGCTAGTTGAGAGTACCATACAGATGCTGGTAGAATCCATTAATTATTTTGTCAAAGGAAACACAACCATAACCTTAAACATCTCATCTATGAATATATAAATTTTCTGCACTTTATAAGTTTTCATAGCAGAATATGAAGGGGATCACTAGTTACTATATCTGAAATTAAACTTTTACTTGCACGGTATGAGAGAAAATATCCCTATTGGTAACATATACAAGTATGTTTCTTACAAAAAGAGGACAACCATCATGCTAAAGTTATGAATTCATAAGAAATAACATAAAACTCGAGATCATGAACAAGGAACTATTACAATGTTCATGATAGAGTGTAAACCATAAGTCCATTAACCTACCTTTAAGCGAAGAGAGACTGACATGGAAACCATTTCTTTTGTGCAACTCTGAATATAAGAATTCACTTGAAGGAAAGATTCACGAATCTGAAGAGCATGTTAATCATTAACCTGGAAAATTAAAGGTTTTAGAGTAATTAGAAACAAAAAACGCCGAGAGGAATGAGAGATCTCAGGAATTTCCTACCTTATAAAAACCTTTAAAGCGTAGTTTAAATCGTGTAGGTGAAAATGTTCCACATTAGGTTTTCACATGCTTTATTTTATGCTATAGTTATCTCAAGCCTCATGATGCATAGAAATCTACAATTCACTCAAAAGAAAGGGAAGGTGATGGGTTTTACCTTAACTAAATTTCACCAATTTGCATACTCAATTTTATGAGTCCCACATAAGTAATACTGATGCGATGAAAACATATGAAAAATAAATTGTGTGATGTTGTTCCAAATCAAAACCATTTACATATGCATCACAAACTGTGTAGTGATACTCCAGATCAAAATCAATGAGATGACAAACTATGCATACTAGGTTAGCACATTGATTCGAACAAAAGGTAATCTCAAAAACACAAAAGGGAAATAACTAGACTATTAATTAGGTACAAATCAAAATTTGTATGTTGTCAATGAAACCTACTGACATTTCAAGTATAAAATGAAAAATGCTAATGCTGGAAATGACAACTATTCAACTACCACAAGATTTTTCTAAATTGAATTATAATAATGAATTTAGAGTGTAAGGCCAATCTTATTCAGTTTCATGAAGATTTGGCATCCTCGTATATTTTAATATAGTAAATAATAATAATAATAATAATAATAATAATAATAATAATAAATTATGAATATTATTAGAACATAGTTCAACACAACTCTGTTGAGAATTGACTCTTCATAAGAAAATTTGTATTTGTGTATGACTTCATGGATCACTACCTAAGTTGAGTTTGAGATGACCACATGTGGCCAGATATTGTTAACATTTAGTTCCTTTTATTGATCTTGGATCATTTCTCGAGGTCGAAATTGCGATGGTTATTTAGTATAGCATAACATAGAAGAAGGAGGATTTATTGAATCATAGTCCAAGCTGACAAGACAATATTACTCAGTCTAGTATATAAGAAACGATTTAGTTTCATGTTATTAGATGTAATCTTTAGAATCTAGGGGGGTCATTTGATTGAGTACTATTGTCATCAATCAAATTTTGAAGGAAAAACTTACAAATAGAATTCGAAATGGATTGATCTAGTACACAAACCATGTTTAGTTAAAAGAAAAATTTACTTCATAATTGATAAAAAAAAAATTGTATAAAAGAAGGCACATTATAAGTGAAGCTAATAAGAGCTTAGTGCTAGAGGTTAATAATTAACCTTCTCCAAAATCTGTGAACAATATGGAGCAGAAACAAAATGTTTAAGACCTCAAATAGAGACAATAACATAGAGATACAAAGCTTGTTGACACCAAGACAAACTGAAGAAATGAATTAAAAAAAGGATAGACTATGTAGTTGAAGTTAACAAAAAATATTTATTCCATGTTTATTAAACATAACTAGAGGTGGGGTACTAGATGTTTTTCCAAACCACTACTGAAAATATGTCGCGAAAATATGTGAATTGACATACATAGATATTATTGGTCGTGACCAAAAGTATAGTCGCAATACATATATTTTATTTGATATAATAAGATGCCAATGGATGTTGCAAAGACTTTTATTAAGTTGAATATAATAGTGCGTGGATGAATATTATAGAGATGAAGAAAGAGGCTTCTAATACTTAGTTTAAACAAGATAAGACCAATATTTTCTCCTAAGATGTAAGTGGATTATTTGTTGAGCGATTACAAGGATTGTAGTCATATAAAAATATAATAGTAACAAAAAGATGATATAATGAAAGACAAGAATGAAACATCCTGTGTGATTTATTACCAAAAGCATTTAACTTAACTAGATAAAAAAATATGAGTGTGCATTCCTAAGATTTTTGTAGACATAAATATGTAATATGGTAATACTAATACATAGTGGTTAAAGAAAACCTAATGCAAGTTGCAATAAAACCAAACATGATTGTCTAGTTTATGTCCTTATTACTTTGCAAATGTACATGTGGATTCATATATACAGATAGAAGAGACAAAAGAGGTAGAATACTCAAATAAAAAAGAGATTTTTTTTTGAAAAATAAGAAGGGGTTGTTAAGTGTAAAGAGAGGTAGTTTCTTAGAAACTATGAGGATTGCATGGATTATATATATTTAAGATGATATATCCAATTAAATAGTTACCGAAAATACACATAGTAACAATATAAATGTGACAAGGAAATTACGACCCAAGTGAATATTTAGTGAAACTAATTCAATCCAACAAAGGTAATTTGCAAATTGGAAGGACCCATTTTCATTACCATTTAAAAAAAAGAAAAGAAAAGAAAAATTTGAATCTTGAGCAAACAATTGGTAAATCTTGACTTTAGGTTTTAATACTAGTTGAAAACTATTTTGGTTTATGTTTGGAGGATGTCTCGATAACCCTAAAACAACATGATTATTGGGTTGGATAGAGGTGACACCGAGATGGTGTCAAATTTAAGTGGGGGAGGATGTGATATCCCTTAGCTTAATGATGTGTTTGTAAATAAGTGTGCATAAGTTTAATTCTTACTTTGCTAGATTATATATGCTACATGGAAGCATATAGACATTTCAATTATCAACAATTCATTACTGATAATGGTTTCTTTTAAAGATTGTAATTATGTTTTATTTTGTAAATAAAAACAAAACTGGGAAATTAATGGCTAAGTATAGATGGCTGAAAGAGGAAAAAGGCTACAATTTAATTATAAAAAATATTATTTTATCCATCAGCAAGTCCTAGGCATCTAATCTAGAAATTATGATATTGGCCAATTAAATGTTTCCTAAAAGATAAGGAGATGTCTTCAATGGTGGGGGATACGGATCTCATTATTGAGTTGATAACTACCTGCCACCTGTTGGCGAGGTGGAGGAAATTACTAACCACCCAAAGAGTGGTAGATAGATAATATATGGTTTTTACTTGCTTCTATCTCACAATTTATGAGAAAAAAATTGGGGAGACACTAAAGAGAAGCAAGTATACACAAATAGAAAGGGAATTGCAAGCCTAGTTACTCGAGGGGACAAGCAGATTTTACTATGTCATGTTTTGGAGGAGATAAGTACTAAGCTATCAATTTTCCAGAATAATTATCAAGTCAATATTTCTATCTTTGGAATTCGAGTGTTTGCTATATATATATATATATATATATATATATTGATTGAAGATTATTTCCTTATCTTGAATGATATATTTTTAGTATACTCAATGAAGAAATACTAGTTTTGAAATTTGCAATTCATACAAACAATTAAAATGAGGAGAAGCCATGTATTGATGCTGCTGGAAATCTATCAACCAAGGGGGTCTTCTTGATGTGAAGTCCCAATTATACCTCACACCATTTGGGGTAGGAGCCCCATCTACGGTATCAGGCTGGTTGCTGTAACTTAAAGTTTTGCCTGAACTACAATGAATAACATAAGAGAGTATGCACATAACCTCTGAAATCAACAAGAAATTTGACACTATGAAGCACTAATCGCAGTATTAAAGGAGACTTTCACTAGGGGAGAGAAAGGAGGTAGTCTCTAAAAGGAAGTGAGAATACTAATCTAAAAGAGACACATGAGAGCACGAAAAGATTTGTTATTTTTCCTTTTTCTTAATATGTGTAGTGTCCTATTGTTTTTCCTAGTATTGTTTTGTCATTCCTATCAAGGGTGATTTTTGACGAGTTATATATATGATAGGTTGATCACTTGATTGAGGAATAATGTTTTATATACATAGTTATATTTCGTTTTATTTTTATGTATGGCATATTGATCATTGGATTGGGGAAAAATGTTTTATATAGTTATATTTCCTCTTATATGTGGCATCATTGATTATCTGTATTAGATGGTTTTGGTTAAGTAAATGCTATACATATGTCTAATTGATGGGACCGGCCCTGATCACTTACGGCATATAATTGACGTGTGATTGCATGAATGATTTTTATGGTTGATTGGTTTTATGGTGTGGTACTGTTGAGTTAATGTTGTGAGTCTTAGCTATACGTTGGTCTCTTATTTTTTGTGGCTGTATGGCTCAGCTATGGCTGCGATGCTCCTTTATTTATTAGTCCTGTGTATTGATTCGAAGCTCAACTTCGTGGGCATGAAACCCTCTGTTTCTGCAAGGTACTCGGCCCGTCTATGGGACCTGTGTTGGCCACCTACCTTGTGGCTCTGTGGGCACTACTTTGGCTATACTCCTGGGTTTCCTTGGCTCTTTAAATTTGTTTGTCGTCGTGTGGTTTCGATTATACTTTTGTCTTCAAGGCTTTCGACTCGTTGTTTGACTGTAAGATTGACGTTTTGTTGCAGGTCATGGCTGTGGGGTGGCTCGACTCTTAGCTCTCATCCGACATTCGAACCGAGGTAAGCTCTCCTTCCATGCTTTATAGTTTTGCTTTGTTTGCTACTGTTACTAATTCTTCTCACTCCTTGTGAGCAATGGGCACTCTGGCGACTGTGACCTTGGTTCGCGGCTTCCTTCCTCCATTTGCAAGGGCTCGGCTCCTCTGGTAAGTGAGCTCTCCTTAAACCCTCGTCCTTGTTTTCAATTTCTTTTTATGGTTCTATTTCTTGTATTCTTATGGCCCTATTTGGTGGCCACTGCAGGTGAATGACTGGGCTCACCGGCCGCTGGTCTCTTGCCCTAACACCTATGCTCTTGTATCGGGTAGGGTCGTGCCTCATCGTTTCTCTGTCTGTCTGTTTCGAAGTGTTTACTGTTTGTAGTCTTTACTTGGTCTATTCTCAAGGGTTGTGACTTCGACCTCACTATTTCATGGTTCTGTGTATTTATGCCTCTGGGTTATTAACTTATGAAATTGTAATTATGTCGGCTCTGTGGTTAACTTATGAACTCGTAGTTATATTTGGCACTGTTATGGATGACCTCTGTTTCATTGTTCAGTCCTGTAGCTTGTCTGTGACTTTACATTTGTATCTTGGACTGTAATTTTTTTTTGATATCTATATATACACAGAGATTTTGAAAAGAAAATAGTAAATGTGAATGATACAAGTTTGTTGGTACCTGTAGATGCTTGTTTCTTTCTTTGTTGGTAATTATACTCGACTCTTCTGCAAACCCTCTCTATTGATTTATGGAACTCGACCACGTTTTCTTCTTGCCTTTGTGATAATTTCTCGCTCTCTATCACTGTTATGAAATGGGTAGATGAACTTAATTAATTAAGTTTGGAGGAAAAAAAAAGGAAATAACTTTAGGCTGCAATATATGGACTCAGATTTTCTTGCTTCTCAAAATGATTGCATGCTTCTTTTTATTCAATACTATGATGGATGATTACAATGGTTTTTTCCTTCCTTCTTAAAGATCACTGTACAGTTATTTAAACTGTCAGTAGTTACATTTTAGTTATTCATTGATAACTGTTCATCTTTTTCTGTATTCTAAAGTTAATTTGAAACAATAAATTAAAAATAAAAAGAACAGTAAATAAAAATAAACAGTGGCTTGGGACAACCTTAAACTTAGTGTAAAGTCCTAAATGTTGTTAACTAGAAATTTAAATGGAACTTAAAAAAAAACTAATTGAAACTCCTTCCGGTCTGCAAAGACAAATACTCCAGCCATGACCTCCCTTAGCTGGATGCTCCTGCATCAGGCTTTCGTGGTAGATTAAAATTCATGGCCCTAGTCCATGAGCTCCTCGATAAAATAACTTTCACGTTGTATCTAACCTACGTCAAGCCACAAACTATCCTCAATGGGACGATTCTTCCACTTGATGAGGTATTGTAGGTACTCCTTCCTTTGAATCCATCTGGCCACCTATTTATTGAGGATTCCTTTGATCTCGAGTGGCTGAGCTGAAGGCATTTGTCTCATGTACGAACTACTCTCTTCCTGGGTATCCCGATTTTTCTACGCCGAAATGTCCCCTTCAGGACTGGCAGTGTATGGGATTAAATCCGCCACATTAAAGATGGGCGATATTCCTATACCTGGAGGAAATTGCAGCTCATAGGCATTTGTAGAAAACTTACGCAAAATTTTGCAAGGTCCAATTTTCTTAAACTTTAACTTATTGTATTCGCCCTTAGGGAATCTTTCTCTACGTAGATGCACTAGGACTTGATCCCCTACGTTAAATTGTACCTCCCGTCTTTTCAGATCTACTTTCTATTTGTACCTTTCACTATTGTCTTGTAATTTTGACTTCACTTGTGCATGTAGGTTGTTAATTGTTCTTGTGAAATCTTCCCCGTCATCACTCCTTCTTTCTAATTGTCCCAAATCTTGTAACTCATGCACTCCTCGAGGATGCATTCCATACAAGATTTGGAAAGGACTACTTCCCGTGCTTCAATTTGGTGAATCGTTGTAAGCAAATTCTGCTTGGGCAAGTACGTGATCCCACATCCGTGAATTTTCCCTAACTAGACTCCATAGTAGGTTTCCTAAACTCCTATTCACCACCTCTATCTGCCCATCGGTCTGTGGGTGATAAGCGGAGCTGAAGTTTAACTTTGTCTATAGGTTTTTCCACAAGGTGCACCAAAAATGTCCTGTGAATTTCACATCCCTGTCGGAAACAATGGACTTGGGTAAGCCATGCAGTCTGACAATTTCAGTGAAAAACAAGTGTGCTACATGGGTGGCGTCACTGGTTTTCCTACAAGGGATGAAGTGTGCCATCTTGGAGAAATGGTCCACCACCACCATGATGGAGTCAAAACCCCGCTGTGTTTTTGGCAGACCCAAGACAAAGTCCAGACTGATTGAGTCCCACGGTCTGTTTGGAATAGGCAAGGGTGTATACAACCCCGTGTTTTGACTGTGCCCTTTCGCCAACTGACACACTTTACACCTGGTTACATATCGTTGCATGTCTCTTCGCATCTTCAGCTAGTAGTAAAAATGACTGAGCTGATCCAAGGTCTTATCAATGCTGAAATGTCTAGCTAGACCTCCACTATGTTTTTCCCAGATGATGTTCTCCCTCATCGAACATTCTGGAATACATAGTTGTCCTCCCTTGAATAGCAGCTCCTCCTGTAAGTTATAGTCCAACCATGGACTATTATTCCTCAACAAGGGATTTTGGTAGGCTTCATAAGCCTCCTTGAAATCTGCATCGGTTTGATACAAGTCCTTCAGGTGTTCAAAACCCAACACTTGTATCATGCTCTCCTGTAAGAGTAAAACTCTTCTGCTTAGTGCATCTGCTACCTTGTTGGCTTGACCACTGATATGCTTCAATACGAATGTAAAACTCTGCAAGTACTCAACCCATTTTGCGTGTTTATGATTCAGCTTATGCTGCTACATAACATACTGTAATGCAGAATTATCAGAAAACAAGACAAACTCATTACCCAACAAATAATGTCTCCAATGCTTCAATGCTTGGACGATGGCATAAAACTCCTTGTCATAAGACGTGTATTTTTTCCTACTTTCATTTAATTTTTCACTGAAGTAAGCTACCAGTTTGTCTTCCTAGCTGAGTATGGCTCCAATGGCTATACCACTGGCATCACAACGAACTTGGAAAAGTTTGTTAAAATTAGGCA
Source organism: Pinus tabuliformis (assembly GCA_031772625.1). Lineage (NCBI taxonomy): Eukaryota > Viridiplantae > Streptophyta > Pinopsida > Pinales > Pinaceae > Pinus > Pinus tabuliformis. Next base: position 252,731,418 of record CM062812.1, on the reverse strand, counting down.
ATCTCAAAATTGGCCTTTCAGTAATCTTCTTCTTCAATATCTGGAAACTTTTCTCTACAGCTTCAGTCCAATGGAAAGGATGACTTGCCTTTTTTATGGTATCCAACATGGGTGCACAGATTCCACTAAAATTCTTTATAAACTTGCGATAGAAACTTGCCAACCCATGAAAAATCCAAACTTCGAACAGAATCTTAGGGGATGGCCAGCTGATTATAGCTGCAACTTTTTCTGGGTCCATTTTTAGCTTATTTTCTGAAATCACAAAAGCCAAATAGAATAATTCCTTCTGAAAGAAAGAACATTCTTTTTAAATTTATTATCAACTTATTTTTCTGTAACTTCTCCAAAACATATCTAATGTGTCGAAAATTTTCTTCCTTGGTCTTGCTGAATATCAGTATATCATCAAGATATACAATCACGAATTTTCCAATGAACTCCTTCAACATCTTGTTCATTAGGCGCATGAAAGTGCTAGGGGCATTACTCAACCCAAATGGCATCACCAGCCATTCATATAGACCTTCATTGGTTTTGAAAGTTGTTTTCCATTCGTCCCCTTCTCTTATTCTAATCTGGTGGTATCCACTCTTTAGATCTATTTTCGAAAAATATGCTGCTCCACTCAAGCAGTCCATCATGTCATCCATTCGTGGCAATGGAAACCTATACCTGATAGTAATTTTATTTATTGCTCTTGAATTAATACACATCTACCACTCGCCTCCTTTCTTGGGAGCTAAAACTGTCGGAACTGCACTGGGACTTAAACTTTCCTGTATCAATCCTTTTTCCAACAATTCCTGTACCTACTTCCTGATCTCTTCATTGTCCTTAGGACTCATCCAGTAAGCAGCTTTGTTTGGCAAGCTAGCTTTGGGGATGAAATATTTGTGATGACTGATACTTCGCTTTGGTGGTAACTTATCTGGTAAATCATCCACCACAATGTCACTGAATTCCTATAACAAATCCTGGATTTCTTCAGGTAAGTCAGAAATTTCAGTATGCAACAACATTGCTCTTGGTCTCCTTACAACGGCATACTTTATCTCATTATATTCAATATGTTTTAAAAATCCTTTTGTCCCCATCAGAAGTGCTTTTGTCCCACTAGTCTCTGTTGTTTCTTCTTCCTTGATGGGTACCAGTGTATGCTTAATCCCATCCTTGACAAACTTGTAGCAGTTTGTCTTTCCATCATGAACAACTTTTCGGTCATATTGCCATGGTCTACCTAGTAGAATATGACACATGTCCATAGGCATGATATCACAAGTCACCTTGTCCCTATACTTGCCAATATGGAATTCCACCTCACACTGCTCGTCAACTAGCAGTTGATGTCCTTTCTATAACCAAGACACCTTATAGGGAGTTGGGTGCTTTAACCTTTTCAAACCCAATTTCTCCACCATCTCTGTAGCAACCAGATTATCAGTGCTTCCACTGTCTATAATCAGTTTGCAGCATTTTCCATGTGACTTACACACAGTCCGGAATAATGCCTTTCTCTGGGTTTGGTCAGCTATCTCCTTTGCCAATTTCAGCAATACCTTATTTAAGACTAAGGCCTCTCCTATCTCCAGTACATTCTCTACCTCTTGGGGTGGTGCCTCTGCTTCCTCTGTTTGAGCAACATATGCTCCTCTTTGTCCAACCTGTTCACCTTCAGGACACTCAAAGGACCTGTGCCCCCACTTGTGGCACTTGTAACACTGGTAGGTAGCTCCTCTGCCTCTTCCATTACCCCTTCCTCACTGGTATGGCCTTCCTCCCCTAGTGCTACCTTCCTTTTCTGCTGTCCCTGAGGTCTTTGAACTGCTGCCTTCTTCAGTATTGTTGGCAGTCCTACCTCTGCCAAAGGATTGTCCTTTCCCTCTGTCAGATCCACGTCCTCTTCTGCGTTCTGCTTCCTAGTAATATTTTCTTCTGCCTTCAAGGTACTCTGGTATGCTTCCTCTATGGTTTTTGGAGAAAGAATACTTATCTCATCCAATATCTCTAGACTTAGGCCATTTATAAACCTTGCTATTTTTTCTGGGGTGTCTTCAACGTAACCTGCTCTCAGATTCACCCGATAAAATTATTCGGTATATTCTTTCATAGTCATTCCTCTCTGTTTCAAATTCTACACCTGCTGATACAGAGCAATCTAGTAATCTTTGGGCAAAAACTTACCCTTCATTTTGGCAACCATTCTAGTCCACTTTTTAATGGGTGGCTTATTTGATCTTCTCCTCTCTGCTTGGACACTGTCCCACCATAAGGCCACATGTCCTTTCAACTTGGTGGCAACAAATTTAACTTTTCTATCTTCACTGATCTCCTCACATTCAAAGTATTTGTCTAACTCACTGATCCAGTCCAACAACACTTCTGTGGACAAACTACCATCATAGTTTGAAATCTTAGGCTTTGGCTTACTGCTAGCCAATAAAACCGACCTTAACAATTTGATTTCAGGTCCTTCCTCATCTGATCCATCTGTCATAACTACAACTTCTTCCTCACTATCGTCCCCTCCTTCCGGATCCCTTCTCCTTCCTGCTTCTACTGCTGCCAAATGGGCACTCAAGATCCTAATCTCTTCTCTCAATCCTTCATCTGCTACTCTTTGAATAGCTCTACCATGACCTCTTCTTCTGACTTCCATTTTGTAAAAAAAAAAAAATTAACCCTAACCTGCTCTGATACCAAAATTGATGGGACCAACCCTGATCACTTACGGCATATAATTAATGTGTGATTGCGTGGATGATTTTTATGGTTGATTGGTTTTATGGCGCGGTATTGGTGAGTTAATGCTATGAGTCTTAGTTGTATGCTGGTCTCTTCTTTTTCGCAGTTGTATGGCTCGGCTATGGCTACGATGCTCCTCTTTTTATCGATCCTGTGTATTTATTCGAAGCTTGGCTTTGTGGGCATGAAACCCTCGGCTTCTGCAAGGTACTCCACCCATCTATGGGTCCTATGTTGGCCGCCTACCTTGTGGCTCTACGGGCGCTACTTCAGCTATACTCCTGGGTTGCCTCGGCTCTGTAAATTTGTTTGTCATTGTGTGGTTTCGATTATACTTTTGTCTTCAAGGATTTTGCCTCGCTGTTTGATTGTAACATTGACGTCTTGTTGTAGGTCATGGTCGTGGGGTGGCTCGACTCTTAGCTCTCATTTGGCATTCGAACAGAGGTAAGCTCTCCTTCCATGCTTTATGGTTCTGCTTCGTTTGCTACTGTTACTAATTCTTCTCGCTCCTTGTGAGCAGTGGGCGCTCTAGCGACTGTGACTGTGGTTCTCGGCTTCGTTCCTCCGTTTTCAAGGGCTCGGCTCCTCTGGTAAGTGAGCTCTCCTTAAACCCTCGTCCCTATTTTCAATTTCTTTTTATGGTTCTATTTCTTGGATTCTTATGGCCCTATTTGGTGGCCACTGCAGGTGAATGACTGGGCTCACCGGCCGCTGGTCTCTTGCCGTAACACCTATGCTCTTGTATCGGGTAGGTTCATGCATTGTTGTTTCTTTGTCTGTCTGTTTCGAAGTGTTTGCTGTTTGTAATCTTTACTTGGTTTGTTGTCGAGGGTTGTGGCTTCAGCCTCACTATTTCATGGTTCTGTGTATTTATGCCTCTGGGATATTAACTTATGAAATTGTAATTATGTCGACTCTGTGGTTAAATTATGAACTCGTAGTTATATTTAGCACTATCATGGATGACCTCTGTTTCATTGTTTGGTCCTATAGCTTGTCTGCGACTTTACATTTGTATCTTGGACTGTAATTTTTTTTTGATATCTATATATACACAAAGATTTTGAAAAGAAAATAGTAAATGTAAATGATACAAGTTTGTTGGTACCTGTAGATGCTTGTTTCTTTCTTTATTGGTAATTGTACTCGACTCTTCTGCAAACCCTCTTTGTTGATTTATGGAGCTCGACTGCATTTTCTTCTTACCTCTGTGATAATTTCTCGCTTTCTGTCACTGTTATGAAATGGGTAGATGAACCTAATTAATTTTGGAGGAAAAAAAAAAGAAATAACTTTAGGCTACAATATATGGACTCATATTTTCTTGCTTCTCAAAATTATTGCGTGCTTCTTTTTATTCAATACTATGATGGATGGTTACAATGGCTTTTTCCTTCCTTCTTAAAGATCACTATACAGTTATTTAAACTGTCAGTAGTTACTTTTTAGTTATTCAGTGATAACTGTTCATCTTTTTCTGTATTCTAAAGCTAATTTGAAATAATAAATTAAAAATAAGAAGAACAGTAAATAAAAATAAACAGTGGGTTGGGACAGCCTTAAACTTAGTGTAAAGTCCTAAACGCTATTAACTAGAAATTTAAATGGAACTTACAAAAAACTAACTAAAAATCCTTCCGGTGTGCAAAGACAAATACTCCAGCCATGAAATCCCTTAGCTGGATGCTCCTGCATCACTAATATTGTACTAAGCATGATGTGGTAGGGTACTTGGTCATTTTCAGACAAGGATGTTCAATTATGAATGACTGTGGAAGTCATTTCTTCAAAACCAAAATCACTGTGGAAGGCATGCACCATTCTGGGTAAAATGTGATTAAGTTAATTTCATTATGAAATTCATTTGATTCCTTTGATCTGTGAGATTGTAATGTGTGCAGGTATTTGAACAAAGCCTTACCAGTGAACCATCAGATGGGTAAAAGCTCACAATCATTACCATAAGGAGAAACACAAAGTTTGAAAGCACAATAGATGAGAGGGCATGGAAATTAGGGCGTGGAGTCCTAAATCCATGAAAGATAAAGATGTGGAGTCTTGTATATTTAGGGTGTGGAGTCCTGAATATTTAAAAAGATCAAGTTGTGGAATCTTGGATCTTTGGAGTAGATCAGGGCATGGAGTCCTCAATCTAATAAGGCAGGGAGATGCATGAAATAGGAGTGCGGAATCCCTATTATCCAGAAGAAAAATACCACTCATGGATGAATTTCCTCAAATAAAATTTCATTCTCACAATTATGGAATGACTTTCTAAAAATAGAAAGTCATGTCCAGCATCTCAAGCACGACTTTCCAAAAATAGTAAATCGCCTTGCGTAAATTGGTAATCAAGCGGAATTGAAGAAAAACAAATTAACTTATCATTAATCAATCCTAATAGTTCAATCTTGATTGAATCCTCAATATTATTAATATTATTATTATCTTTTATGAGACTATGATATTATTATTAAAAAGGAATTACAAGTCAATTTTATCTCCTCAATCTATTCACACATCTCCTTCATGACTCTCATGGATTTATGTGACTCTCTCTCTCTCTCTTTTTTAAATAATTCATTACACTCTATTTTATGCACTCATCAAAGAATGTCATATTCCTTTTCACTCATTAAAAATATCTCATAAAATATTCCTCTTACACTCTATTTAATGCATATGTTACACCCTCCTTAACTAAGGCATGCATACCTCTCCTTAATGGCATAAGTTACACTCCTCTAAATGGAATCCAATGCATGCACATTACTCCTCCTTTATGACAAGAATTGGTTTCTCCTCCTATATATCAGTCTCATGTATTCTCATTTGGGGGGATTATGATGCCAAGAGTGGAAGAGACTCGAGGAAACTAGTGAGAGGGAGAGATATGGAGAGTATCCAATTGCTTCCATAATAAATCTAAAATTCTTATTAAAATCCTAAGATCTCTAGCTATTGAGGTTGGCCATGAGTGGTATTCAGAGGAAGTGAAAATTTGTTTCCTTAGTTTTCCTTGCAAATCTCTCTACTATTGTCTTTTGGTACTGCTTGTGAGCTTTTGCAGTTCGGGGGTTCCAAGGGGAGAAGTTCTTCCTATATATGGTTGGGAGGAAAACTGGGTGGTTCACCATGAGTTGGTAAAGATATTGGAGCTGGAGCATACTCCCATTTTTTGAGTTGTATAAATTCACTGCTAGGTATGTTGAAAACATTATATTATGTGTTTTTTTTGTAGTTCATTACATGGTTTTTGATTATTTGGTTGTTGACTAAAACTTAGATGTATATCAAATGCTGCACACTAAATGTCGAAGGAATTTTGCAATAACTGTAGTTTATTTTATGTAAGTTTTTTCTGTACAGTTTCATTGCAAGTTGATTTACATCATGTCATAATGGCTGAAGCATTAAGGCTGCCATGAGTTTTATGAAAACATGTTAATAGCATAAATTTGGTTTTTCCTTCTCTTTTTATAGTTGTAGATAAGTTTGCACATTATATGTTTGACAAAAGTGATAAATGAGATAATAGGATTTTTTTTTTTTTTTTGTGGTTTTAAATAATTGCATTTCTGGGCATTTCTATTTCAATTCATTTTAACTTTAGGGGGTATCTGTACCTTATGACCATGTCACCCCAACTTTTATTTCAAAAAATAGAGTTTTAGAATCTAGTTCTGTAATCTGCTATATTTTATGGATTTGTTGTTGCTGCCTGGTGGTTTGTCTTGCTCTTTTTTCTTTTTTTTTGGCTGTGATTTACCTAGTAATCTCCTTTTATGAAACGAGTTTGTTATATAAACTTGGACTTATTATTTTAAAGTCTCAATGGTTAATACATTGATAGTTTAAATAACTTGTGACTGCTTGTTTGATAATTTAATAGCTAGAAGCTTGTTTTGTGACTGCTAGCCGTTGTTCAAAATTCTCCAATGGCTATAGCTACATCGTTGCGAGCTATTTGTAAAAATTATTAAATATTTAGTCATTATGTGCCTAAATTTTTGTATATGCAGCAATCAAGATGGACGACAGTTCTACTTATGTATTAGGTTCACTTATTGGCATTACTGACAAAGAACAAAAAATTATGTAATCTTATATTAATGTTAGTTAATTTTGGTGAAATCGCCTTAAGGGTTATGGTTGTAATTGTTTGACAAAATGCCTCAATGGTTGTACATTTCATGCTTGCAAACTATTTGATATAATGCTTCAATGGTTGTAGCTAATTACATCTTTGAATTATCTATAAATATGGCTAAGTGAATTTAGGATTTGCAACCAAGGTGTTTCTGGAAATATCTCAAAGAATAAGCATGGTGATTCCATTGAATTAAAATTCCATGGAAGGAAAATTGGGTAGGTGAATTGTTGTAATTGTTAGCTCACATATGAATTCATAATAATTGGAAACCACTCCTTTAGAAGTTGAATTATCTTGTTTTTCTTCTCTTTGTTTTACCAAAGAATTCATAGGCATATTATCTATGACAAAATCAAATTAGTCACTCTTAAACACTTTTAATTGCAATATAATGAACAATTATCTTATTGGAAATTGTGGTTTGTAAAGATTGATATTATCTATCCCACTAAAGACTCTATAATTTAAATGTAATTTTAAGACTTATGGTTGTAAGTTTTGGATATTGAGGAACCATGACCCTGTAGCTTTAATGGGAAGTTTAATATTACCTTGGGTTAGTTATTTAGTAGAAATTAGTGTGTAGTGTAAAGAATACCAATAAAAATAAAAATATAGATATATGACCTTGCATTAACTTTTACTTCTTAAAAACTCAAACTTAAAGCGCATTTTGAGTCAACCTTAGTGTAATACTGATGGTTGGTAAGGTGGGACCTTACAATATGAGAAGTGTTGGTGGATCCATCTTTCTTAGGTATTTTTGTAACAATATTCTTGTTTGGTTGCTTGTCTTGTTGTTTGTGAAAATCTATTGACTTGTTCCTAAATTATTTTGCTACACGCCCAAACTTGTTACAAGTATAACATCTTACATGACCAAAAAATGGATTAGAGGAATTATATTATTTTTGTTTCATATTCATCCTATTGCAATCAATAGTTTTGTGACCACATATGTTGCAAGAAAAATAATATCCTTTAAAATCTGAGTACCTAGGAACTAATGATCTTCTTGTGAATCTGCTTCTACAATTGGCTGCAATATGTCCATAGTTATGACGTATAGAACATTCAACACCATTGATACAAGAAGAGAATCGAATAATGTTTCTATTATTGGGACTAAATGATTTCCTTTGAAAACGATTTCTTTGGTTGCTGGTTAGATTGACTTCTTATCTCTTTATCAAGAATTTTAGATTTTGCATTGTTATCCATCAAGTTCCTTACACAAGCTAGTGAGCTAGATTCTCCCTTTATAGTTCCACAAAAGCCAAGACCGGATTTAATGGCGTGAGACCTTTGACTACTAAGAATGTTATCCAAAATCTTAGTACTATCTTGAAATCTCAATTGCATATCCTTTTCTGCTAGCTTACCTTCTAGAATATTTACCTCAACCTCTTTTTCACCTATAGTATTTTCCAATAGAGTTTTAAACTCAATGATATCCTTCTTAAGCCCATTTTCTTGTTCTTCAAATACTTGTAGATTCTCCTCATATCGTTTGTTTGAATTTTCAAGATCAGATTTGAGAGAGATGATTTCTGATTTTAGTCCTACACAATAATTGATTCTTTCTCTAAGGTCTTTAATTGTTGCATCATTTTTCATTGCCTCCTATAGCTAGGAGCTTTTCTTTCTGACTTCATCCTCTAGTCTTTGACATTGATCTTCCTTTTATTTATATTAATTCTGTTATGCCCCTATACCAATAGGTTTCATATATCATGATTGACTTGATGAGATATGTAATATGTTCATACCTTTACTTGTTCCAAAGGTTTTCCATATTTGTAAAAAATCAAAAAATTTAAAAAATGTAAAGAGGGTATACGCTAAAAGAAAAATCAAAGGGTAAAAAGAATAAAAGATGGTCAAAAAATAAAAGAAAATGAACTCCAACAAAAAGAAAGACCAAAGAAAGTGTGCAAGCCTAAATGCCACTACTATTTACTTTATGTATAATAAACAATTGTGTGCAGTTTGTCACTTATGCCACAATTCTTGAATAGTCAAACAGTTTAAGCTTGGCTAGTTCATATTTCAATTTCATATTTAGAAATAGAGAATAAAGATCTGACCAAACAGTGTAATCTTGGTAGATAAGTAGATAGGTAAAGTGAAAAAAGGAGCTCAATAGTTTAATCTGAGTCCTTGGAAGTAATAAGTGTAGACTTAGATCGGCTTTTCCATGTAAAAGAAAAAGAAAAGTTTGATAAGGGTTTTCCTATCTAAGTGCACCCAAATAAAGAAGTAAAAATGCTAGGTTAAAGTAGGTAGGGTAGGTAGATGATGGTTGCAGAATTATATGGGATGAATGATAACTCTAAATGTGTTAATCTTTTACTTCCATCACAAGGCCAAGGCATGTATTATATTGAAAACATCTCAAGCAAAGCAAAGTCAGAATAATTAAGTCCCCTTCTCATTTTCCCTAAGTTTTCACTAATTTCCCCTAAGTACTAAGGTATTTGATAAATTAGAGGGGCTCAGAGCATTTCTCTGACTTCTTGATCTGAATTTGAAACTACTTGTAAATTGTTTGCAAGGTATTCAATTCAGAAATATACATGTTTAAAAGATGTCCATGTCTTGCAGAAAGAAAACAAATGAAATTTTCAGCTGTTCATGACCCATTTAAGCATAGCAGATTTATTTCCTTTTACTGTTTAACACACTAAAACGAATTTGTTCTGCAAAATAAATCAACCACAGATGCAAAAGAAGTTGATAAAGCAGTTCACCCCTCCTGGGCTACGTCTGTTGGGTCCAAAGCTCCCAAATGGGCTTGTCCTTGTTTTAATTAAATGCTCAAATTGAATATACAGCTGAATAGAAGCATCTACATGTGGAATAGATGGTAAAAATGGATTCAAAACACTTGAATCCTTCAGGATTGACTACTGGTTCACCTCCAATGGATACCTGCAACCCTATACTGTCTTCACAATACTGGGCCCTCGTGGCTCCTAGAACTTTCACGGCTCCAAAACCTCTACAAATGACCTTATATGGCTGTAAGACCTGCACCAATGGCTTCAGAAGGTCTAAAATACCCAAAATAAAAAAAAAAATTCGTCCAAAACCGCCTTTCCTAGCCAAATTTATGGCCAATTAAAGTTTCTCCAGTCTGCCCCTAGAAAAACTCCAGCTAACTATAGTTGGGGCCAATTAGGCCCGCCAAATATGGCGGGACCACCCACATTTGGCGCTTCACCATTATTCCCGCCAACTTGACTGTAGTTACAATAAATGCGCATGTGAACGGTTTACCTCGGATTGCGCGCTAGTGGTTAGTGTGCTGGCGGTTGGGGCTTAAGCCCTAGGTTTCGGGCCTGAGGTCGCATGGTATGGGGGCTGGCCCCCTTCGGGCCCCGCCCAAGGTAATTTTAACATTCAAATCACCTTTTTTCCGCCCATATGACAAGATCTGCTCCTGTGGTGTGTTGGTAAGGTGTGGCGTTTACTTCCGGCAGGTCGTGCGTTCAAAACACGCTTGAGCCAAATTTGTATATATGCGCCCATTTTTGTTGACGTCATCCCAGCCACGTGGCGGCCTCCGGGCTTGCCACATGGCAGCCATTGATTCGTTGTCCAAATGGAATATTCCGTGGAATATTCTTTTTTAAAAATTCAAAAATTAAGGGTTATTGGGCGATTTTGTTTTTGGCATAACTTTCTCATACTGTGACCGTTTTTTGAAGCGTTTGCAGTGCCAGAATCAGGAAGATGAGCACTTTCCAGTTGTTCAACTTTGAACCAGTTCTGAGCATTTTAAATTTCGAGCATTTTACGACACTTAGGACATGAGCACCTGATCATGCCTCCCCATTGGGAAGCTTTTGGACCCCAAAAGCCTTCAACTACATGTTAAAGAGGTGAGGGTACAGCTCCCTCACTCTGTCCACCTCCATCCACTTTGCCTTGTTCGGTTTGTTTGCCTTTGAAACCAACCCGAACATAATATACACTACCCCTCCTTGAAGTGCGTGTCCTTCTGTCAAGGATTGTATCTTCTTTCAGCTCATCTAAGAATTCTGGTGAGAAATCTTCTATAGATGGCAGCTGAATAGCACTTTCATGATCAACAATCAAAGGAGGTTCATAAAAACGTAAGTTCTCCACATTGACAACAGAATACATTTGCATGTAGGAAGGCAAATCTAATTGAAAAGCATTATTTCCAACCTTCTTGAGGATTTTGAATGGACCATAACAAATAGGCTTCAGCTTTTTACCTTCTCCTTGCATCCTTTCGTTACTAATGTACAGCCATACCTCATCCCCTTCTTGAAACTTGCGATCAACTCTATGCTTGTCGTGTCTTTCCTTGTACTTGCCTTGACTCTTCTCAAGTTGTTCTTGAATTTGCTGATGTATTTGCTAAATTCTTTCAATAAATGAACGAGCTTTGTCAATATCACTATGTCCCTCAATGGCAACATCTTTCTCAAGAATGAAATCAAGAGGTGATTTTGGCAAGTAACCAAAACAAGCTTCAAACGATGAGGTGTTTGTGGAAGAGTGCTTGGCACGATTGTAAGCATGTTGTATATAGTGCAAATGTTCATCCCACAGCTTGGGATGCTTGCTGCAATATCCTCTCAAGAGGTGCACAATGGTTCTGTTCACAACTTCTGTTTGTCCATCTATTTGCGAATGGAAAGCAGTACTTTTCTTCAACTTTGTGTCCATCATCTCCCATAGGTTGGACCAAAAATTCCCCACAAATCTGGAATCCCTGTCACTAATAATGGAAGTAGGCAAACCAAAGTGAATCCATACATGATGAAAAAATAATTCAGCAGTTTGTTCAGCAGTTATAGTTTTCTTACAAGGCATAAGTATACACATTTTGCTGAAACGATCAACTACTACATATAAATAATCATGCTGCTTTCTAGATTTTGGCAAACCTCCTACAAAATCCATAGAGATGCTTTCCCATGGTCTAGAAGGTACCGGAAAAGAAGTATACAAGCCAAGCTTCCTATTGCTAGGCTTTCTTGTAGCACATAATGAACATCCTCTTATGAACCTTGAAACATAATCTACCATGCGAGGCCAATAGCAATACCTCTGTAGATGTGCAATTGTTTTGCTCACACCAAAATGGCCAGCAATAAGAGAAGAATGAGCTTCTCTTATGACATTTATTCTCTCCCCCTGTGGTATACACAACTTTCCCAAATGAAACAGCAAATTGTTATGCATGTGATAGTCATTTTCCTCTACATGATTCCCTTTACTCAAGTTAGCATACACATCTTTAAAGTCATCATCAGATGCATATTGTTCTATGTAACTATCATGTACAATGGAATCATTCTTAAGTAAAGTAACAACACCAATAATAGGCCTTGAAAGCATATCAGCAACTTTATTCAGAGTACCTTTCTTGTACCTTATTACCAAATGGAACTGTTGCAAGAAGCCCATCCATCTGAAGTGTCATGACTGTTGTGACTTGCTTTGTGATTGCAAGTACTGTAAGGGCTGATGGTCGATATGTATAACATTTTCTTTGCCCATCAAATAGTGTTTCCACTTTTTGACGCTTTGCACCAATGCATACAACTCCTTATCATATGTAGGATAATTTACAACAGCACCATTAAAAGTTTCAGAATGAAAAGCAATAGGCTTACCATGCTGTAGAAGAATTGCACCCATGGCATAATCACTAGCATTGGTTTGTATCTCAAATGGATGTCTCAAATCCGGTAATGCAAGGACCGGAGCTGAACTAATCTTCTCTTTCAAAGATTCGAAAGCTTTTTGCTGCTTGCCTCCCCATTGGAAAGCATGCTTCACACTTATCACTGCATGCATAGGAGCTGCTATAGAAGAGAAGTTAGAGATGAACTTCCTCCAATATTGAGCTGCACCCAAACAACTTCTTACCTCTGTTATGGATTTGGGAGTAGGCCAATTCACAATAGCCTCTATTTTAGCAAGATCTATTCTCAAAGCACCTCCTCCTACTATGTGTCCCAAATAAACCAAAGAAGTCTTTCCAAATTCACACTTTGACATTTTAAGAAATAACTGATTCTTCTTCAATACATCAAGTACTTTCCTAACATGCATGACATGATCTTCTCTAGACTTGCTGAAAATTAAGATGTCATCTAAGTAGACAATAACGAAATCATCAAGAAAAGGACGCAAGACATCATCCATTACCCGCATGAAAGTTGCAGGTGCATTGCACAAACCAAACGACATCACAAGCCACTCAAAGAGTCCTTGTTTGGTTTTAAAGGCTGTCTTCCAAATGTCACTTTCTTCAATTCTTACTTGATGATATCCACTGCACAAGTCTAGCTTAGTGAAATATCGATCATCTTTCAACTGGTCTAGCAAATCATCTATCCTTGGGAGTGGGTAATGATTCTTTACCGTTATCTTATTCAAGGCCCTGAAATCAACACACATACACCAAGTGCCATCTTTCTTTGGAATCAATACAATCGGTGACCCACATGGCGAAGTACTTGGCCTTATGAAACCCTTGTCCAACAAGTCCTTGATTTGCTTCTTTATTTCAACATTCTCCATAATAGACATGCGGTACATTCCTATGTTTGGAAGAGGACAATCTGGATGCCAATGGATTTCATGCTGAATCTCCCTCTTAGGAGGTAAACCTGTTGGCTCCTGAAACATCTCATGATATGCATCAACTACATCATATAGTTCTGACTTAAGTTTTGGATCACAATTGTCAAATGACTCATGATTCACATCAACCTTGGGCTTAATCATAAGAAGAAAAAAATTCTTACTTGAATTGACCAGCCTTTTTACATGTCCTACATTCACCATCGCTATATTTGTCTTCTTGCGATGAGCTCTAACAATGAACTCCTTGCCATCTTTGAAAAGATAATATTTGTTTTCATGGCGATGAAAGATAGCTTTCCTGTCAAACAAGTAAGGATATCCCAAAACAATTCCTGCTATATCAAAAGGTACCACATCAAGTTCAACTGTGTCAATAAAATGTGCAGTAATTGCAAAGCGCAATCTGCACTTTCTTGAAACTTGCAAATTTGCATCCTTGCAAATCCATCCAAGTGGATATGGCTTCGGATGTGGAATAGTCTCAAGTTTAAGCTGCTTGACCAAGTCCTCTGATATAAGGTTTGCTTGTGACCCACTATCAAAAAGTGTGTCAATTTTAGTATGTTTAGAAATCACCCTCACATGAAACAGTTCAATTCTTTCTTCCTCATTAGGAGCTTGTACATGGCAGTTTGAGGTACTAGTGCTGGCTTGAGTTTCAATTTCTTTTCCCTTCAAGTTTTTCAAACCCATGGCTGCAATTTTGGTTTCATCACCTGAATCATCCCCTAAATCTTGTGGTGTAGATGTAGTAGCAACAATTTTCTTTTTCCCTTTGTATTTGTTAGATTGAGGTCTTTTTTCAGGATGTAATTTCCAACAGTTTTTCTCCTCATGGCCTGGTTTAAAACAGTGTTTACAGATCACTTTCTCACTCTCTTGTTTGACAGATGTATTCTTTTTGCCCTTTCCCTTGGAAGTTTTCTCTTTGTTTTTCCCCTTGGGGGGCTTGTTTCTACCCTCTTCAAATGTGTTTTTTCCCCTTGCCTCTAAATGTGTAGCTTGGACACAAACCTTGTCCAGGCTAGTAGGGTTAAACATCAAGATGGTGTGTCTAAGGTAGCTATGCAAGCCACCAATGTATTTCAGCAAGGTTTCCTGGGTCTGTAAATCTACCCCTAACAATAGAGCTCTTCTCCTGAATTCTTGGCTGTAGTCTTGGACACTCTGACTCTTAAGTTGTCTGAAATTTTGCCAATTCATAATGACTTTCTACATGTGAGCAAGAGGATAAAACTGTTTTTTAATGGCTAACAGAAATTCAGGCCATGTTAAGGTAACCTTACCAAATTTATTGATCTCCTCTTCAGTCTTGGCCTCCCACCAGACCAATGCTGCTCCATCCATTCTCAACGAAGCCAACTGAATCTTTGTGGCATCATCATGCATATTCCGGATCCTCAAGTAAACTTCCAACTGCCTAATCCAGTTGTCAAGCTTTTCTGCATTCACTTCACCATTAAACATAGGTAATTCGAATTTTACATCAAGCTTCAAAAAAGGACTTTTTCCAGAGGATCTATGCTTATGCACAGAAGAAGAAGGCGAGGATGAAGAGGAAGAAGGTGACGATGGGGGTGGTCGATCACCATTTCCTCCATGTCCTTTCTTGGAATGATCATCATCCTTCTTACCTCCTAAAGAGCCCTCTCCTTCATGGGGATGTTTGGACCCTTCTCCAGCCAATTTCTCATTTCTTTCTTGGTACAATATCCTCACCATTTCAGTGAGGTCCAAGAAAGCCTTTCTGAAGACTCTTTCTTCTTCTTTTGGATCCATGTCTGCAGGAATTTCTCCTTCATGTGCAGACACTCTTGAAGCTTCTGCTGAGATTCTTGAGGGTGAAATTGAAGGTGGAGGTGATGGCTCTCTGGCCTTCCTTGACTGAGGATTCTCTCGTTCTCTAGTTAACTGTCCTTCCCCTCTTTTAAGTTTCAACCTGGTAAGCATCAATACTTGCAAGATAGTTAGAAGATCTTTGCATAAAACCTTGGGCTCTGATACCAACTTGATCTGAATTTGAAACTACTTGTAAATTGTTTTCAAGGTATTCAATTCAGAAATATACATGTTTAAAAGATGTCCATGTCTTGCAGAAAGAAAACAAATGAAATTTTCAGCTGTTCATGACCCATTTAAGCATAGAAGATTTATTTCCTTTTACTATTTAACACGCTAAAACAAATTTGTTCTGCAAAATAAATCAACCACAGATGCAAAAGACGTTGATAAAGCAGTTCACCCCTCCTGGGCTACGTTTGCTAGGTCCAAAGCTCCCAAATGGGCTTGTCCTTGTTTTAATTAAATGCTCAAATAGAATATACAGCTGAATAGAAGCATCTACAGGTGGAATAGATGGTAAAAATGGATTCAGAACACTTGAATCCTTCAGGATTGACTACTGGTTCACCTCCAATGGATACCTGCAACCCTATACAGTCTTCACAATACTGGGCCCTAGTGGCTCCTAGAACTTTCACGGCTCCAAAACCTCTGCAAATGACCTTAGATGGATATAATACCTACACCAATGGCTTCAGAAGGTCAAAAATACCCAAAATAAAAAAAAAAAATCGTCCAAAAACGCCTTTCCTAGCCAAAGTTATGGCCAATTAAAGTTTCTCCAGTCTGCCCCTAGAAAAACTCCAGCTAACTATAGTTGGGGCCAGTTAGGCCCGCCAAATATGGAGGGACCACCCAAATTTGGTGCTCTGCCATTATTCCCGCCAACTTGACTGCAGTTACAATAAATGCGCATGTGAACGGTTTACCTCGGATTGCGCGCTAGTGGTTAGTGTGCTGGCGGTTGGGGCTTAAGCCCTAGGTTCTAGGCCCAAGGTCACATGGTATGGGGGATGGCCCTTAGGGGCTGGCACCCTTTGGGCCCCACCAAAAGTAATTTTAACATTCAAATCACCTTTTTTCCACCCATATGACAAGATCCGCTCCCGTGGTGTGTTGGTAAGGCGTGGTGTTTGCTTCCAGCAGGTCGTGGGTACAAACCACGCTTGAGCCAACTTTTGTATATATGCACCCATTGTTGTTAACATCACCCTAGCCACGTGGCGGCCTCTGGGATTGCCACGTGGCAGCCGTTGATTCACTGTCCAAAAGGAATATTCCTTGGAATATTCCAAGGAATATTCCGTGGAATATTCTTTTTTAATTTTTTTTAAAAAATTCAAAAATTAAGGGTTATTGGGCGATTTTGTTTTTGGCATAACTTTCTAATACGGCAACCATTTTTCGAACCGTTTGCGGTGCCGAAATCAGGAAGACGAGCAATTTCCATTTGTTCAACTTTGAACTAGTTCTGAGCATTTTAAACTTTGAGCATTTTATGACACTTAGGACATGAGCACCTGATCACTTCTGGAGGGATCGGACCCTCGGCCCAATAATTTATAAAGCCTAAGTACTTAAAACCATTCATAAATCTTTCATTCCCCTTCATGAAAATTACAATATTTTTCATAAAAACTCTTTTTTACTTTAAGCCTAAGTTTAAATACACACATCAAATGTTTTTATACTTAGCGCTTTTTCGTTCATTATGATCATAGTAACTATTACATTGTATTAATCTATAAATCCCTTATAAAGTTTACCCTCTCCAGTATTATTGTAATTATGTAATAATCCTGAAATATTATATATCCCACCCCTAGTTAAATATAACCATAATCTGTTTTAAAATAGGATTAATGAGTTAATCAGTAACCCATTAAGAACCTCGATCCTCCGCTACATTAAACAGGATTAATTAACCCTCATGGTCAATTAATAACCTCACTAGCCAATCCCGCCACCCCCGATGTGATTAAATAATTTTTAAATACATCGGGCCCGCCATTGTTAAAACCCCGTCACTTCATACTCCCCGACAACTGTCTGATCACTCCTTCCATATCTGACGGCCATAATACATATTGCACGGCCCTTTGTGATCACATGTTAGCGTGCGATCACAAAGTGGTTTCATATACAGTACCTTGCCACGCATCAACCGTTATATGGAATCGCTAGCCCAACGCTAAATACCGCCCTTCCCCATAAGCAGTGCGATATAAAACCACTTACCGCCCTCGCACTGCTGTTGACATCACCCTTCTAAAATCCAAAAACTCGCCAATCTTTGACTTTGTAAATAAAACAAAAACAAATCATTTTCACTGTTTTATTCGGTAACCCTGTGTGCCCATGCAAACAAACATCGAGGTCAACTAGTTTGAGCTTTCAGTCGCCAACCTGCTCCAAACCTTGCAGCCGACGCCGCCCAGAACCCTCTAGCCACACCCAGTACTTGCATTTCATTTCTCATCCCCCAGAGAAAAGGTGCATTTTGAGACTTCTCAGAAGTCAACATCAGGGATAAGTGCCTCAACAGCTGGGACCTCTCAAAGGCACTCACAGCAGACCAATATACCACTTACAGGGACATCCAAAGGTAAACAAACAGAGATAAGCACTCAGGCTACAGAATAGTCAATAATGTCTAAACAACCTAAAACTTCTAAGGAGCAGGTCCACATACACACTCTTCCAACTCAAGTCAATGTGGGAGAACCCCCAATATTGCAGATTCCTCTGAATGAGAAAAAGAAAAAAAAGAGAGACAGGGAAGTAGCTACCCCTGCCAGTGGACCCTCAGAACACCCTGGTGCTAAAAGGCATAGGCTAAATCCTCTTTTAGAAGAGGAATTTTTTGAAAAGACTATTGATAGTCAAAGAAAAGAAGGTGTAGATAGTCATCAAAAATTCCCAGTAGGTGGGACAGCTTCTAGCTCACAGAGACAGGAGCTGGAGAGACAAAAAAGTGCTGAAGTATCATCTTTCAGGCCCTAAGGAAAAGACAACCTGGATATTAGAAAGAAATTTAAAGAAATAAAGGATAGGAATGAGCCATTGAGGATCCAGGTCTACAATTAGTATTTAAAGATGGCTCCCACTAACCAAAATAGGTTGATGTCAGCCTATGACATCAAAGAAGGTAAAATGCTAATGAGTTTTTTCAAACCCAAAGTGCAATAGCCTCAATCAACTGCAGATTACCTCAAAACCAATTTTGAGGTCATGGCAAAGGACATTCATCCCCTGGACCAGATTGAGTGACACAAATAGACAGGGGAGATGGTATATTAAACATTGACTGGTAAAGCTATGATGGCCCAAAGACTAGAAAATTCTTTGAATAATACAACTGCCCAATTATAGCTAGAGAAAGCCTCCTCACAGGCTAAAGACAATAGAATTAAATATTTAGAAGAATTGATCATTGGATTGGGTCATAATCCAAAGGATGTGAAGGCTGCAGAAGCTTTAATTAAAAAGGAAGATGAAGACATAGCTTCCTTAAGAAAACAGCTAAAGTTGCATCCTTCAAGGCATCCATAGACTGCTGAGATCATACAACAAAGGTCTGAAGAAGAGCTTATGGACTTAGTCCTAAAGCTTAATGAATAGCTGAAGGAGACTGAACAAGAACTAGAAAAATCATTGAAGGACAAGCAGGGAGAGTCGACCTCTCAGCCTCCCAATGTGATTCCAGTAGTTTCCACTACAGTCCCCTCAACACTTGGAACAACTCTGGCACCAAATGTCCCAGTGGCCACAGCAGAAGTAATAGTAGGAACAACAATAGCAGGAATAGCACAAGCAGATATTTCAGGTCTAAGCACAGAACAATTGATAAAGTCAATGGAGGAGTTGAAGCTCCAAGTTGTAGAGTTACAAAAGGTAAAAGAGAAATTTGTTACCTTAGAAAAAAAAGTGATCTTTCAAAAATAAATTTTGCAGAAAAGATGAGGGAAAATAAACGGTTAGAACAAAAGGTGAAATCATTAGAAAAAGATCTCACATTTGATAAACCCTTAGCAGATATTAGGAAGATTCTTTGGACCAACATCACTCAGTCAATAAATGATGTTTGGCCATCCATACAAATAATTTTTGAGCAGATTGATTTGGTAAAGATAGCTCTTGAAGAAGTCCAGAGAACTAAGGAAGAATTAGGGAGGATGCCTGAGGAAGCTAACAGGCTAATAAATTTTTTGAATACCAAGAATAAGTACCAGCTTGAAGAACTGGGCATTGCAAACAGAACATGGACTATTCTGGAAATCAAGAAAGTATTAACTAAAAGGTCTCTAATGTAGAATTTGGAAAGGAGATGCCAGAATATACAAGAGGAAATTGATGATTTTATGCAGAAATTCGGAATATTGCAGAGTAAAGGACTTCCTAGTCCTTTAGTTATCAATGACAAATTGATGACATAGATAGACTATGTTGACAAGTTGGCTAAGTATGTAGACAACCAGGCCAGCTCATCTGCTAGTGCAGCTGCACCAAAGGCATTACCTACAGGCAGAGTTCTCTATGATAGTCTAGAGAACCTATTCTATGTGGAGCATGAAATAAAACATCTGTTCCAAGTTCAGCCTAATTTTTTCAAATACACCAAGGCTGATGAGATCCTTAGAAAACTTCAAAGGACTAGAATACCACAGGAAAAATGGTGGATAGATATGACATAAATTTTGTGATTTACCCTTGGTAAAAACGTAAATTTCCATTTTTTACCATAGTCTATGAGGGTAACAGAAGGTAAATAAGGATCAAACAAGTAAAGATTATCAGAGTAGGTCAAAGAGTATTAGTAAGAAGATGAAAATCAGAGCAGCTAGCACAGAATTACAAAGAAGACAGCAAGATGCCCAATCATAGGGCCTGCCTCCAGCTCATTCACAAGAATAGGGACAACAAGCCATCAGTTTGCCTCTATCTTCTATATTCAAGACCATCTGTCTCTACTTTCATGTAACATATAGTTAGTCATCCTAGAATATATCTCTCTTTGTTATGAGATATTTTATTGTAAATTTTTGTATAAATACACCCTCATTCGGAGTATTGAGGGTGGATTCTTAGAAATTGTTGTAAAACTGATTACTTTGGAATAAAAGTGTTGTTGGACAAATCTTGCTTGGCTAGCTAGATGAAGAATTAATACAAAGGACTTTTCACAGGATTCATGTGTCAAACACCAGACAAATAAGTATCTATATCTCATGTGTTATTGTTTTCTTGTTTATTATATCAATTGTGTTTCATATCTGAATATTAAACGAAAAAGAATAATTCAGAAAGTGCTTATGTGAAATCTATCTTCAATCATTTTTATTTTAAATGTTTTTCTCTAAACTATCATAGGCAAGGAATTCTTAATTGCTCCTGCTTCTTAGTTTATCATTTGATCATTTAGTAAAAAATTCTTAATTGCTTTTTATTGGTGATCATCCAAGTTCCCTCCTCTTAAAACATGTTGAAGGATTATTAATTGCCCTTCATCCCTTTTAAGCCCATTCCATCCTTTTAAGTTGCCATTTGTTCCATGTTTAGCTATCTTGCCCTGTGAAGCCATCCTTTGTTGAAAAACAAAATCCAGTTGAGCCATCTTCTTTTGACTCCATTAGCTGAATGGCCTAAAATATTCAGTCTTACCCCTCTGCTATTGAATTTCACCACCAAACACAATCAAAACCCCCAAGCTTTCATAACTAACCTAATATCTGATAAAACAAAGCTAAATCTTAAAGAGAGAGCCCTCTCTGGGTATAGATTGGCTAGATTCTGTACCTAAAAGTTGGTTTGTGGTTACCTCGGACTCCTTTCCCTCTTCTTACAACTTCAGGGAAAATTTGAGTGATAACATAGTAGCAACTGCACTGGGGATGAATAGTTTGTCTGTATGCTATTATTGTTTGCTTTATAAACTACATATGGATCTTGAAGTTAGCCAGGTAGCCTTTGAACTGCTCTTGCTCTGCAAGGGCATATTAGATGAATGCTGCTTCAATCAATCTCCGATTTAGTTTATGAACTGAACACTTGGTTTCCAAACATTTGACCTGTTCCTCATCTCAAATAAATCTTTAAGAAAATCTAAATCCCATATCTAAAGCCTCTTAAAGAAACCATAGAAGTTGTTTGTTAATACCAATTAAGAAAAACCAAAAATACAACCTAAAAATCTGGCTTCAGAAAGGACTCATTACACTAGAGCTAATCCTGATCCCAATCCACCACAAGTGTTTGAGAATCCTAATCTGATCCCCAAAATTCTTAGGAGACAGGAAAGTCAAGAAAGTTCTGCTAGTTCTAGGCCCACCTACAGATCAAGTTCTTGTTCTGTTAGGTGGATTTATCTTGAAGACAAACCCTTTGACGAACATTTTGAAACCTCTCTGTTTAGGACATCTTTCGATTATGAATTAGTTGACCTAATCCCAGACCCATTGTTCATTGAAGAATTACAACTTGAAGTTATCAATTCGTCAATTGATATACATTTGCAGAACTCAATACAATCTGATCTTACCACTGAAGGAACACCCAATCCCTCTGTAATCACTACTGCCTCTGCAATTTCATCACCATTTCCTCATACATCTCAACCTCAAACCACCCCTTCTACCACTCCATCTACCACTCAGACACCTATCGTTATCCCAACCTCAGCTGTTGTTTCATCACTACCTGTTGCAATGGCAAAATGATATGCTCCCTTGGTATTACTAGCCAATTTAGGTGCCATGCCCCAAGACTACCAAAGTAAAATCACTCCATTTGATGGTACTAGTACCTACACTACCCAACAACATACCAAAAGGAAGACTGATTACTTTGAAATATATGAAATAGATGCTGATGATGTATGAATGAGAATATTTTTTCAGAGTCTAATTGGGGAAGTCAGAACCTGGTTTAGAGCCCTAGCTGTAAATAGCATAGACAGCTTAGAAAATCTCTATAGACAATTCTTAAACCGATGGGAGAAAAAGAAAGATCTTCTTCAAATCTTATCATAATATGAAAACCTAAAGAGAGGAACACAAGAAACTGTGCAGGATTATTGCACTGGGTTCAACAATGTCTATAATGCCATTCCTAAAAACCTTAGACCTCCTCCTGATTTAGCTTTAATCAAATTCCCTGATGGATTTGATTCTGACATGGCCTTCCAGCTTAGAGAAAGAGCTCCTCACACTTTGGAAGATATGAAAAGTATAGCTGTCAGTGTTGAAGCCAACCTGATGTCTAAAAGAGCCAAGGTTAGAAGTGAAAGGAGAATACCATTGAAAGAAGAGTCCTCACCCTTTGAATAGAAACTAGATGCCATAATTAAAGGGATGGATAGGCTAGGGGATAGAGTGGAAACAATTGAAAGGAAAGCTCCTTGGGATGGTCAGCCAACCAACACAGGGAGAAATCCTAATTTTAGAAAAAATCAAAACCAAAACACTGGGAAAACTGGTCTTGACCAAAACATTAGGCCCCCTTTCCAAGAGAATTATGCAGAAGCCTCAAATTCTGATGAACCAGTAGAAGACACTCAAATAAATCTCATGGGACTTAGTAATGAAGGAGAAGTTTTCTTGACACAAGAGGATCAAGAGGCTCATATTCTCAAACAATTTCAAACCCAGTTAGGTGAATCATTTGACTTCAAGGATGGATATGACACAACCATCTATGAAGTGCATAAGCAATATAACCTGAGGAGTAGAAGAATTGATGTTCCTGAAACGAACAAAAAAAAAAACTGAAAAATAGCCCATGAAAGGTAAAACAATCACTACACCTGTACATATTCTTTCTAGATCAGACCCTAATCCTTCTAATCCAATAATTGAAGATGTATCCGACAATCAACCTAATAACATACAACCCTCCACTTCTCCTCCTCCCAAAGGAAATGTGGAAGATCCTACAGAAGTTGATTTAGAAGAGAATTCAACTCATAACCCCACTCCCGAGAAGGAGAAAAATACAGAAAACAAAGAGAATCCCACTGTTCGAAACATAAAAGCTCAGACAGAAAAACCTTTTAATCTGGAGACTGAAGTAGGCAAGCTAAAGATTGTTGTTCCATTATCTGAATTAGCTAAACATGATGTCTACCGAAGTCAAATCAACAAATCACTTAAAATCACTGGAACTGAAGACTCAGTTAATGTTTTTGATGACAAACCAGAATTGATCTTTGGCCCTGAAGTGAATGGAAAACACTTAGAAGGAGGAATTCCTCCTTTCTATGTAAGCTTAAATATACATGACAAAATTCTTCACAATGCCATGTTTGATTCTGGGGCATCTCACAACCTAATGCCTAAGTCTGTAATGGAAAAACTAGACCTACATATCACGAAGCCATACAAAGACCTTTTTTCTTTTGATTCTAGTTAGGTGAGATGTTTAGGATTGATAAAAGACTTGTGTGTTTCATTGGTTCAGTGTCCTGCAAAAACAATTTTAATGGATATAGTGGTAGCAGATATTCCACCAAAATATGGCATGTTATTGTCCAGATCCTGGGGCGCCAAGCTTCAGGGATCTCTTCAATTGGACATGTCCTATGCTACTATCTTAGTTTTTGGCCAACCTAAGAAGCTATACAGAGAAACTTTGATGAAATATGTAGTAAGTAGTCAGGAAAAACCACAAAATTTCCCCATCTACTCAATACACTCTGATATGGACTCATTTATTCTTTATAATGTTGAAACCAATCCTTCCAATGACTTAGAAGTTTTAGCAACAGAACCAAAAGAAATTAAAAAAGGAAAATCAAGTGTTCACATCCAGGAAATCTCTGAAAACAATGAAATATTAGATACCCAAGGAAAACCAGATGAAAATGAAAAACCAGATCTCACAGTTAAACAAATTCCCATCACTCCTGATACCAACTATGAGCATGAAATTCTTTGGCATTTAGAATTTGATGGCTCAATCAATAAATTAGGAGCAGGAGTAGGAGTTTGGGTGTACAATCTAGAAAATGACCATGCTGAAGGCCATGCATACAGGTTAACTTTTCAGTACACCAATAATATGGCAGAGTATGAGGCTCTCTTGCTAGGTCTAAAAATTGTTAAAAGATTAGGAGCAATTAGAGTATCTGTCATAGGATATTCTGAATTAATCATTAAACAGATCAAAGGGAAATATCTAACTAAGGATCCTAGATTATGATACTACAGAGGAACAATCATAGAGATTCTTAATACTTTTCTAGAAACTCAACTTGCTAAAATCCCTAGAAAACACAACTTGCAAGCCCACAGCCTGGAAATGTTTGCCAGCATCTACACATTACCTTTCGAACCTAATCATCAGTTTATAGCTGAGATTAGACACAACCAACCATACTTGATAATCTAAAGAAATGGCATGTGTTTGATAGTGATGAGCAGATTAATAACTTTTTGACTTTAGATGAAGAATTTTCAAACTGTTACATAGATGTTGATACAATTAATAATTCAAATTAGATAGATGAGGTAGAAATAAACATTTCAGAAGAGAGTTCAATTCAAATGCTTCATCCCACAAAGTTCACTAAAAAAGAAGTGCAAGACCTTAAACAAATGGATCTTGATGAGATTGTTGAAGGAGAAACATAAGTCATTGATTTGAAAGATCATCTACCTAAAGGATTAACTCCTCTAGAAGACCTCTTTGATTCTAATGACATTCCAAAGAAACCAAAGATGGAACCATTAAAAGCAAACATTGAAGAATATAACTTAGGGACAGAGGAAAATCCAAAAATGATAAAACTATCCAAGTCTTTGCCTCCTGACTAGAAGTTAAAATATGCTAAACTCATGAGAGAATTCCAGGATGTTTTTGCCTGGAGTTATGAGGATTTGAAATCATATGATGCCTCCATAATTCAGCATACGATACCTTCAAAAGAAAACTAGAAACCGTTCAAACAAAAACTCAGAAGAATCAACCCTGTGCTGTTACCACTGATTGAAAAAGAAATTAAACGTATGTATGAAGCAGGGATAATTGCCCCTATTAGATTTTCAGAGTGGGTGTCTAATTTAGTGCCTACTAGGAAGAAGACTGGGGAAATAATATTATGTGTTGATCTGAGAAATGTGAATAAGATTTCTCTAAAGGATAATTACCCTATACCTAAAATGGATCATATTTTGCAAAGGGTAGTGGGTTCTTCTAGAATTTCAATTTTAAATGGGTTCTCAGGGTATAACCAGATTCTGGTTCATCCAGATGACCACGAGAAAACTGCATTTACAACACCATGGGGCACTTTTATGTACATCAAAATGCCATTTGGACTCAAGAATGCTGGAGAAAATTTCCAAAGGGCAATGGACATTGCATTTGCTAAAGACATTCATGATTTTCTTGTTATATATCTTGATGACTTAACTATTTTTTCAGTAAACTCCTTGGTCATGTCATTTCCAAAGATGGCATTCGAATTGATCCTGCCAGAATAGAAGCTATTTTACAGGTACCTCATCCAAGAAATATCAAAGAACTTCAAGCTTTCTTAGGAAAGATAAATTTTTTGAGAAGATTCATATCTAACCTAGCTGAACTCATTAGATTACTTACTGATATGTTAAAAAAGGATTCAAGTATCAAATGGACAGTAGAGGCCAAACAAGCATTTGAAGAAATCAAAATGGCTTTAAATAGAACACCGGTCCTAACCAGTCCTCAATTTGATAGAGACTTCATAATCTTTTCATTTGCATCAGAACACACTATAGCAACTATTTTATTACAAAAAGATGATCAAGGATGTGAGAAACCCTTAGCCTTTTTTAGTAAAGCACTCAGAGATGGATCATTAAAATACAAAATCATGGAGAAACAAGCTTTTGCACTTGTAAAAGCCATTAAGGACGTTAGAGTCCACATATTATACTCTCATGTGATAGCTTATGTAACTAATGCAACTGTCAAGGACATCCTGACTCAGGATGGAATTCAGGGAAAAGGGGTAAATGGATTGCTACCATCTTAGAATATGATATTGAAATAAAACCTACAAAACTGATAAAAGGACAGGGATTGGCCAAACTCATGGTAGAAACCAATTGTCAAGCCCTGGACATAAATGAACTGGATGATGAACAGGAAATGGCTACTCCACAAATCAGCTAGGCCTTTTTAGACTTACCTTGGTATGCTGATATAATTTATGTGTTAATAAACCTGCAAGCTCCTCCAGGGTTATCCAAAACAAAGAAAAGGCTTTTAAAAATGAAAGCTTCAAAGTTTTTTATTTTAGATAGTGCTATCTTTTGGAAAAATCATGAAGGAATTTTATTGAATTATTTGCTAAAAGATGAAGCTAACAAGGCTCTCCAAGAATTTCATGTAGGAGACTGTGGTGGACACCTTTACTGGAAATCAACTGTGGACAAGATCCTAAGGGCTGGATTCTATTGGCCAACCTTATTTGCAGATGTGAAGAAATTTGTCACTTCTTGCCATAAATGTCAAATATTTGAAGGCAAGAGAAAGTTGTTACCTTTACCCCTGAAACCCATTTCCACTGAGAAACCTTTCCAACAATGGGGTCTTGACTTCATTGGAGAAATCCATCCATCCTCTTCAAGCCAACATAAATGGATACTCACTGCCACATACTATTTTACCAAATGGATAGAGGCCATCCCCTCTAGACAAGCCAATGACACAGTGATCATAGGATTCCTAGAAACCAACATATTGTCCAGGTTTGGCTGCCCTACTAAAATCATAACTGATAATGCTACAGCTTTCAAATCAAAAAAGATGATCAATTTCTGTAACAAGTATCACATCACCTTAGGTCATTCCATAGCCTATTACCCTCAAGGGAATGGATTGGTTGAATCTGCCAACAAGAGCCTCATTAATATCATTAAAAAACTGTTGGAGGAGAACAAGAAAACTTGGCACAAGAAATTGATAAATGCACTATGGGCAGACACGGCACTATGGGCAGATAGGCTTACAACCAAAAAATCCATTGGCAGCAGTCCCTATGAATTAGTATATGGCTTGGAGGTTGTATTTGCTTCATAATTAGGAGTTCCTGTTATGAAACTACTCCAAGAAGCTCAGGTGGAACCTAATGATATTCAAAGAAGGATAAACCAAACCATCAATTTACAGTAGACCAAAGAGGAGGTGTACCAAAGATCCCAAGTGTTACAGGAGAAGCTCAAGAAGATATTTGACGAAAGGACCAAGCCAGATGATTTCTACCTTGGAGATAAAGTGTTAAGATGGGATTCCAGAAGAGAGGATAAGGGGAAACATGGGAAGTTTGACTTCCTATGGAAGGGACATTATATTATCTATGCCCTACAAGGAAACAATACATATTTTCTGAAAAACTTGGATGGCACAGAAGCAGAAGAAGGACCGGCCAATGTGGTGAGCTCCAGTATTGTAGCAATAATGCTACAACTCCTGGGGCTTCCTGTCTCTTAATTTTATCAACCCGGTAGTTCGTACAAACTTGGAAGCGACGTGCTGTATGCACAAGTACTAGCTCTTGTCGCAGCTGTCACTTGGTCAGCTGGCACAAGTCCGCTAGGGCTCAAGCCAACTTCTATGGGCTCTCAGAAGAAGCTTGTTAAATGATGGACGAAAGCTAGCTCAAAGAAGACTAATCTACTTGGCGAAAATGAACTGAAAGCAAATCAAAACATGGAAACCCTAGGAAACCCTAATTTAACTAGTCTAACCTCTATGATGCAAAGATTGTGAAGGAAACTTCTACCAATGATGCCATTACTTTTAATAAGTGAAAATGCATGAATCTAATCTACTTGCATCTTAAAAGACATGTTTTTATATTTTTCCTTTAAGTGGATGGAGTGATTGTGATTTTGTGCTTATTAGGGTTTGGTTGTGCAGATGTGATGCGGAAGGAAGGAAAGCTTGGGAAAGGTTGGGGAGGCTAGGAGAGGTCCCCAGAGATCCTTAGCATCAGTCCACAGAGGTTCCTCATGTTCAGAGGCTCAGCAACCGAGTGAGTGCCTCCTACAGGATGTCTGCAGGGGATTCTACAGGAAACGCAGGGGTTTCTACAGGAAGTCTACAAATTGCTACAAGATGACCTACCGTGGGTGTTTGAAGTGATGGTGGAGTGATGGAATGGTAGGGGGAGATGTGCAAGGTAGGAATAAAGCTGGTGATGGCTCAGGAGTGGAGAAGTAGGATGGAGAACGAGTGTATGAAGTGGGTTGATGGATGGAAGGTTATAACAACGAAATGTCTAAAGAATGAAGTTACGTGAGGAGTGGAGGAGTTTGGGAGATAACAGAGCGGAGCAGAGGTCAAGGATGTGGTTGTATGCGTGATCAAGACGAAGAAGGAGGTAATAGAACGATGAAAAGCAGTGTAAATAAAACAAATGGCTTATGAACTCAATGAACAGCAATATAAAGCGTGTAGAGGAATGTGCATGAAGCGGTGATGAAGGTGTATGGTGCAAGAGTGAAGTGCATGGAAAGATCTATCATAAACGAGACTATGTTGCAGCATGTATAAAGTGAAGAACTGCGTATTTTTGTGGTTGGTATAGGCTGCACTCCAATCTCCAAACAGAGAGATGGCAGTGGGCCTTTACAACCTTTTTGCTGGAGCTCCCAGAGATTATATCTATCCTCCTATCAAACTTAAGCAACTGAAAGCAAATCACCATAAACTAGTTCTATCTATGCTCATGAAAACGACTAAATTACCAAACTGTGAATTCGAATTGCATGTGAAAATAAACAAACTCAAAGTGCTGGAACGAAATGCAAACACATTACAACACTGAGGAGATCTATTGCTCTCAAGTTGGGCCCTAACCTGAGAGCTATAGCTCCTTGGGAAAACTCAGAACTAGATCAAAATCTGCCTTCTTTATTCATAATCTGATGTCATGCCAAATTGGCTTACAAAAAGGAACAAAGACTGAGCTCTAGCTCGTACTTTTCAATTACAAGAGTAATGCCAAGGTTCAAAAAGCTTCTCTGCAAGGCTACGACCTCAGTATTTATGCAAAAACAATCATCCAACAGATGTCCTTGATTTTAGGAGCTCGGTTGTCCAACTAAAGTTTAACTGCTGATCCTGTAGGACAGTCATAACTACTGTTCCTGTAGAACAGTTAGAACTGTTGTTCCTGTAGAACAGCTGCCTGCTTCTAAGCTCGGTGGGGAGATGGATTGGAGCTCGGAGTTCTTGGTGGGAATCATGAGGAAGGTCCCCAAGACCGTGGACATCCTCTCTTAAAAACCAGCAGTGCCACCTCATTGTCTCCTTGTCTCCTTTTTCGTTGTCTTTTTCTCCCTTTTAATGCCAAAAACCTGAAAGCATCATGCATTAGTCACGTAGATAAAATGTCTACCCTTCTTCCTACAAACAACACGAATAAACTAAGAAATGCATGCATAAGCAGTAAAAAGTGAATGGTTTGAGCAAAGCAAGTAGGCCAAATGAGCCCAAATTATACCAAAAATTGGGGCTCATCATCACCCCCCAGCTAACTATTTGCTCATCCTTGAGCAACTTTGCCCTGGCTCCTCGTCTTTGGCCGAGAACTAGAGCCCGGAGCATGCTTTTCCTCCCATGATTTTGGTGGTTCTGCCTTTTCTGCCGAGGGTGGCGCTTCTTCCTTTCCCGTTTTTGGCGGCCCTGCCTTTGCTGCCCCTGGTGGTGACGAAGGTGATGCTTCCTTCCCCTTTCCTATTTCCTTGAGCGGGGCTTCGGAAGGCGACTGGCCTATTTTTCGTGTCCAAGAAGTTATTTTTGGGCTCCCCTTTTCGGGGGTGGCTGATGTTTTAGAGGGGGTTCTTGTACTGGGTGAAGTAGGGGCGTCCCCTGAAGTGGTTTGGCTGCTGGGTGGAGGCTGTGGCTTGCCCATGGTCATCCTCTTGCTTCTCCTGGCTTCAGATGGTAGAGGGGTCTCCCTCTCCCTTTTCTCCTTCGGTTTTGGAGGTGTGCTGAGGGCAGCCAGTGCCGCTGCTGCCTCCTTTTCGAGAATGCCAGCCTTCTCTTTCTTGCGTTTTGCTCTCTCAGAGCTCCTTGTAGAGGGCCCCTCCTTTTCAGATTTCGGGCTTCCTGTGGAAGACCCTGCTTTGCCCACTTCCGGGCCTCAGGTAGAAGATTCTTTCTTTCCCGCCGTTGGGCTTCCTGAAGAAGGCCCTCTCTCTGCCTTCAGACTCTCTGTAGGAGGTTGTTTCTCAATGACTTTCGGGCCTCTTGTAGAAGCCCCTTTTTCCAATTTCGGGCTTCCTGTAGAAGCCCTTGTCTCTGTCTTCGGGCTTCCTGTAGAAGCCTGTGTTTGCAATTTCGGGCTTCCTGTAGAAGCCTTTGTCTCCGTTTTTGGGCTTCCTGTAGAAGCCTGTTCTCCAACGATTTTCGCGCTTCCTGTAGAATCCTTGGTCTTTGCTTTTGGGCTTCCTGTAGAAGCCTGTTTCTCACTGATCTTCGGGCTTCCTGTAGAAGCCTTTGTCTTTGTTTTCGGGCTTCCTGTAGAAGCCTGTTTTTCAATAATTTTTGGGCTTCCTGTAGAAGCCTGAGTTTGTGTTTTCGGGCTTCCTATAGAAGCCTGGTTTTGCTTTCCTGTAGACACAGGTGTCTCCACTTCCGCTTGCTTGCCTGCTTGAGTTTCGCTTTTTGCTTTGGGTGCAGGTGCTGTTGAGGTACTTGGGCTGACGTGGGCCACCTCTGCTTTGTCCATTCTGCTCTTCATCCTCTTTTCCCTTGCTGACAGGATAGGTGTGCCACCTTTTTCTTGGTCCTTCTTTTCCTCATGCTTCTTCCTTTGTTCTTCGGCCACTGCTTCGTGTTCCTCACTGCTAGAGGAACCCGTTTCTTCGATCAACATTTTAATATCCCCATCTTTGGTCAAATTGCAGAAGGACTCCCATGAGAGGGGGACCTTATATGAGTGCAATGCATCTTCCACAAGCAACTTTATTAACCCATGGTGGGCTATCTGATCAGGTATGCCCTCTCTTAGCTTTGTAGCACACCCCATTAGTGACTGCACGAGATAATAAGGGATGCTCAGTTTTTGCTCTACAGGAAGGTCAATTCGGTGCCTCAACTCAGTGAGTAGTCGAAAGTGATATGCATACACGATGTTGAATCGGCCTTCACAAGTAATATATTTCATGATTTGCAAACTGACTTCATTCCAAGGTGGTGATAGACTCGTTCTTCTCACCCCGTTTTTATCCTCCGAGAATTCTTCCTCAGGTGGAAAGAATTCCTTCTTTGCCTGCTGACTCAGCTTTCTCTCTTCTTTATCCCATGGCAGACCCATAGGAAGTTTTGTGATCCGACTGATATGTTCTGGGGTGAGTTTGAGGCTTAGACCTCTGAAGTTTACTGTGGCCAGTGTCTGGGATTTAGGCTTCAAAGCCTGCAAGAATTCCTCGGCTACTTCATCATCGTAGCCCTGCAGATTATCACAAAAAGGCATCCATTGTGCTCTGGTGAAGAGCTCTACCACTGCCGGGTTTCTCCTTAAGTTAGTTGAATCAGTGGGCTCTCGTCTTATAAACCCACCCGGCATGATGAACACGGTCGTTTTAACAAAAGGTGTCAGATGCAAAAGAGATTTGGTCTATGAAGACAGAGCATGCACATACAAAATTTCAACACAAACTACTTATACCAACATCCTGTAGAATGGTAGCAACGGCACAGCAAACAACAATTCCACCAATATCTTTATAACTCGACCGTGGACGATGGTCTTGCCACTTCTAATAACCAGTTACATTAAGAGTTCAGGGTTACCTCCTTCATTGGCCACCTTTTTTCGCAAGGCACCCGCTTTCCTGTAGATGACTGCGTTCCTATAGACTGCGTTCCTGTAGAACTGCACTCCTGTAGAACTGCGTTCCTGTAGAACTGCGTTCCTGTAGAAGCCGCACGCAATTCTCGGGGAGGACTGTAGTTGGCCGCGCTCGCGGTGTGCTTGACCAGCATTCTGGTAGCCAACAACTCGGCGTATCAAAGTGCAGGGGAGATCAGAATAGTTATCCGAGTTGAAGTATTGGCTTATAAATGCATGCGCACAATTTAGCCGATTGGATTTTGAATCGGCGCAATCCGTGGCGCGGGGGATGAGCTGTCCCCGCCGGACCGTTGGGCGACGTCATCCATCCTCCGCCTGCGTATTCACTTGCTGTTGCATTCATTCCCACAGATTTGCCGCCGCCTTTCCTGTTAAACTCATGCTTCTGACGAGAGTGTTCCCACGTGCATGCCGTTCATTCTCTTTGTCGTGGCCGCCACCCAAACATCCAGTTACACTTTAACTAGCCGACGTGGCCAGTCGACTGGCCATACGGCCGCTCAACCATTCAATTTTACGCTTTGCAAACAATTTCAAAGTTAGATTCATGCGATTTGATGGAAGGAAGGGTGGAGACACTTACCTGCGCGGCTGCACATGATTTTTCCAGTTCTCGGACGATGGTGAGCGGATCTACCTGCTGCGTGCAACCTACACAGACCCGGAAGCTCGTGGGTACAGGCTGCCAACGTTGGAGTGGGTGGTTTTGCTTGCATGCGCCGCGTTTCATTTCAGATGGCGGTGCTGTGAATGGTATCCACTCGAGCAGGTTGAACTGTTACAGGATCCCCGCGAGGGGTCTCGTAACAGTCCTTTCTCCTTGGGTGCATGCTGCACGATGGTGGTTCTGGCTTCTCGATCACAATCCCGGAGCTCTTGATGCATGTGGTATGAGATTCCATCATTTGTTAACTTTGGAAATGGCTTTCCCGCAAGAACTCATCGATTTTCTTTGTTTGTGCAGGGACTTGGCCGCATGTCGACACGGGTGGTGGAGCATGGTGAAAGCAACGTGCAAGGATGCCAACAAAGGCTGGCGTGCATCCAAACCAATCCATGGTCGCGAAATCTCTTTTTAAGATGAATTCTGGCCATCCAAAACTCCTACAGGAAGTTTCCTGTAGACACAGAGCTTCCTGTAGAAAGTTCGGCCTTCCTGTAGAAAGTCTGCACTTTCCTGTAGAAAATCCGCGCCTTCCTGTAGAAAGACTGCGCCCTCCTGTAGAAAGATTGCGCCTTCCTGTAGAAAGACAGCAGCTTCCTGTAGAAGATTCAAACCATGATAAAATTGCACATACCTTGAAAAACATGGGTGCTCTTGGAGGAGGTACTGATGAGGTTCCTTGACAGCATGATAAGGACCCTTGGCTGTGAGTTGAAGGGCTTCCTCTTCTCCATAGAGCATCTGCAACCTGCAATTTTTACCATATTTTGCTTATTGTGTTTTCTTTTTTCTCTTTTTTTTTTTTTTTTTTTTTTTTTGAAAGATAACAGGGGCGCCTCAAGGAGGTTTTCACCCATGCCATCTGCCCTGAGCGCCTCAGAGAGGTTTTCACTCAAGGATCTTTTTCAGCCTTTTTTCTTTTTTCTTTTTTTTTGAAAAGCAATAGGAGCGCCTCAATGAGGTTTTCACCCCTACTACCTGCCTTGGGCGCCTCAGAGAGGTTTTCACCCAAGGATCTTTATTTATTTATTTTTTTTTTTTTTTTTTTTTTTTTTAGATCTTCTTTCAGGGTGTGCCAAAGGCAGAGGCAGAACCCTTCTCTATGAACAATACAGATTTCTCCATAGTTTTGACAAACTCTTGTCTTGAGAGAGGTCTCCTGTAGATCTTCAATCGATGCCCATTGACAAGCATGGGAATGGCTTCCTCATCAATGGTTCGAATGAGGACAGATCCATTGTCATGGCATTTCTCCACTGTATATGGTCCTAGCCATCTGGTTCTCAACTTCCCCTTGAAATCTTGGTATCTAGAATCATACAACAAAGCCCAATCTCCCGGCTGAAATTGCTTGTCATGGAGATGTTGGTCATGCCACACCTTCCTCTAAAGTTGAATCACTTCTGAGTGAAGGAGGGCCTGCATGCGGTGCTCGTCCAGGCCATTCAGCTGCAACAGCCTCTCTTGTTGTGCATGGCTGAGATCTAGGTCCAGCTGAGCTGCCATCCTCAAGGTGTTGTATTCAAACTCAATGGACAACAAAGCTTTCTTCCCATAGACCAGCTCATATGGTGTGAAACCGGTGGTGGTCTTCCAAGTGGTGTTGTAGGCCCATGTGGCTTCTACCAGGCAATCTGCCCAATCCTTTCTGCTGCTGCTCACCACTTTAGTCAAGATCCCTTCTAATGCTCTATTGGTGACTTCCACCTGCCCATTTGCTTGAGGGTGATAAGGGGTGGAAGTCCTGTGCTTGATCTTGTGATGAGCTAGGAGATCTTCAACCAGGTTGGAGGTGAACTGGCTCCCTTGATCGGTGACCAGCTCTCTTGGATAACCAAACTTATAGAAGATGTTCTCTCTTAGGAACTCGGCCACCTTTTCTTCTGTTGCTGCTTTGATTGCTTTGGTCTCTGCCCACTTTGTCAAATAGTCAGTACACACAATGATGTAAGTCCTTTGCCTCGAAGAGGGGTTGATTGGGCCCACAAAGTCCATGCCCCACTTCTCAAATGGCTCAAGAGTCACTTGAGGTTGGAGAGGCATCTCATCCATTTGGGTTGGTTTCCCCATTCTTTGGCATTGGTCACACTGACTGACATATCTTCTGACATCTTGATGAAGTGTGGGCCAATAGTAGCCTGCCTGCAGGATCTTGAAGGCAGTTCTCTTTGCTGCAAAATGCCCTCCACAAGGCCCATCATGACAAGTGAGGAGGATATCAAAGACTTCCTCCTCCCTTACACAATGCCTTAAGATCTGATCGGGGCCAAGCTTGAACAGATTTCCCCCGATCCAAGTGAATGAGGCACTTTTTCTGATGATTCTGCTCTTCTCTCTGGAAGATAGGTGTGGAGGGAACTGTGCTGAAACAAGATAGTTTGCTATATCAGCAAACCATGGAGATTGTACTGAAATAGCAAACAGATGTTCATCAGGCATCTGATCGTCGACTGTTCCATCCTCATCTGCAGACAAATCCAATCTAGATAAAAAGTCAGCAACAACATTTTCTCTACCTGGTTTATCAACAATGGTTAGATCAAACTGCTGCAATAAAAGTAACCATCTAATAATACGGGCATTCACATCTAGTTTATTCATCAAATATCTAATAGCAGCATGGTCAGTATGTACAAAGGTCTGGTAACCAGTAATATAATGTCGGAACTTGTTCAATGCATGGACCACAGCCAAGAATTCTTTCTCGGTTACAGTGTAATTCAGCTCAGCTTTGGACAAGTTTTTGCTAACAAAGTAAATGGCATATGGAAGTTTCTGCTCAACTTGTCCTAAAGCTGCACCTATGGCTTTGTTCGAGGCATCAGTGTGGATGTGGGAAGGTAGGGCCCAGTTTGGACCTCTCAGGATTGGGGCTGACACCAACTTGTCCTTCAATTCATTTAAAGCCCTCTGACAATCGTCAGTCCATTTAAACTCCACATCTTTTGCCAACAGACCAAACAATGGCGAGGCTAGCTTGCTGAAATCTTTAATGAATCTCCGGTAGTATCCTGCTAATCCCAAGAAACTCCGGACATCCCTTACCTTTTGAGGAGGTGGAACCCTCTTGATGAGAGCAATTTTGTTAGGATCCACCTGCAATCCTTGGGAAGAAATGGTATGGCCTAGCACAGTCCCCTCAGTCATTAGGAATTCACATTTTTCAGGACTAAGGGACAAGTTCATCTCGATGCATTTGGTTAGGACTTTCCCCAGGTTGGACAATGCTTCCTGGAAGTTGGCCCCATAAGGAGTAAAGTCATCCATGTATATTTCCACTGCATCATGGACCAGCTCCAGGAAGATGCTCAAGACAGCTCTCTGAAAGGTAGCAGGAGCATTGCATAGCCCAAAGGGAAGGACTCGATAGGCAAAGGTACCCCAAGGACAAGTGAAGGTGGTCTTATCTTGGTCTTCCGGGCTGATTTGGATTTGATTGTACCCACTAAACCCATCCAGGAAAGAGAAGAACTTCTTTCCTGCCAGTCCATCCAACACTTGATCTATGAAAGGTAGAGGGAAATGGTCCTTCTTGGTAGCTTTGTTCAGTTCTCGGTAGTCCACACAAATTCTCCATTTCCCATTTTTCTTGGGAACCAACACTAGAGGGGACACCCATTCACTATCTGAGATGGGGTAGATGAATCCGGCATCCAACAGTTTCTGCAATTCTTCCTTGACAATGTCTTTAAGGGCTGGATTCATTCTCCTCTGAGGTTGCCTAACCGGTTTACAATCCTCTTTGATGTATATATGATGGGTACAGACCGAAGGATGGACTCCTTTCATTTCCTTATAGCTCCAAGCAAAAGCATCTAGGTGGTTGGCCAACAGACTACACAGCTCCTTTTCCTGGGAAGGAGATAGGGAGGAGCTGATCTTCAATGCTTTCTCAGGGCCGAACTCCACATTCTTGACTCTGGGAGTAACAGGGTTGGTTGTATAGAGATCCACTAAGGTGCTAGCTTGGGCAACCTCCACCAATTCCTCTAAGGGTAGTGCACTGGAAGGTGGATTCTGGATCAAGGTCTCGATCAAGTCATCCTCGATTGGGGGGTCTTTTCTAGTGGTATCTAAGGTGCACAGAGGTGTTGAGTACACCTCGTCTTCTTCTCCTTCTTCCAACCAGAGTGGTAAATCATGCTCTAAAGAAGGTTGGGCAGGAGGGTATAGGACTAGCTGCTTGGACATGGGACCATTTTTGATGGTCATGTTTCCTGCCCGACAACTTATGTAAGCATCTGCAGTAGCTAACCAAGGCCTTCCCAAAACGAGAGGATATCCAGTGAGCTTGGCCTTTGGTTGCAGAACCAGGAAGTCTGCAGGGTATTCCCAAGAATCAATGGAGACCATGACATCCTCCACAATTCCTTCGGGAGTCATGGTGGAGCGATCTGCTAATTGCAGTACTGTCGAGGTCTTCCTCAAGGAACCCTGAAGATTGAGTTTAAGCATGGTATCCCTGGTCATCACATTGATGGCTGCCCCCAGATCAATCAAGGTGTGGGGGATAATGGTGCCATTGATGTGAACATCTACTACAGGACTTCCAGGATCTAGGTACTTTGGGCAGATGACTTGTCCTAGCATAAGGTCAGACAGTTGTCCTATGACATTGATAGTTGAGGCATCTTTCTTCCATATGCCTGGGTGTTTGAAACACTTCTCCTTAACCAGATTGTTATATATTGGCACATCCTTGATGGCTTGGAGAAGTGGGATTTTTACACACAACTGCTTGAGCTCACCCAAAAGCTCATCTTCTTCTGGGTTAGGTTGTGTGGTGGCTGTTAGTCTCTCAGGAAAGGGTGGAATAACCTTTGGTTCACTTTCCTGTTTATCTTCCTCATCCTCTGGGGGAGGAGGTTGGCGATCTGGTAGAGTTTTTCCAGATCGAAGGTTGATCTCCTGGATCTCCACAGCATAGGTAGGGCATGAGGTTTCCCCAGTGTATACCTGCTGGGCCTGTCTATTGTTGGGGTTCGGGTTTCGGTTGAGCAGGCATTTGAGGTTGCCTTGGAGGAGCAGGAGGTAATGGTTGAGGTTGAACTGGTGGTGGAGGCAAAATGGCAGGAGGAGTGTTGTATTGGGGCCTCCACCCCGACTGAGGTGCATTCCATTGAGGCTGTGGCTGGGTATGTGAGTGATATGGATGAGAAGTAGGTTGAGTGGGGTACTGAGGTGGATAAGACCATGGAGGAGGCATGGACCATGAAGGATGAGCAGGGGGACCCCAGGAAGGCATAGGAGTTGACTGGTTGGGGTTGTAATAAGCTTGAGATGCCCCTTGCATCCCCTGCTGATAAGGTCTAGATCCTTGTGGCCTCCTTTGGTTGAGGTAATAGAGAGGCTCTGTGGGAGCTTCGGTCCCTTGGTACATGGCTTTAAACCCAGCTAAGGTTGGACACTGATTTGTGGGATGGTCCTCCTCACAAACGAAACACACTTCAACCGAATGCAATGGACATTCGTTCTTAGGGTGCCTCCTTGTGCACCTAGGATAGAAGACAGCCAAGGCTCTCTCAGCCTCTTCTTTCTTTTGCTGAATCCTGAATGTATCAAGCTGCATGGTGTTAACACCCAGGTTGTTCCCTATGACTCCCAAGGAATACGGCCGGGGTAACCACTAACCAATCTTTGGATCACAGTTTCTAGCCAAACTGTAATCAGAGAGGGCTCTTTCTTTATGATTTGTCCTGTTATGATGGTGTTTTAGGCTAGGTATTATGCTCAGGTTTTGGTTTATGTTTTGGTTGAAGGATTTCTCTCAGGGCTTAAGATGTAGTGTTTAGAGAGTAATATCTCATTGGGCAATGGAGTCTGGAGTTGTGAAATGCAGGATTGGTGGTGTTCAAACTGCAGGGCCGATTGTGTATCTCAGACAAACAAATTTAACTTGAATGGTGAGGCATGTCAGCCAACAGAAAGAAATTAAGAATTCTCTGTTAAGCTGGTGAGGTGAAAGTGAATCACGTTGCACAGGAGCAAACTTGAATTCCTGAGACAAAGGTCACTGTGAAAGATGTATTCTGAAAGTGCAGCAATTAAGAATTACACTTATCAAGATTACAGCTGAAGAAAACATTCATTAACAACACAGATTGAACTCAGGGTATTTCTTGAATAAATCCTGAAAGTTATTCTTTTTCCTTGTTGCTAAATATTCAAAAATTAGAAACATATATGGATTTCAACAAATCAAAAATACATAACAGAGAGAGTTACAGAGACTTATTGTATTGTGTAATACACAGGAATCCAGCAGTTTTCAACAGACACCAGAACGCATTCAACACTTCATAAATCCGAGAAATTCCATCACTTTCTTTATTAAACTTCTGAAAGGATTACAGCATAAGAACTTCTTCAGGAGAAATCAACAACAACCCTTGCAAACTCATGCGAAGGGGACTTTATAGGAATGCTTATACAAAATATCTCAGGCATTGAGTCATCTGAGAGAGAAAATATCTTCATTACTTCGTACAGAAAAGTAGAAAAGAAGTTATTACAGCTTTGAATGCAGCATAACTGCTCTTTAAGTCTGTCAGAGGATATTTTGACCCTTGGAGGTCAGTGAGTCGGTCGAACCACTTTGCTTTAATGCTGGAAAATGTGCTTTAAGTTTGCTGCGCTGTATTTCTCGGCTCTGCCACCTGTGGTTTCCTACTTTTGCTTCGTTGGCCGAATTTTCTGCTGAGTTGGCTCAGCTCTAATCTTTAATGCATGCTGATTTTGTTAAACTGTGCTTTAGATAACAATTCATATTTTAAAAACAAAATTTGGTGAATGACTCACTGTCTATAAAATTTTCTGTATTGTATTTGTCCACCAATCTTGTGTAGGGAGTTGATGTCTGAGAATTGCATCCATAGTCTCCTCTGCCTCTGTATACTTGTAAAAATTGGGAGCCACCTCAAATAGGTGATTGATCTCATTCATTATAAAAAATAGACTTTCTACCTTATTGTAGATAGTCTGTCCTGTAGCTGGCCCTGTTTCTTCTGAGTTGCTGGGCTTCTCATTGATTTTGTTTGTGGCAAATGCATTCACTCTTTTGGCATACTGCTCATGAATGAGCACTCTCCCTGCGCTGTTCAGTAAGCTAGGGAGTCCTCTGTTTTGCAGCACCAGGAATTTATCCATGAACCTTTTCACCTCGGTCTGCATGTCCTGGGTTCTTCTCTCCAATGTCTGCACCAAATTTCTCAATGTGAGAACCCTTTTGATCAACTGAATGGTCTCAGTTCTATTGGGAATTCCCATGTTTGCCAGATGAGTACTTGTTCTATTATTCAGCACATTGATCATCCTGGTGGCAACTTCAGGCATGTTGCCTAGAGCAGCCCTTGACTTGTGAATTTCAGCTTGTGCTTTTGGGATGAGCTCTAGCTACTTGTGGATTGTCTCTATATACTGCCATTGGTCAGTAATAGACTGGCCAATGTTGGCCCATAGCATTGCCTTAAGCCCAGCTATAACTTTATCTAATTTGAGCTCATTTTCTAGCTCTTTTATCCTGTCTTTGAGGGCTTTCACCTCCCTGCCCTTCTCTGCCACCGCTTGTTTGGATTTGTCATATCTGTCATTCACCTTGGCCAATTTATCCCTGGTCTCATTCAGCTCTGCCATTTGAGCTTCCAGGGCTTGAATCTCATTTTTTAGCTTTTGCATGTCCAAGCTAGGGGCTTGCTCTGTTGGTGGAGGTGCTGAAGTAGGTGGTGCAGCTTGATCAGTCTGTTGGGGGGGAGGAACAGTAGTTGGGGCAGCTTCCTCAAGGTTTATGATTTGAGGAGGAGGCTGAGAGGTCTGCCCTTCTTCTCTTTGTTTTAAGGCTGCCTGTAGTGTTGTTTTTGCAGCCTCCGATTCTCCCAGCTTTTCCTGAGTTTGGATTAGCTGCTTATACAGAGATATCAACAAGGTTGTGGCCTGTTGATCATGTCTTTGCTGGGCAACATCATCTGTTTGAGGGTGAATTGTGGCTGGGAGTTTGATCTTTCTCCTCAAGGCTGCCATGTCTGCATCCCTCAATTTTAATATCTCTTGTATGCCCTTGATATCTTTGGGATCATGCCCCATCTCTATGATGATGTCCTCTAAGGACCTTATTCTTTTGTCCTTTCCCTGGGATGATGCTCTCTCCAACTCTAGCTGAGAGGCTGTATTGTTAAGGCTATTTTGTAGCCTGTAGTTATCCAATGTTTGGTCTGCCAAGGAAGCATAGACCATCTCACCCGTTTGCTTATGCAGTTCTATCTTATCCATAGGGTGGATATCCTTGGCAAGGACTTCCAGGTTAGTCCTCAAGTAGTCAGAGGCAGATTGGGGCTGCACTGCTATTGGCATAAAATGACTCATGATCATTTTGCCTTCCTACACATCATATGCAGACATGAGTCTTTGTTGATTGGTGGGAGCCATGTTCAACAGATGGTTATACAGCTGTATCTTGATGGGCTCATTTCTCCTCTTAATGTCGATGAACTGCTGTTTAATGCTGGGTCCACCTTCTCTTTGCTGATTTGAGGAACTTACTTCTCCTCCCATTGCTCTATCCTGTTCCTGTTGAAAGGAACTTGCTGATGTTTCCCTGCTGGGTGGGACCATACCAAAAGACTGTCCTATTGGCATTTCTTCCTCTGAGAAGGGATTGATTCTCTGTCTTTTCTCCCCATGAGATGTTGATGTTGTAAGGGGAGTCTCTCTGTCCCTTTTCCTGCTTGTATCCTCCTTTTGTGGAGTTTGGAGGATTGATGCCTCAGCTGAAGTTTCTTGCCTTGGAGGCACAGTTTGTTCAGTGGATTTAGGGGCTTCCACTGTTTGCTCTTGCTGGACAGGTTGTTCCTGCCTTTGTTCTTCCTGTTGTTGTTGTTCTTCTTGCTGCTGCACTTCTCCCTGCTGCTCCATTTCTTCTTGTTGCTGCACTAGGGTTTCCATTTGCTCTTCAGTCATAGGAGGTGGCTGTTCCACCTGCTTTTCTTTGCCTTTGTTGGCTGTCTGTGGAGTATTCATGGCAGCTTGCTGATGTGTTGTTGAGGATGAGGCAGCTGCTCCAAGTTGTCTTTTGTATGAGAGGGGGACCTGTCCACAAGTTTCTAAGTCAGTTTCCTTTTGAATATTTCTGGCCTCTCTTTCTAGCAGCTCTTCACTAGTGATTTCCTCTTCTAGGGTGCCCTCTTCCCAGCTTAATGCATTGGCATACTGCTCAATCTCAGGCTACCTCACATGTGAATAGGTACCCAATTTGTATCTTATCCTCCTGAGGGAAACAAAATGATTGGGGTCATAGGGTATCCACTCAAAGCTAGTTTGCAGTTTGAGGGCCTCTAGGATACTGTTTGCCTCTTTCCATCCCTCCTCTTTTTTGTTATATAGGAAAGGGCCCAGCTGGCTCCTTACCTTCAACTGTGCCTTCTTGTTCTTACTTTGGAAGTGGAGGTAGTCGGCATTCCCAAATTGTCTGAAGTATTCGAGGGCAAAAAGCCTCATGGGGACATACCTTGGCAGCCTAAAAGGCTTTAACTCACATCCATATACTCTAATGACTGTGTGGTCTCGGTAAAAGTACCAGTTACCAATGCTGTAGGTTTTGTTTAGATGGAGAATTCTCCTCATGTCATCAGTTAGCCTTGGAGGAGGAACACCATACAATAATGTCATAGCTGGATGTATGAATAAGTCTATGAACTCACAGTATGTGTATGGTGACACAGAGGTGCAATGAAAAACAGAGGTCCAAAACACAACTGACCTTGGATTCCCCTGGGCATTAACTTGTTTCAGGGGAATGAAGAAGCTGCCTGGTTGATTAAACAAGAATAGATGGTAAATGTAGGAAGTATATCTGAACAGTCTTTCCCTTTGCAGATTCATCAGCTGGTCATGGATCCTATCTGCAATATATGTGGCATAGTCATAATGTACAGCTGGAGGCTTTCCAGGAGAGAATATAGACAGCATTGCCATTATAATTTCATCCACATCCTCCATTCCCTTGAACCCTAGGACATAGCTGATCAAATCCACTAGCATTCTGCCCAATTCATTTAAGTAAGCATATCCAATAGGAGGAGTTCTGATGGCTTCAGAGCCTGGTTGTACAAACAGCTGGTTGATTTTGATGATCTGGTCATTTGACAACTTATTCCCCTTCTTTATCAAATTCTGCATGTAGAGGGGGGTCAATGGTTTTGCAGTGTGGAAATGCAGCATCTCATTTATGCTCTCTGGGGTGATATGGAACAGAATTGAGCCTGTAGGGCTGAGGACAGCTCTTTGGCATGGATCATAGCACTCCTGGCATCTGTGGATCAATTCAGGCATAGGATTTACCTGGGGGAGGTTGTAGATGGGCAAGTTTGAGTCCCAAATCCCTAGGATATCAGCTCCACTAAGGTGCTGGGCTTTCAGCTCATTTAGCATTTGAATATTATATTTAGAGCCTAATGGAAACCAGTATAACATTTGATAATCCATATCTCCCAGAGCTTTCCATTCTAACTCCCTGTGAGGGCATTGAGAGGCTTGATGTTCAGTGCAATTGGAGTTTCCATGGTCTGTTAAGCTTCTGACTTGTAGGTGAACTGGTTGAAGTAGGCAGAACAACACAGCGGTGATTACATGCAATGAAAGTGTGAATTTCAAGGACCAGAGGGTGAAGTGGGTACACAGCACTTGAAATACTGTTTGAATTACGAATAAGACCAATTTCTGGTCTCACTTTGTCTTCTGTGGCAGGTTTTTAATGGGTTGACCGACTGTCTCACGATTGCGCGAGCAGTTTACAGTTTTTGATAAGAACTCGGGAATTCAAGGCTCAGCTGGTGGTTTTCGAGCTTGCAGTTGGGAATAGAGGCTTTGC
This sequence comes from Pinus tabuliformis, assembly GCA_031772625.1. Classification (NCBI taxonomy): domain Eukaryota; kingdom Viridiplantae; phylum Streptophyta; class Pinopsida; order Pinales; family Pinaceae; genus Pinus; species Pinus tabuliformis. The sequence continues at coordinate 252,687,671 of CM062812.1, read as the reverse complement.
AGAGGGAATTTGCCGGTAAAATGATGAGTTTTAGTGTCCTTTGAGCCTTCTGAGTAATTTACAGACAATTCAGGCGTATGGAGGATAAATGATGAGAAATACCTGGTAAACAGCGAGCAGTGGTCGTAAATGTGGGCAGGATTGGTGCTCTGGAGGTCTTTAGGTCGATTCTAGTGGGGTGGCGCAGTTTTGGACGTAAAAGACCATGCAGCGGAAACAATAGCGAATGAGCAAAAAGTATGCAAAACGTGATTTTTGGCCATAATATGGACCTTTTGGCAATTTGGCACTTTTTCTCGGATGACGTCAGCATGACGTCATAGGGTGGGGTCAAGCTCAGATGACATCAACATGACGTCATCGAGTGAGGTGGCGAGCTACTATTGGTCCATGGGGATGATGCGGTGGCAGACACGTTGGCACAGGGGCGGACAAGAGTACTGATGCGATGGCAGGGTGGCGATGACGTGGGTCTGACGTGGGACCAGCGAACCGGGCGGTAAGTGCCATAGCGGTTACGGTTAAGTGCCATAGCGGTTACGGTTTCTCGGAGCGGTTACGATACGGCCCTGGTTTTGTCAGAGGCCGCTCCGAGAGACCCGAGAGGGTGACGCGTGGCCGCGCAATGACGTATCCCTTCGTCATTTTCTCGGGCGCTAATCGTCTGTCGTGGGGGCCGCTCCGATATCAATGAGGGCCGTCGGATCCCACGGGTCCGATCCGACGGTGGACGGGAGGGCGATGTGATCGGTGGATACGGACGCGGGCGGAGGAATAAACAAATATTTCTTTTGGGACACGTGCTCAGCGGGAAAGGTTTAGATATGGTATTTTTCAATGTTTTTCAATATATTTCGAAAAATCAAATATATGCGCCAACTTTGGTTAAGCGGCAAAAGTGGGTTTTTTGGGTTTTTTCATAATTTCAAAGGGGTTATGGGTAGGAGGGGTTTTTATAGGGTTTTTCTTTGCAAATGAAGGTTTAATGAGTGGAATGACTTGAAACAAGGGAGAGAGATGAGGTATAGGTTCATCAAAGTGACCAGATGTCATTTTGATTCCTTTTTAGAAAACATATGGCTATAATGCCAAGGGGAGGGATATTTATACAAAATTTGGGGTTTATACACCATGGTGTTAATACTAGTAGGGGAAAGGTAATATAGGGGATTTACATAGTAAAGTTAGAGTTAATATGGGGGGAAGATGTGAATGAGGGGGGAAAATCACTAAGTTTATTTGAAACTTATTTAGTTTAGGGAGTAGATCAAAATGAAAAGAGTTTAGACAAGAAATGTGGCTTCTAAAAAGATTAAGAACCACCATGAAACCATAATCTCTTCCATGAATCTCAGCTGATGAGGGAGTGTTAGTAATGAAATGGAGAGGGGAGGAAGGGAGGTTAGACATGCTTCCTGCTTGCTGCAACCTGATGAAGAATGACACCTTCTCAATTCATTGATTTTGCTTTGGTAAACAAAGTTAGCACACATGCAACTGATAAGAAATGGCCCTTCTGCAACCCCAACTGCCTACCCATCTATTTGCCTAGCATTTTTATTTTCTTCTTGGAGGGTGCACTTGGACTTGCAGACCCTTACATTGCCTTTTCTTTTCTTTGGCTTTTTTTTTTTTTTTCTATCTACTTCTACCCTTATTTCTTCCAAGGTCCCAGATTAAGCTGTTGGGAGCCTTTTTTCTCTACCTAAACTACTTGTCTGCCAAGATTAAACAGTTTGGACAGACTCCTTTCTCTATTCTACAGCTGAAAATTTAAAACATGACATGGTCCAGATTAGACTGTTGGACCATTCATCAAGATTCGAGCCCATACCAAGCTATAAGCACAGATTGGATGCTCTTGGAAATATGTGATCTTTGAATCATCAAAGCAGATCATATTTGGACCTTTGTCTCAGCTAACACATGGCAATGGTTTGTCTCACCTCACTCTTAAGATCTTCTAATTGGTTTGCAAGCTCATGTTTGGAGAAAGGGACACTAGTTGAGAGGTGGTTTCGTCTACCTCGTTTCCGAGCTACCCTGGAGTGGTTTCTAAACACAGTCTTGATGTCCTCATAAGGCAGTTGGTAAATGTCCCCCCCAGCTAACATGTGAAGGGTATCTAAGAGGTCTTCAGGGACTCCTCGGAGTAGGACCAACTTGAGGGATTCAGGGTCAAGGGTGCACCTGGCCCGCTTATAGCTTAGTTGGAACCTCTCCTCATAATCCTCTAAGGACTCATCATTTCCCATGGACATCCGAAAGATTTCCCCCCTTGTTTCCTTGGACCTACAGTAATCCCGGTAGCTTGGTGTTGAAAGCTTGCATGCATCTGAGCCCAAGTAGTGATACTATTCCCAGGTAAACCCATGAACCAGCGTAGTGCTGCATCCTTGAGAGTGGAAGGGAAAAGTTTCAACTTTTGCTCATGTTCAGTATAGTCATAGGTTCTACAAAGGACAACAAACTCAAACAGGAAGGTATCTGGATCTTCAGTGGTCAACCCATGGAAGTGAGGTAAGGCGGAGGGGCTAATGTTTTTCATTTTCATCTCTCCATTGGTCTCTCGGATGAGGAAGGCACCTTTATTCTCTCATCTTCTCTTCTATTATCAGCCATAGCTTCAAATGGAGTAGTCTCTAACTCTTCTTCTTCTATAGGATCTTTGGATATCTCAGGATGTTCACCTATAGGTTCTTCTGGGTCACTGTCACCAAAGAGGAGAGAAGGGTGACTCAGTGATGTGGTGGGGGTGTTTGGTAGGAATTTGCCTGATCTATCTCGGTTCCTACAAGGCATGAAATGGAAAAGACTTTCTTTTTTCTCTTTGATTGCTTTTGTGTTGCTTTTCTTTTGGTACCTGAAAAACTGAGACAGATTGATCTACAACTATCTATGAAAGATGCAAAATTAACTGAAAGCAGGAAAGGACTAATCTACTTTGCTCAAATGAAATTGCAGGAATGGAAATGCTAGTCTACGCTTGCAGAAAGGAAATGCTAATCTATGAAAGCAGGAAATGCTAATCTATGAAAGCAGGAAATGCTATGCTACTTTTGCAGAATGGAAATGAAGTAAACTACTTAGCAGAAGGTAAGATTAAGAAAGTAGAAGAAAAGCAACAATTGCTAATACTCTGACGCTTCCCCGGAAACGGCGCCAAAAAGATGGTGAGCTCCAGTATTGTAGCAATAATGCTACAACTCCTGGGGCTTCCTGTCTCTTAATTTTATCAACCCGGTAGTTCGTACAAACTTGGAAGCGACGGTGCTGTATGCACAAGTACTAGCTCTTGTCGCAGTTGTCACTTGGTCAGCTGGCACAAGTCCGCTAGGGCTCAAGCCAACTTCTATGGGCTCTCAGAAGAAGCTTGTTAAATGATGGACGAAAGCTAGCTCAAAGAAGACTAATCTACTTGGCGAAAATGAACTGAAAGCAAATCAAAACATGGAAACCCTAGGAAACCCTAATTTAACTAGTCTAACCTCTATGATGCAAAGATTGTGAAGGAAACTTCTACCAATGATGCCATTACTTCTAATAAGTGAAAATGCATGAATCTAATCTACTTGCATCTTAAAAGACATGTTTTTATATTTTTTCTTTAAGTGGATGGAGTGATTGTGATTTTGTGCTTATTAGGGTTTGGTTGTGCAGATGTGATGCGGAAGGAAGGAAAGCTTGGGAAAGGTTGGGGAGGCTAGGAGAGGTCCCCAGAGATCCTTAGCATTAGTCCACAGAGGTTCCTCACGTTCAGAGGCTCAGCAACCGAGTGAGTGGCCTCCTACAGGATGTCTGCAGGGGATTCTACAGGAAACGCAGGGGTTTCTACAGGAAGTCTACAAATTGCTACAGGATGACCTACCGTGGGTGTTTGAAGTGATGGTGGAGTGATGGAATGGTAGGGGGAGATGTGCAAGGTAGGAATAAAGCTGGTGATGGCTCAGGAGTGGAGAATTAGGATGGAGAACGAGTGTATGAAGTGGGTTGATGGATGGAAGGTTATAACAACGAAATGTCTAAAGAATGAAGTTACGTGAGGAGTGGAGGAGTTTGGGAGATAACAGAGCGGAGCAGAGGTCAAGGATGTGGTTGTATGCGTGATCAAGACGAAGAAGGAGGTAATAGAACGATGAAAAGCAGTGTAAATAAAACAAATGGCTTATGAACTCAATGAACAACAATATAAAGCGTGTAGAGGAATGTGCATGAAGCGGTGATGAAGGTGTATGGTGCAAGAGTGAAGTGCATGGAAAGATTTATCATAAACGAGACTATGTTGCAGCATGTATAAAGTGAAGAACTGCGTATTTTTGTGGTTGGTATAGGCTGCACTCCAATCTCCAAACAGAGAGATGGCAGTGGGCCTTTACAACCTTTTTGCTGGAGCTCCCAGAGATTATATCTATCCTCCTATCAAACTTAGGCAACTGAAAGAAAATCACCATAAACTAGTCCTATCTATGCTCATGAAAACGACTAAATTACCAAACTGTGAATTCGAATTGCATGTGAAAATAAACAAAGTCAAAGTGCTGGAACGAAATGCAAACACATTACAACACTGAGGAGATCTATTGCTCTCAGGTTGGGCCCTAACCTGAGAGCTATAGCTCCTTGGGAAAACTCAAAACTAGATCAAAATCTGCCTTCTTTATTCATAATCTGATGTCATGCCAAATTGGCTTACAAAAAGGAACAAAGACTGAGCTCTAGCTCGTACTTTTCAATTACAAGAGTAATGCCAAGGTTCAAAAAGCTTCTCTGCAAGGCTACGGCCTCAGTATTTATGCAAAAACGATCATCCAACAGATGTCCTTGATTTTAGGAGCTCGACTGTCCAACTAAAGTTTAACTGCTGATCCTGTAGGACAGTCATAACTACTGTTCCTGTAAAACAGTTAGAACTGTTGTTCCTGTAGAACAGCTGGCTGCTTCTAAGCTCAATGGGGAGATGGATTGGAGCTCGGAGTTCTTGGTGGGAATCACGAGGAAGGTCCCCAAGACCGTGGACATCCTCTCCTAAAAACCAGCAATGCCACCTCATTGTCTCCTTGTCTCCTTTTTCGTTGTCTTTTTCTCCCTTTTAATGCCAAAAACCTGAAAGCATCATGCATTAGTCACGTAGATAAAATGTCTACCCTTCTTCCTACAAACAACACGAATAAACTAAGAAATGCATGCATAAGCAGTAAAAAGTGAATGGTTTGAGCAAAGCAAGTAGGCCAAATGAACCCAAATTATACCAAAAATTGGGGCTCATCACAATGGTTGGGTGTTAAAACATTACTTTGATCCTACTTATTAATGTTACCTTGATTATTAACATGTACATATTATATCCTTTGTACTGTCACCGTTTTGATTGGATAGTAACTTGTTGGAGTTGAAGCCTGAAGAGAAGGCCCTAAGCTTCAGAAGTATCACTGTCATACATACAATAAAGCAACAAGCATAAGAAGATTTCATAGTGCAGTCAAAATCATTCAGAGGCCATCTGATCTGTTGTTCTTGACTTTCCACCAGGAAAAGCCATCCCCAAGTGGAGCCAGTGTTATGCCCCTATACCAATAGGTGTCATATATCATGATTGACTTGATGAGCTATGTAATATGTTCATACCTTTACTTGTTGCAAAGGTTTTCCATATTTGTAAAAAATCAAAAAATTAAAAAATTGTAAAGAAGGTATACCCTAAAAGAAAAATTAAAGGGTAAAAAGAATAAAAGATGGACAAAAAATCAAAGAAAATGAACCCCAACAAAAAGAAAGACCAAGGAAAGTGTGCAAGCCTAAATTCCACTACTATTTACTTTATGTATAATAAAAAATTGTGTGCAGTTTGTCACTTATGCCACAATTCTTGAATAGTCAAACAGTTTAAGCTTGGCTAGTTCATATTTCAATTTCATGTTTTAGAAATAGAGAATAAAGATTTGACCAAATAGTGTAATCTTGGTAGATAAGTCGATAGGTAGAGTGAAAAAGGAGCTCAACAGTTTAATCTGAGCCCTTCGATGTAATAAATGTAGACTTAGATAGGCTTTGCCATGTAAAAGAAAAAGAAAAGTTTGATAAGGGTTTTCCAGTCTAAGTGCACCCAAATAAAGAAGTAAAAATGCTAGGTTAAAGTAGGTAGGGTAGGTAGATGATGGTTACAGAATTATATGTGATGAATGATAACACTAAATGTGTTAATCTTTTACTTTCATCACAAGGCCAAGGCATGTATTATATTGAAAATATCTCAAGCAAAGCAAAGTCAAAATAATTAACTCCCCTTCTCATTTTCCCTAAGTTTTCACTAATTTCCCCTAAGTACTAAGGTATTTGCTAAATTAGAGGGGCTCAGAGCATTTATGTGACTTCTAATCCTCGACCCAATAATTTATAAAGCCTAAGTACCTAGAACCATTCATAAATCTTACATTCCCCTTCATAAAAATTTTCCTAAGTAAACTTCTATTTTACTTAGGAAAATTACAATATTTCTCATAAAAACCCTTTTTCACTTTAAGCCTAAGTTTAAATACACACATCAAATGTTTTTATACTTAGTGCTTTTTCGTTCATTATGACATATTAACTATTAACTTGTATTAATTTATAAATCCCTTATAAAGTTTACCCTCTCCCGTATTATTGTAATTATGTAATAATCCCAAAATATTATATATCCCACCCCCAGTTAAATATAACCATAATCTGTTTTAAAATAGGATTAATGAGTTAATCAGTAACCCATTAAGAACCTCGACCCTTCGCTACATTAAATGGGATTAATTAACCCTCATGGTTAATTAATAACCTCACCAGCCAATCCCGCCACCCCCGATGTGATTAAATAATTTTTAAATATATCAGGCCCGCCATTGTTAAAACCCCATCACTTCATACTCCTCGACAACCGTCTGATCACTCCTTCCATATCCGATGGCCATAATACATATCGCATGGCCCTTTTTGACCGCACATTAGTGTGCGATCACAAAGTGGTTTCATATACAGTACCCCACCACACGTCAACTGTTTTATGGAATCGCTAGCCCAATGCTAAATACCGCCCTTCCCCATAAGCGTTGCGATATAAAATCGCTTACCGCCCTCCTACAAATGACAAAACATCATGTCGTTTGTCGCTGACATCACTCGTCTAAAATCCAAAAACCTGCTAATCTTTGACTTTGTAAATAAAACAAAAACAAATCATTTTCATTGTTTTATTCGGTAAACCTCTGTGCCCATGCAAACGAACATCGAGGTCAGCTAGTTCAAGCTTTCAGTCGCCAACCTGCTCCAAACGTTGCAGCCAATGCCGCCCAAAACCCTCCAGAAACACCCAGTACCTGCATTTCATTGCTCATCCCCCAAAAAAAGGTACATTTTGAGACTTCTCAGAAGTTAGCATCAGGGATAAGTGCCTCAACAGCTGGGACCTCTCAAAGGCACTCACAGCAGACCGATATACCACTTACAGGGACACCCAAAGGTAAATAAACAGAGACAAGCACTTAGACTACAGAACAATCAAGAATGTTTAAACATCCTGAAACTTGTAAGGAGCAGGCCCACATACACACTCTTCCAACTCAAGTCAATGTGGGAGAACCGCTAATCTTGCAGACTCCTCTGAATGAGGAAAATTCAACAAGAGAGACAGGGAAATAGCTACCGCTGCCAGTGGACCCTCAGAACAGCTTAGTGCTAAAAGGCATAGGCTAAATCCTCTTTCAGAAGAGGAATTTTTTGAAGAGACTACTGATAGTCAAAGAAAAGAAGGTGTAGATAGTCATCAAACATTCCCAGTAGGTGGGACACCTTGTAGCTCACAAAGACAGGAGCTGGAGAGACAAAAAAGTGTTGAAGTATCATCTTTCAGGCCCCCAAGAAAAGACAACCCAGATATTAAAAAGAAATTTAAAGAAATAAAGGCTAGGAATGAGCCATTGAGGATCCAAGTCTACAATCAATATTTAAAGATGGCTCCTGCCAATCAGAACAGGTTGATGTCAGCCTATGACATCAAAGAAGGTAAAATGCTAATGATTTTTTTCAAACCCAAAGTGAAACAGCCTCAATCAGTTGCAGATTACCTCAAAACCAATTTTGAGGTCATGGAAAAGGACATTCATCCCTTGGACCAGATTGAGTTACACAAACAGACAGGGGAGATGGTATATTCAACATTGACTGGTAAAGCTATGATGGCCCAAAGACTAGAAAATTCTTTGAACAATACAACTGCCCAATTACAGCTGGAGAAAGCCTCCTCACAGGCTAAAGACAATAGAATTAAGTCTTTAAAAGAATTGATCATTGGATTGGGTCATGATCTAAAGGATGTGAAGGTTGCATAAGCTTTAATTAAAAAGAGAGATGGAGACATAACTACCTTAAGAAAACAACTAAAGTTGCCTCCTTCAAGGCATCCACAGCATGCTGAGATCATACAACAAAAGTCTGAAGAAGAGCTTATGGACTTAGTTCTAAAGCTTAATGAATAGCTGAAGGAGACTAAACAAGAACTAGAAAATTCATTGAAGGACAAGCAGGGAGATTCGACCTCTTAGCCTCCCAATGTGATTCGAGTAGTTTCCATTGTAGTCCCCTCAACACTTGGAACAGCTCTGGCACCAAATGTCCTAGTGGTCACAACAGAAGTAATAGCAGGAACAACAACAGTAGGAACAACACAAGTAGGTATTTCAAGTCTAAGCACAGAAGAATTGATAAAGTCAATGGAGGAGTTGAAGCTCCAAGTTTTAGAGTTACAAAAGGTAAAAGAGAAATTTGTTACCTTAGAACAAAAATATGATCTTTCAAAAATAAATTTTGCAGAAAAGATGAGGGAAAATAAAGGGTTAGAACAAAAGGTGAAATCATTAGAAAAAGACCTCACATTTGATAAACCCTTAGCAGATATTAGGAAGATTCTTTGGACCAACATCACTCAGTAAATAAATGATGTTTGGCCGTGCATACAAATAATTTTTTAGTAGATTGATTTGGTAAAGATAGCTCTTGAATAAGTCCAGAGAACTAAGGAAGAATTAGGGAGGATGCCTGAGGAAGCTACGAGGCTAATAATTTTTTTGAATAACAAGAATAAGTACCAGCTTGAAGAACTGGGCATTATAGACAGAACAGGGACTATTCTGGAAATCAAGAAGGTATTAACTAAAAGGTCTCTAATGCATAATTTGGAAAGGAGATGCTAGAATATATAAGAGGAAATTGATGATTTTATGCAGAAATTCAACATATTGCAGAGTAAAGGACTTCCCAGTCCTTTAGTTATCAATGACAAGTTGATGACACAAATAGACTATGTTGACAAGTTGACTAATTATGCAGACAACTAGGCCAGCTCATCTGCTAGTGCAGCTACACCAAAGGCATTACCTAGAGGCAGAGTTCTCTATGACAGTCTAGAGAACCTATTCTATGTGGAGCATGAAATAAAACATCTATTCCAAGTTTAGCCTAATTTTTTCAAATACACCGAGGCTGATGAGATCCTTATAAAACTTCAAAGGACTAGAATACCACAGGAAAAATAGTGGACAGATATGAGAGAAATTTTGTGATTTACCCTTGGTAAAAAGGTAAATTTCCATTTTTTACCATAGTCTATGATGGTAACAGAAGGTAAATAAGGATCAAACAGGTAAAGAGTATCAGAGAAGGTCAAAGAGTATCAGTAAGAAGATGAAAAGCAGAGTAGCTAGCACAGAATTACAAAGAAGACAACAAGATGCCCAATCATAGGGCCTGCCTCTAGCTCATTCACAAGAATAGGGACAGCAAGCCATCAGTTTGCCTCTATCTTCTATATTCGAGACCATCTGTCTCTACTTTCATGTAACATATAGTTAGTCATCTTAGAATATATCTCTTTGTTATGAGATATTTTATTGTAAATTTTTGTATAAATACTCCCTCATTCGAAGTAATGAGGGTGGATTCTTAGACATTGTTGTAAAACTAATTACTTTGGAATAAAAGTGTTGTTGGACAAATCTTGCTTGGTTGGCTAGATGAAGAATTAATACAAAGGACTTTTCATAGGATTCATGTGTCAAACACCAGACAAATAAGTATCTATATCTCATGTGTTATTGTTTTCTTGTTTATTATATGAATTGTGTTTCATATCTGAATATTAAACGAAAAAGAATAATTTAGAAAGTGCTTAAGTGCAATCTGTCTTCAATCGTTTTTATTTTAAATGTTTTCCTCTAAACTATCATAGGTAAGGAATTCTTAATTGCTTCTGCTTCTTAGTTTATCATTTGATCATTTATTAAAAAATTCTTAATTTTTTTTATTGGTGATCATCCAAGTTCCCTCCTCTTAAAACATGTTGAAGGATTCTTAATTGCCCTTCATCCCTTTTAAGCCCATTCCATCCTTTTAAGTTGCCATTTGTTCCATCTTTAGCTATCTTTCCCTGTGAATCCATCCTTTGTTGGAAAACCAAATCCAATTGAGCCATCTTCTTTGGACTCCATTAGCCCAATGGCCTAAAATATTCATTCTTACCCCTCTACTACTGAATTTCACCACCAAACACAATAAAAACCCCCAAGCTTTCATAACTAGCCTAATATCTTATAAAATAAAGCTAAATCTTAAAGAGAGAGCCCTCTCTGGGTATAGATTGGCTAGATTCTGTACCTAAAAGTTGGTTTGTGGTTACCTCAAACTCCTTTCCCTCTTCTTATAACTTTAGGGAAAATCTGAGTGATAACAACTTCCTCATTCTTTCTTCAATTTTCCTTCCTTCTTTCAACTAGGTTTTTATTGTGACAGTATCTTCTTTGTGGGCACTCTCCTCCATCAAATTGTTGTAGTAACTTTCACTACTTTTTATTTTCATCTATAATCCTTTTAATTTATGCTTCTAGGGCCATTAGTTTTGAATCTAATTTTTTTGCAGAATTATTACTTTCACTTTACCCATAATAGCAATTTCAGTTGATTCACTGTCATCTTCAGTATCATCATAATTGCACAAATAGGGACATGGACCACAATTAGAACAAAAACTCATACCTGATAATTCTTTGTTACTATCCTCTTCATTCTTGATCAATAGAAAGCTCCCAAAGTTTAATATTTTCTGACATCTTCCATTGCATCTGATATATCACATTCACTGCCACAATTTTCTTGAATTGACTCCTTCTTTTGAGCTGCCTTCTTATTTTTCTTCTTTCCCATTGTCCCAGATCCACTCTCAAGCAGGTAAGATTCTGCTGGAGTGACCTGCTTTGATACCAATTGTTAGAAAAAATACGGGGGGGGTGGGGGGGGGGGGGTGAATCAATATTTTAAACTCACTTTGACTTTTCATTTCATATTTTGAATTCTATACACTACTATTCTTTATGAAACCAATGTCTGTATGCAACTTCAATGAATTCAAACAACATACATAAATTTAACTAACTTTTCATATATCTCATCATCTTTTTATCATTACCTAGTGCATCATTATTTAATTATTCATTTATTAAGCAGAAACCATGAGCAGTAAAGAACAGATAGATCATCAACACACAAGAAACATATCAACACACATGAACACCAGGATTTTAGGTGGAAACCCAATGTGGGAGAAAACCACCACTTTCATCATCTTTGTATTCTTATTTTATTATTAAGAAAACTTCACTATATCTTGCACTGGTGAAAACTCTTACTAGCACAAAGACAACTATTTGTAGGAGGCTACAACCCCCCATCATTCTCCAACACCCATTGGAAGGGAGCTCCAACCATTTGATCTCGTTTACCAGCTCCTACCAGAAGGGAGCACCTACCCCTTGAACACATTTACCAGCTACCACTGGAAGGAATCTCATACTCCCTCATTGAAGGTTCTAACCCTCAACACCTTTTGTGGACAACATTTCATAATATTTCATACTGGATCCACCTGAATCAAAACATCAAAACCTGTAGGCCACCTTTCATAATATTTTAAAACTTGACCCACACCCAACATTATGTTCAATACTAAACTGAATACTGAATCTGAACTTTAATCACAAAACCAATCGAATCAATATATCATTAGCAAACCAATCACTGAACTGAATTTCAATCAACCATTGCAACTAGATAAAACTAATCCATAACAAATATAAACCATCATAACCAGATTATACCAACCACTCATAAATAAGATATACAGTGTTAACCATCATATAAACAAAGTGTTTTCACTGTAAACCTTGATCAAATTTACTTTAGAATGTATACACTACTGTTATAAAGAATACCTGCGTATATACACGCTTCCTCTGTATCACACTTGCGTATAGATCTCAAATCATTAACTATTGTATTATGAATCACTACAACATTGAATTAACCATTGAACCATACATATATCATTGAACCCATAATAGATCACTGAATCAATCACAAATAACCATGCTATAGCATCATTACCAATCAATATTCCATTCCACATTTAACCCAATCAACACTATCTGACACAGATCATCAAGATAAAGACATCAATGAAAAACAACAACAAATAAAGAATAACTCATAAAATGTGATCATCAAGCTATACTGTAAAACCATAGAACATGTACACAGCATCCATGAAACATATCAGTGTATTTACATGACTACGATGCATAACTCCAAGGTAACTATCTTAACATACTGAAGACCATATATCAAAATATATACGTGACCCTATAGAGACACATCCACGTATGTACGCAAGCATCCAAAAAGAATTTGCATGTGTATGCAACCCTTCTTCACAGGAACCATGTATACTTTCTCAAAATTTTACTTTTATCATCCAACTATCATTGAAGTATCATTCCTCTGTCCATGTCCTCTATAGTATCTGTACCAATCTGCATGAGTTCCATAATCATCTTATTATCATAATGCTGACATCACGTACATCTTTATCAATCATGTTTCCATCAAGGACAACACATTAGCCATAATGCCAACACATCTTCCTATACATCGCCATAACTTGTTTGCTTACAACCTCCATTATTACCTTGTAATGTACAAAGGACAATGTTATCTTTAATGGTTTGTTTCAATCATTTTGAAAATATTTTCAAGATCAACAATTTCATCTTCTAAGGGACTCTTCCTTATAACACAAAGAACCATCTTTTTAATTTTTACAAGGTAAACTGTAAAGAGTATTGAAACTCTCTCTCCCTAAGCCCTTCTAGGTGATTTTTACTACATGTGAAACAGTCAAGACTATATCTAGAAATCAATTATAAAAAATTATGGTCATAATAGCCCATGCAATTCAAAACAATTGTGGTTATAATAGCCCATGAAATTCAAAAATATTTAGATACAGAGTGAGTTTCAATATAGCTTTTAGAAAGCACATTTTACTTTGATATGCATATGGACTGGCTAATCATAGTGTCTGGAAGCAATAAGGTTTTGGAGACCTATAATATTAGTAGTAACAGTAGGATTATAAAAAAAATGATGTGGTTCAAAAGGTTTAGAAACAAAGGCTTTACTAAGAAGATCAATTTAGAGTTGTATAGGCTTCCATATCAATTTTTTAAGGATAAAGGATCCTTAAATTATTCCTTAGGCACATAATTAGTTAACAAATTGAACTAGTTTTTGGAGCATTCAAGGCTAGTTCAATTTTTAGTTCAATTTGTTTTCTTCTCCAAATTTTTGTATGTTTCTTAGATGAACTTTGTTCTTTGACTTGCTTAGGAGCCCATTTCACATCACTTCTATAGCCTTGTGCCATGTGTCCAAAATTGTGACATTGAAAGGATTCTATATTGAACCTGAATGGTGTAGCAGCTAAATTGTAATAACTACTGATGATTATGTCTTATATGTTGGAAATATTCCTTCTAGAGTTTTGATGATAACCATTCCAATCAACCTTGCAGTATGCTCTACAATATGTAGCTTTATGACCAAAGTTAGCACAAGAATAACAATAACCATAGAAAAACCTTATGTACCTGGATGAAGAGCATTCTCTTGATGATATTTTGAAATTGTTCGACATTGGAGGAGCCTCAGACCTTTGTTGATTTTGAATTCTTGGTGAAGTGGTTCTTTTAAACTCACCTTGACTTCCTTTCTTAGGACTAGAGCTCTAAAGGATATGGTTCTTAGGTGATTTAGGGATTTCATCATTTTTGCATGAAGTTTCACCTGTATAGTCAAGACCTGATTTGTCAAATGGTGACCTTTTACCACTGAGGATGTCATTTAATACTTGTGTACTCTTCAAATCCATGTGTAGTTTATGAGCTTCATTTCTCAAAGATATAATCTCTCCTTCAAATCTCTCACAATATTCTTCTTTCTTTGGCAGTTGGATCTTCATTACTTATTTTTCCCTCTTTGCTTCTCCTAACTGAACTTTTAGGGATTTTTCTTCTTCTTTATGACTCCTTTCTAGTTGACGAAATTTTGCTTCAAGCTTGTTAAAGTCCTTATATATTTATTCTTCTTGTAGCCTTATGAGAACAACTTATTCCTTTATAAAAGCAAGGTCTTGACTCTTTTCTTCATTGTCATGTACCTACTTCTTAAGTTCTTTATTTTCTTTCTTCAATCTAATTATTTCTTCTAGAGCATCCACAAGTTTTTCTTCAAGGTTTACTTCAACCTCTTCTTCAATTTCATTTTCATCTTCGTTGTCTTTCATGTTTTTGGTGCCTTAACCTACCTCTCTTGGTTCATTATCATTGTTATGCTCTTGTTCCATATGCTCTAGTTCTGATTCAAAATGTACAAGCTAGATTCTTCATAGAGTTTTTGAAGTTTTTCCCAAAGAGTTTTGGCTAAAGAACATTGACCCACCTTCATTTTTATAGAATTTGATAACTCAATATTTCTTCCATCCCTTTTGTATTGCATTATTTTGATTCATTTATAGCTGCATCTCTAGTAATAATAGATTCCCATACTTCATAGCCAAGAGACATAAAAAATAATTGCATTATGGAGCTCCATAATACATAGTTTGTTTCATCAAACAAAGGAGCTTTTCCAACCCGATTGACATATGATTTCATTGTTGGGAGGTAGATATATTTAGAAGGTTTTGAGCCTTTCCTTCTTGATTTTCCCATCTATGTTCATAAGATATACCTTCCACTATTAGTCTATGCTTCAAGGTACTAAATTGATACCAATTGTTCGAAATACTGAGAGGGGGGTAGATTAGTATATCATTTGAATTGTTAAATTATGCCAGTTAAGATCATTAATTAAACCAGAACACAAGATGTACCATGATAGAATAATTTTATTAATAAAAATGACGAGGACTCCAATCCTATTATAAAAACTCA
Organism: Pinus tabuliformis; assembly: GCA_031772625.1. Classification (NCBI taxonomy): domain Eukaryota; kingdom Viridiplantae; phylum Streptophyta; class Pinopsida; order Pinales; family Pinaceae; genus Pinus; species Pinus tabuliformis. The sequence continues at coordinate 252,672,324 of CM062812.1, read as the reverse complement.
AGTTCCAATTTATACAACAAAAAACTATAACTCATTCAAGGATCCAACCCTAGATAAAAACTCCAATCCTCAATTACATACTAGGTTACAACCTGTACAAAAAATCCAAGCTCCAACTTGGTCTACTTGAGGAATAAAATCCTCTCAACAAATTCAGGCTCCAACTTGGTTTTCTAGAAGGCTCCAACCTTGTGTGAGGACTCCAATCCTCTATGGATCCAACTCTCTTAATCTACTTCAATCCTTCAAGGTGGCCTAGTGTTACTTCAAGACTTCAAATATATTCTTCAACATGTCTTGAAAGATATATCTGACAAAGACTTCAATAATGTATCCAAGGGCTCTTCATGATCAACTTCAACATGTATTCCATATCAACTTCATATCTGCAACAATGGAACTCTAAGATGATACTCCAAGATTTTCCTCGAAGTGTCTTCAACATTCCTTTACAAGGTACTTCAAGTTTTCTTTAGAACAACCCAAAAAATAGCTTCAATACTGCTGCAAGGTATCTTCAACAAATGCTTCTATATGGCTTCCAAGATACTTTAGGGTGTTCTTTAAGAATGCTCCAATAATTTCCTTAATGATGCTCTAAGTGTAGACAAGGGTGATCAACTCAACAAGTTTTCTTCAATAATCATGGTCTTCAAAGGTTTCTCCAATGAAGGTTTTAGGTCTACTTCAAAAAATCTTCAATAAGTCTACTTTAGCAAGTCTTCAATAAGGGTGCTACAGTAGCCCAAGTTCTATCCAAGAGAAGTTTAAATTCTTCGCCCAAAAACGTGTCAACAAGATGTTCCAAAGATGTTTTCAGAAATGATCCAAATGTTCTTTCAAACAATGTCTCAACTTAGCTTCAAAGAGCCAATCCAAATGCAAAGATATTGCTTCAATAGTTCCTTCAAAATTATACCCCAAAATATACACAAATGTTGCTTCAAAATTATGGTTAAGTCTACAACTTAAAGCCAAAATAATAGAGGTCTGGTCGAAACTTTCCACATGTCTGAATTATAACAGGTTAAATAGGTCCAAATTGTCTCACATTCCCAGGTCCGAACCGTCACACAAGCCATAGGTCTAAACAATCTTCAAGCCACAAGTCCGAACTATCATAGGTATGTGCTATCATAGGTCATAGGTTCAAGGTGACCACATGTAGGTCTATAATTCAGGGCTGAAACTATCTCCAAAGGGGCCAAATTTATGTCATAATAAAGATTGAATATGAGTGCTTTAATGCTCAAGGTATTTTCCAAACGGGGGTCAGTGATTTGATTCTAGAGAGGACCAAGTACTGCCATGTTCAAGGGCAAAATTTCAGACTTGATACAGACCCAAATTTGCAGATCTATGCCTCAAGGCTGAGCTTGCCTCAGGGCACAGGTTCAATGTTGCAGTAGGGCCAAATTAAGTCTTTTCAAAGGATTAAAGGATCTATTCAAGGGGATCAGAGATGGTCTATTCAAATGATCCAAGATGTTGATGTTGTGATTAAATTAACTAGGTTTTCTACAACATAATTCATCGAATCCCGTTAACCAACGAGATAATGAGACAAAATGCTCTAAATTTATAACTAGGAATTTTTTATTTATTTATTTTTTTTAATGCGAAAAAAAGTTTGTGTCATAAGAGTGAAGAACTTACATGAAAAAAAAAATACATAAAGAATATACATAACAAAAATGAAATATTTACAATGAAAGCAATTTCCATAGTCTGAAAATAGTAAGAATTGAAATAAAATTAGATTCAATAAACGCAGCGAGCTAGTTAGAGTTTTGGGGTCAATGAACTTGAATTATGTAGAGCATAAGCTGCAACAATTTAGTTAATAAAGAGAGATTTATTATGTAAAATATACAAAAATAAATGAATATATGCCTAGTAGTAACGTTGAAAATAAAAGGATGGTTTTATTTATAATGTAAAAGTACAACCAAATTCTTGAAAAGTAGACCCCTGCAGATGTCTTTAACCAATATCAACACAAAATACTGCATGAAAAATCAAATAATATACAATAGTATGGAAAACAAATAAGGATGTCAATTGATTAAATCCTTCAATTAAGCAAATGTAGTTTTGGGCAACTTGTTCTCTGCAAAATGATAACTGTTAGCACTCGTTAAAGGAAAACTAGACCTTCGAACAACAATGAAATAAATAAGGAAAACACAAGGTACTTGAGAAATTCCCTAAAAAATAATGGAATCACCTTAATTTGTCCCCCATGGTCAAATGAGACTGTTGTCATGATCAAGATTAACTTCCAACTTTTGAAGAAAATAAAATCAAATGACAGAATGACAAATTACAAACTTTATGGTATACCTCTCTTCATAGTTCTTTCTCCTTTTCCTTCATAGATCCAATCCTTTTTAAAGGACTTGAAAGAAGTTTTGGAAGTTTTGTTGTTTAAAATATTTCATTATGTTTGATTTTTCTAATATGAGTTTGATTAGAAAGAAGGAGGGAAGGGATGTCTTAAAGGTGTGATAAAATAAATTAATTTATGAAACTTTATGTTCGGCCCTAGTAAGCGATACCCTCTTTCTATTAAGATGGTTTCATAGCTTTTTCCTTTAAAAACACAAATGCGAGACTTTATAATCATACACTTTACCCATAAAAAATGTGCAATATCCAAACATGATCATAAACATATAAAATAACAAATCACGAATAAAGCAGGTCATAATCTCATATGAAACCGTTCAACCATAAATGCCACATCATTAAGTTTCCCTTTGCATATGATATCAAAGTGAAAAGAATATCATCATAAAAATGTAATAAAATGCTTGTATCTCCCTTGTGTCTCTAAAAATACATAAAAAAATGGTATGTGATCATGATCATGATGTCTCAAAATATATATTGCCTGAAAATACCGAAAACTATACAACTGCCCACATAAAATACTACACAACAAATGCTGCAGATATGAAATAGAGAGTCTGAAATGCAATTCAATGATAACTGAAACCATAACATGCAAAAACTTATCTAAAAACAAAGATGAAAATTTACTTGAACCCATTCTTTCCATGTGATGTGGTTTTTACTCCATGAGAGCTTTCAACTTGCTACTCATTATGGGTGTCATGGGAATGAGAGGTGACTGAGTGTGAATATTCATGTTACCAGTCATATTTGGTAGCCTTAGATTTTTGTTTTTTAGAGCTTGTAATTGGCTTAGGATATTGTATTATGGGGTGTGAGCGATGGACAACATGTGATTTAAAATATGGTGAATGTTGCAAGGCTTGCAAAAGAGGAGGTTGAGGAGTAGCAGATATGTAGGAGTGCCCATGCTAGAATGTGCTTGATGGGTTTGGGATTAACCATGGATTTCCACCCATCATTGGTTGAAATAACGATCTATCCTGAAATGTGTGGTTGGATAGGTGCACCCATGCTAGGAGCATGATGCACATAGGGTTGTAGAGGTTATGGATTAGGCTGGCTAGATAAAATTACCACCCTTGTAGTAAGAAACTATCTTAGCTTAGGAGAATCACCATCAAAATTCACATATATTCTTTGTATTCTACTCTTATTTATCCCCAATCCTCTCCCTCTATTATACCTTCCTCTACCCTTGCTCCTCTGCTAAAGAAGGTCACTGCTGTAACATTTGATGCATGAAATTAATTAAGCTTAACAAACATTAATCATGTATTATGAAACATCTTACTGTGCCTTGGTAAATAAACAAACATCACAGGATTGAAATAATAAAGGAGTGGGAGAGAATATAATTTTCCATACATAATATCCTTCACCGCAGAAAATATTGATGCATTAAACTATAATAGGCACTGTAGATTCTGAAAAGAATTCATTATTGATGAAAATCGACTCGGCATACATGCATTAACATGGTTGTATGATATCATATGTATGCATGGAAGGGGACAAGTATGAACCCATACAAGTGATTCAAAGTCAATAGGTATCAAACAAGTTTATGTAAAACACATCGCCGACATGAGACAATAGGATAATAAGAGGAGCGAGGGACACATCATTTAATAACGAAATGAATTTGAATAAAAAACAGTTAGGGAAGATGGGCTATGACAAAGTCACAATGATTGTTAACTACATTTTGTAAATTTCATGTGATTTTAACAACATTTTTTGAGTAGGTGTCATGTTGGGGACCTTGTATGGGCCCAATACACAAAGAGTCTCAAAGGCCTAGGTGGAATGACACACCGTCAAACATATTTAACTTGAGACAATACAAACTATGTGGAAATATTATATTATGTAAAAGGAAAAACGAGTGCGATTGAGAAAATACAAACTCTGTGGAAATATTATATTGCTCATAGCACATGACACAGGGGAAACTAGGGAAGGGAAGGTTTACCAATGCATTTCATATATATAATATGACATAGAGCTTGTAATTCCATAATTTTAAAAAATCAATAAGAAACCATACCTTTGCCTTAAACACCTTGATTCAGTTGGAGGTTCAATTTAAAGCCCTATTCGTTCATTCTTGACACAAAAATTGGTTCTTGGAGTCCAAAGATTCACATTTTAAGAAATTTTCACACAATTCCAGGTGGAATCTCTCGGGGGGTGGCAATGAAATATCTGGAATGGAAAAGAAATGTAGTGTAATGATGGCATGACCACAATATTAACTGCGATGTACGTGGAGGTCAATTCATAACTACAAATGAAACATAAGGAATGCCAAATCATGGCTACAATGGATAGGTCATTCAATGGATGATGGAAAGTAAGTATAAGACCAATGAACAAGACCTAGCTTTTTGATGTGGAAAGACAAGTGGTCGATAAGGCTGAATGCGAGGGGGTTACCAAATGACAAGTGTAATGATCCACGTATAGCATGGTATGACTTGGCCAGTCATGATTGAAGGTGGAAATCGAGACTATGCCATTAAAAAGAAATGGACGAGTTCACCATGGAATTGAATGCAAAGATTATATCTCTACAAAGGCCCTTATGCCAAATTTGGTGCCCAGATATTACTATCTGGTCTCAATAACTATCGATGGATTCAAAATGAAGGATATTAATCTACACACTGCACAATGGTAACATATAGTTGTTTATTACACCGAGATACACCAAAAGTAAATATTTTCTCGCCATGTGGAATTTGTGGCCAATATTATTTAGACATGAGATGAGCTGTCTGCAATATTCTATTGACTCTTATTACAAGGTGGTCACCAGGGTGTTAAAGAATGAAAAAGGTGGAAATAAACTTTTCATTTCAATTTTATCAAAATAAAAAAAGATTACATAGGAAATATAAAAAATA